>CM020982.1:16113800-18807465 GCA_010134655.1 Fragaria nilgerrensis
CTAGAACAAGTCGAAGCTCAATTCTAAGCCTAAACAGGTCAATCGACTGAAAATATAAAAATCCCCAATTTTAAACCCTAAAAACTTCAAATCTTCGATTCTCTTCACACACACCGAATCGAGCTACCAAATTCTAGGGGAATGTAGTACTAATCAAACTCAACTTATTCATATATAGAACTTACCAAATGGTGACCTAAGGAAGGAGAAATTCGATCGACACCGAATCCGAAACGGCGGAGTTTTGGAGCTCGATTTATCCTCACGGCGGCGCCACTCGATGCACCACCTATCCAGCAATGAAGTAGAGACGACGGCGAAGCTTTTGGGACAAGTGTGGCGGTCTCCGGTGGCTTGACGGCGGAGCTAGGCCGAGAAGAAAATCTGGCAGATAATAGACTTCTTACCATCCATCTTCGCTTATATAAAGAACTTTAGCCGACGAAATTCTTTATTTTCGTCGACTAAACTCTTTTGAAAATTTTGGTTGACCGCCAAAAATTTTGGTTGAAAATTTTGAAAATTGTTCGACTTAGCCGACGACTTTTCACATATTTTCGTCGGCTAAAGTCCTTTGAAAATATCCTCCAACTTTGGTTTACCGCCCAAAAAATTTTGAAATTTTTTGACTTTAGCCGACGACTTTTTTAATATCTCGTCGGCTAAAGTCTATAAATTCACGAAAACGCTTATATCTCCCCCTATATTACGTAGTTTGGTCAAACCTTCCACACGAAAAACTCTCACGTAGATGAGACGCAACCGCTTATATAAAAATTTTGAGATATTTACCTTCCGACGATAGGGCTCCTCATAGGGAATAATAACGGTAAATAGGGTTGACCGCTACTATCGGCATCGAGACTTTACCCGATTTACATGATTTTTGAACCATAGCCGTATTTCACCATTCTAAACACATCTTATTTCACGAGATTTTTGATAATTTTGCTTCCGATGTAGAGTTGGTTCACAAAGTTGTATAACCTACTAAACAAGTTCTACAACATTAGTAGACATGTTATGATTTCGATGACTAAAATTCACAAACCAAAATTCGACCGTCAGATATGATCATTATGACAAAAGATATCTATGATAAAAAATTCAACTGGATCCGACAACGTTAAGGGCTCAATTGAAACGGTCAACCATAATCCATCGTCACTTATCACACGAAAACGCTCATATCTCCCTCTATATTACGTAGTTTGGTCAAACCTTCCACACAAAAAACTCTCACGTAGATGAAACGCAACTGCTCATATAAAAATTTTAAGACATTTACCTTCTGATGACAGGGCTCCCCATAGGTAATAATAACGGTAAATAGTAGACACGTGATTCCGATGACTAAAATTCACAAATCAAAATTCGACCGTCAGATATGATCATTATGACGAAAGATGTCTATGGTAAAAAATTCAACTGGATTCGACAACGTTAAGGTCTCGATCGAAACGGTCAACTCTAATCAAAAATAAGAAAACTGCATTTTAAAGCCCTAAACGGACTCGGATGGCCAAAAAAGCCTATGCATCATGGCGCTAGTGATGAGTCTGGCTCGTAGCACTGTTACGCTTCCGGAAAGGTATCACAATAGTCAATCAGACACCAACGTCAAATCTGCAGCATTGTAAATAATAAGGGTAAGTCAACTATCGGCACCGAGACTTTACCGGAATATCGTGATTTTTCAACCGTAGACGTATTTCACCATTCTGGTCATATCTTATTTCACGACTTTTTTGCGTTTGAAGGTTCTACGTATATTTTTTTTTCCAGATGAGTTGTTGTCCAGATCTGTAAATATAAGGCACTTTAGCCGACGAAATTATATTTTTCGTCAGCTAAACTTTTAAAAATTTCGTCGGCTAAAGTTTAAAAATTTCGTCGGCTAAAGTTCACAGACTATAGCCGACTAAAAAAATTATTCAGCCGACGAAATATTAATTTCGTCGGCTAAAGTTGACCATAGTCGACGAAAATTTTAAATTAGCCGACGAAGGAAAATTCGTCGGCTAAAGTCCACTTTAGCCGACAAAAAAAAAATTCGTCGGCCTGGTTTTTTTATTTTCGTCGGCTAAAGCCTTTCTTCTGGTAGTGTAAACACCAAAAGGAATTGATACGGGTAAGAAAATAAGAAATACAGTTAACAGTTAAGAGATTTAGGTGGATAAAATTAACTGGGAAATAAATTGATCATTACCCTCCACCACTCCAAGGGTCTCTTAACCATTAAAGAAGATAATGTTGCTCCCATATCTCCTTAAAACTCTCTTGATGTCCTGCCAATTTCAATACATTCAACATTAATTGAGCCTTGCAACCGAAGTTACCTCCAATTTCCACAAAATTTGTGCGTGGGCTCGGTTGTGGGAAAATCTAATAAATTCTAGCTTTTTTAGGTTTCGTATTTGGGATCCAGGTGACACTATGTTTTGGTTTGATTCTGGAAGTACACTATTGAATTATTTGAAGTAATACTGAAAGATGATTTGACATCATCACAAAAATTCAAGATTACCAGTGATAAAATGATAAGTGTGCTCTTCTTTGGCACTCCCCCAAGCCCTTATTTGAAGGGCAATTGCTTCTATGTTGGTGCAGGTAGATTGGAAAGAGATTAGCTACACCTAGATGGTTGTATGTTGCTTGGAGTATCATAATTGAGCGTCTTGGCTCCAACAACAGGGTTCCTTAGTATCTTTTTGTGTGTAGTTTTTTGTACTCTACTAGGCTCACAACAAGTGATCTATTTGTCTAATATAATGATACTATATGACCCTTGTGGTTACTATATGTTGTTATTTTGGTCTTCAATTATTAATGAAATTTTTATTTTGTCAAAAAAAAAATATAGATAAGTATATAGTCTACTTACGTGCTATACTATACGCTATTGATAAAACATGGCAATTATTCTTTGAATTAATCATAATATTTTGTGATTTTTAGAAAGTTTCAAAATGTGCATGTTGTCGTGTTCCGATTTATAATGTCTCTCTCACAATAAATGTCTCACATATAAGAATAATTCTCATCGATCTCAAGAAAGAAAAAATCTAACAAACCAAAAGGGTGTACTAATTAATTGATACGAAGTTGGAATTAATAATGGAAAACTCACATGGCCCCCAAACTCAGTGGTGATCCAAATAGGCCTAGGTTCAACGCAATAAGCCTCTTTGCAATAAGCTAGAGACTTGATCTTTGTATTGCGACTCAGAAGGTGGGAATATGCTCTCCTTATCGTTGCCATCTGTTTGCATTATCATCTCTGTACATGCCTGCAAATTTGTATAAGCCAAAATGAAGACCAAGTACTATGTATAATAATCCATCATCATCTATCAAATTAACATTTCCTTCGCCAATTAACTAAATATAAATAGCCTGATTCATGAGAAAGGCACAGCTCCATCCCCCTCCTCGGCAACGCTCTTTATAAGAAGGTATGCGTGCGATCATATTACACTGGTTACTTTGTTAGTAGCCATGTACACATCAGACTCTCCGCTTAGAAATTAAAGTATGTGACTTCTTATTTGACACATTTTTAGGTCAAACTTCCACATCTTCACATTTCAGTATATAGAAATAAATCATTTATGCAAAGTTTCATCTAATTTTATCATTTGAGCTTCTGTAATCGTGATTTACACAAACGGTTCCGTTTGGACATATTTTGTTCTGTTGATTCTGTTAATCTAATTCGGTATTCAAATGATCACCAAATTTGATGAATTTTACATAAATGATATATACACTATGTGTTAGACTCTGAAAGGTAGAGATGTGACCTGAAAGTGTGTCAAATAATGAGTCACACACTTTAATTTTAAAGTGGAGCCCCACTCTGAATATATAAGATCTACTGGTTAGTAGCCTGTCACCTTTTACACATCAATGTTATTCTTTGGTCACAGATAAATACCATTTGTGACAGATAACTACCACCAAAGTAAATATTTTTGGAAATCTACATGAGGATACATAATCCTGTTACGTATCAAACAATGTTTTTATTATGGAAAGAACTACTTTCTCTTTTATTTTCCATTCCGTCAGGAAAACATTTTCTTTTAATTTTTTTGGATAAAAAAAATTACTGAAATGTTACCAAGGATTAAAATCTCTGCGATATATCCGATATATCCTCCGATATTTTCTTTTTTGGAGTGACTAATATATCTAAAGGGATAAATATTTTATCTTCCACCAATTCCGTCAAATATCTCCAATTTTAGGAAATCTACGATCAATATATGATACATTAAAGAAATATATGTAAAAATTTGGACGTAAACAAGAATCACCATCAATAATATTCGAAAAGAGATATAAGGGGAACAGTTGGCAGCTCTAAAGAGATATACGACTATCATATTCAACAATATAATTTGTAGGGTTATATGTTTTAGTTGAATACTATACTTTTGTGGACCACCGTACGTCTTTTTAACCACTTGGAGTCTCTTTCTTGATGTAGATGAATTTGATGTTTGTACAATTTATAAGTAAATCCAATAAATTAAATAATATTTTAGAAAAAAATTCTTCCCGAATTTCCGATATATTTTCCCCAATATCTCCGATATATCCCCGATATTTCCGATATCTCTAATTTTCAAAATACCGATAGATATACCGATACAAATATTTTAATCCTTACATGTTACAACAAGTCTATTATGAAGGACTCACGACCTTCCACTTATAGAGGGAAGACTAATATCATTAGACCAAATAATATTTGTCGCATTTCCTTTTATTTTGTTGTTCCGAACGCAAGAATAGAAAAACTTTCATTTTGTGATACTTACTTTAGCGAACCAAATGAGACCTAAAAGCAACCTAAACATGGTCATTTCACTTGGTTTATTTTGGTAAAATAAAATCAAGAATTTAGGAAGGCAATAAGAATTCTATACCTGCCAATCCCATCCTCCGAGGTCGTAAGGATCTGAGTTATCATCCGGATCGAAACACGTAGCTATGCCACTGTAATTATAGTAGACGGTAACTGCACCATATAATGCAAATGTATCATTTCCTGTTGCTGGATTATCTATTGCCTTACACATTTACACCACTAACGTTGTGTTTGGATGAAGTATTTTAATTTTTCACAGAAATTTTGAAATCAATGGAATTACAATATCTTGATTTTAAATTTCATTAATTAAGAATTCACATGTTTGGATGAAATAACATAGAATTTTTAAAATGGCTAGAATTACGAAATAAATCATATCTGAAACAAATCATTTAATAACAATGTCCTAGAACACCATAATAACTGAGATACAAGCAGTCGAATGCAAAACTCCACATGTATAATATTTGCAAGAGATCTTATTTCATACAATGGGGGATAGTGTAGTGGTGATTCTGATTCAAGTTTGTATGTCAGAAGCCATATAGTATTATCCAAGGCATTCACATATATATGCATCCTTCTGAATTTTGTAAACAGCAAGTGTGTATCATTTCAGAAAAGCTTGATCACTATCTGATATACTCAAACTACTGTTTGGTCATTACTTCCATAATTATCTGAATACCCATTCCATATATAGAGAAGCTAGTGTATTAAATCATTTTATTTCTAGTTTTATACATGGATTTGATTTCTTGAAGTTAAGACTTTCTTTGTTATACATCAGTAGCACCAGTACAATTGTAAAAAGTAAAATAGGCACAACAACAACACCACCAAATCCATTAATACAAGAAATCACCAAACCCATTCCCAATAGCATCATGATTAAATCACACATTCCTGGTAACACCAGAATCACAAAACAAATTCTTGATAACATTATGATGAAAAAAAAATTCCATGTAAGACATAGAAGAAAACAAAGATGTTGAAATCTAATCTCACAAGAAATTGCAGAAAATAGCGTTTTTGAGCAGATTAAGAATCGTCAAGAAATTACCCTGTAAGAAATCATGAAATTCAAATCTTAAAATGAGGCAAAGACGACTTGGGGAGACATAATACTATTGAGAATTAAGCAAATCGATCGACTTACCAGTACGTATTTAAAGAACAGACCAATTAGGGTTCAAAGTTGGAATGGTGTTGCAGCTGTATATAAACTGATAAGGGATGAAATTTTACCGCCAAGAGCAAGGGGTTTGGCGCGATGAAAAACCCAGTCTCCCGCTTGGATGAAATTGAGAAAAAACGCCTATTTTTGATGGAATTCAAGACAAGAATCTTCATCTCCAATTCCCCCAATTTTTCTCCCAAAGAAATCACAAATTTCACGCAATATGTATCCAAACGGCAGATTTTGTGATATGGAATCGTGAAATACCCACTTTTCTTTAAATTCCACTGTATTTTGGCTTATCCAAACTCGTTGTAAAAGAATTACATTTTTTATCATTTATATTAAAACATATACCATTGAAGATACAAAAACTAAGACCACGGATACATCTATCGCGCTGCTAGGGTTTCTGCCGTCTTCTTCTTCCGACGACGCTACGCCTTACTCTGCCACCAAACTGCCTTGTGAGGCATACTATCAGACACCATGGGACTGGAGAGTATCCTATTATGGAATTGTAGAGGCATCGTCTCGCAGGAAAGACAGCGACCTTTGATCAATATAGTTCAACAAAGAAAACCAACCTTGGTTTTCCTGTCAGAAACAATGGCGCAAGAACAACACATCAAATCTCTAGCTATGAAGCTAGGGTTTGTAGGGAGCTTTTGTGTTCCATCGGATGAAGGGTGTTAGGGTTTAGCGATGTTGTGGACAGCGGAAACACAAATCATCATTCGAACTCATTCCTTCCACCATATTGATGTCGAAATAGGAGATTCAGGCCAATCTCCCCAATTCAGATTCACGGGGATCTATGGATGGGCTGCTCGAGTAGATAGATGGAAAACCTGGGAGTTAATTCGAAAATTAGGGGATGAAACTTATTGTGATTTACCATGGCTGATGGGTGGTGATTTCAATGAGATCTTGTGTCAAGCAGACAAATCTGGGGGAGCTCCAAGGGCAGCAGCTGCTATGCTGGAGTTTCGACAAGCAATGGTAGACTGTGCTTTGTCAGATATGGGATTCTTGGGAAGTCGATACACTTGGTCAAACAAATTCACCAAAGAAAGATTAGATCGATGCTTCCAAACCCTACCATGGAAGAATAAATACCCTTTCAGCAAATGTCTTACTCTTCCCCCAAGAGACTCGGATCATTGTCCAATTCTTGTCGATATAAGGAAGAGTAAGATTCCTGCCTATCAGAGTATTGAAAGGATGTTCCGTTTTGAAGAGATGTGGTTTGGCAATTTGGTATGCAGCAATATCATACAGAGAAACTGGGCACTTCCCATCACAGGTAATATGTTGTATCAAGTGCATCACAAAATCTCAAGCATGTGAAAGGAGTTGATGAAATGGCATGTGAATGAGTTTCAGAAACAGAAGGTTGAATTAAAAGCTATTGGAGATCGTTTAGAACTTATCATGCAACAACCATACTCCACAACTCAGTATGAAGAACAGAGGTCTTTACATATCAAGCAGAGTCAATACTAGCTCAACAAGAGAAGTACTGGAGGCAGCGATCGAGAGCTATCTGGCTAAAGGATGGGGACAGAAACTCGACTTACTTCCATCGTAAGGCCTCTAGCAGGAAACACAGAAACACCATCACAGGTTTGAAGGATGAGAATGGGATTCTGCAGGACAATCCTCACATGATTCGACAAATGATGTATGAGTACTACCAAAAGATTTTTAATGGTGAAGGTACAGATGAGGCAGCCATCTCAGAAATATTTAGAGCAACACCAACTACAGTTACCTTTGAAATGACACTGATCTTTTACTCCCTTATTCCAATAAGGAAATTCGAGAGGCTTTGTTCCAGATGCACCCTTCTAAAAGTCCTGGCCCGGAGGGTATGTCCCCTTTCTTCTTCCAGAAATATTGGAACATGTTGGTGATGATATTTGTCAAGCTGTCAAGAATTTTCTTGAGAAAGGTGAGAATTGGGAGGCCTCAAATTTCACTCATATCTGTCTCATCCCTAAGAATAAAAAACCCACAGAACCAGCTCACTTCAGACCTATCGCTTTGTGCAATGTCATTTACAAGATCCCTTCCAAATGTATAGCCAACAGACTCAAAAAATGGCTGCCGGAAATTGTTTCACCCTTACAAAGTGCCTATGTTCCGGGAAGATTGATTTCGGATAATACCCTTATAGCCACTGAGGTAGCTCATTTTATGCACACTCTGAAGTCTCAAGTTGAAGGTTTCTTTTCCCTGAAATTGGATATTTCGAAGGCATATGACAGGTTGGAATGGTCCTTTCTTCAAACTATGCTGATCAAGTTGGGTTTTGATGCTAGATGGGTAGCGATGATTATGAATTGTGTCTGCTCAGTCACATATGCTATCCTTGTTAATGGGAAAGCAACATGGATTATTACACCTACTAGAGGCATCAGGCAAGGGGATCCACTCTACCCTTACCTATTCATTTTGTGTACTGAAGGACTCTCTGCACTTTTGTCTCATGCTGTGAACTCAGGAGTTTTAAAGGGATTGAAAATGGTGCCAACTGCACCAAATCTACACCATCTCTTTTTTGCAGATGACAGCTTACTTTTTGGTAATGCTACTCTGAGTGAATGTCAAATGATCAGACAACTCCTCAACACGTATGAGAGAGCAAGTGGTCAACAAGTTAATTACTCGAAAAGCTCGGTAGTGTTTAGCCGGAACTTGCCAGATGAACTCAAGTAGATTTTGGCGTCAAAACTAAGAGTTACCAAGGCACATGAGCATGACAAGTACCTTGGACTACCACTCCGTGTTGGCAAATTCAAAATGGATAAATTAAGTTATTTACAGGAAAAGGTTACGAACAAGTTGGTGAATTGGAAGTCACAAATTCTTAGTTGTGCTGGTAAGACTGTTTTGATTAAGGTTGTGGCTCAAACAATGTCTACATATGCTATGAGTTGTTACCTCCTCCCCAAAACCCTTTGTGATAACATACATAAACTCTGTGCTTCTTTCTTTTGGGGTGATTCGGAAACCAAAAAGAAAATTCATTGGCAGAGTTGGGAGAAGCTTTGCTTAACAAAAGAGGAAGGTGGAATGGGTTTCAAGAATCTCTATGCATATAACCTAGCGCTGCTTGCAAAACAAGGATGGCGATTTATGTCTCAACTAAATTCACTTGTTACTCGAGTGTTCAAAGCACGGTACTTTCCCACAGTCCCGTTTCAAGATGCACAACTTGGGGACAATCCCTCCTATCCTTGGAGAAGTATATTGGAAGGTAGGTCTGTTTTGCAGGCTGGTGTTAAGTGGAGGATTGGTGATGGTACAAAGGTGAGTATATGGAAGGATGCTTGGATACCTGAATGTCCCAAATTCCTTATTCAGAAACATCTCATACCCCTTATGAGTTGGTGTCCGACCTACTTACTCCCTCTAAAGTTTGGAATGAGCAGTTGGTTCATCGTCTTTTTCACCCTCAGGTTGCTGTGCAAATTATGCAGATTCCTCTAAACAGACATGATATGCATGATTCCCAATACTGGGCACCAGATAAGAAAGGTTTCTTCTCGGTTTAGTCTGCTTATTGGATAGCTCGTGCAAATGTCATGGGTAATGCTCTAGCCTCTTCCTCACAAGGTGATGGATACAAAGCTCTGTGGTAGAAAATATGGCAGGCTAAGGTCCCGGGAAAGGTACAAGTTTGTGTATGGCATGCTTGTCAAAACTTACTGCCAACAAGAACACGACTCACCACTAAGGGATATGAAGGAGCAGTGGATTGTATACTATGTGGCCACCATTATGAAGATACAGTGAATTTATTCTGTCAGACTAGTGCCCTATTGCTAAGGAAGTGCTCTCAAAGATCCCAGGTAATATTACTGGTACCATTTTGCCAAATCCAGTCTTTAAAGAATGGATGCTAGAACTGGTGTTAGATAAACCAAAAGTTTTTGAATCTGTTATGATGATTATCTGGGCATTATGGAAGAATAGGAACTCCATGCTTTGGGAGAATACTTCGAAAACAACTAATGATATTTTCCTGGGCACTATGACTTGGCTTGAAGAGTTCCATAAAGCTCGGCACACTACCAAAACTAGCAAGAAGAAATCAGGTGAGAAGTGGACTGCTAGCTCTTATGCTTCAAAGCTTAATGTAGATGGAGCTTTCTTACCTTCTTTGACACAGGGAGGAGTTGGAGGTATTCTAAGAGACTGCAATGGTAGTTTTATTGCAGCCTACAGTAAACCGGTTCATTATGTTGCTTCAGCTCAACATGTAGAACTTATGGCAATTAGAGCAGCCTTGGAATTTATCAAGCAGCACCGGCTTACAAACATCATTATTGAATCGGATTGCTTGCATTGGTAGCTGTTCAAGATATCCAGCAACCTGGCAGGAATCTCAGTATTATGCATGCTGCGGTTCTAGACATCAAGAGTGAACCCCTAAATTTGCAAAATGTAGAGATTAAGTTTGCTTCCAGACTGTAATCAAGTTGCTCAAATTAGCAAATTTGGCGTATTAGTCTGAAGCTTATCAGGAATGGCATCAACAGCCTCCAAGCTGTATTGTAGATGCACTCCACTTTGATTGTAACTCTATTTAGTCCTTTGGACGTTGAATAATATCAGCGTAGCTTCTTTCAAAAAAAAATAGTTCTCGATCAATAGAAAGATGACAAATGAAATTTTCTATTTGTGTGTTTCTTAAACATGTTTAACTGGATATGCTGGCATAGGAGTCATGAAATTTGAGGGAGTAGGATAATCCGTCATTGCTGTGTATATAAAAGCGGATTCAAGCCAATTCTGAACATCGTCTGCGCTCATAATATTCCTGTAATGAATGTAAAAAAAATATTTTAAATGAATGTATTCCCAATAAATATTTCCAAAACTGAAATTTTTTAGACATAAACACTAAATGAATCGTGATCATACTTGCATAATTTAAACGATTTCTGGAGTAGCTCAAGCCCTCCATGTTGTTTTGTGGTGTCTTTGATCTGTTGCCATGAGCCTTTGATCACTTTGTAACAACTTTCACTCTCACTCTACTTGACCCGCCATAATATGCAACAACAAATCAGTAAATATTACCATTACATGGTTTGAGTATGCTTAACTACCCCATAATTATCTACTCCTAAACCCCTTTTTTAATGATGTACTTCTGAACCACAGAAAATTTTGGATGCATATAATGCACGAAGAATATGTGTACGTGTAGTATTCATACATGTCATCAAATAGTTTGTTAAAGTTCTAGCGAAATATTTCTATTTTTTATTTTTAACATTATTTATATAAATATTTTAACATGTAGAATATAGAAAAAAAAAATGTTAGAATCGCATATCGGACGTGTCTAATACATATCTGGCTTCAAAAGTACGAAAAATTTAACAAGTCTCTTCAAAAGTACGTGAAAGTTTTTGTAAAACAACTTAGTACCTATCTTATTGACGTGTTATACAAAAAATTTCTATAGCATTCAATTTGGATGCGTGTTGTATTGTCTTTAATTGTACACTAATTTGTCTTTAAGTAGAAATAAGAGAGAGAGAGAGAACCATAAAGTCCTTAGTGATTATATTGTTGAAGCTTTCTGGAGATGTTATGTACTTATGTTATCAAAATTAAGGATGGGAGAAGATGATGCCAAAGCTCCAATTGTAACATGGGGGTATTTCAACCTAAACCATGCTGCTAGCACTGCAAAGAGAAAAACCAAATTAAATCAAGGGATGTGAAATCCACACTCCCCAAATTGTAATATACACTTTCACTTTCTATTTTTAGTCATCATTTTCATAAGAAGACAAAATTTAAGTCACTAAAGACAAAATTTAAGTTACAAAAAATAAAAAGTGGGAGTGTGGATTTCACTTCCCTAAATCAAATCAAAAGAGTTTGATGCCCTTGATACCCAATGGACCATACCCATATCCAATTTAGGATAGTGATAAAAGAGAAAACAATTCAAAATAGTTTAAAATTTGAACGGAAAATTTTACAATGTATTAGTGCATGACATGCATCAATTTTGTCTTCAAGTTGTAAAATGAGTCATTAAAGTAATAATATTAGTCATTAAAGTTGTAACATAAATCCTTAAAGTTATAAATATTTTTAGTTACATATTTTGACAAAACATTTTAAATTACTACATATTTTTTAAATACATCAGGTCACAACTTTTACAACTTTAATATGTTTTGTAAGTGAACATATAAAGAAATAGACTTTGTTAGCCAAAACATATTTTTCTTACGAAAAGGAATGTTAGAGCCTCTTCTAGCTCTCTATATTTAGGAGCAACATATAGCTAAAACAATGTGTCTGAGCCCCATCATGAACAAAAAAAGAGCAACATAATTAAAAGTTAAAATAGAGTCACTTAAGAGTTTAGTACAACTATTATTTTTCATGAGAAAAAACTAAACATATTTTCCAAAGTAATTAAGGTGCCAAGTTAGAGAATATGCTAAAACTCGATCCTCTAATATATAATACAAAATCTCAAATGAAATTATTATGTTTTGGTCAATTATGTGTGAGAAAGTGAGATTTTATTTTCTACTTTAGAAATGTATTTAGTAATTTATCGTGAAATGTATTTTTTAGATTCCTAAACTAAGAAAATGCAAAAGTTGTTTTCAGTTTTTCTTTGTAAAATTGAAAATATTTTTATTTTTCATTTTCAACTTTTTTAGAAATGTCTCACCGAACATATTTTTATCTCATTTTTATTTTCAAAAATGAAAATACAAACATGAAAACGTTACTGAACGTCATCTAATATTCCCATTTCAAAAAAAATGTAAGTAATATTTAATTAAATATTATTGAAAATATGTATACTGTAACATACTTCCTCCATAGGAACCTCCAAAAACCACTACAGGAGAGTCAGTTGCTGTCAAATTCTTCTTCAAATCAATAATTAAGGAAGCATAATCTGCCAAGGCTTGTGTGGAGCTTAGATATCCCAGTGTAGTTGCATTGCTATAAGCCACATCTTTCTTGCCCCCAAAAGGTAAAGACTTTCCATAGAACCGATGCTGCAATATTATCATACAAGAGCTGATTGAAAAAAAAAAAAAAAAAAAAAAAAAAAAAAAAAAAAGAAAAGAAACTGATTGAACATCCTAATACCAATACTCAAACTAAACTGCAAAAAAGAAAAATTAAATTTACAACAAATAGTGATGATTCTTTAGTTAGTTAATCACTAGATGAACACATGACTAACATAGATTAGGAATGTTATCTATTGGTTTCTTTGGATTGATATTTCAACACGTCCCTATACGTGTGGTGAATTTTCCAACCTAACACGTGGAGAACTTTTTGGGTTACGTAGTGTTCGTGTGACAATTTGAGCTTTACACGTATACGTGGGTAACCCGTTTTGATACCAAGATAAAGTAGTCTCAAGTTCACATCCAAAACATATTGGTAATGGGTAGAGAGGTTTAAACCCATATTTAAGATCTCACATTCCTGATGTTAGATTGATATCTCAATAAAAAATGAAGTTTCCATAATCAAGGAATACGGTAAGTAAGTGTTCAGAGTTAAAACTACCAATTCGGAAATTGAACTTACCTCGATGAAAATGATGAGGGCTTTAAAATGGGGAGCTGTCTCATACAGAAAACCAGTGTTCTCCCCAAACCATTCTATGTTACCTTCATTAATTACCAGTGTAAACAAAGATTGGAGCATTGCTCTTGGCGCCTCCCCAGTACGTATCATTTATCAAATACCTCTGTTGGAAAGTTTCGTAGCTCTTGGGATAGTAGTTGAAATGATCAAGGACTTGGGTGAAGTATTTGGTTGTGTAAAGTTGATTTTGACGAGCAGAAAGTGATATTTTTACTTCTGGGGATATCAGTAAAGATGGGAATCTATGATGTGGGGATTTGGCAGAGTAGACAGGAAGAGAATGAAGCAAACACAAGAAAGAGAACCAGAAAAGAAATGGGGTCGACCCATATTCGGTCATCTTCTTCATTTTTTGTGTGCTTCTCTGGTATTGCAGAGAGACTTTGAAGTGTGGGGGGAAGCCTTGGTCAATTCGAGAGGGAGAATAGGCCAAGCATTGTGGTTGTCATGGATTAACAACTAATTCGGCTATTTTTGTGGTGGAAAAGACTAGCTAGCTGACTGGGTAATAACTAATAAGATCGAATGGTACACTTCTCATCGAAAAAGAAGAAGAGGGGTACACTTGAAGACTTGAAGATTCGTTTCTGTCACGTACTACAACTACTACTACTACTACAGAACTCTCCCTACCAAGTACCTGCAACGTTCTATAATGTTTCATAATCCATAATCGACCGCTCGTACAAGTCCCATGATTGTCCCAAATCCGATCACAACAGCCGGAAAGTGATAGTTTGTGAGGTATGCTCCACCTCCATAGAGACCACTGGCCACGATGGCGAGGAGGAGAGCCAGAAGGTGTTTCTTGAGAGGCACAGCAAGTCCGGGAATTGCGACCCCAAAAAGAAGAAGCCTAGATGTCCTGTGAAGAGGTGCAAGCAGAGTCTGACATTTTCGAATAGCAGTACTTGCAAGACTTGCCATCTCAAGGTCTGCCTCAGCCACCGGTTTCCGGCCGACCATGAATGCAACAAGCAAGCAAGGGCGGCCTTGGCCGTGGCGGCGAATGAAGGAGCCTGGAATGGGACGTTCTTGGCTGCTTTTGCTTCAAGGAATGGGAAAGATTGTGGGAAGAGTGAGAGGGGTTCCAAGTCTCCTCCCATTACCCATTATGTACTTGTGTTCTGCTAATTGAAATTCTTCTAAAATAATAATAATAATAATAATAATAATAATAATAAATTGAAATTCTTCTCTATGCTAAAGTCTCAAATTTTCAAGTGGAACAAGGCCGTTGGAAACCTGTGAAAATTTGTCGAAATGGACCTACTGTCTCCCATCTTTTCTTTGCCGATGACTTGATCTTATTTGGGGAGGCCTCTCTAGCTCAAGCGGAGGTGATGCGTTCTTGCATTGATTGTTTTTGCTTAAATTCAGGCCAAGAAGTCAATTTTGAGAAGTCCTCCATTTTCTGTTTCCCAAATACTACTGAAGAAGGCCTAGCCATGCATATATCTGATATTTGTGGCTCTCCTTTATCTGATGACTTGGGAAATTATCTTGGAGTTCCTTTGTTACACTCAAGAGTTACTCCTGACACTTATAAAGGCTTAGTTGAAAAAGTCGAGCTGAGACTTGCTTCCTGGAAAAGCCACACTCTTTCTATGGTTGGGAGACACACTCTAATTCAATCGGTTACTGCTGGATTACCCGTTTATACAATGCAATCAGTTAAACTCCCTATGTCCATTTGTAATACTCTTGATCGTTTGAACATGAACTTCCTTTGGGGGCACACTGAAGAAAAAAAGAAAATTCATCTTGTGAAGTGGGATACAGTTTGTAAACCTAAATGTTATGGCGGGTTAGGTTTGAAGAAGTCAAGCTGTGTGAATCAAGCTTTGCTAGCCAAAACTGGATGGAGACTGCTCCAAAAGGAGCAAGGGTTGTGGGCTGAAGCTTTAAATAAAAAATATCTTAAAGATGATTGCATCATGCAGAAGTCTACTTTATCTTTCTCTGCTAGCTCCAATACATGGAAAGGTATCCTTTATGGAGCTCAATTGCTTCCTAATGGGGTGAAATAGAGGATTGGACCTGGAACGGAAATTTCCCTCTGGAATGATGTTTGGACTGATCTTGGTGCTTTGTCTGATATTGCCTTGAAGCCTATTCCTTCTCACCTACAAGGTCTAAGAGTTTGTGATGGTGGATGAGACTTAAACATGGTTAAAGATTTTCTTCTCGAGGATGTGAAACTGAAAATTTTGAGTATGCATGCAGGTGGCATCCGAAGTGGTGATGACACAACCATATGGAAGTTATCTCATAACGGTAAGTTTACTGTTAAATCTGCTTATCATTCTCTTTTCCTGAACTCTGAGACTGAACCTTGGCCATGGGACTTTATTTGGAAGTTTCAAGTTCCTCCAAAAGTGAAAATTTTTCTGTGGACCCTTATCCATGATCGATTGTTGACGAATAAAGTAAGGGTTTGTAGAGGTTTGGCTGTAGATGCTCATTGTCCAAGATGCAACTTCCCTCTTGAATCCTTGGACCATCTCTTCAAAGATTGCACTATTTCAATGCGGATTTGGTCTTCTCTTCATTCCCTAAGTGAGTTCCCTTCCACATACACTCTTCCTTTCAATGACTGGTTGCTTGTGAATTTAAGGTCTTCTGTGAAAATGCAATATGAAATTCCTTGGTGTTGCTATTTTGCTATGGGGCTTTGGCATATATGGAAATGGAGGTGTAGCCTTATTTTGGATCAGAACTTCAAATTCCCAAGTTGGCCTTCCTTAATTATTCACCAGTTTACTAGAGATTATTTTGAGGCAAATAAGGTTAACCACTCAAAACCTCCACGACGTGTAGTTGAGCTTTGTTGGCACTTTCCGCCTAAGGATTAGTTTAAACTTAATGTTGATGGCAGCTTGCATAAAAATACTGGGATTATTTGTGCTGGAGGAGTCCTTCGGAATGATAGGGGTGAATGGTTGAATGGTTTCTCTGCCAAGTTAGGTATTGAACAAGTTCTTGAAGCTGAACTTTGGGGACTTTTGAAAGGAATGGAGATGGCTTGGCAGCATGGTTGCAACTCTTTGGAAGTGGAAGTAGATTCTCTTGATGCAGTCAAATTGATTCAATCTGCTATTGATCTCCTTCATCCTCTCTACAGTCTTATAGCGAATTGCCTGGAGTTTCGTAGTAGGAATTATCCATGTTTACAGAGAAAGTAATTAAGTAGCTGACTTGCTGGCAAGCATTGGTCATGGTTATGAGCCTAGATGCAGATTCTTTAGCTCCCCTCCTAATGATGTTATCCTCCTCTTGGAAGCTGATTCTTCCGGCTCTTCCAAGCCTAGATTAATTGTGTTTTAGGTTTCTTGTCCTTGCCTTCGGGCTCCATGTCATCAAAAAAAAAAATGTCTCAAATTTCCATGAATCAAGTATGTTCAAACACACAAGACTACTATAGACTCATGTCAATATACAAAATGATCGATCAGCATGTTGAACATTTTGATGTAAATACAAACGTTTACACAAGTCCTGCTTCTATATGTAAAACAAATGGTATACTAATCATGTTCAAACCAACATAGACTTGTGGAGGGAAATGAATCACTGAACAACCCCTACTCAAAAGTCACCCTTAAACTCAATATCTATGATACAACATGTGAGAGGTACAAACAAGAGATATGCTGTTTACACATTGCAGCACTCAAAGCGAGAATTACGGTGGCAGTGGTCGGTTACCACGGGCGAGAAGTGCAAGGAGAATCTTTTTCCTTGCCCCTGCAAATCAAACAACCTTAAGTGAGAATAGTTCGATGAACTACCGATGCGAAGCACAAGAAGGATGGTACTACACAACTGAGCTAGCAGAACATAACACAAGTTTCAAATCACATGCTTATTGATATAGACAAGGAGAAAGATATAGATCAGAACAAAGATAACGAATTGGTGCATTAAAATATTACCATTAGTATACCCAGCTCTTTAAGGTCCTTATCGCCCATCTGCTTCAAAGCGCTCATGTCTACCTGCGAATCAGAAAATCAAAGCATTAAGCCAAAACCGAAAGAGAGACAAATTGATTATTGACGTTGCTCCTTGAAATCATCAGAACTGTACATTCTAATATATGATATTCTTTCTGCTGTCTCAAAAATCAAAAGACCAGTGAAAGAAAGGGACGCCTCTAAAAATCTGAGTATGGAGTGAAAATAAGATTAGAGTAGGTTACTTACTTCTTCAGCCTGGAAGATTATAGCATATTTTCCCAAACCAAGTCTATGCAATAAAGTAGCAACACTTAGAGGTTCTTCCCCCTATAATGCAGAGTGAGCGATATTATACAACTTACTAAAGTGATCGAAGTGATAATTGAAAGGAAGCTAAAGTGGAGCAACAGCCAGAAAGTAGAACCATATAATTTTGCATGCTGTAAATTTGTTGGCACAAGCTGTCCAACTGGTTTGGCAGTTTGAGGGTTAGACTTCGTTCTGAAAATAAAGGAATCTGTTGGCTGAGATGAACCAACCATACCATTTCTGTGGAACTGGCCAGCTCTTTGAGCGTCAACTGGCCTGAATGATGATGCTGACTGCAGCTCACCAAAGTTTCTTTGTGGTGATGGCCTGTAAGAAGTGTTCTGAAAGCTATCAGGGGATCTAGCTCGGAATCCATCTCTACTTTGAGAAGAGTTGAAGTTCCTCTGTGAATTTACATGGTACAAATCAGCTCCACTTTCCCTGGGAGGCATTTCTCTCAGGAAGCTACTCCCATTTGTTTCCGACTCATGCTGTGACATCTGATACCTCACTGCAGAATGAGCAGGTTTTGACAGCTATGGGCGTGGGACCATCTGCTTGCGTTCTGCAATACCTCCCCCATTTTGCTTAAATGATCTTTTGCGCAACAGTTTCAATCTGAGGTCATTTCGACTGATCCGTGAATCTTCACTTGTTTTAATGAGCAAGAGTCAGTACAAGGAAACCATATAAACCATATAAAAAAATAAAAATCATACATAAAGTTGGTAGTATCAAAATTAAGACAAGATGGTTTACCATGTAATGTATTGTCACCCCCTCTGTGTTTTATTCCATCTCCTCGTTGCCTGAAAATTGAGATCCAACACATCATGACATACCTGCTGCATATATAGATAACCTAACAATGCAAACAGCAGCGCATCCTCAAATAAACATGTTACCACCTTTGGAAGCAAATGATGATTTTTGCAAAGTGGAGAAACATATATCTCTTCTTAACTTTCAAAACATGTTCAAAGTAAAGAAAAGACGATACAGATTGCTTTTACGTTATTTATAGTACGCAATTGATTAAGGAAACAAAGCCCACTACCCTACTCCCGAATCCCAACCCTTTTTGGGTAACGCTAACATTAACAATTTTACCATTTTGAAAACGAAAAAGCTTCAAGATCGATATGTGGCAGTGATGGTGGATTTAACCATACAAGTAGTGTGGTGAGTATGCCATTAAAACCATATTAACCAAACTAGAGCAAAACCACAATTATTCTCAACTTTAAGCATCACAAGACATCCTAATCAAATCTAAGCAGATAAGTGTCATTTATAACTCAAGAGAGACGGAACAAAGTACCGCTTGCCATGAGCATTACTCCCAAGCCTGTCTCCCATTGATCGTTTCCCTCCCGAAACCAGACCTCTATCCCCACGCATTCGTGCAGAGTCTGATGTTCCTCCCCTCTCCACCACAACCTACAAAAACTTGTTGGAACTTTGTGTGGGATAGAATCCCACATTGAAGAAGAGCTACTTGCTTGGTTGTTTATAAACAAACACCCATGTGAGCAAGTGAATAGGTGGAATTGCTTAGAATGGGCTTGATGGGATTTCTATTGGATTTCTAATAGAACATGATATATATATATATATATATAAAGTCATAGATGGGCCTTGGGCTCTGAAAAAATTAAATCTGATTATAATTTTTGAATTAATAATTTTTATTATTTTCGGATAAAACCAAAGGTAATAACTATTGGTGACAGTTACAACCTTTTGAACAGTTTTACCTGTTCGAATTTGACTTTATATAAGGACGACACTGTGATCATTGTTTTCCATCGAAAATTCATCTCTTCTTCTTCCTCCCCAAATCGACTTCTCTGAAACATAAAGTAAATTCGCCAGGGACAAGTTCTTGTGCTTGCACCAGATAGTTGTATCCTCAAGATAGACGTCCGAAACTGCAGCACAAGTGGGGACGAATTTCTATTTTAGGTCACTGCAAAGTAGGCCTCTATCTGAATCAAGTTAGTATTTTCAATCTCGATTTCATTGTTGTTATTGTTTGTTGTTGGTTTCGATTCAATTATACTGTTATATATATCTTGTTTGTAATCGTGATATTGGTTGGTTATAACAAAACTTTCGTACAATAAGTAACCAAATCTTCACACACAAACCACACCCACGAATTCAACCAAAATAAATCCAATCTCAGCAATCCGACCACAACCATAACAACTATTTCAGTCCCACGTCACACAAAAAGTAGTTAAATTGCAACAAATTCAAGCTCAATTATAATCGGAAACACAAAATGAATTGAAATTTACAAAATCAGCTATAACGAAAGAACAAAAGCTTCCTATTATCAGATAAAAAGCTCTAATTGATCTGAACCGTGAATGTGAGAAGCGAAAGTTTCCTGACCAGAGCGACCGAGGGTGACCCTCGGCTTCGACATAGCTGCGAGTCGACTGCGAAAAAGTGGGTTATGGAGATCTAAAATAGAAACCCTAGAATATAAAAGCAGTGATTTTAGAGAAAGGAATCAAATTTCCTGGGCATTGGCGCCATTGGCTAACATATCTGATCTTTGCTCTCTTCTGCCTTGACCTTCGGGAATTGGCGTCGGGTCAAGTCAATCTGTTTGGGCCACAACCGTTACCCACTTCTAAAGCCCTAGTCTTCACAGCTTTTTTTAGGGTGGGCACTTCACACCGGATATGCGGTATCGCACCATACCGCATCGGTTCAAACCGTTTTTTAAATCGCATCGGTTGTAGTGGATCGTATTAGGATTGAGAAAACAACAACCCGCATGAAAGTGGATTGGATTAGGATTGGGAAAATTTCAATCTGATTTAAACCAACCCGCACCAGTTTTATTTATTTTATTAATTAATTAATTTAGTTTATTATTTGTAATAGATATATGAACTTATGAATGGTGGCCAAATTTATAGTTTCAAACCCTAAGCCCATAACACCTCAAGCCCAACTCTTATCCCCAATTAACCCTAAGAGAAGCCAGCGTTTCTAAATCATTTATCGCCGTCGTCTCCCATTGTTCTCTCTCTCAGTCCTATTTCTCTCTAGAAGACGCGTATAATAGCCGAGTTGATTGTATCTATTTTATTTTGAATTTGGTTTGTTTATATTTTGATGGTATCTTTTGGGCCTAGTTATTAGGTCAGATAAAATGTGGTCTCAATCCAATTCCAATCCAAAACCAATTTGAAAAGGGGGTCACCCGGATATGTGGATTGGCCTTTTCGGAATGTGGATATGGATTGAAGATTTGCCAAACCATTTAAAGTGGATTGGATTATAGTTGAGCCCTAATCCACACCACACCAACCCGCGCCCACCCTTAGTTTTTTTTTTCTTTGAAATCAAAAATCAGTATTTGTGATGACTTAGAATTTTTTGAAAATAATATTAATATCTAAAATAGTATATATATATACATATATATACATATATATATACATATATATATACATATATATATACATACATATACAAGCCCTTCTAATGAGGAATCCCTTTTTTGTTCATTTTTAGGGATAACAACTCACCATTAGATCTGTTTTTTAATGATCTTGAATGGTTGAGATTAAATAATAAATTCAATACTTTCTGACAAACATGAACCGTTTAACTTTATTAAAAATAAATTAAAATTTTGGACGACTTAACGATCACCAAATCTTCTAAAAACTTTGACCCAAACCCGAGCCCAAAACAACTTACACTACAAAAAATATGGCCAAAAGCCACTTTTTTTCCCCACTTTTTTATCTTTCGTGAGCATCATGAGTGAACAGTTGCTATATTTTCAAAAGGAGGAGCTTATCCCACATATAATTACATCTGAGAGAAATCTCTCTCTCTCTCATATGTCCTATTTGTGGCATCTGAGATTATATACACTATTTCGCTCTCTCATATGTCCAATTCGTGGCTTCTGACATTATTAAACAATCTCCCATACGTGAAAGTATCCCTCGTCCTGACAGTTGTGCCCCTGACTCATGTTTCTTTTACTGAATTACCATTACAGCTGTTGATGACTTCACCTTGTTCTCATCCAGACTTGTATTATTTTCGTTTCGTTTTTAGGGAAGTGAAAGAGAGGGTTGTTGATTTCAAATATCTTTCCTTGTGCTTCGAGAAAGAGGAGATAGCGACGGAGCGGATTTCAATTGCTTATCTTGCTGAAGCTAGATTTAAAGGTTAGGCCTCTGATTTCTTTAGTTTTGTTAATCTCGCTTCGGATCGCTTCGTCTTCACTATCGGGTCACACATCCTAGTACTGCCTCTCAAAGTTTTGATCGCGTTGATTTGGGTTTCCTTCATTTGCAGATCTTAGTCCAGGAATATTTTACTCGATTCAGATGATCATGTACTGGGATCAAGCGCAAAGTCATAGGCTTTCTATGATCCAGTATACATATATTTATGTTTTGGATTCGGCTACTCCATCTTGGGGGTCTTTTTTTTTTCTCTGCATACACAGACACATGTATATATGTAACCTAGTTTTACTTTCCCAGATGTTTACCATGCATGTTGGTGTGAGTTCAAGAATCATTGATTTTGTGATATTGTGTTTTCAGTGTAGTTTATTTGATGCATTATCATATGGGGCTGCTATCCATGGCAATGGTTTTTATCAGCAAAGCTGTGTACTCCTCGCTTTCAATGACACTTTTCATTCTTCAAGTATAATATTAACTTTCGTTTTTTTTTTTTTTGTTGTCTTAGCAATTTGCTTATGGAAATCCAACTTGTTAGGAAGGTTCATATGTAAAGAGCCCTTTAGGAAATTCTGTAATTGGATGGATGTGGTTCAATGGAAATGGTCGGGAAGCAAAACTAGTTGAAGGCTTCAAGCGCAAGCCTGGAGAGATGTATCTCAATTCTGGGGCCAATTGTAAACAGCAAAGATTTTTAACCTTTCTGTATTTGACTTTGAAACTTTCTTTGTCAATGATTCTTGTAACGGGGGAACTATCTTCGATGTCATGTTTATGGAAATTCTGCTTCCATCCTACTACAGAGAATGCAAGAAGATGGAGGCTAGAATCTCTGGGTGTTTTTTGTGTAACTCTATGTTCTGTCTCAATGTTTTCCTGTGTGAGGATTTTGATTTGGTACATTGGTATCTTCTGGTATGATCTCGAAAGCAGTCCTGCCTAGTGTTAGGGCCCATCCTTGGGTCATGGTGCATGAAACTTGAATATCATGTGATACAATCTAAACAGATGATAATGATCTTTTGCCTCATGGGTGCATGCATATTGCCATAGGTGGGAATGGGGCAGGGGCCAGTATTGGTCAGTTGGTTCTTTGTTGGCCAATTGCTTCATATCCAATTGAAGTTACTTAGTGCGTGGCTAATTTGATTCTGCTATGCTGTGCTTGCTTTCTATTTTTAATACATGAAATGAGTTTTGGTATGTTAGGAAGACTATGTAGTTCTGGAGTTCCATGATGCTAGTTGTGTTTTGGTTAATCTGTGCTGTTGAACATACTCTGTATATTACTAACTTAATTAACAGCAGTTTGAGTGATTGACTTGAATGTACGTCAACAGGTCAAGCACTTGGTTCTGAACCTACATTGCCTTACTTGAGTTCAGATAAGCCCAATGGAGAAATCTATTTGGTGCTGCTAAATTTGCTTCTGCTGGCATTGGAGTCCTCATGACACCAGACTTCAGCATGTAAGTTGGATACCAAATTGTACGTTTGGACCGTTTAAGTTGAAGTGTTATTTTCAATAGCGATATTGTTGGATGGGTTTTTGTTAGAAGTAGTGGACACAAAAAGGTTTTTGAATGTGCTTTTGGAAATTTAAAAAAAAAAAAACTGATCTACAAGATGTCAAATTTTAAATTTTAAATTTAATCAAATCCAATATGTACAAGCTGCTGTATATTTGTAAAGTATTTATATATGTTAAATATGTCATTGCTTTCAGAAGCTTGAAGAAAAGTTCATTGCTGATGAGGCATAACCAATGCCTGTGAAATAACTTAACTGAACATTAAGATTTTTTAAATCCTGTCATATTTTTGTTTGTACGCCATAACTTGGCTCGATACACTAATATTCATCCTTTATGCAGGAGAAAGTAGAGATATAAATTAGAAAGTTATGTAAAAGCCTTCTGCTCCAAAGCTGCAAACCTTAGCGATTTTGGAAGACATGCGGGTAAGTAGACTATGAATTACTTTTGTTTTGCAAGGTCATCTTATGTTCTCTAGATAATGTGATCTCACATTTGTACTGTAATTTGCTTAATTTGAGAATGTTTTCCCAAGTGATTGATATCAACTAGGTTGTGTACTAGACAACTATTTTGCTTTAAAAGTATACATTCAATTTAAACTTTTTGATTTGGTAAGGATGTTGTTTTGCCTTTGATTTTGAGGTAGTATGTTTGAGTGTTTGACTTATGAATTTCTTGAACCTTGCAAGGTGTGGCCAGCATTCTCCATTGTGATTTTGAAGAAATGCAGCTCATTAGGAAAACGTACAGTTGGGTCCAGAGTTAGATGAGTCTGGAAGCATAGTTATTGAAGCCATACTTCTGTGGGTATCAGAGAAGGTTAATCTTAAGTTGTCTTTGTAAGTCAGGTTAATTATAACATGTTTCTTGTCAATGTAGATTGTTTTTATTTGTTTAGCTGTTTGTAAATTGTAATTACGATACTTGAATTGTGGACGGGGAGATTTAATATAGTAACTGGGTTTCTGTTGATTATATAGGTTCACTTCTAGTATCCGATTCATAATAATATTTTTTTTTCTAAGTTTTAATGAAGCCACAAAACCCAAAACAATCGTGGGTGACTTGTATGAATATAACATAGATACTGGCACGATTGATAAACAATCGTGAGCTCCTTTGACGGTTTGTGGTGGTAGGTCCTAAAGTGGGGTTCTTACATTTGTGGTGGTAGGTCCTAAAGTGGGGTCCATGTAAGAAGCCTCACGATTGCAGCGCAATTGTGATTATATTTAGCAACAACCACGACATTAAAGGCCACATTCCCTAAATATGTTGCTGCATCGTGGGTAAAGTCAATAGCCACAATCATTCGTGGGCAAAGGAGTCAAAGCTCACAAATAGGAAACGTGGGGTACTAGCGGTTTTTTTTGTAGTGTTAGGAAAAGAAAAACAAAAGAAAACTTGTTGTCGTAGAATAGCAGACAGTCGCCTTCTTCTTCCATCTTCGTCTTCACCGACTTCTTCTTCTTCTTCTTTCTCAAGTCTTCTCAGTCCGAAAACATTGTCCAACCGCCATAAGAACCTAGTAGCCGTCTTAAAAAAGTCAATTTTCACGGCTACCGTCATGAATAAACAGGACGTGTCAGTTGCCTGGAGACCAGCTGCTGAATTTTTGAAGCTATACCATAGGAGCTAGAACACTAGGGGTCTAACCTAGTACCTAAACGGGTAAGATTTCGATTGAACAATCCAATTTTGCTTCTTGTGTTCTTCTCTTGGACGCCAAGTTTTTATTCCTTTTTTAGACCCTATAAATAGGTAGAACATTCTGCATTTTGAGATAGGTTTTTAGCAGCTATTCATACTTAGAGAGAGACTTTGGTGTCAGGTGTGATTCTTTTTACATTCTGACCAATTGGTTTGTTTATATGTTCTTAGTTTGTGAAACTAGATTTTGAATTCATGTTGGAATTCTTGTATGATTGTTTATTTGATTGGAATAGTTCCTATTAAGAATTGGTTTTGTTGTTGTTATTGAATTCTGTGGCAAGTAGGATTACTAATCCTTTGGTTTTGGTTATCTTTGATTTGATCTCTTTGTTAGCCAAATCAGTTCTTTTATGTTATTAGCAGGTAGAGAATCAAGTTTATGATGATGTTGTTGTTGTTGTTAGGATTCCAGGTGTAAAACACTTTCCTTTAAACTTGAAACATAGACATACATCAGCAGTTTTTCTCTACTGTACCTGAACTTTGAAAAATCATAAGTAATTGTAGAAAAATTCTTTTTCTGCGATTCCAGTTCTCAAATGATCTTTAGGTTGTCTTTTAGAAATGTTATGAAGACACCAACTGTAATTGCCCAGCCAAACTATGTCGTTTTCAGTCTGAAAGTTTACTGGTCAGGAAATCTTGCTGTCAGACTTTTGTTGTTTTAGTTGTACTCTTTACTTTTAATTTTTGTTGTTATGTTATGAAATTATGCTGATATAGATATCTGATATTGGTGTTCCTATATATGTCTTTAATTCCTAAATTTTGAAAGTAGAAACTAAGGATTGGAGTTGTATAAAGTTGCTTAAAAATATAGAAGTTAAGACTATTGCATGCTACTTTCTATTGGTTGTCTTTGTGGTAATTTAAGCTAGTCTTTTTAGTGCAATATTTATGTTGTTTCTTCATTCTGAAACATTTTAGTGTCTATATTCAATAATCAGTAGTTTTTGATACATTGGAGTTCATGTTTTGCTTTCAAATAATTTAAATAGGCTTATAGCAGGACATTCTGCAGATCAGTATTTATGAGTTTTCGACCCAGTTGTCTCTTTACTAATATCTGTGCATTTCAGTTGAGTATTTAAAGTTTGTGTCTTCATGAAAGTTGTAGTACACATGTTAAACATCATTTAGGAGTTTAAATCTCTTGAAAAGAATTTCTGTAGATTAAGTTATGAATTTTCGAAGTTGAAGGTCAGCTTTAAATGGTTTCTGCATTTGTTACTATTTTATTGTTTATTCATTTTGATTTTAATGGTTTCCATCATTTAAACTTGTATAGATATTGAGATTAGATTATAAAGTTCCTATATGTGTCATTATTTCTGATATTAAAGGTAGAAACCATGATTTTTGGTTGCTTAAAACTAGCTACAAGATTTAGAACTGCTTTTACTGGTTGCTTCTTTATTTTGCTGGTTGTGTGATGTTTTAGTTCAGTCCTTTACACTAAAAGTCTTGTCTGATTTTTTTTTTTTTTTAACACCAAAATGTCTATATTAAATATCTAGAAGTTTTGTATCACTTAGAGTTTCTGTTTTGCTTTTGAAAACAAAGTTTAGGCACTTTTAGCAAAATTTTCAGAAAAACCTGAAACTGAAGCTGAACTTTGAAAATTCATAGCGAATTCAAGAAAAATTGTTTTAAGATGATTCCAACTCTCAGTGTTTCTTTACTGTGTCTACTATAAATCTTTAGAAGAACCCGAAGTCCAATTCTAAACAGTTTTGTACAGTTTTTGAAGTTAACGTGACTGGTTCAGAAAGCTAAATTGTGATGTTGTGTGAAACTGTTTTGGTTTGCTATTGTATCTTCTGTTTAGCATCCTAGCTGAGTCTTAATTTGAGTTCTATGTACTTGATTGCTTAAACTAATGCTTGTATCTTTTATCAGGAACTTACCGTGAGTATCGACAAAGGTAGGGGAAAAATGGGGAGCCTTTATGCTTGCTTATTTGTCGTTTCTTTGGAATTATTTGCTTGTGTGTGAAATGCTTGTTTCTTTGCTGCCAATCATCTATATGTTTGTTTCAATTTATAAGGGTGAAATACTTTGGGGTTTATCATCTAAGGTATATGGGGAATGGTTGTGCTACGCATAAAGCACTTTGGGGTAAAGAAGTTAGTGATGAAACTTTTGTGTAGTTGAGTCTTTGTCCTCGGATATACCATATCCCACGATGCCGTGTGAATACATAAGAATGACGCAATTAGTATAGGTGAAAAGGACGGGATTGGCGAAAGAGGAATGGACAAGATGACTAGCAAAAGAGGAATGTGAGATTTGAGTGGGAGGTAGTTCATATATTTGAGTAGCCTAAGTCACCCTTGTGGTAAAATACATGGTATGAGACATGTCACTACCAGGATAAGCACTTTAGCCGACGAAAAGTTTTCGTCAGCCTGTTAGCTTAATTCGTCGTCTAAGATCTTAGTCGACGAGACTTCGTCGGCTATAGTTTCATCGGTAAAGGGTCGTCGAATTGACTTTAGCCGATGAAACTATAGCCCGTCGTCGGCTATTGTCCCATAGCTAGCCGACGAGTCTCTCCGACTTTAGCCGACGACAACTTCTGTCGTCGGCTAGTTTTTCAGACTTTAGCCGACGAAACAACTCGTCGGCTAGTCTCTCTGCTTAAGTTGACGAAACGAAACTCATTGGCTAGTCTCTCAGCTTTAGCCGACGATACGCTTAATATATTCATCGGCTATAGTATGCAATTAAAAAATAAAAAATAACTAAAGCTGACGAAACAGACCGTATTTCGTCGGCTTTAGAGGGTTTAGCCGACGACACATTCCATAATTCGTCGGCTAAACATTATTATAGCCGACAAATTATGGCGTATTTCGTCGGCTATAAGTCCATTCCAGTATAAAAAAAACCCGAAATTTCTAAATTACCATTCCAAGCAAGCTGCAAAATACACCAAAACAATTTCATATAACCAACAACAAGCATATAAAACTATATAATTCATATCCGCTTCTGGGGGCTGCTGCGGAGCTTGCGGCGGCTGGGGTAGCGGTATGGGCGGAGGCATGGGCGGAGCTGGAAGTCCTTGGAGCTGGGCAGCTGTAAAGTCCTGCATCTATTGGAACATCTGCCGCTGCTGGGCCTGCTGAATGGCATGTACCTCAGCATAATGGGCTGCCTGCGCGGCATTATAGGTTGCCTGCGCGGTATTATAGGCAACATGAGTAGCTTGCTGTTCCCGTAGTCTCTGAAGTTCCGACTGTATCAGTTAAGTCGTCCTGGTGGTCGTGGTCCTGCTGCTGGTCGAGGCTGCCTTTCGTTGAAATCCTGGAGTGGTCTTCAGGACCCCCTCGCCCTTCTTTCCTAGACCCCGACAGTAGAAGTTGTTTGCTCGCGGTGGGAAGGCTGTGCCCATGATCCTCACCCCAACCGTCACTACCAGAAGAAAGGCTTTAGCCGACGAAAATAAAAAAACCAGGCCGACGAATTTTTTTTTCGTCGGCTAAAGTGGACTTTAGCCGACGAAATTTTCCTTCGTCGGCTAATTTACAATCTTCGTCGGCTATGGTCAACTTTAGCCGACGAAATTTTTATTTCGTTGGCTAAATAATTTTTTTCGTCGGCTATAGTCTGTGAACTTTAGCCGACGAAATTTTCAAAAGTTTAGCCGACGAAATTTTCAAAAGTTTAGCCGACGAAATTTTTAAGAGTTTAGCCGACGAAATTTTCAAAAGTTTAGCCGACGAAAGATATAATTTCGTCGGCTAAAGTGCCTTATATTTGCAGATTTGGACAACAACTCATCTGGAAAAAAAAAAACTATACGTAGATCCTTCAAACGCAAAAAAGTTGTGAAATAAGATATGACCAGAATGGTGAAATACGTCTATGGTTGAAAAATTACGGTATTCCGGTAAAGTCTCGGTGCCGATAGTTGACTTACCCTTATTATTCACTATGCTGCAGATTTGGCATTTGGTGTCTGATTGACTATTGTGATACCTTTCCGGAAGCGTAACGGCGCTACGAGTCAGACTCATCGCTAATGCCATGATGTATAGGCTTTTTTGGCCATCTGAGTCCGTTTAGGGCTTCAAAATGCAGTTTTCTTATTTTCGATTAGAGTTGACCGTTTCGATCGAGCCCTTAACGTTGTCGGATCCAGTTGAATTTTTTACCATAGGCATCTTTCGTCATAATGATCATATCTGATGGTCGAATTTTGGTTTGTGAATTTTAGTCATCGGAATCACAACGTATCTACTATTTACTGTTATTCGGGTTTATGGGGAGCCCTATCGTCGGAAGGTAAATGTCTCAAAAATTTTATATGGGCAGTTGCGTCTCATCTACGTGAGAGTTTTTTGTGTGAAAGGTTTGACCAAACTACGTAATATAGGGGAGATATGAGCGTTTTCGTGTGATAAGTAACGATGGATTAGGGTTGATCGTTTCGATCGAGCCCTTAACGTTGTCGGATCCAGTTGAATTTTTTACCACAAACATCTTTCGTCATAATGATCATATCTGACGGTCGAATTTTGGTTTGTGAATTTTAGTCATCAAAATCACAACGTGTCTACTAATGTTGTATAACTTGTTTAATAGGTTATACAACTTTGTAAACCAACTCTACATAGGAAGCAAAATTATCAAAAATCTCGTGAAATAAGATGTGTTCAGAATGGTGAAATACGGCTATGGTTCAAAAAGCATGTAAATCGGGTAAAGTCTCGGTGCCGATAGTAGCGGTCAACCCTATTTACCGTTATTATTCCCTATAGGGAGCCCTATCGTCGGAAGGTAAATGTCTCAAATTTTTTATATAGGCGGTTGTGTCTCATCTACGTGAGAGTTTTTCGTGTGGAAGGTTTGACCAAACTACGTAATATAGGGGGAGATATGAGCGTTTTCGTGAATTTATAGACTTTAGCCGACGAGATATTAAAAAAGTCGTCGGCTAAGGTCAAAAACTTTCAAAAATTTTTTGGCGGTAAATCAAAGTTGGAGGAAAATTTTCAAAGGACTTTAGCCGACGACATATATGAAAAGTTGTCGGCTAAAGTCGAAAAATTTTCAAAATTTTCAACTGAAATTTTTGGCGGTCAACCAAAATTTTCAAAAGAGTTTAGCCGACGAAAATAAAGAATTTCGTCGGCTAAAGTTCTTTATATAGCCGAAGATGGATGGTAAGAAGTCTATTATCTGCCGGATTTTCTTTTCGGCCTAGCTCCGCCGTCAAGCCACCGGAGACCGCCACACTTGTCCCAAAAGCTTCGCCGTCGTCTCTACTTCATTGCTGGATAGGTGGTGCATCGAGTGGCGCCGCCGTGAGGGATAAATCGAGCTCTAAAACTCTGTCGGTTCGGATTCGGTGTCGATCGAATTCTCCTTCCTTAGGTCACCATTTGGTGAGTTCTATATATGGATAAGTTGAGTTTGATTAGTACTACATTCCCCTAGAATTTGGTAGCTCGATTCGGTGTGTGTGAAGAGAATCGAAGATTTGAAGTTTTTAGGGTTTAAAATTGGGGATTTTTATATTTTCAGTCGATTGACCTGTTTAGGCTTAGAATCGAGCTTCGACTTCTTCTAGAAAGTTGTTCGAAATGTTGAAAAGAAGATTCTGTCAAATTTTGGTCGTGATTGGAGGTGGCCGAAAGTTTCTGCAGTTTTTTTTTTCAAAACCCAGCAACTTTAGCCGACGATATTTAAACACTATATTCTTCGTCGGCTATAGTATTTTTTAATTTTTTTTTATAAGGTTTAGCCGACGAATTATGCCATATTTCGTCGGCTATAGTTATTTTAATTATTTATTACACACTTTAGCCGACGAATATCTTAATTTTTTCGTCGGCTAAAGTCTGGGAAAAAAACCGACGACATGTTTTTCGTCGGCTAACTGTGGGACTATAGCCGACGAAAAAAAAATTTCGTCGGCTAAAGTCATCACCGAGGACCTTTTCCCGACGACACTATAGCCGACGAAGGCTCGTCGGCTAAGATCTTAGCCGACGAATTAAGATAACAGGCCGACGAAAATTTTTCGTCGGCTAAAGTGCTTGTTCTGGTAGTGCGTCAGATCCGAAGTGTCGATCCGGGACATGGCTTCGGACATCTCTTCCTCCTGCGTGTCCGGCCATGTCTCCCTCATTATAGCACTCATCACCTCGTCACTAGCCTCCCTCACCTTCGCCTAATTGGATAGGAAAAAAATTATTAATTAACATTTTAACATATATATAAATAAAATTAAAAATTTAAAAACGTAAGATGACTTACAATATCCTCCTCGGCGTCAGGTTATGCCTTCTCGTACGTATAGACGTATTGGTTGACCTCTGGATGTTTCTGACCGCCTCGTCCATGAAGATAGCGAACGGTCTAGAACCGGCATGATGGTTCCTTGTGTTGCGTTGCCGGTTCTGAGCGTTCACCCGGGAAACCGCCTTCAAAGAAAAAACTAAACTATTAGTAAAATATTTAAAAACGCACGTACTTAATGACAAATTAACTAATTAATTTTTTTAAATACATGTTTACGAGGGTTGTTGAATTTTGATGTCAGAAGCCAACGTCACTCGTACTCCTTGTACTGGAACTCAGCAGGGGTACCAGAACGTGTGTTCCCGTGCGTAGGCCAATGGTTCCGCAACTCGTTCTGCCACTCCTTGTACCTACAGATACAACAAAAATATTAGAAATATTATTAATATCACATACAATTTTGTTTTTTCATTAACTTCCCAACATACCTTCCCCCATGCACAACGTCCGCCCAGCTGCTCTTCAGGTGCTCGGGAACCTCAAACCACACCTGCATTTAACCGTTTATTAGTTTAGTTTTTCGAGAAATCTACAATGTAATACATAATATTATTGAGGCATTTTGTAAACTCACCGACATCGCGTTGTGGACCATGTCCTTAACCTCCTGTAGGACCTCGCCCCAGTCTGACCACAACATAGGGACTCTATCCCTAATGAGCGCTCCCACACGGCCGAAGTACGTCCTCGACTTCCCACCCGATATTATGTCGCCATCCTCGTCAGTACAGATGACAATCCTCCCTGAGGTACCGACGATCTTCTCGAGAGCCTTCCCTGTGACGGGGCCTCTCTTCTTTTTTGCCGGTTTCGCTCCGACGGTGCTTATCACATGATAAACCAAATTGATTATTAAAATCGGAGAATTATAAGAAAACAAATCATTCATCTTTCATTACCTGAGGGCGATGCGGCGGACGCGACGGATTTCGTCTCTGTCACCGATGATGATACCCTCGCGGAAATAAGAGGCGTATCAAAATGCACGAACCGGTACGCCGTTGATGGAGCCACTGGCGGGGGCAGTGGATAAATCAACGTCCCTGAGCCATCGACTGCAGGTAAAGCTAGTATCATCCGCGGAAGGAATAGATGAGGCGGCGGCATCTGTACCACAGATGACCCACTATCCGAAGAAGTATGACCTGGAGTGGGCTCCCGGTGTATCTCGGGCATACGGGGTGCAGACACCTCCGTCTGGGTCTGAGCAAACAACTGTCTCGAGGAATGAGGGACGCCCTGCTGCCTCGATGAAGGGGGCACCTCCGGCTGCCTCTGCGCCGTCTACAGAAGGCTCGCATGTCTAACTGTCATGAGGCCCTGAAACGACGTTTGAGGGTTGCTAGAGGTTCCTTCAGACGATTCAGACATTTGGCCCTTCAAACCCTTCGTCGATCTAATATTACCGCTTATCTTGTTTAAAATATTAATTTGAATCAAGGCCACAAAATCAAACAATGTAAACCCATTCAATTAGTCAACAAAAAAAAATATAAACACTTCCTAAATACAAATTTACACTTCCTAAATACAAATATATACTTCCTAACAACACCACAACATTGCAATTGACCGGAAAATCAAAGTAAACACAAAATACTAAATACAAATATACACTTCCTAAATACTAAATATAAATATACACTTCCTAACAACACCACAACATTGCAATTGACCGGAAAATAAAAGCAAACACAAAAGGGTATGTGAAACAGAAATGTACTTGAGGAGGAAGGAGGGCTCGAGGCTGGAGCAGCAGGAGGAGGAGGGAGGACCGGAGCAGCAGGAGGAGGAGGGAGGGCCGGAGCAGGCGAGCAGCAGAGGGCGACCGGGAGAGGGAGAGGGAGAAGGCGGCGACCGGGAGAGGGAGAGGGAGCGGAGGCGGAGACCGGGAGAGGGAGAGGAGGCGGAGACTGGGAGATGGAGAGGGAGACTGGGAGAGGGAGAGGGAGAGGGAAAGGGACAGGGCGGCGACCGGGAGAGGGAGAGGGAGCGGAGGCGGAGACCGAGAGATAGGGTTGGGAGGCGGAGGAGGCGAAAGAGGAGGCTAGGGCTTTTCTGCTGTCGAGCGCTGGGTGTTATACCCGACAACTTTAGCCGACGAAATAATTATTTCGTCGGCTAAAGATAATAATATCGTCGGCTAAGATAATAATCTCGTCGACTAAGCTCAAGTTTGTCGGCTAAACCTTTGAAATTCGTCGGCTAAACCTTTGAACTTCGTCGGCTATAGTACTTTTTTTACATTCGGCAAATTGTGATGATCAGACTTGAGAAAAGAAAATCCGATCGTCAAATCTGACCATCATGATAAAATACATGTATGGAAAAAAATTCAACTTGATCCGACAAGGTTAAGGGCTCGATCCGGACTGTCAATCCGTTAAGTCAAACCCCTAACGCACGGAAAAGGTCATTGGACTGTCTAAATTACATATTTTGGTCGGACCTTCAACTGAAAATAGTTTCAAACCGATGAGACACAACAAGTCGTATAAAAATTTTACGCAAAATAACCACCGAAGATAGGGCTACTTATAGGGAGAAAGAATGAAAAATTGCATTGACCGCAACTATCGGCACCGAAACTTTACTGGAATACTGTGATTTTTCAACCGTGGATGTATTTCACCATTATGGTCATATCTTATTTCACGACTTTTTTGCGTTTGAAGGTTTTATGTATAGTTTGTTTTTGAAACGGAACATTTACTTAACACTTGGTAAACAAGTTACACAACATTAGTAGGCATCAAGATGATTGTGATGATCAAATTTGAGAAACGGAAATCCGACCGTCAGATCTGATCATCATGACAAAATACATGTATGGGCAAAAATTCAACTTGATCCGACAAGGTTAAGTGCTCGATCCGGACGGTCATAAGTGGCATCACCAACGTCCCACAAAAACTGAAGCTCTTCAATCAAAGGTCTCAAATACGCATCGAGACACTTCCCTGGATAACCGGGCCCTGGAATCAACAAACTCAACGTATTGTATTCCTTCTTCATGCACATCCATAGAGGAAGGTTGTACGGTACCAAAATCACCGGTCATACACTTTATTGAAGACTCATGTTGCCAAAAGGGTTGAACCCGTCGGATCAGAGCCCGAGCCTCACATTTCAGGCCTCTGACGTAAAATGAGGAAACTCCCTGTCTACATGCTTCCAAGCCTCCCCGTCAGCAGGGTGTATAAGAGTATCTTCGTCATGCAATTCCCTATCAACGTGCCATCTCATAGCTTTGGCCGTGTGTGAAGACATACACAACCGCTCCAGCCTATCCCTCAACGGGAAATACCGAAGTACCTTCACAGGTTTCCTATTGCCTGCATAAGTCAGCTTATACATGTCAGTATGACATACCGGACATGCGTCAAGGCCACCAAAAGGTCATTCCCTTCTGGATCTTTACCCCAGAAGAGAACGCAGTCATATCTGCATGCATGGATCTTGAAGTAGGAAAGCCCAAGATCTTTCAGGATACATCGGACCTTACGATGAGTGGTAGGAAGACGATGACCGTGGGGCAGCATCGAAGCAGTGTATTGTAGATAATTATCAACAGCCTTCACGATCGATTTTGTCTCAAGTTTAATCTTCATTACGTCCATCACACTTTCAAGAACGGTGTTCTGACAACCGGGGTACACAAGGGTCAATTGGAAAGCAAGCAGTTTGTTGTACTTTTCAATACCAGCAGTGTTGACAGCTCTAGGGAAGGGCTGCACCGGGTCAGGCATATACTGTCCTTGAGCACATACACCTCTCTCATAAGGAAACATGTCGTTGATCAATGTCGTTGTTGGATCGTTGGATGTACTGCCCGTCTCAGAAAATTGGCCATGATCATGCGGACCCTCTGATGATGTTTCACCGTGATATAACTAACATGTGTACTTCTCCCAAAACTCGTTACTCCTCAGGTGCTGCCATACTTTGTCAATCGCAAATCGATGCATATCGCTACGACACTGACATTTCGTGCACGGACAATAGAAAATTGTATTCCCGTTAGCATTAGCCAGCGCATATTCCAGAAAACTCATAACTCCTTTACCATATCTTTTGTCCCATTTTGGAAGCGAAATCCAACTCTTATCCATATCCTGAAAATATAACAAAATATATATGTATAACGCTAGCTAATTATTAATTAAATTCCATGCCATATATAAAATCTCAATTTATTGGTACGCGTATATATTCTACGTACTACAACTATTAACAACAAATTAATTAACACCACACAGATATATATATATATATATATATATATATATATATATATATACTTAATAATTACATAACAATATTATATATATATCTACATCATCACAAAATCATCATCAACAACTTCATACCTTCAACACAATATTATAAATTAATTAACATTATATATATATATATCTACTATTTATTAACAACAATCAACTTAATTCATATATATTATTAAATCATCAACCAAATCGATCAACACATATATATATATATAATATATATATATATATATATATATATATACACATCCAACGTACTCAAAATCAATCAACTCAATCATACTCAAAATCGATCAACTCAAATAAAACTCAAATAATCAACATATATATACATATACGTACATATATATAGCTCCACAAACTAATTATGGACAGATTTCGACAACACCCAAACTTTTTCTCCCGTTTTTTCTTCTCCCGTTTTTTTTTCCAGATGAGCTGCTGCTGTCCAGATCTGCAAATACAAAGCACTTTAGCCGACGACATATTAATTTCGTTGGCTAAACTTTAAATATTTCGTCGGCCACAGTTTGTGAACTTTAGCTGACGAAATAAATTCTTTAGCCGACGACATTTTAATTTCGTCGGCTAAAGTTTACCATATCCGACGAAAATTTAAATTAGCCGACGAAAAAATAGTTCGTCGGCCTGGTTTTTTAATTTTCCTCGGCTAAAGCCTTTCTTCTGGTAGTGTGTAGACTTAGTCTATTCGGTTATATGAACTACATGGAGTATATAGTAAATGCATTCATCCATTTTACTAGAGATATTTATATTCTATTTTGTTTGAAGAGGTTTTTGCCTCCTACTGGGCTTATTATGCTCATCCCTTAAATTTTTGTGCAGGTAAAGAACATGATGAGTTTCTCTGAAGGATGTTATCTTATTGTAATATATGTGTGGCATTTACTTCTGTAGAATAAGACTTGGCTCTAGTTAGTATACTCTTCTAATTTTGGTTTGAGAATCTATTAAAATAAAGAATAAATTTCAGTTTATTGTTGAGTTGTTCTTTTCCAATTTCTATCATATTCTAATTATGAAAAATCTATTTTATAGTTAGAATATGAGTTACACCTCAAACAAAAAAAAATATTTTTCAAATATTGGGGTGTGACAGTATTGCCCCCATATTTTTGATTTATTTACTTGCACATTTTCGGATGTTTCCGACGCGTTTTCGGCAGTATACGACTGTATCAACGTGTTTCAGATGACAAATTCCTAATTTGCAAGGTACCGATTACACGCTGATATGGTCATTGATTACACGTTGATATGGCCATAAACGTCCGGAAATGGGCGGATATAGCCAGAAACGGCCGGGAACGTATTCGTATATAAATCAGACACGTAGGGGCAATAATGACTTTTTGGCCTAGCCTGGTGTTTGAGGCTCGATGCGACGAGGAAGCCTCTTTTAGGTCTTGATGCCCATGCCCAACAGCCCAAGCAAGGGTAAAGGTACCTGTTGCGTAATCTATGTGTATATATAGGGGAAGTCTGTTTTTGAAATGGGATTGAATGGTAAAAGATCGATGATTCACTTGGTTGGTTTGGGGATGCTCTTGACTCTTCAGGAGTTGAGGCTCCTTCAATGTGTTTCAATGAGTATACTATTGCAGCTGCTGGTGTTGCAGGTTTGGAAATAAAGGGCATTGGACAAGTGAAAATGTGGAGTGAGATGATGGTTAAATTTTGATATAGCATGCATTTGAGTGAATGAGAGACCAGTTAGAGGGTTAAATTTTCCAGCTTGACTCCAGTTAGAGGGTTGATCCTCTAGATTTTGATCACTAGGGCAAGGCATTGAGCGAGGCTTATTATCATGACAGTTGTCTACACATGTCTATCTATTATCTAACATTTTTATTGAACACTATAAATCATTAGTCTATTGGCTAATATATTGTTCCCATTTCGTTATCCTGCTAAACTTAAAGACATCAGTTGATAACGGGATCCGTTATTGTTGTAGCCCCTAATTTCATCCTTTCTAGCGTGTTTTATTATGACGGGCTTTGCTTCATATGGTTCTTTCTCCTCCGCTGCAAGATGGGCAATAACTGTTAGAGGAAATTTTACAAATCATACCTTAAATAAAGATGATTCATCGGTTCAATACACCATATTTAAAAACTATCATATTGGTACTCAAACAATGAAACATAAATCACTTTTAGTATTTGTTGTCAATGACAACATTAACTCTCTACTTTTAAAAGGGTATTTTCGTCTCATTGGTTGATACAATTTTCCTTGATGACGGAGGCCGTTTTGCCGTTTTGCTGCCACTCTCTTCTAAGAGTACTGGATCTTGCGGCGGTCTGACGAGATTGGACAGCCAGAGACCCAGGGTATGACTTTCTTTTGTATCCTAGTTAACCCAATGCCTCATTAAAATGGGCGGCATGAACTTATTTCAATATTTGGATTCACAAATTTTGCTATTTGTACTTCTTTTGCAACTACTTTTCTTAATTACCAACCTAAACATCAATCTCTGACAAAGCCAATGAGTTCTAGTAGAGGGGATTCTTGGGTTGAGTTCTCTATCGGGTTGGGTCGGAAACTTAGAATAGAGATCAGAAAATTGGGAATTGTTTGGAAAACTGGAAATTGTTTACCGGAGAAACAACAAAGTTTTGTGGCTAGTTGGAATCTGGATTCTGAACTTTGGAGGAGTTTTAATTATTGGAGAACTAACGCAAGTACAAGAAGAAAACAATGAAAAACAAGAAGAGGAAGGTTCAGTTTGCAGCAATTTTGTGTATGATTAAAGAGATATATAGATGAGAACATGTGCTCTGGTGTGGCCGGATGGAGAGGGAGAGAGGGAAAAGGCCGAGAAAAATAAAAAGACTAATTACCCATGAAATAGCCTTTGTAGCAGTCGACTTGACACTGTTAGAGATTGAAGGAATCAAATTTATGTCAGCTTCACATGTTGGGGTGCCAATATTATAGTTTTGAAATGTCATATACTATAGTGATGAATGGATGTTATGTGGGGTACCATTGGTAAAATTTCCTCTAACTGTTATAACCAACAGAACTTATCGAGCTAAAACAACAATTTCTCGGAAACCATATATACAAGGCATACACTACCAGGATAAGCACTTTAGCCGACGAAGTATTTTCGTCAGCCTGTTAGCTTAATTCGTCGGCTAAGATCTTAGCCGACGAGCCTTCGTCGGCTATAGTTTCGTCGGGAAAAGGTCGTCGGCGATGACTTTAGCCGACGAAACTAGAAGACGTCGTCGGCTATTGTCCCAGTATTTAGCCGACGACAGAAGACGTCGTCGGCTATTGTTCCAGCATTTAGCCGACGACAGAAGACGTCGTTGGCTATTGTTCCAGCATTTAGCCGACAACAGAAGACGTTGTCGGCTATTGTCCTAGAATTTAGCCGACGAATATCTTAAAATGGTTCGTCAACCATAGTCTGAGACTTTAGCCGACGAAACATTTAAGATATTCGTCGGCTAAAGTATGTAACAAAAAATTAAAAAATAACTATAGCCGACGAAATATAGTCTGTTTCGTCAACGAAATATATTAATTTATTTTTATTAATTATTTATTTTCGACGGTTTCTTCATTTTATTTTATTTCGGTTTTTGTTGTTTAGGGTTTAGGCGAGGTCCACGACGGCGAACGTCTTCGGCCGCCGTGGTAGGCGCCCATTTAGACGAAGAGCTCGGCGGTGTTGCCGTAGGATTGGAAGACCCGCTTGTTGGGGTCGGGCTTGGGACTGGAGGAGAGCTTCTGCTGCTTAAGAGGCAATGGGGAAGCGGTGAGGGGGAGGCTGGTAATGTTGGACACGGCGGCGGTTGCAGCGGCGAGGGAGGCAGAGCAGGAGGAGGAAGAGAGGAGGGTCTGGTAGTAAGGAGGGAGGTTCCATACAAGCATTACGAATGTGAGGGCGAGCAATGTGAGGAAGAGTGGCTTCTTCTCGAAGCAACTGCTGACGAACTTTGCGAGTGGGGGTGCTGCTCTGCCGGGGATGGAGGAGGAGGGAAGTGGGGGAGAGGAGGAGGTGGTGAGTCGGGGAGTCGGGGAGTGGAGGCGGAAATGGGGGAGAGGAGGAGGTGGTGAGTCAGGGAGTGGAGGAACCAGATCGATCTAAGGAGTTGGAAGAGGGAGGAGAGGGAGATGAGGAGAAGAGGGAGAGCAAAGAGAGAGGGAGTGGGTTTGTTTCGGTGGGGAAGAGAAAGAAAAAGTTATTGGGTGAAGTTTTTGGTGAGAGAAAGAAGAAGATAAGATGTTTGAGGAAGAGGGAGTAGGTTAAAGAGAGAGCTAAAAATTTAAAAGGAAGTTTGAATTTTTCAAAATTTTTGGCGAAAACAATTTATCCTCAAAAGTCAAAACCAGACTTTAGCCGACGAAACCTGTGAAATTCGTCAGCTAAAGTAATGAAATTCGTCGGCTTAAGTAATGAAATTCGTCAGCTATAGTACTTTTATTTAATATTTTCAATTTATTTGGTTTCTTAACTATAGCCGACGACATTATTGAAAATTCATGATTGTGATGATCAAACTTGAGAAAAGAAAATCCGACCGTCAGATCTGACCATCATGATAAAATACATGTATGGAAAAAAATTCAACTTGATCCGATAAGGACAAAGGCTTGATCCGGACGGTCAATCCCGTAAGACAAACCCCTAAACGCACAGAAAAGGTCATTGGACCGTCTAAATTACTTATTTTGGCCGGTCCTTCAACTGAAAATAGTTTCAAATCGATGAGACGCAACGATTCGTATAAAAATTTTATGCAAAATAACCACCGAAGATATGGCTACCCATTAGGAGAAAGAATGGAAAATTACATTGACTGCAACTATCGGCACCGAGACTTTACCAGAATACCGTGATTTTTCAACCATAGACGTATTTTACCATTATGGTCATATCTTATTTCATGACTTTTTTGCGTTTGAAGGTTCTACGTATAGTTTGTTTTTGAAACGGAACATTTACTTAACACTTCGTAAAGTTATACAACATTAGTAGGCATGTTGTGATTGTTATGATCAAACTTGAGAAAAGAAAATCCGACTGTCAGATCTGACCATCATGATTAAATACATGTATGAGAAAAAATTCAACTTGATCCGACAAGGTTAAGGGCTCGATCCAGACGGTCAATCCCGTAAGCAACCCCTAAACACATGGAAACGGTCATTGGACCATCTAAATTATGTATTTTGGCCGGACCTTCAACTGAAAATAGTTTCAAATCGATGAGACGCAACAAGTCGTATATAAATTTTATGCAAAATAACCACCGAAGATAGGGCTACCCATAAGGAGAAAGAATGGAAAATTGCATTGACCGCAACTTTCGGCACCGAGACTTTACCGGAATACCGTGATTTTTCAACCGTAGAGGTATTTCACCATTCTGGTCATATCTTATTTCACGACTATTTTACGTTTGAAGGTTCTACATATAGTTTGTTTTTGAAACGGAACAAGTGCAAATATAAGGCAGTTTAGCCGACGAAATTATATATTTCGTCGGCTAAACTTTTATATAGACGTCATCGGCTATAGTTCACAGACTATAGCCGACGAAAATTTAATTTAGCCAACGAAAGAAAATTTCTTCAGCTAACATGGACTTTAGCCGACGAAAAAACAATTCGTCGGCCTGTTTTTTTTATTTTCGTCGGCTAAAGTCTTTCTTCTGGTAGTGATAAGTTCCATCAACTAAAAACACCAAGCCACTCTAAGCTTTTGTCCATCCAACCAAACACCTACCTTAAGCCAAGCAAAGTATTCACTCTCATCTTTAAGGGGAGGCTCGTCATCTGCAGGCTCTTGATCATAAAAGAACCACGGATCTAGCATTGCACATCCTTGCCAGGCTCCATCAGGGTGGCCATGATCCTCCCTAAAGCAGTGGATGCAGACTATCATATAGGCCTTGCCAACAGCTGTGTCCTTTGGATTTGGGACACGCTCCAGGTACGGGCAACCATTTGAAAAAGTGATCCGGATTCTCCTTCAGACAAACTTCACAAGGCGGTATCATATCTTCATCTGAGTCCTCATCATTAGTCCCATCCTTGCCAACATGTGTGTCCTTGAGATTTGGAATACACTCCAGGTACGGGCAAAGATTTGGCAGGGATGCTCCTCCATACAAACATCACAAGGTTTCATTTCTTTATGTGATTCCTCATCATCAGTCTCATCCTTGCCAACATGTGTGTCTTTGGGGTTTGGAATACACTATAGGTACGGGCAATCATTTGGCAAGTCCTCCTCCTTCTTCATACCAATTTCACAAGGTTTTATTTCTTCACCTGAGTCCTCATCATCAATCTCATATGTTTGTGGTTTGTGATTCCATTGTTAATAGAAGTGTATTAGAACAAGAACAGCAAATTTAGACATGTATAAAGTTGTAAAACATATAAATACTCTGGCAATGAGTTCCAGTTCCAGTCAGGGACGGAGCCAAAGCAAAGGTTGGTAAGGCTCAAGCCCAACCAAGTTTTTTAGAGTTAAAAAAAATCCTAGGTATATTATGTTATTCTTTTTTTATGCGTATTTTTGTTCAGTTAAGCCCACCTAACTTCCCGACTAGCTATGCATCTTTTTTTTTTTATACGTGATTACGTTTTTATTCTTCAGTTCCTCAGTTCATCAATCGCTCTTTCTTCTAGTTTTCTGGTCTTCTCCTTCTTAAATCTCAAAAAATCCAAACTTTTTGGTGAAAAGTTTGTTGAGTTGTCAAATTTGTTTTTGATTTTTAGAAATTTCTTCTACTTTCATTGATGCATACTTTTTTTTGAAGACTTATTAACGTCTACTTGAGTTCTTACATTTTGCATGGTTGTATTTGAAATTTTTTTTTGACTGGATCTTCCACTGGTTCCAGTGTACCTAGCTACTTAGAAAACACAAGGAACCCATTCAAGATACAGCAAAACATATTCAAGTCCAAGCTTTTAAAGTTATGAACTATTTATCTATAGAAAATATAATTCCATTACAGTTATTACGTTATATAGCAGCATATACCGAACAGTAAGAAAACAGCCTTGCAACGATGACCGAAAACTTATGAGAATTGTACTCTGGCAACATGCTTATTATCCACTGGAACTTTAAACTTGGTATATTTCTTAGAAACTATTTTCAAATCAACCAACAATCCGGAGCAAAGCAAACAATTTAAACAACTCAAAAAGAGCACATTAACATCAGACACAAGATAAGTATATCAGAGACAGTAACACAGAGATTAAAAGCATACTTCCTTCGAAGAACTTCCGAAAACCCACTTCATTGATTTTCTTGAGCTGCTCCCTAGATGGCTTATCTGGACCTCCACAATTCCTTACAATTCCTTACGTCTGGAACAACATCCCTTGGTTTTGAATCATAGAGACCTGTTTGTAGTAGCACAAATGCTAAATTGATTGAAAAATTACAGGAACAGCAACCAAGCAAATTGAAATCCTACGACAAAAATCAGCTTTTCCATATCTCCCAATCGTCGCTTCTTCACCGTTAGAGAGCGGCTCGGATCCACATTGGAGATAAATGGTATTTCGTTACCCGTGCCGACTTCTCTGCGTGGTGGGAAAAAATATATTTTGGGCAGATCTAGTTTAGGACGAAGAGCTTAAATTTGGAGGTTTTATATATATGGCGTTAAAAGCGTGTCCGTCACGCGATCACTATTTTAATTTTATAATAAAAATGAAATATTTTACTTTTTTTATTCTCTTAACTTTCTTAACTGACTAGTCTTTTACCCTTGCTTACAATTCTCAAATAATGCAGTTAAACTTATCCAGTTATAAAACCACTACCCACTATTTTCTCCTCAATTCCATTATCTTTTTATCTATTTTATTTTGTTTTTTTATTTTGATTTTTACTATAGTAACATTAATGTTCTTAACAGTGTGGATTAGTTTAATAGAGGTAATATCGGTAGAACATAATTTGATATATTTCTTTACTGCTGGATTTATAGTAGTAGAGATAAGAGAATAAGACAGAGAATGTTTGTCTAATTTTATTTAGAATTGAATTTTGTTTAATCATTATGGTTTGAAGTCGACATCTGTTTAGTCCTTCTGGTTTTATTTTAATCTGAATAGTCCTTAAAGTCACAATTTTTCATTCAAATAGTGCTTATGGTTTTATTTTAATCTGAATAGTCTTTAAAGTCATGATTTTTCATCCATTATCATTCCGATAATTTTCTCAGTTAAAGGCCATAAAGACTACTTGGATGAAAAATCATGATTTTAAGGACTATTCAGATTAAAATAAAATCATAAAGACTAAACATATGTCGACTTCAAACCATAAGGACTATACATTATTTTACTTGTTTATTTATCGACTAAAGTTCGGCCCGGCTTGTAAATGCAAGAGCCACCAGCCTGACCTGAAAAGCCTAAAAAATTTGTTTATTGTTTCAAAAAAAAAAGTTGTTTATTGTTTTTGTTATTTATATACGCTCTTTAATTTGCTTCTCTCCTTTGATTTATTGATCTCTTATTAGGATTAATGGGTATGGAAATTGTTATATCTCACTACAAATCTACAATCATGTTACCCGGTCACTAGCTGATCGTGGGGGAATTACACAACTGATATCAGATGAAATAGCACTACTTGACTCATTAGTTGCCTTAAATTGAGATCGTTCATCAAGTTACTTTTCGTCTCAGTGGATATAAAATGTATTCAAGGAATAATATCAGAAAATTTGACAAGGCGAAAACCTTGATATTAGACATTAGAGTGCAATATTAAAGTAGGAGTTTTCGGGCAACTTTTCGGAGTCCCGAGCAATTCCTACAATTTTAAGTTTATGTGAGCATCTTCGGTAAGAACAGGCAAGGAAGAGCGAGAGTATGAGAGATAAAGTCGAGCCTCCTTCCCTGTCCGGCGGCGTGCTCTCTTGCCGTCGTCAGACAGGCCTTGTCGGCCCCATGTGGGTTTGGAATAAGCCGAGCTTCCCGATCGTGGTCTTTGATTATGTAGGGAAGTTTTTGTTGGTGGTTTGCAGGATGTGGAAGGGTGAACATAAGGCTATGGCTGATCGACGTTGGGGCAGTTATCGGTGGGTTGGCCGGCGAAGAGGAGGGGATGCGCGACTCCGGCGATGGCTTGGTGGTGGTGCAATTGTGACGGCGCGATCCTGTCTTGATCGGATCGTCTCGATCTGGGTCAATCCTTCAGATCTAATCTTTGGTTGCGGCGGCTGGACAATGGTTGCACCGTCCCACGGGGCGAGGGGGGCAATTATGGTCGGACGGGCATTCCGGTGTCTGGCAAGGCGGCATGGATGGTGAGGCACCGACGGCAGCCGGAGTTGGGGTCGTTCAAGCTCGGCTAGCAGCGGGTTCTCTCCTTGCATCATGTGTGGAGGTTTGGGCAGGTTCCTTTTTTTGGGCCCGGTTTGGCTGTTATGTTTTTTGCTTTTTAAGTTCTTTTTGTTTGTTAGGTGTAATTTTCGTTACGCTTTCAATAAGTCCTGATCTCTATTTGGTCTAGATAAGTGGGTTTTGTCCGGTTTGCATATCTTGCATGCCATGTCTGTTCTAGGTGGGCGGCGAGTTCATTGCTTTGTCAAATGGTCGCAGCCTCCTAGTGGCAGGATGAGACTCAGTGTCACTGGTACTATCTTCCAGTGGCAACATTCTTGGAAAGCTGGTAGACATAGTAACTTACGGCTCTGCATGAGCATTGTCTTTCTGGTATGTCGTCGAAACTGTAAAACAAATGAAGTAGCCAATGATGCACTTTTTGCTAAATGGTGCTTGTTAGGATGCATAAGATTGTGATCTCCTGATATTATTTCGGGATGTTTATGCAATACGGGGTTTAGGCTTTATGTCCCCCCTTTGTATTATGCGGTTTCGTTAATGGTTAAGGCATGAGGACGGCCGTTTAGCCCCTATTTCAAAAAAAAAAAAGTATTTAAGTTTAGGAAATTGTTTAGGGGAATTAGGAATTTCAGGTGTTGCGATCTGAGCCATCTAAATTCATCACCGTTGAATCTCAATCATTGGAATTTAAGTAGGAGCTAACCTATAAATAGGTCAATGGATCAAACCAATATGTATGAGATTAGTCTCGACCACGGCAGAGACCACCGACATGGGAAGGCAACGCCATGGCGGACCGGCCTCGATAGAGTCCTCTTTCCTCCTCCGTCACGGCTATGGTGGAGGCACGCTTAAGCGTCAACGGAGGAAGACGAATCCACGACACAAAGCGTCGAGTCCTCTGACGAACTTGCCGCGACTTCTGCCAGTATTGGGCTGAATTGTGGTATTATATCTCATCCTCTTGTTGTCCTCTACACTCTAGTATAATTAGTTTTTGAATTCGATCGATATTGGACTGAGTTGTGTTTCTAGGTTGTACGGCGTATCACCGTGTGGACGTCGACGGCTGTTCTGGCTGTTCTTAGACCATCTCCTCTCCTTTTGAAGAGTGCTGATGTTTATGGGAGTTGAAATTCTGAATTTGCTAGACTTAGGTGGAAGTGAGAACATGGGAGGAAAATTCCAGTAGCTGGGTTGTCGACAATGGTGTTTTCTACTGGAATTGAATGATGCCTTGAGAGTTACTTGATAACAAGGTGAGTTGGTTCTTCTTTGTAAACTTTTAAAGTTGTATTGTGCCAATATATGTAAATCGAATGTCATCTGTGCATGACTCTTAAATGGTATAGTAGAAAAGTGGTGACCTGCACTTGGTTGCAATTAAGGTAGAAATTTACAAGTGAGCATTTAGTAATCAAACGGAAGTGGCTGAGATTAATATTGATTAGGTTTTGCTCCTTTGGTTTGATAACTGAATTATAAGGCATGTCTGGACAAATGTTTCCATGCTTTGGGTTCATTGATTTGTTTTGGTTGATTGATTATAAAACGTGGAGTTAGAGAAACTGAGTTGCTCTCATAGTTTTGAATAATTGTTTTATTATTGTTATCATTGGTGAAGAGAGCTGGAGTTTTGGGTGTCCTGATAAATTTAGATGAGATGAAGAGTCTAGATTTTATGAACTTTACTAACTTCACCATTTGCTCACTTTAAAGGAGCCGGATCCCTGTATTTATGTTCATCAATACGCAAAAAAGAGTTTCTATTATCAGTTCAATCGAGGTTCAAATTTATATTCACATCAGTTCTGTTCCAATGTCTTTTCAGTATAGATTTTCTGTTAAGCTGTATTTCAGTATAAATTGTAAAAAAGAAGCTGTATTTTCAGATCTGTAAAATTCCTAATCACATACGGATTCTGTAATTGTGCGTAGAAATGCCTAGTGGGAACTGGCGCTGTATGGTTTTGAGGAGATGAGAGGACTAACCGTCAAAAGTGAAGACATTGATAGCTCTTTCTTGCATCTTTGGTTCTAGGGGTTTGCCTATGAAAATTGAACATCAAGTGCACGGGGCCTCCAAGTACAAGGTAGCATCAACACCCTTAACTCTAAGCATTCAGTAAAAAATGGGTTTGAATTTTGGATATGTTACTGTTTTATGGTTTTCTTCATTTTCTGGACATATGTACTAGTTTTTGTTTGTTGATTATTCGGAAGAGTACTAGCAATCATCTGACTTATCAATCAATATTTCGACTGTAGCAAAGATTCTTACAATGCTTAAGATCATACTATATTGCTGCATTTGTAGAAGCTGGGAAACTCATCTGGATACCCTTTTTTGTTATATTTACACTACCTTTAACATGTGTCTCTTGCCATAGATGACATAACTCGTATATTTATATTTAGGCCCTTGACTGTTGTGAACAAAGGAACACCATGTTTGTAGATTTGGAAGCTCATTACTAATACAAGTAGGAGCTTGTTATTATCAGATTTGGTTTCCTACTTTGCTTACCCTAAGAAGTCTGATAAACTCTGTTTCGGAAAATAGTATGTTTGTCAAACAAGTGTTAAGAAGCTTCACATCACAGCCATTGACAACTTCCAGTTGCACAGTATGAGAGCGGAACTAATTACGATCAGAATAGAACTAATTACTAGTTGTTAATATCCATTTCTAACGAGTTGTTTCATTACTGTACAGAATTAGAATAGAACTAATTACAATCAATGCTGTTTAATTACCATATCATACGGAGGCTTTGATTCCTGATTAAGGGGGGTGTATTGTATTTGGATTCATACAGACTTATTTTAATCAACTGACTTTTTGAAAAGTCTACACTTTTTGAAAAGTTCATAGACTTTCACTGATTTCTTAAAACCATTGATTTTTAATCACAGACTTTCACTGATTTCTGAAATCTACAGATTTCATATGAATGACTTATGTAGATTTCTCAATACTTAGAGAGTTACAGGAAATAAAATAAATAAATAAAGATGCAATGACAAACACATAATGACACTGATTATAAGTTTAGTGTTCATCTATTTAATTTCGATGCATACAGTTGTAATATTTGATTGAAATACATAAACATAGGTAACAAAAAAGATTATGTTAACTTAACAACACGCATACTTGTACGGAAACTAAAGACACGTGTTCTAAAGTGGGACATTAGATGTTCACAAGTTTAATTCATGTACGCAAATATAAGAGTTAGTAAAAAAAATTTTCACAAAGGCAAACTGCAAAACCCTACCAACCAAAGAGCGGCGGCCTCCTCTCTGTCAATCTCCCACTCGTCCGGTAGCCAATCTTAGGTGTGGCCGGCTTTGGGCTTGCCGATGCCGAGATTTGGCTGCTGGATGGGATCTGCAACCACCATTGTAGTGTTTGACTGTGGCTTTTTGCTTGAGGTTTGGGCGAAGGGATCTGCGGCTTGTAGGCATGTGCAAGACATCAAGGTCTGGTCAATTACCTCCGAGTCATGCGGCAGCGCGATTGCTTTTGAAGTTTTCTTGAGTCTAGCGTTGAAGACGGAGCAGGTCGGATCGAGGCAAGTCAATGATGGTGGCGAGGCTTGTGTAGTCTTGTTGGTTTGGTTGACGGGTCTGGTAAGATAGTGACGGCCTTTGATGGGGAGTCTGTGATGCTTTGCGGTGGTCGAGGAGGTAGCATGCTCGGTGGTGGCTCTCGGCGGCGTTTTAAGGGGGAGGTTGTGGTGGAGGCAGGCATGACACCTTTGTTTTTGGGCCTTGGGCATGGTCCAGTTAAGGCTATTTGGGCTGAAGTTTGGGCTGGGGTTGTCTCTTAGCCCATTTCTAAGTATTTAGATTTATCTATTTATGTTCAATCCTGTTTTTAGGAGCTAATATGCTAATGTTTTATCTAGTATTTCTTGTTTTTCTGTTAGGAATAAGTGAACGAAATCTTTGTAATGAATGGTGCTAGCATGCCACGTCCTTAACTTGTCCAAATGTTTGGCAAGGGAAGACATGTATCTGTGTCATTCTAGCTTGAGTATCAATGAATTTGCCGTAAGGCTTTTACGTTAAAAAATGTACGCAAATATAATAATATAATCATGTGGTTCTAATATCAAGAGTTAGTAGATAATATTTAGGTTATCGAGGGTTCCAAGCATTACAATTAAAAGACAACAAAATGTTAACATTCAAAAAACATTGAAAAGAATAGGTAGAATAGAACGTTGATAACACAAAATATTATAAAAAAAATGAGGTATCGTAGGATCAACCTATTCACATGTAAAGAGAAAGTCTGTCGTAGATTTTTCCAAATCTTTGCTCTAGTGAATGGAAAAATATTAGAGTTTGGTGTGTGTAATTTACATTACAAAGTCCACAATTATCCATGAGTTATTAATTCCATAAGTATGAATGATATCTTGAATACATCTGAACTTCTATTCATTTTAAAAAGTCTTAATTGAATACCCCTGAACTTTTGTGGAATTCATAATGATTTTTTAAAATCTAGTTGAATACATCTGAACTTCTATTCATTTTAAAAAGTCTTAATTGAATACCCCTGAACTTTTGTGGAATTCATAATGATTTTTTAAAATCTAGTTGAATACACCCAGACTTTGATTGATTTTTAAAAATTTGTATTGAATACACCTAGACTTTCAAATTCCATAAACTTCTTTAAAACTTCCACTAATTTCATATACAATACACCCCTAAATGGGTTATTAAGGAATGGGATCGACTTCTGATTAAAAGCCACACGTATTTCGATTACATCATGTGCAAGTAAAGCTGTAAAGTAGTAAATGCAACAACTCTTATTATATCTCACCCCATTACTCAATTTCATTCCAAATAAGTAATTGTGTCATAAACACTACTAAATGGAGAGAGGCAGGGTTGGCATGTAAAAAAATAGAAGATTTTGAGAGAGAGGCTCCTCCTTCTCTCTAAAAATTTTCTTCCAAATCTGCTGGTCTAAGAGTCTATCACCATTCCATCTCTGTCTCTCTCCACTCACAACTCATCTCCATCTCACGTTTCCTTGTTCTCCACAAACCAAATTTGCTCCACCATATCTTTCTTTGGATGGTTTTAATTACGGTGAGTTCTAGATCTACTGTTTTCTCCACTATTAAGCAAGCTTTTGCCCGTTGGTGAATTTTTGTCCGATCTAAAGAGGTTGTTCAGATTGCTTTGACAATCATTGTCTCTATGGTTACTTTGGTTTCTTGTGAGTCCTTCTTGTGGTCCAACCGGCGGAGGAGGTGGTGTGATGTGGTTCCGCAATGGCTGCTGTCGTCCAAGAATTGGCTCAATTTCGCGGTGGGATTGTGCGGCGGCATATCCAGCAGTGGAAGAATGTTAGGTTTTTAGGGTTTCTGATTTTTATTTGGGCTTTTATCTTCTATCTGGTTAGACCCAATATGCCTCTTATGCTGGGCCTTTATGTGCCTTGTGCTGGGGCCTCTATGTCTCTTGTACTTTATTTGATCTTCTAATAGAGTTTTCTATTACGACAAAAAAAATAAAAAATAAAAATTGTGTCATAAAGGGTGCTTTAGTAATCACAATGTCCCATGCCTAATATATATTCCCGATTGATTTGTTGATAGTTTGCTTTCATTGGGCATTTGGGCTTATTCTAGACACTACAATAAGAATCGGCGGCCCTTCTTCATGAGCACTGAAGGTCTAAGACTGAAAAGACCACAAATCAAAGTGCAAATACAACTTCAGCAAAATGCTTGGCAAACGTAGTGAAAATCCAAACATAAAAGAAGCACATAAACCTGGACAGTGTAAGCAGCAACCATAAGTGAATTAAGTACAAAAGTTAAGAAATCAACAGATCAGATGTACAACACATGTAGAGAGCTCTTATTCAAACAGGCTAAACACTAACACTACTACATAGTTCCATAAGTTCTACAAGGCGTAAGTTCCATCAATTAAAAAAACACACAAGCCACACTCAGCTTTTGTCCATCCAACCAAACACTAGTTTAGACACGAGAGAAACGAGAAACACCCACCTTAAGCCAAGCAAAGTATTCACTCTCATATTTAAGGGGAGGCTCGTCATCTGCAGGCTCTTTATCAAAAAAGAACCTCGGATCTAGCATTGCACATCCTTGCCGGGCTCCATCAGGGTGGCCATGATTCTCCAGAAAGCAGTGGATGCAGACTATCATAAAGCCTTGCCAACAGCTGTGTCCTTTGGATTTGGGACACGCTCCAGGTACGGGCAACCATTTGAAAAGTGATCCGGATTCTCCTTCAGACAACATTCACAAGGTTGTATCATATCTTCATCTGATCCATCTGACTCGTACTCCGGATCTGGCTCTTCTACTTCCATATTTCCCGATTGGGGCTAGTCGAGCGAGACCTCTTTATATAGAGGAGGTTGTATCATATCTTCATCTGATCCATCTGACTCGTACTCCGGATCTGGCTCTTCTACTTCCATATTTCCCGATTGGGGCTAGTCGAGCGAGACCTCTTTATATAGACAGTTACAAGTATAAAACCTTAGACCATAAGGAAACCTGTTATAAGTATGAATCCTTACATTACAAGGAAACCCGTACGTGAAGGTAATTCCTAATCAAACTAGATGTCCTAATCCATGTTTGATTGGGTTTCCGTGTAATCTAAGGATTCATAATTAAATTAGGTTTCCTAGTAATCTAGGGTTTCATACTTATAATTGGTGTTGTGCGCGGCGTGTGGGTTGTTTGATCACTTGAACAGGGACAAGCGCGGCCTGTGGATCACCATTGTATCGATACTGTCCCAATTTAACTACCTTCAAGGTGTTGGGTTTTAATCACAAAAGGCCTCGGTACAATTAAGTGTGATCCATCCACTTATAAGTTGTATTTTATTTATCCATTTTCTGATGTGAGATTTTTCCTCTCTAACAGTTTGATCATGGTGACGCCGACTGTGATGGATTGATAGAGATCGACCGACCTACATGGTTCAGTGAAGGCGAGGGAGAACGGGTTGGTAGTGGCTGTGATACCGACATATCAACGTCACGCAGTAGAGTGCGACGTCGGCAAATGGTTTCCTAATTGCTTCTAGACCGAAAACGGACGGTGGCTACCGCCGAGGCCTGCTGGAATGGTCGCCTCGAACCTGGGAGTCCCTGAAAATTTTGGCGGGCAAACCTAAGTCAAACTTATGTCCAGCTGTACTGTTGTGATGGATGGGCCAAGCTTAGTGTTCGAGTATGGGCTTTTCAGTAGGCATGGCAACATTGGTTTAAATGTTGCTGGGCCGGAGCTTCTGGAGGTGATGGTAGAGTCTGGTGTGCCTGATCTAGGTGATAATGGGGATAGAGTTTTGCAGGTTTGGAGGTGCTATTGATGGTCCACACACAGAGGGGGGATGATGACGTAAAACACAAAGGAAGAGCTTACCAATGTTTACTATTCCCTGCATGATCGTGGTGGCAATGGAGGCCCAAACTCTTGGATTTCACATGTCGGCTACAACTGCTTTACCCCTAGCTATCCCGATGAAGTTCCAAGGAGAGGTTTTGGTTGTTGGAGTTACAAGACAGGCGCCTGAGGCGTCATTGATTACGTATGCAAAATATAGTAAGCTCCTGTTACTGCCACATCTCTTGTGCTGGACTAGCACCATTGATTACATATGCAAAACGTAGTAAGACTCATGTTATTGTTGCATCTCTTGTGCTGGACTTTGAAGGCGATTTGGTGCTTACCAATACCAATGTTCTGCTGGTGGTATCCCCATTGAAGAAAAAGAAACTGGGATGTCCTTTTGGACAGAAGAACAACCCTAAGGGCTTATTGAAACCTAAACCTCATATGCATGAGCAATATGAGAGGAAGGCGAGGCGTAAAAAACCATCTATGATCAACGTTAGTCCTTCTATGGGGACTGTTGCTGAGGAGCAGGCGGTAGTTTTTGTGCCGTTTGATGAGGGCACGTCGGGTTATAGTGAAACTTTTGTTGACGTGAGGCGTGAGCTTCAAATGGTCTAGGGGTTACCCCCTAAAGTAGTTTCAAGTTCTTTTTTCAAAAATAAATTGAGATTTGCGTTTGACTTGTTTTGGTGTCAACCTTGGTAGCATTATGGTTTTAGTTACTTATGAACTTATAGACTAAAGTTAATTATTTTTAGTCAAAGTTAGGTTGTTGTTTAAATTTACATTTCTAATTCGTTTATGACGTAATGAGAAATTCTTAATCAGAGATTCTTAATGAGTCATGTTGCAATCATTTTACATTAATATAACGAGAAAGATGAAATTGGTCACGGTACAGGGTTTTGATCGTCCAACAAAATATTGATCATATTCATAACTTCTTAATTCTTATATTTCCCTACCAGATCATATCTCTTCAATCAAACCGTCGGAGTGTCGAGACCATTAAGATGAGACCGGGCCTCTGGCCTCTACTTGAAGACCACCATTTTAAACGAGAAGACAAGACACCATTTAAAAGAAAGACCAAAATACTCGTCTGTTTTGATTATATACAGTTGGCAAGCTCTTAATGGCTGATTCAAGCATCGAACCGAAGACCTTCTCGCTCCCCTCTTACATCGACATTACTACTCGATCTTCGGGGAGCCCACAGCTCACCCTGCATCATTCCACCCGATCTTCGCTAATACTCCTCCACATTTTTAAAATCCAAATCAACTTCCGTTCGAATCAAGTAGTAGCTGACGACGACCACAATTGGTCAAACCCGAAATCGCCGCCGCCAATAAATGACCGACGCGTTACCAGTCTCACCTGACCTCACCCGCACACGATCCCTCCCTCTTCCCCTTCTTCCTTTTTTCCTCTTTAGTCCTTCACAGACAGACTCGCAGCAGTCTGTACTGGAAATCCCTGATCAAATCTAACCTTAGTGGGAGCCATCCACAGAAACTCCTCCAAATTTGTTTGTTGCTTGATTGGATTCGGTCTAGGGTTTCGATAACTATGAACAAAACGCCGCGTTTGATCTCCCAATCTGAGCTATATATCGACAATGCCGAGGCACCACAGCAACGACATGGACCTCCTGATCCCCGGGAAGATCAGGAAGCGAGGATGCTCGTCATCGGCTTCGTCGTCGTCCTCGATTATCCAGAACTACAGATTCAAGCGCGCGATTCTGGTGGGGAAGAGAGGCGGATCCAGTACGCCGGTGCCTACGTGGAAGCTCACGAGCTCCAGGTCTCCGGCGTCCGCATTGCGCGGGGGGATGGAGTCTCCGAAGTACGGGGCGTCGCAGAAGGGAGGTGTTTCGAAGGGGAAGCAGTCGCCGAGGCCTCCGGTGTCGGCGAGGAAGCTGGCGGCGACGCTTTGGGAAATGAACGACGTGCCGTCGCCGAGAGCCAAGGAGGAGGTGGATGAGCGGAGGATGAGGAAGGAGATTAGGGCTAGAGAGAAAGAGAGGGTTGCTCGGTCGCTGCGATCGGGTTCTCTGCCGCCTCATCTCTCCGATCCGTCGCATAGTCCCGTTTCGGAGGTGAGTTGAGTTTGTTCTCTGTTTTAAAGTTTTGTTTGGTTGATTGAAAATGTTTTGTACTTTTTTGAGATTTTGGTAGTCTACAAATAAATAATTGACATTTAAATTAGGCAGTGGTTTGGTTGAGTTTGGATTTTAAGCATGTAGATTTCGAAAATCCTGTTTTTGTAATGAAATGGTTTAAAGGAAATGGGCAGTTTATTAGTTCATGTGATCTTTGGCGGCACCTAATCGATTATATGATCTAGGAGATTGAATGTGGTTGATTGACCCTGGTTATTGTTCGCTGTTATGTTGTAGAGGATGGATCGATCCGGAACAGGTAGCTTCCACAGAAGGACATCCTCTATTTCACAGAGGCTCAGGCTTACAGATCAACAATCTGGAATATTGGATTCCCATGGACATGGCAGCTTGATGGAGGTATGTTGCTTTTATGTTGTGTTTTGTTCTAGGTAAAAGACTGTGCTTCCCTCTTGCTAGTTGTGAAATTATCAGTATTTAGCATCTTAGGAGTTGATGCCTGAGGATTTATGTTAAAAGTGATATCATTATTATTTTTCTCTGTTTGCAATACAGGTTGAGACTCGATCGAGAGCCCAAACACCGACTAGATCAAGAGCTCAGACTCCTAGTGCTTCAACTGTTGGAATCAAGCCACGCTTGAAGGACGTTAGTAATGCTCTGACAACGTCAAAAGAGCTACTGAAAATTATACACCGCATTTGGGGTAATGAAGATCAACCTTCATCTAGCATGGCCCTTATCTCAGCCTTACATACTGAGCTTGAGAGGGCTCGTTTGCTGGTGAATCAGCATATCCATGAACAGCGCTCAGAGCAGAATGAGATGGCCTATCTCATGAAGTGTTTTGCTGAAGAAAAGGCATCTTGGAAAAGCAAGGAACACAAAGTCGTTGAGGCTGCCATTGAGTCTGTTGCAGGAGAACTTGAGAAAGAGAGAAAACTGAGAAGGAGGCTTGAAAGCTTGAACAAGAAACTGGGGAAAGAACTGGCAGAGACTAAAGCATCTCTCGTCAAGGCAGTCAAAGATCTTGAGAGTGAGAAGAGAACGAGAGAGATCATGGAACAAGTGTGTGATGAATTAGCGAGGGATATCAATGAAGATAAGGTTGAAGCAGAGGAACTGAAGTGGGAGTCTGCAAAAGTTCGTGAAGAGGCTGAAAAGGAACGGGAGATGATGCAGTTCTCTGATGTTTTGCGAGAAGGGAGAGCTCAAGAGAAACTCTCAGAGGCAAAATATCAGATTGAAGAGAAGAATGCTACTGTTGATATGTTGAGGAGTCAACTTGAAGCCTTTATGGGAAGTAAGAGAACCAAAGAAAAAGGACGCGGTTCTGTTCATATGATTGATGAAGATATTGCTGCATATTTAGGTAGAACTCGCCTCGGTTCTCATCAGGATGAAGAAAAAGACGAGGATGGAGAAGTTGAAGATGGAGTAGAATGCGAAGATGATTCTGCTGAAAGTGATTTGCATTCCATAGAACTAAGTATGGGCAACAACAACAAAAGCTATAATTGGAATCATGCTTCTGGAGCTGCTCAGGATCTAAGATGGGCTCCACATGACCATGAAGAAGTCAAAGGGAGGAAGTCCATGTCAGGAAAGCCACCCAGAAAAAGCACTTCTTTGCAAAGGAGCATATCAGATGGATTGGAATGGGGCATGCAGACTGAAAGGCTCCAAAATTCAGGAGATGGAGTAGATAGGGACAGCTTTCCCGACGTAGAGAGGCAAATGCAAGCAAAAGGTTATGGAGAAGAAATGCAAGGTTATAAATCATTGAAGGGTCTTAGGGACCAAATGTTATCTGGTTCTAGATTTGGATCTTCTAGAGTTCATGCTAGTCCAACACGACAGTGGGGGCAGGCTGGGCAGCCATGGCCATCACGAGATTCTACGAGTACAGTTCATGATAGGCCTCCATCTGTGCATGGCAGTGGTTCAAAGTCAAGGCTAGCAGAACTAAAAGGTGAAGGCCAGAATGGCAGGAGGTCTAAATGGTGAAAAATTCTCTTTTTCATCAATGCCTGGAAATAGTGACATGCCTTGTCTTTCCACAACAGATATTGAATACAAGGCTCATCAGAAAAACTATTTGAATGACGGAAGACATGTTTGTCCATTGATGCATTTTGCTCGTGAGCTGCTACTTTGGAGCTCATTTTGCGCTAGACTACCCTGACTTCAACAATGCTTGAGTTGTAGATTTTTGGGAAAAGCTGAAATCCTGCGAGCTTGTCTTGTACAAATAACTTCTAATATTTTTGATTTTACTGGCAGTATTTTTATTTTGTTTAACATTTTGTTAAAAATTTCACTTTGGCTTTCTCGTTTCATGTGATCGATTTGTATCTGTGTACCAGGGCTGTTGATTTGGTTTTAAAACTGGTAGCTTTTACAAATCCCCTGATCTATCAAATGCACATGACTTTTACTTTTTAACATGTTTCATTCTGTTTTGAGGCGAGAGAATTCTTTTTAACATGTACATGACTTTTGCTTTTATCTTCTTTGTTAATGGATCAGACACCATGTAAGTTTTTGTTGCTTTCTCACAACTCAAGATCCAGGTATGTTGTCTATCCCTTCCAGTTTTATTACTTCAGTGATCTCTTTCTCTGGGTTTTGTTGTTATACTTTGTAAAATGACTTTTCTGTTGTTGGCGATTGGTATCTCTTGTTTGTTGTTCATGGTCAATTTGGTTTATAGTTGGGAATCATGTGCTGCCCTTGTATCTTCTGTACTTGTAGGTGTAAAGCCTAAATATGGCTTCACTTGGTGTGTTATTGATTGTTATCGTACGGATCCCATTGTGAGCCAAAATGTTTTAACAAGATTTTTGGATTGCCTTTTTGTATTCCCAAGTTTGATTATTGGAAAGTCATATCTAAGAACCAGATTCTTCTTATTTATCAGTGTGTTCCTTCGCTCTAATTTACTTTAATCGGAAAGCATGCTGCTGCTGGACCAAACTTCCGCAGCTCCACAAAGCTTGGTCTTTAAGACAATTCATTCTTTCATCTCCTAGTTCATTACAATGAAGACAGTTTCTGGGAAATTTTAGTGCTGCTTGACAGGGTTTTATGGATCGAAGTTTGATTCTAATATGGTTGCTTGCTGCGTATATATTTTTGTATTTTTTGGATACAAGACTAGAGGAGGAAGCAACCAATTTTAAGTTTGTTTCCCTTCTGTGTTGCTGAATTTGTTCTCTCCTATGGTCAATGTGGAGGCCTAATTTTATGTTGGAATGTAAACAAAGTTAACATTTTCTGTTGCAACCCATAATAAACCCATCAATGATAAACCTTGGGGGTTCTAATGGGTGATTTCAACTGCATCTTGAATTTACAAGAAAAAGAATAGGTGCCAGCCCGAGCATGCCAAAATATATGCCCCTGTTTATGCAATTCTTGAACTTTGGTGGTCTCATTTCTTTACCTTTTGCTGGATAGCTTTCTACTTGGTGCAGTAAGCAGAATACTCATACTTGGACTTCGAGCAGTAGTATTTACCTTTTGGCGTAGCGTCTTTCCTCAAGCCTCTCTTTTCACCATGCCTGTTTTCAATCTGATCATGGTCTTATTTGTCTTGCTTAAATGACTCCCCAATAAAGACCAGGAAACCCATTAGATTTAAAGGGGAATGTGGTTTAACCATTGCATCTTTGTTTATGTCAGACTAGGAAACATTTAATTAGTCAAGAAAGCTATCACATACTGATTTGATACAACCACGTTAATTACAAAATTCTGTGATAGGTTAGTTTTTCTACTACATCAATTGTCACGTAAGATGTATGTATATGGTATCTTAAAAAATGGTTCATCTAGCATTATTCATATATATATCTAACTAGTCGATGAGCTGTGGCTTGGTTGGTTAAGGTGTTTAACTGACAACTTTGAGGTCATGAGTTCAAACCTCATTGACATATGTAGGGTGTGTGAGTTATTAATAAAAAGTTTTTTTTAAAAAAAAAAAAAAAAAAAAAAAAATATATATATATATATATATATATATATATATATATATATATCTAACTAGTGGATGGCTGTATATTTCATTTTCAAGAGCAGGAAACAATGATGACCAAAAAAGAGCAGGAAGCAAGTAATACCAACTGTTATTGACTTTGACAGACATGAAAGAATTAATTTTGAAATTCTTCCGTTCACAGGGTGAAAATTCACCAAGTGACGTGGCAAAATTACAACCACACATTTCAGTCAAGACCAAGATTTGACTAACTTCATATTCCTCCGTTAACGGTTTTTTGAAACCTAGAAAGTGGTGAGTTGAAGGTAGAAAACAAGGGTAAAATCCTTTTGCGTGACTGGGTTAAATGTCAACATTTCGGTTGAACTGAGCATCGCCGCCTCCTCCGGCGTCAGCTGCGTCAACACCTCCGCCGAGTCAGAGGCTGACTTGAGCGATGCGTCGGTGCTGGAAACTCGCCCTGATTTCGGATTTTTCCATTTGATGCTTCTACCATCAGCCTCCGCCTCCGCCGCAGCATAATCGGAACTACCCAGAACCAAGACGAGGAAGAACAGGTTTTTGATTTAGGTGTAGAAAGAAGAACGGCGCCAGAGCTTGCGAGGTGAGGTTCCGATCTGGGTGATAAACATTGGGTCTTGTTAAAGAGGCAAAATTGAATGAGGAATCAAGAGAAGATGAAGACAGATGAACTGAGTTTAGATTTTCTCGGCCATATCGAATAAGGAATCTGAGAGAAGATAAAGACATATCTTCCACACGTCATTTTCATACACTTCAGTCTTAAATAGGAATTAAGAAAGTTTAAAGAGATTAGGTCTAGTCTTGGACTGCCTTTGGGCTTGTGTTATTTTGGTTTCAATTTATTAGTTTATTATTTTAGGTTTCTTTATTAAAATGTGATTTTATTTTTGGGTGTATATATATACACACGCGCAGTCTTTTTCAAATAAGGACTTCATTATCTTAGTTAAAGTACGAACATCCTTAATTTGACTTACTTTCTGATCATATTTTCTCATCATAGCCGTTCAATATTTAGATATACATGATTAGATCATCTCCGTAAATTTTCAGCTAATTTGGTTATCGTTAAGGTATCGAAAATGTATTAAATCAATGAACCAACCGACTCTGTTCAACCTGAACTGTACATTCTTTTAACTCTAAATCACATTTTTGAATGCCTTAACCATTATCAATTTGGCTGAAAATTTGTAGAGATGATCGACTCATATATACCTAGATACTGAACGGTTAAGATGAGAAAATGTGATAAAAAAGTGAGTCGAATAAAGAAATCCGTACCTTAGCTAAGGTAAGGAGGTCCTTACCTGATCAGCAGTGTGTGTGTGTGTGTGTATATATATTTACACTTTGAATTTTAATAAATTTTTCTGGCACCTGTTCAACCAAAAAAAGTACCATTACAGTGACGTAAAAATAAAATAGTAAAAAATTGTACTTGATTAATTGTGAAACTAATTAAGTTCTCAAAGTATGCATTATCTCAAAGCTAGAAGAGCATCTCCAGTAGTATAGGTTAGTTTATTGCTAAATTTAACAATAGTTAGCATATTTAACAATTGAAATAGCAATTGTGCTCCAGCAGTAATTGTTAAGTGTAAGTTAAGTAATATTTTTAACGAATCATAAACTTACACGTGGATAAAAAATGGAGGGAAAACATAAGTTTCTCTTTAGCAATTCTTGTCTAGGTTGATAAATTTGTCAATTTAGTTTAGCAACGTTAGGATTTAGCAATATTTTAGGTATTCTGCTGGAGTTCTTATTCATCCCAAAATTGACAAATTTTAAAAAAAAATTGATTTAGCAATATTGCTGGAGATAATGATCATGAACGTGGCATCTTTGTAGTATTTGTATTATGTTGGAAAATAGAACCACAACGTGTCTTCTATTTTGGTATAATTATATCTAGCAAATAAAATTTTAAAAAATCAGCCATAAGATATGATCGGTCTAGTGAAATACGGCTATGGTAGAAAATTCACATATTTTCAATGATATATAGACCTCGATCAAAACGGTCAGCCATTTTTACGTTTTTGCTTCCCTATAGGGAGTTCTATCGTCGGGAAGTAAATTTCTCAAAAATTTTATATGGCTGCTACATCTTATATGTGTGAGAGTATATAGGCGGAAGAATGACCAAAATAAGTCACAACGTGATAGGTAAGAGCGTTTTCATGTAATAAGTGACATTGATTTGAGGTTGACTGTGTCGATCGAGACTCAAATGTTCACGAAAAAAAATAATTTTTTTTCCTAAGCCATATTTAAGTATACTTATTATATCAGACGGTTGAATTTTCATTATGTGAATTTTAGTTAATGGAACCATAACGTGCATACTAATAGGTATAACTTGGTTAGTGAGTTATATACAAATGGTACATCATTTTGAACCAACTATATTTAGCAAATAAAATTTCGAAAAACTGGTCATTGGATGTGATTAGTATACTGAAATATGGTTACGGTAGAAAAATCACATATTTTCGATAATATTTGGATCCTGATCGACGTAGTCAACCCTATTTACGTTTATGTTTCCCTATGGGGAGCCCTATCTTCGAGAGGCAAACTTCCCCAGATTTTTATAGGGGCTGCTACATGTCATCTATGTGAAAGTTTGTGGGCGAAAGAATCAACCAAAATAAGTAACATAAGGGTAGGTAAGAGCGTTTTCGTTAATAAGTGATGTTGATTTAGGGTTGACCACATCGATCGAGGCCCAAATGTTATCGAAAATAGGTGAATTTTTTTCTTGGACATGTTTTAAATGTATTATTACATCAGACAGTCAAATTTTCATTTTGTGATTTTTAGTCATTGAAACCATAACATTCTTATTAATGTTATATAACTTGTTTAATATGTTATATGTAAGTGTACATCTTTATAAACCAACTGTATCTTGATGATAAAATTTTGAAAAATTAGCCGTAGGATGCGATCGGTATAGTGAAATACGGTTATGGTGGAAATTCCAATCATTTTCGATAATATTTGGACCCTGATCAAGGTGGTCAACTCTTTCTATGCTTATGGTTAATTATGGGAAACCCTATCGTCGGGAGGTAAATTTCCCTAAATTTTTATATGGGCTACTACATAACATATATGTGAGAGTTTGTAGGTTGAAGAATTGATCAAAATAGGTCACAAGAGGATATGTATGAGCGTTTTCGTGTAATAAGTGACGTAAATTTATGGTTGACGGCCTGATTGAGACCCAAACGTTATCGAAAATAAGTGATTTTTTTTATATCCATATTTAAGTATACTTATCACATCAAACGGTCGAATTTTCAATTTGTGAATTCAGTCATAGGAACCACATGTCTCTACTAATGTGGTGTAACTTGTTTAGTGAGTTATATGCAATTGTACATCTTTATAAACCAACTATATATTGGGATAAAAGTTTGAAAAATCGGCCGTAGGATGTGATCGGTATAGTGAAATACAACTATAGTAGAAAATTAAAATATTTTCGATAATATTTGGATCCCGATCAAGACGGTCAACTTTTTCTACGCATATGCTTCGTTATGGGGAACCCTATCGTCGAGAGGTAAATTTTCTTAAATTTTTATCTAGGCTACTACATCACATATATGTGAGAGTTTGTAAGACTGAATGAGCTGGTCCTTATGGCAGTGCAAGAATTTCCATGAAAATTGTTTTAGAACTTGAACTATTTTGTTTAGATTTATTTTTATTTTTATAAACATTTCCATAATTTTTATTAACAAAACTCTTCTATTATAACATTTAGGGATAATGGACACTATCTCTAACATTTATATGCATTCAGTCTCACAAAAAAAAAAAACCATTTATATGTATTTTCTTGTTTTCAGAGATGAATAAACAAAAACTAAATTATAAGAAAATTAAATAAAAATATAAAAAAGATAAAACTGTAAGCTGAAAAATATGTGCAATTGAGTGCACGCCTCTCCACCATGACAACAAGTAAACAAGTGACCTCCAAATAAAAGTAAAATACGAATCTTTTTGGATGAGTAATAAGCCATATAGGATCTGCGGATCTGGTAGACTAGTACTAATCCTCTTCAGAGCTCCTCAGCCTCTATTGTTCTCTGTATTCTCTGAGCAAGCCGATCAGATGAAGGAGAGATCGATCGAATTCACTGACCCTCTAAACCCCGCTTGACCCCCCGTTCTTCTGGGTGTCCTCGCTGTCTCTTCCCTTGAATCGGGGGATCCCGAGTGGGTCTTCGAGCAATTTCTACAAGGAGTCGTCTCGTCCCCACCACCCACAGCCACCGATCCGGTCATCGACTGTGAAGTGATTCGACGCCGAGAAGCTTCGGCGGTTCGGCGTCAATTTCTCCGCGACGGCTTGGGGGCTGCATATCTAATCCAGCCGTGATGGTAGAAAACTAGAGATGCTAAGTGATGGTAACTCAGCCTCGTGTTTTGTTTGTTTGACCAGATTCTGTTAGCGCGTGCATTCACGTGTCGTTAACAAAACCGTTGGTGAGGTTCGCTCGGTCGCCTGAAGAATCTCCGGATGATCCGGACAATAGACATCAATGAGTGAAATTTCCTCTGCTTTAATCTTGTACTCCAAGTATTCCAACCCCATTCCACCTACCGTTTCACCATAGTAGGCAGTTGAAGGCCAATCTAACCCCAGAGGTACCACTTGCACTATCACTGCCTTGGTTGGCAAGAATACTGCATTTGTAAGGCCAGCACCATGAGCTCCAACAATGACACTGCACGAGTTCACCAAGCCGGAAAATATGTCCAAATTTGACGTCTGACTGGGCATTGCAGCAATGACTTGAAAACCTAATGCTTCCATCATTTCTATCATTTTCTCTTCATTCAGAAACTTCCTTGTTTCGTGACGAGATAGGAGTAGTAGCCCTGGCCTTTGCCTTTTCATCTCCGAGACATGCTTTATTTTCAGCATATATGACTCTCTAAGGAATTGTTTGAAATCAAGCATGGAGTATCCTCCTGGAATTTCTGTTAGTTTAAAGCTAAGTTGTCATGATATCTCAGCCCCATGATAGCTCCAGGAAAGCAGTGAACACTACCATTCTCAACCGGATTTATAACAGCATGGCTGGACAAATGGGATAGAACTCGACTGTACTTTTGCACCCACCAAGGCTTAAAGTCAGTTATGACAAATTGAATGCGGGATCGAAAGTGGTGGCAGGTGAGGAACAAGGGGATGATGATATCATTAAACTCGTGAAACAGGTTTCCTGTGAAACCACCTGAGGAGAAGATCAGTGCTGGAACTTTATGGATAAAATCACAGGCTGGTGGAGTAATGTTACCGTGTACTATTCTTACAGGTGTGACAACCTTCATTGCAGTCTCATCCTCTTTTCTTGCATATGGCTTAATCTTGTATTCAGAATTGCCTTCATTATCCGAAGGTATATATACTGTTGATGCATTCTTGTCAATAATGACTGGTTTCCTAGCCAAACACTGTTCAAAGTGAAGATCAGAGTGGCAAGATAACCCAGTGCTATCGAGCTGAAATCGATCTTCTCCTGCAGTATGCATTAACTAGAAATGTGCTGCGGGTTTGGAGCTTCAAGGACTTGATTTGGAAGCACATAAATGACTTTCATTCATTTAAATAATATATATTGTTCACACAGAATGCATTCTATTGGCATAATCCATAACCAAAGGAGATTTTATATGCTTGTAACATCCATTTCCATTGCTCATCTGCTTCGACTCATTATAGGATCTGAGGGTTCCTGTAATGCATAAGAATCCAGAGATGTGAGATGATTGCAAATGCTGATCCCCATCATCATAAGCTAAAATCAGATGAGTCATGAGTCTAAAACAACAGAAGAAAGAAGACAGTAATTCATACCAGTCACAGTAGCATTTTATGCGCATAGCATGTCAGCAGTTTGTCAAGACCATTTCGGTGCACATGGCTGAAGGCATATACCACATTCCTTTTCCCTGTCCAAGTTTACATCAGAAAGCTTTATATCATCCTCATTTTTCTTTAAAGCTTCTTCAGATCTTCCTCTTGGGTGATATCCATGGAGACACTAAAGGGAAGGTATTATAGCATCTGCAGAAACAAAGCAGCTTATGAATTCCTTATCATATTGTCACTACACAGTTGTGTGTGAGACGGATGGTAAGTAACAAAAACGAAATAGAATAATGTGAACAGAAGACAATTCCCCTGAACTCATATTCTCCATAAAAACATGACAAAGGTGATGTTTGCTTATTCACACCTTTAAAATTAACAATAGTATGAAAGAGCAATACTCAGTTTGGATACCACATAGCAGTGACGAAAACAACGAAACTAAGAAACTAAGAAAGGCAAATTATCAAAGAAACTAAACTAATCAAACATCATTATTAAACTAAACATAATTATAGCTTCTATTCCCTATAGAATTATAACATTTCGACCATCACAATTTGAAATCAACAAATACATACACAACAGTTGAGCAGTCATACCACTTCGCATATTTTTAGTTCGAGGTCTAACACTTTGAGGGCCTAAAGCTTAGGAAGGGCAATCTACATTAGATATATCTGAACCTTTATGAGGGGAGATACTTCTCCCTTCATGAGTCTGCCAATAAATCTGGAGAATGGGTTTTCCATACGTCCGAAAAGAACGAATTAGCTATCGTCCAAAGCCAACACAGACCAAATCCTCTCCGTGTCTTCCTCACCACAACTATAATGGTTGATCCTCTAATGAACATAAAAAATAGGACTATATGAACCCAAAATGATAGATCACCATCAGAAAATTCAGCAGGCTAGGAAAAAAAAGATCACCATATGGAATTAGTTATTGCTGTGGAAAATAGTAAGTGCACTCTTCCTCCATATATACATCAACAAATTACAAACTGAAATCAGTTCTTTTTTAATAAAAGAAAAACAACAAAAGTATTGCAAGCTTATTATTAACATGCTAATCACTATTAGTGCGTGTATTGAATTATAGTTAACATGCCAAAGACTTACAACTTGCAAGCTTGAGAAAGAGGTCAGACCAAGATCGGCACAAACATTATCGGTGAAGAAAAATAACCGGCTATGGAATGGTTGCGCTCCAACCAAATAGTATCGAACTGCAACACAACCACAACAAACAAAAATAAGACAAATCAAAAGTCTTCAGAGCCAATGAAGACGAAAGAGAACCTGAATTTCTCGCATTTACCTTATTCAATGGGAGACTTGTTTAGTAAAGGGCGACCACTGGGGAATGGCCTCACAATCGTAGTAACAAATTGTATGCGACTGAAATAGGCACATTAAATTTCCTTCTTCACTCTGCATTTGATTACATTGTCTAGAAATTAGTATAGCATACATGGTGGTCCAATGGACCTCTCACTCAAAAACTCATTTCACATCATCTAAGGTTTCCTTGACTACTACATTCTGACTAAAAGATGTATCACATAAGAAGCACCAACATGATCGAAACACATGTAATCAAGAATTCCATTGCAATATAAAACTCAGACCCTCCAATCAAAAATCAATAACAATTGTAACTTGATGCAAGTACAAAGAATCTGTGACTGCTAGGTGATAATTCTGACTAATCATTCAAGATCCTCATAGCCAAATAAATATCATATAAAACAAATCAATTTCAGACAATCATTGTAAATAAACAAAAACAAATAAGAATATATATTCTGAAAGCGATTTCAACTTTTGTAAGTTCCAGACCAGTTATCCTATGATGTAAAGGGAAAATTGATTCATTAAAATTTCTCTTCCTCAAAATCCTACATATACTCCCCCACCCCCTCCATCTTACTCCATCAACCTTCAAAAGCTTTAAGCAAACACAACGTACAGTCATTCTAAACAGTTCGTTTCGTCTCCAAAGCCATCATTTTCCTTTCTCACAAAACCTTAGTTTTAATCATGGTTCATCAGTTTTCAGTTTTCACAAAACCCGGATCGGACAAAACCCAATTCAGCTCAAATCAAGAGAGAGAGAAAAAAAAACAAAAAAACAAATCAAAAATTCAATGAATGGATCATCAAATTAGTGGTTAAATAAACAAAGGAAGGTGATGTCAAAGATCGGGTATATAAACATACTAGGTGCTTGTTGTTCTTGACCTTGATCGGCAATAGAAATTATGAGAGTGATCAAACCCATAACCCAGAATAACCCATAACCCAATTGCACAAATCCATGTATTGTTGTGGAACAGTGGGCGAAGATACTGACCTGAAATTCTTGGAGACCAAATCTGAAAAGGATTTGGATTTGATTACTGACTGCACAACTCCGACTTATGAAGCGAGAGACAGAGAGAGATCTTGGCGAGAGAGCGTGAGAAGAGCCTTCTTTCCTATATAGAGAAATCTTGGGTGATAGAGAAAGCGAGAGGAGTCTAGAGAGATAGACTCCTAAAACAATAAGGTCATACCTAAAACAATAAGGTCATACCACTGTTCATTCAAGTGGCAAAAACATGGTTTTACCCCCGGTTCGTAAACAATTGCAACAATACCATTCATGAGTGTGATACAGGTCTAGGTCATTGACGTGTCGTCAATATTTTCTTCTACATGACTTGTAATGATACCTGCAGGAATGTCCTGCTGATACGTGTCTGACGTGTCTCCAGTGTCTTCTTCTACACGACAGGGTTTCATCTGATGACCATCTTATAAGTTATAACCATCTTCTGCGGCCCTTTTTGCAGTGAGGGGGAGTGAGAGAAAAAAGGGTTATTTGTGAAGCCAAAATCTGCATTGTTATTGTCAATTAAATCGTTGAGATATGGGCTTTGCTCTGTCTATCATTGATTTTGGGTTTCTGTTTCATTTGTCCCAGTCGTCTTTTGTCTTTGTTTTGATTCCAAATTACCAATACTTTCATCAATTCGTAAATAGGGTTCTGGGTTCTTAAACGGCGGTGTCCGACTGACTCTTTGTGGGTTATATGAGACAAATACATACATAACCCAATCCATGCAAGTACTGACTGGTTTCAGTGGTGGGGTATACGTAGACAGCTCAGACAGGCTGTGAATTTTGGTTTCACATTCAAAGACGGAAACAATCTGATGTTGTGTGTGTGTATATAGAATGCTAGCAGCTTTTTCTCTTCACCAAACTTTGTGGCCACAAAATTCAAGCTGGGATGTTCTCCTGGCATACTTTATGCATTCGAACTATAAAAGCATAGCGACGTCATGTTCTAATTGTCTATTGAGAACAAAAAGGGCTTATTAGATTGTTGCATCGCAATTTCATGGCTTTGCATGTTCTAACTATGTGTTCTAGAAGTTTGATTATGATGCCTAACCTTGCATGTCATTGTTGTTACTTTCCTGTGCATGCTTTGTTTAGTTTTTGCAGACAACACTATGTCAGCAACAATCACTCCAATTTCAGCCATACAACCATCTGAAAATGGGAAGACTATAGAGGTTCGAGTCTGTTGAATATGGAGAGGGAAAATATGGAATCCTACTAAACGAAATGAAGGTCTGCAATGTGTGTTGGTTGATAGAAATGTAAGCAATTACAAAGTATTTGTTTTTCATGTTTATCTGTCTCAGTAATTTTTGGGTGTTTACTGATGGTATTTGTTATTCACAGATGAATGCAATTCATGCAATCACAAAAGAAGCATACTATGATTATGTCAAGGAGAAACTTATGGTAGGATGTGTGTATCGAATATCAAAATTTCACTCCAAAGAATCCCAAGACAAGTACATTGTCGTGGAACATAGGGCGCAGTTGTTATTTAACAACATGACTCAGTTTATTCCTCTGCCTGAATTGCCTGATATTCCCCAGCATTGGTTTCGATTTGTGGATTTTGAATTTTTGATAGGCTTCATATGCGTGAGAATAACGACACAGTTCTGACATGTATTTATTCTTTTCACCTGTGCATAAAAAAAGGCTGTTATTTCTTATACTTTCTTTTTGTGATTCTCTTCCATTGTTTTTTCATGCATATGTGAATGTTATTTATATATCAGTGTCATTGTGTCCATTAGCATGCTGATCATGTTTGAATGACAAAGTAATAAAGAAGCTCTTACATATTGGTTTTGTACACATAGTAGAAACTATTATCTATTAAGACACTGCTTCATCTAATACTATGTGTTCTTTTTTCTTTTCTTATCATGTAGACCTCATTGGTCGACTAAAGCTGGTGTATCCACTGGAAGAAGCATTTATCGATGGGAGGAAAGCACTCAAACATTTACTCTACATACAAGACGCAAGGTTTGCAATTTGTTGACCATGGCCTAATTATTGCTATATTGATCTTAAAATGTGTCATTTTTTAACTTAGTTTAAGTGTGTACTTCATGTTTTCATTCCATCGGTTTTTTATGCTCTTTTATAAAGATAAATTAGTTAATAAACTTTTGTAAATTTTTACAGGAGGCAGGACTTGAAACTCACTTTATGGGGAACACTTGCATCTAAATTTGATGTTGATATGATAAAAACTTTACCACCTCCAGTTGTAATGGCCTTCACAAGCACGAAAGTCAGGCATGTTGGTATAACAAAGCTATTTTACTCTGATACATGTTGTTGCTGTGTAGTAACTATTTTTTCTTTCTGTTGCTCTTAATAATTCTTTTTTCTTTTTTCAGATAACGATATTATGAACAGTGGGTTGAGTACATGTCTGTTCATTAATCTAGCCATTTCTGAGATAGAAGAATATAGAGCAATAGACAACTGTATGTATATGTATATGTAACTTTAGACAACTGTTATTTTCTTTCTAACCATATTTCTATATAAAACAGAAGAAAACAGTTTGTTGCACATCTGCTATGTAAATCTTAAAAACTTTTACACAACATATTTTAGGACTACAATCTAATGATATTCAATGATTTCTAAGAGACATTATTCTATAATGATTGCATTTAGAAACAGATTTTATATTCTCCTCATTCCTATAATGATTGCATTTACAGATACTATTCTATATATATAGCTCTATTTTATTTCTAACCATATTTCTATATGAAACAGGAGGAAACAGTTTATTGTAAAGCTACGATCCAAAGGTTTGCAACTTTTGGTGGATGGTGGTACAATCGTTGTCCAATTGCAGGCTGTTATAGACAACTGAAAGAAAAAGAGGGTACTAAAGAGTTCACATGTGTTCTACATGGAGTGCAAGATCCTTATCCATGGTAAGTTCTAATGCAACCACCATTTTATTTTAATGTCAAAATAAACTGGAAAAATGACTAAAAAATAATAACCTCTGTCTATTGTGCAGTTACAGGTTGCGCATGACAATTCACGATAATGATGACCAAGCCATTATCACTATTATGGGTAACCCAGCAGATGAACTCTTTGGCTGTAGTTGTCGGGACTTACTTGAAGGGCCATACTAAGAGGGAGGACAAGTTTTACCAAAATTGATTACACAAGTACAATGATATATAGACTCATATGTTTGAGATAAAAGTTCACACTAATGGTGACTTGATGGTGAGGCGCGTTGTTATGGATCCAAAGATTTCAGAATCAGTGCTAGACAAAGAACCAATCAGTGCCGCACCAGAAAAAATGATAGAGATAAAGAGGCCATCAGAGAATGTGGTCGAAAGGGCATTATTTGGTTATGATTCAAATCAGCGAACCAAAAGGTAAATGCAATCAAGTCTTAATCAAAATTTTATTTTCTTTTTTATGCTAGCTATTTTCATCTGTCTCATACTCTATCTTTATGTTGTGTGTGGTGGTCTATAATAAATTATGTGTCTTTTGCTTTATGTGTTCATGAGAAGGCACACTATATACCATAAAGCTTTTACAAAAACTAGATTCATTCTATTCATTTAGGTACTGCTCTAGTCATTTAGTTCTTATGTGGTCATAGAGTTTCCACATGCTTATTTTTATTTGCTTCTTTGTAAAAAAAATAGGCAGGCAAAAAAATCGGCTTCGTCATCAGCAGCACCACAATTCCAATTTGAGAAGAACAAAACAGATTGAATGTCAAACGACGATGATATGTAGCTTTTTGAAGATGTGCATAAGGTAACTGTATTAGACAGATGATGACTCTTTTGTAATCAGCTAACTATACTTTTGACTACCATTTTTTTTTGAAAGATAATGGTACCTGGAAAACTCATTTAGTTCTTATGTGGTCATAGAGTTTCCACATGCTTATTTTTATTTGTTTCTTTGTGAAAAAATAGGCAGGCAAAAGAATCGGCTTCGTCATCAGCAGCACCACAAGTCATGTTTGAGAAGAACAAAACAGATTGAATGTCAAAGGACGATGATATGTAGCTTTTTGAAGATGTGCATAAGGTAACTGTATTAGACAGATAATGACTCTTTTGTAATCAGCTAACTATACTTTTGACTACCATTTTTTTTTGAAAGATAATGGTACCTGGAAAACTCATTTAGTTCTTATGTGGTCATAGAGTTTCCACATGCTTATTTTTATTTGTTTATTTGTGAAAAAATAGGCAGGCAAAAGAATCGGCTTCATCATCAGCAACACCACAAGTCCTGTTTGAGAAGAACAAAACAGATTGAATGTCAAAGGACGATGATATGTAGCTTTTTGAAGATGTGGATAAGGTAACTGTATTAGACAGATGATGGCTCTTTTGTGATCAGCTAACTATACTTTTGGCTACCATTTTTTGTAAACATAATGGTACATGGAAAACGTCATCTTTTGTTCATACCACAAGTAGTAGCAAATGATACACATCTTTTGTTCATATAAGGATGTTTCAGTTAGCTAATGGAAGCCATGTAATCTCTGTAGGTAGATGGTTTTTGGTATATATGCAAGTTAAGTAAAACAATTGCAGTACATAGTACTTGCTGTTGTGTATGGATGTTGTTATGTATGGATGCGCTCCAACTAAAAGTTACTTGCTGTTATGACTATAAATGTGGTATTAGTTTGACTACTTACTGTTATAGCTTCTGTTTAGAATTATGATAATAGCAGTAGTAAATTGTAATTTACAAACTCATTAAAATCTGATAAACTTATGAACTGTAATTATAGAGCGATGATGATGATGATGATGTAATTTACAAAACCATTAAACTGTAATACTAAAAGCTATACTTTGCAATGACTAGATGATGATGATGAGGAGTTTATGTTGCGCTGGTGTGGTTCAAATGAAATCTCTGACAAAAATATATTCTTTACTTTGCAGAGGACAAGGAAGTAAAGGGACCTCAAAGTAAGTTTAGCATACATCTATATATATGCACTAGATAAGCACCCGCGCGCTGCTGCGGGTTAGGAACATGTATTGGTGTATCAAGAATACTCAGAATGGTATGTTATGATATGAAAAGTTTTTTAAAATTTCAAAAAGCATTTTGCATTTTGAAGATAACAAAAGGCACCATGTCTTCTTAGTCTTGCTTGCATTTCGCATCGCCTTTGCTTCCCTCTCCTCTGTCAACTTTAGGCTCATTTGCACCATAGGGGTTTCAGAAGTGCTGGTCGCAACTGTCATGATCTCTGGAGCATAGAATAGTTTGCTAAATCTGCAAAGAGAAACAAATGTGAGCACAGATGGAAACCCAAAAGAATAAAACGGGTCATGTTGATTGCAATATCCTATCGTTGGTACCTTTGCCATGTACTCTTCTGTTTCAATGATGGCCTGATATTGCAAATACCACTATTTAGAATAGCATCATCTGAATGGAAGAAGGATAAATCCATTCAATGTTTATATCTATAATAATAAAATTTTAGCTTTGATGAGCAAGTTGTGATATGTTAATACCTGAGTATTTCTTGACTTCTTTCTTGACTGATACCAGAAACATCAAAGTCAACCGCAATCGGTCCCCAATTTTGAAGTGGAATCACCTCATTTGCATCTGTAAATTGTGAAGAACATCTTTATAGACGATGTTTTTGGTAAACTTGTTTGACATGTTTTCATTGGTCACAATGATTTTTATTCCTTCTCTAGATGTGACTCTAGATAATGCAACATATAATTGACCATGAGAAATAAGCCAACCTGCTTTAATGACTGCCCTTGACTCTTGTTTATTGTCATCCCATAACATGGTCTTATCGGGAATTGACGTCTTTTCAAAATGAAAGGCCATTTGTGTTCCGATGATGTTAGCACAATTCGTGGTAAATAAAATTTGTGATTGAGGTGGGTACCTGTTAGCACTCTTGTTTCAACAACCTTATCAAACAAACTTGTGATTATTAGTCTTGTCCCATTGCATAAACCATATGTTTGATCTATGTTTCTTAATAACATAACAGACATTCCTTTTTTCAAAACCAATTTATGTGATGGTAATCCACTAATATCAATATTGTTCAACAGTTATGGAGGATATGATATGTTCAAATTTGATGCGTTATCAGTTATCGGACATATAGTATCAGTACTTAGATAAGTAACTGTATTACCAGGCAACAAACTTACTGCATAATCATTGATGTCTCTAACAGTAACATTTTTAGGGGTGATTATTGTGCACTCTCTGATGTAGTCGAAGTTATTGTACTTTCTGTCAAAATCTGGGTAAGTAGCATGGAATATAGAGCTTATCGGATCAAGATCAGTAGCAATGAGCATGTCATCAGGGATTTCAATCCAAGAAGCGTCGCTATCATTTGGATCTTTGATGTCACACACTTTTCCATCACCAACTTCCAAAAGCCATTTCGCAAACTTGGCTATCCGTTCTTTTTCATCATTGCTCATATTTGGTTTAGACAGTCTCATGTTTTCAGTTAAACAAAACACTTTGAACATAGGCCATAAGTATGAATTATTTAATGATGCATTTATCACATGAGCTTTTGTTTTTCCACGCACTACTGGCAATATTTGTCTAAAATCACCACCGAGTACAATAGGCATGCCACCAAATGGTAAAGTGGATCGGATTGTTGAAGACTCTGATAATATATCTCGAAGCGAGTAGTCCAAAGATTCGAAACAGTATTGTTAGCCATTGGAGCCTCATCCCATATTATCAAATCTGTTTTTTCAATCAATTTGGCAAGATGTGTTCCTTTGGTAATTGAACAACTTGAGCGATCTTTTATATCAAGGGGTATTTTAAACCTTGAATAAGCAGTTCTTCCATTTGGTAATAATAAAGAAGCAATTCCAGATGATGCTACTGCTAATACAATTTTTCCTTCAGATCGAAGTATGTTGATAATTGTATGCCATAAAAAAGTCTTGCCTGTTCCTCCATGACCATATACAAAGAAGCAACCGATGCTTTTATTTTGAACCGTATGAACAACATTGTCGTATATGACCTTTTGATCAACATTTAATTGAGACACCAAAATCGAATGCTCTTTTTCTAAAGCAACACGATCGTAGTCTAGCTCATCTCTTAGCTGTCTATTATTGAGCTCCGATATCATTTGTTCATTTGGCATAGGCAATTTATATTTTTCCAAAGAAGTCGAAGCATTGCTCAAAAGTTGTTCCAATTCAAATAACAATGAGTTGAGTAAATCCGAATCAGGTATTGCAAAATCTACCATTCCAAATTGAGACCGGAGGTTATATAAGATGTCATCACACATATTACGCCAATAGGTGTCGTCGAGGATCTAATACGTTGCAGTATAAGAGTAATGTCACAAATAAATGGCGCAACTGAGGTGATGTTGTTGTTGGGATGGCATTTGTAAGAGCTTCAGACCATTCTTTATCATCACCTAATAGACTGAGTGCTTGACATGCGTCTTGGAATGAAGGATGAACAACGCCACGTATTTTTCTTATATCTGCAAAACTTTTACATCCTTTACATGCATTCAGCAACAATCTTAGATAATACAATTCACCGGACGTTGGAGGGACGTTAGCCACCCTACCTAACACATATCCCCTTTGACGTGGGTTCCAAGTCTTATTATGATTGTCCCACACGAATTGGGATGGAAATTCTGCATATGTCGATCTTTTTGCCTTATCCTTTGTTTCTTTATTCGCATTTGCTTTGAACCAAGCTGTAAGCATAATATCTTCCTCCCCTTGTCTTGAAACAACTGAGCTAAGTGGTTGAGATTCATTGAAAACGATACTTTGCTGTCCAAGTAAATGCATAGTTCAACAGCAGGATGTCGAGAGTGAATTGGGTATTCAAATAGGCTCCAAGCTGCTTCACATGGTGATATATACCTACAATTAAGGTAATTTGCAATTTCGTCATTTGAATCAGCTTAAATTCCGACTCTTGCTCGATCTGGCCCTTTGTTAATGTACTTGAATAAATATTTTATCAACATAGATTGGGAGCAGTACTCAACATTTATATGAGCATTATATATTAACAAAAGCTCTTGATTATATGGCACTATAAAAGCATTATCAACTTTAACGTTATTCTTTATGAAAAACTTTGTATCATCGTCACGTCGTCTATACACTGGAAACTTATTTGGTTCAAAAGATGTACTTTCAACATACTCTCGTTGGAAAGATTTTGTGCATTTATTATTTTTCATACATGGTGATCTAAAGTTCAATTCACCACATGGACCATGTATCATAGATTGACCAACAATTTCATACAGAAGCGGATCAATGTTTCTAGCAGGCAGTTCTGCACAAATGATGGAATCAATGTCAACATCTGTATAACACTTATTATTCTCAGCGAACCAAAATAACATATGAGAATGGGGCAAGCCTCTCTTTGAAATTCTATTGTGGCAACATCTGTTCGTCACATTACATATATAGTAACAACAACAATTAATTAAATGGCTCTAGATATTTATTTACTACTTGTTATTTTGAAAAAAAAGAAACAAAGAGAAGAATTAAAATAAACAACAAAAACGTACCTGCTATGACCTTCCCAAACGGTTTACCAGATTTAACGTAGTCTATGAGATCATCATGCTTCATTTTAAAAACCCTTGATACAATATATGGGTGGTCTTCAGGCTTATTACTATGTTTATGTTCCAATGCTCTAATAATCTCAGGCCACTTGGGATTGCAGGTAAAAGTAATGAATAAATCGGGATGCCCATATTGTCGACAAATAGCCATAGCATCTTGATAATGCTTGGCCATATAACGTGGACTACCGGTGTGTGAACTTGATAAAATAACTCTTTTGCCTTCGTCCATCATTGTGACCATTTGAATAAGTATCATATATGCCTTCTAATGTTTCACATCTATATTGGTCATTATTTTTTCGAAGGAAAAACAATCTGGTCTCCTCAACAGTTGCATAAGCGTCAACCAAATATTGTTGAAATAATCTGCCACCTTGCTACAAGGTGCTTGATTCGTGTTCTCGCTCATGAATATAATATGACACAAACGTGCGCATAGACATTTTTTCACGGTTTCGCCTCCTATTGCCCTTTGGTGGTAGCAATTTCAGCCCATTAATAAAGCCATCTTCGCCATATGGAAATAAGACAGGATACTGAAATGACATATATTTGACATGTATTTTTGACACTCTTTGTAGCTTATTGTTATTGTTCTCGACCACAACGTCTCTTTCAGAGTCAAACATTCCAACATCCCCAACTATCAAACCAGCGACTTCAGAACTTACAGGTGCTTGATATTGTCTTTCCTCGGCTCTTTCATTATCAAGTATAGTCAAACTCAATGAACGTAGAGATCTGTCATCATATTTGTCCCTAATTGTCCGATAAAACCTAACCAACTCATTTGTCTCATTGAACATTGTGATCAAACCTTGCACAATAAACTCATTTAAACCTTGAACAACTCGTTGTCGATTTTCAACCTCATTTTGGGTGTCATAAATATACAATTGCGCAAACTTAGGACTTTCACCCTCAAGAGGAATAAGCGAGGCCATCAAATGATATACTTGTCCACAAATTTTATACACAGAAGGTCCTAATCCATCAGTGACAGAAGGATCAACATTAGCTCCAATAGATGTAAATGCAAACATAGTGTTGTAGGCACGAATATTTTCCCTAAAGCCTGAACTCTGTCCACCATTTCTGGGATCAAGTAGCTCTTCTAAAAATGCTAGAGTAGGGCGTGCAGATGGTAGTCTAACACAACCTTCTTTACAACATCCAGTATAGACCAGACATTATTTTTTGGAACTTGTTTAGATTCATTTGACCAATACATTGCATCACAATCAATACATATATTGGTCATATCTCCCATATCTTGATACATGCTGGCTGAACCTGGATACAGAAAATAAAGATAACACTGAAACTCCAACCAAACATATACAATGATGTATGAGAATCTAGATAGATAGTTTAGGTTAACAAAAACCTCTTATTCGCCTTCCCCTTTGATATGCCGCTTGTCCAACATTATTCTGATGGCACCTACGAGCATCTACCCCACTATCAACCACTGGTTCAACACATGCACTGGCCAAGACCTCCCTCCTATCATGTTTGGCACTACGAACCCTTCCACATGCAGGCTCTCCTCCCTGCATATTGGGGCCTGCAATTGAAACACCTTCTTTGTCACCCGCACTACTCAAGAGAGGGGTGAGCGAGGAAATCTCCCTAATTCTTCTTTTTCGAGTCATGGCACCTACAACCACAATGAGAAGCTGCAATTAAAGATAAATTCTTACAATGTAGTGACCTCAAAAGCAACTGAATCCCGTCTTTAATAAACCTATACATATATATTATACATGCTTAGCCCCTTCCACTATTATATGTATTTTATACATTTGTATAAATACAAATTTGATATAACTCATATAAGCTATGTAGACTATACTTCGGTTTTTTCTGTCCCACACTTGTCTAAAGCACTTTCTGGACTACTTTGCAGAATAATAAGCAGATAGTATATGTGATTGTCAATGTTAAACTCATGATATTAAAAGAAGGAAGAGGTGTTGGAATACATTATGAACCAAAGAAGTAATCATAGTTCACTACTACACAATGAACGTTGAAGAAATTGTTTTTCCTATCTGTAACAGAAACCAATTGCTTGATATAACAAAAACCACAGATTGCTCCCTTCCATATTACATGCATATTAACTTGAAAGGACTGAAGCAAAACTTAATGCAATTAAAGTACCTTTTCAGAGCTAATATACCAAGAATACAATCAGCTTGACTGCGAAATTTGAGCAAAAGGATCAAATGGAGTTTCCACCTGCAAAAAAAAAAAGAAAAAAAAGACTGATACTGAAATTGAAGAGTAAACACATAACACACAAACCTAGAGTTCAATTTGTATAATGCATAAGTAGACATGTAGTCAAAGTTGTTTTATGGATAAAATATGTAAACCAATTGACAAACCCAGCATACGAAAATCAATTGCCAAAACAAAAGCTGAAAAGCTAAAACTGTCTGAGAGAAATTACGTAAAGAGCGAATTGAATTGGTTGTCTTCAGCAGATTTGATTCTTACATCTCATGGTCGATTGGATAGGTTTCAAGTTAGGATCTCAGTGAATTTGACCTTTCCAGAATCAAGACATGAATTAACGAAGAGACTACAAATTTGTATAATGAGTAAGTACACATGCAATCAATTTGTATACCAATTGACATACCCAGCGTATATACAAAAACCAATTGCCCAAAAGCGGAAAATTTTGTCAAAGCAAAGATCAATCTGAATTGGTACCAGATCATATCAATGGATTTCTATTCAGCTCTAATATAAAAATGTTCTCTTGTTTGACATATCAAATTCTTGAGAAATCTGGTTGAAAAGACAGAATAAAGAAGAAGAAAGAAGCTCAAATACCTGAGTTTTAGATTGTCCCGCAATCGTTGTTTCAGCTCAAATACCTGGAACAGGAAGCGGAATAAGAAATCTAACAATCGAAAACAAAATAAATCAATCAGATGGAGATGGGAGAATAGAAGACCTATTGAACGAACAACAGTAAACAAAGGGCTGGGTCTTTCGTTGCACTGCCGGCTTTCTACGATGGGACATGCAAGCTCAAGTGAGGAACCGCGGAGGGAAAGAGAGGAAAACAACAGATGGCAACGTTCTTCATCAAATGGAAGACACGTTAGGTCTTCGTGGAAGAAGACGAAGACGACACCACATCACCAACTATCCAAATAAACAAAGTCAAGGGCAGAAGAGTCTATTCAGACAAACAATGTCAGTTTTGTAAATAAAACGCGTTAAGAGGTAGCACCGTCCATTCACCACATAAATGAACAGTGCTACTGTCTTAACGCTATTATATAGAGTAATAATTCGTTTTCTATTTCAAAACTTATTTATGTTGTGATGGTGCCCTTTCAATGGAATGATCTATGATCATCTTCTGATGTTTGTCAATTGACAACGATTAGTAGCGGATTCATTTACAATCAAATCGATTTTCTATCTAAAATATGCTTTTCAATTTGCAGAGAAGGAAGCAAAGGGACACCAAAGTGTTCATTCTATCTAAATTAATGCAGTTGTTTTCTCTAAAATTTATTTATGTTGCCGTAGTATGCCTTGCACTGGTTTTGTTTTCTTTAAACAACTTTGTCAATATTCAATGCTTCAATTTAAATGTCTCTATTAAGTCCAACACAAAGGAGGACTAAGGATTCTGTGCTCATTTTGGATGCTCGCTCCCCAGCAATGGTTATATATATGCTCGCTCCCCAACAATAGTTCTTTTGATTGAAGCATTGTTGCTAACAGGTTAGACGTACATGGTTCTAACTACATATCGACTATTGTTTTGGCTAGCAGTGGGAAGCGTTTTGCTGTGCAGAATGATAACTTATTTTTTTTGCTCTCAGTTATTTTGGTGTGTATGACACAATGTTGTCCACAGAGAGCAATGCACTGTATAATACTACAATGTGATGCTTTTCGATTTTCTCACCATATCTCCCTGTAATATAATGTGTGTATGTGTGTGTGTGTTTACTATGCAATGTCTCCATTATATTGCTACATTCATTGGCATACCAAACAACAGAAAAATTTATCCAAACAAAAGCATTTCCGGTAGTTAATATCAGTCATTGCAAACCGCGGCATCGCACGGGCATCATCTAGTTAACAGCTACTCTAGGAGTAAGAGTTGAAGATGAGAGGTCACGTTTTGCACCTCTTCATTGTTTACAGAACAAATCCGTGGATAATGAACCAAAAGGAAAGCTTTCAGAAAAGGAGATGCATCTATCATAAGAACCATAGACAGTTTCGGTTTCTGCGACAGACATAATATAGCTGATTTCTGATTTGAGGAGGTCATGAAGATAAGGGCTTTACATAATAGAAAACATGTGCTTATGCATTAAACTCATCCTACAAATCTTCAAACCACGCACCAAGAAACTTCTGGCTTTGGGGCTACAGATATGCATTTGTGTTCAGTAAGAGAACCACATCTAAAATAGCAATTTACTGAAATCTTAAACGTGATCAACCAATGACACAATTTGATGGAGAAATTAATCTAGCTAGATCGAATTTATGGATAAACAGCACTGCTGATGTGTGACAGTAATGTCAACAAAGATTGCTTACTACACAATTAGATTGGTGATTAATAACAAAATTCAATAACCAAGCTAAAATTGTTAGCAAAACCAAAGGTGTTTATGGTTCTAAACCACACTTACAGAATTCATTTGATCACATAAACCAAATATATATATATGTTGACAGTATATTAGACTTCACAATGAACCTTAGCACCCTAATCTAATCTGCAAGACTACAGTATATTAGACTTCACAATGAACATTAGTACCCTAATCTAATCTGCAAGACCACTATACTATATGAAGCTGCAGGGTAAAAACCCAATACGCAATTGTGTTGAATGTTGATCCCAGAACATCAAATAAACATGTACAAAACTGGATACTATATGAACGAACCATGCTCACATTTTATTACTAAACAGAACCATGCTCAAATCACTTGTATGCTCGATATTATACTACAGTTGAGAGAAACGGCGTTGAAAGCTCACCAAAATCAAAAGAAGCAAAGTAGCTGACGCTGATCAATCATCATCCAGAAGCTTTCTTAGTCGGTCCTTCACAAACTCCCTGCGCGCCTTGACCCGTTCTTGCTGTGGGCCCACGTTTTCCAGCGACAGGTGAGCTCCGACGCCGAAGATTCCAATCCCGGCTACGAAACAGCACGCCATCACCACAAGCTGCTTCCGCGTGGGCGGATACGACCACACCACCATACCTCTCCAATCTCACTTTCCGTTTTGCGGCGAGTTTCTCAAACTTTAAACACCTGTAACAAAAAAAAAACACTTTAAACCAGTTAACCCGACTCGTCGTTGGACAGAGCGCCCTAAGCCCCTAAGACATGTCGTTTGCTTGGTAGCTATTGTTGAAGTATGAATTGTCGGAAAAATAAGACATTGTGGAGTCTTGAGTCTCTTAATTAATTGTCAATTGATTTTAGACGTGAACTTTATCAACTATATCACAAGTCCGCAACTCACTCTAATACACTAGAAATCAGTAAGACTTCGGTACCACCTCCTTCGCACATCACCCTACCAACCTTCTCCGGAGGTGTTACTAGCCCTAAAGAATAAAGATAAAGGCAAAGGCACGCTGTAAGCTGCCAAGGCACGCTCTAAGCTGCCTTGTCTTCTCACCTAGCATTAGAATGTCGATTTTATTGTTTAACTCACGGTGTTATTAGGTAACTAGGTTTATCTTATAAAGGGAGTAGATAACTAGGTCGTAGTTCTATTCGCTAGGTTCATTAAATGAGCTAATTTTAATTCCATGTCGTGCTAATTAGTTAACTTGTAGTCATATTTCTGGCGCAAGACAACTATGATGTATATGTCTTCTTTTTTCTTTTACAAAAAAATATGAAAGGTTTTTTTCTCAAGAGTTTTAAGGCTTGACGCGTATTCTTCGACACATCGTCTCACATTTTTGTTATTTTAAAAGAAAATATTTATGTCCGAACTAGTATGTACATGTGTATCTGGACTTTTTGTTATTTACATATTTTTGTCAATGTAAATCATAATCTTAACCGTTCAGAAATTGAATTAACCAATAAAAATCAGATATGCGAAAACAAGTAAAGCGAACCAAATGAATCAAACAAATTATTGTTCTATTTTAATGAATTATAAATAGTGTACGTATTCGCAATCGCGAGTCAAAATTAATAAATAGTGCACACTTGCACTCTCACTCGCACATGCTGACATGCATGCGTTCCGTGCGAAACAGGAGGGAAAGAACGGAGAAATCCCAAAAATGCTGCAGGAACTCCCATGCGGCCATGCCCAGTATCCGCTTATCTTCACCATCCTCAATCGCCACACTACTCAAAGTCTGCAAAACCCAGTCCCATCTTCACCAACTCCACGCCCTCATCATCCGCAAAGGCCTCGACCAACACCACTCTCTCGTAACCCAACTCATCTCCCTCTCCTTCCTCCCACCTCTCTTACTCCAGCACCGTCTTCAACCTCGTCACCACCCCCACCACCTACCTCTGGAACTGTCTTCTCAAATCCCACTGCCAAAAATCAAACTTCTCATCCACTCTCTCTCTCTCTCTCTCTCTCTCTCTCTCTCTCTCTCTCTATCTCTCTCTTCACCCGCATGAAGAGAGAGCACGGCGTCGCGGACATGTACACGTACCCGTCGGTGGTGAAGGCGTGCGCGGCTGAGGGAAGGTAATGGAAGGAAGAACGGTTCATGGGTCGGCGGTGCGGTGTGGGGTGGATGGTGATGTGGATGTGAGTACTAGCTAGCTTGGTTGACATGTATAGGAAATGTAGGGAGGTTTGTAGTGTTTGATGAAATGTCTGAGAGGAATGTGGTGACGTGGACGGCTTTGATGGTTGGGTATGCTGGTGTTGGGGATATGGTGGAGGCGAGTAAGGTGTTTGATGAGATGCCGGAGAGGAATGTGGTTGTAAGTGGGTTTGTTGGGTTGGGTGGTTTGGGGAGTGCGAGCCTGCGAGGAGGGTGTTTGATCGGATGCCGGAGAGGAATGTGGTTTCTTTTACTGCTGTGGTTGATGGGTATGCAAAGTTTGGGGATATGGCTTCAGCGAGGCTTTTGTTTGAGCTGGCTCCGGTTAAGGATGTTGTAATGTTGTCGGCGTTGATATTGGGGTATGTACAGAATGGTTTACTGGATGAGGCTGTGGAAGTGTTTGTTGAAATGAGCAGGAGGAATGTGGAACGGGATGAGTTTGTAATGGTGAGCTTGATGTCAGCTTGTTCCCAAGTGGGTTGCTTGGAATCGACTGAGTGGGTGGATTTGTTCTTGAGCAATAGCAAGATTGATATTCGTCAGCCTCATGTTCTTGCGGCTCTGATTGACATGATTGCAAAGTGTGGGAATATGGAAAGAGCAACGAGTATGTTTGTTTGAAAGTATGCCAAAACGGGACCTAATTATGTATCGTTCAATGTGTAAACACAAAATAATCTGCGACAAATAACAGAAAGACACGTGTACAAAATAAAATATTTGTATTGATGAATTTACGGGTTACAATCTCTGTGGGTATTCTTTTAGCAAGAATTTCCTCTGATTCGATCTCCGACGTTGATTTGATTCAAGGGTGAGAAGCACTTGATCTTGAATCGAATGGTTTTAGTTTGGACTTCTTGTCGTGTTGACGATTTGTAGAAGAAAGTTGACCAAGGGCCATAGAGGCTTGATCTTGATCGGATTTGGCCACGAGCGGTGTCACGTGATGAATGTTCTTCGGCTTTGATGGTAGATAAATCGGCACGTGTGTTCGGTGCTTGTTGATTACCCACGAGCTTGTTGAAGAACTTGATAGAAGTTTTGATTTGTTGAAGACTTGAAGACGAGGGTTGATCAAGGGCCGTGGAGGCTTGATGTTGATCGGGTTTGGTCCACGAGTAGTTTCACATGATGGTTTGTTCTTCGTCTTGAAGTTGGTGAAGATGTCAGCTATTTGGCAGCTTAGTGACTCTTCGGGATTTGACAACTTCTAGTCTTGAGGTTAATGAAGAATCGGCTATTTGGCAGCTTGATAATTCTTCAAGGGTTTTGGGAGACTTCTGAGTTTTCGGGAGTAATTTTTCTCTCTTGTCCCGGGAGTCCTCCTCTTGATATGAGAGGAGGCCGGGTATTTATAGTGTCGATGCTTCTCCGTAAATGGAATGCATTTAAGTCACCATTTGAATTGTATTTCCTTAACGATATAATTAAATCAATCACTTTTGATTAATTGATTCAATTACTCAATTTACCATAATTAAATCAATCATTCTTAATTAATCAATTTATTTATGACTGGTAAGGTATTTCACCAATTTGATTAAATGTCTAACTTCCTTTTCGATAATCGATTTGATTTGATTGATATCTGATTATCGATCGACATTCAATATTTGATTTTAGTCGGGATTGATGATTTTGTTGTTGACCGACCACTCACACGTCGCCACGTGTTATTTTCGGAGTCTCTTTGACTTTGCTGACTCACGGGCCACATATACATTTTATCGGACCCACACGTTATTTGAATAATTCAACGATTATTATTTTCGTTAAATTTTGTGTTTCTACACAATGATACAAGGGTTGTCTGTTCACGGCCGAAGGTATCAAGCTGTTGCCCTGTTCAATACGATGTTAAGTGAAGGTTTGGAACCAGATAAGGTAGCTTTTGTACAGTGATCCTGACAGCTTGTAGCCGTTCCGAGCTTGTTGAGGAGGCCAGGAGGGTTGGCATTTCTTTGAATTAATGAGGCATAAATATAGTATGATTCCTTCTCCTGATCACTATGCATGCATTGTTGATCTTCTTGGCCGGTCGGGACAGTTAGAAGAAGCTTATGAGCTTCTACAGTCAATGCCTGTCGAACGTCATGCTGGTGCTTGGGGCGCACTACTTGGGGCATGTAAGCTACATTGCAATGTTGAGTTTGGGGAGTTGGTTGCTAATCGACTTTTAGTGCTCATACCTGAAAATTCTGGTACTTATGTACTCCCGTCCGACATCTATGCAGCATTTCACCAATGGTTGGATGTTTCTGTATTGAGGAACAAAATGAACGATAGAGGCATAAAAAGATACCCGGTATGAGTTCAATTTAGTTTAGAAGGCTGAGCTTCTTGGCAACTCTCTTTATCCATTGCCCTGGAATTAAAACAAATCAGCATCGTGTTCCTTGAGGTCTATATTGTGGAGTTGATTATGATGTGTACAATTAGTTGGACTCCCAGTTTATTGGTGCTCCAGGAACCAACTGCAGGCATTGCTTTATATGCCACTCTAGAGAGACATTTTTTCACATACCAAGGATGGAAGACAATTTGAGATTTCTTGTCACCTGAAATCAGAGAATCTGGACCTGAATAGTTCATTGATAAGCCTAAAATAGACTTATAAATAACCCTGCAATCACAATCAAGTTATCGATGGTAGTATAGAAAAGTAGGGTGTCTCCCGCAGAGGATTGTGACTTAACAATTGCAAATATGACTGAAAAACTGAACAGACACCAGACAAAGACGAAAATAAAACCTATAGCTAGACCCAACTAAAAATTACGAAATTAAATCTGGAGAAACTAGACACACTGACGAAGACACACACAAAATTTGGGGGAAAACTGTGTAGTTTTGCTATGCTAACAAAATTCAGAAATATGACGGACAGAATGCTCAAAAACAGAAAACTAAATTTGGGGATTTTGGTTTTGGAAATCAAATAACAAAAACTAGTTAGGAACTACTCCTCACCACTAGACAATGATTACACCTATGATGTGTTTACTAACATGTTCAATTCATTCGGATATCCTTACTCAAGCTAAGCCAATGATGTGTTGAACTTAACTTATCAATCTTTCTTACTTGGTATGTTAAGAGAATGATGTTTTCAACTTAACTTAGCATCTAGAATGGAGCCTAGAGTGATGTTCTCGCATAGCTCTCACCTAGAAGTCATTAAGGTCTAAAAGATTATGAATAAGGCTAGACAATGTCGGTACTGATGTTGTCCTAATCTACCTAGACATTGATTTACATGAATGGGCTCAAGTCACTCACTCGCTACTCTAGAATGCAAGTAGACATGATGATCATACAAAACATTCATAGCTTTACAACCTAGCATGCATACTAATGTTGGCCACATCAATAAACATACAAAGTTGATCAATGATATAACGATAAACCAATGAATATCCGAAATCCATGGAACAAATTAAATAAACGCCAACTTCATAGTTACACCATGTCTAGGGCTTGGAAGCAGCCCTAACTAAGGGAAAATTAGTTACTCATCATCTTTGAAAACACACCAGAGAATTTCATAAGATTCGGGAAGAAAAGAAAATACGAAAGATGAAAAACAAGGGAAAAGATCGATTTTCTGAGTCAAGAGATCGATCTCTTCTGGGCTCTGAACTTTACTTCTTCTCCTTGAGTTCTTGATGGCTCCCTCTTCCCATATGATGGCTTAGAAAAACATTATGGTATTAGGGTTTTGCCTTAAATAGTCTCCAAGTCTTCAAAGCTTCCTTTTCAAACTATGTTTCCTTCTTTGATTAGAATCCATGTTTGGGCTATCTTTTGAATGTCTTCCATATATACTCTGGGCTTGGCTTTTGGGCAAATTATATTAATGATGTCACTCTTCAAAATCGTGCAAAAACCCCAAGAAATATTCTCAGAATCCAGCCCAAACACTGCCTCGAACTTGACTGCTGCACAGCTTTTCCGGAACTGCTGATTTTCTGTCCAACTTCGACGCTTCATAACTCCATGATTTCATCACCGATTTGGATGATTCTTGAGTCCAAATTGATCTACAAACGCACCTCTACAAATCTGGGCAGTAATCTCAGTGAAAACATTCTCGGAACCTCATGGAAATAGGCCTTGAAAACCGGAGAAAATAAGCATAAACCAGTTTTCAGCTTTTTGCGTTTACAGCTTCTATTTGGTGAAGTGGTTCCATCGCCTTTCTTGATATTTTTGACCATGTGAATGATCAAACTCCATCCTTGACATCTCTACTTCGTATTGGAAGCTGCTTGCATCAGTTGAACACATATTTGCATTATCTTACTCCACGAAGTACCTAAGAAAATAACAAAGTTAAAACAATCTTTTTAAAGGAAAATAGCTAAGTTAAATGCAAAGGTTAAACTATAAAATCATCGCATTTTATGCTCTTATCACTATCTCTGAAATATGTACTCATGTGTCTTGGAAACTTGGGCATGTAACATAGCATGACAGTAATGGGTTGAAATTTGAACGTTGGCTTATTTATTCATTCTTTAATCATACTGGCAGAAACAATAGTTTTGCGGAATTGGGGTTTTAGGTACTGCCTGTATAGGATTGAGAGAATCTGGAAATCATACTTTTGATGGTTCTATCTCTTTTTTTTTTGGGGAATTTGATGTTACACCCAAAATCATAGACCCATTTTAATTACACCCACATGTTATACTCTTTTGAAATACACCCAACTTATTAATTAGGTTGATTTAGTAAAGAAAATAATATTGTTTTATCTAAACAATAGAACTTGTTGTTGAAGGGAATTGCTGAAATGTCACCAACTGAACGCATAGCCATTAACAAGCTGTTTCGCCGCTAATTCGTAACGTTTACTAGCAGTTGAAAATCCGCTTGCACAGACTACGCCCAAATAATCAAGTACTTGATCGAAGCATTTGAATCAATACCTAGCTAGTGTCTTTTAATCCCTTCATTAAATTCATATTCTCCGTTGAGATATCTGGGTCGGAGGAGGTTACGAATTGGCGTCGTAATCTCAGACATTGAAAGGCATCATCAATGGGTCTTTAATCATTTGATTCTGAGGTTGTTATTTCCGGAATCAATGTGTCATTTTAATTGATCGAACAATTAGAGGCTTGTGGGTGGCGTATGTTCGGCTGCATTTCCATTTCGACAGAGAGGGACGGTTGAAGGTCTTCTCGTTTGAGGTCTCTCCAATAGGTATGTACCTGGTTTGTATTCACTTCAATTTGTAGTGTAGACTCTATTGAGTAGGACAGAGTATTCTGTTGTGCAGGTTGCTCTTGGTCTTTGTTCCTTCTGATCCTGTTTAATAGGTAGGTGGTGAATGATTCTGTTATGTATGTTTTATGATTATGATTCTGTTAGGTATCTGTGTTTTGAAGCTGTTAATTAGGTATATTTGGCGAATGATTCTGTTATGTAGGTATATTGTGCTTATGATTCTGTCAATTAGGTACTGTGTTTTGAAGCTTAAAGATAGGTCTCTGTGAGATGATTGTGGGATGATTATGTGTGAGATAAACAGTATGATGGTTTGATTCTGTCAGTTAGGAAGTTATTAACTTGTACCTATAGAATAGACATAAAAATTTCTACCTATTGGAGAGGTAATGAGTTTTCTGTGCGAGTTGCTTAGGTAGATTCTGTCAGTTAGGATCATTTCCCTTGTGCCTGTTGATAAGGTAGATTGTCAGTGTTTTTCATTCTTAGATAGCTGTTGTGTGTTGTAGGTATAATTCTTAAATGTTCCTGTGTTGCAGTCCTTACTTCTTTTGCAATCACCTATGTAAAGGCAGCGGTGTCTGGCCTTAAAATCTTTTCCTAACAGACTGTATTCAAGTTAGTTTCATTGTCGAAATTGCATCGATCGCCTTCTGCATATCACACATAAATAAAAACTTAGCTCTTATATAAGATGTGGATCTAGGAGACACACACGTTATTACATACCAGGAGGGTCTGCTGTGACATGGAACAAGATAAAAACAACAACAACAAGAAGCAAATGGAACTTAGATGAGGAGGAAGCCATTAAATTCTGGTACCCGATCTTATTAGTGTGACCAAGTGTGGACTGGGATTGGATTTATATGCAGGAAAACCGTATCCTAATAAATTTTCCTTGGCATCTTCAAATAGAGTAATAGACTATGCTGACACTTGGTTCAGTTCAACAGTAGACCAAAGCTATAAGCTTTTGTTGAAGTAAATATTTCATATTTACCTTGATACCAACCCACTAAACACCAAACAGAAGTTAAGAAAGGAAGATTTTCCAGATTGAAATCAACTTGTGTAGCCACCAACGTCCTTAAAATCGAATTCAAGGCCATAATTGTGTTCCTCCCCAACCATTCTCACAAAAAGCGAACTCTATCAAATAAAAGTACGAAGGTCGGTAGATTGTCAATGTTTTTCATTCTCAGATAGTTGTTGGTGTTGTAGGTATAATCCTAAATGTTCCTGTGTTGTAGGTATATATTGTTTGGATAAATGTAAATTTGGTAGTTGCTGTTGAATAGGTTTATAGTGAAATGATTATGATATGCATATTTAATCAAGATTGATGTGGAGTAGGTAGTTTCTCAATCAAGATTGAAAGTTCGTGATGGCGAAAGAGTACTCCCACCTTGAGTTTAGGTGCGACCTTCTCAAGTTTGGTCGCCTAATGACTGTTGAGATAAGGGAAAATGTTACTGAACTGAAGCTTCAATTGCTAGACAGGACACCATTCAGAAGTTTGTTCAGAGCTTATTATGAACAGCGAGTAACAGAATCTGCTTGTAGGAAGTCTGATATTGACATCGTTGCTGTTTTAAAATGTTTTGACAAGGGAAAAAATGCTTTCAAATTTGGGGAAATCAGTGGTACCATATCAGCAGGCAACATTGCAGATATATTTGGTTTGAATGTTGAAGGCCTTGAGATCAACCTGAACCAAAAGAAAAGGAAGGGGGATTCAGAGTTCATTAAAAGACAATTCCCTGGTGATAAAATGTTGTCAAAGGTGATTTTGGAGAAAAACATCAAAGATGTTGCAAAACTAAGGGGGCTGGAGAATGAAAGTGATTTTGTTCGGTTGGTTTGTCTCTACTTTTGTGTAACACTGTTTTTCTGCAATAGTGGTAATGACCTCAGTTGGTTTATAGTTCCTTACATAGAGGATTTGGAATCAATGTCTCTCTATGCATGGACACCTGCAGTTAAGAATTACTTGGATACCTCGCTTAGAGGTATGAATGGTCGGCCAGAAAGCGCTTGTGGGTGTCTGATTGCCCTGTTGGTAAGGACTATTTCCCAAATTTGGTTTTCTAACTTTTAATGTTGTCTTGGTTTATTGACGTTACTGGTCTCCTTGAAGTTTTGGTTTTACGAGTGTACCCGGTTCATTGAACCAATTACAACGCGGGGAGAGATGAAGCCAACATTCCTGAAATGGAATTGCTGGAGCTGTATGCAAGGATGAAGGTGGTGGATCTGCATGAACTTAAGGTACCTTTATATTGTTGGGGAGGTTACAATTACATATTGTTTTTTTTCCTTAACTAGTTAGATGGGAATGTCACAGGAAATTGAACAGACGCAGTCCCCAATGCAGTTGAAATACCTAACAAAGAGAAGTATGGGCTAGAAACTACCGGTAGTGAAGAAGAGGGCTCTGAAGAGAAGTGTGAAGATGACATTGACACTAGTAAGATGTTCCAATTGTTACCAAGTCAGGACTACCTAGATGATATTGAACCGGGGCCTTCAAGCAATGACGCGATGGACAAAAGGCTTGATGAGTTGGCCACTTTGCTAAAAAATGAACAAGCTCGTAACGAGATTCTTTGTAATGAAAATAAGAGATTGGAGTCAGAGATTGAGATGCTTCGTCGGTCCAAAAATTTGGTTGAGGTTGAGAAGCAGACTTTGAGGACCTTGAGGTCGAGGTCAGAGTGTAAAAAACCCTCCTTTCTGGTCGACTATATTACTGACAATTCCAGAAAAGGGAAAGGAAAATTCCAAGTTGTGAACAATGATGACGACGACGACTTCGTCCAATCGAGCCCCAAGAAGAAGAAGGTACCCTCAGTAGGTCAAAACATAGCTGTGAGAAGACACCGGGTTGGTAAGTGCATGGCAGCTCCCTATGCACAGAAGTTGAAGGGTTATTTGGCGAAAGGAGATCGCATGTGAGTTTTTGAATTTTTATCTAATATGTGGTAGTCTTTTAATTCAGGTTTATACATTGCTTGAGAATGGTTGTTGTATTTATGTAAGGAGATAAATGGGTATGTACACATGTAGGTCTCCCAAGTGGGGTGGAGTGAAGACAGGAGTTCCTTTCAAAGATGTGCTAGCGATCTGGAATGAATGTGCAGTTAGTGTGCAGGTTGATGTGGGAATATTAATCTGCTAGAGCTGCTACGGTTGTAGTGGTTAGTTGTACAGATGCATATTAATATCATTTTGGGTTTATCTGTCTATTTCTGCATTGCAGGCTATAGATTTATATGTGGAAATCTTAAGTCAGCGACAACCTGAGGATGGTGAACCGATGTGTCTTTTTTGCCCACCTTTAATTGGGTATGTGGTTTGTTCTGATGAATTTGGTTCGTATGGATATTTGTGGTTCTGTTTGTTAGATGGTTTCTTTTAAATAGGAATCCTTTGAGTTTTTTTGTATGTAGGTTGCCTGTATATTTTTGTGAAGTGGTTTCATGTGGTGTAGGACAATGGTGGAGACATCACCATAGGACTGGTTAAAGCTCATTGTGAGACATTCTTTGATAATGTCTGGAAGAAAGACTTCGTGTTTCTCCCAGTTATGCACAAGAAACATCAGCACTACACATTGTTAGTCTTAAACAAAGAACTTGAATGTTGGGAACATTATAACACGCAATCCCCAACGCATTCTACATCAGTGGACCATTTCTTTGAAGATGCATCCAAATTGGTAGGTTGTTGTTATCTATGGTTTGTGTAATATGCAAGACTTATAAGAGATTTGATTAAATCTTAAAGTACATTGCAGCATGTTGAAATTTCGAAGCACTTGGCATTTTTGAAAAAAAATGGTAAGTCAATTATGAAGGACAAGCTGATATGGAAACACGTGAACAGGGGAGGGGGCATGAGTACGTACAAGGTATCAGACAAAGAGCAAGACCTTTTTACCTGGTTAGGAAAGAATGTCGTCGAGAGTTTCCCTATTGTTTCAGTTAAGGGCTGTCCTATACAAGACCCTTCCAGGTGATTATCTCACACCTTTTCAAGAATCACGGATATAATGTGTGATTTATGAGCTTATTTATTGGTTTGCTAATTTTTAGTGTGGACAGTGGGATTTGTGTGATGTACATTATGAAGCAATTGTCAGAAGATGGTGGATTAGAATCTACATTTCCAAAAGATGCAATGACTCATCAAAGGGCACATGTCTTGGAAAGGTTCTTGGATCACATCATTTCGGTTAGGCTCATTTATGTGAAAGAGATGGCGAGGGACAAGAATGCTATTTGGAAATCTTTTTTCTTTTTTTTTCTTCCGGATTTTGCGTTTGGGATGTTCGATGTATGTACGGCTAAATAAGTGTTTTTGTTAAAATCACATGCAGAACAGATTTTGTTTATGACTGAAGTTATGATTATCAAATGAATGGTTTCAATGTTGTGTATTGTGTTGTTTTGTGTTTACGTTGTAGGCAATAATTTATGGAGAATGTTTTGCAGTTTGATAACGCCCATATATAGGTACCAACTAGGGTGTATGTTTACCTGAATGACAGATAGGTATCATTAGTTACCTATTACTGAGTATGTTTACCTGAATGATAGGTTAGTGTGTATGTTTTCCTGAATGTTTCTGTTGTATAGGTATTTTGTGACTATGATTCTATCAATTAGGTATCTGTGTTTTCAAGCAGTTAACTAGGTCTATGTGTGTGATGATTATGTGATGAAGGTATTTTGGTAGTTTTTTTAAAATAAAAAAAATCTGAAAGTTAGGACATTCTTCACTTGTACCTGAAGAATTGAACATAAATATTCATACCTAGGGTGGGGTGGTAAACAAAGTAAGTTTCGGTTCTTAGTTTCATCTTCAGAAAACGTTTAAGCTGGGCACTCAATTAGTTGTTTGTCACATATTCTGTTGTTTACCTTCATGGAGAGTAGAAGGCATGAGACATTTTGATAGTGCATAATTAATGCATGTATACCAAACGAAGTGGAACAAAAAAAAAATGAAACACTCACAATCAGAATGGGGGATTTAATGTTTAATATAGAAGACGAAGTGAAGAAATGAAATTAGGAAGGGTGTGTCTTTCGATTGACATTACAAAAGCATTTAACGCTTAAGAAAAAGGAAAACTGAATACAAAAATCATATCTTGGCAGTGCAAGATTTTCTATTGTGACGTTCGCTGCTTCCGCATCTGCCACATTTGATTGGCCTTGGGTTCTCACCATTTGATGGGATCCTCTTTCTCTTTGGTCTGCCGGGAGGTATCTTTGTCAAAGGAGGTTTCAATCCATGATCGTTATCCGAGTCTACAACCCTCTCAATGTCAGGTATAGGTAGCACAGGATAACTGTAACTTTCCTTGAAGTCTGAAACTGAAAAGTAGTCCTCGATGTAATCATAAGGATTATCTTCATTCTTTAAAATTGTTGCAAGAGCGTGTGCGCAAGGAAAACTTAAGATTTGCCATTGATGACAAGAACATGTGTAACATCTCATGTCAACCATGTAAGAATACTTATCCCACACTTCAAACACATACATGCTTGATCGAACCACCTCCCAATGTTTTCCAGCTTCTACAGAAACGTCAACTTGCTTTTCTATCACAGGGCATAGGAAACCGTTCCATGTATCAGCATCAAGGCGCCTTTCTGAGTTCATCTTCATCACCTTCAAGCGGATGCCATCGACCAACTCATAAATAGGTAGCTCACGCTCTTCTTTAACCCAGCTGTTAAATGACTCTGCTATATTTGAACACATTTCACCGTACCTTTTACCTGGGAAGTAGGCGTTTGACCAATTTTCATCGGGAAGTGATGCCAAAAATTTAATTGCTATCTTCCCACTACTTTTTTAAACCTTGACAATTCCTCAGCAAATTGTTCCTTTGTAGAAGCATACGCACAATAATTGAACATTGATACCATTGTCTCACGAAACGAAGCACCACCGATTGAGTTAGGGTACTTGTTTCGAAGATTTTTTTGCAAGTGGTGCAAACAATAACCATGAGGGGAGTCTGGAAACACTTTGGAAACAGCCTCAAGCAAGCCCTTGCAGCGATCAGAAATGAAAGTTATTGTACGACCTTGATCCTTTAATATGTTGTTTAAATTTTCCATGAACCACGTCCAGTTGTTTTCATCCTCCGATGCCACAATTGCATATGCCAAGGGATATATACCTATTCACAAGGGGCAAACATATAGGTTAAGAGCAATAAACATGATACCTAGTAACAAAGAGGTAACAAAAAAAAAAGCTAAAAAAAACAGCAAGGACAAAAAAAGTAAGTAATTGAATGCCAAGCAATGACACAAACAATAGTAAATGCCATTAAGATTGAAGGATTTAATTCCTCACTTACCTATATCCTATCATTCAAAGTCTTACTTAATCTACTCTCTCAAAAAGGTAAACGGCAAAATTGGTGTCTAAAAAAATATATATTCAAATATTGAGGAAAAAAATTTGCAAGAGATCTAGTGTTCCATACCATTATTTCCATTTTTTCCTGTGGCTGATAGCAGATGGCCTTTGTACTTGTTTTTGATATGTGTACCATCAAGAGCAAGAATAGGTCTACAATGTTTGAATCCCTCGATGCAACCTTGGAATGAGACGAACATACGTACAAAACGGTGGTCTGCATCACACTCTAGTGTAGCATAAGAACCCGAATTTGTCTTCTCCAACTCATTAACATACCACTCCAAATGTTTATATGACATCGCCTCATCACCGTGGACATCCCTCTTTGCCATTTCTTTTCCTTTCCACGCATTGTAGTATGAAATCTCAATACCATAATTCCTCTTGAAATCTTTAACAATGTCCACTGGTCTTATGAGTGGACTACTTCGAAGTTGATTCTCCAACACCGATGACACAATTTTCGATCCCATTACAGGGCTTTTCCCATCACGTATGTAACCATTGCATGTGTGCTCATTGTTTAATTTACGAATGCAAAAAAAACTATTTACACGATTAAGAGTCGCATGAACTTTCCACAAACATCCTTCAGTATCTCTCTTGTCGCATACAGCAGTGACACGTGATGGTTCATTTTTCAAGCATCGGTAACGAAAACCCTTTTCAATGGCATACTTGGCTAGTTTTTCTCTGAAGTCATCGACACCACCCTCAAACTGTTGCCCGACATGCATAATATATGTTTTCCAATCAGTAGACAAATATTTCTTGTAGATGGTGCAGCAAATTTTCCTAAGTAGTGATTCACATGATCAAAGTTATTTGGTTCAACAAATTGAAATATAAGAGAACTGTTACCACCATTTTTACCAGGAGATACTACTGAAAAGTTCACAATTATGTCAACGGAAGATTTGTTTTCGGTTGAAAGAGACAAGTACATCATCTGGACATCCATGTTTGTTTGCAGTAAACAAGCTGAGTAACCTCCAAATGCATAAGACAATTTAACTTCTCTACCGTCAAAACTCTCGAATCTAGAATATATATGATCACTTATATCCTTGTATTTTGTGTGATTGTAAATCGGAAATGCTATTGTTTTGAGTCGAAACAACACCTTGCAATGATTGCATCTTCCATCTCCTCCAAAAAGCACAAATGATAATTTAAATTATTATTGGAAACATAATGCATGGTTGAATATGATAATAATATATTCTACTGGTGTATATCATCAAATTATAATACTGTATGCATCAATAGCTTTGTAGTCTATCTCTTCTCCTTAATTTGAATCAACAGAGCTTGTGTGTGTCCATATATATATATATATATATATATATATATATATATATATATATATATATATTCTACTGGGGTATATTAGAAGCAGGGAAGCTTCGAATTCAGATTCCTGGAAACAATAATACAGAAATGCCATACAACTGTATTATATGAGTACATGGAATGGTAGATGTTGGTGAGTGAGGAGGAAATCATTTTCTCCCTCTCAAATTAATAATGCAAATGCTAATGGAAATGGACGGGTTCATCATGAGAGGACTCAAACAAAGTTGATCACGAGCAATTGAATTTACCTGCGCTAAAGGATGATTAGTTGATTACTCACGTCCCCCGAAAAGATGAACTAACACAATCCCACACAAAATTATATACTAAACTATAGCAACTATATATATACATATCAACATCACAGAGTAAAAAACAGAAGGAAAAAATTAAGCCAATGAAAGCATAGTGATTGTATTGATTTCTAGATTTAAGTTTATAATTGATCTAACTATTTAAAATAGAAGAAAGTCAAGAGCCACATTTAGGGGATGCCTTCTCATTCAATCAGAAGGGAAAAATCTTCTCAAGAAAAAAAAAAACGGAAGGGCAAAAGAGTCAAGGAAAAGAGGGATACAAATTCCAAAAATAAAAATAAAACCTATAAGGCAGGTTCAATAATGGGGTTGGGTGTAAATTAAAATGAAATATGGGCATGGGTTTATTTTAAAAGGGGTTGGTTTTTTGGGTTTTTGTCTAATTTTCTCTTCTTTTTTATTTGAAAAGTTTTGATGGTTCTATCTTGCCACAGCTTTATATCTGCTTACTGTTCTGTGGTTTAGATACGAGTGATGGAATCATATGCTAAGACGCCTAGGTGATATGCTGGTTAGATTGAGATTTTACCCCAAGAAAGTAAACTAAGGTAGTTTACTCACTATGGTGAGATTTTTGGTGAGGCTCTATATGGTTCTGAGTTCTGACTCTTGAGTGCTTAGGAAGTCAATAGTAGAGCTACCAATTTACCGATATGAAAACAGAACTTTTTCTACAAGGTCCTGCTGAGCAAGGCTAGCCAAGGATATTATTATTACAAGGGCTGGAAGATGCCACCATAATAGGGGTTTTTAGAGCATTTCATATGCTGAACACTGTTTATCTCCCGAATTGAAGAGTGAGACATGCTGTACTGAGTCATGGTCATCCAAGTATGAGATTGCAATTGCAGCATGAAGTGCTGCCCCCAACGGAAGAGCCTCCTCATCGATAAAAAAGTAGGGCGAGTGTGCTGCCATATCTGATTTCAGAGTCTCATTCCCTGAGCCAATAACAAAAATTACAGCAGCAGTCTTCTCACCAAAGTAGCTGAAATCTTCTGAAAACATGTTCAGTGGCAGAAGCCGCACATTTGATTTCCCGAGAAGGGCTTGACCAACATTCTTCACATGCTCATAGAGCGGTTGGCCATTAGCCATTGGTGGATGAGGCAGTGGTACTTCTCGAGGAAGTCCACCACAGCACCACAACGATGCACAGGTCAAAATGCACTTAGTGATCAGGTCTTAGAAGTATTTACAGTGTTTGCGTATAGAGAACTAGCAAACCTGTCTGATCCTTTCCTGGATGTAGTAGAGACCGTCTGAAGTTAAGATCCTGTATGTTCCTCCAAGCTTCACACTCTCTGGGATCACATTATCCGCTTGACCACCCTGTATGTACCCTACGTTACCACCTACATGATAGAAGATTTGTATGAGAATCGTTGCTTCAATGCTTTTATGTTGATAGTAAAATGCTGAACCGTAAACTATTATCTGTTTTGCCTTAGAACTATCATCTGATTCACCACTGGTTTGAGATGTTCAAGAGAATGCAACATTGAGGTTGGCTATATGTATATTTTGATTCATTTCATTAATCCTTTATATATCTTGGTATTAATTGGAGAGACTAATTTAGAGAAATTTACAGAAAGAGGAGGCCAAAGTGATTACTCCAGGTTCAAGGGGATTTTTCTCTCGAGACACAATCTGTTGCAGAGCAAGTGTTGCGAAGGCTGCCGCAACAATCGGGTCCCTGGTCTCATGTGGCGCTGCACCATGACCTCCTATTCCTTGTATTGTAGCTTTGAAGAGCCCTACACCACCAACTATTTGACCAGGCCTCGAAGCTATAGTACCTGTTGGTATATGTGGATAAACATGCAGGGCACAGATGCCATCAATATCATCAAAACACCAACTTGTAGCATATGGTAAGCACCAGCATAACCCTCTTCTCCAGGCTGGAAAACTAGCTTCACAGTTCCCTTAAATCACATGTTGAAACATTAGCACCCACAAAGTAGAGACATAATTTTACTGTTATACATAATAGCTTTTACATTTACCTTCAATATATCTCTTTTTTCTTGAAGCAATTTGGCTGCTCCTAGTAGCATTGCGACATGTGAATCGTGGCCGCAAGCATGCATCTTTCCATCAATCTTGCTCTTGTACTCCCACTCTACAAGTTCCTGCCAGATCACAACATTGGTTTCAAGGTATCAATCATTTCCCAGAATGAAACAATAAGTAGCTGGTGATCAAAAAACAAAGTAGTCACAGAGAACCAGCACTATGAGAACTCTAAGGTAAAAGAGAGACGGACATATAGAGAACCTGGAGAGGGAGAGCATCCATGTCAGCTCTAAGAGCAAAGACTGGTTTAGAACCTGTCCCAATTGAAGCCACCACTCCAGTCTTGGCCACAGGCCACTTGTACTTAACTCCAAGAAGGTCAAGCTCGGACCTGATGAGTTCACTCGTCTTGTGCTCTTGAAATCCCAGTTCTGGATACTGATGAATTCTTCTTCTCAACCCTATCATCCATTTAAAGAACTCAGGCTCTCTAGCTGATTTCCTCAACTCTGACGTCAGGAAATCGAGCCCTGATCCACAATCAGCATCCTTTGAAGCCTGAGATTGGTAAACCAGTGTTGCTGCTAATAAAACGAAAGTGAAAGAGGAAACCATGAGTGTTGCTGCAGAATTGAGAACAAAAATCCTCTTGGATTCTAAGAGCCTCATGTGTGGGTCTTTTAAACTTGAGTTCAAGAAATGGTAGCTCAGAATTCAGATGTTCTACACGTGTCTGAGAAAGCTGTTCTGTCCCTTTCAAGAACTGTGCAGCTGCATTAAACAAAAGATTGAAACAATAATATTTTGCTGTCATTGTGATTACTTACGTCAATCCCAAGCAAAACGAATAATTCCTTCTCAAGTAAACAGACCAGAACAGAGGAGTATGAATTTGTATATGCAAATTTTGGTAAGAACTGCCTTTAGTGAGTAAGATTATGACACTCATTTTTGGTGATTAGCACAGGGGTATGGCACCGAAATGGCCAGCTAAGTCTTGTGACACCATTTTTGCCATCTCTGGTCTAATATCCAACTTTGTTAGAATCCAACAATAACTGCAGTAGTTGTGATGATAAAGTTGGTTTTACAAATTTAGAAAAAAAAAAATCATTGAAGCTAACGCAAGTAAATGAATTATTGTAAGATATAGTCTTGTAATTGTGATATTCCTTGAAAAACGTATTGTGGAAGTCTTTGGATTTGTGGTGTGGAAATTCCCATGGATTTGATTGTTGGTTTTGGTTGTCTCATTTAAACGTGTTTCAGCTCTTGTTGTTTCCTACATCCATTATTTAGGGATCATTCCTTGTATGACCAAAATGTTCTCCCTTTGATACTGATCGACTGAGAGGAACTGACATTGTTTCATGTCAAATGAAAATCATTTCGTTTTCAGTGATTAATCCAGCAACATAAGGAGGAGATGCTTCTGTGAAAGAGTCTCATCCATGACAAGGCTGGAGATTTTTCCTACTAGGTTTTGATACAATGGTATTGTTGTTGGGTTGGTCCCTCCTTAGTGGAGGTGATAAACCATGTGTTGAATTACACACGAGGAAAGCAAGAAGAACTATTGCTTTGGTGACCCAATAAATATAAAAGGAAGGCTAGTTATATGTGTAGCTAGGGTGGTGCAGCAATTGTTGAATGTTGATGGAAGTATGCATTAGTTAGCATGCCAACATAGAGCATGAAACAAGGAAGAAGCTTGACTTTGCTTCCATGCATGGTACGTGCACAAAGAGAAATGCATGAAGAGCTATGCATATATAAAGGCATCAAAGTGCAAGAGAAATGTATCCGGACTTCCATGTTCGAGATCAAAGGCAGAGTCACAAATAAAATAGAGAGAGTTTGTGATAGTTGTAGGGTGAGCTCATCTTGTGTGATTATCAAGAGTGAGATAGAAAACTCCTAAGTAGAGAATTTGTGTGTGTAGCAAAACAAAGTGTGTGTGAGAGTGTATCCCTTCAAGTGTGAGTTTTGAAATAGTGTTTCTCTCTGTGTAACCTTTATTTGTATAGTGGAGGTTCTTTGTTGTTGTTGCCCCGTGGACGTAGACATTTTGGCCGAACCACGTTAATTCCCGGTGTTCTTTATCATTTTATTTCCGCTACATTTTACATTTGTGGTTGTGAGTTTCCAATTCCATTCTACAGTTTATTCTTCCGCATAACCCAACAGTGGTATCAGAGCTCTTAGTTCTGACCGTGAGCTGCTAGAATGGAAGGATCAAGGAGTACCATGATCAGACTCAACCACTCCAACTGGATTACATGGAAACCAAGAATGGAGGATATTCTCAATTGCAAAGATTTGCACGAGCCGATCGAGGGAGACGATGCCAAGCCAGAAGGGACTACACCAGCAATTTGGATGAAGATGAACCGCAAAGCCATCAGTCATATTCGTGAATGGGTGGACGACAGTGTGTTCCACCATGTTGCCAACGAAACCAGTGCACATGAGCTATGGTTGAAGTTGGAGTCCTTGTTCGAGAAAAAGACTACTGCTAAGAAAGCTTTTCTCATTAAAGAGCTCGTCAACATGAAGTATCGGGGAGGCGTTCGAGTGACTGAGCACCTCAACAACTTCTAGAGTGTACTCAATCAATTAGCCACGATGAGCATGAAGATTGATGATGAGTTACAAGCCTTGTTACTGCTCGGGTCGTTACCAAATAACTGGGAGACATTTGTTGTTACTGTAAGTAACTCTGCTCCAAATGGTGTATTATCTATGGAAAATATTAAAGATAATATGATGAACGAAGAAACTAGAAGGAGTTCTTCGTCAAGTTCAGAAAATGGTTGATTCTTCGTTGCGGAGAATAAAGGAAGGAGCAAGAGCAGAGGACCGAGAGGCCATGGAAGAAGTATGAGCAAATCCAAAACAAGGTTTAGCGGAAAGTGTCATCATTGTGGTCTTCCAGGCCACATGAAGAAAAATTGTTACAAGTTGAAGCGGGAATTCAAAGAAGGGCGAGAAGACGCTACTCATCAACAAAAGGAGGACACGAACAATGTTGTTGTTGCAGTGTCTCATGATGAGTGTGAGTTCCTGTCACTTGGAGGTGAATGTCAATTGGTAAATCATCCTAGAGTTCAATGGATCGTTGATTCCGGAGTCTCGTTTCATGCCACATCCCACGTAGAGTTCTTCACTACGTACAAAGCAGGTGACTTTGGTAAAGTGAAGATGGATAATGACAGCTACTCCAATATTGCTGGGATTGGAGATATTTGCTTGCAGACGGATGTGGGCTACCAGTTAATGCTGAAAGATGTGAGACATGTTCCTGGTCTACGTCTCAATCTTATGTCAACCGGTGTACTTGATCAACAAGGCTTTCATCATCATGGCGGTGATGGAAAGTGGAAGCTTACCAAAGGATCTCTTGTAGTTGCTAGAGGAAAAATGTGTTGCACGCTCTACAGGACTTATGGGAAGATTTGCAAGAATGAGCTAAATGCAGTCGAGGAATCCTCTCCAAGTTTGTGGCATAGGCGTCTTGGCCACATGAGTGAGAAAGGACTGCAGATGTTGGCGAAGAAGTCGCTAATTCCTGTTGCCAGAGATAACTTACTAGACTCTTGCGATTATTGTTTATTTGGTAAGCAGAAGAAAATCAGTTTTTCGAAGTCTTTCACGAGGAAAGAAAATATTCTAGATCTTGTACATACGGATGTGTGTGGTCCGATGGAAGTTGAATCATTGAGTATGCATAAGTATTTTGTTACTTATATTGATGATGTTTCACAGAAAGTTTGGGTTTGTTTGTTGAATCCAAAGACCAGGTGTTCCAGACGATTATAATTTTCCATACCATGGTGGAAAGGGAGACTGGAAGAAAATTGAAGTGTCTTCACAGTGACAATGGCGGAGAGTACACATCGCATGAATTCAGAGATTATTGTGCGAAGTATGGCATCAGACATGAGAAGACGGTTCCTAGAACACCCCAACATAATGGCGTAGCAGAGCGGATGAACCGTACCATTTTGGAGAAAGTCAGATGCATGTTGAAGATGGCCAAATTGTCAAAAGAATTTTGGGGAGAAGCTGTGAAGACTGCGTGTTACCTCATCAACAGAGCACCGTGTGTACCTTTGGAATTTGAGACTCCAAATGGAGTTTGGACCGACAAAGATGCATCATACTCGCATCTGAGAGTATTTGGATGTAAAGCATTCACACATGTATCCAAGGAGCAGAGAGCAAAGCTAGATGACAAGGCGTTGCCATGCATATTTGTTGGCTATGGCGATGAAGAGTTTGGCTACCGGTTGTGGGATCCAAAGGCGAAGAAATTCATAAGAAGCAGAGATGTGGTCTTTCATGAAAACCAATCAATTGCAGATTTTGATAAAGAGGTACTACCAAGAAATGCAGCAACTGACAGCCGCATTTATGATTCACCGTTGCAGCAGGAATCTAATGTTAGGCTACAAGGTGATATAGTTAAAGGTGTACCAGACATGGTCGATGCTGAAGCCGAAGATGAGGAGGAGCTTGATCAGGGGGAGCAGCCTATGAATAATCAAGCAGCAGTTCGCAGAAGCACTAGGAGGCCGATTCAATCCACCAAGTATCCATCATCACAATATATTTTGGTGACTAATGATGGAGATGATCCTTATGCAAATTACATCCTTTTGACTAGTGATGGAGAGCCTGAAAGTTATGATGAAGTAAAGATTCATCAAGACCACGATAAATGGAGGCTAGCCATGGAGTCTGAGATGGAATCTTTATTGAAGAACAACACCTACGAGTTGGTGAAGCTTCTTAAAGGCCGGAAAATACTCAAGAACAAGTGGGTGTTCAAGTTGAAGCGAGATGAGAATGAGAAGCTGACAAAGTACAAGGCTCATTTAGTTGTCAAAGGATTCAGCCAGAAAGAAGGAATCGATTTTGATGAGATTTTCTCACCTGTTGTCAAGATGACTTCGATTAGAGTCATTTTGGGCATGGCTGCGAGCATGGATCTTGAGGTGGAGCAAATGGACGTGAAGACTGCATTTCTTCACGGTGATTTAGAAGAAGAAATATACATGGAGCAACCAGAAGGCTTTGAAGTCAATAAAAATGTGCATATGGTTTGCAAGTTGAAGAAAAGCTTGTACGGATTGAAGCAAGCACCAAGACAGTGGTACAACAAGTTTGACTCCTTCATGAGGAGTCATGGGTATAAGAAATCGTCAGCTGATCCGTGTGTGTATATTCAACAATCCGCTGGAGGTAATTTTATCATCTTACTACTCTATGTAGATGATATGTTGATTGTCAGCAAAGATATTGCTAGCAAAGATATTGCTATGATTCAGCAGTTAAAAACAGATTTGTCAGAGTCCTTTGATATGAAGGATTTGGGACCAGCCAAGCGGATTTTGGGCATGGAGATTACCCGTGATCGAAGGAATAAGAAATTGTGGTTATCACAAGAAAAGTACATCGAGAAGGTACTGGAGAGGTTCCACATGGAGAAAGCAAAACCGGTTGCTACTCCACTTGCCAGTCACATGAAGCTCAGCTCAAAGCAGATTCCTACAAGTCAGAAGGAGGAGGAAGAAATGGCAACAGTGACATATGCCTCAACAATAGGGAGCTTGATGTACGCGATGGTTTGTACCAGACCAGACGTAACAGACGCAGTTGGCGTTGTTAGCAGAGATTTGTCTATTTCAGACAAAGAACATCGACATGATGTGAAGCGGATTCTTATAAGTACTTCCAAGATGAGATTATGCTCTAGAAGCGGTAAACCTGAACTGGTTTACTACACAAGTGCAGTTATGGCAGGAGATGATGACTCGAGAAAGTCTACATCTGGACCTGATTACATTTTCAGGGGGAGCTGTCTCTTAGAAATTAAAGCTACAAATGTTTGTTGCTTTTTCCACGGCAGAGGCAAAGTTCATAGCAGCTACGGAAGCGAGCAAATAAATGCTATGGAAGAATTCCTGCGAGAATTGGGCCATGCAAAACATAAGTATGTTTTGCATTGTGATAGTCATAATGCCGAGCAAGTATTGCTTGAGAAAAGTCACACCGACGACGAAAGTTCAAATGAAGATCGAACCCATACCTACAAACAAGTATGAGTTTTGTAGAAGCGCGTCAAGAAGCACACGACCCTCCATCTAAGTCGGGAGGGGGAGATTGTTGGGTTGGTCCCTCCTTAGTGGAGGTGATAAACCATGTGTTGAATTACACATGAGGAAAGCAAGAAGAACTATTGCTTTGGTGACCCAATAAATGTAAAAGGAAGGCTAGCTATATGTGTAGCTAGGGTGGTGCAGCAATTGTTGAATGTTGATGGAAGTATGCATTAGTTAGCATGCCAACATAGAGCATGAAACAAGGAAGAAGCTTGACTTTGCTTCCATGCATGGTACGTGCACAAGGAGAAATGCATGAAGAGCTATGCCTATATAAAGGCATCAAAGTGTAAGAGAAATGTATCAGGACTTCCATGTTCGAGATCAAAGGCAGAGTCACAAACAAAATAGAGAGAGTTTGTGATAGTTGTAGGGTGAGCTCATCTTGTGTGATTATCAAGAGTGAGATAGAAAACTCCTAAATAGAGAGTTTGTGTGTGTAGCAAAACAAAGTGTGTGTGAGAGTGTATCCCTTCAAGTGTGAGTCTTGAAGTAGTGTTTCTCTCTGTGTAACCTTTATTCGTATAGTGGAGGTTTTTTGTTGTTGTTGCCCCGTGGACGTAGGCATTTTGGCCGAACCACGTTAATTCTCGGTGTTCTTTATCATTTTATTTCCGCTACATTTTACATTTGTGGTTGTGAGTTTCTAATTCCATTCTACAGTTTATTCTTCCGCATAACCCAACAACTGTCACCGAATGAAAATGAGATTGTGCTTCAATAACTTCTGGGTTTTACTGCATTTTATTTTTAAGAGCTATACATATACATGCTCTTATTTTCTTACCAAGTCTTCACATCATTGTCATCCAAGTAAGAAATTGTAACTGCTGCATTGAGTGCTGCTCCTATTGGAAGAGCCTCCTCGTCGATAAAAAACCTGGGCGAGTGCAGGTGCTTGTCTGCTTTCAGAGTCTCATTCCTTGTCCCAACAACAAATATTGCAGCAGGAATCCTCTCCGCAAAGAAGCTAAAATCCTCCGAACCCATGACCATTGGCATAAGCTGCACATTAGGTTTCCCAAGAAGGACCTCACCAACTTTCTTTACGTGTTCGTACAGTGCTTCATCATTAACCATTGCTGGATTAGGCATTGGTTTTTCCTCCATGAAGTCCACCACCGCAGTACAACGATGCACAGCTGCTTGCTGCTCTATGATCTGTGTGGAATGCATCTAGTCAATTTACCGAGACTGAACACGACACATACAAGTTATGGAAATAATAGAATGTAAACCTCTTTGATCTTTTGTTTGAGATGGGAAAGACCCTCAGAACTGAAGCTCCTAAAAGTTCCGCCTAGTTTCACAGTCTCTGGGATAACATTTCCTGCTTGACCTCCATTTATGTGCCCAACAGTTACCACCTAAATGATACAAAATGAAAGGATCATAATTATCAGGTTCTCAAAGCTATACCTGCCTTATTCTACTTGTTACTCAGCTGGTATATTTTTTATGAAAGCACTCAGCTGGTATATTGGCAGATGGACTGATGTAAAAATGAGGTTGGCTAAACTATGAGTATTATTTTTTTTATTTTTTTCTCTTCTCTGGCCACTAGTCTTTTCTAAGATTAGTATGATCATGATTTCCTCTAAAATGATACAGGAATAATGAAGCAAGTAAGATTACTCTGGATTCAAGAGGATCTGTCTCCTGAGACACGATTTGTTGGAGAGCAATGGTTGAAAATGCTGCTGCAATCATAGGGTCCCTAGTCTCATGTGGAGCTGCTCCACGCCCTCCTCTCCCTTGTATCGTAGCCGTAAAGAGCCCTACACCAGCAAGTACCGGACCAGGCCTCGAAGCTATGGCACCAGTAGGTGCTAATGGAAACACATGTATACTCAAGATTGCATCGATATCATGCAAGACATCATCTTTTAACATATGGTAAGCACCAGCATAACCCTCTTCTCCAGGCTGGAACACTAGTTTCACAGTTCCCTTAAATCACATATTGAAATATTAGCACCCACAAAGTAGCTAAACAAATAATATCTGCATCTTTTGGTCTACCTTCAACAAGTCTCTTTTCTGTTGAAGCAACTTGGCTGCGCCAAGTAGCATTGCTACATGAGAATCGTGACCGCAAGCGTGCATCTTTCCGTCAATCTTGCTCTTGTGTTCCCACTCTACTAGTTCCTTATCAATAGCAAAGACAGATTGATTCCATGGCATCAGTACAGACGTAAGTAATAAGTTTAGCTAGTCCAAGGAATGGATCAATCATTATGAAACTATATGTGAAAACTTTAGCACTGTCTATAGGATTTACTTATGAGCTGAAATCACACTAGGCTCCATTTTAACTGGGATTTACTTATGACTTAGGAGCTGCAATAACACTAGGATTTACTTACGTATCACTCTTTATATAGGATGCAAAAGTGAGACGCTAACATTAACTGGGACTCCTTGAGTGTTATAATACCTCAAATACATACATAGTCCATGTAGCAGTAGAACAGTGATGCCTAGTAATAACTGATAAGAGTGATATACGACTGTATAGAGCTGGTCTATAACTATGTATCAATGCCTTGATACATATCACCACACATTCAAACCTGATATACCATCAAAACTTTGGCAAAAATGAAAACAGAGACACGATGAGCATTGTTTTGGAATGACAGTAATATGTCATATGTGTGAGAGAGAACCTGGACAAGGAGAGCATCCGTGTCAGCTCTTAGTCCAAACACTGGTTTAGAGCCAGACCCAATAAAGGCCACCACTCCAGTCTTGGCCACAGGCCATTTGTAATCAATCCCTAGTAAGTCAAGCTCAGCCCTGATGAGCTCACTGGTCTTGTGCTCTTCAAATCCCAGCTCTGGGTACTCATGAATCCTCCTTCTCAGCCCTATCATCCATTCAAAGAACTCAGGCTCTCTCGCCAATTTCAACAGCTCCCGAGTCAAAACCTCTAGCTCTGAAGCCTCTGATTCATAAGCTACCTCCTCCAAAGCACAAGGTTGATGAATTAGTGTGGCTGATAGTAACAAGCACAATGTGAAGATGCAAGTCATGACTAGGTGTCTTACAGTTCGGTGTTGGTAATTTGAGAATTAATATATTCTGGGATCCCAAGAGCACAATGTACGAGTCTTTAAGCTCATCAAAGAATTGGTAGTTTTTTTTTTTTTTGAAGAGATCAAAGAATTGGTAGTTGTGTCGTCTAGTACTGAGAAAGTAGTCACGTTCTTTCATTACTGGGTAGCAATGTTTAGCCAAATATGGAAACCTTATGATCATACGTCAATTTAGAGTGACACTTTAGCATCAAATATCAAAACAAACAAAGAGATTAGGTCGATGTACCATTCTCTTCCTCTTCAAGAAGGATTTGCTTTTTAAAAATCCATTACGAAAACCACTTTAGTATGTAACCACTAACCAGTCTAATACGTCTTTCCTTCTACGAAATTTTTTTCTACTTTGAGGTGAAAATAACTTACTTTGTGAGAGATGTAATTAGTAAATGTGCTAACAAATAGTCTTACTGCAAAAAATTTGAACCTTAAGGAAAGAACTTGCATGTGAGATACTGCGATTTCCAGCTCGTATTGTTTCTACAGGCCAACATGTTTTAAATTTTATACTTCTGGATGGATTTGCTTTCGAAAAATCCACCACTTTAGTAGTCGTTAACCAATCTAATACGTTTGTTAAAACTTAAAATTATTCCACTTAGAATTTTTCTGAAAATTCGATGGAAGTTTGTGAGGTGAAAGTAAGTTGAGTGTGATAACAAATTATATCGCTGTAAATATCTGAGCCTTTTACGAACAAAGATTCTCCAGATAACAAAGTTGTATGAATGAGATTTCCAGCTCTTAATGTTTCTACAGCCCAGTATGATTTAACTTACGTACTCTGCGAGAAACTTACAATGGTGAATTTCAAACGAAATCCTTTACAGAATGCTTAATGAGACTCGACAAGAGGCCTATCCAAGTAAGAGATTGCAACAGAAGCATACAGGGCTACTCCTATTGGAAGTGCCTCTTCATCGATCACAAAGTAAGGTGTGTGCAAAGGCCGGTCTGGTTTTAGAGTCTCATTTTTCACCCCAAGCACAAAAATTGTGGCAGAAAAGTGCTGCGAGTAGAAGCTGAAATCTTCTGCTCCCATGATCATTGGGAAAAAATGCACATTAGGTTCCCCAACTAGAGCCTCTCCAACCTTCTTTATATGGCCATACAATGCTTCATCGTTAATCATTACAGGATAAGGCAGTGGCTGTTCCTCCTTAAAGTCCAGCGTAGCATTACATCGATGCACGAGAGCTTGCAGTTCAGTGACCTGCAAGTGAAACGATTTGTCATCTTCTTTGGAAAAGGAATATTGTGGTCATACAGTTATTGTTAATTACCTCTCTGATCCTTTCTTTGAGATAGATGAGGCCTTCAGGACTCAGGCTCCTGTAAGTCCCTCCAAATTTTACAGACTCGGGGATCACATTTTCTGCTTTACCTCCGTCCAAGTACCCAACTGTGACCACCTACAAATTCACATACTATATGTAAGTTTACTATTCTAAGTTTCCTTCCAACGAGTTTATGACCAGAGATATGTGCTCTACATATTCATATCTAACTAATGCTTAAAAAACTAAGGCGTCTGCTAATCTTTCTTACTGATATTATTATTATGCCCTTAGGACATGAAACGTACAATATCAGCACAGGAATCATAGCTGATGATCCACACTATAATTCAATTAGCTAGAAACTGATGTAAACTAATTGATAAAATAGTCTAGGGTTCACATCCAAAACCAATTGGCAATGGGTGGAGTGGCCCAAACTCTTATAAATTCACAGGCAAGGTCTCATATTCCCAATGTGAGATTGATATCTCAACACTAATGATAACATTTATAAATGCAAAGACACTACTAATTAGTCACTTCCGAATTCTTACTCTGGCTTCAAGAGGATCGGTTTCTCTTGATACAATCTGTTGGAGAGCCAAAACAGCAGATGCAGTAGCAATAATTGGGTCCCTATTCTTATGTGGTGCAGCGGCATGTCCACCTTTTCCTGTGATCGTGGCTGAAAATCTGCCAGAACCAGCCAGCATTTGCCCCGGCCTCGAAGAAATGACACCAGTGGGCAGGTCAGGCACAACATGTATAAAGAAGATGGCATCAATGTCATCAAGAATACCATGTCGTAGCATATGGTGAGCTCCAGAGAAACCCTCCTCTCCTGGCTGAAAAACCAGCTTCATAGTTCCCTAAAGCATCAAAGAGACATTAGATCAATGACTTAAGTTTGCCGTGATTTAGTAGATTTGCTAATGTCTCTAAAGGTTTCTATAAAGTTAAGGATTTGGATCCTCTGCTAACTATTTTGTGGTTAATCTTGTGCTTAAATTCAAGAACAAAGTCATTTTTGACCTCTTCTCATCTTCCATAAACATTATATACCAAATCTTAAACTCGAAAAAGTGAACCCTTGAACCTAAAATGAAGCTGTCTAAACTCTAACATGAGCAGAACATCAACAGCAGTAGTATCCGGTACGAAAAATCGTTCAAATTCAAACCGACACTGAAAGTGTGACAATATGACATTTTTACGAGTAATGCATACCTTTAGCACGTCTCTTCTACTTTGGAGTATCTTGGCTGCACCAGCAACATCGCTACATGTGCATCGTGACCACAAGCATGCATTTTGCCATCTATTTTGCTCTTGAACTCCCACTCTACTTGTTCCTAATGTCAAATCCAACAAGTACATTTTGTAAGATCAGTGACCAAATGTAAACCGAAGAACATACAAGTATCGGTAAGTTGTGACATGTTGGTTATTCGGTTAACAGACTTAACAGAACTCAAGGTTCACTCCAACAGTAACAGACCAATAGCTCCCTACAGACGACCACGATTCATAGAATCAGAGAGAAAAGACTGAGAGAAGGGACCTGAATAGGAAGGGCGTCCATGTCGGCCCTGATAGCGAAGACGGGTTTGGACCCGGACCCGATAGAAGCGACGATACCAGTCTCGGCAACAGGCCAGGTATACTTGATCCCAAGCGAGTCAAGCTCGGACCTGATGAGCTCACTCGTCCTGTACTCCTCGAAACCAGTCTCTGGGTACTGGTGGATTCTTCTCCTCACTGCTATCATCCATTCAAAGAACTCGGGTTCCTTGGCCGATTCCAGCAACTCCCGAGTCAAAAACTCCAGCTCCGGCTCAGTGGCAGTGGCTTCCAAAGCCCAAGAATGGCATAAGATGGACAACAGCAATAAGCAGAAGAGCATGAACCCCATGATCGGTTATGAAACAAAAGTGGGATTTGGGAATGAAATAGTTGTGTAAAGAGTGGGTCTGTTTGGAACTTTGGATTCTTAGACATCTGCTTGGATACAATTCTGTTTCATTATAGGGAAAAATAACTGTATAGAATATGCCACCAACCTATTGGGTGTGTCATATCTGTTTGTCACTTTGTCGAACTCAAAAGTGATTGTTTCGTCTTTCATTTGTGTTATGTGTGACATCGACCTTTTGCACTTTCTCTTTGGTTTGCTGAAGAAGACTTGATCGAACTCACGCTCATTCAGATTCAAATAGTGATTCCGTATAGAACCCATTTGATTCCGTATAATGGGTGAGAGGGAGTGATTTAATCTTAGAGGTGTACATTTGATTAATATTAATCTCACTAAAGACATATCATTTAATTTTTTCGTAAGGAGACGTCTAATTGACGCGTATGGATAAATTTGTTAGAGATAATACGAAATCTTAGTCTGTGGTCTTTCAGGCACGTTGCAACAACGCTTTATTTCATACTATATTTACCTCTAGTGCCTGTGCAAATGGGTTAATGCAAATAAGTCTTATGGATTCAATGAAGTCTAGCAATCAGGATAAATCAACCAAACATCAATTGAAAGGAGAAACTACTATGACTGTACCCTATAGTTTCCAGACTTATTTCTCTAAAACAAAGAAGTGATGGATGGATGGAATTGAAAGAATAAAGCAGGGTGTATCTCAAGCTATAGGAATATCAAAGTTGAGAATTTTCTTAGGTACCTACCTATTTGTGATACTTACATTTACTGATATAACAATAAATTTGTTGTCGTTTTGGTAAAGATAGTCATTATTTATGTATTTTTTGTTCTATTAGAGGTAATTACTAAACTTATGACAATGTACAAGTTTTTATAAACAACTTGTTGTTGTTGTCGTTGTAGTAACTTGGTTCAAGTATATGTAAATGTATAAAACAAATGTAGTAATTTTGTTGTCAATGTTGTAAAATGTACTCAATTAACTTGTAATTTTTGTTCAGTTAGTGGTAAATGAGTGTATGCTATACATCTCAGTACCGTAGACAACCCCATCAAAGTTGTATTTTCCATCTGCATAATATCACCCTTGGATATAGGAACGAATATATATGCCTCTTGGTGACTACAATTAGGATAAAACCCTTCATAAGGGTAGCAACCATTCCTTTATAAAAGATGATGATTAAAGCATGTAATTAATAAAGGTTTCTGATATTTGCAAAATTTGAACTACAGATTGGTCATTGTGAAGCAACAAATGCAATGCTTCACCAATACATCTGTTCAATTGTTTCCCATAATTAAGATCCTTTTGAAATTTGAATTGTTGTGATCATCAGTCACAATTGAATTCATCTTCTTCATAATTTTGAAAATTGTTCTAACAAATTCACAAATATTTGCTAAGAATGCAGATAACATTATCTTTTTGGTTAATATTACACTATCATACCAAGATATATGGGACTCAAGAGTATACTAGAAGGGAAATTGATGAGCTTCATCCACCTACTTCAATATTCACATCAATTTCTCTGGGGGGATTTTCATATACACCCAATTTTGAAGAGTGGTTTTAAATAAAACTCACTTAATATTCATATTTAATAGACATCTAAAATGTATCAATTATGATACATATTATGTCATTTTTTTTTTAAATTTTACACAATTGCCACCATTCAACTATAACATATAAACATAATAAATAAGCTTAATTGATACTGTCTTAAATACCTTGATTATGAGTTTTTCTTCTAACACTAAAATTTTTCAATCAATTTACAAGAATTATGCAGGTTTTTTTAATTTTTATGAAAAATCTAGGTGAAAGGAATTCATTATTTAATCTATACATAAGGTAGAATATAATACAAATAAAATATATGATTATTAGAGTAAAATGAAGAAATTTTACACTGTCCGTAGGACCATATGGCTTCTAACGTGGTCCTCCATTCTATTTAAATTTTGACATATGGATTTCTATGATGAAAAACCAATTTAGCTATTTTGATTTTTTAAATCCTAAACCCTATACCCTATATCCTAAACCCTAAACCCTATACCTTAACCCTATACCCTAAACCCTATACCTTAACCCTGTACCCTAAACCCAATTTTGGGTTTCTTCTTTTTAGGTATATATCATATCATGCCCTACTTAATAGGTACATTAGAAATGTAAGTAGTTGAGAGTAAAATATTCTCTCGATCAGGATTGGAAATGATATAATAATATCCCTAAAAAGAACAAAATTAATCCAAAAACAAAAACGTGTACCTTACAATTAGACATTTTTCGACTATAAAAAGACATCAAATGTGAGCTTAGGAATGAAAAAAATCATTCTATTACAAATGACATACTTCTGTATATAGCATATATATACACTTAAGTTAGTTATAACAAGGTAAGAAATTAAAGAATGTAATTAATTATGACAAAGTTAAATCAAACTAAATTTTAGCTCAGTATTTGAGTTTCAAATTGATGCTAAAATTGAGAAAGATACCAAATTTAGCTTTCCATCATCTGAAGGGCAAATCAGAGAAACCGAAAAATAAATAAAACTATTAATTATAGACATTTGCTTTATATGCTTTATATAGCTTTTTATGTGGAGTGGGTATAAAATGAAAGAAAAATATGTATGAGTTTATCTTAAAAGAGGTCTAGTATCTTGGGTTTTTATTTAATTTTCTCTAATTTTAATTAATTTTGCATAACTGAAGAAAATCTAGTATAATGGGATCTCCACAAACATATATGTATGTACCCGTAAAACCCTAGCCGTTTTGAAAAAAGTTCTCCTCCCGAACCCTAAGAGCGGCAGCTTCCACTCTTGAACCCATCTCGTCCGGTGGCCAATGGTCGGCCTCTGGGCCTTGGCGACGTCGAGTTGTGGCTGCCGGACGGGATCTACAAATTGCCAAGTAAGTTTTCTTCTATGGTTTTTGGCTTGAGGTTTGAAGCAAAGGGATCTCGGCTTGCAGACTTGTGCAAGGAAGGTGGTTGTCTCTTCCAACCTTTGAGTTGCGGCGGTGGCACGATTCTGAAGTTCTTGGGTCCTCCGGGCGTCGACGGCAAAACAAGTCGAATTTGAGCAGATTGATGAAAGGAGTCGTGGCGTGCAGTCATGGCGAGGAAGATGTTGGATCTATCTTATTCGGTGTGTAACGACGTGGATGGAGGATTATATGGCTTCGCGGTGGTCGTGGCGGCGACGTGCTCGACGGTGTTGCGGCGGTGCTGAAGGTAAAAGGTTTTGGTGGATGCAGGCAGGGCTACCCTGTGTTTTTGGGCATTGGGCTGAGTCCATTTAAGGGTGCTTAGGCCTAAACTTGGATTAAGGTTTTTTACTTTAGTCTAAGTCTAAGTATTTAACTAGTCTATTTACAGTATTTCCTTTTGTTAGGAACCTAAGTATTTGTGTGTCTAGTATTTCTTGTTTTTCTGCTAGAAATAAGTGAACGAAATCTTTGTAATGAATGGTGCTAGCATGCCAAGTCTTTAACTTGCCCAAATGTTTGGCAAGGGAAGACATGTATCCGTGTCATTCTAGCTTGAGTATCAATGAAATTACCGTATGGCTTTACCTGTCAAAAAAATAAATAAATATATGTATGTACCCTGGCCTCTAGAGGGTCGGTTTCTCGAGATACGATCTGTTGGAGCGCAATGATGACCGAGCAGGCTGCAAGAATTGGGTCAGCAGTCAAATGGGGAGCTGCAGCATGTCCACCTTTCCCTTGGACGGTGACTAAAAATCTACCAGCACCAGCAAGGAATGGACCAGGTCTAGAATGGATAGAACCAGTCGGTTGTTCTGGCCAAACATGTAGCCCAAAGATTCCTTCAATTCCATCAAGAGCACCCTCTTTTAACATATGATATGCCCCGGCATGACCCTCCTCTACAGGTTGAAAAACCAGCTTGACTGTTCCCTATAAAAATCAATACATGCAAAAATCTAGAAAGCCGCAAGCAATGCATAGGCTAATGGTACAAAGGAATATATAAAAACAATCTGATCATAAAACTTAACTAGATACCTTCAGTTCTTTACTCTTTGGCTGAAGTAACTTAGCCGCTCCAAGGAGCATGGTTACATGAACATCATGGCCACAAGCATGCATCTTCCCAGGGTTCTTGCTCTTGTGCTCCCACTCAACCAATTCCTTACAAACAAGAAGATTCATATCATCAGTTACCAGTACGTACTGCCAGGCTTACCAGATTCGTCGAATTATATATTATTTACTATTATATAAAAGAAGTTCTACGATGCTCTCGAGTATTCAATCACTCCTAGAGTTTCCGTATCGATCATTTTGGTGAACTTCATTTCTTGTAGTTGTTTAATCTATTGACCTTCCAGAAGGGAGATAACATATATATGACTGACCTGAATTGGGAGAGCATCCATGTCTGCCCTGAGAGCGAACCACGGCTGCACCCCGGAACCGATAGAGGCAACCACTCCGGTCTTAGCCACCGGCCATTTGTACTCTATCCCAAGCAAGTCGAGCTCCGATCTTATGAATCGGCTCGTCTCTTCCTCCTCAAAGGCGAGCTCAGGGTTCTCGTGGATTTTCCTCCTGACTTTTCTCAACGAATCAAAGAACTCGGGATCCCTTGCCGAGTCCAGCAACTCCTGACTCAGTTTACTCAGCTCAGGTCGCGAACCAATAGTGCCCTCAAGACTCCATGATACATGAACTGCTAACGTCGATAATAACACCACGATATGCAACCACTCCATGAGAATGTGCCACAGGAAACTTTCATATCAGTCGACAAAAGGTATTGGTTTTTTGACAAAAACAAAAATAAAAATATTGTTGTTGTTGTTTTTGTTGGGTCTGACCCGGCCCATTTGAAATTTGAAAATGCAAATGTAAAATGTAAATTTTTTTTTAAGAAGAGAAAATCCTTATATAAACAGGGAAAATACCCATTTGCATACGATACGGTAGGGATTTTAAACCAATAATTCACAATTACAAACCAGGGAAGTAAGCGGTAGTGGATAAAAGTGCTACATTTTCCTCCCTGCCTAAAATACCAATATACTGTAGACAAAAACCAATAGGATTCAAATGCACCCTAACATATTCAAAAGCTTCGATGCATCTTTACCACCAGCTTTTATGTAGACTGTAGAGGTACCTCCTCATTACATTAATGACAATAAAACACATATATTAAGACTAATAGTCCTTGGTAATGATCAACTCACACAACCAACAATACAAAAACCTACCAAAACCCCTACTCTCTAGCTCAAAAAGAAGGGAAGATTAAACCCACCTGAAACCAAACCAAAAAATAAAAAGAGAAAAGCTAAAGAACCTAAAAACGCAAAATTAAAATTAAAAGAACCTACCAATATAAGTTGAGAAAAGCACAGCCTACCACCAATGTAAACGAAAGTTCTTGTATACATCAAGGTTTAAGTGAACCAGTAGTTAAAATTTAATCACAACCGTTTATTTGATTTAATTTTTTAGATGCGCTAACATCGATATTAACACTGTTAAGAGAATTAAAAATAAAACAAAGAGTCAAACATGATAAAAACACATAAAGATAAACATTCAACACAAATTAACCTAAGGTAAATTTTCTATATCAGATCTCTGAAACCATGAGTTTTCCAGAAAACCCCAGTACCACTCAACACACCCAGAAAGCTTCTTCTCGACTCTTGAGATATGGGTGACTCAAAGAAACTTCCATATTCTCACCAACCAATCCACCCACCAGCAACCAAAACCCATCGAACACCTCCTTAACTCCGCCACCGGCCCACCGCCGACCTCCTCTCCTTCTTTGCTGCCCCAAAAACAAGGTCGTCGTCTCCTCAATCTGCCTCGCCCTCGTCCTCCCCATCTCCCCCCAACCACTCGCTCCTCCTGCCGCCATGAACACCGCCGTGCCGGTGTCGGAGTTGGAGTTGACGTCGTCGTCGTTCCCGGAGACGATCAATATTCCCTTTCTCTTTCTCTCTCTCCCTTTATCATCTAATTAAGTCTGTTGTTCAAGATTAAGGTCTATTTAAGATGACCAAGATTAAGGTTTGTTGTTCTCTCACATACTGATAGTGTATAGATTTGGGTTGACTCTGTGTTTTTACTGTAATTTTTTTTTTCATCTGACTAACGGTCATACCAACGTCTGTTAGCACGTATGGGTGGTTCCAATACACCACGGTGCATTGAATCCGCTCCGCCAATATAAGTTGTTGAATACATTCTATATATCTAAAGGACTTGAGTTCTTAAGTTCTAACTCAAAATTTTCAAAAGCCAAATAATTCTTCCAACTCAAAATTTTCGCAAAACTGAAGCCTCGTAGAAAACATCATTCACAACGAAAATTTTTCTACACATCAAGGTGCAAGTGAACCTAGCAACCTATATGCAATATTTTGATCCGGTCATCCACGTCGCATTATCATGAATATATACTAATACCGTTAACAAAATTGAAACCCAAAAAAATAGTCCTAAGTGTTTCCAGCACATAAGGTGAGAAACCGAGGTCAAAGAAGATATACTTTTATTATGAATGTTTAATTTGATCAGATCAAAAATGAAATTGAAAGAAATGAATTTAGGGTCTCTAGTTTTCATTCGATCTTCGAATATGGCGATTTAATAATTTGCACATTAATAATACAAATACACCTTGGTACGTAGAATCCGCTCTGCATTCACAAATACAAAATGCAAAACCAAAATCCTCTAGATTGATGCTGCTGCCAAGAAAAAAAAAAAACTTTTGCTTTTTAAAAACATTACGCATTAATGATATGAGAAAATCAACATCAAAGTACAAAATAGGGGTTTACATGTTCCATCACTCGTTACATTATATGATGATTCCATAGACAACTTACCTCTAATCTATATTTATTGGATTTTGTCCTCTGTTGCCTGCAATGTCTTTTCTTAAAGCCCTATTCTATATGTTATATATAAAACTCTCTGATTAACAAGGATATATTAAATCACTGATAATGCACATCACAAAAGGAACATATAATATACATTATTTTCTGGTACTAAAATGATCTCATCTAGATGTTAATCTTAATTGATCACAGAACTATACATCATGCTGTGGCCACGGCTGCGCTGAGTTGTCTTTTTTTACAGTCCAATCCTACCGGTCTCCATGAAAAATAATTCAATAAGCTTAAAATGAACTCATCGTGCTGGTTGGCTGTCGGTACATATGGCTGGTCAACATATTTTGACCGTTTCTAGACCGGTCATAAACGTCATATTCACTCACGTTTAAACTATGAGCACCAAGATAGCAATAACTGTTATCGAATGATGTAAGCCGCTTTATGATTGACGACTTGACGCACCCGCACGCGCGTCACCAAAACCGCTCCTTGGAGCAGGGCTAAGATCATTTATCCCACATCGAAGAAGTGTAAAGGGTTAAGACACTTCCAGCCTATAAGTGTAACTATCTCTCTCTTCATTTACCAAGCAATTTATTATTTACTTGCTGTCACTCTGTCAGTTTATTGACTGATTTAGGCATCGGAGCGTTGAAGATCGTTTAGAAGCGGTCTTCTCTCCTGACTTATTGTGTGTTATCCTTGTTGACAGATTTAAGAACGAAGACTACAACAACCGCTCATAAATTTGTATTGTGACATATATAGTGAGTTAAGATAACCGTTTATATACTGCACAAACATTTGCCTCCTCTAAATGTGACATAATCTAAAAGTTTCTCGTTAACTTAAACTAGCTAATCAGGCGTGTAGCAACTATATATTACATGTGATCGAGTTAGTAAAACCTAGATGTGGAACCCTCTTATTCAGGTTCAAATATCACCGATGCTGATTGAAGTTAAATTCCAATATATTTTTGATAGTTAGGGAGGAGGAAGATTTTGACATCATCTACTGGCACACTTTATAGAATGATGGCAATAATTGTATGAAGAGAAATTAAAAGAGTATAAAAATTGATGCTCAAATACAAAAGAAAACTCACATAATTGTCAAACAGCTTCAGGTAGCTGATGAAAGCAATGTACAATATTTTGGCAGCAAGATAGAAAGTAACAAATTATGGATTACATTGAACTTGATTTCTCTGTAAACCAACATTTCACAACAGTAGTTCTCCGAACATTATCATGCAAAATACTGATCCCTAGCCAAGATATTGCAACGATGAATTATTGAGCAACCACGTTTGTAGGAGTTCGTATTGCCGTAAGGAAAACAACCCGGATGACGTCTTGCAAAAGCCAAGTTGCAAGGGTGAGGGAGTCCAAGGTTAATCGTTCTTACTTCGACCGCATGGTTCAATGCCATCATTCTAACAAGGACTAAACAGAAGATCAACGACTTCGTGTCAGATAATGCCATGATCTTTGTTGGCTGATCTCTTAAGTCTATGCTACTTGTATTTGGTATTGGTCTGAGAGAATTCGGCTGCGGCTTTTAAATTTGGATTATGGGTGCAAGAGAGTCTGTTTTATCGGTTTTATTTAGTTTCTTCCTCTTTGATCTGTTATGTTATGATCCTATTGATTTTTGAGTTAGTTTAGAACAGCTTAACTATAAAGCATTTGGCCGTTTACATAACAAATTGATCGCTCTAATATATGATTGATTCTAACCATTTTACGAGCTTAGTTTTTCACGCAAATTATGTTGCAGTAAATACCTGAACTGCAACTGATCTTGTTTTGATATATATGAAGGGGAAATTTTAGTAACAATACATGACAATTGACTCACTCTAAATTTTGGTACATTAACTTTCAAAATATCAATACGATACATGAAGTTGTAATCTCATCCTAAAATTGGTGTATGCCGTTACTTTTACCGTTAGTCAATGTCATTTTTGTCCCATTTATAAGGGCAAATCGGTCTCTTCAAATAATGATAAAAAAAAAACAAAAGAAAATGAAAGAGGAAGAAAGGAAGCGAAGAAGAAATTAGATCTAATTAAGTGCTCAGATCAAACCTTGATATTGGGAAGGAAGGGACGAAGAGAAGAAGAAAGAAGAAGAAGATCATAGAACAGAGGAGTATGAAACTCTGCAGAGTGAGTAAAGAGAGAGACATCAACTTCTGGTTTCGATTGAATAGTTTTGTGTTGGGAATTTGTTACCTTAATTTGGTGAGAGAGAGAGAGAGAGAGAGAGAGAGAGAGAGAGAGATTTGACGATGTGTGTCACTTGACTGGAGTTGATATTGTAGAGGAGTTTAATTATGTTGAGACTGGTTGAATTGCAAAGGTGAGACTTCAAAGGAGGAATTGGAGATAGTTAAGGACTTGGGCTAATGGGTTCCAGAAGGTGTGCCTTTTCGGTTAATATTGTTTTATCTTTACATGATTTAGACAAATGTTTATTGTGATTCAAGGTGATTACTGGGTTTGTTGTTTGCTTTTGTTGATATCACAAGAATGCTCATAGAAAATCAGATTTTGGTAGATTTCGAGTTTAAAAAAAATTACAAGATGTAGATCATATATCTATAGAAATAGCTAAAATACAAAAATACCCTTTGAAAAATAAATAATTACATGAGCTTAACGGTGTTATTAACACCATGTATTAAACTTGGGTTGAGATTTGAAACTCATGCACTATTTTGATATTTTTGAAAGTTGATGTACCAAAATTTAGAGTGACATATTTGTCATATACTGTTGTTAAAATTTTCCCTATATGAAGTACTAAAAGTCTAAAATACTATGATATGGAGAAATCACATGCTATAGTATAATCTCAATAACAATTAGTTGACATATTTGAACCAACAAAATATAGTTATCCTCGTTGCAACAGTATATATACCTGAACCAACCATATATAGTTGGCCCATACCCAACTGCTATGCTTCGCAATAGTCGAGTTAACTTTTCGTTATGTAACCACTATGCTAAAGTATACAAAGTAGCCAATAGAACACTTTTTACTAGTCGGTACCTAGTTGAGTATATGTTTATAGAGACTGCTGTTATTAGTTCAAATCTTTGTAATCAGGGGTTTAGGCTCAATGTCCTCCCCTCTTTGTATTCGACAATTTCATTAATCAAGGCTTGAGGGCAGCCGCACCAGCCTTTTATTTAAAAAAAAAAAAGTTTAATTTAGCATTCGAATATTTTATTTTATCAAAGAAGATTATTATTTCATCCAACGCATGCCGAAGAGTTTTATTTGCATCGTAAATTTCCTACTTGATCTGTTCATGTAAAACATAACATAACCTCGCTTTACCTTTCCTGCTTTCCACTTCATCACACTGATGCCCTCTTATGGGTTTTTCATTCAGAACATTGGCTGATCATGTTGACGTAAAAGATTGGTTTGTGTTACTTTTATTACTTTGTTTCAATTAAGCAAGATGCCTTATCAACCCAATTTGTCGTGATCTATAGAACTATAGCTGTCATTAATTTGTATTATCCGATGATTTCTTGAACAAACCACCGGCCTGTATCTCGATGTATTTGTGTTTGCTTAATCCAATGGCTGGCAATGTCTTTTGTTTAATACGGTACGCCCTATTACGCAATACAAAACTGTTTAGTTTACCTTTGTGAAGTTAATTGGAGAGCCAATAATTAAGTAGCCCACCACTAATCTGGCATATGTTTAATTATGGATGACCACATCATCTCAGTATTCTGTTCTGGCCGGTCCAACCAGGTCGTCTGTACATGCCATATGAAATGGTTTCATTTGAAGCTCTCAAATCAGTCAGATGCCCCTCTGAATTTCTAGTCCCATATATGGCCCAGATGCATGATTAGATGCATAATGCATATATTCATAGTGGGACATGCGTCACTTGTCCTCATCGTATTCAGACTTGGATGTCTAGCTAGTTACACTTCACTAGTTTACTCGCACAGAAATTGAAAATTCAGCCTCTGTAGAAGGGGCTGCTCTCTTAATTTGTCGCACCCATTCTGCACAACGCCATTTTAAGAGAGAGAACCAAACACCTCTCTCTCTCTCTCTCTCTCTCTCTCTCTCTCTCTCTCTCTCTCTCTCTCTCTCTCTCTCTCTCTCTCTCTCTCTCTCTCTCTCTCTCTCTCTCTCTCTCGAGCAAGAGCAAGAGCAAGAGCAATGGCATGCTCCTCGCTAGTTTCAGCTATCACAAGAAGGTTTGTAGTCTCTCTTTCTTTCAGCTGTCACACATGCATATTATACCTATCTGTTACTTATTCATATTTTCTGTGGCGCCGGCGCACGTTGGCCGCAAAATATGAGTAAATTAGGTAGGTTCCAGCTTTCTTATAGCTTTTGAAGAATAACAGCAACACTCGCTCCATTTGTGTTCTTCTGGTGTAATTAGACTGTTGGATCTAGCTAGTTTTGTATCTTTTTTGGCATTTTTTTTTTTTAGAAATTCGTCTGAATGATATATGAATTTTTACTCCTTATAAACTTTAGTATACCAAGTTTTAAAAATATTAGATTGATATCTTATGTTTTCATTCTAACCTAAGATTAGTATATATAATCATTAAGATGACTAATTTACCCTCAGACTAAAAATAAGATGATCAATTTACCCTTAAATTCTCTTTTTTCCTTGGTTTTTCTTCTTCCAATTTTCTTTTTTTGGCTTTTTATATTTTTAGGAACGTAAAGAAAAAATTCATCTCCATTTTCTCCTTGTTAATAATCAGTTCCTTGAATGTCAACGACAACAAGATATTTGAGTGTCAGCGGAAACAACAATGATTGAATTTTTGTATGTTTCCCATCTTCAATCTTCTTTAAGTTTATAAAGGCCAATCCAAATCATTAAATTCCACAACCTCTTCTAATATTTCTAGAATACGAAAAAAATATAAAAAAACTAAGAAAAAAAGAGAACTTAAGGGTAAATTGGTCATCTTAATGGCTATATATACCAATCTTATATTAGGATGGAAAGTTGAAAACATGAAATACTGTTATGATATTTTCAAAACTTAATATATCAAAATTTATAAGAAGTAAAAGTTCGTATCTTTAACTTAGATCATGCGGGGCTCATCAATTGTTAGACTTAATTAGCTAGTCTCATTATTATTTTTTTCTCCATACTATCCCATTTCCTTTCTCCTTTCATTCAATATCCATGAATTGTTTCACCATCTGCATATTTTGTGAGAGACTACTATATATATATATATATTTAATAGAAACAAATTAAGAGCCCTTGTTTGATTTCGCAGGTATCATTTTAGTAATTAAACTTCTTCTTTCTATTTAGTAATTCATATAAATTTGTGATTTCAAATCTTCAAAGTCATGTACTATTTTTGCTTGCAATTGTATATAGGCTAGAAGGAAAAGTGGCACTGATAACAGGAGGAGCCAGCGGCATAGGCGAATGTACAACCAGAACCTTTGTCAATCAAGGAGCCAAAGTTGTCATTGCCGATATCCAAGATGAGCTAGCCCATTCAGTCGTTGAATCCATAGGCTCGGAAAATTGCACCTTTGTCCATTGCGACGTTAGAGATGAAGCCCAGATAAAAAATGCTGTGGAACAAGCAGTGGCCACATACGGAAAACTAGACATCATGTTCAACAATGCAGGCATAGCTGACGAGAACAAGGCACGAATTATCGACAATACAAAGGATGATTTTGAGCGCGTACTTAGTGTCAATGTCACTGGTGTGTTCCTTGGCATAAAGCATGCTTCGCAGCCCATGATTAGGGCTCAAACTGGCTGCATAATATCGACAGCCAGTATCAGCTCCTACGTTGGTGGTGCGGCATCACACGCATATGCATGTTCGAAGCATGCAATCAACGGTCTAACCAAGAATGCAGCCGTTGAGCTTGGCCAATTTGGGATTAGAGTGAATTGTGTGTCACCGTATGCACTTGCGACGCCTCTAGCCACGCAATTTGTTGGCCTTGATGATGAGGGACTTGAGAATGTGATGAACTCTTTGGCTAATTTGAAGGGTATGACACTCAAGGCACAAGATGTGGCAAATGCTGCTCTTTATCTGGCTGGTGATGAGGCCAAGTACGTAAGTGGGCATAATCTTCTAATAGATGGGGGATTCAGCATAGTGAATCCATCATTCAGTAACATGTTTAAGTATCCAGAAGAAGAGCACTGATGGATGATGTTTACAGGTTGCACCAGAGTAGACTTATAAACCTTTTCGTTGATTATTAATTTTTTTCCTTACACGGTTGGTATCATCCCAGGAATAATGTCAAGCTAGCTGCAAACTCTTTTTCGCTGTCCAGATTGCAATTGTGTCATTGGATTATATTCCGTTATTTATTTTTGTACACTGTTTTAATGAGTTTCATTTTGCTTAAATTTACTATCATCGAAGAGAATAACGGAACAAGATAGAACAACTAACTAAACTACTACAGATCGAGTTATAACAACACGTATTCTAAACTACAACAAAAAGAAAACTGCGAACTCAGATAGAGCCTAGCTACTGTTTCAATCTCCGTTCAGTCAAAACATTTTCAGAGACATAAATAAAACTGTTAAGAACCGACCACCGATCTGCATGACCCTTACTGTACATGGAGTCGACGTCGACGTCAAGTATGTCATGCTTATACTTAGTCAACGGTGACGAAAATATCATATTTTGATACCGAAAAAATTACTGCAGTGAGAGACTAAAATAGAGATTGCGGGGAGCACGTCTCTAGGATAGATTGGCTCGCCACTCTAGGAATCCACCAAGGAGATAAGAGCAAAACTCGTCACTCTAGGAATCTACCTAAGAGATAAGAGTTTAGAAACAATTGGGAGAAACTCTTTCACCAAATTGTATATATTTTCTGATAAAACTCAAGACTAAAATATGATTACAAATAAAAACAAAGCCTCATTTTATAAGATAAGAAAGAGAAAACGAAAAGACTACTAATTAAGACTCAAAAATAAATACAATAAATAAAGGCTCCATAACTTCAACTTCAAGGTGTGGAAGCTCAAAGGTCAACATTGAATTCTTCTTGGAACTAATAAGCTTCTTCAATCACCCTAGCAAATTCTCTTTACATCTAGATTCCAAGTTTTGGTTCCAAATTCCCCCAAACATATTTGGCCGTCCTTGTACTTAATCTCCAAGTTGCAGACTTCAGCTTTATCAATGAGCTGCATTATGAACTTGTCTTATTTTAGTAGGATGACTTGCTCGGCCTCCATCATCATACCCTATAGAATTGGAAGATGCTACGCCCTAGTTCCTCCAAAGAGCAAATACATTAGTCTTTGTCATTACCCTTAATTTTTCTCCGTCATCGTCAAGAAAGACGATTCTCTCTACCTCTCTCTCTCAGAGCAATGGCATTCTCCTCTGTATTTTCGCTGTGTCGAGAAGGTTACGAGCTAGACTATCCTGAATCTCTCTTTCTCTCTGTTAACTGAGCATGCGAATTCGCAAATCGCAATCGTAGTAGAGTACACTAATTACCATTACGGTAAATCTAATTGCCCATTAATTTTGGAAAACCAATTATTACGAAAGAAACAGCTCGATCATATCCCCATATTGTTACTCGTATCAGATACATGTAGGACAAGCTTAGGCTGCGGCACTATTTGTGTGAGAGACTATATGTCACTAACTACAAGGATTTCATTAGGCAGCCCCCACCTTCGATCTCTACAAGTATAAATTCTTGACTCTACTAGAATTCTTTCATGTCACATTTTTTTCTTTCACATGCATTATTTGGTTGTGATTGATTGTGATTTAATTTTCTTCGGCCCGTCATTTACTATTAGACCTGTAAATAGATCGAATCTTAATCCGGACCCGCTTAGGATCCGTGGTTTTTAAACGGGTTTGGATAAAAAATTAGACCCGTTGGTCAATTAAGGACCCGGATCCGTTAACCCGTTTATTAAACGGATCGAGGTTGATCCGATCCGTTAAGGACCCAGATCCGTTTTAAAATAATTAAATAATATTTATAAATATAATATTATTGATAAATATTAAATAATATAATAATTATTTGGATAACTTAAACGTCTAAATTGCGTGTAAAGTATGATCATTTGATGAAGTTGAAGGTTACTGATGTGTATGTTCTTTTTATGCTCTTTGCTAAATATATTGGAGGTCTAGTATTTTAAATATATTAGTTTATTGAATTGTTATAGAGTATTTTGGCATGTAATTCAATTTTTAATGTAAGCCTTTATTTTGTTATAATATTTCATTAGTGTTTCATGAAAATTTATGATAAAATTAAGAAATTATTATTTAAAATTTGAAAATATTTATTATTATAAACGGATCGGATGAACGGATCGGGTATCTGTTAACCCACCGGATTCGGATTTGGATCTAGCTATCAAAGATCCGGCGGGTAACGGGTCGGATCCGGATCCAAAATTTCTATTACTGATCTGGATCCGGATCTAGGTCGATCCGCTCCAGATCCGGTCCATTTACAAGTCTATTTACTATTCGATGACTCTAATTAGATTCTTGTTCTATTATTTGCAATTAACTGTAGGCTTGAGGGAAAGGTGGCACTGATAACAGGTGAAGCTAGGAGAAATTTTTAGATGCTACAGAGGACCACGTGACAGTATGACGTGGTCCTACATTCCAATCAAATATTGACACGTGGATTTATTACAACTAAAATATAAACTGAAGTTTTTTATTTTTTATGAAATGACTAGGGTTTAGGGCTTAGGGTTTAGGGTTAGGGGTTAGGGGTTAGGTTTTGGGTCTAAGGTTTAGAGTGTAGGGTCTAGGGTTTAGATTTTATAGTTTAGGGTTTAAAGACCAACAATAAACCTAAAATTGTCTTTGACAAAATAGCTGATGTAATTTTTTCTTAATAAAATCCATGTGTCAATATTTGATTGGAATGTAGGACCACGTCATATTGCCACGTGGTCCTCCCGTAGAGCTGAAAAATTTCTCGTGGAGCCAGCCACATAGGCGAATTCACAGCCAAAACCTTTGTTAACCACGGAGCCAAAGTGATCAACATTGTCGACACCTAAGACAATCTAGCACATGTTAAAATATAAATCTCATATCGAGAAAATGAGACTTTACTTATGTTTTATAAGGGTTTGGGCCACTTCACCTATTGTCATTTGGTGTTAGATGTGAACCTCAAACTACTTTATCATGGTATCAGAACGGTTACCTACGTCCACATGTGAATGCATAACGGCCACACGAACTCCACGTCACCCCAAATGTTGTCCACGTGTTAGGCTTGAAAATGTCGTCACACGTGCGAGGGCGTGTTGAGATATAAATCTCACATCAGGAAAATTAGATATTGCTTGTAATTTGTAAGGGTTTGGGTTACTACACCCATTGCCAATTGATTTTGAATGTGAACCACATACTACTTTATCAGCACATTCAGTCATCGAATCCATAGGCCCGACAAATTGAACATTCTTTGATTACGCAGAAGCTGAAATAATTGCAAACATACTACTTTATCAGCACATTCAGTCATCGAATCCATAGGCCCGACAAATTGAACATTCTTTGATTACGCAGAAGCCGAAATAATTACAAACATATAAAAAATGACAATGTTAGGTGAACCATATTTTGATATGCAAGTCATGCAACAATACAAAAGAACGTAATATCAACTGCTAGTGTGAACTCGCATATTGTTATCGCAGGCTCGCAGCATCACATGCTTATGTACGCCAGTGGTTTAACACCAAGAATGCAGCTGTCGAGCTAGGCCGGTTTGGGGATTAGGATTAGAGTGAATAGGTTGAGATATCAAACACAAAATGATCCAACTTGACTACATTACGACTCCTCTTAATGGATACGGAAACGTGTGTTGAATATGAGATTCACTTTGCTAAATCGATCGGAATCTGATCATGTGAATGAATTGAGATCAAACACAAAATGATCGATGAACCAAGTCTAATTAAACAGGTTTCAAGAAGACGATCGATGATCATCAGAAACTACGTCCTTAAAACGAACAACACTTGAACAGTCTATTTCACAACTCCATTACACATCCAATTACGTCCGATGTAGCTAGGAAAGCCTTCCACGTGGATGTGCACACATACAATTTTCATCGAAAATTCTTTCCCATCTCATAACTGATCTAATAACCTCTCTCTTTTTATTTTATTTTTCGGATGCAAATACATAAACTATATATCATTTTCATTTCCCAATGAAACATGTGGGAATCAATATAATGTACGTATGAACCACAAGAGCTCCTGATTGCTCAGCTGAATTCTTTAATTAATCTTCATGCATGTCCTAAAATTATTCGATCCACTAAGTAACATACACCCAGGGGCGGAGCCAAAGCATGAGTTGGTAGGGCTCAAGCCCAACCAACTTTTTTGGAGTTAAAAAAATCTTAAGTATATTATGTTTTTTTTTTTTATATATGTATTTTTGCTCAGTCAAGTTCACCAAACTTCACGATTAGCTATGCATCTCCTTTTTTTTTATACGTGATTACGTCTTTATTCTTCAGTTCCTTAGTTTCTCAGTTCATCAATCGCTCTTTCTTTTAGTTTTCTAGTCTTCTCCTCCTTAAATCTCAAAAAATCCAAACTTTTTGGGGAAAATTTTGTTGAGTTTTCAAATGTCTTTGATTTTTAGAAATTTCTTATACTTTCATTGACGCATATTTTTTTTTTGAAGACTTATTAACGTCTACTTGAGTTCCTACATTTTACATGGTTTTCTTTACATTCCGTATTTAATCGCTTTCTTTACATTCCGCACTTTACTTTCATGCAATTTCTCTTCTACGTCTTTAAATTCATGCAATCTAATTCCTCGCAATTACTTTCCGCTCTTTAATTTCTGTACTCTATCTTTCTAGCCATTTCATTCTCTTTAAATTTTATGCAAATTAGATTTTCGTTTTATTAATTTTCACAATTTATTTCTTGTAAATTTATATTTCAAAAAACAAAAAGAAGCAACATCGGTGAAAACGCCGAAAGTCCTTGCAACATAGGCAAGAGAACCTAAAGGCCGAGACGGTTCCTGCCTCGGCCTACAATCACTTGGAAGAAGTCAGATGAGGCGCAAAATTAATCAAAACCTTGCTTGGCCAATAGGCCGCGAGTTGGCACGCCCGCGCACAACCAAGAAGGACGATTGTTCTCAAGACCCTTGGCCCTCATCTCGGCTGAAACAAATTTTGAGCAAACATCTTTTTGCACACCCGGTGGGACGCCAATGTATTAGGTGTTTTCACAAATGAGTTTCTACGAGCCGAATTTAAACGGCTCAAGTTCAATATATAGTGTCGATAGGAGATACAGTTATGCTACATACACAAGTTTTGTAGATTTCAATAGCCATGCAGCATCGAATTGCAAACGCCAACGACACAAAATGAATTGTTTCGAATCACCAACATAATTGTTGGAAAATTTTGGAGGCTATACAAAAGAACAACGAGTTTTTGCATGAAAGCTTCCGAAAGAGCCAAGAAGAGTTGAATGAAAGCTTTCAAGAAAGCTACCAAAAAAGCCAAGAAGAGTTGAATGAATATTTTCAAAGGCGTAAAGAAAAACTTGAAGAGGATTGGCGAAAGCATGAGGTAGAGCGCTTGGAGAGGAGGAGAAAATATGAGAAAGAATATCGAGCACGACAACAGGCATATATGATGTCAATGGTCTTTCATCTACCTCATTCATCTACCCAATATGAAGAGAATAATTCCAACGTAATTGTGGAAGATGAACCCAAACTTGAAGATCCACACACGCTAGAATTAAATATCAATGTCAACAGTAATTATTCAGGTGATCTAGAAGAATTTCAATTAGTTGAAGAAATTGAATGTTTTGATTTGGTTGTTGGAAATAAAGCCGACTTGGAAAAATCGCAATCGGCTCAATTTAAATAGAAGCCGAAGTTGATAATTTAAGTGCCTATAAGCATAACAATTCGGCCTACATAATGGCCGAAGATCAAGACCTTACTGCATGGGGTTCAAATTTGACGCTTCACGGCCTTAAAAATATTAAACAAAAGGCCGAAAACAAAGAAGTTTCCAAATTCGTAATTAAGCATCGTTGGCCGCCTCCATAATGAGATCAAAAGGTAATTATTGCATAACCCGAGATTTTTTCTATGATCACGGCCTAAATTATTTTGATATTACTTTCTTCTTTTGGCCAACTTGTTCAATAGTTCCTTAACCATTCGGCTCAAGGAACTAGGGGGGCTATGTGTCAAGACTCACCCCAAATTTCATCCTAAAACCCGAAATAAGTCTTGCGGGGTCCATCTCCAAGGAAAATTTAACAACCCTAACCTAGAAAATTCAAGAATTTACCTTCTAGACGAAACAACCAACTTCCAATTCATCCATAAATATCCAAATAACGATAACATACATCATCCTTTGAATATTCTAAAATGAAAACAAGCCTTCACACACAATCGAAATACTAAACAATATCCCAAGGTAATCAGAGCTACTAAACACTAGCGGAAGTAAGAAAATATGACAGTAGGTTAACATGTAACCTACTGATGAAAGGTGGAAGAGATGTGGGTAACTATGCCTCGTCTCGATCTAGTGTCAACCCGAACTCTGCAGACTGGGCATTTTTAAAACGAAGGGCCCAGGGGAAAAACATTTGAAACTGTTAGAGTGAGTGTACAAAAATAAATAAATAAAAATATTTATGCTTTCCCAATTTATTTTCCAAAGAAAAATGAATGCATGCCTCAAGCGATAAAACTTTCAACTCTTAAATATTAAGCCTCTCAAACTCAATCATAAACATTCAACTATATATATATATCTGTATGTATCTACACACGTCCATACTCCTTGTATGAATTTTTGAGAAAAATATAAGAAAATAGAAATTCATACAAAGCTACTACGTTTGCGTCTAACGCTCACGTCACGCCTTAATGCGGTGCTACACTACGCCATTAAGGTGGACGGACGGGTGTATAAATATGTGCTCATACCCCCTATATGAATTAGATACTCATATAGGGCTACTACGCTCGAGTCTAACGCTCACGTCACACCATAATACGGTTATATACTACGCCATTAAGGTGGACAGACACATATGGCTATGTAGCATTTATATACATACTCTCCTCATAAATAAATACTTATATTCACCGAAAATCTCATTTTCAGTAACTCTTCAAGAGAAATAAATTCATCAAAATAAAATGACGTCAACTATGAACCATGACATGCATATTATTTAAAATAAAAGTCCACTCACAAAATAGGCCTAAGTCTGATGTCGATCTGGGGCCTCGTCTGCTCGAGCCTCCCCACGCCCTATTTCAAATAAAATATTAATTTCCCAACTAACAACCTAATATTTATACAAAATAGGCAAAATTAATCGAGAGCCATAAACACGCTCATTATTGCCTAACTCCGATACGGTCCATACCTCAACACTAAAACCAGCAGTCTTAACTACACCATTTCACAGATTATACGACTTTAATCCAACGGCCGAATTCTATCTTATTAATCCGTCAAAATTACCAAACTTTAAAAATTCTCAAACCTATCCAAAACTCTTCCAAAAATTCTAAAATTCACATCAATAACTCCCTTATATAACCAATCTAAAACCATGAAAATCCCCTACACAGCGGCGGCTGGAGGCAGACTCTGGCGACCTCCAATACCCACCAAATTTACAGCAGCTTCCTCTCAACTCCCTCTATAACTTTCTTAACTAGCACAAACACTAATTTCAAGCCTAACTAGGTCAATCGAACAAAAACATCACAAAAAGCCCTAAACTTTCACTCACCGGTTCTCCTTACCTAGCTCAAAAGAGGGTGAGACCTTTGGAGGGATGAACGTACGGGAGGAGGGCTTCCTTTTGAGCTTAGTAGCTCCGGCTATGGCAGCCGGAGGAGCGAGTTCCGGCGACCGGACCTCCACGGCAGTCGGGGCTTTCAGGCGGCTTTTCTCCCTCACGGCGACACTAGGGCGGCTCCCACCGGTCCAGGAAAAGAGCTGGGTTGGAGGCCGATCGATTGGGACCGGTGCGGCGGTCTGCGGTAGCTGGATGGCAGCGGACGGCTCCGGCAGGGAGAGAGAGAGAGAAAGTCGGGAGGGAGGAGAGAGAAGAGAGAGAGAGAGAGCGGTTTGGGCCTTTCTGCCTAAAACCAAAATTAACAACCCCAAAAATCATACCCTAATAAAACTTACCTTTTTACCGGGTAAAATTTACATTTTTACCATCGTCATAATTTTCTCCTACGAATAATTTTCCGAAACAATCGTTTCTCAAAACCCCTCTAGGGACCAAATAAACTATATATTCATTGACAGAGACGGTAAAACTATTATTAATTCTAAGTCAGTAAATAAGGTAAAAATTTAAGGGTCGAGATGTGACACTATGTTTGTACCTATTTTTACACATCGGCCCACTAGGTCAAATGCGTTGGTTGCGAGGAAGTTTACAACATTTAATGATAATTATTACGATTATTTCGTATAATTATCATCATCATTATTAAGATTTTCCGAGATACATTATTTGGTATTAAAACCACATACCAAATATTGAAGCAACGACGATATATGACAACAAATTAACATTATGGCTAATCGGAAGAATTGAAGACCGAAATTTCAACATAATTAGCAAATCAATTCCAATGAAGCCGCAAGAAGAAAGAAATAAACGTGTGATTAAGGAGAAAGCAATACGGAACATATCTTTGATTTGGTCATTAAGATCGAAATATTTATTTTATTTAATTGTTTTCTCCTTCCTTAATTTTTATGTTTGTAATAGTATATATAGGAGACATATACCTCATTGTAAAAGGTTCCCGACCAACACAAACAACACTTCAATACAATCTCAAACACTTCAAATTCTCTACGAATTCTCTACAATATCAATCTTTTTATTCATGTTCTAGCATAGTTCCTTCTTCTTTTTATTCGCTTTCTTTACATTCTGCACTTTATCGCTTTCTTTACATTCCACACTTTACTTTCATGCAATTTCTTCCGCGTCTTTAAATTCATGCACTTTAGTTTCTTGCAATTACTTCATGCAATTTAAATTTTCGCTTTTAGATTCTTGTTCTTTTATTTTTCGCACTTTAATTCTTGTAAACTTATACAAAAATCACAAAAAAAATATAGCCATTATCGATGAAAACGTTGAAAGCAACAAAGAGGAGCAACATCGGTGAGAACGCCGAAAGTCCTTGCAACAAAAGCAAGAGAACTTAAAGGCTGAGACGGTTCCTTCCTCGGCCTACAATCACTTGGAAGAAGTTAGATCAGGAGCAAAATATTTTATCAAAAACCTCGCTTGGCCAACAGGCTGCGAGTTGGCAGGCCCGCGCACAACCAAGAAGGAAGATTGTTCTCAAGACCCTCGGCTCTCATCTCGGCCGAGATGATTTTTGAGCAAACAAATGTGAATGTTTATGGGGCTTTCTTGGGCGCCAAGCATGCTGCTAGGGTTATGATCCATGCGAAAAATGGCAGCATTCTCTTCACTTCGAGTGTGACATCGGCTAGTTGTGGTGAGTCTTCACATGCCTATACGATGTCGAAGCATGCGGTGGTAGGGCTTATGAAGAGTTTATGTGTGGAGTTGGGGCAATATTGTATTAGAGTTAATTGCATTTCTCCGTGCGCTATGGCTACTCTATTGTTAACAAATGCCATGGGTTTGGAGAAGAATATGGTGGAGGAATTGATTTGTGCTTCCGCTATATTGAAAGGAGTTGTGCCTAGATCAGAGGATGTAGCCGATGCTGCATTGTTCTTGGCGAGCGAGGAGTCAAAGTTTGTCAGTGGACTAAACCTTCTTGTTGATGGGGGTTATAGCACTACTAACCAATCGTTCAGTACGGTTCTGAGGAATTTGATGTCCTCAAACCAAGTTTTGTAAGCAGAATCTGATTCTTAATTTTTGCTAGTTTCACTAGTGAGTCTACTATATATGTGGATCTTTGTGCTTGCACTGCTATTATGCAAATCTAGTTATTCCAATTCATCAATCGTTTGGGACTCTCAGTCTCTTCATGGTTCAATTACAGCATGTGTGTACCAGAGAATTTGAGTACGAGTATATAAGTTTTAGCTTGCACTACATCATATAGGGCTGCATATTTGGTCCTGATCCAAGTCAAACCGATCCGATCCGATTCGAATAAGGCGGTTCGGATCAGATGCTAGCTAATTATGAAAAAAACACCTTTTGATGGATCCGATCCGTTTAACAAAATTCCGATTCGGATCGGATCCTGAAAAAAATAATGCAAAAATCTTATAACCTTTAAGGTCCCAAGGATAAAACACATAACTTTGAGGCTTTGACCCCTAATCTCTCGCCTAGTCGTCTCTCTTAGTCTCTCGCTTCTCAACCCTTTCTTCTCTAGTTCGTCTGCAATTGCGATCTCCAAGATGTAAGCTTAGCAATTTTGTTCTTCTCTTAGTTTCTGAATTTAGATATCTTCTCTTAGTGATGATGTTGCTTAATGCTTAATGTTATTTTGTGTTGGTTTGAACTTTTGAAAACTTGGAATCTTGGAAACATGTTTTTGCTTTCATGGAAATATGTCTCAAATTTTAGGCATTACGGATCTGAACCGTTTTTTTCGAATCCAGATCCATTCGGATTAAGTATTTAAAAATAAAAATTCAATCCGAAAAAATTAAACGGTTCGGATCGCAAATCCTATTTTTAAAAAATGAATCCGATCCGAACGCAGCCTTACTACATCATGTCGTTATGTGCGTGGTTTCGATTAGATTAATAGATTATTGTGTTAAATTCCAAAGAAAGAAGCATGTAACGGAGTAGAAAGGTCCACCACTAGAAATAGCCTCATAAGAATACACATTATTTTATGTATCTTTTGCTTCATACCAACATGTCTCAAAAAGTGGCTCTCACTCTCTCTCCATCTCTATCAACCCTAGCCTTCATGGTTTGGATGTTTATAATCTTATCAAGGGTGCAAATCACCATCACGATGCAGATCATCAACCTCTATCTCTCGCTAGCTTGTTACGGCAATCTATCAATGGAGTCCAACGCAATCACCAAACATATCAACCTCTGGTGTCCTTCACCTCTTTCCAACAAGCTAGCAATAGTCGTTTGGTCGGCGAATTTCCAAACGAAGGCTTCCTCCTTCTCTGGCGGGGGCATCTATGGTGTTTTCTTATTTGAGATATCTCCTAGATATGAAACCAATGCAACATCAGGATTGACTTAAAATGGTGTTATTGATTAGTGTGAAGGCAACACATAGAATTTTGGATGGCGGCAGTGGTGCTTGTGTCAACGGCAGGCTAGGGTTTGCTCATGGGTTAGTCTTGGGCCAATTCTACTGGGGTTTCTTTTGGGCCTTAGCAGATTGGGGAGGGTTCTACTGGGCCTTTTCAATTGATGCTTAACTTTTGCTAGTTGGTCTTAGCCTAATTCTATGCATTAGATTATAGCTAATATGCTTACAGAATAAGTGAGAGAATAAGATTAATGGGTAGTTTATTCTATGTATCAGTATGAGTGAATTAATGAGTAGTTTATCTTATGTATCAGTGTGAGTTTTGACTCACAACTCCTTTGTCAATTTGTAGATGGTAGCGACATGATATGTAATGACTACTTCTAACCTTTATTTTGATTTGATTAATTTGAAAGTCGTAATGACATTTGATTTAAAAAATGATACAAGCTAATAAGGTATCTGAACCACAAAATAAAAAAGGGTATTATCTATTGCGGTTCCATTAGTCAAAAGCCACGTTTTTTTTTGATTGGGGATTAGCCTTAGTTAGATTAGGTAACACACACTTATGCAGGGTATCCCAGCAATTACCGAACTATTCCACTGCATCGCATGGGCCAGGAACGTGAACAAGCACTTGGCCTCACCACTGGCTGGCCAACTAGGCCACATGGGGTCTCGAACTCTAGACTTGGAGGATCCAAACTAGTCATTCTACCGCCCCACTATCCTTAGTGGTTGTCAAAAGCCACGTTTAAGACTTCAGTATCACTCTTTTTTTTGCATTAATTACTTTATCTTGCTCCTTAATTTGTTTTTTTAATGATTTTCTTTTTCATCTGTATATTTATCGAAATGCAAAAAATATTTTATCTTTCATCTATATATTTCCGTTTATAGAGTATTTAATGATAGGGTGAATAATGATAGGTTGGCAAAAACCGCATTTTATATTTTTCTCTCTGAAATAATGTTATTTTATGTACAAAATACATATGGATTAATAGATATCATTTAAAAAATACATATGAATGTCATCTTGTTTGATGATTCAATGTTTATGTTGTACATGAACCATATTATTTAGAATTGAAATTTGTTTAGTCTTTGTGGTTTGAAGTCGACATATGTTTAGTCCTTGTGGTTTTATTTTAATCTGAATAATTCTTATAGTCACGATTTTTCATCCAAATAGTCATTCCATCAATTTTCTCAGTTAAATTGATGACATGGCCTTTAACTGAGAAAATTGTTGGAATGACTATTTGGATGAAAAATCGTGACTTTAAGGACTATTCAGATTAAAATAAAACCATAAGGATTATTTGGATGAAAAATCGTGACTTTAATGACTATTCAGATTAAAATAAAACCATAAGGACTATTTAGATGAAAAAATAAAATCATAAGAACTAAACAGATGTCGACTTCAAACTACAAAGACTATACAATATTTTACCCTATTATTTATGTGGGACATAAACCACCTTATGGAAACTGCCCAGCAGCCTATCAACAATGAATAGTTGATGAAAGAACAAAAAAACAATAAACAATCAATTAGTTATGCATTTTTGAGGTGAGTAATATTGATAACAGTAACTTGGGCAATTTTTATGCAGTATAGTCAAGATGGCCGAGTTGGTCTAAGGCGCCAGTTTCAGGTATCATTTTATATCTATGCACTCGTCTGAAAGTGCATGGGTTCGATAGAAGTTAACTATTTTATATCCTATCATTTTAGTTTCTGCTTCCTACATCTTACCCTTTTTTTTTTTTTTTTTTTTTTTTTTTTGCAAACAAGTATCTAAAATCATGCATGCGTTCACAAATGCTCTCATTATATATGTTATCATCACATGTAAAAATGCTAAGTTTCCTCATAGCTTTGATATGAGTTTATACAAACTGTTGTGTTTGTGTGAAAAAATTAGAATGATATTTTTTTTTTTGAAACATCAGAATATTTCTATGGGTATGTCTATTACCACCCTACACGCTATTGATTTATTGAAATACCAAAATACCCTGATGTAAAATTACAACAAGGGGCAATAAGTTGCTAGAAATTATAAGGGACAATAAGTTGTTATAAATTACAAATTTTTTTCTTTTTCTTTTTTATATTTTTGTTTTGTATGAACACAAATTTTATAACTCTAACCCAGATTTATCATATTCGGTCGTGAGTCTAAAGAAATTAGCATTTAACCTGAAGATGAGGTAAAAAATTTGTATTTTTTTTCTTTGTTGATGATTCGTCTATCCCTTTGCTCATTATTTCCCATGTCGACTTTGTATGTAAATTCTCATGGACAACTACTATACCGTATTTATGAACAACGGATAGATCAGTTCAAGAAACTTAGAAGTATGAAAGTTGTTGCCACTACATTTACATATATTGTGCATCTTGATATCGACTGATATTATTAAGTTGTTAAATTTGAGAGTTTTTCCTTGTTCTTTAACTTGAATTTATACTTTCATGTGAATTTTTGTTAACTTGATGATTTTACTTACTTTGAGTAAATCTGAATTTGACAAAATATATGAAGAGAATATAGGGTGAACAAAATAAAATTGAGAAAATGGTTTTTTAGGTATTGTTAATGGGTGAACAAAGTAGACTTACAATTAAAATTAGGAATGTGGGGTGTGAAGAGAATGTGGGGTAAGTAAAGTGGTTTATGGGGTGATAATAGACGCACCCTATTTCTATTTGTACTAAAGAGTTTTGATTTTTATTTTTATTTTCTGGATTTTGCTAGTGTTAAATCCTTTTTTTTTGCTAGTGTTAAATCTATAACAATCTAAACCAAACTAGGCCGAATAACACAGAAAGCCATCAGGCCCACATTCCCCCACTACTATAAAAACCTCAAAACCCTAGGCACACACTCCCTCACGCTCTCAGAGATCCCACTGCAGCCGTCTCCTCCCAAACCCCAACCCTCACACAGAGAGAGAGCTCTACCGCTGCCGCAGCAGCCATGGGACGCGTCCGCACCAAGACCGTGAAGAAGTCCTCCCGCCAAGTCATCGAGCGGTACTACTCCCGCATGACCCTCGACTTCCACACCAACAAGAAGGTCCTGGAAGAAGTCGCCATCATCCCATCGAAGCGCCTCCGCAACAAGATCGCCGGATTCTCGACCCATCTCATGAAGCGCATCCAGAAGGGCCCCGTCCGCGGCATCTCCCTTAAGCTTCAGGAGGAGGAGCGCGAGCGCCGCATGGACTTCGTCCCCGATGAGTCTGCCATCAAGACCGACGACATCGCCGTCGACAAGGAGACTCTTGACATGCTCACTGCTCTCGGCATGGGTGATATTCCCGGTGTCAGGGTCGAGTCCACTGAACTGCAGGCTGCTCCGGTCGGGTACGGCCGCGGCGGGCCCAGGAGGTACTAGGAAGTGGACCGGAGAGTTGTGTCTTTGGTTTTTTTTTTTTGATGTTATAGTACATTTGGTTTACGGATTACGAACTGTTGTCTAATTTGCTATGCTTTTTTGAGTTTGGATTATGAACTGGTGCTTTGTTGTTTATGCGAATCTCTGTTCTGGATTAAGATTTGAAGCATGCGGATTTATATTTATGGTGCTGCGAATCTGTGCTAATGTTTCTTATAATTTGTTAATTTTGGTTGACAGATGCTATATGGGGTTAATTGTAGATGTTATCAGTCTATTTAAGAATCATTATACTAGGGTTTAGATTTGAGTTTCTTTGGTTCCACAAATGATATTGTGGCTTCAGTGGTGTTCACATGAAATGATGTGAACACTACTGTACTGGCCTTAAGTTCCATGAGATGATATTGTCGCTTTAAGTTCCAGGAATGGAGCGATCAGCAATGAAATGGGCTGTTAGTTTGTTTAGATGTTAAAGAAAAAAAAGGCTTAGATGTGCATAAATCACCAGGCTCAGATCATCATTTTTTCGATGTTTGCATTTTCTTAATGCAAGTTCTGGAAAGAATTGTCTTGCTGAAAAATTTTCCATAATAACATTGTACATGAGGTTTGTTTAGGCTTTTGAGTTGGTTTTATGGTAGAATCATGAGTTTCATACTTACCTGATGTATGTTTTCTTTGGGTATGAATCTTGGTATTGTGTTGTTCCTTGTTAAGGAACTCTAGCAGTCACCAAGCAGAGCAGATTGAAATTCTGATTTCTGGACTGGTAACCAGTTGAGATTGTTTCATGGTGTTATTCTTCTTAAAGCTAATATTTCCATTGTTATTTACACATGAAAAAGCAATATTGCAATTTTTCTAAACAGATCATTCGTGCGAGGATGGGAGTGTATGAGTATAGATCTAGTTGTAAACTCAATGTTAAGCCAAAACCATGATAAATCTCACCTTCATTTGCTGTTCGCCTTATCATCAATGGATGCTGGTGACTGATATGTCAAAGCTCTATAATCGTTTATCAATAAGAATTTCAATCACATTTTGAAGTCTATATAAAGAGATTATTTTTACAAATTTTCAGTTAAATCGATGATCGTTAAGGAATTGAACTAAATCAAATTAATGGACAATCTAAATCTGTCAAACAAGAAGCTGTTCAAGTTTATAATTTGTGCCGTGCAAGTTTATAATTTGTAAATTACATTTATGAATGTCTTAACGATTTTCAATTTAAATGAAAATTTATAGAAATGATCTACTTATATATATATATATACACACACACAAACTAAACGTTCGAGATATGAATATGCAATCGAAAAATGAGTGAAATGAATAAGTACTCAACTAGTCCTTAACTTAGTGGTCCTCATTAGAACTACTCTCCTGTAAATACTAAATATTACACTTATGCATCATTTATTTTACCCGTACATGTAACAAAAATCGAGAACCCAAGAACGAAAGTTCAAGGACTGATAAATAAATAGACAGAAGAGCCATGACTTGTACAGTAGGAAACCATCCAAAGAACAATGGGATCACAGAAAGAATGAAAGTTCAGAAGAGACATGACTTGTAGAGTAGGAAACTGGAAAACATCCAAAGAACAATGGGATCCCATAAAGAACGAAGTTCAAGGACTGATAAAGAGTCATGACTTGTATAGTAGGAAACCATCCAAAGAACGATGGGATCACAGAAAGCTGATTCCCCATGGAGAAGGAAGATTTTTGTAAACCTGTAGACATTCAAATTACAACCATTTGCGGATTCTGTACAAATATTACTCACTAGAATTTGCTAGGCCAACCATGTTGAGCATATGACGATCTTCCTTAAACCTCTCCAGTACAGTGCCTTTAGCACCGTCCTGTTTTTGTTCATCTGCTGATTTCCTAACAACTCCCCAGCACTCTATGACTTCCGGGCATATACGGCTAGTCTTAGAGAGGCAAGGGGAACCAAATGTGGTACACTCGAAAGTGTGCCCCTGATCAAAGTTTGCCGAAAGGAAGAGACCAAAGTGATTCACCTTTCCTCCAAAACCAATACCATTCGGGATGCTCTCTGAACCAAAATTCACAGCACACTGGCAAAAAAGGAAAAACATATATGATTTATAACTTGAGCTCACAAAAGCTTTAGTTATGCATATGATGCAGTTTTACTCTATGAATACAACTAAGAAAACCTAAAAACATTCTTAGTCAGAATAGCAAACAAATATATAAATTTCAAGTGATCTAAGATACCAAAAACAATATTGAATTGTCTTCTTGACAGTCTGGATATTGAATTCCATAGCATGACAAATGCACTAGAGTAAAGGTAATCTAAGCTAGAGAATTAGCAGGGGTTCCACTCTACCAGAGTTTATACATTTGATAGTTTATTCAAGACTTTTTCACAGCACCTATTAGTGTTTCTCCTTAAATTCATATCGATTCGTGATTTGATGAAATATCAGAAGATACAAAATGCTGTGCTCTTTCTGCCTACTGGAAATCATGTCAATCAGTCATTAGATAAAGAAACATTCATGCCATACTGATGGTAGATAGTTTAGGGAAAAAACAAACAAACAAACAGAAGGCAAGAGTTGAAGGCCACAATCTGTCTTAGATATTACACAGCAAAGCCCACTACTTTAGAAGCAAATGAGATCCATCAGAAACTCACCCATTGTATATTAGTGTTTGCTCCAGTAGGCCTGAAAATAGATGCCTTCGGATACAATTGGAAAAGAAAGGACTTCAAGTCACCATAGAAATCGCCATGCCTCTCCCACGGTTGGGAAGCATAACCTCCATATACATAACCATCTTTGTCCTTGATAATGAATACAGTTGGCCCCTTGTCGTTTCTGCAGCTCATTGAACAATAACCCATTCCAGGCCAGATTAGTTCCAGCAACTGACAAAATGGAATATAAATAGAGCAAGCGTTTGGCATTATCTAACTATGGGAAAGAAATGAATACTGTTGTAATCTATAACCTTTTCAAACAAACAGGGGAATTAAAAATATCCTAGGGGATTAAAAATATCTGTTTGGACCCAGAGATATGATAGAAAATGAAAGGAATCGTCTGGTTGAGTCATACGGCCACATAACGTAAATCTAAACCCAACAAAAATGGGCCCATATGGATATTGCGCTCACTGCTTAACTAAGAATGCACAGCAATTCCACTTAGATCTAAGATTTAACTCTCACAAAGCAGTGATAAATTGACTACAGTGCAAAGACATATTTGACTCAACATACATTCGACACAATTTTGCTCAATTGATGCTTAACAGAGAAGAAAGTTAAAATGCACGAAATATACTCACGATATGTTTCCCACAAATGTGTTGAAGCTCAGACCATTAACAGCACTATGGTACAATAGTTTCCATTCTCCCAGCTCTTGGTGAGGAAGGAGTCCTCCTATATGCCAGGCATAAATCTCATTCAATAATATCATATTTGAGTTGATGTTCTCCACTTGCAATAATTGAGGAACTTGAGAACCTGGTCTGCCTACATTGAGGGAAACTCAAAAAACAAAAGTCAGAAATATCTATCAAATTTCACGTTCTCTTAAACTAATTGTGATGACCGTTTATAGTGTAAAACCATAAGCCATAGGATAAGAGATCGAGTAGAAAACCTTGATCAGGTGGAATCAATAAGCTTCCAAGGAACTTCCTGACAGAAGGGAGAAGAGTGCACCAATTTCTGAAATCTTCAAAAGACAAACTTTCCTCAGTGTGTCCTTCATCGTGCTTTGTAAACCGTGCAGCATTAAGAAATGCATTCACAGTTTCACGATATGTACTTGATCCAGGTTCAGAATTTTCCGTTTTGAATATATATTCAAACATTGCAACCAGAACACCTTTCAGATCAGACCTGAATGTTTATTCCTGTTATCATATATATCATAGACTACATAAAAAAGAATTGCAAGGCGAGTACTTATAAAGGCATTAAAAAGAGCAATCACCAAACTGTTCCTCATTTCTGCAGCCCACAATAGCATATACCAAATGCATATCTTAGAATGCCAATCCCAAAGTCTAAATCACCACAATGACCATTTATATATTTCTAGACAATGAAGCTGTAAGCACACTGAAACCAACACACTAGCAACAGACTTAACAACAGTATTCAACTCCACCGCCACTACTTTCACAGTACAAAACATATAATTATGTAAACAGCATACTATTGTCATCACTTGCAGTAGGATTTACCTCCCCAAAACGCCGTCACCGTTTAGGTCCAACAATTTATATATGAACTCTTCAATATCATCTCTTGTTCCCTTCTCATAAGTCCCCTGCGAACACCACAAACTGAGCAGTCAAAAACCAAACAAGCACAACAATTTCACAACCGGGTTCAATAGAAAGTACTTTACTTTGGCAACCACCAGGTCTTCAAAAGTGAGCTTCTGGTCTTTGCGTTGCTGGGTCACTAAATCAAACATCCTATCTCCAAGAGGACCATGAAGCCCGAAATAACTCTGCCATATTGTAAAGCTATAGCTAGTTAGACAGCAACTACGCAATCAGGGAAAAATGAAAATCACAGAAGAATGAAAATTGACCTGAAAAACCGAGGGAGAGACGAACTGGCCTTCGCTGTGGGATTGAGCAGCCAAGGACTCGATCAGGGACTTGAGATCTTCAAGCTTAGTGTGAGTGAAAGCTCTGCAATCAGTTGGCAACTGAAGTTAGTTTGAGAGAGAGAGAGAGAGAGAGGAGAGAGAGAGAGAGAGAGAGAGAGAGAGAGAGAGAGAGGAACCTGGAGGCGGAAGCAAAGCGAGGATCTTTGTGAGGAGGTGACTGAGCGTTGCCCATGTCTCGTGTTCTGCATAGTCTGCAAACAGAATCGAGATATATCTGGAACACGATTTATATAGGTTTTCTTGTAGTTTCTGTTGCAGAGGGCTTCTATTTTAGGCAATATGTTCAAACTGCCCTATATTTCATTATAGTTATATTATATATTTCCGTTGTGATCTTTTTCTTGGATATATGGAGTGAAATCGAGGTGTCATGTGAAATTGAGTTTTTGTTGAAGGAAAATATATTATGTGTGTTTTGTTAAAGTAACTGACGAAAGTAAATAATAGAATTAATGATCGTAACCGTTTAATCAATTATCAATTAATCATTATGTACGTTGTTATTAGCGTTGAATATCGACATTATGTGTATGTAATTACTGTTGTAATCGACGTCTATATAAATAGGATCTCTAACACGTTATCACTTTGCTAAACCCTAAATTTCTTTTTGCCATACACCCCTGACGCCCACTGAAATCGACCTTGCACCTCTAAATCTTTGACCAGTCCAGTGCAAGGCTAGCACAGTACTAGCGCATGGACATTCTCACAGATGCTAACCCGACGCTTCTACCTCTTTTCTCCTTTTCCCTGTTTCTCTTTGTGTGCTTGATTTAATTGGTTTGATATTGATATTATTTATGTTGCTTCAGAATCGGAGACTCTAGCCCCGAGCGCGCTTCGGCGTCCTCTTGCTTTGCGCGCCTCCCCAGATCCCGGCCTAAGAGCCCAAGCACCAATCAAGCACCCAACATGTCGTTGTTCACCCCATGCACCTAGCCTTGCAGCGCCGCTACCTAGAGACTCGCGCGACCTCCATCCATGTCGGCCAGACCTCCCAAAGCGCGCGCACATCTACTGCTCCACCTCCAAGCAGCGTCGCCATACCTCGCCGCTTCGATTTTCCGTCATGGGCTCGAACTGAGGTGAACCAACGCCACAAGGAGGAACGCAAGGAGGAGAGAAAGAGATCTGGATCGGTGTCGTCATTGCCGGAGGTGAGATCGATCCGACCGGGTCTCGGATAATCCGGATACGTTGGGTCAAACGGGTTTCATCCACACCAGAAGGTAAAAAGAACTTTACCCCTTCTGATAAATCAGGTAATTTACTAAGGTAATTTGTTAAAATTACCCTGTGGTATAAAATATTTATGTTTACCATTTCACTATTTCCTGTGTTAAATGGTAAAGAAAGAAATCTGATTTACTGATTAAATTATTTACTGTTTTATATGGTAAATAATAAATGTAGATTCCCTATTTAATTTCTTGCGGAGTTACAATAACCCTATTATTTATGGTGAATTAAAATAAGTAAATATGGTTAAATGTGACTAATCATATAAACCTTATTGTTTTTGCATGTGACGATCAACATGTCAATTGTGGTGGTAACCCGATCAAAATATTATTTACGAGAGCAAACTATAGCAAGAACAATCGTTTTAATACGCAGTCTATATGGCAGACACGCAAGTATGATTTACGTTAAAGTTACCGCTTTCGTTAATTTTATGCTAATACATGATATTTAGCATGTTATTTGAAGAAATTATTTTGTATCGTTGTGACATATTACAATGTTATATGCTATGCTATATTCAAAAATGTTATATGCTATGCATATGCAATTTTATTAAATGATTATTTTATTAGCATGTCATAAATTACGTTGCAATGAAAAAGTAATTTCATAGCATCACAATGACAAACCTTTAATTGTGATGAAGTATTTTCACGACGCATCGAAAAATGTGACCGTTACGATTGTTGGTCGATCTTGGTATCTAATTCTCATCCTTGGAAAATTGATTCAATGGATATCTATTAATGCATGATCCAACTATTTGACGTACTACACTCAGAAGAAAATGAGTGTAATAGTTGGGCTTCTGATGTGGAAATCACTTTTATGGAAGAAGATTATATTTCTCATCAACTTCTTGCCTGACACCAACGGTAAAGAATTATCTGAAATGGTGAACGTCAATGTTTTCCAAGATAGTTATGAAGGTGTAATACCTTATTTGTAATTAGACTATTTGGTAGTCTTAAAGTTTATTTTAATTAATAGTTTGATGAATTAGATTTTCTTAAAAAGATCTTTATTTAATTATCGTTGGCTTATTAATAAATTCGAATTCTTATTCTGAATCACTGAATTTCTTCGATCCATACGTAAATAATTACATGGTTCGAAATAGCACTATAAAGATGCAAAGCAATGCATCCACCAAATAAAAAAAAGAAATTATCAGAATGATAAGCATATCATCCTTCCTAAATCGAAATACTCCAATGAATATGAGTTATATTTTTCGAATTACACTCTCATATACATATAAAGAATGTATCAAGGAGAAATCGAGTGTTTATGAGACTACTCACAAATTATAGTCATTGATGCTCTGTATGTACCAAGAGCTAATCGAACTTTGTTAATTTTTCATAGATATTTGTGCTAACGGTTATCATATAAAAATCTATTTTACAACGTGATTATTGTGAATTTATCCATCCGGAAATGCGGACCATTAAAAAAATTGTGTGGTTCTGGATGACATTTCGACAAACTGGTCACATGTCGATTAACTATTCACAAGAAATGCTGCACTCTTAGCATATTATATGGGCTCATCACCCTAAATTATAAAATCTATAGTACCTGACAATGCTAAGAGTTCACATCAAAAGGACTTAATGACTATTACATGTCTATAAGGATCAATGTATAGTATCTTGTACCCCAAATGCATACATAAAAGGGCTTCACATATGCCACCATATCTAGGTACAAGTTATGCGCACCAACCTACATATACCTTCTTAGGGTTTTGCAATATTATACGCAGCCTTACTTATTCGTTCTTACACCCATTGCTAGCCAACCACTACGTACCAATTGGTAACTGGACATAAGTCTGAGATTTATGCATACTTGGTTGCACAACATATGTGCCTACTGCGCCCCCACAGCGCATCAAATAAAGGGTATTTCGAAACGAATAAGTATTTATGTTGGATACGGATCTCCAACAATTATCCGCACTCGGAACCCTTGTCAGGCGATCTCTTACTGATAAAATTGCAGAGTGTCACTTTGATGAGACAGTCTTCCCGTCGTTAAGGGGAGATAAGAAAAAATATTTTCTATGGGAACGACATGAATTGTCGTGGTTGCCCCACTCTGTCTCATCTTGATCCCCACATAATCTATACCTTGAACGTAACAGTTTCGATACCTGATACGTTTATAGATATTGCTGAAGTGACGAGATCACACATGTTAGCTGCAAATGCCTGCAAGGATAAAAGTCCCTAATAAGGGGCACGTCGCTGCAGATAGAGGCGATGCAACCACACTTAGTGGAGGTGTGGTTGAGGCCGTGGCTCCCTAAGAGAATAGGGGGAGGCCACTTGGTTCGATCAATACTTGCCTAAAGGAATTGGGTAAGTAAGGCACAACCTCATCAATGTAAAGAATCTATCTCATGAGATTGTCTTTGATTACAGTTATGTCCATGAATCAATACTGGAGGATGCTCCGATGTTTAAAATGATTCCAGAGACAAAATCTCAACAGATTACAAGAGTATATACACATTGATGATTCACACTGTTGCTCAAGGAATCATAGAGCATGAAGGTATCGAACCACGCTCTGTTGAAAAATGTCAACAAAGAGCATATTGGCCTACATAAAAGTGCGATCCAGGAAGAGCTAGATTCTCTGACAAAGAGACAGGTATTTGGTTTGGTAGTGCTAACATTACCAAGTGTAAAGCCCGTAGGACATAAAAAAGTCTTTGTCATAAAGCGTAATGAGAATAATGAATACCTAAAGGACAAGGCTTGCCTTGTGGTGCCAAGGTTTCTCGCAACGCTCTGGATTGACAACGAGGAGAAATAATCTCCCATGATGGAAATGCAGCTTATCGATGTGGTTACTACTTTTCTCCATGGGGATCTTGATTGGGAGATATCCATAAAAGTGCCCGATGGCCTTAAACCATCCAACTCAAGTAACTCAAAACCACGGAGTGCGTTTGTAATTAGAATTGAAACGCTCACTTTATACAAGTGACTACTTGAGTGGAAAGGGATATAAAATGATGAACTATGCCCCTGCGTACTCATAAAGGAAAGAGTTCTGGATTTGCAATTATAGCTATCTATGTTGATGATAGGAACATAGTAGATACTCTTGATGAAATAAGAGAAACCGTGAGCTATATGAAATTTGAATTGAGATGAATAATCTTGGGGAACTCGGTTAATAACGAGTTTGTGGAATTCTAATCCACCAGTCTGCATGTGTCCAAAAGATTCTCAGGCGATTTACATGAACAAAATGCATACTGTTAGCACTCCCAATGATCGGTTGTTGTTTGGATGTAAAGGAAAATTCATTTCGTCTAAAGGAAGATGACGAAGAAGGGTAGAGAAATGAAAACTCTTCTCTAAAGTGCAATAGACGCAATATTGTACGTAGCCCAATGAACACGATCGAGTATTACATTCTCATTGAACTTATTCAAGCGCCAACGCAGTGTGATCATTAGAAGGTATATGAAGAATGTATCTTGATACCTAAATGAACCATTGACTTGGGTTCATCCTATCCCTATAGAAAGACGAAAGGAAATGCAGATGGAACTGCAACCCTCTACATCAAAACCTCAAACGACGCTTTGTTTGGGGCTCACTAATGTCAGGTATCTATGGTCAATAGGTCGTTCCTAAACTGGTTATGTAATTGTCATTGGGAACACGACGATACCTTGTGAGAAACATTAGTCTCTCCTTAAGATTCAAGTAAAGCAAGGTCTGAGGACAATATGACAAACTTGTTTCTCAAATCACAATCTAAGGCTGTAACTTAGAAGCATGTGAAAACAAAGAAATGCAAAGAGGTTCCTAGCTCCCTTGATTGATGTAAGGATCAGGGGGAGTGTAGACTTCAGGGGAGTCTAACATGTAAACACTATCATAGGTGCGTTGTGCTCTTTTTCCCTTTGACCAATATTTATTTTGTCCCACTGAGTTTTGTTACTTGGCAAGGTTTTTAATGAGGCAATACCCCATGCACTGTTTTAACTTTGACTTGACACAAGGGGGAGTGTTGAAGGAAAATACATTATGTGTGTCTTCGTCAAAGTAACTGACGAAAGTAAATTATGAAATTAATGATCAAAGGATGTAACCGCTCAATCAATTATCAATTAGTCATTATGTACGTTGTTATTAGCATTGAATATTGACATTATGTGTATGTAATTATCGTTGTAATCGACCTCTATATAAAGAGGATCTCTAATGAAATGAGTAGACCATTCGATTCTATTTTTCCTATAACAGTTTTGAGTTTTTATTTTTTATTTTAGTGTTGCTATTAACACACTTGTTGTTGGTATATATACCGCAAGCATAAGCAACGACCTCGTAGACCGTTTTTCCGGTCACGAAGGGCCCCGCCCCCGACATACTTTCGGTAGACCGACGTCTAGGCTACCTCGCCATGGTGAAAGATTATCCATGTCACATCGACAATGTGCTTCTCTATGCTCCACAAGAAGACACAATCATAAGAAGATATATATGTACTTAGTCCCACATCGATAATATGTAAAATGAGGGAACCTTACTTAGCTATAAAAGGAAGGTTTCCCATATGTAGAAGGCTCTCGCTAGCTGGCTGAATATCCCTCCCCCGATCCTTACTCACTCCATCTTGGAAAGCTCTTGTAACACCAAAGACATATTGGCCATGATAGTTGATTCTAAAGTGGACGTAGTTATATCCTCCGTTGGCATGGTGAACTACTATATGCCCTTGTCTCTTGCCCATGATTGTTCTTGTTCGTGTTCCACCATGATTCTCCATGATCCCAATCTCCGGATTATGCAGAAACATTTGGCGCCGTTTGTGGGAATCATTACAAAAAGTCATGTTGCTCCACCAAGAGGCCCCAAGAGGCAAGAGGCAAGAGGCATGAGGCGTTCCACCGAGAGGAGAGGCATCCTTCCAAGAGGCAACTCCCTTCGATAGGCATCATGACCGAGAGACATCATGCCCGATAGGCATCATGACCAAGAGGCATCATGTCTGATAGGCGTAATGACAAAGAGGCATCATGCCCGAGAGGCATCATGAACGAGAGGCATCCCACCGAGAGGCATCATGACCAAGAGCCATCATGACCGAGAGCCATCATGCCCGATAGGCGTCATGACCGAGAGGCATCCCACCGAGAGGCATCCCATAGAGAGGCAACTCCCCCGAGAGGCATCATGCCCGAGAGGTATCCCACAAAGAGGCATCCCTCCGAGAGACAACTCCCCCGAGAGGCATCATGCCCGAGAGGCATCCCTCCGAGAGACAACTCCCCCGAGAGGCATCATGCCCTAGAGGCATCCCACCGAGAGGCATCATGACCAAGAGGCATCATGCCCGAGAGGCATCATGACCAAGAGGCATCCATTTGAAAAACAACTCCCCCGAGAGCCATCATGCCCAAGAGGCATCCCACCAAGAGGCATCATGCCCGAGAGACATCATGACCAAGAGCCATCATGACTGAGAGACATCCCATCGAGAGATTGGCATTCGACCGAGAGATTAACATTCGACCGAGAGTGACATTCGACCGAGAGATAGGCATTCGACCTAGAGGCATAGGAAATCAACCGAAAGGCATAAGTCATGGAAATCCCGAGTAATATCAAGCGGGATAGGCAATCAACTGAGAAAGGCATAAGTTATTGAATTCCCGAGTAACACCGAGCGGGATAGGTAATCGACCGAAAGACATAAGTCATTGAAATCCCGAGTAACACCGAGCATGATAGGTGTTCCACCGAGATTGGCATTCCACCAAGATAGGCACTCCACCTCTCTCAACAACTGCGTAAGAAGTATAAGTCCCGGATAAGTGTCCCCGAGAGGCCGGGGCTGGGCAATTTATATCATCCCTTTAAAAACGGAGCAAGTGGCTTGATAAACCATAGACAACGTTAACACCCCATCACTCGAGTAGTAACACATGATATGGAAAGGGCTCGCTACCTTTGTCCATAGAAAAACGTAACACCTGGATGGCCGTAGAAGGGGAACCAACGATACCTTGCCATTGGAAACATGAAAACACCTCACCCGACCGAAGAATTTTTGAGCCCGGGTTTCAGGAGGGGCATTTTTTGTCTCATCGACGGATATAAAGATTACGGTGTATATTAAGAAAAAGTAAGACCCGGAATCAACATTGCCCGTTCAACACACGTCCCGAGCAAGACTTGGGGGGACATAGTGAATCTGGTCACTCCCTTCAAAAAGAGAAGAAAATCGTGAGAAAGGGGAGAGAGAAGTAATTCCGAGTAAGAGAACCTTCTTCCTTAGAGAGTTGGGGGGACAAGGGGTGTATGCCATTACTCGTCGTTATTTATGCTTGGCGGCATACAATTTATTTGTAACTCTCCAAGTAAGATGACCCTCTTACTCGGGAGTTGGGGGGACATGTTGTTAGTATATATACCGCAAGCATAAGCAACGACCTCGTAGATTGTTTTTTCGGTCACGAAGGGCTCCGCCCCCGACATACTTCTGGTAGACCGACGTCCAGGCTACCTCGCCATGGTGAAAGATTATCCGTGTCACATCGACAATGTGCTTCTCTATGCTCCACAAGAAAACACAATCATAAGAAGATATATATGTACTTAGTCCCACATCGATAATATGTAAAATGAGGGAACCTTCCTTAGCTATAAAAGGAAGGTTTCCCATATGTAGAAGACTCTCGCTAGCTGGCTGAATATCCCTTTCCCGATCCCTACTCATTCCATCTTGAGAGCTCTTGTAACACAAAGGCATATTGGCCATGATAGTTGATTCTAAAGTGGACGTAGCCATGTCCTCCGTTGGCATGGTGAACCACTATATGCCTTTGTCTCCTGCCCATGATTGTTCTTGTTCGTGTTCCACCATGATTCTCCATGATCCCAGTCTTCGGGATTATGCAGAAACAACACCGTATTTTACTATTAACATATTTAATTTATTTTTCTATAATTATAATTTAATTATTTTTACAAAATTACCTCTTGAATTTGTTTTATGATTGACTGTCATTATGAAATGGTGTGTAAATAGCAAATTAAGGTTTATTAATAGCACCACCTTTATTTTATCCACGGCTTATTTATATGTGTAGGTCGAAAAGTAATGATTTGAGCCTGTAATCCTGACACAAACACAAACATATTCATTTATACGTGGCTCAATTTCCATTAATGGAAATTGCACTAAAAATTGATTTGCCTCGTGTTCTTCGCTGAATAACACTACCAAATGACTGAATATCCTGTATGTGGCTCAATCAGAGTGATGTGTAGCGTACACGGCTACAAGCAACCCAAGCGAGGCGATCAACGTCACCAACCCATCACCACCAACTGACTTCTCGTCCTATCCTCTACACCCGACTCTCAAGGAAGCCAACACTAGCCCGAGCTTTCCATCCCCAACATGACTTTTGTGTGATTTGGTCGTCGAAGACACCACCTAGCCTTAATTCTGACTGGACACCTATCTAAAATCAGACGTTATGGCCCACCTGACGTCACTGTTAAGAGGGAGTGTCGTCGGACAAGACTTGTTGCTCATTCGTATTTGACCAAGATTGTGCGAAAGCGTTGTAGGTGAGAAAAAAAAACATTTGTCATGAAAGGATACATTTAGGACAAAGGTTATTGTATTATTACTAATGTGATAGTGAGACCGGAAACAAAATTACAATATTAACACCTCTAATTGTAGATGCTGAAATGCAAATTCTAAGAACTTGAACGACCGAATTGCAAAAGTTTGCAAAAGATGGTAGACTGCCGGTATAAACAACAATTGTAAAGGTGAAATGGGAAGCCAAAACCATCGTTAACAATATATCAGCGAGAAAAAGAAAAAAAATTAGAGGTGGGAAGTTCTATAGTTGAAAGCTCCTATTATTCTATATATACCACAACAGAACACAACAAAGTGGAAGACGCGTTAATGGCCCAACCAACATAAGGCCATCTATGTGTTTTCTTCCAGACTTGAACAGTCGAGCAACACTGAGACATGCCCTTCTTCTTCTTCAGCTCAGATCTGTAAGTCCCACTGAACTTCATTACCCTCTTTCTCTTTTACTATTTATCTTTTCTGGGATTATTGTTTCGGTTAAACTTTACTCTTCCAGTCAGTTTTTTTATATTTGGGATTGGGATTACGGATTATTTTTTGGTTGGTGATGAAAATGTGGGCAGCAGAACTTTAATCCTATAGTTCACAACTCAATAAGTTTTAGATTCAGGACTTGTATTGACTTACTTTTTGCAGAGTTGAGAATTAAAGATTTTAGATTTTAGAGTTCTTGGTGAAGCATTAAGATAGGAAATTTGAGTTTTTTTTTTTTTTTTTCCGATTGCATTTTCTTGGTGAAGAAAGATATTAGGAAAGAAAGTTTGAGTTTTTATTTATTTTTTATCTGCACCCAATTGCTAAAAAGAAACTAGTATTTTTTCCTATATTACCAACTGCTCGTTTCTGTCACTATTTATCAATATAAAATGAGAATCAAGATGTGATCTTTTTGGTCAGAGCTAATAAAAAATTCAGAACATGATTGTGTAGTTACAGAATTGATAAGATCCACCAAAGAATGTCATTCATGTTCGCGTCTGATTTCATGAAACTGAGGTTATAGGAATGTACCTATGCTAATTTGTCAATCTGTGACAGATTTGGTGACTGCTCCTTTTGACAATGTCAAGACCCTGGGTACTGGTTTGTCTTCTCCTGTTAATCGTGTTTACGTCACAGCTAGAATGGAAGCAGCAATATGGGAATGATGAGCCAAGTCCAAACCCTTCAAAGAAACAGCAATATATATCTGAAAGGGAAGAAGCTGTGAAAGAAAAGGTGACTTCTTTTTTGCCTAGTAGTTATACCTTATTGTGTGTTTGCCTGTTGAAATTTGTTTCAGTGTTTGTGACTTTAGGAGATGTTAGAAATATCGGTAGTAACTAGACTATCAGCCTGATCTGGCCAGGAAGAAAACTTTTTTAGATTTAAAAGTTATGATGTATGCAACCTGTGGGATCGACACTTTGAGTTGTCCTGGACCTGTGGGATTGACCAACCTTTGAAGAGCCCAATGAATGTGTGATATTATAAGAGACATAAGCAGAAAATTGTTATTTGGGTTTTTTTGTGGGTCGACTTCTCACTTCTAATTCCAGTGGTAAGCAGAACTGAACCACTTGTTCACATTTCCCTCTTTAGTACATTGTAACCTTGCTTTTAATACTAGTTCAAAGAAAATAATCTTTTACAAATGACATGTGAACAATCCTGATATGAGACCTTTAGTTGATCCTTTGAGGCCCTGTGAGTGTTGAAAATGTGGCCATCAGTTAGCTCAAGACCCGTGGTGTTTCCCAGTTCACACTGGTGTTTCTTTCTAATACATTGTATACTCATCTTTGATATTTCAGGATGTGCTTGTCAGAATATTTTGAACTTGAATCTCGCTCTTGAAAGTTGTTCTCGTTTGTTTTCTAGCTTCCATACATTGAAGGATGCTTCTCCCATTGACACAACTTTGTCTATACAACGAATATTCCGTACCAAAAAACCTCTGCCTTATGTGGTAACATGGTGGGTTGGGGTAACCCGTAACAGTGGGGTTATGTTTGTCTCGTGAGAAAAAAGAGCTTTACTCTTTTTTTTTTTCTTCTTTTGCATCTATATTCAAAATTGGTGAGCAGACAGCGGATAGCTTATCTCTGCCCTTTGACTCTGCTGACAAGATCCAGGCTAAACTAAACATCCATGGGAAAATATTTTGGTTTTGATTCAAGCATGCGATAGAAACTCCATTTAACTTACGTTGATCTAGGCCAGAAGAAGACCTACGTCAGCATAACCCTTCTTTGAAAAACTATTCTCTTTATTCATTGGGTGAAGAATTAAACCACTATCAATTTCTTCATTTTCATTCTCCAATTTTGCTGTTCAACTTGTGTTTTGTCTTTCATTATATTTCTGGACTATGGCTTCATTTTCTGTTTTTGTTCCATATAACATATGATATTTAGTGTCCAAGTTGGTGACTGTAACCAGCACCTTAGGAACAAATTACGTGCAGTAGAGAAAACAAGTGATACAACCCTTCTCTTCCTACTCTTCCACCACCAGCTACTCCCATATTGTTAATGGATTACATGAGCTTCCTCAACTGCATCTCTCTCTCTCTCTCTCTCTCTCTTCTCTCTCTCTCTCACACACACACACACACACACACACACATTAACTTAGCATGGATGAATGAAATAGGAACAAGTGCGTTTCATATCTCAGTGTCTAACGGGAAGAGGAAGAGCATCATTTGCGTATATGTTTCTGCAAGAACAAAATTGCCTTGATGCATTAGATATGGTTATTGCAACTTCAGCGTGGTACATTTATTCATTAATGTCGCTGGCTTTCCACTTTTACAGATTATCCTCTCTCAAGAGAAAAATATACAGAAACTTAATGAGCTTGTGCGGAGTCTTCGAGAACAGTTGCTACAATGTAGAGGTGAAAGTGAGGTTGTCAATGGCACTGCCACCCCTTTAACCGAACTTCTTTCTGACCTTGAAAGGCATGCACTCTTGGAGGATTAGTCATGGATCGTACGCTTTAAACATCATATATGTATCTGTAAGTAGGCACAACGAAATTCTTTTTTACTGAGCCATTTAGCTTCATCTGAAACAGATCCTTTAATGCTTGAATGCCAGAATGCAACATTGAACCCTCATCTCATCTGGATCTGTGAAGTTCATGTCTTAGTCTTTTGACATTCTACTGAATATATATGTATCCGCGGCAGTCACTGGTAGTCAAAAATGGTGGATAAAAGCATGCTGTTGTTCATTAACCAAGGTTCAAATGTGTTCCACTAATTGCATTTTTTATTTATTTATAATGTTTCTTTGAGCATCATATAACCTGTTACTTCAACACGTTAACATCAAATGGATGGAAAGTAATTTGAACTTGCATCAGATAAAGAGAATCTCATCTCACAAGTAACTTCAAGGTTACAGATAGATGCTGTAAATGGGGAGTTTGTATTGCCCATCTCTGTCTTTCCCAGTAAATTGGTTCTCACTAAGACCCAAGACCTTGATTGAACTACAAAGCCTGGCTTATAGTTTACTGTGTTTCTGGATTGAGTTAGAATTAATTAAGAGTTTGTCAATTAGAAGAATCTAATGGTTTTATGTATCTTCCTGAACCTGTTCAGTAATTCTGTGTATTATCAATAACACTTCTGAACAGCTTGACCTTTCATATTCTTGTTGATTATGTCCACTCAATGAGGATGAGGGATTAGTAGGAATGGTTAGGCTAATAGTTTGCTCTCCTAAGGTCTGGGGTTTGAACCTACTATCTATAGTTACCTAGCTATTTGATAGTGTCTTGTGCATCTTAAATATTGTAGGTTTGGCAGGGGCACATATTCTGAGCCCGGATACGTGAAGTGTGTTTGGAGGATTTTTATGTTTTGAAAATTAAAGTACGAGTATTTTGTTAAAAAGAGAACAGTCAGGAGGGATGTATGAATACTGTTCACATCTCATATTAATTGTGTGAAGTCCATTGAGACTGATGTTTGGATTAATTAGGTGAAAAAACATGGTTGCATAACGAATCAGGAGCCTAATGAGGTGAGGCACTTTTGGTGATTATTGGTTTTAAGATGGTAATTGAGTTAAGTAGTTCCTTATATAAAATTATTGACTATGTAGATCGACAGGGAAACACAATAACTTTGTACACAATATATGTTGATAAGATATAAGATCATAGGTAGGAGGGGGCCTGTACACTCCATGGATGTTTAATTAGATGGCATTACCAGAGATATAAGAAGTAAGAACCATAGCTTTGTAACTTCTGTGGTGCTGCTTCAACACTAACAAGTGTTGCTCCTGCATCACCACTTCTAGGTTTTACATATGCATGATGACGTTATCCTTGTGTAATATTCAACATTTTCTTTTCCCACAAGACTACTCCCCGATGCTGTCTCAACCCCCAAATATGAACAAACAGCAACTGCAATATGAAATTACTGTCTTATATTTCAAATTATAGTTCTTTGTACAGATACTTAAATGCGACAGTGCTGTAACTTCTTAGAATCATTTCTGCAAACATCATTCATGGTGGATACCAGACCTTCCTTACCTACTTTGGTTTCCTATCCTTTACGTATCCATGGTTAGACAACCATGTAATTCTTTGAGATTATAGAGAGAGGAGTTGTGCCCTGGTATCTGCCGTTAAAGGACTGTCCCTGGTATCTGGCATGTGAATTAGCTTCTGAATTTCATCTTGCTCCTATTGTCTCTCAGACAGATTGGCTTAAACTGGTTCAGAATAGTTCGGCTTCTAGTGAGGATGATTCGGTGTTTGGACAGGTAGTAGCAGATATTAGAATGGAGTTGAGTGATTTTGGGAGTCCGATTTAGTTGCTGATAAAATGGCTAAGTTGGCTCTCAATCTAGGCCTTCCCTACCGTTGGTATGGTTCTGTTCCTGTTGAAATTGAAGGTTTACTAGCCTCTCTGTGTAACCCTTAATTCTTGAGCAATGAAATTTTCATCTTTGATTAAAAAAAATTAAAATAAAACTCAAACATATTTATTCTAATAGAGCTGGCTTGGTTAGTATTGAACTATTAATAATTTCCGTGTTGTCTAGTATATGTATCCACTTTTGCTGTTGTAGTATTGTACGAGAGTCTCCGCGTATCATGTATATTTGGCGAGTCAATTTGGTTTATGTTAGTCCAAAGTACGTCCATTTTTTCTTGGTAAATAACAGCAGATCATTTCTGTTTTCGGGTTAGAAAGACCAAGTCAAGTTAGTTACTGAACCCATCTTCCTAGTAGTTATATCATGAAATGGTCCCAATTTCTTAGAAGGTAAAAAGTTGGGAAAATTCCATTGTGTGAATTTTTTTTTCCCACTAATAAACTCAAATTTCAAAATTTCCATAAGCCTGTACCTCTTTAGAGTGTTATTCCCATAAACAAAATTTTCAACTTTATACATATTTTTGCTGACAATAATACCCTCTATTTTCTCTATCTCTCATGTCTCTTCTTTTTCCGTCTTCTACAGATGAGATCTCTCTCTCGCTCTCCGGCTGCAAAGATCTGACCAGAGAGAGGAGGTCGTCGTTGACGGCAAGGAAGAGGTTGGTGAAGCCCTAGTCGGCGCTGAAACCGTCGTTGGCAAAGCCGTCGACGCTCAGCGAGGCTCAATCCGTCGTTCACATCATTCTCCGACTGATCCCCCGGTGCCGTTCTTCTCCAGAACGCTGAGGCTGCACAAATCAACATGGCCGACTTCTCCAACGTCGATATCTTGTGGGCGGAGGTGATCATAGCAACTTCCGGCAACACCCCAACCTCTGAGGACCTCCAACTGCTTCGGATTCCTAATTCGACCTCTGCTCGCTTCAAATTCGACGATCCCAGACTGTTCGCTCTCAACTTTGGCAAATTTTGCCTCGATTTTAGTCACGCCGGTGACGATTAGGAGCTCAACATTCACGTCTTCGTGACTGTCAAGTCCGGTCAGTACCGCTTTTCTAATTTCTTGTTTCGTGAGTTTAGTACTTGTTTGGAATTGAATCGTAGTTGATTTTACGATTTACCGGCACCGACGTGAGAAAATTATCCAGATTCCGTTCAATTAGGATCTGAAGATTTATCTGTTATCTTATATTTCTCTTTTGTATCCATATACATCTATACCAAGTGTTATCTTTGTTTATAAATTGAATTGTTTGAAGTAATGACGAGTGAACGCGAGGGAGTTTGAACTTAGAATGAGGCTGCTCAAATTGTTCCAATTCACTATAATGCCTTATTTGAGTGATACATGAAATTTGTTACCGTATTACAAATTTCAGTTTTTGGTTGATGAGAAACTCTTTTAGCCTTTTGATATTTCTATCCATTGCAATTTTGATTTAATTTGCACATGGTTGTTTCAGTAGGGATCAAGAGAACCTGTAGTTTTATATTACACTTAATGTTGAGGTGTGTATATATCCATTCCATTTATTTCTTTAGATTTTGATCTTTCTCCTGCATCATGCATAAAGTACTCGATACTTTCAAATGGCATTTACATGTTGGTGCTTTCATGGCTGATCGTTTCTTAGACTTCTATCATTATTGCACGTTTTCTGTGCAATTTTCTTACAGCTTTGTTTTTGATAAGTTGACTGTTTTTGATTTTTTGTAATGAATAAACTAGCATAGCATGTTTCGTTTTAATCATTGTTATTGGTGTTGCAATGTGATTATAGGTATTGTGAGGTTGAGGCTTTACTGCAATGTTATTGACCATGTGGATGATGAAGTGAATAGGCAGTTCTTATTGGATGTTCTTCGTGACAAAGGAGGGAATCGGTATGGTTGGGGCGAATGAGGATAATAATGAGGGTGAAATGATAATGTAATTTTATATAGTGATTAAGGTAGGTCTTTTGTATTTTTATATGACTTGGCTCTATTATAATGTAACTTTCATGTTGAGATGAGATCTATAGAGGGGAATAGATGTTTACTGCCCCTGATAGACCCTTTACTGTCCTTGATAGACCCCCCGACACACCCCCTTCTGCCCCTAATAGACCTCCCGACACATCCCCTACTGCCCCTAATAAACCCTCTACTGCCCCCAATAAACCCCCTTACTGCCCCCAATATAACCCTTACAAACCCTCTACTGCCCTTAATAGACCCCTAATGAACCCCCTACTGCTTTCAATAGACCCCTACTGCCCCTAATAGACCCCCCCTAACGAACCCCCTACTGCCCCCAATAGACCTCCTGACGAACCTCCTACTGCCCCTAGTAGGAGGTCATACTGCCCCTACTGATCCTTACTGATCCCAGTAGGAGGTCATACTGCCCCTAGTAGGATGTCTTACTGCCCCTAGTAAGAGGTCCTAGTGGAGGAATATTATACTCTTTGTGTATGTCATATTGTCCTTCAATTAGGGCGTCAAGAGTCACTTGCTTTCATTCTTTTGGTGTAGATTTGGATAGAAGTTATCTTTTCAGTCTTACATCTTATAGAATATTATAGAGACTCTACTTCTTCCATTTCAAAATTTTTCTTGATACATATATACCTTATATCTTATGTTCAAGGGTCCTACTGCCCCTAGTAGGAGGTCTTACTGACCCTAGTAAGAGGTCATACTGCCCCTACTGATCCTTACTGATCCCAGTAGGAGGTCATACTGCCCCTAGTAGGAGGTCATACTGCCCCAGTAGGTGGTCATACTGTCCCTAGTAAGAGGTCATACTGCCCCAGTAGGTGGTCATACTGCCTCCAGTAAGAAGTTCTACTGATCCTAATAGGTGGGCATATTGCCCCTAATAGGGACCTGTTATAAGTGACTAAAGCACAACGGCCCCCGGAGTCCGGTCAACTGTCCCCGGAGCCCGGTCAAAGGTTGCCGGAGTCCGGTCAACATCATTGGTTGTGAGAATCCGGTCATAAAAACTTTATTTTATAATAGACTCTTATAATGGTCTATTGTAGTTTATTTAATTCATTAAGGGTATATTTGTTTTTCTGCTGTTTAAGTTAGCTTTTGAGAATTTTAAAATCTGATTTTGTTAGTGGGAATAAAATTCTTAAAATTAAGGCTAGTGGGTATTGTCCCAAAAAAGTTGCTAGTGTCCAGACTGCTCTGGCATCTCTGCTGCTGAATTAATGTTTAAAGTTTACCATTTCAGCAGGAATCTAGACTTCTAGAGAATTTCAATCAGGATACTTGACTCCACGTTGTGTTCTTTCTGAAGCTTCATGATTCTACATCTCTGGAAAAGTTTAAGGTTTTGTTTCCCAGATTTGTTTACTACACTGTAGCTCGGTGCAACTTGAGCGATTTCTCTGCTCGGATTGTGAAAGTAAGATGCTGGTATTGAAAAACCTAGTGCCCAGATGAAGCCTGATTACTGTAGATAATTTCTGATGGTTACATTTGGAAGTATGATGCAGCTTATTTAGTTTTGACCTTATGTAACAGGTGCAAGAAATAGAGTTATTGAGGAAGAAGATAATTGATTTTGGTTCTGCCAACTATGAGGTCTCTGGACCGAAAATCAACTGTGCCAAATTGAGTTACAGTTTGGAGCATCAGGTTAATAAGACTTGGTCTAGCTAACTTAAAATCTGGCAAACCTGAGCTTGGTATTACTTGATTATCTTACTTCCGCTTGACTTGTACACTATTCCTTCCAAACATGACCGTGCCTGTATGTCAAATAAAACTACTCTTGAAGTTTTGCTTGGCTTTTAGGTCATGATCAAGTTCGAGCTACTGCTAACATTAAAGTTTTACCAGTGATATTGCAGCTGTATATCAGAAGTGAGAACCTACATTCATAAATTACAAGGTATGGTGGCAATCACACGAATCTTTTTCCTGTACACAATCAAAGACAGTTAATGCCATAATTGGCAAGGTGAAATCAGAAGTACCTTCAGTCCTAATCAATTTCTTGAAATTGCTGGGCAAGTGGTAAGTACAAGTTCCAGGTGTTTCGAACCAGAGATTGATGCTCTGGTAATTTGTTAATTTTGTTGTTCAAAACTTGTCTGCTTAAGATATAAAATCTTAGATCACAGATTCATTTTAATAGTAGGCATTTCAAAGGTGAAGCTTTGTCCATTCTTACTTCTTCTATCCGACTCTGGAAGTTCTGCACTTGAAGGTGCATGAGCTGAACGGTTTACTCACTTTTAAGGTGAAAGAGGCAATGATGATTTTCATGTTGGCTTTGCTTTGTTAACTCAGTCCAGACAGTCCTCATTAGTGAATACTAAAAATTTGATCCTGGGAATGCTGTGCAGATTTATTTGACATCAATAAGACTAATGGCAAGAATACTATGCTTCTTTCAGCATTCCTTGCTGCTTTGTTTTGTTCTCGTTTTGTTTCGTTTTTTCTTAGGGAGGAATAGTCCACTCTCGGGCCAGACCTTGTTTGCAAGTTTAGGCCTTCTATAAACAGACTGAGCTACCAATCCTAACAACAGTTCAAGCAAGGCTAACCACTGTCGCTTAATGTGTCAATTGTCATAACAGTAATCTTGCATTCAACTTGGGTCTTCATATATAGCTATAGAGTTGTTTTCATATTTATGTCAAGCACATTCCTCCCTTAATGGTGTGATCGTACCCATCCTCTGATCATGAATGAGCCTCAAAATGATTTCAGAGCTTGTTGGCCATTCTCATGTAGGACGCGATGTTGCTCGTAGCTATTTTACCGGACATGTCTCCGGTAAATGGATTCGGAATCACTAAAAGGGTGATTCTGTAACCCATATGTACAGTACAGTAACTGTTTCTGACAAGTTCTACAGGGGATGCTTTAGAATGCCGGATAGCCATGGCCATGCCTTGTAATTATGTCAACTGTTATCAGTCCCTTGAAAGAAAACATTACATGTGTAAGTTTAAATCCATAAGCTTCAATCAAAATCAAAGGGAGTTCTCAGGGAAAGTGAGCAATATGTTGGCTTAATATATGGTTGGAGAAGAATTAATCATTTGCCGATAAACTGTAGCCTTCGATATTTATATGAAGGTCCATTAATACCCCTATAATTTTTCATTCCATGTGGCTGCTTAATTTAAAGAGAGCCAAATAAGATGGACATTTAGGTTCAAGCCTCAGCAAGTGACCAGTTATATGATTAGCCTCACAGTCCACATTAGGAAGCGCTTAAGGCACCAGCTCCTGAATGAAAAGTAATTAAGCTCAAATTTATTGATTCAGCCCCTACCCACCTGCTGGTTAGGTCTATTGATGGATTATCGATTGGCGAGCATTATACACGACTCTTCTCATTATAATACAATTCGTTTTTTTGCAAGTTAGATGTCTATACTTTTATCGGGGATGTGCATGTTTTTGATTTCATATAGTTTGCAGATCGAGGATCTTCAAAAAGAAATCCAATCATATTCCAAGTATGGTAAGCCCTATGATAGATAAAAGTTTCATGTTTTACAGTAGCAGAGTTTATCATTTTCCATAATTGTTTTTTTTTTACTGTGCATTAAAATTTGAATTTCCTAATTACTAGCATTATCAAACATGTTAATTTTATTTTTGTTGAAATAGTCACTTTCATAAATTTAAGTAAAGTGAGGACCTGAAGTAGTCATTACATACTCTATCGCTATCATCTACGGATAAACAAATAGTTGTGAGACATATCTCACCTAATACATAGAATATACTACCATTTAGTAATCGTACTTATAAAACATCCTAGGCTTAGGATCCTAAAGGGTGAACCCACAAGAAATAGAACATATTCCCTAAAACATAGAGACACAACAAACGTGCTATAGTGTCCGACAGGATAAACCCATAGGAAATAGAAAAAAAAAACTAGAGACTATAGTAACCTAAAAAACATGGAAAAGAATAGCAAATAACTAAAGAAAAAAAAAGCTAAACATAGAGACCCATGAGGCAGCCTACTTGGAAGGAATATGTCAAGCCTAGTCAGCTCTTTGGTCTAGTTCACCATCAAACTTTCAACCCTACTGCACACTCAAACGTCAAAACATTTAGCCGTCGCCGCCACCAGCATCAGCCCGGAGCAACACAGCTTGCCGCGGCCACGACCACGCCCATCGCATCCCAACCACCACAAAGTGCCGCCATGCCCATACCAACTGAACCTCATGCGCAGCTCTTGCCGTTGGCTCAGTCGTCCAAGATTCGTCCTTGGGGAATTGACACCTCATTTGCACAGTCCGCCATCACCTTGCATCACCCAGCCAAAACGAACTCGTCCAAGCCTACCATCTCCTCCATTAGATGAACCCCACGAGCAATAGCAGTTAATTTACCATCCGGCGAGCAACCTCTCGACGACGACAAGGCATGCTAGGAATCAGAGATTTATTGAAAATGAAATAACAAGTAAAGAAACGATGAAGAGTTTGGAGGCTACTTGTGGCAATTTTTATTGATATAAAATGAAGGTTACAAGAGTTTATATAGCTAGGGATTACAACAAAATGATCAAAACACCCTGCTCTATATTCTACTATAATTCTAACACCCTCCCTCAACCATATATATGCTTGATAACAAGCATAATGGTTGGAACAAACTTCACAGCCATAGCCAGTTTTCATGAAAGAAACAATTACAATGATAACATCCTAATTCAATAACCCAACACCCCCTTGAGCTAGTTTGTCTTGACTTTGTTGGTTGCGGCAGATAATGAGGCAACAAAGTGGAGAGCAATAGCAGCAGCAGACAAATCACAATATGAAGAAAAGCTGAAAATTCTTAAACTGTAAATTTGGTTGATAAGCTAATTTTGCAAACTGAAAATTTTAGAAGCTGCCTATGCTGCACCCTGCATATTCTCATTTTTGAATCATTCTTCTGCATACTTGTGGCATCAACACTTCAAAATATCATTTACAATTTCCAGCAACCTATCAACAACATATGTAAAGCCAATATATGATCACCATTCAAGCAACACAGCAGATTCACATCACCATTCAAAGTAAGAAACAAAGCAGATTCGGCATCAAATATGGAGGCATCTCCCAAAATAGACACAACTAGCACATTAAAGTACACAACATGTCACATCCCGACCCGTAAATTTTTATCTTATTTACTAGCTTGATTATAATAAGAATTTTACCGTCTTCGTCATTGAATTTATAGTTTAATTGGTCCCTAGAGGGGTTTGAGGGACGGTTAATTTTAAAGGATTATTCGTCGGAGAAAAATGTAACGACGGTAAAAATGATAAATTTTAACTAGTAAAAGGTAATTTTCATTAGGGTATTATTTTTTGGGGGTGTTAATTTTTGGAATTGGGTTGTATATAGAGGAGTTGGGCCAGATGAGTGAGGCCCAAAACCCATTTCTTCTCTCTCTCTCTTCTCTCTCTCCCTCCCGAGCCCTCTCCTGAGTCCCTCCCGCTGCCCAATTTTCCGGCCGCCCGTCCGCCGTCGTCCGGTCACCGTTCACCGCCGCTCTGGTCCCAAAAAGTCGGCCTCCAACCCAGCTTCCATTCTAACCCGAAAAGAGCTTCCCTAGCGCTGCCGTGAGGGAGAGCTGCCGCCCGAAAGGTTCGGCTGCCTAAAGCCCTCCGTCGCCGGAACTCCCTCCTCCGGCCACCAATCCGGGCAAGCTTGGTACGGTTTTGTAGCTCTCCTCCCGTGCAACAACCCCTCCAAAGGGCTCACTTCCTCTTGAGCTCGGTAAGGAGAAATTCGAAGTTGAAATTTTTTAGGATGTTTTCGTTTGATTGACCTAGTTAGGCTTGGAATAGGTGATTGTGCTAGTTAGAAAAGTTGTAGAGCATGATGAGAGGATTATGCTGTTAAAATTTCATAGGATTTGGAGGTCGCTGGAATCGGTCTCCGGCCGCCGCCGCTGTTTTGGAAATTTTTAAAGTTTTAAATGTGTAATAATTAGAGGAATTTAATGAAGTGAATTGTGAAATTTTCGGATGAGTTTTGAATAGGTTTGGAAATTTCCGTAGTTTGGTATTTTGGCGGTTAAATAATGTAAAATCCGGCTGTAGCATTTAAGTCAATTTCTGGGAAAGGTTGTATTTACGGCTGCCGAGTATGGTATTAAAGTTTGGGTCATTCTGATTTAAGAATATTGAAGTTAGGCAATGATGAGCGTGGTTATGGCTCTCGGTTAATTTTGTCAGTTTGAATAAATATTGGATTTTAGTGGGAAATTAATTATATATTTGGAACAGGACGTGAGGAGGCCCGAGCAGAAAAAGCCTCGAAGCGTGTTCAGGATTAGGCCTAATTTGTGAGTGGACCTTTGTTTTAATTGAAAAGCATGCGATGAATGATTTTTTTGATCATTTATTTCTTCTGATGAGACTTATTGATTTCTCGGCTATTTGACAATTTTTCCTCTTTTGGAGAAATCCCGAAAATGAGATTTTCGGTGGATATATATATATTTTAGATTTTATGAGTATAGTATGTATATAAATGCTAGCTAGCCATACGTACTTGGTCCGTCATAATGAGGTAAAATATCATTATGGCGTGGCGTGAGTGTTAGACACAAGCGTCATAGCCCTATATGAAAACTACTTTCTTTTTCGGTTTATTTAGGTTTTCATATATGGAGTTCACACGTAAATACACCGTCCTCTTCGGTCATAATGAGGAAAAATACCATTATGGCGCAACGTGAGCGTTAGACGCCAGCGTTGTAGCCTTGTATGAATCTTTATTTTTCTAAATTGTTTCTAGGATTCATACAAGGAGTCTGACGAGTGTAAATACATACGAATATATGTTTATATATAGTTTAGCCTGAGAGGTTCCATTTTATTTGAGTTTGTGACTAGCTAGTGCTAGTCGTGAAATTGCCAGTTTATGAGTTGAACACTTTTGAGCTGCCGCATGCAGTATATTTTTCTATGAAATTAAAATGGGAATGCATAAATATTTTGTTATTAAATTATTTTTGTCCACTCACTCTAACGTTATTAAATGTCTTTCTCTAGGCCATTCGTTTTAAAATGCCCAGTCTGCAGAGTTCGGATTGGATCTAGTAGGAGACGAGGCATAGTCACCCGTGTTTCCACCACCTTTCACCAGTAGGTTACCTGTTTAACCTACCGGTGTTTTCTTACTTCCGCTAGTGTCTAGTAGCTCTGAATACTTGGGTTTAATGTATATATTTTTGGTTGTGGGTGAAGACTTGTTGATATTTTAGAATATTTGACAGAGGATGTATATTATCTTAGATAATGTTTATTATCTTGTTGGTAGTGATTGTATTTGGGGAGCACGAAGGCTCCAGAAGTTAAAGGTGGATTGAGATTTTTAGGAGTGTTTGCAGGTTTTTGATTTGGAAGGGTTGTCCATTTCCAAGGGAGGTTGTACCGAATTTTGCGGTAAATCTTTCCTTAGAGATGGTCTCCGCACGATTAATCCGGGTTTAGGGTGAAATTCGGGGTGGGTCGTGTCACAACAATCCATAATCCAACTTGTCAAGCCTCTCTCACCAGTCCAAAAAAAAATTGAAAATTAATTTTTCAAACATAAACTTCATTCTTAAACTTTGAATCTTTGATAAAAAAAAAACTTCGATAAAAAGATGGAAAACTGATGAGATGAAGCAAGACAAACGAGAGCACAGATTAATTCCATGGTTTAAGTGTAGAGATGCCAAATCGGAAAGGGATTACCAAAAACATCTGAAGAAACCGATGCAATCTGAGGATAGGAGAAGGAGAAATTGATGTTGCGTGGAAGATGACTAGCAGAAGCACAAAGGTAGATTTCGTCCATCGATTCCCAAATTTTGAGGTTTGCCCAGCCCACAGAGAGAAGATCGACGACGTCGATTCCCATCACGGCTTTGACGGCAGAACAGGAACGCGGAGGAGAACGAAAGCTACGAAGCTTACCAAAGGATAATCGATCTGAAATTGAAAAGGGGGAAGGCCTTGAAATTAGGGGAAACGATTATACTAATGAAATTGAAAGAGCGCGGAAGCAAAAGCACACAGCCACAGAAACGTGACCATGACTCTGATACCATGCTAGGAATCAGAGATTTATTGAAAATGAAATAACAAGAAAGTAAAGAAACGATGAAGAGTTTGGAGGCTACATTGTGACTATTTTCATTGATGTAAAATGAAGGTTACAAGAGTTTATATAACTAGGGATTACAGAAAAATGACCAAAACACCCTGCTCTATATTCTACTATAATTCTAACAGAAGCCTACCGAAGCTTCAGGCTACCACCGGATAGACTAGATTTGGAGGATGGCTGCCCTAGGCTAGAGTTTTGGTGTTCGCCGTGGAAGGGTTTGTTCATGCATATTTACATTTTATCAAACATGTTAACGGAACAAGATCAGCTGGCCTATCTATAAGCCAAGGACCTTCCTCTAACTAAAAAATAAAAAATACAACTTTGAGTAGTAGATTGAGCAATGGTATGATCAACCTCATTGCTTTCACTCAATTTACAATGAATCGTTGAAATATTCATAAGAGAAGAATATTTTTAAATTTCACACAGCAATATATGATATCAGCATCCGACGGATGCTCTTGAACACAGACCATTTTATAAGAACTTTGGTGGCTATCCAAGCTTAATTTTCTTATTCACACAACATTGGCTTTAAGGAAAGAAAAAAAAAATCATCAAAACATGACTGCATAAGCCACGCATGCGTTTGTGCATGTAAAAATAGTTTTTTCTTGACCTAATGGCTAATAGCGAGCAAAACTTACAGAAGTTTATCTCCTTGAACTGAGATTGTGATTCATGCATCATCACCAGACCAATTGCTATTTATTTGGAGTATCAATGCTGTCGCTAAAGAGAGGTAAATGTATCATTATTTTCGTATTTTCTTTTGTCAGGTATTGTTGCCCAGCAAATCTGAAAAACATAAATATTGTCAGGATCTTTAAAATATTGCAACTGGAATTTAAACATAAATATTACTGAAGCGATGGCTTTTAAACCAACATTTAAACTTTTCCCTCTGTGTTCGTAGTACAAGACTTCAGTGGATGACTCTCAATGAATAAGCAAAGAAATAGTGTTCAGGGCAGAGGAAAAATTGAATGTTCATAATTATATATAGAGCATGCATTTCTACTCTGTAAGGGGTTCCTGTTGGATTTTGGTTTTGCAGGATAGCTATGAATATTGAATGTTCATAAATTGGTAGGATATGCGTGCATTTGATCTCTGTTAATGGCGTTTGAATGAATGCTTTCAATTTCTTTGCTATGTTTCTGTCAGCTGGTTGATCTGGTAAAGATCACTGATAGGACAGAAAAGAAACAGAGGCAGGTTTAGATCAATGCTAATCTGTAAATACGTTTCATGCATTTTAATGAAGAGGAGGCTGTCAGCTGGTTGAGAATTCAATTCAAAGTTTGAAGTTTCATCAATGGAGTATATCAAGAAATTTATAGCTCTCATCAGTAGTACTTACGATTGAATTTATATGAATTCTAGACTAAGTACTAGTATGAGCTTTATTGATTCGATTCATATGGCTAATTGTGGATATTTCATTTCCCCCATTCATTAATAATTATAATGAAATTGCAGAACTGTGAACACAATATCCCTGTACTTAGTTTTGTCGATCCCTTAATGGCTTTCTACAAGCTCCAATATTGGACATTAGAATATGTAATTGTGGTACATGTCTACTGATCTTTTTATTATGTTACCGTTGTGACAAAGCAAACGGAGATGCCGTTAGAGCAGTATTCTTTGCTAGTTGGTGCTTACTATATATATATATATATATATATATATATATATATATATATATATATATATATATATATATATATCAGACTTTCTCAAGTAAGGATGTCCTTATTTATTCTTACAGTATGGATTTCCACTTTTAACTCACTTTTCAATCGAATTTTCACATCTCCACCGTCTAGTCTTTAGATACTAATATATAGATCATCACTGCAAAATTTCAGCCAATTTAGTTATTATCAAGACACTCAAAACTGCGTTTTTCTGTTATAAACATGAACGGTTCAAGTTTGACAAAATTTTGGTCGTCCATTGGTCTAATCGAATTTGAGTGCCTTAATGATCTCCAAATTGGATGAAACTTTGCAGGAATGATCTACACATTATGTTTTAGACACTGAATGGTGGAGATGTGGAAAAGCGACCTGAAAGTGAGCAAAATGAGGAGCACCACACTTTAATTTCAAATCAGTGTCTCACTCTAGAAGGGAACTATATATATATATAGAGTACCGACGACGACGCTTCTCTTGACGGGAAGACACCAGACCTCGATCGTGAGCTTCCTCTTACCGGTGGACTCGCCGAATACCAGTTTGCAGCCGAGATTGATCGTGTCTGATGTTTTGGGTGGAGGTTGCTGCCCAGACCTTCAACTCCGATCTCCATGGCTTTCATCTTCATGGTAAAGTCGTCTAGGATGCCTCTGGTGTCCATCCGGCAAGAGAAGGGACGTTGTTGGCGCTTGATGGCTAAGAAGGCAGAGACGTCCGCACTTTTACAGGTTTGCGAACGTCCGCTCTCGAACGGTCCTATATATATATACAGTCCTTCTCTGCTAAGGATGTCCTTATTTATTTTTATGGTGCGGATTTCCACTTTAGACTCACTTTTCTATCAAATTTTCATATCTCCACTGTCTAGTCTTTAGATACTAATGTATAGATCATCTGTACAAAATTTCAGCCAAATTGGTTATCATTAAGGCACTCAAAATTGCGTTTTTCTGTTATAAACATGAACAGTTCAAGTTCGACAGAATTATGTTCATCGATCCATTGGTTTAATCGAATTTGAGTGTCTTAATGATAACCAAATTGGCTGAAATTTTACAGAGATGATTTATACATTAGTATCTAAAGACTAGACGGTGGAGATGTGAAAATTTGATCGAAAAGTGAGTCTAAAGTGGAAATCCGCACCATAAGAATAAATAAGGACATCCTTAGCAGAGAAGAACTACACACACACACACATACAATTCCCTTTCAGAGCGGGACACCGCTTTGAAATTAAAGTGTGATGCTTCTCATTTCACTCACTTTTAGGTCACATTTTCACATCTCCACCGTTCAATGTCTAAAACATAGTGTGTAGATCGTTCCTGCAAAGTTTCATCCAAATTGGAGATCATTTGAGCTTCCATAATTGTGATTTACATGAACGGTTACGTTTAGACAGATTTTGTTCAGTTGATTCATTTAATCTGATTCGGTACTCAAATGATCTCCAAATTATTATTCACACATCTACAAGAATTTATTTGTTCTTCAATTTTTTTTTTTTTTTTTGCCCTTTAAATAAGAACAACAATGAATGAAAATATGGCCACACGAAGGTCGTTATCAACCTCTTCACCTCCCAATTACTCCCCTACCTGAAATCCTCAACGTTATCGTTCACATATTACATTTATCTTAGCCTAAAAGTCTTAGGTTATAATAATGGTATATATATTACACTATACAAACTAGGTAAACTCTACGCGTTGGAGAAATTCTGTCAACAAATGTTTTTTTAACGGGAAAATTTTAAGAACAGTATATGACAAATGGTAAACCCCTAATTTTGGTGTTTCAAGTTTCAAAACAATCATAAAGGTAAATAAACTTCTAATCTCAACAAAAAATATATACATGTCGTTATGTCTTCCGTTATCTTCTGTGTTTTTTGTTAAAATTTGAGGGACAAATCCATCACTCCCTAATTTAACAGTAATAAATTATTAAAATTAATAATTACTAAGGAGAGAGAAATAAAAAAGATCTAATTCTCATTGCTGAACTAGTAATATTTGTTTTTGAGGAGTAGCAAAGTCATTTTTGAGCACAGAAGATCTAATTCTCATTGATGAACTATTAACAAAACAACAATTTTTGGAAGACCAAAATTAAAATAGAAAATGAAATAAAGTGATCTACTTGCAGACATCAAAGTCATTAAGATTATGGTCTGAGTTAACAAAATTAAAAAAATGTATATAAATACATAAAAAGTAAAATAAATAAAGAAGAAGGAGAATAGAGAAAACCCGAAATTACCTTTTGAAAATTAAGAAATTAGATAGAGTTAACCACGTTACTGAGATCATATACTAAAAATGTGCAGTTGTACAAAATCAGATTTACAATAAAATAGAACATTACATTGGGGCAAAGTTCAGCATAGCCATGTTGTGTTCAAGAAAGTTGGGACTTGGGAGCATTGCCTTGTATCAGACTGCAGTTTCTTCCAAGACCACCAATTTGAAGGAAACTACATGTATAATGTATATTCTTTATCAATATTACCACGGCCTCCCCCGTTGTCAAAATTGCCCCGGCTCCACCAACTCTACCTATGCCACCACCTTTACCATACCCACCACTAGTGTCATGGCCACCACCATCACCATGGCCACCTCCAACCCCATGACCACCACCAAAGCCACCTCCGCCACTGGCTTCACTGCGTCCTCCAGCTCCATCAACACTACTGCCTCCAAAGTCACCTCCAGAACCATCGTCAGATCCACCTCCAAAATCGCCATGCCAACCCCCACCTGCTCCACCGTCAAACCAACGCCCAATTTCTTTTCCTCATTTTTGCCTCCAAATTCAACAATAATGTTACAACCCCAACCAAATAAATTGAACTCCTCCACTCCAGAAACACAATTATTCAATATCCCTCGCACCCTATGTCACTGTAGAGATCCACAACAAACCAAAATCGATAACCCACAACAAAAAGCAACTCATATATTGGATTATCCACGTACATCGACGTCTCAGACTGCAACACATAATCAGTTGGAAATGTAGGAAACAAAAAACCCAATCGAAAATTGGGTTCATATGAGTAAACCAAATCCAATCAATTAGTAAGAAATAAAAAAGCAAAAACAAAGATCACAAACCAACCACTTACCCAAATACCTCTTTATCTCCATAAGAAGAAAACCCTTTAACCCAGTCCCGTACACGAAAATGGTTTGATTGTTTCTTTTCACATTCTCGGAGACGGAAGAGAGCAGAGCAAGCGAGCGAGATAGAGAGAAAGCAGAGGGAGGAACAGAGATAAGACGGAGAGAGCGAGGAGGGCAAAAGTAGAGAAAGAAAACATCCGCTGCAAATAAACCACGCGTAGATGGACACAAACCTTACCGCCGTCACAGGAGACTAAAAAATTACGTCAAATGACTGCAACCAATGAAACCATGTGACAACACAGAAAGAGCAATGGCAAAAGCATAAATAATTTCAAAACATGGATAGCACCGTCATTCTGTCATAGGAATGAACAATGTTATTGCTTTAACGCTATTATATATACATGCTTTCTTGGTTAAGGATGTCCTTATTTACTCTTACAGTGCGGATTTCGACTTTAGACTCGTTTTTCAAACGATTTTTCACATCTCCACCGCCTAGTCTTTAGATACTAATGTATAGATCATCTCTGTAAAATTTCAGTCAATTTGGTTATCATTAAGACACTCAAAACTGTATTTTTTTGTTATAAACATGAACGGTTCAAGTTCGACAGAATTCTGTTCGTCCATTGGTTGAAATTAAAGTGTGGTGCTCCTCATTTCGCTTACTTTTAGGTCACATTTTCACATCTCCACCGTTCAGTATCTAGAACATAATATGTAGATCATTCATGCAAAATTTCATCCAATTTGAAGATCATTTAGGTAGCGAATTAGATTAAATGAATCAACTAAACAAAATCTGTTTAAACGGAACCGTTCAATTCGTGTAAATCACAATTACGGAAGCTCAAATGATCTTCAAATTGGATGAAATTTTGCATGAATGATCTACACACTATGCTCTAGACACTGAACGGTGAAGATGTGACATAAAAGTGAGCGAAATGAGGAGCACTAATTTTGTTATAAACATGAACGGTTCAAGTTCAACAGAATTATGTTCATGCATTGGTTTAATCGAGTTTGAGTGCTTTAATGATAACCAAATTGGCTGAAATTTTGCAGAGATGATCTATACATTAGTATCTAAATACTAGACAGTGGAGATGTGAAAATTCGATTGAAAAGTGAGTGTAAAGTGGAAATCCGCCCCGTAAGAATAAATGCAGACGTCCACAGCTGAGAAGCTCTGTATATGTGTGTGTGTGTGTGTATAGTCTGGATCTAGAGAGGATCTCCTTAAACTCTTAAAGTGAGGAAGTTTTTAGTTCTAGCCTCTATTTTGACAATGCCACTCATTTCCTAGTTACTTACCCATATATGAATCCTACAAAAAATTAGCCAAAACGAAAAATGTTTAACTATTTGGTTAGCACAATATTCATTTTAATTTTATCTAACGGTCTACAATTGTTTACGTCAATTTGAATGACCAAATGATTATGGAATTAATTGAAGCTTTGTAGACATGTTTCTTGCATATGAATCTTGAGTATCAACGGTTAAAGTGAGGAAGTTTTTAGTTCTAGCCTGTATTTTGACAATCAAAGCCACATATTTTCTAGTTACTTACCCACACATAAATCATACAAAAAATTTGCCAAAACGAAAAATGTTTAACTATTTGATTAGCACAATATTCATTTTAATTTTATCTAACGGCCTACAATTGTTTACGTCAATTTGAATGACCAAATGATTATGGAATTAGTTGAAGTTTTGTAGACATGTTTCTTGCATATGAATCTAGAGGATCAATGGTTAAAATCATTAAATGAAGTCATCTACTAACGTAAAATAGTATAAATCCTTAAATTCTTACTTTAAGGCATTCAAAACTTTAATATAAATCATTCAACCGTTTGTGATTCTAACCTAACGAACAGTTCAGGTTGAACAACAGTTTCAATTCGTTCATTGATTTAATTCATTTTCGATACCTTAACGATCTCTAAATTAGCTGAAAATTTGTAGAGATGGTCTACTCATATATACCTACAATGTGGACGTTAAGATGAGAAAATATGATCGAAAAGTGGGTCAAATTAAGAAAATTCGTATCTTTTGAGTAAATAAGGATGTTTGTATCTGAAAATGACTGTATTGTTGAAGGAATTTACATTCCTGTCCTTGATGATGTGTCTTGACCGAATCTTGTCCTGATTAGACTAGAATATATATTAGATATCTATCCCTGATTTACAGGGATTCTCTATGTAATGCCTATATAAAGGCCGTGATATCAATGAATGAATACACCTTTATTCTCGTATTCTTCTCTCCTCGAACACGTTATCATGCACTCACTCTACCTGAGCTGATAACAGAGGAAAACCCCAACCCGAACCCGAAAATCAGACTTTTCCATTGATTTTCGTCAGAAAAAAAAATCAGAAAACCCTAATTTCTGATTAGGGCACCCAAAAATTGATTTGGGCACCCTTCATATTCTCTGATGCATGTTTAGTGCCGCAAGCCGTTCTCCGGCCTCCAAGAGGGCAGCACCAGCAACACTGCGCAGCGTAGTCTAGCCTCGCCGAGCACAACTTGCAGCGACATCTGCTCTGCTGCTTCAACATTGTGCAAACCCCACCAGAGCCGAGCCCCAGCCAAGGTTCCTCCCTGCCATCATCAACTTTTCAGAAGCGCCACCAACTTCCGCCTCGCTGCAGCAACCCTCCGAGCTTGAAGAGAGGAGCTCCGACCCGCTGCTCAGAGCAGCCCCAACCGAGCCCAGCGCTGCCCCCGACGTTGCCTTTGCGCCTATGCTGCCATCTCGGCTCCGGTAGCCCAGCACTCGTCGCTCCGGCCAAGACCTAAGCACGGGTCCGAAGGTTTCAGATTCGACCCGACCCGGACCTGCTTTGGTTTTCGATTTGAAACTGAATAGCCGAGGGCAATTCAGTAATTTTGATCTCCAGGTAAAAAAGTATTTTACGCCGACAGTAAAAGTTTTTACCCACCAGTGAAAAATTTATCTACTCTACGAGTTACTGTGGTAATTCTTTAATTACTTTTACTGTTTATATATGGTGAATATGACTAATCATATGTTTTTAATTTTCATGAACCGCGTGACGGATTGTTATGGAATTGTGAAAAAATTCACCGCACACATGTGGATAATCAAGAATATTGCAAGTGCATCTTCTCTATACATATGTGGACACACTCATGAAAATTGCAAGGGCGATTCTCTATGCTACGGTTGTTTAACTAGCAAGTAAGCTTTTTATTAAAGTTGTCGCTTTTGAATATATAAGTATATATATCGGGCAATATTCGCCTTGCTACCTCCCACATTTCATATACCGTGGGACATTGTTTTGAGGGATTGGGACTCCTCATCCCGCCTATATCCGCGACTGTAAGTACGCGTCACCATATATCCCCAACTGCGATTGCGCGTCGCTGTGACAGCTTTTTAGCGTCACATATAAAAGAGAAAATCGATTATGACTGCGATTACGCGTCACCGTGACTGCTTTCAGCATCGATTATAAGTGACCATACATCATTGGTACACGTTTCTAATTCCATTTAGTATCCGATTTTTTGATACTAACTATTCCCCTTGTCGTTTTGTGGAAACGAGTTTGAGACCCTCGATGAACGAGGCAAGAATTATCTACAATGGACATCCGATGAGACATGCAAGTTCATCGGCAAAGGATTTACATCCACTATTATTCCTCTTGACGGCCCATATGCGGTTACCAGTGAGTTGATCAAATTTCAAGCCCTCATGTTACTGAGGCGCCATGCCCATCCAACTCTATCAAACTCAAACAATCCCTCTTCTTGCTACCATTGCAGTTCTACCGCTCACTTGCACAAAGATTGTTGTGCCAGAAAGGATGACATTGATACCTACAAACAACCCATGCAGTTATTGGCTCAAGAGGCTAACTACACATTGGGGAGATGAGTATGGTGATGAACCTTCCACCAATCTCACTATAGCAGACTCTGAGGCTAAGTAGAAAACCGTTCCTGAGGACTTAGAGACTCCGGACTATTGATTAAGTCTATGTGACAGACGAGTTTACCTGCTATATTTTTCTGTTTGGCACACGTTTAGCCACAGTTATTTTTGACTTTACGTTATTGGCTCAAGAGGCTAACTACATTGGAGAGATGAGTATGGTGATGAACCTTCCACCAATCTCACTATAGCAGACTCTGAGGCTAAGTAGAAAACCGTTCCCGAGGACTTAGAGACTCTGGACTATTGATTAAGTCTATATGATAGACGAGTTTATCTGCTATATTTTTCTGTTTGGCACATGTTTAGCCACAGTTATTTTTGACTTTCAATCAGTTTTATTAGAATTAGACATCCATTGATGTACTCACGTTGGCATTAATAAAATTCCTCTTTTAACAATCTCTGTGTTCAGATCGATTGAGAATTTTATTACCCTTATGCATGGTTCAAATTGCACAAAGCTATAAGCTTAATTATATGGCAACATATGAAAATCCACTTGTTTTCAATGGTATTATACTTGGTAATGGCATATTATATGGCTGAAAAGCAAGAAATTTCGAAAGCAATCGAAATAGAATGGCAATTGCACAAGGCAGTAGCAATGCCGAGTTTAGGCAGCAACACAGCGCCTATGCGCGCCACTGATGGGTTTTCAGCGCCCTTTGCGCATCCCTGACGCACGCCGGCGCCCCGCCCCCCTGCTGCACCCTTGTGCATCTTTATGTGTTTTTGTGCGCTCCGAGCGCCCTATGCCTTGCCGCCGCCTTTTTTCACCGCCTTCGTGGCTGTGACCGGCCATGCCGACCCTCTTAGAGGGCTCACGACATCCATGCCTTGTTTCTTTATGGCATTTGTAATGTTGCATGTCATGTAATGTACTCTCACCGAAATTGAGTACGTCTTTCGGTTTCTATGCCTTTGAATATGAAGGTTGTCTCCACATCTTGTATATGAATGTGTTGAGAAAGATTGAGTGCTTAGCTCATCGAATGGATAGCTATTCATGTATTCACTTATGTAAAATCCATTGTGATTACGGTGACTAGATCATCACCACAATCCAAGAGCGGTTTGATGCTCAAGTTTCAATGCCTCATGGCGTTATGATTCAAGTCACACATGTTTCTATGCATTAAGAAGCACACGACTCATGCTATGATATGATACTCACGCCAACGTTTATCACTTAGCAACTCATTTTGAGAATGAAAAATTCTTATGTATCACTTGTTATGAATGTGCAACATTCATGAGTCATTTTGATTTGGTTTATGAATTGGTTATTGTCGCCAATGATGAGAATTGAGACGTTGACTCACAAAGGCTTTTACCAAAATTGTCCAATGTGATAAGGACGTGCTTTGATGATCTGAATGTTGAGAATTTACACGGACATCATTCCTTTTTAGCAAAGAAGTCAATGAGATCGAAGCTCACCATAATGCAACTTGGTGATGCCATGAGCAATGCTCATGGCCTCTTGACTGCAATAGATGCCCTATGCGTCATGCCCCTATGTAATGGAGATGTTACTCATGCTTTCACAAGCAAGTATGACGCCACACAAGAGAACCCCTCTTGTACTCTCTTATTGACTATGCTCATAACAAAGCCTATTCTTTATCAAAGATTAGGAGCGACACCCTCCTACGCTAAAGACAATAATATGTAGAGACTTGCACACGTGAGATGCTAAGTCGTAACCCACAAAGTAAGACATGAGTATGTCTATGGCATAACCCAAAAGTGACTACATATCTCCTCTTTGAACAAGTGATTATACACGCATGATACATAAGATGTTGGCACATATGCCTTCTCATTGTCCATATTGCGACATAATATTGGTATGGTGATGTTCAAATATGGTTTATCTCAAACCATAACACTTAGTTGTTATGCAGAACCTTAAGAATGATTGAAAAGATGCAAAAACCTTGATTTTTCGATTTTTCTGCTCGCGGACCAGTCATTGTAAGAGCCGGTTCACAAAGTTTTAGACGGTGGGTTGTTATGCAGAACCTTAAGAATGATTGAAAAGATGCAAAAACCTTGATTTTTTGGTTTTTCTGCTCGCGGACCAGTCATTGTAAGAGCCGGTTCACTAAGTTTTAGACCGGTTCTTGAGGTGATTCTTACGGCCACGGATTTCTAACATCCTTGCCTATTTGGTGGAATTTGGAAACCTAAAAGGTGGTGAACCGCTCGTTGCAAACGCTCACTGACCTCGGCCATTCCGGTGACCGGTTTGATACTTTTTTGGCCGGTTCCGTCTATGAGGCTGGCGGTTTTGGATTTCTAGCTCATGTGTCTACCTTCTGACGAAATTTGGTAGCTTTTGGAGCTCTGAAAGTCAGTGAACTGTTAAAGGAAGCATCAAACAGACCCACATTCAAATACTGTTTTAACGGTATGCATGATTGTTAACTAGTGATGTTAACGTTTCATAACATGAATCGTCCACATGTTGAATGTGCCATATTGCGCCTCCACAAGCGCACAATGATGGGTCTTCTATGATGAACATTGTCTTTGTGTAAGACATGACCTTCCTATAGTCCGAAAACCTTGTCAGGCGATCTTTTTTATGTCACTTTGATGATGAGCCAGTTTTCCCGTCGTTAGGGGGAGATAAGAACGAATATGTTCAAGTGGAACAACTTGGAATTTTCGTTGATGCTCCATACTGTGCCTCATCAAGTCTCTGAATTCCCACAAGTGACGAGATCTATACATGCTGCAAACATGCCTGCAAAGATTATTGTCCGAGTAAGAGGACATGTTGTTAACCATAGATGGTGACATCGTGACGCCACATATGTGGTGGATGGTGTCACTAGGCCGTGGCTCCCAAGGCTTAGGGGGAGGCCACTTGGTTCGATACATACTCACCAAGAAGGGATGCGAGTTTGACACAACTTGATCCATTGATCAATGATACTCGTTCGTCTATTCTTCTGGATTAGGGTCAACATTGGGGGACACCTCGATGTCAATATCAATCTATATAAGAGATCTCTACTAATGGTAGCACTAGTGCACGTGATGACGATGTTTAATGAGTTTCATATCGAATCGCACTTCGTTGTGCATATCAACGTTGTAGACTGGCCTAAACAGAAAGATGCGATCCAATTTGAACAAAGAGATAGGGCCTTAACAGGTGATGCCGACACTGCAAGGGTAAAACTATCTATTATGTCCTTGTTGGAACGCGTAGTGAGAAAAAGAGCTTAGACTCACCTTATTGCGCAAGGTTTCTCACAAACGTCCTGGAATCGACTACGATGAGATATATACTCTCGTAATGGATGTTATTACACTCCACTACCTTGTTAGTTTGGTAGTTTTCCAAGAACTGAACATGCAGCTTGTGGTCATTATTTATCTCTAATTTAGGAACTAAGAGAAGTACATGACGATTTTAAATTGATTTGTTTTCACCCTATCAGGTAGCTCCTGACCACGAAGTGCGTTGTCAAAGGTTATTGAAAGAAACACTAAGTATTACTTGATAAGGGATGGGATGTAATGTTACATCCCGACCCGTAAAATTTTATCTTATTTATTAGTTTGATTATAATAAGAATTTTTACTATCTCCGACATTGAGTTATAGTTTAATTGGTCCCTAAATGGGTTTTGAGGGACGATTATTTCGGAGAATTATTCGTAGGAGAAAAATGTAACGACGGTAAAAATGGTAAATTTTAGCTAGTAAAAGGTAATTTTTTTTAGGGTATTATTTTTTGGGGGTATTAAATTTTGGATTAGGTATATGTGGGTTGGAACCGGTTGGGCCAAGCCCAAAAAATTTCTCTCTCCCTCCCGATTCTCTCTCTCCTCTCCCGCTCCCGCACCCGAGCCACTCCCTGCCGGAATTCGGACCGCTCGACCACCGCCGTCCGGCCACCCCAGACCGCCGCACCAGTCTCCAACCCAGCTACTGTTCTAGACCAGTGGCAGCCTCTCTAGCGCCGCCGTGAGGGAGAGACGCCGCCCGGAAGTCCCGACTGCCAAATCGGTTTTCTCGCCGAAACTCCTTCCTCCGGCTGCCATAGCTGGCGAGCCTTGGCTCAAAAGGAAGCCCTCCTCCCGTGCTTCAATCCCTCCAAAGGGCTCCCTCCATCTTCAGTTAGGTAAGGAGAAATCGGTATTTGAAATTCTAGGGCTTTATTGTGTGTTTGCGTTCGATTGACATGGTTAGGCTTAAAATTGGAGTTTGTGGTAGTTAGGAATGTTGTAGAGGAGGTTGAGAGGAAGATGCTGTCAAATTTTGGTGGGCATTGGAGGTCGCCGGAGCTGGTCGCCGGCCGCCGCTGGAAAATTGTTTTTGGTGGAGATTTTTATGAGGAGTTTAATGGAATGAGTTTTAGAATTTTCGGACGAGTTTTGAATAGGTTTGTGAATTTCCGAAATTTGGTATTTTGGCGGTTAAATAATGTAAAATCCGACCGTAGGATTTAAATAATTTTGGCGGTTATTTTGGCGGTGAAGGCTTGTTGATATTTTAGAATATTTTCGGATGATGTACATTATCTTAGATAATGTTTATTATCTTGTTGGTGGTGATTGTTTTTGGGGAGCACGAAGGCTCCAGAAGTTAAGGTTGGATTTGGAACCTTTAGACGTGTTTGCAGGTTTCTATTGGAAGAGTTGTCCATTTTCAAGGGAGGTTGTACCGAATTTTGCGGTAAATCTTTCCTTAAAGGTGGTCCCCGCACGATTTACTCCGGGTTCAGGATGAAATTCGGGGTGGGTCGTGTCAGTTGGTATCAGAGCTTTAGGTTTCCTTTTCCTGCTTCCTTGTCACTATCATATTTGCCTAAGTACCACATAGTGTCTATAGAGTGATGATCCGTCCGCGGCGGATTCATTGGCATTTTATGCTTTTAGTGCTATGTGTTATTGGGTATGTGTGATAGTTGAGTTAGTCTTGTTTAAGGACTGCTAAATATTTTCTTCCTCAGGTACTATGCCTCCTAGGCGCCCACGGCAAACCCGTGTGGCTACTTCGACCAATGCCAATGAGGGCCATGAGGTCAGGGGATTGGTTGATGATATTGAAAATTTGCTGAGGGATGTCATGGATCGAGCTCCACAACCTCATGCGGTGAAAAGGAGAGAAGGTTATGACGCTGGAGCCAGAGAGTTCAAGGGTGCCAAGGGACCCCTTGATGCTCATAATTGGGTGGACAAGATGGAAAATGCTTTTACGATCACTGAGTTACCAAAAGAAAGAAAGGTGAAGATGGCAGTGACTTTTCTGGACGATTCAGCACATCACTGGTGGTCACTTGCTAGCAGGAATGTTGAGGATGCTCTGAGTATGTCGTGGGAGCAGTTTAAGACTCTCTTCTTGGGGCAGTATTTCAATCATGCCCACCACAGTAGAATTCAGTCGGATTTCCTGCATATGATGAAGGGGGATAATCAGGGGATCATAGAGTTCCAAGAAAGATTCACTTCCCTGAGCTACCATGTGTCATATCTGGTTCTGATGAGAAGACCAGGATTGAGATGTTCATTGGAGCACTTGGTTGAGTGTATGTAGACAAGATGACGGGGGTAATTTACCCGACTTTTATGGATGCAGTTGGTGCAGCCATGGCCATTGAGTCCAGGGGGACATATGGTGTTCAGCCTCGTGATTACAATGGCCCCAGTCAGGGTCCATCTAAGAAGGCTGCTTCATCATCCGCTTCTGGGTCTTCTGCTGGTAGTGGTAGTAGTGGGGGATTGCCCATTGTTGCTATAGGCAGCAGCAGTTTTCTAGCTGCTATGAGTGTGGTAGTCTGGATCACTTCAGGAGAGATTGCCCATTGTTGGCTCAAAGGACCACCCCTACCCCTACTCAGTCAGTTGGTCAGTCTTCAGCTAGAGGTTCTAGTAGTAGTGCCCAGGCAGTGCTTCGGTCAGAGGTAGCTCTCAGCGGGGCAGTGGTCAGCGTGGACGTCCCATGACTCGCGCTAGATTGCATGCTATGACCCAGCAGGAAGGACGTACTTCTCCAGATGTCATCATTGGTACGTATTAATTTTTGGTCAGCCTGTATGTACTTTAATTAATCCTGGAGCCACGCATTCATTCATGTCTAGTAGATTTGCTCTTCATGCCAATGTGCCATCATCGTCTCTTCCAGGCGAGTGGCATGTGTCTCTACCCTCTGGTGAGGTGATGAGAATTAATTGGGTATTTAGTGGATGTGAAGTTTTGGTTGAGGGATTTAATTTCAAGGCCGATATAATTCCTTTAGAGATAGTGGAGTTTGATGTGATCTTGGGGATGGACTTTTTGGAAGCATATAGAGCTTTGGTAGATTGTTTTCAGAAAGTAGTGGTGCTTCGAAGTCCAAGTGGATTTGAGGTTGCTTTTCAAGGGGAAAGAGATGTTATTTCGAGTTGCCTAATTTCCGCTGTTGCTGCAAGGAAATTATTAAATAAAGGCTGTCAGGCGTATTTAGCTCATGTGGTGGATACAAGTATGGGAGTTTTGGGAGTTTTGGGAGTAGAAGATATTCCTATAGTAAGGGAGTTTCCGGATGTTTTTCCTGAGGAGTTGCCTGGTTTGCCTCCTGCAAGGGAGATAGACTTCTTTATAGAATTACTTCCCGGAACTATGCCTATCTCTCAGGTACCTTACAGAATGGCTCCAGCGGAGTTGAAAGAGTTGAAGACTCAATTGCAAGAGTTGGTAGACAAGGGTTTTGTTCGGCCTAGCATGTCTCCATGGGGTGCTCCGGTATTGTTTGTTAAGAAGAAAGATGACACCATGAGACTATGCATTGACTATAGGAAGTTGAATCAAATCACAGTGAAGAATAAATATCCGTTGCCTCGGATCGATGATTTATTTGATCAGTTGAGGGGTGCTTTTGTTTTCTCCAAGATTGACTTGAGATCTGGGTATCATCAATTACGGATCAAGGAGAGTGACATAGTCAAGACTGCCTTTCGATCACGTTATGGTCATTATGAATTTATGGTGATGCCATTTGGACTTATTAACGCACCTGCTGCTTTTATGGATCTCATGAATAGGGTGTTTAGTCCATATCTTGATCGTTTCGTGATCGTATTCATAGATGATATTTTGGTTTACTCAAAAAGTGAGAAGGAGCATGCCAAACATCTAAGAATAATATTGCGGACTTTGAGGAATTCCCAGTTATATGCTAAGTTAAGCAAGTGTGAGTTTTGGCTAGATAAAGTGGGATTCTTGGGTCATGTAGTTTCGGCAGAAGAAGTAAGTGTAGATTCCTAAAAAGTGGAAGCGGTGTCAAATTGGAGAAGACCCACCACTGTGACGGAGATCCGTAGTTTCTTGGGACTAGCAGGTTATTATCGGCGCTTTGTGCAAGATTTTTCAAGGATTGCTGCTCCTCTTACAAGGTTGACCAAGAAGAGTGTTAAATTTGAATGGTCTGATGAGTGTGAGCAAAGTTTTCAAGAATTGAAGAATCGTTTGATTATTGCTCCTGTTTTGACACTTCCTGATGATAGTGGGGAGTATGTGGTATTTTGTGATGCTTCTGGACGTGGTTTAGGTGGGGTGTTGATGCAGCATGAGCGAGTTATTGCCTATGCTTCCAGGCAATTAAAGCCGCACGAGGGGAATTATCCTACTCATGATTTGGAGCTTGCAGCAATAGTTTTTGCTCTCAAGTTGTGAAGACATTATCTTTATGGAGCCAAGTGTCAGATTTTTATCGATCACAAGAGTCTTCGGTATGTATTCACTCAAAGAGAGCTAAACTTGAGACAGAGAAGGTGGATGGAGTTGATTAGTGATTATGATTGCACTATCGAGTATCATCCTGGAAAAGCTAATGTGGTAGCTGATGCTCTTAGTCGAAATCCCTCCATATCCTTGTCTCACTTGAGGACGGTTCGTGTTCCACTTCTTAGTGAGTTGCGAGCTACATTAGTAGATTTAGCAGTAGATGAGGTTGGTACCTTGGTAGCTAGTTTTCATGTGAGGCCAGTTTTGGTTGATAGAGTACGGGAAGCACAGAATAATGATCCTTCCATAGTTCGATTGATAGAAAGAGCTTTGAGCGGAGCCGCAGCCGATCATTTTTCAGTTAGAAGGGATGGGACTTTATTGTTTAAGAATCGGCTTTGTGTTCCAAAAAGAAATGAAGAGTTGAAGAGTGAGATATTAGAGGAAGCTCATAGTTCCGCTTATGCAGCTCATCCGGGTAGCACAAAAATGTATCGGATTTTGAAGGATTATTATTGGTGGCCAAACATGAAGAGGGAAATTACAGCTTATGTGAGTAGATGTCTGATTTGCCAGCAAGTAAAAGCTGAAAGGTAGAAGCCTTCTGGATTGCTTGAGCCGTTGCCTATTCCAGTGTGGAAGTGGGACCACATCACCATGGATTTTGTTTTCAGTTTACCTCGTACCCGTGAAGGGCATGACGGTATTTGTGTGATTGTAGATAGACTCACCAAGTCTGCACATTTCTTGCCAGTGGAAAGAAGCATAAATTGGATAAATTGGCGGAACTTTATGTGAATGAAATTGTGAGGCTTCATGGTGTGCCTGAATCAATAGTGTTAGATCGAGATCCTAGATTTGCTTCTAAATTCTGGAGAGCTCTTCAAGCAGCTTTAGGTACCCGATTACATTCCAGCACTGCTTTTCATCCTCATACTGATGGACAGTTCGAGAGGACTATTCAAACTTTGGAGGATATGTTGAGAGCTTGTGCCTTGCAGTTCAGAGGGAGTTGGGATAAGAATCTATCCTTGATGAAATTTGCTTATAATAATAGCTATCATTCTAGCATTGGTATGGCTCCCTTTGAGGCGCTTTATGGGAAACAGTGTCGTACGCCTTTATGTTGGAATGAAGTGGGGGAAAAAGAGCTTTGTGGCCCAGAGTTAATCCATGAGACAAATGAGAAAATTAAAGTAGTTAGAGATAGACTCAAGGCCGCTCAAAGTAGGCAGAAAAGTTATGCAGATGTCCGTAGGAAAGATCTTGAGTTTCAAGTGGGTGATTGGGTGTTCTTGAAATTATCTCCTTGGAAAAGGGTTGTACGTTTCGGTAAGCGTGGGAAGCTTAGTCCGAGGTATATTGGCCCTTATGAGATTATAGAGCGAGTTGGCTCACTTGCTTATTGGTTAGCTTTGCCTCCAGAATTAGCCAGGATACATAATGTGTTTCATGTATCCATGTTTCGCAAGTATATTGCCGATCATTCTCATGTGCTGCAAGAGCAACCGATCAGTTTGACGAGAGATTTGTCCTATAAAGAGGAACCGGTTCAGATTCTCGACCGAAAGGAGCAAGTGCTTAGGAACAAGACAATCCCACTTGTCAAGGTGCTTTGGAGAAGTCATCAAGTAGAAGAAGCTACTTGGGAATTAGAGGAGCAAATGATGCAGCAGTATCCATACCTCTTCAAATGACAGGTATGTAAATTTCGAGGACGAAATTTTTATAAGGAGGGGAGAATTGTCACATCCCGACCCGTAAAATTTTATCTTATTTACTAGCTTTATTATAATAAGAATTTTTACCGTCTCCGACATTGAGTTATAGTTTAATTGGTCCCTAAATGGGTTTTGAGGGACGATTATTTCGGAGAGTTATTCGTAGGAGAAAAATGTAACGACGGTAAAAATAGTAAATTTTAGCTAGTAAAAGGTAATTTTTTTTAGAGTATTATTTTTTAGGGGTGTTAAATTTTGGATTCGGTATATGTGGGTTGGAACCGGTTGGGCCAAGCCCAAAAAATTTCTCTCTCCCTCCCGATTCTCTCTCTCCTCTCCCGCTCCCGCACCCGAGCCACTCCCTGCCGGAATTCGGACCGCTCGACCGCCGCCGTCCGGCCACCCCAGACCGCCGCACCAGTCCCAATCGATCGGTCTCCAACCCAGCTACCGTTCTAGACCGGTGGCAGCCTCTCTAGCGCCGCCGTGAGGGAGAGACGCCGTCTGGAAGTTCCGACTGCCGAATCGGTTTTCTCGCCGGAACTCCTTCCTCCAGCCACCATATCTGGCAAGCCTTGGCTCAAAAGAAGCCCTCATCCCATGCTTCAATCCCTCCAAAGGGCTCCTCCATCTTCAGCTAGGTAAGGAGAAATCGGTATTTGAAATTCTAGGGCTTTATTGTGTGTTTGCATTCGATTGACATGGTTAGGCTTAGAATTGGAGTTTGTGGTAGTTAGGAATGTTGTAGAGGAGGTTGAGAGGAAGATGTTGTCAAATTTTGGTGGGCATTGGAGGTCGCCGGAGCTGGTCGCGGCCGCCGCTGGAAAATTGTTTTTGGTGGAGATTTTTATGAGGAGTTTAATGGAATGAGTTTTAGAATTTTCGGACGAGTTTTGAATAGGTTTTTGAATTTCCGAAGTTTGGTATTTTGACGGTTAAATAATGTAAAATCCACCGTAGGATTTAAATCAATTTCTGAAAAAGGTTGTATTTACGACTGCCGAGTATGATATAAAAGTTTGGATCGTATCGATTTAAGAATATCGAAGTTAGGCAATGATGAGCGTAATTATGGCTCACGATTAATTTTGCCTATTTTATCAAATACTGGAATTTAGTTGGTAAATTAATTATATATTTGGAACATGACGTGAGGAGGCCCGTGCAGAAGAAGCCTCGGAGCGTCATCAGGCTTAGGCCTAATTTGTGAGTGGACCTTTGTTTTAAATAAAAAGCATGCGATGAATGATTTTATTAATCATTTATTTCTTCTGATGAGATTTATTGATTTCTCGCCTATTTGACAATTTTTCCTCCTTTGGAGAGATCCCGAAAATGAGATTTTCGGTGGATATATATATTTTGGATTTTATGAGAATAGTATGTATATAAATGCTAGCTAGCCATACGTGCTTGGTCCGTCATAATGAGGTAAAATACCATTATGGCGTGTCGTGAGTGTTAGACACAAGCGTCATAGCCCTATATGAAAACTTCTTTCTTTTTCGGTTTATTTAGGTTTTCATATAGGGAGTCCACACGTATATATACACCGTCCTTTTCGGTCATAATGAGGAAAAATACCATTATGGCGCAACGTGAGCGTTAGACGCCAGCGTTGTAGCCGTGTATGAATTTCTATTTTTCTAAATTGTTTCTAGGATTCATATAAGGAGTCTGACGAGTGTAGATACATACGAATATATGTTTATATATAGTTTAGCCAAGAGGCTCCATTTTATTTGAGTTTATGACTAGCCAATGCTAGTCGTGAAATTGTCAGATTATGAATTGAGCGCTTTTAGGCTGCCGCATGCAGTATATTTTTCTATGAAATTAAAATGGGAATGCATAAATATTTTGTTATTAAATTATTTTTGTCCACTCACTCTAACGTTATTAAATGTCTTTCCCTGGGCCCTTCGTTTTAAAATGCCCAGTCTGCAGAGTTCGGATTGGATCTAGTAGGAGACGAGGCATAGTCACCCGTATTTCCACCACCTTTCACCAGTATGTTACCTGTTTAGCCTACCTGTGTTTTCTTGCTTCCGCTAGTGTCTAGTAGCTCTAAATACTTGGGTTTAATGTATATATTTTTGGTTGTAGATGAAGGCTTGTTGATATTTTAGAATATTTTCGGATGATGTATATTATATTAGATAATGTTTATTATCTGTTGGTGGTGATTGTTTTTGGGAAGTACGAAGGCTCCAGAAGTTAAGGTTGGATTTGGAACCTTTAGACGTGTTTGCAGGTTTCTATTGGAATGGTTGTCCATTTTCAAGGGAGGTTGTACCGAATTTTACGGTACATCATTCTTGGAGGTGGTCCCCGCACGATTTACTCCGGGTTCAGGGTGAAATTCAGGGCGGGTCGTGTCATATAAAGAATAATACCTCTTTGCGTGTAATATCCGGATGAACCGTGATGAACTCTAAGAGATTCCATAGACCCGTTGATAAGAATGATTGAATCTTGGGAATACTTGGTCTCGGAAGTGAGAACCATTAGAGATGATAGTTGTTCATCACTCGGCATATGACAATATAAAGGACAACAGAGTTATGCCTATGTGTATCTCTTGATTGGTCAAAGTTTTGAGAAGACTCTTTCTGTCTGAATGACAAAGAAGTCTTGAGAGAAAATTCCACCTAAGTATGGTGTATAATATACTCGACTCGACATCTCATTCGCTATAAACATGTAAGACCAAGTTCTTCCTTGATAAGGCTGAGTCTGAAGGATTATCAAGGTTGAGGTCAGTGCATCTACGCAACACCAAGGTGATGGCGGTAATCCATTCTTTCAAGATGATATGAATTGTTAAAGCTTATTCGATCCCAACATGAAAAAGACACATACATGGCAAAGTTTGATTCTGCCCAGTTTCGTAGGTCAATTTCCCTATAGCCTACAGAATATCTCACTTGTTAGAAAATAGTGAATTTGATACCATTGGAAAGGTCTATGTGTCTACTTTCCAGGAACACCAACCACTCGATCACATGTATTATATTGAGTGAGTTATGGCTATTCTCGTAAAGTAGGACGGTCTGTCCGAACTTCTTCCTTTGTAGGACAGTCAACTTTAACTGAGCTTTGTGATCAGCTCCGAATGAACTACGTTACAAACTTTATATCATTAGAAATCTACGGGTGTCTAGTTTCCAGAACCATTTACGGTTTATCCATACTTTTTGTAACGAAGAAGTTATGACTATTTAAGTATACTTTTTGTAACGAAGAAGTTATGACTATTTAAGTATATAGAGGTTATGCTAAGCGTGAATCTGATTTTCAACGCGGACTCATGTTTTGAGTCGTTATGCAACCTTCTCCTTATTGATCAAAGTAATGCTAAGTGTAGCAAACCTGATCTAAGGATAAGATGGCTAGATTTAGAGGCTAATTCCTAAATCATTGCCCAACTCTACTTTTGAGAAGCATGTGAAGTGTATCGGCTTATCTATACTCCAAGATTGCGTTACCAATCAGGGGGAGTAATTGCGTAGACATCAGGAGGAGTCTACACCATATGTGTACTTTCAATTGTAGACGGTGCGTTGCGCTCTTTTTCTCTTCGCCCAAGTCTTTGATTTTTACCCACGAGGTTTTTGTTTTACTTGGCAAGGTTTTTAACGAGGCAACACTATAAGCACTATGACGTATTGGCGTGTTGTGCTCTTTTTCCCTTCGACCAAGTATTTGTTTTTACCCAAGAGATTTTTGTTTTACTTGGCAAGGTTTTTACCGAGACAACGTTTATGCGCCATGTGATTTTGGTACGCGACACAAGGGGGAGTGTTGAAGGAATTTACATTCCTATCCTTGATGATGTGTCTTAACCGAATCTTGTCCTGATTAGACTAGAATATCTGTTAGATATCTATCTCTGATTTACAGGGATTCTCTATGTAATGCCTATATAAAGGTCATGATATCAATAAATGAGTAGACTTTTATTCTCGTATTCTTCTCTCCTCGAACATATATATATAGGGCCCTTCTATTGAGGGATCCATATTTTTGACTATTTTTAGGGATAGACCCACATCATTGGATATGTCATTTAATAAGCTTGGATGACTGAGATAAAAACAAAACGTTGCACACTTTATATCAAACATGGACCGTTCAAGTTCATTTAAAAATAAATTGAAGTTTTGAATGGCTTAACGATCATAAAAAGAACATAAGAAGATAGATATGTTTAAATCAGATCTTTTTTTTTTTTTTTGAATGTTTTGATTTAAACATATCTATCTTCTTGTGTTTAAATCAGATCTCCCTTCAAAAATATGAACCAAACTTCACCCATATCACTCATACTCACTTGTTCTGTACAAATTTCTGTTAACCTCGGCAATGCTTTTAAGTTGGCAAGCTTTGCATCGATCCATTCATATGTAACTATGTAAGTTTTGACAAATGGATATGGTCAGTGTGAAGGATGGAGATCTATGCATGTATCGTTAATTAGATGATGGTAATTGGTTGTGAGACATATATTCAAACTAAGCTTTGCTTTGAAAAGTATTCACTCAACAATTTCTTTTGATGGATATGCATACACTTCTAGAGGTATGATTGCTTCAAAGACCGAAAAACTTGCATATGATATTGGAAAATTTGAGGCATTTTACTAATAAGTAGTTCATTCATAGCAGTCAATAACTGAGAGAATGTGACGGTTGATTGTGAAATTTCTATGTACATATCCTCTCCAGGTCCAACATTTGACTATGAGAAAAAGGTGCCTTTGGTGCAAAAACTACTTTACAAATTACTAATTCATGTTCTAGTTCGCAACTACCTACAGTTAAATCTCTATAAATAAATAACGTTGGGATTGATAAAATTTATTAATTTATCAAAATATTATTTAGTTTTTTTTAAATATTTTTATTTATTTTCTCAATAAAAATATATTGTTGTACTTTGTTCAATAGACAACGTTGTCGAATTTATTACGTATATATTATTTAATTGCTACTTTATTCGTGTACTACATTATTTAATACATTATATATGTTAGTTCGATGCATGTGTTGTATTATGTCATATGATAAACATTAAATAAATAAAACACTATTCAAATAAACAAAAATCATAGTCACACAACACATCAAAAACACAACAATGATTTCTCATCTCAAATGTGTAAAAAAAAAATAAACAATTGACGATGATTGATGAAATGCGTAATTGTTGTGCGTTACAACAAAGATAATCAAGTTAGCATTAGTTAGCAATAAAAAAATTAGGGGTGGGCATAAAAAACCTAAATCCCGGTCCCGTCCCGATCCTGTCTCGAAATTTGACGGGATGGGACGGGATATAATTCTAAAAACACAAGGCCCGTCCCGTCCCGTCCCGTAGATAAACAACGGGACGGGACGCGGGACTGAAAAGTTGAGGCCCGTCAAACCCGTCCTGTCCCGTGTAAAAATATAGACTAATCTAAGCCATTGATTTTTTAGATGTTTTGATCTCAACCTTACATTTTTTAACCCTAATACTAACTCATGTCACTCTCTGTCTTTCACTCTCTGTCTCTCACTCTTTCAGTTTCATCGCTCTCAAGTCTCAACCCTCCAGCCAAACCTCAATCGAGCCAAACCGCCTCGGCCAGTCCTCCACGGCTCCACCTCCTCGGCCAGCCCTCCTCCGCTAACCTCACCGCCCGCCTCCTCCTCACCTCGCCCTCCTCGCCCTCCTCGCCTCGCCTGCCTCCTCCTCGCCTCACCTCGCCTCGGTGCCCTCCTCACCTCGCCCTCCTCGCCCTCCTCGCCCTCCTCGCCTCGCCTGCCTCCTCCTCGCCTCACCTCGCCTCGGTGCCCTCCTCACCTCGCCCTCCTCGCCCTCCTCGCCCTCCTCGCCTCCTCCTCACCTCGTCTCCTCCTCGCATCAAATTTCCTGTAACCATCATTGATAAAAATCAAGAATCTGAGCAAGGTAGGTAATGAACCATGTCCTGTAACGTTGTTTACTCTTCCCATGAATTCTATAGGTGTTGAGTAAAGGTGAGCTACTGGTAATTAGTTGTTGTTGCTGCAGATGTGATTATCTAGTCAAAATTGATGGTAATTAGTTGTTGTTGCTGCTGCATTAGTTAGTCTGTGATTGTAAAAACGTTGATGTATTGGAATATATTGGTATCATTATCAGGTAATATTGGGGCGGGATGGCGGGATTGGTCCTGTCCCGGTCTTGTCTGGACGGGACTTACATGGGATTAAGTCTTAAAAACGTAAGGCCCGTCCCGATCCTGTCCCGTGTGCAATGTCCGGGACGGGCCGTGGGATGAACCTAATCCCGTCCCGTCCCGTCCCATGCCCACCCCTAAAAAAAATTGCAACATTTGACTCATTATTTATGAAATCCTCATAAATGAATAATTAGTTTTATGTATTAAGGAGTTATTAATTTATATATTAAATGGGGTATATGTGAATTCTCGTATTTGTATTATCTTATAAATTTAGTGAATTATTAATTTAGCATGTTTGTCCCTAATTTGAGGAGAAATTTTTAGATGTTACAGAAGAATCACGTGGCAGTATGACGTGGTCCTATATTCCAATCAAATATTGACACGTGAATTTATTACAACTAAAATATAAACTAAGGTTTTCTATTTTTTGTGAAATGACCTTCATGGAATCATGGGTCTTTGTTGAGTTTGGACTATGGTTTAGGGTTTAGGTTTAGGTTTAGGGTTTAGGTTTAGGTTTAGGTTTAGGTTTAGGTTTAGGTTTAGGGGTTAGGGGTTAGGGGTTAGGGGTTAGGGGTTAGGGTTTTGGGTCTAAAGTTTAGAGTTTAGGGTCTAGGGTTTAGAGTTTATAGTTTAGGGTTTAAAAAGCAACAACAAACCTAAAATAGCTTATGTAATTTTTCCTTAATAAAATCTATGTGTAAGACCACGTCATATTGTCACGTGATCCTCCCGTAGCATTGAAAAATTTCTCTAATTTGAGACCGGTAAAAATTATAATTTTAACGAGATTATTAATTAATTGAGTATTGAATTATCGAGATTATACTGTAGTTATTGACTATAGAACTGTATAGTGTATGAGTAGAATCTGCATCCGCCGTGAAGGCTCTTGTACTCGGTTATTTTTTTTTTTGTCTCAATCTTTAGTTATGAAAGGAAAAAGAAGTTCAAGATCAAATGCACCCCCAACATCTTAATTTTTTCGTGAGCGAGAAAAATACGTAGTTGAACTTTACCTCATTGATTGTTTGTGTTCATCATATAAAGGATGGCCAAACTGACATCGCAAGATCCTGAAAAGGAGGGTCAACTCTTTACAGAGTTGATCAAAGTTGAAATAGAGTGTCATGGATAATTTATTTTCTGCACGTTGTAATATTGCATGCAAAATCCAATGCACGGCATTAATTGGACGAAATAAGTTGTGTTTGTTACATATTTGTCACCCCAATCTAATTTAGGAGTGTAGTTTTGGTTGTTTATGTATGTATATTCAAGATTGATGAACACTATTGACATGTTTACTGATCTTGAATGGAATTGAGAGTGGCGTAATTAATTCTAGAAATGGTGAATTCTGGCTTTTGCTAACATGCCAAGGTATTGGAATTGGTGTGGGTCTCACTTGCTTATCAGAAATTGATTCCTTATAAACCCTATAATCTGATACCCAAAGGGGAGATGAGTGTCAGAACAAAGCTTATGGAATCAACTTTTTCTCCCAAAAAAATACTCATATAATTATAACATTTCCAAATTACTCAACCTTAAAAAAATTGCAAACATTCTAGCTTCCTTTCTTGTATGGGTAATTTAGTAATTAAACTAGTTTTAATTTTGATTTCATATGGTAAATAAACAACATCAATCGTAAGTAGTTTCATTCCTATTTTCATTCCTTATGATAAGTAAACAGCAGAATTGAATGAAATATCTTGTTGATACCGATTCTAATTGATATCAATTCATGATAATTTTCATTCTAAATTAGTAAACGCGTCTTATAATCTATGAATCTATATATGAGCATGCAGGGGTGGATCCTTTAAAGGACAAGAAACGGTCATGGCTCTCTCTGATGATTTCAAAATTTTCTCCTAAATATGGTAAAATTGTTTATCTTTTAGTATTAAATTCTAGAATCTGGTATATATACTGGTCTCTCTAAGATTTTGACCCCTTCATTGTTTTGTTTCAAGATCTGCCACTGTCATTGTGCTATGAGTAATTGAGTATCACAATTGCACGCTTAAGTGAGCAACATATTCGATTTACGTCTGAAAGTATAGTCGTGGCGTAGGGAGTAGGGGGAGAGTGGTGAGCTGACCCCTTACAACTCTTCATAGAGTTTAATTAACTGAACTTCTTATAGAAGTAAGTGATATAAAACTTTGAGGACCCTCTTAACAAATAAAAATGAACCTTTTGCCTAACTATCCTTAATGTTATCTCTTATCGTGGACGACAGAGGGGTGTCTTGAATTCCTGCCTTAAATTCCTCATTCGTCAAGCTCCCAAAGGAAGGCAAGGTGGGAGGCTAGGCCTCTCTCCCTCCTTATCGTGGACAGGGCATCAAGGATGCTTTTGAGATAAAGATTACGTTGTTGAATCTGCAGGTGGACGTCAGCAAATAGGGTTGTTGTGAGCTCGGCTTGTGATGAGGTGATCTTTATATAGTCAACTTTCGTAGGTGTTGGCTTTGGGCCTGCGTAGGCGGCAGTTGGGCAGTTGGGCTAGAGCTCAAAGGAATCAGATTGAGTGAGGCATCTTGTCTTCGTGGTTGTTGACAGCCTGATACGGAAGAAATCTCCCAGAAGCGCGCATCGGATCAAGCCGCACACGTGCGTCCACATGTCCGGTCGGGATGCGTTTCGGAGTTAGTTTATGTTATGAGAACGTACGTGCAAGGCTGATTAGAGCGCTTGGCATTGGTTCCCTCAACATATTGATCACAAAAGAATATCTTCCTCTTCGAAGAAAACTTTGTTCAAGAAGTGGAAAGAAGTTACTTTTATGTAAAATAAAACCCTAAATGAGAACGTGCCACGCTCGCGTCTCACCATAGCCTCCACTTCGTCGTAAGTTTTTCCTCGTCCAGTGGCCATCCAAGTCAGCATAGGCCTCTGGCCTCGTCGTGAGAGGCGGGACGGGCCTTTGGTGGGCTGGGTCTATAATGGACACCTCCGGAATATCTGAATACAGATCGAAACTAAAGGGAGGAGAGGAGGTTGACGGCGTCGGTGTCTCGTCTTAGATCGGATGGTTGCGGATGGAGTTACGGTGGCAGGCTAAAGGTCGGTTATTTTTTGGGTTCTGTTGTTCTCATATTCGATCGGAATGATATGATCTATTCTGGGCTTCAAGGATCTGAATGGGTGACGATGGTGATGAGGGTCGTTCTTGCCCTTTAGAGAAGGATGTCGAGTTAAGATCAACATTCGCCGATCATGTTATCGGCAGAAGGAAAGTGCGAGGTTTGCAGACAGGACAATCTGCCGTGCCCAACTTGGGCATGGTTGTATTTGGGCCGAGCTTTGTGACATTTGGGCCTACTTTGTGCGACTTTGGGCTTCAGGGCCTAGATTTGGCCTGCACGCCCATTTTGGGTATTTTCTACTGTTTTGATTAATTTTTTTTAACTTGTTAGTTTAATTTGGCTAGTTGTTGAAATAAGTCTTCGGGCATGGTTAATAACCTGAAATGAAATTAAGAGTGGCGTAATTGATTCCGGGATGGGTGAATTTTCCGGCGTTTACTAACATGTCAAGGTATTGGAATGACTGTGGGTCCCACTTTCTTATCAGGAATCGATTCCTTATAAACCCCCTGATCTGATACCTAAGGGGGGAGATGTGTATCAGAATCAAACATATGAAATCAACTTTTTCTCCCCAAAATATCCTCACATAATTATAATATTTCTAAATTACTCAACTCTAGAAATATATATTGTATTGTTACTATCAGATAACAACAATGACAACAAAAAAGACGACAGACTCCGAGGTTAGTGCAATATATTGTATTGTTACCATCCAAAATATATCATCTCAGAATATTTACATCTTCGAAAAGACAAACAATAAAATTGCGAACATTCTAGCTTCCTTTTTTTAGGGGTATTTTAATAATCAACCTAGTTTTAATTCCGATTCCATATGATAAGTAAACAACATCAATCGTAATTAGTTTCATTTTGTTTTGATTTGTTATGGTAAGTAAACAGTATAATGGATTGAAATATTCTCATACCGATTCTTTTTTATACTGATTCTTGTTGATATCAATTCATGATAAGTTTCATTCCAGGTTACGTGCCCTCCATTTTTTTATGGGTAACAGAGGGCTATGCCCTAGTAGCTACTATTTTTTTGTTTTGTTTTATTGTTTTTTAGTGGTTTTGGATATTGGTGGGTTTTGTCCTAGTAAGTGCACGCAATGTGTCATGTTTTCTCAAATGAGGTGGCAATTCATTCCTTTGTCAAATGGTCATAGCTTCCTAGTGGCAAGATGAAACTTATGGTCATTGGTAATTTCCAGTGGCATTATAGCCAGAAAGCTGATAGATATAGTAACTTATGACTCTGTATAAGCAGTTTTTTTTCTGGTATGTCGCCAAAATTATAAAGCAAATGAAGTAATTAATGATGCATTTTTTACTAAATAGTTAATGATTGTGGCATGAGGGTTGCCGTTATAACCCTTGTATTCAAAAAAAAATTTCCTCTTCTCTCGATATATATATATATATATATAATATATATATATATATATATATACAGTTCATATACAGAGCGAAGCTTCACTTTGAAATTAAAGTGTGAAGTTCCTTATTTGACTCACTTTTCGGTCATATTTCAACATCTCCACCGTTCAGTTTGTAGAACCTAATACATAGATTACTCATGTCAAGTTTCATTGAATTTGATGATCGTTAAGGTTCCGAATTAGATTAAATCGACGAACGGACCATAAATATGTCTATTCAGAACTGTTTGTGTAAATAACGATTATGAAAACCCAAATGATCATCAAATTCAATGAAACTTGGCATGAGTGATCTATGCATTATGTTCTACAAACTGAACGGTGGAGATGTGAAAATATGACCGAAAAGTGAGTTAAATAAGGAACTTCACACTTTAATTTCAAAATGAAGCTTCGCTCTGGATAGAAACTATATATATTATATATATATATATATATGACCGAAAAGTGAGTTAAATAAGGAACTTATATATATATACACAGTCCCTATCTAGAGCGAAGCTTCATTTTGAAATTAAAGTGTGAAGTTCCTTATTTAACTCACTTTTCGGTCATATTTTTCGATCATACCCAGTCAGTGTCTAGATACATATCGTATAATCATCCTTACAAAGTTTCATCCAGTTTGGTGATCGTTTGCACACCAAATCAGATAAAATAAATCAATAGAACAAAACCTGTCCAAGTAGAACCGTTGGAGTAAATCATGATTATGGAGGCTTAAACAGTCACCAAATTAGATGAAACTTTGTAAGAATGATCATACGATATGTATCTAGACACTGACCAGGTATGATCGAAAAATATGACCGAAAAGTGAGTCAAATAAGGGCATTCGCACGTTAATTTCAGAACGAAGTTTCGCTCTGGATAGAACTATATATATATATATATATATATATAAAAGAGACGTGGCCATAATTTATTGACATCCTTACAAAATTCTGAGATAATTTGCATTAGGCTTACATTTCAATTTTATAAAGAAAGAAAAATACGTACTCAAAAGTTATCATTAAATTGTTTTCGTGCTCATCTCTTCAACATTGAGACAAAAGCTCATCAAGAATCTGACGTTGAAGCCAACTATGATTCATTAAACCAATTCTTGCAACTTACGTCGGAGTTGAATTAAATTCGAAGGTATCATCATTGTTTTATGAAGATTCAATTTAAGAAGTCGGTATCCTATACACTACACTACTACACAGTTTCATCATTCATATACTTCGTCCTTTTGGGGACTTGGCAATTCAAACTTTCATAGCACTAGACTACTAGTCCTAAAGTATTAGTAAGAAATATATCATACCCTCATGGACTCGTAGTCTGTAATATTGCGAGGTCTCAACGGTTATCTATATTAAATTCATTTTATCTTGTTGAAATTTAGAGTTAAAAGAACCAGGATTGAAATGAAATTAACCTTAAATCTTAAGGGAATAAAATTTAATCATTATATTTAGTTATTCAACAGTTAAAAATTTATAACGTTAGATGACCAATCTTTGATTTGTTCTCTTTTAGAATTAGTCAAAAATGACATAAGGCGATTTAGATGTCAGACCTCAATGCACCCCCACATATCAGTTCATTCAAATCGAGTAATTGACCATGCTAAACCCTCTTACACCGAGCAAATCACACTCCCCATCTTTTGCCTAATCATTTATGAAATAACTAAAACAAGTTGAAGAAAAGTAGATGTATGGTTGCCATACATAAATACGTGCTTTTATCTTCAGTAATTTAAACAATTTTTCATTATGTTAGTTAGATTTAAAGGAGGTTTTGGGTACCTTATCAAACAAAAAGAAAAGGGTTTTCTTGGATCACGGATAATGATTTTGGATGCCCTATTACAAAGGAAAACCCTAATTTTAGAAGCTCTGTTTGTTAAGCTCCAATACCCGCTGGTTAAAAACTTAAAAGGGAGAACCCTAGCTATTATCATTATCAACTTTCCTATCTTTTTCAATAGAGATCAATGAAGAAGGCCTGGATACACGAGAAAACTGTGTAATTTATTAGTATTAGAAGATTTGATAACAACTTAATTTCTCTGATAGGTCTTGTTGGCCAACCAAAGAGGACACATACACCTGACAACACTGCTCGAGCTTTCAATTTAGATTAGTAAGTAAGTTTGTCGAAATAAAATTAAGTTTGAAGATAAGTAAGAACAAACTGTTGTTGCAGCGTTTAATTTGAAAGTTCTGGCAAATTCAAAACAGGGTCAATGATATTTACTCAGCTACCAAATAGAAATAGATATGCATGGCTTCTGTTTTAATTTTCTGGGTGTGAAGAATTAATTGCCTGGTGTTCTTTAGTGTTTGATTAAATTTTTTCAAGGATGCTGTTGAGATAGATATATTTTTAAATGTTTGTGGGATTAGCTGTTACACTTCAATTTTCCAAGGCTTGCCATTTATGAAGTCTTTGATTTTCTGGAGAAATAATTGAAAATTGTAGCTAGAGAGATAGATATGGAGGTTTGAGAGTTGTTCTTGAGCTTCTTCATTTTTTTTTTTAATTAAATTTTTTGGGTTGGGGGAGGTTTTAGCTTTAAAGCCAATGGGTTTTTCCTGTGCTGTATTTGGCTTTACCATTAAACACCGACTACCCTCTAATGCAATGAATGAAGGAAGCCCTCCCTGCACTTTGTAATTGCAATATTTACTGCAAATTTCCATTTCCTGCATTCTTATTGAGATCTTTTCAAACCATTAATACATTTCCTGGCCTCAATTTACTCTCTTCTTCTCTACCCAATACTTCAATTCAATTCAGTTCCTCTCTCTCTCCTCTCTCTCTCTCTCTCCTCTCTCTCTCTCCTCTCTCTCTCTCTCTCTCTCTACCCTCCCTCCTCCACCTCTCTCTCCCCCCATAATTAAATTAGGCATTAAAGAAAATCCATCCTCCTCTCCTCCTCCCCTTCACTTCCCTTGTACTATATATAATGGTGTTCTGAGCTCCATACCACTTCACCATGACCTTTTCCATGTTTCCTCAGCTTGTCATGCTTCTTCCCTAACCTCTGCTTCTTCCTCACCAACCTCTCCATCAGTTAGGTTCAGAGCCGCCCTGCATACTCTGTTTCTCCCCTGTTTCACTAGATAGAGGTCTCTCAATTCCCCAGGTATATCATGCTACCATTTTCTGAACCTTTTGGTTATCAACATGTACAATTAATCATATGAAGTCCAATTCCCATGTCTAAATTTTGTTGATCTTTGGTTTGTATAGGCATCATGAGTCGCAGAAACGGAGGTGGTCCGAAGCTTGATCTGAAGCTCAACCTTTCCCCACCAAGGCACAACCCTATGGCTGAGTCCCCGGGACGATCATCCACCATGTCACCAACGTCCCCGCCGAGCTCATGCGTGTCGTCGGAGCTGACTCAGGATGACAACAACAACATGAGGTACTCCAACAGCCCCGAGGCAACTTCCATGGTGCTGGTGGGGTGCCCAAGGTGTCTCATGTACGTCATGCTATCCGAGGACGACCCGAAATGCCCCAAATGCAAGAGCACTGTTCTGCTGGACTTCCTCCATGAGAACAACACACCATGAAGACAAGGAAGAGCTAAAGGAGCTTGAGAGAGAGCTAGAGTAGCCTTGTGATGATGGGGAACCCGTTTTTGCTATTTCTGCAAGTTTAGTAGGGACTTAATATTAGGAGGCTCTTTCTTTCTTTTCTTTGTTTCTATTTTCCCAACCCTTTTTTCCCTTTTGGGGGTTTTGCTATTTTCGCTCCATTTTTAGCTGCATCGAATCCCCACTATTTAGAGTGGGGATTAGCTTTGATCAGTGTCAGTCAGCAAAGGAAGAAAGAAAAAAAGAGAATGGAGCATGAATAGCACTACCTGTTTGGTTTTATCTTTTGCTAATCATAGGCATTAGGTTATGGAATGATGGGCAATTTGGAGGATTTCTGCAGCTTTTCTTAGCAGTTTAGCAGAAGACTATGTAAACCGGTGATTAACTGTAACTGCCCAAAAATTTCATGGTATCTAAAATGTTAGGTTATTTCGCCTTTTCTATTTTCTTCTCTATTTCCTTTTATAGACATGGCCAGATAGTTTTACTGAGACTGACGCAGAGAACAGTATAACTGTTCTGCAAATTTTATCTGCGTTTGTACACTTGAAACTGGAAACAAAAAATTCTATGCACAGGAGCTTCATCGAACCTGGTTTGCAGGTGAAACTGGTACCTCTTTGGACCCACTAAGGTCCATGAACATTTGCTCAACTTTTCTGCAAGTTTATAGGGGATTTGCAACATGAGACCCTACCCAAACATAAGACATAACTCCACGTTTATGATTAGAGTTTGAATCTTATTTTTACGTTGGTTGAAGCTCTTGTAACTTTTATGTTTTCGTAAGACAGATTCTTGTGTTTTTCTCTCGAGATCAACTTCTCGCAATAAAGAGAAAATAGTAAGCATTACCAACTACGACCGAGATTTGTTTTTAAGCAATAACCTAATAATTGCCTTAGTTGGAGACAATGGTAAACCTCAAAATTTCAATATACATATTTCAACACAGGTCAATCGTGTAACGTTCGATATGTTCGATATATGGAAGTTTCACATTGATTGAGTTTCATCGTGCACGTCCTTTGACGCCCTAAAATAAAAATAGGCGTAACTCATCACTTCGAACCGTGCTCCCACATCATATTGCTAGCGAATAACATTATGAACATGTACAAAGAGTTGAACAAACTTTACAACGTTACAAAGCGCCATGAAGTCCTAAGAACACCATGACACGGGCATCTGTCCATATTAGGTGTTTAGGACTTTAGGCCATATCTAACACAACCAACAATGTCGCCAAATAACTCGTATCTGTTTGCAACTAAATGTTACAGATATGTGATGTGAATTTATTTGGAAGAGCATAAAGGGATAATTGGGTAAAATGAGAAAATGTGGGGTGGTTTGGGTAGTTCGAGCATTGAAATATAATGAGGGAGGACTATATTATTAGATTGACAGACCATTAAAATCACATAAATGCAAGAGTAATTGAGACAGTTGAGCATAAAGAGGGGTATTACGTCAGATAATAAATACAAATTTAATTCCACCTTCACTCCTTTCTATTTTATTTTGTTTTCTTTTCTTTTTCCTATTTTTCTTAAATTCCTAGTTTGTTTCTGTGTCTTCGTTTTCACTCTCTTTAAAATCCCATAAATGCCATCTTTCTGTTTGCCATTTTCTGTTTTGGTAAGTTGGTATACCTCTTGTCTTTCTCCTCCTTATCCATGCTCTCATATTCAATTCTGCTCAACCTCCTCCTCTCCTTGTTTTAGTACTTCAATCTTTGTTCTCCCTAGTTTCGATTTTTCCCCCGAACTCATGCTACATCCACTAGTTAGAAATTTCGCATTAATGATATAGGGAACACAAATAACTGATAAGAGTTACTTGCGCTTCATAACCTTCACACGCAACATGACACGTTATGTTGACAGATTTCGACATTTTATATTGTCTAACTACGTTTGAATGATAATAAGGTCAATTAGTCACTGGACATTTTACCCAGGTCATTGAGTAAAAACAAAAACGGTTTTATACAGGTCAACAGTCTAACAGCAGAAATGGGGGATATCAAGGCAAGGGAACAACAGCTGTGGCTTGGTTGGTTAGGTAGGCTAACCAACAATGTTGAAGTCATGGATTCAAACTTCACCGACATATGTAGAGTGCATAAGTTTATAATAAAAAAGTTTTAAAAAAAAATTATATATATATATATATATGAAGAGAAAATAGCTAACAAGTGCAAGGTCACACCAGATTGTAGCCAAAAAGGTCCTAGGTACTGATCTTCCAGAGCTAAAATACCCTTTCAGGTTCCTTTTCTTCTAGATTATCTATGTAGCAGAACCACAGCCATCTATTTCTTGATGCAGACCAGTAATGGCTTCTGATCTTTAAGAGGGAAAATGGTGTGACACCAAAACCTAAAGCAAAAAGGGTCCACAAGCAACAAGACATGAGGTAGAGCTTAATTAGATGTAATGTGCCTTATTAATTGTATGAATCAATCATAGTCAAACTGTAGGCAAAGGCTAACAGTTTAGACCATCCAAGCCTACCATGGTCAAAGACTTTGCAATGATGTACATATATACATACTACTAGCTCGGCAGTTACAACAAACAGGGAGTAAAATATTAAAGTCAATTCAGGAAAAGAATATCCGTATCCTTTTCTCTTTTGTGCACTGTCATGACCAAGTATCTTAATCTAGTTTCATATATACAGAAAAAAAAAAAGTCCTACTTTTCAAATACTAGCAACAAATACAATTTCCGAAATATTTTTTTAGAAAGAAACTAAATAATGCTGTCATGAAATTTTTTTACTTTTTTTCATCAAAACAATGTCTTCCTTCTATAAAATAAGTGTTCACCATGAAATGAAACAGGAATTGAATCTCTGTAGGCCATTCCATGAGTTGGCATTAGCATGTCTAGTAAATTGAGACATATCAGAAGTACAAGTCTGGATGGTAAGCATCAATGCAATTTAAGTTTTTGGGTCAAGTGAAGCACAAGGCTACAATCGATGCAAACCAATTAAAATGCTGACCAAAGTTGGAAACAGTAATGCTAAATGAACACAGAACAGAAGAAACGATATACAATGAAAGAGGAAGAAATCAATTGTTATGAATGTGGTGATCTGTTATGACTCGTACTTTCAGTAAAAAGTAGAACAAGCAAAAGAACAATGCAGATGGTACAAAAGAAAGATTCACCAACCACTCTTTCAATTTTCATTGAACCAACATTACAGAAAAGGACTAATATCATCAGAAGTATCTAAAATGTGGATAGGACTTCATTAGGGGTCTAGAATGATCTCACCTCTCCTCTGAAGCCTATACAGAAAGTACTCTTCATTTCTCACCAAACAGTTCAGTACTGATCATGCTCATTAGTTTTTGAGGTATATACCGCTCATTCCCTCTTTCATTCCAAAATAAAAAATTATTACAGTTTCTGGTTTTGAATCTATGGAAATGGGCTTGTTTTCTCTATTGTGTTACAAAATGGGCTTGGTTTTAGACTGGGTAAGATTAAATGGGCTTGGTAGTGTATGTATTTTATCTTATGGGGGCATAAAATATTTGGTCACATTTAATACAGCAGCAGGCGGGAATACTAATAACCCCTCAAATGACATTTATGAAATTCTAAACCTAGGCATGTGTGGGAACTTAAATGGGAAAAAATATTACATGCACTGTACAATACCAACATTCAGAACAAAATAGAAATAACATTCAGCGGCAGAGGGCAACATTACTAAGAGGAAAACATAAGTAATAGAGAAAGCCACATTAGATCAGGATTATGAAATTCCAACTATGTAGTCACCCCTTTCCAAAACCTGTATAACAGAATATTTGGTATCCACCAGCATCATACAAATGATTGAGGAAAGCTATCAAGTCATAAGGTCGCTACAATTCATTGTAGGACTAAGTAAATTATATTAGAGAATATATTCATCAAAATTACCTGTTCAAAACTTCATGAGAAATCCAGTTCAGTTGCAGCTTGTGATGTTCAAGATAGAGAGCTGTCAAGTACTACCTATAACAAAAATAACTTGGCGCATTAACAGTGAAACTTTCAAGGGTTTTCCTGATCTATTTCTCCCCATCCACTACTGCTCCGGACAAACTTATCAACAATGCCAAACTCTTGGTTCTGAGAAACTCGCCTGGCATAGTTCTCAACCGAAACTAGTCCTTTTTTCAGCCTCCTGTAATAGATAATCTCCCATGGCCAAAGGCGAGCTGAACCAAGATACTCCTCTATCGGTAAGTGCCTTTCACTTTCTTCTGGGAGTTCCATACCATAGTGCTTTAAAGCCATGCACATCTCCTCTGAGGATATGCATGTTGAACGCCCATTGTAATAATTGACGTGCACTTCTGAAGCTGGCTCCTTCACTTCAGTTGCCCCCACCACCAGTCCACCAGAATTTTCTGGATCAATTTTCTCCTTTGAAACCTCTGGGGATGAACACCCAGCACCATCAGAACCTGGATTTTGGACCCTCAGGGCATCCCCTCCTATTGGCTGTCTCTTTTCAAGCAGAATCTCCTTGGATTTGGGAGGCATAGTGTTGTTATACACAGTGCATTTAAGATCTACATGTTCCTTGTATGATGACCGGCTTAGTGATTCAGAGGACGAAGTAAAGGAGCTTGACCTTGACGTAGACTTGGAACTTACTGATTTTGAGCTGGATCTTGAGTCAGATGACAAGGACTGTGTCCTCATAGATACTGATTTTGACCTACCTCTGGGACTACTACACCTTGACACAGACTTAGATGATTGAGAAGCTGCACAGGACTTGGATGCAGGGTAATCAGAATGAGGTGGTGATGAAACTGTTCTTGCTTTCTTAGCACTATTCCTTTTTGGAGATTTGCCTTCCCTTCTACTTCTCTTCTTTCGTCCACGATCCTTCATTTCAGTCCTGTCAGTTTCCGTACCAACAGTTACAGGAGATGTTCCATTGTTAATCAACATTCGACTCTTTCCTGAATCACTTGCCCACTTACTCTTTCTGTGCCCTGAAGCAGTATCCTTGATCAACAGCTGATTCTCCATGACATTGATCCAAATCTGTCTAGTTCAGCATCACCTCTACTAGTTTTACCAATAGCATCATCCTGCCTGTGATCAAACCCTGTAGGCTTTTCTCCAGATGAGTATTTTCTGGGACAATCACGGATCTTGTGTCCCAAATCCCCACAGCTGAAGCAAGCTTTCTGTGATTTTAAATCATTATGACAGTTCAAAGTAGTGTCACCGGTTTTCAAAATCCTTGCATTCTCTTGAGGTCTTTGTGGAACAGAACCACAACCAGAATATTCCATTTGACGGGTTTCGTGTTCATCTTCCCCTTCATTACTTCGGCAAGGTTCATATCTGTCAAATCCCACCTCATGGTCAGTGTGATTGGCAGTGTCCACTAGCTCAGCTACATCAGTAAGACCATCAGCCAGCAGACCTTCCCTGAAATTATGATGTTCGCTATTATCATCTTTAGCATGTTTTTGTGGGTCACCCCTGCGTCCATTGAGCATATACACAGAATTAACCTTTGCACCATCAGTATCAGGCTGTTTTCTATCCAATCTGTAATCTCTGCGGTCATTTGAACTCATTCTTCTACCAGCAAAGTCTCTTCTCCTGGCAGAATGCCTCCCATGTAGCTCGTAGGATCTAAAAACTCTTTGATGTCCCTGGAAAGGTATAGGCTGCTTTTTTGACCATGTTAGTACTAAAGGCTCCCCACAGATGTGCCTACCCTGTAGTGCTCTTAAAGCTTTCTCAGCATCCTGTGGGATATCATATACTACAAACCCATAGCGATCTTTCCGTTCAAATGTACAATGTCCAAACTTCCTAAAAAGACGCCGAAGATCATCTCCACGGGTGCGAGCTGATAGATTGCCAATAAACAAAGACATCTGAACTTGCCTCCCCCCTTCCCTAACAAAAGCAAAAAGGAATAGACAAGAGAAAATGTCACTCCTCTATGAGACCACACATCCCACACACCCAATGTAAATCTATGCAAGAGTAGCACTGGTGTTGAAGAAACTGGTCCATTCAGAGATTTTCACTACAATCATATTAGTCACATTCAAATACACTGCCGCATCCATTTTACAATACACAGCTGATGAACCAAAATTTATATCCTATGGCTTGATTTTAACTTCCATTGTAAACTACACTTAACTCGTGTCCTCCTAATGTGAAGGCTTTATAGATGCATATGATTAAGCTCACCGGGTCAATAAAAAACTAGCAACTACCAACAAGGAAGTCATAAATCTCAAGAGCATAAAGACTCAACCTTTATCCAGAAACAAAAAGCAAAACAAAAACATCATAATATGACTACCGTGTCAGCTCAGAGACTAACAAACAAACCCAAAACTATAATTAGCAATTACAAACAAGCAAATCATATTATTTAGCATAAAACTCAACGTTCATCAAAAAGGGAGAGAAACCCATCATCGACAGCTCTAACATGAACTCTGTACTGTGTCAGCCAGAAACTGATAAACAAAACCACCATATATCAAAAATGAAAACCCAAGAAAAACAACAGCATTCTGGGCTTGGGACGAACCAAGTTTTTCAATTTATTTTTTAAAAATTTCACCCAAAAGAAAAAAAAATTAAAAACAGGAAATCATTTTCTCACAGGCATTTCATCGAACAGGTGGTACGCAGAAAGAAACAGTGTTAATATTAGAAACCAATTACGGGTGCGTTTTGAATGAAAAAGTTTACATGAATCGGAAGCAGAAACCCTAAAGAAAGAGAAAGAACTTACCGGGTTGGGTTAGACTGGAAAGGGCTTTATAGGTTCCGGCGGTTCAGTGGCTCTTCACACTATCAGAGAGGAAGGGGAAGACTGAAAGCCTCTCCTATTGGTTGTTGAGAATCTGAGTGGAGTCGATTCAGGTTTTATATGAGTCTTGGCCCACAAGCTCCTTTGCCAATGTTCAGTCAAAGACGCGAGTTTTCTAGTCCCTCACATTTCCTATTAATTTTTTTTTAAGAAAAAAAGTACCTTTTATTGTATTCCATCTTTTAAAAATTTTAAAACGGTATCCCACATTTGATCCCGACATAAGATCAGTATCTGGAGCTAACAGGGGACGATAGCTCCGTTAAGGAAATATATTAAATTCAAATTGTAAAAGGTATATTTGTCTAATCACCTAATAACCTTCAACCCACCTTAATCCTATTCTCAATCCGCCTCAAACTCAATTGACCAAAAAAAAAAAAAAAATGCCTCAAACTCTCTCTCTCTACAACAAATATCCTCTATCTCTCTCTTTCTCTCATGTCTGAATCACTAGATTTGATTCTCTTATTCTCTAGATAAAAGACATAAGAGTGGATAAAAATTTTGATAGCATGACTGAAAAGTGGAGATATTTTCGAGTGGCAAGGGATCGACCAAATTATGCAGGTAACAATAGTCCATTTCTTAAAGTTTATCAATGTCTTTTACTTCTTGGGTTGTAATAGAATAGTATCGAATTTATCCCTTTTAAAATTGTTTATGGCTTTCAAGGGTTTTGTCTAGTGAATAGGTTTAGGATTCGAGAGCTGGCCCTTTTTCTTGTCCGCATCTGGTTTTTCTATATACCTTGTTTGTTTAATGTCGGGATTGAAGTAGCTAGTGATGAATAAATGCCCTAAAAACAGTTGGTTTATACTTTAGATCTATGTTGGTGAGAAATTTATAATCCCTGTAATAAAGATCGGTTGTCCATTGCAAGTATCAAAACATAGTGTAATCAATCTCCTACCTTCTGTAGTTTTGTTTCTCCTGGAACATTAGTGTCCTACCTTTCCTTCCTAAACCTTGAACCTCACCTTTGACATTATAAGTATATATGCTTGCTAATCAACTCTCTTTAATACAAAAATAAATACATGATAGAGCAAACACATCAGGATTAAGTTCTAACATAGCATGAAGCAAAGATACTTTTTCTTCAGCTTCTTGGTTTTGAAAACAGTAGCCTTCTTTCCTCCTGGAGGTGTTGTCGTATGTGAATTCGAGATATCTTCCTTAATTAGGAAGACACACACAATTAAATGTTGTACTCAGTTTATGTACTTACCTAAGTAATGTGTTATAATTGTTCAATTGTTCTACATCATTGGACGTTTGATATTGTTTTTTATTTGGTTGTTACATATCAAAGTTTGTTTACCATGAAGATCTATCATAGGGGTAGATTTCATAGTATGAAAGGGTCAAACAAAAGATATGTTGGAGGGGATGTCTTGTATGTAGATGGAGTAGACCGAGACAAGCTCTCTATGACAGAGTTGGTGTATTGGGCTTATGACATTGGATATGAGCATCCTCCAATGCAGTTCTGGTTTAGGATACCAAGTAGTGAAGATGGCAGTGGGTTTCTTCCTATAACTTGTGACAAGGAGGCAATGAACATGTGTGATTTCATGTCCCCAAGAAGCAAGATGCTTGAGTTGTTTCTAGTTTGTGAAGCACAAAGAAGAAAGTTTGCAGAAGATGAGCTAGAGAAATTTGCTGAAAACTTAGACCACTCGGCTTTTTTGGGATGACAGATTGATGATGTTGAGGATAGGCCAAATGTCACAGTTAATAATTTAATATAGACGACCCTTTATTGAGAATAATTGAAGAGAATGAAAGGGTTAAAGCTATGAGGGCTGGAAGAGATATTGGGCTAAACAAGGCAAGAGTTGGTGTAGATATTGGGCTAGACACAGCAAGGACTGAAGCTGATAACCAAATGGGGAAAAATAAAAAGATGGACAGAGGGAATAGCTTGTTGAAGAAGCTCCAAAGCCACAAAGGAAAAAAGAAAAACCACCGAAACCTGTGGAGAAGAGGTACTCAACCAGAAGTAGAGGGGAGAGTTCAAGGCATGGTGGAGTTGAAAGTTCAAGACAGGTGGAGGATTACTCTTCTGAAAGTACTTGTAATATCCTTTTTTTTGAAATTAATGTCTAGGAATCCTTTTAAAGGTGAGTTACATGTCAATTTGTTCCAAATGTATTCAATTTTTTTGTTAACTAGCTGCACTTTATTTTTACAATTAATTGTTCCTTAATTGTTTGTCTATTGTTTGTAGGTGAAGTAGAACTGCCACCTGCTGGTACACAAAAGTTGCCTAAGGTGTTTTATTCTCAGGTCACTTGTTCAACATGTAAGAAAAAGAGTTATAATAAGAAGACTTGTGCTCGTAGGAATCAGGTGTGACTTGGAATTCATGTGCTTTATTTTTGAAATTTTACATAGTTGAAAGATGTGTGTAATATGTGCTTTTGTAGGGTCAAAATATGCAAGATGGTGTGCAGCAGCAAACACTAATGAATGATCAAGATGGACTACAACAACAACCACCAATGAATCATGAAAAGGGTATACAACATCAACCAAATGTGGCAGAACCATCGGCTCATGATGTTCAGCCTAGTTCCCAACCACCACCTGAACCCAGTCAGTCATCACAATGGAATATGCATAGGGCTTAGTGAAATATGCAGAAAGACTGTTTTTGTGGAATATGCAGACTGCTTTTGTGGGAAATGCAAGTAAACTACTTTTGTGGAAAATATGCAAGAAGACTACTTATGTGTAATATGCAATGAAATGCTTATGCAGAAAAAATGCTTGTTTAACTAGCTTTTGTGATATTTATTAGTGTTGGGGTAGAAATTGAATGAGGATCTAGGAGCTTGCCGTTGTTGGGCTTGGTGATTCGATCTTCCCCTTTAGGGTTGCGAGACTAGGCCCAAAGTCTTCCTAAGATAGACTTTGTTGTGATGGAGAGGCTCCGAGCGTGTAATATCAATATTGAGAGGACTTAGTAGTGTGCATGGTGTGGGAGCTAGGATCTTGCAAGTGTAACATAATGCATGCCCATCATGAAAAAGGTGTAATGTGGGTATGGTGGTAGTGGTTAGAGGTGTCTGAAGGTGTTTGGGAGGATGTGTATGATGGTGGTGATCTAGGGTCAGTTGAGCATGAGGAGCTTGGTAGTGGTCTTTTTTGCATGTGTGTGTTGTTTCTCAAGCACACTGTAGCTCCCTTTAAATAAAATTGTAGTTGAAGACTGAGGATAAAAAATGACCCATGACTCTCTAATTTTAGCAAAGGTCAAAATCCCCCTTCTCATTGTCATCGTCAAGCCTTAAACGATTTCTTACCAAGTTACTTTTGGCTAAGGGGTTTGGACGAAACATGGCCTTGGGTTTGCCTTAAGCTTATAAGGTGAAAGTTTTGGAAACAGGTGTTCAGGTCTGAGGTGACTTGGTCTGAGATGATTTGTGATGTTAGTATCCTATGTCTAAAGGCATTAGGTGATGAGATGAGGTATCTGTTACATGCTTATCCGCGGGAAACTCAAATTCAAGTTTGATCCTCAACTCCCAAGACGTCTCGGACACTTGACATTTGGCCTCCATAGGCCTTGCAAAAATCTTGTGTCCTTCCACACCACAACCCACTGATAAGCCCCATTTGACCTAGTGTCTTAGGTCCACGTTACTAGCTGGCCGTGTGGCATGTTGTGATAGATGGATTTGGGCATACCATCCACAATACTTGTGCGCAATTGTGCTTGGCATGTGTTGACACATGTATGAAATGGGCGGGCATGTGGTTATTGTGTCCATGAGAAACCACGTGTCATAAAGGGAGTAGGCTTGGGCATGAACTAGCATGGCATGGCTGGCTTGACTCCCAAATGGGCCTTGTGTAGATTTGGGCATGTCATGGCATGGCTTGCCTCCCTTGTCGTCCTAGATAAAGGGAATAGGCTTGGGCGTAAACGAGCATGTCATGGCGTGGTCTGACTCCCTCGTCCTAAACGAAGGGAGTAGGCTTGGGCCTAAACGAGCATGTCATAGCCCCTCGTCCTAGATAAAGGGAGTAGACTTGGGTATAAACGAGCATGTCATGGCGTGACTTGCCTCCTCGTCCTAAATAAAAGGAGTAGGCTTGGGCATAAACGAGCATGTCATGGCGTGGCCTGCCTCCCTCGTCCTAGATAAAGGGAGGAGGCTTGAGCCTAAACGAGCATGTCATCGCGTGGCCTGCCTCCCTCATCCTAGATAAAGGGAGTAGGCTTGGGCCTAAACGAGCATGTCAAGGCATGACTTGCCTCCCTCGTCCTAGATAAAAGGAGTAGGCTTGGGCATAAACGAGCATGTCACGGCGTGGCTTGCCTCTCTCGTCCTAGATAAAGGGAGTAGGCTTAGGCATAAACGAGCACCTCCCTCGTCCTAGATAAAGGGAGTAGGCTTGGGCATAAACGAGCATGGCATGGCCTTGCTTGACTCCCAAATGTGCCTTGTGTAGCTTTATCTAGGGAGGGGATGGGCATGGTTCTGTAATTTGGGCATCTTCTGCCGTGGCTTGCCTCCGTCGTCCTAGATAGAGATTTTTTGTACCAAGCCCCAATTCACTCGAGCCAGACCAAACGACCCGGACGTAGATGATACATGTCTCATATCAGCTCTAAGCCTGATCATTGACCTTAGGTCTCTAAGACTTTCAATAAAAGACAGGCTTACATTTTTGGGTATCAACAATTAGTAAATGAAACATTGTTGGATTTGTCTATTTGCATGATTTTTGAGACATTTGAAATGCAAGGATGAACAAGATGTATGTATGTTCATGAAAATTTGTTGTTATGCATTACATATACTGAATTTTGGACGAATTACATGTGTTGTTATGCATTACAGGTACCAAACTTGATTTTATAAAAAGCTGGTAGGAAAAACGGCCTTGGGTCTTTCAAAATTGGCTATGAATTTTTTTTTTAATTTTTATTTTGACTTTTGGCAGTAAATTTGTTCTTTTGGTGGTAAATATGTTGAACAAATGGATTTGGCGCCAACTATGGTATTAAATTGGCGGGAGAGACTGAACAGACGAAAATACCCTGCAAAAGATACCACCTGACAAGCTCTGTAACGGAGCTAACATCCCCAGTTAGCCCTAGATACTGATCTTTTGTCGGGGTTAAAAGGTGTGATATCGTTTTGAAGTTTTTGAAAGGTGGGATACCAAAACTTTGCTTCTTTAAAAGGTCAGATACTGTTTGGACTTTTTTTCCTTTTTTTTATTTTAGTTCTAGAAATGCCAATCTAAAATTAAGAAAATATTCTCCCACATCGAAAGAAAAAAAAAATATTCTTCTAAAAATAACAATAATAATAAAACTAATACGTACTTGGTTGGCCTTGGTTAGCTAGAGCTAACGATGGCCAATAACAAAATGTAATGTGTTTATGTTTTAAAGTTATTGAAACACCTCAAGGATTGAGGAGATGTCATTCTTATGCCAGAGGTTTTACTCGAGTCTCATATTTTCTTTTAAACTATAACGCTTTTGCATTTTTAGTTTCTTATGCAAACATATTGGTAGCTCGTTGAGCAAATATTCATCTAAGGTTTTACCCCAGTCTCACATTATTTTCCATATTATAACGCTTTTGCATACTGATGTAAATACATGACATAACACAAATTATTGTAGATGAACAAAATAACCATCAATTTTTCAGACATTCCGTTGACAATGAGGGGATAAAGCTGAATTATGGGTCTCATTGTCAGTTCCAATGGTTTCGGTGACGTCACATTTTGAGGAGAATTCAAAAATTAGACCGACTGATGTGTTTACGAAAGTTGAAAGGGCGAACTGATTTAAAAAAAAAATTATAGAACTGAACTGATTTTGGTACCAAAGATTTGGGGGGTAAACTGAATTTTTTTTTTTTTTTTATTATTAAAAGATATTTCACTCCATTAAAAATAAATGATACATCATGAATTGATTCACTGTCTTACATACAAAGACAAATAAGATCAAGTGATTCACATAGGGTAGCACTCTCACTATATTTTTCTCGCTCACTCAACATCACAATATGACCCTATAGTCAACAAAAGACTATGAGCAATTACTCTTAAGGAAAAGAGAAACAACAAAAAAAACCTATAATCTATGAGGAAAACATAGATTATAGGCCATTATTCTAAGCAAAAAGGGAAATAGAAATTCACAACCTATAATTTATGTGAAAAACATAGATTATAAGTCGAAATTTATTTGATTAAAAAACCGAAAAATTATAACACCTCATTGCCCCTTGAGACTAGGGATAGGAGGTCTAGGTACCGGAGTTAAGGAACAAAGGATTGGTTCCTCCCTGGTGATTTTAGGCTTCTTGTTTCTGAATCCGATTGGACGTCCTTTTTTCTTCTTTTGATGTCCTTGCTGCACTTCATTCGGTTTCCGCTTCAATGTTATGATCAGTTCCTCTATCCTTGAAAAAAACATTTTTTCAAGAAGGAGAAAATACCTCTTGACACTTCCTTGGCACATCAGATTGGACCTAGAAGAAATAGCCCAAAATCATGCACCGGCCCATTCCACACAAGCCCACTGTCCATCAGCCTAGCCCTCTCCAATCCAGGTTCAGCAACCTCCAGCCTAGTCAAACTGGCCCAAACTTCAGTGTCAATTCTAGTTCAAAACTATGGCTTCCCGCCGAAAATCTAGGGCGAGTTTCGGGAGCCGCCTCTAGGATTAGGGTTTCAACACCACCCAGCTCCCCTGATCTATTCCCAGTCCCCGACGATGCCACAACCACAACCGACATCACCACCACCACCTTTGGCAGCCTAGTCCTAGGGCTTCCCTTGGTTTGCTAAGAAACCTTCTCGTCAAGAGTGGATGCCTTGTTCGACGACACACCTTCATTGCGGCGTCGTCGATGGGCCGAGATGGACATGTGTCTGTAAATTGGTAGTCCAACCGAAGAGTGTTTTGTTGGGTGTGAGAGTTACTATCCGGAAGCGTGGAGCTTTTCAAGAGGGTGGGAAATGGTGGGATGGTTGGACGACTAAGATGGCGTCGCCTAGTCCTAGAGAAGAGTACATAAGGCATCGTTGGTGGCTCTCGACAGTGTTAGAGATGCGGAGGTCGCCGTTGGTGATCAACGTAGTTTGGCAGTGTCGGATTCAACGATACCCAGTCCAGATTTGATCCATATGTTCGGGTTAAGGTGTTTTGGCTTTGATCTGGGGAGTGGAAGCGTGATTGGTTGGCTCGAGTCAGTTGGCGGTGGTGAGACGACATAGGTGATGCCAACGGGATGGTGGTATTGTGTTTCTTGCAAAAGTCTTGGGTGTGGGTTGCTTGGTTATTGGGCCTAGGCTTTGGTCTTGGTCCCATCCAATTTTATATTTTTGCAGTTTTATTTTGATTTATTTATACTTTATTGCTTTTTAATTCTCGTACTATGTGGCTTTTTGTCACTAATAATACCCTATCAGCATGTTTGTTACACAGGACTGCCTAAGGCCGGACTAATTTCTAAAACAGTCCTAGACTATCTAAGCTTGGCTTAAGCTGTGATAATTCTTGACACATGTTTGGTACTACTTAGAACTAAAGAGCAGAATAATCACAATAGTCCAATCTCATGTTTGTTGCAACACTGGACTAAATTAATTTTAAATACCACAATATTTTTTCTATTTTAGCGAACTAATATCCAATAATAAGAGATTTTAGAACTTCAATAAATTTTTATAGAGTAAAATTATAAGGACTGAAGTAAATTCTCATCCAAATTTCAAGCACTAACCATCAACATGAAGTCTAATATATGCATATCCACAAGTTCATAGATTATTGATTAGTAAGCCACCACAATCAAAGTATAAGTAAATAGTTTACACATCCACGAGTCCACATGCTAACAAAGTACAATAATATGAATGCTAATCTGGCAATTACAAAATGAGTTCATGTAGCAAATGGTGGCTTGTCCAACATGTATCAAGGCAACCACTCCCCCAAAAAGCACCTTCCATTTTCAGAATTTTCATCACCTATAAGATAATATTCAGACATACAAGGATCACAATCACAAAGTCTAACATACTTGTATGAACAATAGATAAGAATAATACTAACCTTGAGAGTTCATGTTGATCAAGCCAATGATGGCTACGGTCATTTGCTTTTCACCAAGAATGAGTTCCTCTCTATGAGTTAAGGTTCTGTACTCAGCGATGGTGGAAGTAGGGACCACGTATGTTATATTGAGTTAAGAAAGAAAATATTTTTTTTCCAGAACTACAAAATATAACAACTGTATTCCACATATGGTACCAGCAAGATATGCAAACAATATGCATATACTCTATAAAATCTGAAACCTGTATGTATATGCTAGTGGTCCATTCTTGATGACTTTGAATATCAAAATCCTTTATTCTGCAGAGCTTCTTGAGTAACCATTAAGAACATGCAGTGCAGATACCTATAACATTATAGACTAAACTGTAAGAGCAGAAGCAAAACAAACAGACTATTCTGCAGAGCTTCTTGAGTGGCCACTAAAATCCTTTATCCACAAAACAAAAATAGTTGTTTTAACTGTAAGAGCAGAAGCAATAACAAACAGACTAAACTTCAGAATCAACTTGAACTGAATAATGTCATGGTCGTTTATTGAAATTTGTCAAGGATTACAAAACAAAATTTTTGAGTTCTGAAACTTTATTGCAATTGAAAACTGAAAAAATCCACTCTTGTAAAAAAAAAAATGATAGAACTTCAGAAGCTATCATTTTTGTTACATGTCCATGAATCTAAATTAGTGGTAATACAACACTTCGAATCAGCAACTAAGTGAACTCAATGCAACAAAGCACCAACAAAAGCTTTACCATATATAAGAACCAAAGAAATGGCATTACAGCACTGTATCCATAACATTTATACAAAAACATAATAAGATCAAATCAATTATGTCATTAAGAAGAAGAGCACCCAGCCATGAAATTGATCAATTCATAACAGATCAAGCTACCCAGACACTGAGTCCTTAATCAATCTATCAAATACAAACAAACCATAAATAGTTTTCAATGAAATCGATCTTCTGTAAAAATTGAACAAGAACACCCAACCATGAAATTGATCGATTCAACGCATTACACACCGAATCCTTAATCAATCTATCAATTACATACAACCCATAACCAATTTTCTATGAAATCGATCTTTACTCGATTCCAGATCGGAAAAAAAAAACGGCAGAGGGTTTCAAGATGTGTGTGTGTGTGAGAGAGAGAGAGAGAGAGAGAGAGAGATAGAGAGGAGATCGTACATGTCCAGTAGAAGAGAGAGCAAAGAGAGTCGAAGCAGAGGTCGAAATCGTTAAACAACAATGCGGTATGTAGTCCGCCCAATTTTGGGGTGACTATGTAAGAAGGCCAAAACGGGACGCGGGGACTACGTATACTCATTTAATTTAGTCCCGTGTTCCTCCAAACATGGGTTTCGGCTTATTTTCTTACCTAAGTTAGTCCAATCCCTGCTAATCCGGTGTAACAAACGCCTCATATATGTTTATGGTAGGGCAAAAAGGGTCTTATGCCGGTCTATGCACCTTGTGTGCCTTAGCTGCTCTAGGTAGGTGACAAGTCTTTTACTTAGTCAAACGGTCACAACCTCTTAGTGGCAGGATAAAACTGAGTGTCGTCGGAGTTATTTTCCAGCGACAACATAGTAGGAAAACTGTATTATTGGACATTATGATATTTTACCTTGTTACAAATCTAGTGATCTTTCCATTGTGTCACCGCTGTGACAAAGCAAATAGAGTCGTCGTCGTCATCAGAACAATACACTTTGGTAGTTGGTGCTTGTTAGAATACATGTATTTTGTAGAGATTTTCAAGATTATCTTGAGACTTCTTCAAGATGCTTATTGTAATCAGGGGTTTAGGCTTTATGTCCCCCGCCCCCTCTTGTATTCGACAGTTTCATTAATGAAGGGTTAAGGACGGCCGCTCCAGCCCTTTCTTTTAAAAATGCTAATCATTGCTCTGTGCTCTCCTGTTTTCCTTTTGCATTTAAGTGAGCATATTACTCTATCAATTGGACATTTAAGTGATCACCATATGGATTTTGGTTTCCATTAATGTTTGTTCCTGATAATCCTTGCTCTCTGATCTTCTGTATTCTCTTTTTATTTAGCGTTCAATTACCTTCCCAATTACACAATTCATATTTATGCTTTCCATTGATTATCAATATCATTACTAAGGCATCATGTATATTTTGAACTCTGATTGGTTTACTTGCCTTGAGTTTCTTTTTTTGTTCTTATTTTGTTCCCTAATCATGTCTTGCTTCTATTTCCAGTGAAAGTGATGTATCGATGACCTCTCTAAGATGGGAACACTTCAATACTACTAATCATTGGCTATGTGATACATCTTTGGTAAGATAGGAACACTTCAATACTACTAATCATTGGCTATATGATACATCTTTGGTGTTGTATAATCAACTAACCTTCAAAGTCCATGAGCTATGAAAAACTATGTCTTGGTTTAATTACAAATGTTGTATAATATTTACATTTGGAGGTCTTATAATGCATACTGAAATTTTAAAGTCTTACATTTGGAGTTCATGTATATGGTTTTGCCCATATTTTGGTTTTGTTATCTAAGCTACTCATAGTTGTTGCTTATATTTTTCAGATTCATGAGTTCTCTTCCTTTTTAAATCATCACTCGGGTTTCCAGAGTATTTTTTTCCAGTTGTATTTGCACTTTATTTCATGCTCTTTCACTTTCAGTTTCATGTTCAATGTGATTGTCTTTTCAAAAGAGGCAAGTGTCCCGATATCGATGGTTTCCAAGCACCTGATGCCGAACCCGAGGCATGAGCGGGAAAAATAAAAGAAACTAAAAAATTTTCAAATACTTTTCTAAAAATTGCAAAAAATAAAATGTTTACAAATAACAAAACAAATATAAAGACAAAAAGATGAGCCATTGCGATATATCTCACTACTTTTGTACACGTCAGCTAAACATCACAGTTAGTCTTTTAGAAAGACGTGTCCTCGTACAAACCGAAACAAGACTCATAGGGGTGAATTTACGCTCAGTAGGGCAAAACATTTTTAGGTTATTTTTAACTATGTCACACAATCAAGTTATCTCGTAACAAACAATACTTTAAATATAAATAATAACAATTCGCTGCATGTATGCTAATGAATGTCTTCCTCAATTATTGGCTAATCAGTCTATACATCAAAGACAGGTAAGTCTACACGTCCCAACCAGGAGTGACTTAGATGTCTCGAATATATAATTTAATAATCAGTAATATCTCACCACTTGTATCTCTTTTGTTAGTCATCTTGTTATACTCATGGTCTCCTGATCCGCAACCCGATAAGATCGTTTTATCGATGTCCAACATCAAAGGGGCATAGTTTCCCCGCATTTGTGCACGTGTGGGCTAATCATAGATCCCGAGGACAACCCATGAGAAAACTTAATTAAACAAAATGTATCTATTCTATCAATCTCTTTCTCATCTCCCCATAATCACCTTTCTCACCATTCTCACAATTTCTCACAATGCATAATGTATGCAATGAATATCAATACTCGTAAAATAACATCCAAAACATGTTTTTACGAAAAACGATAACATTAATCATATATTTCAACGATATCAATAATATCGAAAACAATAACAATCAAAATGTAATCAATCAATGTCACAGAAATCACTCATTTCAATTATAACCTAATTATCAATTTAAAGAAAAGTTCCCCGAGAGAGACCCTACCTAGAATACAAGTGTCAGTTCTGACGCTAACTGAAATTAGTAACTCAATGACGCGCATTCTGAAATCCTTATCCTTTTGTTTCTGGAATCTTGCAAGCGTGCGTTCCATTCCTTGTATATGTTGAAATTGCTACGGGCACCCATAGTCTTATCGACCAAATCCTACGTCCAATCTCACAATTATAAACATTTCCTTCCAACTCAAGTTTCAATCAACTTCCAAATGCCTAACCAACATTCCAAAAATGTAATAGTATCAATGCTGCATTTCGGCAACTCTACTACATGAACCAAACACTGCATTTTGATGAGCTCTCATATCAACAATTTTCTGAAGTATCACTACTTACCAAACAACTCTATTAATATTTCCAAAACTAAACTCCATCATATCCTCATTACTACTCTGGACACCCAAAGTTCCCTTACATTATTTCTTACGTTCACAACTAGAATACAATTCAATTATCCCAACAACATATCAAGCATCCTTTCATACACCTGAGCACTCATGAACGAGCATCAAGAGGCCAACACCACCACCATACATATGGCCGACGACTGCTCAAAATCCCAAGACAGCAATTGCTTCAAATCTTCATATCAAGGCTGAAACTAAGTAGCTAAACACAATTCCATCACCATGAACAGCAAACTAAACTCACTGCCCAAAAGTCAGATTCTTCATTCCTTAACAAAACTAGAATCCAAGCATAACAATATCAAAATCATGTCATGTAGTTTCATTCGATTGGAAATTACCAAAAAAACACCAAAACACTACCACCGCCGCCGTTGCCGCCGTACACGGTGGTCACTCTCTGCCAAAATTTCAACTTCTTCAAAACCCAACCAATCTCGAATTTAATTACACAGAAAGATAGAGCTCGATGATAATATCATGTTTAATACCTCACTTGCCATCTACGGTGGCCGGAAAGCATCGAACCCTCGCCGGGAAACTCCTTGAGCTTCAATTAATCGATTCTCACTCATGGAGGCTCCTCTGAAGAATTCGAGACCACAGATAGAACGAGGACGGCGAGACAAAGCTACCAATACCGGTCACGCTCGCTGCCGTGGCCGGAATCGGAAACCCGATCGGAAAAACAAGCACCTTCCTCCTTCTTTTCTCTCTCACCAAAGCTTCCCATGGAGAAACAACATCACAATCACGTTGGGGACGACGAGACGAAGCCGTAGACATCAGCCTTGAGCCGGGAGGCAGCCGGCGCCAGAGGAGGAATCGCAGCTCCACCGCTGCAAAACGACGACACAGTCGGTTTGGGTTGGAACTGATCCACTCCGACCTTTACATATCTCAAATCCAACGGCCCAGATCAAGCGGCTTAAAAGATCTGACGGCCCATATCAAACCGTCCTTAAATACTATTTTTAATTAATTTCTGGATAATACTAAATTTCTAAAAATCGTTAAAAATAGCTTCGATATCCGAAAACGTTAGTAACGACGTCTAGGTTAATCCTACAGGCTCGAAAGATAAAATTTGACAAACCAAAATTTTGAATAATTTTCGAAAACTACTAAGAAAATAAAAAACAATATAAATCAAAATAAAATAAAATAGCTCGTAAATAATTTTCCTTTTAAAAATAGAAATTCGAATTTCCAAAATATGACAGTAAGGTTGATGTCTCCCTTTTTAATTGTATTTTGTTTCTTTCATATATAAAAAAAAGGATCAAGAGTTGCCTAGCTTATATACTTTCACCAATGTGAAAATAGCAACAATATAAATCAATCATGAGACATAATAATGAAAAACAATAAAGTTAAACGCACACACGAGTGCGGCCTTTTCGCATGCGTATGGCTCGTGCAAGAAAGCTAGTTTTCTTGATGTTGTTTTAGTGATTTATTTCTTGTTTACAATAAACTCCTACCAATTTTTACTGGAGATGAGTGAGCTATGTCCTGGTAGGTGCACTCAGTGTGCCATGTTTGATATATGGAGGCGGCAAGTTTCTTGTTTTGTCAAATGGTTGCGGCCTCCCCGTGACAGAATGAGGCTTAGTGTCACTGGTAATACTTTGCAGTAGCAACATAGTAAGAAAGTTGATAAAGATAGTGCATGAGCATTGTCTTTCTGATAAGTCGCCAAAACTGTAAAGCAAATAAAGTAGCCAATGATGTTTTCTTTGCTAAATGACGTTTTGCTAGAATGCATAGATTTTGTATGCGTAATATTATTTTAGGGTATTCGTATAATCTAAACTTTTCTTTTATATAAAAGATTTGCACATAGAATCCTTTAGCAAAATCAAAGTTATGTTGAGGCAAAAAAGTCAAATGTCAATGAATTCAATCGACTTGAGCAAGACTTAGGCTCGGCCCTAGGGCAAGACGGACCAGGCCTGGGTCTAGGGCCTCAAAATTTAGGGGCCTCAAATTTTTTATATAGGCCTGTTAAAAAAAATTGAAGAAGTTAGAATAAGAGTAGAAGACCTGACGTCTCTTACTCTTTCTTTCCAGTTATGTGCACGTCCAAATCCATACTCTTTTTTTTATATTGTGGTATGATTTTTTTGTAATATTTTGAGGTTTTTTTTTTTGGGCCTCAAATATATTCTTGTCTGGGGCTTATATGGACACAGAGCCGGCCCTGAGCAAGAGGGCTACATTTATTAGCAAAATATACAAAATATAGATGTCAATGACATTCAACAAGTCTTCATAAAAAAGGTATATATGCGATTCATTTATTCGTTGAATCAATTCTGTATTATGTCAGCTTTTTAATCTAGATCGATACTTTAAATGTTTTTTAGTAAATCAAACATTTCTAGTTTTATTTGATAGTCTGGATATATCTGTAATGTTTTGCTATATTGGTTGAACAACAATTTTCGACATATTTAAAATTTTGCAGAGCCGATTTTAACTAGAAATCTCAGATATCAATTCTGATGTTAAAAATTAAAACTAAGAACATTTTAGAAAAAACGGACCGACCGAACCAATCGGTCCGGCTTTATTCCCGTTTACGGTTCTTGGTTCCCCTACCCCCACAGGGCTCAAGAAAGACAAACCAAATGGCAACTGTAGTCTCTGAAAATGTTAAAATTGCAAACAGCGCCCCAAATTTATTCCGTAAAAAAACCCCACAACCTATCAAAATCCCCTTTTTGTACTCGGGTGTTCTTTTCCTTCTCACTTACCTTCTTCGTCGCCTCTCTTCTCAATTTCATCACTCTCTGACGGTCACCTGCCCTAGAATTCCCTCACTTGAATTAGATCTCAACCCAACTGAGTACCCATGACGCTAGGCTCAGGAGGTTCAGGTGTTGTTGGTGAGTCGGTCCTTTCTTTTTGATGAAATTTTGGGTTTGATCTTGTTCGTTTTGTCTGTTCTGTATCTGGGTTTTGATCCGCTTTTCTGTTCATGCGTTTTTCGATATGGTATTGATTGGATTATTGGTCTTACTTGTTCGTCTTTGGATCAAGTTCAGCTGTTTTTGAATGACTTGTTGAGATTCTCGGTTGGCTTTGTACAGAGTACTGTTAACGGTGAATAGTCAAATAATCAGTTTTTTTTCTTTGCTGAATAGTAAAACTGCCCTATTTGATTACGGTTCCCTTTTGCTTTGTTGTTTGTTTATCAGTATGTATATTCGTGGTTCTATTCTCAATTCGATGAAATAAAGAATCAGAGAGACTATTTTAAGGCTGCCGAATAATGTTTATCCATTATCTGTTCTATATCGCTACATGCCAGTGTAGTTGTTGTGTGTCACTCAGAAATTGTGAATGCAATGGTTTTGTGAGTCAGTAACATCGAGGTTTGGCCGCTAAGATTATGACAGTGTTAAAGATTTTGTATATGCTCCTTTTATCTGAAAGCTTAATGTGTTCCGTGGTAACTGTGTTGAGTTCTTATCTTAGTCTCTCATATAGTCGTGTCCAGGCTTAACTTGTATGTGATCTTGTATCTCATGTTTTCTCTGTGAATATCCTGTGACATTTTTTTCTCAGAGTACTTGAACTTATTGGATTTCCCTTTTTACTGAAGGTCATAGAGGGGATTGATAAATTAATTTACTGTAGTGATTATTGTTTTGGTTTTTGGTATGAAAAAACTGAAGTTTTTTGGACTTTATCAGGGGGTGATGCCCAGTTTATTGGTGAAAGGTTCATGCAAGAAGAATTTTTTATTGGTTGTCTGGCTGATTTTGTTACAGTTATAGTAATCAGAAACTATACAACATTGAAGTAAAACTTATTTAACAGAGTAATCATGAATCTTACTCTGTTGCTTATGTCTAATGTGGCTTAAGTCGATTGAGTTTCCATGCAGTCCCGAGAAACTTCAGATTGCTGGAGGAACTTGAACGTGGAGAGAAAGGCATTGGAGATGGCACTGTGAGCTATGGGATGGATGACGGAGATGATATCTACATGCGTTCTTGGACTGGCACCATCATTGGCCCCCATAATGTAAATTCCTATTTTTATATCTTTATTTCTTGTTTAAATATGGTTTTGTCAGACTATATGCTGCATATGGGTTTGTCAGGGTTAACTTATTATCTTCTTTTCCGTCTCTCATCAAATGTATTAAGCTTACAATAGTTGTCAGAATGCCTGATGTTTCATATAAACCTTTTTTAATGCAATGAACCCTTTTTTGTTATCTCTAGACTGTTCATGAAGGTCGGATCTATCAATTGAAGCTGTTCTGTGATAAAGATTACCCGGAGAAGCCACCAACTGTTCGATTTCATTCACGGATTAACATGACTTGTGTCAACCATGAAACTGGAGTGGTAAGTTTACAATTTACTTGCTTCACTCTGTAGCTCAGTTGCTCTGGTTTGCAGTGTTCTACTCTTTCTGCAGCTAGTATTTTGCACTTGACATTAGTCCCATTTTTTTACAACCCCTTTTCACGAAGCAAGTAATCACTTCGTACTGCTTTCCTGAAGAGTCCAAGGGTTGTTTTTCTTTCTCAACTCTTACAACATTGATTTGGATCATATTAAAAAAAGCGATGCCCAGACTACACGACTTCAAGACAAGGTGTATGACTATTGAAATTGCATTCTAATCAGTTGTGTTGTAATAAGAAAAATAGAACTTATATAGTACATGGACCTAACCCTCTTCTATCAATTTAATAGGTGGATGCAAAGAAATTCGGGCTTCTTGCAAACTGGCAGAGAGAGTACACCATGGAGGATATTCTTACACAGCTGAAAAAGGAGATGGCAGCTGCACATAACCGGAAGTTGGTCCAGCCTCCGGAAGGTACCCACTTCTAGCTTTCAGGACCATATAGAAATCATGGATCCAATTGCATAGGCAATATGCAATGTATGCCCTTGTTCATCCCAAGCCAAAAACATCCAGGAGGAGTGGCCACAACAGCTTCTCCTTTTATCTCTCCATGGCTTCATCTTAATTTCATTGCCTTCTTTTCTTGAATTTTAAATTGTGTTGAAGGGATGCTGTTTGATTAATGGGATTTATGTGTGAAATATTTAAGACCCTTTAAACAGATATCTGTTTGGCATGTGTCTCCCCTCTTGTTCCTCTGGTTTATCTCTCTTTTCTTGTTGGCAATTGGAAAGTGAGTGCTAAATTTCATGCATTGAATGGTGGGAAGCTTAACTCATGTTTGACCTTTAATATCATATTCGGTTTGAATTATGAAGAACAGCCAATGGTGATGGTACAAGACCAAGAACTTATGATTTTGTTTCTGCAGTGAAAATAGATGAAATTATGTTTTGTGATGGAATCTACTATGATATTGGTGCATTCTTATTGCACGTCTTGTGACTTGTGAGCCTAGATTCTTGGTGTGTTTTTGTTGCAAGAAAATTGTTGCTTGATTTTTCAAAAGATGTATGATATGCCCGTGGAATACGGGTGTTCTCAAAATCTCAACCAATAGTTATGTGCATGCCTGATTGATTAATGGTCTTCAAAGGCTTTGATATTTCTCCTGCCTATTATGCAAATTATTTGAAGGTTCATTCGAACCAACTTTGGACTTCCAATGAAATTTATAAGATCCAATGGAGTCAGACTGTTGTGAACAATGTAGCGCTACTAACCGGAAACTAACTGCTACATTGATCTCTAATTCAGCCTTAAACTACTTAAGGGTGAGGTCTCACATCTTTAGTTTGACCTCAAAGTCTAGTCGATTCAACTGCGATCATTGGAGAGAGCCCCATGACTGAAATCCATGTCCTAGAGTCGCCATGGATATCAGAGTCAACCGGATGAACTATGAATACGTATATAATCACCACACCGGACGACGTATATAATCACCGGTATTGTATAGTATACAGGTACACAGGCTTTTAATTTGGATCCGGATACGTCATTGTTGTAAAAGCTTGGTGTCGGTTTTTATAGCGAAGGGGTATGAATGCAAGAGTAGGTGACCCAACTCGCCAACTTGGGTTCTTCTCCTTGTATTTTTCTATTGTTAGTTGTTGCTTGGACTTGCTCTCGCCCTTTGTTTCGTCCTTACAATCTAGACAAAGCACAAAAGGGCGACCAGGTCACAGCTCACAAGCCTAAACAAGAAGCAATTAACCAAATGAGATAAACATGTCAATGCCCCCTTTTACCAATTTAGTCAATTACGCCACGCCTTTTACGTTCTTTGCCCTCTCACTGCCGGCTTGCATACTACGGAATCTCCTGGCTATATTCAACACACTGCTGACTGGTCACATATCAATTCATTACCTTCGAGTCAACAAACCCGCCGATTGACAAAACTAAGGGCACGTTTATTAACTTGGAATTGAACTTATCATGAATTTGTATCAACAATAATCGGTATCAACAAGAACCGGTATCAGAATATTTTATTTCATTATACTGTTTACTTACCATAAGGAATCAAAACATGAATAAAACTAAATTACGATTGATGTTGTTTACTTACCATATAGAATCGAAATTAAAACTAGTTTGATTACTAAAATACCCTTACAAGAAAGGAAGCTAGATGTTTGCAATTTTATTGTTCTTCTTTTCAAAGATGTAAATATTCTTGAATGATATATTCGTCAGACCACCTAAACCATATATATGGTTAACTCAAGTGCGTGTGTTCAAAGTTTTGCAACACAGATATGAACACTCATGAATGAAATAGAACCGAACGAAACAGAGAGGAGACGATAAACAAAAACAAAGAAGCTTATCGATCACCATGGAAGAGAGAAACAGACCTTGGAATGCGCCGTCTTCTTTTCTATTTTGTCATCGTTGTTTTCTAATCTAACAATATTTTGTCGTCTTCTCTTATATATATATATATATATATATATATATATATATATATAAGATAAAACCTCAAAAACCTGGCTCTGATACCAAAATACAAAAGCAAATATAATGACTGCATTATGGAGATTTGAGGGGAGAAGGTCATAAGGGCATCCATGATTATTCCACCAATCACCGAACCACATAGGGAATTGGTGATTGAATTTTCTATCAAAATTGAGAAACCATGAGTGGCTAAAATCTTATGTTTGGTGAAGGAATATTTTACTCCATGCTTCAATGTAATCATGATAACTAAATGTGAGTGTGTCTAATTTGTGAGGAGTAGAAGGGGAATCACCCCATTGAGATAATGAAATGATTCGGATTATGTAGAGGAAATGATATAATATTTTAGATGGGTATTTTGGGTCATGGATTAGTTTAATAGATAATGACTGAGATTTATACAGAATGTCTTTATAGAATGCTAAAGGTTTACCTGGAAGGTAATGAGAATTTGGGCCAAAATAACATTTTACTAAGGAAATGAGATTTTTTAAATGACTCATAGAAGGTTCAATATAAAACAGGAAATGTTCAGCTCTGTCAAAGTAAGGAGATGATTTTTTATAATTGACTGGAAGGTTGGATGAAGAATCTGTTTTGTAGGGGTCGTATTGGTTTACTAAGGCTGACTGGTAATTGAGTTTAATCAAACTAAGGGTGCTACCAAGAGCACTATATTGATTGACTAATGGAATGAGAGAATGACCTGCATAAGGAACTATGCTGGGTTTTGACTCAGGTGATTCTTTCTTAACTAGAGAAGATGACGTAGATACTGATTTTCAGGGATTTCTCCATTTGGATGAACTGAGCTTCATGTTTTGGTGCCCTGTAGAAATTCACGAGTTAGGAAATCTAGAATATGGTTGTCACTTCCTTTAATGAATGCAATTTCAAAATAAAAAATACTTAAGATTGCTTGCCAACGGGCAAAGATTTGTTTGCTAGCAATGTTTTGAACATCTTTTTCTTCAACATCTTTTGCACTTTTACAATCAACTCGGACAAAAAAATTTTGATTTAATAAATCATCTTGAAATTTACTTATACATAATACAATTGATAAATTTTTTTTCTTAATAGTACTATAATTTGATCGAGCTGGATTCCAGATTCCAGAATGAAATCGAACAATTTGTTCTTAATGATTGGGGGAAACTTGTTGTTTGAGGATACCTCCATAACCTATTTTAGATGCATCAGTTTCTACTATCTTATAGGAATTAGACAGAGGGATACCTAAGCATGAGAGGGTTTTAACATGACTCTTTATTTCTTTGACTAACAATGTATGAACTGATGTCCAAGGAGCAGGGTTTTTTGTAGTCTATCAAATAAATGTTTGCAGTGTTTCCTAAGATTTTTATAAAAATCAGCTACATAATTTAAAGATCCTAAGAATCTTTGTAATTGATTTTTTATCTAAAATAATATCTAGAAATTTATTAGCAAATTGTATTGCTCTATCAATGGGTCTAATTTGGAGTTGGTGAATGTTAAATCCAAGAAAACGAATATTGGTTTGAAATAATTTGATTTTTTAGGCAGAAACAACTAAACCATTATTCTTTATTATGGAAAAGAATTGGTGTAAGTGTTTCCAGTGTTGATCAATTGATTGAGAAAAGATCAAAACATCATCAATGTAGACGATGGAGAAGTGACTATAAGGATTGAATATGTCATTCATTATATTTTGGAATTCGCTAGGGGCATTCTTTAAGCCGAATGACATAATATTCTATTCATAATGACCAAAGGGGGTGACAAATGCAGTTTTGTATTTGTCAGCTTCACTGATTTGGATCTGCCAAAATCCTGACTTCATATCAAATTTACTAAAGATAACGGATTTGTTTAATCTGTTAATGAGATCTCGTTTATTGGGAATAGGATACTTATCCATTCATTCCAAGAGACCAAAGAGATCTCATCCATTCCAAGACTGTGTTAAGAGGTTTGTAGTTAATAACTAACCGAGGAGTTCCTCTTTCGAGTTCAGCATTTTTCTGAACATAGAAAGCTGGGCAAGACCAAAGAGATTTACTAGGGCGAATAATATTTTTGTTGAATAAATCATTAATTTTGTTTTTACAAAAATCCATAATCTCATGACTCATTTGGATTGGACGAGCTTTAGTAGGGATTTTTTTCTCATTGAATTCTTTGATGTAAGGAAGAGAAACAATATGTTTTTTTTCTATGCCAAAAGGCAGTAGGAATATCAGAACATATTTCTTTGGTAATTTTTTCTTCAAAAGTTTTGATTTTTTGCTGAAGAAAAGAGTTTTGGAGTTGATTTTCAATTCTTTTGAAATTAATTTCTTCTTGAAGAAAGGTTATTTGTTTATTTTTTGCTTGAATGCAACTAACGGTTTTTAAAATATTATTTTCTTGAAATGCTTTTAGAGTATGGATTTCCGAGTTAGAAAGAAAAGTAAATTTGACTGGTTCATTAAAAGGGTAGGTAATAATGTCATCATATTCGGTGTTGAAGGAGTAAATTAAGGTAATGAAAGGAAGTCCTAAAATTACTTTATCGGTTAAATTTTTTACCAAGACAAACGAAATTTTGAAACAAATATCATTTTGGCATATATGGGCTTTAGAAATATTTGCTTAGGGCATGTAAGATTTACCAAGACTTACATTTACTTCCGTTTTGGCCGTTTTATCTTATATATATACAGTTCATATCCAGAGCAAAGCTTCACTTTGAAATTAAAGTGTGAAGTTCCTTATTTGACTCACTTTTCGGTCATATTTCCACATCTCCACCATTCAGTTTGTAGAACCTAATGCATAGATCACTTCTGCCAAGTTTCATTGAATTTGATAATCGTTTGGGTTTTCATAATCGTTATTTATACAAACAGTTCTGAATAGACAGATTTATGGTCCGTTCGTTGATTTAATCTAATTCGGTACCTTAACGATTACCAATTTAGATGAAACTTAGCAAGAGTGATCTATGCATTAGGTTCTACAAACTGAAAGGTGGAGATATGAAAATATGACCGAAAAGTGAGTCAAATAAGGAACTTCACACTTTAATTTCAAAGTGAAGCTTTGCTCTGGATATGAACTATATATATATATATATATATCTATATATATATATATATCTATATATATATATATCTAGGGTTAGGTCATTTAGAAATATTATAATTATGTGAGGATATTTTGGGGAGAAAAAGTTGATTACATTACCTTGATTTTGATGCCCACCTCCCCCCTTAGGTATCGAATAAGGGGTTTTGTCAGAAATCGATTCCTGATAAGCAAGTGGGACCCACATTCATTCAAATACCTTGATATGTTAGTAAACGCCAGAATTCATCAATTCCGGAATCAATTACATCACTCTCAATTTCATTCTAGGTTAGTAAACATGCCCTAAGAGAATGCTCACTTGCAAAATCAAGATCACCAAAGAAGTGTAAACATTCACGACTAGCGTCTACATAAAGTGGGTTCTAGTCTTCTAAAAGGTGATTCATTTGTCATTAATTCTTGAAACTAAGATTTGGTTTTAAAACACAAGGAAGACAGATAATTTTTTCATTTGATGTGGACAAGATTCATATGTCAAACACTTGAATTTCATCGATTGATTGACACGATTGGAACCATATTTGATCTAATGGAGACAACTATATGTCGATATACGTAACTTTGGTGTCCATTTGAGTGACATACTGTTATTGACACTAACATGACCCATTATAATTTTTTTGCTTAAGTACTTGAGTCCATTTGAGTCACAAACTACTTCTTTGGGGTCTGTATCGGTGTCATTCTGGCTGCGACTATTTAAACAATAGGTTATAAGCACGCATTTGTTTAAAAAAAAAAATTACATGCTCTCTCTCTCTCTCTAGATCCAAATTGAACCTAAAAGACCGGATTCACCCCACATGCGGCAATAGACTATTTGGGGGGGGGGGGGGGCGACAGTTGGGGATCTATTAGGGGGCAATAGAGGCTCTATTTGCATTGATGAGAATAATTTTCTTAAAATTATGGCTATTGGTCACTAAGCGTTTTTTGAAATTGTTGATTTTATTAAGCATCAACTCATGGAAACAAGCCAAAGTCTAATATATCTTACATAAAGTAACACCAGAACAAACGAGATAATCTATCTAAGCCATAACTAAAATCGCTCACTGAACAACAAGCCTATACTAAGCAAGAGTAATCTTGCCATTCTAAGGGACATTTGCTAAGCATGCAATTTGGTACAAACATCAACTAGAGCGTTTACGCAAAGCTTATAGAAACTCACTTCAAAGCTCGTGTTTAGAGTGTCTCATGTTGTCAACCTCTAAACAAACACCTTTTCCTTCCCCATGAGTTGAAACTGATGCTTGTTGGAGCCTACTTTGCTTCTAACAACCTCGGCATTAGGTTGGTCTTCTCGCTCTTCATCTCTTCATCTCTTCATCTTAGGACTTGGTCTTGTTCAGTTGACCCTTAGGATGACCTCTCTTCTTTGGAATCTTCCCAATAGTCTCCGGGACCTCCACAAGCTCATCAAGATGAAATTCATGAGGTATCTCAGCCACTTCTCCATGCATCGCTCCATGGTACCATTTGCGAACCCTTAATATTTTTGGTTATCTACCGCATCAAACCCATTTGTAAGAGGAGCATCACATGCCTCAACCACCAACCCAACATTAGAAGGCCTATCTTCAGTCCTTTCTTAGCCCATACGCCTGCCACCCATGCCATTCCATCAAGTCCATAACCTGGCCCAATTGATAACCCACATTTCAAATTAGGGTTTTCCATTGAGAAAATCGAGGTTTTAGAACCCCATAGATCCTTCGCCGACCCAGCTGGCGTCCCATCTTCCGGCCGACCAATACCCACTCCGACCGTCGGCTCTGCATCATTTCTGCCTAATGACTCAACTTCGACCCCATCTAATGGCATTAGCGTCTCTGCACATGTAAGGGAAGTGCTTCCTAATGTCGTGTCAACAAGCCATCACACCCACTTGTTACATGACAGAAAAAATCACGTACAGTCTTGGCATATACCGTGATATTTCTCAAACTTGTACTCAAGTTCCATAGCATTGACACAGAGAGAGAAAGTACGAACGTCGAGCCTAGATGCAGTGACATACAATCCGCATTTGTTGAACGGTATTCTTTCTTTGCAAATCCTGTATCATGCCTCACAAACCGCTCCTAAGTCAGGTTAGTGCACGAGCATTAGTGTATAACTACGTGCAGCCCCTTGGCACCCTTCACCGCCACCCGAATCTACATGGAATTCAATGACACCTTTGCCAGTTCCCGGATTCCGTCGTATTCCATCAAGAGAAGCATCGAGTTGTTAAGGAACCACGGTCCTCAATTTAGTCCATTAAGGGCATGATCTCTCGCCTCTTACTCCTTGAATACATACATAGATCCCTTGGAATGGTATTCACAATTCAAATTGTGTTCATGATAAAGTTTTAACAATATTAGTTAAAACTTTATAATCTAAATTACTTTCTCGAATTTTTATAATATTCATAACGTTAGTTCAAATTACACGTATGAACTACGATTCTAATTCTCATCATCATGCATGAAGTATTTCAAAACCAGCATCTCATTCAGAATTGGCCTCAATTTCGCCCTCATGAACACATTTTTTGGCTAAAATCTAGATTAAAGAACAAACATCTGATTATATATGTTAATTTTTTTTTTTTGTTATAATATTTTATTTATTATTATTTTTGTTACAATATTTTATTTATCTATTTTGACGTGCATATATTCATTTCATATCCATAAAGGAATATCGAATTTTATAGTAAAATATCCACGTCAATCCATCATCTCAGGTGATGCGCATCGAGACGACCCAAGCAAGTCACGACAAAACCCAACCCAGTCAGGCCCACAGAACCGTCGCTTATGTAATTTTCATGGACCCCACCACTCCCCAACTTTGACCCCATTTTTCCGCCATTTAAATTAAACAAAACAAATCCCCCACAACAAACCATTTTAATCTCTCCCTAATCCCTTAAACAAATCATCTCTCGCCCTCCAAATTATTGCACCTCCCCATCCAACGGCTCACAGGACTCCGTTTTCTATTAGTAATCCCAAACAAATTAAGAAACAAAAAAAAAAGAAAAAGGAAACGAGAGCCCCACGTCTTACACCGTCTCTTTCTCTCTCTTCTTCTTATATCTCGAGAACTGTATAAAACTGTCTTCTATTTTCTCCTCCGTCTTTCAGAACCGAAAATCAAACCCTAAAAAAAGAAAAAGAAAACCAGAAATCCCTAGCTTTTATTTATTTCAAATTTTTTCCAATCGGAAACTCTGATCCAGATCCGGTCCGATCTCGAAGCTCTGGAAGACCGCAACCTATGTCGTCGTTATCTTCCTCATCAGACCCGCCGCCTTCTTCTTCAGAGATCCGAATCCGATCGGTATGGGCCGATAACCTCGAGGCCGAGTTCGAAATGATCCGATCCGTCATTGACGAATTCCCGATGATCTCCATGGACACGGAGTTTCCCGGCGTCGTGTTCCGCCCCAACGCCGAGGATCCCAAGTTCCGGCGACCCGACGCCGAGGATCCGAATTTCAGGCGCCTGGATCATCGCGGCGCGAACTATCTGGTTCTCAAGGCAAACGTGGACGAGCTCAATCTGATCCAGGTCGGCCTGACGCTCTCGGACCGCGCCGGGAATTTGCCGGGTTTAGGATCGGAGGTGAGGTATATTTGGGAATTCAATTTCAGAGACTTCGACGTGAGGCGTGATCCCCACGCGCCCGACTCCATCGAGCTGCTGCAGCGCCAGGGCATCGATTTCGAGCGCAACCGCGACAAAGGGATCGACTCGTACAAATTCGCCCAGCTGATGATGTCATCTGGCCTCGTCTGCAACGAAGACGTGACGTGGATCACGTTCCACAGCGCCTACGATTTCGGATACCTGGTCAAGATGCTGACGCAGCAACCGTTGCCGGAGGACCTGCCTGGTTTCTTGAACCGGGTGAAGGTGTTCTTTGGCTCCGGTGGGTACGATGTGAAGCATCTGACCAGGTTCTGTGGTTCTCATCTCTATGGTGGATTGGACGGGGTTTGCAAGGCCTTGAATGTGGGCCGGGCCATCGGAAAAAGTCACCAGGCCGGGTCGGATAGCCTGCTCACTCTTCATGCCTACCAGAGGATCAAAGAGCTCTACTTTAGCGAAGGCGGAATAGAGCAGTACGCTGGCATTTTGTATGGTCTAGAGGTTCTCGATATTTTTGTTGAAATCTACCCCTTATAGATTTCTTTCTCTGTTAAGTAAATTTTGTATACAGTTTGCTTGATCAATATTATTAGGCTTTATTAATTCTTTCTAATTCTTGCTTGTGCATATGGTTCGAATTGCTGTTCTTTTTGTTTGTTTTAATCCATACATGTTGGTTTGGAAGCCTCTAGAATTTAGAGATTGGAGATGTTTGGATTGGTGGTAGGGAGAGATGGTCAGAAAGAGAATTTCAATGGGTTAGAAGGGTTATTCAGGTGTCATTGTTATGCAAATGGATGATTAGAAGGGATATTGGTTGGTTGGATTCTATTGGTATATGAAAACGAAGAATTGATAGTGTATTTGAATTTGTGAGGTTCTTCTCCGGGTCATGGTCATGGGAATTAGTGTCGAGTCATTGTCACAAGAATGGATGATTAGAGGGATATATTGAAGATTGAGGGGAATGGATGATTAGAGGAATATATTGAAGATTGAGGGGTTCTTTGAGTTGGATTCTCTTGCTATATGAAAACATAAATACGTATACTTGTTATAATTCTTCTCCAGGTCATTATCATAGGAATGAGTGTAAGATGATTGAATTATTAAGAAAGGTTGGACTAATGCCAAGGATATTGAGTTGAATGTGGTGATGGCAGACAAATTCGTATGAGGTGACAATGACAAGTGTAGTCTTTATAGGGGTTTCTGGATTCTATGAAGCTTAAACTAAAAGACCATCAAGCAGCGTTTCCTCTAATCTCTGTTGACAAGTCATGATTTGATAAAAAACTTGTTCATTAATCTTGGACCACAGCTAGTATGTCAATTCATTATCAATGTCGTTATCATGCCCTGTTCTTTCCTTTTGGTTGCATTTTGACTTCCAATCCTACTGGAAGTTGACTAAGTCATGAGATTACACTAGTTGCCTTTACTCTTACTAGTTAATTTGCTGTTATCTCAGTACTTATCTAGACTATATAATCTGAGATGCATTACATTGATATTATATATCGGCTACCTTTTAAATTTGTCCATCACTTTATTTGCTAGCAAGAAAATAGCAGTGAAGTGCGAGCAGTTTAGATTAGAGGTGTTTCAACAGCTGATCATCTTACCAGCAGGGATTCAGCTGTCATCCAGGGATATATCCAGGCATATGTATTGATGTATTGCACTCTCAGCCATCTCACTATGAGATTTCTTTCACAACATTAACAATAGCTGAATTCCCTATAGTTTAAATCAACATCATTCTGCTCTTCGCTCTAATTTCTTCAGCCAATTGTTCATCATTATCTGCTGTTCCTTACAAGTGCTTGATCTGTCATAATAGTTTTTCCTTGCACACACAAACACATAAGGGCAGATACTATCCTACTACTAAACTTGGTGCTTAGTTTATGACAGACCGTCTTATTTCTTTTTTGTCAATCATTTTTATTTCTTGACAATACCATTGATCATTGGTATCTGGGGAAATAAAGGAAAGACAAAAGGTTGTGGCATCATGAACGGCGTCCGTAAGTGTATATCAATATGTTCACAGTTCAGCTGCCAAATTATTATTCCAATTGCTATTTGCTTATCATGGTAGTGTTAGTATGTCTGATGAACATATAGTAGAATTCCATATTTATCAAATATTTGTTATTTCATGCTTATAAGAATGGTAGGTTTAGAATCACGTCAATTTTGTTATATGTTCTGGGGCAATTTGAACTATACTGAACTCAACTTCTTCTTCTTCTTTTTTATTTTTTATTTTTTATTTTTTCTGAATATTATTTTTGCACAATTCTAATGCTACTCGTTTTATGACTTCTTCTTAATGACATTTTCAGTTTTATTTAGTTCATACACTTAAAAGTATAATTCATCTGTAGTCCGCAGATAGATCCTTGCAGAATTTTGATTTCGAGGGATCCTTGGCTCCTCTTTTGTGGATGTCTTGAAGACTTGAAGTCTGGTGGCCATCATCAATGCTCTACAGCCAGGTTCATATCTGTGACTTTTTAACTTTTACTTTCGTGTTCTTCAATCAAATTTTGATGCTATGGTTGGCAAATGCCCCTCTTGCACCTATCTTCAATCAAATTTTGATGCTATGGTTGGCAAATGCCCCTCTTGCCCCTATGAATAGGATTACCTTATGGGTACTTTCATTAACAATTGAAAGGTACCTAAAAATTGTGTTAGGTCTAAAAATCCATGCATTAATACCTTTTCATATTTGTTAGTCTTGTACCAAGCTCGTGACTGGAAGTGAAAAAAAAGTAGAAGAAAAAAGAAGAATAATCAACCATTCAGTGCAGCAAAAATAGTTAATGGTTTAGGCGGAGTTCGGTACTTGTTTTTGATTCTTTTCTTCAAATTGTAATGGTCCAAATAATCCATAATGAATTAAATATATATCCCTAGACCAGATAAGCAGGTGCAATGTATTTCTTGTGGAAGTGCACTTGAGCTGAGGGTAAAAACTGATATATGACACGGTAGTCATAGAATGTGACAGGACTGTAGTTGTACAGCGTCAGATTTTTTTTGTGTGCACAGTAAGTAGCAGCATTCTGCTTAGGTGATGAAGATATACTATCCTGGCATTATACATGTCTTTGGCAGTATTTAGGGTTTTGGCATGTTGGTATCTGGCCATGTTGGTATTTAGGGTTGTAGAAGAATTATTTATATGCCAAAGTTATTTTTATTCAATGGAACTCTTGTTGGACTTTAAAGGAATTATATAGGCTCAGGAATGGGATTCTTATTTGTCCTATGAAAAAGTTTAGGACAAAATCACTGGCTTGGAGGGTTTAAAAGAAATGAGTGGGTGTTGGTCTCTTTCATTTGTGGGTTGACAATTTCACAATTAGGTACCGGATTTTGGGACAGTGTCTAAATGTCCAATGTCGATGGCAACAAAATGATCAGATTAGTCCATAAGCAGGTTGCATTGAAAAGGTAAGAAAATGACTGGTTGCTAAGCTTGTGTGATCAAAAGCATGCAACAGCCACACTGTTGGCCGAGTTTGAGAGTGATATCTCAAGTGCTTTGTTTCTTTTCCAAAAGTTAGTGTTATAAAACATCTTGAAAACTTCAAAGCGTAGATTTCAAGTCCTCTACAAATCTGGTCAAATTTACTTTAGGAAGCAATTATAAGTAGTCACTATGGATTAGGGAATTAGCTGTAGTGTTTCTTATCGTAGACATAATATATGTATCTTATCTGAAAAAGGAATGTTATGACTCTTATTATTGATGCCCTGCTTCTGTAGTGTAGTTATATTTTCTATGATAGGTCTATTTTCTTTAATGATATTATATGTCTCCGCCATGAATTAGATGATTGTGCATTGTGTAGTATTCTAATCTCAACAAACTTACCCCCTACTTTACCACACCAAGAAGATATTGTTGTTCAGGACAGACAGGTTGTGGCATGATGCATCATGAATTGGTCTTAAACTATCTAGTTATGTATCGATACTATATTCATAGTTAGGTAGTCTACTGTAAGTCACATGAAATAAGCCTTCTAAATTAAGCCACTGTAGGCCCGAGAATATAAGAGCATGGCTGTGACAGATTATTTGTACATTGCCAAAATATCTCATCTTTTTGTTTATTCCAATTCAGCGATGGTTATTAGTGTGGATTGGATTTGTTCTCGTTGGATATTTAATTGCTCTTCTCTAAATATAGAAATGTAATTTATATCCGATTAATAAAGTATGAACTTTTCTTAATATTCAATGTTTGTACTTACTTCTTAGTGCTTCAGGGAATGGTAGGTTTTGATCTTGTCAATACTCTTTGAAGTTCTGGTGGCTCTTGATATTGATTTGTGAATAGAATTAATTCTTTAGTTTTAATAATTCCTCCATCTCGCTAGTCCTCTTTACGTAGCTATATGTATACATACTTCAATAAGTCTAACCGAGTCTTAAACTGGATAAATTTTCGGGAATGACTTTGTTGAGTTTGGAGGCAACTGGATATACAGGCACATACATTGTGATAGTATTTTGCATTGCATCATGGCACTATTTGTTGAATGAACAGGATGATTGTTCTTCAGTGTGATATCTTCTTGGTATTAATTCAATTTGGTAAGGCAAGGTTACTGTCCATCCTGATCTTCATACTGGTTGTCTAGTAGTGTTTCTTCTAGTTCTTAAATGATCTTCAATTAGGTCCTGTAATACTGTATTTTGCGATCACAAGTTTTTTATTAGTTTAATGGGAATTGGAGAGGCTCAACTTTTTGTTGAAGGACTCTTAACAGCATTGCGAACTCTGTGCCCCAGCTCAATTTATGCTAGCATGTCTCATCATATTTAGATTCATAATCATGGATTGATAATTTTATATGCAATATTCAATGCATCCTTGATAATTTATGATATGAATAATTGTGGTTGTGAATCATGAAACTGAATCTATATCTGGCTGTTGTCTTGCTTATAGATTGAGGCAGCATTGTGTGGATTATTTGAAATCTGGTGGCAGGTTGAATTTTCTGTGCAGCAGGTTCACTGATGGTTGGTTCACTAGCCTTTAATTATATATTTTTGGTTGATAACCAGACCTGCTTTGCAACCCGTGCTTGAATCTGGGTTCCACTGTGAAACCCTACGACTTTAGGAGGCAGAATTCACTAGTACCTTGAGGGGTTTGCACCTCAGTATTTCACTAGTACCTTGAAAGTGAAATACTTATACGCATAGAAATCTGATACTCGACCCAAATTTATGCGTATAAGTATTTCACTTTCAGTATCCACCACTTAATTTTTTGCTATTTGGTGGAGCCAATAAGATGGAATGAGGATCCTCTCCACCTCTACAGCAAATTGGGAGAGAGCCAATATTCCAATCCAGATGATCACATGTTGCAGGCCCCAATAAACTTAGCAGCATGTCAGCATCGCCAGCAGGATTCTCTATAGGATTATAACCTGCTTTGTCCATTTATATAGGGAATGCAAAGGAACTATATTTCACCAATATAGTTCACATCTTTTAACTGTCAGTTAGCACTTTTACACATGGAGGGGGTCTTTTTCCAATTTGGATCAGCATAAGGCGTTGGATCAGTGAATTCAGGCAGCGCTCCATACAGATAATATTTTCACTTTTGTGTCTGAAATAAAGCTAGATAATGTCAAAAAAAAAAAAAAAAAACTTGATCATGTCAAGAAAAGGGTACATTCATCTAACTGATTTTTACCTACATTTTGTAGGTGTGTGCAGTGTCACTGCTGGTTGCTGTACTATTGATGATGGCTGGTAATCCGTTCTGGTTGCTAACTAATCTTGTCTGTAAACTGCATTATATGTGTATGGCATATGATATAGGTTCCTTGTTTAACAGGTGAACAGTCTCGTGACTGTTGTTCGCCAACGAAGACGCTTGCTATTTCATGTGGAAGTGCAAGCGAGCAAACGGTGAACAAAGATTATGACGTGGTAGTTACTCAGCTCTCCAACTCATGTTGTGTACAGATTCTTTTTTTAAGAGCAGCCAGGGTGCTACTCGTAATAATTTAAGTTAAAGAGCTTATTAAGTATGCACTCATACGCAAACATGGTCATGCCAGATTTGCAGCTGCTTATTTGCCTGTTCTTCGACTTCTTACTGACCTTTTTTTTTTTTTTTTGTGATGAAAACATAGGAACAGAAGGCTATAGGACATGGTTATTTTTAATCCCATGAATAATTTGGAGCCACAAGTGGGCTGGCTAGGTGAGGATAAAATATTTTAGTGTGGGTTGGTCTCTTTCAATGTGGGACAACTATTTTGCAATCTAGTTAGAGAGTTTGGGGACAGTCCCCATTGTTGATGTGAATGTTGTCTTGACAAATTCGAGGTAGGGTTGTAGACTTGTAGTTGATAATAGTGAACAAGGTTTCAGCTACTTACGAGTGGTGCTACATACATGTGTAGTGTTGTCTTTGATCTTTGATTAACAATCTTTTGTTCTCCACTTGCTAGATTAGATAAGAGCTGGAATGGAGTGGATATTTTGTGAAGAAAGATGTTTGGCTTTGGCGTATGGATCCTTTCATGATCATGATCAAACAAGGTGCTGAGGCAGCATTCAAAGGGGAAAAGTCCACCAGCGAGGGATTTCAACCCATGGTTTTATTTGCATGGAAAGGTAACAATCTATAACTGGAACCAAGTTTGACACCAAAAATGAAATAAGCGTGGTCTCTGTTCATTCCACAAGTCATTCTTAGTAGATGATCCTTCTCTGTTCTTTTGTTCTTTTTTCTTTCTCTCTTTTGACATTGAAGTCTCTTTGACTTGATAAAAATAAAGTCCTAAAGAATCATGGGTCTAGCACACCTGGTCTGAGTTGAAATTTTGTGGGGGACTGAAGACTTAGCCCCTGTAACCAACAATCTCCAGCTTCCTAGTGAATTATTATGCACTTGAAAAAAAACAATGACAAGAAAAAAGTTATTTTGAATGTTTTCATGCAATTTTTGCTCTAATAATTTGTGTCGAATAACTATTGAAGTAGCGTACATGTTATGAACCTAATGATTGACCTCCCTCACCCTCCCCCCCCCCCCCCCCCCCCCCCCCCCCCTCCCTCCCTCCCTCCCTCCCTCCCTTATTCTTCCATTTGCTGTATAGTTATGAATCTTTATCATTTCTTAAGACTTAGGGTTAGCTAGCATGACCAATGCATAGTCGTGTTTTGTGCACAATAATACATTCAAAACGCAGCCACATGCTTAATAAATGGCAAAACTTTGTGGTTACTCGGAGACAACATGTAAATTTTGGTCCCCATCAGATAAGGAATGAGAGATAAGGTGGTCCTCCTCCTTAACCCTACCTCCACACAAAAATTTCAGAAGCAATAATCCTAAAGTACCCCACAACTGAAATCTATGCAAAATATATTGTTCTTATATTAGGGAAAATGTAGAGAAACAGTCCTTTTTTGTTTCTGTTAAGGGCTTAAGGCTAATGTTTAGTCCTTGCAACAGTTTGAGTCTGTTTAGTCCTTTCAACAGTTTGAGTCTGTCAATGTCACTCCTCGACTAGATGGGAATCTAAAAGAGATGCAGGACCCATGAAGGTGAGTGATAGGATAGTGTGCAATGAAAGTGGGAGCAAATGTGCTGTAGATTATTGTTTGTTGCTCTCTTTTAGTAAATGATACTACTCGATCTTATTCGTAATATTTAAGAGCTGAGCAGATTATGAGGTGAATGTTTTGTGTGGTGGATGTTGTTAAAGGACCACCTGGAAACCACGGCTGATGTGATGGCCATTTTGTGGTCAATTACTTACTGTAAGTGGCTTCAGCAAGTATGCATCACTAAACCGTACACATATCAGAGCCCTCTAGTGTTAAGTGGACAGTTTCTTACTTTCTTACTCTGGAAATAGTCTTTTTTGAGAACTTATCACACAATGTAGTGTTAATTTTGAACTGTTTTGAAATGTTTTGTTTTTTGGGTGATCTTCATAGATAATTCTTATTACAAACATGATTCCTGTCAGACCTTAAATCCATTCTGTTACTGTCATAACAGCTTCAATCTTTTATAGGATAAACGACCGAAACTATTTAAATTTTCTTATCCAGTGATTTCCAATGAAGATTCATATCTCATAATCTACCAGTTGATAAGGTTATGAGTACAGATTTTGTTGATATAGGTAAAGGACCACTCTATACAACGAAGATCAATGCCATGGACCCTTAGTATGCATACTATAAACAGCTATCTTTCTTGGTCTGATGCTGGAAATCGAATTTCTTCAATTTATCTTCAGTTATTTTGAATTTTTGTACATCATAATAATATACTGAAGTGTCTGGGCTTTATGGAATGACCTTTTCTTTTTTAAGCTTTCCGGATATTATTTAGTTAGATTATCAACCAAAATCAGGATTCACAGTTTACTGGTTTTTCGATTGGCTTTAGGATTCCTTTTTTGTTTTGTTTTTTGGCATCTGTTAAGGTTCCTTTGATGCCTGTTTTGCAACTTCAGCAAATCACCTGAAATGTGAAGAAGATGGACTCTTGCTGAATTGAATAATGTAGTGACATGAATTCCCAGGCCATTTTCATCAAGTCCAGTTCATACAAAGATCTTGAGGGTTAGAGATTGGTTGGCCGTGTAGGACTAGGATACGATGGACACCAATCTAACAGGACCAAGGGAGGACTAACACCCTACTTCAAAGTGGCGAAACCTTGTTTAATTAGTTAGAGGATTCACTTTGCTGCCTGATTTGTTGATGACCTTCATTCATAAAGAAGGTCCTCTATGTTCGATCAACCAAGTAGGTTTTGTTTATATAAATAACTTAGTGTTCAGTTTGTTTTCCGTTCGAGTTGATTCGGTTTTTGGTTCACTCGAAAAAAAATCATAGCGAACCGAAGTAGAAACTCGGTTTGGTTTCTGGTTTTGGGTCCAACCCATTACATATATACGCATAACTTCCAGAATCAAATATGTCAATTGACATCTCTGAAAGAATTTCGTAGATTGCTCTAATTGTATACTGAATTTCAGTATCTAATGAAATTGCTGATAGGTATATTGGGTAAAGTGAGTGAACAGTTTGTGCATATACAGCTAGTATATAGAGAAGGATGTGACCTACTTTCGGAGGCTCACAAACTCTCAGATTCGATACTTGCTTCTGGTTTTACAGGAGGCCCTTGTTATGGCAATTGGCAAATCTTCCTCTCTCCCAAAGTTGATCTCTCTTATATAACACCTCAGAAAAGATCAGAAACCAAACCGATCCACCAAACAGAGAGAGGAAGTAATAAATGAGTCTCTCTCAGGGGTCTTAATCTTGCTCTTCTGTAATGTAATATTGCTGAGGGGAAATGCACGTGATAGAGAGGTTAACTCTATGAGTGTGCTACCACATGATGCTCATCCCCACAGGTCCCCCATCGATCACCTCCAAAATTTCCCACCATATTTGAATCTTCAGCTCTTTCCCTCCCGCTAGCTCTAAACCTCCAAGCAATTATTGACATCATCCAGCTTTGAGTGAATTACTGCACTTGTGTCCCCAAAGATTATGAGGGTTTTAATGGTGGAGTAAGACATTTTAATGGTAATGCAACCAGTCTGGTAATAACTCGAAAGTCAGGGCAATAAATAAGTTGCAATAGTCGATCACCTACGAAATCTAGCATGAGCAAAATGTCCGTGGGTGATTTAATTTCTCATCCACAATATTATAAAAGGATTTTGGGATTTGCAGGACTCGTGATAGGAATAATATTGGAAATGACTAAATCATTGATCTATCTCAATTGTATCGTATAATCTTTTAAGGCGCATTTGTTTTTTTTGGTCTTTAGGGTGGGATAGTCATTTTATTTCACGAATTCTGGCACCACGACCTGCTATAATGTTTCAACTCCAAAAAAGTTCTCAAGTGCACAATTCGCTCGATCAACAACAACATATGACATTTTTAGAAAAGAGTACTTTCACTACTTTGTGACAAGACGACTATTTTTACCTAACTCACTAGTTAAAACACATTTGACCGAAAAAAAAGAGCCAGTTTTTGATTCAGAATTGAGCCCAAATTGTACCAAATACTAACCATACGGTTCAGGTACTTTATCGATCATATTCACCTTTTTTTTAGTTTTTCAGCTTCTTTGTGCAAGCAACCGGAAACATACATCATGAAGGACAAAGAACCAAATCCTAAAAGAAACTGTGGTTTACAAATCGTGGAAGCGATCTCTTACAAGAACACCATGTATAAAAGAAGGGCTGAAACTCTTAAACTATGTCAAGAAGAACTGCACATTCATGGAATGGTAAATCACATCCGAGACAAGAAGAAATACTCATGGAATGGTAAATCACTAAATCATATCCGAGAATAATGTCATAGCCATGACACAATAATAAAACCAAGACCGAGGACCAAACTAACTCCCTGACGCCGCTAAAAGACCATTTGAACGACAAATACAAAACCTCTAACTCAATGGAGAAGTGAGTGATTCGACCAAAAGAAATCGATGGAGAAGTAAACTAACTACTATGAAATTTGAAAACTCTAACCAAACTAAAAACACTTCCATTGTTCTACTATCATCGAGAACAATCTAGCCATATAGGTTAAAACAGAATGTGACTAACCGTGTCTTGCCACCCAACAAGTCAAAAGTCTATTCTCAAGCACTACATATGCATCTTGTTTTATGTGGCAGTTGATGCAATACAAGGAGAATTTCATTTATTGATGTGGTTCTCAACCACATCAACTGCCACATAAAGTGAAATTATCATCGAGAACAATCTAGCCATATAGGTTAAAACAGAATGTGATTAACCGTGTCTTGCCACCCAACAAGTCAAAAGTCTATTTTCAAGCACTACATATGCATCTTGTTTTATGTGGCAGTTGATGCAATACAAGGAGAATTTCATTTATTGATGTGGTTCTCAACCACATCAACTGCCACATAAAGTGAAATAAATGTGGTGGTACGACTAGCCAATCATTGCATATGCAAAATGGGTATTTTGGGTATTTCATTATAGTGGAGGTTGGATCATGGCGAAGCCGTGGAGCAGTGGTCGAATTGACCTGATCCCAGTCGGATCTCTTGGATCTTATGTTGGGACAGAGATGATTGGAAGGGGCATCACATATCCAAGGCGCGAGAAGGATACCGACATGATGCGGGTGGCAGTTCAGCGATGCAGGAAAGGTGGCGCGGGTGGCGGCTAACGATGGTTTGGGCTAGGGTTGGCAGCTAGCGGTTTTTCCCTTGCTAAATGTGCAGAGGCTTGTGCTTGGGCTCTTTTATTTGGCCCGACCAAGGCTGGTTTGTTTATTTTCTATATGCTTTTTAATTTTGTTAGTCGGATAGTGTTGCCCTGTCTTTAGTGTGCAATAAGTAAACTTGTAAATGGACCGAATCTGGAGCGGATCTACTTAGATCTGGATCCGGATCCGTAATAGAAATTTTAGATCCGGATCCGACCCGTTACCTGTCGGATCTTTGATAGCTAGATCCAAATCCAGATCCAGCGGGTTAACGGATACCCGACCCGTTAATCCGATCCGTTTATAATTATAAATATTTTTAATTTTTAAATAATAATTTCTTAATTTTATCATAGATTTTCATAAAACACTAATGAAATATTATAACAAAATAAAAGTTTACATCAAAAGTTGAATTACATGATCAAAATACTCCTTAACAATAAACTAATATATTCAAAATACTAAACCTCCAATGTGTTTAGCAAAATGCATAAAAAGAACATAGGCATCAGTAACCTTCAACTTCATCAAATGATCATACTTTAGACGCAATTTAGACGTTTAGGTTATCCAAATAATTATTATATTATTTAATATTTATCAATAATATTATATTTATAAAAATATTATTTAATTATTTTAAAACGGATCCGGATCCGTAACAGATCAACGAGTCTAATTTTCGATCCAAACCAGTTTAAAAACCACGAATCCAAAGCGGGTCCGGATCAAGATCCGATCTATTTACAGGTCTAGCAATAAGTCTATGCATCTATTAGTCTCGTTCACCTGGTCACCTACTAACCAGGGAACATATGGTCAATAGCCATTTAAATCCAAAGGTTGAAGTTAATTGAATTAAATGTTTTATTATATTACAATTAGATGACAATTAAGTTTAATTAATAAGATGAGAGTCAGAAGTTTTCTCCTCTGTTCTTGTGAATCTTGCCTTCTCCTCACCCCCAAAATCTGAAAATTTGCTGATGACCCAGATTGAAATATACCAAAGATGATATGTGTAATTCATATATAAGTGAAGTGCTGCCATATTCGTCCAACCAAAAGCAATGAACTAAATGTTGCAAGGTATTCCTAACAACTAAGAATCTCCAGATTCATAGCTTCTTTACTGTATATTTCCCCAAAAGAATGAAACTTATTCATAACAATATGAAATCTACTCTTTCGGTAATCAATAGAACACTTAAAACCAATCATAATGCATATAAACACCATCTCACTGGACACCGATCTTATTGATCTTGGAGAAAAAACATGTGAAGGAAAGAATAATTTTTGGTTCAGTTTTGAACAAGGAACACTACAAATCAGAGCTTGGTTGATCATCCCAAGAAACAAGTTATGTGTAGGGGAGGGTGTAGGAGGTGGAGAACGAAGCTTGTTCGGCTGCTTCCGCAACGGCGATAACACTTGTGACGGCGGCGGCGGCTCCCGCGGAGGCAACGTCTTGGGTCTCTGGGTGGAATGAGAACTGGGTTCTGCAATCACTTTGGATACTGAGAAGAAATGCTATCGTAGATCAGATTCTTGGGTCTCCATCTCCGGCGAATCGAGTCTGAATTTCAGAATTTCTCAGAGGAGGAGAAGAGAAGGCGAGGAGAAAGATGGGGAAGACCTCGCCGGTCTTGGTATTGATATTAGTTATTAATTAGAAATACAACTTAATATATTTTACTTCAATTAACTCCAGCCCTTAGATTTAAATGGGTAAGATCTGATGACTATTGACCATATGTTCCCTGGTCAGTGGGTGACCAGGTGAACGGGACTGATGCATCTATTTTGTAAGGCTAGACGGGGTTGTTTGTATGTGTGTGTTGTAGGCAACAAGGTCTTTCATGTCAAACGGTTTTTACGGTCCTGCGGCAGAATGAAGTTGAGTGTCGTTTGATTTACTATTCGGTGACAACATGGTGGAAACTAATTATTTTGAAAATTATATTTGTAATATTCGAGTTATAATTTTGTTATGTCACTGTTATATCAAAACAAATAAAGTAAAATAATCATTAGAGTATTCTTTGTTAGTAGATGTCACGTTAAATATATGTTTATCGTAGAGACTTATGATGATATTACATGTATATTTGTAATAAAGGGTTTAGCTATACGTACTCCATTAAGATTTTTGTTTTGACACTTTTATTAATTAAGATTTTTTTATTTTAAAAAAGAAAAAGCTCTAAACCTTGTCAAGAGCCAAAGATATAATATTATATTGAACAATTTTGTTGGCCGGGTAAACTTCGAATCAAGTTGTAAAGATCAGGGACTCCTTGCAAATATGGACAAATCCAATGGGAGGAAATTGTTTAAACTTCAAACATCAGAACGTTCAAATTTTTGTGAGCTTGCTCGTTCTTATAGCTACACCAACGTACCATCAATATTAAAGACTCCTAGAAATATTTAAAGCTCTGGTACCAGAAGCCTCAGCTGATCCATGAATACCATTTAAGAAACACCAAAAAATTGAAGCAACATTAAATTAAAGTTGATGTTATTTCTTTACAAAAAAAAAAATATATATGTATAAAGACCCCACTAACTATATATTTCCTTCCTCCATTCCTCCAACCTCCACTCTATTTTTCATCTTTACCATTTTTTCTTGTCCTTCACTGCTTTAAATAATCTCCTCTCTCTCCTGACTAAACCATTAATACCACATTTCAGTGTTTCACCACCTTCAAATATTCATTTCAAAGTTTTGAAATTTCCTCCACATTTCTCAGTTCTCACCCAAGAAGAAGAAGAAATGAAGCTTTATCCTTCTTCTCTGTTCAAGAACACAGCACCAGCACCAGCACCAGCACCAGAGCCAAAGTCTTCTTCTTCCTCTTGGCCCTGGCCTTCTTGTACCCAAACCAGAACCATCTCCTTCAGAATTCCCGGAAACGATATGTTCAAGACCATAAACTCGGCTTACTTCGACACCAACACACCGGAATCCTTCTTCACCAACTCCTCCGAGGGGTGTGCGAGTTTCTCCACAACAGTGTCTGAAGAAGACTCCTCGGGCGGAGGAGGAGATCCGATAGAGACTGTGATCAACAAAGGGTTGAGATCAGAGCGGCTCTTCTTCGATCCCGGTGAGACCAGCTCTATTTTAGACAAGGACTCTATCAAGGCTCGTGAAGAAGAAGAAGAAGACGATGATGGGGTTGATGATGAACTTGCTGGTGGTGATGATAACATTCCGTTTAAAGAGAGTGTGGTTTTGTCCATGGACTCGCCGGACCCTTATGTGGATTTCAGAAAATCCATGGAGGAAATGGTGGAAGCTCATGGTTTGAAGGACTGGGAACATCTTGAAGAGCTTCTGTGTTGGTATTTGCGGGTCAATGGAAAATCAAACCATGGATATATAGTTGGAGCTTTCGTTGATCTTTTGGTAGGTCTCGCATTCAGCACTAGCATTCCTCCTCCTTCTTGTTCATGTAGTGAGTACTCTCCTTCTACTCCTTTGTCTTTTTACACCAGTACTACTTCCTGTTCATCTTCTTCTACCTCCACTCCTTGTGTGTCCTCCATTGGACCCGAGGACGGATCAGAAATGAGCACCAGCACCATTCCCTATTTGTCTTCCCTGTTAGAAGCTGAGGAAGAGATTAACGAAGAAGATGACGACGACGATGATGGTGCTTCATCTTAGCTTAACTAGTCAGGTGTCTCTGATTAATTATTGAAAATATATGTATATCAGTAGTTGAGTGATAGTGAAATTTAACTTTCTCTTGATGACTCTCATGTCTCTTTCTGTGTCTTCAACAAAGCTAAATCCGTGTGGTGAATGCAAAGCATGAGTGTAGGTTGCAGTTACCCTTTTTCGGATGCATATTTATTAGAGTAAGATATAATTGATCCTTCTTATGCAGATTTCTTTTTTCCATATGCAGAAACTGTATAATTTCTTAAACGTTTAGAGAAGCATCTGCATTGATCACAGTTTTCACAGAAGTGGACTCTTATCTCTGTAAAGGAGAAGTCTTTTTGTATACACAATCCGTTTTTGTACATTGACTGGTTTTATATAGAACACAAGGTAAGCGACACAGTGATAGTTAAACCAACTAGTAGTTGGTTTATTTCTCCTCAACTTTATGAGTTTATTTTTGTCACCAGTTAGGGTCAAAGTAAGGGAAATATCTCATTAACTGACAATGATAACACATGAAATAAATACGGATAAATTAGTATGGCAAGAAGAAATTAGGTCAGAAAGTAAATAAATGAAGAAAACAAAGGTTAAACCAACTTACTATTAGTTTACGAGTGTTTCTTCTCAACTTTACGATGCGTTTTTGTCACGAGCAAATGCCGTTTAGAAATATCACGTTAACGGATAGCAATAACACATGAATAACTATTGATAGATTTGGTAGCTAAGAGAAAATTTGGTCACGAAGTTAAAGAAAGATAGCAACTTTTATTTTATGCTTTTGGTTGCTATTTTAGGAAACCTTTCGTCACACTAAATTGAAGGGAAAGCTGAATCTTTGAATGCATTTGTACAAGACAAACTAAATGTTTATCTCTATAGATTGTGGGAGACAACATCAAAATCCAACTGCTGATAGAATATTTACTATGAATTTAGGACCATGAGGGAGCTTGCTTCAACGGCATTCTGTTATTATGGGTGATGTAATTAAATATCTGCATATATAAACAAATGTGAATATGATGATCTTCTGCAACTCACCCATGGTGATTTAGTATTGTTCATCACTGCCACTAGATGATATCCATGCGAATCGAGTACTAAAATTTTGCAATGTCGTCCAAGAAATCAAGGCCTTCGATTTTGAAATGGGCAGTCGTTATCGATGATATGAACAATACCAAGGGCTAGAGTTTGGCGTGGTCCTAACACTAATTTCCTTGCACCTGCAGGATTAGGCTCAATTTGTTTTGAGAAATATTGTACTCCAGTGAAGACGAACATGGTGCATCGTTCATCCATGGTTTTGAGAGTCAAGTAGCAACGATTCTGGGAAAGAAACAAACCCAACTAAGCTTTTCAGTGGCCAAAATGATTTCAGATAGAGATTGTATATTTTCTTCTCTTAAAAAAGAAGAAGAAAAAGAAAACAAATGTTCATGAAATCCGGGCTCCTTTTAGGTACCTCACTATCTTTTCATGATCTCCCATGCCCTAATGAATTTGAATCTCTTTATTGTGGAGGCTCTTGCAAAAGCTAGAAGTTGTAGGAAAAGCCAAGAGTATGAGAGATGACATATATTCTTTGGAGGGTGATAGGCGAATGTCAGGATTTGGGTGGTGCATAGGAACAGCCCAAGTTAAATCCAATATGGTTCGATGGCAACAACTCAATTTGAAAATCGGAAACTAGAGATTGGTATTCACCTTACTAGTATTGGTAATTGGAAGGAAATGATTGGATATGCTTGTTTCAGCTATATATATATCTTCGATCTAGCTAGTGACCTTCTCTTCTATCCTAGGCAAAAATAACTCCCAAAAAAGTTTTTGAGTAGTTGGATTTTGATCTTCCAATAAGGAAATATGGTACATGACATTTCAAAGAAAATCTTTCCATTTCACTTTTTAAATGTACTTCGACAATTTCAGTTACTTTGGAATATTACAATACAATTTGTAGCTTCAGTTAAAAACAGTTTTGAACGACTCATCAAACTGTTCAAACTAATTTTCAAATTTTTACCAAGTTTATTCGAATATGTGGTCTAGATTAATTACTCTTACACCACAAAAGAGTGTTGTAAAATATTTTCAGTGTGATTCTTCTCTTCTTACAAGTCCGATTAAATTAATGCATGCAGCTAGGTAGACTACTGATATAAACATATAAACTTAGAATATGAGTTCAAAAACTCGATCCCACTACACCAAGACCCATAAATTAACTAGAAGCAGATTATGACAATATTGAGGACAACCGTTTTATAATACACTGTTGATTAGTATTTACCCTATAGAGGCCTGACTAAAACTCATAATAATATTCACAACCTGTTGATTATATAATATTCATCATACAAATCAACAAAAGACAGAAACCCTAGATGAAAACCCTATTCTCTCTAGCACTCTTGCTGCCTCCCCTTGAAGGCGTCGAATCCAGTGGCTCCCATCAGAAGGGCACATCTGCCATCCTACTATTCCTCCTTATTCAATCCACCTATCACATTTCTTTGCTTGGACAATTGGACACGATGGAGACGTCCTTAGGGCTGGGCATCCATCTTGGTTTTGGTGGCTGTTAGATGATGAGATCGGAGTGCTGCTAGAGGTGGGAGCGCTGATCTCACCGGTTACGCAATGGTGATTGCGATTGTGGATGTTGTCCAATAGCACAATGGGTTGTCTGTGAATTCGGATGATGGTGCGACGTGGCAAATCATGGCTGGGATTGTTGATGACGGGTCGACGGTGTTGGTTGTCGGATTCGACAATGGTTGCCGCTGCAAAGAAGTAGAAGAGATCTGATCGGGTTTGGGTCTATTTGGATCTACTTTCTGTAGGCCTATGGATTTGGGACCCAAGAATCACTCATCTAAATTGTCATGGATCTAAGGTCTACCTATGGCTTCGCCGGCCGGAGTTTAACCTCCGAGCATATTCCCCGGCAATGGAGAGTAGAAAAGGCTTAGGTCAATGGATTTTGGTGCTACAAAGACGTTCTACCCTAACATCTTGGACGTTTGAAAACCTTGCAGTTGTTATACTTGTGACAGACTCTTTACAGTTTTCTAGTATTTTCGTACACCAATTGAAGTCTATAGGCGAATTTATTCGTTTTACTGTTTCGAGTCATATAATATCTACTTGGTTAAGAATGTCTTCTAGTAGAGTAGTACATCATCATGTTCGAAATAGGCTTGTCCTTGCTTTGCATGTATTCGCTCCAGCATATATCATGTTGGATGCCCCTATGTTCGGCTTTTGTCGATCTTATGAATAAAGTTTTCCTTATATTCAAAAAAAAAAAGAAAAAAAAAGAGAAACCCTGGCTAGATTGCTTATTACAGGCTCCAGCTCGAACTACCTCAGTCAAAATGTTTCATAATTTCCTGATTAATATTCAGAAAACACTGATAATTAGGCGAAAGGTTTCTCTTGACTGCATATAGTGGTAGTAATAGGTACAAATAATAAGTGTGCCAACGCTCCATGCATCGAAGTCTTTTGGCTCGATCGATCAGCAAAGCACAGCATAGATGCCTCTTCAGTCTCGATCTGAGGCAAACTGCAGATTCTTGTCAAGTGTAGCGGCGAAGCTTCTAAACCTTGTGCCACTTAATATATTATCACCTCAATCTCAATGAGCAATAATGGAAGATTATAATATTTAGTTGATGATAACTGATTAAACTAGCTAGTATACTATGTTAATTGGTTCTAAACTTATAGGGCCTTTTCTACGTTCCCAGATGCAATCTTTTATCATCTATCACCTACCTTTGATTTTCCCTTGAAAGTTAAGCTACTCACATATCCTATTGTGATATATATAGTGTTTCTGGCTTTCTGCGTTGGGGCAAAAATGTCACTGGAAAATAGTAGTGAATCCAAAAGTATGATGTAGAACAGTAGAAGTAAAACATAAGTGAAAAAATTGTGTCCAATGCCATTTGCTTCATCATAGATTACTAACGGTCTTTTGGAGGTGTTTAATCAAACAAGGGTAAAAGTTCTTATGGAGGAACAAAAATGAAGGAAAGGAATGGACAATTGATCGACTTGAACGTCCTAGGCATTCTAAAAGATGAAATATTGGGTGGTTAATTGTGTGGCATAAGTTCCTCAACTGCCTACTACTCATGCGTTGCAATGAAAGAGTAGTTTACAGATATGAGGTTCTTAAACTTTTAGTCTATGCCAATTTTGACTACTAAGCTAATTATATAATTCAAGACAAGAATTCGAACTTCATCTATTTGATATTCGTATAGCAAGGAAGAAGGATATATCACTCACTCATCTGCTTCCATGCTATATATGTAGGTGTCACTGTTTAAAATACCATCCCAGCTGCAGTACTCGATCACATTACTCCAGTTTTTTGTTTTATATATACGATCACATTACTCCAGTTCTAGACAAAGAAACAAACACCCTGCAGGTTTTTACTTGTCATATTGGAGGAAATCAATAAGCAAACACATGTTTCCCCTGAAAACTAATTGAATGCTTAGTCTGGTAATTAGTGAGATAATGACCCAACAATGAGACCCTCACTTTCCGAGAAAATTATATAATTTTACACGAAAATAATGACAGAAAAAGAGTATGGAAGTTGGTGTCTGTCTGTTCCATTTCAAATTGGGGAGAGTTGAGTGAAGTCGATGATCGATCTGTGTGTTTGTGGTTTTTATTGCATTAAATGGGTTTCATGGGTCTATACGCCAATCCCATATTTTCCTTATCGATTTCGCTTTTCGATTCATTGCCTGACGGCTTTGGATTGGACCTCGGTAATGTATCATACTTTAAACCATTCGTATTAACAAAATATATATATTAGGGTTTGCTGGTTTTCCTATACAAGCCTTGTTAGTCAATACGTTCAAGCATTTCTTACATACTGTAAAGCACGCATAGTTTTAGTCATATGAGTGTAAATTATGGCGATTGAAGCTGTGATGAGAGAATGAAGACAAGAAACCCTCGATTCCTTCATTAAGTGTTTATAATAACATAACCTATTTTTCGACCTCGAGTTCTTATCTCTTATGTTTGAAACACTTGTATTAGTTTTTTGGTTTCAATTTTGTAAACAGTATTTGTATATATGCATGCATGATAATGTTACATGGAAGCTATAAAGAAATAAAAGGATGAGAGTGTGTTTAGTTGCTATGTTCACTTGCACTTTGATGCCTATAAGAATCTTTACATAGACATACGTAAGTGAAAAATGAAATATTTCGACCAGAACCGAATATACTCCTATAATGACCTCATATAGGTTAAACTAAGTTGTTTCCTTAGATAGCAGTATAGCACAGTCAACTCGTCATATGGAAAAACTTTACCCTAGTTCTCAGAATACACTTTCCAAAGTTACAGAAAACTATTCGCTACAAGACATCATCTTCTCCTCTGAACAATGTCAAGCTTTTGTTCTTCTGGAAAAGAGGCATGCAGGGACTAGTCTGTTCCATTTCTTTTTCTTTTTGGTGGATAAAGGACTATTCATTCATTCATCAAGTCTAATAAATGGGGCACGATATTGAAAAGGAGAAGGAGGGTTATTTATACCAACAACCAACTCCGGCCCATATCAATCACATTTCTTTCGATCAATCAGGGCGACATGACTTAAGCGCCGTTTGCATTTATTTGGGCTTTGTCTTTTGATATCGAACTTGTCAAGCCATGCATGTGCTTCTAGTGAACCAATTACTCCCTTGCACCATGACTAAGTTCATGCCTCCATGAAGATCGAACAAGTTTATGATGGCATAATTAACATGGTGACTTGAAGGTTAATAACTAATAAGCCTGTGTTTCTGTTGCTCTGTGGATGCATGCAATAGAAATAGATCACTTATTGAAACCCTAAACGGACACAAGAATTTAAGAGAATTTAAGAGAAGCTCTTGATTCTAATCAATATCTGATATGGATCGGAAATTTTATGGATTTGACCATGGATATGATACAAATCCAAATAATAAAATTAAATCTTGTCTCACCTCGTTCCATTTCCGGAAAGGTACAATCACAGTTCCGATCAGATTTTATAACATCATCTGGAAATTACGTACATCTTGTGTGTGCGCGCGTTTGCATCACCCCAACTGCTCCTCCAGATTTGTTTCCTACCCGTTCTGCTGTACTTAATTAATGATCCAATCAATATATGGAAAAAGACGACGAATCGATGATGACGTTCATAACTTCATATGGGAGATTGATCGATAAGGAGTTATTTTTTTTCGGTCAAGGAGTTCGATGGACTAATTAGAAGAACCGAAGTAACATTGATTGTGAATATTTTATATATCAATTGTAATATTGTTGTATCCATTAGAATAGGTTTCCTTCCCTTATTTAGTCTCTTAACTTAATGGAGATTGCTTCATATCAAAGTCTATACTCTATATATTTCTTATACGTAATAGAAGAATTTAGGAAAAATTCTCATCTACCCTAATTTTAAGCAATTTTTTCCCACTAACAAAATAAGAATCTAAAATTCTCATCAACCCTAAGACTTTTTAGATAACTTTCCCACTAACGATTTTTTTATCTTTTTCTGTTTTTTTTCAGACCATATTACCCTTCATATTATCCTCTCTTCTATTTCTCTCCTCCATACCTTATCTTTCTCTCCTCCATACCTCTTCTCTCTCGTCTGTTCCATGCCTCTCTCTCTCTCTCTCTAGATACCCAACAAAATGTAGAGAGAGAAAGCTCTACCAATCAATCAACCATGGTGTCCTCCTCTCAGAACACCAATAAAAGCCTCCATTCCCACCTCGCCGCAAAGCTCACCAACCTCACAATTCCACCTTCCTCCTCCTCTTCATCTTTGCCTTAAGACTTCGACTTCAACGACGTCTTCGGCCCCCAACTGCCTCCAGCGCCGCCGCGCCACCGCCGTTGCTTATCATCGATCCACAACCTCTCTCGCTCCTCGTCGGCCCCTCCCCGCGCTTCACCCCCACCTCCTTCCTCCGCCCCTTCACTGCCGACTCTGACTCCGATGAAGACTAAAATGACGTCGATTTAGATCTGGCCTGTATGAAGCGGCGCACTTGTGCTTACTTTGCTCGGAGCTATTTTGGCCAGGGATGGCTGCCCCGGTAGATCTCAAAAGATGAAGCTCATAGATCTTTTCGGAGATGAACCGGAGCTACTCGGTAGTGGTAGTGTGGTTCGGGATTCGGAGGTAATTCACTGTACCAGAGTAGAGATTTGATTTGGCTTATCAGATTAGAAATTCGGCGATCAATTCTAGAATTGAGTTTTGGATGAAATGATTGCGTATAACACTGTTTATGCTTTTTGTTGTTTCCTTCTGTTTATAAAAGGATTTTGATGGTCAGGACTATATATGGTTACTGTTGAAGCACTTAATCAAACTTGTGGCCAAAATGTAGTAGTTATTGTTTAAAAGAAACTATTTGGATGTAGTATACGAAGGAAAACTATGTAACTTTGTTATGATGATGATGGTGAGATTGGGTGATATTAGGTTCCAATCACTCGAGTCTCTTGTCTCCAGTAGACCTTCTTATTGTCTCCAGTATACCCTCTTACTGTCCCCAGTAGACCCTCATACTGCCCCTAGTAGACCTCTGGACATACCTCCTACTGCCCCTTGTAGACCCCTCTACTGCCCCTAGTAGACCCTCCTACTGCCCTAGTAAATCTCTGGACAGACCTCCTACTGCCCCTAGTAGACCCTCCTACTGCCCCCAGTAGACTCCCTACTGCCCCCAGTAGACCCTCCTACTGCTCCCAGTAGACCCTCCTACTGCTCCCAGTAGATCCCCTAGCTTTCGTCGAAGCCGGTCAACGGTCAACTGTTGTCGGAGTCCGGTCAACGGCCTCCCGAGCCCGGTCAACGTCATTGTCGTGGGAAACCGATCATAGAAACTTTATTTTATAATAGACTCTTATAATGGTCTATTGTAGTTTATTTAATTTATTACGGGTATAATTGTCTTTCTGCTATTTAAGTTGGCTATTGGGAATTTTAAAATCTGATTTTGTTAATGGGAATAAAATTTTTAAAATTAAGGCTAGTGGGCATTGTCCCAAAAATTTATTCTGCCATAACATACTTTTCTTTATGGTACCAGAGCATCACGTTCTTGGACCTGAATTATCAAACTTTTCCAACTAGCGTTGGTATTACTTTGAGAAGCTTTTACCTTCTCCTTTGTTTATCATGGCTCCGATTGATTCTACCATTCATATCAAAGTCTGTACTCTACATATTTCTCATACGTAATAGAAGAATTTATTCTGTCATAACATACTTTTCTTTATGGTACCAGAGCATCACATTCTTGGACCTGAATTATCAAACTTTTCCAACTAGCGTTGGTATTACTTTGAGAAGCTTTTACCTTCTCCTTTGTTTATCATGGCTCCGATTGATTCTACCATTCACAAACTTCAAACAATTGCTCCTCATCTTACCGTTGAACAATGCCTACAACTTATGGCACTAGTCAAAAGTAAGCGTGGTTTTTCGTCTCAAGCAAGTGGTGCAAATTTACCACATTCTTCGTCGAGTTTGTTATCGGTTACTCCCAATAGTTGGATTATTGACAGCGGAGCAACCCATCACATCAGTTCTTCTCCTAATTTATTGATGAATGTTGAAGAGAATTCTTCTTTGGCACCTGTTTCTTTATCTAGTGGAGCTAAGGTCAAAATTACTATGACTGGTTCAATTCGATTCAATGATTCGTTCCAATTAAATAATGTTCTTTGTGTGCCAAGTTTTAGAGTTGATCTAATGTCAGTTGGTAAGACAATTGATGACTTACATTGTTCAGTGACCTTTTTCCCGTCTTGGTGTATTTTACAGGACTTGGCAACGAGGACGATGATTGGTGTGGGAAAGCAACGTGGAGACCTTTATTACCTTGTGGCGTTGGCTCCAACTTCTCCTTCTTCCCATTTTTCTTGCAATCTTATTATTTCTTCCGATCTTTGGCATCGTTGGTTGAGACACCCCTCTTCTGCTCGTTTGCAATATCTACCCAATAGTAAGCTTAATTTTTCTTTCGATTCTGGTCATAAATGTGACGTTTGTCCATTGGCGAAACAAACTCGTCAACCTTTTTCTCCTAGTTCGATTTTAACTTCCAATTATTTTTCCCTTATTCATTGTGACATTTGGGGTCGTTATAAAACCCTCTCATTCCGGTGCTCATTATTTTTTAACCATTGTGGATGATTTTCCCCGTTTCACATGGGTGTTCCTAATGCGTCGAAAGAGTGAAACACAAAATTTACTTCGTCAGTTTTTCAATTACGTTCATACCCGATTTAACACTAAAGTCCAACAATTGTGATCTGACAATGGAGCCGAATTTCTTTCATTACAAAATTTTTTTCTTGAACAAGGTGTCATTTTTCAACGCTCTTGTGTTTACACACCACAACAAAATGGTGTTGTTGAACGCAAACATACACATTCTTGAAACAGCTCGTGCTCTTCGTTTTCAATCTCATCTTCCTATTAATTTTTGGGGAGAATGTGTTCTCACCGCAGCCTATACAATTAACCGTCTTCCCACCTTGTTGCTTAATAAGAAAACACCATTTGAAGTTCTTTACAAGAAACCTCCTGATTATTCTCATATGAGAGTTTTTGGTTGTATCGCGTTCGCAACTTCTATTAATCCTTCTTCCAAATTTGCTCCTCGTGCTCATAAATGTATTTTCGTTGTCTATCCTATGGGTCAAAAGGCTTACAAATTGTACAATATTGACACCAAGAAAATCTTCACTAATCGGGATGTAATGAAGATACATTCCATTACTCATCGCATCAATATCCTGATCCAGAAAAAGTTGTTTCCCAGGCCCAGCCCATTCCTTTTCCTCACTCAATTGAGTTTGATGATCCTTTCCTATCATTCAACACGCCTTCAGTGCCTCCATCTCCCTATCAGCTTGATCTCCCTTCCTCTTCGTCGCCTTCATTTTCCGTTGTCCCGCCGGTCGATTCCGACTGCAGCCCCATCCCTCACGGCGGCAGTGCCGAACCCCTTCCTCTCCACCAGCTTCCATCTGCATCTCCTTCTACTACTGTCCCAATCAACATCGTTCCTGTTTCTGCATAATCTCGGAGACTATGTAGAATCACGGTGGAACATATAAACAAGAGACAATCATGTACAAGAGACACAATATCCTGATCGGGATGTAATGAAGATACATTCCATTACTCATCGCATCAATATCTTGATCCAGAAAAAGTTGTTTCCCAGGCCCAGCCCATTCCTTTTCCTCACTCAATTGAGTTTGATGATCCTTTCCTATCATTCAACACGCCTTCAGTGCCTCCATCTCCCTATCAGCCAGATCTCCCTTCCTCTTCGTCGCCTTCATTTTCCGTTGTCCTGCCGGTCGATTCCGACTGCAGCCCCATCCCTCACGGCGGCAGTGTCGAACCCCTTCCTCTCCACTAGCTTCCATCTGCATCTCCTTCTACTACTGTCCCAATCAACATCGTTCCTGTTTCTATATAATCTCGGAGACTATGTAGAATCACGGTGGAACATATAAACAAGAGACAATCATGTACAAGAGACACAAGGACATATAGTGCTTCACCATGCCATCAGAGGATATGGCTACATCCACTTAAGATTCCACTATCATGGCTAATATGCCTTTGGGATCGGGAGAGAGAGATTCAATCCCTTTCTACATATGGGAAGCCTTCCTTTTATAGCTAAGGAAGGTTCCTTCTTATTACATGTTTTCAATGTGGGACAAACTATACATAACTATTATCATGATGTCTTCTTGTGGAGCTTGGAGGAACGCCTTCCCGATGTGGTACCGATGATCTTGTATCATGGCGAGGTAGGATATACATCGTATCTACAAGTTTCATGATTGGTCTATGGGCGGGGAAGGTAGTTCCCAACTACCGACTACAAGTCTCCCCAAGTTCCCGTTCAAGACACGTCTTGAGTGGGGACTTGATATATAAAATGCCCATAGACCAGTCATTTATTAACGGGCACCCGACCCCAGTCTTCCCAAGTCCGTACTCAGGACGTGTGTTGAACGGGTCTTGCTTATTCCGGGTCTTACTTTTCTTGATATTCACCGTAATCTTTAAGTCCGCCAATAAGATAAAAAATGGCCCTCTCGACCCCCGACCTCAAAACTTACTCGGCCGGGCGGGGATTATTGTACCTTCATAATGAACAAATGATCGATTAGCAGCTTACATAGTTAGTTGGTCAACACAATTATGGGGCCAACCAAGTATTGTTATGGCCATAATTGTCGAAAAGCACAATGGTTCATGCAATTGTGGTTCATGCAATTGTGTAATATTGAACGTTGAATGCCAATCTCTCAGTGGAATGCCAATCTCTCGGTGGAATACCTTTCTCTCGGTAGAATACCAATCTCTCGGTGGAATGTTTTTCTCTCGGTCGAATGCCAAAACCTACAACCCAGCATGCATACTCATATATATGCAGGTTGACTTGCAAGTAGAATATTATGAATTTTCACAAACCAACAAGATTATAACAATCATAATCTAGACAGGACTTATCTGTGAAAATAGCTGCCAAATGGCTGCACATAGGAGGAATAGGTTCATGCCTGTACTACTCCCGGACGATGAATCCTTGTTGCTAGTATGGTCCAAGATTTGTTGACTTTTGCCAGGTAAATAGCTCCGGGCGTCCCTCTGGGTGTCCATAGCTTTTTTTTTTTTTTTACCGAGACCCGCTGCTTGCAGATTCGACAAAGGCACTGAGCCTTCCCCTTTCGATACCCGGAGATAAAGGTGGTGGAGCCCTGACTTTCACATGGGGTCAATTCTCTACCTTCTTCAATTGCTCTACTCTCGGTGGCTGACTATTTTCTTTTTTGCTCCCAGTGGCTGAACATTTATTTCTCTGCTCCCGGACTTTAATCAACTTCAAAAGAATGACTTCTGATCAATCCTAATGAAATTCGAACTCCAGACAATTGGGGCTGCCATCGGGTGGCTAAATTTGATGTTTGGGTGTACAGAGCAAACTCCCTTTTTTTTTTTTTTTCAAAGGGACTTCGGCGAGCTGCTGCCGAACCGGGATCCCGATTGGTTACTTCATCAACCTTCCCGGTGACTGCAAGAGAGCCCCTTGCTCTTTCTATTGCCATATCGTCCCGAGAACTATCGCCTCCCGGAGACTGCTTCACGTTGTCGGTGAGGCCACTAACTTTCCTACCCGGAGACTGAACGCTAGGCATGTCCCCTCTTTCCAGGTGACACCTTATCCCGGGCGGATCTCCGAATGCTGCCGCTAGAGCCATCAGGATAAGAAGATGATCCGGCTGCGGGTTGAGTAGATCGTCACCGGCGAAGCTCCCGGCATGACTGATCTTTCCCCGGGTGCTACCTGACTGGAGGTGTCGCTCAAAGCTAGTTGGCGAGATTAGACCAATTGGATGCAGCTGGAGTCACAGGGAGAGGAACCATCAACAAGCGGTGGAACATGAAAAATCATGGACCTGCTGCTTAGCTAAATGGACCCGTAGATGAACTTGGGCCCGATGACAGTCTTGGGCCTACCGGGGAGCATGCTAACCCGCTGACTAGCTAGCCCTTGTTGGGCTTGGGTACAACCCGATGGACCTATTGCTCTCATGGACTAGAGTGAACTGCCTCTTGGTGGAATGCCTCTCGGTGAAATGCCTCTTGGTAGTATAGCAACGTGACTTTTTGTAATGATTCCCACAAACGAAGCCAAATATTTCTGCATAATCCCGGAGACTATGTAGAATCACGGTGGAACATATAAACAAGAGACAATCATGTACAAGAGACACAATGACATATAGTGGTTCACCATGCCATCGAAGGACATGGCTACGTCCTCTTAAGATTCCACTATCATGGCTAATAAGCCTTTGAGATCGGAGAGAGAGATTCAGTCTCTTTCTACATATGGGAAGCCTTCCTTTTATAGCTAAGGAAGGTTCCTTCTTATTACATGTTTTTAATATGGGACAAACTATACGTAACTATTATCATGGTGTCTTCTTGTGGAGCTTGGAGGAACGCCTTCCCGATGTGGTACCGATGATCTTTCACCATGGCGAAGTAGGATATATATTGTATCTACAAGTTTCATGACTGGTCTATGGGCGGGAATGTAGTTTCCAACTACCAACTACAGTTCCTAATACTATTGCTGTTCCATCAATTATCGCCGGCAACCCTCACGGCGACAACAACCCTCACGGCGACGGCGTCCTTCACGGCAATGGCGTCCCTCACGACGACAACTCCGATGCTCTGATTCTCCACCCCCAAGGTACCGACCCTCCAATTCCCAATCCTACTATCCTCGATTCTAATCCTGCAATTCTTCCCAATCATGTCGAATCCATTCCTACCCTCCGACGATCCCAACGCCAAAGGGAGCCTAATATTCATCTCCGTGACTATGTCTGCTCGCAAGTGATTCTGCCCCCACACCACCATTCATCTGCCTCACCAAGTCCACCAGGTACGAGGTACCCTCTTTGTAATTATTTGTCTTACGATCGATATTCTCCTCCTCACCTCAGCTATGTTGCTAATATCAGTTGGGATGAGGAACCGACATCTTATGAAGTTGCAGCAGTCGATCCCAAGTGGTGCCAGGCCATGGATTCTGAGCTTCAAGCTCTTGCTGATAATAAGACATGGAGTCTTGTTCCTTTACCTCATGGAAAACGTCCAATCAGTTGCAAGTGGGTCTATCGCATTAAGCGCAAGGCTGATGGTTCTATTGAGCGATATAAGGCTCGCCTTGTTACTCAAGGCTTTACTCAAGCTGCTGGCATCGATTACCATGACACATTTTCTCCCACTGCAAAACTGGTAACTGTTCATTTTCTTCTTGCTATTGCTGCCAGTCAGAATTGGTCTTTGCATCAGTTAGATGTTCATAATGCTTTCTTAAATGATGATTTATTTGAAGAAATATATATGTCCCCTCCTCCTGGTCTTCGGCGACAGGGGGAGAACCTTGTGTGTCGCATTTACAAGTCGTTGTATGGACTTAAACATGCCTCTAGACAGTGGTTTTCGAAGTTCATAGAGGCTATTCTTGCTGCTGGATTTTCTCAGTCTAGAGCTGATTATTCCTTATTTGTTCGAAAGGATGATACATCTCTCACTGTTCTATTGATCTATGTAGACGATATTTTGATCACAGGAAACAATATTGAGTCAATTAATGCTTTAAAGCAGTTTTTACATGCTCGTTTTCGTATCAAAGACCTTGGTGATCTGAAGTTCTTCTTAGGCATTGAAATAGCTCGTTCGAAGAAAGGGATTTACATATCCCAACGCAAATATGCCTTGGAGATTATCAAAGACGGTGGATAGTTGGGTGCTAAGCCGGTTGAATTTCCTATGGAAGAATGTAAGCTTTCAAACAAGGGAGAAGTTCTCAAAGACCCTGCTGCATATCGGCATTTGGTTGGTCGATTAATTTACTTAACCATCACCAGACCGGACATCACATACTCTGTCACATCCCGACTCTTAATTGTTTTACCTTATTTACTAGCTTAGTATTAATAAGAGTTTTACCATCTTCATCCATGAGTTTATAGTTTAATTGGTCCGTAGAGGGGTTTTGAGGGACGATTATTTCAGAGAAATTATTCGTGGGAGAAAAATGTGACAACGGTAAAAAAAGTAAATTTTAGCTAGTAAAAGGTAATTTTTATTAGGGTATTATTTTAGGGTGTTTTATTTTGGAGTGTGGGTTTTATGGTATTGGACCGGTTGGGGTGTGGAGGCCCAAAAATCATTTCACCCTCTTTTTCTCTCCTCTTTCTCTCTCTTCTCCCGATTTCTCCCCTAGTTGTCCCCGACCCGCCGGACTTCCGACCCCGCTGTCCGGCCACCTGAGACCGCCGCTCCAGTCCCGATCGGTTGGCCTCCGACCCAGCTCCCTTTCTAGACCGGTGAGAGGCTCCCTAGCGCCGTTATGAGAGAGATATCGGGCTCGAAAAGTCCGACTGCCCAAAGCTTCCTATCATCAGAACTTCCTCCTCCGGTCGCGATAGCCGGAGCTGCTAGGCTCAAAAGGAAGTCCTCCTCACGTACGTTCATCCATCCAAAGGTCTCACCCTCTCTTGAGCTAGGTAAGAAGAAATGTGGAGTTGAAGTTCTAGGGCTTTTGTGATGTTTTTGTTTGATTGACCTAGTTAGGCTTGAAATTGGTATTTGTGCTAGTTAGGAAAGTTGTAGAGGGTGTTGAGAGGAACCTGCTGTTAAAATTTAGTAGGCATTGGAGGTCGCTAGAGTCGGCCTCCGGCCGCCGCTGTTTAGGGGATTTTCATGGTTTTAGATTGGTTATATTAAAGGGAGTTATTGATGTGAATTTTAGAATTTTTGGAGGAGTTTTGAATAGGTTTGGAAATTTTTAAAGTTTGGTAATTTTGACAGATTAATAAGGCAGAATTTGGCCGTTGGATTAATGTCGTATAATATGTAGAAGGTTGAATTAAGGCTGCCGGTATGTTCTGTGAAGTTTGAACCATATTGAGTTAAGAAGGTTTAATTTTGCCTATTTTGTGTAAATATTGGATTTTTTTGTTGGGAATTTAATTATATATTTGGAACAGGACGTGAGGAGGCTCGGGCGGAAGAGACCTCAGATCGACGTCAGGCTTAGACCTATTCAGTGAGTGGACTTTATTTTTAATTTAAAAGCATGTGATGTATTATGTTGTTGATCAGATATTCTTCAGCTGAGATTTATGATTTTTCGGATATTTGACAATGCTCATTATTTTTGAGACTTACCGAAAATGAGATTTTCGGTGAATATGTATGTGGATATTGTGAGGATAGTATGTATAATAAATGCTAGCTAGCCATACGTGCTTGTTCCGTCATAATGAGGTAAAATTTCATTATGACATGACGTGAGCGTTAGACGAGAGCGTAGTAGCCCTATATGAAAACTATTTTCTTATATTTTCGCCTAGGTTTTCATATAGGGGGTCTGCACGTATATACATCCGTATAGTTCTATTATAGCGCGACGTGAGCGTTAGACGCCAGCGTCGTAGCTTTGTATGAATTTCTATCTTTCTTAACTATTTCATAGAATTCATATAAGGAATCTGACGAATGTAAATACATACATGTATATGTTTATTTATAATTTAGCCTGAGAGACTCCATTTAATTAAGCTTTAAAGACTAGCAGGGGCTAGTCATGAAATTGCCAGTTTTTTATTTGAGCGTTTTTGAATTGTCGCATGCAGCTTTTTTTCTATAAAAATTAAAATGGGAATGCATAAATAATTTATTTTTTTAATTATTTTTGTCCACTCACTCTAATTATTTCAAATGTTTTCCCCTGGGCCCTTCGTTTTAAATTGCCCAGTCTGCAGAGTGCGGGTTAGATCTAGTAGGAGGCGAGGCATAGTCACCAATTTCTCCATCACCTTTCACCAGTAGGTTACATGTTAACCTACCAGCACATTTTCTTGCTTCCTCTAGCTTTAGCAGCTTTGATTACCTTGAGGATAATGTATAATATTAGTTCGGTCGTATGCTAAGCCTTAGAGTTAAATTTGGAATATTTAGAAGGTTGAAGTTTGTTATATTATCTGGATATTTATGTGATGGATTATAATGTGTTTTTATTGCTTTGTGGTGGTTGTATTGTGGGGAGCGGGTGGCTCCAGGAGTTGAGGTTGTTTGTTGGTTTTAGGAGTGTTATTTGAATTTTTCAGGATAGAGTTGTTCATTTTCAAGGGAGGTTATGCCTAATTTTTTGGTAAATTTTCCTTACAGGTTGACCCCGCAAGACTTACTTTGGGTTTCAGGATGAAATTCGGGGTGGGTCTTGACATACTCGGTACATGTTCTCAGTCGATTTATGCATGAACCACGTCAACCACACATGGCCGCTGCCCTTAGAGTGGTATGTTATTTAAAATCAGCTCCAGGCCAATGTTTGCTTATGCAGTCCAATAATTCATTGAAATTGAGAGCTTTTTGTGATTCTGATTGGGCGGGCTGTCCTATTACTCGTCGTTCTACTACTGGTTATTGTGTATTCTTGGGTAATTCCCTTATTTCTTAGAGGACAAAGAGGCAAAAACTGTCTCCCTATCAAATGCAGAAGCTGAATACCGAGCAATGGCAGATACATGTTGTGAACTCACTTGGTTACGGTACTTGTTATCAGATTTACATATACCTATTTTGGGTCCTGCTATTTTACACTGTGATAATCAAGCAGCCTTACATATTGCTGCAAATCCAGTGTTTCATGAAAGAACTAGGCACATTGAAATGGATTGTCATTTTATTCGAGATAAAAACAAGGCCAAGTTGTTACTCGAGATGTTATTTCCTCACAACAAGTGGCGGATGTGTTCACCAAAGCTTTGGGAAAGGAGAAGTTCAAATCTCTCTTATGCAAGTTGGGAGTTCTTGGCATCCACTCTCTAACTTGAGAAAGAGTGTTGGAAAATATATTAGCATTGATTGTGAATATTTTATAGGCGTACTTCAAAGTGGTCCCGAGACGCGTGACCGACGAACAACCGCACATATGAGTTTCGGAGGACAAGGATGGGATTTTCCAGTTAACGGCGGTTCCCGTCATCATCGACGCTGTCTAGTTAAAAGCCGAGGGCTTTTGTGGAATCGGTGAGGAGGGTTAATACCACTATTGATGGCGGATCAACCACGACTCCACCACCTTCGACTCTGCTCTCTCAATACTGAGCTTCGTCTCTTATGGATTCGACTCTTCTCTGTGTTTTGGATTCCAATCTCTTCTCTAGTATTTGACTATTACAATCTTTGTTCTACGTTGAGACGAAGGCGATGTGATAGTGAAATTAGTTTAATAAACATCCTCATTCTCTATTCTTCTTCATGATTTAAATGCTACGATACAAATCTTTGGGTGTTTGATGGAGAATTCCATGCGACCTAGCAACGATCTGATATGGTAGGCCTCACTAATCAATTAGAGCTCATCAGATACAACTTTAAAGTAGTGGACTAATTCATATAGAACCAGCAGTCTCTGCACTTTACCTTAGTACGAGATCTCATTAAAACAGTGGATCCCTGCTTGCTTTGTGTCGCAATCGGTCGTACCTCTGATATAAGTTGCATCTGTTCTTAGATCTCTTGAAGTGAAAGAGAGATATCAATGATTTTAATTAAAGAAGGGTGATGGGGGTGGGTTGGTTTCGGCCTGTGTTTTGATGAGAGAGATAGCTTGATTCTTTATGCAGATTAAACTATTGAAGTGAAGTGAGAGAGACATGGAGTTCTCTTGAATCTAGAAAGAAAGAGGAAGGAGAGAGAGAGGAGAGAGAGAGAGAGAGAGAGAGAGAGGAGAGGAGAGAGAGAGGAGGAGAGAGAGAGAGGAGAGAGAGAGGAGAGAGAGAGAGAGGATAACTAATTTTTTTTCTCGAAAGAATGGGAAAATGGGGAAAAAAAATACAATGATGAGATGGACAAAAACTTCACACGTGTCGTTGTGGGATTTGACAGTCGCATATGGGCTTTGGTGCGGGTGACACACCTAAGACTTTCTCTTGTCGCAAAATCTCTGTTATGTCCTTCATTTCTACCGTGATGAAATGAAATTACAGCATTACCCTTCCGTAACAGAATTTTTCAACGGTACATGTTATTTGGCGTTTTCCAGCTTTTGCCTATTTTATATATCAATTGTAATATTGCTGTATCTATTAGAATAGGTTTCCTTCCTTTATTTAGTCTCCTAACTTAATGGAAATTGCTTCATATCAAAGTTTTTACTCTATATATTTCTCATACGTAAGAGAAGAATTTATTTTGTCATAACATACTTTTCTTTAATCAGTACTCCCTCAAAGAAGATAGATCAAGTACGTAATTAAGATGACTGAAGATAGCAATTCAGCAAATAACATTGATCTTGGTTTTGAAGCTAGTAACTAAGATAAGGACGGATGAGCAAGACTCTCATATTACTTTCTGATCGACTTTCCTTGCTAAACGAAGAACAATGTTGAAGTTGTATATATTGTTCATTCTCTAGCTAGCTTTTAGTTCTTGTATTTTGTATAATACAATCGGTGAATTGCCGGCCGACACCAGCCTAACCAGAGACCATCAGTTTATCGAGCAATTGCAGTTGAGCATAAATAAAACTTGGAACTAGCTACATGCATGCAGCGTCGGCCGAGAATGTCATCTGACTCATGCTAGTTGCTACCGCTAGCCAAAGTTAGAACTAAGAAGCCCACGCCTAAGCATGATTATCGACCTAAATCGACTCGTAAGATAGATATGACGGATAATTATAAAAAAATACTACAAAACATCTTGCGATATGTACGTCATGAACGAGTAATAAGTCGATAAGGTTAAATATCAGCTAGACTGCTAGAGCATAAGTCGTGAAGTTGGTCTTTCAAGAAAGCACAATGGAACTATCCATGATAGGTGTCCTTCATAGTTGCTTAACTCAACAAGAGAACACATTACACATGCATAATGCAGATTAACAGTTGATGATGTTCCAAACTTGCTTCCCAGATATTGTACCAATTAAAGGGCGGCCAGAAACTTTGTTCACAGCCTTGTTGGGTTCTTGGGTTACAATAAGTACCAAATTATTTGAAATCACCATCCCTAAAGAGACTTAAACCCTAAATGTCTCTACAAAGCAAATATTATAGCTTTAGGGGCGTGCATGTCTTGAACTAGGGCCTATGGGGACTTGTCAAGTCATTACCATTTTTTCCCATCCTCTTGGTTGGCCACTAATCGATCCCCACTATGTACCTCTTTATCTGTGAGTATCACATTTGATCCTCCAAATCAAAAGATTGTGTTTCATTGGTCTGGAAAGAACCTGAGGCACTCATATGTAATTGTCATCGATCTCCAGTAACAAGCAGGTTATTAGTTGAATGAATATACAGATGATATGTCTATGATGTACATATACTTCTTCTCTTTTCTTTTGGTTACAAACGGGGCCTGAAAGACCCAAAAATGTACATATACTTTTAGTCATTCTTTTTTCTTTCTTCTTTTCGTGAAATCTATATATTTATAAATGTTAAATAACAAATAGAGGCCAAAACAAAGTCATATGGGTAGACTCATAAACAAATCACTCAAAGTCATATTCTTAAAGAATCAAGACAAAAGTAAGACAAAGTTGTACAAAACAAAACCTAGAACATCCTAATCTTAATTAAACAAAACTTTTTCTTCAAATCTATCTTTGCAGCCGGCCAGCCACTAGGGAAGACTTGTCGTTGAAGCTACGACAGAAGTTGCCAGCGTGGATAGAGAACCAGGGTGGTCTGTAAAGGTGAGAATATGGCTGGAGTTGTCAAACATTCTCTAGTTGACCAATTACATACAAGAAGATCTTGCATAGAAGAGTAATTAATTCCACAACCAAACCAAAAATATGTAGAGATGGTTGCAAAAGAGTAAGAAATCCTCTATATATAGCATGGCAAAGGTAGAAAAGAAGTTTTGTTTGTGGTTTCAAGATTTTGTGGAACAAAGTAGACAAAAGCTTACAAATCATCTTGAGAACATATTTGAGAGTGTATCTTAAAAAATCAGATCTAATTAAGATTTGCAAATAGATTTGATCAACAATGACCAACATCATAAGCAAATTAACGAAGAAAAATCACCACTTAGAGTGAGGAATCACCACTAAGTCACCACAAAGATGAGGGAGATCAAAAAAGAAAAGTTGCTTGAGAAAGCTGTGGAATTTTAGAGACTATAATGTGAACAGTAGCTATCAACTCTCATGCCTTTTCTTGTATGTGGTTAAATTAATTTTGGTTCATGTATTTTAAACATATAGAATTTAATTTTATTCACCAAAAGGTTAGTTGAAAAGCTTAATTAACATTAAAACATTTACAGAGGAAGATCAATTAATGAAAAACCATATAATATAAATGGGAGACATAGAGCCTAAACCTTATATTCCAACAAGTAATGTATTCAGACAAAAAAAAGATTAAAATCAATGATAGTTCAGATATTAACGATCCCTGTGGACCCAACAAAAAAAAATCAAACGCGATTCAGAAAAATCCACATTAGAAATTAGAAATACAAAAAATAAAAAAACAAGTAATGTATTCAAACATGCACCAGTTTACAAAGAATGCTCGATTAACAACTCTATTTATTTGAACAAAACAGCGATAATGGAGAGGTAACTCTACCAAAGAAAAGCATTAAATAACAACTAGTATAGTTTTCCTATAATGTTGTTACACAGAATATAATCTTACAACATTTTGTTTCAACCTGCCATTAAAATGTTGCGATGATTTGATAAAGCTGATAACTCGCTGCCTAACTAGGGCAATCAAGGCACGCAAGCCCTCATACATGAACAATGCCCACATCTTCATATTGAAAACAAAATAATTGAAAGTAAAAAACGTAGTTGTCCAAGTTAGGCCCAATTAATGAACCCAAGCCCAAAAGCTGTCCAAGAAAGAGAGGTGGCCATGCTAGTCCCATGATTGTTCATGTCTCACCCTAACGTTGTAGGACCTTCTACACCATGCCCCGCCGCCATCAAGCCATCCCCACTGTTATAGCAACACCGTCGATCCCAAACCTGCCTAAACTGAGTGATTGACCTGGATAGCTATATGCCAGACCATAACGAACTCCATTTTCCAACCTGCCAAACACCGATCCATATAGATTTTTTTTTTGGTCTGAACCGATCCATATAGGGCAATCAATATCGACTACAAAGATCCCTGGTACGGTCTGCAAACAAACACGCCAAGAGCCTAAGACACCAAAAAGCATTTCGAGCCCCAACGCTGCCAAATTGTGTGGTCTGACCATTCAGTGTTCGAGCAACCAACCCACCACCACGATCATGTAGACACTCCTTCCTTACATGGGACAACCTCCCTTCTCCATCATGAACAAAAGCTATCAGACCTAGGTTCTCACCAGAAACCAATAGAGCAGCTCAAAACACTATGACAATCACGCTCGTCCGATGAGTACGTCGCGAGGACGTTGAAAAAACTAGGTTAGAGGCTGAAATGCTTGTAGCCGGAATCATTTCGATTTCTTGATGTGGTAGTACTTGATACCGACTTGAATATTTGTATCATAATCATTCACTCTTAAATACACGAGAGTAATTTCAATGAAGAAAAAAATTTAACAAAATTACTCATTAACATCCCACCTCTTAATTGAAAGGTGATTTCTATCAACATATAAAATCTGAAGAGAAAAAGAAAAATTGAATGCCAATCTCCCTCACACGCAAACAAGTTCATAACTCAATTCATAAATGTAACTGACAAATGCAAAAATTGAAGGTTATCACCTTTGAAGGGCTAGTCAATTCTGTGAAGGAATCTTGTCAATTAATTGGTACAGTAAACACAGATGGGCCTCCATTAAAGACCCGGGAAGCAGACTATGAATGCATCCAAGTTGGCCCCTTCAAATCCTCGCAAATTAAATTTCCTTGTTTCCTGCGATTCACAACTTAAAGAAAATGCCAAGTAAATTTGTAATAAGATCAAACTCCATCTTCGTCCCCATCTCTTATTTGCTTTTATCTGATAGTGGGGAACATCTTTCTCGGTTTCTCCTTTCTGTGGACCAAAAAAAAAACACAGGAAGAAAAGAAAGAAATTCCTGCCTTTTAACACATGAACTCTAACTTGGGTATTAGGGCATGCTTAAAAATTCAGAGGCATGAACTCTGATTGCCACTGCAAAGTGTAAAGGCATGAACAAGTAGGATCTTTGGTACTTTTGGTAAGTTGTGGGCGTTTCATTGTTGATACAAATGCAGAGTGGGGTGGGTATCTATCACACTCGCTTATCCCTTAACAAAAAGACGACTTTGATCATGATGGTTTCTATCGAAACTAGTCTAATCTCTATCAAAACTAAGTAGATCGATATATGTACCTTTTTTATTGGTATGTTCTCTAAGCATACTCTCTTACATGTTCACCTTTCAATCGGAGAGTAACGTCTGGTAATGGTTGTAGATTGTGTTTTTTAAATGAGCTTCTAATATGAATTGTTCATTTTGAATTTATATGAAAATTCATATTTACAAGAAGCTAACTGATAAATTATTTGATTATCACGGTTTAGACAATGGTATAATCGGCATAAATTATTAAGGGAACCAAAAAAAATCCCTCCAAAAATCATTTCTCCATGTAAGCTTCAAATTCTGCATAAATTATTTCAAATCGGCATTCAAGGATATTCAGCTAAAGAAACTAAAAGGATATGTCTTCCCAAGTAAGTTCTCTGCTGCTTCTCTTGGTTTTGTTGAAGTTTCTAGAGGTGTCTTTAATCTGCACAAGGCATATGTTACAACAAAGCAAAAGAGTGAGACCGCCTCATTGGTTCCAAAAACAATAACCCTCCGACACAATAAGAACAAGGTTGTTGCTGACGATGTGCTTAGCTACTTGTATGTTGTTAAACCCGAAGCCCTACTATTAAGGGCAAAGAAAAAGAGACTATTTAATCTTTACTTTTCAGCCTATAAATTATGTTAGGTACGTCTATTGTCATCCCATAAATCACTTTACTCACCTCATACATTGATGATTTATTGAAATACTAAAATACTCTTATGTAAAATTACAGTAATAGACAATAAGTTGTTACAAATTACAATTTTTTTGGGTACGTCTATTGCCACCCCACAAACCACTTTGTTCACCCCACGTTCTCTTCACACCCTACTTATATATTTTTAATTGTAAGTCTACTTTGTTCACTCATTTACAATACCTAAAATACCATTTTTCCATTTTTTCTTTATTTACCCTAATTTTTTTTTCACCCTACATATATTTTTTTTCAATTTCATATTTGCTTTGTTCACTCTACATTCGATCTCTTCTCACCCCGTCTATATATCTTTTAATTTTAAAATTATTTTATTCACCAATTTGCAATATACACAACATCAGCCTCTTCTAATAGCCACTGAACTCTAAAAACAAAATGAAATTAAAGAAAACCATAAGATTAATATCATGTGGGCAAGTGGAATCACAAACTGAATAATAAAAATCACATCAAAATATAAATCTCAATTAAAGAACAAGAAAAAACTCTCAAACTTAACAACTTATTGATATCTGTCGATATTAAGATGCACAATGTCTGTAAAAGGTAAACTCTACTTGGAAAAAGCTGTGACGCCGATGAAAAAAAAAACAAATTGAATATATATAAGTGAGCGACTAGACATTGACATTTACATATAAAATCGATATGATAAATAATGAGTAATGAGATAGACGAAGCATCAACAAAATATATATATATATATATATAACAGTTCATCTCATCTTCAGTTGAATGTTAGCGTTTTCATCAGACTTCATAGAAAAATCGAATATGATAAATTCTGGGTTAAGGTTTATGAAGTACGTGTTTATCTAAAAAATAGAAAATCGTAATTTATAACAACTTATTGTTCCTTGCTGTAATTTTACATTATGGTATATTAGTTATTCAATAAATCAACAACGTGTGAGATGAGTAAAGTAGTTTGTGGGGTGACAATAGACACACCTTTTTTTTATCTATTTGTTTTAGATGGACACATACTTTATAAACTCTAACCTAAAATTTAACATATTCAGTCGTTCTATAAAATAAAGACAAAAACAAAAAAAAATCATACTATACCCATGTCTTCTAGAGCAGAGGTTTGGTGGTGTGTTGTTTACCGGAGCTCTCAGTACAAATTATCAATATAAATAGCATTCCTCTGAGATGGTGGGTAAAGAGAAGATGAGAGAACGTGACGGATGATGAAAAGTCTTTTAAATATTTAGCTTTTAAAAATATTATTTTTTATTTATAAATTTCTAAATGATCTCTAATAAGAGAGGGTCAAATTTTAGCTCTTTTAAATATTTTATGATTTTATATTATATTTTTTAATATTTTTCACTTTAAATACGAATAAGTTGTCATATTATATCACATACGGGTATGTACCATATAATTTCTCACTTATAGATTTATTTTATTATAACATTATTTGAATTTGGACCAAATTACTAATATTTAAATTAACTTTTGAGACAAAAAAATTTGCATATGTTGTTATTATATTAATAAAATAAGATATCAACCATATGAATTTTGAGTTGAGAGAATTTACCGGTTGTAATGAGATAAGAATGAAATAATCTAATAGAAAGTTGACAATTGCCATAATTTGAGTCTTCATCAATCAACCAACATTGATACTTTTAGTTTTTTAATTTGATTTGGGACCACAATTTGATTTGGCATGGACTAGCCAAAGAGTTATGTTTAACCCTTTTGATGACCCTTTGGCCCTTTTATGGCCCTTTAGCCCTCTTCTAAGTTCTTGTTGGAGATAAAAATAAGACAAAATTTAGGATTTGGTTTTATAGCCTCTGTTACTAGAGATGGCCTAAACCCAGACAACTTTAGCTTGGCAAAACTACAAACCAACTCGGGGCAGCTGCACCCACTTGTCCCTATGTGCATCTGTCAGTGGTTCTATGGAGTCTTAATATGTTAGCATTCAATTTGAGGTTGAGGTGAACTGTTTTTATTTTTTTTTCTTCTCATTTTTTCTTTGTTGATGTTTCTTCTATCCCTTTAAACATTATTTCTCATTTCATTTTTGTATATAAACTTCCATATCTAGTCGCTCACTTATATTCGATTTGTTTTTTTTTTCATCGGCGTCGAAGCTTTTTCCAAGTAATGGGCATTTGAAGGATTCTCAATTCTAAGTTTAGCGAAGTAGAGCCAACAAATTAATTACAAACTACCTAACTGAAACCAATCAAACATTCATATACGTAAGCATACCATAAGACCATTAACTAAGCACGATTAGCACCCTATTTGCTGCTTCTATACCGGTTCAAAATCTTACTAAAAATAACATGTAATAATTACATGGTTACGATAGAAGTATAGAAGTCTAAAAATGTATGTAGGGTGAGAAGAAAATGTATACTGAACAAAGTAGAATTGAAAAAAATTGTATTTTAGGTATTGTAAATGGGCCGGGTGAACAAAGTAGAATTACAATTAAATATATATAAGTATGGTGTGAAGAGAATATGTGGTGAATAAAGTGGTTTGTGGAGTGACAATAGACACATCCATTATGTTATTGATCACTGTAATTGATCACGGTAATCTATTCTACATATTACTTCATTTTCGGGTGGCCAAAACTTGTCTATCCATTTACATGAGTACTGAATGAAATGATTATCTTTTACTGTCAAAAAAAAATCTAAACCCATTTATTTTTATTTTTCTGTTTTCCCCTTGATTTCTTCTTGATTTTTTTTTCATACCCAACACAAGACTTTTAAACTCCTCATACTATACCTCTAAAATCTCAAAACCGGCTCCGCTCTTCTTGATTTTTTTTCATACCCTATACAACACTTTTAAACTTCTAATACTATACCTCTAAAATCTCAAAACCGGCTCTGCTGTATATGAACATAAAAAGGGTTTTACAAATAAACAAATATTTGCATGAATATTTTCTTCATATGATGTAGGAGTCTTTAAACCAAAGAAGACCTGAACAATGGAGAATCAAAGTGATTTCAAAACTATGATAGTTTGAGCGAGTAACATCATAGTATCATATTTGACATCTATGTATCATGAAAAGGTTACCGTTAAAAAAATTAACCGTAAATTATTTCAAGCTTAACTTATAGATCTAACAAAAATCCGAATAACAAAAAAAAAAAGAAAAAAAAAAGGAAGTTATATTTTATTTTTTATTTGTAAATTCAATAAGGCAACTACTAGTCTACTGCATCATATCACAATATAATAGTAAATGTGATTTATTACTCATTATGAGGGAGTGAGTGACTCAGTGACTATGACAATCCAGATTAAAGTCCCATATATGACAAAATAAACTCTTTGAGATTTGCAAATTGGAGAGGGAGTGATCCATTGGAGAGAGACGGGATCAAAGGCCAGCTAGCTAGCTTGTTGCAAGAGTGGGCAATAACCAAGTGGCTAAAATATAATTAGAGTCACTTGGAAAATGTAAGATGTCAGTCGTAGACATTTCTATTCTCATTGAGAAAGAGCATTAATCAACTGTCCTTCCCCTTTCACCCCTTCCAACCCTCTCTAATAATTGCAATCCAAATCCCAATGCCTATCTTCCCCCCCCCCCCCCCCCGCAACACTGCTTATTTCTTGTAACTTGGCTTCCACTTTGACCAAATTCACTTGCACTGAACTCCCAAGTCTCTAGTTTAGGACCATTTTGGCTCCACTTAACGCCAAAAATAACCAATTGTAATATTGTCTCATCTATTACCTATACAGTTTCAAAGAATTTTGCACAAGAATGAACAAATCCCTTTTAACTTTTGCCTTGGTGAGAGGTGAAAGATTTCCAAAACTAAAATGCCAAACGATTCATTCATGGAAAATTTGCTTTACATACACCAAAACCTTACAAGAATTACGGCTGCGATGAACCCCTAATCTAAAGAAGCACAGCTAATCGAACACTCGAAAATACTAAAGAAGCAACGGTAATCGAACACTGAAAATACTAATGCTTGTAGAGGAGTGCAAATAACAACTAACATTATAAATGACATTTGCATTCCTCTACAAGACTTGCAACAAAGCTCTTTTGGAGCTTTTATCATAAAAAGGAAGAAAAACTGAAAAATCCTACACATAAAAACAAACATACAATTGCGGGAGGGCACGTGGTGAAGCTAGTAGTCACGTGACTTGCGAGCTAGACGAAGCTGCATTGTGGCAGCACTAGACCTAACCGAGAAGACTCCATTCCAGATGTCAGTGAAAGCCCTGATGATTATGCCATGGTTGCAGGGAGCGTTGAGCTGCAGGAAACAGTTGAGAAGCTCCCGGAGATCATCTTTCGAGTATATCTCGTTCTCCAAAATCATCTGAAGCATGGAATGCCTGAAGTCCAAGTAAGGGTCGCCGGAGTCCTTCTCCACCGCAACGCTCTCCCCGCCAACTCTCCCGAACCCCTTGACGGGCGTGGCGGTCTTGGCGACGGTCTCGTGGTCGGAAAACGAAGCGTAGTCGTCGGTGTTGGGGGAGAATGTGGTGGTGGTGGAGGAGTCTTTGTTGTAGGAGCTCGAAGCAGAAGAGTAGTTGTGGTGGCTTTGTTTGCGACCGCCGAACTTTGTGGTGACGGGCTTGGTTTTATTACGGAACATATGGAAGAGCCTTGGTCTTCTGCAGCTGCTGCAGCCTATGTCGACGGCGGTGACAGTGTTGAGGAGCTTCTTTCTGGTTATGGTAGGCATTGTTGGTGAAGGAGTGAAGCAGAAGAAGAAGGAGAAGAAGAAGAGTGAGAGTTGGGATGAGGATGAAGAAGGGTGTGGGGTGAGTGATGGGAGTGAGTATATAAACTAATAAAAGCGTGCATGTGAGCTCTCCGCTGCTCTCCTGGGGTCCCTGTGGTTGCTATGATTACAGCTCTTGTTTTTCTCTTTAATGACAGGCTGATCTGAACCGCAAAGATTAGATTTGATATCTTGGTAGTAATCATGATCGACTTTTCTGGATATTAATTTTGACCAGATGCCTCTCTCACAGTCTCACGTAAAGGAAGGCTCATAATTAGTTTGTTTTAATGTTTAACTAAAAATAATTAGTTTGACGGTAAACTGCACGAGGGCCTACCAACCAAGCATGACAAGTAAAGTTGTAGATGTTGAAGGAGAAAAATAACGAAAATAACAGTTTACTTATTTATTAATAAAAATATCTATTTATAGGCATTACATAGAGTCTTCTGAAGAATTTAGAAGTTCTATCAACTGTAATCTATTCTAATAAAGAAACCGGATTAACCAATCCTACGTGTATTAGGGTAATACAAATAACAGAAGGACATAAATATAATTTCTTTAAACACTCCCTCTTGTGTTGCGTCTCTAATACGTTATGGTGCTTATGGTGTTACCTCGGTAAAAACCTTGCCAAGTAAAACAAAAACCTCGTGGGTAAAACAAAACTTGGAAGAAGGGAAAAAGAGCACAACGCACCAACTACAATTGAAGATAACATGTGATGCATGTAGACTTCCCCTAATGTCTACACAACGACTCCTCCTGATTGGTAACTCAATCTCGGAGTACAGATAAACGGCACAAGCCAATGCATTTAACATATTTCAAAAGTAGACTTGGACAACGATTTAGTCATTAAATCCAGCTACATTATCTTTAAATCAGACCTGCTATACTTCGCATTATTTTGATCTTGAAGAAGAAGGTTGTCAAACAACTCAAAACATAAGTTTGTGTTGAAAATCAGATTCACGCGTGGCATGACCTTCATATACTTAAACAGTCATAACTTCTTCGATACAATAGGTATGGACGAACCGTATAAAGTTCTGGAAACTAGACACCCGTAACTTTCTACCATATAAGGTCTATAACCTAGTTCATCTTGAGCTGATCACAAAGCTCTGTCGAAGTTGACTGTTCTGCAAAAGCAGATTCTATGACAGATCCGTCCTACTTTACGAAAATAGCCACAACTCACTCAATTTGATAGGTGTGATCAAATGGTTGGTGTCCCTGAAAAGTAGACACATAGACCTTTCCAATGGTACTAATTTCACCAGTTTCTAACAAGTGGGCTATCATGTAGGTTCTGTGGAAGTTGACCTACAAAACTGGCTGATTTGTTATTTGTGTTTATTAATGTGCTTTCTTGGATGAATAAGCTACAACCTTTCATAAAAGAATTATACTGCCATTACATTGGTGTTGCGTGGGCGCATCCGGCCACTACCTTGATATTCCTTCACACTTTCTAAAAGGAGCGAAAATGCTCGACCGTTAAGAAGAGAGTTGAAAGACTAAGGAGAACTTAGCCTTACATGTTTATAGTGAATGAGATGTCGAGTTGAGCATATTGTAACAAGTACATGAATGTGCTACCGTACTTATATGGAGAATTTCTCCTAAGACTTCTTCGTCATATGGAAGAAACATGTCTTCTCAACACTTCGATCGATCAAGGGATACATATAGGCATAACTTCATCGTCCTTTAGATTGCCTTAAGCCGACAGATAAATAAGCATCATTAATAACGGTCCTCACTTTCGAGACCAAGTATTCCCAAGATCCTTTCATTCTTAATTTTGGATCAGTGACATCTCTTTGTTTAACAAGAATTCATCACGATTCATCCATAATTTACATGCAAATAGGCATAATTCTTCATATTCCTTCCCTAATCAAGTAGATACTTAGCAAATATCCCTTCCCTAATCAAGTAGATACTTAGCAAATATCTTGCAAATGCGCTCTGTGGTCATGAGCCACTTGATTTGGGTGAAAACCGATCTATTCAAGATCTTTATGTACATCTCTTAGTTCTCAACAGAGATAAGTTATGACCACAAGCTACTTGTTCAGTTTTTCAGAAACTACCAAACTAACAAGGTAGTGGAGTGCAATGACATCCATTATGAGAGTATCTCATCATATAGTCAATTTCAGAGCATTTGTGAGAGACCTTGCGCCATAAGATGAGTCTAAACTCTTTTTCTCACTACGCTTTCTAACAAAGACATAACTGATAGAGTTTACATTTGGGGTGTCGGCGTCACCTAACCAAAACACTATCTCTTTGTTTAAACTGGATCGCATCTTTTTATTTAGACCAATCTACAACGTTAGTATTTTCTCAATGAAATATGGTTCGATATCAAACTTATTAACCACGTCATCATGTACACCGGTGTAATTTCTAAGTGTAGAGATCTTTACATGGATTGGTATTAACATTGAGGCGTCCCCCAATGATGACCATAATCCAGAAATAACAGACGAATGAGTATCATTAATCAAATGATCAAGTTGTGCCAAACTCGCATTCTTCCTTGGCGAGTATGTATCGAACCAAGTGGCCTCCCCTTAAACCGTGGGAGCCACGGCCTAGTGACACCATCTATCACATTTGTGTTGTCACCATGCCATCATCTATGGGTGACGACATGTCCTCTTATCCGGACATCAACATATCATTATCCATACATCAATCCTTGCAGGCATGTTTGCAGCATGTATATGTGATCTCATCACTTTAGGGAACTTGATGAGACATAGTAGGGACAAACCATGACAATTCCAAGTCGTTCTACTTGAACATTCTTGTTCTTATCTCCCCCTAACGACGGGAAGACTGACTCATCAAAGTGACATAAAAGAGATCGCATGTCAAGGTCTTTATATAAGCGGACTATAGTCAGAAGCTCATGTCTTATTCAAAGACAATATTCATCATAAATAACCCATCATTATGCGCTTGTGGACGCAATTTGACACATACAACATGTGGACAATATAGATTGCAGAACGTTAACTCAATCTGTTAACAAATATGCATATCGTTACAACGTAACATAAAGAGTTGAATGATGGTGAGCAAAGATGAATAAGTAAGAACTATGACCATGCTACAACCTATAGCCGTTGGTCTGACGGGTCCAAAAACCACTGGCCTCACCGCCGGGACCGGTTAAAAAAAAACCGGTTGAACCGACTGCCGGCATCACCGGACCTTTGTTTTACTCTTCCTTTAACGGTTCACTATCTTCCATAGCTTTAAACACTACCAAATTTTGTAAGCAGGCAGACATGAGAGTTAAATTCCAAAACCGCCAGCCTCAGCGACGGAACCGGCCGAAAATGTGTCGAACTGTCCATCAGAGTTGCACATCCGTGAACACTTCTTTTGAGTGGTTCACCATCTTCGACGTCTCCAAATGCCACCAAATTTTGTAAATAGGTAGGCGTAGATGATAGGAATCCGTGGCCATAAACAGAACCTCAAGAACCGGTCTAAAAGTTGGTGAACCGGTCCTCACAATGATTGGTCCGCAGGCTGAAAAACCGGAAATTTTAGGTTTTTTCAACTTTTCAATCATTATTAAGGTTCCCCATAACATCCAATTGTTATGGCTTGAATTAAACCATTGTGAACATCACCATATATATCACCATATATAACATTATTATGCCTCAATGAGAAGCCATCTAGGCCAACATCTTATGTATCATTTTTGTATAATCACTCACAAACATTACAATGTCTTACTTAGTGAATAACGACTGAGCATCTTGTGTATGCTAGTCTCTATATATTTTCTTTAGCATAGGAGGGCGTCGCTCCTAATCTTTATTAAAGAATAGGCTTTACAAAACAAGTAACGAGCACATTCAATGAGAGATCATAGGGGGTTCTTTGACATCAAATTTTCTTGTGAAAGCATGAGTATGACACGGACGGCTTTAATGTCATATATAGGCCGTGAGCATTGCTCATGGCTCTACCAAGTTGTAGTTTGGTGATCTTTGATCTCAATGGTTACTTTGCTCAAAACAAAGGATGTCCGTGAGAGTCTTTACTCTTTAGTATACGGATCATCAAAACACGTCCAAAATCATCCCGGACGATTTATGTTAAAACCTACATAAGTCGATGTCTCAATTCTCATTATTGGTGACAATAACCGATTCAATTAACCGAATCTTAGTGACTCATGAATGTTGCGCATTCATTATAGTGATACATAAGAAATTCTCATCAATTCTCACAATGTGTTTACAGGTGATAAACGTTGGCGTGAATATCATTAAGTCATAACACGGTTCGATTGCTTTCTTATGCATAAATAGCATATGTGACTTGAATCATAACGCCATTAGGCATTGAAACTTGAGCATTAATCCGCTCTGTTTATTTGTGATGATCTAGTCATCGTAGTCACAACGGATTTATAAAACACTAAATCCATGAATAGTTATCTATTCCTTGCAATAAGCTAAGAACTTAATCTCGTTACAACATATTCATATACCAGAATGTAGACAACAGTCTTATGTCAAAACATAGAAACCGAAATATGTTAACATTTTCGATGACAATTAAAAAAGGTATTAGAATCTTTTAGAGTGCATTATATGACGTGTAATATTACCAAGATGGATAAAACAAGGCTGAGAACATGTCAAAGTTGGCAAAACATGTCGTGAGCACTATATTTAGGGGCGGCACCACCGCCAACGGCTCACTATTGGATCTTGTAGAGAAAGAGGAGGATTTTTCAATATCCAATTTTAGATGACATATAACGTAACGCAAATTTCCTTTTTGCAATTGTGAATCCGCTCAAGAATGTAGAAGATTACCCTTGTTTGTAATGCCATTACAACAAAATTGTATAAGTATGCATTGTGCCACACTTGACTTTACAAATCCTCTTTTGATCCAAAACTGATGTGCATTGCGCAACATCATGATATTTCAAGTGTGCATTGCGTCACACTTGGTTTAATTATGATGCCCAAGTATGCATTGCGCCATATTTGGTGCGATTTCAGCCTTTATAAACGCCACCTTATAGTAACTGGTGGTCTTTTGTAGTCCAATGTAGTGTCATGTAGTTATGAAAATTGCAAGGGCAACTTCTTTTAAATGTAGTTTATTTGGCAAACTAGCAAGTAAGTTTTTATAAAAGTTGCCGCTTTCCACGACAATCTTTCGTCGTAATACCGTGACTTGTCAAACCGTTACAAATTTCAACTTTGATATATGGGGTCTCAATTCCTCACATCAACCCACGTTATAAGAAAGGTGGGGGTAAAAGAAGGCTACAAAGCCCGGGTATGAAATTAAAATTCAAAAGCGGCAACTTTTATAAATGTTAATACATAGCCAAAATACTTGGCCATGTCGAGAATGTAACGTCATTACCCGGTCGCCGGAGATCATTCCGGCCAATACTCCGCCAGCAAAGCCTCCAAAGACACCCAAACAATGGAGGCGCAACAACAATACACATGCCAGATCTATTCTGCAGCAGCTAAACTCCCCCGAAAGGAGGAAGGCTGAACAATGCCATCAAACAGTTCCACATCAAGAACTAACGGCAAAACCCCAAATACTAGCCTATAAAACGGGCACAGATCCCCAAATAAGGTAAGTTTGACACTCCTCCCATATTCCTGTACTATATAAGTGGCAACTCAACGCTGACTTAAGCATCGGAGAGTCGAAGACTGGGCCACCCCAGTCCTGACTCCTGACGTATTGTTACTTGTGCAGTTACAGGACCCGGAGCCAAGGATTCAACCTCCCGTCCCAAGATCTCGGGAGAGGTAGGAACAATTGGCGCTAGAAGAAGGGTCCCCTCTTGTGGAACTCCCATTTGAACTTACAAAGATGGTGGAAATTAGGGATGACCCAAACGAACCCGGAACCCACATAGAAAAGGAACTCTTCCAATCTGAAGACGCCTCCCTTAACCAAGCTACCGCATCTACGGGCAATGTGAACCACCCGGATGCTGCTACAAAACCCTCAAAATTTTAAAAAAGGACTTCCATTCGTTACGAGAGCAAGCGGCTAAGGATAAAGCAGAGGCCAAAGCGTACCGAGTACGCATCGCTGAGCTGGAAAAGGAACAATTACTGCTTCGCGCCACTCTGGATCACCGTAACACCTATAATGAAACCTTAGAGCGGGCAACAAGGGTCACTCCCACTCCGGATCCCACCCTGACATCTCTTTTTCCTAACCAAGAACAGAACAGTTTCATGCTCCCGGGAGGCCCCAACCAGATCATCTATGTCACTCATCCACTCACCCATCCATCCTTTCCACTCCCAGCCCCTCAACCATTTGCACTCAATAATGAGTCCATTCCCCCGATAACCCAACCCGAGCAATCTGATACTCCCAACCCTAATCCCACCTCTGCCAACCCACCTCTCGACATGCAAACCCGACTTCTCCTCCTCTCAGCAATTCTGTCAACCAGTTGGCCTCCCGAGTCGAGAGTGTCGAGAGTCGCGGGAGCCAGCGACCCCTATTCTCGGGGTATGGACACCGCCCAAGTCCCTTCACGCCACGAGTTCAGTTGGATAAAAGACCTCCCGAGGCCAAACCTTTCAAGATAGACAAATATAAGGGTACCGGGGACCCCCACTTTCACCTTGAAACATTCCTCTCGTTGTGCATCTCCACCCGGTACACGGATGCCATGGCCTGTCACGCCTTCCAAGAAACCCTCTCAGATGAAGCACTTAGTTGGTTCCTCAACTTGCCCCCCAACTCCATTGACAATTTTGACCAACTCTCGGAGCGCTTCCTCAACTGTTTCATACTCCATGCCAGCATCTACCGAAGTGTGGATGCCTTGTTTAACATCAAGCAAAAAGAGGGTGAAGGACTCCATGCATTCCTATCCAGGTGGCAATTAGCCACGGCACGCTGCCACAACCTAGAACCCCGAGTCGTTGAACAAGCTTTTCGCCAAGCCTTGCTTCTCGACAGTTTCCTAATGGAGATCAATAGGAACCCTCCAGGGTCATACGATGCCTTGATGGACATTGCTGTCCGATGGGCACGTGCCGAGTTTGCCACATTTGGGCACTCCAATCAAACCACCACATTAGCTCTTCCAGCCCCACCCCCCAAGCAACAATCCCAGCAGAAATACGACCATTATGACAGAAGCAAGCAGCATGGAAACTCTCGAGATAACAACCAAGGACGCGGTTCAGACCGTCGCCATAATGGTCAGCGGGGACGAGACCATCATTATCGGTCCTGAGAGCAGAGTCCCCAGCAGCAGTGTCGCTCTTCCCCGCCACCCAAGACCAAGAAGCCCCGGCGGGCCACAGGGAACAAGTATTGTGCTTATCATGATGACAATCTCCACACCACTGAGATATGCCATGGCCTCCGCAATGCAATCGAGCATTCATTCTGAAACGGGCAACTCCACCAGTATTACACTCCCGCAACGGGAGCTAACGCCATTGAGGTTTATGGCCAGATCCTAACCTTGAATGGCGGAGCCCCGTGACTTCCCCCTCGTCAAACCTCTGCCAAAAGGCAATATACAACTCCTCTGGAAATTCTCGAGTTGCAAAGAGGTGTCACCGCTACCCCATCAGCATGGGACCATGTGTCATTTCACAAAAGGGAACAAGATAAACTGCCATCACAATGAGCCATTCATAATCAATGTCCAAGTAGATCATTACAGGTGTCACAGAGCCCTTGTGGACACAGGAGCTGCAGTCAGTGTAATGTTCGCTGATTGCTATAGAGGGCTCCGGCGGGACCGAGCTAAACTATACAACAACCATGATCCTCTTGTCAGCTTCTCGAGAGAGATTGTACAGCCCTTGGGCTCCCATCACTTAATAGTTTCAGTGGGGACCAACCCCCGCCGTGCTTCTATCACGGCACGCTTTCTCATAGTTGATTTTCCTTCATCCTATAACATAATTTTGGGTCGCGACATCATTTGGGGACTACAATGCTTCTTTACAGGTCACATGTTACTCATGAAAGTGCCTACCCCGGAGGCATACTTACAATCCAAGGAGATAGGGCAGCCATTGAACACTACTTGTTGCCTTTCTCCGGGATAAAAGCAGTATTTGCTTGGTCCTATGCTGACATGCCAGGCATCTCCCCTGATGTAATCACACACAAACTCAACATCCTTAAGGACTATCCCCTTGTCAAGCAGAAAAGGCGTGCCTTTAACCAAGAGAAGTATCGAGCTATACAAGCCGAAGTTCAAAGATTGAAGGAGATCAAGTTCATCCGAGAGGTCTCCTACCCAGTTTGGGTTTCCAATGTTGTCATGGTTCCTAAACCCAATGGGAATGGCGAATGTGTGTTGATTACACTAACCTCAACAAAGCATGTCCCATGGACAGCTTCCCCTTGCCACAGATTGACCAGTTGGTTGACTCCACAGCTGGTTATAAGATGCTCAGCTTTCTAGATGCCTACTCGGAATATAACCAAATCAAGATGCACCCTGCAGATCAAGAGCATACCACTTTTGTTACAGACAAGGGTCTGTACTGTTACGGGTCATGCCCTTTGGACTCAAGAATGCAGGAGCCACCTATCAAAGGTTGGTCAATGCAATGTTTGAAGAAGAAATTGGGGAGGTCATGAAAGTATATGTAGATGACATGCTGGTCAAAAGCAAGGCAGAGGACGACCACATTGCCAATCCAGACAAAGTCTTTCACTAAGCTCCTGACTCACGGGATGCGCCTCAACCCACATAAGTGTATCTGGCTGTCGGTGGAGGAAAGTTTATGGGGTTCATGGTCAGTGAAAGAGGCATTGAAGCTAACCCGGAAAAGGTGCAAGCCATACTTGACATAACTGTTTCGAAAACCCGGAACGAGGTCTAGTGCCTCACGGGACGCTTGGTAGCTCTAGCCCGGTTCATCTCCCGCCTCACAGACAAATGCAACTCATTCTTTCAATTGCTCAAAACTCAATATAAAGAGAATGTGGCATAGGGCCCGGAACATGATGATGCCTTCAATAATATCAAAGCTTACTTAGCAGCAGTCCCCCTTCTCTCCAAGCCTGTCCCTAGAGAGGTGCTTTACCTATACTTGGTTGTTTTAGCCACAGCCATTAGCGCTGCCCTCACACGCCATGAACATGACAATGAGCTCCCGGTATATTACTATGGAAGAGGTTTTACAGGCCCGGAGACTCGCTACCCCCATATTGAGAAACTTGCCCTCGCTCTCGTCACTGCAGCACGAAAGCTCACATATTTCCAAGCTCACACAATTCACGTCCTAACTAACCATCCCTTGCGTCAAATACTCCAAAACCTGGAACTTCAGGACGCATGGTAAAGTGGGAAATCGAATTGGGCGAGTTCGACCTCCATTTCAAACCGAGAACAGCCATAAAAGGGCAGGCAGCGGTAGATTTTATTGCTGAGTTCATTCCCCTGGCCATAGCAACCCAGACCCAGACCCAGACATCCCCTCCCGAGACGCCATCTGGGAACTCCATGTCGATGGATCCGCAAACAACAGGCTCAGTGGAGCGGGCATTATAATCACATACCCAGAGGGAAACTCCTATGAGTATGCTCTCCGGTTTGACTTCAAAGCATCCAACAACATAGCTAAGTACGAAGCCTTGATAGCTGGCATTCAGCTCTGACGGGAACTCGGAGCTGTTCATATCCACATATTCAGTGATTCCCAACTTGTGGTCAATCAAGTGGCAGGAGACTTTAAAGCCAACCATAACAGCCTGGGATCCTACAAAAGTCTAGTCGGGGCCCTCCTGCAGCACTTCACATCTTACAAGCTCACACAAATCCCAAGGGCCAAGAACTCCAAAGCTGATGCCCTTGCCAGACTCGCCACAGCGCCTCCCGAGTCCACGCCACCAGATGTCCACATAGAATGGACAAGCCTAGTATCTCGAAGGCCTACTTAGAAATCTTTGCCCTCGAGACACCTAGCCAGCCCTCGTGGATGGACCCATATGTGGCCTTCCTTTCTAACCACACTTTGCCCTTGGACAAAAAAGAGGCACAGCGGTTGCGCCACAAGGCTTCACTTTACCTGCTTAGGGGCGGTAAACTGTATCGTCGTGGCCAATCATGTCCCTTCATGAAATGCTTACCTACAGAAGAGGGGCACAAGGTATTAAGATCACTCCACAGCGGTGTCTGCGAAAACCATGCAGAGGCCCAAACCTCATGTTCAAAGCACTCCGAGCTGGGTATTACTGGCCCACACTAGAACAAGATGCAAAAGAAATTGTCCAAGCATGCCTCCAATGTCACAAATTTGCTAATTTCGCTCATCACCCCTAGTGCCACTATCTGTTATCGTCTCCTTAGTCCCTTTCAGCTAGTGGGGACTCGATTTCGTGGGACGGTTGCCAACAGCCCCAGGACAACTCAAGTTTGCAATCGTCCTAGTAGACTACAACACGAAGTGGATAGAGACAGAACCCCATGCCACAATCACAATTGAAAAGATGATTAACTTCCTATGGCGAAATCTGTACTGCCGGTTTGGAGTGCCACAGGCCATCATCACTGATAATGGGACACAATTTGATAATGACACATTCAGAGAATTCCTCTCCAAGCAAGGCACCAAAATCTTCTACGCCTCCCCAGCACATCCTCAAACCAATGACTAGGTAGAAGCGATAAACAAGCTCATCAAGCAGAACTTGAAGAAACGCTTGGAAGACTCCAAAGGATTGTGGGTAGCCAAGCTCCCAGAAGTCCTTTGGGCACTGCATACCACCTCAACAACAGCTATAGGTGAATCCCCATACCTTCTGTCCTATGAGGCAGTGATTCCAGTGGAAATGGAAGTCCCGAGTGAACTTGTCGTGGCATACGACCCCGAGACAAACGTCACAGGGTTAAGGCTTAACATGGACCTCTTAGAGGAACGCCGGGACAAAGCACATCTCAGGAATGTCAACAACAAGCAAAAAATTTCCCAACACTACAACAAGAAAGTTGTTTCCCGACCTCTAAAGGTAGGTGATTGGGTCATGAAAAAGTCATCCCCATCCCACGGGACTCGAGGTAAAATGGGAAGGCCCACTAGAGATAGTTAATGCCCCGGGACCAGCTAAATTCTATCTCCGCAACACCAATGGCCGGGTGCTATCCCGTCCCTGGAACGCTCGCCATCTCTACCTCTACCCTGTTTAAACTAACAAAAGCCAACATGGTAGTTAGCGCTTCATCAGTTGTGTACTGTAGCCCAAGTAAAATGTACAACTTGCCCATTAGCGGCCTATCCTAAATGAAGATGCTATTTTTGTTCATCTTTTTAAGCATATTGTGCCAAGAACACGGATAACATCACAACAGAAGCAAAACAACAGTCTTTAACAAAAACAAGTGCCAACCTGGACTCCCAGGCAATCTATACATAACTTGTTCAACCTGGCTAACCACGCCATCAATATTGGTTCAACAACAAACAAAAATTGAAAACTAACAAAATAACTAAGTACAAAATAATTATTTCCCCCGAAAGATGTGCCACTGGACTTATTCACACTCCCACCACTCTTTGACCCGCTGCCTCGTCCACGAGACTGGCTGATGTTCACAGAAACCCTCTGCCCATAAGTATGCTTCGTAGGTCACGTGACCCTAGTGGCGGCCTCATAGAAATGTTAGGACGCACCAAGGAGCTCACTTGTTGCACACCAGTAGCAGGGGACTTGCTCGCTGGAACCTTTGGCACTTCAACACGTAAGGGTGACACAAGTCCAAAACCTCGAGGGGGGGAGGTTCAACAACAGATGACGCCAGTTGAGATGCTACAACTTGAATGGCCGGGGACCCTCAGGACAAGGAGACTTCAAAGTAAGACCTCTTTCGGTACGACAGAAGAGGTAGCATGCCAGGACTCATGCTGCTTAGCTAGGGATCGCGAGATCTCGGCTTGCTTTCTCTACTCTGGCGTCATCAACTCCCAGGCTTTCTTCGCGGCATCCCTCTCAGCATAAAACTTGCGCATAGCAGCCTCATTAATCCAGTTAGCTTGGCACCCAGTCTTGCTACGCTCATCCTGCCCCCGGTTATAAGCACTCTTCAACTGTTGCTTATACATGTCACTCTCCCGAACAACACCCTCTCCCCAGCCCCCCCCCACAGCCCTGGAGCACTTCAACTTCCACACCCTCTCATGCTCCGACAAGGCGTGGTTCAGTCTCGCCACCTCCGCTTCCAGAGAAGCAACCTTAGCACCAACCACCTCCCCGGCCTCCACTTGCTTATCCTTCTCCTGCATCGCTCCCTTCAGTACAGCCACCTCCTTCCCAGCGGTAGTGGCCAGGTCTCAGAAGACAGTCGCGTCATGCTCCACCTGCTCCAAACATTGTGAGAGGGCACGATTATTCTCCTCTGCCTCCTTTAGTTGCTGGCACTTGGCCTCAGCATCCCCCTGCAAGTGAGTAACAACCCTCTCACTTGCAGCATACATCAGTAGCGTCGCCTGCAAATAAGAACCAAAACATAAGCAAAAGGCCAAGAATCGATTAAGGTTAAATCGACAAGTATGCACATTTACCCGGGTCAACTTCTTCTTGGCAAGAGCCATGCAGCTAAGGGCCCAACCTCCTCCAGGGCATTCATGTCGCGGGACAGGTGACGCATGTCATACACCATTTGAGCCAGGTAAGGCTGCACCTCCCCGGTCCCCTCCAATGCATGGATAATCTCGGCTAGACTCCCAGAACTCCCGGAACGCCCTTCCTTCCGGATCGTTTTGCCTGACCGTCATGCGATGATTCCACCCTTTCCTCTCTCTTCCGAGTCTTCGTCACAACGACCTCCTCGGATTCCTGCTCAAGAGGTTCCACCTCTTCTGTTACGAGATCCTCGTCACCAGTATGAGGCTCCCCAACATTTCCCACAGGTGCCTCTCCCATCCCAACTGGCTCCGAGACGTGCTCTTCCCCCACTGGAACTTGCTCTTGATCGCTCTCAGGTCGCCACCCTCCATCTCGGCCACTTCATCACCTACCTCTTGATCGCCTAAACCCATGGCCTTAGCTACCAAGGGAGGCACATAGGCATAATCTTCATCTGCCAGGTTCAGCCTCAAGAAATCATCCTCACATTCCTCCAGCTCCACCTCTTTCCCTTCCCTAGTCTCTAGATCAATGTCAAAACATTGGCATGCGTAGCCTCGGCAAGCAACCCATCCAGCACATTCGCATCAGAGAGCTTGTCATACGGCCCTTCTTTCTTCTGTGACCCACCGTCTCGTGGCATCGTTGCTACACCAAACAAAAGAATCAAGAACAGCACATCAAACATACCAAAAAAAAAACATTCAATAACTAAAATACAGACCCGGGACTCGGGCATAGCCGAAATGACTATATACGACAAGCCGGCATATCCGGTATGAACTCCTACACTCGAATGCCCACAGCACCCGACGTATCAGACGCTTCATCAGCTACTCTTGGGGCACTACACAAAGTCAGCAGCCAGCAGGAGCAGCACAGTACAAACAGTAAGAAACACGAGACACAAAACACGGTACCTATTTTCTGAAATGCCCCAGGTACTCTGGAGGGATGTCTGTGCCACTCCTGCCACTGCCCCCCAACAAGCAGCACTTCCACCGCCAACTCTCGCTCGTAGAGGTGGCAAGTCTTCCACCAAAATCTTGAACTTTCCCGGGACTTCAACGTCACGCAACCCCGGCTACCTTTCTTCGCGCAGTACGCCATATGCCAACAGGCATTGAACTCCTCAAAATTTGGGAACTCTTGTCCCAATAAACGAAACAATACCCCTGTCCCCAAGATTTGCCTTAGCATATTCGGGGTGACTTGCCCCGGGGCGACATGCAGACACGCTAAGGTGTACTGCACGAAAGGGGGTAGCGGGAACATCAGCCCGCACTTTAACTGGTACTCGTACACCAGGGTGAAGTTGTCCGGAGGATCCCAAAAGTTAACTTCCTTGCCAAGAGGCCGCAACAAAACCTCCTTGGGGATACTCCAATTTTGCCTAAGAGCCTTCACCTCTGCCGACGTCATACTCTTGCGCGGGAGGATCCCAGAACGAATCGTCATCCTCCCGAGATCTCGCCATGCTAAACTCTTCTACCTCCTGCAATAGAGGGTCAGACAAGGACACGTGAGACCCTTCATCCGTAACATGAATGCTCTCCCCTAAGTCAAGCGCAACCTTCGCCATGAGAAAATTCATCTGCTCTTCCCATCGGTGCTAGGTGTCCGAATCAGGATCAGTCGAGCTAGAGACAATCACGATCTCCTCGCTGAACACCCGCATCGGATCTGTCATACCCTACATCCTCACATGGTTAGACTCTCGCTACCTTAACCCTAGCTAACCCGATAGCAAACCCTTCAATCCCCTACTCTAGACTCTCCTAGCAAAGTCACAACTGAAACGAAATCCACAACCACTATCCCTATCGATTCGAAATAAATCAAAAAAACAAAACCCAGAACAGGAATTGACAAGTTCATACCTTGGAAAATTGGATTTGTGTAGTGGCAGTGAAGCTGGTTGCAAACAGCCGAGCGCTCACACCCAATCGATCGAGGATGAAATTGGACGCTCCCCAGTTTTCGATTCACAGTTCGTCACAAACCCCTCTTCAAAAAGCAGAACAACCCACTCTTCAACCCTAATCTCTTTGTTTTCAAAACGCAAACTCCCTCCTCTACTTCCACAAAGCCTATTTATAGGGCATTTAAGTGGACCTCGACCGTTCAGATCCCTACTAATCCCAACGGTCAGGGAACAGCCACGTCGACCACGATCGAACAAGCCATTTAAAGACGCGCCCCACGATCAAACCCACGCGCGTCAGTTACGCTCAAAAAAAAAAAACCCAAACCGTTACGTCCTTAAAAACCGCTATAAATGACCATGTGCTCCTCATAAACTGGCCATTTATGACGCACGTGAGATATAATGCAAAGGATCATACGAGTTCTCGACTCAACCCCACCCCAGCCACCCCTCGCGACCCTCGCGTGGGGACTGGGGACTCGGCACCATACCTCCAACTCCCGAGTAAAACATTCTCGGCAAAACTTGGGAATAACTCCCCACCCAAGAGCTCTCTCGGACTGGGGACTTGAGGACTTGTTAATATATAGCCAAAACACTTGGCCATGCCGAGAATATAATGTCATTACCCGTCGCCGGAGATCATTCCGGCCAATACTCCGCCAGCAAAGCCTCTAAAGACACCCAAACAATGGAGGCGCCAACAACAAACACACGCCAGATCCATTCTGCAGCAGCTAAACTCCCCTGAAAAGAGGGAGGTTGAACAATGCCATAAAACAGTCCCACATCGGGAACTAACGGCAAAACCCCCAATACTAACCTATAAAACGGGCACAGATCCCCAAATAAGAAAGTTTGACACTCCTCCCATATTCTCGTACTATACAAGTGGCAACTCAACACTGACTTAAGCATCGGAGAGTCAAAGACTAGGCCACCCTAGTCCCGACTCCTGACGTATTGTTACTTGTGCAGTTACAGGACCCGGAGCCAAGGATTCGACCTCCCGTCCCGAGATCTCGGGAGAGGTAGGAACAATAAAAGCTTACTTGCTAGTTTGCCAAATAAACTATATTTAAAAGAAGTTGCCCTTGCAATTTTCATGAGTGCATGTCGTGAAGATACTCTCGCAATTCCATCGCGATCCATCGCGCAAAAAAATTCATGAAAAATATAACATATGGGTAGTCATATTCACATATAATATATATAAATGTAAGCATTAAAACTAATTAAAGAATTACTACAGTAGATAAACTGCTTTTACTTGGAGGTAAAAACTTTTTTTTTTACCCGGAGGGGCAAATTTACCGTTTTGCCCCTTGTACAATCAGTAGTGTCACATCTGGAAACATGCAGCGGTCGGATCTTGAAATCCGGGTCGAGCAAATCCGGTTCGGAGCTCTGGCTGCGACGCCGGTCAGGGACTAGGTTGCGCGCGTGGAGGCTGGGTCGGGGGCGATTCGGAGCAGCTCGTTTAGGCAGCAGCCTTGTGGGGGCAGCGTGCAAGGCTGAGGCGCTGGTTGCGAGAGCGGCAGCGACGGGAAGGGTCGCAGATCTTGTGCGGTGGGGCAGGAGATGGCCAGGGAAGGAGGTCTTCGGGCCGCGCTCGGGGCTGAGGTTCGGTTCTGCTGGGGATCAGATCGGCTCCGTCGAGGGTTGCTGTGACGATGCGACGTTGCTCAGGGAAGGTGGGTGCCCAGAGCAATTTTCTGGGTTTTTTTTTTTGTTCTAAGGTTTCGTTATTAAGCTCAGGTTAGAGCACAGTGCTGATAACGTGTTGAAAGAAAAAAATAACTAGAATAACGGTCTACTCATTTATTGATAGAAAAGCCTATTTATAGACATTACATAGAGTCTCCTGAATGATCTAGAAGTTCTTCAACTGTAATATATTCTAATAAGGAAACCGGATTAACGAATCTTACGTGTATTAGGGCAAGACACATAACAGAAGGACGGAAATATAATTTCCTTAAACAATAGGGCAAATTTAAATATAAAAAAAACTTAAATAAAACCTAGCCTTAAAAGGCTGACCCATCCATTTCTTGCCTCAAGAGCCCAAGATCCAAGCCCAGGCTCAAAACAAGTCCAGCCCCAAGTCTTGGTGAGCCATGATGCAAACCCGTCCAGATCAATCGAACGTCGCCGATAGTCCTGATCATAAACCATAATCCGAGCAACTCCACCCGTCGCCACCATGAACACCAACAACACAATTGCGTTCCAGCCACACCACGCCATAATCAGGCAACCATGCCCAGCAGATTCATCAGAGAAACCCAAACCTCCGACCAGATCAGCATCCAGCCACCAGACCACTGCCGCGACTCTTAAGACACCGGAGCCAGCAGGCAGCCACATACAGTTCACCGCCTCCTAAGCACTTCGGCGACGCCTTCCAAGTCGATATCTGCGACCCGAAAATGTCTTTGGATCCAATCGATCTGGTCAGACCCTGACTCACCGTCGCCAAGTTCGGCTGGAAAACAAATGACCATCCAGTTACCGCGACACCCAGATCCTCAGCGCCCTTCTCATCCATCGAAACCACCAACAAATCCGACGGTCCTGTCATCCAACAATCCAAACCAAATTGGGTTGAGGAGACTCCATAGATCCTCCCATCCCGAGCACGATCAAGGCCAAGGATTTCCTCCACACAGTCGCCATGAATCAAGTCACGATCATCGCCATCTTGCTTGAATGAAACCTAGGTTTCGCAAATCAAGCCCCCTCCGAAAAGACCGTAGACGCTCAATTTTCTTTTGTATTTGTTATATTTTGATTGAAAATCATATAAAATCGACCTAAAGAGAAAATATAAAAATACTAGTCGGTGTATATGAGTTGTTTATTGATAGAAATTGAATACTTCGATTTTGATTTTGAGCAGACTTAACATGACCAATATTAAGAAACGTAAATCTACATGCTTGAGACCTTACATATATTTATTACATGAGGTTCAAGTTTGAAGTCTTTTCTTTTTTACATAACCAAAATATAACATTTTTTTTATTGGGTAAATAACTCAAATGTTACAACTAGTTTTTCGTGAATCAAACTCACAACCTCCCACTTTCTAATTAAAGAGAGACTATGTTGCTAGACCTAATGGTACTAGGTAAAAATATAACATTCTAAATGAACCATAAATCAAGATTGTATCATAAGGTAATTTGAAAAACAAGATAGAATTTGAAATCGATATAGACTTTTTTTTTAGAACTTTTTATTATAAATTCATACACCTTACATACATCGATGGAATTTGAACTCATGAAGCTCAACGTTATTGGTTAGTTCACCTAACCAACAAAGCCATAACTTTATCCGTATTATTTGGTAATGGACCCACTCATCCATGTGTATGTAAAATGATATGTGTTTCACTAGTTTTTAGTGTTTGAGTTGTTTCTTTTTTTTTTTTTTTTTTTTTTTTTTTAAGAAAATAGACAATTTCATTAACTTGTCAACGGCCAGAAGACGTTTACATCAGTTTGCCTATTTACGACCAATCAGTCTTACTGGCAACAAGCACTAATAAAGAGACATGTAGCCCTCATTACAAATGCACTCAGTTAAGCCTATCACATCTAATTTCCAACTAAACCTATTTAAATTTCATGTAGCGGTAATATCAGACGCCTACGGATCTCATTACAACTCAGTTAAGCCTATCACATCTAATTTCCAACTAAACCTATTTAAATTTCATGTAGCGGTAATACCAGTCACCTACGGATCTCAATTGGTGTACAACAAAGTAGTACCGAAATCTAAACAAGAAATAGTCTTCCATTAGATGTCTAGGTAAGATACAGGAAATTAAGCTACCTCCTTGCCCTTATTAGTAGAGCTAGCCTCTCCCCGATCAGACCTTAAGGATGTCATGCGAGATAGAGTAGATAATTTATGGGAAAACTTTGACTTAGGTCCACCAAAAACCTTGCATAAAGGAATAAGCCCAAATTCAAGCCATACCTTAGCAGCACCAAACCCTTCTCTCTTCCAGACCAACAACGCCTCTCTTGCCGGCCACCATCTGCGAATCTTCGACGGCCATACCTTCAGGTACATGACAACATCTGCCGCTGTTGCTAGGGACCAGTGCTCAGACCCAATCAATCTCACCACGATGTCAGGTCGTGGCTGGTCAGCTGCCGCCACAACCAACTGCAATCCGATGTTGTTGAGTTCAGGGACGACGCCATCCAAGGGTAGGACCATTGAAGCCTTCAATCAAATTATAGTAATAGGGTCCTCTAGATTATGTAGGGATCTGAGAAGAATGCTGAGGGAGTGATGGAAGGGAGAAGCTGGGATGGAGGAGATGGAGTGGAGGAGACGGGTGCTAGGGTTTGAAGCTGCGCTAGAATGCTAGGGTGAGAGAAAACTCTCCTAGTTTCTTGGAGCAGAGTCGAGTCTTATTTTTCTTTAACTGTTGTTTTTGGTGGAACTCTTACGTTGTGTTTGGATGAAGAAATTCTATTTTCCACAGAAATTTCAAAGTTATGGGAATTGAATTTAAATTCATTGATTGAGATTTCTATTGTTTGGATTTCATAATGTAGAATTTTAAAATGACAAGAATCAATATTTAGACTAGCCTCAGTTGAGGGAATTGACAAATAACGTCTATTTTGTGAGGAATTTAAGTTGCGAATTTAAGCTCTAAAATTGCATTATTATTTTCTTATGGAAATTGCAAATTTCACAGGATAATAATCCAAACGGTGGAAAGAGTCTAAAGAAATTGAGAATTCCTCATTTTTTTATTAAATTCTCAGGAATCCAGCCGCATCCAAACACACAGTTAGTGTTTGAGTTTATTTGATAAAAATAAAGTAAAATAAAAACTGATAAAGAAATTGATGAAATTAGTGTTGAAACTAGGATTGCTTGTAATCATTCTCTTTTGTTTAAGAGCTGTGAAAATGGGGTAATTGGAGAAGCAGTACAAGACTACAAGGTGTCAGAGTGGTGTAGTGCGAACAAACCTAGATATCGATAGTTTATCATTTGATGACCGTGATCATTGTCTTAACGTGTGGCTCTCATTGACATCAACTTCGTCAAATACAAGGGTGGTGACCACAAAAATGTGATCACTTGATGACCGTGATCATTGTATCTTTCATTTGCGAAAAATGTGATGAAATAAAGAGCTTTATTTATCAAACAAGAACAGGCCAGAAATGTGATAATGTCCACAAGGAAGCAGCCTAGCTAGTTTGTTGGCATTGGAGATTTCTAGTATAATCTCATCAACCAAGCAACAATCAAATGTAGACACAATTCATTGACTTATCCATCCAATTGTAAGCCTAATCTTTGTATCCTAAAGAAGAACATGGTGGGCAAGGGCAGATCACAGTGAAACTTTATTCTTGATCAAGCTTGCTACATGCTCAGCAACCCATAATGATCCAGCTTCAGTGCAACAGAAAGCATGCGTGTGACCCTCTCTTTCAATTGATGGAGCAGCATCAGGGACCTGCTTGGCAATCTGGGACCACGTGAATGCAAAATAGGCCCAGATGTTCAAGTTGAAAATCGCCAAAAGCAAAACGATGAAGAACAACTTATCATCATAAGTCTCATCAAGTCTCATCAGTAACAGATTTATTTCAACTTTAGCAGCATCTATTTGACATGTAGTTTATTAAGCATTCTCATTATCTTCATCTGATTGAGAAAGAGTCTTCTACTATTCATAGTTTTCAAAATCATTATGGTTTTCTCAAATGACATCCATCCAAGTTCATCATATTACACCTTTGATTACCATGTTAGTATATGGTAATCTGTCACAAGTTCACAACTTCATTAACAAAGAAAAAACAAAAGTTGTTTGGTCCAAGCATGCTCCTACAGAATTGAATGTGATAAACGATGTGAAACCTTTGGGGTTTCATAAAGGGATTTATTTTACTTTTAAATGTCCAATCTTGTTATAATTTTAAACAGAACTAGAGAAAAAATAAATAAATAAATAAATAAATGAACCCTCTTTATAAGCAAGTACTAGCTATAGGTCTCTGTTGAACCCATTTGATACTTGAGGAGTTCTGTTTCGAAAAACAGAGTTAATACAAAAATGCAACCAAAGTTGAATCTAAAAAGAGCAGGGGTATTGGGGTCATGAATTAGTAAATACACATTTAGCACAAACAGGCAGACAGCCGAATTCCCACTTAAAATTTCTGGAACCTGGTTTTTCTTAAATTTATGAATTTATGGTAACTACTCAAATTACCTCTTCAAACATTTGCAGTGGACCCCAGTGATCATCAATGCCGAACAAAAATGCAATCTTGTGCTGATTTTCCCTCATGAATGCCCAATCTGGTGTTTCTGAAAGCTAAGACACGATGTCCCTATGATAAGCACAATATGCTTGAAGTTTAACTTTCCTACACAAACTATACATGCATCAATTTTGGTCGTTGTTGAAAGTTAAGAACAATGCATGGAACTATGGAAGGAACTATCGTATGTTAACTAAACAGACTGACATTAGTAGAGCAGCATATTTATATTTCTAGCGCAGAGGTATCGGTGCTAGCACTATGTTAAAGATGAGGAAGGAGACAGCAGATTCCAAAGGTTCCACACATATGGCTAGTATTGAGTAACAATATCAGCATACAAGGAAGGTGGCAGAAAGATCAACCATTTATAACAACATGATGACACCCAGATGTTATTTAAATACTAGTCATTTACTACAGTTATTTTCAAATCATATGGGCATATGGCTTAAACTCATCATAAATTATTATTATTATTATTATTTTTTCAAATTCTACAACAAAGCCAGAACTTTACCTTTTGGAATTCGGTCTTTGCCATAAATAGAATGTTCCTCATGGTGTGGTACTGCACATATACAAATCAAAGATTATAAAAAGATGCAAAAGAAACACACAGACAAGAGCAAAAGAGACACACAGACAAGAACAAACTATGTGATAGTGGAGTACAATAGTTAAAAGATTAACAATTTAGCATGCAGGAAAAAAAAAAATGATGACATTTCCAAAATATGAATGATCTAACAAAACAACATCAATCTATTAGAACACATTTCATTACCTTTACTAAGTGAGAGCAAGCAGCCTCAATTGAAGCAGCTGACCATGACTTCCCAAGGAATGTGAGCACAACTAACCTCAAAAGTGATCTAGGCAACAATCCCAAGAGCGCAACAATAATGCTCAAGGCAACACAGACAAAGCGAGACCTGAAACACAGTGTTTTGTCTTAATCTCTATGATGCCTTATGTAGATTGTCAGAACGCATATTGTTTTAACAAGGTTAATCAACTGAAATACATTTGAACCAGGTGAGAAACCAAAATAAAAGGTTGAATATTAACTGACTCGGTCGTTTCTCATTAAACATTACATGTTAAGTTACGCAAGAAAGCATATAACAAGGGCGACGACTGCTAACATGAAAGCATACCCTAATATATGTCTGTTAAATGGAAATGAAGTAGAGAGATGCCACTAAATGTAAACTACAAGATCAATAGCTTTGCCACTCACAACAAAGAAAGAACTTTACTCTGCAATTTTCGCAATAGAAGTCTGCTTTGTAGATTGTGGGTTCAAAGCCAAAAACGGATATAACCCGATAAAATAAGTTACCTACAATGCTCGCAAAATATGTCAGGGGGACAAGTTCTCCAAAGCGAGAAACTTATAGGAGAAGTATGACAGATGAGTAGTAAACAATATTTTACCTTCTCTGGAGACATTCTAAACATTTCCATAGATATATATGCACCAATAGAATGTCCTACCTGCAGCAAATTAAGTGTCAGTTCACAAGGAAAAAGAATAAAAACCAATGAGTGAAGAACACGATTTTTCTAATTCTTTCCTGATATCATTCTGTGGAAGTTGAAAAATACAGAAATAACTAAGATCATGTGAAAACTACTTCAGAACCAGAAATGCTGAGAGGTTTCCGTCTCCCAATCATTCGGCATAGATGAGCATCACTACTGACATTGATTGATTACTAAAATCTTGTTACTTGCTTTCTAATGAGACAGATACGATCTCAATCTCTCCTTCACTCTGAAATTTGACAAATGTAGTTTATATTCATGAAAAAAAAAAAAAACCTTATGTAACAATATAAAAAAAGCGAACAATAGAAAAATTTGTGTACTAACACAGAAAATACTGGGAATGCTTTGTGTACTAATCCTTTTTAGTAACAAAACACATGGATTAATGAGTAGTTGGTGGGAATATGAATGTTTATTGCAATATTGTTGATGAGATTGTGAGCAACAAAGGTGCCGGATACAGCATTCCTGATAAACAATTGATAGTGGAAATCAAAGCTATAAGATATTTAACTAAGTTCCTCAATTTAAATGTGATTTAAGAATAGCTAATTAGCTTTTGTACTTTTATGACCCTCTCCTCCAAACAACAAAGCCCTTTCCAGAGACAACACCACTTGAAAATAGAAATAGATCAAAGATGGAAATGATCTGACCAGTAATAAAGGGACTGCAGTATTTTGCAATTCCTGTTTGATGAAGTCCATCTGCAAAAGCACATATTGAATTCAGAACTATATGTGACACTAATTTATTAAATACTTTCAAATAGGAAAATTGGTGTGACAGTGTCATTGGGAAAGAAAAGAACTGGAAATAAGGGAAACAAAATACGAACAGGATCTGAGACCACAAAGTTACATCTGGAAGTCGAACTGAATTTCTTCGGCTAATTATACATGAATAAAACAAAAGCTTATACCCACAGAAGCACAGTTCAATAATTTTTTGATATTGGTTCACGACTCTATCATCATTGAGCACATTGTCCAACAATAAGCAGATCCATTAACAAGGACTTTGATTTCGAAGGTGAAACATTCAATCTGCTTTTGTTCTCGATTATATAGAGGACACTTTTAAGTGGCCACCAAATATACCAATAACACAATCAGTTTACCTTGTGAATAATCTGGTCTTCTAATGAGAACAATCTTCCATGCTCCCAGTTCTATACAAGAAAAGAAAAACACAAGTGTCATACCCGCGATAGAAATCAATGAAGCATGTATAATCAACTGGATGCTTCTTATAGTTTAATGTGCTATACAGTTGTTGAAAACAGAAAATCAGAAGCATAAAAAGAGTACTGTGATCAATATAATTAGTAAGCTTTAGAAAATGATAATAGAATCTCAAGAATAAACTTGCATGCATAATTGGTTCACAAAACTGCCAATCATCCTTGAAAAAAATATTGGAACAGAATTCTTCCCTCCAAAATTCTTTTTTATCATAGAATAATCCTTCTCAAGAGCATAAATTTTCCTACTTGGCTCTCCAACTAAGAAAGAAATTTTAGTTTTCACACACACACACACCAAAGCTGGGAGAATTACATAAACTCCATGAGTTGTACGTTCTTAGTTTTCTTTTCTGCTAGTAAAAACTTATAACACTGGTAGTCCATTGAACAAAAACTTAATGCAAGCTACTCCGAATTTGCCACACAAATCACACTAACTTCCATTCTGGGTTCACACTTCATACTAGCAAAGAAGGGGCCAGAAGTTAAAAATCATGCAGAGACTAACACTATATCTTCCATAAGAAAAAAGCTGCAATACCTTATTGGTGTGTGAGATATGACCAACAGCTGGAACATTGCAAGCAAATTAGAATAGTCACGAAAATTTCAAAATGATTAAAATTAAATTAACATAAAATAAAAACCCAAGTCTTGCCTGTCACAGACGCAGTTCCACCCAGAAGCTCATATAGAGCCTCCACAAAATCTTTATAAAATGTAACAACACCTGCAACAACCAACAACACCCAATTGTATTCTCTCAATTGAATCACTCACATACAAAACAAACGTACACAATAAGAGATAGAGAGAACAATAAAAAACAGAAAAAGCCCACCTGGATTTCCAGGGATGAATAGAACATGAAATGTTGGATTGTCAGCTTGAATCTCCATTACTTCAGTAGTATAACTGAGCAAGAAAATCACCCAAAAGCTTAAAAAAAAAAAAAAACAAAACCAGAATTGCTGATATTGATTTGGAGGCAAAAGTAGGAACCTTGAAACATTGCATACACGAAATGCGACACGCTTCTTCACTCGAAGCACTTCGAGTTCCGGATGTGAAATGTCGTGATCCATTCCTCTGCTCCAGCAATATAATCTAGAGAGCCTTGGCCTTTTATGAGGATCAAGAACTGGGTTTTACTTCAATATTATCGTATTGGTTGGTAGCTAAGCTAAGTGCCTAATTCACAATAAATGATGAAAGCTCTATACCAACTACATCGGTAAACAAGTAAAATGAAAATGCAAACAACTGTACGTCTGTTAAAGAGTAGTGGAGATGTGAAGAGTAGTTACCTGAAACGTAAGAGAGTGAGAAGGGATCGTGTAATGGGAAAAATGAACCCACGAAGCATTCTTCGTGTTTTGGGAGTTTCTTTATGTTCGAGGGCTGAATTGAAGGAAACATGACAGAGACCCTGTGGCATGTAGTCTGGGCCAAACATAGTGACATTTTGGCGAGAATATTTGAGAATCATGAGAAATTATATGACACATTTTTCTTTTTTTAAAAAGGGAAAATGGAGTCGAGCTCATTTGATTAATCAATGATCTTATAAGATCAAGTCACGAATGATTTGCTTTACATCCATTGCGTGCTTTAAAAACAGCTAGATTTAATCTAACAGCCAAAAAGACTGCCCAAAACAAAAGCAATTTATACTACCACCAAATGCCGAGTGCACTCGTATTATTATCTAACCAAAAAAACCTATTAGAAAAAAGAAAATTAAAAAAAAAAACTAACGACATTACATAATCCCGAAACAGTTTACTTGGGCACTTGGGGCCTAGTTACCCTCATGGTGTACCCTCCACTCCTAAGTCAACTAAAGTTCCAAAACTAGGTAATGTCAAGCCTACTACACCCCATCCAGTTCAACCCAAATTTAGGCCTGGACCCCAAGACAGTCCCAAGTCAAGCTCCAAATCACTCCCAAACATCTTGGGCCCGCCAATAGACAAGCCCAGAACCATACGACCCAAAATAACTTGAGCCCAACAGTCTCCCATTCCCTAGGCTCCCATCTCCATTTGCGCAGCGCATCTCACTTGGATCTAAAGCCTCCTCCGACCCACCACAAGCACTCAGCCCAGAACGCCCCAGGCCCGGTGCACTAGCATTATTCAACCCTAGGTTTGACCTAAGAGAATCCATCGTCGCCTCCCTTTTCTTCGGCAGTCCGCCTCACAATTTTAGCCCACCGCCGCCAGTCCAAGCCCAACCCTTAGCAACCTAGAGACGCGCTCCAGCAACATCACCATTCTCCCTATGCGTCGCCACAATAGCAGCACATGCAACCAACATCACCAAATCAACCTCCACCGCCAACAGCCTCCTGACAACCGCCGCTCGACCTACTTCAATTCGGGCAGCAACATCCCCACCCGGATCCAGCCTCAAAAAAGAGCCCCCCTACCGATTTCAAATTCCAAACCAGCACAACGTCGACGTCGGATCCTAGCGGCTCGCCTGTGTCGCCGAGATCGAGACCGACCCTAACGACTCCTATGCACAAGCCGACGAAATATGACACCGCCTCATCCAACAGAGTGCTGACAGCCACTCCGACCAGAAAGGCGACCTCACCCACCGTCATAGAAACTCCAGCCTCGCCATCACTGTCAGCCAAATCCAATCCTTGCACCCGGACTGGACTCGTCGCAACCCTCGCAACAGTCAAAGAGGACCCCTTCAGCCGCACACCGTCAAGACACCCTCCCGTCGCCAAAACATCATCGCAATTGGAAAAGTCAAAAGCCTCTCGCTGCCACCACTCACACGGACTCATCGTCACCACGGTCACGCCGACGTCACAATCACCGTCTCTCCCGTAGGAGATGTGTCGCCGTCAGATCTCGAAACCTAGGGTTTCGAAGCCTTCAGAGGCACTCCTCTTTGAACGAGGATTTAGGGTTTGGTAGGTTGGTGTTTATGAGGTCGTGTCGTTGGGTATGTCATTGTTATGGTGTCGTATCTAAAGACTATTTAAACTTCGGTTAGTTCTTATTGTCAATGTAATAAGAGAATTGAGATGTTACTTGTGCATATATGCTGATAGTTTTGACATATAATGTCTGAAATGGTTGTTTTTACTTAAGGTTAACTATGAGAATGTATTAAGGTTCTAGATTTGGTTAGGTTGCAGCTGAACCCTTTTCGGTTCTTATTAACTTAATCGTTAGTTGTAATGTTAATTTTATAATATAAAAAGATGTTTTTTCTATAAAAAAAAAAAACCTAAAAACTTTACATCACTAGACCAAAAGTAATACCTAGGTTATGTATGTTGTTTTGTGGATTAATTACAAAACATCACCTGAATTATGATGTTATTTTCATTTTTATACCTAATTATCAAAACATTCACTACAAAAAAAAAGTAGATTGGCCACGGCACAAAACCGTCGCTAATAGCCTTTTTGCGTGGCAAGACAGTATTCGCGACGGCGCTGCGATGGCAAAACGTCTGTCACAAATAGAAGCGTCGCTAATGCTATTTGCGACGGCAATTACACTATCGCATTACGCCATAGCAAGAAGATACGACGGTGTAATTGCCGTCGCCAATACTATTAGCGACGCCATCATTTGCGACCAAAGCTTTTGCGACGGTAGCAATGCCGTGGTAAAAGAGCTATTTATAAATAAATAAAAATTGGCATACAAATATATACTGTAAAATTTTATTATTGTTTGCATAAAAATACATACAAGGAATAAGCCTAATGTTGGGAATGGTACGTTTTAATCTTAAACCTAACAAGTTCACAAGAAAATAAAGCAAGTTTACAAGATTATGAAGCTTTAAGGTAGTTATTTGTCTCTCCTCCAAACTAGCAAGTGCCCAGCCAAGTGATAATATTTTTGCTGCAACAAAATATCCTCTATGTAATTTGCTTGTCTCAGCATCTTTCAAATTAATCTTTGGCACCATTTGATAATAAAAGCCGTGTTGAATTTCAAAGTCAACTGCAACTTCCTATATAACATCAAACATATCAGAATACATAGAAATATCTACAATAATAATTTCCACATAGATATATATCATAGATTGATTATCAGATAGAAAATTTGACACATACTAACTATGCTCAGCTTGACTACTAACAAATTGGTTCTCAGCAAAGTCCACAAGTTCTGTTGATATATATATATATATATATATATATATATATATATATATATATATATAGTTCTTATCCAGAGCGAAGCTTCACTTTGAAATTAAAGTGTGAAGTTCCTTATTTGACTGACTTTTCGGTCATATTTCCACATCTCCACCATTCAGTTTGTAGAACCTAATACATAGATCACTTATGCCAAGTTTCATTGAATTTGATGATCGTTTGGGTTTTCATAATCGTTATTTACACAAACAGTTCTGAATAGACAGATTTATGATCCGTTCGTTGATTTAATCTAATTCAATACCTTAACGATTACTAATTTGGATGAAACTTGGAAAGAGTGATCTATGTATTAGGTTCTACAAATTGAAAGGTAGAGATATGGAAATATGACCGAAGATTGAGTCAAGGAACTTCACACTTTAATTTCAAAGTGAAGCTTCGCTCTGGATAGGAACTATATATATATATATAAACTGTATTTTAGTAGCAGACCATAATCAAATTTCAACTTAAGAAGTTCAAAGTGTAACCTTTAATTGCCAAAGTAAACAGAGATGTACCAATGTTTCTATTATACAATATTCATTAACTATATGTCAGACTACATTACAATTTAAAATGGAAATCGAGTATAATTACTAGACAAGACTGAAGATAATGGTGCAATCAACTAATGAACAAAAACTTGCAACAAAGATTGATGATAAATTGATAGTTTGAGTCTTACTTGCAGCTTCCTGATAGTTTACTTCTTGAACAAAATAAAGGTCTCACCTGTATACACAATGTATACAGAATCAGATTATTTACACAAAAGTAAGAGATAAGGACATAATTAAGGTGATGGACTTACCTGAGAGCTCTCCATTCAGACCTGGCTGTGCAGAGTTCATTTGCAAAGTTAGTCAATGTAGAGAGCTCAGAGTCAGTACCTATATCCTCAAAGTGAGTATTACGGCATAAACAATGACCAAAACCAAATCAATATCCACACAAAACAGCAAGAGAATCACACCATATCCAAATACTAAATCACAAGGAAATTCCCTCATCGAATTGAAGTTCCTTCTAGTTGCATTAGCTTTCAATGCAGAGAAAGTCGAATTATATCAAATTGATGGTTGAATGACTGTGTCCTCTTAGAGTAAGGTGATGAGACATGTACAGAACAGTAGCTATATGAATAGATATCTATACACATTTTGTAAAAATTCAACATACATCAATCAATCATGAATACCCATTTTGTAATTCATTCAACTATTATATAGCTCAAAACAAACCGTTACTACCAATTTGTTGTCATACTCCATGACTAGTATGTTACTAATAGACCAAATCTTAGGTTCTCAATCACAACTTAGTTCCTCCAATGACCATATCTTAACTAATAAAAGAGAAGCACCAAGTACTCAGCCATTTATACAAAACGTCATACATGCCTATTCAATATTTCAAGTTGACACCAAACACACCCTTGTTCCCAATAATCAATCTAAAACATGATATAGCCTTATTGTATTTTCTCATTGTCCTACTGTGTAGTGTTTGACATCAAAGGCAAACCGTTGAGAGTAATCCACAATTATACCATATCAATTACATCCCTTCAATTCAAACAGATCTTGTCTCTCTTCTCATTATCTCCAAAATGGAATATCAATTACACCATAAACTAGTTGCTTCGGCCTTGTAATTATAATGCATCGTATTACCACTTGATCATAATCATACCAATTGATCAATGCATGCTTACAGTAGCCTAATAATATTTAACCAGCGTACACTCATGCCACATATACTCAAACCCAAACAATAATTATCTGAAGTGATCCGCCTCTTACCTTGTGTGTTCCTTATTTCAAACATCTTCTTGATGTGTTGTTGGACCTAAGCAATCCACATTCTTTACTCTGTTTTCATCACCCAAACAGTCTGCACAGAACAAAATTGAACACTAAATTGAAATACCCAAATAGTAAAACGAAATTCATAAACACAGTAAAACGAATCTCACAATTTGACATACCCAAACACTAAATTCAAAAACAATAGAACCTTAACAAGCACCAAATTGAAATACCCAACCACAAATTGCAAAATCGAAATAGGTTTTCCTTCAGAAATTGAAAAACAAGGAGAGAGAGAGAGAGTACCGAAGATCGAGTTCAACAATTTGGCTCAGGTATCGAAGATCGAATTCAAGAGTAAAGAACAGGTTGAAGATGGAGTTTGGCTCAGACAAGAGTTTTGGAGTTTGAGTTGTAAATTATGGGTTGAGTTGAAGATGGAGTTGTAATAGGAGAGGGATAAGTTGTAGTAGAGTTGTACGGGTTTAGACAAAGATTAAATGAGATAGAGTTTTTTTTTTTTTTGGTTGTCAAATTAGAGATAGGCTTCTTCTTCTTTCTTAAGCACTTAGAAAAAAATTTGGGACTTGGAAATTTTTTAGTACGGCGGGATTAATGGCGCCTGTTTTTACTTAGCTTTTAGGGATTGTTTGCTACGGCAACTAAACCGTAGCAATAAATTTATATAACGGCATTGAATACCGTCACAAATTTTTCGTTTCCATGCCACGACATGAGATAGCCGTAGCAAATAATTCCATCATTTGCCACGGCGTGTCGTTGTCGTCGAAAATATATATTTTTTCTGCTACCCCACTAATGCCGTTGCAAAACAAGAACTATTAGCGACGGCATTTTCGCGCCGTCGCAATCTGTGGTGGCTAAAACAATTATTTTTTGTAGTGTTTGCATTTTCATACCCTAAGTTTCATTCTGTTAGAATTTTGATACACTGATCACTAACCCCGTTAAATTTTGATAATATTCAAAGGCGTTTATGTCAATTCATGATATCTTTATAATTGAAATTAAAAATTATACATTAAAATTGTTATTCAAATTAAATATTTTTCATTGCTATTGTCAATTCATGATATCTTTATAATTGAAAGTTCTGTTTTTACAAGCATCTATATTAATTTTCATATCTTTCTGATATTTTATATTTTTAATCTTAAATATTCCATTTTTATATAAAATTTGATAAAATTTTCATCGATATTCAATATTTTCTCGATGTAATTTATTTTAATTATATATCTTAATTTATTTTATTTTGTTTTGCTTAACATGTAACTCCAAAAATATATATACATAAAAGAGTTCTACTAGCTTTTATCACTATTGTTGCAAAAATAAATATTTAATTTTTGTTCTAGGATATTATGTATCTTTCTAGATATTCTTTATGTGTGCTTTGACCTTATGCCAATATGATATGTAGTTTGACTAGATCAATGTATTCATTATCCTTACCATATTGATATTGTGTAATTCCTTATATAAATGGCTCTTATCAATTAATAAGATATCCATCTTTCATGATTTCCCTATAACCTTGCTATTTCTCTTTGTCTCTACACTTTATCCTTCATCACGTTATCATGCATTTTGTTCTAAACCTAGAGCCAATAGCCTACCATTTGTTTTCCAAACCCTAAAAAACAATTTTTTTCAAACCAGAAGTTCTCGGCCTTGCCTCGGCCCCGACGCCGTCGCTACTCCCGACCATCACTTCCCAGCCATCAGCTCCGCCTTCTTTTCTGGTGTCCCCAATCAAGCTTTAGATCAAGAAATCCGAGCTTTTTCAAAGAAACTTTATGGTATGTTTTAAACCCTAAACTCTTCAAAGTTTAATAAACTCGAGGGAGAAAAAGGGAGATAAAGTGTTTTCTCCCTTCTCCATCTCCATTCTATGCTTGAGATTTTGTGCGTGCAGGTACCAAAATCCCGGAATTTTATTCGCGAGTTAAGAATGTGTTTGATCACTCTTGTTTCCTTGTCCGGGTTGTGTTTGATCAACCCCGACCTTTCTCCGGATTGTGTTTAATCAATCTGAGGCTTTTTTCGAATTATGTTTAATCAATTCGCGGCTTTTCCGGATTGTGTGTGATCAATCCGAATGACAAACCATTAAAAGTATCGTTTGTGACCTCTATCGAGTCTCATAACAATTTGGTTTTGTATGCAACATTCTATTTCTTTGAGTTTTGACGTACTCGACGCCTAAGACGAATCTTCACTTGATATCTATGGAACCTTTGTAATATCCCGGAATTTCGGTTTTCTATTTTTAAAAGAAAAATTATTTTCGAGCTATTTTAAATTTGAATTTCCATTATTATTTAAATTCTTAGTAGCTTTTGTCTTTTTAGCCCATAAGATTAACCTAGACGTCGTTACGAGTTTGTGGGATTTTTGGAACATCGTTTGGACATCGAAGCTATTTTTAATGATTTTTAGAAGTTGGTATTATTCAAAAATTAAATTAAAAATAGAATTATTGCTGGTATGATCTGGATCGTTGGATCTCTTAAGCCGCTATGTCTAGGCCATCGATTTGAGTATGTATATACAGTGGATTAGTTTGGACTGGAACAGTACAAGCCCAGACCAACTTCGGTCTCGAGCTGCTCTGCAACGGGTGTGCTCGGAGGAGGACTCCGTCGTCCGGCCACCTCTCGGCCTCCAACTGGTGGCTACAGGTCCGTCTCGCCGTCCCCATCCTCACTATGTTCTTTGTCTTCGAAGAGGAGCTCCGTCGAGAGAGAAAAGAAGGAGAGAAGGATTTCTGGGTTCGCCGACCAACTTCCGATTCCGGCGACGGCGAGGAGAAAGAATGGTAGCGACAGCTCCTCTCGTCCTCTCGTCCTCGTGGTCATATCCATGTCCTCAGTTTCTTCAGAAAAGGTTGGAGAGAGAGATTCGAAGTGGAGAAGGAGAGGCTGGGTTCGCCGGTGAGTTTCCGATTCCGGCCAAGTCGAGGTCTCTCACTGGTATGGATAGCTTCACCTCGATCTCAGGAACCTTTCCATGTTCTTGGTTTTCCCAGACGAGCTCGGAGGAGGGAGAATCGAAGAGAAGAAGTTTTGGGATTTTCCGGCGAGGGTTCGACGGATTCCGACGACCTCTGAGTTCGACTCAGGTATCAATCTTCATCTACTCGTCGAGCTTTACGTTTATGTATAATTGGAATTGAGATTGGTTGGGTTTTGAAGAAGTTGGAATTTTGGCAGATAGGACTGCCATGAGTGCCGCTGTGCACGGCGGGTCTGCGGCGGCGGCGGTCGTGTTTTGGTGTTTGTTTGGTAATTTCCAATCGAATGAAACTATAGGACATGATTTTGATATTGTTATGCTTGGATTCTAGTTTTGTTAAGGAATGAAGAATCTGACTTTTGGGCAGTGAGTCTAGTTTGTTGTTCATGGTGATGGAATTGCGTTTAGCTACTTAGTTTCAACCTTGAGATGAAGATTTGAGCATGATATTGATTATGTGATGTATTGGAATTGCAGAGATGGAATTCATGTTGTTACGTCTCAATTCCATATATGGAGGAAGTAGAAGAAAGATGTTAAAGTTGGAGAATGGAAGTGTCCGTAGGTGTATTTGATCATTATGAATAAGTTTGTATGCCTAGAAGGATATTGTGGAATGGTGAAAAGGAATGAACATGGTATTTGATTTGGAAATCATGAGACAAGGTTAGAGGAATTGAGAATTAAGGCTTTGGGTGTCATTAGCAAATTTTGAGGACTTTGATTGTATTAGTTTGAGGTAATCCGCCAACATTCTCGGAATGATGATTCGGTATGAGGATCAAAGGCAAGTAGCTGGATTGCAAGAGTAGAAGGATAAGAGTTTCAAAAAACAAGTCGCTGAGTTACTAATTTTAGCTGACGTCAGAACTAATGCTTTGGATTCCAGGTAAGGTCACTCTCGGGGAGCCTTTCTTAAATCGATAATTAGATTATAATTGAAATGAGTGTTTTGTTTGGCATTGATTGGTTAATTGTTGATTGGTATCGTTTTCGATAAAGCATATGTAATTGGTGACTTGTATAAACGATGTTATCGCTTTTCATAAAAGCATGTGTTCAATATTGAAATGCGAATATTGATATTCGTTGCATACATTATGCATTGTGAGGAATTGTGAGATTAGTGAGATTGATGATTATGGAGAAGAATGAGATTGATAGAATAAATATATTTTGTGTAGCTGAGTTTCCTCATGAGTTGTCATCGGGATCTATGATTAGCCCACACGTGCACAAATGCAGGGAAAGTATACCCTTTCGATGGCGGATATCGATAAAACGATCTTATCGGGTTACGGATCGGGAGACCATGAGTATAACAAGATGACTAACAAAAGAGGTATATGTGGTGAGATATTACTGATTGTTAGATCATATATTCGAGACATTTGAGTTACCCCCGATTGGTAAAATACACGGTATGGGACGTGTAGGCTCGCATGTTTTTGATGTATGGACTGATAGCCAATAATTGAGGAAGACATTCATTAGCATACATGCATCGAATTGTCGTTTTATTTGTAAAGTATTGGTTAACATTGTTTGATAACTTGATTGTGCGACATAGTTAAGAATGACCTAAAGAGGTTTGGCCCTACTGAGCGTAAACTCACCCCTATGAGTCTTGTTCAGGTTTGTACAAGACACGTCACGTCTTTCGAGAAGTCTAACAGTACGTTTAGCTAACGTGTACGAAGAGCATAGAAGAGTTATGGAAGACTAGAAGTGAGCTAGACCGGTAGACTTATTTGTTTTGTCTTTGTAATTGGTTTTGTTATTTGTAAACGTTTTATTTTCTTTTATTTCGGAAAAGTATTTGAAATTATTTTAGTTTCTTTTACTTTTCCCGCTCACGCCTCGGGTTCGGGGTCAGATGCTTAGAAACCACCGACACCGGGTTCAGGGTGTGACAACCTTTTATTGGAAAGGATTAAACCACATGTTTTGACCCTCAGGCTAACAAGCCTAGATGTTGAGATTTCACATCTCATACGTTTAAAGTCTTTGACGCGCCACATCGATAAAAACTTTTAATGGCAATATGTGCAAAAAGTAATGACCACAAAGTACTGTGGACTGCACTTATTCTTGAAACATTCATATAACTCTACTTGTTGAGTTATTAGTCAAGTGGATTGCTTACCGCCTTAATTGACTACATATTGGCGATGATCTTTTATGGCATCATGATCCATAATCTTTAGCGGATTCGATCATCATCAAGTTCTCTAGGTCCTCCAAGTTGGTTTGGAATTACCAACGAGACTTGATTTTGATTATACAATTGCAAACGGGAATTGTACATACGCTAATGTGATAAACGTATTTGAGATTGTCTCCTAATATGGGGACAACAATATGGGTCACGGCAACGGTAGAAAACGCCGTGTCGATGTCTAGAAAAGAGGGGGAGGTGTCGCCGGCCCTAATGGGGACACTCCCGGTCTAGACACCATTTTGTCAAAACTACTCACGTCAGCTCATGATAATGCAACCGTTGTGGGTCTTTGGATCACTGGTTCAAGAGTTGTCGAGCTCTCCTTCAAATTGTAAATGCATACAAAAAGGTACGGAAAATCAATATGAGGACAAGAACGTCATCCTCATAATCACGAATTTCAAAGATTCAGATTCTGCTCCAGCTACCCTTGACTTTGACGTCATTGGATAAACATTGATTTTCTTTCCAAGCTATATATAATAAGATGTCGTATTGATGTCCTTATATTACTTGAGACCTCGATGTACTCATATTAGCAATAATGAATGCCTTGAGAATTTTTTTCGAAGTTATGAAACTATTCTCCTCTTATGGTTCGTATTGATTTACAAACAAGATGTACATTTTTTCATCGTTCTTAGATGCATGGCATATTTACAATCTACATGGTTAGATTGTGCCGTTTTGGTCTCTTCCAAGTGAAGATGACGCACGGCCTTGCATCCTCAAGGAGGATCGCCAACGTGTTTTCGGTTAAATCTTTTACCCTATAGCGGATTTTCCATCATCATTTATTCAACTAGGCTCATCCAAGCTTAGTATGATGTCTTAGAATTATCCGAAATTAAGGAGATAATGGTTTCAAGTGTGCCTCGCACTACCGACCATCCACGGACATGCCTAGTCATACTAACTTGGAGTTACCGAAAGCTTTTGATTTTGGATCCCCCTACACTATTAAACCAATTGTCGTCTTGCAAAAGACGTTGAAGACAAAACCGGACAATCATCATGATCGAATCCTCTAAGTCCTCTGAGTTAGTTTATGTTCATGTTAGGGAGCTTTTGCTAACTAGTCATAGAGTTTACGACCTTTGAATGACCGAAAAGACTTGGTTTTGATCACACACACGTCACTTTTAGCGAAGGCAAAAGCTTAAATGCCATTCGCAAGCTTCCAAGCTTTGCCAATGCCAAATCTGCGAAAAACAGCAATCTGTCCCTTTTGGATAGTCAACTTTGTTTGAGCTTTGTGAACAGCTCCTGATGAATCTGAAAGTGAGTTTTATATCATTGGAAAACTCTACTAGTCTAGTTTTCAGAAATTTTCACGGTTCATCCATATCTATTTTAACGAAGAAGTTATGGTTGTTTTAGTGCGCAAAGGTTATTCTGCGCGGAAATTTTTATGCATTCTCGGAATTGCAACTTTTTGTAGCTTCTTTCAATCCTTCTAAATGGTTGAAGTGGAACTATTTACTCTCTTATCTACTCCATTTTGTAGATCTGTCTCATAGAGACATTGAGTGTTTCGCAGATAGTGGAACTATCCACAACATTCTAAGGAACCGGCAACTATCTCTGGATTTTGTGTTATAAATCTTCTCTGACTACAATAATTGAATCATGTACTGGTCATTCAGGGATGCGGTTTAGCTTGAATCTTAATGCCTCATGGCACCATGATTAACATCACAGATGCCCTCTATGCATTGAGAGGCAATCAAACCATGTTGAGCTTTAAAGACATTCATACTAATAGTTTTCATTTGAAAACACATTGTGAGAATAAACAAGAGTTTTTTTGTGCATACCTTCTCATGAATGCAGACTGAAATGCATCTTAGAGAAGTTTATGAGTCAATCTAGTGGATTGTATGTCACTATGATTTGAATATCGAATCACATGTTGTCGCCAAACATGATATTTAGGACACCGACTCATATAGGCTTTGGTTTGACCAAATTGGTCATCCTAAAAGAGATATAATGGTCCAATTTTGAGAAATTCTCATGGACATATAGTTTTTCACTCAAAACGAAAACATTCGGGATCTAACTTCATCATGAAACATGATGGTGACGCCATAGTTGTAAATGGCGGCATCCGGGGGACATTGACGTCACCCAAACATGGCCAAATTCCCGGAGGCCATCCGGTCAATTCCTCAAGAAATTGAGGTGCACCGACCTTCCCTTGATGTCTCATTGGTCCACTGCAATGCTCATTGCTTGTTTTGAAAACCTATTCTTTAGCTAAATTAGGAGTGAGACCCTCCTACGCTAAATGACACAAAAATGATCATTCCATTCTTACATCAAATTATGTAGATAGATACAACCAACTTGCGGACGCCTTTTTATGTTTTATGGTGTTGGTTGAAGTGTCAACACACTGGTCATGTGTTACACTATTATCTACAGCTTATGTTGCTTGTACTTCTACGGGCTCACTACCTATTCATTAAAAAAGTTTATCGGGATATAAGTTGAAGTGTCATGTACCTCATGTTCACACGCAATACGGTCTCACCGAGGCTACGACCAAGCAACTTTAGCTTGTCGTTCAAACATTATTGATGCGCACCAATCTTTCTATTGCGTCTTGGGGCTATGCAATATTTGCATGCAGCTTTACTATTCATCTACGACCCACCATCATTGAATATTTTTGTACTACAGCTCGTAACTGTGTACGAGGATTGACACGAAATTGCAATCCTTGAGGCTCGATAGGATTGAAATGGATATCCAATCCTTGAGCTCAGCTAGATGTGATTATTAAGTGCCAAATCGCATTGCCACTGCGTCCAATGATGGGTCATTTGAGATGAATAAGTTTAGGTTGGATATGAACCTCCACTTATAATTCGCATATGTAGAAACCTTGTCAGGCGATCTCATTCACTGTTAAATTACAGATTGTCACTTTGGTAAGACAATATTCCCACCATTAGGTGGAGATAAGAACACAAGTGTTTAAGTGGAACGACGTGAATTGTCGTGGTTTGTCCCCACTAAGTCTCATCTTGATCCTAAATGCTTAAAGTGCTATAAAGTGACTAGATCACATGCTGCAAATATGTCTGCAAGGATTGATGTCCTACGAGAGGACATGACGCGATCAAAAGGTGTTGGTCTTGACGCCATCACCATGGATGGTGATATGATGACGCCATATGTGGCAAAATTGGTGTCATAAGGCCGTGTGGCTCCCCAAAAGGAGGGAGGCCCTTAGGTTCGATACTTTCTCGCATTTGGAAGAAAGCGAGCTTGGCACAACCTGATCTTTTGATCAGTGATACTCAAATCCGTCTCATGAAGTCTGAATTGTGATTATCGTTGGGGGACGCCTCAATGTCAAATCTAATCCATATAGAGATCTCTACAAGTATTACACTATTGTACATGAGGATGTGAGATAATGAGTCTACTATCAAACCACCATTCGTTGATGGATATCAACTTAGTTGATTGGCCTAATATAAAGATGTGATCCATCATTAACAAAGAGATAGGTCCTTGGGCAGTTGATGCCAACACCGCAAGCTAAACCCTATCAACTATGCCTTTGTTAGATAACGTAGTGAGAACAAGAGCTTAGACTCACCTTATGGCGCAATGTCTCTCACTAACAAACACCGGGTTCGACTACGATGAGATATGCTCTCGTAATGGATGTCATTGAACTCCACTACTTTGTCAGTTTGGTAGTTTCTGAATAACTGAACATGCAGCCTATGAATGTGGTCATAATAACATCTCTACGGGATCAGCGATATACATGAAGGTCTTAAACGGACTTCTTTCATCCGAATCAAGTTGCTCCAGACCACAAGAGCACGCGTTTGCTAAAGGTATTGAAACGCACATGGACTCTACTTAATTTGGAAGGGATATGGAATTATGCATTTGCGTGTTCATTCTGGATTTACATGTACTCTTGATTGGATCAAGAGATGTCAATATGTATCAACATCCGAAGAAAAAGATATCGGGAAGACACGGTCTCGATAAGGCACTCGATGACTGTATTGATGATGATTTTTCATCAATCGGCTTAGGCGCTCTATAACTAGTTAGGCCTACATATACTCCCATGATTAGTCAAAGTCTTCGCTCTAAAGAGAGATCCGTTGTTTTGTCTGAAGCAAGATGACAAATATGTGTTAAGATATGGAGTTCCCATCTAAATATAATAAGACACATCAATGTACTCAACACAATATGAAAGACTTGACATCTCTTTCGTTATGAAAAGTTGTAAAGCTAAGTGTAGGTATGCGCCCACGCAACGCCAATGTAATGGCAGTAACTCATTTTTCAATACTTAATGGTATGAAAGGTTGAGGTTTATTCTATCCCTACATAAGAAAGACACATCAAAAACGAAATCAGAATTTGCCAAGTTTCGTAGGTCAAATTCCACGGGACCTACAGGAAATCTTACTCATTGGAAAACGGTGAATTTGATACCATTGGAAAGGTCTGTGTTTCTACTTTCCAGGAACACCAACCATTTGATCATACCTATCATATTTAGTGAGTTATGGCCATTTGGTAAAGTAGGACGAATCTGTCCGAGAATCTGATTTTGGCAAAACAGTCAACTTCGACGAGACTTTGTGAACAACTCTTGATGAACCAAAATATGTGTAATATACGGTTGGAAAGCCAAATGAGTCTAGTTTCCAAAACCGTTTACGGTTTATTCATGTGTATTTTCTAGAGGAAGTTACGGCTGTTCTAGTAACTGAATGTCATGCTGCACGGAAATCTGATTTCCTGCACGAACTTATGTTTTGAGTTCACAAGCGGCCTTCCCCTTAAGATCTAAGTGGAAAAAAATCATTTGAGGACAATACGGCATGATCTAGTTAATCATTGCCTAATGCCACATTTGAAGACATGTTAATAAGCATTGACATGCTAAGTTATTGAAATTTCCGTGATTAGTAAGAATCAGGAAGAGCCCTATGATTGATGTAAAGATCAGGGGAGGTGCGAACTTCAAGGGGAGTTTAGCACATACATACATGTCACTATCAAATGTGAATGGTACGTTGTACTGTTTTTCTCCTACGATTAAGGTTTAGTTTTTCTCCCACAGGGTTTTTGTGACTTGACGAGGTTTTTGACGAGGCAACAAATCAGCACCATTGGCATAGCAGCGTGCGGCACAAGGGGGAGTGTTCTAGGATATTCTATATCTTTTTAGATATTATTTATGTGTGTCTTAGCCTTATGCTAATAGGATATGTAGTTTGACTAGATCTATGTATTCATTATCCTTACCATATTGGTATTGTGTAATTCCCTATATAAATGGCTCCTATCAATGAATAAGATATCCATCTTTCATGATTTCTCTATTCTTTTGTTATTTCTCTTTGTCTAGACACTTTATCCTTCATCAATTTTGAGTTTTTTCTAAAATATATTTTTGCTAAAGTAAATTGTTGTATTTGTATTGATAACCTCAAAAAATAAATTATTTTGTTAAAGTAAATGTAAAAAATGATACATTTATTAAAATAACGAAAATACCCTCAAACTTTAACGGTGTTAGTAGTCAGGGTATCAAAATGTTAACGGAATGAAACTTAAGTATGAAAATAGAAGTTTTTAATACTTAGGTGTGAAAATAAAAATAGAATCATAGTTCGTATAGTATTTTATAATTAATCATTGTTTTGTTTAACGAACAAAATTGTGTAACTATCTTACTTGAGTTACTTCTACCTGCTTCCAAGTGAGAATACCATATCCATTAGCTCACGTGCCCTTTGGTCGTGAGTCGTGAGTAATGGTGATGAAAATGACCAAACTGGCGTCGAAAACCCATAACTGCCCAACGGTGAATCGGTCAGTGAAGCATCCCGAGAAACTCATATAAGGAGGCGTCTATCGCAAGAAAGCCTCTCTTCTTTATTTATCCAATCCTTGTTCATCTCTCTCTCAGATGTATAAATATAGAAGAATCACAAACTTAACAACCCTGCGCATATTATAAATAGAATCCTAGTTATAGAGAATTAGGGGGAACGGATTTGCCAATTTCTTCCCATCTCAAACTCCTCCCCTGCGAATTTGTCTCACATTATATTCTTGCTTCCCTCTCTCCCTTTATAACACTATTCCTCCGTAGAGAATCGGAGATCAAAACCCATTGCCCCATTTCTTCTCAGGAATCGCTTTTCTTGTTTGTTATTTCATTCCATTGAGTGGGGCATTCTATCTGAGTTCGATTCCGATTCTTTCTTCTCAAGAGCAGAGGTAAAACCCTATCTGCTTTTGTTTCTGCTTTCTGGGTTTTTTTGCCCATTGGGATTGGAGCATTAACATCGTTGGTTCGTTTTGCAGGGTATTGAAGACTTGATCGAAGATGTTGGGGAGCTTGCTTACCAGATGTCTCATGTGAGTTTTTGTTCCAACATGAACCAAATTTGGATTTTTTTGGTTTTTCAAATTTACCCTTTAAATTTTCCTTTTTGGGGTTGATTGATTTTGTTGGATATTTGTCCCCGCAGTTTGTCTTTTGGGTATGCATACCCTGCATTTGAGTGTTACAAAATCGTGGAGAAGAACAGAGTTGAGATTGAAGAACTCAGGTTTTGGTGTCAATACTGGTACGTGAAATCATGTCTTTATCATTCATTATGTTAGGCATAAAAGAGTGCCCATGATTGACATAGAACGAGTCTGTTATTTGGTTTTTGTAGAGAACATTTTTAATACACGGCGAGTCTGTTACATACATAAATGTTTAAGATTAAAAGAAATAATATAAAAATTGATCAAACATATAAATTGTTATAAACACGTCGTGTAAATGTACGTCGAATTTCTAATTTTTGTAACACTTTCATCATTCTCTATTGAATTTCGGCCGTAATAAGTCAAATAATGCCTTCAGACCAAAAAAAAAAATCAAATAATGCCAATAACGGAGCCATGCGATTGCGCTGATGCCTTTTACTAACGAATACTGTGTGCGCGGTACTTGGCATACGTCCATTTTTAGGGAAGGTGCACCTCTATGGGTACCCCTCATAAAAAAAAAAGGTCCAACAATGCCAATTTGGGACTTTGTATCAAATGAGAAAGTAGTTTATGGAAACATTAACCTATTATACAGTAACTTTTAACTCTAATCCTTAATGACAAATTCTGGGTGGAATCTATGCTTTTTGATAGGTGATATTTAATTGTTTATGGTTATTTGGTTTTATACTCCTCAATTTTCTTTTATTAATTTGTGTCGCTTTCGATGTGCACGTAGCACCAATTTTAAAACACATTTTTGGATGTTTCGCAGCAGATATATAATGCCTCCCTCTACCATAATTTCACAGACAGTAATGCTGAAAGTAGTTGATTAAGAAAAGACATGGAAGTGATAGTTTGGTCTCAAAATCTTTGTAATGTTTTCCTTGACATCCCCAGACAATGTAATAAAATTACCTTCATGTTACTGTTGCAGGATCATTGTGGCAATGCTTACAGTTCTTGAAAGGCTTGGAGATGTATTCGTTTCATGGTAACACCACCCTCTAATTCCTTTGTTAACACACTCCATCTTCATTTTGAGTCTCTATGCTTATGAAAGTCTCTTTGATCTTTGAAGGCTGCCCATGTATGGTGAGGCGAAGGTTGCCATTTTCATCTATCTTTGGTATCCAAAAACCAGGGTAAGAAACAAGAATCGACATGATCAATAGTCCAGGTTTTGCTAAAATTGGATAGAAAATTCTGACTAGTACTGTTTGATTATATAGGGAACTGGGTACATATACAAGACCCTGTTGAGGCCATATGTATCGAAGCACGAAAAAGACATTGACGGGAAAATAATGGAGATGAGAGCAAGGGTATGGGATCTCATCGTTTTCTACTGGCAACACTTCGCCCATTACGGCCAGACTGCTTTCTTCCAGTTCCTTGGCTACATGGCTGCTCAATCCTCCAAAATGACCAAAGCCGCAGCCGAGGTAACACATTACAACTCACATTCTATTCCAATTTCACATTTGGGTATTGAAAATTTGAAATGCATGTATCTATCATGTGTCTGATGGATTGAACCAAACCTTGCAGCCTATGAATGAGCAGTGGAATGGCGCCGCTGCAAAGGCTACGGGGAAGAATGGCGGCACAGGCAAAGATGAGTGATTGATTGGTAGAGAGGAATAGCTTCACACAAAAATTGTACATGTCCCTGAAAGTGGATCAAGAACTGTGTCTCTGAAAATCCAAATACATATTCAATTCAAATTCAAATTCAAATTCATTCATTCTATGCTCTAATCTCGCAAATATATACACACACAAAAGGGAGAAATCAGAAATGTTAGGAGAGAAAGAAGCAGGGAAGTAAGCGATGGAGGATTCGGGAGAGGCAGGTGGAGCATTTGAGCCAGACGCGACGGAGCAAGTGTGGGCCGGATGGGCCGGAGGTGGAGGACATGGGCTGGAGGTAGGCCCAGGCGGCCTGCTTGACGAGGCGGTTGCGAATGGAGATCTGGTAGCCGGTGGTGGCGGAGTTGGGCGTCGGGGACTGGACGGCGGCGAAGGAGGAGGAGGGGAGGAGGTCCTTGAGGGAGGTGTAGGACTCGGAGCTTTTGAGGGAGAGAAACTCCAGGTCGAGTTGCGGCGGGCGGTGGCGCGGCGTCGTGGTGGCGCTGCCGTTTTGGGTTGGGAAGCTGCAGCTGTGGCGGGGCTTGTTGGTGGGAGTGGTGGAGGTGGAGGAGGTGGAGGATGAGGAGGAGAGGGGGCTGAGCTTGGAGGGGAGGACGACGGAGGTGGAGATGGAGTTGCGGCGGCGGAGGTGGAGTGGGCCCAGGAGGCGCGGCGGAGCAGTAGTGTCGTCGTCCATAGTGAGAGCAGCGGAAAACGCGTGGGAGAGAAAAAATAGGGGCGTTGGGTTTGGCGGGTTGCGCTCTCTCTGCTATGATTCGTTGGGGGAGCTTTTAAATAAATGATAATTTTTTTTTTTTTTAGAACAAATGATAATTAATCAACGAAAATAGTGGAAAAGAAGGAGGAGGGTAAACAAGGGTGTGCGCCTGTGCGGGTCGCCGGGTCTAGAAAGCAATGGATGCGGTCCACGTGGACAACACAAAATGCATTTGGAGCTGCGGGTGAGTTCGTTGTCGTTTGGATTTTGTGGCTATGAGGCCAAGCATCTATAGTGTGTGGGTGTTGACTTCGATTCTGTTCTCCGTCCCTTTTTCTTTTTCTGTCCTACGTTTTTGCTTCTTCAAATTTTATTGTTTATCTTTGCAAATTCTAAGTTATATCCGTCTACCTCATTTCAAATATGTCCAATTCTCACACCGTAACACGTTTTTAGCTCCCACATTATGCTTACATTATAAGTTTCATTCATGTTTGAATCACGCACAAAATTATCTTAATAATTCAAGTAATTGAGTTAATTTTGGCCTAGTTATCTCTCAAATAAAAAAGAACCCTCACAGCGGTAAGACCCGAGTATCACATTGAGTGGTAATACCCCAGTACCACATTCATTGGTAATACCTAGGTATCAGAAAGTATCACATTCATTAGTAACCCTGAATCATTATAAATGTTGTGTCCTTGTATCTATTTTGATACACCATGTGATTCATATCTCTACTTAGCCTACAGTGTAATACATAAACACATAGATTCATGTCTTGATATGGCTAGTTGGTTGTGTTTTTTTAATTTTTTTATAACAGAATACAAAAGATAGAAAGAAAAGAAACACAACCTAAACTATGAAAATCAAAGTTAACCGCAATGAGCGTAGACAATGTAGTTCATTTCTCCAACCAACAATCGAAGTTGAATGATCGATATCTGCAATTGCATCAGTTAGAAAATTTGCTTCTCGCTGAATATGAGTGAAAATGATTGATTAAAAGTTCTCTACTAGCTTCCTTATATCTTGAATAACTGTGCGTAATATTCAAAGAGTCTTGATTTGGTTGTTAAGAGCATCAATTAGTATCTTTTGAGTCTCCTTTGATCTGGATCTTCATGTAACCATGTAAACTAGCCGCAACAAGATCTGCTCTTAATCCCAAAGCCTCAGCCAAAAGAACATTACCTTTACCTTGATTTTTTTAGAAGCTAGTAAAGGGCAACCCTGATCATCTCATATCACAAAATCAGCAGCAGCACAATCATTAAATTTAACTGAGCCTTCGAAATTCAATTTAACATAATGGTTGGTTGGTTGTTGACCCTAATTGGTGAATTGGGTCAAGCCCACAAGGTGAACCGGTAATAAGAATCAAACAGAGCCCGAAACGAACGCAGAAATCCCAAATGGAGCACAATTAGGGTTGTCATAGCTCAACAGCATTTTGAGGTACTCTAGCGGAAGAACCAAGATGGAGTGTATAGCGCATGGTATGTTCCAATCTTCGCAGTTATGTTCTTTGTTTGTTTCACAGTAGAATTGGAATATGATCGGTTTTGAGTATTTGATTTTTGAACAACTGAAGCGAGCAGATTTTTGAAACACAGACAGAAAGAAAGACCCAATCTTAGTTTCATTGTCAACATCGAAAGTTAGTTGCAAACCCCGGTTAGAAACCCAGAAAGAAAGACCCAATTTAGCTTCATGGATCGTAGGAAAAAGTTGATGGCAACTCCAAGTTGTCGAGGTGTGAGTGGGGTAGACAGATTTAGTGATCTTCCAGAGGAAGTTCCCCATCACATTCTCTCCTTCCTTACTATAACTGATGTTACCCGTTTCGGCTGTGTGTCCAAAAGATGCAGGCAACTTCATCTGTCAGCTCCTTCGTTGAAATTTGAAGGATTTTCGGAGGCGAATTTATCTTCCGGGGATAAGATGTTAAGGCTGATCAATGCTTTGGATAGGTTCATGATTCGTCGTGAGAATGTTAAGATGCAAACCTTTCGTTTTTGTAGCTTCTGTAGACTTGAGGAGTCTCGGGTCATCGAATGGATCCAGAAAGCATCACGGTGTAACATTGAAGAGATTCACTTAGACCTTGGTATAATAGTTGATTTGCCGCTTTTGTTTCAGTCTATCTTACTTTGTGGAACTTTGAGGTCTCTGTCAGTGGAAATGATTTCCAAGTATAACTCCGTTACATTACCCTCCTCAGCCTGTTTCTCTAATATCGAATGCTTGAAGTTGAAAAATATTCATGTGGTGGATGAGGGATTTTTCAGATGGATCTCATCCTCTTGCAAATACATTAAGGAATTACATCTTGAAGGAATTGAGGGGATACATCGTCTCTCAATTGAAAGTTCATCTTTAGTGTCGTTTAGTGTTGTGCATCACTTTCTGATAGATCCACTGATTCTCAGCATCTCTGCTGACAAACTGGTACGATTAGTTATTGATTGGGGATTTCTCCGTTGCAAAAAGATGTTAAAAATTACTGCTCCGAAACTTAAATATTTAAGGTTGGAAGGGAATTCGTTGATGCACCAAAATCTTGGGGAATTGAGGTGTTTAGAAAAAGCTAATCTTTGTCTGAGACCTGAAGGGGATGACATCAACATCCTGCCTGAGATTATTAGCAGTATACAAAGTGTCAAAGTTCTTATTTTAGGGCATGACACCCTAAAGGTAAAAACACTATTCAAACTTGTTATTTTTGCCAATTGCTCTTATTTTGGTTCCAACCTTTTGGGGCATATGTGCATGTTAATCATCGCAACTGATTTATAACTATCTGATGGCCGTTATTGGTTTTTCTTTTTTCTTTTTTTTCCCATCTATTGTAATGATCAGATTACCTAGGAAGGAAGTTCTTATTATGTTGTCACTTGTCAGTGAATCTGATAAGAATACTAATGTATAGGAGTAAATTCAGAATTTTTTTTTTTAATTGATAATTGAGAATGATGTAGGTTCGACTTTTGGCATCTTAATATGTAGTCCACTTGAATTTGGTAATAATTGCATATCTTATTGTTCTTACCTCTATTTTTTCTATTCACCATATTCCTTTATGACATCGCAGGCTCTTTTCCAGAAAGGATCCAGACCAGCAGCTTTAGATAATGTTCGTCATCTGTGTATGCATGTCGGATACATGCTTGATGACGTTACCCCAGCAATGCTCTCTATTTTGAAAGGAATTCCTAATTTGAGTACTTTGTACATAAAATCCTATCCACTCTTTTTCCATGATGCATCTGAAGCAAGTAAAGTCTTGTTTTCCGTTCTGTATACATGATCACAATTTGTTTCTCTGTTATTTACATCCTGCAAGTTATTAGTTTATGCTTATATGTGGGAAATTTTCATTTCATCTTCTCTTTTGTCTTGTTGGCTTGTCAGTCATCAGGTATATACTGGAAATTGCTAAACCTTGCTGCTCTTGATCAACTGGAGGAGGTAACCATAGAGCTTCCTAATGGGTCTAATGGAATTGATTTAGCAAGCTATATGCTCGAGCACGCTAAAAGTTTGAAGAAAATGGTCATTGTTCATTCACCCCAACAATTTGGTGTTGCAAGGGAGTTACCTATAACATATGGGAAGTCCAATCTCAGAGTGAGAGTTGTCTTGGTGGAAGATCAAAAGAGAGCAACTTTGGAGGAAATTAGCAGAAGAGTCTCGATCCCCAGAATAAGGACATAGAAAGGTTCCTTGAATAAAATGTTACCGATGATTTCTTTACTGAATCGTGTTGTCATGAATTTTTAATTTTTTAAGAGTTAGAAATGTGTTATGGCTGATAAAGTAGAATGGGTTGACCCGACCCGGCCAAGATACACATCTAATATAGTCAAGCCCAATATGATAGATGTCTTTAAATTCCCGAAAACCCCAAAATTGTAAAAAATTTAGGGTTCTATGTACAATTTGGGTTTTAGCAATTAACTCTTCTAGCAATTAACAAAATAAAATAAAATTGAAATGAATTGACACATTTTACCACAAGCTACTGACTCAGTATTTTTGTGGCTGAAATTAATATTATGTTTAGTTATTGAAATCTAAGAAATCAAACATACTAACATAGATCCCAGGCTGAAAAATTCGGTTGGAGCGTCTAGAACAGTGGAAACTGTAAGTTTACTCTGTTTTTCTGGTTGGTGTGGTTGCCAAACCTCTTCTGTTGTAATAAAGAAAACTATAATTTGTTGACATCACAAAAATTATATTTTTCCTATGGGGTAAAAATTATTGTCCCATTAATTTGTTGAACTTCAGTGTATGCAACAATTTGTCGGTGATTTTGCTTATATAAAAAGAAGAGGAATTCACCATCAAAATGCCCCCAACTGTTTCTGTTCGAACTGCATATTCTAGGTATAGCATGAGCTGGGCTTTAGCTCTTCACCCTTGAATCCAGACTTGGTTCAAGATTAAACTTCATTTGCTCAAGCTTAATCTGATAATATTAATTTCTTCAAGAGTTGCATAAGAGTTCTGATTAGCTTGAGTGGTCATGGAGTTGTCACCACCATGGCTAAAGATTTCACAGAGGATGATGTGTGCTATTGCTTTGATTGCCTGTTTTTCACAAGGTTTGCTAATTCCTTTTTTTCAGCAAATTTGATGATAATAATATCTTGACATGCGAAAGCTTGATTGCTTCAAGCTCAAGGCAATCGTCATTTTCTGTAGAATATACCAACTATATATATATAGTCCTTATCCAAAGTGAAGGTTCGCTCTGAAATTAAAGTGTGAAGTTCCTTATTTGACTTACTTTTTCGTCATATTTCTACATCTCTATCGTTCAGATTATTGATACTAATATATATATCATTCTTACAAAATTTCATCAAGATTGATGATCGTTTGGGTACTGAATTAGATCAAATTAATGAACGGACCATAAATTCGTCTAATCAGAACTGTTTGTGTAAATCATGATTATGAACACTCAAACAATCATTAAAGTATATGAAACTTTGTAGAAGTGATCTATGCCTTAGGTTCTACAAACTGAACGGTGGAGATGTGGAAATATGACGAAAAAATAAGTTAAATAAGGAACTTCACACTTTAATTTCAAAGCGAAGCTTCGCTCTGGATAGGGACTATATATATATATATATATATATATATATATATATATATATATATATATATATATATATATATCGAACTATAAAAGTTGTTCTTATTCGATTATTTCGTGAGATAATTGTCCAAAGATTATCGGAATGACACTAAAGAATAGATCATCTAATTAATTTGTAATAGCTCTTCAGTTGGTTATCAAGGAAAGCAAAGTTGTAATGAAATTCATGATTGGAGTGAATTAAGCATTTGTTTCAAAAATAAATAAAGGATCTAAGTTTTAAATGGACAATGTTGATCAATCTACTTTGCAGTTACAGTGAATGCTGAGAAGAAATTTCAGGCATTGCACATTAATGCATCAAACCCTAAAGAATTGAAAGTGAAGTGGTCCGACTTCCCCAGTGATTTTGTATTTGGATTCAGCACTGCTGCTGCACAGGTTCATTTTTTGTAATTCTAAAATCTTTTATTAACTTCAAGATATATGGTTTCCATCTTTGTGTCCATGACATGTACTCATGAATGGTTGTACAATGTGCAGATTGAAGGATCAACAAATAAAGCAGGACGAGGACCGAGTGTTTGGGACGAATTTGTTAAGACATTTCCAGGTTCATTTCTCAATTCGCTTAGTTTATGGCCTTGTTCTAACAAACTATATATAATATATCATGCTCATTTTCCTTATTTCCATGATTTCCTTTCTGTTTAGAAAGAATTGCAGACCATTCCACGATGTCAACGACAATTGATTTATACAAGCGATACAAGGTGAATAGAGAGCTAGCTCGAGCTACATAAATTTTTCCATCTAGTATTCTTCTTTTTTGGGCCCATTATTGACCAGTAAGTGTTTGTTTGTAATCACAGCAAGATGTGAAGGCAGTGAAAGCCCTTGGAGTTGATTCTTATAGATTTTCCATATCTTGGACCAGGATTCTCCCGAGTAAGCTTTTTAACTATTTCTTGTTTCCATAAGAAAGTTCAGAGGATCTGTTACATATCAATATGAGGATTATCTTTGCTAAAAGCTTGGCACACGCATTTTCCAAAAAAATTGATATGTAGAGGGAACTTTGAGTGGAGGAATAAACCAAGAGGGTGTCGATCACTACAACAACTTGATAGATGAACTAATTAAGTATGGTAAGAACGGGATTGTCTGATGTACCGTTTGGTATGCCATGCCTAATGCTTTTCTATTATTATATATTATATATATAACAAGTGGTTCAAAGTTGACCTAATAGCAACTTATTTACCCGGTTTTTACTACGACGTTACAATTTACCCGCAAAAATTAAAAACACTCATATAAAGAACTAGCCTTCAACATGCCGAGATTTCACCTAAAGACCCACGGTCGACTTGGTTATTAAGTACGGCAGAATCACTGCTGCCTAACTAAGAATGGTTCTAATAATGCAGAGAAAAAATAACTTAATAGAAAAACCTAACAAACAGTTGACAACTTATATATTACTAAAATATATATATATATATATATATTTTATATATATAACAGGATGTTGGGCACAAAGCAGAATTTATTTATTCAAACATAAATTCAAATACAAAACTCAGAGCCTCGTTCTTAGGTAAACAACTAAAAACTGTTTAGTTATTCATACTTCTAATTACAAGATAAAACACTTACTTGAAATTATAGCACTCCACACCAGATGATTATAGTATAGTACTCACACTCTCTTATTCTCACACTACTATACTACGAAGTCTATATTCTGGCTATCTTACTTCTCGAGAGAATTTCTCACTTTTGTCTCAAGTTTCCTGCTCGATGCCTTCCTACTGACACTTGAGGCTCCTTATATAGAGAACAGACTCCAAAAGGAAAAGAAAAAGGCAACACACTCAAACCTTAGATGAGGGCCGAAGGAAACCTTATCTTGATAACTTTACTTTTGGAAAAGTAAAGTCGACTGTCTTCATGCGTCGGCAGCCACTTATTTCTTTTGAAAAGAAAAGTTGCGTGTTTTGATGCGTCGGCAATCACTCATGTTTCCAACATGTTTACTATGTTGTGATATTCTTCTGGACCTTCTTCATATCCTGCTGAAGAGTTGGGACCGCTATATTCTCATTCACGTGCAGTATCATCTTCTTTATTATCAAGATCTGAATCAAAAGAATAAGAAATCTTATATTTTTCAACTTTCTCAACCTTCTCTAACCATGTAGTGGTGGCTAGAGTGCAGTCCACTTCATTTCTCATAAGAGCTGTGAAAAAATCACAGTTCTCTGGAGAAGGGTGATTATAGCAAGTGACCATTATTTTTTCTCCACTTGCTAAGAGACTTGAATCATAGTCTCTTAGGACTACTTCTTTGATAGTGGCTATAGTCATAGCCTTCACCCATGGGATGCTTTGATTTGGTCTACCATTGCCACCTACAATAGATGATCTTTGAACTGGACTTTGGATTAATCTGACATGATGATATGGAGAGATATAATTCATCTGATCATCTACCACTGTCCATTCTGGAGGAGTAGAAATGAATTTTAACCTTAGGATACATCCATCAGGTCTAATATTTTTGACTGCTTCAGATATTATTTCAGGAAAACCCTTCAAATCTTCATTGGTTTTCGTCCACATATTATGAACAAAACCATTTCTACTAGCCATAGTTTGTGTTTCTGGGGGTGTTCTGCTTGAACATCAACTAGATATCTCCCATAATATGGGCCGGGGACTATAGATAATGTTCCTGGATGAACATCTTTACCTTCACCTAAGAGGTTGTGAAAGCTATACCATTCAGATTCTTTTAGTGCTAATATTGAAATTTTAGCACTTTCAAGATTTTCAAGGTAAACAGCCTTAGAATCTTCTGCTCGTTTTTCTGCTTGTATCCCTTTGTCTTTAGTATGGAATCCATACAATTCTTCTGTTAAGGCTTTAAGTGTCTGGAGCAAGTGAGCTTCATTTTCTTCATAGAACGCATGTAGAATATTATCAATAATAATTTTTTGTTTAAAGGCCAATAGTCTTTCCGTCTTGAAAACTGGCTTCTGAAAAATCTTCAAAGACTGATCATGAATGACCTTCCTTCCAATAACTAAAGGTAGCTTGTTTGCCCTAAAAGGGTCTCTTCTGTTTTTTGGCAAAACAACAGTCATAAACGGACTTGATATGCCTTTACCATCTGCCGTTTGAGACGAACTAGCCGGTCTTTTCCCCTGAGACCGATCAGTTGAGGCTGATCCTTTTAGACACAGCAAAAATTCATTTGCAAGCTTTTCTTCATCAGTATTATCAAATTGACATATATCTCTCTTTGCAAAATTTGGTTTAATTCTTTCTGAAGGCTGGCTTGACTCCATAGGAAACAATGTTTTGATAACCTGGTTCATCATGAAGAGGTCCTACGGTTTTATCACCGCTTTTGTATCTTTCCCAAAGTTTATTTTCCTCTGATATCGGTTTCCGGCTTCTGAGATTGTGACCTTCTCTTTCGAACATCGCCATTTCTCTTGTAAGCGCGTCAGAAAAATAGTTCTTGTCACCTGCAACCATTTCAACATCATATTCATATTGAGTTAAAAACATTTGCCATCTTAGAACTCTTCCCCTGTCAGCAGCATCAGTTAATTTGTAGTTTTTGAAATTTTTAACTCTTTTGTTATCAGTTCTTACTACAAATTTATTTCTTAAGAATGCCTTAGCACCCTTAATGCTTTTAATCAGAACAAGGACTTCCTTGTCTCTAGTGGAATAGTTTAACTCTGCTGCGTTAAACTTTCCTGAAAGAAATTTACAAATCTTTTCATGATTTGTATCTGGAGCAACAACTAAAACAACTCCTGCCCAGTAATAATCATTTGCATCAGTTTGCAAAATGATTAGATCTCCTTCTTCAGGTAACTGTAAGGGAGGAAAGTTTTTTGTTAGTTCTTTAATATTTCTGACAGTATTACTGTCATCTTTCGTGAAAAACCATTTCTTTTTAGAATTTTTTTTTAGAGAGAGAAGAGCAGTGAGACCACTGACTTGGGGAATAAAGTCTCTCGTAAAATTAACGACTCCCAAAAATCTTTGTAAAGACTTTGCATCTGGAATATTGTCTGGAAATTGACTGATTTTCTTGACAATGTGTTCTTGGAGACGAATCTCTCAATCTTTAACATGAATGCCTAGGAAATCAATTTCATCCTTTATAAGATGAATTTTCTTCTGTCCAAGGATAATTTCCTTTTTGGACAATAAGTTTACACACTTGTTCTAGGTGCTTTAAATGCTCATTCATAGTTCTAGAGAAGACAAGAATGTCATCAATGTAAACTATGCAAAAGTCTGAGTAAGGTTTGAAGATATTATCCATTTTCCTTTGGAAAATAGAAGGGGCTTGCTTGAGACCAAATGACATAACTAACCATTCATAATGTCCTTGAGGAGTTCCAAAGGCTGTCAGGCCAATAGAATCAAGATGCATTCTAACCTGCCAAAAGCCTGATTTTGCATCAAACTTAGAGAAGATCTTCGCTCCTTTAGGTCTGTTAATGAGAACTCTCACCTGAGCTATCTGATAACCGTCTTTAACGGTCTTGTTATTCACATCTCTATAGTCAATCACCATTCTAGCTTTTCCTCTTAGTTGTTCTGCATGATTTATTACCAAGAAAGCTGGCGCATGATGAGGACTGTTTGAAGGCCTGATTAACTTCTTTTCGAGAAGCTCTTGAATATGGCTTTCCATCTCTTTCCTATCTTCCTCTCTATAGTGAGGGATAGCCTTAACATGGCAGATGACATTTGCATCATGCATTTTTAACTGACAATATATCGGGTCTCTGTCCCAATACAACTGAGGATATTCACTGATTACTGGTTTCAGCAAGTTTTCTATTTCTATGAGAGTCAGTATTTTCTTTTGCTCTACTTTCTTCATATACACTTTTAAGTTGTGCTCTCTGATATATTCTTCTTCTCCATCAGAACTCTCATTGTCTGAAATTTGATATTCAGAATTTGTCTATGATTCAGAGTTTTCTGAACTTGCTGCTTCATTTATCATTACTTCAGTATGACCTTTAAGTTGTTCTTGTAGCAACAAAATTGGTTGTAAAATTAGCTTATAATCACCACTCTTCGCTGGCGACTTCTGATATCGATCCGTGAATCATTTGCTTATAATGCTTACGGCATCTGTCAAGCGAGATTCCCAATATAATCTTTTATTTTTCTCAAACCCAATCATTTGTGAGGTTTGAATTACTGTTTGTTGAAGAAGGAAGTCATTTCCGATCAACAAATCAGCGGTTTGGCTTTCACACTGCAAGAGAATTTTGATGATAAAATTTCCTCCTCCTAAGAAAACTTTAACATTCCTAGCCATTGTATCCATAATTATCTTGTTTTCTTCCGTTGCAATTCCAGTAACTTTTCTTGGAGATTTTTCCCAATATTCTCCGGGAATTGCATGTCTCTTAGCAAGAGAGTATCCTGAACCAGTATCTACAAAAGCATGGAGATGATACTTCTTGTAGTTGAGAAATTTCAGTCCGATAGTAATATAATTACTATATATACTGGTCTGGACTGACATTACATTTTCTTGCTGGCTAGACATTTTTGGTAATTATGTGAAAGGATTGATTTTCCTTTCAGTAGTTTCTGAAACAGGCAAATTGATACCAATTATTGGATTGGCGCTTGTTACAACATTTGTGGAACTAAGAGATTCAAAGGATTCTTTTATTTCCTTGTTCTGACTTAATGAAGTTACAAACTTCATTGTTTTTATATCTTCTTCAAGGTTTTTCTCTTGTCCTTTTTTATGGAATATATTATATTCCTCTTCTACCAAGATATGACAAATTTTAGAAGCAAAATTTATGCTATTGTTGGTGCCAAAGAACTTCTTCTTGTACTGTCTTTCTTTAGAAATATGGCATCCCCATTGAGTTGGAGTATCCAATATCTTTGGACACATATTCTCAACTCCTCTGAGTTGTTTCTTAGCAGTTTTAGACTTTCTGTTTTCTGTACATTGCTTTCTTAGGAGATCCCTAACTCTTTCTGCTATTCCTCCTACAGTAAAATACTGAAGGGAGTTTTCTTCCAATGATTGTGCTACTGCGTCATTCCAGGGTTCCGGTAATTTTCTATAATACGTTCTGACGAGATCGTCATTTTCAATGTCCCCAATAGTGCAGTAGTAGTTTTAGAATTCATTGGTATATTCCTCAAAATACCTCATGTTATAAATACTCAATTTTTGAATATTTGTTTTTGCTCTTTCTTTGGATTGTTCACTGTGCCCAGTGATATCTGCACAAAATTGTGCATAAATGGGTACTGCAAAGTCTAAATGACTATTAGTCTGAGCTATTTTAACTGCCCAATCAGCCCATTTAGAACTTCTCTTAAATGACTGGTACCATTTCTGGACTATTCATGTTAAGGTTGACTCATAATATGCATGAGTTTTCTCATAGGCATATTTGGATAGCACTAGAGTCTGAGTCAACTTTAAACTAGCAACCCAGTTATCTATTGCATTTCTTTTATCTCCTACCTAGTCTAAATCCAGATAAACCCCTCTTTCAGACACTGATTGTCCCCATTTGGGTTCTGTAGGAATATACTTTTGAGAACTTCGTTCTCCATACTTCCCTGTAGGAGCTTGTCCTTTTGGAAGCTTAATATTTTTTTCTCGAATGATTTTGGTTGGATTGTTCGTAATATTTTGAACTATGATATGACCACTTTCTGGAGGATCTTGCCTTTCTCCATCTGTTTCCATAGAAGTTCCAGATGATTCTGGTTCTTCTTTTGCTGCTTGATAAGGAAGAATCTTCCTCTTATTCTTTCCTAGTTGAATTTGAGAAATCTTAGTTATTATTTCTCCCAATTCTTCTACAGATTCACAATTTTCTGCTTGTGAATACAATCCTTTCAAATCTTCCGCTCTAAGCATTTTCATAGGTCTTTTAGTATCTTCTTCTTCAAAGACCTCTTCATGAAAAATTGACTTAGTTCCAGAAGAACTGGCTTCTTCATAATTGGCAAATGAATGCCTATGGAATTGTAAACTTATCTTTCCTCACATATCTTCGTAGACTGAAGCATTGGTACTTTCAAGCTGTTTAACATGGAGAGTTAAATTCCATTCTCTGGGAATGTTACTTCATGCCATTTTGTGACATGTTTTTGCTGAGCATTATTTTTTGGGTTGGTGAGAACAGATGTAGTAATCCCAGGGCTGTTTAGGAACCTGGTATTAGGAGTTACATTTGAGCTCATCAACTTATAATAGATTCTATAATCTATCGCCAGTTCCATCATCCCTTTTTTCATAGAAATGTCATCTGTCTTAATTCTCAATCTTAGACAGTGAGCAGCATCTCTGAGATGTGTTGTGAAATTTGGAAACACATTGAAATATGCAACTTGGTTGAACAAAGAAGTTTCTACTGTTCCTAACAGACTTTTCTTAAAATCTGTTATTCTATCGTCTTGTAAAATACATAGAACAGAACAGTCAATACCATCTCTGGCTAAGAGTTTTATTCCTACTTGAACTGCTCAAATAAGCATGTAGGAATATTTTCTCTGGAAGGCTTCACTTACCTCTTTAGGAGTTATCAACCTGATATCTGTTTCTCCACCTGTGGCTGGAACAGTTAATTCAAGTATCTTGAATTTGTGAGAGTCCATGATAAAAGATCATTTTTTATAGATCTCATTGAATTTAAATCTAGGAGCAGATGCTTCTCGCACACTAGATTCGATTTCATTATACTCAAATTCTTGAGCATTTATCAATTGTACTGGAACAGTATTCCTTTTACTGAGAATTCTACTCAGCATCTTCATATCTCTCTTTGTTGAAGATCTTGATATTTTTGAAGATTTCCATTCAAGTAGCTTTGGTTCACTAAACCTTAGCTTACTTTCTCCTGTCGATGAGGATACTGGAGGTATGATGATTTTACTAGCTAAATTTTGAGCTAATGTTTCTTCATCAATTTTCTCGTACTTTTCTCCTTCCTTCATCTTTTCTACTATTTTTTGTAGACTGGAGATTTTGTTATGTAACTCTCGAAATTGTATTTCAAGGTCGATACTTATCTCTTGGAGATAAGCGATATTATAATTCTGTTGATGAATTATTGCTTTTACATTTTCAGCAAGTTTCTCAGTCGGACGATGAAAGCCAATAGCTTTAACATTTTCCTGTTTTACTTTTAGATCTACTTTTTGATTCATCCTATTCTGGAGATAAGAGTTTCTAAAAGCTTTTTCAAGTTTTCTTGAGTATCCCTTAGTTCTACTGCTTGCTGGTGAATATTATTTGCAAGATTTTCAGTGCGAACTAATTTATTTTCAATATCTATTAGATATTGTTTTTCTTTGAGATAATCTAGCTTGATTTCAAGTCTAGCTATTTTTGAATTTATTTCCTCAAGTTGATTAATCCTTAGTTTAAATCTCTCGAGTTGATATGTAACATTTTCAGAGGTTTTATCCTTAAATAAATGATCTAAGAACTCGATTAAGCTTGGTCTCGAAGGATCAAGTTCTTCTACTCCAATCTCTCTCTGGAGATGAATATGTTCGTCGTAGAGCCTATTTAATACTCTACAAACGTATTCAATGGAATATTGATTTTCTTGTATGTACCTGAATGAAAGCACACTTTCCACTTATCAGTTCTTTTTGTAGTACAAAAGGCTTGATAATTTTTTAGTTTGGATTCTCTCTTATTAGTCAAGAGAAGCCAACTTTGTGGCATAAATCTTTTTCTCACCTGCTTTTGAGCCAAGCAGACTCTGATACCAACTAGGGTGGATCTAACCGATGCTCAAAATATTAAGAGGTTTTTGGTCTTGTTCAAAAGTTTCTTGAAGAACTTCAATTTCTTCTCTTGATTCGTATATCCTTCTCTGCAACTGGAAAATAATATCCCAGTAATTTTTGATACTTCTAGGAAGCTTATCTCTTCTTTCTTTTAATTTCTTAAATTTTTCTTTTTCTTCTTGCAACTCTTTATATGATTGTTTAGCTTCTGCTAAATACTCTAATCTGGTAGCAATATATTCTCCAATAATGAAAAATTAATTGTTTACCTTTGAGCATAGATGATAGATTTATATATTTATATTATGGTAAATAAACAAATTGAAACTTATAGGCCCACTATGCTCCGTTAAAGTTAAAAAGACACAAAATTTACTAAAAATAGATGAAACTTGTTGAGGAGGTTCCGGTTGTGATTATTGGGGAAAAGCTATGTGACATCACCTAATTTGTCTTATAGTAGGATAGGCATAGTATGCCGTTCGGCACCCTAGAATTTTCTTGGTAAGAACCTAGTTCTCATCTAATGTTATTTCCTCTTTTAACTACTTCTTCTCACCAACTTCTGGTCTTTGTATTCATTAGCAAATAGCTCAGTGCTATTCCTTCCATTGGTTGTAGATTGATATTTATGTTAACACTCAACGCTGATATTAATAAATTGAAATTTCAAATGCAGGCATCACACCCTATGTAACCATATTACATTTTGATCCACCACAAGCCTTGACAGTCAAGTATGGAGGATTTCTCAGTCGCTCCTTTGTGTAAGTTCTTCTACTTTTTTTTAATCAAAATCTATATCCAATGCTCCACAAGACTGAGTGTTTCTATTCATTATCACTTTTTCTCAGGGATGATTTTAAGGATTACAGTGAACTTTGCTTTAAAATCTTTGGAGATAGAGTAAAAAATTGGATTACAATCAACGAACCTTTCATTGTAGCCAAAATGGGGTATGATCTTGGGATTGCTCCACCAGGCAGGTGTTCCATACCAGGCGGCGATTTCGATTATTGCACAGCTGGAAATTCATCTACAGAACCTTACATTGTGGCTCATAACCTTCTCCTTGCCCATGCCACTGTTGTTGAGCTCTATAGAGAGAAGTTTCAGGTGAGTTAAACTCTCAGGTTCCTAACTTCCTACGTACCATTAAATTTATAAGCTTTAGGATCACATATTTATGAGACTTCATTTTTTTATATATTAGACAATACAAGGTGGACAAATTGGATGGAGCCATGTAGGTACGTATATTGAGCCTTATTCACATTAAGCAAAGGACAAGGCTGCAGCTAAAAGAATATTGGACTTTGAACTTGGATGGTTAGTCACATATCCGCTATGATCCTGAGTACACTTGCTTATTGATTGAGCAAGAAGTCTCTCCTTACTTGCTATAAATCTTTCTCCTGCTTATATACTCATGGTGTTTCTTCTACTAGGTTCATGGAACCAATAGTATATGGACGTTATCCAAAGAGTATGAGGCTCTTGGTCAAGAAAAGGCTCCCCAGTTTTACGAAAGAAGAGAAGAAATTGATCAAGGGATCCTTCGATTTCATTGGCATCAACTATTATACCTCCAGATATGGTAAACATTCCAGCACGTCCACATATGCCACGCTTCTCTGGCATTAATGATCCTTTAGCCTCATCAGAGTTCAAAAGTAGGCTTCATACTACCTTTTTGATTTGTCTGTGTTGTTTGTGCATGGTTTTTTTTTTTTTTTTTCTGAACTTCTTTGCATATGATGGCTGCAGATGTAAATGGAGTCCCAATTGGTCCTCAGGTAAGAAAGATATTAGTGCAAAAATTTGACACCAAAAATAGCAATACTTTGTAAGAGATAACTTAGACATGTTGATTACATTGCAGGCTGATGGCAGCACGTTCATCTTCTCTTATCCGCAAGGTCTCAAGAAACTTTTGAAGTTCATGAAGCGAAAATACCAGAGTCCTAAGATCTACATTACTGAAAATGGAATTACAGAAGCAAAGAACGATAGGCGTGGACTCGATGTACCACTGAAGGATCCACACAGAATTGAATGCATTCTTCGGCATCTGTACATGATCAAGCAGGCCATAAAGTAACCATCCATTGACCTTATATATGATTTGACAGTATCCTGATTAGTTTCTAGGATTGAATGAACATCGGATAAATGATATTCATTTTAATACCTTGTCATTGTTGCTTTGCAGGAAGGGTGTGAATGTCGTAGGATACTTCCACTGGGCTCTATTCGATGACTTTGAGTGGGGAGAAGGCTACACCCCAAGGTTCGGGCTCTACTATGTCGACTATAAAGACAATCTTAAGCGCATTCCAAAAGAATCTGCTAAGTGGCTCCCTAAATTTCTAAAGGGCGAGGATGCTTCGTATGACAAGTTATATTAGATATAAGCTCTAGATGTACATGTACTCAAGCACAAACTATGCAGTGGTGTGGGGGAAGGGGGGAATGGTTAACAGTGGTTGAATATACAGTATATGAACAAGTTTTATAGGCTCTGGTTAATTTATGTGTCCATGGATCAAGTTGTACAATGTAATTTGAATGGGAAAAGTATCCAGAAAATAGAAAATTTGGTCCACGTTTGGTACCCAGGACTACATTACACCTTCTTATTTGTTAAGACTGTCATGCACTAATGTGAGTTGCCTTAAAATGTACTAATATTAACCCATATTTGGTGTTGCATGATATTAGAATATTTTACTTGATTTGTGATTTGGAATGATGATGTTATCTAAGGATGACTAATTTGAGTACCGATTATAACATCATCTAAGGAGACCAAAATGAAAATAAAGTTCTACGTAAACTTATTTATTTTAGTACCAAGTGACACCAAACATGATACTAACCAAACTGGACTCCTTATTTAGAACATTTAGTCTCAACAAATAAAGATACACTTGATGTCTACTACTTCCCAGAATTTAGATCAATGTAGCCAGCAGTATCAATATACGATGCCTAATGGCCTAACCTAATACTGAATACAACATAACTATGTAACATATTGGAAGAACCTAAGTGGATTGACAACTAATATGATGCCTAAATATTACTAGTATGATGCCTAATAGTAAACACATTCATTGTCGAAATTTTGACCGAGAGACTAGAAAAGGATGTTTTGCATGGGTTTCGGGTTTCGGTTTAGGACAAAACGCACCTAGGTCTGTCTCAGAGTAGTTTCACAACCCCACAACACAAACAGAAGCTTCCTTTCACGACCAAAAAAAAAAAAAAGCTTCCTTTCTTCTTAAAAAAAAGAAAAAAAATAGAAGCTTCCTTCTCCAAAAAAAGAAAGAAAGAAGAAACTGAAACAGAAACTGAAGGCTCAGAAAAGAAGCCTATGAACTTGTCCGACAGAAAAAAAAAAGAAAAAAAAAAAAAAGAAGAATCGTCCTCGTATCAAAAACAAGAAAAGAAGAAGAACAACGCGGTCAAAGCCTAACCTAATCCCTCTGGCGAGTTAACATCTTCCTTCAGAGCTTGGCTTCGATCACTCTCAATTCAACCCAGATCCGATCTCTTCCTAGGTGCTCTTTATTTTTATCTTACATTCCTGAATCTCTATTTCATTGATATGCTCAATCTGATTGATATATATATTTTTTGGTTTTTACATTTCTTTTGACATCTGGTACCCTGAGATCAATTGAATCTCTGGTTTTTTTATATTTGGTGTTTTCAGATTAGAAACAATGTATGCATAGTTGTTTGGACTAGCTACGAATAGGAATGAATACTTCATTGATATGAATCAAAGGGATACATCATGTTTTGCTGAAACTGAATGCTCTGGTTGAGAATTGAGATGGTAGCTTTTCGATAAAAGATTTGAAATAACCTGGTTAGACAAGTTATCTCTGATTTTTTTAGTTTGCTCTATTAGAATTCTGGATGGATGAAATCTCAATCTACTGAAAAATCTTTCTCCAAATGGCTGCAAGCAAGTGTGCTTATTCATCTTTGATATGCCTTTTATCTCTCGTTTTACTGTTTGCTTTTGAAATTCTGCATACCGAGGTTTAATTTGAACTTAAATATGTTTCCCTTGGAAGTTTGAGACGGTTGTTATTTGACTGGAGAATGTTTGTCTGAACATAGGTGGCTTCATCACCTCAAATCCAACTAAACAATCACATACAAGCTATGTTGCACGGAGTGTCGGAGTGTCGGAGTGTCCGACGCTCTGACACGCCGACACGACGACACGACGCCCGACACGGTTAAATACGTGTCCGACACGCCACGTGGTGTGTCCGAAAAAGTTGACTTTTCGGACACGTCTCAGACACGTTGACCGGTTCCGACACGGCATTCCGACACGCCACGTCAGCGTTTCAGACTTAAAAAAAAAAAAAAAACTTCGTTATTAACTTGGAGGTCACCGGAAAATCTCAAAACTTCTACTCTTCGATTCTCCCTCCTCAAAGCTCGTCGTGGACAACCAAAGACATAGATAGGTTCTCCAAGTCGAGGTGAAGCTACCAACATCATCCATGCCTGTCGCCGTGGCCGGATTCGAAAAATCACCGACAAACCCAGAAAAGCTTCTTCTTCTTCGAATCTCTCTCTCCTCAGCTTCCCATGGAAATCCAATATTAAAGCGACGTCGGGGAGGACGAGAAGAAGCTATCCATACCAGTCGTGCTCGTCGTCGTGGCCGAAATCCAAAGATCGCCGGCGAACCCAGATTTTCTTCCTTTGCTTCTTTTCTCTCTTGCCGGAGCTCCTCTTCGTAATCCAACATCACAGCCACGTTGGGGATGACGTGACTAAGCCGTAGCCACCGGTTGGACGTCAGGAGATAGCCGAACAACAGAGAACTCCTCCAAGCTCCTCCGTTGCAAAGCAGCTCAAGACCGAGTCAATTTAGGCTCGAACTGATTGAGTCCAAAGTCCAAACTGATCCACAATTCGTATATACTCCAAAATATACGACCTAGATCTTGCAGTCTAATAAATCAAACGGTCCAGATCAAGCCACCTTAAAAATCTATTTTTAATAAAATTTTAGATAATACCAACTTCCAAAAATCATTAAAAATAGCTCCGAAAAATCCTATGAACTCGTAACGACGTCTAGATTAATCCTATGAACTTATTTCATATTTTAGTATATTTTTTGTTTATTAAAAATACATAAATATATAATTTTGTTTGCCGTGTCCAAGCTGTGTCGGAAACTCAATTTTTGAGTTTTGCCGTGTCGGCGTGTCGTGTCGCCGTGTCCGTGTCCGTGTCCGTGCAACATAGCATACAAGTCAAGGTATGAGAAATTCCACATGTTCTCTATGTCGTTCACTATTATGCAAATAATGAATTTTCTTATGCTAAATAGGCACGTAGTCTCTTATTTATTTACTAAATCATTTATTTAATGTATGTGCTTAACTGAAAATAATATATGAATCATGATGGCTTAATTACATCAAATTATATGGAAGTGTGACATGTGTATGAAGTTATGAACAAGGCTTGTTCTGATGATTTGGTTATGAGAAATTGCCCTCTGCTTTACTGAAGATAAGTTTTCTACACTTTCTGGACAAATAAATTTACAGCACTGTTGTCCAAATATGAGTTCCTCTTTTGATTGGATAGCTGTCGTCAAATACAGTTATATCCCAGTGCTAAGATAGTTTCTTAAAAGATGTAAGAAGCTAGGAGTACAATTTTTTGAATTCGTGGTAGATTTTCAAATGGAATTGGAATGCTTTCGTTTGCATATTCCACGATGATGTTGTGTTGCTCTTTGGGTTATGCTTACCTACATGGGAGATACAACTCAATTTGTTCTTAGCTTTTGAGATTGAAGTGCTGAGATTGGGGTAACATGAAGTTGGACTATCACGTACCTACCTGGGTTATAAATAATTGCTTCTGTAGATATTGCTTATAGCTAAATGTTCTTTTTTTTATGCAAGAAGCAATTATTCCTAAACAAGGTAGTGGTAGTGGTTATTGCTTCTGGTAAACATCATTACCTTTCTAAAAGCAGGGTAAACATCATTACCTTTCTAAAAGCAGAGGGATCAAAATGTGCTTGGCCCTATTACTTCATCTTCTTTTATTTTTTTTCCCTTTTCTATCTGACTTCTTCAAGACACTCTTAAATGGTAGATTTTTCATTTACCTATCAGAAATTTTTGGAAGTTGGTGTTCAAATGTGTGACTATCTTCTATCATTGTCATTCTTCGTATTATGTATAGTTTCTGCGTCTGATTTTAGACTGAAATCTACCCTAAAAGAAGTATTGTAGCTGTGGTTATCTTAGGAGGAAGTATTTTAAATAGTAGAATTTTGTTACACTTTTTCCTGTGTAAATTAAGAGGCCGCATCTTTTGTTTCATGGGACCATCTGTTATGGAATGTACAAGATTTCACACTAATTTTGTTACAAGCTTGTTTATCCTAAAAAGTTAAGAAATTATGTACTAGATTGGAACCTTTCATCTAAATATCATAGAAAATTCATTAATATTAATGTCACTAGATGCCATATTGTTGCACCTCTATATTATTAGGGCCTTGGCATTCTGTTGCTACTACTTTCAGTCCTCTGCTGAGTTGTGACTGAAATTTTTCTCTGCTGCAGGCTATGATTTCAGTGGTTGATGATGCAGCAGGTGATATCTACACCGAGAACAACAACCCCCCCGGGGCTGCAATGAGGTCCGACTATGGATACAATTCCTTGGATTCGGGTTTTAATGAAGAAAGCAAATCTGATTGCTGGCCTGTTCTTGCTCATTGTAGCTATTAACAAGTCAAGGTCTGTTCTTTTTTGTTTCACTGATAGTAGCTTTTAAAGATTTGAAGATTTTTAGCTGTAGAGATTTCAACATGAATAGATTACAGTAAATCTTCAAATCTCTATCCCCTATCCTGATTGTGTTCTAGCTGTAGCATTTTTTATATTTTTTTTTAAATTATAAAAGAAAAATAGATGACCCCATAAGATATTGGTTTATTTGGCAGTCTTGATGAGGATCCCAAAACTTGATGGTGTCGGTTCAAGAGAGAGGACGACTTGCTTTTCAGAGAACCTTATCTTCTAATGCTTGGGGATGCAGAGAGGAAGATGATTTGAAATTCATATTCTGTTACCGCCATCGAAACTGTGATATCAGCAAACATTCGTTTGACATAAGTTGGACTAAGGTGTGCTGTTTTATTACTTTTATCCCATATCATCAGTTTAGGTATTAATCTGATGACTTTTCAAGTTCCCGTCATGATTTAGTTACTTACCTTAAGTTGAGGCGAACTAAACAATTACTGGTTTAGTCATGAAAAATAATAACATTGATTGGTTTTGTTATTTTGTACTGATACAGTAATTGTATACTTGCAGGAACCCATCAGCTGGTCTGGTCGTGCAGAAGCAGAATCTATCATCAAACAAGCGTGGGCGCAACCTACTACTGGAAACATGCTTGGTCAAATTGCTTACAAGATTCAGAATGCAGAAAGTAATTAAGCTTATGGAATGGCATAAAATTGATTTCAACAAACACAGGAAGGAAGCAAGAATTATTGAGGAAAAGCTGAATGATTTGATGAGGCAACCATATTCTCTACACCAGTATGAAGAACAAAAAACAGCTTCACATTCTGCTTAGTAGGATCTTAGCAGCGCAAGAAAAATATTGGAGACAATGATCGCGCATTACCTGGCTCAAAGATGGAGATCGAAACTCTGCGTTCTTCCATAGACGAGCATGTAACAGGAAAAGCAAGAACACCATCAAAGGTATAATTGATGAATCAGGAAACTGGACAACAAACCCAGAAGACATTGAGAGAGTTATTATTCAATACTTTAGTACTATCTCAAAGGTATAATTGATGAATCAGGAATCTGGACAACAAACCCCGAAGACATTGAGAGAGTTATTATTGAATACTTTAGTACTATCTTTAGTACAGAGCAGGTTAATGCCACTGCTTTACAAGAAATACTCAATGTCACACCTTCTAAGGTGACGCGAGAGATGAATGCTATACTTCTTATGCCATATACGAACGAGGAAATCAGACAAGCGGTTTTCCAAATGCATCCCTCCAAAAGTCCAGGTCCTGATGGTATGATTCTTTCAGAGGTACTGGAAAACTGTCTCTAATAATGTTTGTCATGCAGTACAAAATCTATTAGAGAATGGAGAGATGTGGTTTGAATCAAACCATACACATATTAATACCAAAAGTTGATTTTCGAAGGAACCTGCTCATTTTCGCCCTATAGCATTATGCAATCTCATTTGCCGAGCTGCATCTAAACCTTCACCAACAGATTAAAGCTATGCTTGCCGAATATCATCTCTCCATTACAAAGTGCATATGTGCCGGGGTGTTGAATCTCGGACAACACACTTGTGGCTAATGAGGTTGCGCATTTTATGCACAAGCTTCGACATCAGCAACATGGTTTCTTCTCGATGAAATTAGATATCAGCAAAGCATATGACAAAGCTTGAATGACCTTTTTTGCTAGCCATATTATCCATGTTATGTATCCAAACTGTATCTTATTCTATCTTAGTGCATGGTGAGGAATCTGCTCGCATCAAGCTGACAAGGGGCATCAGACAGGGAGATCTCCTCTCTCCTTATCTGTTTATTCTATGTAGCGAGGGTTTGTTGTCACTAATCTCTCATTCTGTTAGTAATGACACTGTTCAACGAATCACTATGTGGCCTCAAGCTTCTACTGTAACATCTTGAAAATTTGATTTTCTATTTTCGAAAGGAAAAAATTTTCGAGCTATTTAAATTTGAAAATCTATTATTCTTTAATTTTTTTGTGGTTTTCGAAAATTATTTTAATTTTTGGTTTGTCAAAAATTTATCTTTCAAGTCCATAGGATTAAACTAGAGGTCGTTATGAGTTTGTAGGATTTTACGGAAACGTTTTCGGATATCAGAGCTATTTTTAATGATTTTTGGAAGTTGGTATTATCTAAAAATTAATTAAAAATAGAATTTTAAAATCAATGAAATCTGGGCCATTAGAACTTAGAACCGCTGAATCTCAGCCGTTGGATGGTTTATATGTATAGGAGAGAGAGATTAGAAACAGATCAGTTTCAGACCCAGACCGGGTCAGTCTCGACCCGAATAGTAGCGACGGGTGACCCGACTGCCGCTTCGTCCTCCGGCGACGGCGTGGTTGAAGGCCTGTCGAAATAGCTTCAGCTCGAGGTCGTGGTCGTGGTCATGTCCATGTCCATGTCCTTTGTTTTCAGATAAGAGGTCTGGAGAGAGAGATTCGAAGTGGAGAAGGAGAGGCTGGGTTCGCCGGCGAGTCTCCGATTCCGGCAGCGTAGAGGTGTCTCACTGGTATGGATAGCTTCGTCTCGATTTCAGGAACCCTTCCATGGTATTCGATTGTCCACGGGATAAGTCAGGAGGGAGAATCGAACCTCAGAAGTTTTTAGGGTTTTCCGGCAGTGTTCTTCGGTTTCCGGCGACGTTTGGTTTCGATCAAGGTATGAAACTTGGTCCATTTGTCGAGCTCTACCTGTTTATAATTGAAAATGAGTTTTGTTGAGTTTGGAGGAAGTTGGGTTTTTGGCAGTGGAGGACCGCCTTGTGTGCTGCTGTGCACGGCGGCGGTGAAGGTGTTCTGATTGTTATCTGGTTTCGGATTTTCATGCAGTTGAATTGATGAGTGTTTTCTACGAATTTTCCAAAGTTGGATTCGAGTCCATCCAGCAACTATTCTATTTCTAATGATCTTGCCAAGCTCACGAAAATCCAGAAACATCTGCATTCCTTAACAACACAATTCTATTTCAACTTCTGTTCCTCAAATCACCAAACGCACAGCCAAACTTCCTTCCCAGTTCTAATAACAGGGCTCAACTTCCCATCACCCAATTCTCATCTTTTTACCAATCAAGCTGTTATATTCAGGTGATGAGATTTGGTTATTTGGATATCTCTATTAATAAAGCCAGAAGGAATTTGGGAATGGAGTTTATTATTCTTCACCTATACCTGCATATTGTGTGTAAGGATAGGATAGTCATTTCGAAACACAGAAGAAACGGGAAGAGAGGATTCCGTGGGAGAGAAGAGGAAAGGAAAAACTAAAAGGAATGAAGGACGCAGTTGCACGATCTCCCGACTTGAGAAGAACTGCCAGACACGATCTCCACACTGCCGATAACTGCAACAAGGACGTGTGGGTACAAATGGATACATCAATACTTATCCCGGTTTCGATCTGCATTGCGTGCCAAAAAGGAAACGAAAGAAACAAAAAATATCAGAGCAAAATCAAATTCAAAAGGAGGAGAAAATTCTTATCAGCAGAGGTCGGAACTAATAAAATGGATTTCGGTCGCGATTATGGTAAGTCATTTTGATTGTGGTAATCAGATTTGTCAAATTCGGTCATGGGTTTTTATTGGGGTTCCGGTGATTGGGGATTTGTATTTGGGATTGGAAGAGAAAATGTTGAAATTTCGGGATGAATGTGATACTGGTTCCATTGGGTGGATTCAAAAATATGGGGGTTTGGCTTGGAATGTATAGAATCGACGGAGATTATTGATTTCCAATGTTTAATTTCAGTTGTTGGCGATTTGCAGATGAACCCAGAATTTGTAATTGTTGATTAGGGCTACGAATGCGGGGATATGAATGGTGGGAGACACATATTATTTTCGTTCTGGTGTTGGATTACTTTTTTGACTCACTTTACGACTTCCAATTTCTTTCATCGCATTTCTTTAAAATCTGCTCCTTCAGACCCATCTCTATACTTTCTATTAAATTCTTCTAATGTATAGACCTTTGGTTTTGTAGAAAGAGAACTGATGATGAAAACATTGTAGGTTCCATCTCACAAAGGCTAACAACTGCTCATTCATTACTCCACTGCAGAATTTTGTGGTCTATGCATGCTTAATTGAGAAGGTATGTGTACTTAAATCTAAGGTTGTATAATTAGTACAAGTCTTGCATAAAGTGATTTCTTTTTGCATGAATCCTGTAGTGGAGTTCTGTAGTGTAAAAGTCCGGTATATAATTTAACTCAAAATCACTTCAAAAAAATATACATATTTGTTCATCTTCTGTGTTATAGGTACAAATTATGAATATTCAGACTGAAGTTGGTGGAGTTTTGTTTTGCTACTGCTAACGGTTTCCTGCATTATAGCCCATCTTAGTCAGTACAACTTCTATACTTTCAGTCTTTCTGATTGTAAATTGATAATGCTAAGTTGTAAATGGTGAGTTACTAATTTAGTAGTTGAATGCCTTTGTGTCTCCCACCATTTTAGTAAGTCAGTTTCCTGCAATGTTTACCTTTTACTGACTTTCTCACTTCTCGAGAGCCTAATGTGTACCAAGTTGATGGTGTCTGATTTCTGAGATATCAAGTTGTGTTGATTTGATTTCAGAAAAAAAAAAAAATTGAAGAGGTTCTTGCTTTCTGCTGGTACTGATACAACCCATAAAGCATGTTCATGCTTTGTTATTTGATGTGTTTGTCATTTTGGTGAAGACTTGCACATTAACAATTTATATTCACATGATCACTATAATATGTGTTGGCTACAGACAAAGGTGATTTTAATAAAAACCACTTAATAGGCATGTTTCAATGTTGCTTTTGATTATGGCCTTACATTGGTCTTGCAAAACGTCAACGAAAATTATATACCAACTCTACATTATGGTATCCTCTGAAGTTCAACTTTGCTATTCCTGACTGCAAGTTCTTAGTCAGTCTACTTTGTTCTCTATATTAGCTCATGGTAGCTGACATCTATACTCTAAAATTCTTCTACTTTTAACACCCTTGCAGCAACTTCTTCACAAGTTTTGGTGCCTGCCATATTAATTGTTCAAGTTTTATTACTTGTTATTTATATACAGTGCATGTGTTTGTGAATTCCACTGTTCTTGAGTTGAACTGGGTTATATTGTTTGTAGACCAAAATATTAGGGAACTTGGCGGTACTCGAGTTGTTGGGGAACTTGCGGTTAACTCGGTTTGAGTGAGATTCACACAGCATACCGAGAAAGTCTAAGCCTAAAGGCTGTACAATCTCTCCCGAGAAGCTGACAAGAGGATCGTGGTTGTTGTACAGTTTAGCTCGGTCACGCCTGAGCTCTCTGTAGCAATCGGCAAACATTACATTGACTGCAGCTCCTGTGTCCACAAGGGCCCTATGGCACCTGTAATGATCCACTTGGACATTGATTATGAAGGGTTCATTGTGATGGCAATTTATCGTGTCTTCTTTCTTGGAAAATGATACACGGTCCCATGTTGATGGGGTAGTGGTGACACCTGAGGCAAACTAATTTGATTCCATTTACTAATTAACCTGTTGAATAGTTCAGTTATTGTCTATTGGACTTTTGATCAGTTGATGGAAAATGATGAGTATGCAAACGCCGCTTTTGGGGCTTGCTGGAGTGACCATTCAGTATTTGTGGCGTCAAGCATTATGGAAAAGTGGCTAGGTTGGTTTTCTATCACTGGTTTAAGATAGTGACTGGTGGTGTGTCCCTAATGTCCTCTTCTGGCCCGTCTGAGTGTTTAATTATCGTTAGCACATGGATAGGAGCTGATACATTGTAATCCTTTTTGTTGTAAGTGCAGGATTAAGAAATAATCACCTCAAACTTCAGTCAGCCAGGCAAATGGCACTTCAACTGGGTTTACATTGTGCAGTAAGTACAGAATACTACGATAACATAAAAGTTGAAGCAATTTTAAGTTTCCGTGGTAATTTGCTCAACTTGTTTGCTCTTTATTTTCCCAGGTGGGTTGCATTCAGGTGTGAGACATAAAGTTGGTTTTCCGGAAGTTGCGTTGAATGAATCTCTGAAGGTTGCTTGGTGAGCTTGACATGAAACATGGTGCAAGTGTTTCCATTCTATCGATCGCAAGAGGTGCGCGACCACAAAGGACTTTTCCTTGCACACCTTTTCCTTTTCAAGAAGCGGCTCGACTGAGCAGGAGTTGCAGTGTTGCTTAATTTTAGTTTTTGTAATTGTTATAAAGCTTGTAATTCCACGAGCATTGGGCATTTTCAACCTCGCTAACTTGCAAAGCCAAGTCTAGCTAGCACGTCGCTCAATGGTACTCTATCTTTCTCTGAATCTTTGGTATTTGGCGATTTGATATAATTACATCATGTGATTACACGGTTATGTTGATCCTTTTAACAAAACTGTTGCTGTTGCATCATATGTAACCAAGATTTTGCTTCAAGAAAATGTGTAGATCATAGCTTTACAAGGTTTCACTGTTAGTACAATCAAGCTGCCTGTAGCTAAGAACTTTTGTCCACCCTCTTATGCATTGAGTTGTCCGTAGTAGCTTGGGAGGGACTTGAATTTTTGAGGAGGAATCAATGACCTTGTGCTTGATGTCCTCGAGAGCGAGATTAGAGGCTTGCTTGAGCAGGGACTGTTGGATAGTAAGCACCCTCAATGCCTTGATGAGCGTGTTACTCATAGTTCACCCCATAGTTAGAAGTTGGAAACTCAATGTAGAAGTCCTTGGGGTATCACTAAACTAGTATTGAGAGCAAGCTTTACCATAACACTTAAAAGTACCCAGTTTTAATGATTGAGGTACCTGTCAAACCAAGTGACAGCAGCATGTAACTACTCCAGGCTTTCCAAGCTTATGAGATTTCTTGTACGTTGGTGGTATCGAAACTGTATATGTTGTGTTAGGGGCAACCCCTATGATATGGTGAAATTGGTAGACGCTACGGACTTAATTGGATTGAGCCTTGGTATGGAAACCTACCAAGTGATAATTTTCAAATTCAGAGAAACCCTGGAATCAAAAATGGGCAATCCTGAGCCAAAACAAGGATTGTCCTTTTTTTTAATAAGAAGGGAGTTTTTAGATAGAATGTCATCATAATTTCACTATAGGCCTCCTAGCTGATAATTTTATGATAGGCCTCTCCTATAGTATATAATAGAAGGGGTTTTATTTTTTGTTTTCTTATAACCTAGAAATATCTACAATGAAACTGCAGAACATATTTCTTATATATAGCTAATTACTATGCTTCTACCTTTTTTAACCGACTGCTTTTACCTTTTTTCAGTTACAGATGGAAACGGGTGTATAGCGGCTGGGAATGATCACTAAAGGGCCAGCTGAAGTACCAAGTGTACAGAAGACTTAAAGGTGGCAAGCATTAAACCATTTTATTTCTTTTTGTTTGAAAGGCAAAACAGGAAGATCACAACTTAAAACCTCTAGGACCATCCCTGATCATGATTAAACCAGATGATTACTTTTTTACTTTAGCATCTGATACAGCATATGAGATACTTCAGCTATTACCTCATGATCTTTGTATGGTTTGTGTTGCGAATTGTCCTTACTATACAATAGTTAGAATTCAGATGATTACTTTGCTGAGTTTTTCACTTTAGCATCTGATTCAGCATATGAGATACTATTACTTAATGATCTTTGTATGGTTTGTGTTGCGAATTATCCTACTATAGAATAGTTAGAATTCAGGGTGGTCTTTCGCTGATTCCTTGTTTCTCTTGCCTATACCCATGTCTATGATGATTCTATAGCCAAAGGAAGGAAGTATGTTTCTCAAGTTTGTTAGGCAAAGGAATATGAACTCAACTTGAGCTCTGCATCTTCTAGCTATTCCTCCCTTTATAAGCTTGCATAAGGCAGCTGTGCTTGGCAGAGCTATGCTACGGCCAAAAGGGCTTCCAGCTGCCTATGTGATTTGAAACTATGAGCCTATATATTTAGAGAGAACTAATTGTGCTTGTTGGCACCCCTAACAAATATTTGGTGAATGCTCAACCGAGTTTTCTATGCGAAAGTTCTTGTATGCACCTAGGTTCAAGTGAACCAAGTGTCAAAATTTAATCTCAACCGTTCATTAGATCTAGTTTTTACATGGCACTAACACCGATATTGACACCGTTAAGAGTATTAAAAAAATGAATAATGGTCAGCACAGTAAAACTCATAAATGCTAATATTTAATTGATCAAATTTACCCTGTTTAGATATGCGGACGAATGATGGAAAGTCCATAGGCACAAGCACTTTTATTAGGTGCCTGCCTGCCTGGTTCAAACCAGGAACAATGATCTAATTTATTTTTAATTTATTTCCTTAATGAACTTCATTAACACCTTATTACAAACTACAATAATTACAAAAAGTTGAAATTAAAGTTTCTTATTTTCTATTGACATTTATAATTTTAGAAACTTATTATACAAAATTTCCTTCGTGGATTCAAGCCTCAATATAATTCTATCACTTTAGACTTCTATGATTTAAAGTGAGAAAAATCTAAACATTGAAACATACAATTGTTGTAAATAGAAAAAAGTTCTTTAAAAAAATTAACATAAACCTTGCCTTTCTTCATTAAAAACTTATTTTACTTATGAGAAACGCTTTAGAGCTAACTGGTTAGCTTCATAATACGAAACTAATAGTCTTTTATTTCAAGTTTTCGGTCACATAGTGACATATTCACCTTTGAGTTAATAGTTCATTATGAGTAGATTAATTTTGAAAAGGGTGCGTCTATTGCCACCCCACAAACCACTTTAATCATCCCACACGTTGTTGATTTATTGAATGACTAATATACCCTAATGTAAATTTACAGCAAAGGACAATAAGTTATTACAAATTTTTTTTTTAGATAAACACGTACTTCATAAACCTTAACTCCTAATTATCATATTCGATCTTTCTATGAAGTCTGAAGAAGACACTACATTCAACTGAAGATGAGGTGAACTGTTTATATATATATATATATATATTTTCTTTTTTTTTCTTTATATGTTTCGTCTATTCCTTTACTCATTATTTCTCATATTTATTTTATATGTAAATTTTCATGTCTAGTCGCTCACTTATATATATTCGATTTGTTTTTTTTTTCATCGGCGTCAAAGCTTTTTCCAAGTAGAGTTTACAGACATTGTGCATCTTGATATCGACGGATACCAATGAGTTGTTAAGTTTGAGAGTTTTTTCTTATTCTTTAATTGAGATTTATACTTTAATATGATTTTTATTGTTCAGTTTGTGATTCCACTTACCCAAATGATATTAATCTTATGATTTTCTTCAATTTATTTTGTTTTTGGAGTTCAATGGTTATCAGAAGAGGCTAATATTGTGTGTATTACAAATCGATGAATAAAGTAAATGTAAAATTAAAAAATATATAGGCGGGGTGAGAAGAGATCAAATGTAGGGTGAATAAAGCAAATCTGAAATTGAAAAAAAATATATGTAGGGTGAAAAAGAAAAATTAGGGTGAACAAAGCAAATATGTGAAAAGGGTATTTCAGGTATTGTAAATGGGTGAACAAAGTAGACCTGTAATTAAAAATATATAAGTGGGGTGTGAAAAGAACGTGGGGTGAACAAAGTAGTTTGTACGTGGGGTGGCAATAGACGCACCCTTTTAAAAATTTTCAACTAAAATCATTTGAATTTTTCATAATTTTATAATTACGAACATGAATGGTTCATGTCGGACATATTTGATATTTAGTGCATATGGTTAACTATATGGATCAATTTGAATAATGACGAAATCCAATATTTTTTTCTTTCTTTTTTGCAATATCCATATTTTATTTCTCCTTTATTACATCCATCGTTTATATTGCATGGCCTATTTACTCTAAACTCAATGAATTTGGAAGATATAGTTTTTCATATTATTAATAAACAAGACATAGACCACATATAATTTGTTTTATCCAATGTAAAAATTTATAAACGGACACATAGCGATGTATACATGTAGCTACGTACATTGTTAAAAAATTAATCAAATCCAACTTCATTTCAACATAAGTATTTATTTTGTTAAAGTTGACCATGTAAATAATGAGAATATGCAAATAAACATGTATCAATGATCGCATATTAAACATGTATAAAATAAACATGCAAATTAAGACTTACATTGTTGTAGATATAAAAGATTTTGTGCAAATCCGTAATATTGAAACCGAAAATTGGTATAAATTTGAATATGTGACGCATAGTAAAAATATTATTTATAACAAAAATTTCTATTAATATCCGGTTATATTTGCTTAGAAGAAATATATGACCCACATTAGAAGTGACATAAAGAACTCGTTATGTGCCAACAAATAAAAACACATTGCACGTCCTAAGCATGTGTTACGCGCGCTAAAGGATACTATAATGTTAAACAATGGATTTGATTTAACAAATTTTCGACATCAGTCCACTATGTCAATTTTGTCACCTAAATACCTAAAAAAGAAAAAAAATAAGTACCCTGGCCCTTGTTAATATGCCAGGAACCACCTTATCAACAAGGGATAAACAAGTAATTTATTAAATAACACTTTTGATTATATGATCTAATCTTGAAGATAATATTATATTGAGATGATGATGTCGTGAACCAACATTATCCTATAATCTCTCCTAAAGGAAGTTATGACATAATACATATTCAGTATTCATTCCCAGCAAATCCTAAAATCATGGCGAAGATGGACTCAGTGCAATTCAATGGAGATTCAATCGACTCAATGAGATTCAAAGATGGAGGACCGATCCGGATCGCTGGTCGCTGGCAACATCAGCGTTTCCTGTAGCAGCCACAGCCCATACATTCGATCAAAATACTCTCTCTCTCTCTCTCTCTCTCTCTCTTCTCTCTCTCTCCTGAAACAGTAGTTCATCTTCATCCTCCTCGATTGTTACCCTTTCAGAAAAGAAAAACATACCCTTTTCATTTTCGATTGGATCATACCGAGCTCATAGTTCTCTCCTGAAACAGTAGTTCATCTTCATCCTCCTCGATTGTTACCCTTTGAGAAAAGAAAAACATACCCTTTTCATTTTCATTGGATCATACCGAGCTCATAGTCAGATAACTTCCTCCTCGATTGAGTAGTTACCCTGGTTTAATTTCATAAATTGAAACGGGTTAATGGGATTCAAAAGATGGAGGACTGATCCATCTCCATTCTCCAGTCATGATCGCCGCCCTCGTTCTCAGTCCAGTGGCGGAGCCAGGATAAAAATGTCACATGGGCTACTGGTAACAGATGAAAAAAATTCTTACACTAACAACTTTTTTTAGGAAATGCTAACTTCATATAATCGTATTTGTTACGAATTTTGAACGCTACGACCATAGACCTACTCCACTAAAACCGACAGCACCCGATCACTTCTCCTTTTATTAGTTCAATTGTAATATTTTCTTTCCCTGAATTGAATGGAGGAACCATGGATCAAAGAGAAAGGAGACTCATGAAAGGAAGAATAGTCAATTTCCAAAAGAACAGAGATGCAGTGCAGCAAGTAGTTTGCTGCTACACGGGATGACTTTTGTTTGACAAGGTTTTGCTTTGTCCTAGTGAAAATCATGAATCTGAGCTTTGTGCTGATAATGAGTCGTTTAAAACATCAGGAAATGAGAAGTTGCAACGTAACAAGCAGCCAAAAGGATTGAAGGCAAAGCGACATAAAATTGGTGCCCACCGAAAGATCATCCGATCAGCTTGCTGCCCATCATATGCCTATATCTCAGATGTGATGTAGGTTTTTTTCTGGATTTTCAAAAACTCACCTAGGCTCCAGCCCAGTCAAGACCGGGCTGGCTCCGCCACTGTCTCTGTCATGATCGCCGCCCTCGTTCTCTGTCATCTTCTCTCCAGTCAGTAGGGTAATAATGAGATAGGTGATTTTATTTTTACTGCGTTTCCAGTTTTTTTTTTTAAAGTCTGCTAACCTAACGGTGGTATAGTTCAAGTGCATCATGGTCCACTAAATCCGTTTTGCTTTTTTATGAAGTATTCTTGTTAATTGATTCCAATTTTGGATTAATGGATGATAATTGTTCACGCCGATCAATATCCTTTCTATGGCTTTTCAAGAGCATCATCAACTTCATTTCTTATTGGTTCTTTTCAGGGTTAAGGCCACATGATCCCTATGTGACATTGGTAGACGATTGGCACGACAAGGCATGATTGTCAATGCAACCCGTTAAAAGCAAGTAATTGTGATTTCGAAACACGAAGTATAAGTTGGTTGAGATAGTAGGAGGGGTACTTTGCTAAGAAGAATGAGGTCCTCACGTTGTCAATTTGCATTATCCCTAATTTGCAATTGCGTCAATTTAGCTCTTAAACTAGGTAAAAACTGCCGATTTACACCCCCTTCGTCAAAATTAACGCTTGTCATCCAATTACAAGTCACATGTCAAAGTAGCTACACCCATCCCCTTGCCTGAAGCAGCCTGTGCTGTCCTTACAAAACCCGCCAACATTACCTTCCCCATACTCGCCGCTACAAACAAGAGTTGGGGCTCAAACGAGTGAGAGAAGTTTTTTTCATATTTTTTTTATCAGGTATTACAACTTAGTGAGTTAATTTATAACCTCTTACTTACTAAAATGAGATTATGCCGCTAGACCAAATGGTTTTAAACTTGATTCTAAGCACTTGATTGTTTTTTTTTGTTGAAAATAGATCTTTATTACGGGAGATTAACCTTGATTGTTGAATTAAAGTTTAAAAAACAACAATATATCCCTACAACAATTAACACAATTAACACACGAAATATAAGGAAATCTAGTATACCGGTTTGGCCTGCATTACCATTTGATGATTTGATCAGCAAAAATCAAAATCCGATTTGGTGCATCACATAACGAACGAGAACACGAAAGCATATCTATACTTTCAAAATTCTGTAGATATTAAAAGTAGGGGTGTCAATTCCACTTGAAAATCAAAAATGGTTACACTTGCAAGGATCTGTTATTATGCTTTGTTCCTGCGCACTACCTATCAAGTCCATTTGCTTATCCCAACTATCTGCATCTGAGGACCTCATAACTAATCCTTCGGTTAACTTGCTTCCCTAGGGAAATAGGTTAGGTAGTGAAAAAGGGTATAGGTTCTAGGCACCAGCAGTGCTCCAAGAGTGATTGTTTCAGCACCTGCAAATGAATTTGATCTTCTATCTCAAAGAGTAATGCAGTACCATACTATTTTTCTCATTAATTTATATCTCAAAGACCGTCTTGGCTATGGTCATGCTTTACAGATATACTTGAAATGCTACCATAACTAATTTTCACCTAATCTGTTGTTGTCTATTCAGTCAAACAGATGCCAAAGATCAACCCTTCTTTCAAGGCAGCACTGAGACTTTTCACAACGGGCGAAAGCCTGACACAAACAAACCTCTTTCACAGAAGCTAATTTTCCTTCAAGCAGTGTGAAATACTTGAATGGGTGCATGCTTCTGTATATCCAGTAAAATGGTAAAATGCTTGTCTTTACACGCTTCAAGTTATTTCATCAGTGTTCAAATAGTAACTAAACTTACAAGAACAGAAACAGACAGGACTTCCTGTATATTTTTAAACAGAGAACAGACTCCTTTTTTCTTTTCCCTTCTTTTTGTGTGAAATGCCTGTAACAGTATGATGTACTTTGTAGATCAGATTTTGTAACATGTGCCAAAAACAACTTGAGCTGTGCATGCGGCATCTTCAATTCTTGCCGGCTTACTCTTCCATGTCATCAGTATGATCATCCCAGACAAACCTATCAGTAAATGTAATAGTTAAGAACTTGTATATTATTACTTCAAATCTAGGTATATATAAAACAAAAATACCATAAAAGGTTAAATCATAATTCTTTTAATAGATGTGAGTTAACAAACTAAAGCAATCTGGTCCTTAAAAACCATTTCATAAAAAATGAACTCCAAACCCTGGTAAGTGTCCCCATTTGTTCTGTACTTATGTCTGTATATGATGACAGGCTATCTAGAAGCTCCCTATTATATGATAGGTAGCCTATCATGAAACTTGTATTGTTTTAAGCAGTCTAGATTTCAAGATTTGAATAAAATCTGTTTCACAGGATTGCGTGCATTTGGTGGTTGCTGCTGGCACTGCTAAATTGCAAGGTTGTCAAGGACATGGCTGTATATTCAAATGCCAGATTGTATACCACTAATAGATTATAAAGAAAATTTAAGCTCGGGAAGGCTGGACTGGATTCTCTCACACTGCTGTAACTGAGTTTGACAGGTTAGTAATCAACTTCGGTATTTCTAGTTGTGTGGTGCATATTGATATGCCCTTACCCCTTATGGACTTTCTATAGAATATCTAACTCTTCAATGCATCCAGGAATGAGAAGGGCCTCACTCCAATTACTTCCCTCACTTGGCTCATTATGGCGACTATTAAGGGATGCTGCATTGAGGGTTATTACTCTCAAGGATATCAGTCTCAAGTTCATGTATACCTTCTCAAAGTTCAGGCATTGTTTCTTCCAGAGACATAGGATATTATGAATGACTCAAGGCATGAGAGGTGATCAAAAGTTCTCAACTAAAGGCACTTTGTTAGGTTTGGTTAACAACTGAAGAGTATGCACAGCATAGACAGTTATGCTTATCGATTACCTAACATTATATCGACAGCGAGACAATGTAATTCTATGATGATCTAATGTTTTACTGAGGCAAACATGCATGTAAACATTGAATCTGGCAAACATGTAAGTAAACATTGAATCTTTCCTATGCTGCGTCTTAGTTTCGATGCCAACTGAAACAGTGGATAAAACGGAACCAAAACTCTTGATTTTATCTCAGAAAATCTAAATGAATGAAAGAAATCAAAGATTTAGAGAGCAGGAAAAGTAACCCGGAGGTTCCAAGCTTTGCAAATTTGTAATGAATCGTTGGAACAAGGTCAATGCAACATTGAGGTGAACCAACCCATGCTGTACCATAAAGAATCCTCCTTTACCATCGACGCAGCCGTTAGCGCTGTGAACAAGAATGCTGTGGATGGCTAACGCGGCCGTCAGCCACAATTATACGCCTAACCTCCGCCGCCGGAAACCCTTCGCCGCGACCAATGTCATCCACGGCTTCTTGGATACTGGCCTGCGTGGTCTGAATAGTTTCAAGATTGGCCCGAATCGCGGCCGCAATTAGTGGCCGGAAGGCAGTGTACGCCGGCTCAGCCGGTTCAGTTTCAAGAATGTTCGCTGCATCTGTGAGCCGTTTCAGCGCAGCTCCTACTCTGGCAAGCCCCTTCTCTAGCCCTTTCAAACATGTTGCAAACCTTGCCTGAGGACCGCCGCCATTTGCCTGAGGTCCAGCGCCGTTTGCCTGAGGGTAGTCGTCGGCGTTGTTCATGGTGGAGGTTTTGGAGTTTAGGGTTTTGGTTTCTTGATTGGTTTTCTTGATGAGGAAGAATAGAGGTACGGGTTTCTCTGAGAAATGAAAGCGAACAGAATTTGGGAAACGGGGAAATCTTGGTTGTAAATTTACTATATATCTCTTTTCAAAAAAAAATTTACTATATATCTATTCTCATGATGTCATTTACAGTACAAAACAGTGTATTTCTGGATTTTACCCTCACTGTTGGGCCGTGCAATTCCAGTGATGCCCTCGCCTGTTTTATATGTAGGGTTCCTTTATCGGCCTAGCTGCTTCTTTCTTTCTCTTGAAAGTTCGCTTTCCTCTTCTGGTTCTCTTCGCTCTCTCTCACCCAAGTCCTCAGCTCCGTATAGGAACACTGCGGCTTCTCTTTTGCATAAATTCAGGTTTTTTTTTGAATGATTTCTTCTGGGTTTGTTTGATCGATTGCGAAAATTTTCTTTTTCTGATCGGACTGCTATTGGATGTCTTCAGATTCAAAACTCGATCAAAAAATTTGGGTTTGATCGGTTTATGTTCTCATAAGGGAGAGTTTAATCAAGGCGAAGAAAGGTACTGCTTCGTATTGCTTTGGGTAATTTGTTTTCAATTCTTCTCTTTCTTGCATGCGTACACGAGATATCCCTTTTGTCTAAACAATGAAAATTCGTCAATCAAGGTGTATTATTGAAAAAGAGGTTACTATCAACTGAATATTAGTTTACATGTAGAGAGTCGTTCACATCGATGTTAAACTAATACTTACCCAAGGAGGTCTTATTTACCAATCCATTCCTGCACAAAAAAGACATGCATCAAAAAACATAAAATTCAACAATCGACAGTCATAACCCAGAATCTGTTCATTACCTTGATGATGACCAAACAAAGTTGTTAGGGTTGGGTGATAAAAGCTCAGAAGAAATTTAATACAGAACCTGTAGACTGCCAAATTCAAACCCAATATATAAGGCACAAAAAAATAAGAGATTGAACCATCTGTAGATACAACTCAAATTGGAACAACCAAATGAAGGAAACCATGTCTAAACAACTCAACTTCGATGCCGACCTCGGCCTTGTTGATTGGGTTCTCCAGACGATCGTGATAGTTTAACATCGATGTGAACGACTATCAACTGAATATTAGTTTTAAACTAACACTTACTATCAACTGAATATTAGTTTTCAGGTAGCATGATTTCTTATTCTGCTCAAGAATTGATCTTTTTTGAAGACACAGTTTGTTCACTAAATCTCTTTACATCTAATTTATTATCCTTAACTATTATCTTATTTTTTTCATGAATTATTGATATAAAATCTACAAATTAATGAGACCATAGCTTTTATGTTTGTGGAGTGCAATTTTCTTTCTTTTGTCTAACATTTTCATTTGTTTTATTGTGCATGCCAAATAAAGAAGGCATATCATTCTCAAAAAGAAAAAAAAATAATAAAGAAGGCAGTTTTGTGTTGGAATTGAAGGTTCAGTTGATATTAACATGTTTGTCTGAATGCTTTAATTATTGGGAAAATTCCCACTTGCCCTAAATCTGAGGATTTTTTTTCCCATTAACAAAATAAGATTCTAAAATTCCCATTAACCCAAACACTCTTAAAGTGTTATTCCCACTAACAAAGTTTTCAGGTTTTGCCATATTTTTGTTGTCTAAAATACCCCTCTCTCTAAGCACCTCTTCTCTCTCGTCTTCAAACTTTCAGATCTAAATCCTCTTTGGTTCAGATCTCTTTCATTTTTTTCTCTCTCCCCTCCCTCTAATCTGAAAGCTTGGATCTCGTTGACGACGACGTCCAACACAAAAGCCTAGCCTACCTCTCAACGACGACATCCTACACCGGCGTTGGCTTCTTCAACCCGAGCTCGACGATCGTCTGGAGAACCCAGTCAACAAGGCCGAGGTTGGCATCGAAGTTCGTGTCCAGGTCTGTGGACCTCTCAAGCTCTGGTTCGGCGACATGGGTCGTACTCGGGTCCCGGTAGAGTTTTGATTCGGGTTTAGATGCTATGGGTTTGAAGAGAGGGAAGCCGTGTTGTCTTCTTTGTCCATTTTGTTTAGATTTCTCCATCACCATCAACACTCATTTCTGCTCATCCACGGCGGCCATTCATAGAGCGAGAGATTGGATATGATTTTATTAATAATAATAATTGGCGTGCTGTGATGATGGGGAGGAGGAGGAGGTGGTTGGTATTATACAGTAGAAGAGAGTGGGAGAAGACGAGGAGGAGGGGGATTTATTCATTGTTGAATTTTTTTTATCTGTGAGGAGGGTGAAGGGCCTTTGCATTCCCAGACGCCATATTGGACTTGGACTCCCCCATTCATTTCTTTTTCATTCTTTCCTTTTACTTATCATTTTTTTGCTCCCAAGATGGGTCAGGTGATACTTTTAACTCAGTCTCTAAATAATAAAATATGCTCTAGGTACTACATTAGATTGAGTTCAAAGATCATTGGATGGCGTCGGAAAACAAGGGTGGCCGGCCTCGATCAGAAAACTAGATAGACCAGTAGACTCTCTACTACCCCCAGTAGACCCTTCTACTATCTTCAGTAGACCCTCATACTGCCCCCGTTAGGAGGTCCTACTGCTCCCAGTAGGAGGTCATACTGCCCTTACTGACCCTAGTAGGAGGTCCTACTGATCTCAGTAGGAGGTCATAGTGCCCCTAGTAGGAGGTCCTACTGCCCTTATTGACCATAGTAGGAGGTTCTACTGCCCCTAGTAGGATGTCCTACTGCCCATTAGTAGGAGGTCCTACTGATCTCAGTAGGAGGTCATACTGGCCCTACTGACCCCAGTAGGAGGTCCTACTACCCCTAGTAGGAGGTCTTACTAACCCCAGTAGGAAGTCATACTACTCCTACTGATCCTAGTAGAAGGTCATACTGCCCCTAGTACTCTAGTAGACCCTCCTACTGCCCCTAGTAGACCATCCTACTACCCCTAGTAGGACCTCCTACTGCCCCCAATACAACCCCCCACGAACCCCCTACTGCCCCCAATAGACCCCCCAATGAACCCCCATACTGCTCTCAGTAGGTGGTCATACTGCTCTTACTGACCCCAGTAGGAGGTCCTACTGCCCCTAGTATGAGGTCATACTGCCTCACTAGGTGGTCATACTGCCCTCAGTAGGAGGTCCTACTGACCTCAATAGGGACCTGTTATAAATGACTACAGCACAATGGCCCCCGGAGTCCGGTCAACGGTCGCCGGAGCCCGGTAGACCCTCCTACTACCCCCAGTAGACCCCTGGACAGACCTCCTACTGCCCCTAGTAAACCCCTCTACTGTCCCTAGTAGACCTAGGGCTGGAACCGGTACGGTAACCGACTTTTTAGTCCCAAACCAGCTACCGAGCCAATCTTCTTGGTATAGAGATTTCCGAACCGTAACCGATCTGAAAAATCGGTATCCCGACAAGTCGGTTGCCAAAAATATCGGTTTGGCGTCGGTTGTTAACCGGAATTACCGATCCAGAGAAGAAGATGAAAAAACAGTAACTGAAAGCTCGTTTGATTCCAGACCTGCTAAAACCCATTCGATTTTCTAAGCTTGGATGACATGTTTCGCATGCTAGACCTGCAAATTACGAAAACGTCCCAACTCAATTCTTCACAAGAACTCTAAGATCTGAAGGAAACTAAACAAAAAGTGAATTGTGAAAGAGGAGATGATACAGCTTTGATGATAAATTGATAAAATGTAAGGAGATTATTGAAACGAAGAAAGCCTTTAGGATAAAAATTAAAAAATCAAAAAGGAAGATCTCGCATATCAGTTCTGGCGTTCTGCATATATTGATAGAGGAGGAGGCGAAGAAAACCAGCAAGATGGATTTGAGAAAGTGAAAGAAGAAGTAAGAAAAGGACTAATTAAGTGAATACTATTGCATACATGTTTATATTTAGCTTTTGTATATTGTGTAGTAAAGAGGACGTGTGGTCTGGTGGTTTGAGACTACTCTTTGCAACTAGGAGGTGAGGGTTTCGACACTCGACTCTTGCAAAAATTCACCACTATTTTTGAATTATGTGGAGTATACATGAATGTCGGTAGGCTCGGTATACCGAAAGTATGCAATACCTCAATACCGTAGTTGAGCCGAATACATGATATGGCTCGGTTGAGCCGAGCCAAACTCTCGGTAAGCTGAACTTTTGGTATAAATCGGTACCGGCTCGGTTGGAATTTCAGCTGGTTCGGCTTGCTCGACTCAAAATGACAGCCCTAAGTAGACCCTCATACTGCCCCTAGTAGACCCCTGGACAGACCTCCTATTGCCCCCCCAATATACCCCCCTACTACCCCCAGTAAACCCTCATACTGCCCCCAGTAGATCCCCTAACTTTCGTCGGAGCCGGTCAACGGTCGTCGGAGACCGATCAACGGTGGCCGGAGCCCGGTCAACGGCTCTCAGAGCCCGTCAACGTCATTGGTCATAGGAATCCGGTCATAGAAACTTTATTTTATAATAGACTTTTATAATGGTTTATTGTAGTTTATTTAATTCATTAAGGGTATAATTGTCTTTCTGTTGTTTAAGTTGGCTCTTGGGAATTTTAAAATCTGATTTTGTTAGTGGAAATAAAATTCTTAAAATTAGGGCTAGTGGGCATTGTGTCACAGGACGAGAACCTTGCTTCTCTACCAACCGTGCGGCCTTAGAGTTGTTCACCTCCTCGAACTCTCTAAGTCAGTCTCGCCTTCACGCAAAGGAAACAAGAGCAACACAAGAGAGCAAGAATGCTAGAAAGGAACACTTAGACAATGTGGGAGAAAGGAACTTTGTATTAAGCTATGAACACTTTACAAGGCTTTCTAAGATTTCTAGGATGTCTAGGATGGTTTGGCTAAGAGCCTTCACCACCTATTTATAGGCATCCTTTACCTAAAGTTCTAGAGTAATCTAGGACATTACAAATAAAGACAAAGTCTAGAGACTTCTACATGTCTCTAGAAAGTCCTACAATATCTATACAAGGCTTTGAGTGTTCTAGAGAGTTCTAGGGATCTCTAGTTGCTTGAGCCTCCTCAAAGGTTCTAGAGAATTCCATAGTCTCCTAGAGACTTCCCGATGCATCCTGACACCTCCGAGGCTTTCCACAACGTTCTAGAACACTCTAGTGTGCTCCAAAATTATCCTTGGGCAATGCTTGCTTCAAATATGCCCAAGGAACTTGGCGGGTTGTGACATTCTCCCCCACTCAAGTCGGCGACGTCCTCGTCGCCCTTGCGAGCTCCTCTTGCTCGAACTCGGCAATCTTGTCCTTGAATTGCCATAAGGACTCCTCTTTCTCCCAACTAGCCTCGGACGCGGGCAGCCCCTTCCACTTGACAAAGTATTCGGTATACCTTGGTATCCGCTTCTTCCGCACCTCGCGCTTGGCTTCGATGCTATCCACTTCTTTGTCAAATGAAGTGTTCATATAAGCGGGAGCTCGATGGGACTTACCTCGTTCGGGTGCTTCGGCATCTTCATGATAAGGCTTCAAGTGGCTCACATGAAACACCGGATGAAGCTTGGTGTTAGAAGGTAGTTCCACTAGATATGCCGCTTTGCCTACCTTCTTAAGGATCGGAAAGGCCCTTCATACTTCCGTAGCAAACTCTTGTGAAGTCCCTTGTTTGCCTTGTGTTGTGTTTGAATAACCTTCACAAACACTAAGTCGCCAATTTGGAACTCCAAGTGTCGCCTTTGCCGGTCCGCATACTTCTTCATCTTCTTTGAAGTCTTCTCTAGTTGCGAACGAGCGAGCTCATTGGCTTGCTGCCACTCCTTGGCTGTTTTATATGCAGCGGGGCTACTTCCCGTGTAGCCGGTCACCAACGTGCTTGGAGTCAAAGGTTGTTGTCCGGTTGCTAGCTCGAACGGACTTGCTCCCGTCGACTCGGACCGCTGCAAGTTATAACAGAATTAGGCGACATCAAGCAACTTTGCCCAATCCTTTTGGTTGGCACTCACGTAATGCCTTAAGTATAGCTCCAACAAGGGATTCACGCCCTCTGTTTGCCCATCGGTTTGCAGATGAAAGGCCGTGGAGAAGTTTAACTTTGCCCCAAGTAACTTGAAGAGTTCCGTCCAAAACCTTCCGGTGAATCGAGCATCTCGATCACTAACTATGCTCCTTGGAACTCCCCAATATTTCACCACATGCCTGAGGAATAAGCATGCCGCTACCTCCGCGGTACACTCCACGGGTGCCGGGATGAAGGTGCCATACTTGGTGAATCGATCTACCACAACGAAGATGGATCCACAACCATCGGACTTGGGTAGGTTGGTGATGAAGTCCATACTTAAACTTTCCCACGGTCTTGATGGAATGGGAAGGGGTTCCAACAACCCTCCCGGATGCTTTTGCTCCACCTTGTCTTGTTGGCACACAAGGCAAGTCTTCACATAGGCATCCACATCGTCCCGCATGTGTGGCCAATAATAAGTGTCGCTAAGCAATGCCAAAGTGCGATGAGTGCCGGGGTGTCCCGCCCACCTTGAGTCATGGCATTCCTTCAATATTTCTCTCCTCAAGTTGTCCCATTTCGGAACATAGAGCCGCTTCCCCGTTGTGTAAAGCAACTCGTCCTCGAGCCAAAATCGCCTTGTCGTTCCACTCTTGACAAGCTCCACCAAGTTCTTGGCTTGAGAGTCATGGGTTAATCCCTCCTTGATTCTTCCCATGAGATTGCTTTGAGGAGTAAGCACGACGGGTGCTAGCTCGGCTTTCCGGCTTAGGGCATCCGCTACCACGTTCTCCTTGCCTTGCTTGTATTCCAACTTATAGTCGAACTCGGCAAGGAACTCTTGCCACCTTGCTTGCTGAGCTTTTGCTGCGTTTGAAAGCAGCTTGTGGCGATATTGTCGGTTCGAACTATGAAATGGGAACCAAGCAAGTAATGCCTCCAAGTGCGCAAGCAATGAACTACGGCCGTCATCTCCTTCTCATGCACCGAGTATCGCCTCTCGGTGTCATTGAGCTTGCGGCTTTCAAATGCTACCAGATGTCCCTCTTGCATAAGTACACCACCCATGGCAAAGTCCGATGCATCGGTGTGTACCTCAAATGGCTTGCTAAGGTCCGGCAGCCTTAGCACGGGTTCCTCCATCAAAACCTTCTTCAAGTCTTCAAAGGCTTGTTGGCATCGGTCCGTCCACTCCCATGTCTTGTTTTTCTTCAAAAGGTCCGTCAAGGGTGCCGTAATGGCGGAGTATCCTTTGATGAACCTTCGATAATAATTAACCAAGCCAAGGAAAGATCGAAGTGCGGGTACCTTGGTTGGCGGCTCCCAATCTCGGATGGCCTTCACCTTGCTTTCCTCCATCAAGAGCTTTCCATCCTTGATCTTGTGGCCTAGGAAATCCACTTCCTCTTTGGCAAAGGAACATTTCTCCTTCTTCACATAGAGTTCGTTCTCCCTAAGGGTTTGGAACACTATGCGAAGATGCTCGACATGCTCCTCCAAAGTCTTGCTATAGACCACAATGTCGTCGATATAAACTACTACGAACTTATCAAGGTAAGGATGGAATACCTTGTTCATTAAGGTGCAAAAAGTTGTCGGGGCATTGGTGAGACCGAATGGCATGACCAAGAACTCGAACGATCCGTATCTTGTTACACACGTGGTCTTCGGTTCATCTCCGGGTGCGATCCTTACTTGATAGTATCCCGAGCGAAGATCTAGCTTGGTGAAATATCTTGCTCCTCCCAATTGATCGAATAGTCGGCAATCAAAAGGATGAGATACTTGTTCTTGATGGTGATCTTATTAAGCGCCCGGTAGTCAATGCACATCCTTAGTGAGCCTTCCTTCTTCCTTTGGAACAAGATGGGGGCGCCGTAGGGACTCTTGGACGGTTGAATGTAGCCGGCCTCAAGCAACTCCTTAAGTTGCTTCCGGAGCTCCTCTAACTCGGGTGGCACCATTCTATAGGGGGACCTTGATGGTGGCTTTGCTCCGGGTTCCAACTCGATGGCATGATCCACCTCCCTCCTTGGTGGCAACCTCTTTGGCAACTCCTTGGGCATTACATCTCCAAACTCCTCAAGGACTCCCTCTATTGCCTTTGGCAAAGGTTCGGCCTCTCCTTCGACCTCCTCGTCCATCTTGAGGGTTGCTAGGAATGTAGGCTCGCCCTTCTTCCAAGCTTTGGCGAGTTGCATGGCGGATAGAGCCTTTGTCTTCTCCCTAGCTTGCCTCGCCACGGGCACCACGCAAGGCAATTCTCCATCCGCAACAATGCAAAAGATGTTATAGAATGGAATGGGAAATGCTCGTACCTTGTCCATGAATTCAAGACCGATTACCACGCCATAGTCATCCATCTTGACTACGGTGAAATCAACTTTCTCCTTCCAAGCGCCGATGTGAACCTCCACATCGCGTGCTATCCCAACAATGGGTGTGGCAGGCGTATTCACCGTCTTCACGCTGCCCGACTCCTTCGTGACTCGGAGGCCAAGCTTCCTTGCTTCTTCCGACGTCATGAAGTTATGAGTTGCTCCGCAATCCACCAAGGCACGAACCATCGTGTCTTTTGCCTTGACATCGATGTAAAGCGATCCACCTTTCGCTTGTTGCCTTGGTTGAGGGACGCTAGCCTTCACGGCATTGAGCAACCGGATGCATCCCATCCTTGATGCATCGTCTTCCTCTTCCTCGATCCTAGACTCTTGCAAGGTCATGGCTTTGAGGGCTTTCTTTTGAGGACAGTCGTGCATCATGTGAGGTCCGTCGCATAAGTAGCACTTCCCTTCCCAAGTCTTGGACTTGTCGTGCTTCTCGAACCTCTTCACCTTCGGCTTATAGCTTGACTCGGGCTTCTCCTTCGGCTTTGGCACTTCTCCCCCACTCTTCTCATAGTTAACCTTCTTCCCCTTGAACTTGGTGTCGCCTTGGTGGCTAGTTTTGAATTCAATGAGGGACTCGGCAGCGGCAATGGCTTGTGATAAGGTCTGCCCTTGTCTTTTTTGCAACTCAAGCTTTGCCCAACTTTGTAGTCCACTCATGAAGTAAATGAGCTTGTCCTCCTCCGTCATGGTGGGCACTTCGAATAGCAAGTTAACAAATGTGTTGACATAATCCTTGACACTACCCGTTTGCTTTAGCCACCTAAGCTTCTCCTTGGCTTCATATTGAGCATTTTGGGGATAGAAATGCAACTTGATATCATTCTTGAACTCCTCCCAAGTATCGAGAGAGAACGTACCTTGCTCGATTTCCATGCTCCTTCGACGCCACCACATAAGGGCATTGTCGGCTAGGAACACGGTAGCCGTTGAAATTTTGGACTCGTCATCCTCAAGCTTTAGATACTTGAAGTACCTTTCCATATTCCATAGAAAGGTGTCAAGCTCTTTAGCTTCCCTCTTCCTGCTAAAGGATTTGGGTTTGAAAGAGTCCAATGCCTTCGTCTCCTTTGGCCCTTGCGACTTATTTAGCACAGCCTCTTTGCATAATGCCCAATCTCCCTTGACCTCCTTCACTTCCTCTCGAAGGGCTGTGAGCTCGGCGGACATTGTGTCAAGCTTGTCTCGGACCTCCCCTCGGATCTTATCCGCCATAATGTTGAGAGCGCCGTGCATTTGCTCTCGCAACTCTTCCACCATGGCTGCGAGATCCCCATTCGTCACGACGTCATCGTCAAGTCGAGTGTCAAACTCGACCACGGCCGATTCCACCTTTCTGAGCCGTGCATCAAAGGCAGCAAGTACCTCCTTATGGGTCCTCTTGGTGCCGACAACAGTTTGCTCCACCGAAACTCCTTCTCCGGACATCTTCCTTCTCTTTGTGTTGTGCGCGAGCAACTAAACTCTGATACCACTTGTCACAGGATGAGAACCTTGCTTCTCTACCAACCGTGCGGCCTTAGAGTTGTTCACCTCCTCGAACTCTCTAAGTCAGCCTCACCTTCACGCAACGGAAACAAGAGCAACACAAGAGAGCAAGAATGCTAGAAAGGAACACTTAGACAATGTGAGAGAAAGGAACTTTGTATTAAGCTATGAACACTTTACAAGGCTTTCTAAGATTTCTAGGATGTCTAGGATGGTTTGGCTAAGAGTCTTCACCACCTATTTATAGGCATCCTTTACCTAAAGTTCTAGAGTAATCTAGGACATAACAAATAAAGACAAAGTCTAGAGACTTCTACATGTCTCTAGGAAAGTCCTACAATATCTATACAAGGCTTTGAGTGTTCTAGAGAGTTCTAGAGATCTCTAGTTGCTTGAGCCTCCTCAAAGGTTCTAGAGAATTCCATAGTCTCCTAAAGACTTCCCGATGCATCCGGACACCTCTGAGGCTTTCCACAACGTTCTAGAACACTCTAGTGTGCTCCAAAATTATCCTTGGGCAATGTTTGCTTCAAATATGCCCAAGGAACTTGCCTGGTCAATGGCCCTCAGAGCCCGGTCAACATCATTGGTCATGGGAATCCGGTCATAGAAACTTTATTTTATAATAGACTTTTATAATGGTCTATTGTAGTTTATTTAATTCATTAAGGGTATAATTGTCTTTCTGCTGTTTAAGTTGGCTCTTGGGAATTTTTGATCAAGATACATGAACTCTTGGTTCTTTAAATATCAATTTAGAGAACTTTTTTTCTGAGGTAAAGCTCAGTTACTGCTTTCATTTGTGATTCAGGGATACACCTTTTCACTGTCTTGGTGTGTGTCTGCATTTGAGATTTATTTACATGGGTAGTTTATTTGGTTTAAGTGTGTTTTGAGGGTCTTGATTAGGAGAGAATAGTTTTCTGGTGTATTCTTTACTACTGATTCTAACGCTATTTTTTATTTTTTCTGATTTAAGTAGAAGCACAGAAACAATACACCTACTTAGCTATTTGCTTTAGAGTCAGGAATTCTAAGTTCCAGAGTCATTTAATGTGGGTACTTATCTCTTTATTTTATTTTATGCAGTTCGAAGTATCATATTTTCCTTATGATGTATATTGAATTCATTTTCATGTTTTTTATTATTTTGTAGAGCGCTATAATTCAGTGAGAGGATTACTTGGGGTTGATGTAGTTTAGAATCCATGTGGTGTGAGCAGATGAAATAGTTCTGGACATCAAAATATTATTGATTATATAAGTGGGGGGTGTTACAGAAGCACAGAGCAGTGGATCATAATAGGTTTTATAGGGTAAATCCATTAGATTAAGAGGATTTTAGTATTAAAAAAGATGGTAATACAAATGCAAAAGAATAAACCTGAACAACATATCAGTTTATATTTTCATTTTGATTACACATTGGTGGTGTTTTTTTTTTTACTGCATATTAAATACCATTGCACGCCTTGCATTATAGATTCCTCATCTGAACATATACAATACATTTGTTTACGTAAAAGTTTAGAGATTTTGCATATTGGAATATTTAACCATATCTTTCTTCCAATATAATAGAAAAGCACCAAAACTGGACCAACAAGTCATCAATGGAAATCATCAGCAAAGAAAACACCGAAGTGTCATAAACTCGTAGACAAAATTGTAGCAGCAACTTTTATAGCATATGTTAATGGACAAAATCAACTACTTTTTGCAAGCGTCCACTAGCAATTGTAACCAATTAGCCTTGAAAAACCTGTTTCTTAAGAACTCTTGCAGCATCATCTGTATTTGTGTGTATCTTAGTTGTTTGAATTTTAGCAGTTATCTTATAATTCATATGAAATAAATTTTGTCTTTTGAAGTTTAGTTCTCAAAAGAAACTCAAAATAAAACTTCATGTTAAAGCACTCTTGGGTGCGATTTCTAGTGCCTTTATATACTGTGACCCGGATGTGCTATTTTCAATTTGGACCGGGTATTCCAAGTCCCAACAACAAAAAAGGGCCAAGCTTTTGACCTTTTTTTTTTTTTTTTTTTTTTCTTTCTTTACTTCATTTTTCTTAAGAAAAAAAAATTGTAAGAATTGAAGTTTAAGGTACGATACTCTATAGTATGAGGTATGGTCAAGCGTTCGTCTTTAAAGTTCATAATAGCTATTGTATGAGTTCTGAACTTTATGCGAAGGAATAGTTAAAGAATGGGGCTCCAACTTTTGCGGAGCAAGACAGGTTCGAACCCTAGGGTTCTCTCATGGCGGCGCTGCTCGCTACTCTCCCTTCTCCAAGGTAGACAGTCGCAACACAACGAAACAGATGGGGGCGGTGTGGAGTTCTCTCGATGCCGATTGTCAGGTTCCAAGAGGTGGTTTTACCTTTCCAATGGTGTCTGGTCTTGAGGGAGGAAGAGCATATGGGGTCAAAACAGTTATGGGCGTGGTAGGTTGGATTGTTCGGCCTCTCGCCGCGGGTGTGAGTGTTGGTTGGGTGCCGGGTCTCTATGGCGACGCGTGGAATGCATGGTGTTTGGTGTCAGCAGCTGCGTCAACGGTGACTAACATCGGAGTTTCTCTGCTTCGTGGTTGGTATCACGTTAGTCAGCGTTGGATGCTGGAGTGGCCGTTAGGGCCGTGGTTGGCAGATCTGGATTCGAGTCTGGCTGTGGCTTCGCCGACGGCATATCATTGGGTTTGGGGTTTGTGGGCTCGGCCACTAGATCTAGAGGCTGAAATTACAACGGTGACGCCTGTTGATGCAGTGAATTAGCGGCTTGCTGATCCACTAGCAACAGATGTAAGAAGTATCGCTTGAGTATATAGGAGTCACAAGTTCTTTGAGATTTGTCAATAAGAGTAACGGATGACGTCAGGAAAGGAGACCGTTTCTTGTGGGCTTTAACGCTTCGATGTCTAAGTCAGTTAGCTTGTTGACAGAGTAACGGCAAGTAAGTAAAGTATGCGTAGTCTATAAAGGGAAATAGAGGTACCACTTATAGATTTGGAGGGTCAGAGGTCTCTGCTCGTCTTCGATGTGGGATATTTATCTCTCCAAGTGCTCTGTTAGGCAGTTTTGGTGGCGCGCTTAAAGGCGCGTCCTACCACCTATTGGGAAGCGGTTGACTACGTCTAAGAGTTGTTGTTGTTGTCTTGACTATAGCGACTATATTGGGAGCGAGTATGGCAATTATGCCTAGCTTAAGTGTGTCCAAAGTATGTTGGTTAGGCATATGTATCTACAACGCCGATTGGACTCAGGTGGTGAGGGTTCAGGGCTGGCCGCCTGAGGTTGATGGGTGGTCGTCGGATGATGGTGGATGGCTGCCGCAGATGATGGTCGCAAGTTGAACGAGGAAGAAGGTGCTAATGGATTGGGTTTGGATATGGGTTTTTGGGCTCGGGTATAGGCCCAATCTTAGTTCTGTTGTTCCATGCGTAGAAGACTCTTCTGGAGGTTCTACGACTGTGGACTGTAGGGGCACTCCCTCTGCATAGGGCAGTCCTAGAGTTACCATTCTCTAATAAGCTAGTTTGCTAGCATTAAGTTTGCTTAAGTATTTGTTTCGTTTTGTTTTCATTTCGGATTTTGTTTTGTTTGGTTTTTTCAAACTTTGATAGGTGATTACATTTGATTACTCTAAGGTAGTCTCATGGCTTGATTCTTACGTGGCCCCTCCGAGGTAAGTCATGTTTATGTAATTTTTTCCTCTTTTACTTATTATAAGGCCTAACGTCCTTCCTTTCAAAAAAAAATGTGGCTCAATTTTCTTTCTTTACTCATTTTTCTTTCTTTCTTTACTTCATTTTTTTTAATGAGCCATCAAGCCGATTATGTGGCTCATCTCTTAGGGCAACTCCAACCATAGTCTTGAAAATGGAGTCTTATATCCATTACAGGACCTCTTATTGCACTATTTATATAAGACTCATTTTCTCATCTCCAACAATAAGTCCTATATGAGGTCCTATATTCACTTTAGTTGATTAAAATAAACTATAGTCTTGAAAAAATTGCAAGGAGAAGATGATTTTGGTGTGAGAAATTTGTGAGAGCTTGGGTTTCTATATATATATATAGAGTTTTTTTTCAAAAAAATTGCTACGGCTCTATTCAAATTTATTATGATATTTCTGAATTTTTTTTTAGGGGAATTATTCTGGCCATTGGATTTATTTTTATTTTTTTAGGGGAATTATTTTGGCCATTGGATACAGGCTTTCTTGGCTAAGGAGGTTCTTATTTATTCTTATGGTGCGGATTTCTACTTTAGCCTCATTTTTCAATCAATTTTCACATTTCCACCGTCTAGTCTTTAGATACTAATGTATAGATCATCTCTGCACAATTTCAACCAATTTGATTATCATTAAGGCACTCAAATTCAATTAAACCAATGGACGAACATAATTTTGTCGAACTTGAACCGTTCATGTTTATAACAGAAAAACACAGTTTTAAGTGCCTTAATGATAACCAAATTGGTTAAAATTTTGCCGAGATGATCTATACATTAGTATCTAAAGACTAGACGGTGTAGATGTGAAAATTTGAATGAAATGTGAGTCTAAAGTGGAAACCGCACCATAAGAATAAATAAGGGCATCCTTACTTGAGAAAGACTGTAATGTAAGAAGTGTAATTTGAACTTACCACTATCTATAGTTAATGTCAAATTGAAGTAAACATTATTCACTGATAGGAGATGTAATTTTTGTACAATACTTAGATACTAATTAGATAACAATTTAGTTAAGTGTCTAAAATTAAAATTAATTGGTTAAGGATTCATCAAATTTGATTACGATGTAAACTGGTAATACATAAGAATTTGTTTTGTGTTTAGTTAACTACTAAGAAATACTTTTATGGGTGGATTGTTAGGGTTAACGATCACTATAAATAAATTAAGGATGTTGGTCCCTGCTTTTTTCTACACAAGACATTCAGCCCTGTCCAATAAAGGATGTCAAAATCTAGAGTAGAGCAGAAGATCAACTAGCTTTGGAGTATGGCAATCTTCAATGAAGGTATATATATATATATATAGTCATTGACTCATTGCATAACTAGTTCTTTGTGATTTCCTCATTCAGTACTACAGTGACAACCTAGCTTCCATTACTCGTCGCGGAGAATCGAAGAAAGTGTGTGCCCAAGTGAGCTTTGTGAGTCTTAGTAAAAGACCCAGAACTCGGGCCCAATCGATCGAATTGTTATCAGGTCAAAGTTGTATTCGGATCCTTGTTCTCCAAGTTAACTCCAACCACTTCATATAATTAAGCTTACCCTCATAACCAACTGCTAGAGTTACAACTGCAATGGCGGATTTCAAAAAACCAAAAACTGCAATGGTGGAGCACATACCCGAAGATGTGATGATCAATGTTCTGGAAAGGTTACCGGTCAAAACCTTAATGCGGTTCATCATATCCGACCCACAATTCGCCAAATCCCATCACAAATTATCTTGTGAGAACCAAACCATCCGCCGCAAAGTTTTCCTCTCCAGCTCCAACAGATTTGCACTTGATTCCCTAGATTTCGAGTCACCTTCGCCATTGTTGAGAGAGGTTGGTCTCCCATTTGAGCAACCAGGTATCAAGTACTGGTCGTTGCGATGCTCCTGCAATGGTTTGGTATGTGCAGTAGTTTCTGTCTCCGCCTCAGCAAAGTATCACTTGTATATTTGGAACCCATAAACTGGATTCCTTAAAAGATTACCTGATCCTTCATTTTGTGTGTACTCCATGAGTGTGTCTTCAGGCTTCTTCGGTATTGGTTATTTGTCAGCCACCGACGACTACAAAATTATAAAACCCGTACTACGTCAATTTTGGCTTCAGACGACCGCAGGTCGTCTGAATGCTTTTTCGGCTGTCGTCTATCAAACAGTCATCTGATAAGCATTCAGTCGACAGACCTCGTCAGACGTCTGATACAACTTCGATGACAGATTGTATACAAGCAACTGTCGTCTGTATGCACCTACATTCGTAACAAAATTAAAGTTTCTTAACGACATAAAAGTATCGTCGAAACTAAAGTAATACTAAAGATGTGAGCAGCCGTCTCGTCTCAAACTTATTCACACGTTACTATTTTGTCGTCTAAATATATCTCAGACGACATACGTCAAACCTCTTCTCTCGACTCAAATGTATTCAAACGTCACTTATATGTCGTCTGATACTTACCTCAGACGACATACAATATGATCATCTTTTACTTTAAGACGACATATAAATGTCGTTTGAAATATGTAGAGACGTCGATGTCCATGGGAATATTTGTTGTCTGATTTTAATTTGGATGACAATTTAATAAAGCATTTGCACAACATGATTCAGATATCTCAAATTCATTTTCATTGCCAAAAACCAACAAAGTTTACAAAGTTATTTGTTCTAAAGAGACCAGCCTACAAGGTATAAAATAAAAAAGACAACAAACCAAATACTAGCAACTACAATTGTGGCGTGTAGGAAGTCCCCCTAAGTCCTAACAGCACTAATGCACTCTAATACTTCCTTCATATCCAACTTCAGTGTGCACCTATCATTCAAGTGTCTCCTGCCAAATTGAAGACAAAGAATATTAGTAAGTTTTAAGGACACAAAAACCAAATATAAACTAGCATGCAACTGAATGAATTATCATAGAAGCTAACATACACCAATTGATCCGTCTGAATTAATCTATAAACTAAGGCAATGTTGAGTTGATTGATATTTGAGATCCATTGGCAGATGTGTGGTAGAATCATGCTTAATAGTTTACTTTTAAAAAAACACTAAGTAATCACCTGCAACGTATCTGTAAAGTATCTGCGTTCTCCTCTCAAGCATTGCAAGTCTTATCACTAGGACCTGAAATCCTTATATAAACTATAAATCAGCTATAATTCTTACATACTTGCAATGTAAGATGGTATTTACAAAAAATAAATTAAGATTCAGCTCGACATGGAAATAACCTATAAACAAACTCCATTAAGAACGATGTGAAGTGAGTTTAAATGATAGCTAAATCAAAACAACCCTATATGTGAAAACACAGTAGTATTGACTTGAAATTCTAAGAAGATTCTAAACAAAAACAGCACTATAACATGATTAAATTAAATTGAGAACATACATTAAGTGACCTACTTGCAGAAACTTGATGGGATTAATTGTTAATCTGCAATATCATTGATTTGCTGCTCAATGAGCTGCCCCTCTGTAAATCAATGCTGATTGGAGCTCGAGTAGCATCATTCTCACTAGTTGGTTGGAGGAAGAAACCATAACATAGTAAGTAAAGATATACGAGTACACCAACAATGCACATAAAAATACAACTGAGCAAAAAGGCACCAACATGCACACACATTATAAGCACGAAATGAGATCCTATATACAGTTAAAAGAGGGACACATTATCTCCTACTTTTTCTACAAGAATCTTAACATGGTTCCTCACAAGTCATTATATATACCTCAATATGTATATATATATATATATATATATATATGTAGAAACTAATAACAGAGAGTACAAGAAAACATACAAAGCAAAAATTCTTCAATAAACAAATCAATTTGCAATTTTGCATTACATTACAGTACTCTCATTTTAATATTCAAACAACAAACTGAGAAAGCAGGAAAGAGTTTTGTACATCCACATGCGAAAATAGAGAGAAAAAATTGAAAAGTGACTGTGTTAGGTTTTACCTTGATTAGAGACAACCATGAAACCAGAAATGGAATCTGCAGTAAGACAAAAAACTAAGAGACTGCTAAATAAAGGTAGAGAAACAAAGAAAATAAAATGGCTAGAGGGGGATTGGCAGAAAGTGATGGAAGAGAGACATAATCTTTGTTGACATTCATTGGTTACAGACGCCAAACAATTCTCTTCCTTGCCTCAGAGCTTCATTTGCTGTTCCTCCAACATTTATATATAGAAGCTAGAGAGAGATATTTTAGAGAGATAGATAGAGAGATATAGTATATATGTTAGAGTTGGATGGTCTCCAAACACATGTTATTTGACCACAATAGAAACTACATCATCAAATTTTCATGGTGAAGGTTATGCACTTGTGCCTTTTGAAATTATTTTTATCATATTGAACAATCCCATTATATGATCATTGTCTAGCTATAATTACGAACTCATGTTACTCAACATCATCAACTCAATCAAAATCTAAACACAGGGAAAGAAAAAAAAAAAGAAATCTGTAATTTGAGTACGGAACTTCAAAACTGGGGAAAAATGAACACAAATTCTAATTTGATACTATATTAGCAAAAATAATAAAAAAATAGATAGAGTTTTGAATTTCTTAGCTGATTTAATGAAATCAAGAGCTAAACGTTTTGAATTTTCACTTGGAAATGGCTTCTTCGTTCATCTTCAAGTCGTCCATGTGCGTCTTATATCGGATCTGTTGCAGCGCCGACATGATTCCTTTGATATCACTGCAAAAAAATTTAAATCGAATACATCAAGAGCCGATTCCGTAAGCGAAAGCAAGAGATATGAGGGAATTAGAGGAAAAGAACATGGAGAGGTTCAGATCGAGGTTGGCCGACTTGATGAGCTCGAGCTCGGCTGCGCGTTTCTTATGGGTGGTGGTTTAGGCGGCGGACATGGTTTGCGAAGGTTTGGAGCTTTTTAGGGTTTGGGAGGTTGAAATTGGGGGTTTTCAGATATGGGTCTCCGAAGATGAGAGGAATTGGTTTGAGGGTTAGATATAGAAGAGAGGATTCAATCAGTTTGAGAATGAGGAGATATATGAGAGAATTTGGTTTGTGAGGAAGAGAGGAAGAGAGGTTTCAGTTGTGAGAAAAATCACTCAATTGAGAACTTCAAACAAATTATCGGGAAGATAGGGTCTATAAAGTGTCTAAAAAAAGACATTCGTTGTACCAAAAAAATATTAGATATTTACGTCAATATAGAGACGACAGAGTCTTAGATCGAATCATTATATTGCAAATTTAGGGTTGTTTTAAGACGACAGACGTCTGTCATCTCATGAACACGCTAATTTAAGCTATCTGTGAGTTGCTACATTCAGACGACATATATTTAAATGTGTGTCATCTGAATGTATCAGACGACAGAAAATACGTCTCATGTCGTCTGATCCAAGTCGTCTGAAGCCAAAAAGGACGTAGTGCCGGTGAGATGCTCTCACTGAGAGCTAACGTTTGGAAAAAGATCCATAGTCCTTTGAAGGATCAGAGGAGGGGATCCGTGTAAATGAGGCACTCCATTGGTTTTACGCACGCACTCCTTCTATTGCTGCTTTTGATCTGGCGACTGAGGAGTTCTGAACAATGCCACTGCTTGTTGCTTTAAAACACACGTATTATGTTGTGTGGGATTGTTATGTACGTCTGGCAGCTTCTATTGGAGGATGCCTCTGTGCTGACTGTGCATTTGATTTTGTTATGTTTGGTGGCTCTATCGACTTTTGGGTAATGAGAGAATATGGGGTGGCTGACTCTTGGGCCAAGCTCTTCAAGTTTAACGTCTCCATTCCGTCTGAGAATATATACGAGTCCGAACGGCTGGTAGTTTCCGACACTAGTATAACTCTCAAGAGAGCGAATGTAGGGTTTTCTGATCGCAGGCCGTCAATGAAAGAGTTCCAATTAATTGATAAGGAGTGTTCATCATCACCAAGAGAAGAAAGACACTCTCACCATTTTGGGGTGATGGGACGTATCAGGATTGCATATGATGAGACTCTACTCCGGCTAAATGATTGATCTGATAGTCGATCTTCCTTTATTTTCCTTTTGATGCCATGCATACAGTGGTTTTCTTCTTGTTCCTGTAGATCTGCCTTGTTTGTTCCCTTTTCATCGTCTCTGTTATTCATTGGTTTGGCATCATTTGTTTCATTAGTCTTACAGATGCATTAGCTCTGTTTAAAGTGTTCATTTTTTGTTTTGGAATTGTTTTAGGTGTTGACTAGCTTTTCTGCACGCGCGATGCGCGTACGAAAGGGCTGTGTTCGCGCGTGGGTTTATCAGTTTTTCCGAGGAAAAATCTAGCAAAAGAGAGATCATATATCTCCATCAAGACGTAATTAGTATTCAACAGTTGACATAGTATATAGGAACCCTAAACAAAAAGAATTTAAAGTCAGCAATTTATACCAAATCAACAACGCTAAGAGTCTAAGATGAATACACATTCATCAAACAGGCTTCGTTACATAAAAGATAGAAAGAAGGTACTCAAAATGAAAAGAAGTGATCATTCTTATACTTTTTGTCACTCTATGTGTTTCTGTACAATCCCGGATAGGGTTGTAGAAGTTGATGGCATATCTGGTAGGCGACTGACTATTCTCCCGCTGACTTGTAGACAAAAGGGTGACTGGGGGCTTCCGGTCTTTCCTCCTCCGAAGCTTAAGTCAGTACTTGATGGTAGAATGTAATTATTAGGGTAGTTAATGATATCTAATAAGCTGGTGGCTGAGTCATATTTATGGTCTAAAGTGGGTTCTCTTCACTTGAAAACCGATGTGGGACAACTATCTTTGCTGTTACTTCAAACACCAAGCTCCCTTATGCCTTCTGAAACCGTTCCCGCCAATGCTGCCACCGAGGTTGGGCCCGGCCCATCCTACACATGAGTGGGAACCCAAGGGCGGCCTCGGTTGTTTTACCCATGGTGGGATGCTGGCTGGTTTACGGGATTGGAAGTTGTTTTATGCACAACCGATTCAAGTCCCCTCAAGTTCCCGTTCAAGACACATCTTGAGTGGAGACTTGCTAAAATAAGCCTAGACTAGTATATTTCAAATGAGCTCCCGCCCATAGTCCCCCCAAGTTTGTATTCATGATGTGGGTTGAACAGGTGTTCCATTTTTCACGGATAAAGGTAGCGAGCCCTTTCCATATCCGGTGTTACTACTCGAGTGACGGGGTGTTAACGCCGTCCGTGGTTTATCAAGCCACTTGCTCTGTTTTTAAAGAGATGATACAAAATGCCCGTCCCCGGTCTCTCAGGGAGACTTATCCAGGATATGATTTTCACTAGGTGGAATGCCCATCTCTCAGTCGAATGCCAACATCTGTGGAATGCCGCTTGGTGGAATGCCTATCTTTCTCCAGCTTATGCCACTTGGTGGAATGAATATATGTTGGTGGAACTCATCCGATGTGGGTTTTTCACTTGGTCTTACGATCTCGGTGACTCACCCGAGATGGGTCTTGCACTTGATCTTACGATCTCAATGACTCTCACCCGAGATGGGTCTTGCACTTGGTCTTACGATCTCGGTGACTCTCACCCAAGATGGGTCTTGCACTTGGTCTTGCGATCTCGATGACTTTCACCCGAGATGGGTCTTGCACTTTGAAGTTTGTGCATTGCTGTGGCAGGTGCATTAAATGTATGTTCGCCAAATGTCGTAATATTCCTGGTGATAACTGCCAAGCAATTAATGCACGTCACTTCATTCTTTCCTTCTTCAAGAAGCTACGGCGGTTTAAGCCACGTGGCACCATCTTGTGGCTTGATCGGGTGGCTAGGGGTACCTCGTTTTCATTTACTGGTTTTTAATGCGTCGTTCGTGGATCGAGGCGACTGCTCACTGACCGAGTATAAACTCTTCCCCCCCCCCTTTTCCTTTTTGTCTTCACTCTTTCACTTCACTCTTTTCACTTACTCTATTCTCTGGTCGCTCTTTGGTTTTTCTCTGCTCTCTTTCGGTTATCTATGGCCTCTCTCTTTTCTGCTTTCTCTGTGGTATCTTTCATCCTCGCGCTGTACCGTCGTCGATCCCTGTGATTGCGAAGTACAACCGGTCCTTTGAGTTTTTGGCGTTGCTACTATGTCGAAAATCTGGTAAGTTTCTGTGCTGCTTTATACTTCGTGTTGCTGCATACCTCTGTTTTGGTTGGCTTTTGCTTTGTGTCTGCTTTGTGTTGCTTTTGTGATGATTTTGGGGTAAAAACTGGGGATTTTGGGATTCTAGGGCTTTCTGGGTTTAGGTTGTGTTAAGCTGTGAATTTTGCGCTTGCTCCCGACGGCGCACTAATAGATCTTAGGGTTTGTTATACTAGGGTAATGGATTCCCGAAGTACGACCGACTTAAGTGGGGCTAGCACATCTTCTCACCCAAAGGTGTACCCGTCCAAGATGTCGATTGGTCCTCCGAGATTTTACATGGCGTCCCGATGACCAGCGTTGCAAGCTCGGTAAGACGATATATCTTAGAGGACGGCACCGTGTGTGACGAGCTTGAGAGCAGCATGTCCCCAGCCGAGATAGAACAATTCCGAGAAGACTAGGGGATCCCGCCCACGGTTACCCTTCGTGGCCTTTACGAGGGCGATTTGGCATGCTGTCCGAGAGACGGTTTCGTTGCTGTGCACAAACACATGTTTAGGAACGGTTTCTCCCTCCTGCTTACTCAGTGCGTGCAGTACCTGCTGAGCATGCTTCAGCTAGCTCCCGGGCAGATTCCCCCAAACCAATGGCGCCAATTGCTATCTCTTTGCTGCATGTACTACTTGTTCGACATGGGATGACCAACTATCAACGAGTTTCGTGCCCTCTGCCGCATCTCGTACTCGAAGAAGCAGAACTGCGGAGGGTGTGTTTCATTTGTCGCTCAGGATTACTGTCTCCCTTACCGATCTCCCAACGTCCATCAATAACAACTGGCGTTCAAAGGTCGTGCTTGCCGGCGGTCGATGACAAAGAAACTGTCTGACATACGTTGTGCCCAACCGGTTTAGATATATCCGGGATCAGTCCTTCTCGCTGTCGGAGATTGAGAAGCAACGTATCGGGTGGATATTTGCAGCCTAGCCCTCGGACGAGGATCGAAGCTCGTACAACTTGACCCGGTGGGTTATCTTAGTTCACTGTGAACTTGGCCGTATGCCTGGTGGGGTTCCAAATTAGTTTCGCTCGTTTGTTGTTTTCTTGTTTCTTTGGCCTTTTACTCTTGCTCTTGTTTCTCGAGATCTTGACTGTTGGTTTTATTTTCAGCTAAAGTGCCCAGGCGAAAATACCGTCCCTCGCACCCGCGTGACATGGACTCTGACATGGACTCTGACATGGACTTGCTGAGTGACCTACTGGAGGTGGGAAAAGTTGCCTCCCGCACCGAAGTGAACGTTGTGGACTCTATCGTCCGTGTCTCGGAGGACGCGGTGCTCCTGGAGATTCCCGACGAAGGGTACTAGAAGCCGCCTCCTGATACGGAAGAGCCTGGGAGGAGCGGTGACGTCAACTTGGGCGAGAAGAAGAAGAAATCATCATCTAAGAGGCGAAGTCTCAGCGAGACGACACTGTGACTTTGACTGGCCTCAGCATGACTGGGGCCTCTCCACCCCTGAAGAAGCAGAAGTCGGCAGGTCCCTCGGCTGGCAACCCTGTAAGTCTGAGCGCACTCGATCCTGCTTTTCCCCATATCCGAAAGACACCTATCCGGCAGATACTGGATGAGTATGGGTGCGTCGACGAGAAGTTCGTCTGCAGCATGGTGGGTGACCTAAAGGGAATCGAGCTGGACCAGATCAGGGTAGGGTCTAATACCCCTCAACAGAACCGACAATACGCTCGGGAGGCCATGATGAAGGTAAGAGAACCGGCAATACGCCCGGGAGACCATGATGAAGGTAAGCTTCTCCATTCTGATGCCGATTTACTGTCCGGAATACTGCATTTAATTGATTCTCTATGCAGGCCCTATTTGCTGTCTATGCCATCGATGCCAGCGAGGACTCCAACGAAATGAAGGAGCGCTTGGCTAGCCTTAACTACCAGATTAGCTACCTCCAGGCCGAGCAAAAGAAGATGGAGAAAAACTTGGAGGCCGAGAAGAAGGAGAAGCTCTCGTTGGCTGACAAGTTTGCCAAACTCAGCCTTCATACTAAGGACCTGGAGGGAAAAGCCCAAAGGGTGGCTGCTTTAGTGTGACATAGACGCGCTTCAGCGGGAGAATGCTAAGCTACGGACTAAGCTGAAGGAAATGGACAACCAGATTGCTGATCTACAAGGCCAGATTCCCGCCCAGGGCGAGCTTGTTGTGGCCAAATTCAAGGAGTCGAATGAGCTGAAGGTGATGCTCAAGGCTACCCGGGAGAGTGGCATCACCAAGAAGTTCGGCGTATGGAGCCGCCTTGGGTATCTAGACAAGGCCAGATGACTACCGATTTGCTCGCTGCCCGAAAGGCCAAGGAGAGGGGGCTAAGTCCAAGGCAGTTGCCGAGAAAGAGCTTGAGGAAACAGGCAAGTCGTCCGGGAATGAGGAAGAGGACTCCGACGAGGCATAAGTTGTCGTTTGCCTTTTTGCTTTTTTTTTGTAAGACAATAGCCTCGTGCCTTATCCCGGTGATTATACATCCCGGTGGCTTTTGTAAATACTCATTGGTGGTATACGCTTGACATACTAGGTTTTAATATATTATGCCTTATGCAATTTTATTGCTTGCTTCTCCTGTGTGATATATAATTTGCATTATGCCTATCCCGCTTGGTGTTACTGGGGATTTCAATAACTTATGCCTCTCGGTGGATTACCTATCCCGTTCGATTTTACTCGGGATTCTATTAACTTATGCCTCCTAGTGGATTGTCTATCATTAGAATTTGAATTCAACTTCCCCATTCTTGTATTAAGTCTTTCAAAACGAATGGAGGCATCCTCTGGGACTTGTTGTTCTCCCGGGGGGGCAGCGACACTTATAAATATACACTTTACAAAGATGGGTCTCGTACCCCTTTACACTGGGTAGAATTTCAGGTGCTTTGTATTCCACGGGTGCCCGGTGACTATCCCATCCTGATCTCGGAGAAAGAAAGTTGCTGGGCTGACCTCTTCAATGATCTCGTATGGTCCTTCCCAAGTTAGGTCCAGAGCCGCCATCTTGGTCATGATTTTCTTCATGACCTAGTCCCCCAGTCCCAACGTCCGGGTCTTGACTTTACTATTGTAATGGCGTGCAACTCGCTGCTTATAGACTTGGTTGTGCAAGTCTGCTCTCTCCCTCCTTTCCTCGATGAGGTCAATATGCAACCGGAGGCCTTCCTCATTGGTGGTGGCATCAAAGTTTTTGACCCTTCCCGACAGTATCAGCGTCTTGACTGGCAAGACAGCCTCCGTGCCAAAAGCCATGCTGAAAGGCGTTTCTCTCGTTGCTTCAGTTGTCGTGGTCATGATTTCCCATAATACCTCCGTCAGCTTCTGTGCCCACAGACCCTTTGCGTCGTCTAACTTCTTCTTCAGAAGCTTTGTAATAATTTTTTAACTGCCTCCACCTGACCATTGGTCTGTGGGTGTGCCACCGACGCGAGAACCATCTTAGTGCTCATGTCCTTCGTGAACTCGATCAGATGGTTGTTGTTGAATTGTGTTCCATTGTCCGTGACGATTGTTTCCGAGACCCCGAATCTGCAATATATATTCTTCATCAGGAAATTCTTTTTGCACTCGGTGGTTATCTTCCCCAGGGGCTCCGCCTCCACCCACTTCGTGTAGTAGTCAACGGCCACTATTACGTACTTGAACTGCCCGGGTGCCGTTGGCAGTATCCCGATGAGATCAAGGCTCCACTGTGCAAAAGGCTAGGGCGACAATAATATTGATAGAGCAATAGAAGGGGAATGTATCTCATTAGCGTGCAAATGATATTTACGACATCTCGCCAACATCTTATCTGTCATGACGCCCATGTTGGGACAGAAGAACCTTGTGCGGAGTGCCTTATGCGCTAACAACTGGGATCCCAAGTGATTCTCGCACACCCCTTCATGGATTTCTCCCATGATCACTTCTCCTTCCTCCTCTGTTATGCACTTGAGGTTTGGGAAACTATAACCTTTTCGGTATAGCTTCTTGCCGATGAGTGTGTACCTTGCACGTCTTGATTGCAATTTTCGTGCTTGCCGCCTATCCTCCGGGCGCACCCCCTCCTTCATGAACTCGATTATGGGGTCCATCCACGTAGGCTCTCCGGGTCCTGCCTCGACCATGAATATCTCTGAGATTGTCTTACTGATACTCGGTTTTCCTAGTACCTCAATCCTTGCCTTCTTCTGCCTTTCTGCCCTCCGGTGGCTAGTCGGGCGAGGGTATCTGCATTACTGTTTTCCTTCCGCGGGATATGAGAGAGAGAGGCCGACTTGAAGCGTTGCATGAATTTCGATAGCGTTTGGTAAGAGTGCAACTGAGGCTCCTTAGCTTCGAAGCTCCCGTGGACTTGATTTACAATCGACTGTGAATCACTAAATACTTCCACTCTCTCCACGCCGATGTCTCGGGCGAGTTGCAATCCACCAATCAAGGCTTCATACTTTGCCGCATTATTTGATGCCTTAAATTGAAATTTCAGGGCGTACTCGTGCTTGAATCCATCGGGGGTCTCCAATATTATTCCCGCCCCGCTTTTATTTCTCGTCACTGAGTCGTCAACAAAAAGCTTCCAAAGTGGCGTTGGTGGCTCCTCAATTGTGCCTTCGCGGCTAGCCCGGGATCACTTTCCACGGCCGACCTCGGACGATTCTCCCACCATTTTCATGGGCGTGAAATCGGTTGACTCCCCCATTACTTTCATGGGCGTGAGCTCGAATATAAAGTCGGTCGTTGCTTGCCCCTTGATAGCCACTCTCGGCCGGTGATGGATATTAAATTCTCCCTACTCAATGGCCCATTTTACCAACCTCCCACTAATCTCTAGCTTTTGCATGATCTGCCTCAGGGGGTGGTTGGTATAAAGGGTTATCGAGTGAGCCTGGAAATAGTGCCTGAGTCTTCTGGCGGTTACAATAAGTGTCAAGGCTAATTTCTCGACGTCCGGGTACCTGCTCTCGGCCGGTGTGAATCCCTCCCGGCGTAGAACACTGCATGCTCGATGTCGGACTATTTTCTTATGAGCACCGAGCTAACCGCCGTTTGTGATGCCGTAATGTATAAGTAAAGCATCTCGTCCGGGACCGGTTTTAACAAAACCGGCGCGGACGTGAGGTATGCCTTTATCTGTTTGAATGTCTGTTCCTGCTCGGGTCCCCACACTATCTCCTTACATCACTGGTCTCTCAACAGCCGAAAGAAAGGGGCACACTTATCTGTAAGTCGTGACACGAATCTGGCAAGGGCGACGATCTTCTTGGCCAACGACTGCACCTCATTCCTTTCCTTGGGTCTTTCCATGTCCAAGATGGCTTGGATCTTTTTCGGGTTGGCTTCTATCCCCCTCCTGCTGATTATATGACCTAGGAACTTCCCTTTGATCACACCGAATATGCACTTCTGAGGGTTCAGTCTCATCCCGTACCTTAGTATGACCTCGAAGACTTTCTCCAGATGCCCCACATGCTCCTCGACCGTTAGACTTTTGACCAGCATGTCATCGACATATACCTCCATAATTTTCCTGAGGTACTCGACGAACATGACATTCATCAGCCGCTGGTAGGTGGCTCCCGCATTCTTCAGTCCGAAAGCCATTACTTTATAGCAATATAGGCCCATGTCGGTCGTGAAAGCCGTGTGCTCCTCATCCCTCGGATCCATCTGGATCTGGTTATAGCTCGCGTATGCATCCATGAAGCTCAACAATTCGAATCCGGACGTGGAGTCCACCAGCTGATCCATGCGTGGGAGCAGGAAGCTATCCTTTGGGCATGCCTTGTTGAGATTTGAATAGTCCACGCACATCCTCCATTGTCTTGTTGACTTCTTTGGAATCATGACCACATTGGCCAGCCACTAGGGGGTATCTAACCTCCCTTACGAACCTGATGTCCATCAATTTTTGCATTTCCCCCTTCATTGCTTCATACTTCTCTAGCTAAAACGTTCTTCGTTTTTGCCGCACGGGAGGGAGTCCTTTTTGGATTTCTAGCTTGTGTGCTACTATTCCACTTGATATCCCGGGCATGTCCTTATACGTCCAAGTGAACGCCCCACTGTTTCTCCTCATCCGAATCGATATCATCTCTGGGATCTATGTAACGATCCGAGGGGATGCTGCGGCCTGGCTTGCCGACAAGACCTCTGACCTTTTCCTCCCGTTGTCTATCGCATAACAACTCATTGCCGCCCCATGATCTCCCCAGATCGTAATGATTCCCGTTGGGGTTGGGAGCTTCATCATCAACGTGTGACCAGCAACAAACGACTTTAGTTTCCACAAAGTCGGCCTTCCCAAGATCCCGTTGTAAGACGACTCACAATCCACAATGATAAATTCTATTGTCGCTCGGGCGACTCCCTCTCGGCCTTCCATGCTTACTCTAAAGCTGTCTGAATTGAGGGGCTAGACAACATCGCCCGAGAACCTGATCAACGGCTCATGGTCTTGCATCAACTTGTTGCTTTCTCGATGGAGTCTTTTTCAGGCACTCCTGAATAACACGTTGACTGAGGCTCTCCGATCAACAAGGATCTTCTTCGTGATATAGTGATCGAGCTGCATTGTTATCTGGAACGAATCCGTGCTGCCTTAATCCCTCCTCTTCCTCTTCCAGGAAGGTAACAGACTTCCAACCGGTGGTTACCTGCTGATTATTGTTACTTCCAAAGGCGAAGACTTCCCGGCCATCCCTCCTTCTCGTACACTGCTTTTTTGCCTTGTTGCTCTTGTTGTCTATACGGGACCCGCTATGGATGGGGTTGATCGTCCCATACACTTCAATTGCCCCTACGTGCCTTTGTCCGGGCACATACTGCTGCAATTTTCCTTCTTTCACTCGGCTCTCTACCGCTCTTTTCAATTCTATGTAGTTGTTAATGTTATGGTTTGCCTCCACGTGGTACCCACAAAATTTTTCAGTGTTTTCCTTGGTGAGCCGAGATGCGGGAAACTTCTAAGCCGGGGGAGGCGGAATGACAGATTCATTCTCGTTCCATATTGTCTCGTAAGTGGCGTTGAGTGCTGAGAAATGCTCTTTGCCCGCCTGCACCGCTCTCGCGTACCCGGTATCTTGGTAGGGCCCTTTTACCTTTCCCATATACTGCTTTCCTACCTTCCCCCCGCCCCTTTCCTTGTACCTCTTTCATGCCGAGTACGAGTCCAGCTCTCGTTCTCCCTTCCAAGCTCTAACCTCTTGGACCACTTGCACTGGGGATCTGCCGTCTCTTCATTTGACCTTCCTTTTTCCGGCCGAGGTCCCCCCATAAGTATCATGGTCCGCTTGTGCATGCATGGTCGCCAATTCATAAGCTCGTCGTAGCCTTGCGGATTTTTTTATTTTTATTGCATACAAAAACTTCTTGGGAAGCAATCCTTGAATGAACGCCTCCTCTGCAACCTTTTTGTCAAAGTTCCTGACTCTAGTTGTGGCTCTTTGCCAGTGGTTCACAAAAGCTTTCAATTCCTCTCCCCTATCTTGCTTTACTTTGAACAATTGGGTGGTGTTCTGCCCGTCCATCTGTAGAATGAACCTATTGACGAACCTGTCAGCCAGTTCCTGGAAGCAGTCGACCGAGTTCGACGGGAGCTCGTAGAACCAACTATGTGCTTCCCCAGCTAAAGTTTCCTAGAACATGTTGCAACATATGACATCCGAGTATCTTTTAGCGTTCGTGTGAGACTTGAAACTATCAAGGAAAAGATGGGGGTCACGACCCTCATTGTAGCTAAGTTTCAATGGCTTGACTGTGTTCGGTCGGACGGACCGGGTGATCGCTCTTATGAACGGTCCCTCCCCTTTCTTCGAAACTCACGCGGATTGGATTACGTGTCCCCCTTCTCTCAGCGTCCGAGATTCGATCAGCTAACCTCGCTACGTTATCCCGGATAGCTCTTAGGGTTTCTTCCATCTCTCCCGTTTCTTTGACTTCCGGGATTGGCTCGGGCAAGGGCGGCGGTCCCTCGTCCCGCATTTCATCCGGAACAAGTTCGTCCCTATATGCACGGTCTTGCGGTTCGTTCCCACTAGAGCGCCCGTCTGCCGAGACATGGCCGCCCTATCCAACTCCCCCGCCCGATCCAATACCTCCCGATGCTCAACCCCTCGGGTTAGCGCACTCATGAGTGTGGCGTTACCCCTTTCCAACCTGCGCTCCCTCCCGGAGGCTTCTACTCAATCCCTGGCACTTTACTGCTTCAGTTGAGTGATTTGGGCCCTCATATCTTGCAACATCTCCGCTACCTCTTGGGGATTGAGGTCTCGCGCACATACTCTGGTGTTTCATCCCGCAAGGTTCTCCCCGTGATTCTTGAACTTCCCCCTGCTGTTTCTGGGGTCCTTCTAAATATCACCTCCCTCTGCTCTTCTCGTCCTGCCTCCTGCTCTTGTTGCTCGGTTAACTCAGTCATCGAGTCATGCTGGCTTTTTGTAAAGGTTCCCACAGATGGCGCCAAATGTTTCTATACAATCACGGATATGGTTGCAGAAGCTGATGGCGTATCTGGTAGGCGACTGGCTATTCTCCCACTGACTTGTAGACAAAAGGGTGACCGGGGGCTTCCGGTCTTTTCTCCTCCGAAGCTTAAATCAGTACTTGATGGTAGAATGTAATTATTAGGGTAGTTAATGATACCTGACAAATTGGTGGTTGGGCCATATTTATGGTCCAAAGTGGGTTCTCTTCACTTGAAAACCGATGTGAGACAACTGTCTTTGCTGTTACTTCAAACACCCAACTCCCTTATGCCTTCTAAAACTGTTCCCGGCTCAATGCTGCCACTGAGGTCGGGCCCGGCCCATCCTACACATGGGTAGGAACCCAAGGCGGCCTCGGTTGTTTTACCCATGGTGGGATGCTAGCTGGTTTACGGGCTTGAGAGGTTGTTTTATGCACAACCGACTACACTATGCTTCTTCTTTTTGTTCTTCTCTTGTGTCGGCAAACTCTTCCTTGCATTCCTTGCCTCTTAATAAGCAAAAGTTCTTTGAAGGCTAAAACCAAAAGCCAAACTTGTATACATGAATTACCAAAAAGGGAAATATACTGTATATTAACTAAAACAATTGAAGCACAAAAATAGGTAAAATACCACTTATAGAATTCGAGGAAACAATGGAATACATCATTCGATTACGGTTCGGTTCTGGTTTTTGCTACAAACAACTTTGAAATTACAATGATGCACAAACCATAACTTGAGATGAGGCTTTCTATAATTTATGTTAATTCGATGTATTCTTTCTTTTAAAGTCATTTTATGTAATATTAAAACATATTTATATTAATTTTTTTATTTAATCAATAATACAAATTAAACTTTAGTTAAAGTAGAGAGTATTGGTGTAGAGGTATTTTAAAGTGACTAGCCAAAATGACTTTTTCGTTATTTTGACTAAAATTTAACTACTGTTTAAGGAAATTATGTTTTCGTCCTTCTGTTATGTGTCTTGCCCTAATACATGTAGGATTGGTTAATCCGGTTTCCTAACAATGATTGAAAAGTTGAAAAAAACATTTTCGGTTTTTCAGCTTGCGGATCAATCATTGTGTGAACCGGTTCATCAACTTTTAGACCGGTTCTTGAGGTTATGTTTGCGGTCACGGATTCCTAACATCCAAGCCTACCTATTTACAAAATTTGGCGGCATTTGAGGACGTGGAGGTGGTGAACCGCTCGATATAAGTGTTCACAGATGTCCGGTGACTCCGACGGACGGTTCGGCACTTTTTCGGCTGGTTCTGTTGTCAAGGCTGACTGTTTCTAAATTCTAACTCCCATGTCTACCTACTTCCAAAATTTGGTAGCGTTTGGAACTTTGGAGAATAGTGAACCGTTAAAGGAAGTGTAAAACAAAGGTCCAGTGATGTCGGCGGTCGGTTCAACTGGTTTTTTTTTTACCGGTCCCGGCGGTGAGGCCAGCAGTTTGTTTTTGGACCTATAAGACCAATGACTACAGATTGTAGCAGGGTCATAGTTTTACTTATTCATCTTTACCCACCATCATTCAAATCTTTATGTTACGGTTGTAACAGTATGTATATTTGTTAATAGATTGAGTTAACGTTCTGCAATCTATATCGTCCACATGTTGTATGTGCCAAATTGCGTCTCCACAAGCGCACAATGATGTGTTATTTGATGAATATTGTCTTTGAATAAGACATGAGCTTCCGACTATCGTCTGCTTATATAAAGACATTGACAGGCGATCTCTTTTATGTCACTCTGATGAGCCAATCTTCCAGTCGTTAGAGGGAGATAAGAACAAGAATGTTTAAGTAGAACGACTTAGAATTGTCGTGGTTTGTCCCCACTGTGTCTCATCAAGTTCCCTAAAGTGACGAGATTACATATACATGCTGCAAACATGTCTGCAAGGATTGATGTCCGGATAAGGATATGTTGTTGTCCGGATACGGACATGTTGATGTCTGGATAAGGACATGTTGATGTCTGGATAAGAGGACAAGTCGTCACCCATAGATGATGGCATGGTGACACCACAAATGTGGCAGATGGTGTCGCTAGGCCTCGGCTCCCACGGTTTAGGGGGATGCCACTTGGTTCGATAAATACTCGCCAAGGAAGAATGCAAGTTTGGCGCAACTTGATCTTTTGATCAATGATACTCATTCGTCTATTAATACTGGATTATGATCATCATTGGGGGACGCCTCAATGTCAATACCAATCCATATAGAGATCTCTACACTTAGAAATTACACCGGTGTACATGATGATGTGGTTTAATGAGTTTGATATCGAACCATACTTCATTGAGAAAATATCAACGTTGTAGATTGGCCTAAATGGAAAAATGCGATCCAGTTTAAACAAAGAGATAGTGCTTTGGTCAGGTGATGCCGACACCCCAAGTGTAAACTCTATCAGTAATGTCTTTGTTAGAAAGCGTAGTGAGAAAAAGAGTTTTGACTCACCTTCTGGCGCAAGGTCTCTCACAAACGCACTGGAATCGACTACGATGAGATATACTCTCGTAATGGATGTCATTGCACTCCACTACCTTGTTAGTTAGGTAGTTTTCGAAAAACTAAACATGCAGCTTGTGGTCGCAACTTATCTCTGTTGGGAACTAAGAGTTGTACATAAAGATCTTGAATAGATGTTTTCACCCAAATCAAGTGGCTCCTGACCACGGAGCGCGATTGCAAGGTATTTGCTAAGTATCTACTTAATTAGGGAAGGGATATGAAGAATTATGCCTATTTGCGTGTAAATTTTGGATGGATTGTGATGAACTCTTGTTAAACTAAGAGATGCCACTGATCCAAAATTAAGAATGAAAGGATCTTGGGAATACTTGGTCTCGAAAGTGAGGACCGTTATTGATGATGCTTATTCATCTGTCGGCTTAAGGCAATCTAAAGGACGATGAAGTTATGCCTATATGTATCCCTTGATCGGTCGAAGTGTTGAGAAGACCTGTTTCGTCCATATGACAAAGAAGTCTTAGGAGAAATCCTACATCTAAGTACGGTAGCACATTCATGTACTTGTTACAATATGCTCAACTCGACATCTCATTCACTATAAACTTGTAAGGCCAAGTTCTCCTTAGTCTTTCAACTCTCTTCCTAACGGTCGAACATTTTCGCTCCCTCTTAGATGAGTGTGAAGGAACATCAAGGTAATGGCCGGATGCGCCCACGCAACGCCAATGTAATGGCAGTGATTCCTTCTATGAAAGGTTCAGGCTTATTCATCCCTACAGAAAGATACATTAAATGCGAAATCAGAATCTGCTCAATTTCGTAGGTCAACTTCCACAGAACCTATATGACAACCCACTTGTTGGAAAATGGTGAAATTGGTACCATTGGAAAGGTCTATGAGTCTACTTCTCACACCTATCATATTGAGTGAGTTATGGCTATTTTCGTAAAATAGGACGGATCTGTCCAAGAATCTACTTTGGCAGAACAGTCAATTTCGACAGAGCTTTGTGATCAGCTCAAGATGAACTAGGTTATGGACCTTATATGGTTGGAAAGCTACGTGTGTCTAGTTTCCAGAACTTTATACGGTTCGTCCATACCTATTGTACCGAAGACATTATGACTGTTTAAGTACACAAAGATCATGTCACGCGTGAATCTGATTTTCAACGCGAACTTATGTATTAAGTTGTTAGGCAACCTTCTCCTTGAAGATCAAAGTAATGTTAAGCATAGCAAGTCTGATCTAAGGATGTTGTGGCTGGATTTAATGACTAAATCGTTGCTCAACTCTACTTTTGAAGTATGTGAAGTGCATTGGCTTGCGCCGTTTATCTGTATTCCGAGATTGAGTTACCAATTAAGGGGAGTCTACATGCATCACATGTTATCTTCAATTGTAGTTGGTGTGTTGTGCTCTTTTTTCCTACGTCCAAGTCTTTTGTTTTACCCATGAGGTTTTTGTTTTACTTGGCAAAATTTTTACCTAGGTAACACCATAAGCACCATATCGTATTAAGGACGCAACACAAGAGGGAGTGTTTAAGGAAATTATGTTTTCGTCCTTCTGTTATGTGTCTTGCCCTAATACATATAGGATTGGTTAATCCGGTTTCCTTATTAGAATAGATTACAGTTGATAGATTTTCTAGATCCTTCGGGAGACTCTATGTAATGCTTATAAATAGGTTTTTCTATTAATGAATGAGTAGATAATTATTCTGGTTATTTTTTCTCCTTCAACAACTACAAAATAACTAGCATTAGTAAAGATACTCTAATCTCTATTTGGTCAGTTAGTCACAAAACGTAAGCTCACATCCATTGTTCACGTCTCATATGAATTTGGAGAAAGAAGGCACCACTCCACGCCGTGCCATGGCTACGGACCCCACTTAGTAATAGTGCGGGAATGGTGGATTCTATATGGTGCTCAATGTGAGATCTATCTCAGGGTTAGGATTAGGATCGATACAAGGTAATTTAAAATTTTCAGATTTTGACATGCTATCTGTGATCCAGGTCTATAATTCTTGTTCTTCAGAGGTAGCAAGTTCAAGTGGCCTAGTTCGACATCATGTCCCGATGGATGAGGAATGTCTATGTCTATATCTAGATGAGCCTCCTGATATTCAAGCGAAAACTGGATCCAAAACCAAACCAAATAAACCATTCCCTGAAGCACAAGGGTCTCTTTTTCAGGCAACCTTTGGCTTACCTAAAATGGATAGACAACCCAAACATTTCAAACTTTTACTCACTACAGCAATGTCATATAGCTTTGAAGAAAATGCAGAATCACATGGGGGTGATGGGGCAACCGGGCAAAATGACATTTTTGCATTGATACAAAACTGGTATGGCAACAATTGGTACATCAAGAATTTCAACAATGTTTCAACATGCTAAAGAACATGATCAGATAACGCCTAAAAATTAAGCCTGTCTTGCGTCATGTTTAAAATCACACAGACGAGGCTTTTCCAAACTAAACTCATACATTAAATAATGAACATGCATCATACAACTAAATTATGCAATATGTCATCGCTGATGTAGCCTACGATTATTAAGTGCACCATAACTCATTTCTCGCTAAATATCCGCCGCTTTTAAAGTATCATAAATCAAGTCCTTATTCCTACAACAGGGGGTCAAATGCATTACTGACTGTACAGTATAACAATACTCCCCAGCTTGCCATCCAATCAGCTTCTTCCACACGCTTCGCCCATGTTCATTGTCAGGCAATCACTTTGCATCTGCAAGCAATACTTTGCAGCAATGGAAGGCCACGGATAGGACAGTAGATACATGAGATATCTACAAATAGCTGGTCACACAAACCCAGACTCACCTTTGAGGATAGTTAGCAGCATGAGATGGCACTTCAACAATTCCAGATGGCGGCGTTTGTGGCCTTGGGGTACTGACATCGGGCAATCCAAAATCAGCATTAAGCATGTCTTCCCCATTCCATTCAATAGCTGCTATAATTGTCGTAGTGAAGGAATACAGTTGGTTGCAAACAAAAAGCAAAACAAAAATGAAAACAATGGGACGAGGGTGAACGCAAAAGGGAAAAAACAAATATCTTTGAAAAAGGATACAGTCTGTTCTCCACATATCTGTAATACTGACATCAACACCAGACAAAAGCCAGTAGTCTGCATCATTCTGCAAGCATAAAAAACGACACATTTGAACCCTTAAAAAATAATCATACTCCACTAGATACTTGATTTACCACAAATATACATCATTGAGAGTATTAATTGTTCTGTCGTCCACTAGCAAATACAATAGATTGCTGTTTTCTAAAACTCTTATCTACATGGTTGACTTTGAGTTTTGGTATGATTTCTATTTTTATTTTCCTTTTGCAAACACTTAACAAATTCGTCAGCAAAAGAATACTTACATCAACATCAGAAGGAACAATCTTCATCATTCCCCCACCAAACTCCTGAGAAGCATTTACATCAGAGCACGTCTGATCAACTTGAGCTTGTTGCGCCCTAGGTTCAATTTCCTTTCCTCTGTCATGTCCAGCGACCATTTCTGCTGTTGATTGCTCATCAGTGCCAGAAACAGAAGCAATTGGGAAGCTAACAGGTGGCTCAGCTCCATTGACATCATCAAACTTCTCCTCAAATTGACTAATATCAATCAATAAACAAAGACAAATAAATTATAAAACGAAAAAAAAATCTATTTCAGCATGTAAAGAAGCATACACTATTCAGAAAGAAAACCATCAGTGTGTAGAGGCAGTTATATCAGCCACAACAAGAAAGAATGATACCTGACAAGGTACACGTCAATCGGTCCCATTGTGCTTCTAAGTATTATCCTGTATCTTCGTTGTGGATAGTCAACAGCCTGGTGTGTTTTGGACAGTTTAGTAATGTATCAAAGAGAAAAGGAATATATAACTTGTACCTTCTGATAAAAAACTATAATCTTGACTTACTTCATCGGGATCTGGGACTTCCAAGGTGGTTCCATGTGGAGCTTTAATTGCTATCAGGGTTTCATTCTGGCACAGGAAAGGGATAACTAATTCAATGGAAAATACTAAACCATCATAGAAATATGTATTAGAACTTGGAGATGCTGCACCATACTGACCTGGAAGCACGGTAGGCCCTTAATGTCTTCTTCAGTCACAAAAAGCCACCTAGAGTAGGGGGTAATACCATAACAATGTATCATTACACATGGAAGCAAATGAATATGAATATAGAAAACCAACGATAATCTACAAAAGTGATGGAGAAGATCTTACTTTCGGTTGTTTTCATCTCCACTCAAATCCCTCAACTTTTCTTCCATCTCTCTGCACCAGTATAAGAGCATCAGCATCTCCAATAGTCCAAAGATAGTGAAATTGATGTTTACAGAAAATTAACCACATAAACCTTATTCGGTCATCTAAGCTGTGTTCTTTTAAAGATAGATTTTCTACTTCTCCCTGCAGTACAATACCACAACGTCAAACCTCATGAGTTAAAAGGATACTCAATTGTCTAACTTTCCTTTTACCATGGATCTATTGATTAATAAACAGTTTGTGATCTACAGATAATTGTACGTGTAATAATATAAAGGACAGCAGAATAAACTAGTACTAGCCTTCACAGGACAACAATATGAAATCAACATTTGAATACCTGTAATATAGCAAGATCAGCATCCAGATCCCCTGGCCTTGAAGCATCAAATCCCCTAATCAATCATTTAACCGATCCTTGCATAAGTTCCAATGTGTTCCAGATATTATTAAATCTACAATTGAATTCACAGAGAAACAAAATTGACAATGAACTATATAAAGATTACTTCCAACGTATTCTGTTCTTAAGCTTCTTTTCTATGAGACCTATGCCTTCCAAGACATTTGTGATGTCATATATACGCCTCTTCTGGACCTGTTTCATTTGGAAACCTTTCAGTCAGTACACAATAAATATTTGGGTGTACTATATATATGTATTATTAAAACATTCAGATCGAAAATGAATACCTCCAAAGTTTCTGCTGCTTTATTTAGATCAAGAATTCCATCTTCTGCTTGCTTGATCAAAGTGATGAACTTTTTTGTCAATAGACCTGGACAATTAGAGGACAGTTACCTCACAGTGAGAAAATCTGACATCATTCCTATACAAACAATGCATGTCAACTACACATACCTAGAGAACTGTCATAACGACAGCTGCCAGCTGGAGTAAGGGGACAAGGGGAACCTGCATGTTAAAAGAAGCAACATAATTAGATATCATTATTGTGATGAGATATGTATAGAGTTCGCAACATCTTTATGCCATGGAGAATGAAATCTGGTCCTAGAATCCAAATTACTGTGCATAATCCTTTTCTCTTTCCAAAAAAAAAAATTCAACTGGATACCAGCTAGAACATCAAACACATCAAGAAGAACCAAAAACGTGCGAGTACAACAAAACTAACTGCTAGTCAATTGGAGATAATTAGCAAAAAAGAGCTGTTCTGAAGTGGATGAAATTGAAGACCCTAGTAATGGCCAGAAACAACATTTCTCTCTCTCGCCCCAACCAATCCAAATGACTCAGGATAGCTATTGTCACACATCTTCCCAGGAAAAATCCTTTTCCTCCTCCCTCAAAGAATCTGGACCTTTGATCAAACACAATTGGCTGGGATGTCCCAGCTCACTCTTTTACGTGGATTAGCTTTCCTTGAATGATACAAGTTCCCAGAAAACTAAAAGAATAAGAATATTTCTCACCAGCATTTGACGCAGGTGTCTGAGGCCCAGATTTGCCCTTTGAAGCCTTTGTTCTATTGTTTGTTTTTCCTGCTTTTGTAGTAGATAAAGGAGTTTGAAAGGGACTTTGAATAATGTTATTATATCCAGGACTGCTGGTCCAATTGTTGTTCTCAGCTTCATTGTTGTCCGATGTACCCTTCCTTTTAAATTGCTGATAATACAAGCAATAGTTGAAGAAAATTATGAACAATTTTTGAAAGGTAATCATACCAGTTAAAATGCACAACAAACATTTGATGATTCTTTTACTTAATAATATCTGAAAATCAATCTATACATATTGGAATATGGAGAATGCAGCCACAATATGGAACTGGAAGATTTTGTTGCTACTCATACACATATTATCCAATAACCAACAGTAATATCAAGGAAAATTGGCAAAGCATAAAGGAGTACAAATTTAGGAATATGCCGTAAAGATAAATATAAGTTCGGTAAGAAAGATAAACCAGGATGTATGCTTTCTCAGCCATTGGGACAGACTCAGTGCAAACACACAGAGTTATGCTCCTTTTTTCAAATGCTAACAACATATTAGATAAAAACCATATGATTACATTGAATAGCCTAAACCTGTGTCAGTCATTACATTGATTTCATTTCTATAACTTTTAATCTATAAACCTAATGAATAGAGAGGGGACTATGCAAGCAGCTTTTGATTCCAAACGGGAGCCGATTATTACAAGCTGAATGCCTATGTGGCTCTCAACGACTTCTATCCAGATTAGGCAACACTCGATTAAGAGTCATACCTACAGCATATCAAATATCCCTAATGCAGTCTGTTCCCCTCACTCAATTTTCAATCGGCAATGTTCGAGACCCAAACTGAACTTACAAATTACATCAAAGTCTAAATATGAAATCTTAACGAGCACTGGCATAGAAAAAAGTCAACTCATGAGCAAAATTCCTCCTAATATTAGCACCGCATACAATGTGAAACAGTACCTATCAGCTAACTCCGAAATGATCCCCATTTCAGAGAAACCCTAACTCACCACCAACCACTCAATCAAAAAGCCCAAAATCCAAGCAGCCAAATCAACCACCAAAATTCCGCGAAGTACCACACCCAATTCCACTAACCCAAACCAAACCACATGAACATCCAAATTCAACACTCACCGGAGATCGAACCACAATAGCCTCCGGTTCCTGGTCCGCAGCCCTCTGACCTCCGCCGGAGAATTGATGATAATCCGCCGGAGGAAAGAACGGCGGCTTATTCGACTCGAACACCAGGTGTCGCCTCATCGGCGGCACGATCTGGCCGCTTCCGCCTCCAGTGGGCGGCGGCGGCGGCGCTGGTTGTCGGTTGGGAGCTCGAGCCAAGCCGGACATGGAGGTGGATCGACCGGCCAGAACCGTCGCCGAACGCCTCCGATTCGCGAAGACGACGAGCGGCGAAAGGAGGCCAGGTAGATCTTTAGGGTTTGGGGGAATCGGAGAGCGGCGGAGGGAATCGGAGGGGGTTTAGGGTTTAGGGGGGAGGGGGAAGGGGATCTCTGAGAGGGGGGTAGAGAGAGAAAGTGGAGGGTTAGAGAGAGAAGGGGTAAGAGGAAAGTGGGTGTTTGAGGGAAGGGGGGTTAGGGGAAGAGAGCTAGCAGAAAACGAGGGAAGCGAGGGAATTTTTAGTTTCGGATAGATGTGGAGGGAACACGGGGGAAAAAATATTTATTCGTTGCTTCGTTTTTCTATTTCATACCCCGGAACTTTTCTATATTGCGTCCTGGCCCATGGTTTTTCTTCATTGGACAACCAGTAATATTGGGGGAGGTAGTGAGGTTTTGGGTAAGATATTGACCAATGGAGGAATAGTTGGCATGCCGGTGTATAATTATTTTATTTATGTGAAATCATTATTGGGTTAACATGTGAGAAGTAGACTATGTGGTGTAGCGTCATGGTGAGCGATATGTAAAATTTGAGTTGTGATTTGAATTTTCGTGTTTGGGTTTTGAATAAGGTTGGTGCGTGTGGTATGATAGTGGCATAATTATAATGAGGAGGTAGTTTGACATTATCTATTTTAAGAGTGATGTATTTGTATATTTTTTTATCATTCAAAAAGAATATATATAATGCTCGTAGATATTACGAGTATTTTAGAGAATTTTATTATTATCCACACTTATTATTGATGGTTGCAAACATAGTCATTGTATATCAGATTCAGTTAAAAAGTAACTTATATATGCTGGCTCCATTGTGTCAACGGGTGAGTGCTAATATATGTGGTGGTGTGGCTCGAACGTTTTATGTTTGAATTTTAAAAAATGTTGATGCATTTGGTGTGGTAGTGTCAGAATTACAACAAATCAGTAAGTCACAATTTTTTTTTTAAGAGCAATGTACATGTATGTTTCTAAATTATAAAAAAAAAGAACATGCATGCATAATGCTCGTTGATATTAGAGGAATTTTAGAAAATTGTGTCATTATCCGCACTTACCATTGATGGCACTTACCTCTATTAAGTAAATGAGATAAACAAATTTTATACCACACAAAATATGTAACATGTAAGTAACTTCATTATATATTGTCCATAGAAATAACCTTCATTATATATCGTATAATCTTTGCTTCTTTTTTGGAGGGATTGGATGGAAGCTTTCATTGATAGACATTGAGCAGTATGATTTGTGTGTAATCCTTTTTGTCCAAACAGCGGGTGTATAATTCGCATATCAAATCTTGTTAAAACATACAACGTACAAAACAAGTTTTCACACAAATGTCATGATCATTTGAGGGAAATTTTTACAGTACATTGGTGTAATTATACATCAAGTAGACTAGATTTTTTATAGACATAACCTAGCTTCATATATTAATAGACTAGCTCGGCTTGATCTCGAATTGGTCTACTAATGTTAGACCTAGTCTAATTGAACCGTCTACTTCATGTATTGGTACATTTAATGTTCCACAAACGTACAACTCGTTAGAAGTTTCAAATCACAATTTTAAAGATTTGATAAGCTTACACACATAATTTATTTAGGAACAAAACCAACATACATGAATTTGTAGTTGCAACCAAAATTGGTAAGCATTTTTTCTAAGGTCTGTGTTGTAGACTTATAGTTATCTGTGTAGGGCTGAACAACAATGATGCTAGACATTTGAGCTAAAACGCCAAGGGTAACAAATGAAAAGAATTATCCAAAGGCGTGGTGAGCTTGTAAAAATACAGAAATGTGTGTCCATTTCCGAAATAGTTGAAAAGTTTGGGTCATAATTGCAGAGGTGCTAATACAAAAGACAAGAAACGAAAAAACACAAGAAGAATCGGCGATCCGCGCCTTTATTTGTCTTTAAACAAAATGCAATTTAATTTATTTTCCTTTCCTGGTCACACTAACGAATTTTTGATTATTGACGCTGGAATCTTCACGTCTCATCCAGCCCTAACAACCACGTCTGACGTACCCAAAACTTGGTGCTACTGGGTTCCCGGCCTTCGGCCATCTCCTTATTCGCCTCAACGGCTCAATATTAAACCCGCTCTCTAGGGTGAGCCACTTCATATTCCGCCTAAGTTTGCTGGTGAACCATGATTGGCTTAGGTGTAAGATACCATTTTGATGAATTTTTTTTATTCAGAATCAAAATTTTCGTTTGTTTTTTTTATAGAAAAAAATAGTATTAGCTTAATACTATTTGGCTAGTGGTATATTCATTCCTTCGTAGGTGTAAGATTGTAATCTTTTAGCAAAAGACTAGTTGACTAGTTCTAGCATTTATGATCAAATTTATTTAGAAAAGTCATAAAAATTAAACGTAACTGTTTAAGAAAATTATACTTATGTCCTTCTGTTATGTGTTTTGCCCTAATACACGTAGGATTGGTTAATCTGGTTTCCTTATTAGTATAGATTACAGTTGATAGAACTTCTAGATCCTTCGGAGACTCTATGTAATGCCTATAAATAGGTCTTTCTATCAATGAATGAGTAGACCGTTATTCTTGTTATCTTTTCTCCTTCAACACGTTATCAACACTGTGCTCTAACCCGAGCTTGATAATGAAACCTTAAAAAAATATTGTAAAAAAAACCCTAGTTTTTTTTTTCTCACCAGCCGCTGCCTACCATTCCATGCTTCCGGCGTGCTCAACCCAGCCCCGAGCTGAGCCGAAACCACGCCAATCACCGGCCAAGCCCCAGCCCGAGCGTGCCCCGACGACGCTTGGGCGCCCCGACGACCTTCAGCCTCGACGATCTCGCCTGCGCCTCGATGCCTTGTCGCTCTGATCAATGCTCTGCCCAGCCCTGCCACCTCAGACGACTCGAGAACCTGCACAACGGCCTCCCGTCTCCATCTCCGTCCACGAGCCTCCGATCTGGCGAAGCTAGCCCAACGACTTTGACAGCGACCCAGCCCCACGTGCATCGATATCGGAGCTCCACCGATGCCCACCCTCACAACCTCGAGCGCCGCTACACACACGGCCGGCAGCCCTGCAGCCATCCGGATCTGCTCGACCCGGATCGTATTCACCCGATCCAAAACGTATAATTGTACGAGGGGAAAAACGGTAAAACTTTCCCCTTCAGGTAAAAAGTTTTTACCTCACGAGTAAAAACAGTTTATTTACAGTAGTAACTATTTAATTAGTTTACTGTTTTTATATATATGGTGAATATTATTAACCATATGTTTTTATTTCATGAAATTTATGGCGTGACTGATCCCGATATAATTACACGAGCAACTTCTCTGCATGCACGTGGAAGTACGTATGAAAATTGCAAGGGCAACTCCTCTTACACGAAGTTTATTTGACAAACTAGCAAGTAAGCTTTTATAAAAATTGCCGCTTTTGAATTTTAATTTCATAGCCGGGCTTCGTAGCCTTCTTCTACCCCCACTTTTCTTATAACGTGGGTTGATGTGAGGAATTTGGACCCCTCATATCAAAGTTGAAATTTGTGACGGTTTGACAAGTCACGGTATTACGACGAAATGTTGTCGTGGTTAATAAATAAACAAACATCGATTTGCGACGGAAATTGTCGCGGTTAACATCGATTTGTGACTGAAAATGTCACGGTTATATCGATTTGTGATGAAATTTTTCACAGTTTACATCGAATTAAGTTACCATAAACTATGGTCCTAACCTAATTCAATATTTGGAATTAATTATCGTATCTCGATAATTATAAATCTTCAATTTTGTTGTTTTGAGATAATTAACCGAAACATGAGCCTCATATTTGACTTAAAAAAAAAAGTGAAAAAGTGACGAAATTTGTGTCACGCTTTCTCAAAGAAGAGGGGGAGGCAACGCCTTGAACCCTACATGTCATATAAAGATTGGGCTAGTAAAAGAAAAATCTTGTTATTGATGTGGTTCTACATCTGTTCATTAATTGCAAAAAAAACAATAATATGATCAATGTACAAGAAATATATGGAGTTCTTCAAACAAGAAACTTATTATATGGAAGAAGATGAGAACATTATTCTCACAGTTATGGATTTCAAAAGCAAAAGGTATATATTGCGGAAGATATGAAGCATAGGACTTCGGTTTATTAGTCTAAGTGACTACAAATCCGTTTATTTTTCCAAGTTTTATGAAGGCTTACACCTCACATATTTGACTAAAGTTACTTAGTCGTTATATTTTGAATTGAATTCATGGTCAAGACCTCGTTATAATTGTTGGCATATATATTCAGATTTTGTCTAGCACATATGGTTCAATCTACATAAACTATATGTTAATGCAATATATCGCATTACAACATGACACTACATTGGACTACAAAAGACCACCAGTTACTATAAGGTGGCGTTTATAAAGGCTGAAATCGCACCAAGTGTGGTGCAATGCACACTTGGTATATCATGATGTTGCGCAATACACATCGGTTTTGGATCAAAAGAGGATTTGTAATGTTAAGTGTGGTATAATATACACTTATACAATTGTAAAGACATTACAAACAAGAGTAGTCTTCTACACTCTTGAGTGGATTCATAATTGCAAAAAGAAAATTACGTTACGCTAAATGTCATCCAAAATTGGATGTTGAAAAATCTTCTTCTTTCTCTACAAGATCCAACAGTGGGTCGTTGGCGGCGGTGCCGCCCTGTATAGTGTTCACGACCAATTTTGCCAAATTTTGGCATGTTTTAAGCCTTGTTTCGTCCATCTATGTAGTATTACACGTCATATAATGCACTCTAAGATTCCAATACCTTTTTTCAATCTCTATCGAAATTGTTAACATATTTTGGTTTCTATGTCTAAACATAAGACTGTTGTCTCTACATTCTTGTATATGAATGTGTTGTAGAGAGATTGAGTGCTTAGCTTATTGCAATGAATAAATAATTATTCATGAATTTAGTTCTTTATAAATCCGTTGTGACTACGATGATTAGATCATCACAAATAATGAACGAGCGGATTAATGCTCAAGTTCCAATGTCTAATGGCGTTATGATTCAAGTCACACATGCTCTTTATGCATAAGGAAGCAATCGAACCATGCTATGACTTAATGATATTCACGCCAACGTTTATCACATGTAAACACATTGTGAGAATTAATGAGAATTTCTTATGTATCACTATAAGACTGTTGTCACAACGTTTATCACTATAATGAATGTGCAACATTCATGAGTCACTAAGATTCGGTTAATTGAATCGGTTATTGTCACCAATAATGAGAATGAAGACATCGACTCATGTAGGCTTTAACATAAATCGTCCGGGACAATTTTGGACGTATTTTGATGATCCATATACTAAAGAGTAAAGACTCTCATGAACATCCTTTCTTTTGAGCAAAGTAACCATTGAGATCAAAGATCACCAAAATACAACTTGGTGGAGTTATGAGCAATGCTCACGGCCTATGGATGACATTAAAACCATTCGCGTCATCCTCCTATACAATGAGGCATTACCCATGCTTTCATAAGCAAATATGATGCAAAAGAACGCCCTATGATCTCACATTGGCCATGCTCGTTACTTGTTTTGTAAAGCCTATTCTTTAGCAAAGATTAGGAGCGACACTCTCTTACGCTAAAGACAATGAAATAAAGAGACTAGCATACACAAGATGCTCAGTTGTTGTTCACTAAGTAAGACATTAATTGCAATGTCTGTGAGTGATTATACAAGAATCATACATAAGATGTTGGCCTATATGGCTTCTCATTGTTCACTTTGAGCCATAATAATGTTATGGTGATGTTTACAATAGTTTAATTCAAGCCATAACAATTAGATGTTATGGGAACCTTAACAATGATTGAAAAGTTCAAAAAAACCTAGAATTTTTGGTTTTTCAGCTTGCGGACCAGTCATTGTGTGAACCGGTTCGTCAACTTTTAGACCGGTTCTTGAGGTTCTGTTTACGGCCACGGATTCCTAACATCCAAGCCTACCTATTTACAAAATTTTGTGATATTTGGAGACGTAGAAGGTGGTAAACTGCTCAATATAAGTGTTCACGAATGTCCCGCGACTCCAACGACTGGTTCGACACTGTTTAGGCCGGTTCTGTCGTCGAGGCTGGCGGTTTACGAATTCGAACTCCCATGTCTACTTTCTTACAAAATTTGGTAGTGTTTGGAGCTTTGGAGAATAGTGAACCGTTAAAAGAAGTGTAAAACAAAGGTTCGGTGATGCAGGTTGTCGGTTCAACCGGTTTCTTTTGACCGGTCTTGGCGGTGAGGCCAGCAGTTTGTTTTTGGACCTGTAAGACCAACGACTACGGATTGTTACAAGGTCGTTTTATTTATTCATCTTTACCCACCATCATTCAAATCTTTATGTTACGGTTGTAACGGTATGCATATTTGTTCACAGATTGAGTTAACGTTCTGCAATCTATATCGTCCACATGTTGTATGTGCCAAATTGCTTCTCCACAAGCGCACAATGATGGGTTATTTGATAAATATTGTCTTTGAATAAGATATGAGCTTCCGACTATCGTCCGCTTATATAAGGACCTTGACAGGCGATCTTTTTTATGTCAATTTGATGAGTCAGTCTTCCCGTCGTTAGGGGGAGATAAGAACAAGAATGTGCAAATAGAACGACTTGGAATTGTCGTAGTTTGTCTCTACTGTGTCTCATCAAGTTTCCTAAAGTGACGAGATCACATATACATGCTGCAAACATGTCTGCAAGGATTGATGTCCGGATAAGGACGTATTGATGTCTGGATAAGAGGACATGTCGTCACCCATAAATGGTGGCATGGTGACATGTGGTAGATGGTGTCGCTAGGCCGTGGCTCCCACGGTTTAGGGGGTGGCCACTTGGTTCGATATATACTCGCTAAGGAAGCATGCGAGTTTGGCACAACTTGATCATTTGATCAATGATACTCATTCGTCAGTTATTTCTGGATTATGGTTATCATTGGGGGACGCCTCAATGTCAATACCAATCCATATAGAGATCTCTACACTTAGAAATTACACCGGTGTACATGATGATGTGGTTTAATGAGTTTGATATCAAACCATACTTCATTGAGAAAATACCAACGTTGTAGATTGGCCTAAATGGAAAGATGCGATCCAGTTAAACAAAGAGATAGTGTTTTGGTTAGGTGACGCTGACACCCCAAGTCTAAACTCTATCAGTTATGTCTTTGTTAGAAAACGTAGTGAGAAAAAGAGTTTAGACTCACCTTCTGGTGCAAGGTTTCTCACAAACGCCTTGGAATCAACTACGATAAGATATACTCTCGTAATGGATGTTATTGATGATGCTTATTCATCTGTCGGCTTAAGGCAATCTAAATGACGATGAAGTTATGCCTATATGTATCCCTTGATCAGTCGAAGTGTTGAGAAAACTTGTTTCGTCCATATGACGAAGAAGTCTTAGGAGAAATCCTACATCTAAGTACGGTAGCACATTCATGTACTTGTTACAATATACTCAACTCGACATCTTATTCCTTAGTCTTTCAACTCTCTTCCTAGCAGTTGAGCATCTTCGCTCCCTCTTAGATGAGTGTGAAGGAACATCAAGGTAGTGGCCGGATGCACCCACGCAACGTCAATGTAATGGTAGTGATTCCTTCTATGAAAGGTTCAGGCTTATTCATCTCTACAGAAAGACACATCAAATGCGAAATCAGAATCTGCCCAGTTTCGTAGGTCAACTTCCACGGGACCTACAAGATAGCCCACTCATTAGAAAATGGTGAAATTAGTACCATTGGAAAGTCTATGTGTCTACTTTCCAAGGACACCAACCATTTGATAGCACCTATCATATTGAGTGAGTTATAGCTATTTTCATAAAGTAGACGGATCTGTCCGAGAATCTTCTTTGGCAGAACAGTCAACTTCGACAGAGCTTTGTGATAAGCTCAAGATGAACTAGGTTATGGACCTTATACGGTTGGAAAATTATGGGTGTCTAGTTTCCAGAACTTTATACAGTTCGTCCATACCTATTGTATCGAAGACGTTATGACTGTTTAAGTACACGAAGGTCATATCACGCGTGAATCTGATTTTCAACGCGAACTTATGTTTTGAGTTGTTAGGCAACCTTCTCCTTAAAGATCAAAATAATGCTAAGTATAGCAGGTATGATCTAAAGATAATGTGGTTGGATTTAAAGACTAAATCGTTGCCCAAGTCTACTTTGAAGTATGTGAAGTGCATTGGCTTGCGCCGTTTATCTGTACTCCGAGATTGAGTTACCAATCAGGGGGAGTCGTTGTGTAGACATAAGGGGGAGTCTACATGCATCACATGTTATCTTCAATTATAGTTGGTGCGTTGTGCTCTTTTTTCTTTCGTTTAAGTCTTTTGTTTTACCTACGAGGTTTTTGTTTTACTTGGCAAGGTTTTTACCGAGGCAACACTATAAGCACCATATCGTATTAGGGACGCAACATAAGGGGGAGTGTTTAAGAAAATTATATTCCGTCCTTCTGTTATGTGTCTTATCCTAATATACGTATGATTGGTTAATCTGATTTCCTTATTAGAATATATTACAGTTGATAGAACTTCTAGATTCTTCAGAAGACTATATGTAATGCCTATAAATAAGTATTTCTATCAATGAATGAGTAGACCGTTATTTTTGTTATCTTTTCTCCTTCAACAGTAACAAAATAAAATAAATGCAATGATATTCAAGATAGTTTAAAAGGGCATTATCTTATTAGAAGCTTAGAAGCACATTTTTGATGTACGATTATATCGAATAAAGTATCAAATGTCAACTAGAGGACTAAAATTGTAGTTGATGGTATGAAGATAAGTTTTCTTCTTCGAGTTTAAAAAACATGCCCAAGAAGATGTGTTAAAACTTTTGGTGCAAAGTAATCTCACCAAGAATGATTTACAAATATGAAATGTCAGGCCTAAGGTTAATGATTCACAACGGGTAACGAAAACAAAGAGTGAGGCGGTCACAAATTTTGCAATCATGGCATATCTATGTGAGAAGTGAAAGTGGCTTCGGACAAAGGACAGTCGCTCGATAGAAACCAGAACGTAGAGAATGATAGTTTCACATTAGAAATGAGACATGACAACATACACATTATGTCAATCAAGACTACTACACTAGACTACTACACCTTGATCAAAAAGAAGTTGCAAGATTTAACCCTACCACAATCCAACCAGTATATCTGCCTAAGACCTATGGAACATCGATACTTGCTAGATTCGGGCAGAACCGTGTGACGATTAAATGACACAGAGCTGAAGCCCACTACACTTTTTAGAAAACATTATTTGCCGAAAAGCCGAAAAACCAACAAAATAAATTGGGCCTAAAACATGGTCCATACTCATAACTAAGGGAGGCCCAAGCTACCAACGCCCAAATCTCTCCACTGTCGCTGTAACCCGACCACCACCGGCACCGCTCCAGAACCTCCAGGTCGCCGCCAAACTTCCTCCCACCGCGCCGCAGCATGGGAGCTCGCCGCCTCTACTTGAAGAAAGCAGAAACAAACTGGAGTCCCTCCACCATCCACCAGCCATCAACCCTCCTTGCATATGCTAATCAAACCCATCCCCAAATCAGATCGAGAACGGACCGATCCAATATGAGTTGAGTTCCATCACCGCAGCCACTTCTCCTCCCCGCAGCCTCCAGACCCGCACCGTCGTGCCTTGTTGCCGAATGGACTCGGTGAGATGCAAACCAGGATGAGTGAATAGCTTCAATCTCCCATCTCCTCACCTCCATCCAGACTCGCGTAGGGCCATCAAACATCTGTCCGACGACGGCTAAAGATGAAAGAAAACGTTTTCCTCTCAGATGCGAAGGCTGCGCGTTATAGGGTTTCAAGAAGTACCAAGTTCACATTTGATTTTTCTCTTAAAACATCTTAATCTACTAAGGGCATCTCTAATTATTGGTCTATAACCTAAATCTAAATTCAAATTTTAGGCCAACCAAAACTATAAATATTTATATGAATTTTGCATCTCTAAACCATGAAGTCAAGACCCAAACCTATTTTGATTTTTATATCATTGTTTAATCTTAAATGGAGTAAAAACCCAAACATATTTTAATCATTAATTATTTTATATTAATAAACTATGACACTAGCCCACACTCACTCACTCATTAATTATAGGTTTTGATCCTATTTGGTTGAGTCAAAATATGACACATTTTAGGTAAATCATATTTTAGTTCAACTTGGATAGTGGGTTGAAGATTAAATTTCACAAAACTCAAATCTGTTATAGGTTTTAGACCAAAGATTGGAGATGGTCTAACTAACATTTGGTAATGTGGTTAAAGTTCGCACCTTCCCCTTTGATGAAAAGAAATACATATTTGATGTTAGTAGGAGCATATCATAGCCTGAAAAAGGTTTTTTTTTTTTTTTTTTTGAAGATATAGCATGAAAAAGGTTGTTAGAGATGCTCTTGGGCGTAAATGACACAAACAGCCCATAACTGAGTTTTTAATTCAGCATAGAGTTCTATAACACTAAACATAAGCATCAGGCCACTATTTGAACCTAATGTTCATGATATATTAACAATGCTTGCAATGTAAACTACATACCATCTGATCCGACATGTCAGTAACAATTACATACCTGTTACTCTCATCTACAGCTCTCCTATAAAACTTTGCCTCTTAACTGAAATGGGGTCCTGTCTCAAATCACATATCTCCAAAACAAAATGTAAAACGGTTGGAATTTGGAAATGAGGTTATATTTTTTCATTGTCTAAATCATCAGAAATGGATTTTGTACACCACAAAGGAGAATTTCTCAACGGGATAGAAGAATTACAACAAACCTCCAATCTCTCCCGGAACTTGGCCTCACTTGTCTTTAACAAAATCGGCAATGGGAAGCACACACCCTTGTCCACACACCTCTGGTGCCTCGGCCGAATCCGATTCTCTAAGCTAAACGAGAAGTAATGCGGAAACTCTTTCAGCTCCTTCAGCTCCCTCCCCATTTCGACAACGAAGTAATTGAACTTGGGCTCGAAGTTCTGCTCAATGCTGTAGCAGAAGAGCTGCGGGAACCGCCGGAACATGGCCAAGGCGTCGCGGCGCGAAAACCCGATTTTCTCGAGGTAGTCGACGCGGGGCTGGAGCTTGTCCTCGACGCTGCAGGAGAGCAGAGAGGTGTGTTTGTTGACGTCAGCTATGCCGATGGACTGGAGGAAGTAGAGGGTGGGGCGAAGGCGGTGCTTGACGCTGGAGGCGAGCAATCTGGGGCGTCGGTTGATGACGCGCTTGAGATCGGAGCCGTTGACGCGGGCCTCGCGGAGGAGGAAGGTGAAGATGGGGATGATGTCGGAGACGCGGGAGGCGAGGATTTCGGGGCACATGCCGACGAGGCGGCGGAGCTCGAGGGTGGAGAAGCCCATGGAGGAGAGGAAATGGACGGTGGATTTGAGGTCGGCGAGGGAGGCGGAGAGGATCGGAGGGTGGTGGTGGAGGAGGGAGAAGAGGTCGAGGCCGATGGAGTCGAGGTAGAGGGCCTTGTCGTGGAAGTCGGAAGGGGGAGGTGGGATTTGGGGTTTGATAGGGGAAGGGGTTTTGGTTTTGGTTTTGGTTGAGAGGGAGGGGAAGTGAGGGGTTTTGGGGAGTGGAAAGAAGGGTCATGGTGGGAGGAGGAGGAGGATTGGAATTGGGATTTGGGATTTGGGTTGGGAAGGGGGATGAGATTGGAGGAGAAGGGTTTGGGGTTTGAGGTGGAGAGGAAGTGGGTTTCTTGCATTGGCTTGGTTGGTGCTGCTGCTGCTGCTGCTGCTGGTGCTACTGGTCATGGCTGAGATATGATGGAGGAGGAGGAGGAGAAGATGAAAGGGAAGGACATGAGTGATGTGGTGAGGATAAGGCCTAAATTGCTCTAACAATTTGTGATATTTGCTTTCAGGATTCTGATTGGTGAGTGAGGAGTACTTGCTATCCCAAAGTGCCAAAATTGGTCAGACCAAAAAAAAAAAAACCTAATATTTGCTTTACTCCATATGGAAAGGCCGAAGGCCCTGACCCGGAAACGCATAAGCCCAGCCCAACTATAATGGACCTCAGGTAGTTACCGACTTTAACTCTAAATGGCCTGATCAACAGCCCAAAATGCATTACTTGGTCTTGGTTTATCCATGAATCCTCAATTTTTATTTTCGATGGAGTAGAAAGAAAATTACTAAAAAAACCCACGAGAACAACCTGACTAGACCAAATGAAGATGGACAGCAGGAGAAACAAAATCAGGACCGATAAACATAACACCAGCTAGCACAATGTTTCCCAAGTTTGCAAAAACATCAGCCGCAAAATTTACCTTCTTCCAAACGTGAAGAACACAGTGAATAGGATTTTAATATTTTGGGAAAATACCAAGATATTAAAATTTACTTGGGAAAATGCCAAGATATCAAAATTTACCTTCCTACAAAATTTACCTTCCTTACTACCATCTACCATTTTACCATTCACCTTTCACCACTTTGTGAAATGCCAGCTCAAAAATACAAAAAAGAAAAAAGAAAAAAGAAAGGGCTAGATTTCCGGTTGCCCCAAAATGTATGGAGCCCAGTCCACCAAACCATCCTACTACTTATCCTCTCGGTTGTCTCCCACCATTTCTCCACCTTAAGAAAGACGACCCAGACTCTCTCTCAGTGTGTGAACGACTGATACCGAGTCTGAGTGAGTGTGTGTGAGCTACCAACACCAACCCCATGGCTGCCTCCACCGCTCTCATCTCCTCCACCCCTAGGGCTTTCTCCAAATCCACCTCCCTCGCCGCTTCTTCCTTCTCCAAGCCCCAATCTCAAACCCTAACTTTCCCCAAATCCTTCACCGGCCTCCGCCTCCCCTGCGCCTCCCGCTCCCTCTCCCGTGGCTCACATTCCGCCAAGAGCTTCGCCGTCAAAGCTTCTGTAAGTCGTGTTCTCTCCCTCTATTGTAATTGCTGATGGATTGTGATGTGAAGTTTGATTTGTTTTGGTTTTTTGGATAGGCTGAGCTTCCTTTGGTCGGAAACGTCGCGCCGGATTTCGAGGCCGAGGCTGTTTTTGACCAGGAATTCATCAACGTGCGGAATCTAATCGAAATTGTTGTCTCCTGAATTCATATCAAGTTTATTTTTGAGTTTGTTGAAACTGAAAAGATTTGCAATTTCAGGTCAAGTTGTCCGACTACATTGGGAAGAAATATGTGATTCTGTTTTTCTATCCATTGGATTTCACATTTGTTTGCCCGACAGGTTTGTTTCGATTCATTCTTTCAGAGTTTAGTTTTTTAGTGGAGATTTCGGACGATGAGTCTAACTTCTGTGTTTTTTTTTTATCAGAGATTACTGCTTTCAGCGACCGTCATGGTGAGTTTGAGGCACTCAACACAGAAGTATTGGGTGTTTCAGTTGACAGTGTGGTAAGTTGGTTTTCTACTCTGTCTATCTTAGTAATGTGCATTAGACAGCCGCTTGTTTAAATCTTAGAATGCATTATCCGAATGCCTACCTGCAGGTGATTGCGTACTAGGTTGTTCTGTTGGCATATCATGAAAGGTCGTGTTGACATTTTATAAAAGGTCATGTTGACATTTCATAAGAAGTCAATGTTCTGCATATGCATTTGCAATAACTTGTTCAATGTTTGTTTGCTGCAGCATATCACAACAAGTCAATATTCTGCATATCCACATGGTTTTCTTTGCTCACTGTTTGGGTGTTTTGCAGTGTATCACAGAATGTCAATATTCTGCATATCTACATGTAATGAATTGTTCAATGTTTCCTTTTTCGTAGGCTATCACAATAAGTCAATGCATATCCCCGTGTCAAAACTTGTTCAGTCTGTTGGCCTGTTGTAGCGGATTACAGAAAGTCAATATTCTGCATATGCACATTCACTTGTCTCATGTTTGGATTTGTTGTTGCAGTTTACAACAAGTCAATAAGTGCATATACACATGCTATAAGCGGGTGGCTTTCCACTTCAACTCTATGTATAATTCAATACACTTAAGTGTGGGATCAAGTCAGCATTGACGAAAGTGAAACTTACAAGTTTCCTTTGCTGATTTGTCAACTGAAACAGGACTCATATTGAAAGAATAAATTTGCATATGGTTGAGCCAAAAGGCCAATCAATGTTGGTGAAGAAGAATGTCTTACTCTTGTAGACAATGTTGGAAATGTAACAGCCTTAGGAAATAGTAATCTAAGATTGAACCAAAAGGAATAACTAAGGTTGGCAATATCTAGAAACTGTGTTCTTGATTCCATAATCTTTAATAACTGATGAGTGATGAGCGCCATCTTTGAGTATTCTACATGTAACTGATATGTCTGTATATATTAATTTCAACGTGAAATTGTTCAAACACTAATCTTTGAGATTATCCTGGCCTTACAATGTCACTGTCATTTTCTCTTGTAGTTTTCACATCTTGCATGGGTCCAAACAGATAGGAAATCAGGCGGTCTTGGTGACTTGAAGTATCCATTGGTCTCTGATGTCACCAAATCAATTTCAAAATCTTATGGTGTTCTGATCCCAGACCAGGTATGATATGATAATTGGTTCAGAACTTACTGAAGTAGAAATTTTGGAAGACTTGGTGATGTTGTAATTTGGATTATTTAAAGTCCTGTTTGTCGTGATAGGGAATTGCATTGAGAGGACTCTTCATTATTGACAAGGAAGGTGTTATCCAACACTCCACCATTAACAATCTTGCCATCGGACGAAGTGTGGATGAGACCAAGAGAACGCTGCAGGTAAACAATTTCTTTGAGGCCAAGATAGAAATTGGGATGACTTTTAGCATCCTACTCTGCCTATAACTTAGATTTTGTTCATTATTATGTTGATTTTACTTGTTTTAATTGGATTTTTTTTTGCTTGGGTCGAATCCTGCAGGCCTTGCAGTTTGTGCAGGACAACCCTGATGAGGTTTGTCCCGCTGGGTGGAAGCCTGGGGAGAAGTCAATGAAGCCAGACCCCAAGCTCAGCAAAGAGTACTTCTCTGCAATATAGTGGGAACACACTGCATATCTATGTGAGATAGGAAGGTGTAAACGAGTTTTGTATTCGTGTAATGTCCATTTCTAGAGTTCTTGGTGAAATTTGAGCAGCGAATGTGAAGAATAAACCCGATGTATTGAACTTGCCCAGTTTTCAGCACATTTAAGTAGTATACAATTTCGTTCTTCTCACCCCCTCTTTCTTTTAGCATATTCCTGTTTCAATGATATGGTCCAACTGTGGCATACTTGTGAGGCAGCAGCACTATGGAACCTGTGTTATCTTATCAGAAAATTGTAAGGCGGAAAGAGTATTGAAGTCTTTACTTATTTCTTTTTCATATTCAGTATGTGCATCAATCTGAATCATAGGTAAAGCTGATATTGCTCGAGTTTTATAGTTTGAGTTGAGAGAATAATAACATAAGCCGTAAAATTAGTGAAGACAAATCAAGTTTTTGTGCAACGAGGCAGCTTAGATTCTAATATGATTCAAACCTTAACTCTCCTTTCTGAATCAGAAATATAACATAGCTGCAGCATATAGAGCAACAATAATATAAACTTGGGAGCTTGATACTGAATTCTATCCATTCAAATAGCTGGTCCTTATCAATATCTATATCCAATAGTTAGAACCTTTTGAATCAGGTAGTGACTTCTTTCAAAGAAGCTTTGGAAGGGGGAAGAGGGATGAGGGTCCAAGGAGTTCTTCATCACCAGAACCACCACATAACATCAACAAAACCAACACCAGTCTTCCCCATTACCCTTTACAATTGCTCCAAAACCCATATCCTGAACAGAGTGAACCACAAGCACACACAAACGCAAAGGCTAAGGATTTGTGGAATCCCGGCAACACTAGGATCAATATCAAGTAAGAGATTTCCAAGCATATTAACAGCAGCAGCAGCTCAGCCATCACAGCCTCTGGACCTAACAGAAGATAACATTAGACAAGTCTTAGCCGATGCCAGAGACGAATTTGGTCACCTCTTTGACACTTCAGTTGGCATGACAGGTACAACACATATCTTCCACACAAACATTTCTTCTTTTTTTACTTCTCTTTTGTTAGTCATATTGTGGGATTGATCAGCTTAGACTTGGTGAATGGTTCATTGATTCGTAGGACAAGTTGATCTTGCTGATCTAGATGGACCCTTTGTGAAAATCAGTCTCAAAGGCCGGTTTTGGCATGAACGCAGTCTTGTTCTGGCTAGGCTGGCCAACTATCTCAAGAAGAGAATCCCTGTGAGTTGTTGAATCTTACTATTACTTAATTTTATAATGAGCATGAATGCCTTGTTGTTTTAATAATATGATCAAGTTCTTTCTCAGGAAATTTTGGAGGTCGATATAGAAGATGAGAAACAATTGGACGACAGCCCTGCAAACTTTTAGGGTAAACTCATTACCACTAGTTTCTTTTGGCCTAGCATTGCTTCCACTATAATATAAGTTGAAGCTTATATGCTTTGTTTCTGAGAATTTGCGTACTATTCTTTGATGAGGTTCAGATATATAAGTAAAAGTGAGAAGCTTACCAAAAACAGCAGGAGCTTGTAAAATGATCAATTAACTTGCAATTTGGTTCCCCAAGCAAGACACTAGAAAGCTAGCCCTGTAGGCAGAAATTGTTTATAGATGTCTTTTAAGTGGAACATGTCTTCTCAATTTTTAAAGTAGAGTACTACTATATGTCGATGAAATTATGACTTTGAACACATTACATATATATGAGTTTCACCAGGCGGCAACTCTTTACTTGCCCATCAGTTCAGTTTAGTGGTCTCCATTTACAACTTAATTGTGGACACAGGTTTTGGTATTAGCAGACTGAAATTTCAGAAAAGAATATATAGATGTTTATAATATATTTAAAGCCAACTGTAGACTTCTATGTTTTGTGAATCTGTGATTGACCCATATCTTTAGTTCCTTTATCTATTCAAGCTGTAGCCTGTAGAAGACTAAAACCATACGTTTCTGTTTTAACGTGTATTCAACCTGAAAATTTATGCCATCACAACTAGAGATCATTGTGTTCAAAGTTCACATGATTCTTATCCCATTAACAACTACATCTAACCAATTTCAACATTCTTTCTCTACCAAAACTTAATCCATGTTGTGATAACTAATCATTCTTCTGTCTTTCGTGTTCATAAAAAAAGGGCAGCATGTTTGGCATTCTTCCAAAATTTTATAGAAGCCACCAACGAGATAGGATATGAGCTATCTATGTTAGATCAAAAGCTAGATACCAGGACCAGGTATATGAGCTATCTATGATTAGAGTAGGTGATCAAGGAATGATAGCAGTTGATCAAACTACTTGCACCAGAGAGCTGATTCTGTCCACTGTTGGGAAAATTCATTTTGGTTTATTTTAACTTTCTTCTACCAACAAAAAAGGATCAAGGGGGCTTAGATTGTTTGACTATATTTTGGTTGACCTTTGAAGATTGGGATCTTGTTGTTTGGATTGCATTGGATCTGTATCTAATCAAACTGCAGTTGCAGATTAATATTATTCATGTGCCTCACATGCTAACACCACCTGGCCAGAAACCACGCAACAATTTGCCTTCCAATTAGATGACAACCCCTTTTATATGACTAATAATAATATAGTAGAGATCAGAGTGCTAACAATAGAAGGAAACAAAGAATATTAGACTAATTATGACTAATATATGCTTCTTGCTGTTGTGAAATGAAAACATTGTTTCGACTGGTCAAGGGTCATCTGTCAACTCAGTTGTTGTGCTGCTTAGCTGCTATAACAAGTGTTTATATGCTATGCATGAAACACATTAATAAGAGCCTTCTAAATATTGGTTCCTTAATGTTGGAGACTACTCGATATATAATTTGAGAAGTGGATGTTCTAGTGTCATAAATCCGAACTTTTTTTGTTTATTCTTTTTTGTTACACTATAATTAGTACTTGAGATTCTCAATCCTTCAAGGTCTACACGTCGTCGATCAAATCGTTGTATAGAGGCCAAAGAATAAACTCGACATTGAATTGTATTACATGAAATCAAAAATAGAATGATGGACATCTCTATTGCAGACGTTCACTTTTAAGTCGGACCAGGTGCTATTCAGATCAAATACTTCTCTAAAATGAACCTCTTGGTTTCTTTCTCCTATCAAACACCGAACCGCTGCTCTTTGAACCTATGCTCCTGTGATTACATAGCTTTTCTTCTCAAAAACAAATATGGTATATACTTTAGGTGGATACTGTTTTATTTGTTCAAATCTCAGTGAATACTTTACTTGATCCTATATATATATTCTAATATGTATAAGTATACCAAGTCGGTGAACAAATTTAAGGACTTTAACCCCCCGTATCATGAGTCTCACCTAATTCGAGTTTTTTTTTTTTTTTCGAGGGAACCTCATTCAAGTTAGACAACTACAAAAGAAAAAAGATTGCAAGTAATTTATTATTCCTTCGCATCTGCAGTATTCTCCTAGTTTCTTTTTGACAAACTTAGTATACCAAGCATAAACTGTGTGGAAGCCATTGTTACAGGAAATTCAAATGGAGTATGAAACACGTAGAAAGAAGAAACTTGAATTGATTCCTACATAGTTTTACAGAAAGGGAAAGTCATGGACGATAATAATAATTTTCTTAATCCTACTTTTCTTCTGTTTTTCTTCAGACATTAATATATATATATATATATATATATATATTAGACTCTGAGAGGAAGTGTACAGCCTTCTCTGGCTCAGGCTACAAAAAGACCCAAAGTTCCATTCCTGATGATGTACACTGCACTTCATAACAAAAAGGGGACACGCATGATTCGTGCAACCTTTCACGTGGCGACCCCCGATTCGGACACATAATTTATCCTGTCCACCTCTTCCCACACCAAGTTGGATGTTACTTCATCATACTCGGGAACATATTCCTAATTATGCCAAGAAAAAAGCAAAGTTAATATCATATATGAAACTCGTGTGTTCAAATAAGAACTGTATTGATCTATACTGATCTTGTAATTTTCTACATATGCCATATGACTACAATTGCATGAACATGAAACAAAATGAGCTAAACCGTATTATGCCAATCTTCAGTTCATAATCCTTTGACATCCGTCATATTGTGGACACTGGCATTGTTATTAGACCGAACCAGTTTGGAAATATATGCGAACTAGGTCAAGACCAGCCTAGTTTGTTGATGATACCCAGCTAACCATAACTCATCAACAATACCAAGAGATTGCAGCTCTACCCCGAGAAATCAATCAGGAGTGCCAGATGTTTATTATGGTGATGACCACACTCTATGACGCATGAAGAAATAAATGAAGTAACTACCTCTAGTTGTCTAACCAATTGCTTGGCGGTTGGAGCAGACACGATGATCTGACGTGCAGTAGGAGAAATAAAGCCTTCATCAACGGCCTGATCAATGAAACTCAACAATGAATTGTAGTAGCCGTCCACATTCAAAAGCCCCACCTACAAAAAATAATACCAGCTTAAGTATAATATCCAAATCCTACATATAATATCATATATTATATGGATACTGTTTGATTATGTATGTTCTCATTGCCACAAGACCAGAAACTCTTTCTTTGACCAACAACCTCTTATTTAAACTCACAAGAACCTTCACTCCCATTTGAACGGAGATCCTCCCAATAATCAAACCACCTAATCATGTAGCACGACTATGACCCAACTCAAAATCAAATGCCAAATCTTATGCTATCTTTCCATGTGAAATAGAATTAAGTCCCACAAGTCCCACATGCAGTGATTCTATCCTATCCTATTCCATACACAAAAAATTTCATTACATCCTTACCACTCTATAACATTGACTCCCAAACCAAAATATCATGGAACGAGAGAGTCGTGTGCTTTAGAAACATGATGAACTTATATATTCCTGGTAGCCAAATATAATAGAGTTCGATTCACGGAGACAAGGGACATAATAAAATATAGTTTTTTTGAAATTTGATCGATTAATAATCAGGGCTTAGAAGGGATTAGAAACGAATTTGGAGACATCACAACTATATTTGAACAAACATAAGTACATGGCATCATGTGAGTGGTTGCTGCTTCCTCGGAAAGGTTAGAATGATTTACAGAATTATTTTATGACATTTGAGAACCTTATAGATGGTTAAGGGTATAAATTCTTACAGGTTTGCGGTGAATTCCAAGCTGAGCCCAGGTAATGACTTCAAGCAATTCTTCTAGGGTGCCGTAACCACCTGATGATTTTAATTTCAAGTTAATCTCTATAGAGAACATGTATCTAAAATCAAGCGTGTGTGCATGACTAGCAACTGGTCATATGTGCAAGATTTAGCATCCATTTGCATCAACAGCACAGATTCAGTCACAAGTATCTTATTATTTTATTACTGTTATTTCAGTGTATGGTAAAATTAATGTATACCCGGGAGAGCAATGAAAGCATCGGCTTGACGAGCCATCTCAGCTTTCCTTTGGTGCATATTTGATACAGTTCTCACTTCTCCAACAGTCTCACCAGTTATCTGCAATTTAATTAAAAAAAAGCTCACTTTATTAAATATGTAATATCAGCAAATGTGTTGCTCAAAATGGACACATTAAGCTACAAAAACAAATCAATCAATATTTTGAGCGACATATTTGCACACATTAAGCTACAAAAACAAATCAATCAATATTTACAATAAATATTTAGCGTAATCACATGATCCTGTCCCTAAAAAACCAATTTTCAGAAAATCAAGAACTAATTTAAAACACAGGTTTTTGAACATTACCTCTCTGGGCATTAGGGTTCTTGGAATAACTCTGCATAGTAAACACACCATGAGCATCTGTCAGTTAAGTTCAATACACAAAACAAATATAATTTGGGCACCCTTCAAACTAGCTAGCAAGGGGCGTCGACATGTAAATTGTTGGTCTATAAAGACCAGAAATTATTTATAACAGGGAAGCCAGGCTTTAAGCTAGTTTTCCAGTTTTAACATGGAACTGCCACTTTCAAAAAGGACACCCCTGCCCCCCTACTTTTACCCTTCTTCACTAACTGAAACTTCAGGTAGAAATTGACAATGTGAAGGGGTTTAACTTTATCCAAACTGATCCTAGCTTTTCAAGAAAAACTTCCCCTAATCTAAACACACTCTTAAATTTAACTGTGTAGACCAGAAACAGTGCTCAATATAATTTTTTTTTAGTACCCTGTTCACAATACCTAGAAGACACAATAATTTCCCTAAAAAAATATGAACCTTTTTGTCCCAATACGAAAAACAGAAAAGCAGAAATTGTATTGTATGATCATCTGGGACAGCATATGATCCTATATATGTTGTCTGCCTCTGAGAACCCACCTTACAATAGTTAACTGGGTATTGATCTGCATGGTATGGTTCAAATGTAACACAGATCTACCCCTTTCAATGTAAAACAGTTTTGTTTCTTCATCGAAAATATTAAGCAGGTTTTTTGTTTGTCCAATGAATAATAATGATGAGAAACTAAAATTATTGCGTGTATGTGGAAGGAGAGAGAGATAGAGAGATGAAGATACAAACCCTATAACATGGCGCCCGCCATCATGAACTGCCTGAGAAACAAGACCCATCAGCCCCACGCTTCCACCACCATACACCAAGTTAATCCTTCTCTCCACCTTCAAGGCACATCGAAATCCAAACCCATACACACGTGTCAGAAACCCAATTCATCCATCAGAAAAGAAAATAAATAAACATGATTGATTGAAACAAGCTGGGCAGAGAACACGGTAATTAATAAATATTAATCAAGGGAAAAACCCTAGTCTAGTAGTAGAGAGAGGCTGTTGAGTGAAGTTATGGTCATAATATTTCATGGAACCCCAGAAAAACAAAAATCATGGAGGGATAGAATGGAAGGCTGCGAAAACTGAACACGCTTAAAAGGACTCATGATTTCGAGAGAGCACGTTTGGTTCCCCCCAGCTGAGAATTCAGAAGCAGCTGGAAGCCTGTGATTTTTATTAAATAAAAATTAATTAAGTGGGTTTTAAAAATCATAGACTGAGATCATGCAAGAAGGCTGCTCAACTGACAGCCCTGTTACAGCTAGCAGCACCTCAGCTCTTTCACCCTTCCCTCTCTCCCTCTCTCCCTCTCTCATGCCACACTAAACCCTAATCTGAAGCCTAAGGTCTCCAACAATCATAAGCCCACGTTGAGAGCTTGTTTGGTTACAACACGCAACAGCTACTCACACCCAGCAATCTTGACAATGAGAATCTCATTTCAGATCACAAAAACCCAGAAAGGATTTACGGAAGTTACACAAAACAATGGAAAAAAAAGTTAAATAAAATCAAGAGGAACAGAAAATCTGGAGAATCCATACCAAAAGACAAGATTTTGAAGAGTGAATGATTTTTCTTTTTCTTATGAACAAAAGAGAGTAGGCAAATTCTACCCATTACATAACTTGATGAACAAAATGCAGGCTAACAAACACATTTGCCTTCTACTGTTCTTGGGAAATATGTTTCTGATCCCCATGATCCATTTAGATGCAGAAAGTCTAGATGGGTTTTTGTTGATAAAATGAATGGAGCCAGAAGGCTCGGATGGGGATGAGGGTGAATTTATAGAAGAAAGAAAAATAAAAAGAGATCGACGAAGAAGGAATAAAATGAAAGACTGACTGAATGAATGAACGACACTCTAATGAGAACTAGCTTTCATGGAAATTACCAGCTCCTTGCCGAGTTCAACAGCAGCTTCTTGGTAGCTAGCTTTCTTGCCTGAACTGCTACCACAGAAAACACAAATCCTATTGAATCTCGAGTTTGTCTCTTCCATCTCTCTATTTCTCTCTTCTTCTCTCTCTGTGATCTTAGAAAATAATGATCTGCTTTAGGAAGGGTGGAGGGGATGGTTGAGAATGAAAACAAAGCGAGTATTTGTTTATATATCAATAACGCCTTGGCCCTTGGCCAAGTAAATTGACATTTTCTTTTTATATATTATATTTGCAGGAGAGAGGCTATAACTAGCGCTCTTCTATTTGGAAGGTTGAAAATATGATTGTTCTATTGTAGAATATTATAATAGAAATTAGAGAATTGTTTTTTCTAGGGAAGAATTCAATTATATGTCGGAGGAGGAGTGATACAGTGCTTCGCATGTTTTGAACGTTGATTGACAGGCCATATTGTAATTGGAAAAATGCATCCCTATCGGAACATGAGAAAATATTTTCGGAATCAAAGTTGTTCATGTTCTTTATTTGCAGGGCACACACACTTTAGAAACCATTTTCCTCACAGATGAGAAATTAGGATGTAAGATTGTTTCTCTCCCGTTCATAACTCATAGGATTGATTTTCCATTGTCAATTTCCAGCAATTATATTAATTGTAGGTTTGTTTACATTACATAAATACATTTATGTCTTTTTGAAAATAATTCTTGAAATTTTTATTTAAAATGTTTCATGAGATTTTGTAACTATACGTATACGAGGATATAAATGAAATACTAATATAGCTTTTCCTAAAAGATGCTCGTCCAAAAAATATGATGCGTCGTTTTCTCTCTACAGCTTGTCCTAGGGCTTTGAGGCGGCGAGTGCATAAAGCCATAACGGTTCGACGGTGAACAAGAGGCTTCTTCTTCGGTTCTGCTCGAGGCAATTCTCGTCACCAACGGCGTTGATTGTGAAAATTTGGAGGTGAAGGAAGGGGCCATTCGTTTTGAGATTTTCTTCGACCCTTGTCAAAAAGAGACGGTCTCGGTGGTTGTTTCGGTCGGAGGAAGACAGTGGCTTTGTCAGTGGCGGAGTTCGTCGAAGCAATCGGCTTCAGATATGACTTTTGGATTGGCAGTTGCTAGAATTCTGGAAGGAGGCGGCTGGGGTCCCGTGCTGGGCAGATCGACGTTGGATTTTACTGGGGTCGCGGGTGACTGAGGGATCGGGCAGGGTCTGGACAACACCAACAACGGTGGTGGAGGATAGGTTGCTGGCGGTTTCGGTTGGAGCTTCTTTGCGTGTGGTTTTGGGCATTGATGCATGGGCCATATTTCAGGTCAGAAGAGGATGGGCTTCATTGGGCTGGCAAGGAGCAGTAGCTCCAAGAAAGGCCCGGCAGTGGTGGAATGGGTAGTTTGCGACGACATTGCATGGCATTGGAACGTTAGTTGGCTTGGACATGGAGGGGTACAACATGAGGGTCTTTAGGCCCCAACTTCTTTGTTAACTGTTCTTTAGTTGTGTCATGTCGTAGCAGTTGATTCTTTACTTTAGTCGAGTCAGATTTGTTTTTTTGAGTCATTTGAATCTGTTAATTGTTTTCCCTTTCTAGACGTAGTATCCAAGTCATTGAGCAGTGGATGATATAAGAGGTACTGTGCGACCTCTACGTTTGATCTTATAAGATCGTTATGGTGAATATCAACAGAGTTATCTGTTTCCCTCAAACATAGAATACTAATACAATTTTGTTTCCTTTCCTTACACAACGTATAAAACAATAGAATGGAAAAAAAAAAAACATATTTTCTCCTCAATTTCTCACCGAATCCAATCAACGGAAAGAAACTAGTGGTAGGTTTATTTTACTTTCCCATAGGTTTTCCTCAAGGAAATGATTTCCTTTCCAAACGAGGCTTTTTTTGAAATTCTTTTTCATATTCTCGCGTGCACCGTATCTTTTTTCTAATATTAGACGTAAAGCTTTTTTGAACAAAACTCAAGATTACAAAAGCAAACTAAGCCTTGACAAGCTGCTAGTAGAGGTCCATTCAAGTGATGACTAACTAGATCATCGTGGAGAGCTAATTTTACTGCTTTATGCGGCATCATATTGGCCTCCTTAAGAGTATGAACAAAAAAAGATGAAAGAGGAAGAGAAATTCTATGCTTAATGTCCTCCATATCATCAGTCCAAAACCAGGATCATCATCCTCATGTTCTTTTGATGCCTTCACCAACTTGAGACAATATGAGTCAAAAACAATTGGAGTAAGATGACCTCCAATACCAACTCACAAGCCATTCTACCTGCAACAGCTTCCACCATCTCCGGAGTCAACATATGCGCAACCTTCACACACACACACACACCAACAATTGATGCATTTGGGTCCCGCATAATCACCCCCAACACCCCCCAAGGAGTAGAATGATCAAATACCCCATCAATATTTGCTTCCAACCAACCTGTATGAGGAGGTACTTAAGAGGCATGATGGAGCCGCAAACCCAAAATCTTTTTCGGTTGCACTGAACGTAATATAAGTATTGTAGATCGTACCTGAAAGAAATGTTGATCAAAAGAAAACCTGAGAACATAACCCGACTCGAGAGAAATTACGTGTGTGTAAGGGTCCAAGACTGAATAACCAGGCATCCAATCCTATTAAGGGCAACTGCGAGAGTGTCAGATGCCTCGCCTTAACGAATTCATAAGTCCCAAAAGGGGACGAGCAAGCAACACAAGAAAGAGAGTCGAGAATTTGTAAGGGAACCAACAAGGTGCATGAGGGTGGTATGATATACTCTAAAGGAAAAAAAGTCCAAACCATATCTGACATTTTAACGAAGCAAAGTTTTGGTATCCCACCTTCAAAAAATTCAAAACGGTATCCCACCTTTTGACCTCGACATAAGATCGGTATCTGGGGCTAACGGGAGACGTTGGCTCCGTTACAGAAACATATTAAATTCAAATTGTAAAGGGTATTTTTGTCTAATCACCTATAACCCTCAACCCACCTTAACTCTATCATCTTCTCTTATTCTCCATCTGCCTCTCTCTCTCTCTCTCTCTCTCTCTCTCTCTCTGGAACGACTCTCTCTCTCTACACGAAAGAGAACAAATATAGGTGGGGCCAAAGCACGACGAGGAGAGAATGCCCTTCTGCCTTTGGAACGCTCCTGAGGTTGCATAATGCAGTGTTGCAACCAACCATTCAGAGCGTCTACATATGAAGTAAGGCTGTTAATCCAGTTTGCAATGCTTAGTCCAAAGCATTCAATCTCCTCCAACAGTTGAGCTCACCGACACATAGGAACAGGTGTAGTCAAATTTACGTTCTGGTGACTCTTCCTGGTTCGAAGTTTCCTGGTGACGTCTGAGTTAGGAAGCTTTGGTCTTCCAGAAATTCAGGTGTGATATTTCATTTTAATAACATATAAAAGTCTCAGGCGTATGGTATGTTGCCAAGTAAATTATACTCTTTGTTTTCCAGTCGAGTATATGAACAAATATTTCATATAGAAACAGTTAGATTTAGCCCTGTTCTCTTCAACTTCAATCCTTATGCTCTTTATGTTAACCAGATTGTGACATATATCAACACCAAAGTCAGAAGTATCAACTAACTACGGCCTAATTTGTCACATCCCGACCCGTAAAATTTTATCTTATTTACTAGCTTGATTATAATAAGAATTTTTACCGTCACCGAAATTGAGTTATAGTTTAATTGGTCCCTAGAGGGGTTTTGAGAGACGATTATTTCGGAGAGTTATTCGTAGGAGAAAAATGTAATGACGGTAAAAATGGTAAATTTTAGCTAGTAAAAGGTAATTTTTATTAGGGTATTATTTTTTTTTGGGTGTTAAATTTTGGATTTGGGTTGTATATAGAAGAGTTGGGCCAGATGGGTGAGGCCCAAAACTCTTTTCTTTCTCTCTCTTCTCTCTCTTTCTCTCCCGACGCTCTCTCTCTCTCTCTTCCCCTACCCGATTTTCCGGCCGCCCGTCCGCCGTCGTCCGGCCACCGTTCGCCGTCGCTCCGGTCCCAAAAGGTCGGCCTCCAACCTAGCTTCCATTCTAGCCCAACGAGAGCCTCCCTAGCGTCGCCGTGAGAGAGAGCTGCCGCTCGAAAGCGGCGACTGCCGTGGTCGTTCTTTCGCCGGAACTCCCTCCTCCGGCCACCAATCCGGGCAAGTTTGGTACCGTTTTGTAGCTCTCCTCCCGTGAAGCACCCCTCCAAAAGGCTCACTCCCTCTTGAGCTCGGTAAGGAGAAATTCGAAGTTGAAATTCTAGGGCTTTTAAGATGTTTTCGTTCGATTGACCTAGTTAGGCTTGAAATTGGACTTAGTGATAGTTATGAAAGTTGTTTGGGATGTTGAGAGGAAGATTCTGTTAAAATTTGGTAGAATTTGGACGTCGCCGGAATCGGCCTTCGGCCGCTGCTGCCGGCGGGGCCGCCGCCGCCGTTTTGGGGTCTTGTATGATTTTAAATGTGTAATAATTAGAGGAATTTAATGGAGTGAATTGTGGAATTTTCGGACGAGTTTTGAATAGGTTTGTGAATTTCCGAAGTTTGGTATTTTTGGCGGTTAAATAATGTAAAATCCGACCGTAGGATTTAAATCAATTTCTGGGAAATGTTATATTTACGGCTGCCAAGTATGATATTAAAGTTTAGGTCGTTTCGATTTAAGAGTATCGAAGTTAGGCAATGATGAGCGTGTTTATGGCTCTCAGTTATTTTGCCTATTTTGATTACATATTGGATTTTTAGTTGGGAAATTAATTATATATTTGGAACAGGACGTGAGGAGACTCAAATTGGAGAGACCTCGGATCGACGTCAGGCTTAGGCCTAAAGTTGTGAGTGGACCTTTGTTTTAAATAAAAAGCATGCGATGAATGATTTTATTAATCATTTATTTCTTCTGATGAGATTTATTGATTTCTCGCCTATTTGACAATTTTTCCTCTTTTGGAGAGATCCCGAAAATGAGATTTTCGGTGGATATATATATTTTGGATATTATGAATTTAGTATGTATATAAAAGCTAGCTAGCCATACGTGTTGGTCCGTCATAATGAGGTAAAATACCATTATGGCGTGGCGTGAGTGTTAGACACAAGTGTCATAGCTCTATATGAAAACTACTTTCTTTTTTCGGTTTATTTAGGTTTTCATATAGGGAGTCCACACGTAAATACACCGTCTTTTTCAGTCATAATGAGGAAAAATACCATTATGGCGCAACGTGAGCGTTAGACGCGTTGTAGCCTTGTATGAATTTCTATTTTTCTAAATTGTTTCTAGGATTCATACAAGGAGTCTGACGAGTGTAAATACATACGAATATATGTTTATATATAGTTTAGCCAGGGAGGCTCCATTTTATTTGAGTTTGTGACTAGGCAGTGCTAGTCGTGAAATTGCCAGTTTATGAGTTGAACACTTTTAAGCTGCCGCATGCAGTATATTTTTCTATGAAATTAAAATGAGAATGCATAAATATTTTTTTATTAAATTATTTATGTCCACTCACTCTAACGTTATTAAATATCTTCCCCTAGGCCCTTCGTTTTAAAATGCCCAGTCTGCAGGATTGCATAGTTGAGATCAGGCGTACATGGAGAAGAGACATAGTCAATAGTATAGCTTCCGCTCTTTTCTATTTATTTCTAATTCATTTCCTCTCAAATAGAGTTGCTCTGATTATGTGGTTGTCTTATATGATCTTTGTTAGATTAGTAAATCTGTATTGGGAGATGTTGTGATTGTGGGGGAGCACGAAGGCTCCAGGAGTCTATAAGGTTGGAGTTGAAACCTTTAAGAGTGTTTGCAGGTTTTGGTTTGGAAGGGTTTTCCATTTCCAAGGGAGGTTGTACCGAATTTTACGGTAAATCTTTCCTTGGAGGTGGTCCCCGCACGATTTACTCCGGGTTCAGGATGAAATTCGGGGTGGGTTGTGTCATAATTACAATGTTACAAGAGATATGAATTGTACTGAATGACACATTATTGCGTGCCACCACGACTACCTAAATCAACTACAGCTTTAGCAGCTTGGTTTAGAGCACATGACATCCAAAGGGCTCCTTTAGAAAAGTAGCTGTTGTTTACCACAGCGTTTGCAGCTTCTGCGGCTTTCCTTCCAGTCTCTGATATCGCGGATTTGGTGAGCTCTGATACATGGTACCGCTCATCCACAGATTTAACAGCTTCTACACTTGCACAAAACTTATCAGTGAGACCAAGTCTCTCACTCAGCTCAGCAACCCTGGCTGCTGCAGTCGCTGAATATTGATGAGACTCGTCAAATGATTTCGCCTGGGCTAATGCATCTTTTCCCAGCACATATCCCTTGGATAAGATGGTCATGACTACTTCCTGAGCGATAGACACCACTTCTCCAGCACTAGGAACATTTTGGCTTGTTGGTGGCTGCAGATACATAAGCATGCATTACAATTTGCAGTTACAATAATCACATCTGTTTTGTGTGCGCAAATATGCAACCAACAAGAAACTACATTATTTTAGCAGATGAAAGATAGAAAAGATGCATACAATTGAATGAGTTCCTTCATCATCCCTTGACCAATATTGTAGACATGCTGTGCAGATTGACTAGGATGTGGAAGGCCATGCTTGAATGCCATCATGCTCAATATATTACCATCTCACTTGCTTTTCATTCAAAGAGCTCAACAGTAACTTGCCTAGGAGATGGTCGCAGGCAGATCATGGCTCAACTGTTGGAGGAGATTGAATGCTTTGGGCTAAGCTTTGCAAACTGGATTAACAGCCTTACTTCATATGTAGAAGCTCTGAATGGTTGGCTGCAACACTGCATTATGCAACCTCAAGAGCGTTCCAAAGGCAGAAAGGCATTCTCTCCTTGTTGTGCTTTGGCCCCACCTATATTTGTTCTCTTTCGTGTAGAGAGAGAGAGAGAGTCGTTCCATAGAGAGAAGGAGAGAGAGAGTCAGAGGCAGATGGAGAATAAGGAAAAGAGGATATAGTTAAGGTGGGTTGAGGGTTATTAGGTGATTAGACAAAAATACCTTTTACAATTTGAATTTAATAGGTTTCCGTAACGGAGCCAACATCCCCCGTTAGCCCCAGATACTGATCTTATGTCGGGGTCAAAAGGTGGGATACCGTTTTAAAGTTTTTGAAAGGTGGGATACCAAGGCTTTGCTTCGTTAAAAGGTCAGATATGGTTTGGACTTTTTTTCCTACTCTAAATGGCTCATGTAGGAGTAATGTTTGAGATATGTATCTGGTCAAGTTCACATACGGGCATAAAGTCCCTCGCCCCGTGTATTCTGAAGTTTCAGCAATGATCAAGGCTTGAGGGCTGCAATGTATTAAAAATAGAGGATGCATGTGCTTAAACTTTTAAAGCCTAGAGAGAGAGAGAGAGAGAGCGCTCTAGCTCCTTACTGCTTAGTGCTTACTATAAATTGAGACGAAGATGGTGGGTAGAAAATGGGACCCAGGAAGGAAAGTGTAGTTTATGATTGCTGTGACTTAAAAAAAAAAAAAATATATATATATATATACACACACACCTCTGTTGTTCTGTGAATATAATCAGTTATGAGTTAAAATTGTTTACTATATAGTAAATGTTACTTTTAAAAGTGTTGTGAAGAGATAAAATATTATTCTGCTGTGTTTTTTGTTGTTAGCAGCTTCTAAAAGCAATATCAAGAATTCTTCTAAAAGTTGTTGTCATTGACTTGTAGTTTTAAAAAAAAAATTATGTTTTTCTTTAATTTACCAAACAAGATAAAATCTAAAAGTCTAGATAAAAAATGTTTTTTTTTCTAAAAAAAAGTGAAGTTGTACCAAACTAAGTTTGAGTGAGGTCTCGAGGACAAAGGAAGTTGAAGTTGTCGAACTACTGCATTTTACAAAATTGAACTTTGAAATATTTGGGTTTGATTTACGATTCACATTAAAAACGAAATTGTATCAAACTAGGCCTAAGCGAGATCTCAAGGACAAATGAAGTTGAAGTTGTCGAACTACTACATTTCACAAAATTAAACTTCAAAATATTAGGGTTTAATTTACGATTCACATAAACTTGGTACAAATCTAACGGTATTCAGTTAATGATTTAGGGTGTCTATAGTTACCCCACAAACCATTTTGCTCACCCCACACGTTTTTGATTTACTGAAATATCAAAATACTCTGATGTAATATTACAGCAAGGGATAATAAGCTGTTACAAATTACAAATTCTTTTTTCTTTTTTTATCTTTTTGTTTAGGATGAACAAATACTTCATTAACCATAACCCATAATTTATCATATTTGGTCGTTTTATGAAGTCTGACGACGCTAGCGCTAGCATCCAACCTAAAGATGAGGTGAACTGTTAGTAATTCTTTGTATTTTTTTTTCTTCATTGTTTTTCTTTGATGATGTTTCGTCTATCCCTACAAATGTTTTTAAACTCTTGTCATCTCTTTTTTTCTCTCTCGTCGTTTCTACAAGTATATTAAAAATTAAAAAATTTATATATGGGGTAAGATGAGAATATAGGATAAAAAAAGTAAATATGAAATTGAAAAATATATATAGTACGTGTGAACAAAGTAGAATTGAGAAAATGATATTTTAGGTATTGTAAATGAGTGAACAAAATAAACTGATAATTAAAAATATATAAGTGAGATATGAAAAGAATATGAAATAAGTAAAATAGTTTATGAGGTGGGGATAGACGCACTCATTATTTATTTTATCAATGAGAACCAAACCTGATAGGGTTTTCTTGAGGACTTGGCTTATCTGCTTGTAAAGTAGATTGCTAAGATCTGTTTGGGTTTTCATTACAAAGTGCCACGGTCAGTGTAGAATCATCCAAGGGCTAGAGTTCATTCTTCACAAATACAAAGCTGCACGTGCAGCACCGGATCTCTCTCTCTCCTCCCACCCCATCTCGTTCTTCTCTCCTCCTTCATGTTCTTGTTTCTTCATCTTCTTCTCTGAAAACCCAGATCTTAATTAAAATCAGTCTAACCCAACATTGTCCATAAAAACCCATGATTTTGAAATCTCCATTCAATCCCCTAAATTAAATAAAACTCAAAATCCACCGTTCTAAAATCTCTATTCAATCAATATGACTCTCACATTTTCACTTTCAAAGCTAAAAAAACCAACACTTTTGTCTATCTATGCGATCTCAACCCAATCTCATTAATCAATGCTAGCCTTCAGTTTCACACTTACACTCATTGTATACAACACACCATTTCACTCTCTCTCCGGTCATGGGCCACCGTCACCACCACCACCATCTCCACTCCTCCACCACCGCTGACGGCGCATCTCCCACCGCGTCAAATCAGTCGTGTCCAAACATGCAATACCTTTTCAAATGATCTTTTCCAAGAGTAAGGAAGATAGAGAAATCATAATTGATGGATTGTTGCAAGGCTGGGGAAAAATTATGGCCGAAAGGTGAGACTGTGAGAGAGAAGAGAGAGAGAGAGAGAGGTAAAAATATGGTACGAGTGGTGTAAGGTTTCGGACGAATTCAAGAGAATCGTTCTAAGATGACAAACGAATCGTTCAGTGCTTCTTGACATCACCGGCCGAAAAATAGCTTACGTCAATTGCAATACCAATACTGCACCTTCTTCCTTGTCGACCTAAATATTCACATAATTAATCAGCTGAAATGTAGAACATGGATAGCAACACTCGAGGTTTGTTCTGGAATGTACGCTGTACATCGAGTACATACATATCACATACGCAGAACCCCATCACTTTTAAAAACAACAACAGGCAGCTTTATGTCAATTTTTTTCCTTCTTTCTCTCTTTGCTTTTGTTCTTCCTCTTATTCTTCTGCATGCGTCTCTGTCCATCTCATACGGTTGCTTGCCGGCGGTGTGTCTCCGTCGATTTTTTTTTTTGGCAAAGAAATATCTCCATCGATCTTTAACCATAAGCTCACGTTGAACACAGGCACCGTACGGCCTTAGGGTTTCGCACGTGACATGCAAGAAAAAAGCTGGTTAACTTTGCGGTTAACTGCTGATGAATATTTACTAGTGTCTGCTAATTGTCTTTCTCACAGTCGGTTGCTTGCCGGCGGCTGACTTCTCGTACGTGTAGCTCACCGGACGGCCTTAAGTCATCCATGTGGCAAATGTCTAGGGAAAAGCTGATCGATTCGCAGTTCGATCACTGCTGATGAATAGTGTCGGCGAAGGAACTGATCAGCTAGCTATGTTAAGCTACAGACCCACAGTATTTTACTGTACATGTGTCACGTTCATAGTTCAGAGGAGTACACTGCAGCAGACCCATGCGTCCGGAAGAGAGCCAAGAAGTGGCGGTGGAGCTCAATGAAGATGGTGTGGATGTAAAGGGCTTGTCATCTTGGACAGATATCAATCAATCATAGAGAAATGATTGTGACCACAGTAAAATACGGGATCGTGTTGTATTGCGACCCAGACAAACAGAGAGTAGAGTAGCTTTAATCATTACAACCTGCATGGGCAGCTGCAGTTGTCATCTTCTGCAACAGTATTACTGTTTAATTTCAGTTCAGTGCTACTGTACTGTAGTTAACAAGTATACAATAGACGATTGAAGTCCGTCGAAAATCCGTGCCCTGACTACGCCAAAAAAAAAAAAAAAAAAAAAATCCGTGCCCTGAGGGTCTGAGGTGATTGCCTCATGTGGCACACCGTACCCCTCAAAGCTAGTCTTGTGTACGACTTTGAAAGCGTTTGCTAATTCTCTCGTGTATCTGATCGGTTATCAAACTAAACTGGATGAAACTATTCTGTACCACTTAGAAAGCCTCATGAGGTTGCATTTTGGATCAAACTAATTACCTACTGTAATGTGAGGGTTTTATGTCCTCAAATTGCATTTAACAGTTTATTAATATCAAGACTTGAAAAAAAAATTATAAAAAAAAAAAAAACATTTGTAGTCGTGTTGATAGAACTCTTGGGAATTAAATAGTCTGCAATCACCTTTAGAATTTTTTTTCATCCAAAAGCAATCCGTAATGAGAAAAAAAAAATGGCTGAGGCAATCCTTTGTCATTAATTTGAATATAAAAATTAAGATTCTTCATATCTTGATTGAGTAATCCTATTGAGATCAGCAAACGCAAAACATGCCATTGAACTTGGTGGACGGCCAAACCCAGCTTACGTACGTTATAAACAAAAGATTTGATTATGTCACAAAGCATCTAATCTGTTCTACTCGATCCATGTATGCCTATTCTATGTGTATTTGCGATCTGAGATAGGATTTGTGGATAATATTCTGGGATCATGAATTGCCAGATTTTCAGTCTTCAGTCAGATTGTGAAATTCGAACATTCAAGAGTACTCAAACGTAGATATATATGCAAGGCACATATATAGGGCACATGGTTTCAATCGGTTTATATTTATCATAATGCCAAAAAGATATAATATTTCTTTGATATTACCTTCCACATGATAACTGAATGGTATGAAGCCGAAATAGAACTATACTGCAGAATAGGAGATGAAATGGAATTTGTGAAATCATTTTTCTTTCTGGATAGAAATGATTCAAATGACTACCACTCGGGTAACAGATTCATGAGATTTTTGGTAATGGGCCACATCACTATGTGGCCTATGCCTCATTCTCTTTCTGGATGACCTAGCTTGATTTCTTGCTGTATAAGCATCTGCTTTACAATTTGAAAATTAAGGCCCAAATTTGAAACTGATTGAACTAATAAAGAATAAAGTGTAGAGACAAAGATAGCAAGAGAATCATCATCTTATTCATTGATAGAAGTCATTTATATTGAGAATTACAAAGTACCAATATAGTAATTATATGAATACATAGTCATATTCTAAAACACACATGGAATATCCTAGAGCACTCCCCCTTATGCCGCGTGCCGGCATGCCGGTAGTGCTGATATGTTGCCTCGTTAAAAACCTCATCAAAGAACAAAAACCACGTGGAAGAAAAACTAAACCTTGATCGTAAGAGAAAAAGAGTACAACACACCCTTCACATTTGATAGTGACATATATGTATGTGCTAGACTCCCCCTGAAATTCATCACAGATGATTTACAGGGCACTAACTCAAGAAATAGTTGCCGGTTCTTTAGAATAGTGTGGGTTGATCCACTATCCGCGAGGCACTCAATCTCTCCGAGAGACATACTTATAAAAGAGAGTAGATATATGAGTAAATAAGTCGATATCGAGCTATTTAGAATGATCGAAAAGGCTAAAATAAGCAGCAATCCCGAGAGTGCTGAAAAAATTCTCACGCAGAATGACCTTTACGCATTAAAATAGTCATAACTTCGTCATTAAAATAGATATGATAAGTTATGACAAGTCCAGAGGACCTAGAGGATTCGATTACGATGATTATCGAGTTATGACAAGTCTTTAACGTCTTCTACAAGACGACAATTGGTTTAATAGCGTAGGGGGATCCAAAATCAAAAACTTTCGGTAACTCCAAGTTAACTATGACCAGGCATGTCTGTGGAGGGTCGATAGTGTGAGGCACACTTGAAACCACTATCTTCTTAATTTCAGACAATTCTAAGACATCATACTAACTCGGATGAGCCTAGTTGAATAATTGACGAAGGAAAATCTGCTATAGGGAAAAACTTTGGTGAAAATACATATGAATGAATCGTAAACGGTTTTGGAAACTAGACTCATTTAGCTTTCCAACCGTATATTACACACATTCTGGTTCATTAGGAGCTGTTCACAAAGTCCCATCGAAATTGACTATTTTGCCAAAATCAGATTCTCGGACAGATTCATCATACTTTACGAAAACGGCCATAACTCACTCAATATGATAGGTATGATCAAATGGTTGGTAACCCTGGAAAGTAGACACATAGACCTTTCCAATGGTACCAATTTCACAATTTTCTAGTAAGTGAAATTTCATGTAGGTCCAGTGGAATTTGACCTACGAAACTTGGCAGATTCTGATTTCGCTTTTGATGTGTCTTTCTTATGTAGGGATAGAATAAGCCTCAACCTTTCATACCATTAAGTATTGAAAAAAGAGTTACTACCATCATATTGGCGTTACGTGGACGCATAGCTATACTTAGCTTTACAACTTTTCATAACGAATGAGATGTCAAGTCTTTCGTATTGTGTTAAGTACATTGATGCGTCTTATTGTAATTAGATGAGAACTTCATCTCTTAACACATATTTGTCCTCCTGCTTTAGACAAAACAACGGATCTCTCTTTAGAGTAAAGACTTTGACTAATCATGAGGTATATGTAGACCTCACTTTCGTTAGAGCGCCTAAGCCGATTGATAGAAAATCATCATCAATACAGTCATTAAGTGCCTTTTCGAGACCGTGTCTTCCCAAGATCTTTTTCATTTTAACTTCGGATGTTTTTGATACATATTGGCATCTCTTGTTCAATCAAGAGTCCATGTAAATCCGGAATGAACACACAAAGACATAATTCATCATATCCCTTCGAAATCAAGTAGTTACTTAGTGTGTGTTTCAAACTTCCTTTTGCAAACGCATGCTCCTGTGGTATGGAGCCAATTGATTTGGATGAATGAAGTTCGTTTAAGATCTTATGATCCCGTTTATGGCTTAACTCCTTTTTCGTTTAAGATCTTTTGCAAACGCATGCTCCTGTGGTGTGGAGCCAATTGATTTGGATGAATGAAGTTCGCATGTATATCTCTGATCCCGTAGAGATGTTATTATGACCACATTTATAGGTTGCATGTTCAGTTATTCGGAAACTACCAAACTGATAAAGTAGTGGAGTGCAATGACATCCATTACGAGAACATATCTCATCATAGTCGGTCCCAGTGTGTGTTAGTGAGAGACCTTGCGCGATAAGGTGAGTCTAAGCTCTTATTCTCACTACGTTATCTAAGAAAGACATAGTTGATAAGGTTTTCCTGGGTTGACCAGAGATTGACCAGGTTTCCAAAAATGGAATGTTTTCAATAAAGGAAAGTTCCCCAAATTAGAAACTTTCCATGAATGGAAAGGTTTCCGAAATAATCCCAAACTGATCTATCATTGAACTGAGACTCAAATCGGGAAGAAAGTAGAACTCGAAGACTACCTCATCGGCTACTATCAGAAAAACTGCTCCTCCGTCGGATTTCGACGACTTGATGAAATATTCGTCGGATTCTGGCCACTTGCCAGAAATTGGCCATAGCCTCCCCGTAGTCCCTAAAACACCAAATTCTCGACATATAAGAGCACAACAACACCATTTCAGTTCAGTTAATCCCAAACAACCAAGTACGGTCAACACAGGAGCAACACAACAGGTAAAACTTAGAGTTTACCTCAGCGTTGCCCAAATCGAAGAACCAATAGAATAACACAGACTCTGCCCTCGCTGGAAAGCTATTGCTAACCCCTGTCCTAATTAGAAAAGTACCAATGGCTCCCTAAAACTTTTCAATGCTTTGTCTGGGCTCCACCAGGGAACCATAACACTCGCCAAAGATCAAAGACTCGCTAGAAACCCAAAACACGCAGGTTGCCGGAGGTAGGAGCTCATAAACCAGAAAACACAGAAAAATGGTTTTCGATTAAGGCATGATTTGGGGAAGAAAAAGACACCAGAATGTGAAGTAGGAAGAGAGGAAGATAACCCTACCTCCCACTCATCAAGTCGTGGCCGGAATCTCGAGGATTCGTCGGAAACAGCCTAGGCTTCTCTCCTTCGATTCAGCTTTGAATCGAACTGCACGTGAGTTTCATGGACTGGGTTAGATAGAGGAGAAAGAGAGGATCATTTCAGTGGTCGTCTCGTTACCTGCGGTGGCCGGAATCGGTTACGACGCGCCGGAGACGACAGAGGCAGGCGGATAGACACTACAAGAAATCTCTTCCTAGGTGACGAAAATAACTCGTCGCCTAAGACTGGATATTCGTCGCCTAGGACTGTGGCAGACGAAATATTCGTCGTCTAAGTTCCGTCGTCTAAGTGTGGTGAGGTAGACACTTAGGCGACGAAACTTAAGATAGTCGTCGACTAAGAAAAACATATTCATATATTAATTGATCATGATAACTAGTAGATGGACAAATTAATATATATTGTTCATATTTACAAAATAATGAAGTAGACAGGTAGAGAATTGTTCATACAATAGCTAAACTATGAATTGAGTACTGCAAAATCACCAATGCCAATGCTCATTCTCGTCCAATCCTTGGTTGTCGCCCAAGTGTTCATCATTGTTTTGTGGGGCTTGTGGAGGAGGAGGAGGAAATTGTGGAGGAGGAGGAGGTGACTTACCTAGGTGTTCATATATGGCTGCAACTTGGGACTGCACAGCGCTATACATAGACTTCGCACGCAGGGCACGCCGCTTGACCTCTTGGTATTGTTGTTGGGCACGCTCCTCTGATTCCTTTAGTCTCTGCTCATAATGCTCATTCACCTCTTGGAGTTGCTGCTCATCAACTCTAGGAGAACGACTACGTGAAGTGGAACCATTTGAAGAATGGCTCAAGTCTCGCTCGCCTCCTTGTCACATCCCTTTGATCTCCTTTCCTTTCCGAGTTTTGAGCACCATATCCAACACCTCAATTTGTTGGGACTGAACATTTTTCATAATCTCCTTCTCCGTCGCGTTAGGGTATTATTCCTTAAATGCATCATTTCGTTTATTGACCTCATCAACCATGTCATTCGGCATTTATAATATATCAATTATTAAACAAGCTTGCTCAACATTAGTGAATTTCTAAAGTGAATTGTAGAAGTCTAAGTGCAATTAAGAACAACAGATAAAGCAGCGCCCCGGGGTGCCTGCATGCGCGCCCCGAGGTGCAAGCAACACGCCCTGGGGTGCACCCTGAACGCGCATGCATGCACCCCGGGGCGCGCATGCTGGCAGTCTTTCACTATAATTCAACTGCCCTACCAAAACATTTAAAAAAAATTTCTATTTAACAGGCCACACAAAGGAGAAAAGAGAAAATCAAAACACTTTATTCACGATGCCAATAAATATAATCAAGCAACTCAGTCATGCAAGGCTGCTATTCAACTATTTGAGAATGAAGTTGCTAATTTGATCATATATATACCAACTCTAAGAACCAATGACTCATGTTCCTGTTTTCAAATTTTGGAGATAAGGAAAACATTATTGATATGAAGCTAAAGTAATCTCACTCCCTAAACATAGAAAACGAGTATGTATGTTCACTCCCTAGAAACACACACATATATATGTGTGTGTATATATATATACCAACAAGATTTTCCTATCAGCCAATACACTTTGTTCAGTGCCTACTGTTAGCCTTGTTCAGTGCCTACTATATATAACTATATAACACTACTCATATATAGATAATTCAGTCTTATGTCTTCCGATTACTAGTCTCTAATACACCAAAACATTCAACTTAATGGTCTCATATATATACCAATAGTCGGATTTACACATGCTTGAATCATTTGCTAAGCTTACATAATAGTAAAAGGAGAGACACTTACATAATGCTTGGTTGTAACTTCATCACCCTCCCTAACATAGGTCTTCTCAAAACCTTTGATTATTGGAAGCTGCTCCCCTTGTATTCTGAGTTCCTCCATCGTGTAGATAATATGAGAAGACCCCGTGTGGTGGTGCATAGTCTTCTCCCCACGGTTTCGTTTGTTTCCCAAGGAGAGTCTATAATACACGAAAAAAATATTAAATAGATTTTTAAAATACAAGGGAAACAATGAGTCTAATTTAAAAAAATACAAGGAAAACAATGAAGGTAATTTAAAAAAACATCACCTTGAACGCATCTGACTCGAAATGCTTGCATAGAAACATCAGAATTTGACTCGAAATGCTTGCATAGAAACTCCCAATGAAATCTGAAAGCATGCCAGAGGGCCCTTCCTTCAGATAAGCTTTGTGACACTGGTACTTCCAGTTCTTGTACCTCTCATGTGCCCTCTTCAGTATCCAATTAAACATTGGCTCATCATTTTCATCCCACTCGTATTTCGGCTAAGTAACAAATAAAAAAAAATTCTGATGTTAAGCATTGACAAATAAAAAAAAATGTAATTAAGTAAATTTACTTTTTAAACTGTTTTCAGTTACTTACCGACATTGCATTCCACACCTTCCACTTCTCCTCCTGATCAAGGTCTGTAGAACGTCCTTGCCCTCATTCCCACCAGACTCCATATGACGGAACCGATATCATGTGCCACCAAGCTGTTTAACCCCTCACACTAGGACCTTTTACACGGGAGCAATACTCCAACTTGATCTTCTGCCCCGTTTGTGCAACGATATCCTCCACCTTCTTTCCAGAATATAAATCCCGCTTCTTTTTCGAGGCCAGAGCTACAATTAATATATATATACAAAACATTAGGATATTTAATGCTATAAGACAAATACATCAATTAATTAACAAGCTTCCTCAACATTTCCATTAGCACCGAAAACAGTAACACTTGAAGCAGTAAGCAGGGGTGCCTGCATGCGCGCCCCAGGACACCCCTGCTTATTGCAAACACAAGTGATCAAACTTAAAACACAGTTTTAATTCAAAACAAGAGGCTTCATTTCCTTAGTCACATATATAAATTCCATATGCAAATCATTGTTCTTAGCTTGTTCATAAAGACAACAATCCTAAATTAGCATCATATAATAACTAGACTTCTTAATTGCACTTAGACTTCTACAATTCACTTTAGAAATTCACTACAATTCACCAAAGCACACCAAACTCTCACTAGCTATAATTCAACTGCCCTACCAAAACATTTTAAAAAAAATGCAGTATATACAAAACATTAGGATATTTATTGCTATAAGACAAATTCTAATAAATTAATACAAGTATAAGATGAATTAATATATTTACTTATTAGGCTTCTAACTTTCAAACGATGCGTCTTACAGATTCGGGTGCCGGTGTAGATGATGGAGATCTCGTTGAACTACTGTCAACGGTAGGAGGCCGCACGATCAAGGGAGGAGCCCCTGGTGGTACTGTCTCAGCCGGCATGGGGGTAGGATGGCTGCTACTGCTAGCTGAGCCGATGCTCTGCCGTATAGACTCTATCAAAACACTGGCCTTAGTGGCTCGGTCCATCCTCTTCCCCACGATCACCATCTTGCACATGAATAACACACAATTGTTAGTCCACATTAAATGAGTGAGGAATAGATAAGATTATGAAAAATATATCCATAGAAAAACATACATGAATAACAAACCACTTGTTCTTTTTCAGCCCCTGAATTTTTTTTTTTAGACTTGATGCATTGTGGATACAAAAAACACTAACAAAAGCTGTGAGCCACTTAAGCAGAACATACAATGTGATATTGGTATTTTCTTTTTTAGATAATTAAAAAAAATAAAAAAAAGAGGAAAGCATAGGCATGAGAGAAAGGTACAATGCATACATATATGATAGAACAAACAAGGAAAGCATAGGCATGAGAGAAAGGTGCATACATATATGATAAAACAAACAAGGATTAAGTGAAGATTTCAGAATTTCGTGATGCAAACTATCAACTTTCAAAAATTATAACTAAATATAGGAAAATCGTTTTCAAGAAATTCCAATTCTGAGACAATCTTTAACATGTCTACTATAACTTTCATGAAGACACCAAGTTCAAACAATCAACCGAATTGCACAGTTTTTAGAAAGAAACTAACTGGTTCAAAATCTCAGAAAACTGCTCACTGCATATGTATTTTAGGCCACAAGCTAACATTACCTTCACCATTCATTTCCTCTAAATCTCAACATGTAACTTACAATCACTAAAACAGAAAAAGTTTTCATGATAGTAAATTAATGACGTTTTTCCGAAAACGTCATCGTATGTCATTTTTATGACATTTTCAAAAGTAAACGTCATAAATATGAATTTATGCTTTCTTTTATGATGTTTAACGACCGTCATGTTAGGTCTTGATTTTTAATGACGGGTATCGACCGTCATAAATGTTATGACTTTTTAGAATCGTCATCATATATATTTCCATGACATTTTTGAAACGCAATGCTTGAAATATTTTATGACAGTTTCTAAGAGTCATGAAATCATTCGGCCCAATTGTTCGATGACGTTTTTTGAGTGCCATTAATTTCGGGATGGGCTATGACTCTTTCCCAACGTCATAAAATCTTTTGGCCCTAAATTGTCCTTTTTAATTTTTTGTTTTCCATTTTTTGGTTTACCCAAATAAGATGAGATATAAGCTCGAAACCTAACTGATCATTGAAGCCCAAAACTCCAGTTCTTCCTTTATTTCTTTTCCAGTCTTCTTCTCCGTGTTGCGCCCAAAACTCCGGTTCTTCCCCAAAACTCTGGCTGGCCACTACCCTCCCGGAACTAACCACGCGCCCAGCCACCGCAGTCTCCGGTACTCTCAGCTTATCTCCTTTCGTCCGGCTGGTCTCAATGAATTATTCTCTCTTCCCAGCCAAACCAAAACCCTTGAAATCTCTGTATCATCCCTCAGGTGAGCTATGGTTATGGAAGGTAGGGTTTCAGTTTTTGATTTCGACTTTGTTCTCTCGGTTAGACCCTAGTCTCTTTTTGGGTATTCATTTAGAAGAAGAATTATGGTTTGTTGTTGTTGATTGTTGAAATATGTGATTATTGAGAACCTGTAATTCGACATTTGAGTCGATCGGATTATTTAGAAATATGCCTGTACAAATTCAATGTTGTCGTGGAGTAGAGGGTTGTTAGGAAAGGCCTAAGTTATCTATGCATGAGTGAAAGGGAGGGAGGGAAGGAGGGACTCGAGTTTTCATATGTTGTGCTAAGAGGTCATATATTCTAGGGTTGTGGTTAGTTTCAACTTTAGAGTTGTGGTTCATTGATCAAGTTTACCACATGATACCCCATAGAGTCCAAGTAATTTCACATATATTATCTCAGCGCACTGAGAAGAGTAAAGGTCTTGGGATCAGGACTTGAGGCCTGAATCTAGTTAAACTCGAATATCTTCATGTATGATTGTAGTCTATTTTGATCTTTCTGTCCTTTGAGACTGACATGCAATTACATGTTAGGTTGAACTAGGATTCTCAACCAAAGTACCAGTACTATAGCTAACCTGCATTGCTCCATTAATGGGTATAAGACAACATGTTGTATCTATCTGGATCGAGTTTCATTCCAGCTAAGTGTTGCAATTGGTATTAAATTCTACTTTTGACTTGAATGCCACTTCTTCCCTTGGTCTGTTTTGGACATTGTTTAAGGCAACTCTGCAGAGTATCTGCAGCCACTATTTTACCACATTGATGGGAAGGAATTATTTCAAATGGCAGCTATACAATCTAGTTTGAGGAAAATTCTAGTGTGTTGATGCATGACGTAGTTTGAATCCCAGTCCAGAAAAATAACTGAATTTGAAGACATGAAAACATCCTTTTCAAACCAATGTCTACACAGTTTGGTGATCCTTTCATACGGAAATAAACAGCAAACAAACAAAATGTGCATATAAATCATGTTTCTTGCACAATGGTAGAACTGTGGACAGAGTATGATCAGTTACAGCTGTCCATCATGAAGTTAATGGCATACATGACCCGATCTACTGCAATTAAGATTATTTGCTGAATTGTCTTACCGGTTGCTTTATTTTCATCTGATACTTTGATTAAGATTTGATACTTGAAAGTCCAATAGGGCAAATAACAATTTTACCCTTGATTAAGCTTGTTTTGTTTATTTTCTAAAATAATTGAGTAGTTGGATTTGTAAATCTCTGTGACTAGTAGTAATGGTTGATGATATTTTTGGTAACTTATAGGTTTTACTCTTCTTAATTTGCTGTGAGGATTGTGATTGCTTTAGTGGCTAGAAGGTGGTATTGTTCTGCTGATTTGCAACTAGGAGGTGGTATTGCTCTGCTGAACTTGTTGTTCAGAGGTATTGCTCTAATATCTTGTTAGTCTTTAGTTTTTGGCTTTTGTTATATGATGTCCTTAAGTGCATTTCTTTGATATCTTAGTTGCATAATTGGTCTCATTTATCACTGTAAATATGAGATTTGCTTTAAGATTCTGTCTAAGTGTGCATGAATTTTAAGGCTATTTATGATAGGAAACCGATCTGATTGGTATGTGATATATACTTCGTATATATGCATGCATATATTAGTTTCAAATATTAGTATTTGTGAATGTTGACTTTTGTGTTAGTTATCCTTTAGTTCAGTTGTAACTTGTTTGGATTTATAAAATTGTTTAGGTGTAAGACAGTTCTAGTTTGGCAGGATAAGAGCTGGATAAATTGGGATCCAAATAGTGTCGAGCTTGAAGAAAAAGTTAAGGAGTTTATCTTAAAGTCTAAGAAGTATGCAAGGAATCGTGACAAGGTCATATGTCCTTGCGTTATTTGTGGAAATTGTAGTCCACAAAATGATGAAACATTGTTGTTCCATCTAACCAAATATGACTTTGATCCTACGTATAAGGTCTGGGTTGCCCATGGTGAGCCTAGTGTATCAGCAAGATCTGCACAAGTCAATGGCTGTGCAATGTCACCTCATATTGATGAGGATTCTGAAATGCTAGAAGTGCATTAGATGTATGAAGTTGTCTGTTTTTAGTTAGCTGTTGAAGGGAAAACCCCTAATTTTACAAATGTAAAAGATAGGTACCAAAAAAAGATTAAAGAGGCTGAAGTTCCTCTATACCCTGATTGTACAAAGTACACAAAACTATCAGCCACCTTAGACATGTACAAGTTGAAAGCTGAATCTGGTCTATCCAATACTGGGTTTGATAAATTCATGAGTGCTTTTCAGAATATGTTGCCAGATGGAAAAGTTTTCCCGAGTCACTATCCACAGTAAGGAAGACACTTAAAGTTTTTAATTTAGGGTATGAGAAGATTGACGCATGCATCAATGATTGTTGCTTGTATAGGGGAAAAGAGTATGAAAACTTACATAAATGTCCTGAATGTAATGCTTCGAGGTAATAAAGTAAACCCACGCACTGAAAAGATACAAGAAGGAGTTTCTGCAAAAGTTTTGCGCTACTTTCCTATACTTCCAAGAATTCAACGGATGTTTCTTTCAATAGACATAGGGAAGCAATTAACATGGCACTCTACTCATCACAGTCAAGATGGTAAGATGCATCATCCAGTAGACTCAATATGTTGGAGTACAGTAGATAAAAAATGGCCTACTTTCGTATCTGATCCTAGGAATTTGAGATTTGGACTTGCAACTGATGGGTTTAATCCGTTCAGTAATCTTAGTTCCACACATAGTCTTTGGCTAGTGATCCTAGTCATCTATAACCTTCCTCCAAATGTATGTATGTTTTCTGAAAACTTAATGCTAAGCTTACTCATTCCAGGCCCTAACAACCAGAGGAAATGACATCGACACACTACCAGAAGAAAGGCTTTAGCCGACGAAAATAAAAAAACCAGGCCGACGAATTATTTTTTGTCGGCTAATTTAAATTTTCGTCGGCTAAAGAATTTTTTCGTCGGCTATAGTCTGTGCACTATAGCCGACGAATTTTAAAAATACTTTACCCGACAAATTTTTTGTCAGCTAAAACCTAAGTAATAATTCGTCGGCCAACCGCATCTTAGCCGACGAATACCCTAATATTTCGTCGGCTAAACCCTAATATATTTTTTATACGACTTGTTGCGTCTCATCGATTTGAAACTATTTTCAGTTGAAGGTCCGGCCGAAATACGTAATTTAGACGGTCCAATGACCTTTTCGGTACGTTTAGAGGTTTGACTTACGGGATTGACCGTCCGGATCGAGCCCTTAACCTTGTCGGATCAAGTTGAATTTTTTCCCATACATGTATTTTATCATGATGGTCAGATCTGGCGGACAGATTTTCGTTTCTCAAGTTTGATCATCACAATCACAACATGCCTACTAATATTGTATAACTTGTTTACCAAGTGTTAAGTAAATGTTCCGTTTCAAAAACAAACTATATGTAGATCCTTCAAACGCAAAAAAGTCGTGAAATAAGATATGACCCGAATGGTGAAATACGTCTACGGTTGAAAAATCACTGTATTCCGGTAAAGTCTCGGTGCCGATAGTTGCGGTCAATGTAATTTTCTCTTATTATTCACTATGCTGCAGATTTGGCGTTCGGTGTCTGATTGACTATTGTAATACATTTCCGGAAGCGTAACGGCTCTACGAGTTAGACTCATTGGTATTGCCATGATGTATGGGCCTTTTTGGCCATCCGAGTTCATTTAGGGCTTAAAAATGCGGTTTTCTTATTTCCGATTACAGTTGACCGTTTCGATCGAGCCCTTAACGTTGTCGAATCCAGTTGAATTTTTTACCATACATATCTTTCGTCATAATGATCATATCTGACGCTCGAATTTTGGTTTGTAAATTTTAGTCATCGAAATCACGTGTCTACTATTTACCGTTATTATTCCCTATAGGGAGCCCTATCGTCGGAAGGTAAATGTCCCAAAATTTTTATATGGGCAGTTGCGTCTCATCTACGTGAGAGTTTTTCGTGTGGAAGGTTTGACCAAACTACGTAATATAGGGGGAGATATGAGCGTTTTCGTGTGATAAGTAACGATGGATTATGGTTGACCGTTTCGATCGAGCCCTTAACGTTGTCGGATCCAGTTGAATTTTTTACCATAGACATCTTTCGTCATAATGATTATATTTGACGCTCGAATTTTGGTTTGTGATTTTTAGTCATCGGAATCACAACGTGTCTGCTAATGTTGTATAACTTGTTTAGTAGGTTATATAACTTTGTGAACCAACTCTACATAGGAAGAAAAATTATCAAAAATCTTGTGAAATAAGATGTGTTCATAATGGTGAAATACGGCTATGGTTCAAAAATCACGTAAATCGGGTAACGTCTCGGTGCCGATAGTAACGGTCAACCTTATTTACCGTTATTATTCCCTACGGGGAGCCCTATCGTCGGAAGATAAATGTCTCAAAATTTATATAGATGGTTGCGTCTCATCTACATGAGAGTTTTTCATGTGAAAGGTTTGACCAAACTACCTAATATAGAGGGAGATATGAGCGTTTTCGTGAATTGATCCGGTTTAGCCGACGAGATATTAAAAAAGTCGTCGGCTTAGGTCAAAATGGACTTTAGCCAACGAAAATATATGAAAAGTTGTCGGCTAAAGTTCAAAATTTTCAAAAAACATTTGGCGGCAAACAAATTTGGGGGAAAATTTTCAAATGACTTTAGCTGACGAAAATATATGAAAAGTCGTCGGCTAAAGTTCAAAATTTTCAAAAAACATTTGGCGGGCAAACCAAATTTGGGGGAAAATTTTCAAAATTTTCAAAGGAGTTTAGCCGACGAAAATAAAGAATTTCGTCGGGTAAAGTTCTTTATATAGGGGTAAGAACTCAGAAAATTAGAAATGCTTTCGCCTGCCGAATTTTCTTCTCGGCCTACCTCCGCCGTTAAGCCACCGGAGACCGCCACACTTGTCCCAAAAGCTTCGCCGTCGTCTCTACTTCATTGTTGGACAAGTGGTGCATCGAGTGGCGCCGCCGTGAGAGATAAATCGAGCTCCAAAACTCCGCCGGTTCGTATTTGGTGTCGATCGAATTTCTCCTTCCTCAGGTCACCATTTGGTGAGTTCTATATGTGGATAAGTTGAGTTTGATTAGTACTGCATTATCCTAGAATTTGGTAGCTCGATTCGTGTGTGTGAGGAGAATCGAAGATTTAAAGTTTTCAGGGTTTAAAATTGGGGATTTTTATATTTTGATTCAATTAACCTGTTTAGGCTTAGAATTGATCTTCGACTTTTTCTAGAAAGTTGTTCGAAATGTTGAGAGGATGATTCTATCAAATTTTGGTGGTGATTGGAGGTGGCCGAAAGTTTCTGCAGTTTTTTTTTTCAAAAACCAGCAACTTTAGCCGACGATGTTTAAATACTATATTCGTCGGCTATATTTTTTTTAATTTTTTTATAAGGTTTAGCCGACGAATTATGTCGTTTTTTGTCGGCTAAACCCTGTAAAGCCGACAAAACAGACTATTGTTCGTCGGCTATAGTGATTTTTTTAATTTTTTATTACATACTTTAGTCGACGAATATATGTTTCGTCGGCTAAGTCTCAGACTAGGCCGACGAAACATTTTAAGATATTCGTCGGCTAAATTTTGGGACAAAAGCCGACGACTTTTTTTCGTTGGCTAATTATGGACTATAGCCGACGAGGACTTTTTTTTCGTCGGCTAAAGTCATCGCCGACGACCCTTCCCGACGAAACTATAGCCGACGAGCCTTCGTCGGCTAAGATCTTAGCCGACGAATTAAGTTAACAGGCCGACGAAAATTTTTCGTCGGCTAAAGTGCTTGTCCTGGTAGTGACATATATTTGTAGCCACTTCTAGATGACTTAAAAAAGCTGTGGGATGGTGTGGATATGTATGATGCCTATACTAAAGCCATGTTTAACCTCAGAGCTATCTTACTGTGGACTATTAATGATTTTCCTGCTTATGCCAATTTATCTGGGTTAACCACAAAAGGAGAATTCGCTTGTCCTATATGTGGTCCTGATACTTGCTCACATTGGCTACCACTTGCAAATAAGACCATTTACATGGATTATAGACGATTTCTTCCGTCAAACCATCGCTTCCGCTCAAAACATAAGTGGTTCAATGGAAAAAAAGAGAGGAGGCCTAAAATATTTACAGGGAGAGCTATAGTTCGTGCTTTATCTAGGTTCACAAATAAATGGGGGGAAAAAAAACAGAAGAAACTTAAAAAAGGTGACCCTGCTAAGTTGTTAAAGAAGAAGTCCTTATTTTTGACTTGCCATATTGGGAGGTCAGTATCTTAAACTTGGTATTAGACTACTAGTTATTACTGAAAAATGTTACAAGATTGTGATGATGAATTATATGTTTTGTGTTTGTTGGTTTATATATAGGAACTGCCTGTGCGTCATAATTTGGATGTCATGCACATTGAAAAGAATGTGTGTGAGAGTGTTTTAGAAACTGTCTTAGATGTGAAGGGAAAATCTAAAATTGGGGCAGCTTCACATAGAGATCTAGAGTTACAAGAACTTATGGAAGATATTCCGGTAGAAGAAAGAAATGAAATGCTGGATGCTTCTGAACCTTACACCTTGACAAAACTTGAGAAGCCAAAATTTCTTTGGAGGCTATGGATGCAAAGGTTTCCTGATGGATATTGCTCCAATATTCGGAATTGTATCAAGATGAAAGATTGCAAAATTCTTGGACTTAAGTCCCATGATCATCATGTCTTGATGCAGCAGCTTTTGTCTATTGCTGTGATGGGCTTTTACCTGTAGGTATTAGAAAAGCAATATTTCGTCTGTCTTCATTTTTTCATGAGCTGTGTCAAAGAGTACTTGAAACAAAAAGATTAGAAGAGCTGGAGGATGAGATTATTGAGACGCTGTGTTTGTGGAGAGGTACTTCCCTCCATCATTTTTGACATAATGATTCACCTCACAATTCACATAGGAAGAGAAGCAAAATTATGAGGTCCAGTCCATTTTAGGTGGATGTACCATTTTGAGAGGTACTTCAGTGTTGCTAATTTTCTGTTTTATTGTGATGTGTGTTGTGTTTTTGTTAACTTTGTCTCTATTTATAAATTTTTAGATACATGAAGGTCCTTAAAGGTTATGTTAAGAATCGTGCAGCTCCGGAAGGAAGTATTGTAGAAAACTACTTAGCAGATAAGTGTGTTCGGTTTGTGTGGTCGATACGTGAAACACTTTTCTATGTTTAGTAGTAAACGAAAACGGAATGATGTCGTTGAAGACGACACAATAATTGAAGGATCGACCCTCCTAAAAGGCCGATCTGTACAATTGACTGATGAAATGCACAAGGCTGTGCATCTCTGTGTTCTTAATAACAGTCAAGAAGTTGTACCATACATCGAGTAAGTAAAAAAATCTTAAGTTTAGAAACCTTACTTAAAGTTAGATTGATTTGTTTGATGCTTCTTTAGGGCTCATAAGGAAAAGTTAAAATGCTTTGATCAACGTTTGAGAACCAATTCTAGATTGCTAAAGAAAGTGCATTTGGAGAAATTTGTCGAATGGTTACAAGCCTTTGATTTATTGATTTTAAATTTTTCAATATTAATCTTTCCAGATTAAAGTAAAATTTTCTTATTAATCTTTCCAGATTAAACTTCAAGCTGGTAGTACTTGTCTTGAGTCTGATGAAACGCTCTCTTACCTTGTGAAAGGGCCAAGGCGTTGTGCAATGTCCTATTCTGGTTTTATTATTAATGGAAAACGCTTTCATACTATGGAATCTAATGTTTTACACAAGACTATGGAGTGCATATAGAAGCAGATACTTTAACTAATTATTATGGGATTCTTAGACAGATTTTGGTCTTGGACTTCTACAAATTTCAGTTGGCTGTGATTGGGCCAAAATGGCTTCGCTGTGAAGAAAGTAGATGGATTCACCTTAGTTAACCTTTATGAAGGTTTAAGAAAAAGATTCATTCATTTTAGCATCACATGCCCAGCAACTGTTTTACTCTAGAGATAATGAAAAATCAAGCTGGTATGTGGTGTTAAGGGCACCACCAAGAGGATTTCATGATCTTGAACTGTTTGATGAGAGTGTTTTTACATCTATTGCTCAAGAGTCATCTGCACTTGATATAGAAAATTAGGATGTCGTTAGTCCTTGATGCATGTAATGTAGGGGTACATGTAAAGGGATTTGTACCTTTAAGTTGGCTCAGATAGTATTTTGTACTTGGGTATTGTGAATCAGATACCTGATCATCTTTTGTAATTGATTGTATATGTGTCCTGAGATATTGTGAATCAGATATTATATATAATGATCGTTTCTCACAAATATTGTTACAATGGTCTGGAAAACTATTTGGTAACGTGTGTTAAGCTAATGTGCTTGTGAATCAGTACTGTTATTTTTATTATTATCATATTATCATTACTATTATTATTATTATTATTTGGACATGTTATGACTTTTGTAATTTGCATGTGTTAAGTAGACTATGTCAACAGGGAGGAAACGAGGTAGAATGGAAGGGCCTGTATCAGAGGAGTCTGATGCACAACCTGAATCAGATGCACCTGTTTCACAAACAAGAGAGGAGGAAGAGCTTACTCCTGATGATGCTAACAGAGCAAAAAAGAATGTTAGAGGTAAAACTACCTTGCAGGCTATTCCTTCAGGACAGTCCCAGAAAATAACGATTGAGTGGAATGAAAAAGGGCAACCTGTTGGAGAGCTTTCAAAAAGGTTTAGCTCAACCATTAGGGTTTTAATAAGAGAGCAGGTGCCGATCAACATAGAAACTTGGCATAAAGTGGATACTAAAATGAAAAATGAAGTCTGGGATCTTTTGATGGTAATGTGTTTTCCCATTTGTTATGAGTTTTTCTTGTCTTTGGAATTATATTAATACCTTTAAGTATGAAGATGATAATAGTCTGTTCCTTATTTTGCTAATATAAGGTGGATCTTGCTCATAAGACATTCATCCTACAACAAATGGGAAGGTTGTGGAGAGCATACAAATGTGAACTCTCCACTAGCATTAGGAGAGTTATAGATTCTCGAACCACTAAGACAGAATCTTCACGGCTACTTGGCATGCTTAAACCCTCTGATGTGCCACAAAATGAGTGGGATATGTTTGTGGCAGAACGTCGATCAGCGGAATGGAAAGTAAGTGGATCACTTGACATAATGTATGTGCCTTGTTATAGGGAACAAGTGAGTTGAAACTAAGTTTATGTGCAAGAAAATATTATGTTATGGTGTCATGATTTGCAAGAAAAGAGCGAGAAAATGAAGATAATCAGGGGTAAACAGCTTCATCCTCACACACTGAGCCGAAAAGATTATGCAAGATACGAATATGATTGGAATAGGAACAATCCTGGAAAGCAGTTGTGCAGGACAGAGTTTTTTTATCTATGGCCACCAGCAGAAGAAGATCAAAAATGTGCAGATGGCCGCCACAATGGTGAGTATTCTCTGATACATTAGGGTATCATCTATCATTGTTTATACTCCAGATTTGTTTTAGTATACTTGTTGCTGGACTGATATTCATTTGTTTAGGCTGAGCTACAAAAAAAACTTGATGAGCAACCGCCGAATGAAGGGCCTATTCCTATAAAGTTTGATGTATTGAGTCTAGTTCTTGGTAAGGAGAAATCTAGTCGGGTAGAGGTATGGGAGCAGGTGTTACACCTTCGAGGGTAGATGCTCAGATACAAAGTGCCTCCTGGAAAAAGTCATTGGAGAAAAAACTTAAGGCGAACTGTGAGCGTACAAAGCTTCTCGAGGAAATACTTTTTAACTGGGTAAGTTTTATGCTCTGAAAGTGTTGTTTAGATCTAGTGTTTCCAGTCATGCATGTGTAGCTGAAATTGTTTGTGATTGTTTTAAAAGAGCCAAAGTTGGTACCGGTGATGGTAATGGGCATAGAGGTAATGGTGATGGTGGAAGCAAGCGAACAAGCAATCCTGCTAATACATCACAAGTAAGTTATTGTGCATTCTTGTAGTCTTTTTGTTGAGTTGCGCCTTATTTTCATGAAGACGGTTCACTGTCTTTCTAGATCTCACAATTTCTACAGCAAATGACTGACATAAAGAGATATTAAACATGAGTCAGGAATCAAACTAAGCCACTGATCACTTATATAATCTGCCAAATAAAACACGATATCAAACAAAACCACATGGCACGGATCAAAATAAAATTGGAGAGCCCCCATTAGCTCACTATCTTCCAAAATTTATCGGCTTCAAGTATATCTAGAACCTTAGCCTTTCTTCATAACACATCATGATTGTAGTATGTTCTAAGCAGATAAAGCTTAACCTTCATGTAGGAAAGAAAAACTCTCTCCTATAAAATTACCCATATCATGATAGATTGATATTTGCTACCTACTTCGATTTAGTTGAATTTTACGAAAGCATACATTCTCATGAAGTCTAATGTGATCATTGTAATCTAGTCTCAAAAAATAAAACCAATTAGGGAAAGACAATGCATAAAATTGCAAAATTGTAAGTAAAACCCTTGCTCAGAACAAAATGGCTTTAGGAGGAAAAAACAGAGCACCTTTGCAGAACCCATGTTATTTCTCTTTGCAGCATCTTTGATTGCTTTTTGCACACTTTTCTCTTCTCTCTCTATATCTGAGCAAAACACACACAGACAAAAAAAAAAAGCAATATATACTGTTTTGCTATGATGTACTGTGGATGTACTGAGTTGGTATTGGCTATGTGTACTTAGTTGAAACTTTGTTCTTTCATCTATATGTATTGACTTGCCTATATACTTATCATTTTGGATGGGCCTGAAAATGGTGAAGTAGGAATTCACTCTAGCGCTCAAACTGGAACTTCTAAGGTGAATATACATTTACGCATATGAGACCTGTGTTTTAGGTATGCATGTCAATCAAAAAATTTGACCAATCTATTGGACTTTTGATTGTGTAGTCAGTACAAGGAAGCACCCTTTGTGTCAATGATCTGTGCGAATTGCTCGATTGGGAGGGCACAGGTTTAGTTGTGGCTAGAGGAAAGATTTCAGCAGTTGACCTAACTACAAAAGTGCATGGCTACAATCTTGGACCTGACTGTTATAGAGTTGCTGTTGAGGAAGCCACTACCAGAAGAAAGGCTTTAGCCGACGAAAATAAAAAAACCAGGCCGACGAACTATTTTTTCGTCGTCTAAAGTCCACATTAGCCGACGAAATTTTCATTCATCGGCTAATTTAAATTTTCGTTGGCTATCGTCAACTTTAGCCGACGACATTTTAATTTCGTCGGCTAAAGAATTTATTTCGTTGGCTAAAGTTCACAGACTATAACCGACGAAATTTTTAAAAGTTTAGCCGACGAAATTAAACTGTTGTCGGCTAAAGTGCTTTATATTTGCAAATCTGGACAGCAGTAACTCATCTGGAAAAAAAAACGGGAGAAGAAAAACGAGAGAAAAAATTTGGGTGTTGTCGAAATCTGTCCATAATTAGTTTGTGGAGCTATATATAGGTACGTATATGTATATATGTTGATTAATTGAGTTTTATTTGAGTTGATCGATTTTGAGTGTGATTGATTTTGAGTACGTTGGATGTATATATATATGTGTTGATCGATTTGGTTGATGATTTGATAATATATATGAAGTTGTTGTTAATAAATAGTAGATATATATATGTTAATTAATTATAATATTGTGTTGATATGGTATGAAGTTGTTGATGATATATATGAGTTGATGATGATTTTGTGATGATGTTAATATATAATATTGTTATGAGTTGATTGATTTTGAGTACGTTGGATGTGTGTGTATATATATATATGTGTGTGTGTTGATCGATTTGGTTGATGATGATTTGATAAGTAGTAGATATATATATATAAATATGTTAATTAATTTATAATATTGTGTTGATGGTATGAAGTTGTTGATGATGATTTTGTGATGATGTAGATATATATATATAATATTGTTATGTAATTATTAAGTATATATATATATATATGTGTATGTTAATTAATTTGTTGTTAATTAGTTGTAGTACGTAGAATATATACGCGTACAAAATGAATTGAGATTTTATATATGGCATGAAATTTAATTAATAATTAGCTAGCGTTATACATATATATTTTGTTATATTTTCAGGATATGGATAAGAGTTGGATTTCGCTTCCAAAATGGGACAAAAGATATGGTAAAGGAGTTATGAGTTTTCTAGAATATGCGCTGGCTAATGCTAACGGGAATACAATTTTCTATTGTCCGTGCACGAAATACATTCAAGTCAGTACACTACACTTGAATGTATCCCATGAAAATGTACGTTTTTTACACCTGAATTCCTCAATATATATACATGTTCAATAATCATAACACTTTGCAACTTGATTTATAGGCAACTTGGAGACTACAAAGATTATGTGGCTAATAAATCCGCGCCTGAAGGATGTATAGCTGAAGCATATATTGCGCACGAGTACGTCACCTACATGAAGTTGTATTTAGGAGCGTTGAAGAAAATAGACGAAGCCATGCCGGTAGATGTACCGAAGTTCAATCTTTCCATACTCTCCAGTGATGTTGAAGTTTATGGAATTTTGCCAGACTCCTACAAGTTGCAATCACATGAGCTAGTCATTGCCCACTGGTGGGTATTGATTAACTGTCCAGAAGTTGAATACTGGAAAGACATCCATCTATATTGTCCAGACATTCATGGTGATCTCGAGTACCACAACAGGGAGTTCGCAAACTATTTTGGCGGCTGGGTACGTAATTCAATATTTAGTTGAATATATGTTTATTGCATAATTATCCATATTTACAGTTGAATGGTTCGTTGCAGATGAACCATATTCAATTTGATGGTCACCCAAATTGGTCGCACGAACTAAGACTTCTAGCGATGAAGCCGATAATGTCAAGAGTTTATCCGATGTGCAAGGTGAATGGCGTGCAATTTCTATGTGAACAGAGAGACAGCAGACGGAGAACACAGAATTCTGGGGTGATGGCGCATGGTGGGCGGAATGGAGCTGACTATTACGGTGTTCTCCATTCAGTGGTGGAACTCTTTTACGGTGAAGGCATGACAGTGCACCTCTTCAAGTGTAGATGGTTTGATACTAGCCCGCAGAGCATGAAGACCGATTAGTACGGAATATTATCGGTGAACACTGCTAGAAGTTCTTACGAAGATTACCCGTTTGTTTTTGCCACACATGGTGATCGAGCCCTTAACCTTGTCGGATCAAGTTCAATTTTTTCTCATACATGTATTTTCTCATGGTGGTCAGATTAGACGGTCGGATTTTCGGTTCTCAAGTTTAATCATCACAATCACAATGTGCCGAATGTATAAAAAGTAATTTAGCCGACGACATTATTAAAAACTCGTTGGTTATAGTTAATACAATAAAATAAAACAGAGAAATTAAAAATATTAAATAAAAATACTAGCCGACGAAATTCAAGGGTTAACCGACGAATTTCAAATCTTAGCCGACGAATTTCAAATGTGAGCCGACGAAGTAATTATTTCGTCGGCTAAAGTTATCGAGACTGTAGAAAACCCAGTGAAAAAACCCTAACGCCTGCTCCGCCTCCTCTGTCGATAACCAGTTGTGGTCCGCCTCTCCCTCTCCCGGTCACCCTCTCCCTCTCCCCGTCAGCCTCCCCCTCTCCGGTCTCCCGGTCGGCCTCTCCCTCTCCCGGTCTCCCTCTCCGTCACCCTCTCCCTCTCCCGGTCAGTAACTGCTACTTCTCCGTCCTCACCTCCACCGTTAAATTACGCTCCGCCGTCTCCGCCGCCCAGCCCAGCCTTACCACAGCTGCCACATTTTAAGGTCGGAGGTAAAAGTATGAACCCTAATTTATGTGTTGGTGTGAATTGTTTTGGAATTGGTTGATTTGGTGTGAATTGTTGGTGTGAATTGTTTTGGAATTGGTTTAAGCATGTGTTTTTGAAATTACGGTGCTTTTTGACTTTTGGAAATTTGTGGTATTATGGAATTTGGGAATGATTAATGCTCAATTGGGTTGGTAATGATTTGGAATATTTGATATGGTGGAAGGGTATAGAATTTGAATTTGAAGTATGAAATCGGAAAAAAAAAATTACAATTTGAAGTCAATTGATTGAACTAGTCTGCTAGTATGCTTATTTAATTGAATTGTTGTCTTGTTAAGTAATGAATTGCTGGAAATTTTAATTGGAATAGAGTACAATTTAGTTAGTATTTTAAACAGCTTTGATTCAAATTAATATTTTAAACAGGATGAGCGGTAATTTTAGATCGACGAAGGGTTCGAAGGGCCAAAGGTCTGAATCGTCTGAGGGAACCTCTAGCAACCCTCAAACGTCGTTTCGGGGCCACATGACAGCCAGACATGCGACCCTTCTGGAGACGGCGCAGAGGCAGCCGCTGAGCGTTTCCCATTCCTCGAGGCAGCCTTCGGTGCCCACTTCATCGAGGCAGCGGGGCGTCCCTCATTCCTCGAGAGAGCTGTGGCCTTAGACCTAGACGGAGGTGTCTGCACCCTGTATGCCTGAGATACACCGGCCGCCCACTCCGGGTCCTACTGCTTCGGATGGTGGGTCAACTGGGGTACAGATGCCGCCGCCTCATCTATTCCTTCCGCGGATGATACCGGCCTTACCTGCAGTTGATGGCTCAGGGACGCCGATTTATCCACTGCCCCCGCCAGTGGCTCCATCAGCGGCGTACCGGTTCGTGCCTTTTGATACGCCTCTTATTTCCGCGAGGGTATCATCACCGGCGACAGAGACAGAATCTGTCGCGTCCGCCACATCGCCCTCAGGTAATAAAAGATGAATGATTTGTTTTTTTGTAATTGATAATAAAGGGTCTTCGATTTTAATAATCAATTTGGTTTATCATGTGATAGGCACCGTCGGAGCGAAGCCGACAAAGAAGAAGATAGGCCCCGTCACAGGGAAGGCTCTCGAGAAGACCATCAGTACCTCAGGGAGGATCGTCATCGGTACTGACGGGGATGGCGACATAGTATCGGGCGTGAAGTCGAGGACGTACTCCGGTCGCGTGGGAGCACTCATTAGGGATAGAGTCCCTATGTTGTGGTCAGACTGGGGCGAGGTCCCACAAGAGGTTAAGGACATGGTCCACAATGCGATGTCGGTGAGTTTACAAATGCCTCAATAATATTATGTATTACATTGTTGATTTCTCGAAAAACTACACTAATAAACGGTTAAATGCAGGTGTGGTTTGACGTTCCCGAGCACCTGAAGAACAGTTGGGCGGACGTTGTGCATGGGGGAAGGTACGTTGGGAAGTTAATGAAAAAACATAATTGTATGTGATATTAATAATATTTCTAATATTTTTGTTTTATCTGTAGGTACAAGGAGTGGAAGAAAGAGTTGCGGACCTACTGGACTACGCACGGGAACGCACGTTCTGGTACACCTGCTGAGTTCCAGTACATGGAGTACGAGTGGCGTTGGCTTCTGACATCAGAATTCAACAACCCTCGTAAACAGGTATTTAAAAAATTAATTAGTTAATTTGTTATTAAGTACGTGCGTTTTTAATTTTTTTACTAATAGTTTATTTTTTCTTTGAAGGCCGTTTCCCGGGCGAACGCTCAGAACCGGCAACGCAACATAAGGAACCATCATGCCGGTTCTAGACCGTTCGCTGTGTTCATGGACGAGGCGACCAGGGAACATCCAGAAGTCAACCGGTACGTCTATACGTACGAGAAGGCATATCCTGATGCCCAGGAGGATATTGTAAGTCATCTTACATTTTTAAATTTTTATTTTTACTTATATATATGTTAATAATAATTTTTTTCCTATCCAATTAGGCGAAGGTGAGAGAGGCTAGTGACGAGGTGATGAGTGCTATAGTGAGGGAGACATGGCCGAACACACAGGAGGAAGAAATGTCCGTAGCCATGTCCCGGATCGACACTTCGGATCCAACGGTTGGGGCGAGGATCATGGGCACAGCCTTCCCACCGCGAGCAAACAACTTCCACTGCCGGGGTCTAGGAAAGAAGGGCGAGGGGGTCATGAAGACCACTCTAGGATTTCAACGAAAGGTAGCCTCGACCGGCAGCAGGACCACGACCACCAGGACGACTCAGCTAGAGTCAGAACTTCAGAGACTACGGGAACAACAAGCTACTCATGTTGTCTATAATGCCACGCAAGCAACCTATAATGCCGCGCAGGCAGCCCATAATACCGAGGTACATGCCATCCAGCAGGCCCAGCAGCGGCAGATGTTCCAGTACATGCAGGATTTTACAGCTGCCCAGCTTCAGGGACTTCCGGCTCCGCCCATACCGCTACCCCAGCCGCCGCAACCTCCGCAGCTACCCAGATTCAGAATTCTTTCAAGAACGTTGTCACAAAAATTCTTCTCTATGTGTATGACGTCCAAGTTGTGTCTGATTTTCAACGTCGACCAGTAATACACTTTTGTGCGTCCAATACTTAAACTCATCCGGAGTGGGAGGATTTAAGTCGGTTACTTCTTTACTGGTGCTCAAATATCCGAACCAGTGCTCGTTAAGCCTCTCCAAAATCCACTCACCAGACCTCACTAGGAGTTTCGGATTATGCTCCTCAGTCCCATCAAATGCCTCAGCATCCCACCACCACTCGTAATCCTCATCAAGATATCTACGAGATCCCAAGAAACAAATTTTGTCGGCGTGACGACGAGAATTGATGTCATCTAAGCATACCGGCCAAGCCTTATACCCCTTAGTTTGTTGGCCAGACAACATCCCATAAGCTAGAAAATCACTGATGGTCCAGATAACAGCTGCTTTCAGCATGAATGAAGTTTGACCATGCCTATCAAAAGTAAGGAGTCCATTTTTCCATAACTCCTACAGCTCGTCAATTTATGGTCTCATGTACACATCCAGGCACTTTCCTGGAGAATACGGCCCTGGAACCATAAGCGTAAGAAAATTATACTCTTTCCTCATACATATGTTGGGAGGTAGATTGTACGGAAATACTATCACAGACCAAATGTTGTAAGACAAATTCATGTTTCCAGTAGATTAAATCCGTCTGTTGCCAGTCCGAGTCTGACATTTCGACAGTGTCCAGCAAATTCGGGAAAAGAACGGTCAAAGTGCTGCCATGCCTCCTTGTCTGCGGGGTGTGTGAGATTATCCGGATCTATCCTCTCCTCTCCCTGGTGCCTTGCCTGGTGCCATCTCATATGTTTGGCCGTATGTGAAGACATGTACAGACATTACAGAGGAGGACCCAACGGGAAGTAACGAAGAACCTTCCTAGGAATGGGCGGGTTTTTCTGTTTAGATTAAGTGGAAGCTTTATACCTTGGCTCGTAGCAGTGTGGGCACTCAACTTCATCCTTGTAATCTTTGTAATACAGGATACAGTTATTGACGCAAGCGTCTATCTTCTGGTGATCAAGACCGACATCAGCCAACATGTTTTTTACCTGGTCGAAATATTTCGGACAACTGTTACCTTTGGGAAGTACTTTCTTCATAAGTGCAATATCCTCATCAAAACATACGTTACTCTTTCCCGCTTGTTTTTTATCTTCAGTTGCTCTATGAAGGTACCCAACACAGTATGCTCACTGCCAGAATACAATGGGGTTTCTACTTCTCGTACAAGCCTATTGTACTTATCATAATCACTGTTGTAGTCGACGTGGGAGACATTAGGGAAGGTGTCAGGGGGGTTGTCATAAACAACATTTTCCTGATATCCTGAGGCGGCGAACGAGAATGCATCGTTTAAGAGGTTCATCACAGCAGGGTCCCCGTAACTAGTATTGGAAGATCCTGCCTGCTGATTATGTTGTGCTTGAATTTCTGTAAGTGTAGGCATTTGAACTTGCTTTTCGCCGTGCCATGTCTATGTGGTATAACTAGAACAAATACCATTTAATGTCAAGTGAGAATACATGTCTTCATATGTTACTGGTTTCCGATTGAGACATTTGTTGCACGGACATATGTGAATAACTTTGTCTGGAGGAGTATATAGACGCACGAACTCAAGAAAATAAAAAATGCCTCTCATATAAAGAGGGGACCACCTCTCTAATTGCATCCAGCTCTTGTCCATGTTGTACACTATAAAAACAGGAAACAAAAATATAATTGTCAAAAAATCGTTAATAATAAACAGGAAATATAAATATATACTTAACTATATATATATAAGATATATTAATGTACGTTGTTCACACCTACAATTTTCACCTTATGCCTCCGGTTAGGGTCATAATCACGTTTGAGAGCACATGACATTGTGATTTCGTTTTTTGTTGGGGCGTTTCAAATTCGCGTATGTGAGAAAATTTCTGCAGCGTCTCCCTACAGTTCCCCAAGTGCACAAATATTTATATACCTAATATGCACTCGAGGAACAATAAAGGAAGATCCTATCGAAATATACTCAAAACCGAAAACAAAACGCACAAACAATAAACGGAATCTCAATGTCATATATGCTCCCAATCTGTCCAAATATAGAATGATTCGGAAACCATTTTGTTAGACACAGTCGTAACATAATGGTTCTCGAACGAGATTTTTAAAGGTAACAATATATTGATAAATGTACGTATAAGAATATTATAATTCTTAATTACATGATTCATCATTTTATTTTTTATCATTTGAATACACAAATGATTTCTATGAAAACGAAAATTTGATAAACATATTATTCGATTCACATAATAATAATTAATCATACACACAAAAGCTATATATATACACACTGTCACATCCCGACCCGTAAGATTTTATCTTATTTACTAGCTTGATTATAATAAGAATTTTACCGTCTCCGACATTGACATATAGTTTAATTGGTCCCTAGAGGGGTTTTGAGGGACGATTATTTCGGAGAGTTATTCGTAAGATAAAAATGTAACGACGGTAAAAATGGTAAATTTAGCTAGTAAAATGTAATTTTATTAGGGTATTATTTTTGGGGGTGTTAATTTTTGGATTGGGTATATTTTTGGGTTGGAACCAGTCGGGCCAAGCCCAACATATTTCTCTCTCTTCCCTCCCGATTCTCTCTCTCCTCTCCCGCTCCCGCACCCGACTCTCCCCCCCTGCCGGATTTTCTTCTCCGCCGTCCGTCGCCGTCCGGCCACCGTTCGCCACCGCACCGGTCCAAAAAGGTCGGCCATCAACCCAGCTTCTGTTCTAGACCGGTGGCAGCCTCTCTAGCGCCGCCGTGAGGGAGAGACACCGCCCGGAAGTTCCGACTGCCGTATCGGTTTTCTCGCCGGAACTCCTTCCTCCGGCCGCCATAGCTGGCGAGCCTTGGCTCAAAAGAAAGCTCTCCTCCCGTGCTTCAATCCCTCCAAGGGCTCCCTCCATCTTCAGCTAGGTAAAGAGAAATCGGTATTTGAAATTCTAGGGCTTTATTGTATGTTTGCGTTCGATTGACATGGTTAGGCTTAGAATTGGAGTTTGTGTAGTTATGAATGTTGTAGAGGAGGTTGAGAGGAAGATGCTGTCAAATTTTGGTGGACATTCGACGTCGCCGGAGCTGGTCGCCGCCGCCGCTGCCGGCGGAGCCGCCGCCGCTGGAAAAATTGTTTTTGGTGGAGATTTTTATGAGGAGTTTAATGGAATGAGTTTTAGAATTTTCGGACGTGTTTTGAATAGGTTTGTAGATTTCCGAAGTTTGGTATTTAGGCGGTTAAATAATGTAAAATCCGACCGTAGGATTTAAATCAATTTCTGGGAAAGGTTGTTTATACGACTGCCGAGTATGATATAAAAGTTTGGATCGTTCCGATTTAAGAATATCGAACTTAGGCAATGATGAGCGTAATTATGGCTCTCGATTAATTTTGCCTATTTTATAAATACTGGAATTCAGTTAGTAAATTAATTATATATTTGGAACAGGACGTGAGGAGGCCCGAGCAGAAGAAGCCTCGGAACGTCATCAGGCTTAGGCCTAATTTGTGAGTTGACCTTTGTTTTAAATAAAAAGCATGCGATGAATGATTTTATTAATCATTTGTTTATTCTGATGAGATTTATTGATTTCTCGCCTATTTGATAATTTTTCCTCCTTTGGAGAGATCCCGAAAATGAGATTTTCGGTGGATATATATTTTGGATTTTATGAGAATAGTATGTATATAAATGCTAGCTAGCCATACGTGCTTGGTCCGTCATAATGAGGTAAAATACCATTATGGCGTGTCGTGCGTGTTAGACACAAGCGTCATAGCCCTATATGAAAACTTCTTTCTTTTTCAATTTATTTAGGTTTTCATATATGGAGTCCACACGTATATGTACACCGTCCCTTTTCGGTCATAATGAGGAAAAATACCATTATGGCGCAACGTGAGCGTTAGACGCCAGCGTTGTAGCCTTGTATGAATTTCTATTTTTCTGAATTGTTTCTAGGATTCATACAAGGAGTCTGACGAGTGTAGATACATACGAATATATGATTATATATAGTTTAGCCTGAGAGGCTTCATTTTATTTGAGTTGGTGACTAGCCAGTGCTAGTCGTAAAATTGCCAGTTTATAAGTTGAGCGCTTTTGAGCTGCCGCATGCAGTATATTTTCTATAGAAATCAAAATGGGAATGCATAAATAATTTATTATTAAATTATTTTTGTCCACTCACTCAAATATTATTAAATGTCTTCCCCTGGGCCCTTTGTTTTAAAATGCCCAGTCTGCAGAGTTCGGATTGGATCTAGTAGGAGACGAGGCATAGTCACCCGTATTTCCACCACCTTTCACCAGTAGGTTACCTGTTTAGCCTACTTGTCTTTTTCTTGCTTCCGCTAGTGTCTAGTAGCTCTGAATACTTGAGTTTAATGTATATATTTTTGGTTGTGGGTGAAGGCTTGTTTATATTTTAGAATATTTTCGGATAATGTATATTATCTTAGATAATGTTTATTATCTTGTTGGTGGTGATTGTTTTTGAAGAGCACGAAGGCTCCAGAAGTTAAGGTTGGATTTGGAACCTTTAGAAGTGTTTGCAGGTTTTTATTGGAAGGGTTGTCCATTTTCAAGGGAGGTTTTACCGAATTTTACGGTAAATCTTTCTTGGAGGTGGTCCCCGCACGATTTACTCCGGGTGAAATTCGGGGCGGGTCGTGTCACACACACACAAAATCTTAATATTATACACACATACTATATATATATACAAACATATTATACACACATATATACAAACATATTATATGTATTCACACAGATTATACATACAAATTAACATATTAATATATACATATACGTACAAATATATTCAACATGTATATACACTATCAAGTTACATATATCATGCATGCATCAAGGAATACACTTACGACCGGCAAAATTGGACCGCCGGAAAATTCGTTTAAATGAAGAAAGTAGTTACGTACATACCAATTAGGAGAGAAGCAGCTCTTGAAGATCGATCAAATTCATGAAGAAAAGCTTCCAAAACTAGATTTTCGCTAGGATGAATTCTGTGAGAGGGAGGGGGGGGGGAGACAGTTTGGGTTGATCAGCTGCGTTCTCTTCTGGGCAGAAGTTGTATAAATGATGTGTTACTTAGCCGACAGAATATCTCGTCGCCTAAGTCAAAAAGCGTCGAAAAAAATAGATTCGTTATGCGTTGTGTCAGGCAATAATGTCATTTCTTAGTCGACAGAGTAATTCGTTGGCTAAGAAAGACATATTCATCGCCCAAGACTTACGTAGCCGACGGAAAAGTATTCATCGCCCAGGAATAACTACGCCGACTGAAAGTGGTTCTTCATCTAAGACCATCATTACCGACGGAAATATGTCGTCGTCGCCTAGGAAGCTCCTAGTCGACGGATGGCGTCGAAAGCCAGTTCCGTTGCCTAATATTACTAAGTCGACAAAAGTGTATCGACGAAAAAGAGTCGTCGCTTAGGATTTACTAGGTCGACAGAACTTTGACAACGAATGTTATTTTGTCGGATAGAAAAGTCTTAGTCGACGGAAATTCCCGACAGTCATTTTTCATTGCCTAGTTAGATCTTAGGCGACGGTTGTGGTGTCATATACGACGGTTATGGTTCCGTCAACCAGAAGAACTTAGCTGACGAAATATTTTTGATTCCGTCGGCTTAAACGATATTTCCTGTAGTGAGAGGAGAGGGAGAGGCTGGGCTCGGGTCAACGCCCGAGTTGGTTTTTTGAGTCAACCTCCTCTATCTTTTCTTTTGATGTTTAATCCAAAGGCTAAGATCAAAACCCTAATTGATCTGACGACCCAGATTAATCCATAATTTTCTAATTTTAGAAAATCAATTTCTTTTTACCAAACGTCAATAAATCGTAGAAAATACCTCGAAGCTCCGAAAAAAAATAATCCGAAGACCCTGGTGAACTCGTGTAAACACGAACTACGACATCGAGACCTTAACAGAAATATTTGACATTTCAAGAAAAACTCGAAAATAAGATACCGAGAACGGTTAAATTCCTCAGTAACTCGCAGAATATCCAGTAAATAGGTAAAATTGGGTACGGGACGTTACAGTCGCCATCATGCTTCATGGAAAAGCTAGATTCTGAATGTCTTCGTTTTGAGCGGAAGAATAGATGTCCATGGGAATTTCTCAAAATTAGACCATTATATCTTTTCCAGGATGACCGTTTGGTCAAACAAAACCTATATGAGTCGGTGTCCCAAATATCATGTTTGGTGACAACATGTGATTCGATATTCGAATCATAGTGACATACAGTCTACTAAATTGACTCATAAACTTCTCTAAGATGCATTTCAGTCCGCATTCATGAGAAGGTATACACAAAATAACTTTTGGTCATTCTCACACACTACCAGAAGAAAGGCTTTAGCCGACGAAAAAAAAAAAAACAGGCCGACGAAGCATTTTTTCGTCGGCTAAAGTGGACTTTAGCCGACGACATTTTCCTTCGTCGGCTAACTAAAATTTTCGTCGGCTATGGTAAACTTTAGCCGACGAAAAAAAAACGTCGTCGGCTAAAGAATTTATTTCGTCGGCCATAGTCTGTGAACTTTAGCCGACGAAATATTTAAAAGTTTAGCCGACGAAATTAATATGTCGTCGGCTAAAGTGCTTTATATCTGCGATCTGGACAGCAGCAGCTCATCTGGGAAAAAAAACGGGAAAGAAAAAAAACGGGAGAAAACGTTTGGGTGTTGTCGAAATCTGTCCATAATTAGTTTGTGGAGCCATATATAGGTACGTATATGTATATATATGTTGATTAATTGAGTTTTATTTGAGTTTATCGATTTTGATTATGATTGAGTTTATTGATTTTGATTATGATTGAATTGATTAATTTTGAGTACGTTGGATGTATATATATATATGTTTGATCGATTTGGTTGATGATTTGAATTGATTAATATATATGAATTAATTTGTTGTTAATAAATATTAGTAGATATATATATGTTATTAATTAATTTTATAATATATATTATTGTGTTGATATGGTACGGTATGAGTTGTTGTTAATTAATTTGTGTTAATATATATTAATTGTTTAATTGTGTATATATTGTTGTTAATTAATTTGTGTTAATATATATATTCTTGTGTTAATCTGATCTTGTGTGTGTTTAATTAATTAGTTATTAATTAGTTGTACGTAGTACGTAGAATATATACTAAATGAATTGAGATTTTATATATGGCATGAAATTTCATCATTAATAATTAACTAAGCAGCGTTATAAATATATATTTTGTTATATTTTCAGGATATGGATAAGAGTTGGATTTCGCTTCCAAAATGGGACAAAGATACGGTGCAGGAGTTATGAGTTTTATAAAATATGCGCTGGCTAATGCTAACGGGAATACAATTTTCTATTGCCCGTGCACGAAATGTCAGTGTCGCAGCGATATGCATCGATTTCCCATTGACAAAGTATGGCAGCACCTGAGGAGTAACGGGTTTTGGAGAAGTACACATGTTGGTTATATCACGGTGAAACATCATCAGGGGGTCCGCATGATCATGGCCAATTTTCTGAGACAGGCAGTACATCCAACGATCCAACAACGGCATTCATCAACGACATGTTTCCTTATGAGAGCGGTGTATGCGCTCAAGGACAGTATATGCCTGACCCGGTGCAGCCCTTCCCTAGAGCTGTCAACACTGCTGGTATTGAAAAGTACAACAAACTGCTTGCTTTCCAACAGACCCCTGTGTACCCCGGTTGTCAGAAGACCGTTCTTGAAAGTGTGATGGACGTAATGAAGATTAAAGTTGAGACAAAATCGACCGTGAAGGCTGTTGATGATTATCTACAGTACACTGCTTCGATGCTGCCCCACGGTCATCGTCTTCCTACCACTCATCGTAAGGTCCGATGTATCCTGAAAGATCTTGGCCTTTCCTACATCAAGATCCATGCATGCAGATATGACTGCGTTCTCTTCTGGGGTAAAGATCCAGAAGGGAATGACCTTGGTGGGCTTGACGTATGTCCGGTATGTCACACTGACAGGTATAAGCTGACTCCTGCAGGCAATAGGAAACCTGTGAAGGTACTTCGGTATTTCCCGTTGAGGGATAGGCTTGAGCGGTTGTACATGTCTTCACACACACGCCAAAGCTATGAGATGGCACGTTGATAGGGAAATGCATGACGAAGATACCCTTATACACCCTGCTGACGGGGAGGCTTGGAAGCATATAGACAGGGAGTTTCCTCATTTTGCGTCAGAGGTCCGAAATGTGAGGCTCGGGCTCTCATCCGACGGGTTCAACCCTTTTGGCAACATGAGTCTTCAATACAGTGTATGGCCGGTGATTTTGGTACCGTACAACCTTCCTCCATGGATGTGCATGAAGAAGGAATACAATATGTTGAGTTTGTTGATTCCGGGGCCCGGTTATCCAGGGAAGTGTCTCGATGTGTATTTGAGACCTTTGATTGAAGAGCTTCAGTTTTTGTGGGAAGTTGGTCATCCCACTTATGACAAGTACATGCACGAGATGTTCCAGATGCATGTCATGGTTGTTGGTACCATCAGTGATTTTCCTGCCCGTGGGATGTTGTCGGGCAACGTTGTTAGGGGATACAAGGCTTGTCCAGAGTGCCTTAGCGATGAGGGGAGCAGCAGTCATTGCAACAAGATATGCAGATTGGGTCACCGTGCTTTCCTTCCATATAATCACGATTGGCGGTTCGATGACAAGGCATTTGATGGGACCGTAGAACACGGTGTGCCTCCCAGAAGATGGACGGGAGAAGAAATTTTAGCAGTGCTTAATGAGTACGATTTTGGGCAGCTCAGCAATCATCCAAATATTGTTGCAGCAATACCTGAAAGACCCGACAGGTACAAATTCTGGACACATAAGAGCATATTCTGGGAACTCCCATACTGGAGTAAGTTGTTGATCAGGCACTACCTAGATGTGATGCACATAGAAAAGAATGTTTGCGACAGTGTGGTGGGCACAGTGCTGAACTTGGAGGGGAAGACGAAAGACGGTCCTAAGGCACGCATTGATCTAAAAAAAATGCAGTTAAGAAGACATCTGTGGTTGAAAGAAGGGAAGAAAAAATGCCTCAAGCTCCTTACACCGTGAAACCTGACCAGAAGAACGTAATTTTCAGGTGGATGAGTTGTGTGAAGTATCCTTTAGGCTATGCAGGAAATATAGCCCGGTGTGTGAACTTCCGGGACAATAAGATGTACGGGTTGAAGAGTCATGACTGTCATATCCTGCTACAACGTCTCTTCCCTGTTTTCATTCGACCGTTCCTTCCCCGTCAGGTGGTGGAGCCGTTAGTAGCGTTGGCAAGATTCTTCCAGAAGTTATGCACACGGAAGTGACAAAATCTAACCTCCGGGAAATGCAAGAGGACATCATTTATATCATGTGTAAATTTGAGAGGATATTTCCTCCAAATTTTTTTGACATCATGCCTCACCTGATGATCCATCTTCCCGAGCAATTGTTGCTTACCGGTCCAGTACACTACACTTGGATGTATCCCATGGAAAGGTACGTTTTTTACACCTGAATTCCTCAATCCAATTTTTCTATATACATGTTCAATAATCATAACACTTTGCAACTTGATTTATAGGCAACTTGGAGACTACAAAGATTATGTGGCTAATAAATCCGCGCCTGAAGGATGTATAGCTGAAGCATATATTGCGCACGAGTGCGTCACCTACATGAAGTTGTATTTAGGAGCGTTGAAGGAAACAGACGAAGCCATGCCGGTAGATGTACCGAAGTTCACTCTTTCCATACTCTCCAGTGATGTTGAAGTTTATGGAATTTTGCCAGACTCCTACAAGTTGCAACCACATGAGCTAGTCATTGCCCACTGGTGGGTATTGATTAACTGTCCAGAAGTTGAATACTGGAAAGACATCCATCTATATTGTCCAGACATTCAAGGTGATCTCGAGTACCACAACAGGGAGTTCGCAATTATTTTGACGGCTGGGTACGTAATTCAATATTTATGTACGTATTTATTTTAGTGCATAATTATCTATATTTACAATGTTAAATTGTAAATTGCAGATGAACCATATTCAATTTGATGGTCACCCAAATTGGTCACACGAACTAAGACTTCTAGCGATGAAGCCGATAATGTCAAGAGTTTATCCGATGTGCAAGGTGAATGGCGTGCAATTTATATGTGAACAGAGAGACAGCAGACGGAGAACACAGAATTCTGGGGTGATGGCGCATGGTGGGCGGAATGGAGTTGACTATTACGGTGTTCTTGATTCAGTGGTGGAACTCGTTTACGGTGAAGGCATGACAGTGCACCTCTTCAAGTGTAGATGGTTTGATACTAGCCCGCAGCATGAAGACCGATCAGTACGGAATATTATCGGTGAACACTGCTACAAGTTCTTACGAAGATGACCCGTTCGTTTTTGCCACATCGGTAAAACAAGTGTTTTATCTTGATGACCTTGCTAAGGGTGACGCGTGGAAAGTAGTCAACCTTGTGCACCCTCGAAACATTTACCGGGCGGCTACACTTGGAGAGGCCGAAGACCAGGAAGAAGATGTTGCGTATCAAGAGCCCAACGCAATAGGTATTCCTAACTCCTCTACCGTTCGCCTTAATAATTTTAAAGCGGGTCGTTCGGTGCGAATTCGTGATGAAGAGCCAAGGCTTATTGATGTTGATCCAAATCAAGAAACAGACGAAGACTCTGGCGATGAGGAAAGACATAGATTACCAGAAATTATTTCTGACACCGAAGAAGACTCATCGGATGATTCCGATTACGAGCCTTAGTTTTTTTCTTCGGATGTAATTGTAGTCGGTAGTTGGATGTAATTGTAGTCGGTAGTTTGTCCCACATCCCTAATATGTAAAAGGAGGGAACCTTCCTTAGTTATAAAAGGAAGGCTTCCCATAGACATAGAGAGGAGATAGGATGATAGATGATGAATATCTCTCCCGATCCCAAAGGGCCTCTTGGCCATGATAGTGAATTCCAAGTGGACGTAGCCATGCCCTCCGATGGCATGGTGAACCACTATACGTGCTTGTCTCTTGCCCATGATGTTTACTATTTATATTCGTGTTCCACCGTGATTCTCCATGATCCCAGTCTCCGGGATGTGCAGAAACAGTAATACATTAATTTGTAATAAAAAAGACTGTATTACCTTCATTTCTAGTTTACATATGTTGAATTCATATTTCTGTTATTTTATATGAATTTTGGTGATATATGAACAGGAAATTAGTATGGTTTAAACCATCTGTTTTAGGGTTTGTATTTTTTTACTTAAGCCGACGAAATACAACATAAGTCGTCGGCCTAAAACCTCTTAGCCGACGAATTATATTAAAAGTCGTCGGCTAAAACCGTCTTAGCCGACGAAGAATACTAGAAGTCGTCGGCTAAAAGGACTTATAGCCGACGAATTGAAAAGGAAGTCGTCGGCTAAAAGAACTTAAAGCCGATGAATTGAAAAGGAATTCGTCGGTTTAAAGATCTTAAAGCCGACGAGTTCAAATGAATGTCGTCGGCTAAACCATCTTAGCCGACGAAGTATATGGAAGTCGTCGGCCAAAACCATCTTAGCCGACGAATACCCTAATATTTCGTCGGCTTTATTAATTTTTATATTTTTTTATCACATAGTATAGCCGACGATGATTTAGGGTATTCGTCGGCTAAACCCTAAACTTTTTCTGTTACATACTTATAGCCCTATCTTCGGTGGTTATTTTACGTAAAATTTTTATACCACTTGTTGTGTCTCATCAATTTGAAAATATTTTCAGTTGAAGGTCCGGCCAAAATACGAAATTTAGACGGTCCAACGACCTTTTCCGTGCATTTAGGGGTTTGACTTACGGGATTGACCGTCCGGATCGAGCACTTAACCTGGTCAGATCAAGTTGAATTTTTTCCCATACATGTATTTTATCATGGTGGTCAGATCTGACCGTCGGATTTTATTTTCTCAAGTTTGATCATCACAGTCAGAACATGCCTACTAATGTTGTATAACTTGTTTACTAAGTGTTAGGTAAATGTTCCGTTTCAAAAACAAACTATACGTAGAACCTTCAAACGTGAAAAAGTCGTGAAATAAGACATGACCAGAATGGTGAAATACGTCTACGGTTGAAAAATCAAGGTATTCCGGTCATGTCTCGGTGCCGATAGTTGCGGTCAATCCAATTTTCAATTCTTTCTCCCTATGGGTAGCCCTATCTTCGGTGGTTATTTTGCGTAAAATTTTTATACCACTTGTTGTGTCTCATCAATTTGAAAATATTTTCAGTTGAAGGTCCGGCCAAAATACGAAATTTAGACGGTCCAACGACCTTTTCCGTGCATTTAGGGGTTTGACTTACGGGATTGACCGTCCGGATCGAGCACTTAACCTGGTCAGATCAAGTTGAATTTTTTCCCATACATGTATTTTATCATGATGGTCAGATCTGACGGAAGGATTTCCGTTCTCAAGTTTGATCATCACGAGCAGCAGTCACAGTTTGATGAATGTATAAACAGTTTGTGTTTAGCCCCGACGAATTTCAAATGGTTAGCCGACGAAATTATTACCTTTAGCCGACGAAATTATTGAAATGTTTAGCCGACGAATTTATTATTTCGTCGGCTAAAGTTTAATGTTAGCCGACGAAATTATTAACTTTAGCCGACGAAATTATTATTTCGTCGGCTAAAGTCCTCGGGTATAACCCAGCTCGACTGGTTGTATGCCCTAGCCTCCGCCCTATTTTCTCCCTCTCCGAAATTCGCCTCCGCTCCTCTCCCGGTCGCCGCCCTCTCCCTCTGCCTCTCCTCTCCCCTCGCCCTCCCGCCCTCGACCTATCTCCCGCTCCCTCTCCCTCTCCCTCTCCGGCGTCCCTCCGCTCCCTCTCCCTCTCCGGCCGGCCTCCGCTCTCTCTCCCCTCCCTCTCCCTCCCTCTCCCTCCGCCCCCCCTCTCCCTCTCCCTCGCCCTGAAAATCAGACGGTCCATCTCCGGCCGGCCTCCTCCGGCTCCTCCTCCGGCTCCCTCTCCGGCTCCTCCTCCGGCCTCCTCCGGCCTCCTCCTCCGGCTCCTCCTCCGGCTCTCCTCCGGCCTCCTCCTCCGGCTCCTCCTCCGGCCTCCTCCTCCGGCCTCCCCTCCGGCCTCCCCTCCTCTCCTTCCTCCTCTCCCCTCCTCCTCCTCCTCGGTACGTTTTTTTTGAGCTTCGTTATTTTTAATGTTGTGGTGTTGTTGTGTATATAATGTTGTTGTGTATATAATGTTGTGGTGTTGTTGTGTATATTTGTATTTAGGAAGTGTATATTGTTATTTAATAAGTGTATATTTGTTGTGTATATTAGTATTTAGGAAATGTATATATTTGTTTTGTATTTTGTGTTTGTTTTGATTTTCCGGTCAATTGCAATGTTGTGGTGTTGTTAGGAAGTGTATATTTTTATTTTTGAAGTGTATATTTAGGAAGTGAAAAATAGTATTTAGGAAGTGAAAAATAGTATTTAGGAGTGAAAATTAGTATTTAGGAAGTGAATATATTTTTTACATTTTAAAAATGAGTTTGCATTTTTAAAATTTGTGGCCTTGATTCAAATTAATATTTTAAATAGGATGAGCGGTAATATTAGATCGACGAAGGGTTCGAAGGGCCAAAGGTCTGTATCGTCTGAGGGAACCTCTAGCAACCCTCAGACGTCGTTTCAGGGCCCTATGACTGCTAGACATGCGAGCCTTCTGCAGACGGCGCAGAGGCAGCCGGAGGTGCCCCCTTCATCGAGGCAGCGGGGCTTCCTTTATTCCGCGAGGCAGTTGTTTGCTCAGCCTCAGACGGAGGTGCCTGCACCCCGTATGCCTGAGATACACCGGGCGCCCACTCCAACTCCTACTTCTTCGGATAGTGGGTCATCTGGGGTACAGATGCCGCCGCCTCACCTATTCCTTCCGCGGATGATACCGGCCATACCTGTAGTCGATGACTCAGGGACGCCGATTTATCCACTGCCCCCGCCAGTGGCTCCATCAGCGGCGTACCGGTTCGTGCCTTTTGATACGCCTCTTATTTCCGCGAGGGTATCATCATCGGAGGCGGAATCCGTCGCGTCCGCGTCCGATCCCTCAGGTAATGAAAGATGAATGATTTGTTTTGTTATAATTCTCCGATTCCGATTTTAATAATCAATTTGGTTTATCATGTCATAGGCACCGTCGGAGCGAAGCCGGCAAAGAAGAAGAGAGGCCCCGTCACAGGGAAGGCTCTGGAGAAGATCGTCGGTACCTCAGGGAGGATTGTCATCGGTACTGACGGGGATGGCGACGTAGTATCGGGCGGAAAGTCGAGGACGTACTCCGGCCGCGTGGGAGCGCTCATTAGGGATAGAGTCCCTATGTTGTGGTCAGACTGGGGCGAGGTCCCGCAGGAGGTTAAAGACATGGTCCATAACGCGATGTCGGTGAGTTTACAAAATGCCTGAATAATATTATTACACATTGTAGATTTTTGGAAAAACTAAACTAATAAACGGTTAAATGCAGGTGTGGTTTGAGGTTCCCGAACCCTTGAAGAGCAGCTGGGCGGACTTTGTGCATGGGGGAAGGTACGTTGGGAAATTAATGAAAAAACAAAACTGTCTGTCATATTAATTATATTTCTAATATTTTTGTTGTATCTGTAGGTACAAGGAGTGGAACGAGTTGCGGACCTATTGGACTACGCACGGGAACGCACGTTCTGCTACCCCTGCTGAGTTTCAGTACAGAGAGTACGAGTGGCGTTGGCTTCTGACATCAGAATTCAACAACCCTCGTAAACAGGTATTTAAATAAATTAATTAGTTAATTTATCATTAAGTACGTGCGTTTTAAAATATTTTACTAATAGTTTACTTTTTTCTTTGAAGGCGGTTTCCCGGCGAACGCTCAGAACCGGCAACGCAACACAAGGAACCATCATGCCGGTTCTAGACCGTTCGCTGTCTTCATGGACGAGGCGGCCAGGGAACATCCAGAGGTCAACCAGTACGTCTATACGTACGAGAAGGCATATCCTGACTCCCAGGAGGATATAGTAAGTAATCTTTCATTTTTACGGAATTTTTAATTTTACTAATATATATGTTAAAATGTTAATTAATAATTTTTTCCTATCCAATTAGGCAAGGGTGAGGGAGGCTAGTGACGAGTGATGAGTGCTATAGTGAGGAGACATGGCCGGACACGCAGGAGGAAGAGATGTCCGAAGCCATTTCCCGATCGACACTTCAGATCCGAGGGTTGGGGCGAGGATCATGGGCACAGCCTTCCCACCGCGAGAAACAACTTCTACTGCCGGGGTCTAGGAAAGAAGGGCCAGGGGGTCTTGAAGACCACTCCAGGATTTCAACGAAAGGCAGCCTCGACCAGCAGCAGGACGACTCAGCTAGAGTCGGAAGTTGAGAGACTACGGAGAGAGCAAGCCGCTCAGGCTGCTCATGCTGACGCTCAGGCTGCCGCTCATGCCGCCCAGTTCGCCGAATATAGATCCTATACTAGAGCCCTACATGCCGCCCAGCATGCCCAGCAGAAGCAGATGTACCAGTACTTCCAGGATTTAGCAGCTGCCCAGCTTCAGGGACTTCCACCTCCGCCCATGCCTGCGCCTATAGACATACCTGAGCTGCCGGAATCTCCTCACCAGCAGGCCCCAGATCCGGATATTGATTTAGATCATTTAGATTTTGTGTAGTTGATACCTTATATAGTTTTATGTGCTTCTTGTTGGTTATATATATGGAATTGTTTTGGTGTATTTTGGAGCTTGCTTGGAATGGTAATTTAAAAATTTTATGTATTTTTTTTTACTGGAATGGAGTTATAGCCGACGAAATACGCCACAATTCGTCGGCTATAGTATTTTTATTTTTATTTTTTATAGTTTAGCCGACGAATTATGGCATGTTTCGTCGGCTAAACTCACTATAGCCGACGAAAGAGGCTCTATTTTTTAATTTTTTAGTTATATACTTAAGCCGACGGACTGAGATATTCGTCGGCTAAAGTCTTGGAGTATAGCCGACGACGTTTGTGTCGTCGGTTTAAGTCTGAGAGTATAGCCGACGACTTAAACTGTCGTCGGCTAAAGTCTGGGAGTATAGCCGACGAAAGATAGAGACTGTTTCGTCGGCTTAAATTCATGAAAAAAGCCGACGACATAATGTTTCGTCGGTTTAAGTATGGACAATAGCCGACGACGGTGATGGTTTCGTCGGTTAAAGTCAGCGCCGAGGGCCCTTCCCGACGACACTATAGCCGACGAGGGTTCGTCGGCTAAGAGTTTAGCCGACGAGTTATGGTAACAGGCCGACGAAAATAATTCGTCGGCTAAAGTACTTCTCCTGGTAGTGGACATGTTTTTTCAAATGAAAACTTTTGGTAGGAATATCTTTAAAGCTTAACATGGTTCGGTTGCCTCTCAATGCATAGAGGGCATTCGTGACGTCGGTCATGGTGCCATGAGGCATAAGATGCAAGCTAAACCGCATCTTTAAATGACTGATATGATTCAATTATTGTAGTCACAGAAGATTTACAAGGCTTGATTCCTCAGTAACTCGTAGAATACCCAGTAAATAGGTAAAATTGGGTACGAGACGTTACAGTCACCATCATGCTTCATGGAGAAGCTAGATTCTGATGTCTTCGTTTTGAGCGGAAGAATAGATGTCCATGGAATTTCTCAAAATTTAGACCATTATATCTCTTTCAAGATGACCGATTAGGTCGAACCAAAGCCTATATGAGTCGGTGTCCCAAATATCATGTTGGAGACAACATGTGATTCGATATTCGAATCATAATGACATACAGTCTACTAGATTGACTCATAAACTTCTCTAAGATGCATTTCAGTCCGCATTCATGAGAAAGTATACACAAAATAACTTTTGTTCATTCTCACAATGTGTTTTCAAATGAAAACTTTTGGTAGGAATGTCTTTAAAGCTCAACATGGTTCGGTTGCCTCTCAATGCATAGAGGACATTTGTGACGTTGGTCATGGTGCCATGAGGCATCAAGATGCAAGCTAAACCGCATCCTTAATGACCGGTATGATTCAATTATTGTAGTCACAGAAGATTTACATGACACAAAATCCATATATAGTTGGCCGATGCTTAGAATATTGTGGGTAGTTCCACTATCTGCGAAGCACTCAATGTCTCTATGAGACAGATCTACAAAATGGAGTAGATAAGAGAGTCAATAGTTCCACTCAAACCATTTGAGGGATTGAAAGAAGCTACGAAAATCTGCAATCCTGAGAGTGCATAAAAATTTCCGCTTAAAATGACCTTTACACACTAAAACAGCCATAACTTCTTCGTTAAAATAGATATGGGTGAACGGAAAAAAGTTCTGAAAACTACACTCGTAGAGCTTTCTAATGATATAAAGCTCACTCTCTGGTTCATCTGGAACTGTTCACAAATCTCAAACGAACTTCACTGTCAAGAAGGGACAGATTGCTGTTTTTCGCAGATTTGGTATTGGCAAAGCTTTGAAGCTTTCGGATGGTATGTGGGCATAAGCTGAAGCCAAAATGACTTGTATATGATCAAAATCAAGTCGTTTTTCTCTTTCCAAGGTCGTAAACTGTAACAGCCTGGCCCAGTCCATTGAGATATTGTCCGCTTTGGGCCCATTGGCCTTCACGATTTTGCTCTTGAGGTTTCACCCCAAAACGCGTCTCAATGTAAGGTGCTAGCTCTGTACATATAAACATAGCAACTTGTCTTTCCCGGGCGATGTGGGACGGATGCACCTACTAGCTTATTTGCCTAGTTAGGTCACCACAAGTAAGCTAGTAGGTGCATCTGTCCCACATCGCACGGGAGAGACAAGTTGCTATGCTTATATGTGCAGAGCTAGCACCTTACATTGAGACGCGTTTTAGGATGAAACCTCAAGAGCAAAACCGTTAGGGCCATTGGGCCCAAAACGGATAATATCTCAATGGACTGGGCCAGGCTGTTATAGATAGTATTAGAGCCTGTCCTCGGCCGGAAGTGTGTCGACGCCGACGTCAGGTCCTAAAAGGGGTGGATTGTGGTGACCTAACTAGGTAAGCGAGCTAGTAGGTGCACCCGTCCCACATCACCCAAGGGAGACAAGTTGCTATGCTTATATGTGCAGAGCTAGCACCTTACATTTTGGGTGAAACCTCAAGAACAAAACAGTGAGGGCCGGTGGGCCCAAAGCGGACAATATCTCAATGGCAGGAACTTGGCTGTTACATAAACTCTATAACTAGTTAGAGAAAACTAACTCAGAGGACCTAGATGATTCGATCATGATGATAATTGTCCGGTACTCTATTTTTTTTTTTAAACAGTTGGTAATTCTGTTTTATTTTATTTTAGCTAATCAACAACGGGTGATTCAGTTGCTTCGTGAGTTTTAGGAAAATATATAGTATAATACAGTAGTGAAACTCAACAGTACTATAATCAGAATATAGTTTTTGTTTGGAAATCCGGGTCACCCTCTGAATTCTCTAGCCCAAGACCGAAACCGAATGAAGACAATAACACGAACACAAGATATTTAACGAGGTTCAGTCAAAATAGTTGACCTACGTCCTCGGGTGATGATGATGGATCCACTAAACGAGAAGAACATTACAACTGAAGAACAATTCGGTTCTTCCACCCACAAATAACCTCTCTCCTTACACTCTAGACTCTCAGCAGAGAACTCTCAAATACATCCGATCTCCCATAGCTTGCAACTCTCAAGATCAGAACTCTCAATAGGATTTAGAACCATATCAGAAATCCTAAACCATTACTTATAAGGATAAACTCTAAGAATTCTAGATACAATAGAATAACTTACTCAAAACCTTCAGAAGTAAAGAATCCAAAACAGACAAGGAATCAGTTTTGAGCCGTAATCCTAAAAATTTCCACCTCGGCTCAAAAAACTTCCAACTTCCTCTAAACGCATGCTTTCTTGGATCTTCTCAACGAGCCACAATCACCAACACACCTCAATGCGCCACATGGCACCCTCAACAACAAGACAAGTTAGCCAAGTTTGAGAAACACTCAAACTTGACCCTTGGACAATAACTTTTTCCCTCAAACATGCACAGTGCAGCCTTGCATGCAATCCAAGTCTCCACTAAAGTTGTCAAACCTAATGGGAGCGATCTTCAATGGTTTGCACAACTCACCCCGAGCAACATTCATCTGAACATATTTTCCACCATAAACGGTACATTCTCTAGACGCATCACTCTTAAAACACCAAGTTTGCTTCTTAACTTTCTTAATATTTACTGAAGTAGGTGACACCTCAATTGTAAAATTGCATGAGCTAACATATCTCCACCACAACTTGTGTCGGGATCCTTACGGGTCTGCCTCCTTTAAGGATTGCTGCAATGTTGGTTGCTCCTCAAATTTCACCTTCTTAGAAGCTGATTTCGTTCCTCCACATTTACTATTGCTCATCTCCCTTGAATGCCAATAGAAACCAAGATTGCCAATCTTTCCACCTTGAACATAACTCTCAACGAAACCAATCGTTCCACCTCGAACAAAGCTCCCTTCCAACATCTTCAATCCCTAGGTTCCGCTAGCTCAGGGAACAGTGGCTCTTGATACCAATTTGTTAGGAAATCCGGGTCACCCTCCGAATTTCCTAGCCTATAACCAAAACCGAATGAAGACAGTAACACGAACACAAGATATTTAACGAGGTTCAGTCAAAACAATTGACCTACGTCCTCGGGTGATGATGATGGATCCACTAAACGAGAAGAAGATTACAACTGAAGAACAATTCGGTTCTTCCACCCTCAAATAACCTCTCTCCTCACACTCTAGACTCTCAGCAAAGAACTCTCAAATACATACGATCTCCCATAGCTTGCAACTCTCAAGATCAGAACTCTCAATTGATCTACATCACACCACACCTAAAACTATGCCTCTAAGGTCCTATTTATAAACTTACAATAAGTCCGACTTATAATAAGATTTAGAACCATAGCAGGAATTCTAAACCATTACTTTTAAGGATAAACTCTAAGAATCCTAAATACATTAGAATAACTTACCCAAAACCTTCAGAAGTAAAGAATCCAAAACAGACAAGGAATTAGTTTTGAGCCGCAACCCTAACAGTTTTGTTGCTGGTTGTTTTGTGGTCTTTGTGGAAGGAGAGGAACCAACGACTATGGTTCAACAAGAGAAGGTCTGTCACTCGACTGTTATCAGACCCGGTCTTTTGTTCATTCGATCAAGTCGGTGCGTCTAGTGAAGTCGATTAGTTGATCAGCGCCGACGTGTTCATCGGTCCTCTTCTGTTGCAGGCTGGTTAAATGCCTATCGGCATGGTGCTTTTGATCAAATCTCTTGCTGATTAGCTAAACAAAACAAAATTATCGTTGGTGCTTGTTGCCAAAATCATAAAACAAATTGAGTAACTAATTATGCACTATTTGCTAAATGGTGGTTGTTAGAATGCATAGAGTTTGTAGACATGTTTGATATTATTTTAAGTTGTTTATACAGTATGGGGTTCAGACACAATATCTGTCATTATATTGTATTGTATTGTTACGTTAATAGTTATAGCGTGAGGGCAGCCGTTCTTATTTTTGGATTAAAATAAATAAATAAATAGAGATTTAAAATCAGACACCGTTCGGATGAGTTTCCGTTATGAGAGTGTTGACAAATTAACTTCTGATTAGTAGAAATCTAAGCAATTTACATTAATTAACATTTGTTGTAGGAGATGATGAAGTTCAATCATGCGCAAAGAACTAATTGAAAAAGTAACCTCTGTACTAATAATTATTCATATTAACTAACAGTTATTGTACTTAGCATGCTTAAAAAATAATTATGTATTTAATTATGACGCATGCTTCTAAATATGAGTATCTTCTTACGAGAATGTAAATGTATTCTCTTCGATAACTTTCTTTTTATAATCAAACCGCCTAATAAATAAAATCACAAACCACAAGAGAGAATGATTATATATACTGATGGAAGAAGGAGCGCATTTGCATAGCCCAAAGAAAATCAAACTCATCAAATTCTAGTACATCCATTTCAACAGGTGTAAACTCTTACCGGAGAAATCATGGAGAAGACAATTACCTTAGTCATCTTGTTTGTCCTCACCGCATCTTGTGAGTTTTTATTAACTTTTTATCATGTCAATCAATTGTTTGTTAATATATAATTCCCCACTATATCGATTAAATGTATGCTTGAATCAACACCTGCAGGTGTACCATTCACATGCGTGCACTCTGCAATGTCTCAGTCTGCGGCTCCGGCTCCGGCTCCATCAGAAGAATTGATAGTAGACCGAGTTTGTCCCCCGACTGACTGCAAACACATTAAATGTATCGATTCCTGCTTAGAACTTGTTAATGGCTTATGTAAATGCGTAAAGACTGCAAACACATCAGAAAAGTTGGTAGTTGATCAAGATTGTCCCCCGACTGACTCTAGCAAACACATTAAGTGTATCAATTTCTGCCTAAAACGTGTTAACGGTGTATGTAAATGCGTAAAGACTGTAAACAAATCAAAAAAATTGATAGTTGACCAAGACTGTCCCCCGACTGATTGCAGTAAACACATTAAGTGTATCGATTCTTGCCTAGAACGTGTTAACGGTGTATGCAAATGCGTAAAAACTTAAGTTTGTTGAAGCGATGTTGTAACTTAATTTTTACAAATAAGAAATAATGATGTATCTGTATTTTACTTTTGAATAAAAGCTTATGTGAAATTGATAATTGTTTCTACATCAGTATCAATATGTAGAATGTGACCGATTATGTGTTAATTCAAAATTTTAGTAAAAGTATTTATTTAGCAATATAAAAGTTTTGTTTTAGATACAACATGCAAAGTACGTACACAAACTGTGGGTACTAATTTTGGAAAAGTTTAAAGGAAAAAAAAAAGATGAGGTCGCAAGTGTGGAAGGTTATGATATAAGGATTTTTGTTATGTTTTATCGAGTATTCGATAATGTTACTGCATTACCAGGGATTCTTCTTGACACGAACTTTAATATAGATTTCTCAAATTGGCCATTACGCTTCTCGAATGTCTCAGAAAATTTTGGCTTAAGCATCGTTTTAGTTCTTACTACGATAATAAGATTAATCTAAAAAAAATGTCTTAACAAGTTAAAGCGTATTAGTTATAAAACATTTGCATTTATAACATCGATCTCTCTAAACATGAGTGCTTTTATAGGCTCGATGTGGAGACTGACATCCCCTGTAGAAGTTCAAGCAAGAGGGAATAGGTTTATGTTCACCTTTTCCAATGAGACCTTTGGGGTACCAGAGATCCATGATCATGTTGAATGACTACGATGAAATCTCGGATATCATGGCGGTGCCGCCGGATTTCGTATGGATATGGGTTGAAATCTAGAACCTTATGACGACTTTAATGACTGTAGCAATTGCTCGGTAGTCGGCGAGATGACCTCCCCTATCCTTCAAGTTGATAACGTCGGCTTTCAAAGCGGTATTACAGTATTACTACGGTGCCCCTGACTCTGCCACTAAATGCGTCGGTTAAACTGGAGAGACGGATTAGGTTTTCACCAATTGATGTGATTCTAGTAAAATTTTGATATGAGCAGCTGCTGGGTTGATGTCAGACATGTATGCTGATTAACCACGGTGGTTTAAAGTGTCCACTAGAGGGGAGAGACAACTCCGTCGACGATAACGCAGGTTACTGATGGCAGTGGCCATAGTGCGCCACCAATGGTTTTTAGGACAACCAGCCCCAAACCCTAACTGCATTTTTTCCTTCTTAGGCTCCCCTCCTCCTCAAAGAGCGTTGAGTAGTGCATATCAGAGAGGTTGATTTTTTTTTCCATCTCCAGCAAAAGTAACTGGTGTGCGGCGGAGCAGAGAGCAGGTAGAGCAGGACGTGGGAAGAAGAAACCACACCATGCCCTAGCACTAGTGTCTCTTCCCCTGGCCCCTAAAGAACTAGGGTTTATTGATGGAGCCAATGGTGAACTACGGGTGTTAAAGACTGGAAAAATCTCAGGAAAAACGAGGCCGTCCTCGTGGCAGTAAGAACAAGAAACTTAAACTGGCGGAGCTGCAGTTAATTTGGAGAAGGATTGAGTGGTGAGACAAGCGGCCTCGAGGTGGAGGCAGGAGGGGAGTAACAAGTTTAAGGGTATTAGATCTAAAAATCTTTGAATATATAATATCTCTCACAATAGGTGCAACGAGAAGTTAAGGGTAATAATAGATCAAGAACGAGAACCAACGTCGAATGGGGAATGTTGGGGATTTGAACTTGGAGGAATTAGAGGAAATGATTGAAGAAATGAAGGCATAAATCTCTTGTTTGGAGTGGGATCAGAGGAAGACAGCCATCAAGGTCTAAGCAACCACTGACTTGATCTCAAAACTCATGCCCATAATTAAGAACCCAACTCTAAAAAAGGAAGACGAGAAGTAGGAAACCGCCCCGGAGAAAGATGTCACCCTAGAGAAGGAGACTCTGCCTGGAAAGAGGTATGTAGATGGTTTAGTAACAAGGAATAAAAATAGAGTATATGTGTCACATCCCAGTTCTTAAATTAAATTACGATTATTTAATTTTGGTATTACTTTAGTTTTTACTGTATAAGTAACAGTTTACTGTTAAAGGACCATAGAGTTGACTTTTTGTAGGAAAATTATTTTGGGAAAATTTCTTTAAAGGAGTTGTAGAGGACGTTAATACGAATTCGTAGACATACTATACGTTAAAATCAAAGTTAGCATGAAAAAGTTATCAGATAAAAAGGTAAATTTTAATTGGTAAAAAGGGGGTGAATTTTTGGTAGGCTTTATTTTTGTGGGTATTGAAGTTTGGACCGGGTAGGAGAAGCCCATTTCTTCTCTCCCTTCTCTCGCCTCTCCCCGACCCGCCGGACGTTCCACCTTCGTTCACCGTCGTCCGGCCACCACAGACCGCCGCACCGGTCCTAATCGGTCTGCCCTCGACCCAGCTCTCTCTTAGACCAATAGGAGCCACCTTAGCGCCGCCGTGAGGGAGAAATATCGCCCGAAATCCCCAACGGTCCCATGGTGTTCCATTGCCGGAACTCCCTCCTCCGGCCGCCATAGCTGGAGTTGCTGGGCTCAAGAGGAAGCTCTCCTCCCGTGCATCAATTCCTCTAAAAGATTCACTCCCTCTTGATCTAGGTAAGGAGAATCGGGTGTTTGAATTTCTAGGGTTCCTTATTGTGTTTTTGTTCGATTGACCTAGTTAAGCTTGAAATTGGGTTTTGTGCTAGTTAGGAAAGTTGTAGAGTGGATTGTGAGGAAGATGCTGTTAATTTTGGTAGGCTATGGAGGTCGCCGGAGTCGGCAGCCGCTGTAAAGGGGCTTTTCAGGGTTTTAAATGTGTTATATTAAGGGGAGTCAAATGATGTGAAGTTCGGAATTTTTTGAGGAGTTTTGGTTAGGTTTGGAATTTTTCAAAGATTGAGAATTTTGGCAGTTGTTAGAATAAAAATCCGGCCGTTGGATTTCCTTGGTATTTATTCTAGAATGTTAGAATTGATGAATTAAGGTTGTGGTGGAGTTTGGTGTGAATCCGGTGAGTTTAACCCTAGTAAGAGTAGTGGGTTAAACTGAAGAGATTTGGATGTTTATATTGACATATTTATTTCCCGAAATTGAAGTTTGGTCCTAAGCATATTTATTATGCCAGGATACGAAGGAAACCTCGCTTGTGAGTGGACATTTTGGTTTTAAATAAATATGCATGCAAGATTTTATAATTTATTATTTTATTTTTCGAGCTTATATTATAATTTCGGTTTATGAGATGATCTTGGAAATTATTTAAGTTTGAAACATTGATTAATAGTTGGTCATGATTTATGGATTTGAGCTCGGGTTATAAAGTTGGTATTTGAGTTTTGATATTCTTTATGACTCCGGATTTAATTATTATCGGTTTTATTTTGATGACTTTGAGATTTATAAAAGATTACCGAAAATGAGATTTTCGGTAGTTCTTTATTTATAACTTTCTCATTTATTTTTGGATTATCGATATTGACATTGAGAATATTTTTAGCGAGTATTTTCGGATTAAGAAAGTATTTACAATTTATATTTGATAATTAAATCTCGCTTATAATTATGGATTTAAGAATTTTGACGTGTGAGACACGCCATTGAGTTTATTTTAATTTCTTATGATAATTTCCAAGTACAGTTGGGAACCGTACCATTCGCATTATCTTGGGGAAACTTTATGGATTTAAGTGCTTTCGTATATTTTTAGTGACCATACTATAGGGTCGCTATTATTCATTACATGCTAGCTTTATTAGCGATCCTCACCATATGTGAGTCGAGCGCTTAGCGTGGGACGCTACTATAGCCTGGGCGGCACCGATCGGATATTATTATTATTGCTAGCTAGCCTTATTAGCGGTCCTCACCATAGGTGAGTTGAGCGCTTAGCGTGAGATGCTACTATAGCCTAGGAGGCATCGACCCGAGCCTTGGAGGCTCCTCTTACATGGTGATATCTCTTTTCCTTGTGTTATTTTCTCATTTATGTAATTGATTAACCAGGAGGGCTGGTTTATCTATTCTTGCAAGATTTCTTTATTTGATTAACTAGCGGGGCTGGTTTGTCCATTTTTACGTGATTCTGGATTTAAAGTTTTAAGGATGTTCAAAGTTGCATGCAGCTAAATTTTTAAAGTTGAAACGTGGGAAAGTATTTAAATTACATATTTGTTAAATTATTTAATTTATTTTTGTCCACTCACTCTAACGTTTTTAATTACTTTCCCCTGAGCTCTTTGGTTTTAAATGCCTAGTTTGCAAGCTAAGTTTAAATGAGGTCGAGCATATATGAAGTCGAGGCATAGTCAGAGACTGCTTTTGCTTAATCTGTATTCATTGTTTTTCTTTCATTATAGATATGCTCTGATAACTTAGTGAGTAAGTTATTGAATGTCTTTGTTGTTGGTTGGGGAATTCTTTTAGAGGAGTAATTGATATTTTGGAAGATGTGATGAACTTGGGGAGCAGGATAGCTCCAGGAGTTGAGCATAGATGATTTATAATAGAAGTGTTTATCTGGAATTTTTTTTTTCAGGTAAGGGATGTCCATTTTTAAGGTAGGTTATGCCGAATTTTCGGTAAATTTTTCTTGGAGATGGACCCCCCATGATTATTTTTGGGTTTCAAGGTGAAATTCGGGATGAGTCTTGACAACATGGATCATCCTCATTAGCCCGGACAACTACAAGTATGAGTATGCCTTGAAATTTTGGTTCAAGGTATCAAACAGTGCAGCAGAGTATGAGGCACTCATCAGGGGCTTGCAGTTGGCACGAGACATAGTGGTAAGAAGACTGAAGGCTTGCAATTCACAGCTGGTGGTGAACCAAGTGAGCAGGCTCTTTGAAGCCAAGGAGTCGCACATGTGCTCTTGTTAGGCATTAGCCAAATCCCTAATAGATCATAGTGTTTACGTAGAGGTAAACATATTTTTTAGACCAAAACCTCCAAGACCCTAATGACGAAACCCTAATAGATCATAGCGCAACAGTTTGATGCACAAGATTGCCCAATTCCAACTTAGAGCCCTTATCTAACAAGAACCAGGACTTCTATTGGGCACCAAACTAGTTTTAACTTGGGGCACCCAATGTGGTTTGGGCCACCATGTGTTTGTACAGTGGAAAAGCGACTTGCTAATCCCATGTATATGTAATTGTTCGTAGTAAAGAGTGGTTTATGTTGTCTAACTCCTTTGAGACCTGCCAATCAAAGTAATAGACAATGTCAAGAAGGGAGACCGCTCCTAAGCGGTCTTCAACACTCTAATGCCTAAGTCAGTTACCAAATCGACAGAGTAACAGTAAAGTAATAATAATTGCGTAATAAACGAAGAGGGATAGAGCTACCAATTATAAGTTGAAGAGGTCTGAGACTTTTGCATTCCATCGATGTAGGACTGATGCTTCTTTTCATGCTTTGAGGAGCGGTTTTAGTGACACGTGTGCTAGCGCGTCACAACGCCAATCACTGAGCGGTTTATATCATTATGTGAGTGTTGTTACTGCCTTGATGATAATTGTTAAAATGTAAGCGAATACGACAATTATGACCAATCTAAGCGAGGTCCAAGTATGCTGACCCAACATACGTACCAACACCATGTTTTGGACACCTTACTTAAACTAGGCATCCCTCCACTTGCTGCACCACCCTTCGACGCTCCAGCTTTCAGTGTCTTTAACCTCGCCAAAGACTGCCATCCTGCTGCAGCCATGAAGCTGTTGCCGTCCTTTTTTAAATACATAATTGCCATCACTTCGGTAGCATGATCAAATCATAAACACACAGCAATTGTTCGGATCGAAGAGTGACATCGCCACACTGGAAAAATGGCACCATTGGCCGCGAAAAGCAACCGGACAACCCTAATCTACACCATGGCCGTTTTCAAAATCGAATAGGGGAAGAAGTGATCACTCCCGTATATATTATTCACTCCTTCAATCAAGATTTGGTTAGATTTGAGTTGAGCTCTAGAAAGACGGATCCAAAAATCTCATTCTTGCATCCAACTAGCCTTGAATCAATGGTTCTCGATCTTATTCCACACCAACCATGTCACTCTAGTGCAAAGCCAACGTGGTGATTGAAAACTTATGGCTAGATTTGGTGGTTGAAAATATGGTCACTGCTAGATTTGGTGGTTTAAAATAGGACTTAACATAATCTTCTTGATAACTTATAACTAGGGTCTGTCCTAACATTTAAAAGCTTGAGACGAACAACCAAAATGTGGCCTCGTATAATAAATCATATACATCAAAACTTTTTTCATATATGTAGAAATTGTATGTATTTATATTGTATTATTTAATTAAAAAAATAATAAAGTAACCCAAATACATTAGTTGTGAAAATGAAAATAAAAGGAGGTTCTAGTTGCACCTCCAAATTTATTGAGTATACCCCTTATTTTTCTAACTTTTTTTTGACTTTGTCAACTCATAAAAAAGACAAATAAAGACAAATAGATTTATTTATTTATTCTCAACTCAATAATCCTTACTACTTAAAGTCATCGACTTATCAAGTTGATGCATCCCTCCTCAGCTTCCGTCTCTCTCTCTCTGAAGCGAAAGATGGAGCTGTTATGGATCTGACCTCTGAATTTCGGCCTTCACAATTCATGGCTTCTGTACCCGATACCGATATAATGTAGCTCATGAGGTCTCAAATGGTTCAACTGATGCTGATTCAAGCATTCTAATCATGATGCGTTGGTAGCACTTCTCTTCAGAAGATACTTTGGGTTGTACAAAATGATGATAGGCCTCAAAACTCTACTCAAGATGGGTCTCTAGTATCAGACCAAAAAAAAAAGATGGATCTCTTGTCGAAGTTGATGAGCCATATGTGGATCAGGAATTTGATACAGAAGTAAATGCACAGGCTTTTTATAATGTCTATGGCTTCCGTATGGGAGGTCCTTTATGAAATGGCCTAAACTCCATCGATCTACTGGTACTAAAAAAAAAAAAGAACTCCGTCTTCTTCATTCACCTTTGAATTTTTTTTCTTCTTTATCATCAATTGTTTCTACCTCTCCCCAGATCGCGGGATGGGAGGTCGAATCCTTGGTTCCGGGTCTTGTAACTGCACAAGTAACAACACGTCAGGAGTCGGGACTGGGGTGGCCAAGTCTTCGACTCTCCGATGCTTAAGTTAGCGCTGAATTGCTACTTGTATAGTACGGGAGTATTGTATAGTACGGGAGTATGGGAGAAGTTATGAACTTACCTTATTTGGGGATCTGTGCCTGTTTTATAGGTTAGTATTGGGGGTTTTGCCATTAGTTCCTGATGTGGGACTGTTTTATACATGACAGTTGTTCAGTCTCCGCCTTTCGGGGGAGTTTAGCTATTGCAGAGTGGATCTAGCATATGTATTGCTGTTATGCCTCCACTCTTTGGGTGTCTACGGAGGCTTTGCTGGCGGAGTCTTGGCCGAATGACCTCCGGCGACTGGGTAATGACGTTGCATTCTCGGCATGGCCAAGTGTTTTGGCTATGTATTAACAAGTCCCCAAGTCCCCAGTCCGAGACAGCTCTTGGGTGGGGAGTTATTCCCGAGTTGTGCTGAGAATGTGTTTTACCCGGGAGTTGGAGGCATGATGCTGAGTCCCCAAGTCCCCACGCGAGGGTCGCGAGGTGGCTGGGGTTGAGTTCCGATAACTCGGTACGACCCTTTGCGCCATATCTTACGTGTGTCATAAATGGCCGGTTTATGAGGAACACGTGGTCATTTATGACGAGTTTTAAGGACGTAACGGTTTGGTTTGCTTGAGCGTTTTGTTTTTGTTTTTTTTTGGGATGTATCCGTATTTAACGCGCGTGTGGGATCGTGGGGTGCGTTTTAAATGCCTCGTACGATCATGGTCGACGTGGCTGTTCCCTGACCGTTGAGATTGGCAGGATCAGGACGGTCGTGGTTGCTGGGACGTCTATAAATAGGCTTGTGGAAATGGGGGAGGGAGTTTGCGTTTTGAAAACAGAGATTAGGGTTGAAGAGTGGGTTGTTCGGTTTTTGAAGAAGGGCTTGTGAGGAACTGTGAATCGAAACTGGGGAACATCCAATTTCATCCTCGATCGATTGGGTGCGAGTGCTCGGCTGTTTGCAACCAGCTTCACTGCCACTACACGAATCCAATTTCCAAGGTATGAACTTGTCAATTCCTGTTCTGGGTTTTGTTTTGGCCTTATTTCGAATCGATAGGGATAGTGGTTGTGGATTTCGCTTTGGTTATGACTTTTCTAGGAGAGTCTAGAGTAAGGGATTGAATGGTTTGCTATCGGTTAGCTAGGGTTAAGGTAGCGAGAGTCTAACCATGTGAGGATGTAAGGTATGACAGATCCGGTGTGGTGTCCAGCGAGGAGATCGTGGTTGTCTCTAGCTTGACTGATCCTGATTCGGACACCTGGCACCGGTGGAAGAGGAAATGAATTTCCTTATGGCGGAGGTTGCCCTTGACTTAGGGGGGAGGGCATTCCCGTTACGGATAAAGGGTCTCACGTGTCCTCGTCTGACCCTCTATTGCAGGAAGTAGAAGAGTTTAGCATGGCGAGATCTCGGGGGATGATGATTCGTTATGGGATCCTCCTGGCGAGTATGACGTCAGCAGAGCTAAAAGCTCTTAGGCAAAATTGGAGTATCCCCAAGGATGTCTTGTTGCGGCCTCTTCGCAAGGAAGTTAACTTTTGGGACCCTTCGAACAACTTCACCCTGGTGTACGAGTACCAGTCATGTCGTCCCGGGGCAAGTCACCCCGAATATGCTAAGACAAATTTTGGGGACGGGGGTATTGTTTCGTTTACTGGGACAAGAGTTCCTAAATTTTGAGGAGTTCAACGCCTGTTGGCATATGGCGTATTGCACGAAGAAGGGCAGCCGGGGTTGCTTGACGTTGAAGTCCTAGGGCAAGTTCAAGATTTGGATGGAAGACTTGCCCACCTCTACGAATGAGGGTTGGCGGCGAAAGTGCTTCCTTGTTGAGGGGCAGTGGCAGGAGTGGCACGGACATCCCTTTCGAGTACCTAGGGCCTTTCAGAAAATAGGTACCATGTTTTGTGTCTCGTGTTTTCTTTCTGTTTGTACTGTGCTACTCCTGCTGACTGCTGACTGCTAACTTTGTGTAGTGCCCCAAGAGTATAAATTAACCGAGCTGATGGAGCGTCGATACGCCGGGTGCTGTGGGCATTCGAGTGTAGGAGTTCATACCGGATATGCCGGCTTGGCGTATATAGTCATTTCGGCTATGCCGAGTCTCAGATCTGTATTGTTGTTTTTGAATGTTTTTCCTTTTTATACTTTCTGAGTTGTGCTTGACTGATCTTTTGCTTGTGTAGTAACGATGCCTCGGGACGGTGGGTCGCGGAAGAAAGAAGGGCCTTATGACAAGGTCTCTGACGAGGATGTGCTGGATGGGCTACTTGCCGAGGCTACTCATGCCAAGCGGTTTGACATTGACCTGGAGACTGGGGAGGGGAAGGAGGTGGAACTAGAAGAATGCGAGGATGACTTTTGAGGCTGAACCTGGCAGATGAAGACTATGCCTATGTACCTCCCTTGGTGGCCGAGGTCATGGGTTTAGGTGACCAAGAGGTAGTGATGGGGTCACCGAGATGGAGGGTGGTGACCCTGAGGGCGACCAGGAGCAAGTTCCAGTGGGGGAATAGCGTGTCCCGAGCCAGCTGGGACGGGAGATGCACCGTTGGGAAATGTTGGGGAGCCCCAAACTGGTGACGAGGATCTCATGACAGAAGAGGTGGAACCCCTTGGGCGAGAATCCGAGGAGGTCGTTGTGACAAAGACTCGAAAGAGGAAGGAGAGGTTGAGTCATCACGCGACGGCCAAGCAAAAGGTCCCAGAAGGAAGGGCGTTCCAGGAGTTCTGGGAGCCTTGCCGAGATCACTCACGCCTTGGAGGGGACCGAGGAGGTGCAACCTTACTTGGCGCAAATGGCGTATGACATGCATCACCGGTCCTGCGACATGAATGCCCTGGAGGAGGTTGGGCCCTTAGCTGGCATGGCTCTCGTCGAGGAAAAGTACCCGGGTAAAGATGCACACTTGTCAATTTATCCTTAATCGCTTCTTGGCCTTTTGCTTATGTTTTGGTTCTTAACTGCAGGCAACGCTACTGATGTATGCTGCAAGTGAGAGGGTCGTTACCCACTTACAGGGGGATTCTGAGGCCAAGTGCCAGCAGCTGAGGGAGGGATAAGAGAATAACCGCGCCCTCTCGCAACGCCTAGAGCAGCTGGAGCAGCTGGAGTAGGATGCCGCTGTCTTTCGAGATCAAGCCGCTATCGCTGGAAAGAGGTGGCTGAGTTTGAAGGAGGTTATGCAGGAGAAGGATAAGCAGGTGGAAGCCGAGGAGGTGGCTGCTACTAAGGTTGCTTCTCTAGAGGCGGAGGTGGTGAGACTTAACCACACCGGCGGAGCAGGAGAGGGTGTGGAAGTTAAGTGCGTCAGGGCTGCCGGGGCTGGAGAGGGTGTTCCGGGAGAGTGACATGTATAAGCAGCAGCTAAAGAGTGCTTATAACCGGGGGCAGGATGAGCTTAGCAAGACTAGGTGCCAAGCTGGCTGGATTAACGAGGCTGCTATGCGCAAGTTCTACGCTGGGAGGGATGCCGCGAAGAAGCCTGGGAGCTGATGACGCCAGAGCAGAGAAAGCAAGCCGAGATCTTGCAGTCCCTGGCTAAACAGCACGAGGTCTGGCGTGCTACCTCCTCTGTCGTACCGAAGGAAGGTCCTGCTCTGAAGTCTCCTCGTCCTGAAAGGTCCTCGGCCCTTCAAGTTGTAGCGTCTCAGGTGGCGTCGTGTTGATGAACCTCTACCCCCTCGAGCCCATGGGCTTGTGCCACCCCCACGTGTTGAAGTGCCAAAAGTTCTAGCGAGCAAGTCCCCTGCTACTGGAGTGCAACAAGTGAGCTCCTTGGTGCGCCCTAACGTTTCTATGAGGCCGCCACCAGGGTCGCGTGACCTCGCGAAGCATACTTATGGGCAGAGGGTTTCTGTGAACATTAGCCAGTCTCGTGGATGAGGCAGCGAGTCGAAGAGTGGCGGGAGTGTGAATAAGTCCAGTGGCACGTCTTTCGGGGAGAAATGATTATTTTGATGTACTTAGTTGTTTTGTTAGTTTTCAATTTTTGTTGTTATTGAAACAATACTGATGGCGTGGTTAGTCAGTTTGAACAAGTTATTTATGGATTGCTGGGAGTCCAGGTTGATACAAGTTTTCTTTAATGAATGTTGTCGTTTTCCTTTTTGTTGTGATGTGTTCGTGTTCTTGGCGTGGTATGCTAAAAAAGTTTGAAAAAAATAGCATCTTCATTTAAGATAGGCCGCTAATGGGCGAGATGTACATTTGACTTGGGCCGCTAACCGGGCTAAAGTACAACTAATGAAGTGCTAGTTGTCATGTTGGCTTTTTAAGTAAACTGGGTAGAGGTGGAGGTGGCGGGCATTCCAGGGGCGGGGTAGTACCCGGCCATCAGTGTCGCAGAGATAGAATGTAGCTGGTCCCGGGGCATTGACTATCTCTAGTGGGCCTTCCCACTGTACTTTGAGTCCCGTGGGGTAGGGAATGACTTCTTCATGACCCAATCACCTACCTTTAGGGGTGGGAGACAATTTTCTTGTTGTAGTGTTGGGCATTGTTTGCTTGTTGTTGACATTCCTGAGATGTCATGTCCCGGCGTTCCTCCAAGAGGTCCATGTTAAGCCTTAACCCCGTGACGTTTGTCTCGGGGTCGTATGCCGTGACACGTTCATTCAGGACCTCCATTTCCACTGGAATCACTACCTTGGTGCCATAGGACAGGAGGTATGGGGATTCACCTGTAGCTGTTATTGGGGTGGTACGTAGTGCCCAAAGGACTCCGGGAGCTTGGCTGCCCACAACCCTTTGGCGTATTCTAGGCGTTTCTTCAAGTTCTGTTTGATGAGCTTGTTTATGGCTTCCACCTGGCCATTGGTTTGAGGGTGTGCTGGGGAGGCATAAAAGATTGTTGTGCCTTGTTGGAGAATAATTCTCTGAATGTGTCATTGTCAAATTGCGTCCTATTATCAGTGACGATGGCTTGTGGCACCCCAAACCGCAGTACAGATTTTGCCAGAGGAAGTTGATCACCTTTTCAGTTGTGATTGTGGCAAGGGGTCTCTGCTTCTATCCACTTCGTGTTGTAGTCTACTAGGATGATTGCAAACTTGAGTTGTCCCGGGGCTGTTGGCAACCATCCCACGAAGTCGAGTCCCCACTGAATGAAAGGAACTGGGGAGACGATAACAGATAGCGGCACTGGGGGGTGAAGGGCAAAATTATCAAATTGTGGCATTGGAGGCATGCTCAGACAATTGCTTTTGCATCTTGTTCCAGTGTGGGCCAGTAATACCCAGCTCAGAGTGCTTTGAACATGAGATTCTAGGCCCCCGCGTGGTTTCCACAGACCCCACTGTGGAGTGACCTCAATACCTTGTGCCCCTCTTCTGTAGGTAAGCATTTCAAGAAGGGACATGACTGGCCACGAAGATACAGCTTACCGCCCCTAAGCAGGTAAAGGGAACTCTTGCGGCGCAACCGTTGTGCTTCTTTTTTGTCCAAGGGCAAGGTGCCATTAGAAAGGAAGGCCACATATGGGACCATCCACGAGGGCTGACAAGGTGTCTCAAGGGCAAAGATTTCTGAGTAGGCTTTCGAGATATTAGGTTTTTCCAGGATTTCAATGTGTACATCTGGTGGCGTGGACTCAGGAGGGGCTGACGAGTCTCGCAAGGGCATCGGCTTTGGAGTTCTTGGCCCTTGGGATTTGTGTTAGCTTGTAAGATGTGAAGTGTTTGCAAGAGGGCACCAGCTAGGCTTTTGTAGGATCCCAGGTTGTTCTGGTTAGCCTTAAAGTCGCCTGCCACCTGATTGACGAAAAGCTGGGAATCACTGAATATGTGGAGATGCAAGGCTCCGAGTTCCCGACAGCTGAATGCCAGCTATCAAGGCTTCGTACTCAGCTATGTTGTTGGATGCTTTGAATTCAAACCGGAGGGTATACTCATACGAATTTCCCTCGGGGTCTGTGATTATAATGCATGCTCTACTGAGCCTGTTGTTCGAGGATCCATCAACATGGAGTTCCTAGATGGCGTCCTAGGAGGGGGTGTCTGGGTCTGGGTTGCTATGGTTCAGGGGGATGAACTCAGCAATAAATCTGCAGCTGCCTGCCCTTTTATGGTTGTTCTAGGTTGAAGATCAAACTCGTCTAATTCAATGCCCATTTTACCATGCGTCCTGAAGTTGCAGGCTTTTGAGTATTTGGCACAAGGGATGGTTAGTTAGGACATGAATTGTATGAGCTTGGAAATATTTCCTGAGTTTTCGTGCTACAGTGACGAGAGCGAGGGCAAGTTTCTCAATATCGGGGTAGCGGGTCTCGGGATCTGCAAAACCTCTTCCACAGTAATATACTGGGAGTTCATTGTCATGCTCATGGCGTATAAGAGCAGCGCTAATGGCTGTGGCACACAGCCAAATATAGGTAAAGCACCTCTCCGGGGACAGGCTTGGAGAGAAGGGAGACTGCCGCTAAGTAAGCTTGATATTGTTGAAGGCATCGTCATGTTCCGGGCCCCATGCCACATTCTCTTATATTGAGTTTTGAGCAATTGAAAGAATGGGTTGCATTTTTCTGTGAGGCGGGAGATGAACCGGGCAAGAGCTACCAAGCGTCCCGTGAGGCATTGGCCCTCGTTCCGGGTTCTCGAAACAGTCATATCAAGTATGGCTTGCACCTTTTCCAGGTTGGCTTTATGCCTCGTTCACTGACCATGAACCCTAGAAACTTTCCTCCGCCCACAGCCAAAATACACTTCTGTGGTTGAGGCGCATTCCGTGAGCCAGGAGTTTAGTGAAGACTTTGTCTAGATTGGTAGTGTGGTCATCCTCTGTCTTGCTTTTGACTATCATGTCATCCACATATACTTCCATGACTTCCCCAATTTCTTCTTCAAACATTGCATTAACCAACCTTTGATAGGTGGCTCCTGTATTCTTGAGGCAAGGGCATGACCCCGTAACAATACAGACCCTTGTTTGTAACAAAAGTAGTGTGTTCCTGATCCGCCGGGTGCATCTTAATCTGGTTATATCCCAGTAGGCATCTAGAAAGCTGAGCATCTTATAACTAGCTGTGGAGTCAACCAACTGTCAATCTGTGACAAAGAGAAGCTGTCCATGGGACATGCTTTATTGAGGTTAGTGTAATCAACACACATTCGTCATTTCCCATTGGGATTAGGGACCATGACAACATTGGAAACCCAGACTGGGTAGGAGACCTCTCAGATGAATTTGATCTCCTTCAACCTCTGACCTCGGCTTGTATGGCTCGATATTTCTCCGGTTAAAGACACGCCATTTCTGCTTGACAGGGGGATAGTCCTTGAGGATGTTGAGTTTGTGTGTGATGATATCAGGGGAGATGCCTGGTGATAGGAGCATAAAATGCGACATTCTTAATGTGTTATTACCTCCATTTGTACTTTGATTATCTCTTATTGTCGTAGAATAGAGTCATAATGTAGAGTCGAATTAGTATAGTGTGAGTTAAAAGTGTGTTAAACATAGAGGAATGATGTAGAAAATTGTCAAAAGCCGATTTGTGGAGCCTTAGAGATGTTCTTATGATTCTATAAAGTTTTTACATTGTCACAAATTGATTTAACTTCTCTGATACTTAGGTGACATGTAAAAGAGGATTGATGGACCTAGGGAAGCAAAGCAACTGATCCAGGAAGCCTAGTCCATGAAAGGAGAGTCCAAACCAAGTCCAATATGGAAAAGAATATCTAAATTCGGCAGAATATCAAGGAATATCCAAGTCTTGAAAACCCTGATTAATTTCGGGAGAATTCCTGTGCACGTCTCTCAACTTCAACGGACTCTCCAGGACAGCTCACAATGATCAGAAAATGTGTTAGATATGGATAGAGAGCTACGGGAGTCTAGTTTCCGAATCAATTAGAATCACCTCAATATCTTTATTTTAGAGGAGTTATGACGTAATTATCAGACGGAGATCATTCTGCCGAATTGAGAAAAACTAGGAAACCTAAACCAATTTGGTTTCAACTTTGTGGCCGGCCTCTCTAGGGTTTTTCCTCTATATAAAGCACGACTTCAAGGGCAGAAGATCATCATCCCCCCTTGCAATTACATAGCCGAAACTCTACCAAACCCTATACAGAAAATTACTTAGCCGATTCATCCACCACAAACCATAAGAATCATTCCATCCTTCCACTGATTTTCCCCACACTTGCCGAATCTTTCAAGGTTGTAAAAGTGTGATTTGCTCATGGCTTCTTGTATTATTTTCTGTATAGTTTCGAACTCTATTGTAATATACTTTTTGATTCTGGTTTTATTTATCAAACATGGTTTTCGGATTTCTTTGTGATCTTTGATTGTTCTATGTTTTGATTTGTAACTTCTTAAATATATGATGATTTCGTGATTTAGGTTTTGGGGCATAGCATGTTCTTATGTGTTTTTGATTTCTAATTGATTAATTGTCATGAATTCGTGCATCTAAATCAATCCTTGAGGCTGCCTTGGCCATGGTTGTCCTTAAGGTGCGGTTTCATCTACCATAATAATTTTGGATCGATTCATACGCAAAGTTGTCTTGGTCTTTGTTATTAACTTAGGCGGATATAATTCTGATAATTTGCATGCTAATAGGATGAGTGACGCCATGCCTTAGATCATGTTTCCGATTGACTCTGTGTGCTAAAGTTTTTTCTTGTTTAATCTCTACGCAACGTGTCTTTAAATGAGTTAGCATTCATGTTTAGGATTAAGCGCAAAGATGGTTCTAAATACTTGAGGAGTCTTAACAATGATAACCGCAAAGGCTCTAATTAGAATCGGAATTGGTTAGAGTCTAGGACAATTTGAACGTTGTTGCCCGGCCTTGTATGAAGTTATTATGTGTTCTTGATGGTTTTTCGTGTTAGGTGTTGCATGAGTATGTTGATCATTTGTATGTAATAATCTTGGTTTAATTTTCAGTAGGTTATTTGTTAGAATTAATCAATCTTAAACCCCTAATATTTCGATGTATATGTGAATACTTGTTTATAAGTTGTTTGGTTTCTCTTCTTTCGATTGCCCTTTGGTTTTGCCGTTAGAACGATCCCTACTTGTCCATATTACTACGATTGCAGGGTAATAAATTGACGTTGTTTGACCCCGGTTACGCGACACGTCAATTTTTGGCTGGCATGTCAGCATAGGACCAAGCAAAGACTGCTTGCTTATCCTGGAGAAAGGCAATGAGTTTTTCGCGGAGTTCCGGGTTAAGGTTTGTGCCTATGCGGACTTTTCTCTCCGGAGCACTGGTTGATAGGGAGACTCATTTTATCTCTTCTGTCGGTTAGGCCTTGGATCTGCTTCTTCTTTTTTTTCCCATCAGGGTCATCCCTGGGGTCATCAATGGGCTCAGAGAGGCTGAATGGCAACATCTCATAAGCACCCCCCCCTGCTGAATGGCATTAAGGTGGTAGTGTTCAATGGCTGCCATGTCTCCTGGATTGTAAGCATGCCTCCCGGGGTAGGCACTTTCATGAGTAACATGTGATCTGCAATGAAGCATTGTAGTCCCCAGATGATGTTGCGGCCCAGGATGATGTTATAGGATGAGGGACAATCGACTATGAGAAAACGCGCCGTGATAGAAGCATGACGGGGGCTGGTCCCCACTGAAACTGTTAAGCGGTCTGAGCCCAAGGGCTGTACAATCTCTCCCGAGAAGCTGACAAGAGGATCATGGTTGTTGTACAGTTTGGCTCGGTCACGCCGGAGCCCCTTATAGCAATCAGCAAACATTACACTGACTGTAGCTCCTGTGTCTACAAGGGCTCTGTGACACTTGTAATGATCCACTTGTACATTGATTATGAATGGCTCATTGTGATGGCAATTTATTATGTCTTCCCTTTTGTGAAATGACACCTGGTCCCATGCTGATGGGGTAGCAGTGACACATCTTTGCAACTCGAGAATTTCCAAAGGAGTTGTATATTGCCTTTTGGTAGAGGGTTGACGAGGGGGAAGTCGCGGGGCTCCGCCATGCAGGTTCAGGATGTGGCCATGAACCTCAATGGCGTTAGCTCCCGTTGCAGGAGTGCAATACTGGTGGAGTTGCCCTTTTCAGATTAAATGCTCGATTGCATTGCGGAGGCCATGACACATCTCAGTGGTGTGGCCATTGTCATCATGATAAGCACAATACTTGTTCCATGTGGCCCGTCGGGGCTTCTTGGGGTACTTACTCTTGGGTGGTGGGGGAATGAGGTCTTTGGCTTGGCCCAGATGTCCTCGTATGTAGTGGTCAGGGTAGTGTGGACTTCGTAACGGGGTGGCGGGGGGCTCTACTCTCGGGACCGATAAGGATGGTCCCGTCCCCGCTGCCCATTATGGCGGCTGTCTGAACTATGCCCCTGATTGTTATCTCAGGAGTTGCCATGCTGCTTGCTTCTGTCATAATGGTCATATTTTTGCTGGGATTGTTGCTTGGGGGGTGGAGCTGGAAGAGCTAATATGGTGGTTTGATTGGAGTGCTCAAATGTGGCAACTCAGCACGTGCCTATCGAACAGCAAGGTCCATCAAGGCATCTTATGACCCCGGAGGGTTCCTATTAATCTCCATTAGGAAACTGCTGGGGAGCAGGGCCTGGCGAAAAGCTTGTTCTGCCACCCTGGGTTCCAGGTTGTGGCAGCGTGCCGTGGCTGATTGTCACCTAGATAGCAATGCATGGAGTCCTTCACTCTCTTTTTGCTTGATGTTGAACAAAGCATCTACGCTTCGGTAAATGCTGGCATGGAGTATGAAACGGTTGAGAAAGCGCTTCGAGAGTTGGTCAAAATTGTCAATGGAGTTGGGGGCAAGTTGAGGAACCAACTAAGTGTTTCATCTAAGAGGGTTTCTTGGAAGGCGTGACAGGCCATGGCACCCGTGTACCGGGTGGAGTTGCACAACGAGAAGAATGTTTCAAGGTGAGGTGGGGGTCCCCCGTACCCTTATATTTGTCTATCTTGAAAGGTTTGGCCTCGGGTGTTTCTTATCCAGCTAAACTCGTGGCATGAAGGGACTTAGGCGGTGTTCATACCCCGAGAATAGAGGTCGCTAGCTCCCGCGACTCTCGACGCTCTCAATTCGGAGGCCAACTGGGTGACCAAATTGCTGAGCTGGAGGAGAAGTCGGGTTTGCATGTCGAGAGGTGGGTTGGCAGAGTTGGGATTAGGGTTGGGAGTATCAAATTGCTCGGGTCAGTTTATCTGGGGAATGGACTCATTATTGAGTGCAGATGGTTGGGGGGCTGGGAGTGGAATGGATGGGTGGGTGAGTGGATGTGACATAAATGATCTGGTTGGAGCCTCCTGGGAGCACGAAACTGTCTGTCCTTGGTTAGGATAAAGAGATGTTAGGGTGGGATACGGGGTAGGAGTGACTCTCGCTGCCCTCTCTAAGGTTTCATTGTACTTGTTACGGTGATCCAGGGTGGCGCGGAGCAGGAATTGTTCTTTTTCCAGCTCAGCGATGCGTACTCGGTATGCTTCGGCTTCTGCTTTTTCCTTAGCCGCTTGCTCTTGAAACGAATGGAAGTCCTTTTTTAAAATTTCGAGGGCTGTAGTAGCATTAGGGTGGTTAACATGGCCCGTAGATGTGGTGGCTTGTTAAGGGGCATCTCTAATTTGGAAAAGTTCATTTTCGATGTGGGTCCCGGGTTCGTTTGGGTCATCTATAATTTCCACCATCATTTTAAGTTAAAATGGGGGTTTCACAAGAGGTGCCCTCCTTCTAGCGCCAATTGTTTCTACCTCTCCCGAGATCACGGGACGGGAGGTCGAATCCTTGGTTCCAGGTCCTGCAACTGTACAAGTAACAACACGTCAGGAGTCGGGACTGGGGTGGCCCAGTCTTCAACTCTCTGATGCTTAATTAGCGCTAAATTGTTACTTGTATAGTACGAGAATATGGGAGAAGTTATGAACTTACCTTATTTAGGAATCTGTGCCTGTTTTATAGGCTAGTATTGAGGGTTTTGCCATTAGTTCCCGATGTGGGACTGTTTTATGGCATTGTTCAGTCTCCCTCCTTTCGGGGGAGTTTAGCTGTTGCAGAGTGAATCTGGCATGTGTATTGCTGTTATGTCTCCACTCTTTGGGTGTCTGCGGAGGCTTTGCTGGCAGAGTCTTGGCCGGAATGACCTCTGGCGACTGGGTAATGACGTTGCATTCTCGGCATAGCCAAGTGTTTTGGCTATGTATTAACATCAATCACCTCTGAGTTTAATTCCCATAATTTAAAGAAAGAACATAGAAATAAACCGATTCAAAACTTAGGTAAATATAAGGAGGTGAAATAAGAAGGTAAATATGAGGAGGTAAAAATTATTCAAGGGTATTTTTGTAAAAAGTAAGGAGGTATACTTAGGATTTTAAGCCTGTTAAAAAGTGAGATAGATGTGTACTAAGTAAAGGAGGTATACTCAGCAAATTTAGAGGTGCAACTAGAACCTTATAAAATGGAAAGAACAAGGAGCTCAGTAAAAAAATAATATTTTGTTACAAACTTCTACATCTGTATGAAGAAAAAAAAAAGGCTCCATTTGGTTGGCAAGAAACCATGGTATGGGAAAGGAATTAAGTTGTTTTTCCATTCTAATTAAGGGGTTGATTGGTTGTACATAGAGACAGGAAAAGAAAAAAAAAAGAGATTTGACTGTAAATTGACTCCCTCATAAAACCTGAATTCAATTACTTTGTCAATGGGTAGTATTCTAATTCCATTTCCACTGTCAAAGCCACAATTACATAAATTATCCTCTAAGAAATTTTAATGTTGTACGTATTTGGAAATTATAAAAGGGCATTATTGAAAAATACAACTTTGTATTTCATTATAATGACTTACCAAACATTACAATAGAAATTAATATACTTGATTCCATCATTTAATTTCTAATATGTACCAAACACCCATATGAAAATATTAAAACTCTAAAACATATTTCATTCCATATCTGTTTGGAAAGGAAAATAAATCTATTTCTCATTTTTACTTTTCTGCTAACCAAACCGGGCCAAAAAGGTAAAAAATTTGGAACTCACTCTAGCTCAAATCAAGCATCTATCCTCGGCCTCAAACTTTGTTTACTGTTGATCTATCTGTGTCTTCCAATAAATTTATGATGAAAATATGTATATATGATATTGTTAAGTCATACAAAAATAAAAAATAAAAATACATCGGAGACCTGTGGCTTATAACGGTGATTAGACATCATATTTTTAGTCAATTACTGTTAGAAAAATTTTAAATACACACCTCTAATCTCTTAATACACACCCTTATTATTTTATATTTCACATCAAATTCTATAGGTATGCTTAATTACAAAAACATCCATCAATATATTATTAGGGAAAAAAAGAATAAAAAAAAAGAAACTTCGTCTTCCCTAAACCCAACTCTTCTCCACTATTACTCTCCAAAATTCATCACTTGAATTTCTACTACTATCGTAACCACATGTACTATTTACCGATTTATTTGTTTTTTTTATTTTTTATCAACTTTAGTTTTTATCTTGCAGACTAAAAACTAGTTTTTATGCTATTGTATTTCGACTAGTTTCTTAACTTTGAAAAAATTATGTATGAAAATTATTTTTTTTATTCAAATTCTAGCCGATCGATGTCATATTGGAGTTCAGACCAAAAAAAAATATCATATTGGAGATTTGGAGTTCGAATATAATATTATTCTTTTGATTATAAATTAAAAAATATCAAGAAAAAATTTCCAACCTGATCAAAAAAATCTAACAGAAAATAAAAGAGAATACGTAAAGAGAGTTGTGAAATAGTAAATATATAATAATTATATTAAATAACAGATTGTTATTAGTTTTAGATATTAAGGGTATTTTAGACAGTTTGAAATGTGTATTTAGTATAAATGAAAAACTAGATGAGTAGTGTATTAAGTAAGAGGTGTGTATTAAGAGATTAGAGGTGTGTATTTAAAATTATTCTTACTGTTAAGTGTTTTATTTATTTTTTGGACGAAAAATTACCGTTAAGTGTTAGGAAAATGAAAAAACATGACATGAGGATGACACCCTTTCTCACCTCATAATCACGTGTCAATTCTTTGATTGTATCAGGTCCCCACCATATTTTGGGTAATCTTAATCCTGTGACTCACAGACCCAGCTTCTTGGGCTGGGTACACCTTTTTTGAGTTTTTGTCACATGGACAAGCACTAAAGACCCAAATTACTCAGTGGGCTTGCATGCAACTGATTATAACCCTTTACGACACGCCACTCTAAGGCGTAACTGACTGCTATCGTGCAACGGCAACGGAAAACAAGGCTTCAAGAGACCACTCGGTGTCGTTTAATTAATTAACTTTCTCAAGATGACAAAACTGGACCTCGAATTTAAGAATATTACGAAGATTACCCTATCAACCATGTACTTTGTGTAGGTTCCTTGCTTGCTAAGCTGTCCCAACTAATTATTTGTTCATGATTGAAATGTAAAGTTTACATTTTACCTAAAATGAACTTTTGATGGAGGCATGGCATATATAGCAAGTGCTCTGCATTTTCTCCTTTTCTATGATGAACTTTATTAAAGTTATACATTATGTAACCTTTTGAAAGATTATGCTATTCTTTCTTGGTAAAATCACTAGAACTTTAGCAAATTACATGTGTCTGAGTTGCTTAGGTATGAGACTTAATCCTTACAACGATTAATTACAACTGTTTTTTAAGTGTTATTTTACCACATGATGTATACGTACAATTATAAGATTTTTGTAGTTCAAAAGTAATGAATCTACTCGTACTAGGAATTTGGGAAGGAAAAATATCGCATATTAAATGTCTGTTAACAAATTCTCTCTTGGCTTATTCTTTCACATTAACTAGTTTCCGCTTAGTTCCACATGCTTGAGCTTAGTTCCTTGAATATACGTATAATATGAATTTCACTTACTTATCTAGACGTTTAATATTGTAGTTTAATCTATACATCTACTACTTGCTAAGCTTCATTACATGTTTAAATATGGGTGTATTGTGTGGTAATGTAGGTATCTAACTACAAGGATCCAAGTCCTACCCTCTGCTTAACAATTAGGTCTCTAAAGTCAATTTTTTATTTATGTTCTTTTCACCACATTCAAATTTTCTTCTCTCCGCCTATTCTTTAATTCTTTTACACACTATTTGATCATATCTAAATTTCACGTGATCGTTCAATTCTCAAGAATTAATTTAGAATTTTGATCGTAAGATTAAAATACAAGACATTTGAAACGAAATTAATTTTGACCTATATCTGTCATTTGTTTCATCTATTGCAAAGATTAATGTGACTTAGGCGGCCATCTTTCATGCATAATCTAGGCATCTAGCAGTTGCCAAATTTCATTACGCAATCACGCTTAACACTTCAATGTTGTCACCAATCAATATGGTTGAGCTTGAAACTAATGTAGGGTTCTGACTGTAAAACCACTCCTCAACTAGAGGATAAGTGGCATCCCCTGTAAATTTACCCAAAAGAAAGGGCAGATTATGTTGCCCAAAATCGAACTTGATTCTCCTAATCCTCCTTTGGCATTTTCTTCTTCAGTGATAATGAAGCTGCTCTACAGCTAACACCACTCTGACAGAAAACAGGGGGTGAAAAAAAAAAATTAAATACACTAATCAGAAATAAAAATAAAACAGTTGACCAATCAAATCAAAGAGAAACATAAAATGTTCGGGTACAAGTAACAATTTCCATGAAGGAAACCCACCACCATCTTTTCCTCCTCTTATTATTCTTCTTCATCCTCCTCCTCACTCAAACCCCTCACAACTCCATGGCGACTCCCAATCCTCTCCTCCTCTTTCTCATTTCCCTCTCCTCCCTTTTCCTCCTCGCATTCTCATCCAAGCTCACACTCCCTCTCTTCCCACTCGCCAAACACCCCTCATCCTCAGATCCAATCCAGACCCTCAACCTCCTCTCCTCCGCCTCACTCTCCCGCGCCCACCACCTCAAACGCCCCAAACACAACTCCTCCGCCACCAAAGTCCCCCTCTACCCCCGCAGCTACGGCGGCTACTCCATCTCCCTCAGCTTCGGCACTCCGCCCCAGACCTCCACCTTCGTCATGGACACTGGCAGCAGCCTCGTCTGGTTCCCCTGCACCTCTCGCTACCTCTGCTCCCGCTGCTCTTTCCCCAACATCGACCCCTCAACCATCCCCGCCTTCATCCCCAAGCTCTCCTCCTCCTCCCGACTCCTCGGCTGCAAAAACCCCAAATGCGCCTGGATTTTCGGCCCGGAAGTCAATACCAAATGCCCAAACTCCTCCCAGGCCTGCCCCTCGTACGTCATCCAGTACGGCTCCGGCACCACCGCCGGCGTCTTGCTCTCCGAGTCCCTCGACTTCCCTGACAAAACCGTCCCTGATTTCCTCGTCGGCTGCTCTTTCCTCTCCATCCGTCAACCAGCCGGAATCGCCGGCTTCGGACGCGGGCCCCAGTCTCTCCCCGTCCAAATGGGCCTCCCCAAATTCTCCTACTGCCTAGTCTCCCACAGATTCGACGACACCCCCGTAAGCAGCGACCTTGTTCTCTACAGCGGCTCCACCTCCGACGGTGACGAAATTGATGACAATCATGACATCAGCTACACTCCTTTCCAGAAAAACCCGGGCGCCGTCAACACCGCCTACCGCGAGTACTACTACCTCGCCCTCCGCAAAGTCATCGTCGGCAAAAAACACGTCAAGATTCCGTACAAGTACTTAGTCCCCGGCGAGGACGACAATGGCGGCACAATTGTGGATTCCGGGTCGACGTTCACGTTCATGGAGAGGCCGGTGTTCGAGACGGTGGCGGAGGCGTTTGCGACGCAGATGGAGAAGTACACGCGGGCCGGGGACATAGAGAACCGGACGGGGTTGAAGCCGTGCTTTGATATTTCCAAGGAGGAAAAGGTGGACTTCCCGGAGCTGGTGTTCCAGTTCAAGGGCGGTGCCAAGATGGCAATGCCGTTTAACAATTACTTCGCTTTGGTCACGAGCGACGGCGTTGTGTGCTTGACCATCGTCACGGACGGGGTGGCGGGGCCCGGAGTGGCGGCTGGGCCCGCGGTGATATTGGGGAATTTCCAGCAGCAGAATTTTTACATCGTGTACGATTTGGAGCGGGAGAGGTTCGGTTTTAAGAAGCAGAGCTGTAAAAAGTGAAAGAGAGCTAGAGCCCGGGGTTATATATTTTTTTACTGGGTGACTAGATTATAGTTAAGATAATAACTTTTAAATTTGGGAAGTGAAATCCATACATCTAAAATTATAATCCACACACTCATTTTCTATTATTAGTAACTTAAATTTTATCTTTAATTGTTTAAGGAGAACATATAACGAGAATAACGGTTTTTAAGGAGAAGGTTGCCTAACAACTCAAAACATAAGTTCGCGTTGAAAATCAGATTAACGCGTGGCATGACCTTCGTGTACTTAAATAGTCATAATTTCTTCGATACAATAGGTATGGATGAACCGTATAAAATTCTAGAAACTAGATACACATAGCTTTCCAACCATATAAGGTCCATAACCTAGTTCATTTTGAGCTGATCACAAAGCTTTGTCGAAGTTAACTGTTCTGCCAAAGCAGATTATCGGACAGATCTGTCCTACCTTACGAAAATAGCCATAACTCACTCAATATGATAGGTGTGATCAAATGGTGGTGTCCCTGGAAAGTAGACATATAGACCTTTCCAATGATACCAATTTCACCATTTTCCAACCAGTGGGCTATCTTGTAGGTTCTGTGGAAATCGACCTACGAAACTGGGCAGATTCTGATTTCGTATTTAATGTGTCTTTCTGTTGGGATGAATAAGCCTGAATCTTTTATAGAAGGAATCACTACCATTACATTGACGTTGCGTGGGCGCATCCGGCCACTACCTTGATATTCCTTCACACTCATCTAAGAGGGAGTGAAGATGCTCAACCGTTAGGAAGAGAGTTGAAAGACTAAGGAGAACTTGGCCTTACAAGTTTATAGTGAATGAGATGTCGAGTTGAGCATATTGTAACAAGTACATGAATGTGCTACCGTATTTAGATGTAGGATTTCTCCTAAGACTTCTTTATCATATGGACGAAACAGGTCTTCTCAACACTTCGACCGATCAAGGGATACATATAGGCATAACTTCATCGTCCTTTACATTGCCTTAAGCCGACAAATGAATAAGCATCATCAATAACAGTCTTCACTTTCGAGACCAAGTATTCCCAAGATCCTTGCATTCTTAATTTTGGATCAGTGGTATCTCTTAGTTTAACAAGAGTTCATCACGATTCATCCAGAATTTACACGCAAATAGACATAATTCTTCATATCGTTACAACCGTAACATAAAGATTTGAATGATGGTGGGTAAAGATGAATAAGTAAAACTATGACCTCGCTATAATCCGTAGTCGTTCGTCTTACAAGTCCAAAAAAAAAAACTGCTGGCCTCACCACCGGGACCGGTCAAAAAAAAACCTGTTGAACCGACCGCCGGCATCACCGGACCTTTGTTTTACATTTTCTTTAACGGTTCACTATTCTCCAAAGCTCCAAATGCTACCAAATTTTGTAAGCAGGTAGGCATAGGAGGTAGAATTCGAAAACCGCCAGCCTCGACGACAGAACCGGCAGAAAAAGTGCCGAACCGTCTGTCGGAGTCGCCGGACATCTGTGAACACTTATATTGAGCGGTTCACCACCTTCCAGGTCTCCAAATGCCACCAAATTTTGTGAATAGGTAGGCTCAGATGTTAGGAATCAGTGGCCACAAACAGAACCTCAAGAACCGGTATAAAAGTTGATGAACTAGTTCACACAATGATTGGTCTGCAAGCTGAAAAACCAAAAATTCTAGGTTTTTCAACTTTTCAATCATTGTTAAGGTTCCTCATAACATCTAATTGTTATGGCTTGAGTTAAACCATTGTGAACATCACCATAGCATTATTATGCTTCAAAGTGAACAATGAGAAGCCATCTAGGCCAACATCTTATGTATCATTCTTATATAATCACTCATAGACATTGCAATGTCTTACTTAGTGAACAACGACTGAGCATCTTGTGTATGCTAGTCTCTATATTTTCTTTACCGTAGGAGGGCGTTGCTCCTAATCTTTGCTAAAAAAATAGGCTTTACAAAATGAGTAACGAGCACGGCCAATGAGAGATCATGGGAGGTTATTTTGCTCAAAAGAAAGGATGTCCATGAGAGTCTTTACTCTTTAGTATACGGATCATCAAAACACGTCTAAAATTGTCCCGGACAATTTATGTTAAAGCCTACATAAGTCGATGTCTCTATTCTCATCATTGGTGACAATAACCGATTCAATTAACCGAATCTTAGTGACTCATGAATGATGCGCATTCATTATAGTGATACATAAGAAATTCTCATCAATTCTCACAATGTGTTTACAGGTGATAAACGTTGGCGTGAATATCATTAAGTCATAACACGGTTCGATTGCTTTCTTATGCATAAATAACATATATGACTTGAATCATAACGTCATTAGGCATTGAAACTTGAGCATTAATCCGCTCTAATTATTTGTGATGATTTAGTCATCTTAGTCACAACAGATTTATAAAACACCAAATCCATGAATAATTATCTATTCCTTGCAATAAGTTAAACACTCAATCTCGCTTCAACACATTTATATACCAGAATGTAGAGACAACAGTCTTATGTCAAGACATAGAAACCGAAATATGTTAACAATTTCGATGGAGATTGAAAAAAGGTATTAAAATCTTTTAGAGTGCATTATATAACGTGTAATACTACATAGATGGACGAAACAAGGCTTAAAACATGCTAAAACTTAGCAAAATTGGTCGTGAGCACTATACAGGGCGGCGCCGCCGCCAACGGCCCACTGTTGGATCTTGTAGAGAAAGAAGAGGATTTTTCAACATCCAATTTTGGATGACATTTAACGTAACGCAATTTTCTTTTTGCAATTATGAATCCACTCAAGAGTGTAGAAAATTACTCTTGTTTGTAATGTCTTTACAATTGTATAAGTGTACATTGTGCCACACTTGACATTACAAATCCTCTTTTGATCCAAAACCGATGTGCATTTCGCCACATCATGATATTTAGCCTTTAGAAACGCCACCTTATAATAACTGGTGGTCCAATGTAGTCTAATGTAGTGTCATGTTGTAATGCGATATATTGCATTAACATCTAGCTTATGTACATCAAACCATATGTGCCAGACAAAATTTGAATATATATGCCAACCTTGCATCAAGGTCTTGACCATAAATGTAATTATTTTTTTATTTTTTTTAAAAAACTTTTTATTAATAACTCACACACCTTATATATGTCAATGAGGTTTGAACTCATGACCTCAAAGTTGTCAGTTAAACACCTTAACCAACCAAGCCACGGCTCACCCATAATCATGAATGTAATTCAAAATATAACGACTAAGTGACTTTAGTCAAATATGTGAGGTATATGCCTGCACAAAACTTAGAAAAATAAACGGATTTGTAGTCACTTAGACTATTAAACTGAAGTCATATGCTTCATATATTCCGCAATATACATTTTTCTTTTAAAATCCGTAACTATGAGAATAATGTTCTCATCTTCTTCCATATAGTGAGTTTCTTGTTGCAAGAACTCCATATATTTTGTATACATTGACCATAATATTGTTTTCATTGCAATTAGTGAACCGATGTAGAACCACATCAATAACAAGATTTTTCTTTTACTAGCCCAATCTTTATATGACATGTGGGGTTCGAGGCGTTGCCTCCCCCTCTTTTTTTAAAACGCGTGACACAAATTTCGTCACTTTTTTTTTTAATGTCAAATATGGGGCTCATGTTTCGGTCAATTATCTTAAAACAACAAGATGGAAGATTAACCATTATCGAGATACGATAATTAATTTCAAATACTGATTTAGGTCAAGACCATAGTTTATGGTAACTCAATTCGATGTAAACCGTGACAAATTCCGTCACAAATCGATGTAACCGTGACAATTTCCTTCACAAATCGATGTTAACCACGACAATTTCTGTCGTAAATCGATGTTTGTCCATTTATTAATCACGATAATATTTCGTCGTAATACCGTGACTTGTCAAACCATCACAAATTTCAACTTTGATATGAGGGGTCCAAATTCCTCACATTAACTCACGTTATAAGAAAGGTGGGGGTAGAAGAAGGCTACAAAGCCCGGCTATGAAATTAAAATTCAAAAGCGGCAACTTTTATAAAAGCTTACTTGCAAGCGTTTATTCGTTTAACAGAAGTTCCCTTGCAAATTTCATGCTTACTTCCACGTCCGTGTAGAGAAGTTGCTCTCGTAATAAACGGTTCAATCGTCGCATCACAATTGATCAATCACATGCATAAACAATAATATACATGATTAGCACAGTTAATCATATATATTTGATTTATTTTCCACAAATAAGTGAAAAATCAGATTTTACAGTTACCATTTATAACAGTAAATTGTAAATCAGTTATTCATGAAATAGTAATAATAATTTATTGTAGTAAATATTTAAATTACCTTCAGGGTTTACCAAATTTACCAGTAAGGTAAAAATCCCTGACTTACCAGAAAGGGTAAAAATCCCTTTTTTTTTTTTCTTTTTCTCTGCTTCGGGTCGACGGATTCGGATCGACGAAATCCGGGTCGAGCATGTCCCGGTCGGAGCTAGGTTGCGACGGCGGTTAGGGAGGGGACGCGGGGCTGGGTCGCCGGCGAATGGCCTTCAAGGTGTGAGGTTGGACGAGAGCCGATCGGGTCGGGTTGAAGCAGGTCTGCCGGCTGCGACCTGCGGGGCGTGCACGGACGTGCGTCGCGCTGGGTTGTTATGCCTGGTGTGGCGTGCAAGGCTGGGCCGGAGGGTCTGGGTCAAGGCAGCGTCGGGGAAAGCTAGATTAGGGCTGTCAGAGGGGATTCAGGGGTCGCCGGGGAGCTCAGGGAAGGTGGGTGCCCACAGCAGTTTTCTGGGTGCCTAGCGATGGGGCTTGTTTTTTTTTTTTTTTTTTTTTTGCTTGGGTTAGGGTTTTTCATTATCAAGTTCTGGTTAGAACACATTGCTGATAACGTGTTGAAGGAGAATATATAACGAGAATAACGGTCTACTCATTCATTGATAGAAAGGCCTATTTATAGGCATTACATAGAGTCTCCCGAAGGATCTAGAAGTTTTATCAACTGTAATATATTCTAATAAGGAAACCGGATTAACCAATCATACGTATTAGGACAAGACACATAGCAGAATGACGAAAATATAATTTCCTTAAACATTAATGACTTAAATTTTGTTTTCATATGAGAATGATTATTAAAAATAGAAAGTGGATTACAATTTAGGGTGTGTGGAAATTACATCCCTTTAAATTTTGTGATGATTTATCACAAAACAAAGAGGAGATTTTTGCTTTTTGTTTTTGGATAAGTTAATAACATAGGGTTAAAAGTATTGTGGAAGCATGAAAAGCTGAAAATAAGATTTGCACAATGTGTACGTATTCTGTGATGGTGAAAGCGAGGATTTATGAGTGTTATGGTGACCACATTAGCAAGAAATTTAGACATTGTAAAGCCTCACATCGTAAGTCAAATCCTGAACTTTTAGTACCTTATATTATGATTACATTCACAATATAAATCGACTATGTTGACAATGAAAACCTTTAAATCGAGAATATATGTCAAATTAGAAATAATAAGCAATTTAGTATTTACATATCTTGACCTCCGTAGGAGGGTGTTGCTTGCTGCCCTTTGGTCCCGACTCTTATAATCTATGTTATCTTATATATTCGAGCAATTAAAAATGTTACTCATATAACTGCTACCAATTCATTAAAACGGCTACCTAGCTAGCTAGCATTAAATTTATTCAAATCTTATTATTAACAATCAGTGTTACCTAATCTTGGTGGGTAACGGGTATATATGATCAATTTACATTCTTTTTTTTTATCAAATCAACACGGTGGATAAACTTTTTCAGCATATCAGCATAAAAGAACTACAACGAACAAACTATCACACTAACCATTACCAATCACATGCCCAACATCATTTGGTCTAATGACACGGAGGTCGTGAGTTCAACTTATAGTATTTTAACACATTAATTGTGTATTTGATAAAAAAATTATCAATCACATAACATCAAAATTAAGCTTAAACCAGTAAATTCCACACAACTCAACTGAACAAAAACTCTAAAGACTAGTCCCGGCGCATGAGCCAAGGCTGTCATGAAGTTGATTTAACATAATTTGAGCTGGGATTCCAAATAATATCTCAGCTAGACAACTAGGACATGTTTGGAAGTTTCATACACCGGCAAATGCATTTCTTTTGCAGTTGGGGAAGGGGGCCTTTCAGCACTTTTTGTTGGTGTTGTGCTGAATATGTAGGTCAGAGTTGTAACTGTATTCAATTATTCAGCTTGCATATATATATGATGAACCATCAAATACACAACTGTGAAATTCACATGTAATCGACTAAATAAGTTGAGCATGAACAGAGGAAGAGATATTATGAGGTTTTTATCTCCAAAGATGCCAGTATATGTAGTGTAAAGAGTTGAAAAATTTATGCGTATGGCTTGAATTGAACTTGAAGAGAAACTTCAATTGGTAGAGTTGACAATGGAGCATGGGGTTGAAATGTTGAAAATCGCTTCATTTTCATCTCAATTACATTTTGCTATTGCATAATATCGTGATTCTATAGTCTTGTCTTTTTTTAAAATTGTACAAGTATAGTAGACCGGAACCTACTAATGTTACAAAATATTAAAAATTATCCACTCTAAATTGTGAATTTCTTATTTCTGTTGACATTACAGCCTACAATCCGCTCTAGTCTCTATTACAATACATTATTAGAGATTTCTCATTCACAAATCTTTAGAAGTTTCACTCTATACCATCACAAAATGTCTCTTAACAATATTTTTTTTTTAACAGAACAATTTATATGTACAACAACAATGTACTTATTGATAGACTTGTGACATCTCCGTCTTCGTTATGGAACTCATTGCCTTTGAGGCAGGCATGGAGTTCGCGCGCAATCAACGGTAAAAGAGTGGAAACGCCGTATATGTTTGTTAGGCCGCGAGTAACTCATCAAACAAGGAAATACAGATAGTCTGTTAACATGCAATTCAGGACCACATCAAAGTCTAGACATATTGTCTGATATACCAACTCGACATAGCCATCCATATCTCATCCACCCTGCCAAGTGTAGACCACTTTCATTCTTACAATAATAATCACAAAAAAAACCATTATTCAAATGATCCTGGTGGGTTGTCCTTTTCTCCATTTCCCAATTAAGAGAAGACCAAAATAGACTTCACCCGGATTACAAATTAGAATTGAGAAAAAGAACCCATTCCAAAAAGGACATTCTTATATACACTGAAACGGTAATGATCAAATATCAAATATGACATATCAGGCTATTCTACCAACGTGGGTTGGTTTAGTCGGTAGGAGTGTACCTTGTGGTCGAGTCCTAATTCAAATTCAGTCTTCGCTGCCAGTAAGTAATGCGATCCTCCAATGTGTAAATCACCGGCGAAAATCCATATGTAGGGGTTATGTAGACATGTACATGTCCATACCAGTCATTCGGGGTCAAGATTGTATATCACTATATCTTAACGCAACAGTGTAGACTAACATATTCCTTTATAAACTATCTGTAACAAGAGATGATCTAAGTCTCAAAAAATCGTAGATTTAGTAACCATGTAACTTTACGAGTTAATATTTTAAAATATTAATCTTGATTTTTACCGTTGATTTTGGTAAGTATCTATAAGATATCATTCTTCGGAAGTATCGTAACCATCTCCGATGTAGTCATGTCGGAGAGGTCCTACTTCAACCATCCCGAACAAGTTACAAAAAGGGAATTGGTTCTTGCTAAGAAAACACAAGGATTGGGATATTTCGATTTGTCGGGAAGGATGAGTGACGGTGAAGATGGGAAGACATGTGAATGAATAAGAACAAAAGAAATGAGTCACTGCAGCACATGGATTTTCGGATTGGAAATTGAAGGCTTAGCTTTTGAGTCTTGAATGCTTTGGAATCTCTCTACCCTCTACTTACTCACCGCCCATTATAAGTTGGATGAGAAAGTTTTGTGTGTAGGGACTTGCTGCCTAATTGGATTGGGATCCTCTCTTTTATAACATGGAGTGGGATTTGATCGGATATGAAATGTTCTTTATCTGGTGCTCCTTGGCATTCGTCAACTACTACAGATTTAAGAACCCTGCACAATTATATCAACTTTGGAACTTGGACATATTTAAAAGATTAGGTATTGTGCTCTTGTTTTAAGGCCAAACTCCAAGGATTATGCATGATGTGTGATTAACTTACGAACGTTAGGATCGATTATATGAATGCTAAAATATGCTGATTAGAAGTGTTTAGATAAGGGTTAAGGACTTACAATATTGTTTACCTAGTGGTCAGTAGTTATTAGTAGTTATTGATCAAAAAATTTATGATTTGTCACCGTTATATTTATATCTAAGTATTGAAAACAAAACAACTTTACTTAAAAATAATTCTCACCGTCTTTAAATTTATATTTAAAGGTGACTGACCATGAATTTCTTAATCAAGTACCAACCAATTAATCAAAACTGTAAGTATTTAAGGTTGTATATAAGCTACATCCTCGGTTTGTATACAATTTGACTCATGTTTAGCTCGTTTGTGTTCAACTCGTTAAAATAATAAGTCTTGAGTTTGAAATTTCGTATGTTTGGCTCGTAAACTTGCAAGCTAAACTCTTATTAGGAACTTTTGGTTGTGAACTGGGCATCTATAGTTGGCAGGCCTAAGAGGAAGACTCACAAGTCCATCGTATCTTAATGACTATGTTAGAGAGTAATCTTGATTTTTATTATTTAGATTCACAATAGATTTCCTAGATAATGTAGTATTTTTGGATATCATATGTAAAACTTGCAGTTGTTAGCTTTGATATATTGAATAAAAGAGTGTAGTTTTGGCTGCAACTATAAGGTGCTTGGTCCTTTTAAGTTTCTGGTGTGGTGTTGTTCTAGGAAATTTCTTCCATTCACTGGGTGAAAATTCACCAAGTGACGTGGCAGAATTAGAACCACTTATTTCATTGTGGACCAAGTTCTGACTAACGTGAACATTTCTCCGTTAACGTTTTTTTGGAACAGAGAAATTGGTGAGTAGAAGGTAGAAAGAAGGGGGTAAAATCCTTTTGACTCGTCAACATCGAATTCTGGAAAAGTAGACCAAAAACTTCGAATCCCCTCTAGCGATGAAATCATCTGTTCTGATCCGAATCGGTTCCATCGGCCTTGCCGTCTCCGGCTCTCCCAAGGTCTCCATCTCCCGCAACAACTCGCTCTCTGTCTTCTCGCCGGAGAAGACCGCCGCCGCCGCCGCAGCGTCTCTTAGGATCTGGCTCCAGTTCGACGTCATCGGGAAAACAACTGCAAAATCATCATTGCCTCTATCTTCTGTAAGATCAATCAAAACCCAATTACCAAATTCAATATTAGAGTTGATACAAAGGGTTTAGAAGGTTTGAGAGAGATGAAAATGTTCCGAAAGGTGGAAGAAGGTTTGGGAAGGGAAAGAAGATAAATAGATAAATATGGGGAGAAGTATAAATACGTAGAGATGAAGAGGCAAAATCAGAAAACGCCGATAGAAGGTTTTAGGAGGTGCCGAGGTGAGGTTAGACTAAAGGGGATCGGACAAGGAGACCTAGGATGAATTAGAGAAGATGAAGACATATCTTCCTCCTTGTCAGCTTTCATGCACCCATTGGGCTTGTTAATTGGGTCAAGTCTTGTACCACCGTAGGCCCAGACATATCTTTGGGCTTATGTTATTTTGGTTTTTCTTTATTTAATTATTTTAGATTTTACCCTTTTCTTAAAGGTATTATAGATTTCTTTACCTGTAATTGTTTATGTTTGTGTACATATATATATATTTATATTTTTTTTATTTAAAAAAATTATGTCACCTGTCAAAAAGTAAAAGAAGAAAGAATTTTCTTTGTTACTTAAAATTTAGTTCTTATTGTTTTAAATGTACTTAATTAATTGTGAAACTAACTAATTAAGTTCTCGAAGTGAACATTATCTCGATCAAAACTAGACATTCTAAAAAATGATCATGAATGTGGCATGTTTATAGAATTCATGTTCTGTTGGAAAATGAAACTACAACGTGCCCTATTGTTGTATAACTTGTATAGTGAGTTATATTTAACTGTCAATCATTATAAACCAATTATATCTAGCGATAAAATTTTGAAAAATCAGCCGTAGGATGTGATCGATATAATGAAATATGGCTATGGTAGAGAAATCACATATTTTCGATAACGTTGGGACCCCGATCAAGGTGGTCAACTTTATTTACGCTTGTGTTTTCTTATGGGGAGTCTTATTGTCGGAATGTAAAATTTCTAAAATTTTTATATAGGCTGCTTCATGTCATATATGTGAGAGTGTGTGGGTGGAATAATCGACCAAAATAAGTCACAAAGTCGAAAGTAAGAGCGTTTTTGTGTGATAAGTGATGTTGATTTAGGGTTGACCGCGTCGATCGAGGCCCAAACGCTATCAAAAATAGGTGATTTTTTTTCATAGACATATTCAAGTGTATTGATCACATCAAACGGTTGAATTTTAATTTTGTGAATTTTACTCATTGGAACCACATATGCTTACTAATGTGGAATAATTTGTTTAGTGGGTGATGTGTAAGTGTACATCTTTATGCACCAACTATATATAGAAAATGAAATTTTGAAAAATCAGCCGTAGGATGTTATCAGCATAGTGTAATACAATTATGGTAGAGAAATCACATATTTTCGATATTGTTTGAACCTCGATCAAGACAGTCAACCCTATTTTACGCTTGTGCTTCCTTATGGGGAGTCTTATTGTTGGAAGGTAAACTTTCCAAAATTTTTATATAGGCTGCTGCATGTCATATATGTGAGAGTATGCGGGTGGAAGAATCGACTAAAACAAGTCACAAAGTCGTAAGTAAGAGCGTTTTCGTGTGATAAGTGACGTTGATTTAGGTTGACCGCGTCGATCGAGGCCTAGACGTTATTGAAAATTGATGTTTTTTTTTTCATAGACATATTCAAGTGTAATGATCACATCGGATGGTCAAATTTTAATTTCGTGAATTATACTCGTTGGAACCACACATGCTTATTAATGTGGTATAACTAATTTGGTGAGTTAGAGTACATTTTTGTAAACCAACTATACCGATAAAGCAACATTTTTTTTATCGACCGTATGATGTGATCGGTATACTGAAACACGGTTGTGAGAGAAAATTCACCTATTTTTATCATTCTTTGGGTCTCGATCTAATAGATACTACTTTGGTCAACCTATTAGTAATTTATAAACATTCAACGGTTTGACCATAAAGATTAAAGTCGAAAAATCAGCGAAATTTCATAAATTTTTTACCCTAAGTTTATGGTATCACTCCCATCTCATCTAACGGTTGGATTCTCCTAGTTCACACTCGTCAATGGTGTTCCTCTTACAAAAATACCAAATACTAAAATTTATTAGGTTGAAAAAGACAGTATTAATAATATTAAAACGGTGTCGTTTCCTTTTGAAAGAAAAAAAAAAAAACAGAAGAAGAAGAAGAAGAAGAAGGAGACGGGTTGTGGACTTGTGGGAACTGGGAAGGGTTTTGACCTTAGAAACAACCCATTTGGCCGCCTCCCTCCACACTCGTCCAAGAACAGCCCTGCCACATTTAATTGACTTTGTCAACCACTGGGTATGAGTTCCTTCCTTCCATTTGAAAGTAGTATCCACTAGATCGAGACCCAAGTAATGGTAACCGATAATATTCTTATCTTTCCATCATCACAATCATCTCAAATTCTCAATTCTTCAGTTTAAAACCAGGATGAACCCAGAGCTTCATTGTTTATATGGGGTTTTCCAGACATTGATTTACGTGAGAATTTTCAAGAACCCATACCATTCTTCTTCTCTCTTCTCTAAGCCCACCTCTTCAACGCCACCACCCTCGTTGCCCTCGACCTCTCCCACTCTCCGGCCCAGATCCGACTCCTCTAGAACCTCCGCTACCTCGACTTGTCCTTAAATCTCCTCAATGGTTCCCTCTCGGAGTCTCTCACCGAGGTCGACTTGGAAATCGGGAAATAGACAAGGCTTTGTAATGAACCAATGAAGGAGAAGGGGTATATGTTTGTTGGGTTTGCAGGTCGGAGGGACAATACCCAACTAAACAGAGAGAAATAAAGGATGAGATATGATAATTCAGTTTTTACTGTCTATTGTTTGGAACTGGACTAACAGAGCGTGTACTGCACGCTTCCGTTAGCTGACCGTTGGTGACAGCCCACTATGTGAACTGAAGAATCTCCGGTTGTTCTATTGCTACTGACCTGTGCAGGAGTGTGATCCCCATCATTCTTGATGTGCAAACGAACACCATTAGCATGTGTATAGAGTTCCTAGCTAGTGATGTGAAAGGAGAGACCAATCTAGGAATAGTATTTTGACCAGTTTAGGATTGTACAAGTTGGGAGTTATATATAACTGCTGGGCTAAGATCAGGTAAAGGATTCTCACAAAACAAGATCGAGTACAAAATTATTGGTGAAGGTAAGGTTCGATCGACCATATGAGCCGTCGTGTTTTCCGATTAAAATAAATCAAGTTCAATCATGCATGTTTTAATAGCATGGTTGTGCAACCTGACTAGAGCTGATCTCAAAGAATCCTAAGAAAGTAATTGGCAAGCTATTGCTATTAACACATTGATTTTTGCTATTAACATATTCCATATATTTTTTTTATCAATACATTTTTATTTTATTTACAAACTTACTATTTAAATTTAATTAATGATTGATTCTTAACTTCTTACCATATAAAAGGTGTGTTAATAGCAAAAAAGGTCTATACATTTTTATTTTATTTACAAACTTGTCACTTAAATTTGATTAATGATTTTTTCTAACCATATAAGGGGTGTGTTAATAGCAAAAAAGGTCCATACATTTTTATTTTATTTACAAAATTGCCACTTAAATTTAATTAATGATTGATTCACTTAAATACATTTTTATTTTATTTTAAGGATATATGAGTGTGTTAATAACAAAAAAAAGTGTGTTAATACTCACCCGTTAACCTGTAACCAACTAAATAATCCTAATTGATTAAAAAAAAAAAAAATTAAAGCTCTCGCTCTCTCCTCGTGGCGACTAGCCTTAAGGTTCAGTTGGCTGAATGACTTGGATCGCGACGGAGGCGTCTGTTATTCTTGTCGGCGGTTCCATTGGACTCGTGCATCTCTTCCGCCTAGCTTTTCGGTTGGGGTACTCTCATCTTGGTGGTTCGACGATGGGCTTCACACATGGGGTGTCGGTGGCGCTGATGTTGGATGGCGGAGGAAGGATCTATTGGATCCCATTCGGATTTGGGATCCTAGCTCACCACAATCGGGTTTCGATCCCGAGATCCAGTTATCCCCTCTGGATTAGGGTGCGGCTTCGTCACTACGGCGGTGGGTCGTGGATTTGATTCCCAAACAATGTGGCGTCGATGAATCAGGTGAGAGCATCTCTCAGTGGCGAACGTAAATGAAGGGGAGACGATTGAGGCCGACGTTGGGGTCAAGGAGAATGGCGTCGTTGAGACGATGGCGGAGGTGGTGGGCAGGTCAAACCCGAGTGCCGTTGAGAAGAGTTGGACCTACCAGTGTGGGCTTGGACTGTTTTGGGCCTGATTGTAGTGGGCTGGGTTTTCTTTAGGCCCACACACTGTTGGGCTCGCATCTGGGACCCAGGAGGTTGGGTTGGGTTGGTTTGGGCTCTGATTTTTTTTTGTTGTTTAGAGGCCCAATTACATGGTTCTTGTTCTTCAGGGTTCGATTGTTATCCAAGTTTCTGACACCCTTGCAGCTTTTGTTCTCTCAGGAGTCATATCTTGCTCTTTTAGCAAGGTATATATATCTTCCAGTTACGGTTACAATCCTGATTATGATTACAATTATATTTACACTGATTTCATGACATATGCAACGATGTTTTGCGACATCATCTAGTCATGTGGTTACCTCCTATATATCATAGATGTAATTATGCTTCTTTATCTTTTATATATATCATAAATAAATAAAAGCTTATCGTCATTAGTTAAAAAAAAAACTAAATAATCATAATTAATCATAGTCCATCAATTATTCCATGCCAAAAAGTTGTAGGGTGGGGGGAAGTTTCCGTAATTTGGATTTTTCCGAGGTTTTTCGTGCTCTCATAATGTTCGTCGGAGCTCTGGAAATGAAGTTTAATTTATTCTACCATGGAAGGCTGCTTTAGCCCATTAGCTCGTTTTGCTTATATCACTCCATTGTCCTTATGTCTTGGCGCTCCTCTATATGAGTTTCTAACCGTATGAGGAGGCCTGCTCCTTTGCCTTCTCTTGAATTTTCTTATGGCCCTTTTTGGTATTGGCTTTTAAGGTAGTTCAAACAAAGATAAATGCTTCAAATTCTAAACATTATTACCGGTTTGATTATCATGTGGCATCTACCATCTGGTGCGGTAAATTTGGCCGAGTTGCTTAGTATGAAATTCTCATGTTAAAAGTTAATTCGAGTCTCAACTCCTACTAGTTTGTGACCGACATGTTTCAGGGACCTTCGGGTTCGTAGGCCTGTGGTGGGGGATTAGTCTGGTTTTGCTAAAATACTCTCGTAGATCTCGACCCGATTATTGGGCGAGTGTGTTCCTAATTTGCTAACGTAACCGAACTGACTTGCCATCTCACCCCAATAAAAAAAACCATGTGGCATCTACCGTATCAAATCTGCATCATTGCTTCATTTAGGGCGCTTCATTTGCGGAGAAGCCAACTAAGCTGCAATTCCTTGTATAAAGACTTCCATGATAATTGGTTTGTGCTCTTCATTTGTTTTTGTTGATTTTGTTCTTTTATGGGACATAAAATTTATCACATATGGAGAAATTGACAAATTTTCAATGAAAAGGATTATGGTTGATTGATAGTGCTATTAGAATAAAAAAAACATTTACTTGATTGGGACGAGAAGAACTTGAAAGTTTGTACAGTTACTATTTTACTGATCTTGAAACCTAGGAAACAAGTCTTTATGGAACTCATTATTGGAACGGTAACAAAATTTTAAGGTATGATAATTATACATTATCTTATTATATATTTTTTCACCATTGTAGTTTAACTTTGATCTATATGCTCATGACCATTTTAGTGTTGCTTTTTGTACCATAGAGCATGTTGGATGATTAGTTGCCTGTTGTCCTTGACCCGGATTATTATTACTAGTATGCACTTATTAGGAAAACATTTTAAACTTAGTTTTTTCCAATACCCTAAGTCAAGTGACAATATCGTGCAATACAACATAAAAGCTATAAAAGTATTTATAAGTAACACCCACTTTGATCAAATACTTTATAGCTACAAGCCTACAAATCTCGCATGCAATAACCAAACGGAACGTATGATCTGTTGTGTGTGTAATGCATATGAAAGTTGATACATATGAACTCATTTGACTATTACACGGTTATCATGAGTATAGAACGCAACAAAACAATGAAAATTTATCTTTTTTTTTTTTTTTTTTTTTTTTTGTAGATTAAGAACTTTCATTGATGATTGATTAGATAGATACATCAACGTCAAGTACAAGACATAAGTAAGGGAGAGTCAAAAAGACAAACCAAACTGAAGTTGAAAGCCAGAAAACAAAAGTGTAGAAGCGTTACCTGTAACTTTCACTTAAGGACATACTTATAACCCTTTTTTTTTTTTAGGAGGAAACATTAGAATTTTATTCAAAACAAGAAAATATAATTACAACGCTGGGGAATTATCGGTGGTGAAAGCAACTTCCCCACTCTCATCCCTCCTACTCGAACAAGTCACAGGTCCGTCATTAACAATCACATTCATGAGTCAATCGGTCCCAACCCCTAACCATGAATAACGCCCCTGCAATTGGGCTACAAATTTTGAAATAGAATCAACTACCATATAGCTTTCCTAGAGATATAATGAATCTTAACAACATTGACAGAAGCTAATAGTAGCCTAATCTTTTCGACCAACACACCTTCTTCAGCAAAACAATCAGTCTCCCCATTTACTAACCTCACACTTTCAAGGCAATCCGTTTCAACCATCACCAAAGGCCACCCTCCTTGAATCACCATCTTCAGACCTTTAATCAATGCAAACAATTCAGCTGCACAAGGTCTCAGTCTTCCCACAACTCTCTCTCCCAACGCCACCACCAACTCACCAGAATCATTCCTTAGCACAACCCTAACACCAACACAACTTCCATCATCAATAACAGATGCATCACAGTTTAATTTAAATGTACCTGGATTCGGTGGATGCCAACTCCTATTGCTGGTACTAGTACTACTGCTACCATTGAGTGTGTTTTTCTTTGATTGCACCTCCAATAAGCTTTTCCATAGTGACACACCCTGCTCATAAATCACCTCCGGGGGTTTAGGATTCTCGCCATGGGTAAACAAATTCCATTCATTCCAATTACCCCATAATAGAATAACCAGCAGTTTTAATTCATCCAAGGTTAAAACAAAAAGAGCAGGAACAAAAAACTCAAAAATGGCACTACCAGACCCGGATCTAACTTTGCAAAAAAGCTCACCTTCTCCAACACCGCTACATTCAATAGACACGAGAATGTCGCGTGCAAAGACGTTTCTTGAGATAGTTGGCACCTCGGACAAGTAGGACAATCTACAATATATTGTTGATATAAGGCTGACATACATGACACAAACCCCTTCGAACATCTCCATAAGAAGTGACTAATTTTCGGTGTCACCTTTAGCTTCCACAAGTGTTTCCAATGATCTGAAACAATTTGGGACAGTTGACGACTCTTCTTCATTGCCAACCAATAAGCACTTCTAACCGAAAATTTTCCATTACGGTTGTGGTTCCATATCATCTTATCTCTACTGCCAGTATGAGCTAGAGGTATATAGATAATATAACATTAACTTCTGGAAGAGTACCAATCTGCTCGAACCGCTCTATATTCCAGCCCCCAGATTGCTGTACTACTTCTTCTTCTTCTTTCTTCTAAAGAAAATTAATCTGAAAAATAAATCATATTTGGTTCTTTCTTCTATTAATTTGGTTATTACAAGCGACTATCACAGTATCACCCTGCCTAAAAATATTTACTTTTGTTTTCTGGAAGGGCCTAAATATTTACTTTGATACAAATGTGCATCATTTCGTTTCATGGTCTCTGCCTCTCTGGGCCAGTAAATTGTGTACGGTATCCTTCAGTGAGCCCAGAGATGGCCCTTAAGCCTTGGTCCATGCAACGTGTACGATTCGGTGCGTTTCGTTGAGAACACGGAAAGCGTAAAGCTGAAATTCCCGAGGGAATGAACCGTTGACAGTTAGTTGGCAAAACCAACCAAACCAGAGAGAAGAAAGAAAAGGAAAGCAAACCTGTAAGCAATTCCACCAAACCATCAAATTCCAAGACCAACGCAAAACAAACAAAACCACGTACCCAAAATACACTTTCGTCCTCAACCCCCAAAATCCTATGCCCAGCTAGACTAGACAGGTTTGATAGATCCCTCCGATTCCGATCACCGATCAGTCTCGCCGTCGCCATGTGGCGCTCTCTCTGGCGATCCATCGATCGCTTCTCTCTCCAGTACTTCAAGTAAGTTTTTCTGCCCAAGTTTTCGATTCGGCATTCGTAATTGCGTCTAGGACTTCATAAGGAGAAGTGAGTGACACTGTGATGGTCTAATTTTGTCTGAATTGAGTAGAGGCGGGACCCTTTTTGCGTAATTTTGGTAATTAGGGTTTTGAATCCGCTTGGTGTTTAGGAAATGAGGTTTGGTTAGGGTAATGGAAGTACAGGAGTAACAGGACTGATGCTAGAGTTATACATTTGAGTGTAGTAGTGGGTGGATTTATCAGCAAACCTTCTCGGAAACCCGATATGTTGAAATGTAGGGGTTTAGGACTTTAGGTACTTTAGGATGAAGTTGCTACATTGTATTCCGAGAATGCATTGTAGCTGCAGGATGAAGTTTTTCTGCTAGGAGGATGGTCTGATTGCGTTGCACTATGGGTATGGTGTTGCGTATAAATTTAAAAAAAAAAAATTGGAAAAAGGTCAATTAGATAATTATGTGAGAAGAATTAGTGTGGACAAAAGCTTTAGGCCAGAGGCGCACACACAATATCGTTTGACTGTCAGGATTGTCAGTTTTGTTAGTGTTTTTAATACTTGTTGGGATCATCTTGTGGATGCAGACACATAATCAATGAACTGCAGCAGATCAAAGTTGTGGATATGCATAACAGGGTAACTTGATTGACTTTTCTATAATTTTATTAATATAAACTGTCCACTTATTTTTTTGTTTCCCTTTAACTGATATCATCTTTCTCTTTCTGTTTCCGCTTTACTCCCACTCTACCAGGAATTAGTCATAGATTTACTACAGTCCATAGTGGAGCTAGTTACCTATGGCGATAGACAAGATCCTCTGATTTTCGAGTATGAACTGTTCATGGTAAAGCTTCTCTATGGGTACACTTTTCAATTTCCTGTTGTATTCTAATTGTATTATGTACTATTTATGCAGATGTTTTATGGAATACCAAGTTTTAGCAGAATTTGTTCGGGTGCTGAAGATCAGTAAAAATTCAAGAATTGAGGCACCATTGCTCCAGTATATGAGTATAATGATTCAAAACATGAATAGTGAACATTCAATATGTAAGAACCTAAATTTCATTTCTTTTACAATTACTCCTTGATTGCTACAGACAACCAACTCATGTTAAAACACCAGTTGTTATTGCACATGAAAAAAATCTAGTATTTGTGAGTTCCTTTCCTTTTGTATTTCATCAAATGTCATTTCAAGGCATTCTTAAGCCCTGAACTTTTGTGTTGATGGTTTTTCTGCTGCAGATTATTGTTTGAGCAATGACTATATCAATAGCATTATTGGACATAATTTTGAATTTGAAGGAGGAGACCTAGCGCTATATTATGTATCCTTCTTGAGGTCTCACTCTCTCTCTCTCTCAATATGTTTGTGTGTGTGTGGAGAGGACCTTCTTAAGAGGGATACCTTTTAATGATAACCAAAATGAATCAGTGTTGGGGATATCCTCCAATGTTGTCCGGTGATCCTAACTGTTCAAGTTCAATAGCTTCTTTTAAGAATTATACATGTAAACAATCAACACACTCGTGAGTCGTCCGAAATGGATCCTCTTAAGAAGGGCCCTCTGTGTATTTTTATAAGGCAACATTTTTATCTCTCATTCTCTGAATTAATGCTGAGGTTCTTTGTCATTCCTTGTGAACTTCTTTTTCTTTTTTTGTTTGTTTTTGTTCTGTTTCAGATCAGTGAGCAATAAATTAAACAAGGACACACTTTGCCTTCTTTTAAAGGTTCATGGGGTAAGTAAAGTTTTTCATTTTAATTTGATGTATATGTTATAAGCTGCTCTCTAAATTTCAGTGTTAATCTTATCTTCCCATTATTGAATAAGAAAACATTTTTTTAAATTTTTTTTTTTTTTTTGTAAATTATTTGGCTTCAGAACCTTACTGGGTCGAGCCTGTTAGACCAAGATTTTTAACTTTTTGGTGATTTTATCTATTCCACATTATCATGCTTTTGTTCTCCTAGTGGTTAAGGACAGGTCTATCTAAGCTTGGTTCAATCATGTTATCATTTCTTATTGTCTTTGTATTGATGCCTATATTGCCAGTCATCTGTTGGAGGGCTTGGATCCATGTTTTTTGTTTTTTCTATCACGCAGGCTTGAACACACACACACACACAATGCTGATCAGGTAAGAACCTCCTTACCTTAGCTAAGGTACGGATTTCTTTATTCGACCCACTTTTTGATCACATTTTCTCATCTTAACCGTTTATGTAGTATCTAGGTATATATGAGTAGATCATCTCTATAAATTTTCAGCCAAATTGATAATCGTTAAGGCATTCAAAACTGTGATTTATAGTTAAAAGAACGTACGGTTCAAGATGAACAGATTCGGTTCGTTCATTGATTTAATACATTTTCGATACCTCAACGATAACCAAATTAGCTGAAAATTTGCAGAGATGATCTAATCATGTATATCTAAATATTGAACGGCTATGATAAGAAAATATGATCGGAAAGTAGGTCAAATTAAGCAAATCCGTACCCTAACTAAGGTAAAGAGGTCCTTATCGGAAAGTACGTCCGCCTACGGAGCCGTTCCAAAGAGACAACCCTTAAAGTGCGGACGTCCCTCCGTTCTCCACCGTACGGCTCCGACGACGGCACGCCTCCACCCTAGCAGCCTCCAACAGCGTCCCCGACCACTTTCCCTCCCCGGCGAGTTCGCCGAATTCCAGTTTTCCGGTGAGATCACCCAAAACTTCAAACAAAATTGATCTCGCCGGAAAACTTGAATTCGGCGGACTCGCTGGGGAGGGAAAATGATCAGGGACACTGCTGGAGGCCGCTAGGGTGGAGGCGCGCTGTCGTCGAAGCCGTACGGTGGAGAACGAAATGACGTCTGCACTTTAGGGCGTGCGGACGTCCTCCTTAGATCCTCTCCGTATATACGCCCTTAAAGTGAGGTTGTCCCTCCATTCTCCACCGTACGGCTTCAACGACGGCACGCCTCCATCCTAGCGGCCTGCAGCAGCGTCCCCGATCACTTTCCCTCCCCGGCGAGTCCGCCGAATTCCAGTTTTCCGGTGAGATTGATTTTGTTTGAAGTTTTGGGTGATCTCGCCGGACAACTGGAATTCGGCGGACTCGCCGGGGAGGGAAAGTGATCGGGGACGCTGCTAGAGGCCGCTAGGGTGGAGGCGCGCCGTCGTCGGAGCCGTACGGTTTAGGGTGGAGAACGGAGGGACGTCCGCACTTTAAGGGCTGTGCAGACGTCCTCTCTGGATCCCGACTATGTGTGTGTGTGTGTGTATATATATATAGGTTTGTGTATGGTCATTTCATAGTGTGAAGAAAGTTGTGATCTATAGGAAATGCCTTCACCATTTCAGTCTTTAGTAACCACACTAAAGGATGCTCACAAAATTACTTGCCTTGAGTGGTGGTTAAATTGTATATGCCATTTGGAAGTATGGAACTATATTATGTGTGGATGTCTTAGCTGTAAAGCCTTATCATGTCAATTCTTCATATGATTGCAGGATACTGTAGTTTCATTTCCCCTGTATCATGAGGCTCTCAAATTTTCCCACCACCGGGAAAAGATGATTCAGACAGCCATCCGTGCATTAACTCTCAGTATATATAATGGTATGGTTCTGTTTACTGTGTCTTTTGTTCCCCCTTATTTGCTACTAGAAGAGCAGCATGACATATTGAATTGAAGTATACTTTTGGTAATATGGATCAGTATCTTATGGTTGTGCAGTTAGCGATGACATGGTTTATCAATATATAACTGCTCCTCCAGTCTCAAAGTACTTCTCAGACTTGGTTGCAAGCTTAAGAGAGCAATTCATTCATCTAGATTCCCTTGTCCGGGCTACAAAGTATGTTTATTTATTTTGTTGATTAACAGAACCCGATACTGAAATACTTAAATGTGCATTTAAGGCTGAAGTGTTCAACTCATTTGCAGTGGGATGCTTACATATCAGAAGCGAGAAGAACTACTTTTGGAAACAGACGAGATCATTGACAATTTGTATTACCTGAAGGATATGCTTGATGTCGGTGACTCCCGTTTGAGTAGAGTAGTTATGGAAAATCTTCTTAGAACATTGGTCTTTCCGATACTACTTCCACTACTGCAGTTAAGGAATATTAATGTGAGATGTTCTTTCTTTGTGATCCATTTCGTTGCCTTCTTATCTACTTCATGAGATACAAATGAAACTCTTTATTGGAAGACTGTCCTTTGCGAAAACAAGTTAAAATTTATGCAAGCACTAAAGCTTTCCCATTTCTCGATATAGTGGTTTTCTTATTTGGATCGTTATATACGACTGACTAGTTTATGCGGTTGGTTTGCAACAGACTAATAGAGCGTTTGTTTTGGTTGGTTTAGTTTTACTAATTGATTTATCTTCTACCGACTTTATTTCTAGAATTTGTTGATCACCTTTACAAACTGAAAACCGAAACTGTAGACTGGAAAAGAAAAGAAAAGAGAATTTTTTTTAATCTTCTTTTCTAGGCCTGCAAAGTGGTGGTTGAATATTTGTTCTATTATATATATACAGAGAGGATGTGAAGTGGATGTCCGCACTCCGGCTTAAAGTGCGGACGTCGTCCGTTCTCCGCCGTCTCATGCCGGCGACGGCTTCTCTCCTTCCCGGACGACAGCACAGGCTTCCAGGACGGCTTCTCTCTTTCCAGGACTGTCCGGCGACAAGTTTTCCGGCCAACCTTGATCAATCATGGTGTTTTCCGTCTAGAGCTTCAATCCGGCCAGAAAACTTGTCGCCGGCCAGTCCTGGGAGGAGAGAAACCGTCCTGGAAGCCTGTGCTGTCGTTCGGGAAGGAGAGAAGCCGTCGCCGGCGTGAGACGGCGGAGAACGGACGACGTCCGGACTTAAGCCGGAGAACGGACGACGTCCGGACTTTAAGCCGGAGTGCGGACGTCCGCTTCACATCCTCCCTGTATATATATATACTCTATTTTAATCCATACTGAATTCAAAATTAGATAGCTCAATCTCATTAAGGTTTGAAATTAATTATGAAACAAATAATAGCAACATCTAAATACTTTATATATTTGTTTATGATGATTAATAGATACTTTGAATCAAAATAGGAAAAGCACTTTATATTAGTAAAGTACAATCACAAAAAGGAAAGCTAAAGCCGATACCAAATCTTTTATGCTGCATGAGTTGTCGATTGAATTATACTTATCTTGTTTGTGTATTCATTCAGTATTTCATTTATGCTCCAGGGCTCAAATTTATCTGCAATCACGTCTTTCTATACTGTTTCTCGTCTTCTTCAAGTGATTGGCGGAAAAGGGATGTTTGATTCTGTGGCTGGAGTTATTTTATATCCTTACATGGCCTCAAGTGTGAGAGATTCTATTGCTAGAGACTCAATTGAGAGCATTGATGATGCTAAATCTATATTCAACCAATTGAGCGACATGGAAAAAGTAGTATCTTCTGATCCTCAGGCTGAAGGAGTAGAAAGAGTCGGCTGCCCTAGAGATACTATCCATATCCACAGGTTGCAATTTTTCTTGTTCTTACAAGTTACAACCTCCTACAGAAACAAAAAGAAAAAGGAAAAGAAAACTCTTCTTACTTTCTTGAGGGAGAGTTTTGTTGCACTTATTTAATTTTCTTTAGCTCATGCATCTCTTATTATATAAGATATTATTCTGATATGGTACTTTCCAGGGTATCGTTCTCTTGTGGTGTACTTATTAATTCTATCCCTGGTGCAGGAGTGGCATACTAGCTCATATTTTTTCGGAGAGTTATAGTCTATTGCTATCTTCACTGTTTGTATTATTTATTTTAGCAGAAGAAAAAGGTACTAACTTGCATGAATTTTATGCATCAGTCTTGACTAAATTATCTTTAACCTTGAATTTTTGTAATATCTGATTTGTCTTTCATCTCTTTGCATTGATACAGATCTTCATCCACTGCTCTTTCGAATGATTGGATTAAGTGGGATGCGAGATATGCCTGTGAGTATTGAAGTTTTGATTTTTGATTTTTTTTCCTTTCTAATAATTATATTCTCCTTCAGCAGTTCTCAGGTTACGTGAAAAATTCCATGAAGTGGAATTACTCAATATTTCTGTTTATTTGTTCCTTAAAGCTAAGAATTCTTATTTCATGTGGATATGTACTTGCTGTTGCATTAGAAGACTGAAGACAGTTGACAATTCCTTCTTTAATGTTTTAAAGTTCTGATTGGACAATGTTCTCCTTATTGATTCATATATTCCCTCACTAATGTTTTGAGTGTTTTGGATTTGTAGCCTTGTATATGCATTATGAGATTCATATTATTCTTTTTGTATCTTAACAGGCAGCAGATGGAAATACTGGAAATATTTTTGTGATACATATAGATCAGGTATTGGAAATCATGGAAATATTCTCGCCTAAATCGTATTTCTCCATTTATTAGTTATTTTTGGCAGCTAAATTTAAATGTTTAAACTGTGACCCTATGTATCTTAATTCAATGCCGCTTTCAGTAACATAATGAACTGAATTTCCATTTTACAGATTGTAAATGCATTATTGAAGGTTTTAGCAAGTCAACCACCTTTCTCTATACTAATACGATGGCATACAGGGTGGTTCTTGCGGAAGCTATTGATTTTTCCTGGAAAGGGTCTTGCTTGCCATAACATCCAGCTGTTCAATGTAAGGTTTCAGCTGATATGGTAAAAGTACTAATTTATTTATCATATATTCATCTCTTATTGAATTGCAAGGAAAGAAGGCTGGCATAAAAAATAGTACAAAATCAGATCGAAATGGATAATGCTTATTGCGCGGATAATATACCTACCTTCACTGTTTTTCTGTTTCTTCTTGGCAAAACAAACCATTAGTAGCATTTCATGTATTGGCAGATCTACTTGTTCTCAGCTTCCATCAATGATTGTTCTTTATTTTTCTTAGGCATAAGAACTTGTCTTGGAAATAAAAGTATATGTTTATTTTAATTTTCTCTACTCAGTGAGCAAATAGTGGAAGGTTCAGGTCTGAAGATGCTCAGACTTTGACATGACAACCCTTAATTTTGAGTTTCTCTGACCCAGTTGTAGCCAATTAGCTTGTTGAGAGTTTGACATACACTGACTGGCCTTTGAGGCAGGATTAGATCTTTGTTTGAAATGCACATTTTTACCCTCACGATCTTGTCTCTCATGTAATTACATTTCCCAAAATTTCTAAAGTTTTATATGTTCTAGTTTATCTGGACAGGCCTCATACCAGCAGTCTCGAGAATACCTTCAGAAGGAACTTGATGGATGCTGGTTTGATCATATCCCAGAGGTCTTAAGAAATGAATGGGCAGGCTGTATAGCAGGTATGTTGTTCATATTTCTTATATAGATATGTATGCGGACAGTGTTGCTATTAATCTATTGTTGTCCCTTCAAGTTCTTTCAAGGATTGTTTGCAAAAGTTAAGCTGCAAGAATGTAGTAGGTACAATACTAATTTTATATTTTCCATCTTCCTAACATCTTGGTTGGTCTTCACATGATCTAACTATATAGATCCGGGGGGGGGGGGGGGGTGTGGGGGGTGGTTCTGCAATTGCAAATATCTGAACACAAGATCTCATGCTTATACAATTGAATGTATTTGTTAGTTATCCCTATTTCTATAAGCTTGCTTGGATCATCAGATGGGGTGGGACATTAGACTAATAACAATCCTTTCATAAAGGGGCTGCAATTGCAGGATATGAATTTGTTCTTTCTCTGATATCATCTTAAGTTTTGTTCGCTTATTACTATTTAAGTTGTTAGGATGGGGGTCTCAATACGATGTTTGTACTCAACTGCTTTTTCCTGAAAAATAATAATAATAATAGTCTATGAGACAGACATGAATTATTTGGTATCTTATATGGACAACTTACTACATGCAACTATTCTATTCTGATGCTGCAGCTCTGGTGGAATCACCCCAATGTAAAGATCCATTTTTTCTTTTAGAGCTGGACTTAAGCCAACAAAATACCGACGGTAAGTTTTCTGAAAAGCATATATCACTTTCTCTGGCGTGATGCTTCATAAAGTATTTTGTTACATGATAAGTAATGTATATTGTGCACATATTGCAGGTGATGCAATGTCATACCTTGCTTGGCAGAGGATGGTCGACACTGTGAAGGTAATTATTATTTGTTGATCACTGAGATGAACTTGTATGTTTTAGAGATGATTCCTTGCTGTCATTTTTAGAGATGTTTGTGTCCATCAAACACAGATGAATTTCAGTTTGCCACATTAGGGTTGGATCTACTATACTCTGGAGTATGGTTCCATGAATCCAAGATGGTGTCCAACATGACTTGCTGGGGGTCATAGGTTATATTCTATGGATCACATTGGTGTGAGCTTCCAATGTCAGAATATGGAGTTGAACTGTCAAAATGAACTCTTGCGAAGAGGCAAGAATGAATAAACAAATGAAAAAAAATTGCCAAATGAAATGTTATGTTTCTGGAGTGCTGGTATTTGAGCAACACTCCAGCAATGTAACATTTAATTGTTGCCATATAAATTGAATTGCTGGATTATTGCCATTCTCTTTTTGAATTTAATGATTCACACTTCAATATTTGATTTTTCTCTGTATTTATTCAGTATATATGAGTAAGGCATTGATGTGTTTTAACCTTATACCTATAAAACCATGCCATGTTTACTGGTCTGTCTGATGTGATGTTGTGCATCATATTTAGACTTCGTCTTGACCACATGCATACGGGTTACTCTGTTTGTTTCTATGAAAATTTGTTTTGTCAGATTTCAGTATTTTTCTTGATTAATCGGTTCTGTCTTTTGTTGACTCTTTGAAGCTCCCTTGTGTGCAATTTTAGGTTTTCATTCTACATCTTCAGCTGAAATCATGTATTCTCAATGGAGAACTGCTTGAAGAACCCATGCTGAACATAAGCAGTGCAGAGGCTGACTCTGGCAAAATCCATGCTTCAGATGTTGCATCTGCAAGCTTTGGGTCAGAGGTTCCTTTAGGTGGGTATTATTCTAGTGGAAGTTGAAGATTATCCCAGATCAACCTGTGTTATTTATACTGTCACTCCCTACAACTTTTTTGCAGGATCTGGAATAGCTTGCAGAATTGCATTTTCCAATGCAGGAATTCGGGATATTTACTTGATACCTGTGGCAAGGAAAACATCAGGAAAATTGCTTCTTGCAGAGAAGCATCCTTTCTGCAGCCATCGAGGAACAGTACTTGCTATTGCACCATTGGCTGGGTCGAATGTAAGTTTAAAAATAATGCAATGGCATGGCTATGTTTTACCATCAACACCGTTCAGTCCAGCAATTATATATTTTAGCTTGACAGGTCTATTATATTTATTTAGTAACTAGCTCACTTTGAGTTCTGTCAATAACTAGGCTATGGTTATGGCTGGTATCTTGGCTGTCTTGCACTATGCCAGATCGGTGTGCAATCACTTACTGGAACTTCTCTCTGATATGCTTGAAGTAGATTTTTGATGTGCCTTGCATATCCTCTAGGATATGATTTTTTCTAGTTTCCGATTTAGGTAAAAATAATATGATATTACAATTGGCTGGTAAATCCTCAATTTTCAGACTTAGTGCATCATTTCCTTTCCTGTATTTTCTGTTAGTACCGAGCAATATTAGGATAAAAATATGCTCAATTTGTTTGAGCTCCTAGAATTTCATGTTTCAATGTTAAAGTGGGAAACAACAGATGAGGATGCCGTTTTTATTTTATTTTTTATAGCCTCTTGATGGAATATTGGAAAAGGATAGTATTGTCTTCAACAAAGTATCATGGGAGCTTGAAAGTCTTTAGAAAATTGTAGATTTTCCTTCTGGCTTATTATATATGCATATAGTTGATTTTGTTTCTCACTTGAAACAGCCAAAGGTAGATGTGGACCATCCAACATGGTTGCATCTTCAGATCAGAGAGTTCGAACCAAAATTTCGTAGTACTAAATTCAGAGGATATCATGCAGTGAAGTCCCATCACATTGTTGATGGCAGATGGACGCTTGGGTTTTCAGATGCAAAGGCTTGCGCAGCTGCTAGATTGTTAGTACTTGAGGAAACTCGGAAACTGAGATCCTCTGTTGAGAGCTTACTTGCTCCTCTACTGCAAAATAACTGTCTAGGAAATTTATCAGAGAGCGAAGATGACTGACACTTTTTTGTACTGCTTGTAAATTAGCTAGCAACAATTTTAGTTTAGTAGTTGCCTTTGTTTTCTCTCCTTTTTCCTTAAAATTTTGCAACTTCCCGCAGAAGGCTGAGGTCAATCATAATAGTTCATAATAATACATTACCTATCATCATCAAACATGCTATCAGTTGAGATTTTGTAGCAGTTATATTTTTCAACAATATTGAAGATAGAATCATAGAAATGTACCATGCCAATTAGAATACGTACATATGCATATTGAATGTATCTTGGAATTTCATCTCTGTGAGTTGGAACATCTAGTGAAATATTATATTTCACTCAGTTACTTGCTCATGATTCATGAATCTGTTAATTGTCGACAAATCATCATTGAATGCAAAAGGACACAAGTTCTAATGCCCCCGTCTATCAGTAGGATCAACAATTGGTTAAGAAATTATTTGTATTTATGCAATATGCTTTTATACATAATACAAACTCAAGTATATACGCAGTTATGGGCTACACTATATAAAGGCTTAGGCAAAGCAACTTCATTAGCTAATCAGACTAGAGAAGAAACCAACAGTTATTCTGCAATAATCAGATGCTGGGAAAGTAGAGCTGCTGCTGATGATCAGAACTAGACTGGTCACAGTTAAACAATCTATGAAAGCTTTCCTACAGGTGCAGTCTCAATGTATACTGATCCTAGTAGTTTAAGTTATTAGTGAATGAGCTAATAATGTATATCAAGCTTATAACACCGTTTTAATTTGTTAATTTTCAAAGTGTAGCAAAATTAAAGCTTGTATGTGCTTTGCATCTTTCAAAGTGCATGAAAACTCGGCAAAATACATACAACCAGCTGCAAATTGAAAGCATGCACGAGTCTTCATTATAGCATTGCAGCTTGGTGCAGAAGATATCTCTCACCTCATCTATTAGCTAGCTCGGTGATCTATTCCCATGAATATTAATCGACATAATGCCCCCTTTTTAAGCCTAATTAAACACTGATTCACTGAATTATATATAACAAGATTAACAAGAGCATTAGTTTCAGATAGCTAACGGAAAAGCAACGAAAACTTTTTGGAAAAGGAGTGTAATTCCATCACCTTTACATAAACAAGGCTGTCATGTCAAAATTAGGGCAACTTTTTCTGCATTCTAAGCTTTAAAGGTCTGGCTGGGCTGGCCACCCTGCTATATATAATTTCTATTAGCTATTTCTCTTAGTTTGGATATTGCTTTTCACCCACATGGCCACGTAGAGGCCAAAGATGCTCTTATTTGAAGCTTAAAAGCACAAAATGAGCGGCCCTTTTGAGTAGATAATGCCATATTTTACTTTTAATATGGCTTTATGAAGAGAGAGCTAGCTAGTGCTTTACTTTAACCAAAAGAGATAGAGCTTAGCTACAGAAACTTCGCAGAAACAAATTAATTAATCAAATACCACAAACTCCCTAATGCAAAGTGTTCCCATAAATCATAAATCATATATGTTATAAATATTAAAGGGGTCTGATAGTGAAAGAAGAGAAAAGATCATGAACCCTAATCATCTTTGATCACTTTGATACAAATTAATCTCATGGCATCCTAACACAGATTACTAGTACGTTGTGGATCATGGCTTTTCTTTTTTGTAGTTTTCTTTAAAACAAGCTAAGTGTTGTCATTGGTTTGAGGGAGAAAGTGAGATCGAGAGGAGGGAATAATGGGTTAGCTAGCTAGGGTGTACTCTAAGTAACTGTAAATATTCCGATCTCGTTCAAACGCTGCTTTTGTGGCAAAATATAGCAGAGAGGGAGGGTGCTTTGTGTTTCAAATTATTTGGTGGCTTTCTATGTCTTTTTAGGCCAACAAAGAAAGAAAGATAGGGTTGAAGAAGCTTTTTGACTGAGGACTGAACTGAGCCACCTAGCTAGAAGAATGCTCTCTCGACGGGGAAAAGAATAAACAGTGGAGAATTTTGGATTTATCTCTGTACTTGTTTGGTCCTACTCTCCCTATCATTTTGACCCATATTCTATATATATATATGCTTAATTAGTAGTTCTGAAATTACATAAATTAACAAAAAGAATGGTATACGTACAAGTTTGATGTTCAAAGATGATAGTATATATTCCAGGTTGTATGCATGTCTACATTTAGATCGTCTGATATTACCAAAATGTCTAATATTTGAACTCCAAATTGAACTATGCAATTAAGTACAATGTATATTTTATCGATTATCACTAACTTTAAGTAAAAGCAGCAGATGATTGAGGAATGAAAGGGTCGGGAGATCTCTCGTTTGAAGTGTAAAGATCTCTGTAATGTTTTGAACTTTTTACGCAATTCCATGTAGTTTGTGTTATTAGCTCAAGACCTAGCTAAGGTGGTGAGTAGTGTACGTTGTAGCCCTGCTTTCTATATCTAACTCTGTTAAACAAGACCAACTGGTCTGTCCAGGAAAAAATAAAAGACCAGCGACTGAAACCAGCTAGCTGAAGAAGAAGAAGAAGAAGAAGAGAAGATTGAAGAAGAAGATCGAGAATATATAGATATTTGGCTTGAGCTCACTGGAAGTGTTATGGCATTTCAGTTAATATATATCTGGCATCAGAGACATGTACTCTCTGCTAACACTATCAGAAGAAAGACTTTAGCCGACGAAAATAAAAAAACCAGGCCGACGAATATTTTTTTTTCCTTCGTCGGCTATGGTCAAATTTAGCCGACGAAATTAATTTATTTCGTCGGCTGTAGTCTGTGAACTTTAGCCGACGAAATTTTTAAAAGTTTAGCCGACGAAAGTTTTAAAAGTTTAGCCGACAAAATTTGAAAAGTTTAGCCGACGAAAAATATAATTTCGTCGGCTAAAGTGCCTTATATTTGCAGATCTGGATAACAACTCATCTGGAAAAAAAAAAACTATACGTAGAATCTTCAAACGCAAAAAAGTCGTGAAATAAGATATGACCAGAATGGTGAAATACATCTACGGTTGAAAAATCACGGTATTCCGGTAAAGTCTCGGTGCCGATAGTTGCGGTCAATGTAATTTACCTTTATTATTCACTATGCTGCAGATTTGTCGTTTGGTGTCCGATTGACTATTGTGATACCTTTTCGGAAGCGTAACGGCCCTACGAGTCAAACTCATCGCTATTACCATGACATATGGGCCTTTTCGGCCATCCGAGTCCGTTTAGGGCTTCAAAATGCAGTTTTCTTATTTTCGATTAGAGTTGACCGTTTCGATCGAGCCCTTAACGTTGTCGAATCGAGTTGAATTTTTTACCATAGACATCTTTCGTCATAATGATCATATCTGACGGTCGAATTTTGGTTTTTAAATTTTAGTCATCGGAATCACAACATGTCTTACTATTTACCGTTATTATTCCCTATGGGGAGCCCTATTGTCGGAAGGTAAATGTCTCAAAATTTTTATATGGGCAGTTGCGTCTCATCTACATGAGAGTTTTTTGTGTGGAAGGTTTGACCAAACTACGTAATATAGAGGGAGATATGAGCGTTTTCGTATGATAAGTAACGATGCATTAGGGTTGACCGTTTCGATCGAGCCCTTAACGTTGTCGGATCCAGTTGAATTTTTTACCACAGACATATTTTGTCATAATGATCATATCTGACGGTCGAATTTTGGTTTGTGAATTTTAGTCATCGGAATCACAACGTGTCTACTAATGTTGTATAACTTGTTTAGTAGGTTATACAACTTTGTGAACCAACTCTATATAAGAAGCAAAATTATCAAAAATCTTGTGAAATAATATGTGTTCATAATGGTGAGATACGGCTATGGTTCAAAAATCACGTAAATCGGGTAACGTCTCGGTGCCGATAGTAGCGGTCAACCCTATTTTCCGTTATTATTCCCTATAGGGAGCCCTATCATCGGAAGGTAAATGTCTCAAAATTTTTATATGGGCAGTTGCGTCTCATCTACGTGAGAGTTTTTTGTGTGGAAGGTTTGACCAAACTACGTAATATAGGGGGAGATATGAGCGTTTTCGTGTGATAAGTGACGATGAATATGGTTGACTGTTTCGATTGAGCCCTTAACGTTGTCGGATCCAGTTGAATTTTTTACCATAGACATATTTCGTCATAATGATCATATCTGACGGTCGAATTTTGGTTTGTGAATTTGAGTCATCGGAATCACAACGTGTCTACTAATGTTGTATAACTTGTTTAGTAGGTTATACAATTTTGTGAACCAACTCTACATAGGAGGCAAAATTATCAAAAATATCGTGAAATAAGATGTGTTCATAATGGTGAAATACGGCTATGGTTCAAAAATCACGTAAATCGGGTAAAGTCTCGGTGCCGATAGTAGCGGTCAACCCTATTTACCGTTATTATTCCCTATGGGGAGCCTTATCGTCGGAAGGTAAATGTCTCAAAATTTTTATATAGGCGGTTGCGTCTCATCTACGTGAGAGTTTTTCGTGTGGAAGGTTTGACCAAACTACGTAATATAGGGGGAGATATGAGCGTTTTCGTGAATTTATAGACTTTAGCCGACGAGATATTAAAAAAGTCGTCGGCTAAGGTCAAAAAATTTTCAAAATTTTTTTGGGCGGTAAACCAAAGTTGGAAGAAAATTTTCAAAGGACTTTAACCGACGAAAATATATGAAAAGTCGTCGGCTAAAGTCGAAAAATTTTCAAAATTTTTAACCAAAATTTTTTTGCGGTCAACCAAAATTTTCAAAAGAGTTTAGCCGATAAAAATAAAGAATTTCGTCGGCTAAAGTTCTTTATATAGGAGTTGTACCGAAGATGGATGGTAAGAAGTCTATTATCTGCCAGATTTTCTTCTCGCCCTAGCTCCGCCGTCAAGCCACCGGAGACCGCCACACTTGTCCCAAAAGCTTCGCCGTCGTCTCTACTTCATTGCTGGATAGGTGGTGCATCGAGTAGCGTCGCCGTGAGGGATAAATCGAACTCCAAAACTCCGCCGGTTCGGATTCGGTGTCGATCGAATTTCTCCTTCCTTAGGTCACCATTTGGTGAGTTCTATATATGGATAAGTTGAGTTTGATTAGTACTACATTCCTCTAGAATTTAGTAGCTCGATTCGGTGTGTGTGAAGAGAATCGGAGATTTGAAGTTTTTAGGGTTTAAAATTGGGGATTTTTATATTTTGATTCAATTGACCTGTTTAGGCTTAGAATTAGGCTTCGACTTCTTCTAAAAAGTTGTTCGAAATGTTGTGAGGAAGATTCTGTCAAATTTTGGTCGTGATTGGAGGTGGCCGAAAGTTTCTGCAGTTTTTTTTTTCAAAAACCAGCAACTTTAGCCGACGATATTTAAATACTATATTCATCGGCTATAGTATTTTTTAATTTTTTTTATAAGGTTTAGCCGACGAATTATAGCATGTTTCGTCGGCTATAGTTCTTTTTTTTAATTTTTTTTATAAGGTTTAGCCGTCGGCTATAGTTCTTTTTTGAATTTTTTTATAAGGTTTAGCCGACGAAATATAGTATATTTCGTCGGCTATCGTTATTTTTTTAATTGTTTATTACACACTTTAGCCGACAAATATCTTAATTGTTTCGTCGGCTAAAGTCTGGGAAAAAAACCGACGACATATTTTTCGTCGGCTAACTGTGGGACTATAGCCGACGAAAAAAAAATTTTGTCGGCTAAAGTCATCGCCGACAACCTTTTCTCGACGAAATCTTAGCCGACGAGTTATCGTCGGCTAAGATCTTAGCTGACGAATTAAGCTAACAGGCCGACGAAACTTTTTCGTCGGCTAAAGTGCTTGTTCTGGTAGTGTAATTAAGTAATCAGAGAGACAGAGACAACCCAAATTAATATACTGCAATACTAATAATCATTCCAAATCAAATTCAACTCAATTTATATAGTTAATACTATATAAATTCAAAATACTAGCTTAGTATTACTATATATATTTTCTCTTTTGTCATTTCAAGTTTATCTAATATTTCCAGAAAAAAGAATATATAGTAATTCGGGATAATTACATTACCTGTAATTTATCATGCAGGGCTCTTAATACTCTTCTTTTTTTTTGGCAAATAAAATTAGAAAATCAAGGAGGGTCTAAAAGCCGAACTTTATGTAGTAAAGGAGAGTAAGATAGAGGAGGGAATGTCTGAGAGCTGGTATTAATCCCCATGCAACATGCATTTAAAGTGTCAAGCTTTGAAGCTTTGTTAGTTTTATAGTTATATACATCTGTTCTAGAGAAGAGAAGAGATGATGCTAATAAAACTAACAGTGAATTGGAAGGAAGGACGCTTTAAGGCTTTAGGCTTTATTCCATGTCGTCTCTCTTTGAGTCTGGAAGAAAATCTTACACAGGTCCCTATTACTTGTTCAGCAGACACATAGTCCCCATTCTCTTTTCAGGTCATCGTTTTTGGCGGATCCACATTCCTTTCATTCATTCATTCTTTACTCCTCAATCATAAAATCTAAAAACAGAAGTACTTATACGGTTCATCAGATATGTATATATACATTCTTGCTATGCAGTACGTTTACAATAGATACTGTTTTACACAATAATGCCTCTCTTTACAGATATACTTCTAATCATCAATGTTTAGGATCTGTGATTTGTTGTGTGGTTCAGTTTTTAACATGCACCTCAACAATGTTCTTTCACTATTAGCTTCAGTTAATTTTCATTGTGTATCTTCCTTACCATTTAAGGCTTTTTTTTGTTTTTGTTTTTGAAGAAGCAGATAATTTCATTCCTTATCATAGGTAAAAATGAACACATCTAATCCTGTCTTGGACAAAACCTTTATGAACCAAGCAAACTACCACTAATTGCAAACAGTTAAGCTCGTTTGTTCTAACTAAAAACTATCTTATCAAAAAGACTAAACCTAACTCCTCAAAGAAAAATCTCAATCGCCAAGAGAACTCAATTGATGTACAACTGGAAATTCAAGATTAAGTAATCAAATGGTTATTTTCCATTTAATATATAATAGGCAAGATAAAACTAAGAGAAATTAAATTTTTTCCTTGCCATCAGCAGAATGACAAGTGAGAAACAGAGGTGTAACGCCTTTTTTCTTTGGAACCGTAGCCTAGTTTTCGTTTTCTTACTACCAAGAGGCCAACCAACTTTTCTTTCCAGAATCACTACCCCTTCCGCAAATGCGCGCTCTCCTGCTCCCGCCGAAGCCGAATTCCACCTGCCGGCTGCACTTTCATCTGCACCTCCGTGAACCTCACGCCAACATGAGTAATCAGACCGCACTGAAGAAATTTACCAACTAAGTGCTTAAAATTTGGTTTTAAAACATAGTTGAAGCTAATATTGAAGAACACAAAATAAATTTCAGACTGCAGATGATCGTAGATATTGTTCGAAAATTAAAAGTAGGACTGTTGAAATCAAAATCTACTCCATACGGGGAGATTAGATGCATTAGTTCTTTTCTTTGGTCGCTTAGAGATTATTATCACTCCAACTCTAGATACTAACTCAAAACTAAAGCAGAACCTTAAGAATTTGTACGAGTAAATCAAAAGAGTACAGCATATATATCGCTGGTGATTTAACGTGGGGAGAGAGGACGGTCAAAAATGATGAGAGACGAAGGGTAAACAAAGAAAAAGATAAGCAAACAAGGGGAAAAAAAATTTGGGGGTGTGTGTATTGATAAAATAGATGTGTTTCTGAAAAACTGTATATACACACACTGCATGTGTAGGTTAATTTTGTTTTTCTTTTGGAACTCGTTTATAGGTTATTAATTAGTACGCAGATAATGCTTATTAATTAATTAACAATGTACTGTTGCCTAAAAGTGAGAGACGCACTTCCAAAGCTAGCTCGCTAGAGTACCAAATCTTTTCTCAAAATTATTTGATGTGTGAGAAAGAGAGAAGGCAAAGCTGAGTTGCCTTTGATACTGGTGCGTAAATATTTAGTCCTGCTTGTCAGCACATGCATTCCACTTTCCACTACAAAATCGACTTTGGACCCCAAAATTTTACCTCCCCTACAAGAAAAGCACACACCCCGGCCACCCCTCCAATAAATCTCTCGCTCTCTCATCATGATCACTAATCATCTAGAGTACTAGATAACAAACAACTCTCATACAACTTCACTGCATATATAGTTGATCTACCTACATATAGGCGAGTTCAAACCTCAAACCTTACAATTTCCATCATTAGCCAACTTCTCTCTCAAAACCCATATCTTGCTTCTGTCTCTCTTTCACTCTTTAACTAAACACCCATGAACCGATCTCTAATTTGACCTTCTTTTCTAAGATTTTAATTACAAGCAGCCAAGCAATTGATCGATCAAGATGAGAGCAGGAGGTTGCACACTCCAACAGGGTCTAACTACAGAGGCTGCAAACATAGTAAAGCTTGCACTAACCCTAGCACGGCACCGAGGCCATGCGCAAGTCACTCCACTCCATGTTGCAAACACCATGCTCTCTTCTTCAACCGGCCTATTGCGAACTGCTTGCCTTCAATCACACTCTCACCCACTTCAATGCAAAGCACTTGAGCTTTGCTTCAATGTTGCCCTCAACCGCCTCCCGGCTACCAATTCAAGCCCCATGTTGGGTGGCGGGCATCACCCTCAAAACCCTTCCATCTCTAATGCCTTGGTCGCTGCTTTCAAGCGCGCGCAGGCTCACCAACGACGCGGTTCCATTGAGAACCAGCAGCAGCCCCTCCTAGCAGTGAAGATAGAGCTGGAGCAACTCATTATTTCAATCTTAGATGATCCAAGTGTAAGTAGAGTCATGAGAGAAGCTGGGTTTTCTAGTACCCAAGTCAAAAGCAATGTAGAACAAGCTGTCTCCTTAGAAATATGTAACTCCCAAACTACTACCACTCCTTGTGTAAGTAGTAGTAAGTCGAAGGAGAGTATTCTCCAGATGATTCCTTTGTCAGTGGTACCTAATCTATATCCAGTCAGGAATGAGGATGTGACGAGTGTTCTAGAGAATTTGGTGAAGAAAAGAAGGAAGAGTATTGTGATTGTGGGTGAGTGTCTTGCTAGTGTTGAGGGCGTTGTTAAGGGAGTGATGGAGAAGCTTGATAAGGGAGATCAACATGTTGTCGTTGACGAGGGTTTTAGTTTGAGAGATGTAAAGTATGTAACACTATCTCTCTCCTCTTTTGGACATCTTTCAAGAGTAGAGGTTGAACAGAAACTTGAAGATCTCAAGAGCCTAGTGAGGAGCTGTGTGGGGAAAGGAATAATTTTGTATCTAGGTGATCTCAAGTGGATTACTGAATATAGGGCTAGTAGTAGTTCAAGTCATGATCAGCAGGGAATTAGGGGGTATTATTGTCCAGTGGAGCACATGATCTTGGAGCTTGGGAACCTGGTTTGTGGGATTCATGGGGAGACTAATGGTGGGAGGGTTTGGCTTGTAGGGATTGCTACTTTCCAAACTTACATGAGATGCAAATCTGGCCATCCATCACTTGAGACTGTTTGGGGTATTCATCCTCTAACGATTCCCTTAACCAGCCTGCGCTTGAGTCTTGTCACAGCAGAAAGGTAAACCAATTGCCAAAGTCCCAAATTATATGTTCCATGCCATTAATTACCTCAATTTATTCATCATATTTGTTTTTATAAAATCTTTAGGTTTTCGTTGATTTCTTGCTTATTTTGATGGGAAACGAATGCTATGTGCACTCTTTAATTGATTTTAAGCTGCCGGTTTGAGTGTTAAATATTTGCCCTCCTCCATAAGAGTTTACAACTGGAAAATGCAACTGGCCGGCACCGGTTGATCCACTGGAACGTGTTGATGATAAAACTTTGATATGTTTCACACGTTTTCTTGAAATTAATCAATCTTTCCTGTTAATATAACCATCATTTTTTTGATTATCTTGCTATTAATTTACATTACTGGTATAATTTACAGTGAACTGCACAGTGAATCTACAAGCAAGATAGCTGAAAGTGGAACTAGCAGGCTAGTAATACTCGAAGGTGGAGATCAAAAGCAGCTCACTTGCTGTGATGAATGCTCAGCCAAGTTTGAAGAAGAAGCTCAAAGCTTACGAAGCAATAGCTTCTGTAACAGTGAATCCACCACATCAAGCCTTCCTGCATGGCTCCAACAGTACAAGAATGAGAACAAAGGACTAAACACAACAACTAATAATCATCAGGTACTTCGTCTTACCTAATTAACCTCTTCATTAAGTTTCATAAATATTTTCATGGCCCAGCATTAATAGAACTTCTCCAAAACTAAACTTTTCCTTTGCTATTATGTTGTTTTCTTTTGTACATCAGAACTTTGTCTCAGTTTTAGACCTTTGCAAAAAGTGGAACTCCATTTGCAAAGCAATGCACCACCAACAACATTCCAATAATTCTTCTGAGCTCAAGACCCTCACAATATTCTCTTCCCTCTCACCCTCTTCCTCGACTTCCGGTTTTTCCTATGAGCAACAACAATACCCTACTTTGCACCACCATCATTCTTGGAGGGACCAACAATTCTGGATACCCGACGCTCGTGACAAAGCTGTCGAACCCAATTTGACAATGTACTCATCAAATCCTAATTCCACTCCTAATTCGGCTACATCGAGTGATGTCATGGAGATGGACTATGTTCCAAGGTTCAAGGAGATCAATGGCGAGAACCTGAAAACCCTATGCAATGCATTGGAGACAAAAGTGCCGTGGCAGAAGAATATAATTCCGGACATCGCCTCCACAATCTTGAGATGCAGGTCCGGAATGGTCAGAAGAAAAGGGAGTAAGGTGGGCACTAATTTCAGTCCCGAGGTAAAAGAGGAAACATGGTTGTTCTTTCAAGGTCTTGATATGGAAGCTAAGGAAAAAGTTGCAAGGGAATTAGCTCGTCTTGTTTTCGGGTCTCAAACCAACCTCATTTCCATTGCACTAAGCAGTTTCTCGTCGACTCGAGCAGACTCAACCGATGATTGCAGAAGCAAGAGATCACGAGATGAACAAAGTTGCAGTTATGTGGAAAGATTCGCTGAGGCGGTGGCGTTGAATCCACATAGGGTTTTTTTAGTTGAAGACGTAGAGCAAGCAGACTATTGCTCACAAATGGGATTTAAGAGAGCGATGGAAAGAGGAAGGATAACAAATTCGAGTGGAGAAGAAGTTGGCCTTGGAGATGCCATCATTATTTTGAGCTGCGAAAGCTTTAGTTCGAGATCAAGAGCTTGCTCTCCCCCTATAAAGCAAAAATCATCAGAAGAAGAAGATCATAAGGATTCAAGTCCTTGTGCGTCTTTGGATTTGAACATTTCGTTTGATAATGACGATGTTGATGGCGATCAGTCAATTGATGACATTGGTCTTCTTGAATCGGTTGATAGAAGAATCATTTTCAAAATTCAAGAACTATAAACATCGATCGGGAAGAATACGTCATCAGGCGTGGCTCCATTTGTTCCCTTTGTTTAACTTTTGGGATGCCTTTCTAGGTTTCTGGCGAAACTTCGTTTGTTTAGTATGTTTTCAGATTCTTAACTTAGCGTATCCTAGGGCTGAAGAGTTAAAGATTTTCCTCTTTATGTAAAACTACTAGATATATATGTAAATTATTATGATCTATGATTTCCTTGTAAAAGGAATTCTTTTTCTCAATTTCCTTGTTCATGCATGGAATCTGCGAAGTATTATAGTTGTGATGCATGCACCGAACAAGTTATACAGTGGAATGTTCCGGTTTCCATGTTTTAATTGGCGTGTTTCAGTATTTTGTACCAACTATATATTCCTCTCAATTTTCTCATATGTACGTAGCTGCATAAATCGCAGGACGCAGGACACTAGTTTGTCTTATTTGTTGAGGTCTTTATTTCAAAACACATAGAATGTGAAGCTTCATGATTTATTTAAAATTCTGTCGAGCAATCCGTACTTGAGTCACCTAAATTCACCTCAATGTTTCATGGCCAGGGCCGGCCTGAGGTTTCGGGGGCTCAAGGCGAGCCATAGAATGAGGCTCGTGACGCTCATTTAACATGTCTGTAATTTTTAAGAATTATTTAATTTCCTAGATTCATTATAAAGAACAATTCAAAATTATAGTGCATAATTGCGTAATTCAGTCAAAACGTTTGTAAGAGTTTAAATTAAATTCACACAAAACGTACACCTTTTTAAAGACAAATAATGAGAGAAAATCTCATATCTATCGACCTCAAGATGTTAACGAGATCAAACCTAGAATTATATATATATATATATATATATATATGTACTAAATAAAATAAAACAAAACTTGTTCGAGTTACTACAATTGGTTGAAAAGTTTAGAATTCATGACTACAATATTTACAGATACTGTCTCTGAAAGACCAGGAAAACTAATAATTAGTTCGAACTAAACTTGAATTAAGTTTTTCGTTTACTTGTACAATCATGTTTAGTTATCTCACTTGTACAATTACTGTTAATTACCTCATGCAATGGCATTATTACCGTATCACTCTATAGAGTATACATCACATTCTCAAACATTTTGGGGCCCCTAAAATTGCGGGCTCTAGGCGGGAGCCTATTGAGCCTACCCCCAAGGCCGGCACTTATGACCAATGTAATGTACGTGCATGCAGTACCATAATTGTAATTGTGTGATTTTCCAACCCCAAATGGTCATATTATTAGCATAATTTATAAAGCTTTTATAAAAAAATTATAACAAAAAAGAATCAAAATTTCCCCTCCTCATTTACAATTCACACGGTCATTCTTTCCATTTTTTAGTAACATAATTTTCTTTTTCAATAACTTGAGTGTTTTCTTAGTAATTACTTAATTTTCTTTTAGTAATATAATTTGCTGCTAATAATATGTATTTTATCTCTTAATTAGAAAACAAAAAATAAAAAATGTGGATTGTAAAATGAAGAGTGTGAATTTGACTCCATTAATCTATTGAATCATCTAAAATTTATGGAGGGATCGACTTGTAACTTTACAAGTCAAAACTATTTACTACGTACGATACTTAATTAAGATAATACAACATCAATAAAATGTTACAGGTGATAATTAAATAGCAATAAAGCCACTCTAGTAAAATTAGAAAGAACAATAGAGTTGAAGGCGCATACACTCCCTCGAGAGTAAAGAGGGCCGTGCTTTCTTCTCTTGGCCGTCGGACGAGCCTTGTTGATTCCGTGTGGGTCGTGTGGGAAGTCGGGTCTCTTCGGTTGGTAGTCTATACGGATCAGAGAGATTGTGTGGGTGTTTGAGAGGTGAGAGAGAGGGAGATTGTGACTATTAACAACATGAACTTCGCTCCTCAATGGCCGAAAGGGTGGATTGGGATGGTTGCTGAAGGCGACATGCTCGTGGTGGCAATGGGAGGCTGTGATAAGACAAATCTGATCTGGGTCATATCTAATGGATCCAATTTGGGACTGGGTTTGTTTGGTTGGGGTGGCGGGTTCCTATGGAGCGACGATGGGTGTGGTGGTTGGATCATGGTGACGGGAAGAGGCGGTCGGTTCATGGTGGCGGAAAGAGGAGGTTTTGATTAGGTAAATCCGATTTGGGTTGGATCTAATGGATCTTAGTTAGGGTTGGATTTGTTTAGTTGGGGCGGCGGGTTCTCATGGAGCGACATTGGTGGTAGTTGGTTCATGATGGCAACTCCACAATTCCAGTGTGGCGGCGTTGTTGGTGCTCCAGCGGTTATGGTTGGGTCGGGCTAGGTTTGGCTAGCGGTCCGGGGTCTCTCTCTACCCTTGGTCACGGCTTCGGCTTGGGTCCTCTTGTTGGGCCATGCTTAGGGTATTAGTTTAATTTTTGTTTTTAATTTGTTTTACTTTCTCTTTATTGTTTAGTGTTTTGTTGCTTTATACCGTTAACAGGCTCCTCTCCTCTATGATAGGATTGCATGTCTATGTGGCGTGGGATGATTGTTGTAATGAACGAGACAACGATTTCCTTATTAGTCAAATGGTCGTGGTAGCTCCTGTGGCAGGGTGAAACTTCAACATAAAGGGAAAGCGGATAGACAAATTTTATGGCTGTGCATGAGCATTAAATATTTGTTGTGTCGTCAATTTTTATGCAAAATAAATGAAGTAACTAATGATACACACTTTCGTAAATGATTTTTGCAACAATGTATATGTTATGTAGGGTTTCCTGATATTTTTTTGGGTTGTTCTTATATTATGGGTTTAGGCTCAATGTTCCCTCTTGTATTATACGGTTTCATTAATGATAATGGCGTGAGAGGTGTCATTCTAGCCCTTATATTAAAAAAAAGGTAAAATTATCCATTCAAATTCCAACTTATTTAGAACTCACAATGAGAAATGGATAAAGTAGAAAGTATATCATTTATCACCGAAACCCCATGAACCTTATGTTTTGCGAAGCATCGCAGCGATGACTTGCGGGTTGAAAAACGGCTGTAAAAGAGAAGGATGAGGAGGAGGAGGGTAGTTTAGTGCCTCCTTAAGGTGCGTGGTGGAGAGTCTTTTAGGTACGAATTAAGGCTCGGTGTCAGTCTTTACGTTGAGTTCTTGGTTTGAATTGGCTGGATCCACAACGACGCCTGGTTTTGAGAGATTCGATTGCGGAGGCACGTCAGTGTGCTGGTGTATGCATATGTGGCAGTGGCGTTATTAGAAGACTAGGTTTCAGATCTCTTCGTTTGATTGTTGATCGTGTAGTTCCAATCGGTTTTTGGAGGGCCTTTGACTGATTCAGATCAAGTCCACCTCTTCTGCATCTGGAGGCTTCTCCTTGGGATCACCGATGGCGGAGGATCGAGGTCGCCCACCATAACTCTAGTATTGTGGAAGCAACTCCGGCATTCAAGGAACAAATTTGGCCGGCTTATGTGAGAGTGAGAGGAGGATGAGGGTAAGCAGAAAGCATTTTTGGTCTTAGTCAGCTAATAATCTGACAACTAAAATTTTGTTCTATTAAATTAAGTAGCAATATTCTTTTCTCTTGCCATAAAATCACAGTCAATAAACTCTAAGATCAAAATCCAATAACCAAATTCATAGCAAATTAAACAGATTTGGGGTTGTATAACTTCAAATATAAAGAACCCTAATTTCATGTTCCAACTTGAAATTAAAGAAACCAATTATGAATTTCAATTTAGAGATATATCTCGTATGGAAGCAATTGATGGTGTCAATATAGAAAAGATTGTGTTGTCAGAAGAATCATGGTCACCAAAGTATGGAAGCACCGTGAAATGGATCGAAGGACTACCGCAACCGCCTTTTGACCTCTGATTCCCACCCCCTCCCTCGGGCCACAATCAATCAATGGACACACCAAGACCATAGGGATGTCCCTGATGGATATGCATGTCGGTGAGACTCATTTGCTGCCAGTACGTCACCGGACGATGGAGATATGGTCGGGGTCACCGTTTATAGTTGTTTTTATCTTTTACTCGATTCTCGCTCCCTAACAAGCGAACATACCCAGACGACCAAGTAATGACCAATTCAACACACTCATCCACGTGTTTAAACGGACAATTGATGAAGTTTCACAGTAGGTGAATAGAATCGTTTCACAGTAGGTGAATAGAATCCTTTTCCTTGATGAAATAATATACTTCTGTTCTTCTTAAAAATATCTTGTTTAACAGTTTACTTTGTTTGGAAGAAGTTCATTATTAACCATTGCTAGTCTCCTCTCTCTCGCTCTAACTCTAGGCCTCCTCTCTAGCGGCGGGTTTAGTGATAGCAATGACGGCGGCGTCTTTGATGATGATAGCCGTAGCTGGATTTAGGCAGTTGTTGCAGACACCTATTTGCTCTCATCTCCTCTCCTCTCCTGGTTACAGTGGCGCCGTGGGAGGCAGATTCATTATGGGATCTTCGATTCTTTGCATGCGTGGTGGAGGAACCGAGCAGTTGTCATTGTGGCGAGGTCCCATGGTGGCTGGATCCGGCCCCTTTGTGGTGACCGTGGTTGCAAGCCGAATGGTGGTCGGAGCACAATGGAATCTTCAAGTTTCCCTTGTCTTACATTTGGTGGACATGGATTTGTTCTTGCTTTGGGAAGAACATGTCAGGTTTGGAGAGCTGCTTGATTAAGGCCGCGAAGGTTGACGACGGTGGGATAATATCTGACGGCGGTGTCATTGGTTGGGTTGGCAGTGGTTAATTATGGCAGCAATTATACATCTGGGGTCGCTGACATCCATGACATCTTCCGGGTATTGGACAGTGTCAATGGCACTACAGTGACTGACGACGTTGCGGTGGTGACTGCCTGTGTTGCGACGGTGACCGACGATAACATATTTCTGGGTCTAAGTTTTAGACCTAGTTTGCTAAGTTTCCAAAATTGTCTGGGGATTGGGACTCATGTTGGCTAAGTTTTATCTAATTTGAAAATCGAGGTTTCGTATTCATGATTTACAAGAACGGTTTCATTTGAACTTATTTTGTTCTATTGATACATTTAATCTAATTTGGTACCCAAATAATCTCTAAATTAGATGAAACTTTGTAGAATTGATCCGCACATTATGTTTTAGACACTGAATGGTGGAGATGAGAAATAGTGACATGAAAGTGATCCAAATAAGAAACCCCACACTTTAATTTCAATACGGGGCTCCACACTAGATAGGAACTCTGTGTGTGTGTGTCTATATATATATATATATATATATATATATATATATATATATACAGTTCCCTTCTAGATCAGTGTCCCGTTTTGAAATTAAAATGTGGACCGTCTAATTTCTCTTACTTTTAGGTCGCATTTCTACAACTCCAAATTTCAGTGTCTAAAACACGGTATGTAAATCATTTATGCAAAGTTTCATCCAATTCGAAAATCATTTGATATTTGAGCTTTCGAAATTGTGATTTACACGAACGGTTCTGTTTGGACAACTTTTGTTCTGTTGATTTATTTAATCTAATTCAGTACCCAAATGATCTCTAAATTAAATGAAACTGTGCAGGAATGATATACACACTATGTTCTGGACATTGTACGGTTGAGATGTGAAAATGCGACCTAAAGATGAGTAAAATAAGAAGGTCCACACTTTAATTTTAAACCGGGATACCGCTCTGAAAGGGAATTATATAAAATTTCAGCCAATTTGGTTATCATTAAAGCACTCAAACTTGATTAACCAATGGATAAACATAATTCTGTCGAATTTGAACCGTTCATGTTTATAACAGAAAAATGCAGTTTTGAGTGTCTTAGTAATAACTAAATTGGCTGAAATTTTACAGAGATGATCTATACAATAATATTTAAAGACTAGTGGTGGAGATGTGAAAATTCGATTGAAAAGTGAGTGTAAAGTGAAAATCCGCACCGTAAGAATAAATGGGGACGTGTGTAGCAGAGAAAGCCTATACACACACATGCCTTTTCAAATAAGGATCTCCTTACTTTAGTTAAGGTACGGATGTCCTTAATTTGACTCATTTTTTTATCATATATTCTCATTATAGCCGTTCAATATTTAGATATACATGACTTAATCATCTATGCAAATTTTCAGCTAATTTGGTAATCGTTAAGGTATTGAAAATGTAATAAATCAATGAACAAACCGAATCTGTTTATCTTGAACCGTACGTTCTTTTAACTCTAAATCACAGTTTTGAATGCCTTAACGATTATTAATTTTACCGAAAATTTGTAGAGATGATCTTCTAATATATACCTAGATATTGAACAGTTAAGATGAGAAGATGTGATCGAAAGTAGGTCTAATAAGGAAATCCGTACCTTTAGCTAAGGTAATACACACACACACACACACACACACACACACACACACACACACACACACACACACACAAGGCCCTTCAACTAAGGGATCCATTTTTTTGACATAAATGAGGGATGGGGGATTACACCAACTTTTCAATCACAAAATCACATCTCCACCGTTCAATATGTAGTTCTATATGAATAGATCACATCTGCAAATTTTCAGAAATTTTGGTAATCGTTAAGGCATTCAAAACTACGATTTATAATTATAAGCATGAACGGTTCATGTTTGTCAGATTTGGTTCGTTCATTGATTTAATCTTGTTCGACACCTTAACGATCACCAAATTGGCTGAAAATTTGCAGAATTGATCTATATATAAGGACCAACAAACTGAATGGTAGAGATTCAAAAATATAATCGAAAAGTTGGTATAATCCCCTATCCCTCATATATATATAAAAAAAGGGATCCCTTAGTGGAAGAGCCATGTGTGTGTGTATATATATATATATACAGTTCTTATTCAGAGCAAAGCTTCACTTTGAAATTAAAGTGTTAAGTTCCTTATTTGACTCACTTTTTGGTCATATTTCCACATATCCACCGTTCAGTTTGTAGAACCTAATGTATAGATCACTCCTGCCAAGTTTCATTGAATTCAAAGATCATTTGGGTTTTCATAACCGTTATTTACACAAACGATTCTGAATAGACAGATCTATGGTCCGTTCGTCGATTTAATCTAATTCGGTACCTCAACGATCATCAAATTCAATGAAACTTGACATGAGTGATCTATGCATTAGGTTCTACAAACTGAACGGTGGAGATATGAAAATATGACCAAAAAATGAGTCAAATAAGGAAGTTCACACTTTATTTTCAAAGTGAAGCTTCACTTTGAATATGAACTATATATATATATTATATATATATAGGGCCCTTCCAATAAGAGATCCTTTTTTTTGACATATGAGGGATGGGGGATTACACCAACTTTTCGATTATATTTTTGAATCTCTACCGTTCAGTTTGTTGGTCCTTATATATAGATCAATTCTGTAAAATTTCAACCAATTTGGTGATCGTTAAGGTGTCGAACAAGATTAAATCAATGAACGAACCAAATCTGCCAAACCTGAACTGTTCATGCTTATAATTATAAATCGTAGTTTTGAATGCCTTAACGATCACCAAAATTTCTGAAAATTTACAGAAGTGATTTACTCATATAGAACTACATATTGAATGGTGGAGATGTGATTTTGTGATCGAAAAATTGGTGTAATCCCTCATCCCTCATATATGTCCAAAAAAGGGATCCCTCATTGGAAGGGCCCTATATATATATATATATATACAGTCCCTATTTAAAGCGAAGGTTCGCTCTGAAATTAACGTGCGAAGGTCCTTATTTGACTCACTTTTCGGTTATATTTTTCGATCGTACCCGGTCAGTATCTGGATACATATCATATGATCATCCTTACAAAGTTTCATCCAGTTTGGTGATTGTTTGCACACCGAATCAGATAAAATAAATCAATAGAACAAAATCTGTCCAAGTAGAACTGTTGGAGTAAATCATGATTATGGAGGCTTAAACGGTCACCAAACTGGATGAAACTTTGTAAGGATGATCATATGATATGTATCCAGATACTGACCGGGTACGATCGAAAAATATGACCGAAAAATGAGTCAAATAAAGATCTTCGCACGTTAATTACAGAGCGAAACTTCGTGGATATATATATATATATATATATATATATATATATATATAGACACACACAGAAAGGCATGTTGGGAACGCGCAAAGGAGATTAAGGAATTATTCATAACGTACGTAAGGGTAGTGCAAAGGAGAAACAACTTTCTTACTTTGGAAGAGAAAAGTAAAATCTTCCCTAAGAAATATCAAAAGAGCACTACTTTTCATGGTTTGTGATTCGTTTTGTAAAAGAATAACTTTTCTTTCTTTAATTTTCGTTTACCCAACATTCTCATCTTTCGAAAGCATGGGAAAGTTGTGGTATGAGGGTTCAAAATAAGCAACTAAAACAAAAAGTTAAAAATATAAAGGGAAAGGATTAAGAAAAAAAAGAAGAAAAAGGATAAGCATCTCTTCTTTAAGCCTCAAGGATGTTGCTACTTTAGAATCATAAAAAGATCATTATCTTGACGACTTTAACTTAAAACCCTAAGCATAAGTAGGGAATTTGTCGCTTATGGCTCTTGGAGGAGATTAGGGTTTATTTAGACATAATACACATTATGTGGTGAGCAGATGAGGAGTGGCCCTTTGGGGCTGCTGAGCTCTCACTCTTTTTTCGCTTGTTTGAACCAAATCCAACTCAATATTATTATACTTGCTTTTATTTCAAAATGATCTTCAATTTGTAACTCTTTTTCCCAAACTTAAAAGGAAGAAGCCTCCATCTTCAATATTTAGACTGCTTTTTTTCTTTTTCTTTTTCAATCTCCAATTCTCCATTTTCCAGTTTGGCATTTGCTTTCTTTCTCCTGTCTTCCAACTCGATCAGCTTCTTCCAAATAATCTCTCATAAGGTATGGAATAGATTCTAGTGTGTTTTGAAGATTTATATATGCATGGGAGTATGACACTTGAAATACGTATAAATTAGAGCTAAAACAATGCCCACTAGTCCTAATTTTAAAAATTTTATTCATACTAACAAAATCAGATTTTAAAATTCCCAAAAACCAACTTAAACAGCAGAAAGACAATTATACCCTTAATGAATTAAATAAACTACAATAGATCATTATAAATATAAAATAAAGTTTCTATGACCGGATTCTCACGACCAATGATGTTGACCGGCTCAGACGAAAGCTAGGGGATCTACTGGAGGCAGTAGGAGGTCTGTCTAGGGATCTACTAGAGTAGTAGGAGGGTCTACTGGGGGCAGTAGGGGGTATATTGGGAGTAGTAAGAGGTCTGTCTAGGGGTCTACTAAGGGCAGTATGAGGGTCTACTGGCGACAGTAGGGGGGTTTACTGGAGGCAGTAGGAGATCTGTCCAAGGGTCTATTGGGGGCAGTAGGGGGGTCTACTGAGGGCAGTAGGAGGTCTTTCCAGGACCACCTACTAGGGGCAGTAGGAGAGTCTACTGGGGGCAGTAGGAGGGTCTACCTGGCTCCAGCGACCGTTGACCGGACTCCGTGGGCCATTGTGCTTTAGTCACTTCTAACAAGTCTCTATTAAGGTCAGTAGGATCTCCTACTGAGGAGAGTATGACTACCTATTGAGGCAGTAGGACCTCCTACTGGGGGCAGTAGGACCTCCTACTAGGGTCAGTAGGGGCAGTAGGACCACCTACTAGGGGTAATAGGACCACATACTGAGAGTAGTATGGGGGTTCGTCGGGGGTTGTATTGGGGGCAGTAGGAGGTCCTACTAGGGGCAGTATGACCTCCTACTAGGGGCAGTATGACCTCCTACTGAGGACAGTAAGACCTCGTACTAGGGGCAGTATGACCTCCTACTGAGATCAGTAGGACCTCGTACTAGGGGCAGTAGGACATCCTACTAGGGTTAGTAAGGGCAGTATGACCTCTTACTAGGGGTAGTAGGGGCATTATGACCTCCTACTAGGGGTAGTATGACCTCCTACTAAGATCAGTAGGACCTCCTACTAGGGGCAGTAGAACATCCTACTAGGGTCAGTAAGGGCAGTATGACTTCCTACTAGGGGCAGTAGGACCTCCTACTGGGGTCAGTAAGACTTCCTACTGGGGTCAGTATGACCTCCTACTGGGGGCAGTATGACCTCCTATTGAGATTAGTAGGACCTCCTACTAGGGGCAGTAGGACATCCTACTAGGGTCAGTAAGGGCAGTAGGACCTCCTACTGGGGGCAGTAGGACCTCCTACTAGGGGTAGTATGAGGGTCTATTAGGGGCAGTATGATGATCTATTGAGGGCAATATGAGGGTCTATTGAGAGCAGTAGGAGGTCTGTCGAAGGCAATAAGGGGTATGAATAATCATTTACAAACATAAATCTCAATCTATCGATATTGAATTGATTCACCAAAAGTTTAAATTGAAGGAAAAAAAAAGAAAGCCAATGTAATATAAAAAAGCTACTAGTTCCAGTACCAGTAGCCTCAAACATATATTCATAACTACCAAGTTCATATCATCATCTATAAACAAATTACACATTATTAAGAGCATGCTTAACACCCAGCTATATCTCCTAACAACTATTGTTAGGAAGGTAAATACAACTTCTATCCACATCGACAAATATCATCTGAAGGTACCAATTTGCCGCCTCCACTTATGAGATCATTGCAATATCTTGGCATATATTCTCCTCATTACCCCAACCATACAGATTCCTTCCTTTGTCACAAAGAACATCCAATAAGGAATTGCATATTCACTTCATCACCCACATGGTCAATAACATTGCAGTAAATTAAGCCTCAACCTCGCAATACCTATAATCACATTTCAACACAAATAACCCTTCACTTTTAATAGAGAGTGTATAGAAACCCTAAACACGTACAATTTTAGATGTCAAATCCAACACCAATTTCCCTCACCTATACTAAAAAAAGCACACCACGTACACTGCTCCACCTACATCCTCATTGAAAAAATATATATATACACAAACAACAATCCAAAAAAGAAAAATAACATCCACTACCAGGACAAGCACTTTAGCCGACGAAGTAGTTTCGTCGGCCTGTTAGATTAATTTGTCGGTTAAGATCTTAGCCGACGAGCATTCGTCGGCTATAGTTTCATCGGGAAAGGGTCGTCGGCGATGACTTTAGCCGACGAAACTAGAAGACGTCGTCGGCTATTGTCCCAGCAATAGCCGACGACAGAAGACGTCGTCGGCTTGTTTCCTAGACTTTAGCCGACGACAGAAGACGTCGTCGGCTAGTGTCTCAGACTTTAGCCAACGAATATATTAAAATGTTTCGTCGGCCGTAGTCTGAGACTTTAGCCGACGAAACACTTAATATATTCGTCGGCTATAGTATGTAATAAAATAAAATAAAATAACTAAAGCTGACGAAATATAGTCTGTTTCGTCGGCTGTATAAGGGTTTAGCCGACGAACCATTCCATAATTCATCAGCTAAACCTTATAAAAAAAAATTAAAAATACTATAACCGAAGAATTATGGCGTTTTTCCTGGTTATAAGTCTATTCCAGTAAAAAAAAAAAACCAGAAATTTCTAAATTTCTAAATTTCCATTCCAAGCAAGCTGCAAAATACACCAAAACAATTCCATATAACCAACAACAAGCACATAAAAGTGATAAAACTATATAATTCATCAACTACAAAAAATCTAGATCGTCTAAATTAATATCCGCTTCTGGGGGTTGCTGCGGAGGTTGCGGCGGCTGGGGGTAACGGTATAGCTGGAAGTCCCTGAAGCTGGGCAGCTATAAAGTCCTGCATGTACTGAAACATCTACCACTGCTGGGCCTGCTGGATGGCATATATCTCGGCAGAATAGGCTACCTGCGCGGCATTATAAGCAACCTGAGCAGCTTGTTGTTCCCGTAGTCTCTGAACTTCCGACTCTAGCTGAGTCGTCTTGGTGGTCGTGGTCCTGCTGCTGGTCCAGGCTGCCTTTCGTTGAAATCCTAGAGTGGTCTTCATGACCCCCTCGCCCTTCTTTCCTAGACCCCGACAGTAGAAGTTGTTTGCTCGCGGTGGGAAGGCTGTGCCCATGATCCTCGCCCCAACCATCGGATCTGAAGTGTCGATCCGGGACATGGCTTCGGACATCTCTTCCTCCTGCGTGTCCGGCCATGTCTCCCTCACTATAGCACTCATCACCTCGTCACTAACCTCCCTCACCTTCGCCTAATTGGATAGGAAAAAAATTATTAATTAACATTTTGACATATATATAAGTAAAATTAAAAATTTAAAAACGTAAGATGACTTATAATATCTTCTTGGGCGTCAGGATATGCCTTCTCGTATGTATAGACGGACCGATTGACTTCTGAATGTTCTCTGGCCGCCTCGTCCATAAAGACAGCGAACGGTCTAGAACCGGCATGATGGTTCCCTGTGTTGCGGTGCCGGTTCTGAGCGTTCGCCCAGAAAACGGCCTTGAAAGAAAAAAATAAACTATTAGTAAAATATTTAAAAACGCACGTACTTAATAACAAATTAACTAATTAATTTTTTTAATACCTGTTTACTAGGGTTGTTGAATTCTGATGTCAGAAGCCAACGCCACTCGTACTCCCTGTACTAGAACTCAGCAGGGGTACCAGAACGTGTGTTCCCGTGTGTAATCTAGTGGGTCCGCAACTCGTTCTTCCACTCCTTGTACCTACAGATACAACAAAAATATTAGAAATATTATTAATATCACATACAATTTTAATTTTTCATTAACTTCCCAACGTACATTCCCCCATGCACAATGTCCGCCCAGCTGTTCTTCAGGTGCTCGGGAACGACAAACCACATCTGCATTTAACCGTTTATTAGTTTAGTTTTTCGAGAAATCAACAATGTAATACATAATATTATTGAGGCATTTTGTAAACTCACCGACATCGCGTTGTGGACCATGTCCTTAACCTCCTGCGGGACCTCGCCCCAGTCTGACCACAACATAGGGACTCTATCCCTAATGAGCGCTCCCACGCGGCCGGAGTACGTCCTCGACTTCTCGCCCGATACTATGTCGCCATCCCCGGCAGTACCGATGACGATCCTCCCTGAGGTACTGACGGTCTTCTCGAGAGCATTCCTTGTGACGAGGCCTCTCTTTTTCTTTGCCGGCTTCGCTCTGACGATGCCTATCACATGATAAACCAAATTGATTATTAAAATCGGAGACCCTTTATTATTAATTATAAGAAAACAAATTATTCATCTTTCATTACCTGAGGGCGATGCGGCGGACGCGACGGATTCCGTCTCTGTCGCCGATGATGATACCCTTGCGGAATAAGAGGCGTATCAAAAGACATGAATCGGTACGCCGCTGATGGAGCCATTGGCGGGGGCAGTGGATAAATCGGCGTCCCTGAGTCATCGACTGCAGGTAAGGCCGGTATCATCCGCGGAAGGAACAGATGAGGCGGCGGCATCTGTACCCCAGATGACCCACCATCTAAAGCAGTAGGACTCGGAGTGGGTGTCCGGTGTATCTCAGGCATACGGGGTGCAAACACCTCCGTCTGGGTCTAAGCCCACAGCTGCCTCGAGGAACGAGAGACGCCCGGCTGCCTCGATGAAGGGGGCACCTTCGGCTGCCTCTACGTCGTCTCCAGAAGGGCCGCAAGTTTGGCTGTCATGAGGCCCCGAAACGACGTTTGAGGGTTGCTAGAGGTTTCCTCAGACGATTTGGACTTTTGGCCCTTCGAACCCTTCGTCGATCTAAAATTACCGCTCATCCTGTTTAAAATATTAATTTGAATCAAGGCTGAGGCATGGGCGGATACACTCATTCAATGTTGCTCGTTAATTCAAGGCTGAGGCAACATTGAAAAAGTAAAAATTCAATCTTATCCTTCTCAAATTTAAGGCTCTAGATTATTTTGTCTTTAATCTATAAAAAATATTGTTGAAACCATTTTTTTTTCATTATGTTCATGCTTAAATTTAAACACTTAATATAATGTGAAATATATATATATTTTTGAAATTATACTTGTTCAAAAATATGAATTCAATTAATCTCCTAAACATAAAATATGAGTTCAAAAATATTGGGTTACCCATATGAATTCATGATCATAACAGTAAAATGAGAGATTGTATGGTAAAAAAAACAGAGGTGAAAATCAATTCGAAATCAAAAGTAAAAAAGAACAAAAAAAAGCTAACCTTGGAGGCACACCGGGAGCTGGAGAATTTGGGAGAGGGAGAGGAGGCGGAGGAGGCAGCCGAGAGAGGGAGAGGAGGCGGAGGAGGCAGCCGGGAGAGGGAGAGGAGGCGGAGGAGGTAGCCGGAGATCGGGAGAGGGAGAGGAGGCGGAGGAGGCAGACCGGGAGAGGGAGAGCGACCGGGAGACCTAGAGAGGGAGGCGGAGGAGGCTAGGGTTTTTGAAACGCGGTGTGGAGGCTGTCGAGCGCTGAGTCTTCGTCTGTATACCGTGTAACTTTAGGCGATGAAATTTTTACTTCGTCGGCTAAACCTCTAAATTCGTCGGCTAAACCTTTGAAATTCGTCGGCTTATCTTTGAAATTCGTCAGCTTACCTTTGAAATTCGTCGGCTAAACTTTGAAATTCGTCGGCTTATCTTTGAAATTCGTCGGCTTACCTTTGAAATTCGTCGGCTTAAGTACTTTTATACATTCGGCACCTTGTGATTGTGATGATCAAACTTGAGAAACAAAAATCCCACCGTCAGATCTGACCATCATGATAAAATACATGTATAGGAAAAAATTCAACTTGATCCGACAAGGTTAAGGGTTCAATCCAGACGGTCAATTCCGTAAGTCAAACCCCTAAACGCACGAAAAAGGTCATTAGATAGTCTAAATTACGTATTTTGCCCGGACCTTTAACTGAAGTTTCAAATCAATGAGACGCGACAAGTCATATAAAAATTTTACAGAAAATAACTACTGAAGATAGGGCTACCCATAAGGATAAAGAATGAAAATTGCATTGACCGTAACTATCGGCACCGAGACTTTACCAGAATACCATGATTTTCAACCGTAGACGTATTTCACCATTCTGACCATATCTTATTTCAGACTTTTTTGCGTTTGAAGGTTCTATGTATAGTTTGTTTTTAAAACGGAACATTTACTTAAACACTTGGTAAACAAGTTATACAACATTAGTAGGCATGTTGTGATTGTGATGATCAAACTTGAGAAACGAAAATCCAACTTGATCCGACAAGGTTAAGGGCTCGATCCGGACGGTCAATCCCGTAAGTCAAACCCCTAAACGCACGAAAAAGGTCATTAGATAGTCTAAATTACGTATTTTGCCCGGACCTTTAACTGAAGTTTCAAATCAATGAGACGCGACAAGTCATATAAAAATTTTACAGAAAATAACTACTGAAGATAGGGCTACCCATAAGGATAAAGAATGAAAATTGCATTGACCGTAACTATCGGCACCGAGACTTTACCAGAATACCATGATTTTCAACCGTAGACGTATTTCACCATTCTGACCATATCTTATTTCACGACTTTTTTGCGTTTGAAGGTTCTATGTATAGTTTGTTTTTAAAACGGAACATTTACTTAAACACTTGGTAAACAAGTTATACAACATTAGTAGGCATGTTGTGATTGTGATGATCAAACTTGAGAAACGAAAATCCAACTTGATCCGACAAGGTTAGGGCTCGATCCGGACGGTCAATCCCGTAAGTCAAACCCCTAGACGCTCGGAAAAGGTCATTGGACCGTCTAAATTACGTATTTTTCCCGAACCTTCAACTGAAAATAGTTTCAAACCGATGAGACGCAACAAGTCGTATAAAAATTTTAGGGTTTAGGGTTTAGGGTTTAGCCGACAAAATATTAGGGTATTTGTCGGCTAACCGCATCTTAGCTGACTAATTATTACTTATTTCGTCGGGTAAGATGGTTTTAGCCGACGAAATATACCACAATTCGTTGGCTTAAACAATCTTAGCTGACGAATTATAGTATATTCCGACGAATTATACCACAAACCGTTGGAAATCAAGCAGTTTGTTGTACTTGTCATTACCAGTAGTGTTGACAGCTCTAGGGAAGGGCTGCACCGGGTCAGACATATACTGTCCTTGAGCGCATACACCGCTCTCATAAGAAAACATGTCGTTGATAAAGGCCGTTGTTGGATCGTTGGATGTACTGCCCATCTCAGAAAATTGCCCATGATCATGCGGACCCCCTGATGATGTTTCACCGTGATATAACCAACATGTGTACTTCTCCCAAAACCCGTTACTCTTCATGTGTTGCCATACTTTGTCATTCGCAAATCGATGCATATCGTTGCGACACTGACATTTCGTGCACGGGCAATAGAAAATTGTATTCCCGTTAGCATTAGCCAGCGCATATTCCAGAAAACTCATAACTCCTTTACCATATCTTTTGTCTCATTTTGGAAGCGAAATCCAACTATTATCCATATATTGAAAATATAACAAAATATATATGTATAACGCTAGTTATTATTAATTAAATTCCATGCCATATATAAAATCTCAATTCATTTAGTATATATTCTACGTACTACAACTAATTAATAACAAATTAATTAACACACACACATATATATATATATACTTATAATTACATAACAATATTATATATATATCTACATCATCACAAAATCATCATCAACAACTTCATACCATCAACACAATATTTTAAATTAATTAACACACACACACACACACACAAACACACATATATATATATATATATCTACTACTTATGAACAACTTCATATATATTATATCAAATCAGCAACCAAATCGATCAACACACACACATATATATATATATATACATCCAACGTATTAAAATCAATCAACTCATAACAATATTATATATCAACATCATCACAAAATCATCATCGATCAACTCATATATATCATCAACAACTTCATACCATCAACACAATATTATTATAAATTAATTAACATATATATATATATATCTACTATTTATTAACAACAACTTCATATATATTATCAAATCATCAACCAAATCGATCAACATATATATATATACATCCAACGTACTCAAAATCGATCAACTTAATCACATTCAAAATTGATCAACTCAAATAAAACTCAAAATCAACATATATACACATATACGTACCTATATATAGCTCCACAAACTAATTATGGACAGATTTCGACAATACCCAACTTTTTCTCCAATTTTTTCTTCTCCCGTTTTTTTTCCCAGATGAGCTGCTGTCCAGATCTGCAAATATAAAACATTTTAGCCGACGACATTTTAATTTCGTCGGCTAAACTTTTAAAAATTTCGTCGGCTAAAGTTCACAGACCATAGCCGATGAAAATTTAAATTAGCCGACGAAGAAAAATTTTGTCGGCCTGATTTTTTTATTTTAGTCGGTTAAAGCTTTTTTCTGGTAGTGATCTGAGCAAAAGCTTGCGACTAATTGATCTTGTTCCTTGCCCTTATGCTCCCTCCCTTGCCCTTCTTCTCTCCCTGCCAAATTACACCTCCTAAATTTCATTCTGATTCCTTCCCAACCACAAAACAATAATAAAAAAAAAATTGCAAAAATTAGAAAAAAACTAAACTTGCATGATTCTCTTCATCATTGTCTTCAATCTCATCGTCGTCGTCGGGATTAGAGAGAGAATGCAACATTCTCGTTAGGATCGGAGAGAAGGCAACGTCTTCATCGTCACCGAGATTGGAGAGAGAGAGAGAGAGGTCGACGAGATCTCTTTTCTCTCAAATCGTCATTTTCCGGCCATAGATCGACAATGAAAAGAGATAATGAGGCTGTTGTGCCGCAAGACGCCGGCGACTCCCCATCATATGCCGCCGTGTTCTGGTTCTGCACAGCCAGCTCGTGGTCAGCCTCCGACGCCATCAAGAAGTCCACGTCCATTTCTCTTAGCCTTGATTAGATACGTGGCTTCAGATCTTGAATCAGAGTCATTGGAGAGAGAGAGAGAGAGAGAGAGAGAGAGTCAGATGAATTTGAGAGAAAGACAGATCTGAGGGATGCGGGAGAGAGATAAGAGAGAGGGTAGTATCGTTAACAAAAATAGAGAAAACTGAAAATTTGGGTCAGTGGGCTTAAAACATTTAGAGTGTATATGGTTAGTGGGAATTTTGAAATCTTATTTTGTTGATGGGAAAATATTCTTCAAACTTAGGGCTAATAGGAATTTTTTCTAAATTTTATACTTTCGGAGAAACACTCGATTTTCATCATGTCAATTTTTAATGATATCTACGAGTTATTATATAAATGCATATATATGACCGATCGTGTAGAGTCTAAGGAAAATATGTAATTAAATGAAAAGTGTAAACACACAAACGATTTTAGGTGCAAAGTTTAGAGAGATAACCCCCAAGAGGGAAAGTTCCATTTTAGTAATGTAGAACTATATATTCATTGTGATGGCAACAACTGGTATTAGCAATTACGTAAACGGTCGTGCATCGATCCGGTGAATTCTTAAGCCTTAAGATATATAAATAAAGTTGATTATAGATCACTCAAAGAACATTTTGACCACAAAAGAACATTTTGCAAGCACAGGCCACCAAACCACAGAATATGAGAAAGAATATGTAAAAATTACATTTTGAAAAGAGTCACCCGATGTATTGAATTTGATAATTTAGAAACTGGTTGTTTGAGAGATAACTATCTGTAATGTATTGTATTTGATTTACTTTCGTATAAAAAAAAACATTTTGACCAATTATATGCTGATTTTGTGAATGATCGAACAGTTTTCTCTTTTCAACATGCAAACTAATTTGCTGTATATGTGATGTAAATTACGTTGGTACTGATTCAGAATACACTAATTTATTTTAATAATTAGATGTAAGGTATAATTGGAATCTAAATGTTTTCCCTCAAAAGAAGGAAGCAAGATAAAGCAGAATCTTTATTAGAAAGAAAATTAAACAAAGAAATTATAATTAATTGCAGAAAGGGGGTGTCCCTTTTGATCGGAAAAACAAAGTTGATCTCTTTTTTTTCACTTCCTGTATGAAGCTGCCATTTAACCCTTCCTACAGATCGACTAACTTTGATCATTCTGCGATTCATCTTTTTGTACGGCAACAGATGGATTTCATCAACTTCAATTTAATCTTCTTTTTTCTACTGTTGGACTTGGACTAGACTCTTAAGTATTGGAAAGCACCGATTCGATAATATTGATTAATATGTGCATATATGCCCACTCATAAACACATGGAGCGCATCTGTAAGCCAATTCTGGGATCATTTGAATCTGCTTTTCAAATAATGGGTTACTATTTTGAGAACCTGGATAAATAATGGAGGTTGTTGTCACCCGTTTATAACCGAGTAAGTTGAACTGTATAAAGCTGTCAATGAATAGCTTAGGCTGCTTAGTGGAACAGAAATTAACAATGGTAGCTAGCAGATCACCTCCATCTTCAAGGAGTCTGAGAAAGAGAGAGCCTCAGTTAAAGGCTCACGCTTTGATTGGGCAAAGACCGCGCGATCGACAAGTGAATCAGTAAACTCAAGTATTTTCGTCTATGTATTCCGTCTCAGTTAAAGGCTCTTAATTAGCTGCATGTGATTTCATGCACTGTTAACGAGCACGTACGTGAGGCTTAATTAGGACACGCCCCATTCCCATTGTTGATATTAATTTGATTGATTAAAGTTAATTAAGCGGGTTTGAGCCCAATCTATTCTCCAGTAAGCTCGGGTTTAACCGAGAGAGTACTCTTCCTGGTTCAACAAGGACGGAACAAGGAATTTAAAACACTCTGGGCTAAATATATCATATAAATTTTTTATTTCTTGACAAAATCGGCGAAATGTTTTCTTTATCAAAAATATGAGAAAAGAATTTTGGAAATTTTTTTTGGGCAAACTGTACCAATAGTCCAATATGGCATTCCTTTTTTGTTCAAGAAACGAGTCAACTATAGTAAATTATGGAATTGTCTAGGTATAACTGAAATTTTCATATAAAACACAATGTTTGGGTGTACTAGTTTGATTGGATGAAAATAGTTCTATGGGCCAGAGAGAGGAGAAATTTTTCTGTCCTCCATGAGGACCACCTCACCATGACATTTGGTCCTCCTTGCCAATACAAAATCGACAGGTGGCTTTTTTTAACTAACTCAATTTAGGATAATTTTACCGTGTGGTAAAAATTCTATTAAATGCCAAACAAAAAAAATCTCTCTCCGTCAGCTACTGCCGTTAACCTCATCCAACAAAACCCAGAACCTGTGACTTTTATCTTTTTCTCCAAATCTCTCGCTCTCATCCTCGAGACCAGACTCCGACTCTCTCCCTTACGTGAAGTAACACTACCAGGACAAGTACTTTAGCCGACGAAAAATTTTCGTCAGCCTGTTAGCTTAATTCGTCGGCTAAGATATTAGCCGACGAGACTTCGTTGGCTATAGTGTCGTCGGTAAAGGGTCGTCGGTACTTACTTTAGCCGACAAAACCATGTCCCGTCGTCGGCTATTGTCCCATAGCTAGCCGACCACAGAAGACGTCGTCGGCTAGTCTCTCAGACTTTAGCAGACGAGTCTTACAGACTTTAGCCGACGAAACAACTCGTCGGCTTAAACTAAGAAATAGCCGACGAAAACACTCGTCGGCTTAAGCTAAGGGAAAAGCCGACGAGTTGTTTCGTCGGCTTTAGTAAGAGACTAGCCGACGAGTTATTTCGTCGGCTTGTCTCTCATTATAGCCGACGAAACAACTCGTCGGCTTTTCTCCTTAAGCCAACGAAAAGCTTAATATATTCGTCGGCTATAGTATGTAATAAAAAAATAAAAATAACTGAAGCCGACGAAAAAGACCGTATTTCGTCGGCTTTTAATGGTTTATCACATGAGGTACCGACGAAAATGACAATCCTCCCTGAGGTACCGACGATCTTCTCGAGAGCCTTCCCTGTGACGGGGCCTCTCTTCTTTTTTACCGGCTTCGCTCTGACGGTGCCTATGACATGATAAACCAATTGATTATTAAAATTCGACCATTATAATGTAGTAAATCATTCATCTTTCATTACCTGAGGGCGATGCGGCGGACGCGACGGATTCCGTCTCCGATGATGATACCTTCGCGAAAATAAGAGGCGTATCAAAAGGCACGACCGGTACGCCACTGATGGAGCCACTGGCGGGGGCAGTGGATAAATCGGTGTCCCTGAGTCATCGACTCTAGGTAAGGCCGGTATCATCCGCGGAAGGAATAGGTGAGGCGGCGGCATCTGTACCCCAGATGACCCACTATCCGAAGATGCATGTACTGGAGTGGGCGCCCGGTGTATCTCAGGTATACGGGGTGCAGGCACCTCCGTCTGGGGCTGAGCAAACCACTGCCTCGAGGATTGAGGGAAGCCCCGCTGCCTCGATGAAGGGGCACCTCCGGCTGCCTCTGTGCCGTCTGCATAAGGCTCGCATGTCTAGCTATCATGCGGCCCTGAAACAACGTCTGAGGGTTGCTAGAGGTTCCCTCAGACGATTCAGACCTTTGGCCCTTCGAACCCTTCGTCGATCTAATATTACCCTCATCCTGTTTAAAATATTAATTTGAATCAAGGCCACAAAATCAAAAAATAACCACTCATTCAATTAGTCAACAAAAAAAAAATATATACACTTCCTAAATATATATTTTCACTTCCTAAATACAATATACACTTCATAAATAAAAATATACACTTCCTAACAACACCACAACATTGCAATTGACCGGAAAATCAAAACAAACACAAAATACAAAACAAATATATATATTTCCTAAATACTAAATACAAATATACACTTATTAAATAAAAATATACACTTTCTAAATACAAATATACACTTCCTAACAACACCACAATATTGCAATTGACCAGAAAATAAAAGCAAACACAAAATAAAACTAAAGCTCAGAAATGTACTCGAGGAGGAGGAGGGAGGACCGGAGCAGCAGGAGGAGGAGGCCGGAGCAGGAGAAGGTGCACTGTCGGAGCAGGAGGAGGAGGCCGGCTGGACAGGGAGAGGGAGCGGAGGCGGAGGCAGAGACCGGAGAGGGAGAGGGAGCGGAGGCGGAGACCGGGAGTGGGAGAGGAGGCTAGGGCCAGGAGAGGGAGAGGGAGTGGAGGCGGAGACCGGAGAGGGAGAAGGAGAGGAGGCGGAGACCGAGAGTGGGAGAGGGAGAGGGCGGTGACCGGGAGAGGGAGCGGAGGCGGAGGAGGGGAAATTCGGAGAGGGAGAGGCGGCGGAGGCAGAGGCTAGGGCTTTCAACCAGACGAGCGCTGGGTTTAAGTCAAACCCCTAAACGCACGGAAAAAGTCATTGGACCGTCTAAATTTCGTATTTTGGCCGGACCTTTAACTGAAAATATTTTCAAACCGATGAGACGCAACAAGTCGTATAAAAATTTTACGCAAAATAACCACCGAAGATACGGCTACTCATAGGGAGAAAGAATGAAAAATTCCATTGACCGCAACTATCGGCACCGACACTTTACCGAAATACTGTGATTTTTCAATCGTGGACATATTTACCATTATGGTCATATCTTATTTCACGACTTTTTTGCGTTTGAAGGATTTACGTATAGTTTGTTTTGAAACACAACATTTACTTAACACTTGGTAATTAAGTTATACAACATTAGTAGGCATGTTGTGGTTATGATGATCAAACTTGAGAAACGGAAATCCGACGGTCAGATCTGACAATCATGATAAAATACATGTATGGGAAAAATTCAACTTGATCCAACAAGGTTAAGTGCTCGATCCGAACGGTCAATCCGTTAAGTCCAACCACTAAACGCACGGAAAAGGTCGTTGGACCGTCTAAATTTCGTATTTTGGCCGGACCTTCAACTGAAAATATTTTCAAACCGATGAGACGCAACAAGTCGTATAAAAATTTTACGCAAAATAACCACCGAAGATACGGCTATAGTATGTAACAGAAAAAGTTTAGGGTTTAGCCGACGAATACCCTAATACATTCGTCGACTATAGTATGTAATAAAAAAATTAAAAATTCATAAAGCCGATGTAATATTAGGGTATTCGTCGGCTTAGATGGTTTTAGCCGATGAATTACATTAGAAATCGTCAGCTAAGATGGTTTTAGCCGACGACTTCCATTTCAATTTGTCGGCTATAAGTCCTTTTAGCCGACGACTTCTAGTATTCTTCGTCGGCTATAAGTCCTTTAAGCCGACGACTTCTAGTATTATTCGTCGGCTTTAAGTCATTTTAGCCGACGACATATAATATAATTCGTCGGCTAAGATGGTTTAGGCCGACGAATTATTTTGTATTTCGTCGGCTTAAGTAAAAACGTACATACCCTAAAACAGAAGGTTTAAATCATACTAATTTCCTGTTCATATATCACCAAAATTCATATAAAATAACAGAAATATGAATAATTTATATGTAAACTATAAATTAAGGTAATACAATCTTTTTTATTACAAATTAATGTATTACATCATCTAAATTAAAACAAATTAAGGCTCGTAATCGGAATCATCCGATGAGTCTTCTTCGGTGTCAGAATTAATTTCTGGTAATCTATGCATTTCCTCATCGCCAGAGTCTTCGTCTGTTTCTTGATTTGGATCAACATCAATAAGCCTTGGCTCTTCATCACGAATTCGCACCGAACGACCCGCTTTAAAATTATTAAGGCGAACGGTAGAGGAGTTAGGAATACCTATTACGTTGGGCTCTTGATACGCAACATCTTCTTTCTGGTCTTCGGCCTCTCCAAGTGTAGCCGCCCGATAAATGTTTCGAGGATGCATAAGGTTGACTACTTTCCACGCGTCACCCTTAGCAAGGTCATCAAGATAAAACACTTGTTTTACCGATGTGGCAAAAACGAACGGGTCATGTTCGTAAGAACTTGTAGCAGTGTTCACCGATAATATTCCGTACTGATCGGTCTTCATGCTCTGCGGGCTAGTATCAAACCATCTACACTTGAAGAGGTGCACTGTCACTTCCCGTGTGCATAACTTCTGGAAGAATCTTGCCAACGCTACTAACGGCTTCACAACCTGACGGGGAAGGAACGGTCGAATGAAAACAGGAAGAGACGTTGTAGCAGGATATGACAGTCATGACTCTTCAACCCGTATATCTTATTGTCCCGGAAGTTCACACACCGGGCTATATTTCCTGCATAGCTTGAAGGATACTTCACACAACTCATCCACCTGAAAATTAAGTTCTTCTGGTCAGACTTCACGGTGTAAGGAGCTTGAGGCATTTTTTTCTTCCCTTCTTTCAACCACAGATGTCTTATTAATTGCATTTTTTTAGATCAATGCGTGCCTTAGGACCGTCTTTCGTCTTCCCCTCCAAGTTCAGCACTGTGCCCACCACACTGTCGCAAACATTCTTTTCTATGTGCATCACATCTAGGTAGTGCCTGATCAACAACTTACTCCAGTATGGGAGTTCCCAGAATATGCTCTTATGTGTCCAGAATTTGTACCTGTCGGTCTTTCAGGTATTGCTGAGCTACCGAAAATCGTACTCATTAAGCACTGCTAAAATTTCTTCTCCCGTCCATCTTCTGGGAGGCACAGCGTGTTCTACGGTCCCATCAAATGCCTTGTCATCGAACCGCCATTCGTGATTATATGGAAGGAAAGCACGGTGACCCAATCTGCATATTTTGTTGCAATGACTGCTGCTCCCCTCATCGCTAAGACACTCTGGACAAGCCTTGTATCCCCTAACAACGTTGCCCGACAACATCCCACGGGCAGAAAAATGACTGATGGTACCAACAACCATGACATGCATCTGGAACATCTTGTGCATGTACTTGTCATAAGTGGGATGACCAACTTCCCACAAAAACTGAAGCTCTTCAATCAAAGGTCTCAAATACACATCGAGACACTTCCCTGGATAACCGGGCCCCGGAATCAACAAACTCAATATATTGTATTCCTTCTTCATGCACATCCATGGAGGAAGGTTGTACGGTACCAAAATCACCGGCCAAACACTGTATTGAAGACTCATGTTGCCAAAAGGGTTGAACCCATCGGATTAGAGCCCCAGCCTCACATTTCGGACCTCTGACGCAAAATGAGGAAACTCACTGTCTATATGCTTCCAAGCCTCTCCGTCAGCAGGGTGTATAAGGGTATCTTCGTCATGCAATTCTCTATCAGCGTGCCATCTCATAGCTTTGGCCGTGTGTGAAGACATGTACAACCGCTCCAGCCTATCCCTCAACGGGAAATACCGAAGTACCTTCACAGGTCTCTTATTGCCTGCAGGAGTCAGCTTATACCTGTCGTGTGACATACCGGACATTCGTCAAGGCCACCAAGGTCATTCCCTTCTGGATCTTTACCCCAGAAGAGAACGCAGTCATATCTGCATGCATGGATCTTGATGTAGGAAAGCCCAAGATCTTTCATGATACATCGGACCTTATGATGAGTGGTAGGAAGACGATGACAGTGGGGCAACATCGAAGCAGTGTACTGTAGATAATTATCAACAGCCTTCACGGTCGATTTTGTCTCAACCTTAATCTTCATTACGTCCATCACACTTTCAAGAACGGTCTTCTGACAACCGGGGTACACAGGAGTCTGTTGGAAAACAAGCAGTTTGTTGTATTTTTCAATACCAGCAGTGTTGACAGCTCTAGGGAAGGGCTGCACCGGGTCAGGCATATACTGTCCTTGAGCGCATACACCGCTCTCATAAGGAAACGTGTCGTTGATGAATGTCGTTGTTGGATCGTTAGATGTACTGCCTGTCTCATAAAATTGGCCATGATCATGCGGACCCCCTGATGATGTTTCACCGTGATATAACCAACATGTGTACTTCTCCCAAAACCCGTTACTCCTCAGGTGCTGCCATACTTTGTCAATGGGAAATCGATACATATCGCTGCGACACTGACATTTCGTGCACGGGCAATAGAAAATTGTATTCCCGTTAGCATTAGCCAGCGCATATTCCATAAAACTCATAACTCCTGCACCATATCTTTTGTCCCATTTTGGAAGCGAAATCCAACTCTTATCCATATCCTGAAAATATACCAAAATATATATGTATAACGCTAGCTAATTATTAATGAAATTCCATGTCATATATAAAATCTCAATTCATTTAGTATATATTCTACGTACGTACTACAACTAATTAATAACAAATTAATTAACACACACACAGATATATATATATACTTAATAATTACATAACAATATTATATATATATATATATCTACATCATCACAAAATCATCATTGACATATACACCATCAACACAATATTATAAATTAATAACATATATATATATATTATATATATATCTACTACTTATAAAGAACTTTCATATATATTATATCAAATCATCAACCAAATCTATCTATCAATTAACATATATATATATATATATATAATATATATATATATATATATATACATCCAACATACTCAAAATCAATCAACTCATAACAATATTATATATCAACATCATCACAAAATCATCATCAACTCAAACAAATGCATCAACAACTTCATACCATATATATATATCAACATAATATTATAAATTAATTAACATATATATATATATCTACTATTATTAACAACAATTAATTCATATATATTATCAATTCAAATCATCAACCAAATCGATCAACATATATATATATATATATAATATATATATATATACATCCAACGTACTCAAAATCAATCAACTCAATCACACTCAAAATCAATCAACTAAATCACACTCAAAATATCGATCAACTCAAATAAAACTCAATTAATCAACATATATATACATATACGTACCTATATATAGCTCCACAAGTTAATTATGGACAGATTTCGACAACACCCAAACTTTTTCTCCCGTTTTTTCTTCTCCCGTTTTTTTTCCCCGATGAGCTGCTGCTGTCCAGATCTGCAAATATAAAGAACTTTAGCCGACGACATAATAATTTCGTCGGCTAAACCTTTAAATATTTCGTCGGCCATAGTCTGTGAACTTTAGCCGACGAAATAAATTCTTTAGCCGACGACATCTTAATTTCGTCGGCTATGGTAAACTTTAGCCGACGAAAATTTAAATCAGCCGACGAATAAAAAGTTCGTCGGCTAAAGTCCACTTTAACCGACGAAAAAATGATTCGTCGGCCTGGTTTTTTAATTTTCGTCGGCTAAAGCCTTTCTTCTGATAGTGACCCTCAATGGGTTTTATGCCCAATTCATGATCTATGAGTCAAAGTTTTTTCATATATATCCATGTTATATACAATCGTCATATTTGCTGGTACTATTTCTTATCATGAATAATCAGTAATCTTTTTTGATAACTGCATCGCATGATTATACTATTGTCTTTACCCATTTTTGATGTAGTTTGTTGTATATACATCCATTTATCATGCATAACTAGCCCTCTGTGTTCTTTGTTCGCATGACATCTCTCACATATAACCATGAAAGTGAGATTCAATGGTAATCGATCAATGCTCAGTTTTATTTCCGTTTCAATTTTCTATTATTTACTATGCCCACCGAATTTTCCATTAAGTGGCAAGTGTTTTCTTATGCATACGTTTCGTTTCATTATGTATCTTGTTTGGCCTACTGTCTTGTGGCTTTGCAATTCTATGGAACCCATTTACATAATATATGTTTCAATTTTATTATTTGAGAGTAAACTCATGGTTCCACTTAGTTGTGAATTGTGTGATCATAGATCGAGACCTGAAGTCTCTTGATCGAACTATGGAGGGCCTGAAGTTCCTCAAAGAGTAATATAATGAAATTGCGATATGAAGATTCTCAAAACTCATACAATCAAGAAGGGCCAGAAGTCCCTTAAAGTCATATATAATATGACAAAACCACATCTTGTGATCCCTAATTATATGAGAGCCCGAAATTCCTCACCTTATTTTGATATTATGATCTTGTGTAATTAGAGGAGAGAAACAATATGATCATATATGCGAATTAATCAGACCAGAAATTATGTGTATTTTATTCATTCATGGAACCAGAATTATCTAACTAAAATTTTAAAACTTAAAACACTAAATATTAGTCTCTCCCCATACTAACAAGCTCAAGCCCAAAAACAAAAGAGGCCCAAAAATAAAAAATTTAGAAGCCAGCTAACCCTAGATAAAGAAAATTGTCGATTCTGATGGACGAGCACCATAGGGCAGCAAGCTAGCATTCCAGTAACGACAAGTCTTGACGAAAACAAAACAATAAGGTAAAAACCACTTAGAAAGACGACTAAAACACAGACCCCATTAACCACGACAACTTTTGCATTTTTGCCTCGGTGGAGTGGAACTCTCTTTCATTTAAAAAACAGTCATATGAAACTGCGCAAATGACCAAAAAGTGCAAACGTTTACATAATCCTAAAAATCTATAATTTGAACTGCAGGGACGAAGCATAGTTATACTCTCTCTAGAAATTTTTCTTTCCTCTAGGACTACCTCACTATGACATTTGGTCCTCTTTGCCAATACAAAGCTGACACGTGACTTTTTTTAACTTACTCAATTCAGTATAATTCTATCGTGTGGTAAAAATTATATCAAACGCCAAACAAAAAAAATTCTCTTCCGAGAGTCCAAGGAAGTTTACTGTTGTGTTCTTCCCAACGACACTTTCTTCATTAACGGCGGTGATCTGCAACTATGTTTCTTTCAATGAAGGACTTAGCAAGATGTGCATGGCGTGGGAGCTACAAAAACATGAGTTTAAGAAGAAGAGATCCTGACAGTGATTTAAAGATCAAGAACATGGATGAGAAGGATGTGTTGGGTAAAAGGGATAAGAGTTGGGTTTTTGAGATATAAATTGGTGAAGTGTTTGAATTTGCTACTTGGTTTGCATGTATGTTTTCGGGGGTGGATTTGGACCTGGAATTGGATAAGGGCTTGAGAAAGAAGAAGCATGGTAGAAGAAGAGTGCTATAGAGCATGCTAGCCTCCCTCTTTCTGGTGTTGTTTTTGGTTGATAAGAGCAGCTATTTATAGGCAATAACAAGAGCTAAAGGAATTGAGGTTTTTTTTACTGCTATAAAGGGGATGAGTAGGGTTCAGCGTGTATTGTTTTTGTATTGCCTCTAGGCTTGTCAGTTTGTGTCTAAAGTTGAAATTGTAGAATAGGCTTTGGGCAGATTTCACGCAGAAAATCTGCAGCTGGAATTCTGCTGCTGTTTTGTATCATATTTTATCATGTGGCTGGAAATAAGAAGCTTACTTTTTTATTTGGATCTTAAAGGTTTGGGCTTGGCTTTTGGGTCTCTTTTCTTCATTTATCCGTATTAGGAATTAAGTCGTTGGGCATGAATTTTGGTCCAAAGTCCAAAATTACCAACGATCCTAAAACTAATAGTGGACCTCATGCTTTTCCGTTACCTTCCACGCCACACCCATTCTTGAAAGCCCCAAGTGCATGAATGTGACTTGGGTCCACGTGCATGACATGATGTTTGCGAGTAGAATTCAGTTTAAACATGAATCGGGCTTGACAAATTAATTGGGCCTGCTAGCTAGATTTTTAAGCCTTAACATTAGCTCCCTTGATTATATGGACCATGAAAGCATGAGAATGGGCCATATAATCAAGGGAGCTAATGTTAAGGCTTAAAAATCCAGCTAACAGGCCCAATTAATTTGTCAAGCCCGATTCATGTTTAAACTGAATTCTACTCGCAAACATCATGTCATGCACGTGGACCCAAGTCACATTCATGCACTTGGGGCTTTCAAGAATGGGTGTGGCGTGGAAGGTAACGGAAAAGCATGAGGTCCACTATTAGTTTTAGGATCGTTGGTAATTTTGGACTTTGGACCAAAATTCATGCCCACGACTTAATTCCTAATACGGATAAATGAAGAAAAGAGACCCAAAAGCGGGCCAGATAATCAACACTAATTTTAAGGCCTGAATTGTTGAATGTAGCACGATAACGTCATCTTTTCTAAGCACGTTCTCTAGCCATTTGCTGCTATGAATCCAATTCCTCCTACAAAGTACAGCTTCTTCGCTTGGTTTGGCTTCTACTTTTGTGGAATTGAAGCATGAATGGCCTGCTTAAAAGTGGGTTGTTGTTGTTTTGATTGCTGCTGGAAGTGGGTATTGTAGACATTGCTTGCTTCGTCCTTGCTTTGATTGCTGCTGGGATTAGCATACTGGGTTGGATCGCTGCATATCAAGGTGAGTATCAATACAAGAATCTTCTTAGATATAAAGTTGTTTCCTTGGATAAGATCTTTCTTCTGGTGTGAACTCTTTATCCCTACTGCTGGGTTTTGTAATTGGTCAATGGTGAGATAGGGCGTTTTATACTTGCTGCTGTGATTTGAATTTGCTGCTGGGATTTGAATTTCCTTAATGATTGTAGCTTTTTATGCTTGCTGGTGAGACTTGGATTTGCTCAGTAATCACAGCGCGCTTGATTGAAAGTATGTGAATGTGAATTTCTTGTATATAATTGAGTTTGGCAGTGATATGAATTTGTGTGGCTTGTTTTGCTATGGCTTGTATTATTCGCTGTCGTTATCATATAACATAACTTAGCTTGTTTATTGCTGGGATTGATGTATCTCGCCTTCCTGAGCTGATTTTCTTTCTGATGGCCTCTGATATTTACTGATGTTTTTGTGAAAAAGGACAATATGGCATTGCTCGGCTTGGTTGTGAATTTTAGTTTCTTAGCATGGCCTGAACGTGTCATTGACACTTAGACTAGTACTTTGCTTGGCTTGGATTGTATTGATTTGCATGGCTTGGCATTGCTTGATTCGATTTACTATTGTCCAATATATTTGCTTGGCTTGTCTTTTGGCTCAATTGAACTTGTTACGATCTAACTTGAGTATGTTATAGGCATGAGCTTTGCAAGAGAGGGCTTTATATGCTTGGCATGGTTGTCATAGTTGTGATCGTATGATGTTGATAGGCATAAGTGCATTGTATGGTTAATGACAATGATTTCGGTATAAAGCTAGGCTTGAGCAAGTAGTATTCAAGGGCTACAAGTATTTGTGCTTGGTAAGAACTAGGAAAGTGCTTTTGGTCATTGAATTTGATTGATCTATCAATTTGAGGAAAATAAAGGTTTGTTTGGCTAGCATGATAAGAGGTTGTTTTGAAATATTTGGTAGGGTTAAGCTTGCAAATAGGCTAGCATATTGGCTAAAAAGATGGTCACCGTATTATGGTAAAGGAAGAAGCCATTGATTTGAGGTATATGGCCTGGTAGTGGTTTATGTTGCAGTATACAATAGTGTTTGGTTTATCTGGTATTTTGCAATTGTCTTGCTTGATTGTTCTCTTAGTGATTCTTCTTAGTAAGGGAATGAACCTGCATGATGTATGTTTGCTAGCTTGCATCGGTAAGGAATTACTCAATTAGCTAGGCATGTGTTTTGATGTCAGGAGCGTGTGACTTTATTTGTCTAATATGAGTACATCAATATTGGCATGAAAAGCATGTGCTTAATTGAATTTTCTTGGCGTGAGTTTTTGATGCATATAGAGTCACGCTAGATATATGAGAGCTTGGTCTAGTTTGTCATTTGTATGCTTCTCGTGAATTCTTTGTTGGATGCACGACGTTAGAGAAAAGCTTGGCATGGATTGGAGTTTGCATGTATGCTCAATGCTTAAAATTTTTGCTTGGCATATGCATGTTTAAGTATATAATTTTTTGCTTCGCGTAAGCTTGTTTAAGTATTGGCTTGTTATTCTTGGTCGTGGATTTGCTTGGCTTGAGCATGAGCATACGCTTGGCATGGGCATGTGTGTGGCATGAGCATGGGCTTGGCGTGAACATGCGGTTGGCATGATAATCTGATCATCATAGGAACTCTTCTTTTTTTTTTTTCTTTTTTTTCAAACTTGTACGAGTTGCCTTGAATGAGTAGAATAATGGTCTTTTGTAGCTTGGTAGTGCTTTTCAAGGATTACTTAGCATGTAATGAGATGTAGATTTAGATACTGAAGATATGATATGATGCCGCAAACTTTAAGAGTAGTTGTGCTTGATATGAAAAGTAGCATAGGGAAACTTGAATCTTCAATAAATGCTTGTTGATTGAATAATGCCTTGCTTGCTCAATTAATCTTAATCTGATTGAGTTTCTTCAATAGTCAAGCATGATTGGCGTTTTAAAGCTTTACTGCCTCTGTTGATGTATGTATGTATGTATGTATGTATGTATTTGAACGTCAACTATTTCCGGCAATGAATCTGATCTAGTGATGCTAGTGCTTTGATCATATTGTCACGAATAGCTTTTGATATGTAATTATGGAATAGCCTTTGACATATTTTCTACCGTGATTTAGGCAAGATTTGCTGCTGTGAAGTCTACTGTTGTGATTGTTATTTCTGCAAGCATGTTGTAATTCCTAGAGCCAACCGTTGAATGCTTTTACTGTTAATAACAGCACCGTGAGTCTTCCTTTTGTCTTTCTTTTCTCTGTTCTTAAGACCATATATAAGACTACTTGTTTAAAATACTTGGTGTGTAATGACTTGCTATTTTCTGAGCTTCTCTTAGCTAGCATGGTGGTTAGTGATGTTTTGCATGATCTGCGAGCAACTTAACGAGGCTTGGTTCCGGCAGTGCTTTCCCTTTCTCTTCAAACTGTTAGGGCACTTAAGCAACTTGATTTGCTTGAATAGCTTGGTACATCGCTTGAGTTGCATGCTTAAACCATTTTGCTTGGATGCTTCGGTCTCTATGCAAGGACTAAATTTAATCCATTTTGCTTTATTGACGCAAAGAAACACAATTATGATTTTCCCTTATCATTTTTTTTCTTTTTCTTCAACAAGGTGAAAACTGTGCTTGAGATGTATGCTTGAAAGACTTATTTGCATATTAGGCTTGTAAATTTTGCTTGTTGTGCCAATATTAGTATGCTTGAGATTCGTCGGGAGCTAGCAATTGTTATATCCTTTAAAATTGTTTGTTGATGGTTGGCTTTGATTAATGTATTTGGAATGGTTGTATGGAGCGATGCAATAGATATGATAACATTTGTGAAGAATTGGTACTAAATTTGGTGATAAATTGGATATGAAGATGCTTGATTGGAGTAATAAAAGGCTTGAAATATGGCTGTAGATGCTTGTGTAGAGTGATAAGGCTTAAAAAAAATGGTTGTAGATGCTTGTGTAGAAGACTCAAAGTATAGTTGTAGGTGCTTGTGCAGATTAATGAGCCTCAAAGCATGACTTTGGTTGTTGAATTTGGAATAGATAGCAATGTTTGGATATGTTTGTGTAATGGTGTTGGAGCGAAAAGAAGAAGTCTATGCCTGGTTGGGTTTTGAATCAAAAGTAGGTATATGCTTGATGTTGAAGTTTGGAGTCATAGCATGTAAAAACTTGTAGACTACTTGTTGAATTCTAAATATGCATGCGTTGGTAAAAGCTTGTTTGGTGCTTGTTGGATTATATATGCCTGCATTTGTAAAAGCTTGTATAATGCTTGGATTATAAATTCCTGCATTTGTGACTTCTTCACTTATTTTCTTTGCCTGGAATGATGCTTTTCATTGCTTGGTTTTGCGTTTGAACATTGCTTGGGTTGAGTTCACTTTAAGGAGTACCTTATTTTCATAGCAACTGAGCATGTGTTTTGAATGGCCATGACACATTTGTTTGGTTTTTTCTTTACAGGAGCATCAGTAATTAAAGGCTTGAAAACAAGGTTCCTTGCTGGCAGCAAATCCCGGCAGTAAAACTTATCCGCTCAGCCCCCAGGTATGAACGTACAGCATAAATGATAACTATCTTTGGTTCATATCAATCACCAAAAAGAAGCTTGCATGCTTGCTTTCATTATCGAGTCATTTGGATCGGCATGAGAATGATATGATTGTTTGCTTGATGTGTGATGTGGTATTGCCTAGGCAGGAATACTGATTTGACTCATTGGAAAACAACCCTTTTTTTTTGGGTGGGAGGATGGGACTTCATGAATTTAGGCTGCCTTCATTAAACTATAAGGGCTTGAAGATTTATTTTCGGAGTATGCTTGAGTTGTGCAATAGGCCAAAAGTATGGTGTATTTGATATATATGAGTGGAGTTGTTTGAAGTATTGTTGGGGATTTGGGTTTTGGATTGATATAGGTGTTGGTTATGATATGTAAAAGCAATTGTACATGACTTGAATTTTCTTTTGCTTTCAGATGAGAAAAGCTTGATGCACATGTATGAGCTTTAAATTTTGGGATGGATGAGCTGCCCGTCATGGGATGTAAAAGCCTGATTTGATTCTCCTTTTTTTTCTTTTAGATTGGAAAAAACACTTGATGCAAGAGTATATGGCTCCAGAGTTTGAGGTGGATGAGCTGCTGTTACAGGTAATTTATATAACTGAAACCATAAGCCCCCAAGTGTAGTAGCTTGATTAAAAGTACAAGATTTGACTTTACTAGCCCGTTTTCCAGCGATAAATATCACTTGGAAATTATGAGGAGCTGGGTTTGTTTGCATCACTTCAACTTTGTTGTTGTGCTGCTTGACTGTGTTTACTGCTGCTGTGACAGCAAAAGCATAGCTGATTTAAGGAAAGTTATCATGCATCCATAGAATAAGAGCATGAAAAATATTGTATGTGCATGTATAGAACTCTACTGTAAGAATGAGGAGGTCATGACTTAAACCACATCATGCTTTCGAATTTCATTAAGCAAAGCCACCCAGTTTGCATGATGCTTGAATGTAAGCTTGACTAAATGTTGCTTGCTGTTTGATTAAGCATCGATTGCTTTCTATAATGATTTTGGCGTGACTGAGTATTTGCTTGATTGAGTTTCGTTTGCATGTTCCGATGATTTCCTTCAAAACATGTCTAGTATTTGAAATCAGCATATGGTTAAGCTTCGAGAAAGAGCATGAATTGATTGACTGGCTTTCTTAAGATGAGGAATTTATTTTTTTTACTCGAAGGTTTTGAATATATAAACATGTGTAATAAATAGTTCATTGTAGCTCACAATGAGCTAATGAAAGTACCAGCCTGATTTGATGAATAACTGGATACAAATACACAATGAAAACTTTGGAACTTGGTGCTTGGCTAAAATTTTGGTTTGAAGTTTCAGGATAATGAGATATAGCATGATATGTGGCTTTTGTCTGCTGAACCATTGCCTTTATTGTGTTGCTATGTGCTGTGTAAAAGAGTACTTTTTCTAGCAGTCTGAAATAGGCATGTCAACGACAAGAACATTGAAATGCTTGATTGCTTGGTTTGGAAAGAGCTTTAAGTGCATGATACTTATGTCTCTGAATTTTCTTGCCTACTGTAGTGATCCATGAAGCTGATTATTTTCATAGGTCGTATTCCACTTGCATAACAGCATAAACTTGACGATCTCAAGCATGAAGTGCAGCTTCTTTGGTTGCTAGCATTAAAGTAAAATGTGAAGCTTCTAAAAGTAAAAAGGATCAAGTTCAGTATCGATCGATGAGGTTAATGAAGAAAAGGAACTGAGGTGAACAACATATTTGTGGATTAAGTTGCTGTTAAAATATAAAATGCTTGGAGTTAGCTTGATAATGCTTTTTTTTTTTTTTCTTTTTTTTGTAGAGTGTTTGTTTCCTTTGGTTCGATCTGGAAGAGCAACAAATTAGTGACAGGGAAAGGTTTATTTTGCCTGACTAGAAGTGACTCACTGTTTAGGATGAGGCATATGTGGTTGGCCTGATTGGATCTGCATTATATATCTATCTGAGAGGATAAAGAGAAGCTTGCTGACATTTTAGACACAAGATTCAACCAAACCAGATTTGAGACACAACATGAACTGGCAATGAAGTTGTTTGTTGTGGTTTGCCTGGTTTCATCAAAGCCTTAAGGTGAGACCGATTTTCATGGATTGAATAATATAGCTCTTCATTTGTTCACTCAATGTTTTGTTCACTCAATATCGAAGCTTGAACATTGAGTAAACAAATTTGATTATGACAGCTTGCATGATTCCTGTTAAAGGAACTTAGGGATTGAAGCCTCATAGTTGAAACAATAAACAACAAGCTTGTGTTGCAATTTTCATCAAGAGAACTCCACTTGGCTGCGTCTGATAAGTATTATCAGAGGTAAAGCATGCGTCTGAAGTGAGCATGGAAAATTTCTGGAGTAAAGAGTGCTACTGTTAAGGAAGCTTAGGTAGAAACACAGCCTAGTCCCCAGCGGAGTCGCCAAAATATGGAAGGCACTTTTGGTTAAGGGCGTACGACAGTGAGATAAGCATGGCCGAGCCCAAAAATGTCGTCCCCTTCGTCTGAGTTAACGGAAACTAGGCCCAGCAAACTTCGAAGAGCCGAGAGTCCAAGCAAGTTTACTGTTGTGTTCTTCCTGGCGGCACTTTCTTCATCAACGGCGGTGATCTGCAATTGCGTTTCTTTCAATGAAGGACTTAGCAAGATGTGGATGGCGTGGGAGCTAGAAAAGCATGAGTTTAAGAAGAAGAGATCCCGACAGTGATTTAAAGATCAAGAACATGGATGAGAACGATGTGTCGGGTAAAAGGGATAAGAGTTGGGTTTTTGAGATATAAATTGGTGAAGTGTTGAATTTGCTATTTGGTTGGCATATATGTTTTGGGGGTGGATTTGGACCTGGAATTGGAGAAGGGCTTGAGAAAGAAGAAGCATGGTAGAACAAGAGTGCTATAGAGCATGCTAGCCTCCCTCTTTCTGGTTGTTGTTTTTGGTTGATAACAGCAGCTATTTATAGGCAATAACAAGAGCTAAAGGAATTGAAGGTTTTTTTTACTGCTGTAAAGGGGATGAGTAGGGTTTAACGTGTATTGGTTTTTGTATTTCCTCTAGGCTTGTCAATTTGTGTCTAAAGTTGAAATTGTAGAATAGGCTTTAGGCAGATTTCACGTAGAAAATCTGCAGCTGGGATTTTGCTGCTGTTTTGTATCATATTTTATCATGTGGCTGGAAATAAGAAGCTTACTTTTTTATTTGGATCTTAAATGGTTTGAGCTTAGATTTTGGGTCTCTTTTCTTCATTTATCCGTATTAGGAATTAGGTCGTTGGACGTGAATTTTGGTCCCAAGTCCAAAATTACCAACGATCCATAAACTAATAGTGGACCTCATGCTTTTCCGTTACCTTCCACACCACACCCATTCTTGAAAGCCCCAAGTGCATGAATGTGGCTTGGGTCCACGTGCATGATATGATGTTTGCGAGTAGAATTCGGTTTAAACATGGATCGGGCTTGACAAATTAATTGGGCCTGCTAGCTGGATATTTAGGCTTCAACAGACCCGAAAATTCAGATGGGCTAAATATTCATGTCAAAGGTTTTAAAATCCGGTTTCGGTTGGAAAAAACCTTAAACCGAATAATTTGGATTGATTTTGGTTTTATCCTAAAACCGATCCGAACCGAAGATGCTCAGCCCTAGTTAATCTACTGATATCAACTTCTAGTTAGAAAAAAAAAGTAGTAAACCAGTTCTAATAACATCTGTTCTCAAACACACCGTGTCCAATCATATCCTCAAATTCAGTTTTAAACAGAATCTGATTCCGATAAAATTGATGGATAATGATTATTGTTCAAGATTATTCTCACAAATCTTACTAAACATCAAAGGCAGGGTTAGAGTTAGAAAGTAAAAATTAAATAAATTATTTGAAAATTGAATAATTTTATATATGAGTATAAAATTAAAAGATAATTTACTTTTGTATTTTGGACATCATACTAGACTTAAAAAACTGATGAAATTAGTAGTTCATCAATACAAAGTATTTGGACATAATAAAATGAGAAAGAAGAAGAAATTATTCATTATGGAATTAATTACGAATAGAGTGTAAGAGATGATCAAGGGAGGAGAAGTAAATTGTATGAATTAAACCTATTAACAACAAAGGATGTTTATAATTTATTATTGGAAAGAAACAGGGGCCAAACCTTATAATTTACGAAGCTTATACTCAATTATATCAAAACCTCTTCATAATACATGATAATACACAAGTTTAAAAAAAGTACGTGGCACCCCTTGGTCTAAGTATAGCTCCGCCATTGATTAAAGGGCCTACGAGGAGCCTTATAAGTTTCAGTCATAAGCCTAACGCCCGATTATATATGGGTTTCAGAGACATACTGATTAAGGCACATCTTTATTAGCTTTGTTGGGGCCAATTAACTTACTCTTATCATACTTCACTGTCTGAGACCCAATATGCTTCCTTTACTTGGGAAACCTTTTACAGGCACCACAACTTTCTCGAACTCTAATCATATATCGATCACAATATATATCTGGGCTTCCATCTGTATGTGTTCTTAAAATAATTGCCGGTCTTCCCTAACCTTTACTAATTTAAAATAGGCATCACACACAAAAAGGGTGCAACTGCGTCCGGTGACTAGCTACCTAGTAATATACCGGTTCACCTTGTCTAACATCCAGAGCCACTACGATAACTGGAATTTTCTCATGAAATATTACTCGGAGTCGATGGGGTTGACGATCCAGCTATTGAAACATTGATGGGAGTACCAAGTAAGTTTTTCTGGGAGTGGAATGTTGAAGTTACCTAACGTTTATGCTTGTTTAGTAGTGAGGCTTTAGCAGACATCTCCGGCCAACTAGTATTCTAAAGAGGCTTTAGCAGACAGTAATGCACCCCTTTCCTTGCATAGAATATATGCCAAGTAGTTTTTGGTTTTTGATTTTGAACAAGCTTATACAACTACAAGGAAGGACCACTGAGGTCCTCCCTCGATCCAAAATCTGTTAGTTTAGACCCACCAAAAAAGAGAAAGACCGTTGTTGGCATCTACAAAAGACAAGACTAACAAGCATGAAGACAAAGTTTCTACACAGCTGCCTGATCCCTCTTTGTCAGACTTTAAGAAAAGGGGAACCATCTCTTTTCTCTGAGGTCATTGTCGATCTCTCTAGCTATTCCAATTCCTCTATGTTTTGTTTTCCCTAATTATGAGTGAATTCTTTTGCATGAAAGTAAGGGAAACCACCGATCCAAAAAGGAAAATCTGTAGATAGATCTTGTATTGATCATCACTCACTCAGTCACTCTTCTCTGTTTTTTGGATTTATCATTTGAAAGTGATGATATTGAGGGATCCAAGGAGAAGATAGGTACTTTCATGTGCTGCTGTTTCAGTTATGGTGAAGAAAGGAGGGTGGTACCACTCAGCTCCCTCAATTATCAATTTGACCATCTCTTAAGCATTTGTAGCTGTGTTAGTTTTCTTCTGTTTAGGGTTTGGTGGGGGGTGGGTTGGTCTTTGACAGAAGAGTCGAAGACTTGGTCAAAAAGAGATGGATGCCAAGCACACGCGAATGATCGAACCAGAGAATGTGGTGGGTGCCGATTAGATTTTGGAGTTGATGTTCATGATGCTTTTGATGATTGTTGGGTCGTTTTCATAAAGCATATATAGTTCTTACTGTGACATCTATTACACACTTTCCAGCAAGACAGTTCCTATGCAAACTGTTGCTTGTTTGAAGAATGAGTTCGACTCGCACTACTCCCCACATATATTTCTCAACTCTCTACACCCCCTAGGTGTGTATTATTATTTTTTAGTTTCCATTTAATAAAAGAGACAATCTAGTCGACATGGTGAGTGGTGACCAACTCTAGAGGTTTGTGTTTTTTTTTTTTTTTTTTGGGAGCTAGCTATAGACTATTCTACACACACTATAGCTAGCTTGGTTGAGTTCGTAATATTTCTTTCTCATAACTGTGTGAATGCCTTATTGGACAGTCAAGCCCCTGCCTAGCTGAACAAATTGACCCCTTGATCCATATCATGCTCCATACTCAAGACTTGCCAAAACAATTTCAGTTCTAAACAGAAATCCAGAATGACATCAAATACAGAGAATAGAGATCGAGAAGACCACCAGAAACTTCTTTATCAAACATTAAGATATATAAGTTAAGAGAACCGTTTTGGATAGCCTAGGCAATTAGACATTGACGATCATGCAGTTATTATCTTAAAAAAACCCCGCCTAATGTCCACGACCACTGAATAAATAAACTCTCTATCTATCACTGGCACCACAGCGAGGGCACCCTCTGGCTCCGTCGCAATACGGAAAGCTCGACTGTCTGAAAGCCTAAAGTTAATACTTGCAGTCTTTGGTGGAGAGAGAACAAAATCTGGCATGCTCAAAAATACTGTTGCGCGCACTGTTGAAGAACATCACTTGCCCCAAAGTGTTGGTCGGTACTCAAACCCTAAAGAGAAGTTGGCGACAATGAGGACTCAGAGAGAATCCGGGAAATCATTCTCTAAATATAGATAAAATTATCAGATAAAATTCAAAACTAAAAGATGAAATAATAATATTTATGAGGGTAAAGTTTTAGCTCCATGCCAGATTGCCAGCATAGCCAAAACAGCCGTCGAATTCCAATAATAAAATTAATAAAAAAGCTGTGGATCGGAATTCGGCTAAGCATTAGAAACATCAAGAAGAAAACTAGAGTACAAATGAGAATGCAGTGCGCCGGGTGATTTCAAACCATGGTGTTGGATCAGCTTAAGCTTGTTGTGTTTTTGTTCGTTGTAGCCCATTTTAAGCTATCCATTTCGTGCGAGACTCCCATGCAGTATCTCAGTAATTATATCGTTATTAGTCCCCGGCGCCTAAGAGGGAACTTGTTGCTGCTGCTTCTGCTCCCAAAGGCATCCTTCCTTGATATTCCAAAATCTCACAAAATCCTAATAACCCTCTATAACACCCCAACCAACCTGTCCTAATAAATCCTGATCCTTACACAGACGAGGCTTAGTATTTTCAACCTAATTTCACTTTTATATTGGGGGATAACGGGCCAGGTCTGCACTAATGATAAATGAAATAGGGCTGGGCCGAGTGCACATATAAGGCAATGTCCCACTCGATCTGTTAAATCATTTAACAATTTCTTTTAAATTTGCAGATGTTCATAATTTAATATATATATATATATATATATATATATATATATATATATATATATAAACACCAAGAAATATATGTCTAGATTAGATAAACACCTTGAACTAGAAGAAAATATCCTTAAAAGAAACCTTTGTAGGATGAAGTTCTCTTTTATGCATCAACGAAAGCAATTATTTCGTGATTGACAAGCGTTCACTACCAGAAGAAAGGCTTTAGCCGACGAAAATTAAAAAATCAAGCCGACGAATCAATTTTTCGTCGGCTAAAGTCCACTTTAGCCGACAAAATTTTTCTTCGTCGGCTAATTTATATTTTCGTCGGCTATGGTAAACTTTAGCCGACGAAAATTAAAATGTCGTCGGCTAAAGTTCACAGACTATGGCCGACGAAATTAATATGTCGTCGGCTAAAGTTCTTTATATTTGCAGATCTGGACAGCAGCAGCTCATCTGAGAAAAAAAACGGGAGAAGAAAAAACGGGAGAAAAAGTTTGGGTGTTGTCGAAATCTGTCCATAATTAGCTTGTGGAGCTATATATAGGTACGTGTATGTATATATATGTTGATTAATTGAGTTTTATTTGAGTTGATCGATATTTTGAGTGTGATTTAGTTGATTGATTTTGAGTGTGATTGAGTTGATTGATTTTGAGTACGTTGGATGTATATATATATGTGTTGATCGATTTGGTTGATGATTTGAATTGATAATATATATGAATTAATTTGTTGTTAATAAATAGTAGATATATATATATATATGTTTAATTTTATATCTATTATGTTGATATATATAATATGTATGAAGTTGTTGATGCATTTGTTTGAGTTGATGATGATTTTGTGATGATGTTGATATACTATTGTTATGAGTTGATTGATTTTGAGTATGTTGGATGTGTGTGTATATATATATATATATATCTTCTATTAATTGATAGATAGATTTGGTTGATGATTTGATATAATATATATGAAAGTTGTTTATAAGTAGTAGATATATATATGTTAATTAATTAATAATCTTGTGTTGATGGTATATATTCAATGATGCTTTTGTGCTGAGTCCTTCTATATCTATATATATTATATATATTTTAATATTGTTATGTAATTATTAATCCTATCTTCTGTGTGTGTGTTAATTAATTTGTTATTCTTAGTTGTAGTCCGTAGAATATATACTAAATGAATTGAGATTTTATATGACATGGAATTTCATTAATAATTAGCTAGCGTTATACATATATATTTTGTTATATTTTCAGGATATGGATAGAGTTGGATTTCGCTTCCAAAATGGGACAAAAGATATGTGCAGGAGTTATGAGTTTTATGGAATATGCGCTGGCTAATGCTAACGGGAATACAATTTTCTATTGCCCGTTCACGAAATGTCAGTGTCGCAGCGATATGTATCGATTTCCCATTGACAAAGTATGGCAGCACCTGAGGAGTAACGGGTTTTGGGAGAAGTACACATGTTGGTTATATCACGGTGAAACATCATCAGGGGGTCCGCATGATCATGGCCAATTTTATGAGACAGGCAGTACATCCAACGATCCAACAACGACATTCATCAAGGACAGTATATGCCTGACCGGTGCAGTCCTTCCCTAGAGCTGTCAACACTGCTGGTATTGAAAAATACAACAAACTGCTTGTTTTCCAACAGACCCCTGTGTACCCCGGTTGTCAGAAGACCGTTCTTGAAAGTGTGATGGACGTAATGAAGATTAAGGTTGAGACAAAATCGACCGTGAAGGCTGTTGATAATTATCTACAGTACACTGCTTCGATGCTGCCCCACGGTCATCGTCTTCCTACCACTCATCGTAAGGTCCGATGTATCCTGAAAGATCTTGGGCTTCCTACATCAAGATCCATGCATGCAGATATGACTGCGTTCTCTTCTGGGGTAAAGATCCAGAAGGGAATGACCTTGGTGGCCTTGACGCATGTCCGGTATGTCACACCGACAGGTATAAGCTGACTCCTGCAGGCAATAGGAAACCTGTGAAGGTACTTCGGTATTTCTCGTTGAGGGATAGGCTGGAGCGGTTGTACATGTCTTCACACACGGCCAAAGCTATGAGATGGCACGCTGATAGAGAATTGCATGACGAAGATACCCTTATACACCTGCTGACGGAGAGGCTTGGAAGCATATAGACAGAGTTTCCTCATTTTGCGTCAGAGGTCCGAAATGTGAGGCTGGGGCTCTCATCCGACGGGTTCAACCTTTTGGCAACATGAGTCTTCAATACAGTGTATGGCCGGTGATTTGGTACCGTACAACCTTCCTCCATGGATGTGCATGAAGAAGGAATACAATATGTTGAGTTTGTTGATTCCGGGGCCCGGTTATCCAGGAAAGTGTCTCGATGTGTATTTGAGACCTTTGATTGAAGAGCTTCAGTTTTTGTGGGAAGTTGGTCATCCCACTTATGACAAGTACATGCACAAGATGTTCCAGATGCATGTCATGGTTGTTGGTACCATCAGTGATTTTTCTGCCCGTGGGATGTTGTCGGGCAACGTTGTTAGGGGATACAAGGCTTGTCCAGAGTGCCTTAGCGATGAGGGGAGCAGCAGTCATTGCAACAAGATATGCAGATTGGGTCACCGTGCTTCCTTCCATATAATCACGATTGGCGGTTCGATGACAAGGCATTTGATGGGACCGTAGAACACGGTGTGCCTCCCAGAAGATGGACGGGAGAAGAAATTTTAGCAGTGCTTAATGAGTACGATTTTGGGCAGCTCAGCAATCATCCCAATATTGTTGCAGCAATACCTGAAAGACCCGACAGGTACAAATTCTGGACACATAAGAGCATATTCTGGGAACTCCCATACTGGAGTAAGTTGTTGATCAGGCACTACCTAGATGTGATGCACATAGAAAAGAATGTTTGCGACAGTGTGGTGGGCACAGTGCTGAACTTGGAGGGGAAGACGAAAGACGGTCCTAAGGCACGCATTGATCTAAAAAAATGCAATTAATAAGACATCTGTGGTTGAAAGAAGGGAAGAAAAAAATGCCTCAAGCTCCTTACACCGTGAAGTCTGACCAGAAGAACGTAATTTTCAGGTGGATGAGTTGTGTGAAGTATCCTTCAAGCTATGCAGGAAATATAGCCCGGTGTGTGAACTTCCGGGACAATAAGATGTACGGGTTGAAGAGTCATGACTGTCATATCCTGCTACAACGTCTCTTCCCTGTTTTCATTCGACCGTTCCTTCCCCGTCAGGTTGTGGAGCCGTTAGTAGCGTTGGCAAGATTCTTCCAGAAGTTATGCACACGGGAAGTGAAAAAATCTAACCTCCGAGAAATGCAAGAGGACATCATTTATATCATGTGTAAATTTGAGAGGATATTTTCTCCAAATTTTTTTGACATCATGCCTCACCTGATGATCCATCTTCCGAGCAATTGTTGCTTACCGGTCTAGTACACTACACTTGGATGTATCCCATGGAAAGTACGTTTTTTACACCTGAATTCCCCCTTATATATACATGTTCAATAATCATAACACTTTGCAACTTGATTTATAGGCAACTTGGAGACTACAAAGATTATGTGGCTAATAAATCCGCGCCTGAAGGATGTATAGCTGAAGCATATATTGCGCACGAGTGCGTCACTTACATGAAGTTGTATTTAGGAGCGTTGAAGGAAACAGACGAAGCCATGCCGGTAGATGTACCGAAGTTCAATCTTTCCATACTCTCCAGTGATGTTGAAGTTTATGGAATTTTGCCAGACTCCTACAAGTTGCAACCACATGAGCTAGTCATTGCCCACTGGTGGGTATTGATTAACTATCCAGAAGTTGAATACTGGAAAGACATCAATCTATATTGTCCAGACATTCAAGGTGATCTCTAGTACCACAACATGGAGTTCGCAAACTATTTTGGCCTGGGTACGTAATTCAATATTTCTGTACGTATTTATGTTTATTGCATAATTATCCATATTTACAGTTGAATGGTTGGTTGCAGATGAACCATATTCAATTTGATGGTCACTCAAATTGGTCGCACGAACTAAGACTTCTAGCGATGAAGCCGATAATGTCAAGAGTTTATCCGATGCGCAAGGTGAATGGCGTGCAATTTATATGTGAACAGAGAGACAGCAGACGGAGAACACAGAATTCTGGGGTGATGGCGCATGGTGGGCGGAATGGAGTTGACTATTACGGTGTTCTCCATTCAGTGGTGGAACTCCTTTACGGTGAAGGCATGACAGTGCACCTCTTCAAGTGTAGATGGTTTGATACTAGCCCGCAGAGCATGAAGACCGATCAATACGGAATATTATCGGTGAACACTGCTACAAGTTCTTACAAGATGACCCGTTCGTTTTTGCCACATCGGTAAAACAAGTGTTTTATCTTGATGACCTTCCTAAGGGTGACGCCTGGAAAGTAGTCAACTTGTGCACCCTCGAAACATTTATCGGGCGGCTACACTTGGAGAGGCCGAAGACCAGGAAGAAGATGTTGCGTATCAAGAGCCCAACGCAATAGGTATTCCTAACTCTCTACCGTTCGCCTTAATAATTTTAAAGCGGGTCGTTCGGTGCGAATTCGTGATGAAGAGCCAAGGCTTATTGATGTTGATCCAAATCAAGAAACAGACGAAGACTCTGGCGATGAGGAAAGGAAATGCATAGTACCAGAAATTAATTCTGACACCGAAGAAGACTCATCGGATGATTCCGATTACGAGCCTTAATTAGTTTTAATTTAGATGATGTAATACATTAATTTATAATAAAAAAGATTGTATTACCTTAATTTATAGTTTACATATAAATTATTCATATTTCTGTTATTTTATATGAATTTGGTGATATATGAACAAGAAATTAGTATGATTTAACCTTCTGTTTTAGGGTATGTACTTTTTTACTTAAGCCGATGAAATACAAAATAATTCGTGCCTAAACCATCTTAGCCGACGAATTATATTAGATGTCGTCGGCTAAAACGTCGTCTTAGCCGATGAAGAATATTAGAAGTTGTCGGCTAAAAGGACTTATAGCCGACAAATTGAAATGGAAGTCGTCGGCTAAAACAATCTAAGCCGACGAATTATATTAGAAATCGTCGGCTAAAACCATCTAAGCCGACGAATACCCTAATATTTCGTCGGCTTTATGAATTTTTATTTTTTTATTACATACTATAGCCGACGAATGTATTAGGGTATTCGTCGGCTAAACCCTTAACTTTTCTCTTATACTATAGCCGTATCTTCGGTGGTTATTTTGCATAAAATTTTTATACGACTTGTTGGCTCATCGGTTTGAAAATATTTTCAGTTGAAGGGGGTCCGGCCAAAATACGAAATTTAGACGCTCCAACGACCTTTTCCGTGCGTTTAGGGGTTTGACTTACGGGATTGACCGTTCGGATCGAGCACTTAACCTTGTTGGATCAAGTTGAATTTTTGCCCATACATGTATTTTATCATGATTGTCAGATCTGACCGTCGGATTTCCGTTTCTCAAGTTTGATCATCATAACCACAACATGCCTACTAATGTTGTATAACTTTTTACCAAGTGTTAAGTAAATGTTGCGTTTCAAAAACAAACTATACGTAAATCCTTCAAACGTAAAAAAGTCGTGAAATAAGATATGACCAGAATGGTAAAATACGTCCACGGTTGAAAAATCACAGTATTCCGGTAAAGTATCGGTGTCGATAGTTGCGGTCAATGGAATTTTTCATTCTTTCTCCCTATGAGTAGCCGTATCTTCGGTGGTTATTTTGCGTAAAATTTTTATACGACATGTTGCGTCTCATCGGTTTGAAACTATTTTCAGTTGAAGGTCCGGCCAAAATACGAAATTTAGACGGTCCAACGACCTTTTCCGTGCGTTTAGGGGTTGACTTAACGGATTGACCGTTCGGATCGACACTTAACCTGTGTTGCATCAAGTTGAATTTTTTTCCATACATGTATTTGATCATGATTGTCAGATCTGACCGTCGGATTTCCTTTATCAAGTTTGATCATCACAATCACAATCATAGTTGACGAATGTATAAAAAGTTATATAGCCGACGAATTTCAAAGGTTTAGCCGACGAATTATTGTTTAGCCGACGAGTTGAAAGGTTTAGCCGACGAGATTGTTATTTTAGCCGACAAAATTATTATCTTTAGCCGACGAATTATTATTTCGTCGGCTAAAGTTTTCGGGTATAACCCAGCGCTCGTCTGGTTGAAAGCCCTAGCCTCCGCCTCCTCTCCCTCTCCGAATTTCCCCCCCTCCGCCTCCGCTCCCTCTCCGGTCGCCGCCCTCTCCCTCTCCCTTTCCCGGTCTCCGCCTCCTCTCCTTCTCCCTCTCCGATCTCGCCTCCTCTCCCTCTCCCGGTCTCCGCCTCCGCTCCCTCTCCCTTCGGTCTCCGCCTTCTCTCCCTCTCCTTCCCGGTCTCGCTCCTCTCCTCTCCCGGTATCCGCCTCGCCTCCGCTCCCTCTCCCTGTCTGGCGGCCTCCTCCTGCGGCTGCTCGCCTCCCCTCCTGTCCTGCTCCGACCGGCCGGCCTCCTCCTGCTTCGGCCTCCTCTCCTGCTGCTCCGGTCCTCCCTCCTCCTCCTCGAGTACATTTCTGAGCTTTAGTTTTATTTTGTGTTGCTTTTATTTTCCGGATAATTGCAATATTGTGGTGTTGTTAGGAAGTGTATATTTGTATTTGAAGTGTATATTTTTATTTAATAAGTGTATATTTGTATTTAGGAAGTGAAAATTTATATTAGGAAGTGTATATATTTTTTTTTGTTGACTAATTGAATGAGTGGTTATTTTTTGATTTTGTGGCCTTATTCAAATTAATATTTTAAACAGGATGAGCGGTAATATTAGATCGACGAAGGGTTCGAAGGGCCAAAGGTCTGAATCGTCTGAGGGAACCTCTAGCAACCTCAGACGTTGTTTCAGGGCATGTGACAGCTAGACATGCGAGCCTTATGCAGACGGCGCAGAGGCAACCGGAGGTGCCCCCTTCATCGAGGCAGCGGGGCTTCCCTCAATCCTCGAGGCAGTTGTTTGCTCAGCCCCAGACGGAGGTGTCTGCACCCCGTATGCCTGAGATACACCGGGCGCCCACTCCAGTACATGCATCTAGGATAGTGGGTCATCTGGGGTACAGATGCCGCCGCCTCACCTATTCCTTCCGCGGATGATACCGGCCATACCTGCAGTCGATGACTCAGGGACGCCGATTTATCCATGCCCCCGCCAGTGGCTCCATCAGCGGCGTACCGGTTCGTGCCTTTTGATACGCCTCTTATTTTCGCGAGGGTATCATCATCGGAGACGGAATCCGTCGCGTCCGCCGCATCGCCCTCAGGTAATGAAAGATGAATGATTTACTACATTATAATGGTCGAATTTTAATAATCAATTTGGTTTATCATGTGATAGGCACCGTCGGAGCGAAGCCGGCAAAAAAAAAGAGAGGCCCCGTCACAGGGAAGGCTCTCGAGAAGATCGTCGGTACCTCAGGGAGGATGTCATCGGTACTGACGGGGAGGGGATGGCGACATAGTATCGGGCGGGAAGTCGAGGACGTACTCCGGCGCGTGGGAGCGCTCATTAGGGATAGAGTCTCTATGTTGTGGTCAGACTGGGGCGAGATCCCGCAGGAGGTCAAGGACATGGTCCACAACGCGATGTCGGTGAGTTTACAAAATGCCTCAATAATATTATGTATTACATTGTAGATTCTCGAAAAACTAAACTAATAAACGGTTAAATGCAGTTGTGGTTTGAGGTTCCTGAGCCCTTGAAGAGCAGCTGGGCGGACGTTGTGCATGGGGGAAGGTACGTTGGGAAGTTAATGAAAAAAAAGGACTTATATGTGATATTAAAAATATTTCTAATATTTTTGTTGTATCTGTAGGTACAAGGAGTGGAAGAACGAGTTGCGGACCCATTGGACTACGCACGGGAACGCACGTTCTGGTACCCCTGCTGAGTTCCAGTACAGAGAGTACGAGTGGCGTTGGCTTCTGACATCAGAATTCAACAACCCTCGTAAACAGGTATTTAAATAAAATTAGTTAATTTGTCATTAAGTACGTGCGTTTTAAAATATTTACTAATAGTTTAGTTTTTTCTTTGAAGGCGGTTTCCCGGTGAACGCTCAGAACCGGCAACGCAACACAAGGAACCATCATGCCGGTTCTAGACCGTTCGCTGTCTTCATGGACGAGGCGGCCAGGGAACATCCAGAGGTCAACCCGTACGTCTATACGTACGAGAAAACATATCCTGACGCCCAAGAGGATATTGTAAGTCATCTTACGTTTTTAAATTTTTAATTTTACTTATATATATGTCAAAATGTTAATTAATAATTTTTTTCTATCCGATTAGGCGAAGGTGAGGAAGGCTAGTGACGAGGTGATGAGTGCTATAGTGAGGGAGACATGGCCGGACACGCAGGAGGAAGAGATGTCCGAAGCCATGTCCCGGATCGACACTTCGGATCCGACGGTTGGGGAGAGGATCATGGGCACAGCCTTCCCACCGCGAGCAAACAACTTCTACTGCCGGGGGGTCTAGAAAGAAAGGCGAGGGGGTCCTGAAGACCACTCCAGGATTTCAACGAAAGACAGCCTCGACCAGCAGCAAGACCACGACCACCAGGACGACTCAGCTGCTACAGTCGGGACTTCAGAGACTACGGGAACAGCAAGCTGCTCATGTTGCCTATAATGCCGCGTAGGCAGCCCATTATGCCGAGGTACATGCCTTCCAGCAGGCCCAGCAGCGGCAGATGTTCCAGTACATGCAGGACTTTACAGCTGCCCAGCTCCAGGGACTTCCGGCTCCGCCATGCCTCCGCCCATACCGCTACCCCAGCCTCCGCAAGCTCCGAAGCATCCCCCAGAACCGGATATTAATTTAGACGATTTAGATTTTGTGTAGTTGATGAATTATATACTTTTATGTGCTTGTTGTTGGTTATATGAAATTGTTTTTGTGTTTTTTGCAGCTTGCTTGGAATGGTAATTTAGAAATTTCGAGTTTTTTTTTTATACTGAAATGGACTTATAGCCGACGAAATACGCCATAATTCGTCAGCTATAGTATTTTTAATTATTTTTTTAATAGGGTTTAGCCGACGAAACATTCTATAATTCGTTGGCTAAACCATTAAAAGCCGACGAAATACGGTCTTTTTCGTCGGCTTTAGTTTTTTTTATTTTTTTATTACATACTATAACCGACGAATATATTAAGAGTTTCGTCGGCTGAATGGGAAAAGCCGATGAGTTGTTTCGTCGGCTATAGTAAGAGACACGCCGACGAGATAACTCGTCGGCTAGTCTCTTACTAAAGCCGACGAAACAACTCGTCGGCGTTTCCGTTGGCTTAAGTCGACGAGTGATTTCGTCGGCTAGTTCTTAGCTTAAGCCGACGAGTTGTTTCGTCGGCTAAAGTCTGAGAGACGAGCCGACGATGTCGACTGTGGTCGGCTAGCTATGTGACAATAGCCGCGACGGGACATGATTTCGTCGGCTAAAGTAATTACCGACGACCCTTCCCGACAACACTATAGCCGACGAAGTCTCGTCGGCTAAGATGTTAGCCGACGAATTAAGCTAACAGGCCGACGAAAAAGTTTCGTCGGCTAAAGTGCTTGTATTGGTAGTGGTTATGCTTGAAAAAATTTGAAATATTCTTTCTTGATTTTATAGATCAATTAAACGACCAGAAAATTCAAACGTTAACAAAAGCAAGATGGAAAACCTCCAATAACTCAGTCCTTTCCAGTCATCCTCCTGTTGAAACAATAAAATTGATCAGCTTAACAGTCAATCATAGCCTCACCTTCAAAATTGCTGTAGAAGATCCAGAATCTAGAAAAATTATCCCGAAACTAAAAAAATTATTGAACAGAATAATTACACAAACCAAAGTCTAGTAACCATAGGAGCCCAGTTAGATAAAATAGAAACAAAAGTTGACAATATATCTTCTAAAGTTAACATTTTACCACAACCTAAAACAGAAACTCCTTTAGTTCATTTTAGTGCATTAAATAAACCTTCCCTAAAGTCTACTACTTCAATTCAAAAGATAGAACAAATGTTAGAAAAATTAAAAACTGAAACAGCAGAACCTAGTAGAATTGTAGTAATCCATACCCAACAACATTCTTCATCCAATTCTTCTGATAGTAATTCTAGTAACACTAGCCAAATTCCAGAATTAGACCAAATATTTCAAACACTAAAGATAGACAGGTTAATCCATCCAAAGAAAAAACCTTTTAAAACTTGGACAGAACGTCCTCTCCCTTTAGATATACAACACACTAATCATCTTAATAATCAATTCTCGTTTCTTCGGACAAAACTTACGAATGGAACATTGATAATCTATCAGAACAAGAAATCCTAAATAAATTACATCACATGTCTATGGCAGCCAATAGTTATGTCACTATCATAATTTTAGCCAGCCTGAAATTATTGACATACTCTCCACAGGATTTACAGGAATGCTTCATTCCTGGTGAGAAAAACATCTCACTCCTGACTCTAGATCATCTATTAAACATGCAATCAAACGTGATGAAGATGGAACTCCCATCTTTGACGATCGCATAGGAATGAGAATTTCTGATGCCGTTAATACCTTATTTACACAATCATCCAACATTTCATAGGAACTCCTAGTCATATTACATCCAGAATTCCTGACCAACTCAGCAACCTTAGGTGTCCTACCTTAAGTGATTTGAATGGTATAAAGATGTTTTTATTTCTCGAGTCATGCTTAGAGACGATAGTAACAAACCATTTTGGAAAGAAAAATTTATAAATGGTCTTCCAAAATTATTTGCTCATAAAATTAGACAAGTCCTTAGTAATGAAACATGTCACATTAGCTACGATTCTTTAACCTATGGAAATATAATTACAGTTATTCAAAAAGAAGGATTAAAAATGTGTATCGATATGAAACTAAACGCTCAAATGAAATCAGATAAGAAAACAGCTAAATATGAATTAGGAAATTTTTGTGAACAATATGGCTTACCTCCTTCAAGGAGGAAAAAGGCAAGCAATAAATTATTCCTTATCATTCAAAAAGAAAATTTACACCACATAAAAGTAACTTTGAACCAAACAAATTTTATTCAAAAAACAAATTTCGAAAAAATTGGTCCAAGAAACCAAATTACAACAAAAGAGTAAACTTTTGATAAAAGTAAAACTAAATGTTTTAAATGCCATAAGACTGGTCATTTTGCAAATAACTGTCCAGTTAAAAATACTATTAATCAACTAAAAATCAGTGAGGAAGAAAAAGAAAAACTCATACAAACTTTAGAATTACGAAATTGATTCAGAAGATGAAGTAAGTGAAGATGACATCTGATCGATGGAATCTTCTTCCTCTGAATCCAATGAACATTCTTCCCCAGATATTACTTTTGGGTATAAGGATGCATGTAATTGTAAAACAATAAATGTTCTTTCCAAACAAGAAGAACAAGAAGAACTATTAATTGATTTAATAGGTAAAATAGACAACCCTGAACTTAAAGCAGAATACCTCAAAAAATTAAAAAAACTAATCACCCAAGAAAATATCATTAATCCTCCCTCACAAAAAATTAGCATTACTACAACTTTCGATAAAGTTTCTACTAGTAAGAAGGAAATAACAATCCAAGATCTACAACATGAAGTAAAAACAATCAAAAGTCAAATACATGCTCTACAACAATCACATTCAGAACTTACGAATGACAATAAAGAAATTAAACAAGAATTAAACTTACAAAAATAAATAATCAATTTCTTAAATTACAGGATTCCCCTGAAAATCCTTTTTCAAATCCTTTCCAGGATAATATTGAAGCTGAAACCTCTCAAAACAATACTATTAGTACTATACGCCAAATTCAACTGAAAAAATGGTACACTACCGTCCAACTCAAATAAAAGATTTCCAAATAACAATAACAGCCCTTATTGATTCCGGTGAAAATCTTAACTGCATCCAAGAAGGCTTAATACCTTCAAAATATTTTGAAAAAACAAAAGAATCTTTACGATCAGCTAATGGAACAAAAAAGGATATTAAATACGAAATCCCTAAAGCCCATATTTGCCAAAACAATGTTTGTTTCAAAACTTCGTTTGTCTTGGTTAAAAATTTAACTGATAAAGTAATTTAAGACTACCTTTCATTACTTTAATTTACCCTTTTAAAATTGAATACGATGGTATTATTACCTACCCTTTTGATGAACCAGTTAGATTTACTTTTCTTTCAAACCCCGAAATCCATACTCTAAGAGCTTTTCAAGAAAATAATATTTTGGGATTCATTTTATGTATAATTGGGTAACTAATTTGGGAAGTAGCTCTAATGTGTTTAATTTTGAGTTTTTGCAATTCGTCTTCTAATTCTCTAATTCTAATGTTTTTTATTTCTTTATCTAAATCTTGATCTTGTCTAGACATTGTTTCAACCGTAGTGGAGCCAGCAAATGAATGTCTAGCAGTGGCAAAAGAGTGTCTGGAGGAATTCCCTATTTCTTGGATTCTTGAGCACGGAAGTGAACTCCCTCACTCTCGCAGATGTTCATATATATATATGTATATATATATATACATATATATATACAGTTCCTATCCAGAGCGAAGCTTCGCTCTGAAATTAAAATGTGAAGTTCTTTGTTTGACTCACTTTTCGGTCGTAATTCCACATCTCCACTATTCAGTTTATTGATACTAATCGTGATTTACACAAACAGTTCTGGTTAGATAGGTTTATGGTCCGTTCATTGATTTAACCTAATTCGGTACCTAAATGATCATCAATTTGAATAAAATTTTGCATGAATAATCTATACATTAGTATCAATAAACTGAATGGTGGAGATGTGGAAATACGATCGAAAAGTGAGTCAAACAAGGAACTTCACATTTTAATTTCAGAGCAAAGCTTCGCTTTGGATAGGAACTGTGTGTGTCTATATATATATAGCAAGGATCACAGGCGGACGTCCGCGAGTTTTCAAAGTGCGGACGAAACAGATGTCAGTTTTTTATTGGTCTGAGAAATTTCAACAAGTCAACTTAAATTTGATAGCTTATATGAGGTCGCACCTATATCATCTGCTCTTCCTCTTGAAGGATTCACCGATTCAGAAACGAGCGACTCGTGCATGTGGCTGGCTCGATTGAGAAATCAAATTCGTTTTTTCTCGGAGGTGGAGCAACCAGAAAAGCTAAATTATCTCAAATTAATGTTATGTAGTTTATCCAAATTGCACTCCCTCGACCTTGAGATGATTTCGTTTCCATGCTTGAATCTCACCGATGAAGTTCAACATAGATGATTTTTTCTCTTTTCTGGGTTGGTAGTGTATCTCCTCAAGATTTCTCTTCTAATCTCTCTCAGATACATGTCCTTCCTTTTTTAGTTTAATTTTAATTATACCTCAAAATCAAGTAGTTTTCTAGCATCAGTTTCTCACTTTCTCATGTACATGGCTTTTCTAATTTTTGGGCATCAATTTATGGGCTCATCTACTCTAATAATTGAGAAGATCCCAATAGGAAATTTAGGTTTTGATAGACTTGTATCGGTTTGCCGGATTGGGATTCAAGCAGAAAAAAAAGGAACTCTTGTTAAAAGTCAGTTGCTCCGATCTTCTAGGAACCTTGATAGAAAGCTATTCCGTTCTTGTATTGATGCTAGCCAACGTACTTCATTGAAATTAAAGAACAAAAACGTAGGCCATTTGATTTTGGTTTTCTCTGGGCTATGAAATCCTTCAACACTCTTCTAGAGTTGCAGAGGGTGCGGCGTTGGAGAAGATGATTAAGTAGGGGGTGGGCCAGCCCGAGTTTGAGTTTTGTGATTAACCATCAAAATGTTGACAAGTCATTTCATCCACATATATATATATATATTATAAAAGGACGTCACTTCAAACACTGGAAGTAGAAATACATATGAAGGAACTGCCCTCGGGGTTTACGGAAAAATTGAACCATACAAAACTACAAACGCAATTTATATGCCATAAACCATAATGTTCACCTCAATAGTAAGTATGACATGTTAGAGAAACTCCAACTTATTGTTTGCTTCTTGGGACCTCCGTATCGGACTCAGGAGCACCAAACTTCACCTTTTCAATGATTGCATCACCAGAAACCTCCTCAATGATTGCACCGCCAAAACCCTCACCAGGACAGAGAGCAGCATGACTACTGGCCAAAGCTACTTTTCTTGAGAAATTTAGAAAAATAACCACTTTTGAGGTCTTGAATTGATTTATAACCTACTTTTAAAAAATAGTTGATTTTTAACCATTTTAAAGTATCAAAAGACTTATACCCTACATTATATAAAGTTATATATATCTTTACATGCTTGTCATTTAGTTTTGATTGAACGCTTTCGAATTGAAATGACCTTTTTTTTTATTTGAGAAGAAAATCGCAATAGCATTGGTTATAAAGTTAATGACATGGTCATTGCATTCAAGAGTTTAGGCAACATGGTTAAGCTTGCCTTTGAACAAAAGGGTGAAGTTGCAACCCTAAGAAACGCACCATAATAGACATTTGATTGAAGAGGGGGAAAACGACCGATCAAAACAACCTTGCACAATACAAGATTTTCAAATCAACCCACCATATAATTTTATGACTTAGGTATCCAAATATATAGGTCAAAAACTTTTGAATAATCATCAGTAATACATAATTCCCTCTCTTACTTGAAAATCTCATACCCAGAATTTAAATATTGCTAAAAAAGCTTAGAAGGGTTGTGGTAAAGGACTCAATGATTTTAACAAAAAGGGATATAGTTGCATTGAATTAGGTCTGGGATTGCAGGGTAGGGTTTGAAGTGTCTGATTGTTGAAGACTTGAAGAAGATCATAACGTCGAAGTTAGACTAAAATAACAATTGAGTTAATTAAGGACATCTATGTCTTTTGACCAGCTTAAAAGGTTATTTTTCATTCAACTCTAAATTATAGGTCAAAAATCAGTTTAGCATCTAAATAGTGCTTATTTTCTAAAATTTCTCACTTTTTTTTGCTTTCTTAGGACCCAAGCTCGAAACACCAAGCTTTCATGGGTAGACGTTCTTCATCTTTGGTCTATTCTTGGACCCAATTGGACGTCACACCTTACGCTTCTTAGCTTGAGATACTTTGATCTTCCCATCCTCTTGGGAGAGAGCAATCTCGGGTCTAAAAGGTTGTTCAAAAGGAATCATCTCCAAAGATGGACCTGAAACCCTGTTTTTCTTTCCCATCAGATGCAGTCTCATACCTGCGTCTCTTTTCTTCCCAGCAAAGACCTCAGTTACCACCACCTTCTTAGGTGCTATAGCCAATTGTTTATGAAACCAAAACATAAAATTTAAAGCACCTCATTGCCCTTAAAATTAGGATAGGAGGTTTTGGAACCGTAGTGACACTAGGAATTGGTTCCTCCTTATCTGCAATCTTCTTGGTCTTCTTGTTTTTGGATCCAATTGAACGTTCCCATATTTTCATTTGGGTGCCAAGAGTCGCCGCAGTTTGAGCAGGCACTATAATACCATAATCATCAAGAATTCCAAGGGATTTGGTTGACAAGGGGGTAAGGAAATCAAGCTGCTTTTGCTTTTTTGCATGAGTGAAATCTCCTTGAGCTTAAAGCACATCATTAATGAGGAGCTTGAGCATCTTTGAAGAAGTTTCAAGAGAAATAGGTCGCCCACGCTTGTGTCCAGAGGCTGTCTCCAAGTAGAATAATCACTAGACCCTTCATTGTTCTCTGAGGCAATGCTGTCGCTTGGGTTTGGTAGCAATCCATCTGACAAGGAACCAAGGCTAGGGCATCATCTTGAGGGTTTCGAGCTTGTTGTTTAATGATTATTGGGCACCGATGTTTGTTTGCCTTCTTCTGTTAAATCAATGATCTACTGATGGTGGGGGTACAAGGTACGTGGTTGTGAGCACAAGAACCTAAAAGAACCAAGAAAGAAAGCCTTGGACGCAAAATGGAGGACCAGAGCTGGGTTAGAGCTACTGCTGCCATCATGATAGCTTGCAAACTTGTTAGAGGTATAAGTCAAACAACGTTCATTTTCATGGAACACAAGGTCACATGCAGGACATACATAAACACAAGTAATTAATCTCGAAGAAGTTGATTTCTTCCTCTACATTCTAGGCCAATTTAATTGTTTTGCAGAAAAAATAGGTGCTGAAAGTTTTCTTTCAACTGTAAATTAATCTCAAAGAAGTTGATTTCTTCCTCTACATTCTAGGCCAATTTAATTGTTTTGCAGCAAAAATAGATGCCGAAAGTTTTCTTTCAACCGTAACCCATCTCGTTTCGATCTCAAATACAATTTGTCATCATATTCAATGTAATGTTTTGCAACACAAACAATATCAAGTAAATTGTCGAGAAGCTCAAGACGAGGAGGGATATTTTGAACACGTATTCAAAAATATAAGTCAGTATGGGTTATGACGAGAGCAAAAAAGGATAAGTACAATTTTTGGACTTACCTTATTTGAAGCTTGTGGGGGGGGGGGGGGGGAGTTTCCGTTGTTTGCGATGTGGGAGGCTTTGCTTCTTTATTTAATGGTTTTTTTTTCTCTTTTTTCTGAGTCTTGTCCTTGGCCTGTTGATGGTGCTAGCCGCCTCCGGTCATCCTTAGGTGGTGACGACTGCCCTTGGTGTGGTTTGGTGCCTTTGGTGAGCCATGAGTTGCCCAGTATGGAGATCTTTTGAGGGCTCCTTAGTCGACATGTTTTTTGACAACCGGAGCCTGCTGATACCACCAAGGGCCACCACGTAGGACCTTGCTTTTGTCTTTGATGAGATCAAAACCACTTATGAAGATATTGTTTGTACACTCCTTGATTTGGAATCATCTCTCAAGCACCCAAACCCTATTACAAGAGCGTTTCATATTCGCCAAGCTTGGTGGTGTAGATTTGAGAGGCTTAGCAACCATGAACGATTGCGCATCCCTCCTCTTAGGTCCCGAGATGCGATCAGAGTGCTCGACCATTTTTGAACTTACGAGCGCAAGTGAGGCAACAAATGACTTGGGTAACTTCATCATTGGATAAGGTTTGCACAGAGGATGAGGATGCATACGACTTGTTAGGGTTTTGCATCGTCAATGACGGTGTGGAATGTCTGTTTGTTTTTTTTGGAGAACAAAAGCCATGGGATCGAAAACCAGAGGAGATCAAAGAGAGTTGTTGCTAGGCAATTAGGGTTTGTAGCTGTGCGTTGGGAGCGACGACCTTAGGGTTTGGAAGTTTTGGAGATTTTTTGAAAGTAGAAAATCATTTGTGGTTACTTGATGCCAATGAAAAATGAATTGTTGTTAATGTAACTCGTATATATTTATCGAGTTTTACATAGTATTCTCAATATTATTCTCATGGTTGCCATGATTTATTTCATTTTTTAATAATACCATGATTTATAAAACTTCATAGTCTAGAAAAATTTATATGAAAATAATAAAGATTAATCATGAGTAATTGTGCTACATTATATAACCAAAAATGTCACATCCCGACCCTTAAATTTTTACCTTATTTACTAGCTTGGTTATAATAAGAATTTTTACCGTCTCCGGCATTGAGATATAGTTTAATTGGTTCCTAAAGGGGTTTTGGGGGACGATTATTTCGGAGAGTTATTCGTAAGAGAAAATTATGACGACGGTAAAAATAGTAAATTTTAGCTAGTAAAAGGTAATTTTTATTCGGGTATTATTTTTCGGGTTGTTTTTTGGAATTGCGTTGTATAAGGGTGTTGGACCGGGTCAAGAGGTGGTCAAAAGCCCAGCCCTCTCTCTCTCTCTCTCTCTCCTGGTTTTCCACCCGAACCCATCCCGCAGCCGAAACTTCCGGCCGCCTGTCCGCCGTCGTCTGGCCACCATCCGCCACCGCACCGGTCTCGTTCGGTCGGTCTCCAACCCAGCAACCTCCCTGGACCGGTGACAGCTCCCCTAGCGCCGTCGTGAGGAAGATATCGGGGCTGAGAGGTCCGACTGTGTTAAGCTCCCCGTCGCCGAAACTCCCTCCTCCGGCCACCAAAGCCGGTGATCCTTGGCTCGTTTTGTAGCCCTCCTCCCGTGCAGGAACCTCTCCAATTGGCTCACTCCCTCTTGAGCTAGGTAAAGAGAAATTTGAGGTGGAAGTTTTAGGGTGTTTTTGATGTTTTCGTTCGATTGGCATAGCTAGGCTTGGATTTTGGGTTTGTGCTAGTTAGGAAAGTTGTAGAGCATGATGAGAGGATTATGCTGTCAAAATTTCATAGGAATTGGAGGTCGCCGGAATCGGCCTCCGACCGGCGCTGCTGGCAGAGCCGCCGCCGGCGCCGCCGCTGTTTGGGAGATTTTTAAAGTTTTAAATGTGGAATATTAAGAGGAGTATATTGATATGAATTATGGAATATTTGGATGAGATTTGGATAGGTTTGGGAATTTCCGAAGTGTAGTATTTTTGGTGGTTAAATAATGTAGAATCCGGCCGTAGGATTTAAGTCATTTATCTGTAGAAGGTTGAATTAGGGCTGCCGGTATGTTCGGTGAAGTTTGAGCCATTTTGAGTTAAGAATGGCGAAGTTGGGCAATGATGAGTGTGTGGGAGACTCACGTTTATTTTGCCCATTTTGTTTAATTATTGGATTTTTAGTTATATATTTGGAACATGACGTGAGGAGGCCCGAGCAGAAGAAGCCTCGGAGCGACATCAGGCTTAGGCCTAATTTGTGAGTGGACCTTTGTTTTAATTGAAAAGCATGCGATGAACTATTTTGTTAATCATTTATTTCTTCTGATGAGACTTATTGATTTCTCGGTTATTTAGCAATTTTCCTCCTTTAGAGAGTTCCTAAAAATGAGATTTTCGGTGGATATGTTTATTGGATGTTATGAGTATAGTATGTATATAAATGCTAGCTAGCCATACGTGTTTGGTCCGTCATAATGAGGTAAAATACTATTATGGCGTGACGTGAGTGTTAGACACAAGCATCATAGCCCTATATGAAAACTACTTTCTTTTCTAGTTTATTTAGGTTTTCATATAGGGAGTCCACACGTATATATACACCCGTCCTCTTCGGTCATAATGAGGAAAAATTTCATTATGGCGCGACGTGAGTCGTAACCTTGTATGAATTTCTATTTTTCTAATTTGTTCATAGAATTCATACAAGGAGTCTGACGAGTGTAAATACATACACATATATATTTATATAAAGTTTAGCCTGAGAGGCTCCATTTTATTTGAGTTGGTGACTAGCCGGAGCTAGTCGTGAAATTGCCAGTTTTTGAGTTGAGCGCGTTTGAGCGGTCGCATGCAGCATAATTTCCTTGGAAATTAAAATGGGAATGCATAAATATTTTTATTAATTTATTTTTATCCACTCACTCTAACGTTATTAAATGTCTTCCCTGGGCCCTTCGTTTTAAAATGCCCAGTTTGCAGAGTTTAGATTGGATCTAGTAGGAGGCGAGGCATAGTCACCCGTATTTCCACCACCTTTCACCAGTAGGTTACCTGTTTAACCTACCTGTGTTTTCTACTTCCGCTAGTGTCTAGTAGCTCTGAATATTTGGGTTTAATGTATATATTTTTGGTTGGGGGTGAAAGCATGTTGACTTTTTAGATTATTTGACGGAGGATTTATGTTATCTTATTTGGATAATTATGTGTTGATTTGGAAGATGATTTATTTTTATTTTTTTGTGGTGGTTGTGCTTGGGGAGCATGTAGGCTCCAGAAGTTAAGGGTGAATTGAGAATTTTAGGAGTGTTTGCAGGTTTTCGTTAGGAAGAGTTGTCCATTTCCAGGGGAGGTTATACCGAATTTTGCGGTAAATCTTTCTTTAGAGGTGGTCCCCGCACGATTTACTCCGGGTTCAGGGTGAAATTCGGGGTGGGTCGTGTAAAAAAAAAATAAGGAGAAACTTCTTTCATTTATAGCCAAACAGGTCATTTTACAAACTCAAATAATTTTTTCGTTTTCAGTTACCAGACACTTTGACATTGCTTCCAACATCCACAACGCTTATAAAAAATCAGTTTACTAAACACATATAATTTTTTCTTTTCAACCACTTATTCTCAGAATAAACGAATACCCAATTTTTGTTAGAATCCATAGCTATATCAAACACACCTAATAAATTTCGAGCCATGGCCCATCTCCACTTCTAATGATGGCATGCTCCACGCCTCCCCTCATCTTTGCCAAACACTCCCACCATGATGCCTTGCTCAATGTCTATTTGCCCATTTGCCCGAATTTGCCAAGTAGCCTCAATCGTCAAAATTCACTATCACCTAGCTAGAGGACAAAAATTGACCAAGGAAAGTTGATAGACAGAATCAGACCTGGTTACAAATCCTTGTATTGAAGTCATCGTCGTGATGCTCTCGGTGCCACTTCCATCTGGAAACAAAGTGCTCCATTGAGATCCCGAGCGACACCTCTATTGATATCCCGAGCGCTCCATCAACAACAAAGTGTTGTCGACAAGAACACAACTCGTGCACCCCGGTTCAACCATCAAAACCAATCAATCCCAAGAGACCATGCCATAGATCCATCACTAGTGGCAGTAGCGCGTCTGCACGAAGCAGGCTACTAAGAAGCATGTTTACAGACTGATTAGGATTTTGAAATAGCAACTTCGAGATAAAGAGAGTAGATTAGGACAGTTACTATAGATCATGAAGTCTGAATTACGTTGGTCATAATTCAAGGGCAGATACTACCGGTAACGTTTTTGAAAATGATTTTTAAAAACAAAAAATGAGAACATATATATTATAATATTCGATTTTAGAAATGTATTTGATAGTTTATTGTGTAGTACTTTTCATATTTTATGAACTAGAAAAATGAAAAAGTGAAAACGTCATATTGATTTTTTCGGTTTTAATTTGTAAAAGTTCAAAATATTTTCATTTTTCATTTCCATGTTTTGAGAAATGTCTCAACAAACACAATGTCATCTCATTTTCCTTTTCAAAATAAAAATACATACATGAAAACATGCCTGCCCGGTAACTTTTTGAAAACGGTTTCCAAAAATGATTTTTAAAAATAAAAATGAGAAAATGAAATTGTTATTTTCTACTTTGGAAATGTATTTGGTAATTTATCGTGAAATTATTTTTCATATTGTCTAAACTAAGAAAATGAAGAAGTGAAAACATCAAATTGATGTTTTCAGTTTTTCTATGTAAAAGTTGAAAATATTTTCGTTCTTCATTTTTAATATTTTCAAAAATGTCACACTGAACACATTTAATTTCATCTCATTTTCATTTTTAAAAATAAAAATACAAGCATGAAAGCGTTACTAAACACCACATTTAATGACGGCCGCTTAATGTTCTCCAATTTGTGTGTCATGCTTGAAGAAGTGAGAGAAAATGAGAGGGCGTGCTAACTTCTTTTCAGTAATATGCTCCTATCGATGCACATTTTGATAGCTCCTAGGACAGCGACTCATTCTTTGAGTGAAAGTGATAGCCATATGTAGTTTGTAACTGCTCCCAAACTCACAAGTATTACCACTATAAACGAGTTTTCTAGTTAAGATTCGATGAAATTTCATTCCAAGAAAAGAAAAGGAGAAAAAGTTTCCTTGCACCTATAAATACCACTATAGCAGAAAACAGTGAAACACCAGAACGAGATGATAATTAGCCCCACAGTCAACCGCCCAATTAATTCAAATTTAAATGCAAGTCCGAGTCACACTGATCAAACTCCTTCGACCTCCAAGCCATCACACCACACAAGGTTTGAAGGTTCTCTTCCTCCCTTGAATTCTTGGCCACATTTCTGCTTCCACCCACATTTCCAAGAAAAAACATCACTCTCCTTCCATGTTCTTCTCTAACCTTTTCATGCCTCTATCCTCTCATGCCTCACCGGCAACCTGCTAGGTCACATACCCCTACCTCCTCAAATTCATATTCCCCTGTTCCCCATCCACATTTTCCCGGTAAGCTACCGGTCGGCAGTTACCGAATTACCCATATATGATATATCCATTTTCTGATAGCAGAGAAAAGAAGCTCACAAAGACTTTTTTCACAAAAACTTTGCAGACTTAAAATATATACATGAATGGTGGTCTCAGCAAGCTTGGGACTGCACTCGCTCTAGTGATTGCAGTCTCTCTTCTTGTAGGTCTTGTAGGCCAGATCTTCTACATCCTCTGGCGCCGGAAGAAGCTTCGTAACCGGAGCATCCCTCATCACACCGATTCAGTTCTCCCCGGGGACTCGACGTCGTCACAGGCTAGTGGGCTTTTCAGTTTCGTCTTGTGCTGGAAAAACCAATCTCGCATCGAACCTCAGGAAGCTCGTCACGACGTCCCGCCTCCAAATTACCACAACGAGTTACAGGAGCTGGAGGACATGATCAAGTGGCAAGCACTGTACGGGCCGTCGAGGCTCTTGTTCACTATAGAGGAGGGAGAGAGAGAGGGCTTGGACTCCGAGACGACGTATTCTTCATGTGCAGAAAAAGAGGTAGTGAAGACGACGACAAAGGTGTACTTGGAAGAGTATTATGGGGTACCAGATGTGGCGGTGACTGTTGTGAATATAGAGATGGACGAGGCGTTTACGACGCCGTTGGAGACTCCATGTGCTTCGCCGCCGTACTATACCCCGTCGCCTTCTCCTACTCGTGAATGATCGAGTCTTGTACGTAGTAGTAGTGTAAGCAAAGCTTAGCGGTGATTGCGTTCATGACACGGGTTAAAAAGCACCCTGGATCGGATCTTGCCATGTTAGCCCAGAATGGAATGGAGGATCTTGTTTGTTGTTTTGTTTTTTATTTTTTTGATTGAGTACTTGTTTGTTGTTTTCTTGTTTCTATTTCTGTCATTGACTATAACATTTTTTTTTCTTTTTTCGGGGAAAGGCTAGGCATGTCATTTTTGATTTCTTTGATTTTTGGTTGATGCGTTTCGCAAGTGTAGGTGACTTGCCATATAATCATTCATGGCTTAAAGCTTTTCGTACAAAGAATAGTTGGGAAAGTAGAAGTATGCATTTATAAAATTAACTAGCCGTTGGCTTAAAGACATTGCATGGATCTTTCTCAGTTTTCAGGGGTTTGTCTGCCTACAGATGTGTATGTGTATGCCATACATACACTGATAAGGGTTGCTAGCATGTGGGTGTGGGTATGTTAAAAAGCATGATATATACTATGCAAATGTGTGGAGCAGAATTTTCCAATTTTCAGTAGGTAAATTATTCTTCGAAATGTTATATCTAGGATAAGTACAAAAGTTATGCTATTAACACACTTTATTTGTTATTCACATACCCCTTTATGATATGAGCCAATCATAAATCAACTTTAAGGCATTTCATGATATGAGTCAATCATAAAGCAACTTTAAGGGGTGTATGAATAGCAAAATATTGTGTATTAATAGCACCAACCTAAGAACAAAGTGAATGAGTCACATATTCAGAACTTAGAGATGAACTATCCCTTTAATTAAAAGACAAATGTCCATTAGTACTAGTTATAAGGGCTTATTGTCCATCTCCGGCTCATTGGTTGTTTGCTTCCGCGGCGATGCGAGCAAAGCTTGCCAATCTCTGCAATGTCACCACAGCCGCCTTGGACGGTGGATTCAGAGACCAAAGGTTTGTTTTCGTGGTTTTGCGACAACGGTTCAAATATGGATGCTGTGCCTAGCCTCGAACCTCTTGGCGAGCTTGGGGGGAGTCCTCGAAGGGAGGCTCGTCATGAAAATGATGGTCGTAGTGGCCGCTGGCATGAGAAGCAGCTTGATGTTTGGGTTTTGTACGAATTTCTGGGCGTTCAAAAGAAAATGCATGTATGTTCAATTCAAAGCTTCCTCACAAATAAGAACTGATAAGGTCTATTATGCCTCTTCTTTGGTGAGCACCCTCATTCCGATGAGTCTTGCTTCGAATTGAGTTGCTGCCAAAAATTCCTTCTTTCCTCTGCCTTAATTTTTTTTTTCTTTGAATGATCCCCAATTTGTACTGTATGGCTAGACCATTTTGAATTTTATATGGTCATTTACTCATTTAGAAACTTATGAGTATTTTTAAGAGAAAATTACATAATAGCACAGAACCAAATTTAAAAACACAAAAACTCTAATTTCAATATTTTCTGTACAAATTAGAACATAAGCCCAGACCCAAACTAATGGTATTAGATCTGATCTAGACTTTCATAGAAAAAATGACTAAAATAAATTTACGCAAAATGACACGGCATGCAGTAGCACGTCTCTTGTGTCTCTCGTCAACACGACAGTAGCGCGTCTCTAGTCGACACGACAGTAGCACGTCTCTAGTCGACACGACAGTAGCACGTCTCTCGTCGACACAACAGTATCACCTTCCTACACAACAGTAGCACGTCTCTCGTCCACACGGTAATAGCACCTTCCTACAAGGCAGTAGCATGTCTCTCTTCGACACAGTAGTAACACCTTCCTACATGGCAGTAACACGTCTCTCGTCGACACGGCAGTAGCATGTCTGCGGTCGACACAGCAGTAGCACGTCTCATGTCAACACGGCAGTAGCACGTCTTATGTTGACACGGTAGTAGCACGTCTCTGGTTGGCATGGTAGTAGCACGTCTCTCGTCGACACGGTAGTAGCACGTCTCTCGTCGACACGGTAGTAGCACGTCTCTCGTCGACACAGTAGTAGACCTTCCTACACGGCAGTAGCACGTCTCCGGTCGACACGGCAGTAGCACGTCTCCGGTCGACACGGCAGTAGCACGTCTCTCGTGGACATGACAGTAGCACGTCTTCGGTCGACACGGCAGTAACATGTCTCATGTTGACACGACAATAACACGTCTCTTGTCGACATGACAGTACACTACAGGAAATCTCATCCTAGGTGACTGAACAAACTCGTCGCGTAGGACTCACTATTTGTCGCCTAGGCAATTGGCCGACGAATTATCCGTCGTCTAAGTTCCGTGGTTTAAGTGTCGTGAGGTAGACACTTAGGCGACGAAATTTAAGTTAGTCGTCGAGTAAGATTTCCTACCCGACGGATCGTTTCCTGCCTTGTCGACAAACTGATTCGTCGATAGGGATTTGTTTCGATGGAATCTTTTTGTCGGAAGGATACTTAACCGACGAATACGAAATTGTTCTTAGCCGACGAAATAGGCGTCGATATTGATGTTTACGGATGAATGATGATTTGTTCTTAGGCGACGGAATAGTCGTCAGTATAGTTTTAAACCGACAAATTGGGAATAGTTCTTAGTCGACGATCGATTTGTATTCGTCGGTTAGGTTTTTTATCTTAGGCAACGAATGTTGTTGTTTCCGTCGCGTAAGTGATTTTATTTAGGTAAAAAAAAAGTTTAATTTTTGTTTTTTAACCTTATTCACTGTTTCCAAAAATTACAAATCAGTAACAATAATCAAACACATACAGATATAGATATACCGGAAACATTGGATTTGGAAAACATATTCATATATATATTGATCATGATAACTAGATCGATGGAGAAATATTGTTCATATATACAAAATAATTAATGAACTAGGTAGAAAATTGTTCATACATATACAATCTAGCTAAACTATAAATCAATAATTCCAAGGACGTTGGTTGTCCAATTCTATGTTGTCGCCTAGATCATCATTGTTTTGTGGGGAAACATGTGGAGGAGAAACAACTAGAGGAGGAGGAGGAGGAAACTGTGGAGGAGGAGGAGGTGGCATACCTAGACGCTCATATATGGCTGCAAATTGGGACTGCACAACGCTATACATGGACTCTGCACGCAGAGCACGCTGATGGACCTCTTGATATTGCTGTTGGGCACGCTCCTCTGAATCCTTCAGTCTCTGCTCATAGCGCTCTTGCATCTCTTTGAGTTGCTGCACATCAACTCTAGGAGGACGACTACGTGAAGTGGAACCATTTGAAGATTGGCTCATGTCTCGCTCGCCTCCTCGTCCCATCCCTCGGATTTCCTTTCCTTTCCGAGTTTTGAGCACATTACCCAACACCTCAATTTCTTAGGACTAAACACTCTCCATAATCTCCTCCTCCGTCGCGTCAAGGTGTTGTTCCTTAAATACATCATTTCGTTTATTGACCTCATCAATCATGTCACTCTGCATGTATTAAAATACATCAATTAATAAACAAGTTTGCTCAACACATGTATATTAGCACCTAAAATAGTAACAATTGAAGCAAGTAATCACTTGAAAAAAAAAATAATAATTATGTAGCAGTAAGCAGGGGTGTCTGCATGCGCGCCCCAGGGTGCCTGCATGCGAGCCCCAGGGTGCCTGCATGTGCGCCCCAGGGTGCCTGCATGCGCGCCCCAGGGTGTGGGTTTACAGTTTTTTATTTTATTTTTATTTTTTAAAGCAATGTGTTGTCCTGTCAAGATTCAGGTATAAGAGAAAATAAAATTAAAAATGATATAAATAGAAGCTAGCTAGGGCAGGCAGCTGTAAAGTGTTAAAGATGCTAACAAATGTACGTGCCCTACCAAATATTGTAGTTTCCATCCAAAATCAATAAAAGGGGCGCAGGTTACCCAAACACTCTATGAGAAAAATGAAATAGTAAAAAGAAAGACACTTACATATTTCTTGGTCGTATCTTCATCACCGGCCCTGACATAGGTCTTCTCAAAATCTTTGATAATTGGAAGCTGCTCCCCTTGTATTCTGAGTTCCTCCATTGTGTAGATGATAGGAGAAGACCCCGTGTGGTGGTGCATAGTCTTCTCCCCACGGTTCCGCTTGTTTGCCAAGGAGAGTCTCTAATATATACACAAAAAAATATTAAATAGATTAGTAAAATACAAGAGAAACAATGAAGGTAATTTAAAAAAAACGAAGGTAATTTAAAAAATCACCTTGAACGCATCTGACTCGAAGTGGTGGCAAAGAAACTCTCACTGGTCCTCTCTCCCAATAAAATCTGAATGCATGCCAGAGGGCCCTTCCTTCGGATAAGCCATGTGACACTGGTACTTCCAGTCCTTGTACCTCTCATGTGCCCTCTTCAGTATCCAATCGAACATTGGCTCATCATTTTTATCCCACTCGTACTTCGGCTACATGACAAATAAAAAAAAATTATCATGTTAAGCACTGAAAAAAAAAAAATGTTAGGAAGTAAATATACTTTTCAAATTGTTTTCAGTTACTTACCGACAGTGCATTCCACACCTTCCACTTCTCATCCTGATCAAGGTCGTAGAACGTCCTTGCCCTCATTCCCACCAGACTCCGTATGGCGGAACCAATATCATGCGCCACCAAGCTGTTTATCCCCCTCACGCTAGGGCCTTTTACATGGGGGCAATACTGCAGCTTGATCTTCTGCCCCGTTTGTGCAACGATATCCTCCGCCTTCTTTCCAAAACATAAACCCCGCTTTTTTTTCGGGCCGGAGCTACAATTAATATATATACAAAATATTAGGATAAACAGTAAATTAGGTAAGGTGGGGCGCGCATGCAGGCACCCTGGGGTGCGTTGCAGGCACCCTGGGGCGCGTTGTAGGCACCCTGGGGGCGCATGCAGATACCTTGGGGCGCGAATGCAGGCACCCTGGGGCGTGCAACTTAAATTAACTTAACCAAAATTAATACAACTTGAATTCACTTAATATATTTACCTGTTGGGCTTCTAACTTTCAAACGAGCGCTGCCGACAATGCGTCTTGCAGATTCGGGTGTCGGTATAGATGATGGAGATCCCGTTGAAGTAGTGTCAACGGTAATGGCCCGCACGATCAAAGGGGGTGCCGTTGGTGGTATAGTCTCAGCCGGCATGGGGGAAGGGTGGCTGCTACTGCTAGCTGAGCCAACGCTCTGCCGTATAGACTCCATCAAAGCATCGGCCTTAGTGGCTCGGTCCTTCCTCTTCCCCACGATCACCATCTTGCACATGAATAACACACAATTGTCAAAATTGTATCTAATGCCAACAAACTACACACTTTGAATTGATTTAATCTAATGCTGCAAGTTCAAGCACATAAAATTAAACTAAATGGCTAATCTTCCATCTTTTCTATCTATTCAGTTTCCTAATACTCCTACTATCTAAACTCTAAAGTCCAAAATCTCATCACCACAATCAACCTTTTTACTACTTCAATACAGATGCACATCATACAGGGCATTCTTCCAATTCAGACAAACACACATATATGAGGAACTAAATTAGCCTCTTTAAGCCTGATTCCAAACCAGGATCCCTGCAAACAGTTTCGAGTATCAATCTCATATGTCTACTACACATGATTCCTACAATTCTTAGAGCTAAGCAACCAAATTACAACGACTGGCACCCCATTCTTAGACTTATATGAACTCACACTTAACATTCATACAATATTCATAGAATGAACCAATTAGAATAACTATTAGGATCCAGAATACAGACCTCAGTATCAGTTGAATTTGGGATTGATGAGGTGGCGAGACTGGAGGCGGTGAGAAGGTGGATGAGGTGGCGAGACTGGAGGCGGTGAGAAGGGAGACACTGAACGGCGGGTGGATGCGGTGGCGAGTTCAGTTGCGATGACTGATGCGGGTGGATGTGGTGGCGGCTGCGATGACTGCTCGGGTCGATGAGCACCAACGATCGGTGGATGGCGGGGTCTCCGACAGGTTGAGGCGGTGGATTCTGGCGGTATCGCAGCTCTGTTCCAAGAATTGAGAAATTAGGGATTGGAGTGCGGGCGTTTCAGACGAAGAAAAGAGCACTAAGTGCTGATGAATCGATTTTATCTTAGCCGATGGAACTATTCTGTCGGCTAAGAAAAATATCCGTCGCTTAACAAATTAAATTTGGGCTTAAAAAAAGGCGCAAAATATACCCGCCCAATATTTCGGTACCCTAGGCGACAGAACAGATAACTTCCCGTCGACTTGGTATAAACAACCCGACGAATTAATCAATTTCTGTCACCGAGGTTCTTCCAAGCCGATGACTTATCCAATTCCGTCACCTAAGTAACAAAAACAATTTTATTTACCCGCCTAATATTTCGAGGATCCTAAGCGACGGAATATAATGTTCTGTCGCCTAAGGGCTTCTAAGGCGACGAAATATTCATATTCCGTCGCCTAAGGACTTCTAAGGCGACGAAATATTATTCATGTTCCGTCGACTAAGTATTTTTTTTTTAAATTTTGGACATTTTATTATATTTAGGGTTTAGGGTTTTCGTGTAACTTATCAAACTAAACTCAACTGTACTTACTCTACGTAAGTATTCGTACATAAAAAAGCATACATATGTATTTTAAAAATATTGGCCTTCATGAATGATTAATATATATGCATCAAGTTAATTTAAAAATATATACATATCCGAAGTTATGCCAAATTAATTAATACAAGTAGATTAGACCGATCGAAATCCACAATAATATTGAACAAGTATATTAATCGTACTCATGATAATCTGAGTCGTCGGAATCATCATTCTCCTCAGTTTGGTCAGAATACTCATCATCTTCCATATATTCGTCATCTATGAAGCCGTCGTCATCATGATTGGGTTGCATTGTAGCGAGTTCAGTTTAGATGGTGTAACTGCAATGTAACCTATGATAGCCAGAACGTGTTGGTTATTGACACGAATATCCTCAGTATCGGGGACTACATGTGGAGATTCCTCTTAATATGGTTCATTCGGTTGATCAATTGTTGGTTCACTAGGCCCACTCTCATCATCCCCTCCCAATGTAGCTGCACTCCAAATATTCCTATGTGACATCACCTGCACCACTTTCTAACCCTCAGCCATAGCCAGATCATCAAGATAAAACACTTGTTTCGCCATGGTGGCAAGAATAAACGGCTCATTCTCATACCATACACTGTTTGAGTCCACTGATAACAAGTTACGATCCAGAATTGTACTCCTTCGTCTGGTTGGGTCAGTATTGAACCATTTGCACTTGAACAACATGACTGGCATACCTTTGCCGTAGATTAGTTCGATGACACTGACAAGAACCCCGTAGTAGTTGAAACCCAAACCCTCAACCATGACTCCATTGTTTTGGGTGACATGGCCTTCATCTTGTTCTGAAGTCACAAACTTAACACCGTTCACAAAACATCCAGCACGAACTCTGTGGCTTTGGGGTCCTCCAGCCAACGAGTGCAACTTCGGGTCGTAAGAAGCAAGAAAATGTTGTAGAATGTGCATCATCTATAACAATTTTAAGAGCAACGTATGTTGTTACATTATGTAACATAAAAAGCAACATATATTTAATTTATGTAACTCCAAATATATATATAGAGATAAAGGAGGTACCCATGGAAAGTAATCAAGAAAATCTCTCTTGTGTATGACTTCGTTACTATTCTGCCTTAGTAAATGAGACTTCAAGTACCGCTCGGCTTCTTCGCAATGTTGAAGGACACACCAATGAGCCTCTTTGATCTCAGCATTACTTAATCTTTCAGAATTACTTAGCCTGCCATACGGTTGAACATCGTTGGAAACAACTGATAGATTGAATTGCTGGCTACTACCCGCTCCAGATGATTCCCCTACTGTGTCTTCATCATTAAGATATGCGCTGCAGTAAGTTACGCACTCAGCCTGAATGTACGCCGCTGTAATCGACCCTTCAAGGAAATGTTTGTTTTTGTTGTTCTTCTTGAAATCCCCCAATTGCCTACAAACAGATATATATTTATTCTCTTACAAGAAATATTTTAAAAAAATTATCTTAATTTGAACCATTTGATGATGATTAATTAGAATAAATATGAGTGCATATATACCTCTCATTTGGATAGCACCAGGTATACTATACCGAACTAGTAAACAACACTTGTTCGGGAAGGTGGATCATGAGATGAATCATGATGTCAAAGAAAGTCGGGGGAAAGATTCTCTCCAGCTTGCACATGATGTACACAATGTCTTCTTGCAATGACCGAACATCAGACTTGTTAAGCTCTTTAGCGCATATCCTCTGAAAGAACTTGGACAAAGCCACTGACGTGTCAACCACATCGCTCTGCAAATACGGTCTAATGACCACGGGAAGAAGACGTTGCAGCAAAACTTGACAGTCATGAGTCTTCAACCCAGTAATCTTATTTTCCCCCATCTTAACACATCGAGCGAGATTCCCTGCATACCCGTGAGGATACTTAACGTTTCCAAACCACTGAAACACTTCCGCATTCTTTTGAGGATGGACTGTGTAGCCTGCTTTCGGCATTATGGTTTTTTGGGTTTTTTGTTCTCTACTAGCTATAGCTGGGGGCGTATACCCATCATCTTAAGATCAACACGGGCTTTGGGGGTGTCATTATTCTTATGTTTGAGATTAAGAATTGTTCCAAGAACGCTGTCACAAACATTCTTTTCTATGTGCATGACGTCCAAGTTGTGCCTGATTTTCAAGGTCGACCAGTAAGACAATTCAAAAAATACATTTTTGTGCATCCAATACTTAAACTCATTAAGCATGGAGGATTCAAGTCGGTTACTTCTTTACTGGTGCTCAAATATCCGAACCAGTGCTGGTTAAGCCTCTCCAAAATCCACTCACCAGACCTCCTTGGGGGTTTCAGATTATGCTCCTCAGTCCCATCAAATGCCTCAGCATCCCACCGCCACTCGTGATCCTCGTCAAGATGTCTACGAGACCCCAAGAAACAAATTTTGTCGGCATGCCATGTAGAATTGACGTCATCTATGCATACTGGGCAAGCCTTGTACCCTTTAGTTTGTTGGCCAGACAACATCCCGTAAGCTGGAAAATCACTGATGGTTCAAATAACAGCTGCTTTCATCATGAATGAAGTTCGACCATGCTTGTCAAAAGTAGGGAGTCCATTTTCCCATAACTCCTGCAGCTCGTCAATTAATGGTCTCATGTACACATCCAAGCACTTTCTTGGAGAACACGACCCTAGAAGCGTAAGAAAATTGTAGTCCTTCCTTATACACATGTTGGGAGGTAGATTGTACGGAAATACTATCACATGCCAAATGCTGTAAGACAAATTCATGTTTCTTGTAGGATTGAATCCGTCTGTTGCAAGTTCGAGTCTGACATTTCGACAGTCTCCAGCAAATTCGGGAAAAGAACGGTCAGAGTGCTGCCAAGCCTCCCCGTCTGCGGGGTTTGAGATTATCCGGATCTATCCTCTCCTCTCCCTAGTGCCTTACCTGGTGCCATCTCATATGCTTGGCCGTATGTGAAGACATGTACAGACGTTGCAGACGAGGACCCAACGAGTATGTGAAGACATGTACAGACGTTGCAAACGAGTACCCAACGAGAAGTAACGAAGAACCTTCTTAGGAATGGGCTTTTTTTGCTTAGATGAAGTGGAAGCTTCATGCCTTGGCTCATAGCAGTGTGGGCACTCAACTTCATCCTTGTTATTGACGCAACCGTCTATCTTCTGATGATCAAGATCAAGGTCGGCCAACATCCTTTTTACCTGGTCGAAATTTTCCTGACAACTGTTACCTTTGGGAAGCACTTTCTTCATAAGTGCAATATCCTCATCAAAACATGCGTTAGTCTTTCCCCGCTTGTTTTTGATCGTCATTTGCTTCATGACGGTACCCAACAGAGTATGCTCACTGCCAGGGTACAATGGGGTTTGGACTTCCCGTACAAGCTTGGTGTACTTATCATAATCACTGTTGTAGTCAACGTGGGAGACATTAGGGAAGGTGTCAGGGGCGTTGTCATAAACAACATTTTGCTGATATCTTGAGGCGGCAAATGGGAAGGCATCGTTTAAGAGGTTCATCACAGCAGGGTCCCTGTAACTAGCATTGGAAGATCCTGCCTGCTGATTATGTTGTGCTTGAATTTCTGCAAGTGTAGGCATTTGAACTTGATTTTCGCCGTGCCGTGCCCATGTGGTTTAACTAGGACAAATACCGTTTAGTGCCAGGTGAGAATACATGTCTTCATATGTTACTGGTTTCTGATTGAGACATTTGTTGAACGGACATATGTGAATAACTTTGTCTGGAGGACTATATAGACGCACGAACTCAAGAAAATCAAAAATGCCTCCATATAAAGAGGGGACCCTCTCCTTAATTGCATCTAGCTTTTGTCCATGTTGTACACTATAATAACAAGAAACAAAAATATAGTTGTCAAAAAATCGTTAATAATAAACGGGAAATATATATAAATATATACTTAACTATTATATATATATAAATATATTAATCTACGTTGTTCACACCTACAATCTTCACCTTATGCCTCCGGTTAGGGCCCTAAACCCGTTTGAGAGCACGTGACATTGTGATTTCGTTTGTTGTTGGGGCGTTTCGAATTCGCGTATGTGAGAAAATTTCGGCAACATCTCCCTACAGTTCCCCAAGTGCATGAATATCTATATACCTAATATGCACTTGAGGAACAATAAAGGAAGATCTTGTCGAAATATATATATTCACAACCCAAAACGAAACGCACCAACAACAAACGAAATCTCAATGTCATATATGCTCCCAAACTGTCCAAATATGGGACAATTCGAAAACTATTTTGTTAGACACAGTCGTAACATAATGGTTCTCGAACGGGATTTCTAAAGGTAACAATATATATTGATAAATGTATAAGAATATTATAATTCTTACTTACATGATTCATCATTTTATTTTTTATCATTTGAATACACAAATGATTTGCATGAAAACGAAAATTTGATAAACATATTATTCACGTATATAATTATTAATCATACAAACAAAAACTAATATATATATATATATATATATACACACTCTAAAAATTATATACACACACAAAAGTTAGATACATTTATATATATATATACAAATTAAAAACATAATATATATTATACACACATACTATACGTACAAACATATTATACACATAACATATACGTACGTACAAACATATTCAACATGTATATATACACCAACATCAATGTTAACATATATATCATGCATGCATCCAGCAATCCAGCAATTGGACCGGCAAAATTGGACCGTCGGCAAAGTCGCTGGAAAATTCGCCGGAAAATATATATGCATAAATGAAGAAATTAAGTAGATGATGTTACATACCAATTAGGAGAGAAGCAGCTAGCTTTTGAAGCAGATCGATCGACCAATTCCTGAAGAAAAGCTTCCAAAACTATATTTATAATTTGGATCGGACGAATTAAGTGAGGGGGAAGGACTGCAGCTAGCATATATCTTTCTTTCTGCGTTCTCTTCTCGGCAGAAGGGGTATAAATATGTGTTTACTTAGCCGACGGAATATTCTGTCGCCTAAGACAAAAGGCGTCGGCAAAATATATTCGTTCTGCATTGTGTCAGGCAATAATTCAAATTCTTAGTCGACGGAATACTTCGTCGCCTAAGAAAGACATATTTGTCGCCCAAGACTCACTTAGCCGACGGAACATGGTTCATCGTTTAGAACTCACTAAGCCGACGGAAAATTATTCGTCGCCCAGTATTATCTTTACCGACAGAATTGTTTCGTCGCATAGGAAAATCTTAGACGACGGACTCTGTCGAAAGTATAAGCTTCCGTCACCTAAGATTTTCTAAGACGACGAAAATTTACCGACAGAAAGTATTCATCGCCTGTGATTTACTAAGCCGACGAAACTTAGACGACGAATAAGTTTTCGTCGAATAGGACAATCTTAGTCGACTGAATTCCTCAACAGTAGTTTTCCGTTGCCTAAGTAGATCTTAGGCGACGGATATGATGTCCAATACGACGGTTGTTTTTCTGTCGACAAAGAAGTACTTAGCCGACGAAATTTTTAAATTCCGTCGGCTAAGTCGTTATTTCCTGTAGTGGTAGCACATCTTTCGTCGACACGGTAGTAACACATTCCTACACGGCAATAGCACGTCTCCGGTCGACACGGCAGTAGCACATCTGTGGTCGACATGGCAGTAGCACGTCTCATGTCGACACGGCAGTAGCATGTCTCTCGTCGACACGGCAGTAACACGTCTGTCGTCGACACGGCAGTAACACGTCCAAAGTAGCAGTAGAATATGTAGTGAAGGGTAGTTTGGTAAAATATGTAGTGACAGATGGCATGTGGAAATTAGTTTGTCCTAATTTGTTAATTTTTGTCCTTAATGTGTAAGATAATGTGTAAAAGATGTATTTGTAAACTGAAATTTGGTCAGTAACTAATATGTAGTTTACTATATTTTTAAATAAGAGTCCATAAATCATATGATTGAGCTAATAACAAATACTCGGACCACAAACCGAGTTCCTAAAGGCTTCCAAAAGTCTAGAAAGTCTCGGTTATGCTCCGAGAAGATAGGAGCTTTCCCTCACCTAGTTTTCCTCCCAAACCCTAGCGCCGCAAACTCTGTTTCACGTCAATAATTCTCCACAGATCTCCACCTCTCAATCGCATCTATCCCTCCATGGCATCTGTTGTTGCTACTGCAACAAGCTTTCCCGCTTTTGGCTTTGACTACTGTTGGCGTTCCTTCCGTTTGTTGGGGCAGATTGGACATGAAGGCTGCAAGACGGCGACTGTGGGGCTCCGGGCGGTCTGGTTGTGCTGATGGAGCTAATTGACCACCGAAAAGCATGGCCGCCGGAGATCCGCAGATGGTGGCCGACGAGAACATCACCGCCAACCTAGAAGATGATAGGGATTAGGGCTAACAAGGTATGGGCTTGATCTGGGCTTCTAGGCTTGGGTTTGTGCTTATTCCTTTATGCAGGCCTTTTGGTGGACCTAAATAAAAGTTTGCCCACAACTTGACTTCTCCATCTCACATGACATCCTTGAGGTATGATTGGGGAGAGACTAGCCCTAATAATAAGGGCATGGAGGTAGTTTAATTTCCTTATTTCTTACCTAGACATCTAATTGAAGACTATTCTTGTTTAGATTTTGGTTTTACTTTGTTGTACACCAATTGATGTCTGCAGACGACGGGTATTACCTCTACATAGAATTTAGATAAGAATAGTTGGAAGTTAGGTGTGATAGGCTTCACTGAGCGCATTTGTAATGAGGGCTACATGTCTCTTTGTTAGTGCTTGTTGTCAATTAAACTTATTAGTCGTGAGTAGGAAAATTGATGTAAACGCATTCCGGTCGTTGACAAGTTAATGAAATTGTCTATTTTTAAAATAATAAAAATAAATAAATACTTGGACCACCATGATGCAAGACTATTATAACTTTAGTTCTTATCGTACTGTAAGCTTTATTAGTCCACGTATTTATAATTATCCAAAGACAAATTCATAGAAATTTTGGGTGGAATGAAAAAGATGGTAAAGCGATCGCCACTCCGCACTAGGTCACGAAGAGATACGCATGTAGAGGTTCCTCCACTGTTGAAGGCTATATTTGCCGTGTCGGACTCCTTGTAGGCGTGTCGGAGTGTCTGACACTCAGACACTCCACCCTAGTGGAGTGTCTGAGTGTCAGACACTCCGACACGCCTACAAGGAGTCCGACACGGCAAATATGTGTCCGACACGCCACGTGACGTGTCCAAAAAAGTTGACTTTTCGGACACGTCTCGGACACGTTGACCGGCCCCGACACGGCATTGCAACACGCCACGTCAGTGTTTCAGACTCGGAGGTCGCCGAAAAACATCGAACCCTTGCTGGAAAATCTTAGAACTTCTACTCTTCGATTCTCCCTCCTCAAAGCTCGTCATGGACAACCAAAGACATAGATAGGTTGTCCAAGTCGAGGTGAAGCTACCAGCACCATCCGTACCCGCCGTCGTGGTCGGATTCGAAAAATCACCGACGAACCTAGAAAAACTTCTTCTTCTTCGAATCTCTCTCTCCTCAGCTTCCCATAGAAATCTAATACTAAAGCGACATCGGGGAGGACGAGATGAAGCTATCCATACCAGTCGTGCTCGTCGTCGTGGCCGAAATCTGAAGACCGCCGGCGAACCTAGATTTTCTTCTTTTGCTTCTTTTCTCTCTCGCCGGAGCTCCTCTTCGTAATCCAACATCACAGCCACTTTGGGGACGAGGTGACGAAGCCGTAGCCACCGGTTGGACGTCGGGAGACAGCCGAACGACAGAGAACTCCTCCGAGCTCCTCCGTTACAAAGCAGCTCAAGACCGAGTCCGTCTGGGCTCGAACTGATTGAGTCCAAACTGATCCACATTCGTATATACTCCAAAATATATGACCTAGATCTTGCGGTCTAATAAATCCAACATTCTAGATCAAGCCATCTTAAAAATCTATTTTTAATAAAATTTTAGGTAATACCAACTTCCAAAAATCATTAAAAATAGCTCCGAAAAATCCTTCGAACTCGTAATGACATCTATATTAATCCTATGGGCTCCAAAGACAAAATTCGATAAACTAAAAATTTGAATAATTTTCGAAAGCCATAAAAAAATCTGAAGAATAATAAAAATCGAAATAAAAATAGCTCGAAAATAACTTTATTTGGTAATGTAATGAACTTATTTCATATTTTAGTATATTTTTTATTTATTAAAAATACATAAATATATAATTCTGTTTGCCGTGTCCAAGCCGTGTCAGAAACTTAGTTTTTAAGTTTTGTCGTGTCGGCGTGTCGTGCCGTGTCGTGTCGCCGTGTCCGTGTCCGTGCAACATAGGTTGAAGGCGATCATCACTATGCCAAAAACAGCATCAGACGACAGTTGAGCACTGTCGTCTGACGAAAAATCATATGTCGTCTGAGGCCCTGCCATCTGATAGGCTATCAGACGACAGTTCTCCACTGTCGTGTGAGTGTCAGTCAGACGACAAATAATATGTCGTCTGAAATTTGACAAGTCTGAAGGTTTCCAAACTTTATGTCGTCTAGATGAAAGACTAACGACATTTAAATGTCGAGTGAAAGAAGAAAAAATGAAAGATTTGTTGAAATAGATGTAGTATGATACAACCTTACACTGCATCTAATTGTCAAGCTACAGAACCTACAACGACAAATACATTCACCTGTTGCTTTCTAATGACAATTTAATGTCGTCTGATATTATCATATTTGAAAATTTATTAGACTATATGTCGTCTCAATAGAAAACCAACAACATATATATGTTGCCTGATGAAGCAATTATGTCGTCTGATAGTCAATTAAACTTCATATTTTTGTTCCTTGTTATAAAGAGTTATGTTGTCCGATTGTCTATTGGAATTCACATTCTTGTTGCTTTTTATAAGCACTTATGTTGTTTGACTATGAATTGAACTTCATATGTAACAAAATTAAGAATCAAAGAAAGTAAAACTTCATTGAATGTTAATAATCCACTTCAATTAAAAGAGTACATAATACTTTTTTATCCTAATCCATAAAAGGCTATAAGTTATGGTCCAACTTTCAATGTATTCACTAAAATGAATATATGGACCTAATCTATTTCTAGAAATGATATACCGAAACCTATTAACGATGTCAACATTGATGTCATTCCTCTCAACGGGGCTTCAAGTCGCAAAATGACCTCGAAATCTTCTACAAACACTTATACCTACATATTGACCAAATCAACAACAAAAAGAATGAGAGATTAGTTCATTTGGTGCATGCTCCACACACACATGGATCCTCTTCCTGATAATTCGGTAGTATACAATCAGAAAATCATCAAACTGAACTGTGGGCATAACAGGTCATAGCAAATGAGTTGTTAAATTGAACAAATTAAAACAGGGCATACAACAAAAGAAACATAAACTCATGAGGAAGCAACTTTTATCATCTCTATTATTCCAAAAATGACTAAAAACAAAGCAAGTATATATAAAGTTTATATATGGTTCCTGAGTCTCACCATCGTATGGATTTACAAAAACATACTAGTTCCAAGAGCTAGCTAATTCACACTACAAAAATTAAAAGGCCATATGGATTGACAAACCTTGTTGGCCACAGCAGTCTCCTTTTCAGTTAGCCTATGAATAAGGTTCAAAAGCTACTCCCTAGTTTTCGACTTCTGTAACTCCTCATAAGTCTTCTTACTTAGCAATGCCTCAAGATCATTCATCTCATCCTCTTTGCTCTTCATTATACCTATTAGATAAAAGTAAATGAGGACTCAAGATCAAAGGCTGATAGCGCGCATATATATATATATATATACGTATGAGCACTTGTGAATCGGTTCTTTATATTAGAATGATATGAATACTAAAACAGAAAAAATACTTCTCTAAATTTCATAGATAACATAGTCAAATTGGGATGATAGAGAAACATACCACTTCTTTCACTATAATTAATCTCTTTACTTATTATTTCATCACTCTTGACAAGTGACCCATTTTAATATACTAGAAGCAAAGTTCACCACATATAATCACCACCTTTTCCTACCACCAATTCACACTTAATAAGGTTGTTACCCAATTTCCTTATTAGAACCACTACAAGAGATTACCCATGACATCCCTTTCATTACTAATACAAATACCCCAATTAACAAAACCAAACGTCAATCTTATATATCAAAACAACATCTCTACTCAAACCAATAATCATCGATTGTTTGCTAGCCCAACCTAATTAATCCACAAAGTAGCATTAATAAATCACACAGCAAAGCCATACTCCAATTCTAAACAATAATAATCTAAAGCATAAATACCAATATCACATTGAAGCCTGAAACTAGCAAGGTCCATGCTTACCACTATCCTCTTCCAAAATTATGACTTTTGAGCTTCATATTGTCATCCACACCAAGCTTGCCTTCTGTGAATCCTCCCTAGCTACATCAATACCACAACTATCTTAACACACAATACAGCTCATACACTGAACAATTATTCCAAAGAGCACACAACCCAACACCAAGTCTTACCCCCTGCTACTCCAATTGCTGGTCAAATAAACCGTAATTGATGCTGCGTTAGCTTCCTCAATTCCATTTCGTACCTAAAAACCGATTAACACCAAACCTCACATATATCCCAAAACAGCATAGTTAGCTATCTCAATCGATTCCAAAACAGTGGACTCTACTAGGAGTAAAGAGTGAAACGTAGCTTACCAAGTCAGGAGTTAGAACCGACGTAGCTCACGGCGGAGCTAAGGCTGCCGACGCTCCAGCGGCAGCGCGTACGGCGTCGTCGGGCTTCAAAGCTTCTGGGTTTTGCTCCTTGTCAGTAGCTAAGTGGAACGGGGGTAGCGGTGGACTGAGGAGTTGGCCGAAGAGCGTCCCCCGATCGGCGAGGCACTGGCCTAGGGATTGAGGACCGACATTGGGGTTGTTGCAGGTTGTTGATTTGGGTTGGGTATGGCTTAGTTTAAGCGGTGAATCGATTGGTGGAGGTGATTGGGTGAGACGGTGGCCGGAGCTACCATTTCCGACGCTGGCAGAGGAAAGCACAGAGAGAGAGAGAGATCGAGAGAGTTCGAGAGAGGGGGAGAGATAGAAAAGAGGGATGCGGCTGAGAGGGAGAGGGAGAGTTTTGGGGTGCTAGGGTTTCTTTACATCCTTTGTATACTTATGCACGTGAAATGACAAAATTGCCCCCACGACTAAGTTTCAAGACTTGTCTAGAAATTTCCCTCTATTTCAAGCTCGACTTTAATTTACACTCGTTTCTTCGTAACACTAAAAACTTGATTTAAACGTTCGTACTCCACAACGTTCATGAAAAGATAATACTCAAAAAGGCAACAGGACAAAAAGTCAACATTTTTGGTCTTCTAAGGCGTCAACTCGAAATGAAAAGTAAATTAAGTTGTCATTTACTATCCAAATAAATTTGGGTTCGGGGCGTTACAACTTAAATATGTATGTGGAAGAAAATTTACCCATTTTCGATAACTTATAGGTCTCGATCATTAGAGTCAACTTCAATTGTACATAAAACGTTCCTATATATTCTTCCTCATGGGGAGCGATATGATCGGTCAATAAACGTGTCCAAATGTTCACATAAAATAGTTTCGTTGACACTAAATGAGGGTATAAGCTAGAATTGACGAATCTCAACTTTAAGTATTAGTCGGTCTAGATAAGAGGGTTTTCGTTTAGATAAAAGTGTTGACTTTTAAAAGTATTTTTCAGATAACATATATATGTCGTCTGAAGTTACTAAGCAAGATTCCATTCACGTTGACCGCATCGACCGAGATCCGAACTTTATCAAAAATGCTTGAATTTTGTTCTACACCCATAATTCACTATTATGTTGACATCTGACACTCAAACTTAAAAAAAATTATTTCTGTCATTTGAATCACAACGTGCGTACTAATGTGCTATAACATGTTTACTAAGTTCTTTGTAAACATACATCTTTATAAGACAACTATATGCAAGAAACAAAATTTACCTAATCTGACCGTTTGATATGATCGCAGTACTTAAATATGTATGTGGAAGAAAATTTATCCATTTTCGATAACTTATAGGTCTCAATCATTAGAGTCAACTTCATATATACATAAACTTTCTCATAGCTTCCACAAGGAGAAGTACATAATCGTTTCATCAAAGTGCCAAACTATTACATATATATGTTTTCCTACTCTTAACAAGAGTTTGAGTACCGGCTAATCAAAAATATAAGTTTTGGTCAGAAGAGATAAGAGCGTTTCCGTTTGGCAACATGAGTCTTCAATACAGTGTATGGCCGGTGATTTTGGTACCGTACAACCTTCCTCCATGGATGTGCATGAAGAAGGAATACAATATGTTGAGTTTGTTGATTCCGGGGCCCGGTTATCCAGGGAAGTGTCTCGATGTGTATTTGAGACCTTTGATTGAAGAGCTTCAGTTTTTGTGGGAAGTTGGTCATCCCACTTATGACAAGTACATGCACGAGATGTTCCAGATGCATGTCATGGTTGTTGGTACCATCAGTGATTTTCCTGCCCGTGGATGTTGTCGGGCAACGTTGTTAGGGGATACAAGGCTTGTCCAGAGTGCCTTAGCGATGAGGGGAGCAGCAGTCATTGCAACAAGATATGCAGATTGGGTCACCGTGCTTTCCTTCCATATAATCACGATTGGCGGTTCGATGACAAGGCATTTGATGGGACCGTAGAACACGGTGTGCCTCCCAGAAGATGGACGGGAGAAGAAATTTTAGCAGTGCTTAATGAGTACGATTTTGGGCAGCTCAGCAATCATCCAATATTGTTGCAGCAATACCTGAAAGACCCGACAGGTACAAATTCTGGACACATAAGAGCATATTCTGGGAACTCCCATACTGGAGTAAGTTGTTGATCAGGCACTACCTAGATGTGATGCACATAGAAAAGAATGTTTGCGACAGTGTGGTGGGCACAGTGCTGAACTTGGAGGGGAAGACGAAAGACGGTCCTAAGGCACGCATTGGTCTAAAAAAAATGCAGTTAAGAAGACATCTGTGGTTGAAAGAAGGGAAGAAAAAAATGCCTCAAGCTCCTTACAAACCGTGAAGCCTGACCAGAAGAACGTAATTTTCAGGTGGATGAGTTGTGTGAAGTATCCTTCAGGCTATGCAGGAAATATAGCCCGGTGTGTGAACTTCCGGGACAATAAGATGTACGGGTTGAAGAGTCATGACTGTCATATTCTGCTACAACGTCTCTTCCTGTTTTCATTCAACCGTTCCTTCCCCGTTAGGTTGTGGAGCCGTTAGTAGCGTTGACAAGATTCTTCCAGAAGTTATGCATACGGGAAGTGGAAAAATCTAACCTCCGGGAAATGCAAGAGGACATCATTTATATCATGTATAAATTTGAGAGGATATTTCCTCCAAATTTTTTTGACATCATGCCTCACCTGATGATCCATCTTCCCGAGCAATTGTTGCTTACCGGTCAAGTACACTACACTTGGATGTATCCTATGGAAAGGTACGTTTTTTACACCTGAATTCCTCAATATATATACATGTTCAATAATCATAACACTTTGCAACTTGATTTATAGGCAACTTGGAGACTACAAAGATTATGTGGCTAATAAATCCGCGCCTGAAGGATGTATAGCTGAAGCATATATTGCGCACGAGTGCGTCACTTACATGAAGTTGTATTAAGGAGCGTTGAAGGAAACAGACGAAGCCATGCCGGTAGATGTACCGAAGTTCAATCTTTCCATACTCTCTAGTGATGTTGAAGTTTATGGAATTTTGCCAGACTCCTACAAGTTGCAACCACATGAGCTAGTCATTGCCCACTGGTGGGTATTGATTAACTGTCCAGAAGTTGAATACTGGAAAGACATCCATCTATATTGTCTAGACATTCAAGGTGATCTCGAGTACCACAACATAGAGTTCGCAAACTATTTTGGCGGCTGGGTACGTAATTCAATATTTCTGTACGTATTTATGTTTATTGCATAATTATCCATATTTACAGTTGAATGGTTGGTTGCAGATGAACCATATTCAATTTGATGGTCACTCAAATTGGTCGCACGAACTAAGACTTCTAGCGATGAAGCCGATAATGTCAAGAGTTTATCCGATGTGCAAGGTGAATGACATGCAATTTATATGTGAACAGAGAGACAGCAGACGGAGAACCCAGAATTCTGGGGTGATGGTGCATGGTGGGCGGAATGGAGTTGACTATTACGGTGTTCTCCATTCAGTGGTGAAACTCGTTTACGGTGAAGGCATGACAGTGCACCTCTTCAAGTGTAGATGGTTTGATACTAGCCCGCAGAGCATGAAGACCGATCAGTACGGAATATTATCGGTGAACACTGCTACAAGTTCTTACGAAGATGACCCGTTCGTTTTTGCCACATCGGTAAAACAAGTGTTTTATCTTGATGACCTTGCTAAGGGTGACGCGTGGAAAGTAGTCAACCTTGTGCACCCTCGAAACATTTATCGGGCGGCTACACTTGGAGAGGCCGAAGACCAGGAAGAAGATGTTGCGTATCAAGAGTCCAACGCAATAGATATTCCTAACTCCTCTACCGTTCGCCTTAATAATTTTAAAGCGGGTCGTTCGGTGCGAATTCGTGATGAAGAGCCAAGGCTTATTGATGTTGATCCAAATCAAGAAACAGACGAAGACTCTGGCGATGATGAAATGCATAGATTACCAGAAATTAATTCTGACACCGAAGAAGACTCATCGGATGATTCCGATTACGAGCCTTAATTAGTTTTAATTTAGATGATGTAATACATTAATTTGTAATAAAAAAGATTGTGTTACCTTAATTTATAGTTTACATATAAATTATTCATATTTCTGTTATTTTATATGAATTTTGGTGATATATGAACAGGAATTAGTATGATTTAAACCTTCTGTTTTAGGGTTTGTACTTTTTTACTTAAGCCGACGAATACAAAATAATTCGTCGGCCTAAACCATCTTAGCTGACGAATTATATTAGAAATCGTCGGCTAAAACCATCTAAGCCGACGAATACCCTAATATTTCGTCGGCTTTATGAATTTTTAATTTTTTTATTACATACTATAGCCGACGAATGTATTAGGGTATTCGTCGGCGGCTAAACCCTAAACTTTTTCGGTTACATACTATAGCCGTATCTTCGGTGGTTATTTTGCGTAAAATTTTTATACGACTTGTTGCGTCTCATCGATATGAAAATATTTTCAGTTGAAGGTCCGGCTAAAATACGAAATTTAGACGGTCCAACGACCTTTTCCGTGCATTTAGGGGTTTGACTTACGTGATTGACCGTTCGGATCGAGCACTTAATTTTGTTGGATCAAGTTGAATTTTTTCCCATACATGTATTTTATCATGATTGTCAGATCTGACCGTCGGATTTCCGTTTCTCAAGTTTGATCATCATAACCACAACATGCCTACTAATGTTGTACAACTTATTTACGAAGTGTTAAGTAAATGTTGCGTTTCAAAAACAAACTATACGTAAATCCTTCAAACGCAAAAAAGTCGTGAAATAAGATATGACCAGAATGGTAAAATACGTCCACGGTTGAAAAATCACAGTATTCCGGTAAAGTGTCGGTGCCGATAGTTGTGGTCAATGGAATTTTTCATTCTTTCTCCCTATGAGTAGCCGTATCTTCGGTGGTTATTTTGCGTAAAATTTTTATACGACTTGTTGCGTCTCATCGGTTTGAAACTATTTTCAGTTGAAGGTCCGGCCAAAATACGAAATTTAGACGGTCCAACGACCTTTTCCGTGCGTTTAGGGGTTTGACTTAACGGATTCACCGTTCAGATCGAGCACTTAACCTTGTTGGATCAAGTTGAATTTTTTCCCATACATGTATTTTATCATGATTGTCAGATCTGACCGTCGGATTTCCGTTTCTCAAGTTTGATCATCACAATCACAATCACAGTTTGACGAATGTATAAAAAGTTATAAAGCCGACGAATTTCAAAGGTTTACCCGACGAATTTCATAGGTTAAGCCGACTAATGTCAAATGTTTAGCCGACGAATACAAATGTTTAGCCGACGAGATTATTATTTTAGCCGACGAAATTATTATCTTTAGCCGACGAAATAATAATTTCGTCGGCTAAAGTTTTCGGGTATAACCCAGCGCTCGTCTGGTTGCAAGCCCTAGCCTCCGCCTCCTCTCCCTCTCTGAATTTCCCCTCCTCCGCCCCCGCTCCCTCTCCCGGTCTCAGCCTCCTCTCCCTCTCCCGGTCTCCGCCTCCGCTCCCTCTCCCTGTCCGGCCGGCCTTCTCCTCCTGCTCCGGCGTCCTCCTCCTCCTGCTCTAGCCTCCTCCTCCTTGATAGGAGCACAAAGTGTGACGTTCTTAATATGTTTATACCCTTTATTTACCCTTTGTTAACTCCTATTTAGTTGTTTTAGCTTTATATTTGTGTTTAGTATAGAATAATTGCTTAATATAGAAATATTTAGGTTTTGGTGTTAGAATACATAGTATTTTCGGATTTGAATAATTTGGTGTTGAAATTGTGCTAAGTATTGGAAATCCTAGTTTACTCAGGATTCATGTCTTGATCAGGATTCCATCTTTCCTCGAAGCCGAGTCCATGAAGAAGAGGTCTAAACCAAGTCCAATATGGAGAAGAAGATCTAAATTCGGCAGAATTTCAAGAATATCCAAGCCTTGAAAATCCGGATCAAATCGGGAGAATTCCTGTGCACGTCTGCCAAATTCAACGGACTCTCTAGGACAGCTCACGATGAATCAGAAAACGTGCCAGATATGGATAGAAAGCTACGGGAGTCTAGTTTCCAAATCAATTGGAATCATCTCAATATCTATTTTCTAGAGGAAGTTATGACGTAATCATCAGAAGGAGGTCATTCTGCCGAAATTGAGAAGAACTAGGAATCCTAAACCAACTTGGTTTAGGCTTTGTGGCTGACTTCTCTAGGGTTTTTCCTCTATATAAAGCACGACTTCAAGGACAGAAGATCATCATCAACCCGTGCAAATAACACCAAAGCCTTTGCCGAAACTCCATCAACCTCCAAACACTACAATCCGATCCCACCTTCAGCATTTGTCCAAAGCACGGAGCCTAGGATTCCGCTCACTCGAAGAATAGAACACGTAGGGATATTTTGAGAGTGAATTCCATCTTCTATTTTCGGATTGCTATGTGTTTGTTCTTGTTTTTGTTAGTTTTAGGTTTTTGCTTAAGTAAACTTCGATTCTTGTCTATGAGATAGAAGTACTTTTGAACCATGTTTTGAATTAAAGTTTTCAATTTTTAATCAATGATTTTAGGTTTTATACCGTGAGTTTTATGTCTAAAATACTTTAAGATTTTCGGTGCATTTTTCCATTATCATGTGTAGTTGATACAAGTAGTTGATATTGCATATGTTAATCATCCAAAGTTCGACTTTGATACACGTAGTTGATAAGTTGCATTGTCTTTGTTTTTCACCGATTTTCTACCTATGTTTGATTTGGACTAGTGCTTAAACACATCGATTCTTTATGTGATACGTAATTGCATGATTAGTTTATGTGTGTGACCGATAAGTAGAGCACATAGCCGAGCTTGTTGTGTCGCGATGTTGAATGAAACCTAGTCTAATTATAAGTTGGTCTATGTCATAGGAATCACGTAGGAACTTATGTGCATATCAAATTTAGGTTGTATATTTGCTCACTGTGTAGATTTAAATGAGATTAGAGATCGTCTTCTTTATTCTTGCATGGTTGTTTGGTTGAGTTTGCATGAATGTTGGTTGATCACATGTATATATGTATAGAAGTAATTTAGGATTTATTTTCAATATTTGTTCCGAAATTATAAAACCTTTAAACCCTATATGCTTATTTTGACATTTTTAATAGATTAGATGGATCTACCCTGTAGTTGGATCCCCGGTTTAGAACGATCCCTGCTTGCTTTATACTACGATTGATTTGTTGACAGGGTTAATTGATGCGTGTGCAAATACGTCTTATCACTCCTCCTGCTCCGGCCTCCTCCTCCTGCTGCTCCGGCCTCCTCCTCCTGCTGCTCCGGTCCTCCCTCCTCCTCCTCGAGTACATTTCTGAGCTTTAGTTTTATTTTGTATTTGCTTTTATTTTCCAGTCAATTGCAATGTTGTGGTGTTGTTAGGAAGTGTATATTTGTATTTAGGAAGTGTATATTTTTATTTAATAAGTGTATATTTGTATTTAGTATTTAGGAAATGTATATATTTGTTTTGTATTTTGTGTTTGCTTTGATTTTCCGGTCAATTGCAATGTTGTGGTGTTGTTAGGATGTGTATATTTTTATTTATGAAGTGTATATTTAGGAAGTGTATATTTGTATTTAGGAAGTGAAAATTTGTATTTAGGAAGTGTATATATTTTTTTTTTGACTAATTGAATGAGTTTACATTTTTTGATTTTGTGGCCTTGATTCAAATTAATATTTTAAACAGGATGAGTGGTAATATTAGATCGACGAAGGGTTCGAAGTGCCAAAGGTCTGAATCGTCTGAGGGAACCTCTAGCAACCCTCAGACGTTGTTTCAGGGCCGCATGACAGCTAGACATGCGAGCCTTCTGCAGACGGCGCAGAGGCAGCCGGAGGTGCCCCCTTCATCGAAGCAGTTGTTTGCTCAGCCCCAGACGGAAGTGTCTGCATCCCGTATGCCTGAGATACACCGGACGCCCACTCCAGTACATGCATCTTCGGATAGTGGGTCATCTGGGGTACAGATGCCGCCGCCTCACCTATTCCTTCCGCGGATGATACCGGCCATACCTGCAGTCGATGACTCAGGGACGCCGATTTATCCACTACCCCCGCCAGTGGCTCCATCAACGGCGTACCGGTTCGTGTCTTTTGATACGCCTCTTATTTTCACGAGGGTATCATCATCGGAGACGAAATCCGTCGCGTCCGCCGCATCGCCCTCAGGTAATGAAAGATGAATGATTTACTACATTATAATGGTCGAATTTTAATAATCAATTTGGTTTATCATGTGATAGGCATCGTCGGAGCGAAGCCGGCAAAAAAGAAGAGAGGCCCCGTCACAGGGAAGGCTCTCGAGAAGATCGTCGGTTCCTCAGGGAAGATTGTCATCGGTACTGACGGGGATGGCGACATAGTATCGGGCGGGAAGTCGAGGACGTACTCCGTCCACGTGGGAGCGCTCATTAGGGATAGAGTCCCTATGTTGTGGTCAGACTGGGGTGAGGTCCCGCAGGAGGTTAAGGACATGGTCCACAATGTGATGTCGGTGAGTTTACAAAATGCCTCAATAATATTATGTATTACATTGTAGATTTCTCGAAAAACTAAACTAGTAAACGGTTAAATGCAGGTGTGGTTTGAGGTTCCTGAGCCTTGAAGAGCAGCTGGGCGGACGTTGTGCATGGGGGAAGGTACGTTGGGAAGTTAATGAAAAAAAAGGACTTATATGTGATATTAAAAATATTTCTAATATTTTTGTTGTATCTGTAGGTACAAGGAGTGGAAGAACGAGTTGCAGACCCATTGGACTACGCACGGGAATGCACGTTCTGGTACCCCTGCTGAGTTCCAATACAGAGAGTACGAGTGGCGTTGCTTCTGACATCAGAATTCAACAACCCTCGTAAACAGGTATTTAAATAAATTAATTAGTTAATTTGTCATTAAGTACGTGCGTTTTTAAATATTTTACTAATAGTTTAGTTTTGTCTTTGAAGGCGGTTTCCCGGGCGAACGCTCAGAACCGGCAACGCAACACAAGGAACCATCATGCCGGTTCTAGACCGTTCGCTGTCTTCATGGACGAGGCGGCCAGGGAACATCCAGAGGTCAACCCGTACGTTTATACGTACGAGAAGGCATATCCTGATGCCCAAGAGGATATTGTAAGTCATCTTACGTTTTTAAACTTTTAATTTTACTTATATATATGTCAAAATGTTAATTAATAATTTTTTTCCTATCCAATTAGGCGAAGGTGAGGGAGGCTAGTGACGAGGTGATGAGTGCTATAGTGAGGGAGACATGGCCGGACACGCAGGAGGAAGAGATGTCGGAAGCCATGTCCCGGATCGACACTTCGGATCCGACGGTTGGGGCGAGGATCATGGGCACAGCCTTCCCACCGCGAGCAAACAACTTCTACTGCCAGGGTTTAGGAAAGAAGGGCGAGGGGGTCCTGAAGACCACTCCAGAATTTCAACGAAAGACAGCCTCGACCAGCAGCAGGACCACGACCACCAGGACGACTCAGCTGCTACAGTCGGGACTTCAGAGACTACGGGAACAGCAAGCTGCTCATGTTGCCTATAATGCCACGCAGGCAGCCCATTATGCCGAGGTACATGCCATCCAGCAAGCCCAGCAGCGGCAGATGTTCTAGTACATGCAGGACTTTACAGCTGCCCAGCTCCAGGGACTTCCGCCTTCGCCCATACCGCTACCCCAGCCGCCGCAAGCTCCGCAACAGCCCCCAGAACTGGATATTAATTTAGACGATCTAGCACTACGCCAATAAGTGCAACAAACGACACTTTTCATACAACAGTGCAGAATAACAGTGTTGTACAAATTTCAAAAATGTTTCATACAACGTTCTTAAATTTTCCTTAAACCAGTACAACACTTTGGACAATATTTTGTTGTGTGAATGAAGATAAAAATTAGGCTCATTTTGCTTCTAACCCCACTCTAGTTTGACATATAACTGAGTTTCGTTACACAACAATGAAACAAATAAATGTTGTGTGAATGTATAAAATTTAAACTATCACACAATACTTTTTATACATCTGTTGTACGATATATCCTCATGTCAGGCTGCGGACTTGTAGTTCTAAAATTGCTCTTACATCCTTTGAAAACCTAAATTTTTTGTGAAGGATATCTTTGGTGGTTTTGATGTAATAACAGAACACTCAAACCTGTTGTGTGAGTGTATATGATTTTTAGCAGTCACACAACGACATTTCAGTTTTGGTTGTATAATGTATTTTCGTGTCATGATTCCACTCTCCTACATTTGATAATACTACTTTAAGTTCTTCATCCTACAACAATCAACTAAGAAATGTTGTGTGAGGGTATAATTTTTAAATATATTACACAACTATTTTTTATATCATGTTGTATGTATCGAAACCCCTAACCCCTGAAATACCCTAATTTCTAACACCAAGTTTTCTACCGTAATCCCACAACGGTTGTCTTCTATGTTGACATGTGATGAAAAAGCAAAAACGTTGAATTTATGGTTGACCAAGTCGATCGATACCCAAACATTACCGAAAATTTGTGAATTTTGTTACACTGCAATACTTCACTATCATGATTATATCTAATGGTCGGATTTCCATGATCTTAACCCTAGATATCTGAATCACTATCAACCTGCTAATGAGGTATTACATGTTTACTATGTTACACATAATGTGGCATAACATGTATAGTACATCTTATATAAACATATGTTTCTCTATAGAGACACAATTGAGAAAATGAAATTTTGAAAATCGAACCGTATAGACATGTTTACAGCAATGGAGCATGATTGTGGTAGAAACATCAACAATTTTTGATATTAAATGGGTGTCGATCGACATGGTTAACCTTAATTACCCTTACGTTTTACTATGGGGAGCCAAACCATCGGGATACAATTTTCATCAACTTTTTACATGAGTTCATACACAATAATACTATGAGGCTACGACGAATGTCGACAGACTCAAAAATACGAGTAATGCAGTTCAGCGTGTTTTCGTATAATTAGGGTGGTCGATTTATGGTTGACCATAGTCTCTCATATTCATACAACTCTTAATGTTTCTCGGCGTTATGTGAGTGAAAAATAGGGTTTTTTTGAAGAGTGACTTGTAAAAGTGAAAAGTAGAGGGAAATCTCCCGCTCTTACAATTTAGGTCTCAGACAATGAAATCTCTAATTTATGTTGTGTGATTTGTAAAATGGACAGGGAACAATTAGGAGTGAAATGTGTTTGCGGGAAATCTCCCGCTTTTACAATTTGGTGTGCCATCTTTGTTCTTTCTTATCAGACAATAAAATTTACTATTAATGTTGTCTGATTTGTAAAATGAATTTAACACCTAGTTATAGACACTTGAGTCAAAACATAAAAGACTTAGACATTTGGACCAAAAACTCAACATTGCACTCAAAAACTGCCTCTCACTCAAAAACTCTCCTCTCTTACTCCGTGACCCGATTTCTCAAAACTTCTCCTCTCTCACTCGAGTCTAAGCCTCTGTCACCTACTCGATTAGGGCTCAAGTCGATTAGGGTTCTTCGATTTAGGGGTGGAGTTCCAATTTTCTTTGAGGTTCTTCTCCTCTCTCACTCGATTTATGTCCAAGTTGTACTATTCTCATCTCTCTTGATTGGGCTCGATTCAATTAGGGTTCTTCAATTTGGGGGTTTGGGTGGTCGAGGAGGGAACTCAGGGAGGGAGGGGATGGCATTTAGGGTCAAAGTTTCAGATTCGGGGATGAGGTTCGCTACCACCTCGCCGCCGCCGATTCCCTACGCGCCAAGGCTAGAGTGATCGACAGAGATTCTAGAGTGAGGAGATTCTTTAGTTTCGGCGAGCTCAAGCTTCTCAAAGGTAAACTCATCTCTTTTCTTTCAATTTCGAGCTCCCTTGAGGTTTGTTTTTCCGTTTGGGACCTAATCCCTCTTGTCTTCTTCTTTTCTGGGTTCGTCTGCAACGTCGCCATCGGTGACTCTCTAGCCTTGCATTTGATTCTTCAAGGTAATCATTTCCTTTTCTCTCCAATTTCGATTTAGATTGGGTTTCATATAGTGCACACCACATGTTTGATATAATGCCTCACAGACACAACAAAGCTGAACCAGTGGGCTTTTCCATGATTTTCGAAAAATCTATACTTCTTTGTTCAATCTTAGTTTTTAACAGTTGAAAATAGACTCTTCAATGATCGTTTTAAACTTGGTTTCAAGCAAAACGGAGTTGATTTGAGAAACTTAGGCTATTTTAAAAGTTCATACAGTGTTTCAGAATTTTCTGCAGAAACTGCATTTTCAGTCACTTTGGGTCTCTATTTGACCATGTATTTGAACTCTAAATGACTTGAAATTTTGGGACATTGTAGTTTTGCTTGTCTATTTTGATTCTGGAGATTTTCAGCTGAAAGTATTAAAAAGTCCATTGTTAATGAATTTTTCTCTCTTACTATTTGTTATCTGGAAATTTCCCAAATTGCAGCTTACTGTTACAAAACAATTGGTTTGAGAGCTTTTACCTTTTGTATCAGTTTCCGATCTTTAACAAGTTAAATTACATATGCAAATCATGCTTTGAACTTGTATTTCAGTCCAAAAAGGGTTAAGGAAAAACTCAATTTTTAACAAAGCATTGTCTCTGTGTTATAATATATGATCAGTATGGAGGATGTTGAACTTATGGTTTTTTTGTAGGTTATAACTACACTAATTCATAACTGTAGCTGAACTTTGAAAATCCATAACTAATTCAAGAAAAATCGTTTTAAAGTGATTCCAACTCTCAGAGCTTCTTAGTCTGTCTATTACAAGTCTTTAGAAGAAATCAAAGTCAACTTCAAATGGTTTTGTACAGTTTTTAGTGTGAAGGTGACTGCTGCAGTATGCTAGTTTGTATAATTGTGTTTGAGTGAAAATCTGTTTAAGTATCCTATCTCTTGTTTTAATTGTGTGACTGTGTAGACATATGGTAAGAGAATGTTTACCTATACAGACATGTTTTTGTCTGTATGTAGGTAATCATAGATTTGTGCTTTGATTAGGATTTTGATATGCAGAGTTATGGATTTTAGCAGAAAATTTTCAGACAATCCTGAAACTGTAGTTGAACTTTGAAAATCCATAACTAATTCAAAAAAAATCATTTTAAAGTGATTCCAACTCTCAGAGCTTCTTTAGTGTGTCTACTACAAGTCTTTAGAAGAAATAAAAGTCAACTTCCAAATGGTTTTGTACAGTTTTTAGTGTGAAGGTGACTGCTGTAGTATGCTAGTTTGTATAATTGTGTTTGAGTGAAAATCTGTTTAAGTATCCTATCTCTTGTTTTAATTGTGTGACTGTGTAGACATATAGTAAGAGAATGTTTACCTATATAGACATGTTTTTGTCTGTATGTAGCTAATCATAGATTTGTGCTTTGATTAGGATTTTGATGTGCAGAGTTATGGATTTTAGCAGAAAATTTTCAGACAATCCTGAAACTGTAGCTGAACTTTGAAAATCCATAACTAATTCAAGAAAAATCGTTTTAAAGTGGGAGAAACTTCAGAATGAGATAGGTGATGATCCTACCTAGTAGTCTTGTAATAAATTGTTGATTAGGAAGGCCACTAGTTCAATTGAGCACATTTCGGCTTTGCATATACTGCTCATTTGTTTTGTTTTTTATGCATGCTCGCTATTATGCCTACATTCCTCTTAAGAAAGAAACAAAGTATGCTAACTTCATTTATCTTGTAATGATCATGCTTTTGAGTATGCTACCGAAATTTGATTCATTTATCCAATATTTGAATGAGTTTTATTGTTGTACATGCTCTTGTAATATTCTTTTAGTTGAGAGGCTTGATGAGTGAATTTTTTGGTGTTATATCACAGGTTAAGGAGGCTATCAATTATATGAGCATGGATTGTTGGACTGGAAAAGGTGTAGAAGTGAGCTTTCATTTTGCAATTCAAGTTATTTGATGATTAATATAAGTGGATTCATGCAAACTAAATTGTGTATCATGTACAATTTTGTATTTAAGTTTCTTGTATGGATAATAGGGTAAAGTCCCATTTAAAACAATGGTTTGGATCCTTTCGGTCGGATTTTGATGATTTCAAATGTGCTTTAGTTGCTATTGTTTATTTGGTAAATTAGTAAGACATACAACACATTAATGGCAATCCAACGTTGTTTGACGAAAATGATATCTATTCACACCATGCCTATTAGCAAAAATCATGTCTACTCTTTAACAATCACACAACCATAAAATCGAGAAAACCTGTTGTATGAACATCACTTCACACAATAGTTTTCATGTCGAAAGCTGTTGTGTGATTGTTGACATATATTATCAAGAGCGACCTCGACATATGAGATCTGTCGATATTCACACAACAGCTCTTAAAATGAACAGTTGTGTGATTCTCGACAGATATCATCGACAGCTGTCGAGAAGCAGCCCAACATGTGTCGGCATCTGTCGATAATATCTGTCGAGACTCGCACAACAACATTTTACAAAAACCCATTGTGTGATTCTCAGCATATTTCATCGACATATGTCAACAGCTGCCGAGAAGCAGCTCCACATGTGTCGGCAGTTGTCGATGATATCTGTCGAGACTCACACAATGGTTTTTATTGTAGTGTTGTGTGTCAGTTAGTCAGACAAGCTCTTTTTAGCCGTTGTGCGATATGTTGATCAGACAGCGATCGGATTAACAACGGATTTGACCTTTAACAGACGACGTTTTTTCCCCGTCGTGTGATGCATTATCTGGCGTAGTGTAGATTTTGTGTAGTTGATGAATTATATACTTTTATGTGCTTGTTGTTGGTTATACGGAATTGTTTTTGTGTTTTTTGCAGCTTGCTTGGAATGGTAATTTAGAAATTTCAAGTTTTTTTTTATACTGAAATGGACTTATAGCCGACGAAATACGCCATAATTCGTCGGCTATAGTATTTTTAATTATTTTTTTAATAGGGTTAAGCCGACGAATTATGGAATGTTTCGTCGGTTAAACCATTAAAAGCCGACGAAATACGGTATTTTTCGTCGGCTTTAGTTATTTTTATTTTTTTATTACATACTATAGCCGACGAATATATTAAGCTTTTCATCGGCTTAAGGGGAAAAGCCGACGAGTTGTTTCGTCGGCTATAGTAAGAGACAAGCCGACGAAATAACTCGTCGGCTAGTCTCTTATCTATAGTCGACGAAACAACTCGTCGGCTTTTCCCTTAGCTTAAGCCAACGAGTTAATTCGTCGGCTATTCCTTAGTTTAAGCCGACAAGTTGTTTCGTTGGCCAAAGTCTGTAAGACTCGTCGGCTAAAATCTGAGAGACTAGCTGACGACGTCTTCTGTGGTCGGCTAGGTATGGGACAATAGCCGACGACGGGACATGGTTTCGTCGGCTATAGTAATTACCGACGACACTATAGCCGACGAAGTCTCGTCGGCTAATATCTTAGCCGACGAATTAAGCTAACAGGCCGACGAAAATTTTTTCGTCGGCTAAAGTCCTGGTAGTGGCCTTTGTTCTTAGTTAAATGGTTTCGATGTTTGGAATTAGGACTGTTTGTGTGATCATGGATGCCTTTGTTCTTCATAATGGTTTTGATGTTTGGAAGATATAATGTTTGATGCCAGCCCTAGACTCTTGACAAATGAAAATTATGCAGAAAGTTTCTTGAAACTTAATATATTCATCCTCTTGTTAACCTATTAGCTTAGACACCCTTAGCTTCTCTCCTAGGTTTGTCTCGTCTCTGCTGAGTGCTGAGATTGGCTTAATTTCTTAGCCCTCTGTTGAAAGAAATTCATGGTCTATATAATTTGGATCCTAAATAATATATCACTATACTTGGCCAATGAAAACAAAACCTTCTCTGTCTCGTAGATAATATTAGCCCTCAGTAAAGTAACATAATATTTGTCCTCGTTATTCTTACTAGAAGGTCATTTGATTCATGATTTCAAATATCATTCCCCATATTATGGTTTGGACTTTGAAGATATGCCCTCTATTCAAACTACATAAAACTTATAATTACTATTAATATTTAATAGTCAGATGGATCAGCTGTAAGCAAATTAGGCAGGCAAGAATAGATAGCCAAAAGACAAAGATGATGTGATGTAAACAGTAGTATTAATAATGCACAAGGCTTTACTGCTTTAGGGAGTTAGGAACCCTAGTTACCCTACTACTTTGAGGTTGTTTGATTTTTGGGATGGTCCATTCCTTTGGTGCCATTTTCACACTTTTGGTGTGGTTGGCCGGTTTGGTTCTTGTCATGATTTGGTTCTTGTTTGATTTGGTTCTTGTCATGATTTGGTGTAAATTAGAATGATCTTATTTCAACTTAGTTGTTAATTGTACGTGTCTTTTTTTTTGATTTGTTCGTAGTGGATACAACAATGTCCCAATGTCAGAGTAGTCAGACTAGTAGCTCTTCTCCATCTATTCAATCAACCGTAAATGTAGAGGGAACTGCATCCTTACACACATCCCCATTAGGACCTCTCCCTGAACCTCAACGCCCTCAACCTTTAGCTGAACCTCAATCCCAACCTCAATCTCATCCTCAAACTCAACCTGAACCTCGGCCACAAAGCTCACAACCTCAATCTTCTTGTGGGCAGAAACGAAAAGAACCAGCCAACAAAAGTCCTCTTTGGGCATACTTTACTAGATGTAAGTTCCCAACTCTGATGAAATCGATCCGGAGTGGTGCACCTGCAACATTTGTGGTGAGGAAGTGTTGTGCTCAGTTAAGAGGAATGGGACAAGCTCAATGTGGTCTCATGTAAACAAGAGATGTTTGGAACACCCATTGCATCCCAAACTAGCTGATTCTGATCCCAAACAATCCAAGCTATCCGTAGATAATGTGAGTGGAGCAAGAACTTACCATAAGTATAACCGAAAGAGGTGTGATGATAAGTGCATAGCGATGATAATTAAGGATGAACTACCATTTAGGTTTGTGGAAAAGGAGGGTTTTAGGGAATTTGTCAATGAATTAGAACCGGAGTGGCCAATATTAAATAGAAAGCAGGTTGCCAAGGGTGTGTTGGATAAATTCAATCATGAGAAGACGCTTTTGTTGAGTGGCTTGAAGGCAGCATACACAAGAATATCGATCACCACGGACACTTGGACATCGATACAAAACATCAACTACATGGTTCTTACAGCTCATTTTATGGACATTACTGGAAATTGCACAAAAGAATCATAAACTTTTGTCCAATTGTCAATCATAAGGTGAGGATATTGGTAGAGCTGTTGAGCAATGTTTGAGGCAATGGGAGATCTCAAAAGTCTTTACCATCACCGTCGACAATGCATCTGCTAATGATGTGGCGGTGCAATACATGAAGAGAAGGTTAAGGGGCTACAAGACTTTGATGTTTGATGGGGATTATTTGCATTTACGGTGTGCTTGTCATATTATCAACTTCATAGTTAAGGATGGTTTGAAGGAGTTGGAGAATGGGATTGCAGCGATATGGAATTGTGCAAAGTATGTGAGGAGTTCATCTTCGAGGCTTGACAAGTTTAGGGAGTTTGCTGTTTTGGAGCAATGCAGGGCTAATGCCAATGTTCCATTGGATGTAATAACACTTTTCTTATGCTAGAAGCTGCTTTGAAGTATGAAGTTGTGTTTGGGAGGATGGCAGAAGAAGATGGTGCATTTAAAAGTTATTTTCAGGACAAGATTGGACCACCGGGTTATGATGACTGGAGGAATACAGAAGCCTTCTGTCTTTTTTTGAAGAAATTCTATGAAGCTACTTTGAGGCTTAGTACATTGCAGACTGAGATTGACAAGGCTTGTGAGTCTTCTGATGAAGTTTTGAAGAGGGTTGCTGCTACTATGAAGGAGAAGTTTGACAAGTATTGGGGCAGTTTTGAGGTTGTGAACAAGGTAACCATGATAGCTAATGTTCTGGACCCAAAATACAAGTTGCAGTGGGCTAAAGTGGCAATGAGAAAAGTTAAAGCAAGTGCTGTGGTGATTGAATCGATAGAAAGTGTCACATCCCGACCCTTAAATTTTTACCTCATTTACTAGCTTGGTTATAATAAGAATTTTACCGTCTCCGACATTGAGATATAATTTAATTGGTCCCTAGAAGGGTTTTGGGGGACGATTATTCCGGAGAGTTATTTGTAGGAGAAAAATATGTCGACGGTAAAAATGGTAAATTTTAGCTAGTAAAAGGTAATTTTTAATAGGGTATTTTATGTTGGGGTGTTAAATTGGTGAAGTTGAGTATTTTTATGATGTTGGGCCGGGTTGGTGTGAGGCCCAAACTCAGCTTCTATTCTAGACCGGTGACAGCCGCCCTAGCTCCGTCATGAAGGAGTAGTGCCGCCCGAAAGGCTCGGCTGCCGTGCTGCCTCCGTCGTCGGAACTCCCTCCTCCGGCCACCAATCCGGGCAAGCTTGGTACGGTTTTGTAGCTCTCCTCCCGTGCAACAACCCCTCCAAAAGGCTCACTCCCTCTTGAGCTAGGTAAGGAGAAATTCAAGGAGGAAATTCTAGGGATTTTAAGATGTTTTCGTTCGATTGACCTAGTTAGGCTTGAAATTGGATTTAGTGATAGTTATGAAAGTTGTTTGGGATGTTGAGAGGAAGATTGTCACATCCCGACCCGTAAAATTTTATCTTATTTACTAGTTTGATTATAATAAGAATTTTTACCGTCTCCAATATTGAGTTATAGTTTAATTGGTCCCTAGAGGGGTTTTGAGGGACGATTATTTCGGAGAGTTATTCGTAGGAGAAAAATGTAACGACGGTAAAAATAGTAAATTTTAGCTAGTAAAAGGTAATTTTTATTAGGGTATTATTTTTGGAGGTGTTAAATTTTGGATTTGGGTAGTATATAGAAGAGTTGGGCCAGATGGGTGAGGCCCAAAACTCTTTTCTTTCTCTCTCTTCTCTCTCTTTCTCTCCCGACGCTCTCTCTCTCTCTCTCTCTTCCCGCTGCCCGATTTTCCGGCCGCACGTCCGTCGCCGTCCGGCCACCGTTCGCCGCCGCACCGGTCCCAAAAGGCCGGCCATCAACTCAGCTTCTATTCTAGACCGGTGACAGCCACCCTAGCTCCGTCGTGAAGGAGTAGTGCCGCCCGAAAGGCTCGGCTGCCGTGCTGCCTCCGTCGTCGGAACTCCCTCCTCCGGCCACCAATCCGGGCAAGCTTGGTACGATTTTGTAGCTCTCCTCCCGTGCAACAACCCCTCCCAAAGGCTCACTCCCTCTTGAGCTCGGTAAGGAGAAATTCGAAGTTGAAATTCTAGGGCTTTTAGGATGTTTTTGTTCGATTGACCTAGTTAGGCTTGAAATTGGACTTAGTGATAGTTATAAAAGTTGTTTGGGATGTTAAGAGGAAGCTACTGTTAAAATTTGGTAGAATTTGGACGTCGCCGGAATCGGCCTCCGGCCGCCGCGGCCGTTTTGGGGTTTTTTATGATTTTAATTGTGTAATAATTAGAGGAGTTTAATGAAGTGAATTGTGGAATTTTCGGATGAGTTTTGAATAGGTTTATGAATTTTCGAAGTATGGTATTTTGGCGGTTAAATAATGTAAAATCCGGCCGTAGGATGTAAATCAATTCCTGGGGAAGGTTGTATTTACGGCTGCCGAGTATGGTATTAAAGTTTGGATCGTTTCAATTTAAGAATATCGAAGTTAGGCAATGATGAGCGTATTTATGACTCACGATTAATTTTGCCTATTTTACCAATACTGGATTTTAGTGGGAAATTAATTATATATATTTGGAACAGGACGTGAGGAGGCCTGAGCAGAAGAAGCCTCGGAGCGTCATCAGGCTTAGGCCTAATTTGTGAGTGGACCTTTGTTTTTAATTGAAAAACATGCGATAAATGATTTTATTGATCATTTATTTCTTATGATGAGACTTATTGATTTCTCGGCTATTTGGCAATTTTTCCTCTTTTGGAGAGATCCCGAAAATGAGATTTTCGGTGGATATGTATTTTGGATGTTTATGAGTATAGTATATAAATAAATGCTAGCTAGCTATACGTGCTTTTCCACCATACTGAGGTAAAATTTCATTATGGTGCGATGTGAGCGTTAGACGCAATCGTCGTAGCCCTATATAAATATAATAATTTATATAGGGGATATGCGCGTATATATATATACACCGTCTTTTCGGTCATAATGAGGAAAAATACCATTATGGCGCAACGTGAGCGTTAGACGCCAGCGTTGTAGCCTTGTATGAATTTTTATTTTTCTAAATTGTTTCTAGGATTCATACAAGGAGTCTGACGAGTGTAAATACATACGAATATATGTTTATATATAGTTTAGCCTGAGAGGCTCCATTTTATTTGAGTTTGTGACTAGCCAGTGTTAGTCGTGAAATTGCCAGTTTATGAGTTGAGCACTTTTAAGCTGCCGCATGCAGTATATTTTTCTATGAAATTAAAATGGGAATGCATAAATAGTTTGTTATTAAATTATTTTTGTCCACTCACTCTAACGTTATTAAATGTCTTCCCCTGGGCCCTTCGTTTTAAAATGCCCAGTCTGCAGAGTTCGGATTGGATCTAGTAGGAGACGAGGCATAGTCACCCGTATTTCCACCACCTTTCACCAGTAGGTTACCTGTTTAGCCTACTTGTCTTTTTCTTGCTTCCGCTAGTGTCTAGTAGCTCTGAATACTTGGGTTTAATGTATATATTTTTGGTTGTGGGTGAAAGCTTGTTGATATTTTAGAATATTTTTGAATAATGTATGTTATCTTAGATAATGTTTATTATCCTGTTGGTGGTGATTGTTTTTGGGGAGCACGAAGGCTCCAGAAGTTAAGGTTGGATTTGGAACCTTTAGACGTGTTTGCAGGTTTCTATTGGAAGGGTTGTCCATTTCCAAGAGAGGTTGTACCAAATTTTGCGGTAAATCTTTCCTTGGAGGTGGTCCCCGCACGATTTACTCCGGGTTCAGGGTGAAATTCGGGGCAGGTCGTGTCAGTTGGTATCAGAGCTTTAGGTTTCCTTTTCCTGCTTCCTTGTCACTATCATATTTGCCTAAGTAGCACGTAGTGTCTATAGAGTGATGATCCGTCCGCGGCAAATCATTGGCATTTTATGCTTTTGGTGCTATGTGTTATTGGGTATGTGTGATAGTTGAGTTAGTCTTGTTTATGGATGATAGGAGCACAAAGTGTGACGTTCTTAATATGTTTATACCCTTTATTTACCCTTTGTTAACTCCTATTTAGTTGTTTTAGCTTTATATTTGTGTTTAGTATAGAATAATTGCTTAATTTAGAAATATGTAGGTTTTAGTGTCAAAATACATAGTATTTTCGGATTTGAATAATTTGGTGTTGAAATTGTGCTAAGTATTGGAAATCCTTGTTTACTCAGGATTCATGTCTTGATCAGGATTCCATCTTTCCTCGAAGCCGAGTCCATGAAGGAGAGGTCTAAACCAAGTCCAATATGGAGAAGAAGATCTAAATTCGGCAGAATTTCAAGAATATCCAAGCCTTGAAAATCCGGATCAAATCAGGAGAATTCCTGTGCACGTCTGCCAACTTCAACGGACTCTCCAGGACAGCTCACAATGAATCAGAAAACGTACCAGATATGGATAGAAAGCTACGGGAGTCTAGTTTCCAAATCAATTGGAATCACCTCAATATCTATTTTCTAGAGGAAGTTATGACGTAAGCATCAGAAGGAGGTCATTCTGCCGAAATTGAGAAGAACTAGGAATCCTAAACCAACTTGGTTTAGGCTTTGTGGCTGACTTCTCTAGGGTTTTTCCTCTATATAAAGCACGACTTCAAGGACAGAAGATGATCATCAACCCGTGCAAATAACACCAAAGCCTTTGCCGAAACTCCATCAACCTCCAAACACTACAATCCGATCCCACCTTCAGCATTTGTCCAAGCACGGAGCCTAGGACTCCGCTCACTCGAAGAATAGAACACGTAGGGATATTTTGAGAGTGAATTCCATCTTCTATTTTCGGATTGCTATGTATTTGTTTTTGGTTATGTTTGTTTTAGGTTTTTGCTTAAGTAAACTTCGATTCTTGTCTATGAGATAGAAGTACTTTTGAACCATGTTTTAGATTAAAGTTTTCAATTTTTAATCAATGATTTTAGGTTTATGCCGTGAGTTCTATGTCTAAATACTTTAAGATTTTCGGTGCATTCTTATATTATCATGTGTAGTTGATACAAGTAGTTGATATTGCATGTGTTAATCATCCAAAGTTCAACTTTGATACACGTAGTTGATAAGTTGCATTGTCTTTGTTTTTCACCGATTTTCTACCTATGTTTGATTTGGACTTGTGCTTAAACACATCGATTCTTTATGTGATACGTAATTGCATGATTAGTTTATGTGTGTGACCTATAAGTAGAGCACGTAGCCGAGCTTGTTGTGTCGCGATGTTGAATGAAACCCGTAGTCTAATTCTAAGTTGGTCTATGTCATAGGAACCACGTAGGAACTTATGTGCATATCAAATTTAGGTTGTATAATTGCTCACGGTGTAGACTTAAATGAGATTAGAGATTGTCTTCTTTATTTTTACATGGTTGTTTGGTTGAGTTGGCATGAATGTTGGTTGATCACATGTATATATGTATAGAAGTAATTTAGGATTTATTTTTAATGTTTGTTCCGAATTTATCAACCCTTTAGACCTTATATGCTTATTTCGATATTTACATTAGATTAGATGGATCTACCCTGTAGTTGGATCCCCGGTTTAGAACGATCCCTGCTTGCTTTATACTACGATTGATTTGTTGACAGGGTTAATTGATGCGTGTGCAAATACGTTTTATCAATGGACTGCTAAATATTTTCTTCCTCAGGTACTATGCCTCCTAGGCGCCTACGGCAAACCCGTGTGGCTACTTCGACCAATGCCGATGAGGGCCATGAGGTCAGGGGATTGGTTGATGATATTGGAAATTTGCTAAGGGATGTCATGGATCGAGCTCCACAACCTCATACGGTAAAAAGGAGAGAAGTTTATGAGGCTGGAGCCAGAGAGTTCAAGGGTGCCAAGGGACCCGTTGATGCTCACAATTGGGTGGATAAGATGGAAAATGCTTTTACGATCACTGAGTTACCAGAAGAAAGAAAGGTGAAGATGGCAGTGACTTTTCTGGATGATTCGGCACATCACTGGTGGTCGCTTGCCAGCAGGAATGTTGAAGATGCTCTGAGTATGTCGTGGGAGCAGTTTAAGACTCTCTTCTTGGGGCAGTATTTCAATCATGCCCACCGCAGTAGAATTCAGTCGGATTTCCTGCATATGACGAAGAGGGATAATGAGGGGATCATAGAGTTCCAGGAAAGTCACTTCCCTGAGCTACCATGTGTCATATCTGGTTCCTGATGAGAAGAACAGGATTGAGATGTTCATTGGAGCACTTGGTGGAGTGTATGCAGACAAGATGACGGGGGTAATTTACCCGACTTTTATGGATGCAGTTGGTGCAGCCATGGCCATTGAGTCCATGGGGACATATGGTGTTCGGCCTCGTGATTACAGTGGCCCCAATCAGGGTCCATCCAAGAAGGCTGCTTCATCATCCGCTTCTGAGTCTTTTGCTGGTAGTGGCAGTAGTGGTAGATCTAGCTTTGGCGTTCGAAGCAGATCTAAAGGACGTTTCAGAAGTTCTTCTCGGAGCCAGTTGGGTAGGCAGCAAGCTAGGCAGTATGGTTCTGGTGGCAGTTTCCAGGGTGGATCATCTGGTAACCAGACTTATTCTTATGGGCAGCAGCAGTTTTTTAGGTGCTATGAGTGTGGTAGTCTGGATCACTTCAGGAGAGATTGCCCATTGTTGGCTCAGAGGACCACCCCTACCCCTACTCAGTCAGTTGGTCAGTCTTTAGCTAAAGGTTCTAGTAGTAGTGCCCAGGGCAGTGCTTCGGTCAGAGGTGGCTCTCAGCGGGGCAGTGGTCAGCGTGGATGTCCCACGACTCGCGCTAGATTGCATGCTATGACCCAACAGGAAGGACGTACTTCTCCAGATGTCATCATTGGTACGTTATTAATTTTTGGTCAGCCTGCATGTACTTTAATTGATCCTGGAGCCACGCATTCATTCATGTCTAGTAGATTTTCTCTCCATGCTAATGTGCCATCATCGTCTCTTCCATGCAAGTGGCATGTGTCTCTACCCTCCGGTGAGGTGATGAGAATTAATTGGGTATTTAGTGGATGTGAAGTTTTAGTTGAGGGATTTAATTTCAAGGCCGATTTAATTCCTTTAGAGATAGTGGAGTTTGATGTGATCTTGGGGATGGACTTTTTAGAAGCATATAGAGCTTTGATAGATTGTTTTCAGAAAGTAGTGGTGCTTCGAAGTCCAAGTGGATTTGAGGTTGCTTTTCAAGGGGAAAGAGATGTTATTTCGAGTTGCCTAGTTTCCGCTGTTGCTGCAAGGAAATTATTAAATAAAGGCTGTCAGGCGTATTTAGCTCATGTGGTGGATACAAGTATGGGAGTTTTGGGAGTAGAAGATATTCCTATAGTAAGAGAGTTCCGGATGTTTTTCCTGAGGAGTTGCCTGTTTGCCTCCTGCAAGGGAGATAGACTTCTCTATAGAATTACTTCCCGGAACTATGCCTATCTCTCAGGCACCTTACAGAATGGCTCTAGTGGAGTTGAAAGAGTTGAAGACTCAATTGCAGAGTTGGTAGACAAGGGTTTTGTTCGGCCTAGCATGTCTCCATGGGGTGCTCCGGTATTGTTTGTTAAGAAGAAAGATGGCACCATGAGACTATGCATTCACTATAGGAAGTTGAATCAGATTACAGTGAAGAATAAATATCCGTTGCCTCGGATCGATGATTTATTTGATCAGTTGAGGGGTGCTTCTGTTTTCTCCAAGATTGACTTGAGATCTGGGTATCATCAATTACGGATCAAGGAGAGTGACATAGTCAAGACCGCCTTTCGATCACGTTATGGTCATTATGAATTTATGGTGATGCCATTTGGACTTACTAACGCACCTGCTGCTTTTATGGATCTCATGAATAAGGTGTTTAGTCCATATCTTGATCGTTTCGTGATCGTATTCATAGATGATATTTTGGTTTACTCAAAAAGTGAGAAGGAGCATGCCAAATATCTAAGAATAATATTCCGGACTTTGAGGAATTCCCAGTTATATGCTAAGTTAAGCAAGTGTGAGTTTTGGCTAGATAAAGTGGGATTTTTGGGCCATGTGGTTTCGGTAGAAGGAGTTAGTGTAGATTCCCAAAAAGTGGAAGCCGTATCAAATTGGAGAAGACCCACCACTGTGACGGAGATCCGTAGTTTCTTGGGATTAGCAGGTTATTATCAGCGCTTTGTGCAAGATTTTTCAAGGATTGCTGCTCCTCTTAGCAAAGTTTTCAAGAATTGAAGAATCGTTTGATTAGTGCTCCTGTTTTGGCACTTCCGGATGATAGTGGGGAGTATGTGGTCTTTTGTGATGCTTTTGGACGTGGTCTAGGTGGAGTATTGATGCAGCATGAGCGAGTTATTGCCTATGCTTCCAAGCAATTAAAGCCGCACGAGGGGAATTATCTTACTCATGATTTGGAGCTTGCAGCGGTAGTTTTTGCTTTCAGTTGTGGAGACATTATCTTTATGGAGCCAAGTGTCAGATTTTTACCGATCACAAGAGTCTTCGGTGTGTATTCACTCAAAGAGAGCTAAACTTGAGACAGAGAAGGTGGATGGAGTTGATTAGTGATTATGATTGCACTATCGAGTATCATCCTGGAAAAGCTAATGTGGTAGCTGATGCTCTTAGTCGAAATCCCTCCATATCCTTATCTCACTTGAAGACGGTTCGTGTTCCACTTCTTAGTAAGTTGCGAGCTACAAGAGTGGATTTGGCAGTAGATGAGGTTGGCGCCTTGGTAGCTAGTTTTCATTTGAGGCCAGTTTTGGTTGATAAAGTACGGGAAGCACAGAATAATGATCCTTCCATAGTTCGATTGATAGAAAGAGCTTTGAGCGGAGCCGCAACCGATCATTTTTCAGTTAGAAGGGATGGGACTCTATTGTTTAAGAATCGGTTTTGTGTTCCAAAAAGAAATGAAGAGTTGAAGAGTGAGATTTTAGAGGAAGCTCATAGTTCCGCTTATGCAGCTCATCCGGGTAGCACAAAAATGTATCGGATTTTGAAAGATTATTATTGGTGGCCAAACATGAAGAGGGAAATTACAGCTTTTGTGAGTAGATGTCTGATTTGCCATCAAGTAAAAGCTGAAAGGCAGAAGCCTTCTGGATTGCTTGAGCCGTTGCCTATTCCAGTGTGGAAGTGGGACCACATCACCATGGATTTTTTTTTCAGTTTACCTCGTACCCGTGAAGGGCATGACGGTATTTGGGTGATTGTGGATAGACTCACCAAGTCTGCACATTTCTTGCCAGTGGGAAAGAAGTATAAATTAGATAAATTGGCGGAACTTTATGTGAATGAAATTGTGAGGCTTCATGGTGTGCCTGAATCAATAGTGTCAGATCGGGATCCTAGATTTGCTTCTAAATTTTGGGGAGCTCTTCAATCATTTTAGGTACCCGATTACATTTCAGCACTGCTTTTCATCCTCAGACTGATGGGCAGTCCGAGAGGACTATTTAGACTTTGGAAGATATGTTGAGGGCTTGTGCCTTGCAGTTCAGAGGGAGTTGGGATAAAAACCTATCCTTGATGGAATTTGCTTATAATAATAGCTATCATTCTAGCATTGGTATGGCTCCCTTTGAGGCGTTTTATGAGAAGCAGTGTCGTACACCTTTATGTTGGAATGAAGTGGGGGGAAAAGAGCTTTGTGGCCCAGAGTTAATCCATGAGACAAATGAGAAGATTAAAGTGGTTAGAGATAGACTCAAGGGCGCTCAAAGTAGGCAGAAGAGTTTTGCAGATGTCCGTAGGAAAGATCTTGAGTTTCAAGTGGGTGATTGGGTGTTCTTGAAATTATCTCTTTGGAAAGGGGTTGTACGTTTCGGTAAGCGTGGGAAGCTTAGTCCAAGGTATATTGGCCCTTATGAGATTATAGAGCGAGTTGGCTCACTTGCTTATCGGTTAGCTTTGCCTCCAGAATTAGCCAGGATACATAATGTGTTTCATGTATCCATGCTTCGCAAGTATATTGCTGATCCTTCTCATGTGCTGCAAGAGCAACCGATCAGTTTGACGAGAGATTTGTCCTATGAAGAGGAACCGGTTCAGATTCTCGACCGAAAGAAGCAAGTGCTTAGGAACAAGACAATCCCACTTGTCAAGGTACTTTGGAGAAGTCATCAAGTAGAAGAAGCTACTTGGGAATTAGAGGAGCAAATGATGTAGCAGTATCCCTACCTCTTCGAATGACAGGTATGTAAATTTCGAGGACGAAATTTTTATAAGGAGGGGAGAATTGTCATATCCCGACCCGTAAAATTTTATCTTATTTACTAGCTTGATTATAATAAGAATTTTTACCGTCTCCGATATTGAGTTATAGTTTAATTGGTCCCTAGAGGGGTTTTGAAGGACGATTATTTCGGAGAGTTAGTCGTAGGAGAAAAATGTAACGACGGTAAAAATAGTAAATTTTAGCTAGTAAAAGGTAATTTTTATTAAGGTATTATTTTTGAGGGTGTTAAATTTTAGATTTGGGTAGTATATAGAAGAGTTGGGCCGGATGGGTGAGGCCCAAAACTCTTTTCTTTCTCTCTCTTCTCTCTCTTTCTCTCCCGACGCTCTCTCTCTCTCTTCCCGCTGCCCGATTTTCCGGCCGCCCGTCCGCCGCCGTCCGGCCACCGTTTGCCGCCGCACCGGTCCCAAAAGGTCGGCCATCAACCCAGCTTCCATTCTAGACCGGTGACAGCCGCCCTAGCTCCGCCGTGAAGGAGTAGTGCCGCCCGAAAGGCTCGGCTGCCGTGTTGCCTCCGTCGCCAGAACTCACTCCTCCGGCCACCAATCCGGCAAGCTTGGTACGGTCTTGTAGCTCTCCTCCCGTGCAACAACCCCTCCAAAAGGCTCACTTTCTCTTGAGCTCGGTAAGGAGAAATTCGAAGTTGAAATTCTAGGGCTTTTAGGATGTTTTCGTTCGATTGACCTAGTTAGGCTTGAAATTGGACTTAGTGATAGTTATGAAAGTTGTTTAAGATGTTGAGAGGAAGCTACTATTAAAATTTAATAGAATTAGGATGTCGCCGGAATCGGCCTCCGTTTTGGGGTTTTGTATGATTTTAATTGTGTAATAATTAGAGGAGTTTAATGAAGTGAATTGTGGAATTTTCGGATGAGTTTTAAATAGGTTTATGAATTTTCGAAGTATGGTATTTTGGCGGTTAAATAACGTAAAATCCGGCCGTAGGATGTAAATCAATTCCTGGGGAAGGTTGTATTTACGGCTGCCGAGTATGGTATTAAAGTTTGGATCGTTTCGATTTAAGAATATCGAAGTTAGGCAATGATGAGCGTATTTATGGCTCATGATTAATTTTGCCTATTTTATCAATACTGGATTTTAGTGGGAAATTAATTATATATATTTGGAACAGGACGTGAGGAGGCCCGAGCAGAAGAAGCCTCGGAGCGTCATCAGGCTTAGGCCTAATTTGTGAGTGGACCTTTGTTTTTAATTGAAAAGCATGCGATAAATGATTTTATTGATCATTTATTTCTTATGATGAGACTTATTGATTTCTCGGCTATTTGGCAATTTTTCCTCTTTTGGAGAGATCCCGAAAATGAGATTTTCGGTGGATATGTATTTTGGATGTTTATGAGTATAGTATATAAATAAATGCTAGCTAGCTATACGTGCTTTTCCACCATACTGAGGTAAAATTTCATTATGGTGCGATGTGAGCGTTAGACGCAATCGTCGTAGCCCTATATAAATATAATAATTTATATAGGGGATATGCGCGTATATATATATACACCGTCTTTTCGGTCATAATGAGGAAAAATACCATTATGGCGCAACGTGAGCGTTAGACGCCAGCGTTGTAGCCTTGTATGAATTTCTATTTTTTTAAATTGTTTATATGATTCATAAAAGGAGTCTGACGAGTGTAAATACATACGAATATATGATTATATATAGTTTAGCCTGAGAGGCTCCATTTTATTTGAGTTTGTGACTAGCAAGTGCTAGTCGTGAAATTGCCAGTTTATGAGTTGAGCACTTTTAAGCTGCCGCATGCAGTATATTTTTCTATGAAATTAAAATGGGAATACATAAATATTTTGTTATTAAATTATTTTTGTCCACTCACTCTAACGTTATTAAATCTCTCCCCTGGGCCCTTCGTTTTTAAATGCCCAGTCTGCAGGATTGCATAGTTGAGATCAGGCGTACATGGAGAAGAGGCATAGTCAATAGTATAACTTCCGCTTTTTTCTATTTATTTCTAGTTCATTTCCTCTCAAATAGAGTTGCTCTGAATATGTGGTTGTTTGTTATAGGATCTTTGTTAGATTAGTAAATCTATATTGGGAGATGTTGTGATTTGTGGGGAGCACGAAGGCTCCAGGAGTCTATAAGGTTGGAGTTGAAACCTTTAGGAGTGTTTGCAGGTTTTGGTTTGGAAGGGTTGTCCATTTCTAAAGGAGGTTGTACCGAATTTTGTGGTAAATCTTTCCTTGGAGGTGGTCCTCGCACGATTTACTCCGGGTTCAGGGTGAAATTCGGGGTGGGTCGTGTCAGAAAGTGACTTGAAGAAGATATTGATGAAGATGCATGAAGAATACAAAGGTCAAGACACAAATGAGATGGCTGAGCAGACTTCTCGCTATGATTTTGAAATGGAAGCAGATGATTTGGATGGCCTCGATGAGGTTAGCAGGAGATAGCAAGGGAGAGGGTGGCTGAGCAATCAAACTGCATAAGAAATGACGTTGATCAGTACTTATCCAATAGATATGTCAGCATCTTCTCTAAGAGTTTTGAAATTGCAAAGTGGTGGAAAGGCAATGAGGCAACCTATCCAGTGCTATCAAAGCTAGCCAATGATATATTTGCTATTCCTTGCTCAACAGTGGCCTCTGAAAATGCATTTAGTTTAGGATCAAGAGTGGTCGATCCTTTTATAGCATCATTGACACCAAAATGGTAGAGGCCCTGGTGTGCACAAGCGACTGGTTAAAATGTGATCAACCTAACCTATACAAGGATCCCAGTGAAGATGAGCTCGCCATTTACGCTGAGTTGGAGGAGATTGAGAGAGGTAATTATTAGAAAACAGTGTGAATTTGCTATTTTGTCACATACCTTATTTTTTTAACCATGTGAATTTTATTTATTCTGCAAAAAACGGTTTCAATCAAAGACATGAGGCAGCAGCAACCCCAATAGAGCTTACTGGAAGCTCTGGGCAAACCAATGTGTAGCAGTAGGCTAGCAATGTTTTTGAAATGGATGGTTTATGAATTTGTCATGATGTTTTAGTTATTTTTTTGTTAAGACTTTAAACTCTTTTAGTCTTTACTATTTGTCATTTTGTCTATTTCAGTTGAAACTTTAAACTAATGCTTGTGCCTTATGAGTTTTGAGTTGTGACATGTGACTTTTGTTTTGTAAATCACTAAATTGTGACTTGAAGATTCACTATTTCAGGGTGTTGTCACTGTTGTGCATTTGTTTCAGGGTTTGGTGTTGTCAGTTGTCAATAGTGTGCATTTTAATGATTTTAGAGTTGTGACTTGTGAGTTGTGCATTTGTAATTTGTTTCAGGTTTTGGTCTTTGCCTCTTTGGTGCATTGCTATTAGGCTTTCATTTCTTTAGTGTTATTGTGATACTGTCAATAGTCAATATTGTGTTAGTAACTTAGTATTAGAATGTGCAGTTTAGCAGTTGCAGACAGCAGCCTTACAGTTAGTCACTTAGGCAGTTAGGCTGATAGGGTGCCTTTGTAACTTTGTCAGTTTGTTGCTTGTGAGAGACACTGAGAGTCTGAGACTGTCAGACTGAGTTTCTGACTTTGTGGATTTGTAATTTTGTTATTTGGGTTGAAATTTAACATGTGAAACACAGGAAAATATTTGGTTTATGCAGTGTTTGAAACTTTAAATCACTAGTTTGTTGTTGTTGCTTATTTTTTTTTAGTCTGGGCCTATTTTTCATTTAAAACAGTGACAGATTAAGAGGCCCAATAAAGTTCGGTTCTAGGCCCAACCGTACCGATACCAACCGAAAATTTAATTACCGAAGGTTCGGGATACCGACTTTTTCGGCCGGTATTGGTATCAAGATTTGCCTACCGACATAAGTCAGGATGGTTTACGGTTTGGGACAAAAAGGTCGGTTACCGTACCGGTTCCACCCCGAGAGATGAATATAATAAGTTTGGTCAAATACTAAACCCAAACAGTCTAAAGTCATTGAAATATCAAACAAATGGGTCTTTAACATAACCAAAACTCATTTCAATTGAGTATTATCTAACAAAATAAAAATGCCATAATCTCTAAAGAGGAGTATTTCCCAACTGCTCATGTCGGATGTTTCTCCCGTATCAAAAGTCTTCTTCTTTAAAGTATCATAGCAAATGCATATTAAGACTGCAGCTGCACATTCCATTTTACTTGTGTGCGCAAGATCTTATATCATTGGACTTTTTTTCCTTTATCAGATAGTTTCTCGTAACTATTTGAATAAAATTCCTACATGACAAAGTATTTTTGTTAACAATAAGTAAATAAATAAATTCAATTTGTCGTACTAAGATATATATCATTCATATTCATACCTGGCTCGATTGAAGAATTTGGCTAATCAAATTGGTAGCAATCATTGGGGAGGAATTCTGTTACCAAAATAAATATATATGAAGTGTGATAACAAAGAACATGAATAATACTTTAACGATAAAGGTATGACCTATACCTGATTCAATTGTGTGAAATAGATATCGGCTTGATGCATATTTGCATATGTTAAATTGTGTTGAGAAGATGGCGACACAAAAGTAGGATTCTAACATATAAAACAATTAACAATATGTATAAGGCCATATTCTAAAAGAAGTATAAAATAAATAAAACACAAAACATTCACTTGACTACAATTTGGCTTACTTGATTATATAGAGTGTAAGGAGCATAAACATTAGTTGTCGGAAAGCTCATGGCTGAAAATTGCTGCAAATAATAAACAAGAATGTGATCATGAAGCAAAGAGATTGAAAATAGTAAAATTAAAATAATCATTTAACGAAAATTGTACCTGGTTAATAGGATATGTTCCACTCGATGCTCCAAATTGGTGAAGCAAGCCTGAATTATGGACTACAGGCAGTGATGCATGTGAAGGCGCTCCACTGTTTGGAGGCTTTATTTTTCCTACATAACATAATAAGAAAACAGAAAACTATAAATTAGAAAAATAGATAAGATAATGCACAAGCATCACAAAACGTGGTTACAATGCTACACTTACCAGAACCTCTACCTTTCGGTGCTTTTTTATTTTGCTTCTTCTCCATTGCTGCTTTCATTCTTTTATTAGTCATGCCTTTCGGCCACACTCCTACTGGATTTAGTATTGGTGGTTCATCAAATAAAGTTTCATTCTTGTTACCACCAGCATTAGAAGTATTGACACCGGAACCTTCATTAATTCGTTCATTGACATCTCCCCCAATAGACAACTTCTTCATGTTCTTTTTGATTAAGTCTTGTGCTTCTATCAGCTTTTGCAATACAATGCCACCACCACTAGTTGTCTCTGCTCCCTTACTAATAAGCTTTTCGCATCAAAGAATTCCTGCGCAATGTCACAGTGGATTTCTCCTTGACCTGTAGCTCTACATTGTTTTCCTCTACTTCTTTCTTTGCATCTTTTGTCCATCTCTTCAGAATATTCTGTGCTAGAATTTGAGTAACATTTTTCATATTTAGCACCCTCAAAGCATGACAACATAACCAACTCTTAGATTCATACATTTGACAACTACAACAGATGGTCATATTCGAAGAATTGAATTGGACAATGTACACTCTTTTATGGCCCTCCTCATTAAGTTCAAATTTTTGCAGTGTCCCATCATTTCTAACTTCCTCCATCTTCACTGCCAAGCTAGCAATAAATTCAAACTCAAATAAATTGTAAATTTTTCGGGTGTAGACCATACCAGCTTGCTTCTTAAATTCCATTACTTTTTGCAGCCCTCAAAGGTATTCCATTATTGCATCGAAAAGTCTCTTCCAATTCACTTGAACGCATTTGTTCTGCCTGTTTGTCATACTGATCCACAAATTCAGTAACACTCATTGTCTTAGTAGACATGTTCGTAAACACATTGTTTGTGCTCTCACTTCTCTGTGTAGATAGTATATCGGCAGAAAATGTATCCTTGCTAAATAGCACACACCATTTTTCACGAATATCATAGAGTGTCTAGAGCCATGTGCTCTTTTTCTCTGTAAGGTCAAACTTCTCTGTTATTTCAGTCCAAGTAGACTCAAATTCATATTCTGTCACACGCCCGAAAAGAAACTTCTTGGAAAGCTCACTAAATTCAGGATTATGAATGCAATTCAAGTTTTGTACCGCATTCTTTGATATGTGCCACAAGTATAACCGATGACGTTAATTTGGAAAGACCTTCTCGATGGCATTTGCCATTGCTTGACATCGATCAGTGAATATAGTCTTCGGCTTTTTACCTTCCATCGCTTGCAAGAATGTCTCAAATAACCAGATAAATGAATCAGTCGTTTCATCTAGCAAAAACGCACACCCAAACAACACATTCTTCCAGTGGTGGTTAACGCCAACGAAAAGAGCACAAATCATGTTATATTTATTGGTTCTGTAAGTAGTATCAAATACTACTACGTCGCCAAAGCATTCAAAGTCGGTTTTCGACTTTCCATCTCTCCATAAAAAGTTTGTCATCCTATTTTCTTGATCCACTTGCACGGTGTAGAAAAACATTGGATCTTCAATTTGCTTTTCTTGAATAAATTTATCAAGCTTTGAGCATCCCCTGCTTTAAGCATGATCATTCTCTCCCTGCTTACAAAATTATAGCAATCGGTCTTTGTAAATCCAACATTTTGAGGTCCCCCAACTTCTTCTGATAAATATGAATATGTATTAACAGTATTCATGCCTGCGCTTTTCATTGATCTAATCACCCCTTTATGAGCTTCTGCAACTTTTCGATTACAGCGCAAAAATTGTCTTTCTTCTGGTGTTGCAAGCCTATGGTTGTGTTCAGAAACAAAGAAAGTCATTTTCCATAAATTATTATCTTGCAATCCAAATCGAATTTTTGCTGGGCAACTAGTTCTGGTGTCAAGCCTGTAAGTCTGGTTCTCTTCTGAAGGATCACTGTCTAGCTTAAAACCTTCTTTTGAACAACAATAATTCACTTGCCTCACAACATTGTTGATTTTTCTCTTCTGGTCAATCTGAATACTGAACCCTATTCTAACACCATACTTGAAATAGAGATCGTATGCTTCCTCCTCACTATTCACAATTACTCCATACAAGTTTTCTTCAGTGCTACCTTGACGGTTCACAATCATAAGATGTCCATCCAAATCAGATATCCTGCTATCTTCATCATCATCTTCTATTTGAATTACTGTAAGCATATGACAAAAGACAAATAAAGAAGCTGCTTTAAAATCTAAAAAAGCTGCTCCGCCACATAGTGTATATATAGCTACTAATGCTATGCTGGGACTTCTCAATTATCAAGTTCTAATAAGCTAATAAAGCCTTTATGCATAAGGACAGACCTACATCATGATCAGTTAATCCATCGTCATGAAAAGGGAGACTCATCTAATCAAAAAAACTATTAGACCTCATCTTTCCAATTCTAATAAACTTGTGATAAACTCATAAAAAAAGCAACATGGTTGTTAATAAACAATAAACCACATAAGCCACTCAATCCCTAAAATTAAGACAAAGAAAGAACAAAAAAGAAGAGATGAATACCTTTATCATCATCATTGTCAACCATATTCACGTGCTATTGGAGAGAGAAGAAGTCACAGTCTTTGTAGCAAACTCTAGTTAACTGACAAGTTGCAGACTCTGCAGTCTTTTTCTTCGATGGTGAGTCTTTGCAGTCTTTACACAACCATAGGGTTTTACCTGGGTGATGTGAGATAAACTAACGATAGTTAATGGGAGACTGACGTTTTCTTTTTTCCTGTGGTTGTATCGTTTTACTACATTGTTTATTAAGCGACATATAAAAAAGTACCACGTGTAAGCTTGCTATTGGGGCGTAGGACCACTATACTATGACAGGTGGTGCTACAGTTACATCGAAAAATTTCTCGTATTGAATGACTTATCTTTGTTTAAGTACAAGTTAAGTGTGTTGACGTGGATGTACTGTCACATCCCGACCCGTAAAATTTTATCTTATTAACTAGCTTGATTATAATAAGAATTTTACCGTCTCCGACATTGACATATAGTTTAATTGGTCCCTAGAGAGGTTTAGAGGGACGATTATTTCGGAGAGTTATTCGTAGGAGAAAAATGTAACGACGGTAAAATAGTAAATTTTAGCTAGTAAAAAGGTAATTTTTATTAGGATATTTTATTTTGAGGTGTTAAATTAGTGAAGTTGGATATTTTTTTTTATGTTGGGCCGGGTTGGTGTGAGTCCCAAACCCATTTTTTTTCTTTCTCTTTTCTCTTCTCCCTTTCTCTCTCTCTCTCTCTTTTCTCTCCCGCGCTCTCCCTTTCTCTCCCCGCTGCCAGATTTCTTCCAGCGCTGTCCGCCGCCGTCCGGCCAAGCCAGGCCGCCGGACTGGTCCCATTCGGACCCCCGCCGTTCCCTCTCTCTTTCTGGGCCGGTGACCGGCCGGTTGCGCCGCCGAACGGGGAGGAAACTCCCCTAGCAGCCGATTGCCTCCTTCGCCGGAACTCCCTCCTCCGGCCACCAATCCGGGCAAGCTTGGTACGGTTTTGAAGCTCTCCTCCCGTGCAACAACCCCTCCAAAAGGCTCAATCCCTCTTGAGCTCGGTAAGGAGAAATTCGAAGTTGAAATTCTAGGGCTTTTAAGGTGTTTTCGTTCGATTGACCTAGTTAGGCTTGAAATTGGACTTAGTGATAGTTATGAAAGTTGTTTGGGATGATGAGAGGAAGATTCTGTTAAAATTTGGTAGAATTTGGACGTCGCCAGAATCGGCCTCCGGCCGCCGCCGTTTTGGGGTTTTGTATAATTTTAAATGTGTAATAATTAGAGGAGTTTAATGAAGTGAATTATGGAATTTTCGGACGAGTTTTGAATAGGTTTGTGAATTTCCGAAGTTTGGTATTTAAGCGGTTAAATAATGTAAAATCCGATCGTAGGATTTAAATCAATTTTTGGGGAAGGTTGTATTTACGACTGCCGAGTATGATATAAAAGTTTGGATCGTTTCGATTTAAGAATATCAAACTTAGGCAATGATGAGCGTATTTATGGCTCTCGATTAATTTTGCCTATTTTATCAATATTAGATTTTTAGTGGGAAATTAATTATACAATTGGAACAGGACGTGAGGAGACTCAAATTGGAGAGACCTCGGATCGACGACAGGCTTAGGCCTAAAGTTGTGAGTGGACCTTTGTTTTAAATAAAAAGCATGCGATGAATGATTTGAATGATTTTATTAATCATTTATTTCTTCTGATGAGATTTATTGATTTCTCGCTTATTTGACAATTTTTCCTCCTTTGGAGAGATCCCGAAAATGAGATTTTCGGTGGATATATATGTTTTGGATTTTATGAGAATAGTATGTATATAAATGCTAGCTAGCCATACGTGCTTGGTCCGTCATAATGAGGTAAAATACCATTATGGCGTGTCGTGCGTGTTAGACACAAGCGTCATAGCCCTATATGAAAACTTCTTTCTTTTTCGGTTTATTTAGGTTTTCATATAGGGAGTCCACACGTATTTATACACCGTCCATTTTCGGTCATAATGAGGACAAATACCATTATGGCGCAACGTGCGCGTTAGACGCCAGCGTTGTAGCCTTGTATGAATTTCTATTTTTCTGAATTGTTTCTAGGATTCATACAAGGAGTCTGACGAGTGTAGATACATACGAATATATGATTATATATAGTTAGCCTGAGAGGCTCCATTTTATTTGAGTTTGTGACTAGCCAGTGCTAGTTGTGAAATTGTCAGATTATGAATTGAGCGCTTTTGAGCTGCCGCATGCAGTATATTTTCTATGAAATTAAAATGGGAATACATAAATATTTTGTTATTAAATTATTTATGTCCACTCACTCTAACGTTATTAAATGTCTTCCCCTGGGCCCTTCGTTTTAAAATGCCCAGTCTGCAGGATTGCATAGTTGAGATCGGGCGTACATGGAGAAGAGGCATAATCAATAGTATAGCTTCCGCTCTTTTCTATTTATTTTTAGTTCATTTCCTCTCAAATAGAGTTGCTCTGAATATGTGGTTGTTTATTATAGGATCTTTGTTAGATTAGTAAATTTATATTGGGAGAGGTTATGATTTGTGGGGAGCACGAAGGCTCCAGGAGTCTATAAGGTTGGATTTAGAACCTTTAGACGTGTTTGCAGGTTTTGGTTTGAAGGGTTGTCCATTTCCAAGGGAGGTTGTACCGAAGTTAGCGGTAAATCTTTCCTTGGAGGTGGTCCCCGCATGATTTACTCCGGATTTAGGGTGAAATTCGGGGTGGGTCGTGTCATGTACACATGTCAAGAATTGAGTGGGATATAGGGAGAGAGACAGACAAAAAGTGACAGAGGATTTCAACCCTAATATGGTGGTTTGCTTGGTCCAGACTATAGAATATTGTTTATCTTGTTGATGAATTGAGTTCTAGTTACGTAACCTTTTATTAGATTTAACCTTCAAATGCTGGACTTTGTTGGGTGGAATCTAAAAAGTTCAAAAATTGATATTGGTTTTGGTTGAATCTCCAAAAGCTCTTGACAGTATGAAAGGCACTCAGCATGGTACATAGCGGCTAACTCTTTGATCAAGGACTTTCTTCTTATAATGCCAATAATTCGGCTGGGATCGAATAGGAGAGCAAGAACGGGAGGATAATTGATTTGAATGGAGGGTGGTTGCTCATCAGAAGGAGGAGCTTCTTCTTGTTCTTGTCCTTGCTCATCAGAGTGAGCCAGAAACTCACTGATTTTCGAATCTCAACCACCGATTTGGCTTGATTTTTTTAAGTCAAAAGTTAAAATTAAAATGAAAAGAAAATAGAATTATAGAGTTTATTGTTAAAAGGGACAATGCCCACTAGCCCTAATTTTAAGAATTTTCTTCCCACTAACAAAATAAGATCTCAAAATTCCCACTAGCCAACTAAATAAAGAAAAAGACGATAATACCCTTGAAACCTAACAAACGCGCGTCCTCTCGCGTCCTCTCTCTCTCTGTCAGTTTCTCAATTCGCCTCAATCTCTCTCTCCTCTCTCAGATTCGCCTCGACCTCTCTCTCTCCTCTCTCAGTTTCGCCTCTCTCTTCTCTCTCTCTCTCTCTCTCTCTCTCTCTCTCTCTCTCACACACTCATATTCGCACCCTCTCGCTCAGATCCTCTGCCATTAGCCGTGTACTCCGTCGTGCTCCGCCAGGTAATCTTCTATTTCTCTACCAGCTTTAATCTCATTCAAAATTTGATTCAATCTCTGTATAACTCATTTGTTTTATACTTGTTTATGGTCTAAATTGAGAAGAATGGCAATTGCATTTGTTGAAATCTGTAAAATCTAGGGATTTTGTTTCAAGTTTAGGGTTCTACTATAGGTCCCATATTGGGCAGTAGAGGGAAGAGGAGCATATTGGGGTCAATAGGTGTCACATCCCGACCCGTAAGATTTTATCTTATTTACTAGCTTGATTATAATAAGAATTTTACCGTCTCCGACATTGACATATAGTTTAATTGGTCCCTAGAGGGGTTTTGAGGGACGATTATTTCGGAGAGTTATTCGTAGGAGAAAAATGTAACGACGGTAAAAAAATGGTAAATTTAGCTAGTAAAAGGTAATTTTTATTAGGGTATTATTTTTAGGGGTGTTAAATTTTTGGATTGGGTTTATATTGGGTTGGAACCAGTTGGGCCAAGCCCAACCGATTTTCTCTCTCTTCCCTCCCGATTCTCTCTCCTCTCTCTCTTTCTCTCCCGATTCTTCCCCCCTGCCGGATTTTCTTCTCCGCCGTCGTCCGGCCACCGTTCGCCGCCGCACCGGTCCCAAAAGGTCGGCCATCAACCCAGCTTCCATTCTAGACCGGTCACAGCCTCCCTAGCGCTGCCGTGAAGGAGTAACGCCGCCCGAAAGGCGCGGCTGCCTTAGGCTTTCCGTCGCCGGAACTCCCTCCTCTGGCCACCAATCCGGGCAAGCCTCCCGTGCTTCAATCCCTCCAAAGGGCTCCCTCCATCTTCAGCTAGGTAAAGAGGAATCGGTATTTGAAATTCTAGGGCTTATTGTGTGTTTGCGTTCGATTGACATGGTTAGGCTTAGAATTGGAGTTTGTGGTAGTTATGAATGTTGTAGAGGAAGTTGAGAAGAAGGTACTGTCAAATTTTGGTGGACATTGGACGTCGCCGGAGCTGGTCGCCGGCCGCCGCTGCCGGCGGAGCCGCCGCCGGCGCCGCCGCTGGAAAAACTGTTTTAGGTGGAGATTTTTATGAGGAACTTAATGGAATGAGTTTTAGAATTTTCAGACAAATTTTGAATAGGTTTATGAAGTTCCGAAGTTTGGTATTTAAGCGGTTAAATAATGTAAAATCCGACCGTAGGATTTAAATCAATTTCTGGGAAAGGTTGTTTATACGACTGCCGAGTATGATATAAAAGTTTGGATCGTTCCGATTTAAGAATATCGAACTTAGGCAATGATGAGCGTAATTATGGCTCTCGATTAATTTTGCCTATTTTATAAATACTGGAATTCAGTTAGTAAATTAATTATATATTTGGAACAGGACGTGAGGAGGCCCGAGCAGAAGAAGCCTCGGAGCGTCATCAGGCTTAGGCCTAATTTGTGAGTTGACCTTTGTTTTAAATAAAAAGCATGCGATGAATGATTTTATTAATCATTTGTTTATTTTGATGAGATTATTGATTTCTCGCCTATTTGATAATTTTTCCTCCTTTGGAGAGATCCCGAAAATGAGATTTTCGGTGGATATATATGTTTTGGATTTTATGAGAATAGTATGTATATAAATGCTAGCTAGCCATACGTGCTTGGTCCGTCATAATGAGGTAAATACCATTATGGCGTGTCGTGCGTGTTAGACACAAACGTCATAGCCCTATATGATAACTTCTTTCTTTTTCAGTTTATTTAGGTTTTCATATAGGGAGTCCACACGTATATGTACACCGTCCCTTTTCGGTCATAATGAGGAAAAATACCATTATGGCGCAACGTGAGCGTTAGACGCCAGCGTTGTAGCCTTGTATGAATTTCTATTTTTCTGAATTGTTTCTAGGATTCATACAAGGAGTCTGACGAGTGTAGATACATACGAATATATGAATATATATGGTTTAGCCTGAGAGGCTCCATTTTATTTGAGTTTGTGACTAGCCAATGCTAGTCGTGAAATTATCAGTTTATGAGTTGAACACTTTTAAGCTGCCGCATGCAGTATATTTTTCTATGAAATTAAATTGGGAATGCATAAATAGTTTATTATTAAATTATTTTTGTCCACTCACTCTAATATTATTAAATGTCTTCCCCTGGGCCCTTTGTTTTAAAATACCCAGTCTGCAGAGTTCGGATTGGATCTAGTAAGAGACGAGGCATAGTCACCCGTATTTCCACCACCTTTCACCAGTAGGTTACCTGTTTAGCCTACTTGTCTTTTCTTGCTTCCGCTAGTGTCTAGTAGCTCTGAATACTTGGGTTTAATGTATATATTTTTAGTTGTGGGTGAAGGCTTGTTTATATTTTAGAATATTTGACGGATGATGTATATTATCTTAGATAATGTTTATTATCCTGTTGGTGATGATTGTTTTTGAGGAGCACGAAGGCTCCAGAAGTTAAGGTTGGATTTGGAACCTTTAGAAGTGTTTGCAGGTTTTCAAGGGAGGTTGTACCGAATTTTGCGGTAAATCTTTCCTTGGAGATGGTCCCCGCACGATTTACTCCGGGTTTAGGGTGAAATTCGGGGCGGGTCGTGTCAATAGGACTCCTATTGGGGGCAGAGAACCATATTGAGGGCAGTAGAACCTTCTTATTGGGGGCAGTAGGACTTGTTCAATTTGGGGATATAGGGTTCTTGATTTGAACCAAATTCTGAGTTTGTTTTTAATGCTCTAAGTTTGTTTTTGTGCCTTCTGGGAACTGGATTATGCAAGTATAGGTCCCTAATGGGGTCAGTAGGAGCACCTACTGGGGTTAGTTGAACACTGTATTTGGGCAATAGCACCTCTGTTTGAGGAAGTAGAAAGCATATTTCCTTTATGTATTTCATTGCTCTATTCGATACTAATTTAATAATCCTCCTCCTCAGTATGAAGACAAAACGAAGAAGACAATCCTCCTCTTATTCTGAGAATGAAGAAGAAGAAAATGAAGTAGTAGAAATGAGGTCAAAGAAGCAGAAGAAGAATGTGCAAAGAAGTCTGAGAAGAAGGAGAAGTCAGGGAGTGGAGTTATACCAACAATACAACAAAAATGCTCGCTTGTCAATTTTCAGCAAATAGTTAAGAAGGTGAAGCCGAAAGCGAAAGTTGAAGTATGGGATATGCTACGGAGAACTTCTTTTTAGCCGATGATATCGCCGATCTATCACTCTAAAGTGCAAGAAAATCATTTTTCCAAGCATGAGCGTGACCTCTAAATCATCCTTCAATACTATGATGTTGAGAAGATGAAGTTCTTTTTTGGGGATAAAGAGATGGAGATCATGGTGGAAGACATAGAGAGGATATTTGGGCTGCCAAATTTAGGAGAAGTGATAAACAATGTGGGAAGAAATATGGACAAGGATAAACGGAAGCCTTCAGCGATTTTTGATGTGAAAATGATCAAGGACACAGTAGACAAGCAAGTATTGCTTAAAAGGCTGGAAGCTGAGGTGGATAAGGAGGAAAAGGGTGATGCAAGAATCATTGCTGCCCTCATAATTATGGTTCTGTTTACAACATGCTTTTTTTAGCAAATCAACAGTATCCATCACCTGGGACCTCATAAATGCTTGCGAGGACATTGAAAGAATCAACCAGTACAACTGGCCAAAAATGATCCTTGAATTTCTACTCGATGGACTTATGAGGCACGAGAAGAAAAAGCCAAAAGTTCTCGGTGGATGCTTGATACTGATTTATGTAAGTTTTTTTTTGGTCTCATATAGGGTTCATTTGTTAGTTTTCTGTTTATATTTCATGTCTATTATATACATTTACTTACGAAAAGTGCATTTCTTTATTTTTCAATACAGTACTGGTTTCTGGAGAAAACCCAGGTGAAGCACAAGATTACTGGAAAGGAGAGATCGACACCAACCTTTCTTAGGTGGTCGATAAGAGAGCTATTCACAACTGATAGCTTGAAAGACAATCCAGACATCGCAGTGGTAAGCAAAGACAAAAACTTCAAAAAAAGAAGAAAAGTTAATAATTGTGTGTATACTTATCTAACTTTTCCGAGGACATGTGACAGGAATTCATAACAAAGGGACCATGGAATGAAGAAAGTAACAGAGGTGTATCAGATTCCGAGGACATGCTACCTCTCACTTTCGGGGATTGGGTAAGTTCCCTTTTTAAATGTCTATTGGGGTCAGTAGGGGGCTTGACAACCTCCTACTGACCCCAGTAGGACCTCCTATATTGTACCTAGCTTATTTTATACTTTTGGTTACTAAATTGCTGTGGACGCAGGTTCCCCAAAAAAGCCAGGAGAAACCACAGGAAAAAGTTCCTAGAGCAACAACATATAGCCTAAAAGATATAGCGACAGAAGATGTGGCCGAAAAGGATCTCATTGTTCTAATCATTGAACTCCACAACCAAAATCGAAAGCTTTAGGAGAATGCAAAGATGTCCTCGATTGCAATTGAAGAAGCAAATGCAAAGATACTTCAGCAGACGTTGGAAATAAGCAAGTTGGAGGATGAGAACAAAAGGCAGAAGAAGTATATAGAGGATTTAACTTTACAGCTTGCCAAGGCACATGAAGTTGAATGTAGAGAAGAAGAAGAAGAAGATGTTTGCGTAAACTTCACTGAGAATATTCCTGAACCCCAAGAGAAAAGGAGAAGGATGAAGGAGAAGTGCTGGATTATCTTATGGAAATGATACAGAAATCGGCTGAAACTAATGCTCTAATAAAGCCGGTAGAAAAAATGAAGAAGTCTGTTCCAATGCATTCCATCGAGAGGAACGTGAAGTTGTACAAGAGAAAGGGAACAAAAAAAGCCAAGGATGACGACTTCGAGTACAACACTCCAAAGGAAGTGAAGGACGTGGCGATGCCCAATAAAAGAAAAAAGGCTCCAAAACAACCTCTGTCTCGGAAAAACAACAAGAAAGAGCCGGAAAAGAAGAAACAAGTGATAAAAAAAGTAGTAGTGAACTTTGAAAAGGACACTTGGACCACACTGAAGATGAAGGTTCAAAACTACTACAAGGCTTTCCTTGATACAATGGATGATGATGCATAAGTGAACAAATTGAATGTTTGCATTTTCATGTATCAAATATGACATTATAGTTAAGTAACTAATGTTTCTGTTCATTCAGGGACACATTCTGAGCTTCTCAAACAAAGCCAATAGTGGTACAAGGAATATACATCATTGATCTTGTGGAAGAAAACTACATGAGTGATTCTGTGAGTTTGCCTCTTTTTCCATAAACTCTGTAAGAATTATATGAAAGAATTACGGGTCTATTGGGGTCAGTAGGGGGCTTGACAACCTCCTACTGACCCCAGTAGGACCTCCTACTGTAAGAATTATATGAAAGAAAGATTAACTGAAAATCAAATTGAATAATTGCAGGTAATCAAAGCGTACACAGAGATTTTGCAAATGGAACTGGAAAATGCAAACATACATATTGCAGCGTTCCTGGAGATTGAAGCATCGGTAACTTTAAATATAGGTTTAATATAACATGCACTTAGTATATTGGGGGCAGTATAGGGGGTTTACTGATTTAATATCGTTTGGATGCACAGTTTTATGCGATTAAACATGAAGAGGAAAGAGGAAGCATGGATTACAAGAACCAAATAAAGTTGTGCTTAATTGAACCTTGGTGGTATGTATTTGACTACAACAAGGTTCTTATCCCAATCCACCATTGCACAAACCACCACTACACACTGCTTGTGGTTGATAATGAGGAAAAGAGGATTATGCACATGAATTCTTTACAACCTCTAGAGAATGAAAGGGATGAGGAGGAAAAATACCATAAGAAGGCTGGATATGTGGTAAGTGATCGTATCAGAAAAATTATAGAAAACCTTTAAGTTTTCATAATTTCTTGAAAAAGAACACATGAATAATTGTATGCTGCATTGAACAGGTGAAACATTTCATGAAGTTTCTCCAAGAAGTAGAATTGTCAAACAAACATTATCCAGAAGACAGCCAAGAAACAGATATTGAGAATTACAGATATAAGAGTGTTGGCGAGACAAATGAAGGGGATTTGGATGATAGAATCCTTCCGATGAATGACAGGGAGAAAATGGTAAGAAGATGGGTGCTTGACAACTTCAAAGCTATTAAAGAATACAAGCTGGAGGAAGACTTTGACTGTCCTCAACAAAATTCACTATCGTAAGTCCATTCTCAAAACTTTGTCATTGATTCACTATCGTAGGTTTCGTTTCATTGTCCCTAACATAAAATGAATGATTTCCAGGGCGGACTGTGGGCCTTTTGTGCTCCATTTCATGCAGAAGTTGGCCTTGGGAGAAAAGCCAAACAAAGTCGATGCTGATGGAATGAGGAAAGTTATTCTTAAGAAGCTAATGAAGGCCAGAATACAAATGTTGTCAAGAAATGAAATGTGATGTTATATATGTTAGAGACAATGAAATGTAATGAACAATGAAATGAAATGTGACTTTGGGAGATTCTTTGTCCCCTTATATATGTGAAATGTATTTTCCCATTTCTCTTCATTTTCAGTTATTTAGCATGAAAAACAAGTCACAAATACAGGTTTCATTAACAGGTCCTACTGGGGTCAGTAGGAGCACCTACTAGGGTCAGTATGACTGCCTACTAGGGTCAGCAGGAGCACCTACTGGGGTCAGTAGGAGTACCTACTAGGGTCAGTATGACCGCCTACTAGGTCCATATTCATTAACATGTCCTACTGGGGTCAGTAGGAGGTCCTACTGTGGTCAATAGGAGGTCTTACTGTGGTCAGTAGGAAGTCCTACTGGGGTCAGTAGAACCCTTGTCTCTTATAGCTGGTACCAATTTGGGTCAGTAAGACCGCCTACTGGGGTCAGTAGGAGGTCCTACTGAGGTCAATATGACCTCCTACTAGGATCAGTATGACCTCCTACTAGGGTCAGTAGGAGGTCCTACTGGGGTCAGTATGACATCCTATGGATCCTTCCACAACACAGTGATAAACAAGCTACTGTAAAAAGAAATGAAAAAAAAAATGCCATACACAAGCAATGAAAACATGAAAAATAGACATATATTCAAACCAGCAACACAAAAACTCTGTTACAGATTCAATAAATCAATGAATCACCAACAGGAAAAAGTATAAAAGTTATATAATTCCATAATAGAATCAAAGAGGTTCAATGCAGGTCGCCTTGTTATGATTGCCCAATTTTTGACACCGGTCACAACGAATGAGCTTCTTTTGAGTCTCTCCACTTGACTTGAACCTCTTTTTCTTCGGCCTTCCAGGGGGCCTCTTCACATGGGGAGGATGTATAAACTCATCATTAGCAGATTCAGCAGAAACCGTATCAGCATTACAAATAGGAAAAAGTGGAACATCATAGCACTTCTTGCAATAGTCAGCAAAGTAATGCGGATCTACAAATGCATAAACATCCTTTGAGGCAGCTTGAATTGTAGCAAGAGCATGAGAGCAAGGAAAACATTCAATCTCCCATTTTCTACACGTGCAAGAACAAATACCAAGGTCAACAACATGAGAATACTTCCCTCGAATTTCATAGATATTTGTGGTCGAGTAAACCACATTAAACTGTGAAACAGCATCCATACGTTCTTTCAAACGATCCTGCATTTTAGGAGTAAGTGGTGTGGTCCAGAGCTGAGCTTCATCCCTCCTCTCACCCATCTGATTCATCAACTTTATCCTAGTCTGATCAAGCATACCATATGCTGGTATCTCACGCTCTTCAGCAAACCAGACATTAAAAGATTCAGCCATGCTATTAGCCATAATCCCATAACGTGATCCAGGGAAAAATGCATGGCACCAATTTTCAAGAGGCATATCCTTCAGAAAATCATCTATAATTTTTGCATCACCAATTTCTCTATGCTTTCTTAAATGTAAACGATATTGCGCGGGGGAAGATGCATATGCTAACTCAAAAAACTTATTCTTCACAGCATTTTTCACAGTAGCACTCACTCCACCATATCTATTCATCAAATTGGCCGACAAATGCATATAACAGAACAAGTGAGGATGACCAGGAAGTACCTTATTGAAAGAACCGAGTAATCCGTTACCGTGTATAAATGTAACAACTCTACCTTGGGATTCCAGCAAATCCTTCAAGTGCCGGAAGAAAAAACACCAATTATTTTCACTCTCAGAATCACATACACACATGGCCAAAGGAAAGCAACCTGGGAGGAAAAACAAAAAACAAAAAACAAAGAGGAAAAAGTCAGCATACTGGGGGTAATAGGTGATTGCAGCATGCCGCTCCACTCTTTCAAGACAAACACAAAAAAAAGAGGCACATAACCAAGAAAAAGAAAGTTAAAAGATAAAAGTTTACCTTTATTTCCAGTTCTTCCAGTTGCACAAAGGATGGTCCCCTTGTAAAGACTCTTGCCAAAAGGGCCATCGACATATACTACAGGTAGACAGAACTTAAAACCTTCAATACAACATGCGTAGGCAATAAAAAGCCTAAGGAATTGGTTGGTATCAGGATGCACTTTCAAGATAAAAACAGAACCGGGGTTACTCGCTAAAACAGCTTCCCTAAACCAGGATAACATGTTAAAAGATTCAGCCTCAGATCCATAAATCATATCCCTAGCACTTTGCTTTGCTTTCCAAGCAACCTTGTATGATATCTCAAAACCGTAAGCAGACTGCATCTTTATCTGGATATCCCTTGGCTTCAATGACATATTGTAGCTAATATCCTCTTGAATGCAAGTCTTGACAACTTTAGACCCCAATCGAACATGCTTTTTCTGGCGAAGAACGCCTTTGCAAGTGTGTACGTTGTTCAAAGAATCAATATAAAAACATCCATCTACAGATTCGGAATAACCAGCAACATGCCATTCACAATTTTTGGTTCCCATGTTGCTGCATACTGCATGAATTCTATACCAATCATTTCTGGTGTAGATAAAGGTGAAGCCAACTTCAATTGCATATTTGGGCAGCTTATCTCGAAATTCGGAGGCACCACCACGAAACTTCTGCCCTTCACATTGGATATGTTACCCCACTCTCTTGATGAGTAAGGCTTCGACACCTTAGACCTATATCCCTCAGTCAAATAATCATCTTCATCTAAAACTTCAAGCAGCTATCTTCACATGAAACAGAAGTTCTCTTGCTGCAACCTTCACTATTCTTCTCCACAATAATTTCAACACAATCCAAATTGTATATCTTAGCACCAATAAACATCATCTGAAAATCATTGTCATTATGCAGGAAAGAGAGAGGACAACCAGGAAGTGAATAGTGAAGCTCAATAACATCAATTGCAGACAACCGAAACCTTTCACAAATATACTCGAACAGGTAAGCATAGTTCATACGTTGATGAATAGAGAACATGAAACCTTTTCCAGAATAACGACACCTAACAGCCAAAGAACCATCCACATTTCTGTAAAAAAAAACAAACAAAATAACATTACAAATGAGTCGCATACTGCACCAAACAGGGGCATACTGACCCCAGTAAGGACCTACTGACCCTAGTAGGGGGTCATACTGACCCCAGTAGGAGGTCCTTCTCATCAAGTCTGATGAGAAGAAATCTGCAGAACCTCTTTTCCCAGAAGATCGCATGAGCAACAAGGAGTTTCGATGCAAGGTCAGAACTGAATTCACACAACACATAACTCAAACAAATTCAAAACAAAACTAAAATTCATTTATACTAGCACAAATTAAGAACACAAATAACAAATAAATCGAGAGCAGCAAAAATCAACAGTACATCAAAATCAAGTTCAAATGCAAATCAAAATGAAAAGGAATCAAGAAGATTACAGAAACGAACCGAGGCATATTGCTCAATACGAGATCCATCGTAACAGAAATTGAGATTAGAGCTTGGAATCGAACCGGAAACAAAACAAGAGCTTCGTCTACCTATCGTCAAGAATCAGAGCTTCGAGACCAGCGAACCAAAACCAGAGCTTCGTCTACCTATCGCCAAGAATCAGAGCTTCGAGCCCAGCGCTTCGTCCACCTATCGCACTAGAACCAGAGCTTCGAGCTCAAGCCGAAGTTTCTCTCTCATCGAAATTCAAATATGAAAGAGTGAGGGGCGTAATAGATCTCACGGGGGTATTATTGTCATACAAAATATGTAATAGTGGTCCATATTTTGTTAGTGGGAATAGATCCTATGACTCTATAGGGTTGATGGGAATATTGAAATCTTATTTTGTTGATGGGAAAAAAATCTCTAAAATTAGGGTTAGTGAGTATTTTCCCTTGTTAAAATTATATATAGTTAACCATAGTTAGAGATGATTAAGAGAAATGACACATGACATCAAATCTAGGTGGTGGGCATAAAGGTGGGCAAATAAGGGTGGTCAACAAATTTGCATCCGTGTTATTGTTGATAAACTCAAGATTTTTTTATTATTGAGAAAAGACCTTAATAACATTGACTATGTGTTGACAATTGTTCATGCTCATATTCTAACTGCTTACTGTGTGATCTAGATAACTTAAGTCTTCTCTTCTTACTTGCATATTCATGTTGCACTTAAGATTGATGAAGCTGTGTTGATCTGTTTAGTCTTGAGGTAAATAGAAGAACTGCTGGTTGTGTTTAAGAACCAAGCAAACTGGAGTGTGTTGAGATTCCAATAGATAGGGTTTAGATTTCCTCGTGTAGGAAGTGTTTGGAACCATCTCTTATGTATACAGTTGATCGATAGTTTGAGAGTAAGATAGTTGTGCTTAGAACTACTTTTGTTGTAATCTCACATAGGCCCGACCCTAGTGCGGGGCAGGCAGTGCGACAGCACAGGGCACTCCACAAACAAGGGGCACAATTTTGTAGACTATATAAGTTTTAATGTATAGTATATGGATATGTACTCTAACAAGATTTCTTGGCTAAGGAGGTCCTTATTTATTCTTATGATGTGGATTTCCATTTTAGACTCACTTTTCAATCGAATTTTTACATCTCCACCGTCTAGTCTTTAGATACTAATGTATAGATTATCTTTGCAAAATTTCAGCTAATTTGGTTATCATTAAGACACTCAAAACTGCATTAGGTTCTACAAACTGAATGATGGAGATGTGGAACTATGACTGAAAAGTGAGTCAAATAAAGAACTTCACACACTTTAATTTCAAAGCGAACCTTCGCTCTGGATATAAACTGAATATATATATATATATATAGAGATATTATCAGGTCTAAATATCCGTATTTATTCAAAAGGTATGGATTTTCTTAATTGACCCACTTTTAGATCATATTTTCTCATCTTAACCATTTACATTGTAGGTATATATGAGTAGATCATCTCTACAAATTTTCAGCTAAATTGATAATCATTAAGGTATCGAAACTATATGATTACAATGAACGAATCAAATCTGTTCAACAAGAACCGTTCGTGTAATTCATAGTTTTGAATATCTTAATGATTATCAATTTGGCTAAAATTTTGTAGAGATGATCGACTCATATATACCTAAAAGTTGAATGGTTGAGATGAGAAAATATGATCGAAAAGTATGTCAATTATGGAAATCAGTACCTTTTGAATAAATAAGGAGATCCGTATCTGAAAAGTATGTCTATATATATATATATATAGACAGAGCTTCTCAGCTGCGGACGTCCGCATTTATTCTTACGGTGCGGATTTCCACTTTACACTCATTTTTCAATCAAATTTTCACATCTCTATCGTCTAGTATTTAGATATTAATATATAGATCATCTCTGCAAAATTTCAGTCAATTTAGTTATCATTAAGGCACTCAAAACTGCGTTTTTCTGTTATAAACATGAACGGTTCAAGTTCGACAAAATTATGTTCATTCATTGGTTTAATCGAGTTTTGAGTGCCTTAATGATAAACCAAATTGGCTAAAATTTTGTAAAGATGATCTGTACATTAATATCTAAAGACTAGATGGTGAAAATGTAAAAATTCGATTGAAAAGTGAGTGTAAATTAGAAATCCACACCGTAAAAATAAATATGGACGTCCGCAGCTGAGAAGCTCTGTATATACAGTTCTTATATATATATATATATAATATATATATATATCTCGTTTGTAATTACATTACTGATATACATGAATTTAGGTTGAAGGAGACGTTGGGGCTTGGTGTGGGCTGGCTTTTGGGATTTGTTTCGAATACAGATGTTAGAGGGTGAAAAATCAGCATTGACTGATAGACAAACGGCCTGATCTGATTCGCGATGAATCTTGGCTAGTTTGCGTGTTTGTTTCTGTTTGTTGTTTGTTTGTTTTCTTGTTTCAATATGAATTTCTTGTTGAGATCGTGCGTACTAGAAACCTAGGTTTTGTCCGGTTACTTCGGTTCCAAATCCATGTACTCTTCGTCTATTAATGAAGGTATACTTGATTAAAAATAAATAAATAAAAGGTTGAAGGAGACGTGAGCAGCCATCTCTAATTTGCTAACGCACATGCATTCAATGAGCTAGCCACAAATGACAACTGGTCTGCAAAACATTGCATATATAATTTGCATGTGCCATTTCTATTCGTTCTTTCTCCCACCTGCCAATTGAATCAAATAATTAGCCACCAACTCATGTTTGATTAAAAAAACAGTACATTAGCGACCAGCTCCAACCTAGTGACATTCTCACATTCATATTGAAAACGGAAGAGGGCAATTGCATGTATCGGTTATTTTGAGAATGTATATTAAAACTGAAAGTAAAAAGTAAAACTATGAAAAGACTATTATAATGTAGTCCAGTATCATCTAATCTTATGACATAAGTTTCTCATTCGGTGAAATCCTGTAATAATCTCCTTCAACACCTCCGTCAGCTCAGATCACGGTGAGCAGCCTAGGTTGATCTCTCGAAAAGTGAGGCCTACACTTCCTCCAGCAACGCAAACGATGTCCTAGCAGCCTCGTTCGACGACAGCATCGCCATAGAGATAATGGGAAATTTATTAAAGTCTTAAAGCTGGCTTGGTTTTTCCTCTCTTCGGATTTTGTTATTGTCAGGACCTACCCCGAATTTTACCCTGAAATCTGAAGTAAACCCTGCGGGGATCACCTCCAAAGGAGATTATATCGAAAATTCGATATAACCTCTTTTGAAAATGAACAATCCTTCCTAAAAACACCTGCAAAGACTTCTGATAATCCAAATCCAACCTTAAACTTCTGGAGCCTTCGTGCTCCCCAAATTCACAACATCTCCCAATTCATTCTCTAATCTAAATAATATCCCATAACCAATCACTCATAGGTTCAGAACAATTCTAATAGTGAAAAAAAGAGACAGAAACATAAAAATGAGCGGAAACTATACTATTGACTATGCCTCGTCTCCATATACGCCCAACCTCAACTATACTAACTTGCAAACTGGGCATTTAAAACCAAAGGATCCAGGGGAAAACATTTGACAATGTTAGAGTGAGTGGACAAAAGTAAATTTAAAAGAAATGAGCAATAAATATCTTTATGTTTTCCCAATTTAACTCCTTTAAAAGAATTAAACTGCATGCAACGAGCTCAAAAGCTCTCAACTCATAAACTGGCAAAAACACGATTAGCTCCGGCTAGTCTCCAAAGCTTTATAAAATAGAGCCTCTCAGGCTAAAATAATATATGTATGTATGTATTTACACTCGTCATATTCCTTGTACGAATTCTATGAAGAAATAAGAAAAATAGAAATTCATACAAGGCTACGACGCTTGCGTCTACCGCTCACGTCACACCATAATAGAATTTTACCTCATTATGGTGGAAAAACACGTGTATATACGTGCACATTCCCTATATAAATTCTTATATTTATATAGGGCTACGACGATTGCGTCTAACGCTCATGTCACATCATAATAGAATTTGACCTCATTATGACGAAAAAACACGTATGGCTAGCTAGCATTTATTTATATACATACTATCCTCATAATCATCCATATATGAATATATATTCACCGAAATTCTCAATTTCGGTCATTCTCCAACAAAAGAAATTATTCATCAATAAACCATTTGCATGCACATTATTTAAAACAAAAGTCCACTCACAGTATTAGGCCTAAGCCTTCTAATGCTCGAAATACTCCTCGAGCGCGGCTTCCAACTATTCACACTCTCTAACCAAACCCACGTCTGACGATAAACAGAAGAACAAATTGGTCAAATCGGACTCCAAAATAATCATTAACGATTCGACTTCTTCCCATTTTGACTAAGTTTCCTGGGTTGACCAGGATTGACCAAGTTTGACCAAATGATATTAATAATCATTTTTGACTAACCCGGAAAATGGTCATAACCTTCCCGTATTCTTCAAAACACCCAAACAATTGAAATAAACACCAAACCACCAATTGGGTTCCAAACAACATCAACACAGTAACTTCAAAATATCAAAGGAGATTGAGTTTACCTTCAATCGATCCTAAAGCTCTAGCCTTGCAGCTCTCCTGGTCAGAACTCAACTTGCAGAACCTCTATACATCTTCAGCTGCTGCCTCTAACACCAACTTCCCAAATCCGTCAAACCTAAAATCGACCCAGTCACCAGCAGAGCTCACCCACACCTCCTGGTACTCTATTTCATATCCAGAAAAGAGAAAGAACACCGATGAGCCTCGCCGGCAACGTTAATAGAAATTCATTGAAAATCCTCGACCAAACCTGGAAACACAAAAGAGGGCTATTCGAATTAGCACTCGATTTGAAGGGTGAAATACATAAAAAGAAAGAAGAAGGACAGAGGAGAAGAACCCTACCGTTCATTGTTGTCATTGCCGCCTGAGCTTGCTGGACTTCAACGAACACAGTCGTGTTCGTCCACTTCGATCTCCTCTATAGGTGGATGCGTGCATGGATTAAAGGATAAGTTTAGTAAAGAATGAGAAGAAAAATAAATGGGTGGTGGTCTCACAAGCCAGGGTGGCTGGAGACGGCGGCGTCGGGTGGAGGGCGCCAGTAACAAAGGCGATGTCGAGAGGAGAGAGAGACGAACGGGTCAACGCCCGTAATGGCTTTTGACTGAAGTTAGCCCCCTCCTTTCCTTTAATACCCAATCCAACAACCAAGATTTAAACCCTAGATCCTAAGGCCCAGATTAAAAGTTGCACTCTAATTTCAGAAAATTAATTTATTTTACTAAACCTTCAATAAACCGAAAGAATAACTCAAAGCTCTGACAAATAATCCGAAAACACCGGAGAACGTGTGTCAACACAAACTACGACATCGAGACCTTAACAGCGAGATTTGACATTTCGAGAAAAACTCAAAAATAAACTAGAGTGTTAACTTACTAAGTTACCGAGTACGGTTAAACTTTCCAGCAACTCGTAGAAGCACCCGGTAAAAGATAAAAATTAGGTCCGGGATGTTACAATCTCCCCTCCTTATAAAAATTTCGTCCTTGAAATTTCAAATTGGATGAGTCAAGGCTAACGATCCATGATTGAAAACGTACCACACTTTGTTTCGCTACGAAACATAGTGGCTCGATTCTGCTCATCCAAACACGACGTCGTTACCATTAAAACACCGATGACTCTGATTCACCAATCTCTCGGTCGAAGTGAGTAAAGCCTTTTTTCAACAGCACTAAATCTTTCGATGAACCCTAAATATCTGCACGTAAGCAAATTCACAATGCCTGCTCCAGGGGATGAGTACCCATAGGGACGGGCACGCTTTCCCCATGCAGTAAAAGTAGCTAAAATAGAACAAAGTTTGAATTCACTGCCGGACTTAAATCTTCTATTGTTCAAGAAACGATCTCGTCATTACAATGCTTTCAAACTTGACGTCAAAGCCCCCTGATAAGAAGCTAGCATTCATACATTTACACATGCTCATAGCTAACTGAAAACCTGCTAAAAGAACAGATTGAGAAATCCTACATTGCCAAAAACTGCAGCGGCCACTCTTCTAATACCGTGGTTCTTGTGGAGTCAAAGCTCACACGAGCCCATAAAACCACACTGCTCTGCCTAAGCGATTCATCCAACAAAAATTTTAACCTCAATTGCCAAAATAAAATTATGAAATGATCAATAACTACGTCACTTAGGTCTCTCCACCAAATCTATGACATTACCACTTTTGTACATAAAATTCGGCAACTTATCAGAATTCAAGTTCTCTCATGATCCTGCTATCTCTATAAATCACTTCCCCAGAAGCCAAGAGATAAACTCAAGCATGACTATCAAGTGAAAACGAATTATCTTCTTGCTGTAAACAAAACTGACTAATTAATGTTCACGAAAGATAGCATAGTCAATTCAGGTTGCCTGACTTAACCTTCCTTAGACATTGGCAAAATTTGATCTTCACACCTCACTACTTACTCGGGTGAACCGCGACCCCAAATTCAAAAGCTAAAATTATACGGCTCACTTTAGCCGTTATACAGAATTTAAAATCTCAGAACTGCACAACACACTTTTTCTTTCTACCTTCATTAACAATTAATCTGACAACAGAATATGATCTGAAAATCAGATATGCTCAAGTCTCCTACACCTCCCAGGCGCCATGGCCTCTCCCCAAAAATATTCTCTGCTAAACCGAGCTCGCAGCACCAAGTTAATTTTCATACAAGGCCCACTACTACACTTTGTGGTTCCCCAACCAACGAAAACTATATATTCAAGCAAAAGTCAAAACTCATGGCTAAACTCAGCTCAAGCTCCAGAAGAAATAATTTAAAGTATCTGAAGGATAAGTCCCACAACTTCGAGCTCAAAAACTCCTTAATTTAACCCGTCTTGAAAACGTACTAGAAACCAGAATTTTATAGAATGGTTTCTACTAACCAGCCTGCCCCTACGGATGAAAACACCGGAGAACTTGTGTCAATACAAACTACGACATCGAGACCTTAACAGCGGGATTTGACATTTTGAGAAAAACTCAAAAATAAACTAAAGTGTTAACTTACTAAGTTACTGAGTACGGTTAAACTTTCCAGTAACTCGTAGAAGCACCCGGTAAAAGATAAAAATTAGGTCCGAGATGTTACAGTTATTGTTATCTGTAGTAAGAAAGAAAAGAATATATATGAAGTTACGCACATAGAGAAAAGAATGTCTTTTGATACAACATCGGACACAACTCTAAATTTGTAACTGATCATAGGTGGCTATTAGTGAATGCAGTATGACAAAACCTGTGGCATGGCCTGCATTATTGTCTACATGAAGCTGTCCAAAATTTAGCTTCCATTCTGTTTAATTGTTGCATGTATTGGAAAAAAGAAGTCTTTCTAGTGATGACCCTTAAGTTGAAAACTTTTCGGTTTATGGTTTAAAAAATATATTTTTCGATCACATCTTGACATCTTATCCGTTTAGTTTTTAGGTCTATATGTGTGAATCAGCTCTACAAATTTTCAGCCAAATCGGTGATCGTTAAGGTAACAAACTAGATCAAATTAATGGACGAACAAAATCTGTCAAACATGAACTGTTCAAGTTCATAATTGGTAAATCACACTTACGAATGTCTTAACGATTTTCAATATGGCTGAAAATTTACAGAAATGATCTACTCATAAATACCTATAAACTGCATGGTCAAGATGTGGATATAAGATCGAAAAATGGGATAAGCCGAAAAGTCCTCAACTTAAGGGTCCTCATTAGAAGGTCTTCCATTGGGAAAAAAAAAAAACCAATGTGATTGATGCATTTGAGTACGTAAGTAGTAGGATTATTATATCAAAATAACAAGAAATTAATTTAATCATTGAAGACAACAAGGAGTGAATCTTAAAATGGCAAGGGGTTGAACTATCTTCTGTCTTCAAAATGATGGCTTCTCATTTATGCCCAATTAGCCCATGTGACATAAATCACTAAAAGAGGAAGGTAATTATATGAGTTGCTCATTGTCCCATGACTCTTCATATATACATATATACAATGCTTCACTATGTCACATTCTCTTTAAATCATGTTATACTACTGAAAAAAGCACTTAGGAGACGAAATAATTTCGTCTCCTAAGTGACAGATTTCGTCTCCTAAGTACTTAGGACGTTCCGTCGGTTAAGATCCGTCGTCTAAGTGTGGTGAGGTAGACACTTAGACGACGAAACCTAAAATTCCGTCTCTTAAGTGGTTCTTAGGAGACGGAATACTTTCGTCTCCTAAGCACTTAGGCGACGGATTTTATTTTATAATAAAAAAATTATCCACTTAGGAGACGGAATAGTTGCATTCCGTCGCTAAAGGCTGAAAAAAAATTAAAAAAATAAAATAAAAACGCCACCGCAGGTTTTTTATCCACTCACTCTGATCGCCCCAAATACCACCACCACTACCACCACCGCAGGTTTCAGAAGTCACAACTAAATGTCTTGAACTTCTTCTCATCCTGCATATAGGTAGTAAAAACTTGCATTTATAAACTGCATATGAAAAAAATAAAGTTTACTGCCCTTAGTAAACTTCTACTGGGGATCAGTAAACTTGCAAAAAATAACTCCCTTTCAATTTCAGGGGCACAACACACAACATATACTAATTCTTACCTTAATAAACAACTTTATTGGCCCCTAAAAATTTTGGCTTGAATTTTCATGAAATTTTACGCGGGAAGATGGGCGCTCAAATTTTTAGAACTTAAGCGATGAAATGTTCTATTTCCGTCGTCTAAGTGATTCATAATTTTTTTTTTAAAAAAACATTCCGTCTCCTAAGTGATTCATGTAATTTTTTTAATTTTTATTTTTTCAAAATGCCGTCGTCTAAGTAAAATTATTCCGTCTCCTAAGTAGTACTTAAGCAACGGAATGAAATTTCGTCTCCTAAGTCGTTCTTAGGAGACGAAATCAAAATATTTCGTACTGAAAATTAAAAAATTCCGTCTCCTAAGTGGTATTTAAGCAACGGAATTTTCTAATTAGGAGACGAAACAATTTCCGTCTCCTAAGTTGTTTTTAGGAGACGAAAGTAGAAAATTATGTTGCTTAAATACCACTTAGGAGACGAAATTTTTTAATTCCGTCACCTAAATGCTATTTTCCAGTAGTGTTGGAAACATCGTATGTACATGTATATCACAATATATATATATACACACACATACACACAAACGACAGACATGGAATTCGAATGCACATATTCTATATGGATGTTGACCTAATTCTTTTCTAAAATTTTGTCTCTATATCCTACATGGCTCTAAAATGACCTTTATATAACCATTGCATTAATAATAAATGACTCCGTAGCTAGTAATCTTTTATGTGCAAATGTGAAATCACGATCAACGTCAATAATAAATGGCTATATTTTCTTTAAAAGCCGATCGTTTAGCAATTCAAAATTCAAAACGATCGGACGGCTCACGACTTGATGTATGCTATATACATATGTATTGTAAAAAAGTCCTAAAATATATTGGCTTTCAATTGAATTGGTTATTTTATTTTATTTTAAGTTTGGTCCCAATCTCCGCATAGTCATTGACAATGACTTTAAAAATAATTGTAAATTACCGAAGACTTTAACGTTTATAGCTTTATCAGTTTTGAAAGCAAAGAGACGTTGAAAAGGTATATAAAACAGACATCAAATTCACAAGCGTCATGAGATACCAAAGCACTAACCACTAAAATCGTCATTTATTTATAATCCAAAGATCTGATCACTAAATCGTCATCATCATGTACTCATAATCAGTCTCATAGTCAGTGTACATATGATATGTAACAGTAATCGTAACGCCAAAAAAGGAAACAAAAGAATAGTGACTGGTATGAAAAATCACAAAGCAGAAGCGAAAAAAGATAAGAAGAAGACTGTATCAACAACAAAGGATCTCCTCCTTGGCCGCCCGCCATGGATGACCAGCTAGATGGCTTTAAAGTAATCAATCTTGCACCGCTTGGTCTCGAAGGTAGTTGCGGAATTGCCATTCGTACTCAAAGGAACCTTCAAGTCACATTCTACTCTGGGTTTGAACTTTCCGGTCTTGATCCGACCGAACTTGAACCTAATCCTCAGATAAAGCTTCATCTCAACCTCGTAAACCCCAGCACTGGTCTGCTTCTGATACTCCGACTGCAAATTGGACCCAACAAGCAGCTGCTGTCCAGTAAACAGAGGGTTCAAAACGTTGGTGGTTTTGTGTCCTTGGTAAAACGGGGTGAGAGTGATCGTGCTGAACCTCTGGCCCTCGTAGTTGGCTCTGGCCTCAATGCGATCGTAGTAGATGCCGAGCTTCTTGTTAGGGTTTCGGATGGTGAGGTTGAGGGCGAGGTTGTAGTGGAGGTTGCTGTCGGAGGAGAAGTTGAACTGGGTGAGGGTGGCGTCGGTGACGTGAAACTTGACGCGGTTAGGTTTAACTATGAGCCAGAAGACGAAGAAGGCGAGTCCCATGAAGACGATGGCGGTGAAAATGAGCTTGAAGACGAGGCCGAAGATGCAGCTGCAGCAGCAGCCGAGGGGACCTCCGCCGCGGCCGACGCTTTGGTAGGAGTCCCTCTTGGGCGGGATGGATGGGCCGTAGTAGGCGCCATTCAAGCCTGCTTGTTTCTCCGACATGGAAGCTGAAACCGAGAAAAGAGAGAAGACTTTGTGGAAAACTAGTGAATGAAAGGAAAGAGGTAAAAGAAGAGTGGAATGTGAGAAAGGTGAGGAGAAGTGAGAGGTTTATATAAGGGGAAGAGGGAAAGTGGGAAATGATCAAAGGAAATGGTGTGCTGAGAGGGATTGTGTATAATAAGGAAGGAGATACGGCGAGAACGCGTTGGGTGGGTAAACAAAAATCAACGCGTTAGTTAACGTTTATGGAAGAAGTATTGGTACTAGCTCTTATCCGAGGCTGCGTGTGGATGTGGATTCTGAAGGTGATAGAATTACTTACAATATGGGGATGTTCATTTCTTCGAAGCTTCCATGGTGATACCCCATCGAGGTGGAGTCGTTATTTGCATGACTTCTGTTGATAGAATTACTTACAATACCAATCAACTAGAAAGATACCAAGACACCGTGGGTTGCTACGGGATTTCTTGTCAACAAAATTTGTATTCTACATAATGGAATAAGCAAAAATTTAAGAATATGGTTACTGAAAATAGTTCATTCTAAGGGCATCTCCAACTATTGTGCTATAATCTATACCCAAATTTAAAATTTGACTCACCCAAACCTATTTTTTCATATAAGTTTTGCATCTCTAACTCTTATTGTCAAAACCTAAACCTATAATATGTGGGGACCACTCAATTGATGAGTGTGAAATTTAGGATTCCTCCTAAATAGTTGAGTTAAAATAGGACCTCTTTTAGGTTTAAACCTATTTTGGCTCAAGTTGTATCTATGTTGAAGATGTAAAATTGAAAAACCTAAACCTATTATAGGTTTTAGGACAATGGTTGGAGATGGCCTAAGGAATCAAAAAAAGAGTCACTATCGTATCATGTTCAGTTAAAATGATGAATCAATATGTTGTTTCACTCTATACATGTATGGAAAACAATTGGAGTTTCAGAGTGATACTACCTAGTTGAGTTTAACTAACCTATATACATTGATGCAAGCCTAAATCTAAATCCAATGACATATGCATGCTCATTCTTTACTTCTCTATGCCCATCATAAAGTATGTATCCACAATGCTAGTCTACCTTTTTACCTACATATATGCTGATAGCCAGGTGAATACATTATACTAAAAGTTTAGCAGCGTTAATCACTATACAAAATGAATGTAAATCATATATTACTGAAAGCCAATACATGTTTTGAGGAGACTATGACATATCTTCATTAAAGTGAGTGCACCACCATTAACTCAAATGCAAAGTATATTGTATTGAGTAAGCTATTCAAACCCAACAAAAAAAAACAAAACAAAACAAAGAGCAATAATCCCATTTTACTATATATTCTTAATGTTTGCCACAAACTACACTAAAGAGTAAACCATATATGTGGCAAGAAACATTATTACTCTAGGACACATGCCCTCTTGTTATATATTTAATTTCTTGATATACGTGGTATCTACTTTATCATTTTGACCAAAACCATCTAAGTTTACATAAGGAAGCAAAAGAATTAAATGAGATCTATTAAGGAATTTATATTCATATGTTCAATTATTTATTGTCTCGGCATCTTTAATTATTTGTCATCTCAATACCCAATCTCTATATTGTTGTAAATGTATTTCTCATTCTAGTGTTACACCTTTAAGATTTAATATTCTATGATAACTTATAATCCCTATAGTCCCAGTCTATCTATGAAATTATGAACTTTATCAAAAAGTCCTTCAAGTTCTAGCAGAACTCAATCTTTTGCTTATCGCAAAATGCAAGAGACCTCAACTGAAAATCAATAGAAACCCTACAGATCTATATATAAACCTTACATATCTATATATAAAAGAAGGAAACATAAGAAAAGACTAATAAAAGTGCATATATACCAAAGAAAGTCAAGCAACCACAAAAGCAACAAAACTGAGATCAATAGTTAGTAAGACTCCACATTTTGTTTCATTTTGAATAATCAAACTCTACATAAATCTCAAAATCGATAATTTCCTACAGTAAACATACATAAAGACTTTACCTCTGTTTTATTTGCAGTATTTAGATCTTTCTGCAAGAGTTCTTATGACCATTTTTGGATTGTTGCAATTTTTTCTCAAGAATTTGATGAGTCAATATTGTATTTATTTTCCAGTTTTGTATTTATTTCTGCAAGATATCAAACAAATTCATAAACATTTTCACTGGAGATAAAAACTATCAAATGCCATATCCACAACTTATTGTTTCTATTTTAACAAAAATAAAATAAAATCTAATACTATTTCTAATGGCTGGTCAAAAAACACTCAAGTCTGAGTTATGTCTGAATATCCCCTAAATTCAAATTATGGTGAGATCTTCTTATCAACTTGAGGACCTTAGGTAACTGCAAACGATTCGGGTGAGATCTTTTATCATTATAAAAGTGAAAATTATAAAAGTCTCAATTGTTTAAACATCTTCTACAATTAAAAATAAAAAACCAAACACCCTGGCCAACACTGTTCACGTGAACAGTATTTATGAACAGTCTATGAACAGTGCACGTACGGAAAATAGATATATCTTAAATTGGTTTTTGTGTATACACTACCAGAAGAAAGGCTTTAGCTGACGAAAAAAAAAAAACCAGGCCGACGAAGCATTTTTTCGTCGGCTAAAGTGGACTTTAGCCGACGACATTTTTCTTCGTCGGCTAACTGAAATTTTCGTCGGCTATGGTAAACTTTAGCCGATGAAAAAAAAACGTCGTCGGCTAAAGAATTTATTTCGTCGGCCATAGTCTGTGAACTTTAGCCGACGAAATATTTAAAAGTTTAGCCGACGAAATTAATATGTCGTCGGCTAAAGTGCTTTATATCTGCGATCTGGACAGCAGCAGCTCATCTGGGAAAAAAAACGGGAGAAGAAAAAACGGGAGAAAACGTTGGGTGTTGTCGAAATCTGTCCATAATTAGTTTGTGGAGCCATATATAGGTACGTATATGTATATATATGTTGATTAATTGAGTTTTATTTGAGTTTATCGATTTTGATTATGATTGAGTTTATTGATTTTGATTATGATTGAATTGATTAATTTTGAGTACGTGGATGTATATATATATATATGTGTTGATCGTTGGTTGATGATTTGAATTGATAATATATATGAATTAATTTGTTGTTAATAAATATTAGTAGATATATATATGTTATTAATTAATTTTAATATTATTGTGTTGATATGGTACGGTATGAAGTTGTTAATTAATTGTGTTAATATATATTAATTGTATTAATTGTGTCTATATTGTTGTTAATAATTTGTGTTAATATATATATTATTGTGTTAATATGATGTGTGTGTGTTAATTAATTAGTTATTAATTAGTTGTACGTAGTACGTAGAATATATACTAAATGAATTGAGATTTTATATATGGCATGAAATTTCATCATTAATAATAACTAGCAGCGTTATAAATATATATTTTGTTATATTTTCAGATATGGATAAGAGTTGGATTTCGCTTCCAAAATGGGACAAAAGATACGGTGCAGGAGTTATGAGTTTTATAAAATATGCGCTGGCTAATGCTAACGGGAATACAATTTTCTATTGCCCGTGCACGAAATGTCAGTGTCGCAGCGATATGCATCGATTTCCCATTGACAAAGTATGGCAGCACCTGAGGAGTAACGGGTTTTGGGAGAAGTACACATGTTGGTTATATCACGGTGAAACATCATCAGGGGGTCCGCATGATCATGGCCAATTTTCTGAGACGGGCAGTACATCCAACGATCCAACAACGACATTCATCAACGACATGTTTCCTTATGAGAGCGGTGTATGCGCTCAAGGACAGTATATGCCTGACCCGGTGCAGCCCTTCCCTAGAGCTGTCAACACTGCTGGTATTGAAAAGTACAACAAACTGCTTGCTTTCCAACAGACCCCTGTGTACCCCGGTTGTCAGAAGACCGTTTTTGAAAGTGTGTGATGGACGTAATGAAGATTAAAGTTGAGACAAAATCGACCGTGAAGGCTGTTGATGATTATCTACAGTACACTGCTTCGATGCTGCCCCACGGTCATCGTCTTCCTACCACTCATCGTAAGGTCCGATGTATCCTGAAAGATCTTGGCCTTTCCTACATCAAGATCCATGCATGCAGATATGACTGCGTTCTCTTCTGGGGTAAAGATCCAGAAGGGAATGACCTTGGTGGGCTTGACGCATGTCCGGTATGTCACACTGACAGGTATAAGCTGACTCCTGCAGGCAATAGGAAACCTGTGAAGGTACTTCGGTATTCCCGTTGAGGGATAGGCTTGAGCGGTTGTACATGTCTTCACAACGGCCAAAGCTATGAGATGGCACGTTGATAGGGAAATGCATGACGAAGATACCCTTATACACCCTGCTGACGGGGAGGCTTGGAAGCATATAGACAGGGAGTTTCCTCATTTTGCGTCAGAGGTCCGAAATGTGAGGCTCGGGCTCTCATCCGACGGGTTCAACCCTTTTGGCAACATGAGTCTTCAATACAGTGTATCCGGTGATTTTGGTACCGTACACCTTCCTCCATGGATGTGCATGAAGAAGGAATACAATATGTTGAGTTTGTTGATTCCGGGGCCCGGTTATCCAGGGAAGTGTCTCGATGTGTATTTGAGACCTTTGATTGAAGAGCTTCAGTTTTTGTGGGAAGTTGGTCATCCCACTTATGACAAGTACATGCACGAGATGTTCCAGATGCATGTCATGGTTGTTGGTACCATCAGTGATTTTCCTGCCCGTGGGATGTTGTCGGGCAACGTTGTTAGGGGATACAAGGCTTGTCCAGAGTGCCTTAGCGATGAGGGGAGCAGCAGTCATTGCAACAAGATATGCAGATTGGGTCACCGTGCTTTCCTTCCATATAATCACGATTAGCGGTTCGATGACAAGGCATTTGATGGGACCGTAGAACACGGTGTGCCTCCCAGAAGATGGACGGGAGAAGAAATTTTAGCAGTGCTTAATGAGTACGATTTTGGGCAGCTCAGCAATCATCCGAATATTGTTGCAGCAATACCTGAAAGACCCGACAGGTACAAATTTGGACACATAAGAGCATATTCTGGGAACTCCCATACTGGAGTAAGTTGTTGATCAGGCACTACCTAGATGTGATGCACATAGAAAAGAATGTTGCGACAGTGTGGGCACAGTGCTGAACTTGGAGGGGAAGACGAAAGACGGTCCTAAGGCACGCATTGATCTAAAAAAAATGCAGTTAAGAAGACATCTGTGGTTGAAAGAAGGGAAGAAAAAAATGCCTCAAGCTCCTTACACCGTGAAACCTGACCAGAAGAACGTAATTTTCAGGTGGATGAGTTGTGTGAAGTATCCTTCAGGCTATGCAGGAAATATAGCCCGGTGTGTGAACTTCCGGGACAATAAGATGTACGGGTTGAAGAGTCATGACTATCATATCCTGCTACAACGTCTCTTCCCTGTTTTCATTCGACCGTTCCTTCCCCGTCAGGTGGGAGCCGTTAGTAGCGTTGGCAAGATTCTTCCAGAAGTTATGCACACGGGAAGTGACAAAATCTAACCTCCGGGAAATGCAAGAGGACATCATTTATATCATGTGTAAATTTGAGAGGATATTTCCTCCAAATTTTTTTGACATCATGCCTCACCTGATGATCCATCTTCCCGAGCAATTGTTGCTTACCGGCCAGTACACTACACTTGGATGTATCCATGGAAAGGTACGTTTTTTACACCTGAATTCCTCAATCCAATTTTTCTATATACATGTTCAATAATCATAACACTTTGCAACTTGATTTATAGGCAACTTGGAGACTACAAAGATTATGTGGCTAATAAATCCGCGCCTGAAGGATGTATAGCTGAAGCATATATTGCGCACGAGTGCGTCACCTACATGAAGTTGTATTTAGGAGCGTTGAAGGAAAAGACGAAGCCATGCCGGTAGATGTACCGAAGTTCACTCTTTCCATACTCTCCAGTGATGTTGAAGTTTATGGAATTTTGCCAGACTCCTACAAGTTGCAACCACATGAGCTAGTCATTGGCCACTGGTGGGTATTGATTAACTGTCCAGAAGTTGAATACTGGAAAGACATCCATCTATGTTGTCCAGACATTCAAGGTGATCTCGAGTACCACAACAGGGAGTTCGCAAATTATTTTGGCGGCTGGGTACGTAATTCAATATTTATGTACGTATTTATGTTTAGTGCATAATTATCTATATTTACAATGTTAAATTATAAATTGCAGATGAACCATATTCAATTTGATGGTCACCCAAATTGGTCACACGAACTAAGACTTCTAGCGATGAAGCCGATAATGTCAAGAGTTTATCCGATGTGTAAGGTGAATGGCGTGCAATTTATATGTGAAAAGAGAGACAGCAGACGGAGAACACAGAATTCTGGGGTGATGGCGCATGGTGGGCGGAATGGAGTTGACTATTACGGTGTTCTTGATTCAGTGGTGGAACTCGTTTACGGTGAAGGCATGACAGTGCACCTCTTCAAGTGTAAATGGTTTGATACTAGCCGCAGAGCATGAAGACCGATCAGTACGGAATATTATTGGTGAACACTGCTACAAGTTCTTACGAAGATGACCCGTTCGTTTTTGCCACATCGGTAAAACAAGTGTTTATCTTGATGGCCTTGCTAAGGGTGACGCGTGGAAAGTAGTCAACCTTGTGCACCCTCGAAACATTTACCGGGCGGCTACACTTGGAGAGGCGAACGAGAAGAGAAGATGTTGCGTATCAAGAGCCCAACGCAATAGGTATTCCTAACTCCTCTACCGTTCGCCTTAATAATTTTAAAGCGGGTCGTTCGGTGCGAATTCGTGATGAAGAGCCAAGGCTTATTGATGATGATCCAAATCAAGAAACAGACGAAGACTCTGGCGATGAGGAAAGACATAGATTACCAGAAATTAATTCTGACACCGAAGAAGACTCATCGGATGATTCCGATTACGAGCCTTAGTTTTAATTTCTTCGGATGTAATACATTAATTTGTAATAAAAAAGATTGTATTACCTTCATTTCTAGTTTACATATGTTGAATTCATATTTCTGTTATTTTATATGAATTTTGGTGATATATGAACAGGAAATTTGTATGGTTTAAACCTTCTGTTTTAGGTTTGTATTTTTTTACTTAAGCCGACGAAATACAACATAAGTCGTCGGCCTAAACCCTCTTAGCCGACGAATTATATTAAAAGTCGTCGGCTAAAACCGTCTAAGCCGACGAAAACTACTAGAAGTCGTCGGCTAATGTATTTTAAAGCCGACGAATTGAAAAGGAAGTCGTCGGCTAAAATAACTTATACCGACGAATTGAAAATGAGACTCGTCGGCTAAAACCATCTTAGCCGACGAATACCGTAATATTTCGTCGGCTTTATTAATTTATAGTTTTTTATTACATAGTATAGCCGACGATGATTTAGGGTATTCGTCGGCTAAACCCTAATTTTTCTGTTACATACTATAGCCCTATCTTCGGTGGTTATTTTACGTAAAATTTTTATACGACTTGTGTGTCATCATCAATTTGAAAATATTTTCAGTTGAAGGTCCGGCCAAAATACGAAATTAGACGGTCCAACGACCTTTTCCGTGCATTAGGAGTTTGACTTACGAGATTGACCGTCCGGATCGAGCACTTAACCTGGTCAGATCAAGTTGAATTTTTTCCCATACATGTATTTTATCATGATGGTCAGATCTGACGGAAGGATTTCCGTTCTCAAGTTTGATCATCACGAGCAGCAGTCACAGTTTGATGAATGTATAAACAGTTTGTGTTAGCCGACGAATTTCAAATGTTTAGCCGACGATTTATTATTTCGTCGGCTAAAGTGTTCGGTTAGCCGACGAAATTATTACCTTTAGCCGACGAAATTATTATTTCGTCGGCTAAAGTCTTCGGGTATACCCAACTCGACTGGTTGTATGCCCTAGCCTCCATCCTTTTCCTCTCCCTCTCGAAATTCGCCTCCTCTGCCTCCGCTCCCTTCCGGTCGCCGCCCTCTCCCTCTGCCTCTCCCTCTCCCTCGCCCTCGCCCGCCTCGCCCTCGACCTCTCCCGCTCCTCTCCCTCTAGGCCGGCCTCCGCTCCCTCTCCCTCCTCTCTCTCGGCCGGCCCGCTCCCTCTCCCTCTTCCTCTCCGGCCCTCCTCCTCCTCCTCCTCCGGCCTCCTCCTCCTCCTCCTCCTCCGGCCGGCGGCCTCCTCTGCTCCGGCCGAATTCTGCTGCTGCTCCGGTCCTCCCTCCTCCTCCTCGAGTACGTTTTTTGAGCTTCGGTTATTTTTAATGTTGTGTGTTGTTGTGTATATAATGTTGTGGTGTTGTTGTGTATATTTGTATTTAGGAAGTGTATATTGTTATTTAATAAGTGTATATTTGTATTTAGTATTTAGGAAATGTATATATTTGTTTTGTATTTTGTGTTGTTTTGATTTCCGGTCAATTGCAATGTTGTGGTGTTGTTAGGAAGTGTATATTTTTATTTTTGAAGTGTATATTAGGAAGTGAAAAATTAGTATTTAGGAAGTGAAAATTAGTATTTAGGAAGTGAAAAATAGTATTTAGGAAGTGCATATATTTTTTACATTTTTAAATGAGTTTGCATTTTTTGATTTTGTGGCCTTGATTCAAATTAATATTTTAAATAGGATGAGCGCGTAATAATATGATCGACGAAGGGTTCGAAGGGCCAAAGGTCCGTATCGTCTGAGGGAACCTCTAGCAACCCTCAGACGTCGTTTCAGGGCCCTATGACAGCTAGACATGCGAGCCTTCTGCAGACGGCGCAGAGGCAGCCGGAGGTGCCCCCTTCATCGAGGCAGCGGGGCTTCCTTTATTCCGCGAGGCAGTTGTTTGCTCAGCCTCAGACGGAGGTGTCTGCACCCCGTATGCCTGAGATACACCGGGCGCCCACTCCAGCTCCTACTTCTTCGGATAGTGGTCATCTGGGGTACAGATGCCGCCGCCTCACCTATTCCTTCCGCGGATGATACCGGCCATACTTGTAGTCGATGACTCAGGGACGCCGATTTATCCACTGCCCCGCCAGTGGCTCCATCAGCGGCGTACCGGTTCGTGCTTTTGATACGCCCTTATTTCCGCGAGGGTATCATCATCGGAGGCGGAATCCGTCGCGTCCGCGTCCGATCCCTCAGGTAATGAAAGATGAATGATTTGTTTTGTTATAATTCTCCGATTCCGATTTTAATAATCAATTTGGTTTATCATGTCATAGGCACCGTCGGAGCGAAGCCGGCAAAGAAGAAGAGAGGCCCCGTCACAGGGAAGGCTCTGGAGAAGATCGTCGGTACCTCAAGGAGGATTGTCATCGGTACTGACGGGGATGGCGACGTAGTATCGGGCGGAAAGTCGAAGGGACGTCCGCCGCGTGGGAGCGCTCATTAGGGATAGAGTCCCTATGTTGTGGTCAGACTGGGGCGAGGTCCCGCAGGAGGTTAAAGACATGGTCCATAACGCGATGTCGGTGAGTTTACAAAATGCCTGAATAAATTATGTATTACATTGTAGATTTCTGGAAAAACTAAACTAATAAACGGTTAAATGCAGGTGTGGTTTGAGGTTCCCGAACCCTTGAAGAGCAGCTGGGCGGACTTTGTGCATGGGGGAAGGTACGTTGGGAAATTAATGAAAAAACAAAACTGTATGTCATATTAATAATATTTCTAATATTTTTGTTGTATCTGTAGGTACAAGGAGTGGAAGAACGAGTTGCAGACCCATTGGACTACGCACGGGAACGCACGTTCTGCTACCCCTGCTGAGTTTCAGTAAGAGAGTACGAGTGGCGTTGGCTTCTGACATCAGAATTCAACAACCCTCGTAAACAGGTATTTAAATAAATTAATTAGTTAATTTATCATTAAGTACGTGCGTTTTAAAATATTTTACTAATAGTTTACGTTTTTCTTTGAAGGCGGTTTCCCGGGCGAACGCTCAGAACGGCAACGCAACACAAGGAACCATCATGCCGGTTCTAGACCGTTCGCTGTCTTCATGGACGAGGCGGCCAGGGAACATCCAGAGGTCAACCAGTACGTCTATACGTACGAGAAGGCATATCCTGACTTCAGGAGGATATAGTAAGTAATCTTTCATTTTTACGGAATTTTTAATTTTACTAATATATATGTTAAAATGTTAATTAATAATTTTTTCCTATCCAATTAGGCAAGGGTGAGGGAGGCTAGTGACGAGGTGATGAGTGCTATAGTGAGGGAGACATGGCCGGACACGCAGGAGGAAGAGATGTCCGAAGCCATTTCCCGGATCGACACTTCAGATCCGAGGGTTGGGGCGAGGATCATGGGCACAGCCTTCCCAGCGCGAGAAAAACAACTTCTACTGCCGGGGTCTAGGAAAGAAGGGCCAAGGGGTCTTGAAGACCACTCCAGGATTTCAACGAAAGGCAGCCTCGACCAGCAGCAGGACGACTCAGCTAGAGTCGGAAGTTGAGAGACTACGGAGAGAGCAAGCCGCTCAGGCTGCTCATGCTGACGCTCAGGCTGCCGCTCATGCCGCCCAGTTCGCCGAATATAGATCCTATACTAGAGCCCTACATGCCGCCCAGCATGCCCAGCAGAAGCAGATGTACCAGTACTTCCAGGATTTAGCAGCTGCCCAGCTTCAGGGACTTCCACCTCCGCCCATGCCTGCGCCTATAGACATACCTGAGCTGCCGGAATCTCCTCACCAGCAGGCCCCAGATCCGGATATTGATTTAGATCATTTAGATTTTGTGTAGTTGATACCTTATATAGTTTTATGTGCTTCTTGTTGGTTATATATATGGAATTGTTTTGGTGTATTTTGCAGCTTGCTTGGAATGGTAATTTAAGAATTTTGTGTATTTTTTATACTGGAATGGAGTTATAGCCGACGAAATACGCCACAATTCGTCGGCTATAGTATTTTTATTTTTATTTTTTTATAGTTTAGCCGACGAATTATATCATGTTTCGTCGGCTAAACTCTACTATAGCCGACGAAAGAGCTCTATTTCATCGGCTATAATTATTTTTAATTTTAATTAATTACTTTACTAGACGAGATATATTAGCTCGTCGGCTAAAGGCTTGGAGTATAGCCGACGACGTGTTGTGTCGTCGGTTTAAGTCTGGGAGTATAGCCGACGAAGTCCTCTGTCGTCGGCTAAAGTCTGGGAGTATAGCCGACGAAAGATAGAGTCTGTTTCGTCCGCTTAAATTCATGAACAAAAGCCGACGACAAAATAGTTCGTCGGCTAAAGCCTGGACAATAGCCGACGACGGTCTATGGGTTCGTCGGGTAAAGTCATCGCCGAGGACCCTTTCCGACGACACTATAGCCGACGAAGCCTCGTCGGCTAAGACTTTAGCCGACGAGTTAGGATAACAGGCCGACGAAAATAATTCGTCGGCTAAAGTACTTCTCCTGATAGTGTATGTTATAACTGTTAGCAAATTACGATCACAAATTCTCCTCGCCTCCATATCGTAGGTAGGAGTTTCTGATCTATGATACGTAAAATAAGATTTACGACATTTCCTAAACTTCTTACGTACTCGATTCATATTCCTGGTACAGGCGGCAACGTCTGACAAACCTTAATTTGTTCTAAGAATTCGAATTGGCAAAGAGAATGTCGGGTGAGAATGTCACGCAAATAATGACTCGACGGGGGCCAGTGAATCGACGGGAAAGAAAGAAAGAAAGAACACTACATACACACGCTGCCTCGACTTCTAGCGCCTCAGTTTTCTTGCTCACCCCCTGTATTTCGCAGCACACCCATTCCACCTTTCCCACGTACTCTCCCTCGCTCTCTATAAAACCCTCACTTCTTCTCCTTCACACTTCATTCTTCTTCACCCGTTCAATTCACTCAGCTGCGTTATCGTTATACTACTTTCCTTCCCTCCAGCTTCCATGTCTGAGAAACAAGCCCACTTGAATGGAGCCTATTACGGCCCATCAATCCCCCCGACGAAAGACTACCACCGCCCCGGCCGCGGCGGACGGAGGTCCTCTCGGCTGCTGCTGCAGCGCCTCTTCGGTCTCATCTTAAGCTTATCATCGCTGCAGTCGTCTTCATGGGATTAGCCTTCCTCGCCTTTTGGCTCATAGTCCGCCCCACCAGAGTCAAGTTCCACGTAACAGACCACGCTCACTGTTGGTACTAACCCCAACTGCTACTGGACTACACTATGAAGAAGAAGAAAACAAAACACAATTCTATTCTCCGATGAAGTGCAGTAGCTACAACGAGAGGATGTAAAGCCCTCACCATGAGTGACACGTGTCGCTCATTTACTGGCCTAATCCATAACACAAAACAGACCAATTAATTAAACTAAACCCTAATTAAGAGACTGATTAGAGTTCTAAGATAACCACGTGCAAAACAGCTGCACCTCTCTCTCCTACTGAACATGAAAGGTAAAATTTCCTAACACTCACACAGTTCAACTTCTCCACCAATAACAACCTGCACTACAATCTCGCTCTCAACCTCACCATCCGAAACCCCAACAAGAAGATCGGCGTCTACTACTATTCGCATTGAAGCCCGAGCATTTTACGAGGGCCAGAGTTCAGTACGGTTACTCTGACCCCATTTTCCAAGGCCGCAAAATCACAAACGTTTTGAACCCGGTGTTTCGGGGACAGCAATTGATTGTTGGATCTGACTTGCTTGAGGAGTTTAATGAACAGAAGAGTGCTGGGGTTTACGAGATTGAGATGAAGCTTTATCTGAGGATTCGATTCAAGTGGGGTAGAATCAAGACCGGAAAGTTTAAGCCTAGAATTGAATGTGACTTGAAGGTTCCTTTGAAACAGATGGGAATTCACTAGGTGCTTTTCAGACTGAGAAATGTTCAATTGATTATTTCAATTAACAATTTCTGGTAGTGTTATGCAGAGCAGGGAACTTCAGTTTTGTTTTGTTCAGATGCCTTAGGGTTTCTGTACTTGTGACGCATGAGTCCTATATATGTGGTCTTGATTCTTTTATTTCCTCTAACGTCTATTTAATTCATTAGATTCATTTTCATGGTTCACTAGACTTCGCTTTTCTATAATGTAGAGCAGAACCCGAATTTCATTATATTTCAATTTTCTAGTTTCAGTCCGAATATCATTTTAATGTTAATGGATGTTAATGATATAATTGATCAAATCTGAGCACCGAATGAACCAATTAATTTGCAATATATAAAGAGTTACAAACCCCCATAATGTCTTTCATTTGTAACGTCTCACTTCGATCTCCTTCAAAAAAAAAAAAAAAAAAAATTAAATGATGTAGGATAAAATGTATAGACAAAGAGATAGCAAAAGAATCATCATCATATCCATTGATAGGAGTCCTTTATATATGAAATTACACAATACCAATATGGTAAGGATATGAATACATAGATCTAGTCTAACTATAATCCTATTTGCATAAGACCAAGGCACACATAAAGAATATCTAAAAAGATACAGAATATCCTAGAACACTCCCCTTGTGCCGCGCGCTGATATGCCAATGGTGCTGATCTGTTGTCGTCAAAAACCTTGTCAAGTCACAAAAACCTGTGGGAGAAAAAAACTGAACATTGATCGTAGGAGAAAAAGAGTACAACGCACCCTTCACATCTGATAGTGACATGTATGTATATGTGCTAGACTCCCCTGAAGTTTGCACCTCCCCCTAACATTTATATCAATCATAGGACTCTTCCTGATTTTTACTAATCACGGAAGTTTCAACAACTTAGCATGTCAATGCTCTTAACATGTCTTCAAATGTGGCATTAGGCAATGATTAACTAGATCATGCCGTATTGTCCTCAAATGATCTTTTACACTTAGATCTTGAGGAGAAAGCCGCTTGTGAACTCAAAACATAAGTTCGTGCAGGAATCAGATTTTCCCGCAGCATGACCTTTAGTTACTAAAACAGTCGTAACTTCCTCTAGGAAATACATATGATCGAACCGTAAATGGTTTTGGAAAGTAGAGACTCTTTTAGCTTTCTAACTGTATATTACACAAGTTCTGGTTCGTCAAAAGATATTCACAAAGTCCTGTCGAAGTTGACTGTTTTGCCAAAATCAGATTCTCGGACAGATTCATCATACTTTATGAAATGGCTATAACACACTCAATGATAGATATGATCAAATGGTGGTTATCTCTGAAAAGTAGACACATAAACCTTTCCAATGATACTAATTTCACCATTTTTCAGTGAGTGAGATTTCCTATAGGTCCCGTGGAACTTGACCTACAAAACTTAGCAGATTCTGATTTCGCTTTTTATGTGTCTTTCTTATGTAGGATAGAATAAGCCTCAACCTTTCATACCATTAAGTATTGAAAAAAGAGTTACTGCCATTATATTGCGTTGCGTGGGTGCATAGCTACACTTAGCTTTACAACTTTTCATAGCAAATGAGATGTCAAGTCTTTTGTATTGTGTTGAGTACATTGATGTGTCTTATTATACTTAGATGGAAACTCCATCTCTTAACACATATTTGTCATCTGCTTTAGACAAAACAACGGATCTCTCTTTAGAGCAAAGACTTGACTAATTATGGGAGTATATGTAGGCCTCATTAGTTATAGAGAGTGCCTGAGCCGATTGATGGAAAACCATCATTAATACAGTCATCGAGTGTCTTATCGAGACCGTTTCTTCCCAAGATTTTTTCTTCGGATGTTGATACATATTGGCATCTCTTGATCCATCAAGAGTCCATGTAAATCCGGAATGAACACGCAAGACATAATCACCATATTCCTTCCAAATCAAGTAGAGTTCATATGCGTTCCAATACCTTTAGCAAACGCGTGCTCTTAGGTCTGGAGCCACTTGATTCAGATGAATGAAGTCCGTTTAAGATCTTCATGTATATCTCTGATCCATAGAGATGTTATTATGACCACATTCATAGGCTGCATGTTCAGTTATTTGGAAACTACCAAACTAACAAAGTAGTGGAGTTCAATGACATCCATTACGAGAGCATATCTCATCGTAGTCGATCCCAGTGCGTGTTAATGAGAGACCTTACGCCATAAGGTGAGTCTAAGCTCTTGTTCTCACTACGCTATCTAACAAAGGTATAGTTGATAGGGTTTAGCTTGCGGTGTCGGCATCACCTGCCCAATGACCCATCTCTTTGTTAATGCTGGATCGCATCTTTCCATTACGCCAATCAACTAAGTTGATATCCATCAACGAAAGGTGGTTCGATAGTAGACTCATTTTCCCACGTTCTCATTACACTAGTGTAATACTTGTAGAGATCTCTATATGGATTGGATTTGACATTGAGGTGTCCCCCACGATAATCACAACTCAGACTTCATGAGACGGATTTGAGTATCACTGATCAATGGATCAGGTTGTGCCAAGCTCGCTTTCTTCCTAGTGCGAGAAAATATCGAACCTAAGTGCCTCCCTCCTTTTAGGAAGCCACACGGCAATGTGACACCAATTTTGCCACTATATGGCGTCACCATATCACCATCCATGGTGATGGCGTCAAGACCAACACCTTTTGGTCGCGCTATGTCCTTTTGTAGGACATCAATCTTGTAGAATATTTATAGCATGTGATCTCATCACTTTAACACTTTAAGCATTTGAGATCAAGATGAGACTTAGTGGGGACAAACCGCGACAATTCATGTCGTTCCACCTGAACACTTGTGTTTTTATCTCTCCCTAATGACGGGAATATTGTCTATCAAAGTGACAATCCGTAATTTAGCAGTGAATGAGATCGCCTGACAAAGTTTCTACATATGCGGATTACAGGTGGAGGTTCATATCCAACCTAAATACTTCTTCATCTCAAATGACCTATCATTGTACGTAGTGGCAATACGATTTGGCACCTAGAAATAACATCTAGCCGAGCTCAAGGATTGGAGATCCGTTTCAATCTTGTTTGAGCTCAAGGATTGCAATCCTGGTACACAGTCACGAGCTGTAGTACAAAAATATTCAATGATGGTGGGTCGTAGATGAATAGTAAAGCTGCATACAATATTGCATAGCCCTAAGACGCAATAGAAAGATTGGTGCGCATCAATAATGTTCGAGCGACAAGCTAAAGTTTCTTGGTCGTAGCCTCGGTGAGACCGTATTACGTGTGAACATGGGGTACAAGACACTTCAAGTTACATCCCGATAAACTTCTTTAAAGAATGGGTAGTGAGCCCGCAGAAGTATAAGCAGCATAAACAGTAGATATAGTGTAACACGTGACCAGTGTATTAACACTTCAACCAACACCATAAAGCATAAAAAGGTGTCCGCAAGTTGGTTGTATCTATCTACATATTTGATGTAAGAATAGAATGTTCACTTTTGTGTTATTTAGCGTAGGAGGGTCTCACTCCTAATTAAGCTAAAAAATAGGCATTCAAAACAAGCAATGAGCATTGCAGGGGGCCAATGCGACATCGAGGGAAGGTCGGTGCATCTCAATTGCTTGAGGAATTGATCAGACGACCTCCAGGAAGTTGGAGTCGTGTTCGGGTGACGTCAATGTCCCTCAGGTCACCACCATGCTTCATGGTGATGCTAGATCTCGAATGTCTTCGTTTTGAGCGGAAGAATGGATGTCCATGAGAATTTCTCAAAATTTGGACCATTATATCTCTTCCAATATGACCGATTTGGTCAAACCAAAGCCTATATGAGTCGGTGTCCCAAATATCATGTTTTGCGACAACATGAGATTCGATACTCGAATCGTAGTGACATACAATCCACTAAATTGACTCATAAACTTCTCTAAGATGTATTTCAATCCGCATTCATGAGAAGGTATACACAAAAGAATCTTTTCATTCTCACAATGTGTTTTCAAATGAAAACTATTAGCAGGAATGTCTTTAAAGCTCAATATGGTTCGATGCCTTCAATGCATAGAGGGTATCTGTGACATTGATCATGGTGCCATGAGGCATCAAGATTCAAGCTAAACCGCGTCTTTCAATGACCGGTATGATTCGATCATTGTAGTCACAGAAGATTGACAAGGCACAAAATCCAAAGATAGTGCCGGTTCTTTAGAATGTTGTGGATAGTTCACTACCAGGAGAAGTACTTTAGCCGACGAATTATTTTCGTCGGCCTGTTATCCTAACTCGTCGGCTAAAGTCTTAGCCGACGGGCTTCGTCGGCTATAGTGTCGTCGGGAAAGGGTCCTCGGCGATGACTTACCCGACGAACCCATAGACCGTCGTCGGCTATGTCCAGGCTTTAGCCGACGAACTATTTGTCGTCGGCTTTTGTTCATGAATTTAGCGGACGAAACAGACTCTATCTTTCGTCGGCTATACTCCCAGACTTTAGCCGACGACAGAGGACTTCGTCGGCTATACTCCCAGACTTAAACGACGACACAACACGTCGTCGGCTATACTCCAAGCCTTTAGCCGACGGAGCTAATATATTCGTCGGCTAAAGTATAAAATTAAAAAATTATAAAAAAAAAAAAACAGCCGACGAATAGAGCCTCTTTCGTCGGCTATAGTAGAGTTTAGCCGACGAAACATGCCATAATTCGTCGGCTAAACTATAAAAAATAAAAAAAAATACTATAGCCGACGAATTGTGGCGTATTTCGTCGGCTATAACTCCATTCCAGTATAAAAAAAATACACAAAATTCTTAAATTACCATTCCAAGCAAGCTGCAAAATACACCAAAACAATTCCATATATATAACCAACAAGAAGCACATAAAACTATATAAGGTATCAACTACACAAAATCTAAATGATCTAAATCAATATCCGGATCTGGGGCCTGCTGGTGAGGAGATTCCGGCAGCTCAGGTATGTCTATAGGCGCAGGCATGGGCGGAGGTGGAAGTCCCTGAAGCTGGGCAGTTGCTAAATCCTGGAAGTACTGGTACATCTGCTTCTGCTGGGCATGCTGGGTGGCATGTAGGGCTCTAGTATAGGATCTATATTCGGCGAACTGGGCGGCATGAGCGGCAGCCTGAGCGTCAGCATGAGCAGCCTGAGCGGCTTGCTCTCTCCGTAGTCTCTCAACTTCCGACTCTAGCTGAGTCGTCCTGCTGCTGGTCGAGGCTGCCTTTCGTTGAAATCCTGGAGTGGTCTTCAAGACCCCTTGGCCCTTCTTTCCTAGACCCCGGCAGTAGAAGTTGTTTTCTCGCGCTGGGAAGGCTGTGCCCATGATCCTCGCCCCAACCCTCGGATCTGAAGTGTCGATCGGGAAATGGCTTCGGACATCTCTTCCTCCTGCGTGTCCGGCCATGTCTCCCTCACTATAGCACTCATCACCTCGTCACTAGCCTCCCTCACCCTTGCCTAATTGGATAGGAAAAAAATTATTAATTAACATTTTAACATATATATTAGTAAAATTAAAAATTCCGTAAAAATGAATGATTACTTACTATATCCTCCTGGAAGTCAGGATATGCCTTCTCGTACGTATAGACGTACTGGTTGACCTCTGGATGTTCCCTGCCGCCTCGTCCATGAAGACAGCGAACGGTCTAGAACCGGCATGATGGTTCCTTGTGTTGCGTTGCCGGTTCTGAGCGTTCGCCCGGGAAACCGCCTTCAAAGAAAAAAGTAAACTATTAGTAAAATATTTTAAAACGCACGTACTTAATGATAAATTAACTAATTAATTTATTTAAATACCTGTTTACGAGGGTTGTTGAATTCTGATGTCAGAAGCCAACGCCACTCGTACTCTCTGTACTGAAACTCAGCAGGGGTAGCAGAACGTGCGTTCCCGTGCGTAGTCCAATGGGTCCGCAACTCGTTCTTCCACTCCTTGTACCTACAGATACAACAAAAATATTAGAAATATTATTAATATGACATACAGTTTTGTTTTTTCATTAATTTCCAACGTACCTTCCCCCATGCACAAAGTCCGCCCAGCTGCTCTTCAAGGGTTCGGGAACCTCAAACCACACCTGCATTTAACCGTTTATTAGTTTAGTTTTTCCAGAAATCTACAATGTAATACATAATATTATTCAGGCATTTTGTAAACTCACCGACATCGCGTTATGGACCATGTCTTAACCTCCTGCGGGACCTCGCCCAGTCTGACCACAACATAGGGACTCTATCCCTAATGAGCGCTCCCACGCGGCCGGAGTACGTCCTCGACTTTCCGCCCGATACTACGTCGCCATCCCCGTCAGTACCGATGACAATCCTCCTTGAGGTACCGACGATCTTCTCCAGAGCCTTCCCTGTGACGGGGCCTCTCTTCTTCTTTGCCGGCTTCGCTCCGACGGTGCCTATGACATGATAAACCAAATTGATTATTAAAATCGGAATCGGAGAATTATAACAAAACAAATCATTCATCTTTCATTACCTGAGGGATCGGACGCGGACGCGACGGATTCCGCCTCCGATGATGATACCCTCGCGGAAATAAGAGGCGTATCAAAAGGCACGAACCGGTACGCCGCTGATGGAGCCACTGGCGGGGGCAGTGGATAAATCGGCGTCCCTGAGTCATCGACTACAGGTATGGCCGGTATCATCCGCGGAAGGAATAGGTGAGGCGGCGGCATCTGTACCCCAGATGACCCACTATCTGAAGAAGTAGGAGCTGGAGTGGGCGCCCGGTGTATCTCAGGCATACGGGGTGCAGACACCTCCGTCTGAGGCTGAGCAAACAACTGCCTCGCGGAATAAAGGAAGCCCGCTGCCTCGATGAAGGGGGCACCTCCGGCTGCCTCTGCGCCGTCTGCAGAAGGCTCGCATGTCTAGCTGTCATAGGGCCCTGAAACGACGTCTGAGGGTGCTAGAGGTTCCCTCAGACGATACGGACCTTTGGCCCTTCGAACCCTTCGTCGATCTAATATTACCGCTCATCCTATTTAAAATATTAAATTGAATCAAGGCCACAAAATCAAAAAATGCAAACTCATTTTAAAAATGTAAAAAATATATGCACTTCCTAAATACTATTTTTCATCCTAAATACTAATTTTCACTTCCTAAATACTAATTTTTCACTTCCTAAATATACACTTCAAAAATAAAAATATACACTCCTAACAACACCACAACATTGCAATTGACCGGAAAACAAAACAAACACAAAATACAAAACAAATATATACATTTCCTAAATACTAAATACAAATATACACTTATTAAAAACAATATACACTTCCTAAATACAAATATACACAACAACACCACAACATATATACACAACAACATTATATACACAACAACACCACAACATTAAAAATAACCGAAGCTCAAAAAACGTACTCGAGGAGGAGGAGGGAGGACCGGAGCAGCAGCAGAATTCGGCCGGAGCAGGAGGAGGCCGGCCGGCGGAGGAGGAGGAGGAGGAGGAGGCCGGAGGAGGAGGAGGAGGAGGAGGAGGAGGAGAGTTCGGCCGGAGAGGGAGAGGGAGCGGAGGCCGGCGAAGAGGGAGAGGGAGAGGGAGCGGAGGCCGGCCGGAGAGGGAGAGGGAGCGGGAGAGGTAGAGTCGAGGCGAGGGCGAGGGCGAGGGAGAGGAGAGGCAGAGGGAGAGGGCGGCGACCGGGAGAGGGAGCGGAGCGGAGGCAGAGGAGGCGAATTTCGGAGAGGAGAGGAAAAGGATGGAGGCTAGGGCATACAACCAGTCGAGTTGGGTTATACCCGAAGACTTTAGCCGACGAAATAATAATTTCGTCGGCTAAAGGTAATAATTTCGTCGGCTAACCGAACACTTTAGCCGACGAAATAATAAATTCGTCGGCTAAACACAAATTGTTTATACATTCATCAAACTGTGACTGCTGCTCGTGATGATCAAACTTGAGAACGGAAATCCTTCCGTCAGATCTGACCATCATGATAAAATACATGTATGGGAAAAAATTCAACTTGATCTGACCAGGTTAAGTGCTCTATCCGGACGGTAAATCCCGTAAGTCAAACCCCTAAATGCACGGAAAAGGTCGTTGGACCGTCTAAATTTCGTATTTTGGCCGGACCTTCAACTGAAAATATTTTCAAATTGATGAGACACAACAAGTCGTATAAAAATTTTACGCAAAATAACCACCGAAGATAGGGCTACCCATAGGGAGAAAGAATTGAAAATTGGATTGACCGCAACTATCGGCACCAAGACATGACCGGAATACCTTGATTTTTCAACCGTAGACGTATTTCACCATTCTGGTCATGTCTTATTTCACGACTTTTTCACGTTTGAAGGTTCTACGTATAGTTTGTTTTTGAAACAGAACATTTACCCAACACTTAGTAAACAAGTTATACAACATTAGTAGGCATGTTCTGACTGTGATGATCAAACTTGAGAAAAAAAATCCGACGGTCAGATCTGAAAATATTTTCAAATTGATGAGACACACAAGTCGTATAAAAATTTTACGTAAAATAACCACCGAAGATAGGGCTATAGTATGTAACAGAAAAAGTTTAGGGTTTAGCCGACGAATACCCTAAATCATCGTCGGCTATACTATGTAATAAAAAAATATAAAAATTAATAAAGCCGAAGAATATTAGGGTATTCGTCGGCTAAGATGGTTTTAGCCGACGAGTCTCCTTTTCAATTCGTCGGTTATAAGTTATTTTAGCCGACGACTTCCTTTTCAATTCGTCGGCTTTAAAATACATTAGCCGACGACTTCTAGTAGTTTTCGTCGGCTTAGACGGTTTTAGCCGACGACTTTTAATATAATTCGTCGGCTAAGAGGGTTTAGGCCGATGACTTATGTTGTATTTCATCGGCTTAAGTAAAAAAATACAAACCCTAAAACAGAAGGTTTAAACCATACAAATTTCCTGTTCATATATCACCAAAATTCATATAAAATAACAAAAATATGAATTCAACATATGTAAACTAGAAATGAAGGTAATACAATCTTCTTTATTACAAATTAATGTATTACATCCGAAGAAATTAAAACTAAGGCTCGTAATCGGAATCATCCGATGAGTCTTCTTCGGTGTCAGAATTAATTTCTGGTAATCTATGTCTTTCCTCATCGCCAGAGTCTTCGTCTGTTTCTTGATTTGGATCAACATCAATAAGCCTTGGCTCTTCATCACGAATTCGCACCGAACGACCCGCTTTAAAATTATTAAGGCGAACGGTAGAGGAGTTAGGAATACCTATTGCTTTGGGCTCTTGATACGCAACATCTTTTTCCTCGTCTTCGGCCTCTCCAAGTGTAGTCGCCCGGTAAATGTTTCGAGGGTGCACAAGGTTGACTACTTTCCACGCGTCACCCTTAACAAGTCATCAAGATAAAACACTTGTTTTACCGATGTGGCGAAAACGAACGGGTCATCTTCGTAAGAACTTGTAGCAGTGTTCACCGATAATATTCCGTACTGATCGGTCTTCATGCTCTGCGGGCTAGTATCAAACCATCTACACTTGAAGAGGTGCACTGTCATGCCTTCACCGTAAACGAGTTCCACCACTGAATCAAGAACACCGTAATAGTCAACTCCATTCCACCCACCATGCGCCATCACCCCATAATTCTGTGTTCTCCGTCTGCTGTCTCTCTGTTCACATATAAATTGCACGTCATTCACCTTGCACATCGGATAAACTCTTGACATTATCGGCTTCATCGCTAGAAGTCTTAGTTCGTGTGACCAATTTGGGTTACCATCAAATTGAATATGGTTCATCTGCAATTTACAATTTAACATTGTAAATATAGATAATTATGCACTAAACATAAATACGTACATAAGTATTGAATTACGTACCCAGCCGCCAAAATAATTTGCGAACTCCCTGTTGTGGTACTCAAGATCACCTTGAATGTCTGGACAATATAGATGGATGTCTTTCCAGTATTCAACTTCTGGACAGTTAATCAATACCCACCAGTGGGCAATGACTAGCTCATGTGGTTGCAACTTGTAGGAGTCTGGCAAAATTCCATAAACTTCAACATCACTGGAGAGTATGGAAAGAGTGAACTTCGGTACATCTACCGGCATGGCTTCGTCTGTTTCCTTCAACGCTCCTAAATACAACTTCATGTAGGTGACGCACTCGTGCGCAATATATGCTTCAGCTATACATCCTTCAAGCGCGGATTTATTAGCCACATAATCTTTGTAGTCTCCAAGTTGCCTATAAATCAAGTTACAAAGTGTTATGATTATTGAACATGTATATAGAAAAATTGGATTGAGGAATTCAGGTGTAAAAAACGTACCTTTCCATGGGATACATCCAAGTGTAGTGTACTGGACCGGTAAGCAACAATTGCTCGGGAAGATGGATCATCAGGTGAGGCATGATGTCAAAAAAATTTGGAGGAAATATACTCTCAAATTTACACATGATATAAATGATGTCCTCTTGCATTTCCCGGAGGTTAGATTTTGTCACTTCCCGTGTGCATAACTTCTGGAAGAATCTTGCCAACGCTACTAACGGCTCCACCACCTGACGGGAAAGGAACGGTCGAATGAAAACAGGGAAGAGACGTTGTAGCAGGATATGACAGTCGTGACTCTTCAACCCGTACATCTTATTGTCCCGGAAGTTCACACACCGGGCTATATTTCCTGCATAGCCTGAAGGATACTTCACACAACTCATCCACCTGAAAATTACGTTCTTCTGGTCAGGTTTCACGGTGTAAGGAGCTTGAGGCATTTTTTTCTTCCCTTCTTTCAACCACAGATGTCTTCTTAACTGCATTTTTTTTAGATCAATGCGTGCCTTAGGACCGTCTTTCGTCTTCCCCTCCAAGTTCAGCACTGTGCCCACCACACTGTCGCAAACATTCTTTTCTATGTGCATCACATCTAGGTAGTGCCTGATCAACAACTTACTCCAGTATGGGAGTTCCCAGAATATGCTCTTATGTGTCCAGAATTTGTACCTGTCGGGTCTTTCAGGTATTGCGGCAACAATATTGGGATGATTGCTGAGCTGCCCAAAATCGTACTCATTAAGCACTGCTAAAATTTCTTCTCCCGTCCATCTTCTGGGAGGCACACCGTGTTCTACGGTCCCATCAAATGCCTTGTCATCGAACCGCCAATCGTGATTATATGGAAGGAAAGCACGGTGACCCAATCTGCATATCTTGTTGCAATGACTGCTGCTCCCCTTATCGCTAAGGCACTCTGGACAAGCCTTGTATCCCCTAACAACGTTGCCCGACAACATCCCACGGGCAGGAAAATCACTGATGGTACCAACAACCATGACATGCATCTGGAACATCTCGTGCATGTACTTGTCATAAGTGGGATGACCAACTTCCCACAAAAACTGAAGCTCTTCAATCAAAGGTCTCAAATACACATCGAGACACTTCCCTGGATAATCGGGCCCCGGAATCAACAAACTCAACATATTGTATTCCTTCTTCATGCACATCCATGGAGGAAGGTTGTACGGTACCAAAATCACCGGCCATACACTGTATTGAAGACTCATGTTGCCAAAAGGGTTGAACCCGTCGGATGAGAGCCCGAGCCTCACATTTCGGACCTCTGACGCAAAATGAGGAAACTCCCTGTCTATATGCTTCCAAGCCTCCCCGTCAGCATGGTGTATAAGGGTATCTTCGTCATGCATTTCCCTATCAACGTGCCATCTCATAGCTTTGGCCGTGTGTGAAGACATGTACAACCGCTCAAGCCTATCCCTCAACGGGAAATACCGAAGTACCTTCACAGGTTTCCTATTGCCTGCAGGAGTCAGATTATACCTGTCAGTGTGACATACCGGACATGCGTCAAGCCCACTAAGGTCATTCCCTTCTGGATCTTTACCCCAGAAGAGAACGCAGTCATATCTGCATGCATGGATCTTGATGTAGGAAAGCCCAAGATCTTTCAGGATACATCGGACCTTACGATGAGTGGTAGGAAGACGATGACCGTGGGGCAGCATCGAAGCAGTGTACTGTAGATAATCATCAACAGCCTTCACGGTCGATTTTGTCTCAACTTTAATCTTCATTACGTCCATCACACTTTCAAGAACGGTCTTCTGACAACCGGGGTACACAGGGGTCTGTTGGAAAGCAAGCAGTTTGTTGTTCTTTTCAATACCAGCAGTGTTGACAGCTCTAGGGAAGGGCTGCACCGGGTCAGGCATATACTGTCCTTGAGCACATACACCGCTCTCATAAGGAAACATGTCGTTGATGAATGCCGTTGTTGGATCGTTGGATGTACTGCCCGTCTCAGAAAATTGCCCATGATCATGCGGACCCCCTGATGATGTTTCACCGTGATATAACCAACATGTGTACTTCTCCCAAAACCCGTTACTCCTCAGGTGCTGCCATACTTTGTCAATGGGAAATCGATGCATATCGTTGCGACACTGACATTTCGTGCACGGGCAATAGAAAATTGTATTCCCGTTAGCATTAGCCAGCGCATATTCTATAAAACTCATAACTCCTGCACCGTATCTTTTGTCCCATTTTGGAAGCGAAATCCAACTCTTATCCATATCCTGAAAATATAACAAAATATATATTTATAACGCTGCTAGCTATTATTAATGAAATTTCATGCCATATATAAAATCTCAATTCATTTAGTATATATTCTACGTACTACGTACAACTAATTAATAACTAATTAATTAACACACACACATATCATATTAACACAATAATATATATATTAACACAATTAATTAACAACAATATACACATTAATACAATTAATATATATTAACACAAATTAACACAATTAATATATATTAACACAAATTAATTAACAACAACTTCATACCGTACCATATCAACACAATAATATATTATAAATTAATTAATAACATATATATATCTACTAATATTTATTAACAACAAATTAATTCATATATATTATCAATTCAAATCATCAACCAAATCGATCAACATATATATATATATATACATCCAACGTACTCAAAATTAATCAATTCAATCATAATCAAAATCAATAAACTCAATCATAATCAAAATCGATAAACTCAAATAAAACTCAATTAATCAACATATGTATACATATACGTACCTATATATGGCTCCACAAACTAATTATGGACAGATTTCGACAACACTCAAACGTTTTCTCTCGTTTTTTCTTCTCCCGTTTTTTTTCCCAGATGAGCTGCTGCTGTCCAGATCGCAAATATAAAGCACTTTAGCCGACGACATATTAATTTCGTCGGCTAAACTTTTAAACATTTCGTCGGCCATAGTCTGTGAACTTTAGCCGACGAAATAAATTCTTTAGCCGACGACATTTTTTTTTCGTCGGCTAAAGTTTACCATAGCCGACGAAAATTTCAGTTAGCCGACGAAGGAAAATGTTGTCGACTAAAGTGGACTTTAGCCGACGAAATAATGATTCGTCGGCCTGGTTTTTTTTTTCGTCGGCTAAAGCCTTTCTTCTGGTAGTGATAGTTACGGATCAAAATTCAAGTGCAAATTTGAGTGATGTTATTGATTCGAACCACCACCACATGACAATACCAGGTGGCCGTAGTCCAAAACTACAGAATAATTACTATAATGAAAGACATGTTCTAGGATATTCTATATGTGTGTCTTGGCCTTATGTCATCAGAATATGTAGTTAGAATAAAACTATGTATTTATATCATTACCATGTTGCTACTTTGTAATTCTCTATATAAAAGACTCATATCAATGAATAAGATGATGATTCTCTATTCTCTTACTAGATCTTTTTTTCTCTACTGTTTATACTTCATCACGTTATCATGCACTCTGCTCTAACCTGAGTTGATAGCAAAACCTAGAGTTAAAAGCCCACCATTTGTTTCTTTCGAAACCCTAAAAGCCAAAAGAGTCTCTCGGAACCTCTGTCTGACCGCCGTCGCCATCCACTTGCTTCCCTGGCCGCTGCTGTCCGACAACCTCCAGTAGCAAATCTTCCAGCTGCCGTCTACCATTGATTCTTGGCTTCCGTCTGCTTAATCTTTCGACGAGACTTTGTGAACAGCTCCTGATGAACCAGAATGTGTGTAATATATGGTTGGAAAGCTATATGAGTCTAGTTTCCAAAACCGTTTATGGTTCGTTCATAGAGGAAGTTACGGCTGTTTTAGTAACTGAAGGTTATGTTGCGCGGAAATCTCATTTCCTGCATGAACTTATATTTTGAGTTCACAAGCGGCCTTCTCCTCAAGATCTAAGTGTAAAAGATCATGTTTGAGGATAATAAGGCATGATCTAGTTAATCATTATCCAATACCACATTTGAAGATATGTTAAGAGCATTGAGATGCTAAGTTATTGAAATTTCCGTGATTAGTAAGAATCAAGAAGAGCCCTATGATTGATGTAAAGATTAGGAGGAGATGCGAACTTTAGGGGGAGTCTAGCACATACATGTCACTATCAAATATGAAGGATGTGTTGTACTAATTTTTTTCTACGATAAAGGTTTAGTTTTTTTCCCACAGGGTTTTTGTTTCCTTGACGAGGTTTTTAACAAGGCGACATATCAGCACCACCGGCATACCAGCGCGCGGTGCAAGGGGGAGTGTTTTAGGATATTCCATATGTGTGCCTTGGCCTTATATCATCAGGATATGTAGTTAGAATAAGAATATGTATTCCTTTTATTACCATATTGGTACTTTGTAATTCTCTATATAAATGACACGACCCACCCCGAATTTCACCCTGAACCCGGAGTAAATCGTGCGGGGACCACCTCCAAGGAAAGATTTATCGCAAAATTCGGTAAAACCTCCCCTGGAAATGGACAACCCTTCCAAATCAACACCTAATCCCACAACTAACAATCACAGTCCAAAGCAATTCCAATTGAGAGGAAAAGAACTAGGAATATAGAAATAAGCGGAAGCTATACTATTGACTATGCCTCTTCTCCATGTACGCCCGACCTCAACTAGGCAATCCTGCAGACTGGAAATTTTAAAATGAAGGGCCCAGGAGAAGACATTTAATAACGTTAGAGTGAGTGGACAAAAATAATTTAATAACAAAATATTTATGCATTCCCATTTTAATTTCATAGAAAATAAACTGCATGCGGCAACTCAAAAGTGTTCAACTAAAAAACTGGCAATTCACGACTAACACCGGCTAGTCACCAACTCAAATAAAATGGAGGCTCTCAGGCTAAACTATATATATAAATATATATGCGTACGTATTTACGCTCGTCAGAATCCTTGTATAAATCCTAAGAACAATTTAGAAAAATAAAAATTCATACAAGGCTACAACGCTTGCGTCTAACGCTCACGTTGCGTCATAATGAAATTTTTCCTCATTATGACCGAAAAGACGGTGTATATATATATACGCGCATATCCCCTATATAAATTATTATATTTATATAGGGCTACGACGATTGCGTCTAACGCTCACGTCGCACCATAATGGAATTTTACCTTAGTATGCTAGAAAAGCACGTATAGCTAGCTAGCATTTATTTATATACATACTATCCTCATAAACATCCAAAATACATATCTACCGAAAATCTCATTTTCGGGATCTCTTCAAAGGAGGAAAAATTGTCAAATAGCCGAGAAATCAATAAGTTTTATAAAAAAATAAATGATCAAAAAAATCATTCATCGCATGCTTTTCAATTAAAAACAAAGGTCCACTCACAACTTTAGGTCTAAGCCTGACGTCGATCCGAGGTCTCTCCAATTCGAGTCTCCTCACGTCCTGTTCCAAATATATAATTAATTTCCCAACTAAAAATCCAATATTTATTCAAAATAGGCAAAAATTAACCGAGAGCCATAAACACGCTCATCATTGCCTAACTTTGATATTCTTAAATCAAACGACTCAAACTTTAATACCATACTCGGCAGCCGTAAGTACAACCTTCCCCAGAAATTGACCTAAATCATACGGCCGGATTTTACATTATTTAACCGCCAAAAATACCGAACTTCGGAAATTCCCAAACCTATCCAAATCTCATCCAAAAATTCCATAATTCACTTCATTAAACTCCTCTAATTATTACACATTTAAAACCTTAAAAATCTCCCAATTCCAGCGACCTCCAATTCCTATGAAATTTTGACAGCATCTTCCTCTCAACTCCCTCTACAACTTCTCTAACTACCACAAATATCAATTCCAAGCCTAACTAGGTCAATCGAACGAAAACATCTTAAAATCCCTAGAATTTCCTCCTTGAATTTCTCCTTACCTAGCTCAAGAGGGAGTGAGCCTTTTGGAGGGGTTGCTGCACGGGAGGAGGGCTACAAAATGAGCAAAGATTTCGACCTATGGCGGCCGGAGGTGGGATTTCCGGCGAAAAGCTTCCCGGCATCTCCGGCGGGTTTTCCTCCTCTCCGGCGGGTTATTGGCTCGGGTGCTAGGCCGGGGAAGGAGAGGAGGTGGCGGGGGTCCAAACTAGGGTGGTCCGGCGGTCCCTAGCGGCCGGACGGCGGCGGACAGAGGCTCGTTCTCCGGCAGAGAAAGAGAGAGCTCGGGAGAGGAACAGAAAAGAGAGAAGAAGAAAGAAGAAGAAAAGAAAAAGAGAGGAGTTGGGTTTGGGCCTCACACCAACCCGGCCCAACACCACAAAAATACCCAACTCCACCAATTTAACACCCCAAAATAAAATACCCTATTAAAAATTACCTTTTACTAGCTAAAATTCACCATTTTTACCGTCGACATATTTTTCTCCTACGAATAACTCTCCGAAATAATCGTCCCCCAAACCCCTCTAGGGACCAATTAAACTATATCTGAATGCCAGAGACGGTAAAAATTCTTATTATAACCAAGCTAGTAAATAAGGTAAAAATTTAAGGGTCGGGATGTGAAAATTCTCTCCACCTTATACAAATTTACATACTTGACAATCAAAGAGATAGAGATACTGCTGTCTCAGTTGCTCCTCTGATTCCTAAGTAACTTCCTCTACTTGGTGTCTCCTCCACAGAACTTTAACAACAGGAAAAATGATTTGCTTCTAAGCACTTGCTCCTTTCGGTCGGAAATCTAAACCGGTTCCTTTTCATAGGTCAAATCTTTCGTCAAACTGATTGGCTGCTCTCGCAACACATGAGAGAGATCGGCAATAGACTTGCGAAACATGGATACATAAAACACATTATGTATCTTGGATCACTCCGGAGGCAAAACTAACCGATACGCAAGAGAGCCAACTTGATCTAAAAACCCATAAGAACCAATAAATCTCGGACCAAGCTTCCACGTTACCAAAATGTACCACCCTTTCCAAGGAGACAATTTCGAAAACACCCAAACCTTCACTTGAAACTCATGGTCCTTCCTACGGACATCTTTATAATTCTTTTGGCTACTAAAAGATGTTTTGAGTCTAACTCTGACTCCTTTAACCTTTTCATTTGAATCCTAAATTATTCTAAATCTTCTCGAATACTTTAAATCCTTCGTTGAACTACCACTAACGTTTACACGTAAGTGAGTTCAGTGATACCTGTTCCAGAGTATGAGTACCCGAAGGTATGCACACTATTTCATGTGCAATGAAAAATCGCTATCACCATCGGGCTCAAATCTCCTAACGTCATGCAACAACCTCGTCAATGCGCTGCTCACAAACTCGACGTTGAAGCTCACTTGTTAGGAAACTAAAGTTCACGTATTCGTACATGCTCATAGTGTCAAAATTAAGACCTGCTAAATGAACAGATTTAAGGATGCACACACTGCAGAACTGCAACAATCACTTCTAATACCGATACATTTCCCAGAGTCCTTCGTGGAGTCAAAGCTCTCACAAGTCCACAAAACAATCTTGCTTTGCCTAAGTGACCAGTCCACCAACATATGATAACCTCGATTCTCGAAACGACATTATGAAGAGATCAAAACCACGTCATTTAGGTCTCTCCACCAAAACTATTACATTACTATTTTGAGTACCCAAACTAGCAGCTTATGGGAATACCAGTTCTCTCCTAATTATGTTATTCCCAATATTCTCTTCACCCCAGACCAGAAGATGATCTGAAACATGATTATCATGCGAATGGAACATTTCGATTACATAAAGCTGCAACATAAACAACTTATATATCGCCAAAACATGTTCCATATAAAATCCAATTTACCAAGTCACTAGCATGGAAGATGAACAAATCCCCAAGCGGAGTATGCCAAAAAAACTCCAACTGCAATGAAGTGACATTAGCAAATAGACTTCGTTCACACTTAACACTAATATTATGTCATTTAAGACTTGTATCGACAAACTCAATATAACGCCGACTAAAAGCATTATGAACACCCATCCACGCTTCTCCAATAAATCCTTTCATCTACAGCTATTCCAGATAACATAATATTCAACTCCAATAGCCACGCACTTTAAGATATAAAACTTTCCTCTGGACATTCACGCCACACCAACATTCCTCACTTTTCTATCCTAGCGACCAAGGTCACTAAAAATTAGCATTACCAAGAACTTCCAAAGATCTCAACATATTTAATCAATTCCTGACTGTTGTCGTAAAGTCAAAGTGACCTCAACTCTTCTGCATCTACTTTATTATTATAATTTCAAGGTCAAATACACTTACCATCTTTATAAAACACTCAACAAATCCGAAGATCAAACTTCAACACCTAGAATTCTGAAAGAATCCATAATGGCCCCACGATTAAAATAATATAACCGACAAATGTCACTCAACGCTTCAGAGCTTGCTAGCAATTAGAAACATTTAGATATATCATTCACTTTCTTCAATTCTCTTGCTATAACACAACAACATGTTTTTCACAACGCCATGCTCAATGACTCTTGCAAGGCCAACAATCCAAGGAAAATAATCTTGGACTCTTATACTTAATGTCTTAGCCGGCTTTCGCTAAACCACAATATAGACGAAAGTCACCCAAAAATCTTACTAGTCATTGACTGCTATTAATCTCCTTCTCCAAAATGCTCTGATTATACTCTTTAATATGAAGATTCCAAGGATAAGAAACATATCCTTGATTAGAGCTGTATGGCCAAAACATGCGTCACCATACCATAACAAGCATTAACCAAAATAATCCAAACTGACTTTCTCTACGGACAAGGCAGTTGGAAATTTGGTCATCAATCAAGACTTCTCTAAATTGATAGCCTTTTTACTAGCCACAAATCCCCCGTGACTAATTAGCCCAAAAATTAGAGTCCTCAATAACTCGCATAGGTATCTCTTTGAATTACTTTGGGTACCTCATCACATCACTCCAAGACATGCATCGAATCAAACGTTTCCCTACTACAGATTCACACAAGATGTTCACCCTAACATCTTAATCAAAACCCAATCAATCATTGGTCAAATGAAAGAAATGCTACTACGCATATGAGTTCCCAACTGGAGTTCTCAACTCGCAATTGAACACTTAACAATTTAAGATATCAACTTGATTACTCTTGGAAAAGGCATAATCCATACGCCTTTCCATTACTCAAAGCATAATGATTACCCAAGAGGTCAGCGTAAAGAGGCATAATCTTGAAGATATAAACATTTATGGCACAATATTGTCCATAAATAAGATAAGAATAACTACATCACAAACTTAATCAACACATAGTGTCTAAAGCATATGATGCTAATAGATCCGCCGCGGTCGGACCATCACTCTATAGACATTAAGTATGACCAAGAATATGAGGTAGTACTAAAAAGAGAAAGGAATCGAATAACCTAGTGCTCTGATACCAACTGACACGACCCACCCCGAATTTCACCCTGAACCCGGAGTAAATCGTGCGGGGACCACTTCCAAGGAAAGATTTATCGCAAAATTCGGTAAAACCTCCCCTAGAAATGGACAACCCTTCCAAATCAACACCTAATCCCACAACTAACAATCACAGTCCAGAGCAATTCCAATTGAGAGGAAAAGAACTAGGAATATAGAAATGAGCGGAAGCTATACTATTGACTATGCCTCTTCTCCATGTACACCCGACCTCAACTATGCACTCCTGCAGACTGGACATTTTAAAACGAAGGGCCCAGGAGAAGACATTTAATAACGTTAGAGTGAGTGGACAAAAATAATTTAATGACAAAATATTTATGCATTCCCATTTTAATTTCATAGAAAATAAACTGCATGCGGCAGCTCAAAAGTGTTCAACTCAAAAACTGGCAATTTCACGACTAACACCGACTAGTCACCAACTCAAATAAAATGGAGCCTCTCAAGCTAAACTATATATATAAATATATATGCGTACGTATTTACAACTCTTCAGACTCCTATGAATCCTAAGAACAATTTAGAAAAATAGAATTCATACAAGGCTACAACGCTTGCGTCTAACGCTCACATTGCGTCATAATGGAATTTTTTCTCATTATGACCGAAAAAACGGTGTAATATATATACGCGCATATCCCCTATATAAATCATAATATTTATATAGGGCTACGACGATTGCGTCTAACGCTCACGTCGCACCATAATGGAATTTTACCTCAGTATGCTGGAAAAGCACGTATAGCTAGCTAGCATTTATTTATATACATACTATCCTCATAAACATCCAAAATACATATCCACCGAAAATCTCATTGTCGGGATCTCTCTAATGGAGGAAAAAATTGTCAAACAGCCGAGAAATCAATAAGTCTCATAAAAAAATAAATGATCAACAAAATCATTCATCGCATACTTTTCAATTAAAAACAAGGTCCACTCACAACTTTAGGCCTAAGCCTGACGTCGATCCGAGGTCTTTCCAATTCGAGTCCCCTCACGTCCTGTTCCAATATATAATTAATTTCCCAACTAAAAATCCAATATTTATTCAAAATAGGCAAAAATTAACCGAGAGCCATAAACACGCTCATCATTGCCTAACTTTGATATTCTTAAATCGAACGACCCAAACTTTAATACCATACTCGGCAGCCGTAAATACAACCTTCCCCAGAAATTGACTTAAATCCTACGGCCGGATTTTATATTATTTAACCGCCAAAAATACCAAACTTCGGAAATTCCCAAACCTATCCAAATCTCATCCAAAAATTCCATAATTCACTTCATTAAACTCCTCTAATTATTACACATTTAAAACCTTAAAAATCTCCCAAACCGCGGCGGCGGCCGGAGGCCAATTCTGGCGACCTCCAATTCTTATGAAATTTTGACACATCTTCCTCTCACCCCCTCTACAACTTCTCTAACTACCACAAACATCAATTCCAGCCTAACTAGGTCAATCAAACGAAAACATCTTAAAATTCCTAGAATTTCCTCCTTGAATTTCTCCTTACCTAGCTCAAGAGGGAGTGAGCCTTTTGAGGGGTTGCTGCATGGGAGGAGGGCTACAAAACGAGCCAAATATTTGTGACCTATGGCGGCCGGAGGGGGATTTCCGGCGAAAAGCTTCTCGGCGTCTCCGGCGGGTTTTCCTTCTCTCCGGCGGGTTATTGGCTCGGGTGCTAGGCCGGGGAGGGAGAGGAGGTGGCGGGGGTCCAAACTGGGGTGGTCCGGCGGTCTCTAGCGGCCGGATGGTGGCGAACAGAGGCTCGTTCTCCGGCAGAGAAGAGAGAGCTCGGAGAGGAAAAGAAAAGAGAGAAGAAGAAAGAGGAAAAAGAAAAAGAGAGGAGATGGGTTTGGGCCTCACACCAACCCGGCCCAACACCACAAAAATACCAAACTCCACCAATTTAAACACCCCAAAATAAAATACCTTGTTAAAAATTACCTTTTACTAGCTAAAATTCACCATTTTTACCGTCGACACATTTTTCTCCTACAAATAACTCTCCGGAATAATCGTCCCCCAAAACCCCTTTAGGGACCAATTAAACTATATCTCAATGCCGAAGACGGTAAAAATTCTTATTATAACCAAGCTAGTAAATAAGTAATAATTTAAGGGTCAGGATGTGACAATAAAAGGCTCATATCAATGAATAAGATGATGATTCTCTATTCACTACGTCAAATAATGCATCACACGACGGCGAAAACGCGTCATCTGGGAAAGGTCAAAATCGTTGTTAATCCGATCGCTGTCTGATCAACATATCACACAACGGTTAAAAAGAGCTTGTCTGACTACTGATACACAACACTACAATAAAAACCATTGTGTGAGTCTCGACATATATCATCGACAGCTGCTGACACATGTCGAGCTGTTTCTCGACAGCTGTCGACATATATTGATGAATTCTGCCGAGAATCACACAATGTTTTTTGTAGAATATTGTTGTGTGATTCTCGGCAGATATTATCGACAGATGCCAACACATGCCGAGCTGTTTCTCGTCAGCTGTCGATGATATCTGCCGAGAATCACACAACAACTTTTCCAATCAAAACCCTTGTGTGATTGTCAAGTCACACAACGGTTTCCTTTCAAGAGTTGTTGTGTGAATATCGACAGATTTCATCGGCATACGTCGAGATCATTCTATATTGCAATTGGCAACATCTGTCGACATTCACGCAATAGTTTTTTTCCTGTAAACTATTGTGTGAAGCTATCTTCATACAACGAGTTTTTAAGTTTCATGGTTGTTTAATTGTTAAATAGTACACAGAGGTTTTGCTAATAAGCATTGTGTGATCAATACTCACACAACATATCAATGTTAGAATATAGTTGTAGGATCATTTACTCAGACAATGTTGGATTGTCATTAACTTGTTGTATGATGATGCATTTCATACAACGTTAGATTATCGTCATTTAGTTGTATGATGTGCTTTATTGATGCCCTAATACCAAATTTACCTAATGAACAGTATTACAAGTATATTTCCAAAGCATTGTTAACATTCAAACAACCAAAATATGATATAAAGCATCTGATACATTGTTAACATTAACGTGACATCTAAAGCATATGCCCATCATCCTAACAAGCATTAAAATAAGAAAAACATTCAAATACATGTCTATCAACTAAGGACATCAAAAACTAGCTGATACATAGTATCAATTGTACCAAAAGCATGTCATATATCATGCATGAATATTGTACTAGCTAGAGAAGCACAAAAATGCTTTTCTTTGAACATGTGAATGCTACCTCAATCACGGCTCCTTCAGCAGCAGGATTCACATTTCCAAATACAAAGAAAGCACCCCCTCAACAGCCACCCTCTTTACCTTTTTTGCAAAGGAATATTCTTTTTTGATTGCCTGAGCAAGGAAACATCAATTCATCAAAGATGAACTTTGAGAGTATAACTACTGAAGGAGAAAAGAAAATGGTACAAAGGTAAATTTTGATACTTCAACTTACCAATGCAAAGTTTGTCAATGGGCCGAGGGCAAGTATTGATACTTCACCAAGATATTGGGATACAATATCAACTAGAAAGCAGCAGCTTCTTCTCGATTTTTTTTTTTTTCCTGGAGGAGGTATAAATATGTTCCTCAATCCATTAGAACCATGAAAAAGTCAGCAACACGCAGCCTTCCACCTTTTTTATGAAAACCAATCAAATATTTTACTATGAGAAGTGAAGTAGAAGCATAGAAAATAGGTAAAGGGAAACAAAACTGTTAAATGTGTGGTCAACTAAGAAGAAAATAGGTGATACAAAACTGTGATCCCAAGAAGTACATGCATAAAGATTTTCTGTTTAAGCCACAAGTCCCATAAGTAGTATCAATGTGACCACACTCTGCTTAAATGAAAACTAAGAAGGGTAAGGTGATGGGTGCATATGAAAGTAATTACCTTTGCTGTGCAGAACGAATCGCCATAGCCATGTCAAAGCCTCATGCACTATCAAAATCACATCAGCTTATCATCAGACCGGTTTACGGTTCCATAGTAATAACCATCAGCTTGATTTAATATGCTTCTTTCATCTTTCTCTTAGGCACAAAAATACTAAGTTGACAATTAAACTTCCATCCCATCATATAATACTTGTGCCAATCATTCAGTTCAAACCAAACTTACAGTTGAATAGTCATAAAATTATCTAGCAAGAATTTATACAATCCTGAGTTATATCTAAAACTTGTGTCTAGTACCATAATAAATAAATAGTAACAAGTTTGAAGGGAATCCAATTTATACCGGAATCACAATGATTATATCACACCACCACCCATATACTTGCCAGTAAGACCTGGACATTACCTTCACTTCAATTAAAACCCAGCTTCAAGGCACTCGTACAGTCTAATCTGTAAGACAAAAAGTCCATGAGTCCTCAACTATTAAATGTTGTCATGTGACTATGTAGACTGTCTTACCTAAAGGATTCATTCTCTTGTGTGCATACTACATTCCTAATGTACACTATCAGAAGTAAGACTGTTAAGACATTTGTAGTATCTAACTCTTGGTAATTTCTTATTAATAAAAAGAATTAGAGTCTCTAAAATCTACCGTCTCTTGAGTTTATGATTCCCTAAATTGTTAATAGTAGACTTCATTTCAATGTTCAATGCTTTTGTGACTGAATGAGCAGATCACAAACTGATATTGATAATGAAAAAGAGGAGCAACTAAAAATGAAAGAAGAGTAACAGTAACGAAAAAGTGGACAAACAGAGATAGGGAAAAAACTTGCCCTCTTTAAAGAGTCAGCAGGATCATAGATAGAGCCTCCCAAGGCATCACTAGAATCAGAAGTTTGCCTAAGTACAATAGGTGTGGGAGTAGCTGGACTCAAGAAACTATTGAGTAAATCAAAATCGGCATCTCTAAGAGTTGACGAGGTTCGACTACATATGATGACATGCTCAATCTATAGATATGCTGAATCCACATGAATGAGGAGGAAAACCGAATAGAGAAGCCGACGATTTGCATTATGAGAGTGAGCTTAACTGAAAAGATATACAAAGCCGGCCCAATAAAAAATCTCAACCAAAACCAGAACAAAACACAAACTCTCCAAACGTAGAACAAGGTGAGAAATCGCTTACCCTAGCCCGTAGTTTGAAGGCAGCGAAAAGATGGGAACAATATTCCCTAAAACTCGTAAGTAGTCGGAGATAGTTGTCATTCTATGCCCTACCGACCCAAGCGTCGAAGACAAGTGGCGGGGCGAGTAGACGACGATAATAATATCGGGCTTGTCAAGCTCCTTTAGCGGCGGTGAAGGAGGAAGAACACTTGAACCTCATCCCCGAATCTGAAACGTCGACCCCGAATGTCATCCCCTCCCTCTCTGAGTCCCCTCCCTGACCACCCACATCCCCAAATTGAAGAACCCTAATTGAATCGAGCCCAATCGAGAGAGAGAGTGAGGAGAAGAACTGAACTGTACAATTCGAACTCCACCCCAAAATTGAAGAATCCTAATCGACTTGAGCCCTAATCAAGTGAGTAATAGAGGCTTAGACTCGATTGAGAAGAAATCCTTTAGTTTTTGAGAAATCGAGTAGGAGGGGAGAGATTTTGAGAGAGAGGCAGCGATAATGTGTTGGTTTCTTTTTCTAAGTGTTTCTTTTAGGGTTATGAATCAATTGTCAAAGTGGCTTTTGATCGGGTGTTAAGTCCATTTTACAAATCAGACAACACCAATAGCAAATTTTATTGTCTCAGAAAAGGGAAGGAGAGGGGCAAAGGGCATCTCTAAATTGAAAGAGCAGGAGATTTCCCTCTATTTTTGACTCTTACAAGTCACTCTTCAAAATAACTTTAATTTTTACTCACACAACACATAAAAGCAATAAGAGTTGTCTAGTCCTTTGTTGCCTAGTTTACAACTGATGCATTTTCTGGCAGGCAAAATTCCTGTTAATTTTCACTCTTCAAAATAACCCTAGTTTTCACTCACACAACGCTGAAAAGCACTGAGGGTTGTATAAATATGAGAAGCTTGTGGTCGACCATAAATTGACCATCCTAATTACACAAAACAACGCCAAACTCCAATATCATTACTCAATTTTTTGATTTCGTCGACACTCATACTCTCATAGTGATATTGTGTATGAACTCATGTAAAAATTTGATGACAATTATATCTCGATGGTATGGCTGCCCATAGTGAAACATAAGTGTAACTAGAGTTGACCGTGTCGATCGGTACCCATATAATATCAAAAAATGATGAGGTTTCTATTAAAATCATGCTTTAATATCATGAACATGTTTATACGGTTTGATTTTCAAAATTTCATTTCCTTAATTGTGTCTTTGTAGAGAAACATACGTTTATATAAGATGTACTACACATGTTATGCCACATTATGTGTAACATAGTAAACATGTTATGCCTTATATGTAGGTTGATTGTGATTTAGATTCTAGGATTAAGATCATGAAAATCTGACCGTTAGATATGATTATAATAGTGAAGTATAGCAGTGAAACAAAATTCACAAATTTTCGGTAACGTTTGGGTATCGATCGACTCGGTCAACCATAAATTCAACGTTTTTGCTTTTTCATCACACATCAGTACTAAAGACTACTGTTGTGAGACTACGATATGAAATTTGGCTTAAAGATTAGGGTATTCTAGGGGTTAGGGGTTATGTCACTCATCCCCCTATACTTTTTTACTTTTACAAGTCACTCTTCAAAATAACCCTAATTTTCACTTACACAACGCAGAAAAGCATTAAAAGTTGTCTAAATATGAGAGGTTTGTGGTCAACTATAAATCGACCATTCTATTTACACGAAAACACGCCGAACTGCAATATCATTACTCAAATTTTTTATTTTGTCAACACTCATACACTCATGTAAAAAGTTGATGACAATTGCATTCTGATGATTTGGCTCCCCATAGTGAAATGTAAGTGTAATTAGGGTTGACCGTGTTGATCGACACTCATATAATACCGAAAATTGATGAGGTTTCTTCCACAAGCATGCTTCAATATCGTGGACATGTTCATACGGTTCGATTTTTAAAATTTCATTTCATCAATCATGTCTCTCTAGAGAAACATATGTTTATATAAGATGTACTACACATGTTATAGCACATTATGTGCACCATAGTAAACATGTTACACCTCACTAGTAGGTTGATTGTGATTCAGATGTCTAAACTTAAGATCATGGAAATCCGACCGTTAGATATAATCATGATAGTGAAGTACTGCAGTGTAACAAAATTCACAAATTTTCGGTAACGTTTGGGTATCGATCGACTCGGTCAACCATAAATTCAACGTTTTTGCCTTTTCATCACACATCATAGAAGACAACCGTTGTGGAATTATGGTAGAAAACTTGGGGTTAGATATTAGGGTATTTTAGGGGTTAGGGGTTACGATACACACAACGTGATATCAAAAATTTGTGTGATATATTTCAAAATTATACCCTCACACAACATTTCTTAGTTGATTGTTGTGGGATGAAGAACTTGAAGTAGTATTGATAAATGTAAGAGAGTGGCCTCATGACACGAAAATATATTACAACCAAAATTGAAAAGTCGTTGTGTGACTGCTGAAAATACTATACTTTCACACAACAGGATTAAGTGTTCTGTTGTTACATCAAAACCACCAAGATATCTTTCACAAAAAATTTAGGTTTTGAGAGGATGTAAGAGCCAATTTGAAAACGAGAAGACATGAGAGATATATCGTACAACAAATATATAAAAAGTATTGTGTGATAGTTTAAATTCTATACATTCGCACAACATTTATTTGTTTCACTGTTGTGTAATGAAACCCAGTTATAAGTCAAACTAGAGTGGGGTTAGAAGCAAAATGAGCTTCATTTTTATCTTCATTCACACAACAAAATATTGTCCAAAGTGTTGTACTTGTTTAAGGAAAAAAAATCTGGAATGATTTCAGACTATCCACACAACAGCTGACAATTTAAGAATGTTGTACGAAGCATTTTTGAAATTTGTACAACACTGTTATTCTGCACCGTTATGTGAAAAATGTCGTTTGTTGCACTTATTGGAGTAGCGATTCTCTTACTAGATCTCTTTGTCTCTACTGTTTATACTTCATCAAAACATTAATAACAGGAGACATATTTTATTTTGTTTATTGAAAACAAGAGAGATATTTGGGCAGTGATTTTGGTTGGTTGTGTAATTGGTAAACTCACACATAATTGATTAAATAAAGATGTTTTAATCTTTGGATCATGTATTTGAAAAAATATGAATGCTAGTTATTTTGCATAAATGCATAGATCAATGATGATGCTACAATGACTAATGTTGTGCAGATGTGGCTTAACCATATTCTTAACTGATTAAAAGCATCTTTAGCAATGCCAGTTATTTTGTAGTCAAATTTTGGGCAAAATAATTAAAAAGATATTTTGGCTAGCCACTTTAGAAATTCCTTCTACACCAGTACTGTCTATTTGAACTAAAGTTTGTGTAGTCGGTTGTGCATAAAACAACCTCCCAAGCCCGTAACCCAGCAGACATTCCACCACAACCGAGACTGCCCTAAGGTTCCACCCATAAGCAGGTGGGCCGGGCTCAACCTCGGTGGTAACGCTGGGCTTGGAACGACTGCAGAAGGCATAAGGGAAATCTATATTTGGAACAACAACAAAGGTAAATGTCCTACATCGATTTCCAAGCAAAATGAACCCCACTGGGCCATAAAAATGATCCAGCCACCAACTTGTCAGGTATCATTAACTACCCTAGTAATTACATTCAACCAACAGATACTGACTTAACCATCAGAGGAGGAAAGACTGGAAGCCCCCTGTCATCCTTTTGTTTACAGGTCAACGGGAGGAAAACTAGTCACCTAGCAGACACTCCTTCAGCTTCTGCAACCCTATCTAGGATTGTACAGAAACATTTGGCGTCATATGTGGAACCATTACAAAAAGCCAACGTGACTCGATGACTGGGTTAAGCAAGCAGCAAGAGCATGATGTGGGACCAAAAGAACAAAGGGAAGTGATATTCGGAAGGACCCCGGAAACAGCAGGGGGAAGTTCGCGAATCACTAGGAGAGCTATCTGGGAGAAAACGCTAGAGGGAGTGGCGCGAGATCTCAATCCCCAATAGGTAGCCAAGATGTTGGAGGGGATGAGGGCCCAAATAACTCGGCTGGAGGAACAAAGAGTCAAGGATCAGGAAAAAGCCTCCGGGAGGGAGCGCAGGTTAGAAAAGGATAAGGCCACGCTCATGAGCACGTTAGCCCGAGGGATCGAGCACCGGGAGGCATTGGATCAGGCGACCACGTCACAGCAGACAGGCGCTCCGACGGGAATAGACCGTAGGACAGTGCATTTAGGGATGAATCTGTTCCCGGAGGAAATGCGGGATGAGGGACCGCCGCCCTTGCCTAAGCCAATCTCGGAAATCCAAGCCAGAAGATTGGGAGAGATGGAAGAAACTCTAAGAGCTATCCAGGATAGCGTGGCGAGTTTAGCAGAAAAAATCTCGGACGTCGAGAGAAGAGGGTCACGTAATCCAACCCGCGCAAGTTTCGAAGAAAGGGAGGACCGTTCACAAGAGCAACCATCCAGTCCGTCCGATCGAACAGCCAAACCGCTGAAACTCAACTATAATGGAGATCGTGATCCTCATCTTTTCCTTGATAGTTTCAAATCTCACACAAACGCTAAAGGATATTTGGATGTGATATGCTGTAACATGTTCGAAGAAACCTTAGCAGGGGAAGCACTTAGTTGGTTCTACGAGCTCCCATCGAATTCGATTGATTGCTTCCTGCAGCTAGCTGATAGGTTTATCAATAGGTTTATCCTACCGACGGACGGGCAAAACACCGCCCAACCGTTTAAAGTAAAGCAAGATAGGGGAGATGAGTTGAAAGCTTTCGTGAACCGCTGGCAAGGAGCCACAGCCAGAGTTAGGAACTTTGACAAAAAGGTTATAGAGGAGGCGTTCATTCAAGGATTGCCTCTCGGGTTTTTGTATGCAGTAAAAATCAAAAATCCGCAAGGCTACGACAAGCTTATGGAAATGGCGATCAGGCACGCACAAGCAGACCGAGATACTTATGGGGGGACCACAACCAGGAAAAGGAAGGTCGAAGGGAGAGAAGGAGGGTCGCCGGTGCAAGTGGTCCAAGAGGTTAGAGCCTAGAAGGGAGAGCAAGAGCCGAACTCGTACTCATCTGGAAAGAGGCACAAGGAAAGGAGCGGTAGGAAGGCAGGGAAGCAGTATAACACGCATGGGAAGGCAAATGGCCTCTACTAAGATACCAGGTACGAGAGGGCAGCGCCGACAGGCAAAGAACAATTCTCAGTGCTCAACGCCACTTACGAAGCGATATGGAATGAGAATAAGTCTGTCATCCTACCTCCCTCGGTCAGGAAATTCCCCTTCTCTCGGCTCGCTAAGGAAGACACAAGAAAATTTTGTGGGTACCATGGGGAGGCAAGTCACCGCATAAATAACTGCATAGAACTGAAGAGAGTGGTAGAGGGCCGAGTGAAAGAAGGAAAATTGCAGCAGTATGTGCCCGGGCAAAGGCACGTAGGGGCGATCGAAGTGTATGGGACGATCAACAACATCCATGGCGGGTCCCGTATAGATAATAGGAGCAACAAGGCTGAAAAGCAGTGTAGCAATAATCCGCAAGTGACCATCGGTTGAAAATCCGTTACCTTCCTAGAAGAGGAAGAGGAGGGGATAAGACCGCACGAGGACCCGTTCCTGATAACACTGCAACTCGATCACTATATCACGAAGAAGATCTTGGTTGACACGGGAGCTTCAGTCAACATGTTATTCAGGAGTGCCTGAAAAAGATTGCACCGAGGAAGTAACAAGTTGATGCAAGACCATGAGCCGTTAATCAGTTTCTCGGGCGATGTCGTTCAACCTTTCAGATCAGATAGCTTTGGAGTAAGCATGGATAGCCGAGAGGGAGTCGCCCGGGCGACAGTGGAATTCATTGTGGTGGATTGTGAGTCATCCTACAACGGGATCCTAGGAAGGTCCGCCTTATGGAAGCTAAAGTCGTTTGTTGCCGGCCACATGTTAATGATGAAGGTCCCAACCCCAACGGGAATCATTACAATTCGGGAGAATCAGGGCGCAGCAAAGAGCTGTTATGCTATAGACAACGGGAGGAAAATGTCGGAGGTTTTGTTGGCGAGCCAGGCCGCAATGTCCCCCTCGGACCCTTATGTGGATCCATAGATGATACCGACTCGAACGAGGAGCGTCCGGATTAGCAGAAGAAACATAAGTGGTATCAGTCTCAGATGAGTTTCCGGATCGGCAAGTGACCATAGGGACGGGGCAGGCACCTGGCGTACGAGCGGCTTTAGTAGAATTAGTGAAGAAAAACAGTGGGGCGTTCGCTTGGACGTACAAGGATATGCCTCGGATATCGAGTGGCATCGTGACACACAAGCTAGGGATCAAGAAGGGATTTCTTCCTGTGTGGCAAAAGCGAAGGACGTTTAAGCCAAAGAAGTATGAAGCAATGAGGGGGAAAGTGCAAAAATTGATGGACATCAGGTTTATAAGGGAGGTTAGATACCCCCAGTGGCTGGCCAATGTGGTCATGGTTCCAAAGAAGTCAACATGACAATGGAGGATGTGCGTGGATTATTCAAATCTCAACAGAGCATGCTTGAAAGACAGCTTCCCTGTGAGACCCCGTAAAATTATGTCTATGTACTTGAAGTCCCGATAAATTTTAGTAAATGATTGTTGTCATGGACATACAATGTTTGATTCTATTTGGGCTTCAGGGGTTTTATTTTCGAATTGGGCCTATAGAGGATAATATTGTAATTTTACAGGTGAGGCTACATATTGAATGACCAGCTCCTCCTGTGCCCTATTCTAATCGAGAACTCTCTTGAATTCTCTCATCTTGGCTATACCTCAAGTCAAATTATTTCATGGTTATCTTCAAGTCGACAAGGCAGTGAGTTAGTCCGGGTTTGACGAATCTTTAGCTCAAGGCTACGACAGAACTGAGTTTGGGTCGTTCGGCTATGTACCATCGACACCGATTCGAGTTGTAGGAAGCCACAGGCATGAACGTTATTCTTCTTCTCTTGGCGTTTTGAGGTGAAGTCCCAAGAACCCATAGATTTGAGATTTCAGATTTTAACACAGATTGGGTTTTGATTATTTTTTTTGATGGTTTGGTTGCCGGTGATGACAAACTGAAGTTGAATTAGGTTCCAAGAAACAAAGCAGGAAGACCATGAAGAATAATTAAGCTGTGAAGGGAAGAGGTGATGAAACTGAAAATCACAAGTAAGATTCTGCCACTGATTTGAATCTGGGTTCTATGTGATGATGCGAACTAAGATTTATTGGGTGATGAGTTTTGGAGTTGAGAAGCAAGCTAATGACTCCTGAACATGTCAAATAATGCAGAAGTTGGAAATTGATGGGTGAATGGAAATTTAGAGAGACCATAAAGATGGTAAGACCGTATCTTTGATTGGATTTGGTTCCATAAGCAATTGATCAATTATTAATTACTTTGTTTCTAATGAGAACAGAAGAAGAAGAAGGGTTCAAGTCCTCCATCTAGGACAAGACTATATGCTTGGACGTAATGGACATCCTCTTGAAAATTAAGGTGGGAGTTTGGGTAAACAAGGGAACTCTTGTTTCATGTTCTTCCAAGTATAAAATTTTGTTTATATTAGATTATGATGGCATTGATGGTTTGTATGCCTATTCAATGAAAACAGAGTATATGAGGTCCAGTTGCTTTGATCCAACAACGCATCAAAAGGAAAAAGTATACAGTAAAGAAATTACAAGGTGAGTGGGTGATCACTTTGGATAGGTGTTATTGGACTTAATTGAATTTAGCATGGGCATACTTATGTGAAAGTATTATAGAGCTACTGTAAGTATGCGTTGATCACTTGTTATGAACGATATGGTTTTGATCCTATGGTAATATGCTGCATTATATGTCCAGGAATGACAAAGTTGGAAACTAGCTATTTTGAAGAGTATAATTGATATATTATTGGTCTCTGGAAATTGTTGCTACTGGATGTACCTAATAATTCTATCATCTAGCTTAAAGGCATATCGGTTTGGTTTAAATCACGATAGGGATAGAAAGCATAAGCTGCTGGACATGTTTTGAAATATTGATAACCATGTGTTTCTTGAATGGAACACTTGTTATATAGTTTCAGCATGTTCATTGAAATACTATCTACGGAAGTGGAGAATCAGATTACATGACAACAATTCATGGCAGTAGGAATGATTAAAGCATTTGAATAAGAAATCAATTAGGGTCAGATGCTCATGTATGCTAGAGACAAAGATTGATTTAATTATGAGCCATTATTAATTCGCTAATTATACATTGAGCTAAGCTCGGTCCTTATAGCTAGTTATAGTTGGCGATCATCTTATATGATAATGATGAATACAAAGTGTTGTTGTGATCTTGATAAGTTTTAAAAGAGTTTCTTAATTGAGGGTTAAGGAACTAATATTTGGATTTGTTGGACAGAGCTCCAGTTACCTGAGTTTTCGAGTATGGTGGTGTTTGTCAAGTGTTGTGGAGTAAAGATTTACACTCCAGGAAATACCAGGTAGGGGATTCTAGACTCATCTTGGCTAGTGGTTTTCGTATATTATATATAAAAAGTGATTGCATGGCTGTGATTGATTTATTATGAAGATTTGATATTTTATTGCCATGCTTGTTTTCAATCGTTTTTGATATTGTGTGATGACCTGAGAGTGAGCGGGGCATAGCGACTTCCTTGGGTTTCGATCCCCTAAACCTCCGGAGGGGCTGTACGGACTGGAGGACGTCTAACATGCTTTAAGGTGTGGTGTCGCTCCTAGGTGGTATGGCGTAAATGGATACTCTCGCTACACCTTGCTGGTATGGACGATATTAATTGTGGTAAGGTTGTAGTTGGCATAGAGAGACCGTCATCAGGTTTGTGTATCTGGGCCCGCAGATATTTTTCGAAATGAAACTTATACTCTATGATTTGATCATCATTTATATTTATATTTGTTTTCACATAATGGCCAATAAATTAAATTGTTTTCAAACCTAGTTGGTTGAGTCTTATTGAGCAGCGATGACGAAAGCTCACCCCTACAACAGTTTTGGATGCAGGTTCTGTGCACAAGAACGAGATTGAGCTGGGTGTGCATATTTGGTTAAAGTTAAATGTCTTTTGAATTTGTTATCGTACTTAAGGTTTCCATCTTGTATCATGATTACTTAATACATTTCTTTGTGTTTTATTTGGAAACCCTGTTTGAAGTTGTTAGTCTGTCAGCTACTTTATTTGATTTTCTTGTCATTGTTATTCGTACTATCAAGGAGCTATATTTTAGTTAATCTGGGAAATGTTGTATTGAGTTGTTATTTCATATTAGTAATGTTTGTGCTCTATAGCTTGATTTCAAGGAAGGTTAAATTGACTTCTTATTGGGTTTTACACCTCAATTTATTTAACGCTTCCGACTTTAACTTTGATTTTCAATTTATAAAAGTTTTAGTTAGCTTAATTAAAATGCCTTGCGGGTTCTTAGGGCTTGAGTGATGGGCCTTAGCTTAGGTTCTAAGAGAACGCGGCACTGTAATGTGCTGGTTGAAGAGGTGCAAATCGGGGTGTTACATTCCCGCTCCCACAAATAGATCAATTAGTGGACTCCACGTTCGGGTTCGAATTGTTGAGCTTCATGGACGCCTACTCGGGCTATAACTAAATAAAGATGGATTCGGGGGATGAGGAGCACACAACTTTCATGACGGACACGGGACTATATTGTTACAAGGTCATGGCTTTTGGATTGAAGAATGCGGGAGTCACCTACCAGCGGCTGATGAATGTCATGTTTGCCAAGTACCTCGAGAAAATAATGGAGGTATATGTCGATGACATGCTGGTCAAGAGTCTAACGGCCAAGGAGCATGTGGGGCATCTGGAGAAAGTCTTTGAGGTGATATTGAGGTACGAGATGAGATTGAACCCTCAGAAATGCATATTCGGGGTGGTCAAAGGGAAATTCCTGGGTCATATAATCAGCAGAAGGGGAATAGAAGCCAACCTGGAGAAGATCCAAGCCATCTTGGATATGGAAAGACCCAAGGAAAGAAATGAAGTGCAGTCGTTGGCCGGGAAGATTGTCGCCCTGGCTAGGTTCGTATCACGACTCACGGATAAGTGTGCCCCCTTCTTTCGGCTGTTGAGAGACCAACGATATAAGGAGATAGTATGGGGGACTCGAGCAAGAAGAGGCTTTCAAACTGATAAAGGCATACCTCACATCCGCACCGGTTTTGTCACATCCCGACCCGTAAAATTTTATCTTATTTACTAGCTTGATTATAATAAGAATTTTTACCGTCTTTGATATTGAGTTATAGTTTAATTGGTCCCTAGAGGGGTTTTGAGGGACGATTATTTCGGAGAGTTATTCTTAGGAGAAAAAAAAATGTAACGACGGTAAAAATGGTAAATTTTAGCTAGTAAAAGGTAATTTTTATTAGAGTATTATTTTTTTGGAGTGTTAAATTTTAGATTTGGGTTGTATAAACAAGAGTTGGGCCGGATGAGTGAGGCCCAAAACTATTTTCTCTCTCTCTCTCTCTCCCGATTTTTCCTCCCGAGCCTCCCGCTGCCCGGACTTCCTGCCGCCGTCCACCGCCAAACCGGCCACCGTTCGCTGCCAAACCGGGCGGCGACTGCCGCGGTGGCTCCTTCGCCGGAACTCCCTCCTCCGGCCACCAATCCGGGCAAGCTTGGTACGGTTTTGTAGCTCTCCTCCCGTGCAACAACCCCTCCAAAAGACTCACTCCCTCTTGAGTTCGGTAAGGAGAAATTCGAAGTTGAAATTCTAGGGCTTTTAGGATGTTTTCGTTCGATTGACCTAGTTAGGCTTGAAATTGGACTTAGTGATATGAAAGTTGTTTGGGATGTTGAGAGGAAGATACTGTTAAAATTTGGTAGAATTTGGACGTCGCCGGAATCGGCCTCCGGCCGCCGCCGCCGCCGTTGCCGTTTTGGGGTTTTGTATAATTTTAATTGTGTAATAATTAGAGGAATTTAATGGAGTGAATTGTGGAATTTTCGGACGAGTTTTGAATAGGTTTGTGAATTTCCGAAGTTTGGTATTTTGGCGGTTAAATAATATAAAATCCGACCGTAGGATTTAAATCAATTTCTGGAAAAGGTTGTATTTACGACTGCCGAGTATGATATAAAAGTTTAGATCGTTTCGATTTAAGAATATCGAAGTTAGGCAATGATGAGCGTATTTATGGCTCTCGATTAACTTTGCCTATTTTTTCAAATACTGGAATTTAGTTGGTAAATTAATTATATATTTGGAACAGGACGTGAGGAGGCCCGTGCAGAAGAAGCCTCGGAGCGTCATCAGGCTTAGGCCTAATTTGTGAGTGGACCTTTGTTTTAAATAAAAAGCATGCGATGAATGATTTTATTAATCATTTAGTTTTTTGATGAGATTTATTGATTTCTCGCCTATTTGACAATTTTTCCTCCTTTGAAGAGATCCCGAAAATGAGATTTTCGGTGGATATATATGTTTTGGATTTATGAGAATAGTATATATATAAAGGCTAGCTAGCTATACATGCTTTTTGATATGACATATTTGCACACGCATCAATTAACCCTGTTAACAAATCAATCATAGTATAAAGCAAGCAGGGATCGTTCTAAACCGGGGATCCAACTACAGGGTAGATCCACCTAACCTAATATAAATGTCGAAATATGCATATAGGGTTTAAGGGTTTGATGATTTCGGAATAGACATTGGAAATAAATCCTAAATTACCTCTATACGTATTTACATGTGATCAACCAACAATCATGCAAACACAACCAAACAACCATGCAAGAACAAAAAAGACAATCTCTAATCTCATTTAAGTCCACACCGTGAGCAAATACACAACCTAAATTCGATATGCACATAAGTTTCTACGTGGTTCCTATGACATAGACATACTTTGAATTAGACTACGGGTTTCATTAACATCGTGACACAAACAAGCTCGGCTATGTGCTCTACTTATAGGTCACACACATAAACTAATCATGCAATTACGTATCACATAAAGAATCGATGTGTTTAAGCACAAGTCCAAATCAAACATAGGTAGAAAATCGGTGAAATAACAAAGACAATGCAACTTATCAACTACTTGTATCAAAGTCGAACCTTGGATGATTAACAAATGTAACATCAACTACTTGTATCAATTACACATGAAAATAGAAGAAAACACCGAATATCTTAAAGTAGATGGACATAAAACTCACGGCATAAAACCTAAAATCATCGATCATAAATCGTAAACTTCAATTCAATACATGGCTCAAAAGTACTTCTATCTCATAGACAAGAATCGAAACATACTTAAGCAAAAACCTAAAACAAACATCAACAAGAACAAACACATTCTAATCCGAAAGTAAAAGATGGAACATACTCTCAAAATATCTCTACTTGTTCTATTCTTCGAGTGAGCGGAACCCTAGCCTACTTGCTTCGGATCAAGAATGATGGTGAGTTCGGATTATGGTGTTTGGAGAATGATGAAGTTTCGGCAAAGCTTTGGCGTAATTTTGCACGGGTTGATGATGATCTTTTGTACTTGAAGTCGTGCTTTATATAGAGGAAAAAACCCTAGAGAAGCCGGCCACAAAGTTGAAACCAAGTTGGTTTAGGTTTCCTAGTTCTTCTCAATTTCGGCAGAATGACCTCCGTCTGATGATTATGCTATAACTCTCTCTAGAAAATATATATTGAGGTGATTCCAACTGATTTGGAAACTAGACTCCCGTAGCTCTCTATCCATATCTAGTACGTTTTCTGATTCATTGTGAGCTGCCCTGGAGAGTCCGTTGAAATTGAGAGACGTGCACAGGAATTTTCCCGATTCAATCAGGATTTCAAAACTTGGATATTCCTTGATATTCTGCCGAATTTAGATCTTCTTCTCTATATTGGACTTTGTTTGGACCTCTCCTTCATGGACTAGGCTTCCTGGATCAGCTGCTTTGCTTCCCTAGGTCCATCAGGAACACTTCTCTCGGCAGTCTTCTATATGTCACCTAAGTATCAGAGAAGGTAAATCAATTTGTGACAATTTTCTACATCATTCCTTTATGTTTAACACGTTTTATACACAACTCTACCAAAAACTTTCGACTCTACATTATGACTCTATTTTACGACAATAAGAGATAATGAAAGTACAAATGGAGGTAATAACACATTAAGAATGTCGCATTTTATGTTCCTATCAACAACCCTACACTTAACCTTTGCTAGTCCCTTAGCAAACTACTAAAACAAAAAGAACATAACTAATCTCGAAAATATTACAATGACTCAATCTAATGCCTTCAATGAAATTGTCTCAGAGACCTTCAAAATTATAGCATCAAGAATAGCACAAGAATCGAAATTGAAAGATGAATTCAATGGTTAATAAACATGAGATTCCGATGTAACAAGTAAGACATGGCAGAAACAAAGGTGAAATTAAGCTCGACATGTTCCAAACAAGTTCAAATTCAACTCATAAAGGATATGCACTCCGGATCTTTTCTCTCAAGAACATGGCATATGCTTAGAGACTTTTCACACACAAGAGTTATAAAGAACATAGTGAATTCAAAAACCTCATGAAAGATACCAATCATATGCACAAATGAACCACAACCATATGCTTACTCATGAAACAAACTCCACAGATCAAAGGCTACTATCTTAAGAATCATGCGGATCTTTAGAAAATAGGTTGGTTAGGCTCGCGGCATGGAAAAATTTTCAAAGTAAAGGAATCACAAAGGTCATCCTCAAGACTTAGCAGAGCAAGAACATCCACCTTATGTCACCAAACACCATCAAGGGCCAAATATCATCATGTTGGACCCATCATTCACTTTAAACATTGTGAAAACGAACAAAGGCTAAAAGTATAACATATTGAGCCTTCAACAAACAAATCACAACTCCAAATTCACAAAAACTACATCTAGGCCGAGACATCTTCATCAAAATTAATTCGAAATTTTTTTTTTTCTCGGATCATGCTTTTTTTTTTTACGAGAGTATTTTTTTTCCTTTTCTCATGTGTATCTCGACAACAAACTCCTTAGAACAACCCCACACTTGTATTGAATCATCACCTCAAATCACCACCAAAAAGATAGCTCTGCCAAGCTCGAGACAAGGTAGAGGAATTCTATACTAGGCAAGGGATAATTTAGGTGAACAAGAAAGGCATAACGTAGGCTCTAGGGGGTTCAGACTAAGGGGTCCCAAACATGGCTCAAAATAGGGATATATGGCTATTTAGATAAAGTGGTGACAGTCCTAAGAAAGATCCACAATCATATTCAAAATCAAAGTAAGTTATGATAAAAGTTTTGAAAGTTTCACAAGTAAGTTCTAGCAATCTCTAGTTCATTCAATATCTATGGCATATGAATCGATCAAGTAATGTATAATGAGGTCATATATATCAAAGAATAGATAGAGTAAACACTCCAAAGAATAGGCACATATATGTGGCTCGAAAATCTCACAAAGGTAACATGAAATCAAACAAGTAAGGAACATGCTCATTCTGTACCTAAGTTTCAATGGTCCTCATCTACTACAAGTTCGTACAATTTCAACATATCTATTAACCATCAAATAACATATAAGCTCAAATATTCGAAATTATGCTCATCTCAATAACTAATCAATCAAAGATCATATATTCATCCTAGACACGTTAGAAGGCACCTAAGACTCAACAAAATAAAAACAAAACACAAAATAAGAAACAAAGTTGAAAAGTTCATCTAAAATCGAAAAATTCAAAGTTAATCCTAAAAATTAAAAACAACTCAAATCATATCAAAGCATAGGAAATCAACGAGTAATGACAACCACCTCACACTTAAAATCAACATTGTCCTCAATGTAAGAAAACTAAGAGCAATCTGAAAAGAAAAGAGAGGAAGAAAGAATTTGCAAACTCTCGTTGATGGCTCCTTCTATGGGTTGCCTCCCATGCAGCGCTTATGTCACATCCAGGACCATCCGCCGTAACACGATATTGTCCGCTTTGGGCCCACCGGCCCTCACGGTTTTGTTTCCGGCAGCTCAGGAGCAGCTTCCCAGTAGGTCACCCATCCATCCTGGGATTGCTCTAGCATCAACATGCTTAACCTCGGAGTACCCATCCCCTCCGAAGCCGCTAAGCCACCAAAAGCCCTCGTGTTAGATTAGAGGTGGGCATGTACATATACAGCACATAACCCCTCTCTGTTTGGCCGATGTGGGATATTACAGCTTAAGTGTTTATAGTCCTTTAGCCTAGACTATCTTCTCCTCATTCTCATGCCGTAGCATCTAGGAGAGGGACTTCCTCCACCGTGTGGTTCACCATGTTCTCCATTAGCTTTAATCGATGACCATTAACCTGAAATTCAGCTCCTTTGACCATGCTTCTAATTATGACTGCACCAGAAGGAAAGACATTAGTGATAACAAAAGGTCCTATCCACCTAGAACGTAGCTTGCTTGGAAACAACCTAAGTTAGAATTAAATAAGAGAACTTTCTGGCCAATAACAAAGTCTTTCTGGCCAATAACAAAGTCTTTCTTTCGAATCATCCTGTCGTGGAATGCCTTGGTTTTCTCTTTATAGATCATGGCAGAATCATAAGCCTCATTCCAGATTTCTTCAACTTCACACAACTGCAACTTCCTGTGTAATCCGGCCTCATCAATATCCATATTAAAAGCCTGAACCGCCCACCAAGCCCGATGTTCCAACTCCACAGGCAAGTGACAAGCCTTGCCGTACACCATACGAAACGGTGACATCCCCAAGGGATTTTTGAATGCAGTTCGATATGCCCATAGTGCATCATCAAGTCGTTGGCTCCAATCCTTGCGTGACGGCTTCACACTCTTCTCCAATATCCGCTTGATCTCTTGGTTACTAAGCTCCACTTGCCCACTTGTCTGGGGGTGATAAGGTGTAGCAACCTTATGCTTGATTCCATACTTCTTCATTAGAGCATCAATTATCCGATTGCAAAAGTGGGAACCTCCATCACTTATAACAAATTTCGGCATTCCAAACCTGGAGAAAATATTAGAGCGTAGGAAATCTGCAACAACTCGAGAATCATTAGTCCGGGTGGCTTTTGCTTCCACCCATTTAGAAACATAATCCACACATACGAGAATGTACAAATATCCCTGAGAATTCGAAAAAGACCCCATGAAATCAATACCCCAACAATCAAATATTTCAACATGTATAATAGGTTGCATAGGCATCTCATCCCTAGGTCCTAAATTCCCTGTCCTTTGACATCTATCACATGAAGCATAATACATGTAGGCATCTCGAAAAATAGTAGGCCAAAAGAATCCACATTCTAAAACTTTCAAAGCAGTCCTACGAGAACCAAAGTGACCTCCACAAACTTGATCATGACAAAACTAAGAATAGACCTATGCTCATTCTCCGGAACATACCTCCTAATAACTTGATCAACACAATGCTTCCACAAGTAAGGTTCATCCCACACATAATGTCTAGCTAATGCCTTAAGTCTATTTCTAGCATGGTAGGACATAAAATTCGGAAATTGCTTTGTCACAAGGTAATTCACAATGTCTACATACCAAAGCTCACTTACCTCACTTACCTTGCTTACCTTGAAAAGTTGCTCATCCGGGAAGCACTCTTGGATGGCCACAGGATCCGTGTCACGTACCAATCGGCTAAGGTGGTCGGCAACAACGTTGTCCGACCCCTTCTTGTCTTTGATTTCCAAATCGAACTCTTGGAGAAGCAATATCCACCTTATCAATCTCGGCTTGGCATCCTTTTTCGTCAACAAATACTTCAAAGCTGCATGGTCAGTGTAAACAATAACTTTAGATTGAAGTAAGTAAGAACGAAACTTATCCAAAGCAAAGATCACGGCAAGAAGTTCTTTCTCGGTGGTGGTGTAGTTCTGTTGCGCATCATTGAGAGTCCGAGAGGCATAATATATGGCATACGGCTGCTGTTCTTTTCTCTGTCCGAGCACAGTCCCCACGGCATAGTCTGAGGCGTCACACATCAACTCGAAGGGCAAGGACCAATCTGGTGGCGCCATGATCGGCGCCGATGTCAACATGGTCTTCAACCGCTCAAAAGCCTCCTTGCACTCGGCATCAAAGTGGAAGGGTACATCTTTTTGCAACAAAGAACTCAAGGGCTGAGCTATCTTGGAGAAATCTTTGATAATCGACGATAAAAACCTGCATGTCCAAGAAAGCTTCGAACATCCCTCACACTTGTGGGGATGGGTAAGTGACGCACAAGATCTATCTTAGATTTATCAACTTCAATACCCCTAGAACTAACAATGTGGCCGAGCACTATACCCTGAGTAACCATGAAGTGACATTTTTCCCAATTGAGCACAAGATTAGTTTCCTCACATCTCCTAAGCACAAGTTCTACATTTTCTAAACATGCATCGAAATCTCCACCATAAACAGAAAAATCATCCATAAAGACTTCAATCTTAGAACCTATGAACTCAGAAAATATGTGGTACATGCATCTTTGAAACGTACCTGGAGCATTGCACAAGCCAAAAGGCATGCGGCGGTAGGCAAAAGTGCCAAAGGGACATGTAAACGTTGTCTTCTCTTGATCCTCTTCCGCAACACTTATTTGATTGTAACCACTATAACCGTCAAGAAAACAATAGAAGGAATGACTGGCTAACCTCTCAAGCATTTGATCAATGAATGGCAACGGCATGTGATCCTTCCTTGTTGTTGCATTGAGCCTCTTATAATCGATACACACTCTGTGGCTGGTTACGGTCCTTTGCGGCACAAGCTCGTTTTCATCATTCCTCACCACCGTGATTCCGCTCTTCTTTGGCACAACTTGAACCGGTGAGATCTACCTTGAATCCGAAATTGGGTAGATGACTCCACAATCGAGCAACTTTGTCACCTCATCCTTCACAACTTGCATCATAGGTGGATGAAGACGTCGTTGACCCTCCTTGGTCGGTTTTGCTCCATCTTCAAGTAAAATTCGATGAACACACATTGTAGGACTAATTCCCTTGATGTCGGCTAAGGTCCAACCTTTGGCCGTCTTGTGTCTCTTCAAAACGTCGATCAATCTCTCCGCTTGCTCCTTCTCTAGTTATAATAATATGATAACCGGCAACGTTTCATTCTCTCCCAAATACACATACTTCATATGTTCCGGAAGAACCTTGAGATCTAATTTTGGGGCTTGGATAATGGAAGGAAGAAACTTGTTAGATGGAAAGAGAATTGGACTAGGGGAGGAGTAGCATACCTCGGCAGCCACCTCAAGTGACTGCACAGTCTCAAGCAAGGGCAGAGGCACGGTGTCTTGAGCTAAGGTGATTTTGTTCCCCATGGCATCAAATCCGATTCCTTTTGCCAAGGTGAGTGCCAAGGTGTCTTGAGCTATTGTCTCCACATATTCATCTGCAAGATCATCCACAACATCAATAGAAAAGGAATCTCGAAAAAGTTCAGGAAGTGGATACCTCATCGCATCAAAAACATTGTAACTAATGATGTCTCCGTCTATTTCGAAAGTTAGTTCCCCTGAGTAGACATCAATTTTGGTCCTTGCGGTTCTCATGAATGGCCTTCCCAACAGAATGGGAATTTCTTTATCATCTGCATCCGCCGGTTCCATGTCAATGACATAGAAATCTGCAGGAAATGTTAAACTTGCAACCTGCACTAAAACATCCTCAACATATCCTAGAGGGATCTTGTTGGAGCGGTCAACCAATCTAATGATAATGTCATCCTTTTTCAAATCACCTAGACCTAAGTTCGCATAAAGATAAGAAGGCATAACATTAATTGAAGCACCTAGATCTAACATGAACTTATCAAAACTATGAGTACCAATGGTGCATGGAATCGAAAAACTCCCTGGATACTTGAGCTTAGGTGGTAGTTTCCTTTGAAAAACCGCAGAGATGGTTTCATTCATTACCGCTACACCCTTCTCTCGTGGTAGCCTCTTGTTGGTGCACAACTCTTTCAAGAATTTCGCATACTTTGGATTTTGTTGAATGTACTCAAGCAATGGCATGTTTACTTCCACCTTCTTGAATAACTCAATCATTGCATGATCAGCTTCATCGTGCTTTGATTTAGCAAACCTATTGGGGAAGGGGCACGAGCATGGACATTAGTAGAAACTAAACCATTAGAGCTAGAAGACTTACCTTTCTCAAGCACGGCTTGAGTGGATTTCGGATCAGCAGGGACTGCAAGAGGCTCGGCCTCTTGCACCTTCTTCTTCTCGGCAGGAACTGCCGCACGGTCACTCTCTCTCTTGGACTGGGGCACGGCCTCTTTGTCCAGCTGCTTCTCGGCATAAACCTCTTCAATATCTTCGTCATCTTGCAGCAATATACTCTCGGCCTCACCTTCCTTAGAAGACTCTGACTTCTTCAACAAAGGCTCCTCAAAAACTCGACCACTCCTAGTTGCAACGATCTTGAATTGTCCGGCATTCGGGTTTGGCAAGGTTTGGCCTGGCAACTTACCACTTTCATGGATTTTACCCATGAAATCGATAACCTGTCCCATCTGCTTCTTGAGCTCCGTGATCTCTTTAGAATTAGCCTGTTGACCTGTCACTAAAGCTTGAGTTGCAGATGTTAAATTCTGTTGCCCTTGAGCAAGGGACCTCAAGAGTTCATCATAATTAGGAGTAGAAGAACTAGCATTATTATTCGAACCATGAACATTGGCATTATTAGGCACGAAATTAGAAGAGTTAGGAACAAAACCTTGAGGTACCTGAGGCCTCACAAACAAACCTGAAGGACGAGGTCCTTGACCTTGAGTATTGGCCGGTTGAGCATTGTTTTTATTCCACCGAAAATTCGGATGATCTCTAAGTCCAGGATTGTAAGTGTTCGAATATGGATCATAACGTTGCCTCTGTTGTCCCATAAAGTTCAACTCCTCCTCACGCAAAGCACCATTCGGACATGAATCTGTAGAGTGATCCGAAAGTGAGCAAATTCCACAAGCTTGGTTGCCAAGATTCGAACCATTGAAAGCCTTGACCAAGACATCAAGCGTCCTATCCAACGTGATCATCTGATTCCGAGCTTTAATGTCATAGATACCACCACGGCCTCCTGCCGACTTCCTTGAGTTCTTGGTGCTGAATTGACGATTGTTATCCGCCAAGTCCTCAATCAAGTTATATGCTTGTCGTCCGGTCTTGTTCATGAATGTGCATCCATATGCAGAGTCCACCATACCCTTGTTGGTGTTGTCAAGCCCCTCATAAAAAGCTTGAACTAACTCGTCCAAAGGAATTCCATGATGAGGGCACTTCCTCTGAAGTTCCTGAAACTCTTCCCATGCCTCATAGAGAGTGTCACCATCCTTTTGAGTGAAGTTCTGAATCTCCCTCCTTAGCTTCTTCGTGAGTTACGCAGGGAAGAATTGTTTCAAGAACTTCGAGGTCATCTCATTCCAGTTGGTGATGATTCCTGCAGGCAAAGAATACAACCAACGCTTAGCATCATCTTTAAGAGTAAAAGGAAATAAAAGCAATTTTAGGCCTTCTGGAGTAAGATGATTGATTGATTGCAATCTGCAGATATCGAGAAACTCTCTAAGGTGAACATTAGGGTCCTCCATTGGAGAACCCGAGTACTTAGGCAATTACCCAAGCAACTGAACCGGTATGGAGAAGTTGGCTTCATTAGGCACAGTGAAAGCAATGCATGAAGGTGATTCCAAGGCTGTGGGGATGAAAGCAGATTTAAGTGGTGAGTCGGCCATGTCGATGTCGAACTTGTCTTCCTCACAGTCAATCTTGGATTCGGATGAAGATGAAGATTCAGACTGGATCCGAAAGGGAGAAGGAGGATCTTTCTCTTCAAATTCCAAAGGTCCAACCGTGCTACTTGATGCTTCTTTTTGCTTCTTTCTTTGTTCTTTGCAAGCACGGTCAATCTTCGGATTCAATGGAACAAGAGCTCCTTGTGAAGACGAACGAGTGAGTCGAGGTTGCATGCACGTCTAGCACCTGAAAAACCATTTGGCCAAGATCAAGTTCGAATGCATGAGGATAAAACGAAATCAAAAGTAATAAACTAACTAAGCTAAGAACCAAGGGTTCTTATAAATAAGAGAAAGGAACCAAGGGTTCCAAAAATCAATCAAAGGAAAACAAAACAAAGGAAAACAAAAGAATTTCGAAAATCAAGAGATAAATTTCGAAACAAATTAAATACAAAATCATACATGGCACCAATCTTAAGATTACAAAATCATACAAGCTTATTCTCGAGTTGCTACTAAAACACTTAAATAAATAATGATTCTAGATGGTAAGACATGGTGGACGTGCGGCCTGGATATAGATGTTTTGATCACAAGCTTGAAGCGTTGTTTCTAAAGGTCAATAGCTCAATCCAGAGATAGTGAACATGGTAGGACTCGTTTAGTGAGCAATGAGAACTCCATCACCGAGATGTATGTCTTCAAGGCTCTTGAGATCCAATTTTTGGTCCCATGCACCAGAGTAATAGAAGGAGCGTACCAATGTACTCAGCTAGCAACAAACTTATGAGCCAAACATGACTCCAAGTGTTAATAAAAGCTGCCCACAACCTCATGCAAACCCGAGAGTAAATAAGAAGGGTTAAGGCTATAATTAACAAAAGGGATCCTACCTATTCCTGTGCATTACAACCTATAACATTATTCATACAAGTATTAAAGTAGAAAAAAAAAATAAAACACAATTACATCATATACACATTCGTGGTTTTAACTTTACAAATATAAACATATAGACATATATACAATGCAAATTTCGACAATTAAAAAGATCGAGGATCCAGAAGGATCCCCGGCAACGGCGCCATTTGATATATCGTATTTGCACACGCATCAATTAACCATGTCAACAAATCAATCATAGTATAAAGCAAGCAGGGATCCAACTACAGGGTAGATCCACCTAACCTAATATAAATGTCGAAATATGCATATAGGGTTTAAGGGTTTGATGATTTCGGAATAGACATAGGTTACCTCATCGGCCAGAGAAAGCTTCTCCTTCTTCTCGGCTTCCAAGTCTTTCTCCATTCTCTTCTTCTCAGCCCGGAGGTAGCTGATTTGGTTGTTCAAGCTAGCCAAGCGCTCCTTCATCTCATTGGAGTCCTCGCTGGCATCGATAGCATAGACAGCAAATAGAGCCTGCAAGAGAGAAATAATTAAGTACAGTATCCCGGATAGTAAATTGGCATCAGAAAGAGAAGCTTACCTTCATCATTGCCTCCCGGGCGTATTGCCAGTTCTGCTGAGGGGTGTTGGACCCGACCCTGATCGGATCTAGTTTAATCCCCTTTTGGTCGCCGACCACGCTGCGGACGAACCGTTCATTGGCTTACCCGTACTCGTCTAGGATTTGCCGGATGGGGGTCTTTGTTATTTGAGGAACCGTTGGAGCGAGAGCGTTCAAAGAAACTAGGTTCCTAGCCGAAGAACCTGCAGACTTCTGTTTTTTTCAAGGTGGAGAGGCTCCAATCACGCTCAAACCAGTCAAAGTCACAATGTCGTCCCGTTGAGACTTTGACTTCTTGGACGGTTGCTTCTTCTTTTTCTCGCCCAAGTTGACATTGACTACATCGTCGGACCTTGCGGCCGCCTCCGTGTCTGACGGTGGCCTCCCGTACCCTTCGTTGGGAATCTCCAGGAGCACAGCGTTCTTCGAGATGCAGGCGGTAGATTCCGCGACGTTCACTTTGGTGCGGGAGGCCACCTTCCCCACCTCCAAGAGGTCACTCAGCAGGTCTATGTCAGAGTCCATGTCGCGCGGGTGTGAGGGACGGTGTTTACGCTTGGGAACTTTAGCTGAAAATAAAACCAACAGTCAAGATCTTGGAAAACAAAAGAGTAAAAGGCAAAAGAAAAGAGAAAACAGCAAGCGAGAGAAGCTAATTTGGAACCCCACCAGGCATACGGCCGAGTTCACAATGAACCAACACTTTTCACCGCGTCAGGTGGTACGAGCTGCGATCCTCATCCGAGGGCCAGGCAGCAAATATCCGAGCAATATCTCGCTTCTTGGGCTCCGTCAATGAGAAGGATTGATCCCGGATGTACCTAAACCGTTAGGCAAGACGTACATGGGGTAGTTTCTTTGCCATCTACCACCGGCAAGCACGACTTTGAACGCCAGTTGTTATTATAGACGTTGGAAGATCGGTAACGGGAGACAAATAATCCCGAGCGGAAAACGAAACACACCCGCCGTAGTTTTGCTTCTTCGAGTATGATAGGTGGTAGAGGGCCCAAAACTCGTTGATAGTTGGCCACCCCATATCGAACAAGTAGTATAGGCAGCAAAGGGAAAACAATTGGCACCACTGGTTGGGAGGAATCTTCCCGTGAGCTAGCTGAATCATGCCCAGCAGGTACTGCACGCACTAAGGAAGCGGGAGGGAGAAACCGTTCCTGAACATGTTGTCGTGCACAGCAATGAAGCCTTCTCTTGGACAGCACGCCAGCTCGCCTTCATAAATCCCATGGAGGGAAACCGTGGGCGGGATGCCCCAGTCTTCCCGAAATTATTCAATCTCGATCGGTGTCATGCTGCTCTCAGGCTCATCGCACACGGTGCCGTCCTCTAAGATATATTGCCTAGACGAAGAAGAGCCGACGACGCTGGTCATCGGAATGCCGTGAAAAACCCCAACAGACCAATCGACATCACGGGGGGGGATACGACATAGGTTACCTCATCGGGCCTCGACGTAAACGATTCACCTAGGCGGGATGACTGACTTATGTACTCTTTCATACTCTTTCATGTGCTGGCCCCGCTTAGGTTTTAACCACCACAAGTAATACAACGCAGGCAACAAAATGCAAGCAGAGCAAACAAAAGAAACCAGAGGCATAATCGAAAGTGCAACAGAACAAAAGTGCAAACTAGCACAGAAACTTACCAGAATTTCGACATCGCAGCTCCGCCGGAAACTCAGCAAGAGTATAAGACCTCGTAATCGTAGTGAGCGGCGGTGACACAACACGAGGACGCAGAAACAGGCGGCCAAAGCAGAAAAGAGAGAGAAACTAGAGAACAGTGAAGAGAATGAGAAGAGTGAAGGCGAAGAGGGGGGAAGAGTTTATACTGGGAAGTCGCCTCGATCCATGGAAGGGCGCAGTAAAAACCCACTTAACCGAAAACGAGCCACCCCTAGCCGTCCGATCAAACTGCAAGACGGTGCCACATGGCTTAAACCACCGTAGCTTCTTCAAGAAGGAAAGAATGAAGCGACGTACATTAATTGCTTGGCAGTTATCCCCATGAATATAGCAACATCTGACGAACATGCATTTAATACACCTGCCACAGCAACGCACAAACTTCAAAGTGAAAGTCATATCTCGGATGAGTATCACCATGATCGTAACACTAGTGGAAGCCATATCTCGGGTGAGTATCACCGAGATCGTAACACCCAGTGGAAGCCATATCTCAGGTGAGTATCACTGAGATCGTAACACCCAGTGAAAGACATATCTCGGGTGAGTATCACCGAGATCATAACCTCCAGTGAAAGTCATATCTCGGGTGAGTATCATAGAGATCGTAACACCAGGTGAAAGACATATCCTCCCTTTAAAAATAGAGCAAGTGGCTTGATAAACCACGGACGACGTTAACACCCCATTATTCGAGTAGTAACACCGGATATGGAAAGGGCTCGCTACCTTGGTCCATTGAAAATGTAATACCCGTTCAACCCACATCATGAGTCCGAACTTTGGGGCACTATGGGCAGGAGCCCATTTGAAATATACTGGTCTACGGGCTTATTTTAGCAAGTCTTCACTCAAGATGTGTCTTGAGCGGGAACTTGGGGGGGCTTGTAGTCGGTTGTGCATAAAACAACCTCCCAAGCCCGTAAACCAGCAGGCAACCGAGGCTGCCCTAAGGTTCCCGCCCATAAGCAGGGTGGGCCGAGCTCAACCTCGGTGGTAACGCTGGGCTTGGAACGACTGCAGAAGGCATATGAGAGGTCTATATTTGAAACAGCAGCAAAGGTAAATGTCCCACATCGATTTCCAAGCAAAGTGAACCCACGCTAAGCCATAAATACGGCCCAGCCACCAGCTTGTCAGGTATCATTAACTACCCTAGTAATTACATTCAACCAACAGATACTGACTTAACCATTGGAGGAAGAAAGATCGGAAGACCATGGTCATCCTTTTGTTTACAAGTCAACGGGAGGAAAGCTGGTCACTCAGCAGGCACGCCTTCAGCTTCTGCAACCCTATCCAGGATTATACAGAAACAGTTTGATTTATATTATTGATTAAATAAAGGGTAAAATATTGTATAGTCCTTGTGGTTTGAAGTCGATATCTGTTTAGTCCTTATGATTTTATTTTAATCTGAATAGTCCTTAAAGTCATGATTTTTCATCTAAATAGTTCTTATGACCTTTAACTGAGAAAATTGTCGGAAATACTATTTGGATGAAAAATCATGACTTTAAAGACTATTTAGATTAAAATAAAACCATAAGGACTATTTAGATAAAAAATTATGACTTTAAGGACTATTCAGATTAAAATAAAACCATAAGAACTAAACATATGTCGACTTCAAACCACAAAGACTAAACAAATTTCAATTCTTAAATAAAAATGTGATGTTATTAACACACCTTTTTTTGCTATTAACACACCACATCTATGTTTTTATCCATACATTTCAATTTTATTTACAAGTGTGTCACTAACTTGTTTAATGGTTGGCTCTCATCATAGATGTGGTGTGTTAATAGCACCATCTTAAATAAAAAATTAATTTAAATGTTTTTTATTTTTTTTCATTTTTTTTTTATGGAAATAGATGTTACTCCAGGGGGCTTAAAACCTGTATTTTAAATCGACCAATGGGACAAGCGGAAGTTGAACTCTATTACAAGTCCAACGGCTGGTGAACCGGGAGCATATCTCTGATACAACTTGAAGAGCCTACAAAAGCTACAAAAAAATACTAACTCAAAAACTAATGTCCACAAGAGAACTTTATTTTGGCCTAGAAAGCACAACCTACATAACCAATCAAATTACCCCAGCTCAAGGAATCGAGGCCTAAGACCATTTTGGTGTACATTTCCATCAAAAAGGGGGTTAAACTATTCAATGTGGTTGTGTAGGGATCTTCTCCAGCCCCAAAAGAGTCACCAAAGCCCAGAGCAAAGAAACTCACCCAAGTTGGCTTGAGGAGGGAGAGTGGAAAGGCTCACAAAGCCCAAGCCACACCCACTGCTCTCAAGGCATGAATTGGGCCAGTCCTTGCCGGAGTCCCAGCAAAACCATCAGAACTAGTACCGCGCCAGCCTCATTCCGGCGGCCTACCCATCCACGAGCCCATCTCCTCTAACTCGGTGAGCCGCCTCTAAGAAGCAAGATCAAATCCTCCTCCTCCTACACGAAAACTCGACCTCCTCTGCACAAAAGCTGACGGCGGGAGCAAAGAACGTCACCATATATAGCCCGTCTCCACCCCTTCTCGGAACCTGAACCAAAAAATGGATTGCAAACCTTTGCGAGCCTCTACCGCGTGCGTCACTGGGATGACAAACAAGAAGTCCGTCTCTATTTCTTGAAGATCGCGACGCCGAGACGTCCCTAATGGCTAGGAGCGAAGCAGATGCGCCGCGGTTGCCTTACTCTCAAAACCCTGAAGAGGGTTTCGGTCTAATCACTGTAAGATTGTAAAGTTATTAATTTGTTACCAAAATGAATGAAGATTCTTGAATTATAACTTTCAATAAGTTGGAGTGTCACATCCCGACTCTTAAATTTTTACCTTATTTACTAGCTTGGTAGAAATAAGAGTTTTACCGTCTTCGTCAATGAGTTTATAGTTTAAATAGTCCCTAGAGGGGTTTTGAGGGACGATTATTTCAGAGGAAATATTCGTAGGAAGAAATTGTGACGACGGTAAAAATGGTAAATTTTAGCTAGTAAAAGGTAATTTTTCATTAGGGTATTATTTTTGGGGTGCTAAGTTTTGGAGTTGGGTTTATATTTAAGTTGTTGGACCGGGTTGGGAGAGAAGCCCATTTTCTTCCTTCTCTTTTTTCTCCTTTCTCTTCTCTCTCCCTCTTCCCCGAGCTTCTCTCTTCTCGTCTGACTTCCGACCACCGGTCGCCGTCGTCTGGCCGAGCTGGGCTACCGAACCGGTCCCGTTTGGACCGACGTCTCCTCCTCTCTCACCCTAGGCCAGTGAGCGCAGCCACAACGCCGCCGAACGAAGGAAATCCTCCATAGAAGCCGCGGTTGTCCTCTCGCCGGAGCTCCCTCCGCCGGCCGCCATAGCCGACGATTCTTGGCTCTTCTGGAAGCTCTCATCCCGTGCATCAATCCCTCCAAATGTTTCTCTCCCTCTTGAGCTAGGTAAGAAGAAATATGGAGTTGAAATTCTAGGGCTCATTAGATGTTTTTGTTCGATTGGCCTAGTTAGGCTTGGAATTGGGTGTTGTGCTAGTTAAGGAAGTTGTATAGTGAGTTGAGAGGAACTTGTTGTCAAAATTTGGTAGGCATTAGAGATCGCCAGAGTCGGCCTCCGGCCGCCGCTGCCGGCGGAGCAAGCAGTGCCGCCGCCGCTGTTTAGGGGGTTTTCAAGGTTTTAGTTTGGTTATATTAAGGGGAGTTTAATGGTATGAAGTTTAGAATTCTTGGAAGAGTTTTGAATAGGTTTTGGATTTTTGAAAGATTGGTGAATTTGGCGGTTATTGGGGTGGAATCCGACTGTTGGATTTCTTTTATTATTGTTTTAGAATGTTGAAATAAATGAAGTGAGGCTGTGGTTGGAGTTTGGCGTGAATCCGATAAGCTTAACCATAGAAAAGGTAGTGGGTTAGGCGGAAGAGTTTTGGGTTATATATTTAAGTATTATTTTTTTTTTCTGAAATTAGAGTTTGGTCCTAAGCATGGTTTTTGTGCCAGGATTTGAGGAGACCTCACTTGAGTGGCGAATTAGATTTCGTCGGGCTTATGCCTAAAGTTGTGAGTGGACGTTTTTTTTTAAATTAATGCATGTGATGGTCTCATATTTATTGATGGTTGATTTTTTATATTGTTGATTCTTAATTTTTGGAATAATTTCCTTTTACGATTGATTTTATGCGAAGTATTTTCGGATGTGATTATTCATAGTTTATTTGTTAACTTCGCTATTTGAAAAGTTACCGAAAATGAGATTTTTTGGTGGAGCCATACGTTTATAGCTTCTTTTGTAATTGGCAATTTTCATTATTTTGGAGAGTTACTGAAAATGAGATTTTCGGTGGATATGTATGTGGATATTTATGAGGAGAGTATGTATATAAATGTTAGCTAGCCATATGTGTCTGTCCACCTTAATGGTGTAGTATATAACCGCATTATGGTGTGACGTGAGCGTTAGACGCGAGCGTAGTAGCCCAATATGAGTGTCTAATTCATATAGTGGGTATGGGCACATATTTATACACTCGTCCGTCCACCTTAATGGCGTAGTGCATCACCGCATTAAGACGTGACGTGAGCGTAAGACGCAAGCGTAGTAGCCTTGTATAAATTTCTATTTTTCTTATATTTTCATAAGAATTCATACACGGAGTATGGACATGTGTAGATACATACATATATATTTATATTTTAGCCTGAGAGGCTCTATTTTATAAAGTTTTGGAGACTAGCCGGAGCTAGTCATGCATTTTCCAGTTTATGGGTTGAGAGCTTTTGAGCTGTTGTATGTAGCATAATTTCTATGGAAATTAAAATGGGAATGCATATATATTTTTATTGAATTTATTTTTGTCCACTCACTCTAACGTTTACAAATGTTTTCCTCTGGGCCCTTCGTTTTAAAAATGCTCAGTTTGCAGGTTAGCATAGTTGAGGTCGGGCGTACATGGAGAGGAGGCATAGTCAATAGTATAGCTTCCGCTCATTTCTATATTTGTAGTTCCTTTATCCTCTAATAGAGTTGCTCTGAACTTGTGATTGTTGGTTTGAGTTTCTTCTTACTGAAGTTAGCAAATAAATTGGGAGATGTTGTGATTTGGGGAGCACGAAGGCTCTAGGAGTAGAGGGTTATAGATGGATTCTTTTGAAGTGTATGCAGGTATTTCTAGGAAGGGTTGTCCATTTTCAAGGGAGGTTATGCCGAATTTTCGGTAAATTTTCCTTCAAGGTGGTCCCCACAGGATTTACTTCGGGTTTCAGGGTGAAATTCAGGGTGGGTCCTGATATGGAGTATAAAGGAAGTATAACTTTGAATGACATTTTTATTTGATAATACCAATATTTTGATAATAAACTTTATTAATTATGCTTAACTAGAGCATATTGTATTAATTTGACAATCGATGAAATTTATTAGAAACATCATCATCTATCAAGCTGCTTATTAATCATGTCATACATATATTCAAGGTAAGCTTTTCCCCAAAGATATTCCCAATGTTGCCCCAGATATACTCCATTCTCTTTAGCATACCATATGCAATGATCTCCATCACATTCGAAAAAAAAATTCTCATCAGCTTTAAATGCATCAAACGTTACACTCTTGTCCAAATACCATAAATGGCAAAAAAAGAGAGTGGTGCCCCAAATGTTGATCCGAAAGCCAAATTCATATTGCTCATTAACAGTATTATTGTGAACAGCAAGATCTTCATCTTTCGATTGACAACAAAGATTAAGTCTATGTTCATTATTCAAATTGTTGACGATGCGTACAAATTTCTTTTTTCCAGGCTCGTGATCCCACCAAGTCCACGCATTACATAAACCAAAGGCAAGAGCTAGGAGCAAGACAACACAGTAAATCTGTCCCAGCTTCATTTTCAATTTTCTTAACAAGTTCAAGTCTGATAGGTACACAGTTTATGTATTTATACAAAAAGATAAGATTGTTTGAGAGTATGTGAATACGAGAATAAAGGTCTCCTCATTCATTGATAGATTGGTCTTTATATAGGCATTACATAGAGAATCCCTGTAAATCAGAGATTGATATCTAACAGATATTCTAGTATAATAAAGAGAAGATTCGGTCAAGACACATCATTAATGATAGGAATGTAAATTCTTTCAATACACCCCCTTGTGTCGCGTACCAGAATCACATGGCACATGAACGTTGCCTCGGTAAAAACCTTGTCAAATAAAACAAAAAAACCGTTTGGGTAAAAACAAAAGACTTGGTCGAAGAGAAAAAGAGCAAAACACGCCAACTACAACTTGAATGTAAAACATGTGTCGTAGACTCCCCCTAATGTCTACATAATCAGCTCCCCCTGATAATAAATGAATCATGAAATTCAGATAAGCGACGCATACCAATACTTCACACATGCTTCTCAAGAGTAGATTAGGGTAGAGACTTGGTGAACAAACTGCTACATTAACCTCGGAACTCACTTGGTTCACCTGGTTATTCAGAAGCTGTTGTTGTTGCTGATTGTAGAAGAACTTAGGCGAGATATGCTTAGTATTATCACCCTTGATGAATCCCAACTTCTTTGCTCAATGTGTGCCGCATTGTCTTCATAGATGCAAGTTGGTGCTTCAGTGGTAGATGTCAATCCATTGGACTCTCGAATATGAGTTACCAAGAGCGAAACCAAACACATTCTTTGACTGCCTCATGTAGTGCAATAATCTCTGAATGATTCGAGGAAGTAACAACAAGGGTTTGATTGGTAGATCTCCAAGAAATCGCCGTAGTCCCAATGGTGAACACATAACCAATTTGGGAACGTCCTTTGTGTGGGTCAGAGAGATACCCAGCATCAGCAAATTCGACTAACACATTATTCGGTGTTTCGGAATAGGGGACAATACCGCATTGCGTCAATTTTGAGTTAGAAAGAGCTTTGGAAGCTTGATTTTGTTAGGGCCAAAATCTGCTCAGTTGCGGCATTGGAAGCCCTCGAGGACGCGCAGGGGCGCGGCAGGGGTGCGGCCATGCGCGACAGGGGCTCGGCTACAGCGATGCATGCGGGGGGCGCGCTGGGGGTGCGTTGTGTGTGCCTAGTGCTACTGAGCACGGCAGGGGCCCTTAGGGGGTCAGCCAATGTGCGGCAGTGTTGCCATCAACAGGAACATCGACATTCATGTCTTCCACTTCAGTTTTGTAAGGAAAAAAACAAGCCCAAATCAATTGAACCCTTCAAGTACCTGAAGATGCGTTTACCACCGGTCCAATGACATTGCGTAGGCACATATCTAAACCTAGCTAACAAGTTTACTGAGAATGCAATGTCTGGTCTTGTGCATTGTGCTAAGTATAGGAGAGCTCCGATAGCGCTTAGGTATGGAATTTCTGCTCCAAGGACTTCCTCATCCTCCTCTTTAGGACGGAATGGGTCCTTTTTGTTATCCAGACTTCGCGTGACCATGGGAGTCCAAGAAGGTGAGCTTTGTCCATATTAATCGCCTGAACATCTTTGGACATAAGTTGATTGATGAATTAATATTCCAGTTTCTCGATGCTCTAGCTCTAGGCTAGGCAAAATCGAGTTTTCCCAAGATCTTTCATCTCAAACTCGGATTTCAAGTAGGTCACGGTCTCATCAATTTCCTTGAGATTACCGATGATATTCATGTCATCAACATAGACAACTACTATAGCAAATCCGGTACTTGTTCTTTTAATGAACACGCATGGGCAAATATTGTCATTCTTATATCCTTCCCAATCAAGTAGTCACTTAGGCGATTATACCACATTCGTCCGGATTGTTTCAATCCATTTAGTGAACGCCGCAACTTTATTGCATAGGCACTCCGTGGTTTAGAGTCACTTGATTTGGGTAGTGAAAGTCTATCAGGCACTTTCATATATATCTCTGAATCAAGATCCTCATAGAGATATGTAGTAACCACATCCATAAGCTGCATGCTCAGTTTTTTAGACACTAGTAAACTGACTAAGTAGCAAAAGGTAATAACGTCCATTACGGGAGAGTATGTCTCCTCGTAGTCAATTCCAGGGCGTTGAGAAAATTCTTACGCCACAAGTCGCGCTTTATAGCGCATGACTTCATGAGCGCATGACTTCATGTTTCTCATTCCGTTTTCGAACAAAGACCCATTTATGTCCAACAGGCTTCACATTCAGTGGGCATACAACTACTAGGCCGAAAACTTGCCATTTCGCTAGAGAGTCTAGTTCAGCCTGGATTGCTTCTTCTATTTTGGTCAATCTACTCGACGTTGACATTCTGCAACGGAGGGTGGTTCAATCTCATCGTCATCGATAATCTCTTGAGCGACGGAATAAGCAAAAACATCATCAATAGTCATGGAACTTCTTTCCATCATACCGTGCGCATCAGTAAACATTAGTGAGATTTCTTTGTTCTCCAACATCAACATTGGATCCGAGGCGTCCCCCAGATACGCTAACATTGATTCTTGGACATAACTATAGTTAGAGACAATCTCATATGAAGGATTCACAGTGTTGATGATGAGTGGATCATTTTGTCTTACTGTCACGTCTTTTGCGTGGCACAGTATCTTTGAACTAGCAGGTATCCCCCTCTTTCTGGTGGGATCCGAGGCCGCGGCCACACCTCCACCGTGTGCATCTGGCGCATCAATGATTGCATTGTCGAGCCCGAGTGCGGTCGGTAATGGTTACTTGGGACATCTAACCTTGCAGGAACATTTGCAGCAGGTATAATTGATCTCGTCACTTTCGCGATATCGGTAAAAGAGTCAGGCATCGAAGCTGCAACTCTTCCAAGATCGAGAATACGCGGAACTTCTAAATCACTGTCAGAAGTTCGGGGATCATAACGAGACATAGTGGGGTCAGACCACGTTAATTCTCGACCTTCAATTGGAACGGAAACGGTCATGTCTCCCCCTAACAGCAGGAAGAATGTCTCGTCAAAGCGACAATCTGTGAATCTCGCAGTAAATAGATCTCCTGTCAAAGATTCTAAATAGCAGACAATCGTAGGATGTTGATAGCCAACATAAATACCTAATCATCTTTGAGGACCCATCTTAGTACGCAATGGAAGCGTAATAGGTACATAAACCGCGCAACCAAATATGCGTAAGTGTGAAATGTCAGGCTCATATCCAGTTACCAACTGGTACGCACTAAATGGTTGGGTTGCAGTGGGTCTAAAACGAATAAGTGCAGCTGCATACAAAATTGCATAACCCCAGGCAGAAATAGGCAAGTTGGTGCACATCACCAAGGCCCGTGCAATCAATTGTAAGAGCTTAATTGTAGCTTCTACAAGACCGTTTTGTGAATGCACATGGGGTACGGGATGTTCTACTTCAATCCCGATAGACATACAATGGTCGTCAAAAGACTTAGACGTAAACTCTCCAGCATTGTCCAATCGAATAGACTTGATTGGATGATCAGGGTGGTGAGCCCGAAGCTTAATAATTTGAGCTAGGAGTTTAGCAAATGCAGCGTTTCTTGTGGATAGCAAAACAATGTGTGACCAACGCGTTGATGCATCAACCAGAACGATGAAATATCCAAATGGCCCACACTCTGGTTTGATAGGTCCACAAATATCACCTTGGATTCTTTGTAAGAATGAAATGTTTTGTTTAGAATCACTAGAAAAAGATGGTCTTGCAGTCAATTTGGCTAGTGAACAAGCTTTGCAAAACGAGCGGTGAGCGTTAGAGATTGTCATTGAGGCATTTGGAGTCTCGGCTAGGGCCTTGGAGGCTGAGCCATTGGCTGGCGCATCATGCACGACCTCATCACCCAATTTGGTGGCAGTAGGAGCTCTAACACGCTTCAATGCTCGAAAAAATGGATGTCCATGTGAATTCTTGAGAATTCCGATCAACATCTCGCGTCCGGGATGTCCCAAACGGTCATGCCAAAGCTTGTAAGAGTCAGAGTTAGAGTCGCAAAAGTTGCGAGTAACTGCATAGGATTCGAAGATCCTGATGGTTGTAAGATACAACCCACTTGATTGACTCTTGAGCTTCTCTAAGATTTGTTTACAGCCGCAGTCATTAGAGGTAATAAACAAAAACTCTTGTCCATTCTCTTTGAACGTTTCCAGGTGAAATTTGTTGGCACGAATATCCCTAAATGATAGCAACGTTTGATTGGCCTTAGGCGCGTAAAACGCGTCAGTGACATGTATCATTGTGCCATTTGGCAACAAGAACTGCGCATTACCTCTGCCTTGAATTACAGGCGAGGAACCAATCATGGTTGTCACTGAGGATTTGTGAGGCGCAAAGTCCGTAAATAACAGCCTATTCCTCAAAATAGTGTAGGTAGTCCCACTTTCAGCTAGACACTCAATTTCGCCACGAGACATCTACACAAATATGTGAAATTAATTAGTCTTGGATCAAAACAAGGTGAAGACTCTAATTAAACATAGAGGGGTTAATCGGGAATTTAAACCAAGATAGAACCTGAATGAGTGCAATTACACGGCATGAAAATTAATTTCATGAAGTTACAGCAATTTGGCCGGCCAAGAAGCTTGGCAGTAGCACCAAAAAGGCGCGGACGTGTGTGCTTACAACGCTAGTAGAAGGCAGGAACCCACTAGGGGCTCACAGGGGCTCGGTAGGGCGCGGGGCACAGAGCAGGGGCGCGACAGGGCGGGCCAAGGGCCTGTCCGCGCGCGGAGATGAGTAGGGGGGCGAGGAGTGCGGAGGTGGCGGCCAGGGGCGCGGTAGAGGCTTGTTCAGGGCGCGGTCGGTGCGCTGTAACGCGCGAAGGGCGCGACAGGTGCGCGACCGGGGTCAGTGATGCGCAGCAGCACCAGCAGCGCGCAAGGGCACGGCAGGGTGCCTAGGCACGCACACTCGGGTGTGGCAGGGTGCCTGGGCGCGCACACTAGGATGCGGCAGCACACTCGGCCACAAAGAAGGTATAGACTCGAGATGCTGGCCCCACCTTAACTCGTAGAAATAGCAAGCCTAAGGTTCAGGATACCTACCCGGTGAAGTTTTTTACTGTTGAGGAAGTGGTCTCGATCATCAAGCGCTGGATGCCTAAGATTCCCATGGTTCGGGTAGTATATGACATTGACAACTGTGCTGGTGTCGACCATGACCTTGTTATCATTATGCCTTCCACCTCGGTCGTGATGTGAAAAGGTCACGTGTGAGTGGCCATGTCCAAGATTGGTGTCAAGAAGGTCAGAGTCTGCTTATGTTTAATGGTATTCGTGACTTCCACTTGCGGGACATCTTCGGTCTACTCCAAAGCTGGTCCCATTTCGTTGCTACAAGGCGGGGCTGCGCTGTTGACGCTCTCATTGCTTGCAAGGATATCCCCGCGCTACATGTTGTGTTTGGAAGGAGAGTGTATCGATCAGATATGAAGAAAACCATCCCTACTTGGAAAGAGAATGGTTCGCGAACTGGGATCAGCGGAGTTTCAATGACCCCGTGTTCCCCTTCTAGCATAGCGAATATGCCTTCTTCATGGGCAACCTCATCTTCCTCGGCCCATCCGGAGACTTCCACCATGTTACAGGTGAACGATTCTCCTTGTTCTTCTTCGTGGTCCTCATCTAGGTTGACATGAGGTTCTGAATGCACCTCGTTGTCAAGTGAATTCTCACGAATCGCTGGGCCATCTGCTGGGCGAGGTTGGGGCTGGATGACGTGGTGTCAGCAACTGGTGATGTGTTGTCTTTCGCCTGCCGCGGATGCCATACTTGTTTAGTCGAGGATTTCCTGTCCCCAGGCGGCTGCTTGTCTGTAGCCAAGGGGACTTTGTCGTTGTCATTTCTTTTCAACCGTTGCAAGGCCTAGCCAAGGGGACTTTGTCGCTATTATCCTGGCCACCGTGACAAGCCCGTCATCGATGAGATCGTGTAAGACCTCGTGAGCGAGGTTGACGTTATAGGTATATTGGCGAGGTGGCCAACAAGTACTACCATCACCTTCTTCGTGGCTCCTTTTAGGTGCCCCCAACGTCGGTCGTTGTCTCCGGGTAATCGGCCCAGTTCATTTTGACCATGCCAACTGTAGGCGGGAAATGTTCCACATCCACCAATGAAGCTGTGCTGCCTGGCGTTTTAAGTTTTAGCTCGTTGGAATTCAGCCATGTCTGTATCTGGTCTCGTAGTTTGACACAATCTTTAGTGTCGTGATTGTAGACATTATGGAATGGAAGGCACAATATATCTTGTCCTTCAGTTCCTCCTTGGTGGAATCTTGTGATCTAAGCGCACGTATTTTGCCTCGATCAAGTCATTAAAGACCAGATGGGCATTCTTCGCATCATAAGTGTATGACTCGTGCTCTAGTTTGGTCCATGCAAAGGATTGGATGGTGATTGGCTCGCGCGTTATCTTCAAATTCTTCAGCTTGTGAGCCAGTGGTTTGCTAGTCAATTCAACCGCTCCGACATCCTCATGGTCTTGATCCATATGAGTTCTTCGGGCCTTTGATAATAGGGATCATAAGTAGGGGACTGTAGGCTTAGTGCCGCCACTTTTTTACTCTTCCCTGGCATGTAAGTCCCCTTGGATGTGTTTGCCTTCTCATCCATTTCATTGAGAATTAGCTCATAGCTGTCGATCTTGTTAATTAGGTCACCCATGGAAGTGAAACGCTCCCTGTGGTGCTTTAGCCGCTGGCGATGCTGAAGGCCCTAAATGGCCAACTTAATGGCGTGTTGCTCAGGTAGCAGGCAGTCGCACTTAGCCTGCTGAATTTTAAAGCGTTGGAGGAATGATACTCCTGACTCCATGCACTGCTGGCTCATCTGGGTGAGTGAGTCGAGACCGACTTCTGGCTCGATGGTACCATATGTCTCCAGGAAAAGCCTTTCCATAGTAGGCCAATCCGCAATTGACCCGGGCTTCAACATAGAGTACCAACTGAAAGCAGCTCCGGACAGGGAAGTCCCAAAGAGCTTGAGTTTGAGAATGTCATTATTCCCATACTGACTGCATTGGACCTTAAAGCGGGCCATATGCGTTGTTGCGTCCTCCTTTGTCTCCCCGGAGAAAGTGGTAAAGACAATGTTCTTAAATCCGTAGAGAAAGGGATATTGCGCCACGCTATCAAGATAGGGGTCGCGATACTGCAAGTTAGTGTCACCTTTTTTGGGTTGCTCCTTGACAATGCTGGAGATAAGCTGGCACCAATCGGCTACCGTCACCGGTGTAGACTGCTGCTTCCTCATGGTTTGGCCAAGTAGAAAGGCTAACAACTGGTCCGGTGATCTTAGGGGTCGGACTGGAGTGAGCTATGACCGGGTGGTGTCCCGGCCCCATAGTATGGAGAGCCACCAGTACCCTTTAGTGCCACTCCAAGGCTACGCGGAGGAGGCGAAGTCAGTGGTGCCTTTGAGGTAACAGCTCTTAACCCAAATTGAGGGGGTTTTCGCATCCCGACTTTCGGGTTGGCCCTAGAGCGCTCATTAAGAGAGATATACTTTGAGGTGGTCTCTGTTCCGCCCGTGCTGGTGAGGTCGAGGGCAGGGTACTTCAGCGCCTGGGACCTCATCCAATCTTCCACCTGCAGGACTCTCAGGCTTAGCCTATCATGCTTATCTTTGAAGTCATCGAGCTTTTCCAGGTTGTTCTTGCTCCCAAAGAAAGACGCATTATGCTGATCAAGTAGCTTGGCATCGTGTTCGTCCAAGCGACGAGTTTGTTCGTTCACAGTTGTGCAGGTCAGCTTTAAGGTGTCCGTAGTCTGGTCCAAATCCTTTTGGATTCATTGGAGGGACCCCTCAAATATGTCCTTGTTTTCCTTGACGTCGCCTGCAAACGTATTGAAATCCTCACTGAGTATAGCGAGGTTTTCCTGGTTAGCAACCCAAAGAACTCTGTACTTTGTGACCTGTTCAGAGAGGTTTGCGACGCTCTATTGAGTGGCGTCGGCTTTCTTTTCCAGACGAAGAATGGCCTGTTCGGTCTGGGCTGTCAAACCCTCGATCCAGCCCTTTAGCTCCTCAAACATCTGGTGGATTTTCTCCGCAAGCAGAGTAGCTCCTGTGTCCTGGCTTGGTTGTGGACCTACCATTATGGTTTCGCTGAAGTTCATGTTCCCAAACTGAGCAAGAACCTGTTCTTTGGTGAGAGATCGACAAACCGCGCTGTTATAAGGCTTGTACCGAGGTCACTTATGCTTGAGACAAGAAATCTGAGGTTTCCTGTACGGTAATTCGCCTGGTTTCAATGGTGAATAGGATGTTGTACTCCCGGTCCCACTAGGCGTGCCAATCTTTTGGCCACGATCCTCAGCAGGGGGCAGAGAGGTAACTTAACAGTACCAAAAGTAAGCGAGGGTTGCGGGCGTCCCACCGCACGGGCACGGAATGTGAACTACGCGTGTGCTTCACTTCTAATCAAATGAAGGGGCTTCGGTGTCACCTTGCGGACAAGGGTTTACAAGTAGCTCACCTATTCGCTTGCAATCAACACTCACTGTGGGTAGCGAGCAGAGTAACTAATTAGAAAAGTAATTGAGGGTGAGACCGAACGGCTCTGTAAACTAAGGTGAGATGCGCTTAGAGTTAAGATTTCGAGAAGCTCGAAGAGTTTGTTGTAGTTGTAGTTGTAGAGATGTAATCATAATCCGATTCGAACTCAGCAATTAGAAAAAAAGAAGGACACGTCTCGCTTGCGAACTAGACATCTGAATGACACGTGTCCAGCCGCACAGCCAGAGTTCGCTTAGGTCACAAATGTTGACTCTGCGTCATCTAACTGTAGTCTCCTACGCGAACTCAAATAGCGAGCATCCTTATCTAGCGAGGTGCTACAGTCCTTGTAGAAAACCTTCTCGCGCGCCTCCGAAGCTCGCGCTCCTTTGTGGGCTTTATTTTTAAAAGGACCACAGGTATTGGCCCAAATGTTATCCAAGACTTTTTATCAGTCTTGGACCGAAATATCAACTGGGCTCAAACAAGTTTTACAACTTGTGAATAGAATTTGAACAATGTAAAACCTCACTCAATACTCTAAACGAATTCCGCTAAAATCACACAATTAAGATTAAAGAATCATCTGTGGAAAAGCATAGTTCAAGAGATACTCAAAGCAAGGAATTTAAACGACAACACATAAGAACATCACACAATCATTTCTCCATCCTTATTTATGAGTTCGGCAACACTTAGTCATCCCACATAAGTAACTAGACATGTCAAGACCCACCCCGAATTTCACCTTGAAACCCGGGTCCACCTTCAAGAAAAATTTACTGAAGAACTCAGTAAACCTCCCTTGAAAATGAACAACTCTAACCCGGAAAAATTCAAGAATTTACCCTTCTAGACGAATCAACCAACTTCCAATTCATCCATAAATATCCAAATAAAGATAACATACATCAACATACATCGTCCTTTGAATATTCTAAAATGAAAACAAGTCTTCACACACAACCGAAATACTAAACAATATCCCAAGGTAATCAGAGCTACTAAACACTAGCGGAAGCAAGAAAATATGACAGTAGATTAACAGGTAACCTACTGATGAAAGGTGGAAGAGATGTGGGTAACTATGCCTCGCCTCGATCTAGTTCCAATCCTAACTCTGCAGACTAGGCATTTTTAAAACGAAGGCCCAGAGGAAAAACATTTGAAACTGTTAGAGTGAGTGGACAAAAATAAATAAATAAAAATATTTATGCTTTCCCAATTTATTTTCCAAAGAAAAATGAATGCATGCCTCAAGCGATAAAACTTTCAACTCTTAAATATTAAGCCTCTCAAAATCAATCATAAACATTCAACTATATTATATATCTGTATGTATCTACACACTTCCATACTCCTTATATGAATTCTTGGGAAAAATATAAGAAAATAGAAATTCATACAAGGTTACTACGTTTGCATCTAACGCTCACGTCACGCCTTAATGCGGTGCTACACTACGCCAATAAGGTGGACGGGGACGGGTGTATAAATATGTGCTCATACCCCCTATATGAATTAGATACTCATATAGGGCTACTACGCTCGCGTCTAACGCTCATGTCACACCATAATGCGGTTATATACTACACCATTAAGGTGGACAGACACATATAGCTAGCTAGCATTTATATACGTACTCTCCTCGTAAATAAATACTTATATTCATCGAAAATCTCATTTTCGGTAACTCTTCAAGAGAAATAAATTCGTCAAAATAAAATGACGTCAAAGGCTCAAACAAAAGAAAATGTTCAACCATGAACCATAGCATGCATATTACTTAAAATAAAAGTCCACTAACAAAATAGGCCTAAGTTTGATGTAGATCTGGGGCCTGGTCTGCTCGAGCCTCCTCACGTCATGTTCCAAATATGATATTACTTTCCCAACTAACAACCCAATATTTATACAAAATAGGCAAAATTAATTGAGAGCCATAAACACGCTCATTATTGCCTAACTCTGATACGGTCCACACCTCAACACTAAAACCAACAGCCTTAACTACACTCTTCCACAGATTATACGACATTAATCCAACGGCCGGATTCTACCTTATTAATCCGCCAAAATTACCAACTTTAAAAATTCTCAAACCTATCCAAAACTCCTCTAAAAATTCTAAAATTCACATCAACAACTCCCCTTAATATAACCAATCTAAAACCATGAAATCCCCTACACAGCGACGGCCGGAGGCTGACTTCGGTGACCTCTAATGCCCACCAAATTTTAGCAGCAGCTTCCTCTCAACCTTCTCTACAACTTTCCTAACTAGCACAAACACCAATTCCAGGCCTAACTAGGTGAATCGAACAAAAACATCACAAAAAGCCCTAGAACTTCCACTCACGGTTCTCCTTACCTAGCTCAAGAGAGGGTGAGACATTTGGAGGGATGAGCGTACGGGAGGAGTTATGGCGGCCGGAGAAGCGAGTTCTGACGACCAGACCTCCACGGTAGTCGGGGCTTTCGGGCGGCTTTTCTCCTCACGGCGGCACTAGGGCGGCTCCCACCGGTCCAGGAAGAGAGCTGGGTTGGAGGCCGACCGATTGGACCGGTTCGGCAGACTGCGGTGGCCGAACGGCGATGGATGGGCTCCGGCAGGGAGAGAGAGAGAGAGAAATTCAGGAGGGAGGAGAGAGAAGAGAGAGAGAGAGGGGTTTGGGCCTTTCTGCCCAGCCCGGTCCAACACCTCCATATAACCCAAAACCAAAATTAACACCCCCAAAAATCATACCCTAATAAAACTTACCTTTTTACCGGGTAAAATTTACCATTTTGACCGTCGTCATAATTTTCTCCTACGAATAATTTCTCCGAAACAATCGTCCCTCAAAACCCCTTTAAGGACCAAATAAACTATAAATTCATTGATGGAGAAGGTAAAACTATTATTAATTCCAAGCCAGTAAATAAGGTAAAAATTTAAGGGTCGGGATGTGATAAGACAAACACGTACTCATGGATTCGTCAACACTTAATCATCCCCCATGAAGTACCGACAGACAGATTAGAGCTCTAAACTGACTGTAACCAATCACCCAGCCAAGGCTTGGTTCCCGGTTTACTGTCGCCACCACTAAGGCACCTAATTACCACTAAGGTACACAACCACAACTAATGCACACAATCACCACTAAGACACAATTCCACCATTCAAGCATATTCAAGCATAAGTCCTCTGACTTAGAATATCTACTGAGTCACAATTTGCTCAACTTAGACATCACAACATTTACTCTTCTAAAATGACATATTTCAACACAACATGTTATCACATATTCACATGAAGTGTAATGTACCAACATCAATAGAACCAACACAAGCAACACCTCATTCACAATATCTTATCACAATGCATATATTTCAACATAGAATAGTTATTCACATCCATAGACATACGCTTTGAATAACCTCTAATACCAATGATAGTCCATATTCGCAAAACCCTTTAAAAATCATTTTCATATCAAAAATAATATTTTACTTACCCATGGACTGTAGTCGATCAAGTCCATATGTTTTAAAATAAAACTTTATTTCCAAGAAAATGATTTCATAATTTTACGATAAATGAACTATAAGGCAAAAGGTGCTGAAATTCACACACCTAAATTTACAAACCACACACCCTTTCTATTTTTTTAATAATATCTATCTCTCATCTCACTACAGGAAATATCGACTTAGCCGACGGAAACAACTCGTCGCCTAAGACTACATATCCGTCGCCTATAATCTTAGCAGACAAATTATCCGTCGTGTAAGTTCCGTCGCCTAGGTGTCGTGAGGTAGACACTTAGGGGACGGAACTGAAGTGAGTCGTCGACTAAGAGCGATCAAACCCGATGGATTTTTTCCTGCCTTGTCGACAAACTAATTCGTCGATAAGAATCTCTATCGACGGAAAGTTTTTGTGGGAATATTCTTAGCCGATGAATATGAAATTCCTCTTAGCTGACGAAATTGTCGTCTATATGTATGGTTACCGACGAATATTGCATCGTTCTTAAGCGACGAAAATTCGTCGGTAGAGTTGTAATCTGACGAATGTTTAACAGTTTTTAGTCGACGATTGATCTTTGTATTCGTTGGATTGGTGGTTTATCTTACGCGACGAATGTGTCTACTTCCGTCGCCTAGGTATTTTATCTTGGGAGACAAATGTTACTTTTTCCGTCGCTTTGGTTGTTTATCTTGGGCGACGAAGGTTACTGTTTCCGTCGTCGAAGACAAATATCTTGGGCGACGAAGGTTACTGTTTCCGTCGCCTAAGAAATAAAACAGTGATTTTTTTTTTACCTTATTCACTATTTCCAAAAATTACAAATCAGTAACAATAATCAAACACATACAGATATATTGATCATACAGTAACAATATATACCGGAAGCACTGGATTTAGACCATTTTTCATATATTAATCATAGATGGACAAATATTATTTATATATACGTACAAAATAATTAATGTTCCAACTAGGTAGAAAATTGGTCATCAAATCTAGCTAAACTATGAATGAAGTACTACAAAATCAATAATGCCAAAGGGCACTGTTGTCCAATCCTATGTTGTCGCCTCTATCATCATTGTTTTGTGGGAAAACTTGTGGAAGAGGAGGAGGTGGCATACCTAGGTGCTCATATATGGCTGCAACTTGGGACTGCACAACACTATACATAGACTCGGCACGCAGGGCACGCTGCTGGACCTCTTGGAACTGCTGCTGGGCACGCTCCTCTGATTCGTTTAGTCTCTGCTCATAGCGCTCCTACACCTCTTGGAGTTGCTGCTTATCAACTCTAGGAGGACGACTACGTGAAGTGGAACCATTCGAAGAATGGCTCAAGTCTCGCTCGCCTCCTCGTCACATCCCTCTGATCTCCTTTACTTTCCGAGTTTTGAGCACCGTACCTAACACTTCAATTTGTTGGGACTGAACACTTTCTATAATCTCCTCCTCCATCGCGTTAGAGTGTTGTTCTTTAAATGCATCATTTCGTTTATTGACCTCATCAACCATGTCATTCTGCATTTAAAATACGTCAATTAATAAACAAAACATGCAGCTCAACATTCCATAATAAAGTTTACTAGTTGCATAATAAACTGGGAAGCTACTGGGGGTCAGTAAACATGCAATTCATTATCTCTCTTTCAATTTCATGGCCACAACACACACAGATACCCTAATAAACAACTTTATTGCTCCCTAGTAAACCCAGTAGAAGTTTACTGTCCCCCAGTAAACTTCCAATTCATTATATCCCTTTCAATTTTATGGCCACAACACACAACATATACCCTAATAAACAACTTTATTGCTCCCTAGTAAACCCAGTAGAAGTTTACTGCCCCCAAGAAAACATGACATTCATTCAACTTATGATCATATATATACCAATAGCCGGATTTATACATGTTTGACTAATCACTGATAAGCTTACATAATAGTAGAGGAGGAGACACTTACATAATGCTTGGTTGTAACTTCATTACCCTCCCTGACATAAGTCTTCTTAAAACCTTTGATTATTGGAAGCTGCTCACTTTGTATTCTGAGTTCCTCCATTGTGTAGATGATAGGAGAAGACCCGTGTGGTGGTGCATAGTCTTCTCCCCACGGTTCCACTTGTTTGCCAAGGAGAGTCTCTAATACACAAAAAAATATTAATAGATTAGTTCTAACATCTTGCACATTTAACATTTCAAGTTATAAATACATAACTATACATGAATGATTAATAATTGATAGGAGCACAAAGTGTGACGTTCTTAATATATTTATACCCTTTATTTACCCTTTGTTAAACTCCTATTTAGTTGTTTTAGCTTTATATTTGTGTTTAGTATAGAATAATTGCTTAATTTAGAAATATGTAGGTTTTGGTGTTAGAATACATAGTATTTTCGGATTTGAATAATTTGGTGTTGAAATTGTGCTAAGTATTGGAAATCCTTGTTTACTCAGGATTCATGTCTTGATCAGGATTCCATCTTTCCTCGAAGCCGAGTCCATGAAGGAGAGGTCTAAACCAAGTCCAATATGGAGAGAAGATCTAAATTCGGCAGAATTTCAAGAATATCCAAGCCTTGAAAATCCGGATCAAATCGGGAGAATTCCTGTGCACGTCTGCCAACTTTAACGGACTCTCCAGGACAGCTCGCAATGAATCAGAAAACGTGCCAGATATGGATAGAAATCTACGGGAGTCTAGTTTCCCAATCAATTGGAATCACCTCAATATCTATTTTCTAGAGGAAGTTATGACGTAATCATCAGACGAAGGTCATTCTGCCGAAATTGAGAAGAACTAGGAATCCTAAACCAACTTGGTTTAGGCTTTGTGGCTGACTTCTCTAGGGTTTTTCCTCTATATAAAGCACGACTTCAAGGACAGAAGATCATCATCAACCCGTGCAAATAACACCAAAGCCTTTGCCAAAACTCCATCAACCTCCAAACACCACAATCTGATCCCACCTTCAGCATTTGTCCAAAGCACGTAGCCTAGGATTCCGCTCACTCGAAGAATAGAACAGTAGGGATATCTAAGAGTGTATTTCATCTTCTATTTTCGGATTGCTATGTGTTTGTTCTTGTTGATGTTTGTTTTAGGTTTTTGCTTAAGTATGTTTCGATTCTTGTCTATGAGATAGAAGCACTTTTGAACCATGTTTTGAATTAAAGTTTTCAATTTTTAATCAATGATTTTAGGTTTATGCCGTGAGTTTTATGTCTAAATACTTTAAGATTTTCGGTGCATTCTATATTATCATGTGTAGTTGATACAAGTAGTTGATATTGCATGTGTTAATCATCCAAAGTTTGACTTTGATACACGTAGTTGATAAGTTGCATTGTCTTTGTTTTTCACCGATTTTCTACCTATGTTTGATTTGGACTTGTGCTTAAACACATCGATTCTTTATGTGATACGTAATTGCATGATTAGTTTATGTGTGTGACCTATAAGTAGAGCACGTAGCCGAGCTTGTTGTGTCGCGATGTTGAATGAAACCCGTAGTCTAATTCTAAGTTGGTCTATGTCATAGGAACCACGTAGGAACTTATGTGCATATCAAATTTAGGTTGTACATTTGTTCACAGTGTAGACTTAAATGAGATTAGAAATCGTCTTCTTTATTCTTACATGGTTGTTTGGTTGAGTTTGCATGATTGTTGGTTGATCACATGTATATATGTATAGAAGTAATTTAGGATTTATTTTCATTTTTTATTCCAAAATCATCAAACCTTAAACCTATGTGCTTATTTTGACATTTTTATTAGATTAGATGGATCTACCCTGTAGTTGGATCCCCGGTTTAGAACGATCCCTGCTTGCTTTATACTACGATTGATTTGTTGACAGGGTTAATTGATGCGTGTGCAAATACGTCTTATCAAATGGCGCCGTTGCCGGGGATCCTTCGGGATCCTCGATCTTTTTAATTGTCGAAATTTGCATTGTATATATGTCTATATGTTTATATTTGTAAAGTTAAAACCATGAATTTGTATATGATGTAATTGTGTTTTATTTTTGTCTTTCTACTTTAATATTTGTATGAATAATGTTGTAGGTTGTAATGCACAGGAATAGGTAGGATCCCTTTTGTTAATTCTAGCCTTAACCCTTCTTGTTTACTCTCGGGTTTGCATGAGGTTGTGGGCGGCTTTTATTAACACTTGGAGTCATGTTTGGTTCATAAGTTTGTTGCTAGCTGAGTACATTGGTACGCTCCTTCTATTACTCTGGTGCATGGGACCAAAATTGGATCTCAAGAGCCTTGAAAACATACATCTCGGTGATGGAGTTCTCATTGCTCACTAAACGAGTCCTACCATGTTCACTATAAGCTATTGACCTTTAGAAACAACGCTTCAAACTTGTGATCGAAACATCAATATCCAGGCCGCACGTCCACCGTGTCTTACCATCTAGAATCATTATTTATTTAAGTTTTTTAGTAGCAACTAGAAAATTAACTTGTATGACTTTGTAATCTTAAAAGATTGGTGCCATGTATGATTTTGTATTTTATTTTGTTTCGAAATTTATCTCTTGATTTTCGAATTTCTTTTCTTTTCCCTTGTTTTGTTTTCCTTTAATTGATTTGGAATCCTTGATCCTTTCTCTTATTTATAAGAACCCTTGGTTCTTAGCTTAGTCTAGTTTATTGCTTTTGATTTCGTTTGATCTTGTGCGTCACTTACCCATCCCCACAAGTGTGAGGGATGTTCGAAGCTTTCTTGGACATGCAGGTTTTTATTGTCGATTTATCAAAGATTTCTCCAAGATAGCTCGGCCCTTGAGTTCTTTGTTGCAAAAAGACGTGCCCTTCCACTTGATGCCGAATGCAAGGAGGCTTTTGAGCGGTTGAAGACCATGTTGACATCGGCACCGATCATGGCGCCACCGGATTGGTCCTTGCCTTTCGAGTTGATGTGTGACGCCTCAGACTATGCAGTGGGGGGTGTGCTCGGCCAGAGAAAAGACAAGCAGCCGTATGCCATATATTATGCCTCTCGGACTCAATAATGCGCAACAGAACTACACCACCACCGAGAAAGAACTTCTTGCCGTAATCTTTGCTTTGGATAAGTTTCGTTCTTACTTACTTCAATCTAAAGTTATTGTTTACACTGACCATGCGGCTTTGAAGTATTTGTTGACAAAGAAGGATGCCAAGCCGAGATTGATAAGATGGATATTGCTTCTCCAAGAGTTCGATTTGGAAATCAAAGACAAGAAGGGGTCGGAAAACATTGTTGCCGACCACCTTAGCCGATTGGTGCGTGACTCGGACCCCGTGGCCATCCAAGAATGCTTCCCGGACGAGCAACTCTTCAAGGTCAGCAAGGTAAGTGAGGTAAGTGAGCCTTGGTATGCCGATATTGTGAATTACCTTGTTACAAAGCAATTTCCGAATTCTATGTCCTACCATGTTAGAAATAGACTTAAGGCATTAGCTAGACATTATGTGTGGGATGAACCTTATTTATGGAACATTGTGTTGATCAAGTTATTAGGAGGTGTGTCCGGAGAATGAGCATAGGTCTATTCTTAGTTTTTGCCATGATCAAATTTGTGGAGGACACTTTGGTTCTCGTAGGACTGCTTTGAAAGTTAGAATGTGGATTCTTTTGGCCTACTATTTTTCGAGATGCCTATAAGTATTGTGCTTCATGTGATAGATGTCAAAGGACAGGGAACTTAGGACCTAGGGATGAGATGCCTATGCAACCTATTATACATGTTGAAATATTTGATTGTTGGGGTATTGATTTCATGGGGCCTTTTCCGAATTCTCAGGAAATTTATACATTCTCGTATGTGTGGATTATGTTTCTAAATGGGTGGAAGTAAAAGCCACCCGGACTAATGATTCTCGAGTTGTTGCAGATTTTCTACGCTCTAATATTTTCACCAGGTTTGGAATGCCGAAATTTGTAATAAGTGATGGAGGTTCCCACTTTTGCAATCGGACAATTGAAGCTCTAATGAAGAAGTATGGAATCAAGCATAAGGTTGCTACACCTTATCACCCCCAAACAAGTGGGCAAGTAGAGCTTAGTAATCGAGAGATCAAGCGGATATTGGAGAGAGAGTGTGAAGCCGTCACGCAAGGATTGGAGCCAACGACTTGATGATGCACTATGGGCATATCGGACAGCATTCAAAAATCCCTTGGGGATGTCACCGTTTCGAATGGTGTACGGCAAAGCTTGTCACTTGCCTGTGGAGTTGGAACATAGGGCTTGGTGGGCAGTTCAGACTTTTAATATGGATATTGATGAGGCCGGACTACACAGAAAGTTGCAGTTGTGTGAACTTGAAGAAATCAGGAATGAGGCTTATGATTCTGCCGTGATCTATAAAGAGAAAACCAAGGCATTCCACGACAGGATGATTCGAAAGAAAGACTTTGTTATTGGCCAGAAAGTTCTCTTATTTAATTATAGATTTAGGTTGTTTCCAGGTAAGCTACGTTCTAGGTGGATAGGACCTTTTGTTATCACTAATGTTTTTCCTTCTGGTGCAGTCATGATTAAAAGCATGGTCAAAGGAGCTGAATTTCAGGTTAATGGTCATCGATTAAAGCCTTACATGGAGAACATGGTGAACCACACGGTGGAGGAAGTCTCTCTCCTAGAGGCTACGGCATGAGCATGAGGAGATGATAGTCTAGGCTAAAGGACTATAAACACTTAAGCGCTGCATGGGAGGCAACCCATAGAAGGAGCCATCAACGAGAGTTTGCAAATTTCTTTCTCCCTCCTCTTTTATTTTCGCATTGCTCTTAGTTTTCTTACATTGAGGACAATGTTGATTTAAGTGGGGTGGGTGGGATGTCATTACTCGTTGATTTGCTATGTTTTAATATGATTTGAGTTGTTTTTAATTTTTAGGTTTTTATTTCCTTAGATTCGGATACAATTTTATTTCTTTATTTTGTGTTGTGCTTTTATTTTGTTGAGTCTTAGGTGCCTTCTAACGTGTCTAGGATGAATATATGATCTTTGATTGATTAGTTATTGAGATGAGCATGATTTCAAAAATTTGAGCTTATATGTTATTTGATGGTTAATAGATATGTTGAAATTGTACAAACTTGTAGTAGATGAGGACCATTGAAACTTAGGTACAGAATGAGCATGTTCCTTACTTGTTTGATTTCATATAACCTTTGTGAGATTTTCGAGCCATATATGTGCCTTTCTTGGAGAGTTTACTCTATCTATTATTTGATATATATGACCTCATTATACATTACTTGATCGATTTATATGCCATAGATTGAATGAACTAGAGATTGCTAGAACTTACTTGTGAAACTTTCAAAACTTTTATCATAACTTGCTTTGATTTTGAATATGATTGTGGATCTTTCTTAGGACTATCACCACTTTCTCAAATAGCCATATATCCCTATTTTGAGCCCTGTTTGGGACCCCTTAGTCTAAACCCCCTAGAGCCTACGTTATGCCTTCTTGTTCACCTAAATTATCCCTTGCCTAGTATAGAATCCTCTACCTTGTCTCGAGCTTGGCAGAGCTATCTTTTTGTGGTGATTTGAGGTGATGATTCAATACAAGTGTGGGGTTGATCTAAGGAGTTTGTTGCCGAGATAGATACATATGGGAAAAAAAAGAAAAAAAATCTGCTCTCGGAATAATAAAAAAAAAAGCATGATCCGAGAGAAGTAAAAAAAAAGAAGTTTCGAATTGATGAAATTGATCTCGGCCTAGATGAAATTTTTTGTGAAATTGGAGTTGTGATTTGTTTGTTGAAGGCTCAATATGTTATACTTGTAGTCTTTGTTTGTTTTCACAATGTTTAAAGTGAAGGATGGGTCCAACATGATAATACTTGGCCCTTGATGGTGTTTGGTGACATAAGGTGGATGTTCTTGCTCTGCTAAGTCTTGAGGATGACCTTTGTGATTCCTTTACTTTGAAAATCTTCCATGCCGAGCCTAGCCAACCTATTTTCTAAAAGATCCGCATGATTCTTAAGATAAGTAAACTTTGATCTGTGGAGTCTGTTTCATGAGTAAGCATATGGTTGTGGTTCATTTGTGCATATGATTGGTATCTTTCATGAGGTTTTCGAATTTATTAGGTTCTTTTTAACTCTTGTGTGTGAAAAGCTTTTAAGCATATGCCATGTTCTTGAGAGAAAAAAATTCGGAGTGCATATCCTTTGTGAGTTGAATTTGAACTTGTTTGGAACATGTCGAGCTTAATTTCACCTTTTGTTTCTGCCATGTCTTACTTGTTATATCGAAGTCTTATGTTTATTAACCATTGAATTCATCTTTCAATTTCGATTCTTGTGCTATTCTTGATGCTATGATTTTGAAGATCTCTGAGACAATTTCGTTGAAGGCATTAGATTGAGTCATTGTAGTATTTTCAATATTAGTTTTGTTGTTTTTCGTTTTAGTAGTTGCTAAGGGACTAGCAAAGGTTAAGTGTGGGGTTGTTGATAGGAGCACAAAGTGTGACGTTCTTAATATGTTTATACCCTTTATTTACCCTTTGTTAAACTCCTATTTAGTTGTTTTAGCTTTATATTTGTGTTTAGTATAGAATAATTGCTTAATTTAGAAATATGTAGGTTTTGGTGTTAGAATACATAGTATTTTCGGATTTGAATAATTTGGTGTTGAAATTGTGCTAAGTATTGGAAATCCTTGTTTACTCAGGATTCATGTCTTGATCAGGATTCCATCTTTCCTCGAAGCCGAGTCCATGAAGGAGAGGTCTAAACCAAGTCCAATATGGAGAAGAAGATCTAAATTCGGCAGAATTTCAAGAATATCCAAGCCTTGAAAATCCGGATCAAATCGGGAGAATTCCTGTGCACGTCTGCCAACTTTAACGGACTCTCCAGGACAGCTCACAATGAATCAGAAAACGTGCCAGATATGGATAGAAACTCTACGGGAGTCTAGTTTCCAATCAATTGGAATCACCTCAATATCTATTTTCTAGAGGAAGTTATGACGTAATCATCAGACGAAGGTCATTCTGCCGAAATTGAGAAGAACTAGGAATCCTAAACCAACTTGGTTTAGGCTTTGTGGCTGACTTCTCTAGGGTTTTTCCTCTATATAAAGCACGACTTCAAGGACAGAAGATCATCATCAACCCGTGCAAATAACACCAAAGCCTTTGCCAAAACTCCATCAACCTCCAAACACCACAATCTGATCCCACCTTCAGCATTTGTCCAAAGCACGTAGCCTAGGATTCCGCTCACTCGAAGAATAGAACAAGTAGGGATATTCTAAGAGTGTATTCATCTTCTATTTTCGGATTGCTATGTGTTTGTTCTTGTTGATGTTTGTTTTAGGTTTTTGCTTAAGTATGTTTCGATTCTTGTCTATGAGATAGAAGCACTTTTGAACCATGTTTTGAATTAAAGTTTTCAATTTTTAATCAATGATTTTAGGTTTATGCCGTGAGTTTTATGTCTAAATACTTTAAGATTTTCGGTGCATTCTTATATTATCATGTGTAGTTGATACAAGTAGTTGATATTGCATGTGTTAATCATCCAAAGTTTGACTTTGATACACGTAGTTGATAAGTTGCATTGTCTTTGTTTTTCACCGATTTTCTACCTATGTTTGATTTGGACTTGTGCTTAAACACATCGATTCTTTATGTGATACGTAATTGCATGATTAGTTTATGTGTGTGACCTATAAGTAGAGCACGTAGCCGAGCTTGTTGTGTCGCGATGTTGAATGAAACCCGTAGTCTAATTCTAAGTTGGTCTATGTCATAGGAACCACGTAGGAACTTATGTGCATATCAAATTTAGGTTGTACATTTGCTCACAGGTAGACTTAAATGAGATTAGAAATCGTCTTCTTTATTCTTACATGGTTGTTTGGTTGAGTTTGCATGATTGTTGGTTGATCACATGTATATATGTATAGAAGTAATTTAGGATTTATTTTCATTGTTTATTCCAAAATCATCAAACTTTAAACCTATGTGCTTATTTTGACATTTTTATTAGATTAGATGGATCTACCCTGTAGTTGGATCCCCGGTTTAGAACGATCCCTGCTTGCTTTATACTACGATTGATTTGTTGACAGGGTTAATTGATGCGTATGCAAATACATCTTATCAATAATAAAATACAAGGGAAACAATGAAGGTAATTAAAAAAAATCACCTTGAACGCATCTGACTCCAAGTGCTCGCATAAAAACTCCCACTGGTCCTCTCTCCCAATGAAATCTGAAGGCATGCCAGAGGGCCCTTCCTTCAGATAAGCTTTGTGACACTGGTATTTCCAGTCCTTGTACCTCTCAAGTGCCCTCTTCAGTATCCAATTGAACATTGGCTCATCATTTTCATCCCACTCGTACTTCGGCAAGTAAGAAATAAAAAAAAAATTCTCATGTTAAGCACTGAAAAATAAAATAAAAAAATTAATACACTCAATTATTATCACAAAACACATCTTCAATTCATATCAACACATAATACTTTACACACATTCAATCAAACTTTACACATATCCATAACATTTTCACTTTATAAGAAAACTCAGCCTTATGCAAACATATCCTTTGGATATGAAATTTTATCAACAGAGAGATGTCAATTTAGTCAGTTTATGTCTTTCAATTACATAAGCAATCATATATATGTTATCAAACAAATGTAATTAAGTAAATTTACTTTTCATATACTTTTCAGTTACTTACCAACATTGCATTCCACACCTTCCACTTCTCATTCTGATCAAGGTCGTAGAACATCTTTGCCCTCATTTCCACCAGACTCTGTATGGCGCAACCGATATCATGTGCCACCAAGCTGTTTATCCCCCTCACGCTAGGGCCTTTTACACGGGGGCAATATCTTCTGCCCGTTTTGTTGAACGATATCCTCCGCCTTCTTTCTAGAAGAAAAATCCCGCTTCTTTTCCGGGGCCGGAGCTACAATTAATATGTGAAAATACATTATGATACATAACATACAAGAGAATATATATATGTTGTGTGTAAGTGGCATGAAAATGAAAGAGATATATTGCACTGCAAGTTTACTGACCCCCAATAGAAGTTTACTGGGGGGTAATAAATTAATACATTTACCTGTTGGGCTTCTAACTTTGATTCGAGTGTTGCCGACGTTGCGTCTTGCAGATTCGGGTACGGTTGTAGACTCGGGTGCGGTTGCAGACGCCGATTGAGATCCCGTTGAACAACTATCAATTGTAGGGGGCCGCACGATCAAAGGGGGAGCCCCTGGTGGTACTGTCTCAGCCGACATAAGGGTAGGATGGCTGCTACTGTTAGCTGAGCCGACGCTATGCCGTATTGACTCCATCAAAGCACTGGCCTGAGTGGCTCGGTCCTTCCTCTTCCCCATGATCACCATATCTTGCACATGAATAACACACAATTGTTAGTAAATGAGTGAGTAATAGATAAAGATTATGAAAAATAGTGCATAGTTGTACAAGTTGATCAAACCACTTGTATTTCTTCAATTTTTTTATTTTTTTTAGACTTGATGCATTGGCGATACAGAAAACACTAACAAAAGCAGAAGATACAATGTGATATTGGTATTTTTTTTTGGATAAGTAAAAAAAAAACAAAATAAAATAAAATAATGAAACACGATTAACGAATTCGTTTACGATTCAGAAGTAACAAGCAAGATCAATCTGAGAAGAGAGAGAATACGAACCTGCAAAAAGCAGCGGCGGTGAGAAGGTGAGAGCAGAGAGATCGAAGCGGCGGGTGGAAGGATGCGCGCACTTGAATCGGTTGCCGATGCGTGGATAGGGTCTGGTGGCAACTCTGGTGGCGTGACTCTGGTGGGATTTGGGAATTGTGGGTGTGAATTTACGGATTGTGGATTGCGAGAGGAGTTAGTATAGGTTTTATATTAGCCGACGAATAATTTCCATCGCCTAAGACAAATATTCGTCTTCTAAGTAATACGAAATTTCCGGAAAAAAAAGGGGCAAAATTCACCCGCCTAATATTTCGGGCTCCTAGACAACGGAAAATACATTTTCCGTCGCATTGGTTATACCAAGCCGATGACTTATACAATTTCCGTCGCCTAAGTAACATAAAATTTTATAAATGTGACTAATATTTCGGGTATCTTCCGTCGCCTTAGTACTACTAAGGCGACGAATCATTCAAATTCCATTGACTAAGTATATTTTTAAAAATTTTGAGGAAATAACAGAAAATAAAAATATATAATCAAAAAATCGTTATTAATAAACGAGAAATAGATATATATACTTTTTTGGGAAAATGACCATTTACTCAAACAGGGATTTGAAGCCCATTTCAATGAAAAAACTGTTGAGTAACCCATATTAATGTTTTAACGCTTCTAACAATTATACCCTTATTGCATTAATTAATTACACGTTCTCTCTCTTATGTTAAAAAAAAATTTCTAACACGTTCTCCTAGACTCCCACTCTCCACGATCAACTCTCACTCTCAACTCTCTCACTCTCCCACTCTCTCTATCTCTCTAACACTCAATAACGATCTCTGGTTTAGGGTTCTTCACGATCTCCGTAATTCCATCGATCAGGCCACGTCGCTCTCTCGTTAAATATCTGTCGACTCCGTCGCTCTCCGCATGTCAAGACCTACCCCGAATTTCACCCTGAAACCCGCAGTAAGTCTTGCGGGGTCCACCTCCAAGGAAAAATTTATTGAAGAACTCAGTAAACCTCCCTTGAAAATGAACAACCCTAACCCGAAAAATTCAAGAATTTACCCTTCTAGACGAAACAACCAACTTCCAATTCATCCATAAATATCCAAATAACGATAACATACATCATCTTTTGAATATTCTAAAATGAAAACAAGCCTTCACACACAACCGAAATACTAAACAATATCCCAAGGTAATCAGAGCTACTAAACACTAGCGGAAGCAAGAAAATATGATAGTAGGTTAACAGGTAATCTACTTATGAAAGGAAGGTGAAGAGATGTAGGTAACTATGCCTCGCCTCGATGTAGTGCCAACCCGAACTCTGCAGACTGGACATTTTTAAAACGAAAGGCCCAGAGGAAAATTATTTGAAACTGTAAGAGTGAGTGGACAAAAATAAATAAATAAAAATATCTATGCTTTCCCAATTTATTTTCCAAAGAAAAATGAATGCGTGCCTCAAGCGATAAAACTTTCAACTCTTAAATATTGAGCCTCTCAAACTCAATCATAAACATTCAACTATATATATATCTGTATGTATCTACACACTTCCATACTCCTTATATGAATTCTTGGGAGAAATATAAGAAAATAGAAATTCATACGAGGCTACTACGTTTGCGTCTAACGCTCACGTCACGCCTTAATGCGGTGCTACACTACGCCATTAAGGTGGATGGACGGGTATATAAATATGTGTCCATACCCTCTATATGAATTAGATACTCATATAAGGCTACTACGCTCGCGTCTAACGCTCACGTCACACCATAATACGGTTATATACTACGCCATTAAGGTGGACAGACACATATGGCTAGCTAGCATTTATATACATACTCTCCTCATAAATATATATTATACTCACCGAAAAATCTCATTTTCGGTAACTCTCCAAAAGGAATCAAATTGCCAAAATAAAATATCATCAAAAGCTCCAACAAAAAGAATTGTTCAACCATGAACCATAGCATGCATATTATTTAAAATAAAAGTCCACTCACTAAATAGGCCTAAGCCTAATGTCGATCTGGGGCCTCGTCTGCTCGAGCCTCCTCACATCCTGTTCTAAATATAATATTAATTTTCCAACTAACAACCCAATATTTGTACAAAATAAGCAAAATTAATCGAGAGCCATAAACACGCTTATTATTGCCTAACTCTGATACGGTCCACACCTCAACACTAAAACCAGCAGCCTCAACTATACCCTTCCACATATTATACGACTTTAATCCAACGGCCGGATTCTACCTTATTAATCCGCCAAAATTACCAAACTTTAAAAATTCTCAAACCTATCCAAAACTCCTTCAAAAATTCTAAAATTCACATCAATAACTCCTCTTAATATAACCAATCTAAAACCATGAAAATCCCCTACACAGCGGCAGCGGCCGGAGGCCGACTCCGGCGACCTCCAATGCCCACCAAATTTGAACAGCAGCTTCCTCTCAACTCCCTCTACAACTTTCCTAACTAGCACAAACACCGATTCCAAGCCTAACTAGGTCAATCGAACAAAAACATCAACAAATGCCCTAGAACTTCCACTCACCGGTTCTCCTTACCTAGCTCAAGAGAGGGTGAGACCTTTGGAGGGATGAACGTACGGAGAAGGGCTTCCTTTTGAGCCTAGCAGCTCTGGTATGGCGGCCGGAGGAGCGAGTTCCGATGACCGGACCTCCACGGCAGTCAGGGCTTTCAGGCGGCTTTTCTCCCTCACGGCGGCACTAGGGCGGCTCCCACCGGTTCAGGAAGAGAGTTGGGTGGAGGCCGACCGATTGGGACCGGTGCGGCGGTCTGCGGTGGCCAGACAGCGGCGGACAGGCTCCGGCAAGGAGAGAGAGAGAGAGAGAGAGAGAGAGAGAGAGAGGTTTGGGTCTTTCTGCCCAACCCGGTCCAACACCTCCATATAACCCAAAACCAAAATTAACACCCCCAAAATCATACCCTAATAAAACTTATCTTTTTACCGGGTAAAATTTACCATTTTTACGGTCGTCATAATTTTCTCCTACGAATAATTTCTCCGAAACAATCGTTCCTCAAAACCCCTCTAGGGACCAAATAAACTATAAATTCATTGACGAGACGGTAAATCTATTATTAATTCCAAGCCAGTAAATAAGGTAAAAATTTAAGGGTCGGGATCTGACACCGCATATAAATCCCAGTTGAGCTGGAAATCGCTCTATGCCCTAATCTCAGTCGATTGAAGTCGATCTGTGGTTCAATCTCGACATCGCTGTCACGTTCAATCGCTGACGCTCGGCGTCACTCTCTAGTTGAATATCGGCTTCGATATCTGCTTCAATCGCTCTCACTCGACCTTGCTCGGAAAACCATAAAAACAGGTACATTTTGAATTTTATTGAATTTAGGCTTATTTTGGACTTCTCTGATGATATTGAAGCTTGATTCTCTAATTTAAAGCGATTAAAGGCCATGAATATGAAAACATGAAAATTATAGGTTTTCTCTGGTCATAACTGTTACAGATTGAGATTAATGTTGTTTAAGTTGATTTTTCTAAGATTTACTTTGTATAATTGGCATGACAATGAAAGGGAGATACTGTATTGTTATTTACTCTTGTCAAGTAGAAGTTTATTTGAGGCAGTAAATTTCCACTGGGTTTACTAGGGGGCAATAAAGTTGTTTATTAGGGTAAGAATGGGTATCTGTTATGTATAATTGACATGAAATGAAAGGGAGAAACTGTATTGAAGTTTACTGACCCCTAGTAAAAGTTTACTGGGGGGCAGTAAACTTCCACTGGGTTTCCTAGGGGGGGCGATGAAGTTGTTTATTAGGGTAATAATGGGTATCTGTTGTGTGTAATTGGCATGAAATTGAAATGGAGATATTATATTGTTGTTTACTGACTCCTAGTAAAAGTTTAATGGGGGGCAGTCAACTTTATTTTTTGCAAATAGTGTTATAAATGCAAGTTTTTACTACTTATATGCAGGATGAGAAGAAGTTCAAGGCATTTTCGAAGAGGATTCGGTTAAGAATCTGTAGCTTCTATGAGGACAGATGAAAATATAGGAGAAGTTTTACAGAAGATAAAGTCGAAGAAAAAGAGAAAAGAGGTCTAGAAGGGTGCTGGTGCTGAAGAAGAAGAAGAAGCAGTACTGGTAGAAGAAGAAGATGATGATTACACTGAAGATGAAGAGGGGGAAACAGAAAAGTATCTTTTTTAGAGAAGATCAACAGGCAGAAAAAGAAACAAGCAGAGACAGATTCAGGGAAGGAGGAGGAGGAGGAGGAAGAAAAGGGAAGAAAGAAGAAGGAAAAAGGAGGAGAAGGTGACTTAACCAAGATCAAACACGTGCAGCAAAAGTGCTCACTGACATCATTTTATATGCTTATGTATAGATACAAGGAAAGCATCCCAGAAGAATCATGGAAGTTGATAAACAACACTTGTTTTCGGGGAATAATTGAAGCATTTAGATTGGTCAAGGTTGAGGAGGATCAAGTGAAGAAGTTTGAATCTGATTTTGAGATCCTAATGAGGCACTACAACAGTGACAATAAAAACTTCATATTTGGGAACACGGAGATTGAAATTACGGAGCATGATGTTCATTCAATTTTTGGAATAACCAAAGAAGGCTCGGATGTAGATATCGTAATAGACCAGAAATGCTGCAGGGGCAATAAGAAGAATGTGGCAGATTATGTTGTCTTTGGAAAGCAAATAAGAAGAACAATCACCAGAAAGGTTATTGATGACACATTAATGGAAGAGCTTAGGAAGATTCAGAAGAAGAAGGGGGATCCAAGGAAGAGAAGCCTCTTTGGTTATAATGTACCTTATGGCAGCTTTATTTTTCAGCAGAAGCGGGAACTACATTGAATGGAAACTGATACTCAAGTGTGAAGACCTTGAAGGCATCGACAAATACAACTGGTCACATAAGGTATTAGAATTCTTGCACCGAGGACTTCATAAGCACGTAAGGGGGAGCCAAGAGTTTTGAACGGATGCCTCCTTCTGGTTCTATATTGGTTCCTTGAGAAAACAAAAATAAAGAAGCGAATTATCGGGAAAGAGAAGGAGACTCCTAGATTTATAAGATGGTCAATACAAGAGATCATCAAAGAAAATGAGTATTTGAGAATACCAGAATTGCTAGAGGTAATGATATTTTATTTATATAGCCATTTTAAAAAAAAATATTGCATTGTATTTTTTGTTTTTCGAAAAACTAAATTAAACTGATTTGTGTCTTATAAATGTAAAACACATAATAGAAGGTCCATGGATGGATGAGGAGGAAACGAGTTCGGTAATGATGAGCGGCAGCAAAATGGCAATGGAACACCAAGGACAATTGATTGGGTAAGTTTGAATGGTTACTAACACCCAGTAAAACTATTGGCAATGAAAATGGAACTTCAATTGCAATTTACTGACCCCCAGTAGAAATTTACTAGGGGGCAGTAAACTTCTATTGGGTTTACTAGGGGACAATAAAGTTGTTTATTAGGGTATCTTTTGTGTGTTGTGGCCATGAAATTGAAAGGGAGATAATGAATTGCAAGTTTACTGACCCCCAGTAGAAGTTTACTGGGAGGCAGTAAACTTCTACTGGGTTTACTAGGGGGCAATACAGTTGTTTATTAGGGTTATGTTGTGTGTGTAATTGTCATGAAATTGAAAGGGAGATAATGTATTTTGTTTACTGACCCCCAGTAGAAGTTTACTGTGGGGCAATAAACTTTTTTATTTGGATATAATTGTTTAACAGTAACGATGTCGTTGTTATAACGTGTACAGGAGCTGCCGATGGAAGATATGAAGAAGAAGCTGACAGAACTTGCCGAAGAAAATGAAGAACTGGTGAACAAAAACACTGAATTGCTCGGCAAGTTAAAGAAAGCGGACAACCAAATCATTGAGCTAGAGAAAGAAAGGAGGGCAAACAAAAATCAAATCAACGCTCTCAAGAAACAGTTGCACAAGGCGGCAAAACATACTCAGACAAAGCAGATAATATGTGTAACTAAGGAGAAGGAGGATAATATGATTAACACATGCAACATCAACTACTTGTATCAATTACACATGAAAATAGAAGAATGCACCGAAAATCTTAAAGTATATGGACATAAAACTCAAGGCATAAAACCTAAAATAATTGATCATAAATTGTAAACTTCAATTCAAAACATGGCTCAAAAGTACTTTTATCTCATAGACAAGAATCGAAACATACTTAAGCAAAAACCTAAAACAAATATTAATAAGAACAAACACATTCTAATCCGAAAGTAAAAGATGGAATACACTCTCAGAATATCCCTACTTGTTCTATCCTTCGAGTGAGCGGAACCCTAGGCTACTTGCTTCGGATCAAGGATGATGGTGAGTTCGGATTATGGTGTTTGGAGAATGATGAAGTTTCGGCAAAGCTTTGATGTAATTTTGCACGGGTTGATGATGATCAATTGCTGCCATGCCGTGTCCTATTTATAGAGTAACAAGTCTTGATCTCCAAGTATTCCTCAAGCATAAGGAATCCTATTGAATCGGCAAAACCAAGTCCAAGTTGGATTTAACTTCCTCTCTTGGGCCGCACGGTTTCTCTCTCCTTGGTGACTTGGAAAATCTTCATGGCATCTCCATACATATCTCGGATTGTACTTCTCCTAGCTCAAGCAAGAACTCCTAGCTACCGGCCACCTTTCCCTCATGAGTCAGGAAAACATTTCCTATTCAACACGGGTTAAGACTTTCCTGAAATAGAAATAAGAAAATTAGAAACTAGGAAAGAGGAAAGATGGAATCCTGAGTAAACAAGGATTTCCAACACTTAGCACAATTTCAACACCAAATTATTCAAATCCGAAAATACTATGCATTCTAACACTAAAACCTACATATTTCTACATTAAGCAATTATTCTACACTAAACACAAATATAAAGCTAAAACAACTAAATAGGAATTAACAAAGGGTAAATAAAGGGTATAAACATATTAAGAACGTCACACTTTGTGCTCCTATCATCTTCTTGCGCAATAACAATCTGATTGTACCCTGAATAACCATCAAGAAAGCAGTAAAATCCATGGCCCACTAACCTTTCCAACATTTGATCAATGAAGGGCAAAGGGAAGTGATCCTTCCTTGTTGTTGCATTGAGCTTCCTATAATCTATGCACATTCTATGGCCTGTGATAGTTCTTTGTGGCACTAACTCATTCTCTGCATTTTTAACAATAGTTATCCCGGACTTCTTTGGAACTACTTGCACCGGTGACACCCATTTTGAGTCCGAAATTGGGTAGATGACACCACAATCTAGGAGTTTGATAACCTCTTTCTTCACAACTTCCATCATTGGAGGGTTTAGTCTTCTTTGAGCTTCCCTGGATGGTTTCGCACCCTCTTCAAGAAGAATCCGATGCACACATGTGGTAGAGCTAATTCCCTTAATATCAGCAAGTGTCCATCCAACTGCGGTCTTGTGATTTTTTAACACCTCCACTAACTTCTCCTCTTGTTCAGCCGTAAGTTTAGAAGAGATGATAACAGGCAAAGTCTCATTGTCACCCAAATAAACATACTTCAAGTGATCCGGTAACAACTTAAGTTCAAGTGATGGTGCCTGAATCACAGATGGAAGTATCTTATTAGTTGATAATTGAATTGGAATGGGAGGAGTATACCTTTCTGAACGTGGGAGTGCCTCAAGGTAGGCCACAGATTCATTTATAGCATCATCAAACGTCTCTTTGAGCTCTTTGGGTGATATTGGGATGCCATGGCTTGTAAATCCAATGCCTTGCTCAATGGTGGTTTCCAACACATCCTCTTTCAGTGCCTTGAGAAATTCCTGCGCAAGTGTATCAATGATATCAACAGAAAAGCAAGAATTTATTTCATGTAAAGGATACCGCATTGCTTCAAAAATGTTGAAACCAATCACTTCTCCATCGAATTCCATGGTCAATGAGCCTGCGTAGACATCAATTTTGGTTCTTGTCGTCCTCATGAATGGTCTTCCAGTAGAAGTGACGCTAAATTCATGGGAGAATCCTCCATCTCTAACACATAAAAATCTGCTGGGAATATAAGTTTATCAACCTGCACAAGAACATCTTCCAAAAGACCTTTCGGATATGAGTTAGATATATTTGCTAGCTGAATGACAACATTATCTTTTTTAAGCTCACCTAGACCTAGAGATGTATAAACAGCATAAGGCATTATGTTGATAGATGCTCCTAGGTCTAACATAGCATTCTCAAACCTCATGTTACCAATCACACATGGGATTGTAGAGCTGCCAGGATCTTTGCACTTTGGAGGAATTTTTCTATCAATCATGGCAGAGACATTGGCTCCAACTTTCACCACTTCTTTTTCTCGAATGTGTCTTCTGGTTGTACACAACTCCTTGAGGAATTTAGCATATTTTGGAACTTGTTTCAAAGCATCAAGGAGAGGGATATTAATTTGCACTTTCTTGAAAACATCCAAAATAGCTTGTTCGTTCTCTTCCTTCCTAGATTGTGAAAACCTACTGGGAAAAGGCAAACAAGAAGAAGAATTAGTATTAATCAAACTTGAAGGGTCAGAAAGTTCACCTTTGGCGTTGAAAGCTTTGGTCAAAGATGGTGGCTTCTTTAATTCTTCATGCAATGTTGCTGGATCTTTCTCTTGTCCTTTTTGCATGGTGATAACATCCTCCTCTTCATTAACATGCATGGGCACCTTCTTTGCTTCTTTGGAATGTCATGAACCACTTTACCACTTCTTGTTATTATTGCTTTTGCTTGCTCAAAGGATGGATTTGGAATGGTACCTCCAAGAAGCTTTCCAGGCTCACGGAGCTGGTTTATAGCATTCACCACATCACCTACTTGTTTTTTTAAGCTCCTTGATCTCCTGGCCTTGATTGTGCTGCCCTTGCATCAACTGTTGAGTGGAGGTGGTCAAAGCTTCTAACATCTTGTCGTACTTCTCCAAAATTGGAGTCATTGTGGAACCTAAAGCTTGATGGGATGCATAGCTTTGTGTAAACCCTCCTTGAGGACGCTGATTAAATCCTGGTGGTGTACGGTTGTTGCCCTGAGATGCTTGAGAAGGTCCAAGGACGTTGTCGTTGTTACTCCACTGGAAGTTGGGGTGATTCCTTGATCATGGATACTGAAAATATGGATCGTTCCTTTGATATTGCCCTCCTTGCTGAAAATTTCCTATAGCATGTACCTCCGCATCCTCATATAGTTGAGGGCAGCGATCAGTTTGGTGACCCTCTATTGAGCACACACCACACACCATGGTTCCATGCTTCTTTTGACCCAATATCTGAGATAACATAGATGTGAGATTTGATAATTGATCTTTGATATCAGAATCGTTACCTCCTTTGACGACAATGTCTGGATACGTCTTGAAGAATTACTGAATTCGTCGAGCATTCAATGCACGATCAGCTATGAGCTTCATTCCATCCTCATTGTACTTGTCCATGAATGATCCTCCAGCTGATGCATCCAAGATATCTCTCTCTATGGGTAAGAGACCATCATAAAAGGCAGTCAACAAGCTTTCCTCACTCAAACCATGTTGAGGGCATTGAGTAAGCAAGCTCTGGAACCTCTCAAAGTATTCGGGATATGGCTCGTCCCATCTTTGCTCAATTCCGGTAATTTGCTTTCTCAACGCTATAATTTTTGAAGTGGGAAAATACTTCTCCAAGAATGTCTTGTGCATCACGTCCAGTTATATAGCCATTTGGAAGCCTATACAACCATGTCTTGGCCTTGTCTGTCAAAGAAAAAGGAAAAGCCTTCATCTTCATGATATCCTCATCTGCATTCTCCGGTGTCATGCTTGAGCAAATAAATTGGAATTCTTAGAGATGCAGATTAGGGTCTTCATTAGGTAACCCGTGAAAAGTGGGTAGCTTATGGAGAAAACCAGTTCTGAGCTCGAAAGTCCTTGTCTTTCCTGGAGCCGGTTGAGGGTAACGAATGCACGACGGAATGCCACCTGCTATTAGTGATGTTGAGAGCTCCCTAATGGTCTTCCTTGTTTCTACCAGTTGATTTGGAGGTGGCAGCTGCCGTTGTTCGTTTTCTACGTCTACCATTTGGAAAATTAAAGTGGGGTTGATGGGCTCGGCCTCTTCTTGAGCAGCTTTTGCCTCTCTTGCTAACCTTCTGTTCTCGCGCACTAGCTTCTCTAACTCAATATTCAATGGTTCTAACTCACCTTTTGGATTATTCCTTGTATGCATACACCACTGAAGTTTCCTGCAAAAAGAAAAATCTTAGCAACAAAGAAGAAAATTGACTCTAAACAACTAATGTGCAAAACTAAAATTTTACAATCCCCGGCAACGGCGCCAAAAATTGGTACGGCGAAAGTAGCCTCACAATTTAACCTTGCAAAAGATTGTCGATTGTAGTATAAAGAAGCAAGGATCATTCATTGCCAAAGATTGAGGGTATTTAATTTCACACACAAAAACAATGTCACAAAAGTGTCTACTGTTCCTAACGAACAGCAGACTAAAATATAATTAACCACCTAACCTACACTATTCATAAAATTATGAAAATTTATGAAACTAAACTAGACACAAAGAAGAACACACACACAAAATTTGAGGGGATTTGGAGTTTGTTTACTATACTAAATAAATCACTAAATACAGAAGACAGAAGAATAAGAAAACAGTTTTGATTTGTAGTTTGAGAAATATGATAGAGAAGAGGTTAGGGATTTAGGAAATTCACCACCGAATATGCTTCAAAAGAAAGTCCACACAACCAAGATTCTAATTACCAAGTTATGAAAAAGTTCAATCAAGACTAAACCGTGAACGCACTGCGTAAATTCTTACTGCTTCCCTTAACTACTTATGCAAGATGAACGCACCATTACTAAACTTTTAGAATAACCAATCAAGGTATAGACGCTATCCTATCAACAAGTTATTCTAAGCATTAAGATCAATGGAAGTGATTGAACAAGTATGCAAAACTAGTGTGGAACGCCGACCTAGCATGCAAGTCTCTCTATTTGGTTTCACCTATTGTCCTATAAGTTTTACTAATTTGAATTAAGCCGTATTAACCGTTTAGGAGATTAACCGTTTAGGAGATTATCCACTTACAAGTTCATAATGTTCTATGTATGCATCCATGAACATAAACAAGTAAGAGTTCTCTATAAATCAAAACCAAACAGACAATCCAACTAAGTAATTACGAAATCAAGGTTGTGAAACAGGGTTTATTGCATAATTCGGGACTTCAAACCTCCACCCCTAACTAAGATAAACTAGCCACACATCATTGTAGAAATCACACAGAGAAAATAAATCATATTCGAAAGTTAAAGATTACAAAGGGAAGAAGAAAACTGTGAATGGAAGGAGTTGACGATGATCTTGGCGACTTCCCCTTGATAGATTCTTGTACGATGCAGCAACGTGAAGGCTCTATTGCAGTATGACGGCTTCCAGACGTTCTGGTATTAAGGTTATGCCTTAAGTAGTCTCCAAGTCTTCAAAGCTTCCTTTTCAGACTATGTTTCCTTCTTTGACTAGAATCAATGTTTGAGCTATCTTTTGAATGTCTTCCACATATAATATGGGCTTGGTTTTGGGCAAATTATATTAATGATGTCACTCTTCAAAATCGTGCAAAAGTCCCCAAGAAAGCTTCTCAGAATCCAGCCCAAACACTACCTCGAACTTGACTGCTGCACAGCTTTCCCGGAACTGCTGATTTTTGTCCAACTTCGATGCTTCATAAATCCTAGATGCCATCACCGATTTGGATGATTCTTGACTCCAAATTGATCTACAAATGCTCCTCTACAGATCTGGGCGGTAATCTCGGTGAAACCATTCTCGAAACCGCATGGAAATAAGCCTTGAAAACCGGAGAAAATAAGCAGAAACCAGTTTTCAGCTTTTTGTGTTTACAGCTTTTGTTTTGGTGAAGTGATCATTCTCCATCCTTGACATCTCTACTTCGTATTGGAAGTCTTGCTTGCATCACTTGAGCACATATTTACATTATCTTGCTCCACGAAGTACCTAAGAAAATAACAAAGTTAAAATGATCTTTTTAAAGGAAAATAACTAAGTTAAATGCAAAGGTTAAACTATAAAATCATCGCATTTTATGCTCCTATCAATCGGTGAGTAGAAGCTAACAATTACCACAGGCCTCCCAACCCCTCCTAGACGCGCCGCCACGCGCCACCATAGACGGTGGTGAGTGGGCCCCACGCGCCATCCCTACAACCTCAAAATCTGGGTAATCTCCCAACAACAAACTTATAGATCACATCAAATGGAACATTTTTCATACCTGTGGTCAAAGCCAATTCAGCCGGAAAGAGGCCGGAAACATCGCCGGAAAGAAACAAGGTGCACTTCAAACCCAAAAGTTCCACGCTTCAAATTGGGCTCCAAGGCTGGTATTGTCATGCTCATAAGGATAAGAACTTCCAGAAACGGGTAGCCTCAAACCTCGATGTCATCGGAATCGGTCAGAGCTTCACTGTCAGCAGAGTCAGCAACTTGCGGGCCTTGCTGCATTGTGCACAGTGATCCATAGGGTGTGAGGCTGGTATGACTAGAAAGAGGGGAGCGAGAGCTTTCCAACGATACTAAGCACACATAAATCCGTCGCCGGACGGCCGAGTTATGGCCGGAAGAATTGTGGCGGCGAAAATGGAGAAGGGAGAGTGAAAAATCTGATTTTTTCTAAAGTTAGGGTTTTTCTGAAAATACCCAAAAATTTCCTTTTTATACCCCTTCCCAAAAACTTTGATTGATCGTAACTTCCTCACATGATGTCCGTTTTTCTTATGCCACGTGTCCACGAGCTCGTATCGCCAAGCTCTATAACTTTGAAGAATGAAGTTTTACAAGAAACCCAATGGATAAAAAGTCAATTCTTTGACCCTTTGGCTAAATCCTCTTCTAGCCAATAATCGTTCCGAACACTCTCCCTCTTCTCTCGAGCCACAAATCCCGCTAACTTCTAACTTGATAATTTCCAAATTAATAATAGAAATTAGTAACAAAAACTCGGGGTATTACAATATGATACTTCGTTGAACATACAATTAACATGACATATATAGATGCATTGGAAATATATTAGTGTGTGTGATATGTGCCTATAACACGCCTCGTAACCTATTTCATTGGATCCATTACAATAGTTTGACACTTCATTTTTTTTTTTGTTATAGTTTTGTATAGAGAAATTTTATTAACATATTCTTAATTACTAGATACACATCTCATACTTAATACACCATCTATTAACTTTATTGTTTAACATTTGACTAGATACACATACCCAAACTTCCTACAATACTCGTATTTAAAATACACAACTTATTCACTAAATACACATAATTTTCTAGATCTGCTACTCAAATTATTAAAAAAAAAATTTTACATTAATGAGATTTTTCTCAAAAAGTTTCATATTTCCTCGTACTGCTTCACCTCATTGACATCTTCCTCAAAAGTTTTATTTTTCTTTAAAGGGTTTCACCTTGTTAAGATATTCCTCGAGGGATTTCCCTTTATTAACATTTTCTCCATCAGTTTTCCTTAATAAAATTTCTTCTCAAGGAGCATCTTACTCAAGCTGATTTCAAAAATTCTTAAGCCTACCGAATCAAAACGAAACAAGACAATACATCAACAAAGTCTTTAACAGAACTTTCAGCATTAGAATGTACAATCCTATGTAAAACTAAATTAATCGATTCTTGGGAACCATTACATACTATTCATATGTGGTGTCAAAATATATTGGTACTCGATTCCAGCTAAAAATTTAAAAAAAGTGTTAGAAGTAAAATAGTGTTTGCACCTAAACTTAGCAATCCATGGAGATTTTCAAATCGGTTTGTTAATCTGCGATTAGAGAGAAATGAGTTTGGTCATTTGGCCGAGAGTAGTGACATTCGTCATTTGGCCGAGAGTAGTGACATTCGGTCATTCGGCCGAGAGTAGTGTAGTTCTGCCATTCGGTCGAGAGTGGTATTTCAGTCATTCGGCCGAGAGTGGTATTTCGGCTTTCGGCCGAGGTATTTCGACTTTCGACCGAATGAGTGGAGGTACTCAATCATTTGGCCGAGAATATGAAGAATGAAGTTTGCAGCCGAAATGAGAGGACGTTGGACCATATGACCGGGATAAGAGGCCCAACTTCTATGATTCTATTGTAGATCATTCTCAAGCCTCTAGCCAATCTATACATGGACATTTCAACCAAGGCAATTGGCAAGGTTGTAGTTCGAATTGTGGATACATGCCAACCTATGATTCGGCCGATCAAAATAAATGCTATGAATCGGCCGAGATATTGGGTTATTATGATGGCCAAAGAAATCATAGCAAGTGCAATGGCCGTTACCTGGATGGGACATGGCTTGGTCAAATAGCTGGGTATGTAATTAATCCACAACCCGAAATTTTTCCGAAACACCAACATGATTGTTGGAAAATTTTGGAGTCTATACAAAAGAACAGAGACAGTTTGCACGAAAGCTACCAAAAAAGCCAAGAAGAGTTGGATGAATATTTTCAAAGGCGTAAAGAAAAACTTGAAGAGGATTGGCGAAAGCATGAGGTTGAGCGCTTAGAGAGGAGAAAATATGAGGAAGAATATCGAGCACGACAAAATGCATATATGACTTCAATGATTTCTCATCCACCTCACCCATTAATCCAATTCGGCGAAGAAATGTGCAGCTCGGTTGTAGAAGATAAACTCGGCCTAGAAACTTCGCAATTGAATGAATCAAAAAGTGAGCCCATAATTTTCTATTCAAGTGTGCTCGAAGAAATAGACAATCATGTGTCTGAGTACGAAGATCAATTTGTGGAAGGTGTTGAACATATTGACATGATCATCGGAGACCAAGAAGTTAACCTTGGAAAAACACAATTGGCCGAACTGGAAGTGAAAGTTGAGGTTGATTATTCAACTTCAGATCCAAAGCATGAAATTTTGGCCTACATTGTGGATGAAAATCAAGAACCTACTACAAGGGATATGAATGAAATGCTTCACGGCCACCATATACTTGGAGCGAAGGCTGAGGATGCGAAATGTTCAAACTTTTCAATAAAACATCGTTGGCCGCCTCCCCTTTGACTGCATGGTTTCATTTTATTTTGTTTTGTAAAATAACTCTATCTTTCATGAAAAATTCTGCCGAGCCAACAAAGAGTTTGATTAGCCAAGTTAAAAAGAAATAACAACCTAATCGGCCGAAATCTCAAGAGTCGGCCGAGTGTCCAAGTGTTGGCCGAGTTTCCGAGTCTCAATTAGCAAGTCTCACCCAAGCCTCCAAGAGGCGGGCAAGTTTTCAAGAGTCGACCAAGTTCGCAAGCCTTGCCGATATTGCAAGAGGCGGCCGAGTTTTAAAGAGTCGATCGGCCGAGTTTCCTAGTGCAAATTTTCAAGCTTTATCCAAGAGCTGGGTTAGCCGAAGTGATATGTTAGCCAGTCGGATATACCAAGAATTTGGTTAGTTGAGGTAAAGAGAAATATCGGCTGAGGTAAACAAGATGTATCGACCAAGTTTATGAGGGTCAGCCAGGGTTAACATGAAGTTTTGGCCGAGTTTATAAGAGTCGGTCGAGATTCTAAGTAGTTTTCTCCTAAATTTTGCACTCCTTGGTGATGATCAATTGGTTTATCGGTTTCAGCTTTAGTGGAAACAGTCGGTCATTCGGCCCAGAGTACATGAAGACATTCGGCCATTTGGCCAAGATTAAGAATGGTTTGGGTTTGGCCGAGTTGACCAAGAATGAGTTGCCCTTTATGCAACAATTCAGCCGAGTTGGTTGAATGTATGATGGCCGAGATGCTTTGATTTCGGCCAAGTTGGTTGAAAGTGTGATAACCAAGATGCGTTGAGTTCGATCGAATTTGTTGAGGTGCAATGGCCAAGATACGTGAGTTCGGCCGAGTTGGCCGAGATGCATGAGTCCGGCCATGTTGGTTGAGATGCATGAGTCCGGCCGAGTTGGTCGAGATACTTAAGTCCGGCCGAGTTGGTTAAGATGCATGAGTTCGGCCGAAATGCATAACTTCGGCCGAGTTGGTGAAACGGCCGAGATATGTTGAGTTTGGCCGAACAACTATGAGTGTATTGGCCAAGGTCTATAAAATCAAGATTGGCTATTTCATTTTAATAACAATAACAACGGCCAAATTTAGATTCATGCTACTTTAGCCAAATACGTGATATTTTCCTTTCTGGACGCATGATCGATTCAATTTGGTTCTAATCTCAATAACCATACGGCTTGAGAGCCGATGGTCATGAGACTGGGGGGCCTATGTTTGCACCTAAATTTAGCAATCCATGGAGATTTTCAAATCGGTTTGTTAATCCGCGATTAGAGAGAAATGAGTTTGGTCATTTGGCCGAGAGTAGTGACATTCGGTCATTCGGCCGAGAGTAGTGTAGTTCGGCCGTTCGGTCGAGAGTGGTATTTTGGTCATTCGGCCGAGAGTGGTATTTTGGCTTTCGGCCGAGGTATTTCGACTTTCGACCGAATGAGTGGAGGTACTCGATCATTTGGCTGAGAATATGAAGAATGAAGTTTGCGGCCGACATGAGAGGACGTTGGACCATATGACCGGGATAAGAGGCCCAAATTCAAAATATCTTAAGTTGTATGACCCAAAGTCAAAATTCTATGGTGTGTTTCGGTCACTCGGCCGAAAATGAAGGTCTATAATGTCGCATGGCCGAAGCTAATGTGTTCACTCGGCCATACGACCAAGATAGATGTGTTGCTCAAACAAGGTAGTGGTTTTATATCATTTGAATTAAACATCAATCCATTTGGACGATTTGAGTGACCAATGTGCAAGCAGGACAAATTCAATAATTATGAGTAGTCGGCCAAGTCCATGTGCAATCTCAGCCGATGGTTCATATAGGAACAATCTTGGCCGAGGATTCATTTAGGAAAGAAAGTCTCAACAATGAAAAACTTCAATCAGATCAAGGTTTTAAAGCAAATAGGCATCACAAACATCAGTCAAATCAAGACATTCATCTGTTGTTTGGCCAAGAAAGGAAATAGGATGCCCAAAAGATTTCATGACGTAGAGGAACATACTAGCTAGGTTTTCTGACTTGTATATATAGAACCTTGTAACTCATTTGTAAAAGGTTTTGCACCACTCAAACAAATCAATACACAAACTTTACACACAAATTTATCTCTCTGTTGCCTAGGTACTTTACCTTTCCTATCAACTTCAAACCCAATTTTATTTCTTTGCTTTCTTTGTTTTATTTTTGATTCAGTCTTTACGTTCTTGCACTTTAATTATTTTGTTTATTTACATTTCTTGCACTTTAATTCTCTTGTTCTTTATATTACATGAACTTTATTAATCGCACATAGGAGTAGTTGTAACATAGAAATATAGTCCGTTGATCTTTTTCGGCCAGTCTGTATTAGGTCAATGCGATTTGCTGTTCACACACACATCACATCACAACGCCACAACAACCGAATCCACTTTGTCTTCGTGTTCACCGTGATTTGCGAGTATCTTCACCCGATAGGTCTCTCGCCTGTCACCCGAACATTTGAGTTCACCCAGGTAGTAAACGTATTCGAGGATCCCGGCGACGCTTAGCCGAAAGTCCTTGCAACACAGGCACCAGAACCTAACGGCCGAGAAGGTTCCTTCCTCGGCCTACAATCTCTTGAAGAAGTCAGATCAGGCATACTATATCAATCAAAACCTCGCTTGGCCGTTTCGACCGCGAGTTGGCATGCCCGCGCAACAGAAGGACATTTGTAGCCAAGGATCTCGGCCTCGTTTCGGCCGAGACCATTTTTGAGCAAACAAATAGTTAATATGAATGTCTTAAACGAGATATTTTATTTCAACTAGGTTTCTTTACTTTTGATATAAATGTATTTTTTGGTAATTTTACGTACTCAAAAAGTCTTATATAATTTGTATAAATAAAGAGATGTGTATCTACCATTTATGGATAAGGCACAAAGTGTCCCTACAGAAAATTTAAGGAAAGCTGTGAGAAAAGTGTGTCTAGAAGTATTTATTTATTTTTATAGTAAACAACTCATTTGTACTGAAAGTTCATGAAAGAACATTTTTTAATACGTGAAAATGTCAGTATACAGATCTCCTAATCAAGCCTCGTTTGGTTGACGGAATGTAAGCATTAGGAAATGAATGTTTTTCACCTCCTACATTTGGGGAAGCAAAAAGAAATGAAACACTTTTTTTATTGTAGGAAAAATAAGGGGGAAAGTGGTGGTCTGGGAACACCACGCGGCAGTGTCATGTGGTGTACCTAGCAATAACATTGCTTGAATTATGTTAGGACATGCAGGGGTGAAAAAAAAAAGTAAATTTAAATTATTAGACCAATCAGAATTGAGTTTGCAAATGCATGGACCAATAGAATGAAACAGGACTAGCATGTGGGATATGTGCTAGGAACACCTAATAATTTCTGTTCTCCAAAATCTAAAGGAACCATTTTTCTCATTTCTTTCCAAGCATTTATTACTCGTAACATGAAATTTTATCATATTACTTATCAACTTTATAACAACTTTTCTAATGTTTTTCTTGTATTACCAAACATCAGAATGAAAAGTTCATGAAAATTTCCTTCTCTTTCCTTTCCCATCGGAAAGATGAAGGACCTATTTTCATTTTCACCAACCAAACGAAGCAAACTAGCTATTACCTCACTACAAAAAAACGATTGCTTTCTTTTTCAACCATTCGTATCTTCACAATAATGACCAAGCTCATAATTGAATTAAACTTAGTTCTAGAGATATCTTTATTACTAATCCATATCCACCACCACCATGCCATTATCGGCGACGCTCTCACCTCTCTCTCTCTCTCTCTCTCTCTCCTCTCTCTCTCTCTCTCTCTCTCTTAATCCCCACGCCAATCACAACTTTATGTCCCTCACAACATCACTCCATTTCACAACCAGACAATTCTTCACCCCCTAGTTAGCCTCTGTTGAGACATTCTTCACCCCCAAAACTACGGAAATTGTCTTGTACTTACATGTAATTTTATTACCTTTAATCCATTTTCTTTTCTTTGTAGGAAATAATGCAATGAGCAAAATCACCTACATTATGGTTTAAAAGTGAAGTATTCAAGGCTAGGAGAACTAGACATGGAATTTGGGTGAAAAACACAAATTAAGATTTTACAGCGAACTTTTCCAGCGAACTTTTCTTTTATAATTTCCGGTGGCTTTTTCGGCAAGCCACCACTCATGGAGGCCTTTTATTCCAGCCATGGAGGAGCATGGTGGTTGAGTTTTTCCCACATTTGAAATTCAAAATATTTCCCACCATGTTGTCTTTTTGGAGTGTTGCGTGCGCATTGAGCTAATTTAGGCCCATGGTATATATATAAGAGCATCCCACAACTTTGTCCCCTTAACCTAGCTGATTTTTTGAGAAAAAAGAGACGACTTTCACAACACAGCTTGAGCCATCTTCATCCTCTCTATCTCTCCAAGATCTCGTTTTCTCTCTACACCACCATTTCCACCACCATATCTCACCTCCACACCAATTTCATAACCCTCAATCACCACAAATCATTGCTAGAAGCCTCGATTTAACTACTCATAGATCTTCAAGTGCTTGGAGTCAGGAGAAGAAGACTCCTAACACTCATGACTTTGGAAACCTATCTTCACCACCAACTCCATCTTCATCAATAGTCACTTCTTACTCCCTTGCTCCTTAGTAGAATGTCGGAACTTGTTTAATTATCTTGTTACGAGTGAGTAGTGAACTTGTTAGGACTAGGTAGAGAGCACTAGCCAATCTGGTAGGGTTGGACTTTTGGGGTGTAAACTTTTGGTAGAGTTGGGTATAGTTATAGGGTTGGACCGGTTGGGTGAGGCCCAAACCCATTTCGTCTCTCTCTCTTCTCCTCTCCCTCTCGACTTCTCTCCCGAGCTCTCTTTTCCTTTGCCGAAATCCTCCGCACCCCGCCGTCGTCCGGCCAAGCCAGGCTGCCGCACCGGTCCCGTCTAGACTGGCGTCTCCTCCTCTCTCATCCTGGCCGGTGACCGTTGCCACTTCACGGCCGAGTGGAAGGAAACTCGTCCCGAAGGACCGACTGTGTTCTCGCTGGAGCTCCCTCCTCCGGCCACCAAACCGGGAAAGTCATATACGGTTTTGTAGGTCTCTAACCCAGCTGCCTTGCCCTAAAAGGACTCACTTCGGTTCGCTTCAGGTAAGGAGAAATTTGAGGTGGAAGTTCTAGGGCGGTTTTGATGTTTCTATTCGATTGGCATAGCTAGGCTTGGATTTTGGGTTTGTACTAGTTAGGAAAGTTGTAGAGCATGATGAGAAGATTATTTTGTTAAACTTTTATAGGATTTGGAGGTCGCTGGAATCGGCCTCCGGCCGCCGCCGGCGCCCTCGTTGTTTTGGAGTTTTGGATAGTTTTAAGTGTGGAATATTAAGAGGAGTATATTGATATGAATTATGGAATTTTCGGATGAGTTTTGGATAAGTTTGTATATTTCTGAAGTTTGGTATTTTTTGCGGTTGAATAATGTAGAATCCGGCCGTAGGATTTAAGTCAATTTCTGAAAATATTGTATTTACGGCTGCCGAGTATGGTATTAAAGTTTGGGTCATTTCGATTTAAGAATATCGAAGTTAGGCAATGATGAGCGTGTTTATGGCTCTCGGTTCATTTTGCCTATTTTGAATAAATATTGGATTTTTAGTTGGGGAATTAATTATATATTTGGAACAGGACGTGAGGAGGCCCGAGCAGAAGAAGCCTCGGAGCGACATCAGGCTTAGGCCTAATTTGTGAGTGGACCTTTGTTTTAATTCAAAAGCACGCGATGAAGTATCTTGTTGATCATTTATTTTTTTTCCTAAGATTTATTTCTTTCTCGGATATTTAGCAATTTTTCCTCCTTTGGAGAGATCCCGAAAATCTCGGTGGATATGAATTTTGGATGTTTATGAGTATAGTATGTATATAAATGATAGCTAGCCATACGTGCTTGGTCCGTCTTAATGAGGTAAAATACCATTATGGCGTGACGTGAGTGTTAGACACAAGCGTCATAGCCCTATATAAAAACTACTTTCTTTTCTGGTTTATTTAGGTTTTCATATAGGGAGTCCACACGTATATATACACTGTCCTCTTCAGCATAATGAGGAAAAATTTCATTATGGCGCAACGTGAGCGTTAGACGCAAGCGTTGTAGCCTTGTATGAATTTATATTTTTCTAAATTGTTTCTAGGATTCATACAAGGAGTCTAACCAGTGTAAATACATACGAATATATGTTTATATATAGTTTAGCCTAAGAGGCTCCATTTTATTTGAGTTGGTGACTAGCCGGAGCTAGTCGTGAAATTGCCAGTTTATGAGTTGAGCGTTTTTGAGCTACCGCATGCAGTATATTTTTCTATGAAATTAAAATGGGAATGCATAAATATTTTGTTATTAAATTATTTTTATCCACTCACTCTAACGTTATTAAATGTCTTCCCCTGGGCCCATCGTTTTAAAATGCCCAGTCTGCAGAGTTCGGACTGGATCTAGTAGGAGACGAGGCATAGTCACCCGTATTTCCACCACCTTTCACCAGTAGGTTACCTGTTTAACCTACCTGTGTTTTCTTACTTCCGCTAGTGTCTAGTAGCTCTGAATACTTGTGTCTAATGTATATATTTTTGGTTGTGGGTGAAGGCATGTTGACTTTTTAGATTACTTGACGGAGGATTTATGTTATTTTATTTGGATAATTATGTATTGATTTGGAAGATGTTTTATTATTTTGTGGTGGTTGTGTTTGGGGAGCATGTAGGCTCCAGAAGTTAAGGGTGGATTGAGAATTTTAGAAGTGTTTGCAGGTTTTCGTTAGGAAGGGTTGTCCATTTCTAAGGGAGGTTATATCGAAGTTTGCGGTAAATCTTTCCTTGGAGGTGGTCCACGCACGATTTACTCCGGGTTCAAGGTGAAATTCGGGGCGGGTTGTGTCAGTTGGTATCAGAGTACTAGGTTATTCGATTCCTTTCTTTTTTTAGTACTGCCTCATATTCTTGGTCAAACTTAGTGTCTACAGAGTGATGGTCCGACCGCGGTGCATCTATTAGCATTATATGTTTTAGACACTATGTGTTGATTAGATTTGTGATGTAGTTATTCTTGTCTTATTTATGGACAGTATTTTGCCATAAATCTTTATATCTTCAAGACTATGCCTCTGTACGCCGACCTCTTGGGTAATCATTATGCTTTGAGTAATGGAAAGATGTATGGATTATGCCTTTTCCAAGGGTTATCAAGTTGATATCTTAAATTGTTAAGTGTTCAATTGCGAGTTGAGAACTCCAGTTGGGAACTCTTATGCGTAGTAGCATTCCTTTCATTTGACCAATGATTGATTGGGTTTTGATTAAGATGTTAGGGTGAACATTTTGTGTGAATCTGTAGTAGGAAAACGTTTGATTTGATGCATGTCTTGGAGTTTTCTATTTATGTGGGTAAGTATGAAGTTGTAGTAATCCGGTGGAAGATCTTGATATCGAGATCGTGACTTCTGGGAGCAAAGAGTTTGAAGGAAAGTTCAAAGTAGTGATGTTCTCTTTTGATGTTAAAGTTAGTTAAAGTGTTATGGTGGAGTACCCATAGTAATTCAAAGAGGTACCTATGTGAGTTGTTGAGGACTCAATTTTGGGCTAATTAGTCACGGGGAATTTGTGGCTAATAAAAAGGCTATCAATTTAGAGAAGTCTTGATTGATGACCAAATTTCCAACTGCCTTGTCCGTAGAGAAAGTCAGTTGGGATTATTTTGGTTAATGCTTGTTATGGTATGGTGGCGCATGTTCTGGCCGTACAACTCTAATTAAGGATATGTTATTATCCTTGGAATCATCATATTAAAAAATATAATCAGCGCATTTTTAGAGAAGGAGGTTAATAGCAGTCGAGGAATAGTAAGATTTTTGATGACTTTCATCTAAAAGATGGATTAGTTGGGGGTGGTTGAGTTGTTCAACATATTGACTCCAAGATTAAAAAAATTTTGATTGTTGGCCTTACAAAAGTCATTGGTCAGTGCGTTGTGGCAACTTGTTGTTGTTCGCAGTCGGGGAATTTTAGAAATTGATTGGTGGCATTAAATATTTTGAATTGCAAGCAAGCTTTGAAGGGTTGAGTGTTTTGGGAATGCGATAAAAGAAAATGGCATTAGAGTGTAATGGTGGAATGAGAGCGGGATAGTTGTGGTCACTTTGGCTTTACGACAACCGATGGTGAAATTATTTTGCATTGTCATGTTTATTTTAATTGAGTTTCTTGGAGTTGGTGGAAGTGGCAGCTGTGGATTAAAGCCCATTGAATCATGGATCAAAAAGGCGTGGGTGTCCATAGTAATTTTAAGCAGTTTCGAAATAAGTCTTGAATTTGTGATCGAAGTTGGTTCATTGTCATCACTTCGTTAGCATTTGGTGACTAGCTACAACACATCGATAGGAAAATACGTTCACTCACCTTATTTATAATTCGGTGAGATGGAGCAGAGTTTTTGGTTGTGGTGTGTGTGGAAATAGTTAAATCATTCCTACTGTAGTTTTGAGTAGCGTCCTTAGAGCTTGAAATTTTGGAATGCGAATTCAAATTCTTCGATTTGAAGGTTAGATTGTGGTTAGTTTGTCAAAAATTTTTTTAAGGTAAATGATAAATTGGTAGTTGTGTCGTAGTCATAGATCCGGAATAAACCCAGTGGTGATCCCAAGTGAGCTGGAGTTCATCTAAGCGATAAATCTTGGAGCCGTAAGTCCTATGTGATAGTTTGAGAATTGCATGGTAATGTAATGGTTTTGGTGAAGAGACCTAAGTGACGTGGTTTTGATCTCTTCATAATGTCGTTTCGAGAATCGAGGTTATCATATGTTAGTGGACTGGTCACTTAGGCAGAGCAAGATTTTCTTGTGGACTTGCGAGAGCTTTGACTCTGCGAAAGACTCTGCAAAGTGTCTTGGTATAAGAAGTGATTATTGCAGTTCTGCAGTGTGTGCATCCTTAAATCTGTTCATTTAGCGGGTCTTAATTTTGACACTATGAGCATGTGGGAATACGTGAACTCTAGTTTCCTAGCAAGTGGGCTTCATTGTCAATTTGTGAGCAGCGTAATGACGAGGTTGTTGCGTGACGTTAGGAGATTTGAGCCCGATGGTGATAGCAAATTATGCGTTTTATTTGGGTTAGCTATTTCCATTGCTCAGGAAAGAGTGTGCATACCTACGGGTACTCGTACTTTGGGGCAAGTATCACTGAACCCACTTACGTGTAAACGTTAGTGGTTCAATGAAGGATTTAGAGTTCTTGAGAAGATTGAAATAATTCAGGATAAATGGGAAGGTTAAAACAGTCAGAGATAGACTTAAAGCAGCTCAAAGTGGTCAGAAGAGTTAGAAAGATGTCCGTAGGAAGGACCATGAGTTTCAAGTGGGTGATTAGGCGATCTTGAAACTACCTCCTTGGAAAGGGGTGGTACGTTTTGGTAACGTGTAAAGCTTGGTCCGAAATTTATTGGTCCTTATGGGTTTTTAGATCAAGTTGGCTCTCTTGCATATCGGTTAACTTTGCCTCCAGAATTAGCCAGGATACATAATGTGTTTCATGTATCCATGCTTCGCAAGTATGTTGCCGATCCCTCTCATATGCTGCAAGAGCAGCCGATCAGTTTGACGAGAGATTTGTCCTATGAAGAGGAACCGGTTCAGATTCTCGACCGAAAGGAGCAAGTGCTTAGGAACAAGAGAATCCCACTTGTCAAGGTACTCTGGAGAAGTCATCAAGTAGAAGAAGCTACTTGGGAATCAGAGGAGCAAATGATGCAGCAGTATCCCTATCTCTTCGAATGACAGGTATGTAAATTTCGAGGACGAAATTTTTATAAGGAGGGGAGAATTGTCACATCCCGACCCTTAAATTTTTACCTTATTCACCAGCTTGATTATAATAAGAATTTTTACCGTCTCCGGCATTGAGATATAGTTTAATTGGTCCCTAGAGGGGTTTTGAGGGACGTTTACTTCGGAGGATTTATTCGTAGGAGAAAATGTGACGACAGTAAAAAATGGTAAATTTTACCCGGTAAAAAGTAATTTTTATTCGGGTATTATTTTTGGGGTGTAAATTTTTGGTGGAGTTTGGTATAGTTATAGGGTTGGACCGGTTGGGTGAGGCCCAAACCCATTTCTTCTCACTCTCTTCTCCTCTCCCTCCCGACTTCTCTCTTGAGCTCTCTTTTCCTTTGCCGGAAATCCTCCGCACGCCGCCGTCGTCCGGCCGAGCCAGGCTGCCGCACCGGTCCCGTCTGGACTGGCGTCTCCTCCTCTCTCATCCTTGGCCGGTGAGCGCTGCCACTTCACGGCCGAGCGGAAGGAAACTCGTCCCGAAGGACCGACAATGTTCTCGCCGGAGCTCCCTCCTTCGGCCACCAAAACGGGCAAGCCATATACAGTTTTGTAGGTCTCTAACCCAGCTGTCTTGCCCTAAAAGTACTCACTTCCGGTTCGCTTCAGGTAAGGAGAAATTTGAGGTGGAAGTTCTAGGGCGTTTTTAATGTTTCTATTCGATTGGCATAGCTAGGCTTGGATTTTGGGTTTGTGCTAGTTAGGAAAGTTGTAGAGCATGATGAGAAGATTATTCTGTTAAAATTTCAGAGGATTTGGAGGTCGCCGGAATCGGCCTCCGGCCGCCGCTGCCGGCGGAGCCGCCGCCGCCGCTGTTTTGGAGTTTTGGATAGTTTCTAGTGTGGAATATTAAGAGGAGTATATTGATATGAATTATGGAATTTTCGGATGAGTTTTGGATAAGTTTGTGAATTTCCGAAGTTTGGTATTTTTGGCGGTTAAATAATATAGAATCCGGCCGTAGGATTTAAGTCAATTTCTGGGAAATGTTGTATTTACGGCTGCTGAGTATGGTATTAAAGTTTGGGTCGTTTCGATTTAAGAATATCGAAGTTAGGCAATGATAAGCGTGTTTATGGCTCTCGGTTAATTTTGCCTATTTTGAATAAATATTTGAGCTTTAGTTGGGGAATTAATTATATATTTGGAACAGGACGTGAGGAGGCCCGAGCAGAAGAAGCCTCGGAGCGACATCAGGCTTAGGCCTAATTTGTGAGTGGACCTTTGTTTTAATTCAAAAGCACGCGATGAAGTATCTTGTTGATCATTTATTTTTTTTCCTGAGATTTATTTCTTTCTCGGATATTTGGCAATTTTTCCTCCTTTGGAGAGATCCCGAAAATGAGATTTTCGGTGGATATGTATTTTGGATGTTTATGAGTATAGTATGTATATAAATGCTAGCTAGCTATACGTGCTTGGTCCGTCATAATGAGGTAAAATACCATTATGGCGTGACATGAGTGTTAGACACAAGCGTCATAGCCCTATATAAAAACTACTTTCTTTTCTGGTTATTTAGGTTTTCATATAGGGAGTCCACACGTATATATACACCGTCCACTTCGGCATAATGAGGAAAAATTTCATTATGGCGCAACGTGAGCGTTAGACGCAAGCGTTGTAGCCTTGTATGAATTTCTGTTTTTCTAAATTGTTTCTAGGATTCATACAAGGAGTCTGACAAGTGTAAATACATACGAATATATGTTTATATATAGTTTAGCCTAAGAGGCTCCATTTTATTTGAGTTGGTGACTAGCCGGAGCTAGTCGTGAAATTGCCAGTTTATGAGTTGAGCGCTTTTGAGCTACCGCATGCAGTATATTTTTCTATGAAATTAAAATGGGAATGCATAAATATTTTGTTATTAAATTATTTTTGTCCACTCACTCTAACGTTATAAAATGTCTTCCCCTGGGCCCTTAGTTTTAAAATGCCCAGTCTGCAGAGTTCGGACTGGATCTAGTAGGAGACGAGGCATAGTCACCCGTATTTCCACCACCTTTCACCAGTAGGTTACATGTTTAACCTACCTGTGTTTTCTTTCTTCCGCTAGTGTCTAGTAGCTCTGAATACTTGTGTCTAATGTATATATTTTTGGTTGTGGGTGAAGGCATGTTGACTTTTTAGATTACTTGACGGAGGATTTATGTTATTTTATTTGGATAATTATGTATTGATTTGGAAGATGTTTTATTATTTTGTGGTGGTTGTGTTTGGGGAGCATGTAGGCTCCAGAAGTTAAGGGTGGATTGAGAATTTTAGAAGTGTTTGCAGGTTTTCGTTAGGAAGGGTTGTCCATTTCTAAGGGAGGTTATATCGAAGTTTGCGGTAAATCTTTCCTTGGAGGTGGTCCCCGCACGATTTACTCCGGGTTCAGGGTGAAATTCGGTGTGGGTCGTGTCATTCTTAATATTATTTCTCTTTCATTTAGCTTAGTTATTTTCTTAAAATTGTCATATTGTTAACTTAGTTTGTGTTTCTAGGTCGTAAATATAGTCGAGGAGCTAGCACAAAAGATGCGACACTAGAAAATTCTTAGATGAAGAGAAATACATGTCATGCAAGGAAATAAATCTAAAATTCTGCCGGAAATTATTAGTCAACTTCGACAGAAGATTGTGATCAGCTCACAACGATCTAATAGATGATCCATATATCAATGGAAAGCTATAAGAGTCTAGTTTCCAGAACGTTTTTAGATCGCCAATGTGCAAGAAGTTATGACTGTTTGAGTGCACGAAGGTCAGTATGCCCGAAAATTTGATTTGGGACCAAAACTTCTATTTTAAGGCCCGGACCACATCGCCAACCCATGAAAGATTTTGAGGGTTTCCTAACCCCAATGACAGCTGAAAAGAAGAGGAGGAATTCTCTATAAATATGAGGATCAGGAAATGCACTCTGCTGCACATAAAAATGGAGAATTGTTGTGACTCTACTTCCTCCCAAATACTGATCTCAAACCTTTGTTTTTCCAGGATTTCAGACGTTCCAAAGCTTGCTTGTGCCTCTTCTTTGCTACTGTGATTCCTTGCGTGATACGAAGCTTCTTTGGAGATCAAAAACTGTAATCCGCGGTTCAAACTTTTGTTTTTAGGTTTTATATGTCGTAGTTATTTTTCTTTTTTTCATGTTTGGAATTGATTATTTGGATGATTTAGAGTTGTTACAATAAAGTTCAGATTCATATATGAGTTTGTCGAGTTGTTGATGATGTTTGTTTAGTATGTAGTGAAATGTCTGATTGTCTAGTTTCTGGAGAATTTCGCAGTTCATGATTTTAAAATTTCTAGAGAGAGATATAGCGGTTTGAGTGAAGGCGGCTCAAGTTAGACTGGAATGTGCAATGTCTTTTTTTTTTTTTTAAGGTGTTGAAGCTTAAATATGCATAGAAAATTTAAAGGAAATTCTGACAGTATCATAGACGTCATGAAGGCCCAATATATTGGGAATTTTCAAAGTGCTACACCATCATGGTTGAAGTCAAAGGGGAATCTGAAATGCCTATTCAAATTGGGACTTGAGTCTTATAAAGAGAAACAATTGAGGCAACCATAAGGGGGATTCTTGGCGTTAATATTCTGCAGTTTCGTGGAGTTGGAGGCTGCTCTCTTCATCTATCTTTCATCCCTTTTTCCTTTTAAGTCTATTTTATGTCTTTCATTGTGATCATCATGTTTGTATGACTCTAAGTAGGTAATACCTTTGTTAGGGTCATAATGGATCCTTAGCATGACTATTCCATGTTTTCAGTTAGATGATTAGTTGATTATTGGATATTGGTGTTTAGTTTTTAATCTCTACGAAAACTGTTGCTTATTTCAAAATACTATTGACTCACGATTTTTAGAGTATTGTTTTAAGTTATCTGATGCAACAGTAGGTAAATATCTGTTACATCCCGGACCCAATTTTACCTATTTACTAGGTATTTCACGAGTTACTGAAGAATTTAACCGTACTCGGTAACCTAGTAAGGTAACACAAGTTTATTTTCGAATTTTTCTCAAAATATCAAACTTTTCTTTTAAGGTCCCGATATCATAGTACGCGTCGACACGAGTTCACTAATGCCTCTAGTTTATTTTTTGAAAGTTCAAGGTATTTTCTACGTTTTATCGAAAGATTAGTATTATAACTAATTTTCTGAAATTGAGTTATACTATTAATCTGAACTGAGGTTTTGTTTTAGAGCATTGGTTTAAGGGGTAAAAGGAAGAGAAGAGGTTGATTTGGTCAAAAGTTGAGTTCGGGTGTTGACCGGAGTCACCCTCTCCCTCTCCTCTCAGGTCCTTCACTCTCTTCGCCATCGCCATGCCGGACCGCACTGTCCGGCCACCTCTCACAATGAGACCACCCCTAAAATGACCGCCTCTTCAATCTATACCTAACCCAGCCCTCTTTACGCCTACATATCTACTCACGAAGGAGATCGATGTTGAAGTTGTGCGACTGTTTTCCGGCAAAACCTTGCGATTCCAGCCACGAGCCGACGAGCAGACGGTAGGGTTAGCTTCCTCTCTTCGTCCTTCACATTCTGGTGCTTTTATTTTCCCCAATCGTGCCCTAATCAAAAGTCTCTCTTTTCGGTGTTTTCTGGGTTCCGAGCTCCTAGCTCCGGCGACTTGCGTTGGTGATCCCGGACGAGTGCTACGGTTTTGATGGGTTCTGGAAGAATAGTGGGGAGTCCGGTAGGACCTTGGAGTGACTGTGGAGCTGCTATCATCGGACTGGACCAAGGCAGAGGCCTGGTGCGCTTAGCTGGAGAGGATCCGAGGTGTTTAGTGTCGTTTCAGTGAAGAGTGAGGCAGCAGTTGGAGAGGTTGGAGGTCCTGCATCTTGAATCCGGACCAGGAGAGTTCTTGGGTTAGTACTTGAGATCGATGGAAGGTAATCTTGATCTTCTTTGATGTATTGTAGCTGCTGTGTTTGATTTTCGGATTGATTGGGTGTATTTTTGGTGTTGCAAGTCGATAACTTGGTGATTTGGAGTTTATAGGGAGACTATGGCCAAATTCTGGCAAATCGTTGGAATCCGGCAAACAATTCCGGCAGGTCACCTGAATCTGGCGAGGGTTCCGACAAAGCAGCAGATCCAGCAAAGAGCCGAGAAGGTAGTTCTCGAGGTTATTCTTTCTAATTCTAGTCATAGTTTCCGGTTTAGTAAAATCTGCCATTTTAGGAAAGTTTCTATTTAGGGAGACTTTCCCTTTTTGGAAATTTTCTATTTATGGAAACCCATTTTTGGGTGTCCTTAGTAATTTATGGTGAGAAGTTGTGTAGAAAGGAAGTGAATGAGGATTGTATGGATGAATAATCAATTGTATTTCTGTTGTGATCGAAGATTTCTCGGATTAAGAAAATTGGATAAATGAGGGATGGAGTTAGTGAAAGGTTTATTCTTATTTAAGAATTAATTGATTTCTGGTGAAGCAAATAATTGAATTATTAAAAGGGTTGTTGGAATTGAATTGGATGGTTAAGAGTAATCAAGGTAACCCGAATTTTCAAGTCGAAGGTTACGTGGAAATGTCGAAACTTCGTTAGTTGGCCAACCCTAAATCAATTGGTTAATTCTAGTCAACCCAGGAAACCTAGCCAAACTAGAAAGAAGTTGAATCGATGATTATTATAGAGTTCGGTCTGACTAATTTATTCTTCTGTTTATCGTCAGATGTGGGATTGGCTAGAGAGTGAATAGTTGAAGGCAGCGTTTGAGGAGTATTGCGAGCATTGGAAGACTTAGGCCTAATAAGGTGAGTGGACTTTCGTTTTAAATAATATACACGCACATGGTTTATTGTTGAATAATTTCTTTTGTTGAAGAATAACCGAAATTGAGAATTTCGGTGAATATATATATCCATATTTGAATGAGTATGAGAATAGTATGTATATAAATAAAGTCTCAATTTCGGTGAATATATATATATCCATATTTGGATGAGTATGAGAATAGTATGTATATAATAAATGCTAACTAGCTATACGTGTTTTTCCCTCATAATGAGGTAAAATATCATTATGGTGTGACGTGAACGTTAGACGCAATCGTCGTAGCCCTATATAAATATTTTAATTCATATAGGGAATATGCACGTATATATATACACCCGTCTTTTCCGCATAATGAGATAAAATTTCATTATGGCGTGACGTGAGCGTTAGACGCAAGCGTAGTAGCCTTGTATGAATTTCTATCTTTCTTATATTTCTTTATAAGAAATCATATAAGGAGTATGACGAGTGTAAATACATACATACGTATATTATTTTTGCCCGAGAGGCTCTATTTGATAAGTCTTAGAGACTAGCCTGAGCTAGTCGTGTATTTGCCAGTTTATGAGTTGAGAGTTTTTGAGCTTGTTGCATGCACTTTAATTCTTCTAAAGGAGTTAAATTGGAAAAGCATAAATATTTTTATTTATTTATTTTTTTCTACTCACTCTAACGTGTTTCATTTGCTTCTCCCTTGGGCCATTCGTTTTTAAAATGCCCAGTTTGCAGGTTAGTTTAGTCGAGGTCGGGCGTATTTGGAGTCGAGGCATAGTTCGTAATATAGCTTCCGCTTATCCGTTTTTTCTGATTCTTTTATTTTTTTTAGAGTTGCTCTGAACCAATGAATTGTTTGATATGAGTTTATATTTAAATTAGTGAATGAGATTTGGGAGATGTTGTGAATTTGGGGAGCATGAAGGCTCAAGGAGTTTAAGGTTGGATTTGGATTTTTCAGAAATGTTTGCAGGTGTTCTAGGAATGGTTGTCTATTTTCAGAGGAGGTTATACCGAATTTTCGGTAAATTTTCCTTGGAGGTGGTCCCCGCAAGATTTACTTCAGGTAAAATTCGGGATGAGTTCTGACAATATCCATGCTGAAACTTGAAAAATTCTTGTGATTAAAAACCACATATTTGGTAAAATATATAGATGGCCATGTTTTTTTTTTAAAATTTGGTTCATGTGAATCTTTTTGTTCTCATTGAACTTTATTGATCCTTAAAGTAGATGTCATACTTTGCCATAAAATAGTTTTCATACTTTGGAGAACTTATGCATATAAGTATTTTATCATAAGACTTGTATGACGGATTTTTCAACACTAGTTTAATAGTTAGTAATTGGAAGACTAGAAACTCGAATAGAATTGTGACAGAGAACTTGGAAGCCTTAGTGTGTGTCCATCATTATTTTACAACTTTTCAAAACATATTCTCAATATATTGTGTGATATTTTCAATTTGCTTGTTCTTCTATTTTCTTATTGTTTACAAAATCACGAAAATATCTTCTTTTTTACTTGTTAATTCGTAAGTGTAATTGGTCAATTGCTTAGGATTAGAAAACTGGTTATCAATCCCTTATTGGAACGAGCTCGCACTTGCATAAGCTACACTACAACTAATTTGTGTACTTACAAAGTGGTTAAAATTTAACAATATAGATCAATGGTAATAAATTAATTTAGCCCAGAAATCAAAGAACTATTCGGCCCAAGCCATCTCCATAATCTCAGTTGTGTTGCCTTGCTTTACACAAACTATAAATATCCTAGTGTTACTAGTAAACAAAATGTAATTGCTTCAGGATTAACTCTATATATATATATATATATATAGTCCATATCCAGAGCGAAGCTTCGTTTTGGAATTAACTTGCGAAGGTCCTTATTTGACTCACTTTTTGATCATATTTTTCGATCATACCCGGTCAATGTCTAGATACATATCGTATGATCATTCTTACAAAGTTTCATCCAATTTGGTGACCGTTTAAGCCTCCATAATCATGATTTACTCCAACGGTTCTACTTGGACAGATTTTGTTCTATTGATTTATTTTATCTGATTCGGTGTGCAAACGATCACCAAACTGGATGAAACTTTGTAAGGATGATCATACGATATGTATCTAGACACTAACCGGGTATGATCGAAAAATATGACCAAAAAGTGAGTCAAATAAGGACTTTCACACGGTAATTCCAGAGCGAAGTTTTACTTTAAAATTAAAGTGTGAAGTTCTTTATTTGACTTATTTTTTTGTCATATTTTCACATCTCCATCATTCAGTTTGTAGAACCTAATGCATAGATCACTTCTGTCAAGTTTCATTGAATTTGATGATCGTTTAGAAGAAAAGGGATCTCTAATTAACTTGACGTAATAGAAAAGGGGCATGTGATTGACAACCGAATATGGAATTAATTGAGCAACACTTTTTTGTCAATAGCTATAGCACCAGCTGTGTTGTGTGTGTGTGAATATATAGTTCCAAAACCAAATCCTATCGACATGCAATGTATATTCCTTCTCTTTGACCCATTTTGGCCCTTGAAATTAGGCATGAAATCATGTGATCCGGTTTTGACATATCAGGCACTCTTTTAGTCCTCATACATACTCCCTCCCCTTTCCCAACAATAATGTGTCACACAAATATATTAAAAGACCAGTTTTCAGGACATATTAGGCTGTCGTAGTTTATTTTCCGATATATTGATATGTTTTTCAATTATCAGTTCAAACATGTAAAATCGAGATAAGTTTTGTTTCCTTATATGAACGAGAATACATGTTCAACGAAAAGTTCCCCAACACAAAGCGCACAGCAACTCTAACAAGCACAGACCATCATGTGTAGAGTAGAGTGGGAAGCTTCCTAGCTTAGGTTAAAAAGAAGGTAAGCTAGGAGCTTTGAATATTTAACGTAATGAGAGTCCCTTTCCATACGCTATTATTAGTTGGTAGCGATAGAGATATGTGTGTAGCTAGGTAGCGCTGGGAGTTTGAAAAGGACCACCACTACTACGTGCACCATGTGGAAGATAATCCCACCCCAAACACAACCACGTCAAAATTCCAATTAATAATAATTCACTCTCTTAGCCTCACACTGGAGTGAATCTATGTCATATCGGTTCGGTAGAAACCTTCGATGATATAAGAAGCATTTTGTGGCTGATGCTTTAACTAATTTAGGGCATTCCATGCATCTCCTCTTTCTGGTTGTATCAGCTTCCACAATGTTTTTCAGTTTGATTTTTTTGAGAGTAGGATGCACCTGAGGTTTTTATTTGTAGTTTGTTGTTTTCATTTCTTAATCGAAAAAAAAAAAAAAAAAACCATGGAATTTTCTTACCAGAAAGGTTATGCATGTCGCTCTCTCTCTCTCTAACATATATTATCGTCACATTCAATAACAGTGTACTCAATCACTAATTGACGTACCTATATTATATATACAAGATGAAAGTCATGAAACCATGTGCTGCGAAGAAAAAATGCAGGGAAAATAATTATGGGAGTCAGAAAGAAATAACTTATCAGTCCTTCAATACATATAACGAAGTGTGAGGAACTAGTTCTTTATTTTTTTTTTAAATTATAATAAATTGAGTGAATTACAGTCCTGTTTACCGGGTCACTAGCTAGCCATGAAGTTCTGTATTCACCGTTATTAATTCAATTGCAAATCATGGGTCTATTAAAAGCTGAATTTCAGAAACTGGGGAAGGCTTCAAGCTACTTACCCTAAAATCGATTAAACTAATGGATTGAGAAATTAGAATATTAAGCCCAGCCTAAAAGAAGAGGTATTGAGCAAGTGAAAACACGAGAAATTAAACATGATTGAACAACAAGCAAAGAAACAGCAGAAAGTTTATTTAATAGGGATTTGACAAATGAAAGAAAATGACACCCCAACCTCCACTAGATACCCAATTTTCCATACATGAATCCAAAAATGCATGATTATTGAAGAATAATATACTCATATGATAATTATACATCTTAAGCTCTTAATTAAGTACCACCGACTACTATTTTGCTATATACTTCTCATGTATCTTTCGTCATAATCTCCATTTTATTCTATAGCAAAATGTACAAATTCCAAAGGATCCCACGTATATGTAATCCGAATACACAACAGTTCGATCAAGCCTCTAAATTAATCGACAGAAAATTAAAATTACTGGAAATTAAATAACAGAGAAGGAACGACTAACGGCTTCAGAGCAATACTCAACGGCAATTGTCGCCGTCCGATCCTCATGGATTGCTCCCCCTTTCATTTCCTCCATCATATGCTTACCTTGCATCGCTGGACCAGCTGGTACTTGACAGCGTTTTCTCCGACCACAATTCCGGTAGTCTTCGTTCCCAAAGTTATGAAAGCCGGACATCTCACATAGAGATGGTACTTTCCGGTGATGAATGTTCCAATCTTCCATCTCACCCGGCCGTCGATCTTGATCAACAAAAGGACGCTGCCGGAGGCCTGGTCCTGTGCGAGAGCGAGGGAGTTGTAGGGAGCGATGGGGACGTTGGTGCCGTAGACGAAGGGCGACCAGATGTTGACGTCCTTGTGGCCTTGGTAGGTTGGCGGGATTAGGGTTGAGAAGGTGATCTGCTGGGAGCGGTAGACGGCGTAGACGTCGAGCTTGTCGTAGTAGATTCCGAGCTTGTCGTTGGGGTTGCGGGAGGAGATGGTGACCTGGAAGCTGGAGGAGAACACGTTGGGGACGGTGTTGTTGAAGTTGAAGACGGTGACGTCCTGGAGGATGAAGCGGGGCTTGGACGGCTGGAGGATCGCCCAGATGATGAGGATGGTGATGAGGAGGATGAAGTTGAAGATCAGGAGCCCCGCGCAGCAGCTGCGGATTCTCTTTCGCCACTTGTTGTGGCCGTGCTGGCCGCAGTCTTTCGAAGACATTATCAAGGTGGCGCTGGAGGAGGAAGAGGACTGTACTGGAAGTTTAAGATGAGGGAGAAGAAGAGAGGGTTTTTTCTAGCTAAGCTAGCTCTGGTTATATTTCAAGGAGTTGACTGTATGCAAGTTTGGTTTGGGGGTATATATTATAGACGGGGTTATTAGTTCTGAAGGATGATGATGATGACATATATGATGATCATGTATGTATGGTTGAAAGCAAATATATCGTAGCCTTGGTACAAATTAGGGATGCTTAAATTCACTATCTGGGTTGTTTAACTTGTTTTTATGTTACTTTGGTCTGCTGGAGAAACTGGGGAGGGCTTTACCTTTGTAGGGCTTAACATATCCTTCATCTATTAAAATGTTTGGTGCTGTATTAATAGTGTAAGGTAGTAGTGGCAAGAGGTGTCCCAGTACCATCTATATTCAACACCAAGCTAATTCCCGCTTATATATTTAGTGACACTAATCATGTGCCTTTTGACAAGGCTCATTAATCATACTTTGTTTAGTACTCTATGATTCGATCTGAATTACATGAAGATGGTGTAGCTAATTACTTTGCTCAAATGGTGAAAAGGATTTTGTTTTCCTCAGCTGGAATGGTGAAGTGTTTTGTGTTTAAGCTCAAATATGGTGGCATGAGTTAGACCAATCGTTCTCTTACTTGGCTTTATTCAGCAATTGGGATGAAAATGTTTTGTCAAGCTCAACTACTGGGTTTGTCTTTTGCTCCCTGTAATGTTTGGTTCATATCACTTCCTCATCCTTAATTAATTCTCTCAACCTAAACCCTCTATGTACTTATCATTCCCTCTTTTAGTTTACTTCTAAATGAGACTAAATCGATCAATAATATTAAAGCCTGTTCGGCTCAAGTCACTAAGCAAGATCTTATTATTCAGAGAGCCTAAATATTCATAACAAAACCCGATCCAAGTAATACGCTCTTGGCATTAGCTTCAAGGTACAATACATAAGCTGTCATTATTACTGTCTGCAATCTGCAATTCGCATCGTTATTTTAGTCGAGAAAATTAAACCCTAATATCGCTGCTGGCTTAGTGAAAACGCAAAGCTCTCACTGGTACTCGTTCTTCTTGAAATCAAACTTAGAAACATAGTTTATAAACCTAAATGACTTTACCGACTATATGTCACTTCAGTAAGTGAGCAAAAGATGGATGACTTTCATTGGTGGCCTATAGTAAACAAAGGTGTTCCCAAAAGCATAAGTGCGATCACCACCGTCTGATTGAAGATTGTTAGAGAAAGGCTTGGGTTATACGTCTCCCTACTCGACCCTACTTATCATGACGGAGTAAACTTCCAGCTCTTCCCACCTGCAATTTTTTGGGGGTTCCAGAATATACTTTTCACCAGCTAAACTCCATGACAATGATGCAGAGAAGAAATGTTCATGATTCCGATGTTGATGTTGGTGTTTGGTAGTATTTACATTTTTCAGAACAAATCATGTTTCATTATCTTATGAATCAATTAGGAATAAGACTTTCTTTGAGACTTTTGAGTTAATTGAAAGCTCTTACCCTTTCTCTTAAAGAGCAACATAGACACATTGCTTTCTCAGAAAGAAATTTTTAGCCTTTCGATTCTTTGAATTTACTTAATTTTGATTCTTTAAGTCAATTTTTTTTCTCGAGTTATGGTTTCCTAAATTTCAAAAGCTCGGAAAGTACATGTAAGAATGACTTCGTTTTATTTGTTTAAATTTACGTTCATGTCGATTTAACGATAATAAGGTAAAAGAATCATCCTGGTGAACCTAAAAAATGAGACACTATAGATAGGTACTATTTTAATACATTTGCCAACGTTTTCGTTTTGGTTTTGGTAGAGAAATACATGTGGAGAGTTTAGTTAAGCACCAGCCAAAGTGATATACATCATAGACATGATGGTAGATAGAGAGTAGGAATTGTCAAATAACCATGTCGGTTGGCATAGTCTGAAGTATGAACGCTAAGACTGGTGTGGTCTTTTTCTTATATACGGAGGATACAATTACAATCCACATCAAGTCCAAGTCTTCCACCTCAACCACCAATGACCAAACCGAGTGACCATTTTTCTCGACCTCTTAGGCTTATATACTGTTTTCTTTGGTTCTCAACTAGAAATATGCCAAGGGCTAACTCTACTATTTAAGTAGTTAGTCGTAAATAACAATTTTCATTTTATGAAATTTACATATATATTGTTGAAAAAGAAAAACAAAAGTCGAGAGCATCAGAAAAATCAACTATATAGCATCAGAAAAATCAACTATATAGCATCAAAACATCAGCTATCTAGAAGGGCCTACTTTGTTTCATTTCTTGGCTTCTGCTTTATGGAGACATGCATGTATTAGATATTGGTTGTTGCAAAGTTCATATGTATGGTATGTTTAACTAATAAAGAGATGCATTTAACTAATTGTACAAGGGCCGCTTGCAGAAAAGTCTAAGAATGAAATGAGTACACTGGGAAAAAGATACAGAAAGAAATTATCCATCCAGCCAATGATCTTTTCATTTTATAGAAATAGATAGTGGTAGGGAGAGACTTAATTTGTATATAGTTTTCTTCTTTCAGTGTTCTAATCTTAAACAAAAATAAAAATAAACGTTGCAATCGTAGGGCTGACGTATCAAATTGTGTCTTCCATACGTGATTACTTGTTTGAAATCAATAATGTATAAACAATTGTGATAATAAAACCAGAGAAAGAGGAAACGTAGGATGAAACCATGGGAGGGATGGTATCAGTTGTTTGGCACACCTAACAGTGTACCTATAGGATCATGATGGTTTCAAGAGTAGTCATGAGAGGTGATGTTTAGTAATTCACTAAGCAAGAAAAAATGGCGATGCGTTTTTCATTTCAGTTAGATATCCATCCAGCCAACCCAACTGCACCGTTTGGGTTGTCTTTCTTTTTGTAGCTTCCCTTAGAATGTAGTAGAAAACAAGGACAGCTGCGCGCGCAGAAGATGCAATTCACATCTGCAAAGAGTACTGCACTGCCAAATTCCTTTGCTGCTTACTCTGAATTTCTGTCGTGAAACAGAAGGAGAGTATTATTGATTGGATTCAGGAAAATGTTCTTGGTTGGATAAGGGCTTTTGCAAAAACTGAAAGCAGCAAAAAGAAGCCAAGGATATCCCAAGTGTACGTACCTTCAGTTGTTTGTGGCCCATGTCTAGTGGTAGATTCGCTGTTCAAAAGGGTCTTCTTTCATTCAGCATTTGCACTGATTTCTATGCTGATTCTATGATTCTTATCCTCAGTTTCGCAATTGCTTATGTCCCTACAAGTAGCTTCTTCGAACCACCAAATCCCGTTTTAAATTTTTATATCTCTCTAACTGTTATGTGTCAAGGTTTTTTCTTTTTGATTGTTTTCTATTTTCGTAACGAATAAAATGTTATACAGGAGTAATGCTCTGTGAATTATATTATTAGAAAAGCTACAACTTGATGATAATCTTAACATGTAAGCTTATATGACATATACAAAATCATGTGACCAAACAATGCTCGATTATGAGTGAGGTAACAAAAAGACGCATCAACTTATGTCGGTTAATGTGGTAAAATAGATGTTAGGCAATACTTGATCATGCACGTTGTCCTTTTTTTTTCTTTGAGAATTTATTTTATGTTGCCCTTATGCCAGTGGATAGCAGCATCAAGTCGCAACTTGCATACTAGGGATGGGTCGCGTCTCCATCTAATTTGCTGCTAAAATCTGAAAACAAGGAAGTGCCGGCCCTGCTTCACTTTTCTTCTCTAAGAAAAGGTTCAATGAAAGAGACAAAAAAAAGGGGTGGAATAAAGAAAAGGAAAGAGATGAGAGAACCCTTGAATCCTTGATTGGTGGGTCATTCGCTAATGGAGAAAAAAGAGAAGCTATGGAAGTGAAAGAAAGGGATCTCCTTGGTACCACACTTCCTACACAGTACACAAAACTACAAAATGTTCACTTTAGGTTAATTTTGGTGAGCTAATTAGGGTCGATCGTTCCTTCAAATGTTTCTGAGCCGATTAATCAATTAGTGGACTAGTTTATTTATTGAGTAAAATATTGTAAAGTCTTTACAGTTTGAAGTCGATATATGTTAAGTCCTTTTGGTTTTATTTTAATCTGAATGATCTTTAAAGTCACGATTTTTCATTCAAATGGTCATCCCGTCAATTTTCTCAGTTAAGTTGCTGACATGGCCGTTAAAAATCACAATGCCTTTAACAGTCACGTCAGTATTCTAATAGAAAAAATTGACGGAAGACCATTTGGATGAAAAATAGTGACTTCAATGACCATTCATATTAAAATAAAACCATAAAGACTGAACATATGTTGATTTCAAACCACAAAAATTAAACAAATTTCAATTCTTATTTATTTATATTTTTAAGTAATTCGAGAAAGGGGGAAAGACAATGATGGAGATTGAATAGACTTGAAATCAATTAAAGTTTTGACAAGAAAAAGGGATGCAAGCAATGGTGCAAAGGAAATGAACATTTATCGCCATGTTACTCCTAGAGGTAGGATGAAGGATGATGAAGACGCCTAAGCATAAGCGAGTCTAGCCTATTAACTACGACTTAGCTAGCATAGTAACAAGATCGTTCATCTGTGGAAGAGTTTTTACGGGACAAAGGGACATGTCACTTATGACCTTTAGATTTAAATGAAGCTAATCTGATGGCTGAAAGAAACTTCACTCCAATTTGTGAGCCACACCGAATAACTTACCCATCTCTCTCTCTCTCTCTCTCTCTCTCTCTCTCTCTCTCTCTCTCTCTCTCTCTCTCTCTCTCTCTCTCTCTCTTCTCTCTCTCTCTCTCTCTCTCTCTCTCTCTCTCTCTCTCTATTCATTAACCCAAGCGAGAGGTGCACAACAACAACACCAAAACACATCACCGACGAAGAGCAACGACGCCGTTCCCATCAAATCAGACCTCAGTTTCCATAAGTTGAAATAAAAAAGCAATAATCTTGGGGGATATTCTTAATTTGAAAAGAATGAATCTGGGATTTCATTTAGGAAAATTCTACAATGTGTTAATGCATGTGAATGATGTGATGCATCAACTTTGTAAATTGACTCCTCAAATTAGTAATATTAGTTCTCGAAGTTGTAATATGAGTCCTTAAAATTGTGAAATTTTCTAGTTACAACATTAGTAATCATGTGTCTTTAAAGTGGTAAAATGTGTGCATAAAGTGGTAATTGATTCCTCAAAGTGATTAAAAAAAATTGTTAAACTTTGAGGACTCAATTACCACTTTAAGAACAAATGAGGACTAATGTTTTAACTAATTTTTTTTTACAACTTTAACGACTCATATTACAACTTTGAGGACTAATATTACTACTTTGAGGACTCATTTTACAACTTGAGAACAAAGTTAATACATCACATGCATTAACACACCCTAGTCTTACCCTTTGATTTAACCCAGAAATATTCTTGATTATGAAATTTTACACAATTCTTAGATTTAACACTAGTATTTATGGCCAGTTCAAGAGACATTAGATTTAACACTAATTTTGACATTATTTTTTAACCATTGGATTTTAAAAAATTCAATGGTCTAGATCAATTCTAAGCATGATGTCAACCTACTAAAACTGATGTGGCAAGTGACGTGGAAATTATCTAATTTCATAACAACTCAAATTACAAGAAAATAATGAAAAATCAAAATCTAAAATATGAAGAGAAAAAAATGTACGATAAAAAAAAAGGATAGCGAAGGATCACTGTGGCGACATTTCTACTTGGAAGAGGTGCATGCCCAACAATTCAAGACAGAGGATGATCAATTCAAGATAGAGGAATGGAGATCGGACTATGAGAGCAATTACTGATGAGGAATTGTTCATAAGACATTATAAAATAAGTAAACCAAAAGGTTCAGCACATGATGCTAATGTTGGAATACACGTTAGCCTAACTCTTGGCTGACCATATGAATATATATTATGGATAGAATTCATGTATGTGAGAATTTTGAAAGGGTAGTTGTACGTCCCAACGATCCTATTTGTTAATCTTTCTAGTTAACAAAATCACCATCACAATATATACTTTGCTTAGAATGAGTAAAATAATCTATTTATAAGTTTAGCTATTTGACATTTTGCAACTGTAAACAACTATAATCTAGTGGAACTTATCATATCTGGATCCAAAAGTATCATGCATGTCTGACAAACAGTACATATCATACTCTCAATGCATTTGATACGAAATCTAGAAATCAAAAAGAATACTATATCATTATCTTGTAAAAAACAAAAATAGCATGCATCAATATGAATCAACCACCTTGTACAATAACAAAACTAATCAAAACTCCCTTAACAAAATTGTAGTTACTAAAAGGAACAGAAAAATAAAAATGGAGGTAAATTTATTCTTCATGGTCATTGTCTGAATCTTCCTCGTCGGAATCTTCCTTGTCCAAAACTGCGGGCATCTCTTGCATATTTTGACTCCCTAAATATAAAAATTATGACAAAAGTACGTGTTAGAAGCTATCATAATTCATATCTCAAGTGAAACTATATATATAATCTGATAAATAAAAAGAAGAGAAAGTTAACTTACCTTGATTAGTAGAAACAACCATTTTTCTTTTTGCATCTGGATTTAAAGGGCAAGTAAGCCTATTATGTCCGCTGTTGGCACATTGTACACTTTCTCTTCTTGCTTTGAGCCAACTCCATACCAACTTTTATCCTCTTAATTAGATCTTTTTGTTACTCTTCTGTTATTCTCATCCATATCCTTCTTTTTGAGATATTTGGATCCAAAAGCAATGGCTCAGAGGACTTACTGGTACATATATTTGCTGCTTCATCTTGAAAGCATTATCTTGAGACTCCATAACATCTTCTTGTGACACCTTATTAACCTCTGAATTTTTTTTAACAATTCATCTCAACCATCCATGTAAATTAGGTAGCGCCTCATCAGAGAGAGCAGCATAACAAGCTAGTTGAGTGGCTCTTCGACACATATGACTAAATCTCAATTCTTCTTATTGTTCTTTACCATCATTTTGTACCAAGGCTTCAGAATCCGTGACTCTAAACTTATTTGCTCCTTGTCTCCATCTTGGAAGAATAAAGTGGGATGGTATTGCATCAATGTCTTGACTCGGCAAATTATTCCCATAAATTCAAAATTTTGCATTCACATTTACCTTCATGTGTTTGTAAATTCAACTCCACCAAAAACTCTTGCGAATTCTTGATTTTCTTCATCACTGAGTATCTATGAAACTGATCATCAGAACCTTTTTCTTCAACTTTAAGCCGTTTGACTCTAGTCCATTCGCTCTTGAATTTTTCAAATATATTTCTGGTATACACCTGCGCTTAGGGGTGGAATTTTGAAACCGAAAACCGAAAAAAACCGAGCCGAAAACCAAACCGGAACCGGAAAAAACCAAACCGAAAAAAACTAAACCGAATTAAGAAAAACCGAACCAAACCTAATTAGTTTGCTTTGGTTTTTGGTTTCGGCCCTTGAAAAACCGAAGCCCTCTAAAACGACGTCGTTTTTTGTCTTTATTTTCTTATTAAATATTTGATTTGAAGAATATGATTTTTGGTTTTATGTTCTATATAGTTATATGTTTATCTTTTCTAATATTTTGCTTTTTATTTTCGTTTTATGTACATATAGAAATGTTCTAGATGTCGTGTATGCAAAGTATAGGGAGTGATATGTTACCTCTAAAATCGAAGACCTCATTTTTGGGAGCTTTAGATGATGGACTATAATATTTAATTTATTTTTTATTTTTTATTTAAATTTATGATTTTTAAACTTTAAAATTCAGAATTTATTTGGATGGACTTTAAACTATGGAGTCTATATTTTGTGTTCAAGATGAACTTAGAAGTTTTAAAATTATGGTTTCATGGTGTGCTAGCGTGGTCAATTCCTAATACGTTCGAAATTATTGAGTATTAAACTTTCAAAGTATCTATTTGGTTTATAGATTGTTGGTTTGTTGGAGAATTATTGTCATAAATTTTATTGATATATTATATGTCCTTATAAAAACAAGTAATAGAAGAAAAAAAAGACGTAAAGTACGATAATTTTTTACTAAGCTAAAAGTATACAAATTATAAGCAAAATTATTTTAAAAAAGAAGAAGAAAAACTGAAAAATAACCGAAACCGAACCGAACCACGGTTTGGTTTGGTTTCCGGTTCAAGATCTTAAAAAATGCCAAACCGAATTGAACAGAACCGAATCCTTTATTCGGTTTGGTTTCCGGTTTTAGGTAAAAACCGAACCGAACAAAACCGAACTCACTCCTACCTGTGCTGCATGTTTCAAAAGAAAGTCATCATCATTCACAATACGATCGATATTTATGCCCTGATGTAAAATCTTCGCTACTTTCCCTTGTAACAATCTTTTGTAAGGCTTGTTCATACTTGACAACAAATTATCTTAGATTGGTAGTTGATGTAACAAAGTCATCGAAAAAAGAATTAGTGCCTTCACTACGCCATGTTGTATTCATTCCGACAAAAAAAGTGTGGCGATTATATACTGTAACCCAAGATTCATGCATTTCATAGTTGTTGTAGCCACTCATTTTGTCCCAATTCATGCTCCTCAATCAACTTTTTCCATTGCTCTTCAAAATCCTCTACCATATATGTTGTGATTGTTGTCCATATACACTTTTTCATGCCAGTCTTGAAGTTGCAATTTTTATAATATACATGTGACAACTTTTCACCAAACTTCTTCATTATATGCCAAACGCAAAGGTGGTGATGAGCAGTTGGAAAAATCTTAGCAATTGCTCATTTCATTGCCAAATCTTGGTCAGTGATAATACATAAGGGATGTCGACCTCCCATAGCTTCAAGCCATGTCTCAAATAATCATAGAAATGTCGACTCTGTCTCATCTTGTAAAAGAGCACATCCAAATTGTATAGATCGGAAGTGATGATTTACTCCAGTAAATGGCGCAAATGACATGTCATACTTGTTTGTCTGATATGTTGTATCAAATGTCACTACATTCCTAAAATACTGGTATGCCGTCCTTGATCTAGAATCCACCCAGAAAAAATTAGTAGCTCTACCATCTTCATCACACTAGATAGCATAAAAGAATTGCGGATTTTCTGCTTGCTTTTTTCTAAAGTAATTGAGAACTGATTGTGCATCTCCAGATTCCAACTCTTTGTGCCTCACGTTCCTTAAATGATTATAACAGTCCCTATTGCCAAAACCAATATTATGAGCACCACCAAACATTGAAAGAACTTTAGTAATTCGTAAGTTTTGTCTCTGAAAAGTTTCTGTTAAATCTTTTGTTCATCAGGCATATGTTTATTGGACTTCATCATCATTCTTCGAGCTGGTGACACTATTTTATAGTTGTGAATGTCACTGAAAACCGATACTTTCCATCTGCTAGTCCATTTGTCATGAAGAACTCACATATTAGCCTCACACCCACATTTAACAGTTGAGCAACTTCTTCGCCTCTTCTTTTCAATCTACATGTCACATGTTTCTGCCTCATCATTCTCAGCTTTCTCTTTCAGACCGTCTTGTTTTTGGGTTTGCATGACATGTTTACCTTCATGTGCACAAACAAATAATCTACATGTCACTTCATTTGACTGTGATCTATACTTTGATGAACTTTTGATACTAGTCCAAAAACCTTCTTGTCGACCATAATCTTCATAATATTGTCCGGCCTCCTCTAATGTTTCAAAAAACATTCCAACATAAGGGGATTTTAGTTTTCAGACTTCTTTCTCTTGAGAATGGTGATCACTTGCTTTTTCACTGGATACTTGGTTCAACGAGGATCCAAGATTGTCATCTTCTAAATTCAAGTCCATTGATCCCAACCTAAGGAACACAACATGATCATAAATATTCATTAGACAAGTTGAATAACAAATATCTACTGTATTAGAAAGCCAGGCCTTTTTGGTGTCAAAGGCTTCACCAAATTTTTGAAATTCTCATACTACCCCGGGTTGAGAGAATGGTTCAATTCAAGTGAAAAATATGAAAGAAGGGTAACAACGTAAAATAATAAAACAATTTGAAATTATAAATGAGTGCGGTTATTTTCACCCCATTAAATGCTTAGTTCACCCCATTCTTTATTTTTTACTTTTAACGTTTTAGTTCTACCCTTAAAATTTGAGAAAATCTGGTTTTCATTTTTTTTTTCCTCAATCTGATAAAATTTAAAAATATATACAAATACGCATCAATATATTTGATGCAGACCTCCATTCTTCTCAAACCACGTACATCATATATATGTTCTCCTCGATCTTTTTCTTGAGTTCATTCTTTATGATTATGAATATATATATATATATACACACACACACACACACACATGGCTCTTCCACTAAGGGATCCTTTTTTTGACATATATGAGGGATAGGGGATTACACCAACTTTTCGATCACAAAATCACATCTCCACCGTTCAATATGTAGTTCTATATGAGTAGATCACTTCTGCAAATTTTCAGAAATTTTGATAATCGTTAAGGCATTCAAAACTACGATTTATAATTATAAGCATGAACGGTTCATGTTTGACAGATTTGGTTCGTTCATTGATTTAATCTTGTTTGAGACCTTAACGATTACCAAATTAGCTGAATATTTGCAGAATTGATCTATATATAAAGACCAGCAAACTGAACGGTGGAGATTCAAAATATAATCGAAAGTTGGTGTAATCCTCCATCCCTTATATAAACCAAAAAAATGGATCCCTTAGTGGAAGGGTCATGTATGTATGTATATAAAAGACTACATTTGAAGCCAAAAATAAAATAAAAATAAGAATGAACAATCTCATCACACTGTATAACCACCTTATTGAAGATTGAAGTGATTCTCAAATCTGATTTGAAATATGTAGAGAATTTTTTTTTCTCCGATGTAAAGATGTAAAGAATTGTTGTTATTTAGATTTTATAGATTTTAGTTTAATATTATATTTTCACAAAAATTCTTGATTGTGGATTAATATTGAAATATTTAGTTTAAAATTAAAATATGGGGTGAACAAAGTATTTAGTGGGGTGTACGCTTATAAATTCGCAACCAAGCAGTTGAAAGGAAAACGAAGAAAAAAAGAACTGCCCTTCGGTTAGGACGATCCGGGAAGTCGGGAAGACGCGATTTCTAGAGGAAAGAATAACCGACTGGAGACAACGTGGGAGATAATGGAAGTAGGTATGGCTTCGTCAGTATTCACCTGTCTCTGGGTTTAGAGTTCAAAGAAAATCACACAAATTGAGGAGCAGAGAAAATTCCAACCCAGACAGAGGAAAAGATTAGTGTCAAGATCGTTTATTGCATATTTACCTTTTCGAACAGATCTTCCACCACCACAAATTGGAGGTATATTTTCCAATTTTGATTTCTTTCTCTTACTCGGCTTCTATTTAAGTTTTCTTTGTATGAACTGACATAAATTCCACTGCTTTTAGTTCTTTCATCTGATAAATTGAACTGTTGTTTGGGAATATCTTTGAATCTCTTAGTACTTCACATTGGTTAGAGACTTAGAGGTATATTTCCTATATGTTCCTTTGTCTACATTGGTGAAAGTTTCATTGTGTTTTTGTTGTTATTGTTGGTGTTATCAAGCAGAGAAGGTACTATTTGAGATTGAAATAATATCTGTAAAATCATATAAACTGCCCCTACAAATGGCACAGAGGTATTCGCTGATTCTTTGCAAGGTGAGTTCTCTTATTTTTGACTACAATTTCAGTCTGGATAATATGAGTTTTGTTGCTTATGCCCATTTAGTGTTCTTAGAACTCAAACGTATAGATTCTGGATTAGGTTGACTGATTTAGTGCTTTTAAAACTCAAACATGCTATATGCTTTCTTTTTATATGATTATATCATGAGGTTTCTCCATTCATTTGGTCATAATATATGTATCTACTTTCATTTTTAGACTCTAGATTACACTATTCAGAATGACTATGTGATCTACCCTCTTATTTTTATTAGCACGCCCAAATGACATTCAGGAACTTTCCAATTTGCCTTCCACAGTATCAGTGCAAAGCGGGGAGACATGAGAACAACATACGCTTGAGTTATGGATAGGCACTTAATCTCTCAATTTGATTAATTAAATGGTATTGTACTTACTGTTAGTCTGTTAGTTGTTCAATTTTGTATTTGTCAATATATATGTACTTATGCAATTTTCGTCTTCTGTGCAATGCGTCTTTATTAATCTCTACTATTGGTTCATAGGTGCCCGAAGTGTGAATTACTAGCTGCCAAACATAATAACCTTAGAGATCACGCATGTGCATTGGAAGGTATCAGAGCTGTAATATGTTTCTGTATATATATGTATGTTTCTGCATTTGAATGATTTTGTTTTTTTCTCATTTAAGATGTATTGACTAAGTAGATTACTTTAGTTGTATTAATTCACAATAGTTGTTTACTGAATTTAGACTCATAATATGCAGGATTGTCTTTACTGAAAGAGGGAGCTGACAGGCAATGGTTCTTTAAGAGGACAAGTTTGCTTCTTTATTCTTCTAATTTCATTTGCTTCTCAATTGATTTTTGTTTTGGTTTTGTTTTACCCTGTAATATGGCTTTTCAGCTAATCAATTGTTGTAGTGGAACTTAAGAGTTAGAGGAAGGCTTACAACATGGGAAGAATCATGCATGAAATAGGATTCTTTCTGCCAAATAGAGGAACGCTTACAAGTTACAACAAGCTCCGACGTGAAGATTTGCTTCGCCATGTCTGTTGCTAATGCTCTAAACAAAGAATTACAAATCTTCAATTTTATTTACCAGGTAAAGATTTGCTTCTAAATTTTATCTCTAATCTCATGCATGTATTCTGTATTCTTTCTTTTTGGTCATGACTATTGACGTTACATCTTGGTGGCCGGAGGCTTTTAAGTGACTTCCCGAAATATGTACTCGCAAGAATGGCTTTTATCTGAAAGTGTCTAAACAGAGTATGCACTCGCGTGAGCGCGGTTCTTGCGTGTGCGTAGTTCTTGCGTGTGCGTGCACGAATGCTAAGGTTAAACTTTTAAAAATCCCTTCAAATACCATTTTTTGTTCAGTAAGAAAATTGTATGATGAATGGACAAAATGGTAAAAAGAAAACAAAATGCTGATTTCATGGGCTACTCACACAATGGGAGATGGTAATATGCTCATCAATAATAAGTCTTCATGTTTCGGTGACATAAATGACTTTTGTTCTATTTGTGAAAAGAGATTTTAGTTGTTTTTTTATGTTTAAACACCGTATTAAGTTGTTTGACACAAATTCCAGTACGTTATCATGTTTATAACGTTTTTTTTTTAAGTGATGTACTTTATAAGTTGCTTTCTCTTTGTATATTTATGTTGCTTGTATAAAGTTAATAGTTCACTAGATGTCAACTTTCTTTTTACACTTTTTTATGCTACGGTTGTAGAGGATCAAGAGAAGATCGCTTTCGCAGATGTCTATTACACAAGTTTTTACATCTCCGTGACTTATGTGTCTATTTTTTCTTCATAAAAATAATTTATCAGTTATCGTCACGTTTCTCGCTTAAACTATAAAACACATAAATAAATTCAAAATAGTTACAAAAGCATAGATAGAAAGTATAAAATAATTATTCGCACGCGCGAGCGCGACCATTCCGCACGGGCGAAAGAGAAAAGTTGCTGTATGATATCAAACTATTTGATCAAGGAATAGATATTGCTTTATAATTTGACACATGAAGGCTTTCGTCATGTCCTTTGTGTATGTTTCTTTAAAGTAATCTTCATGCACTACTCTATTAAAACATAAAGCTGCAAATCAATCAATTACTTTTTTTTCTTTCTCTAAAAAATTTTCTCTGCCTTCTCTCTTCCAAACCCACCCGTCTGGGTTTCTTCCTCTCCTCCTCTCCCTTGCCCGATCTAGATCGCCGATTTGGATTTATGGCTTGGGAGTTGTGGGAGAGATGAAACTCCAATTTTCCCTCTTCTTAGGGTTGTTTGTATGCTTTTCGACTGTCTTTTCTTTACTATCCTCGCCGTTTCAGGCGGCACCTCTCGAAGCTTGTCTCCGTCTTGGGTCTTGTTGGTTTTGATGGTTCCAGAGCATCGATTCTCCGTTTATTACTACTTTCATCGCCTTTTCCTTGATGGGTTCTCTTCTGCCATGATAGGCGATCCTCCCTGGTCAGATTGATTTAAATCTGATCGGTCCCAACTCGTTCCTCTCTTTTGAAGATCGAACAGTTGCACATCTGTTCTTACAGGTGCTTTTCAAAATGAGGTTTGCTCATTATTGCATAGGGTGATGCTTCAAGAAGCTATGTACCTCTTGGTGTCTGTTTCTTTCCTTCATGGGATTTCACCTATCCTCTTCGCTATGGTCGCGATGTTATGGATTCTCTGTTCCTGGCAGGTTTGGTCTGTTATAGCCGAGGTGATGGCTGTTTTAATTTCTGAGAATTTGATAGTTGGAATTTTGGAACTTGCATGGGTCTTTCTTCTACACTTTCGATTTGGTTGTTCGGCTGCTTCCTTGTGAGGGTACGGTGGCATCTTCCTCCGTGTCGAGTGTTGTAGATCTCTGTTTCTTTGTGCTTGGTTGTCTATTTTGGGCTTTCTCTATAACCCTTGGGAGGTTTTGTGCCTCTGTGTAATATTTGCATCTTGAATAAAGTTGGTTACTATAAGATCTTCATAGACCAATGATTACGGAAATCACAATTATACAATCTATTCAAATCACATCGTTTTATGAACAAAAAAAAAAAATCATACAACTCAATCCATGGCAGTACAGTTTCATTTTCCTAAATTTCAAAACCAATTATATTCGTAAACTCTAAATATAGATAGAGTGTGGCTATTAGGATCTTTAAATTTGCTCAATATACCTCTCATTCTCTCTACACATCTCTTTTAGTTTTTAATATAAGCACTTACTCACTAGATCTTGTTTCAAATTTCTAACATAACCTTAGTTATTTATTGACAGATATTTAAATTAATTACTTACTTTACCTGTTATTCACTCAATAAACCTCTCATTCTTTGTTATTTTTTCTTTTTGTTTTTGAACATCCATTATCCCTACCTTCATTTTTTTATTATTTTTTCATGCAAGAAAATGTTCTATCATGAACTATTCTATATATCTTTTTAACATTTGTTTTTCTCTTTTGTACGTGTTATTTTTTCTGTATTTTTTTTCTTTTGAATAATTTGATCTCTATTTTGTACCTCATCATAAATTATTTCAATAAATATTATTTTTCTATAATCGATATATATATATATATATATATAATTTTTTTTTTTGAAGAAATATTTATGCACCTTGCAAGTATATACATTCAACATGTATGATAATACAAAATTTTATGTCACATGATCGGATATTGATCGTTGTTTTAGTTTTTATGAACTATATATATATATATATATATATATATATATATATACTTTGATAAAAAGAAATTGGAAACCAAAAATATATAAGGAAAATAATAAAGAATGAAATCATTTATTATTGAATTAGAAAGTCTAAAGAGAATAAATATAATATTTCCTTTTGTATATATAATTATTGTCCTTAATAGTCATTGTGTATGTCATTTAATAATTCATAATAGAGTGAGGTCTAGTGAGCAAATTTAGAGGTCCCAATATCTGTACTCATATAGATTATAAAACGCCAATACAGGTATACTACGTCAGTCAAAATTAAACAAGATTAGCTAGCTAGTACTTGTACGTATTTCTGTGAAAGTGTAAAGATACGAGCTTGGAGTTAGAGACGATGCTTTCAGTGCTTTGGTTCTTCTGCTACTCTGTATTCTTTGTTTCTTCTCTTAGGTTTGCATTCGTTTGTGTCTTGTTCTTGTATCGTTTTTTTTTATTGTATAGATTTTTTTTTTCAGATTTAAGATTTTGATTTTTCATTCTTTTTTTTGTAATTTGAGTTGTTATGAAATTAGGTAATTTTTACGTCACTTGCCACATCAATTTTAGTAGGTTGACATCATACTTAGAATTGATCTAGATCATTGAATTTTTTAAAATCCAATAGTTAAGAAATAGTGTCAAAATTAATGTTAAATCTAATCTCTCTTAAACCGGCCTGATATATATTCGACGTCTTTGTTTTCATGGCCTTTCTGTATATATATATATATAAAAGACCCTAGAAGTCTGAAACCTCCAAAAAATCTCTATAAAGAATTATTCAGCCTATCCCATAAAACAATTCCAGAAAACCACCTAGGTCCAGAGGCCAAGCTCGGGGCCCCATCAGAACCACCACAGCGCAGCGATCATCATCACCATATCTTTCCTAATTCATTTTCGACGAAAGTAGATATCTAGAGATTGATAGAGAGAAGGCTATTATAGATCAAAGCAACAATTCCAATTGAGCTGAGGTATTCAGAGAGCTGTCGGCTTTTGCATTTTGGGTTTCGATGAGTTCGAAGCCATGGATGTATATATCTCTCCTTTCTGTCGCTTGGGTTTACGGATATATATATATATATACAAGGTTTTTCAAATACGGACGTCCGTTTCTTTCTAAAACTACAGATTTGAAACGCTGGCCCTTGGATGTTATTAATTGAACCACAACGGCTGAGATTAAACCCATGCCAAAACGGGTCTTTTAATGTAAATACTGGCAGGTTCAATCTTGTATTATACCCGGGTCGAAAATAAGAGCACTAGAAACTCACGCGCGCTCTTCTTATTCTGCTCTAGAATTCCCGCTCTTTCACACCCTCTATCTCTAAACTTATGAGATTTTATGTTGCTTCTGAAGAGGGACGGAGAAAATTGTTGTTGGACATAATTCAGGTATAGATTTTAATAGTTCTTTTATTGTCCTATCTCTTCGATGTCTGGTTTCAATGATGATGGAGCCTTTAATCTTCATTAGCTTTTGGATGATTATGAATAAGGTATGATAAAAATATAATTGTTTCAATCATATATGGGTGCAACTTGTGAGAGGGTATAATATTTATGATTGTTTCAACCAAACACAGTAGTCTGGCAACTTTGGTTTCTGTATATTGTCCAACATATGTGGGTTCTTTGTCACAGACTAACATTGTTGGTGTGGAATACATACATGTCAGGGAGCATTATTCTTTTTGATGAGTTGTCCGGGAGCATTTTTATTTCAGTAATATATGGATTTTCTGTTTTGAAGTCTTTACTGAATTGATGTTGTTGCAGTGGATTCTCTGTGTGATTTTCCAAATTGTCAAGTTCAATTCTTGTGGTTTGATTGATTTACAATGAATAATTTAGGGCGGAGACTATGTTTCAAGCTGTAAGATTACAGGCAAAAACTTGCGAAAAATCTTGAATTTAGAACACTAGATGAACTTTATCATTTTTACAACAAGTATGTTTTTGAAGCTGGATTTAGCGTTCAAAAAAGTTCTACTGCAAAGGTTATGAAATTATAAGCCAAGAACTTTGTTGTCAGAAAGAAGGGCATTCAAAGAAGATAAATACTCATCGAAAAAGACGGAGCGGGGTTATAAGAACCGGTTGTCTAGCAAAGATTGCAGCTGTGAAGAAATCTAGCATGTATGTAGTCACTCAATTTACTGAGGCTCATAACCATTCTTTAGCAGGTGAAGAGAGTGTTCATTTGTTGACATCTCATCGTCAAGTTTCAGCTGCTACCAAATGGTTAACTGGTGAACTTGGAATGGTAAATATTCCAACCCACCAAAAAATTAGTTTGCTTGAAATTCAATCGGGAGGAATTGAGAATATGGTTGCACAAGGAGAGATATATACAATTATGAAAGAGATAAGAGAGAAGAGTTGAGGGGATACGATGGAGATATGTTGTATGCTCATTTTTTAGCACAACAAGAAAAGAACTCCTTTTTCACTTTCAAAGATAGAGGAAGACAATGAAAATAGAATTAAGCATTGTTTTTGGGCAGATGCCACTAGGGGTGGGTTCAGTTTTGTTCGGTTTGGCATTTTTTGAGACCTTGAAGCGGAAACCAAACCAAACCGTGGTTCGGTTCGGTTCGGTTTTTTTTTTTTTTTCAGTTTTTCTTCTTTTTTAAAATAATTTTCTTAAAATTTGTATGTTTTTGGCTTAGTAAAAAATTATCGTATTTTAAGTTTTTTTTTCTTCTATACTTGTTTTTATAAGTACATATAATATAAAAATAAAATTTTTGACAATGATTTTTCAACAAACCAACAATCTATAAACCAAATAGATGCTTCGAAAGTTTAATACTTAATAATTTTGAAAGTATTGGGAATTGACCATACTAGCACACCATGAAACCATAATTTTAAAACTTCTAAGTTCATATTGAACACAAAATATAGACTCCATAGTTTAAAGTCCATTCAAATAAATTCCAAATTTTAAAGTTTAAAAATCATAAATTTGAATAAAGAAGAGAACAATAAATTAAATATTATAGTCCATCATCTAAAGCTCGTAAGAATAAGGTCTTCGATTTTAGAGGTAACATATCACTCTCTATACTTCACATACACGATACCTAAAACATTTCTGTATGTACATAAAACAAAAATAAAAAGCAAATTATTAGAAAAGACAAACATATAATATATAGAACATAAAACCTAAAATCATATTGTTCAAATCAAATATTTAATACGAAAATAAAGACAAAAAAAGACGTCATTTTAGAGAGATTCAGTTTTTCGGTTCGGTTCGGTTTTTCAAGGGCCAAAACCAAAAACCAAACCAAACTAATTTGGTTCGTTTCGGTTTTCTTAATCCGGTTTGGTTTTTTCCGATTTCGGTTTGGTTTTCGGCTCGGTTTTTTTCAGTTTTCGGTTTCAAAATTTGACCCCTAGATGCCACCTCCTGGAGGGTTTATAGTTTCTTTGGGGATGTAGTTATTTTGGATACTACATACAACACTAACAAATATAAGCTGATATTTGCACCACTATTGGGGATTAACCATCATGGCCATACCATTATGTTTGGTTGTGCATTCTTAGGTGATGAATCCACAGAGTCGTTTGTTTGGTTACTCAATACTTTCTTAGAAGCAATGCCAGGAGGAAGTCCCCCAAAGATGATAATTACTGATCATGATCCTGCCATGAAGATTGTGATTCACTACAGGAAATCCCGTCCTAGGTGACAGAACCAACTCGTCGCCTAAGACTGACTATTCGTCGCCTAGGATCTTGGCAGACGCAACATTCGTCGTCTAAGTTCTGTCGCCTAAGTGTCGTGAGGTAGACACTTAGGCGACGAAAATAAAGTTAGTCGTCGACTAAGAGAGATCCTACCCAACGGATCATTTCTTGCATTGTCGACAAACAGATTTGTTGATACGAACGTCGGTCAACGAAAACTATTTGTCGGAAATATTCTTAGCCGACAAATATACTTAGGCGACCGAAATAAAGATAGTCGTTGACTAAGAGAAATCCTAACCAACGGATCTCTTCCTGCCTTGTCGACAAATTGGTTCGTCGATATTATTACTTGTCGACGGAACACTTTTGTCGGAAAGATTTTTAGCCGACGAATACAAAAAAGAAACTTAGGCGACAGAACTAAAGTTTGTTGTCGACTAAGAGATATCCTACCCGACGAATCCTTTCCAGCATTGTCGACAAACTGGTTCGTCGATATTGTTCCTTGTCGACGAAATCTTTTTGTCAGAAAATTGTTAGCCGACGAATATGAAATTGCTCTTAGCCGACGACAGTCGTCGGTAGATATGTTCACCGATGAATGGTGCATCGTCCTTAAGCGACGGAACTTTCATCATTGGAGCAGTTCTTAGTCGACGAACCATGTTTGTATTCGTCGGATAGGTGATTTATCTTAGGCGATGAATGATATTGTTTCCGTCACCTAAGAGATTTTATTTAGGTTAAAAAAAATTGTAAATTTTTAATTTTTTTTACCTTATTCACTGTTTCTAAAAAATTCAAATCAGTAACAATAATGGAACACATATAGATACAACACTGGATTTGGAAAACATATTCATATATTGATCATATGATAACTAGATGGCATAGACAAATATTGTTCATACAAAATAATGAACTAACTAGAAAATTGTTCATACAATCTACCTAAACTAAGAATGAAGTATCACAAAATCAATACTGCTAATTGTCATTCTCGTCCATTCCGATGTTGTCGCCTCTATCATCATTGTTATGTGGGGAAACTTGTGGAGTTGGAGAAGATTGTGGAGGAGGAGGAGGTGACATATCTAGGTGCTGATATGTGGTTGTAACTTGGGACTGCACAACACTATACAGAGACTCGGCACGCAAGGCACACTGTTGGACCTCTTGGAATTGCTTCTGGGCACGCTCCTCTGATTCTTTTATTCTCTGCTCATAGCGCTCATGCACCTCTTAGAGTTGATGCTCATCAACTTTAGGAGGACGACTACGTGAAGTGGAACCATTTGAAAAATGACTCAAGTCTTGCTCGCCTCCTCGTCCCATCTCTCTGATCTCCTTTCCTTTCTGAGTTTTGAGCACCATACCCAACACCTCAATCTGTTGGGACTGAACACTTTTCATAATCTCCTCCTCCGTCGCGTCAGGTGTTGTGTACCTTAAATGCATTCTTTTGTTTATTGACCTCATCAACCATGTCATTCTGCATTTAAAATACATCAATTAATAAACAAAACAACTCAACATTTCGATAATAAACATTATGCATAATAAACAGGGATTCTCAAAGATTTCAACTTATTTGAATATATGTATACCAATTGTCACATCCCGACCCTTAAAGTTTTATCTTATTTACTAGTTTGGTGTTAATAAGAACTTTACCGTCTCCGTCAATGAATTTATAGTTTATTTGGTTCCTAGAGGGGTTTTGAGGGACGTTTGTTTCGGAGGAATTTATTCGTAGGAGAAAATATGACGACGGTAAAAATGGTAATTTTAGCTAGTAAAAGGTAATTTTTACTAGGGTATTTTATTTTGAGGGTGTAAATTTTGGATTTGGGTTTAGGTCCCTTTGGTGTGGGTATATTGGTGTTGGTCCGTTTGGGGAGGCCCAAACCCTCTCTCTCTCTCCCTCTCCCTCTCTCTCTCTCTCTTCTCTCTTCTCTCTTCTCCCTCCCGATTTTCTCTCTCTCTCTCTCCTTGCCGGAGCCCGTCCGCCGCAGTCCGGCCGCCTGAGATTGCCGCATCAGTCCCGATCGGTCGGCCTCCAACCCAGCTCTCCTCTTGGACAGGTGGGAGCCGCCCTTGTGCCGCCGTGAAGGAGAAAAGCCACCCGAAAGCTCCGACTGCCGTGGAGGTCCGGTCGCCGGAACTTCCTCCTACGGTCGCCACAGCCGGAGCTGCTAGGCTCAAAAGGAAAACCTCTTCCCGTACGTTCATCCCTACAAAGGTCTCACCCTCTCTTGAGCTAGGTAAGGAGAACCGGTGAGTGGAAGTTATAGGGCCTTTCGTGATGTTTTGTTCGATTGACCTAGTTAGGCTTAGAATTAGTGTTTGTGCTAGTTAGGAAAGTTGTAGAGGGGGTTGAGAGGAAGCTGCTGTTAAATTTTGGTAGGCATTGGAGGTCGTCGGAGTTGGCCTCCGGCCGCCGCTGTTTAGGGGTTTTTTCGTGGTTTTAGATTGGTTTTATTAAGGGGAGTTAGTGATGTGAACTTTAGAATTTTTGGAGGAGTTTTGGATAGGTTTCGGATTTTTAAAGTTTGGTAATTTTGGCGGATTAATAAGGTAGAATCCGGCCGTTGGATTAAAGTCGTATAATCTGAAAAAGGTTATTTTAAGGCTACCGGTTTGTTCGGTGAACTTTGGGCCATATTGAGTTAAGAATAGCAAAGTTGGGCAATGATGAGTGTGTAGGAGGCTCACGTTTAATTTTGCCTATTTTGTATAAATATTGGATTTTTAGTGGGGAAATTAATATTATATTTGGATCAGGACGTGAGGAGGCTCGAGCAGACGACGCCCCAGATCGACATCAGGCTTAGGCCTATTTTGGTGAGTGGACCTTTATTTTAAATAATATGCATGAGCCTTTGACGTCATGGTTGAACATTTTTTTTTGTTTGAGCCTTTGACGTCATTTTATTTTGACGAATTTATTTCTTTTGAAGAGTTACCGAAAATGAGATTTTCGGTGAATATAAGTATTTATTTATGAGGAGAGTATGTATATAAATGCTAGCTAGCCATATGTGTTTGTCCACCTTAATGACGTAGTATATAACCGTATTATGGTGTGACGTGAGCGTTAGACGTGAGCGTTAGACGCGAGCGTGGTAGCCCTATATGAGTATCTAATTCATATAGGGGGTATGGACACATATTTATACACCCATCCGTCCACCTTAATGGCGTAGTGTAGCACCGCATTATGGCGTGACGAGAGCATTAGACGCAAACGTAGTAGCCTTGTACCAATTTCTATTTTCTTATATTTTTCTGAAGAATTCATACAAGGAGTATGGACATGTGTAGATACATACAATATATATATATATATATATATATATCTTTGTAATTGATTTTTATCTAAAATGACATCCGAAATTTGTTAGCGAATTGTATGGCTCTATCAATGGGTTTAATTTGGAGTTGGTGAATGTTAAATCCAAGAAAATGAATATTGGTTTGGAATAATTTGATTTTTGATGCAGAAACAACCAGACCATTATTCTTTATTATGGAAAAGAATTGGTGAAGATGTTTCAATGTTGATCAATTGATTGTGAAAAGATCAAAACATCATCAATGTAGACAATGGAGAAATGGCTATAAGGATTGAATATGTCATTCATTATGTTTTGGAATTCGCTAGGGGCATTTTTTAATCCGAATGGCATAACATTCCATTCATAATGACCGAAGGGTGTGACAAATGCAGTTTTGTATTTGTCAGTTTCATATTGATTTGAATTTGCCAAAATCCTGACTTCATATCGAATTTGCTAAAGATAACGGATTTGTTTAATCTGTTAATAAGATCTCGTTTGTTGGGAATATGATACATGATCCATTCTAAGACTGTGTTAAGAGGTTTGTAATTAATAACTAGGCGAGGAGTCCCTCTTTCAAGTTCAGCATTTTTCTGAACATAGAAAGCTGGGCAAGACCAACGGGATTTACTAGGGCGAATAATATCTTTGTGGAGTAAATCATTAATTTCGTTTTTACAAAAATCCATAATCTCATGACTCATTTGGATTAGACGAGCTTTAGTAAGGATATTTTTTTCATCGAATTCTTTGGTGTAAGAGAGTGAAACAATATGTTTTTTCCTGTGCCAAAAGGCTGTAGGAATATCAGAACATATTTCTGTGATTATTTTTGTTTCAAAAGTTTTGATTTTTATGAAGGGAAGGGTTTTGAAGTTGGTTTTCAATTCTCTTGAAATTAATTTCTTCTTGGAGAAAGATTATCTGTTTATTTTTTGCTTGAATGCAACTGAGAGTTTTTGAAATATTATTTGCTTGAAAAGCTCTTAGAGTATGGATTTCGGGGTTTGAAAGAAAAATAAATTTAACTGGTTCATCAAAAGGTAGGTAATAATACCATCGTATTCAGTTTTAAAAGGGTAAATTAAAGTAATGAAGGGTAGTCTTAAAATTACTTTATCAGTTAAATTTTTAACCAAGACAAACGAAGTTTTGAAACAAACATTGTTTTGGCAGATATGGGCTTTAGGGATTTCGTATTTAATATCCATTTTCGTTCCATTAGCTGATCGTAAAGATTCTTTTATTTTTTTGAAGTATTTTGAAGGTATTAAGCCTTCTTGGATGCAGTTAAGATCTGCACCGGAATCAATAAGGGCTGTTATTGTTATTTGGAAATCTTTTATTTTGAGTTGGACTGTAGTGTACTATTTTTTCAGTTGAATTTGGCGTATGGTACTAATAGTATTGTTTTCAGAGGTTTCAGCTTCAATATTTTCCTGGAAAGGATTTTCAGGGGACTCCTGTAATTTAAGAAATTGATTATTTATTTTTAGTAAGTTTAATTCTTGTTTAATTTCTTTATTGTCATTCTTTATTAAGAAATTGATAATTTAAGAAAGCATGTATTTATTAAGAATTGATAATTTAAGAAAGCATGTATTTGACTTTTGATTGTTTTTACTTCATTTTGTAGATCTTGGATTGTTATTTCCTTCTTACTAGTAGAAAATTTATCGAAAGTTGTAGTAAGGCTAATTTTTTGTGAGGGAGGATTAATGATATTTTCTTGGGTGATTAGTTTTTTTAATTTTTGAGATATTCTGCTTTGAGTTCAGGGTTGTCTATTTTACCTATTAAATCTATTAATAGTTCTTCTTGTTTGGAAAGAACATTTATTGTTTTACAATTACATGCATCCTTACACCCAAAAGTAATATCTGGGGAAGAATGTTCATTGGATTCAGAGGAAGAAGATTCCATCAATGAGATGTCATCTTCACTTACTTCATCTTCTGAATCAGTATTTCGTAATTCTAAAGTTTGTATGACTTTTTCTTTTTCTTCTCTCTACTGATTTTTAGTTGATTAATAGTATTTTTAACTGGACAGTTATTCGCAAAATGACCAGTCTTATGACATTTAAAACATTTAGTTTTACTTTTATCAAAAGGTTTACTCTTTTGTTGGTAATTTGGTTTCTTGGACCAATTTTTTCGAAATTTGTTTTTGAATAAAATTTGTTTGGTTCAGAGTTAGTTTTATGCGGTGTAAATTTTATTTTTGAATGATAAGAAATAAATTTATTGCTTGCCTTTTTCCTCCTTGAAGGGGGTAAGGGAGGTAAGCCATATTGTTCACAAAAATTTCCTAATTCATATTTAGCTGTTTTCTTATCTGATTTCATTTGAGCGTTTAGTTTCATATCTATACACATTTTTAATCATTCTTTTTGAATAACTGTAATTATATTTTCATAGGTTAAAGAATCGTAGCTAATGTGACCTGTTTCATTACTAAGGACTTGTCTAATTTTATGAGCAAATAATTTTGGAAGACCATTTATAAATTTTTCTTTCCAAAATGGTTGGTTACTATCGTCTCTAAGCATGACTCGAGAAATAAAAACATCTTTATACCATTTGAAATCACTTAAGGTAGGACACCTAAGGTTGCTGAGTTGGTCATGAATTCTGGATGTAATATGACTAGGAGTTCCTATGAAATGTTGGATGATTGTGTAAAATAAGGTATTAACGGCATCAAAAATTCCCATTCCTGTGCGATCGTCAAAGATGGGAGTTCCATCTTCTTCACGTTTGATTGCATGTTTAATAGATGATCTAGAGTCAGGAGTGAGATGCATTTCCCACCAGGAATGAAGCATTCCTGTAAATCCTATGGAGAGTATGTCAATAATTTCAGGTTGGCTGAAATTATGATTAGTGACATAACTATTGGCTGCCATAGACATGTGATGTAATTTATTTAGGATTTCTTGTTCTGATAGATTATCAATGTTCCATTCGTAAGTTTTGTCCGAAGAAACAGAGAATTGATTATTAATGATTAGTGGGTTGTATATCTAAAGGGAGATGACGTTCTGTCCAAGTTTTAAAAGGTTTTTTCTTTGGATGGATTATTCTGTCTATCTTTAGTGTTTGAAATATTTGGTCTAATTCTGGAATTTGGCTAGTGTTACTAGAATCACTATCAGATGAATTGGATAAAGAATGTTGTTGGGTATGGATTACTGCAATTCTACTAGGTTCTGTTGTTTCAGTTTTTAATTTTTCTAACATTTGTTCTATCTTTTGAATTGAAGTAGTAGGCTTTAGGGAAGGTTTATTTAACTCACTAAAATAAACTAAAGGAGTTTCTGTTTTAGGTTGTGGTAAAATGTTAACTTTAGAAGATATATTGTCAACTTTTGTTTCTATTTTATCTAACTGGGCTCCTATGGTTACTAGACTTTGGTTTGTGCAATTATTCTGTTCAATAATTTTTTTAGTTTCTGGGTTAAATTTTTTAGATTCTGGATCTTCTACAGCAATTTTGAAGGGTGAGGCTATAATTGGACTGTTAAGATGATCAATTATTATTGTTTCAACAAGAGGATGACTGGAAAGGACTGAGTTATTGGAGGTTTTCCATCTTGCTTTTGTTAACGTTTGAATTTTTTGGTCGTTTAATTGATCTATAAAATTAAGAAAGAATATTTCAGATTTTGTTTCAAGCATAAACGCTTGCCAATCACGAAAATTTGTTTCGTTGGTCTATGAAAGGGAACTTCATCCTGTAAAGGTTTCTTTTAAGGATATTTTCTTCTAGTTCAAGGTGTTTATCTAATGTAGAATAGTTGATCACAAAAGGTTGGGTAAGTGTACTTAATTGAAGATTTAGTGGGGGAGTAACTAAAAAATCAGAAGCAGTTGGAGAAGTTTGATCTTCATCCGTGGCTGAAATATTTTGAGATTCATTTTCTGTATAATTTGGGTAACTAATTTGGGAAGTAGTTCTAATGTGTTTAATTTTGAGTTTTTGCAATTCTTCTTCTAATTCTCTAATTCTAATGTTTTTTTATTTCTTTATCTAAATCTTGATCTCGTTTAGACATTGTTTCAACCGTAGTGGAGCCAGCAAATGAATGTCTAGCAGTGGCAAAAGAGTGTCTGGAGGAATTCCCTATTTCTTGGATTCTTGAATTTTGACTTATCCTAGAGTTTTGAAAATTAATTCTTACCGTGCCGTCATTAAACTGTTGAATATAATCTAAATCAGAAAGTCTATGTTGCGCATTAGATGACTGGTTTTCACTAGTGAGAGACCATTCAGAAGGAAGATGGACATATGACTATCTGATTGTGTGTGAAACGCTAATATTAGCGTTTTCTTGACTGCTTTGAATAAAAGAGTCTGGTTTTTGGGGCTTTTACTAACGGCTTGGAAATTCATGTTTGTGCCAGTGACTTTATAATGGATTCTATAAATTAAGGGTAAAGGTTGGGTTCCTTCTAAGAACATGATAACCTGAAGTTTTAACATTGAGAGTTAAAGCTTTTAGGATATGAGGGTCACTAAGACTAATGGTAAAATCTGGGAAGCAATTGAAATGAACTGGACCATTAAACAGACTTGACTCAATTAATCAAGGGTACTGTCATTAAAATCAGTAAACCTTGCATCTCTTAAACATAAAAGAATGGAGGCATTAAGACCTTTTCTAGTTAAAGGTTTAACACCGATCTGAACTAATCCAATATGGAGGAAATTATGACCATCTTTTTTATGTTTCTTAATTGACTCAAGACTGAAAAGTTGGCAAGTTTCATGTTGTTTACTAAGGGCATAAACTTGTTTTACGGATTTAATATGGTGTTCACTTTTGAAAGAAGAAAGACTCCATTTTTTCTTATAAATTTAATGACTAGGAACTCTGGGAATATTCCAGTCGTTCATATTTATGTTATCGTTTGACTGAAACTCTATTTTTTTTTGTTAACTATATCTGGGATTCTATTGAGGGAGGACCTAGACGAACTAGAATTGACTGAGCTTGATCTAAATAGTCTACTCATTTTGGGAAGAGAAGAGAAAACTAGACCGAAACTAAAAGGATATTAGGATTTAAGATCCTTGGCTTATGATCCTAAAGACCACTATTCACTCGACTCCGCTCATGCCGTATCCGCTCATGCCTCACCTGGGACTTATTGTTTGGTTGGAAAAAATAACAGACTTAACAGAAAATAAGGAAAAAAAACAAATCTGTAATCCTTAAAATTCAGGGATAGTAAACAAAACACTTCACAAATAAGCAAAGCAAAATAGATCAACTCAAGATCCACTCCTAGGCGGTAGTCTGCCACCTGGGGATTGAGAAGCTAATAAGAAGTATACTCTAGAACCACTCCTGGGCGGTAGTCCGCCTCCTGGGGTTGAAGGTTTTAATGATTAACTATATCAGGCCTTTTGGCTCTGATACCAAAACACGGATTATGTAGAGGGAATGGTATCAGAGCCCTGGGGTTGAAGGTTTTAATGATTAACTATATTAGGCTTTAATTACAAACCTCTTAACACAGTCTTAGAATGGATCAGATATTCTATTCCCAACAAACAAGATCTTATTAACAGATTAAACAAATTCGTTATCTTTAGCAAATTCGATATGAAGTCAGGATTTTGGCAAATTCAAATCAATGAAACTGACAAATACAAAACTGCATTTGTCACACCCTTCGATCATTATGAATGGAATGTTATGTCATTCGGATTAAAAAATGCCCCTAGCGAATTCCAAAACATAATGAATGACATATTCAATCCTTATAGTCATTTCTCCATTGTCTACATTGATGATGTTTTGATATTTTCACAATCAATTGATCAACATTGGAAACATCTTCACACCAATTCTTTTCCATAATAAAGAATAATGGTCTGGTTGTTTCTGCCTCAAAAATCAAATTATTCCAAACCAATATTCGTTTTCTTGGATTTAACATTCACCAACTCCAAATTAAACCCATTGATAGAGCGATACAATTCGCTGACAATTCCCGGATGTCATTTTAGATAAAAATCAATTATAAAGGTTTCTAGGATCTTTAAACTATGTAGCAGATTTTTACAAAAATCTTAGAAAACATTGTAAACCCCTATTCGATCGATTACAAACAAATCCTTCCCTTGGACATCAGTACATACATCCTTAGTTAAAGAAATTAAGAGTCATGTCAAAACCTTACCATGTTTAGGAATCCTCTTCCCGATTCCTATAAAATAGTAGAAACTGATGCCTCTGAAATAGGTTATGGAGGTATTTTCAAACAACAACTTTCTCCCAATCATCCAGAACAAATTGTTCGTTTCCATTCTGGAATCTGGAACCCCCTCAATCAAATTACAGTACTATTAAAAAAGAATTTTATCAATCGTTTTATGTATCAGTAAATTCCAAGATGATTTATTAAATCAAAATTTTTTAGTCCGTGTCGATTGTAAAAGTGCTAAAGATGTTTTAGAAAAAGATGTTCAAAATATTACTAGTAAACAAATCTTTGCCCGTTGGTAAGCAATTTTAAGTATCTTTGATTTCGAAATTGCATTCATTAAAGGAAGTGACAATCATATCCCCGATTCCTTAACTCGTGAATTTCTACAGGGTACAAAACCATGAAGCCCAACTCATCCAAAGGGAGAAATCCTGGAAAATCAATTAAGACACCACCCTCTCTAGTTAAGCCAGAATCACCCGAGTCAAAATCAAACATAGTTCCTTATACATGTCATTCTCCTGTTGATTTAGTTAACCAGTATAGTGCTCTTGGTAGCACCCCCCTCGCTCCATATGCTGCGCTCGGAAGCACCCTCAGTCAAATGAAACCTAATTATCAGTCCCTTAGTAAACCAATACGACCCTTACAAAACAGACTCCTCATCAAAACCCCAGTCAATTATAAAAAATCATCCCCTTATTTTGACAGAGATGAGCATTTTCTATTTCATGTAGAATCTTCTATGAGTCATATAAAAATCTCATTTTCCTAGTCAAAAATTACTTCGGTCCAAATTCTCATTACCTTCCAGGTAAACCTTTAGCATTCTATAAAGATATTTTGTACAAATCCGAGTCATTATCTATTAAACCAATCTATGACCTAAAAGATCCAACCAAAATATTATACCATTCCCTCTACATAATCCGTATCATTTCATTATCTCAATGGGGTGATTCCCCCTTTACTCCTCACAAATTAGACACTATCACATTCACTTATCATGATTACATTGCGGCATGGAGTAGAATTCTCCTCCACCAATCAGAAGATTTTAGTCATTCATGGTTTCTAAATTTGATAGAAAATTCAATCGCCAATTTCCTATGTGGTTTGGAGATTGGTGGAAAATCATGGTTGTCCTTATGACCTTCTCCCCTTGATCTCCAAAATGCAGTCAAAAAATTTGATTCAGTCATGACCTTCTCAGACTATGAGAAAAGATTTCCAGTTACTCTCCAATTCATGGCGAAATATAAAATCCCTTGGATTTTCAAATGACAATATAAACTTGAAAATCACATGGTTCTACGACAACTCTTAGTCAAATGGTGGGACAAATTCAATACTGAAAGAGTCCTTACCCAATTCAGTGAAGAATTTTCAGTTATTCCTTCGAGTTCAAAAACTCCGGCTTCCATTCAGCCAGTTTCTCAGTCACCTCAGATTCCTCAGTCACCATCTTCTTCTACGAAGAAAATTGAGTCACCATCTTCTTCTAAAAAGAAAAAAGCCTCCAGTCCATCATCATCTTCCAAAGCAGAAGAATTAAAAGAATTAGCCAAGCAATTACTACAACAGACAGCCAGACTATCCACAGATGATGAAGAAGAACACTCTTCCTCAGAGTCATCATCAACTCACAGTCATCAAAGTTCCCCCAGTCAACCACCAAAAAGATGGGCCGATTATGAAGATAGTCAGGATCCATATGCAGAATCAGATTAATTCCAGTCAAGACTATCCCAGTCAGTATTTCCACCAAAAACATCAGCAGTTTTTCAGTGGCAGACAAGCTCCTATTCACCAACAGTAAATCTGTGACCGACAAGTTACTATTCACCATCAGTCACTTTTCTATTCATCACTTTGTAATTTCTATTTATAGTCGCCTCTGGCTTCAGTGTGAGGCAGGCTTCATTTTCCCCTCTTCTTCTTTTTCTCTTCCTTTCTATCAGTTAGCTTCAGTTAGTATCAAGAGAGCTCTGCCTCTCACTCATGCATCAATTTTAATTTGTAAGTTTGTAACTCAATATTTAAGAGTTGATAGTTTGTAACTCAATAAAAAGCCTCCAGGCTTCAGTGTTTTATTTACTGCTTCCGATATATAGTGGAATGTATATGTTTGGTTTTGAGAGGCTCAATATTTAGAGTTGATAGTTTTATCGCTTGAGGCATGTATTCGATTTCTTTGGAAAATAAATTGGGAAAACATAAAGATTTATTTCTTTTAAATTTATTTTAGTCCACTCGCTCTAACATTTTTCAAATGTTTTCTCCTGGGCCCTTTGTTTTAAAAATGCCCAGTCTGCAGAGTTCGGTTGACACTAGATCGAGGCGTGGCATAGTTACCCACATCTCTTCCACCTTTTATCAGTAGGTTACCTGTTAACCTACTGTCATATTTTCTTGCTTCCACTAGTGTTTAGTAGCTCTGATTACCTTGGGATATTGTTTAATATTTCGGTTGTGTGTGAAGGCGTGTTTACATTTAGAATATTCAAAGGATGATGTATGTTATCTTTATTTGGATATTTTTTTTAGATGAATTGGAAGTTGGGTGTTTCGTCTAGGAGGATAAATTCTTGATTTTTCTGGGTTAGGGTTGTTCATTTTCAAGGGAGGTTTACCGAGTTCTTCAGTAAATTTTCTTTAGAGGTGGACCCCGCAGGACTTATTTCGGGTTTCTGGATGCTTTGAGTGTGGTGGTCAGGACCACTTCAGGAGAGATTGTCCATTGTTGGCTCAGAGGACCACCCCCATCCCTACTCAGCTAGTTGGTCAGTCTTCAGTTAGGGGCTCCAGCAGTGGTGCCCAGGGCAGTGCAATGGCCAGTGGTAGCTCTCGGGAGGATGGTGGTCAGCGTGGACGTCTCTTGACTCGCGCTAGACTACATGCTATGACCTAGCAGGAGGGTCGTATTTCTCCAGATGTTATCATTGGTACGTTATTAATTTTTGGTCAGCCAGCTTTTACTTTAATTGATCCTGGAGCCACGCATTCATTTATGTCTAGTAGATTTGCCCTCCATGCCAATGTGTCATCATCGTCTCTTCCAGGCGAGTGGCATGTGTCTCTGCCCTCCGGTGAGGTGATGAGAATAAATTGGGTGTTTAGTGGTTGTGAGGTGTTAGTAGTGGGAATAAATTTCAAGGCCGATTTGATTCTTTAGATATAGTGGAGTTTGATGTGATCTTGGGAATAGACTTTTTGGAGGCATATAGAGCTATGGTAGATTGTTTTAAAAAGGTAGTGGTGCTTCGAAGCCCAGGCGGATTTGAGGTTGCTTTTCAAGGGGAAAGAGATGTTATTTCGAGTTGCCTAATTTCCGCTGTTGCTGCTAGGAAATTATTAAATAAAGGTTGTCAGGCATATTTAGCTCACATTGTGGATACAAGTATGAGAGATTTGGGAGTAGAAGATATTCCTGTAGTAAGGGAGTTTCCGGATGTTTTTCCTGAGGAGTTGTCTGGTTTGCCTACTGTAAGGGAGATAGACTTCTCTATTGAATTACTTCCTGGAACTACGCCTATTTCTCAGGCACTTTACATAATGTCTCCAGCGAAATTGAAAGAGTTAAAGATTCAATTGCAGGAGTTGGTAGACAAGGGTTTTGTTCGGCCTAACATATCTCCATGGGGTGCTCCGGTCTTGTTTGTTAAGAAGAAAGATGGCACCATGAGACTGCATTGATTATAGGAAGCTAAATCAAGTTACGGTGAATAATAAATATTCGTTGCCTCGCATTGATGAGTTATTTGATCAGTTGAGGGGTGCTTATGTTTTCTCCAAGATTGACTTGAGATCAGGTTATCATTAGTTGCGGATCCGGAGAGTGATATAGCCAAGACTGCTTTTCGATCACGCTATAGTTATTATGAGTTTGTAGTGATGCCTTTTGGACTTACTAATGCACCCGCTGCTTTTATGGATCTCATGAATAGGGTGTTTAGTCCATATCTTGATCGTTTCGTGATCGTATTCATAGATGACATTTTGGTTTACTCAAGGAGTGAGAAGGAGCATGCCAAGCATCTAAGAATGATATTGCAAACTTTAAGAAATTCTCAATTATATGCTAAGTTTAGCAAGTGTGAATTTTGGCTAGATAAAATGGTGTTCTTAGGTCATGTGGTTTAGGCAGAAGGTGTTAGTGTGGATCCCCAAAAAGTGGAAGCAATGTCAAATTGGAGAAGACCCTCCACGGTGACGGAGATCCGCAGTTTCTTGGGATTAACAGGTTATTATCGGCATTTTGTGCAAGATTTTTCAAAGATTGCTGCTCCTCTTACAAGATTGACCAAGAAGGGAGTTAAGTTCTAATGGCCAGATGAGTGGGAGCAAAGTTTTCAAGAATTGAAGAATCGTTTGACTAGTGCTCCTGTTTTGGCACTTCTGGATGATAGTGGTGAATATGTGGTTTATTGTGATGCTTCTAGACATGGTCTAGGTGGGGTATTGATGCAGCATGAGGGAGTTATTGCCTATGCTTCCAGGAAATTAAAGCCGCACGAGGGGAATTATCCCACTCATGATCTGGAGATTGCAGCGGTAGTTTTTGCTCTCAAGTTGTGGAGACACTATCTTTATAGGGCCAAGTGTCAGATTTTTACCGATCACAAGAGTCTTCGGTATGTGTTCACTCAAATAGAGCTAAATATGAGGCAGAGAAGGTGGAGGGAGTTGATCAATGATTATGATTGCACTATTGAGTATCATCCTGGAAAAGCTAATGTGGTAGCGGATGCTCTTAGTCGAAATCCCTCCATATCTTTATCTCATATAAAGATGGTTCGAGTTCCACTTCTATGTGAGCGAGCTACAGAGGTAGATTTATCGGTGGATGAAGTTGGTGCTTTGATAGCTAGTTTCCATGTGAGGCCGGTTTTGGTTGAAAGAGTGCGGGAAGCACAATATAATGATCCTTCCATAGTTTGGTTAATGGAAAGAACTTTGGATGGAACCACAGTTGATTTTTCAGTTAGAAGAGATGGAACTTTGTTGTTCAAGAATAGGCTTTGTGTGCCAAAGAGGAATGAAGAGTTAAAGAATGAGATAATGGAGGAAGCTCATAGTTTTGCATATGCTGCTCATCCGGGTAGTACAAAGATGTATCAGACTTTGAAGGATTATTATCGGTGGCCAAACATGAAGAGAGAATTGCAGCTTTTGTGAGTAGGTGTTTGATCTGTCAGCAAGTGAAAGCTGAAAGGCAGAAACCTTTAGGATTGCTTGAGCCGTTGGCTATACTAGTGTGGAAGTGGGACTACATCACCACAGATTTTGTTTGCAGTTTACCTCGTACCCGTGAAGGGCATGACGGTATTTGGGTGATTGTGGATAGACTCGCCAAGTCTGCATATTTCTTGCCAGTGGGAAAGAAGTATAAATTTGATAAATTGGTGGAAGTTTATGTGAATGCACTACCAGGACAAGCAGTTTAGCCCACGAAAAATTTTCGTCAGCCTGTTAGCTTAATTCGTCGGCTAATCTCTTAGCCGACGAGACTTCGTCGGCTATAGTTTTGTCGGGAAAGGGTCGTCGGCAATGACTTTAGCCGACGAAACTATAGACCGTCGTCGGCTATTTTCTCATAGCTAGTCGACGACAGAAGACGTCGTCAGCTAGTCCCTCAGACTTTAGCCGATGAGTTGATTCATCGGCTAGTCTCTCAGACTTTAGCCGACGAAACGCTTAATATATTCGTAGGCTTTAGTATGTAATAAAAAAATAAAAAATAACTAAAGCCGACGAAACAGACCGTATTTCGTCGGCTTTTAAGGGTTTAGCCGACGAAAAATTTCATAATTCGTCGGCTAAACCCTATTAAAAATAATTAAAAATACTATAGCTGACGAATTATGGCGTATTTCTTCGACTATAAGTCCATTCCAGTATAAAAAAAAACCCGAAATTTCTAAATTACCATTCTAAGCAAGCTACAAAAAACACCAAAACAATTCCATATAACCAACAACAAGCACATAAAACTATATAATTCATCAAGTACACAAAATCTAGATCGTCTAAATTAATATCCGCTTCTAGGGGCTGCTGCGGAGGTTGCGGCGGCTGGGGTAGAGGTATAGCCGGAGGCATGGGCGGAGCTGGAAGTCCCTGAAGCTGGGCAGCTATAAAGTCCTGCATGTACTGAAACATCTGCCGTTGCTGGGCCTGCTGGATGGCATATATCGCGTTGCAATATAGGCTGCCTGCGTTGCATTATAGGCAACCTGAGCAGCTTGTTGTTCCCGTAGTCTCTGAACTTCCGACTCTAGCTGAGTCGTCCTGGTCGTGCTGCTGGTCGAGGCTGCCTTTCGTTGAAATCCTGGAGTGAACTTCAGGACCCCCTCGCCCTTCTTTCCTAGACCCCGGCGATAGAAGTTGTTTGCTCGCGGTGGGAAGGCTGTGCCCATGATCCTCGCCCCAACCATTGGATCCGAAGTGTCGATCCGGGACATGGCTTCGGACATCTCTTCCTCCTGTGTGTCCGGCCATGTCTCCCTCACTATAGCACTCATCACCTCGTCACTAGCCTCCCTCACCTTCGCCTAATTGGATAGGAAAAAAATTATTAATTAACATTTTGACATATATATAAGTAAAATTAAAAATTTAAAAACGTAAGATGACTTACAATATCCTCCTGGGCGTCAGGATATGCCTTCTCGTACGTATAGACGTACGGGTTAACCTCTGGATGTTCCTTGACCGCCTCATCCATGAAGACAGCGAACGGTCTAGAACCGGCATGATGGTTCCTTGTGTTGCGTTACCGGTTCTGAGCGTTCGCCCGGGAAACCGCCTTCAAAGAAAAAACTAAACTATTAGTAAAATATTTAAAAACACACGTACTTAATGATAAATTAACTAATTAATTTATTGAAATACCTGTTTACGAGGGTTGTTGAATTCTGATGTCAGAAGCCAACGCCACTCGTACTCTCTGTACTGGAACTCAGCAGGGGTACCAGAACGTGCGTTCCCGTGCGTAGTCCAATGGGTCCGCAACTCGTTCTTCCACTCCTTGTACCTACAGATACAACAAAAATATTAGAAATATTATTAATATCACATACAATTTTGTTTTTCATTAACTTCCCAACGTACCTTCCCCCATGCACAACGTCCGCCCAGCTGCTCTTCAAGGGCTCAGGAACCTCAAACCACACCTGCATTTAACCGTTTATTAGTTTAGTTTTTCGAGAAATCTACAATGTAATACATAATATTATTGAGGCATTTTGTAAACTCACCGACATCGCGTTGTGGACCATGTCCTTAACCTCCTGCGAGACCTCGCCCAAGTCTGACCACAACATAGGGACTCTATCCCTAATGAGCGCTCCCACGCGGCAGGAGTACGTCCTCGACTTCCCGCCCAATACTATGTCGCCATCCCCGTCAGTACCGATGACAATCCTCCCTGAGGTACTGACGATCTTCTCGAGAGCCTTCCCTGTGACAGGGCCTCTCTTCTTTTTTGCCGGCTTCGCTTCGACGGTGCCTATCACATGATAAACCAAATTGATTATTAAAATCGGAGAATTATAAGAAAACAAATCATTCATCTTTCATTACCTGAGGGCGATGCGGCGGACGCGACGGATTTCGTCTCCGATGATGATACCCTCGCGGAAATAAGAGGCGTATCAAAAGGCACGAACCGGTACGCCGCTGATGGAGCCACTGGTGGGGGCAGTGGATAAATCGGCGTCCCTGAGTCATCGACTGTAGGTAAGGCCGGTATCATCCGCGGAAGGAACAAATAAGGCGGCGGCATCTGTACCCCAGATGACCCACCATCCGAAGCAGTAGGACTCGGAGTGGGCGCCCGGTGTATCTCAGGCATACGGGGTGCAGAGACCTCCGTCTGGGTCTGAGCCCACAGCTGCCTCGAGAAACGAGGGACGCCCGGCTGCCTCGATGAAGGAGGCACCTCCGGCTGCCTTTGCGCCGTCTCCAGAAGGGCTGCACGTCTGGCTGTCATGAGGCCCCGAAACGATCTCTGAGGGTTGCTAGAGGTTCCCTCAGACGATTCGGACCTTTGGCCCTTCGAACCCTTCGTCGATCTAATATTACCGCTCATCCTGTTTAAAATATTAATTTGAATCAAGGCCACAAAATCAAAAAATGTAAACCCATTCAATTAGTCAACAAAAAAAAATATACACTTCCTAAATACAAATTTACACTTCTTAAATACAAATATACACTTCCTAAATAAAAATATACACTTCCTAACAACACCACAACATTGCAATTGACCGGAAAATCAAAACAAACACAAAATACTAAATACAAAATACAAATATACACTTCCTAAATAAAAATATACACTTTCTAAATACAAATATACACTTCCTAACAACACTACAACATTGCAATTGACCGGAAAATAAAAGCAAACACAAAATGAAATGTGAAACAGAAATGTACTCGAGGTGGAGGGAGGGCTCGAGGCTAGAGCAGCAGGAGGAGGAGGGAGGACCGGAGCAGCAGGAGGAGGAGGAGGAGGGAGGCCGGAGCAGGCGAGCAGCAGGAGGAGGAGGGAGGCCGGAGCAGGGAGGAGGAGGGAGGGCCTGATCATGCGAGCAGCAGAGGGCGACCAGGAGAGGGAGAGGGCGGCGACCAGGAGAGGGAGAGGGAGCGGAGGCGGAGATCGGGAGAGGGAGAGGAGGCGGAGGAGGGGAAAGAGGAGGCTAGGGCTTTTCTGCTGTCGAGCGTTGGGTTATACCCGACAACTTTAGCCGACGAAACTATTATTTCGTCGGCTAAAGATAATAACATCGTCGGCTAAGATAATAATCTCGTCGGCTAAGATAAAATTCGTCGGTTAAACCTTTGAAATTCGTCGGCTAAACCTATGAAATTCGTCGGCTTAACAATAAATTCGTCGGCTAAACCTTTGAAATTCGTCGGCTAAACCTTTGAAATTCGTCGACTAAACCTTTGAAATTCGTCGGCTAAAGATAATAACATCGTCGGCTAAGATGATAATCTCGTCGGCTAAACCTTTAAAATTCGTCGGCTATAGTACTTTTTTTACATTCGGCAAACTGTGATTGTGATTATGATGATCAAACTTGAGAAACGAAAATCCGACCGTCAGATCTGACCATCATGATAAAATACATGTATGGGAAAAAATTCAACTTCATCCGACAAGGTTAAGGGCTCGATCCGGACGGTCAATCCGTTAAGTCAAACCCCTAAACGCACGGAAAACCTCATTGGACTGTCTAAATTACGTATTTTGGCCGGACCTTCAACTGAAAATAGTTTCAAACCGATGAGACGCAACAAGTCGTATAAAAATTGGTCGCAAAATAACCACCGAAGATAGGGCTACTCATAGGGAGAAAGAATGAAAAATTGCATTGACCACAACTAACGGCACCGAAACTTTAAAAGAATACTGTGATTTTTCAACCGTTGACGTATTTCACCATTCTGGTCATATCTTATTTCACGACTTTTTTGCGTTTGATTTCACAATTTGCGTTTGAAGGTTTTACGTATAGTTTGTTTTTGAAACGGAACATTTATTTAACACTTGAAAAACAAGTTATACAACATTAGTAGGCATGTTGTGATTATGATGATCAAACTTGAGAAACGGAAATCCGACTGTCAGATCTGACCATCATGATAAAATACATGTATGAGAAAAAATTCAACTTGATGCGACAAGGTTAAGGGCTCGATCCGGACGGTCAATCTGTTAAGTCAAACTCCTAAACGCACGGAAAAGGTCATTGGACCGTCTAAATTACGTATTTTGGCCGGACCTTCAACTGAAAATAGTTTCAAACTGATGAGACGCAACAAGTCGTATAAAAATTTTACGCAAAATAACCACCGAAAATAGGGCTATAGTATGTAACAGAAATTTTTTAGGATTTAGCCGACGAATACCCTAATATATTCGTCGGCTATAGTATGTAATAAAAAAATAAAAAAATAAATTAAGCAACGAAAAATTAGGGTATTCGTCAGCTAAGATTGTTTTAGCCGACGATTTCTAATATAATTCGTTGGCTAAGATGGTTTTAGCCGACGACTTCTAGCCGGCTATAGTATGTAATAAAAAAATAAAAAAATTAATTAAGCCAACGAAATATTAGGGTATTCGTCAGCTAAGATAGTTTCAAACCGATGAGACGCAACAAGTCGAATAAAAATTTTACGCAAAATAACCACCGAAGATAGGGCTATAGTATGTAACAGAAAATTTTTAGGGTTTAGCCGACGAATACCCTAATATATTCGTCGGCTATAGTATGTAATAAAAAAATAAAAAAATTAATTAAGCCAACGAAATATTAGGGTATTCGTCAGCTAAGATGGTTTTAGCCAACGACTTCTAATATAATTCGTTGGCTAAGATGGTTTTAGCCGACGACTTATAATATAATTCGTCGGCTAAGATGGTTTAGGCCGACGAATTATGGTGTATTTCGTCGGCTTAAGTAAAAAAAATACATTAAAAAAACAGAAGGTTTAAATCATACTAATTTCCTGTTCATATATCACCAAAATTCATATAAAATAACAGAAATATGAATTCAACATATGTAAACTATAAATTAAGGTAATACAATCTTTTTTATTACAAATTAATGTCTTACGTCCTCTAAATTAAAACTAAGGCTCGTAATCGGAATCATCTGATGAGTCTTCTTCGGTGTCAGAATTAATTTCTGGTAATCTATGCCTTTCCTCATCGCCAGAGTCTTCGTCTGTTTCTTGATTTGGATCAACATCAATAAGCCTTGGCTCTTCATCATGAATTCGCACCGAACGACCCGCTTTAAAATTATTAAGGCGAACGGTAGAGGAGTTAGGAATACCTATTGCGTTGGGCTCTTGATACGCAACATCTTCTTCCTGGTCTTCGGCCTCTCCAAGTGTAGCCGCCCGGTAAATGTTTCGAGGGTGAAAAAGGTTGACTACTTTCCACGCATCACCCTTAGCAAGGTCATCAAGATAAAACACTTGTTTTACCGATGTGGTAAAAACGAACGGGTCATCTTTGTAAGAACTTGTAGTAGTGTTCACCGATAATATTCCATATTGATCGGTCTTCATACTCTGCGGGCTAGTATCAAACCATCTACACTTGAAGAGGTGCACTGTCATGCCTTCACCGTAAACGAGTTCCACCACTGAATGGAGAACATCGTAATAGTAAACTCCATTCCGCCCACCATGCGCCATCACCCCAGAATTATGTGTTCTCCGTCTGCTGTCTCTCTATTCACATATAAATTGCATGCCATTCACCTTGCACATCGGATAAACTCTTGACATTATCGGCTTCATCGCTAGAAGTCTTAGTTCGTGCGACCAATTTGAGTGACCATAAAATTGAATATGGTTCATCTGCAACCAACCATTCAACTGTAAATATGGATAATTATGCAATAAACATAAATACGTACAGAAATATTAAATTACGTACCCAGCCGCCAAAATAGTTTGCGAACTCCATGTTGTGGTACTCGAGATCACCTTGAATGTTTGGACAATATAGATAGATGTCTTTCCAGTATTCAACTTCTGAACAGTTAATCAATACCCACCAGTGGACAATGACTAGCTCATGTGGTTGCAACTTGTAGGAGTCTGGCAAAATTCCATAAACTTCAACATCACTGGAGAGTATGGAAAGATTGAACTTCGGTACATCTACCGGCATGGCTTCGTCTGTTTCCTTCAACGCTCCTAAATACAACTTCATGTAGGTGACGCACTCCTGCGCAATATATGCTTCAGCTATACATCCTTCAGGCGCGGATTTATTAGCCACATTATCTTTGTAGTCTCCAAGTTGCCTATAAATCAAGTTGCAAAATGTTATGATTATTGAACATGTATATATATTGAGGAATTTAGGTGTAAAAAACGTACCTTTCCATGGGATACATCCAAGTGTAGTGTACTGGACCGGTAAGCAACAATTGCTCGGGAAGATGGATCATTAGGTGAGGCATGATGTCAAAAAAATTTGGAGGAAATATCCTCTCAAGTTTACACATGATATAAATGATGTCCTCTTGCATTTCCCGGAGGTTAGATTTTTTCACTTCCCGTGTGCATAACTTCTGGAAGAATCTTGCCAACGCTACTAACGGCTCCACCACTTGATGGGGAAGGAACGGTCGAATGAAAACAGGGAAGGACCCCCTGATGATGTTTCACCGTGATATAACCAACATGTGTACTTCTCCCAAAACTCGTTACTCCTCAGGTGCTGCCATACTTTGTCAATGAGAAATCGATACATATTGCTGCGACACTGACATTTCGTGCACGGGCAATAGAAAATTGTATTCCCGTTAGCATTAGCCAGCGCATATTCCATAAAACTCATAACTCCTACACCATATCTTTTGTCCCATTTTGGAAGCGAAATCCAACTCTTATCCATATTCTGAAAATATAACAAAATATATATGTATAACGCTAGCTAACTATTAATGAAATTCCATGCCATATATAAAATCTCAATTCATTTAGTATATATTCTACGTATTACAACTAATTAATAACAAATTAATTAACACACACATATATATATATATATATACTTAATATTACATAACAATATTATATATATATATATATATATATATCTACATCATCACAAAATCATCATTGATATATATACCATCAACATATATATACATATACGTACCTATATATAGCTCCACAAACTAATTATGGACAGATTTCGACAACACCCAAACTTTTTCTCCCGTTTTTTTTCCCAGATGAGCTGCTGCTGTCCATATTTGCAAATATAAAGCACTTTAGCCGACGACATATTAATTTCGTCGGCTAAACTTTTAAATATTTCGTCGGCCATAGTCTGTGAACTTTAGCCGACGAAATAAATTCTTTAGCCGACGACATTTTAATTTCATCGGCTATGGTAAACTTTAGCCGACGAAAATATAAATTAGCCGACGAAGAAAAATTTCGTCGGCTAAAGTATTTCGTCGGCTAAAGCCCACTTTAGCCGACGAAAAAATGATTCGTCGGCCTGGTTTTTTAATTTTCGTCGGCTAAAGCCTTTCTTCTGGTAGTGATGAAATTGTAAGGCTTCATGGTGTACCTGAATCAATAGTGTCGGATCGGGATCCTAGATTTGCTTCTAAATTCTGGGGAGCTCTTCAGGCAGCTTTAGGCACCCGATTACACTTTAGCACTGCTTTTCATCCTCAGACCGATGGGCAATCGGAGAGGACTATTCAGACTTTAGAGGATATATTGAGAGCTTGCGCCTTGCAGTTCAAAGGGAGTTGGGATAAAAATCTATCTTTGATAGAATTTTCTTATAATAATAGCTATCATTCTAGCATTGGTATGGCTCCCTTTGAGGCACTTTATAGGAAGCAGTGTCGTACACCTTTGTGTTGGAATGAAATAGGAGAGAAAGTGCTTTGTGGTCCTGAGTTAATCCATGATACAAATGAGAAGATTAAAGTAGTTAGAGATAGACTCAAGGCCGCTCAAAGTAGGCAAAAGAGTTATGCAGATGTCCGCAGGAAGGACCTTGAGTTTCAAGTGGGTGATTGGGTGTTCATGAAACTATCTCCTTGGAAAGGGGTGGTATGTTTTGGTAAACGTGGGAAGCTTAGCCCGAGGTATATTGGCCCTTATGAGATTATAGAGCGAGTTGGCTCACTTGCTTATCGGTTACTTTTGCCTCCAGAGTTGTCCACGATACATAATGTGTTTCATGTATCCATGCTTCACAAGTATATTGCCGATCCTTCACATGTATTGCAAGAGCAGCAGATTAGTTTGACGAAGGATTTGACCTATGAAGAAGAACCGGTTCAGATCCTTGACCGAAAGGAGCAAGTGCTTAGGAACAAAACAATCCCGCTTGTCAAGGTGCTTTGGAGAAGTCATCAAGTAGAGGAAGCTACTTGGGAATCAGAGAAGCAAATGAGGCAGCAGTATCCCTACCTCTTCGATTGACAGGTATGTAAATTTCAAGGATGAAATTTTTATAAGGAGGGGAGAATTGTCACATCCCGACCCTGAAATTTTTACCTTATTTACTATCTTGGTGTTAATAAGAACTTTACCATCTCCGTCAATGAATTTATAGTTTATTTGGTCCCTAGAGGGGTTTTGAGGGAGGTCTGTTTCGGAGGAATTTATTTGTAGGAGAAAATATGACGACGGTAAAAATGGTAATTTTAGCTAGTAAAAGGTAATTTTACTGGGGTATTTTATTTTGGGGGTGTAAATTTTGGAATTGGGTCTAGGTCCCTTTTGTGTGGATATATTGGTGTTGGTCCGGTTTGGAAAGGCCCAAACCCCTCTCTCTCTCTCCCTCTCTCTCTCTCTTCTCTCTTCCCCTTCCCGATTTTCTCTCTCTCTCTCTCCTTGCTGGAGCCCGTCCGTCACCGTCCGGCCGCCTAAGACCGACACACCAGTCCCAATAGGTCGGCCTCCGACCCAGCTCTCCACTTGTACCGGTGGGAGCCGCCCTTCTGCCGCCGTGAGGGAGAAAAGCCGCCCGAAAGCTCTGACTGCCGTGGAGGTCCGGTAGCCGGAACTTCCTCCTTCGGCCGCCATAGCTGAAGCTGCTAGGCTCAAAAAGAAGCCCTCCTCCCGTACATTTATCCTTCCAAAGGTCTCACCTCTCTTGAGCTAGGTAAGGAGAACCGGTGAGTGGAAGTTCTAGGGCTTTTTGTGATGTTTTGTTCGATTGACCTAGTTAGGCTTGGAATTAGTGTTTGTGCTAGTTAGGAAAGTTGTAGAGGGGGTTGAGAGAAAGCTGCTGTTAAATTTTGGTAGGCATTGGAGGTCGCCGGAGTTGGCCTCCGGCCGCCGCTGCTTAGGGGTTTTTCGTGGTTTTAGATTGGTTTTATTAATGGGAGTTAGTGATGTGAACTTTAGAATTTTTGGAGGAGTTTTGGATAGGTTTGGGAATTTTTAAAGTTTAGTAATTTTGGCGGATTAATAAGGTAGAACCCGGCCATTGGATTAAAGTCGTATAATCTGAAAAATGTTGTTTTAAGGCTGCCGGTTTGTTCGGTGAAGTTTGGGCCATATTGAGTTAAGAATGACAAAGTCGGGCAATGACAAGTGTTTAATTTTGCCTATTTTGTATAAATATTGGATTTTTAGTGGGGAAATTAATATTATATTTGGATCAGGACGTGAGGAGGCTGGAGCAGACGAGGCCCCAGATCGACATCAGGCTTAAGCCTATTTTGGTGAGTGAACCTTTATTTTAAATAATATGCATGCTATGGTTCGTGGATGAACGTTTTCTTTTGTTTGAGCCTTTGACGTCATTTTATTTTGACGAATTTATTTCTCTTGAAGAGTTACCGAAAATGGGATTTTCGGTGAATATAAGTATTTATGAGGAGAGTATGTATATAAATGCTAGGTAGCCATATGTGTCTGTCCACGTTAATGACGTAGTATATAACCGCATTATGGTGTGTCGTGAGTGTTAGACGCGAGTATAGTAGCTCTGTATGAGTATCTAATTCATATAGGGGATATGGGCACATATATATACACCCGTCCGTCCACCTTAATGGCGTAGTGTAGCACCGCATTAAGGCGTGACGTGAGCGTTAGACGCAAACGTAGTGGAATGTATATGTTTGGTTTTGAGAGGCTCAATATTTAAGAGTTGATAATTTTATCGCTTGAGGCATGTATTCGATTTCTTTGGAAAATAAATTGGGAAAGCATAAAAAATTATTTCTTTTAAATTTATTTTAGTCCACTCGCTCTAACATTTTTCGAATGTTTTCCCCTGGGCCCTTCGTTTTAAAAATGCCCAGTCTGCAGAGTTCGGGTTGGCACTAGATCGAGGCGTGGCATAGTTACCCACATCTCTTCCACCTTTCATCAGTAGGTTACCTGTTAACCTACTGTCATATTTTCTTGCTTCCACTAGTGTTTACTAGCTCTGATTACCTTAGGATATTGTTTAATATTTCGGTTGTGTGTGAATGCGTGTTTACATTTAGAATATTCAAAGGATGATGTATGTTATCTTTATTTGGATATTTTTTTGGATGAATCGGAAGTTGGGTGTTTCGTCTAGGAGGGTAAATTCTTGATTTTTCCGGGTTAGAGTTGTTCATTTTCAAGGGAGGTTTACCGAGTTCTGCAATAAATTTTCTTTGGAGATGGACCTCGCAGGACTTACTTTGGGTTTCAGGGTGAAATTCGGGGTGGGTCTTGACACCAATAGCTGGATCTACACGTATTGAAGTTTACTGACCCTCAGCAGAAGTTTATTGGGAGACAGTAAACTTCTACTAGGTTACTAGGGGCCAATAAAATTATTTATTAGGGTATATATTGTGTGTAGTTGGCATGAAATTGAAAGAGAGATAATGTACTTCAAGTTTACTGACCCCTAGTAGAAGTTTACTGGGGGGCAATAAACTTCTACTGGGTTCACTAGAGGGCAATAAAGTTGTTTATTACAGCATTTGTTCTGCGTAATGGCATGAAATTTAAAGGGAGATAAGGTTTAGGGTTTAGGGCTTGACTAATCACTGATAAGCTTACATAATAGTGAAAGGAAAGACACTTACATAATGCTTGGTCGTAACTTCATTACCGACCCTGACATAGGTCTTCTCAAAACCTTTGATTATTAGAAGTTGCTCGCCTTGTATTTTGAGCTCCTCCATTGTGTAGATGATTGGAGAAGACCCCGTGTGGTGGTGCATAGTCTTCTCCCCATGGTTCTGCTTGTTTGCCAAGGAGAGTCTCTAATACACGAAAAAATATTAAATAGATTAGTTCTAACATCTTGCACATTTCACACTTCACATTTCAAGTTATAAATGCATAACTATACATGTTATAAATACATAATTATACATGTACACAATTGTCCCCTGTTAACAAAGTGTCTAGCTAAGTCACTGTTCTCAAAGCCAATTAATATCCATATATAATAATACCAAATATGGACAATGATCAGTTAATTAAACAAGGTAGTATAAGACATAATCAATTATGTAATACAAATATGCTATGGTATTGAATGAGCTAATAATAAAATCCAAGAAAAAAAATGAAGCTAATACAGCTAAAAATCACCTTGAACGCATCTGACTCGAAATGAGAACAAAGAAACTCCCACTGGTCCTCTCTGCAAATGAAATTGGAAGGCATGCCAGAGGGCCCTTCTAACTTATAAGCTTTGTGACACTAATACTTCCAATCCTTGTACCTCTCATGTGCCCTCTTCAGTATCCAATTGAACATTGACTCATCATTTTCGTCCCACTCGTACTTCGGTTAAGTAACAAATAAAAAAAATTACTTATATGAAAAGCACTGAAAAGAAAGTTGAAAAAATATTGCATTTGTTCCAGTAAGGCATAATTATACATGTACACAATGTCCCTTGTTAATAAAGTTTCCTGTTTCACTTTTAAAAAATCAGTTTTAGTTTTGTAACACCAATCTTTAAGTTCATATCAACACACAATAGTTTACACACATTCAATGATAAGAAAACTCAGTCAATCTTATGCTTAAGTTATCCATAGACATGATATTTTACTTTTCATATACTTTTATCAAACAAATTAAATAAGTAAATTTACTTTTCTTATAATTTGAAAAGGAACTTACCGGCATTGCACTCCACACCTTTCACTTCTCAGTTTGATCAAGCTCATAGAACGTACTTGCCCTCATTCCCATAAGACTCCGTATGGCGGAACCGATATCATGTGTTGTTTATCCCCTTGATGCTAGGACCTTTCAAACGAGGGCAATACTCCAGCTTGATCTTCTGCTCCGTTTGTTGAACTATATCCTCCGCCTTCTTTCCAGAACATAAACCCCACTTCTTTTTCGGGGCCGGAGCTACAATTAACATATGAAAATACATTAGGATACTTAATATACAAGAGGATATCTGTTGTCTGTAATTGGCATGAAAATGAAAGAGATATATTGTACTGCAAGTTTACTGACCCCTAGTAGAAGTTTACTAGGAGACAGTAAATTTCTACTGGGTTTACTAGGGGCAGTAAAACTGTTTATTAGAGTATCTGTTGTGTGTAATTAGTATGAAATTGAAAGGGAGATACTGTATTGATATTTACTGACCCCTAGTAGAAGTTTACTGTGTAGAAGTTTACTAGGGGCAATAATCTTGTACTAGGTTTACTAGGGGCAATAAAGTTGTTTATCAGGGTATCTATTGTGTGTAGTTGGCATGAAAATGAAAGAGAGATAATGTACTTCAAATTTACTGACACCTAGTAGAAGTTTACTAGGGTGCAGTAAATTTTATCAGGGTATCTATTATGTGTAGTTGGCACGAATCTGCAAGACGTATCGTCGGCAGCGCTCGAATCAAAGTTAGAAGCCCGACGATGCGTCTTGCAGATTCAGGTGCGGTTGCAAACGCCGATGGAGACCTCGTTGAACTACTGTCAACTGTAGGCGGCCGCACGATCAAGGGGGGAGCCCCTGGTGGTATTGTCCCCGCCGGCATGGGGGTAGCCTGGCTTGTGCTGCTAGCTGAGCCGACGCTCTGCCGTATTGACTCCATCAAAGCACTGGCCGTAGTGATTCAGTCCTTCCTCTTCCCCATGATCACCATCTTGCACATGACTAACACACAATTGTTAGTAAATGAGTGAGTAATAGATAAAGATTATGAAAAATAGTCCATAGAAGAGCATACAGGTTGATCAAACAAGTTGTCTTTCTTTACTTTTTTTTTTTGTTTGTAATTTGACTTGATGCATTGGCCGGGGATACATAAAACACTAACAAAAGCTGTGAACCACTTAAGCAAAAGATACAATGTGATATTGCCAACTTTTTAATTTTTTTTTTGGATAATTAAAAAAACTCCGTGCTAGCCATTTTTGCCTTCAAAAACATTAACCATAATTCCAAATCCATCAACCTAGCTCCACTTTGTCCACTCGTCTTATGTATGAGATTTAACCACAAACGAATTCAGATACGATTCAGAAGTAACAAGCAAGATCAAATCCTTTGGTATGCTCTTTGAGAGTTTATGTAGTCTCTCTTTCCTGTAGGCCCTTTTCTTTTAGGAAGTTTTGTATCTCTACCAATTTTGATAATGGTAGTCTGTCACTACCAGGACAAGCAATTTAGCCGACGATAATTTTTCGTCGGCCTGTTAGCTTAATTTGTCGGCTAAGATTCGTCGGCTATAGTTTCGTCGGGAAAGGGTCGTCGGCGATGACTTTAGCCGACGATACTAGAGACCGTCGTCGGCTTTTGTTCATGTATTAAGCCGACGAAACAGACTCTATCTTTCATCGGCTATTGTTCCACTATTTAGCCGACGACGTGCTACGTCGTCGCCTATACTCCCAGACTTTAGCCGACGAATATATTAAATGTTTCGGCGGCTAAAGTATGTAGTAAAAAAATTAAAAAATAACTAGAGCTGAAGAAATAATGTCTGTTTCGTTGGCTTTAGTAGGGTTTAGCCGACAAATTATGACATGTTTCGTCGGCTAAACCTTGTGAAAAAAAAAATAAAAAATACTATAGTCGACGAATTGTGGCTTATTTCGTCGGCTATAAGTCCATTCCAGTAAAAAAAAAATACGCAAAATTTCTAAATTACCATTACAAGTAAGCTGCAAAATACACCAAAATAATTCTATATATATAACCAACAAGAAGCACATAAAACTATATAATTTATCAACTACACAAAATCTGGATTGTCTAAATCAATATCCGATTCTAGGCCTGCTGCTAAGGAGATTGCGGCGGCTGAGGTAGCGCTATAGGCGTAGGCATGGGCGGAGCTGGAAGTCCCTGATGCTGGGCAGCTATAAACTCCTGCATGTACTGGAACATCTGCTGCTGCTGGGCCTGCTGGGCGGCATATACCGCGGCATTATAGGCTCTCAGGCCGGTGATCTGGGTGGCATGAGCGGCAGCCTGAGCAGCATGAGCGGCAGCCTGAGCGGCTTGCTGTTCCCGTAGTCTCTCAACTTCCAACTCTAGCTGAGTCGTCCTGCTGCTGGTCGAGGCTGCCTTTCGTTGAAATCCTAGAGTGGTCTTCAGGACCCCCTAGCCCTTCTTTCCTAGACCCCGGCAGTAGAAGTTGTTTTATCGCGGTGGGAAGGCTGTGCCCATGATCCTCGCCCCAACCCTCGGATCCGAAGTGTCGATCCGGGACATGGCTTCGGACATCTCTTCCTCCTGCGTGTCCGGCCATGTCTCCCTCACTATAGCACTCATCACCTCGTCACTAGCCTCCCTCACCTTCGCCTAATTGGATAGGAAAAAAATTATTAATTAACATTTTGACATATATATAAGTAAAATTAAAAATTTAAAAACGTAAGATGACTTACAATATCCTCTTGGGAGTCAGGATATGCCTTCTCGTACGTATAGACGTACCGGTTGACTTATGGATGTTTCCTGGCCGCCTCGTCCATGAAGACAGCAAACAGTCTAGAACCGGCATGATGGTTCTTTGTGTTGCGTTGCCGGTTCTGAGTGTTCGCCCGGGAAACGGCCGTCAAAGAAAAAAATAAACTATTAGTAAAATATTTAAAAACACACGTACTTAATGACAAATTAACTAATTGATTTTTTTAAATACCTGTTTACGAGGGTTGTTGAATTCTGATGTCAGAAGCCAACGCCACTCGTACTCCCTGTGCTGGAACTCAGCAGGGGTACCAGAACGTGCGTTCCCGTGCGTAGTCCAGTGGGTCCGTAACTCGTTCTTCCACTCCTTGTACCTACAGATACAACAAAAATATTAGAAATATTATTAATATCACATACAATTTTGTTTTTTCATTAACTTCCAACGTACCTTCCCCCATGCATAACGTCCGCCCAGCTATTCTTCAGGTGCTCAGGAACGTCAAACCACACTTGCATTTAACCATTTATTAGTTTAGTTTTTCGAGAAATCAACAATGTAATACATAATATAATTGAGGCATTTTGTAAACTCACCGACATCACGTTGTGGACCATGTCCTTAACCTTCTGCAGGACCTCGCCCCAGTCTAACCACAACATAGGGACTCTATCCCTAATGAGCGCTCCCACGCGGCCGGAGTACGTCCCTCGACTTCCCTCCCGATACTATGTGGCCATCCCCGTCAGTATCGATGACGATCCTCCCTGAGGTAGTGACGGTCTTCTTGAGAGCCTTCCCTGTGACGGGGCCTCTCTTCTTCTTTGTCGGCTTCGCTCCGACGATGCCTATCACATGATAAACCAAATTGATTATTAAAATCAGAGACCCTTTATTATTAATTACAAGAAAACAAATCATTCATCTTTGATTACCTGAGGGCGATGCGGCGGACGCGACGGATTCCGTCTCTGTCGCCGATGATGATACCCTCACGAAAATAAGAGGCATATCAAAAGGCACAAACCGGTACGCCGCTGATGGAGCCACTAGCGGGGGCAGTGGATAAATCGGCGTCCCTGAGCCATCGACTGCAGGTAAGGCCGGTATCATCCGCGGAAGGAATAGATGAGGCGGCGGCATCTGTACCCCAGATGACCCACCATCCGAAGCAGTAGGACCGGAGTGGGCGGCCGGTGTATCTCAGGCATACGGGGTGCAGACACCTCCGTCTGGGTCTGAAGCCACAACTCTCTCGAGGAATGAGGGACGCCCCGCTGCCTCGATGAAGTGGGCACCGAAGGCTGCCTCGAGGAATGGGAAACGCTCGGCGGCTGCCTCTGCGACGTCTCCAGAAGGGTCGCATATCTGGCTGTCATGTGACCCCGAAATGACGTTTGAGGTTTGCTAGAGGTTCCCTCAGACGATTCGGACATTTGGCCCTTCGAACCCTTCGTCGCTCATCCTGTTTAAAATATTAATTTGAATCAAAGTTGTTTAAAATACTAACTAAATTATACTCTATTCCAATTAAAATTTCCAGCAATTCATTACTTAACAAGACAACAATTCAATTAAATAAACATACTAGCAGACTAATTCAATCAATTGACTTCAAGTTGTAATTTTTTTTTTCCGATTTCATACTTCAAATTCAAATTCTATACCCTTCCACCATATCAAATATTCCAAATCATTACCAACCCAATTGAGCATTAATCATTCCCAAATTCCATAATACCACAAATTTCCAAAGGTCAAAAAGCACCGTAATTTCAAAAACACATGCATAAACCAATTCCAAAACAATTCACGCCAAATCAACCAATTCCAAAATAATTCACACCAACACATAAATTAGGGTTCATACTTTTACCTCCGACCTTAATAATGTGGCAGCTGTGGCGGGGCTGGGCTGGGCGGTGAGACAGGGCTGGGCTGGGCGGCGGAGCAGAATTTAACGGTGGAGGTGAGGACGGAGAAGTAGCAGTTACTGACCGGGAGAGGGAGAGGGCGACCGGGACAGGGAGAGGGAGAGGGAGAGGCGGACCATAACTGGTTATTGACGGAGGAGGTGGACCAGGCATTAGGGTTTTTTCGCTGGGTTTTCTACGGTCCCGATAACTTTAGCCGACGAAATAATTACTTCGTCGGCTAACATTTGAAATTCATCGGCTAACCCTTGAATTTCGTCGGCTAAACCTTTGAAATTCGTCGGCTAAACCTTTGAAATTTGTCAGCTAAACCTTGAAATTCGTCGGCTTAACCTTGAAATTCGTCGGCTAGTAATTTTTATTTAATATTTTCAATTTATCTGTTTTATTTTATTGTATTAACTATAACCGACGAGTTTTTAATAATGTCGTCGGCTAAATTACTTTTTATACATTCGGCACATTGTGATTGTGATGATGAAACTTGAGAAACGAAAATCCGACCGTCAGATCTGACCACCATGAGAAAATACATGTATGAGAAAAAATTAAAGTTGATCCGACAAGGTTAAGGGCTCAATCCGGATAGTCAATCCGTTAAGTCAAACCCCTAAACGCACGGAAAAAGTCATTGGACCGTCTAAATTACGTATTTTGGCCGGACCTTCAACTAAAAATAGTTTCAAACCGATGAGACGCAACAAGTTTGTATAAAAATTTTACAAAAAATAACCACGGATGATAGGGCTACCCATACGGAGAAAGATTAGAAAATTGCATTGACCGCAACTATTGGCACCGAGACTTTACCGGAATACCGTGATTTTTCAACTGTGGACGTATTTAACCATTCTGGTCATATCTTATTTCACGACTTTTTTGCATTTGAAGGGTTTACGTATAGTTTGTTTTTGAAACGGAACATTTACTCAACACTTGGTAAACAAGTTATACAACATTAGTAGGCATGTTGTGATTGTGATGATGAAACTTGAGAACCGAAAATCCGACCATCAGATCTGACCATCATGATAAAATACATGTATGAGAAAAAATTAAACTAGATCCGACAATGTTAAGGGCTCGATCCGGACGGTCAATCCGTTAAGTCAAACCCCTAAACGCATGGAAAATGTCATTGGACCGTCTAAATTACGTATTTTTGCCGGACCTTCAACGGAAAATAGTTTCAAACCGATGAAACGCAACAAGTCGTATAAAAATTTTAGGGTTTAGGGTTTAGGATTTAGCCGACGAAATATTAGGGTATTCGTCGGCTAAGATGCGGTTAGCCGACGAATACCCTAGTATATTTTGTCGGCTAAGATGGTTTGAGCCAACGAAATATACCACAATTCGTCGGCTTAAACAATCTTAGCCGACGAATTATAGTATATTTCGTCGGCATATCCGCATCTTAGCCGACGAATTATGGTGTCGGCTAAAGTATAAAAAATACATTAAAAAGACAGAAGGTTTAAACCATACTAACTTCCTGTTCATATATCACCAAAATTCATATAAAATAACAGAAATATGAATTCAACATATGTAAACTATAAAGGTAATACATTCTTTTTTATTACAAATTAATGTGTTAGGTCCTCTAAATTAAAACTAAGGCTCGTAATCGGAATCATCCGATGAGTCTTCTTCGGTGTCAGAATTAATTTCTGGTAATCTATGCATTTCCTCATCACCAGAGTCTTCGTCTGTTTCTTGATTTGGATCAACATCAATAAGTCTTGGCTCTTCATCACGAATTCGCACCGAACGACCCGCTTTAAAATTATTAAGGCGAACGGTAGATGAGTTAGGAATATACCTATTGCGTTGGGCTTTTGATACGCAACATCTTTTTCCTCGTCTTCGGCATCTCCAAGTGTAGCCGCCCGGTAAATGTTTCGAGGGTGCACAAGGTTGACTACTTTCCACACGTCACCCTTAGTAAGGTCATCAAGATAAAACACTTGTTTTACCGATGTGGCAAAAACGAACGGGTCATCTTCGTAAGAACTTGTAGCAGTGTTCACCGATAATATTTCGTACTGATCGGTCTTCATGCTCTACGGCCTAGTATCAAACCATCTACACTTGAAGAGGTGCACTGGCATGCTTTCACCGTAAACGAGTTCCACCACTGAATGGAGAACACCGTAATAGTCAACTCCATTCCGCCCACCATGCGCTATCACCCCAGAATTCTGTGTTCTCCGTTTGCTGTCTCTCTATTCACATATAAATTGCACGCCATTCACCTTGCATATCGGATAAACTCTTGACATTATCGGCTTCATCGCTAGAAGTCTTAGTTCGTGCGACCAATTTGGGTGACCATCAAATTGAATATGGTTCATCTGCAACCAACCATTCAACTGTAAATATAGATAATTATGCAATAAACATAAATACGTACAAAAATGTTGAATTACGTACCCAGCCGCCAAAATAGTTTGCGCACTCCCTATTGTGGTACTCGAGATCACCTTGAATGTCTGGACCGATAAGCAACACTTGCTCGGGAAGATGGATCATCAGGTGAGGCATGATGTCAAAAAGATTTGGAGGAAATATCCTCTCAATTTACACATGATATAAATGATGTCCTCTTGCATTTCCTGGAGGTTAGATTTTTTCACTTCCCGTGTGCATAACTTCTGGAAGAATCTTGCCAACGCTACTAACGGCTCCACCACTTGACAGGAAAGGAACGGTCGAATAAAAACAGGGAAAAGACGTTGTAGCAGGATATGACAGTCATGACTCTTCAACCCGTACATCTTATTGTCCTGGAAGTTCACACACCGGGCTATATTTCCTGCATAGCCTGAAGGATCCTTCACACAACTCATCCACCTGAAAATTACGTTCTTTTGGTCAGACTTCACGGTGTAAGGAGCTTGAGTCATTTTTTTCTTCCCTTCTTTCAACCACAAATGTCTTCTTCATTGCATTTTTTTAGATCAATGCGTGCCTTAGGGCCGTCTTTCGTCTTCCCCTCCAAGTTCAGCACTGTGCCCACCACACTGTCGCAAACATTCTTTTCTATGTGCATCACATCTCGGTAGTGCCTGATCAACAACTTACTCTAGTATGGGAGTTCCCAGAATATACTCTTATGTGTCCAGAATTTGTACCTGTTGGGTCTTTCAGTATTGAGGCCATAATGTTGGGATGATTGCTGAGCTGCCCAAAATCGTACTCATTAAGCACTGCTAAAATTTCTTCCCCCGTCCATCTTCTGGGAGGCACACCGTGTTCTACGGTCCCATCAAATGCCTTGTCATCGAACCGCCATTCGTGATTATATGGAAGGAAAGTACGGTGACCTAATCTGCATATCTTGTTGCAATGACTGCTGCTCCCCTCATCGCTAAGGCACTCTGGACAAGCCTTGTATCCCCTAACAACGTTGCCCGACAACATCCCACGGGCAGGAAAATCACTGATGATACAAACAACCATGACATGCATCTGGAACATCTCATGTATGTACTTGTCATAAGTGGGATGACCAACGTCCCATAAAAACTTAAGCTCCTCAATCAAAGGTCTCAAATACACATCGAGACACTTCCTGGATAACCGGGCCCCAGAATCAACAAACTCAACATATTGTATTCCTTCTTCATTCACATCCATGGAGGAAGGTTGTACGGTACCAAAATCAACAGCCATACATTGTATTGAAGACTCATGTTGCCAAAAGGGTCAACCCGTCAGATTTCGGACCTCTGACGCAAAATGAGGAAACTCCCTGTCTATATGCTTCAAAGTCTCCCCGTCAGCAGGGTGTATAAGGGTATCTTCGTCATGCAATTCCCTATCAGCGTGCCATCTCATAGCTTTGGCCGTGTGTGAAGACATGTATAACCGCTCCAGCCTATCCCTCAACGGGAAATACCGAAGTACCTTCACAGGTTTCCTATTGCCTGCATGAGTCAGCTTATACCTGTCAGTGTGACATACCAGACATGCGTTAAGGCCACCAAGGTTATTCCCTTCTGGATCTTTACCCCAGAAGAGAACGCAGTCATATCTGCATACATGGATCTTGATGTAGGAAAGCCCAAGATCTTTCAGGATACATCGGACCTTATGATGAGTGGTAGGAAGACGATGACTGTGGGGCAGCATCGAAGCAATGTACTGTAGATAATCATCAACAGCCTTAACGGTCGATTTTATCTCAACTTTAATCTTCATTACGTCCGTCACACTTTCAAAAACGGTATTCTGACAACCGGGGTACACAGGGGTCTGTTGGAAAGCAAGCAGTTTGTTGAACTTGTCAATACCAGCAGTGTTGACAACTCTAGGGAAGGGCTGCACCGGCTTAGCCATATACTGTCATTGAGCGCATACACCGCTCTCATAAGGAAACATGTCATTGATGAAGGCCGTTGTTGGATCATTGGATGTACTGCCCGTCTCAGAAAATTGACCATGATCATGCGGACCCCCTGATGATGTTTCACAGTGATATAACCAACATGTGTACTTCTCCCAAAACCCGTTACTCTTCAGGTGCTGCTATACTTTGTCAATCGCAAATCGATGCATATCACTGCGACACTAACATTTCGTGCACGGGCAATAGAAAATTGTATTCCCGTTAGCATTAGCCAGCGCATATTCCAGAAAACTCATAACTCTTTTACCATATCTTTTATCCCATTTTGGAAGCGAAATCCAACTCTTATCCATATCCTGAAAATATAACAAAATATATATGTATAACGCTAGCTAATTATTAATTAAATTTCATGCCATATATAAAATTTCAATTCATTTAATTTAGTATATATTCTACGTACTACAACTAATTAATAACAAATTAATTAACACACACACAGATATATATATATATACTTAATAATTACATAACAATATTATATATATATCTACATCATCACAAAATCATCATCAACAACTTCATACCATCAACACAATATTTTAAATTAATTAACATATATATATATATACAGTCTCTATCAAGAGCGAAGCTTCGTTCTGGAATTAACATGCGAAGGTCCTTATTTGACTCACTTTTCGGTCATATTTTTCATTCATACCCGGTCAGTATCTGGATACATATCATATGATCATCCTTACAAAGTTTCATTCAGTTTGGTGACCGTTTAAGCCTTTATAAACATGATTTACTCCAACGGTTCTACTTGGACAGATTTTGTTCTATTGATTTATTTTATCTGATTTGGTGTACAAACGATCACCAAACTGGATGAAACTTTGTAAAGATGATCATATGATATGTATCTAGATACTGACCGGGTATGATCGAAAAATATGACCGAAAAATGAGTCAAATAAGGACCTTCGCACGTTAATTTCAGAGCGAACCTTCGCTCTAGATAAGGACTGTATATATATATATATATATATATATATATACTACTTATGAACAACTTCATATATATTATATCAAATCATCAACCAATCGATCAACACGTATATATATATATACATCCAACGTGCTCAAAATCATCAACTCATAACAATATTATATATCAACATCATCTCAAAATCATCATCAACTCATATATATCATCAACAACTTTATACCATATCAACACAATATTATAAATTAATTAACATATATATATATATATATCTATTACTTGTTAACAACAACTTCATATATATTATCAAATCATCAACCAAATCGATCAACACATATATATATACATCTAACGTACTCACAATCGATCAACTCAATCACACTCAAAATCGATCAACTCAAATAAAACTCAATTAATCCACATATATACATATACGTACCTATATATAGCTCCACAAACTAATTATGGACAGATTTCGACAACACCCAAACTTTTTCTCCAGTTTTTTTTTTCCCAGATGAGCTGCTGCTGTCCAGATCTGTAAATATAAAGCACTTTAGCCGACGAAATTTTAATTTCGCCGGCTAAAGTTTACCATAGCCGACGAAAATTTAAATTAGCCGACGAAGGAAAATTTCGTCGGCTAACGTGGACTTTAGCCGACGAAAAAATAGTTCGCCGGCCTGGTTTTTTTATTTTCGTCGGCTAAAGCCTTCGTTATGGTAGTGTGGAGCTTTCTCCATCTTCCATTTTGATATCATGGTAGGGAAAGACTTTTCTTTCGATTTTTCTTCTTTTTCAAGATTGAAATTTTTTATTTCTTCAATCAATTGCTCTAGACCAGCAGGATATTTGCAATTTTCTGCTTCCTCATAAGGCTCATAAAGTCCTTCTGACTTTAGCATGTTTACTTCTCTGTGAAGTTTTTCTTCTAAATCTTCTTCCACTACTAGAATAGATTCATCATTAATTACAATTCTAGTACTTCTAGAAGTACTTCCTTCTCTGGAAGTGTTGCATCTCCTAAGTAATCTAGAGTTGTCACTTCTTAGACTTTTGAGGGTTGCATCACTTCTTCTGTGTCCTTCGAACTTGAGATTAACGTCTCATGTTCTCCTATTTTCATAAATAGTTGCCCTCGCACTTTCTGGTTTTTTCTTTAGGGCCAGATAATTTCTATTCTAGTGAAAACGTTACCTTTTCCCATGTAATCTTATGGATCTGTTCCGAATGATTTCTTGGATTTGTGAGGAATTCAGTAGTACGGCCAGGGATATTTGATAGCTTAGTTCTTGGCTCTACCGTTGTACTCATTAGTTTATAGTAAATCCTATAAACTATAGCAAGCTCTTGCATGCCTTCTTTCATGGATGTGTCATATGTTTTAACTCTCAGCCTTAACAATGAGCAGCCTCATTCAAGCTTGTTGAAAATTTTGGAAGCAATTGAAGTAGGGCTGGGCATGGTCCCAGACTGACACCATTTTTGCAGGGACCGGGACCGGGACCGGTAATCTTACTCCGAGCCGGGCTTCCACATTCTGAAATTAGGGATCGGCTAAAACCCGGACCGGCACCATACGGGCCGGTTTTTCCGGGCTTTCTATTCCTCACTACAAATTTACAAACACCAAGGATCAACTATGCTTCAACTCTGAATAGTGTCAGATCTGGGCAGTAGTGACAACTTTGTCTTTGGCCATTTCGAACATCTCTTCCCCCTGCGTGTCCGGCCATGTCTCCCTCACTATAGCACTCATCACCTCGTCACTAGCCTCCCTCACCTTCGCCTAATTGGATAGGAAAAAAATTATTAATTAACATTTTAACATATATATAAGTAAAATTAAAAATTTAAAAACGTAAGATGACTTACAATATCCTCCTGGGTGTCAGGATATGCCTTCTCGTACGTATAAACGTACCGGTTGACTTCTGGATGTTCCCTGGCCGCCTCGTCCATGGAGACAACGAACGGTCTAGAACCGGCATGATGGTTCCTTGTTTGCGTTGCCGGTTCTGAGCGTTCGCCCAGGAAACGGCCTTGAAAGAAAAAAAAAACTATTAGTAAAATATTTTAAAACGCACGTACTTAATGACAAATTAACTAATTGATTTTTTTAACTACCTGTTTACGAGGGTTGTTGAATTCTGATGTCAGAAGCCAACGCCACTCGTACTCCCTGTACTGGAACTCAGCAGGGGTACCAGAACGTGTGTTCCCGTGCGTAATGCAGTGGGTTCGCAACTCGTTCTTCCACTCCTTGTTGTCACATCCCGACCCGTAAAATTTTATCTTATTTACTAGCTTGATTATAATAAGAATTTTTACCGTCTTCGACATTGAGTTATAGTTTAATTGGTCCCTAGAGGGGTTTTGAGGGACGAATATTTCGAAAGAATTATTCGAAGGAAGAAAATGTTACGACAGTAAAAATGGTAAATTTTTGCTAGTAAAAGGTAATTTTTATTAGGGTATTATTTTTGGGGGTGTTAAATTTTGGAATTGGATTTGATTTAAAAGATGTTGGACCGGGTTTAGAGGCCCAAATCTTTTTCTTCTTCCTTCTCTCTTCCCTCCCGATTTTTTTTTCTCTCCGGACGCTCTCTCTCTCTCTCTCCGACTGCCCGGAACTTCCCCGACGTGGCCTGCCGCCGTCCGGCCACCAGAGATCGCCGGACTGGTCCCGTTCGGACCCCCGCCGTCCTCTCTCTCTTTCTGGGCCGGTGACCGGCCGTGTAGCGCCACCGTGAGGAGTGGTGCCGCCCGAAAGGCGCGGTTGTCTTAAGCTTCCCGTCGCCGGAACTCCCTCCTCCGACCACCAATCCGGGCAAGCTTGCACGGTTTTGTAGCTCTCCTCCCGTGCAACAACCCCTCCAAAAGGCTCACTTCCTCTTGAGCTCGGTAAGGAGAAATTCGAAGTTGAAATTCTAGGGCTTTTAGGATGTTTTCGTTCGATTGACCTAGTTAGACTTGAAATTGGACTTAGTGATAGTTATGAAAGTTGTTTGGGATGTTGAGAGGAAGCTACTGTTAAAATTTGGTAGAATTTGGACGTCGCCGGAATCGGCCTCCGGCCGCCGGCGCCGCCGTTTTGGGGTTTTGTATAATTTTAATTGTGTAATAATTAGAGAAATTTAATGGAGTGAATTGTTGAATTTTCGGACGAGTTTTGAAAAGGTTTGTGAATTTCTGAAGTTTGGTATTTTGGCGGTTAAATAATGTAAAATCCGACCGTAGGATTTAAATCAATTTCTGGAAAATGTTGTATTTACGACTGCCGAGTATGATATAAAAGTTTGGATCGTTTCGATTTAAGAATATCGAAGTTAGGCAATGATGAGCGTATTTATGGCTCACGATTAATTTTGCCTATTTTATCAATACTGGATTTTAGTGGGAAATTAATTATATATATTTGGAACAGGACGTGAGGAGGCCCGAGCAGAAGAAGCCTAATTTGTGAGCGGACCTTTGTTTTAAATAAAAAGCATGCGATGAATGATTTTATTAATCATTTATTTCTTCTGATGAGATTTATTGATTTCTCGCCTATTTGACAATTTTTCCTCCTTTGAAGAGATCCCGAAAATGAGATTTTCAGTGGATATATATTTTTGAATTTTATGAGTATAGTATGTATATAAATGCTAGCTAGCCATACGTGCTTGGTCCGTTATAATGAGGTAAAATACCATTATGGCGTAGCGTGAGTGTTAGACACAAGCGTCATAGCCCTATATGAAAACTTTCTTTTTCGGTTTATTTAGGTTTTCATATAAGGAGTCCACACGTATATATACACCGTCCTTTTCGGTCATAATGAGGAAAAATATCATTATAGCGCAACGTGAGCGTTAGACGCCAGCGTTGTAGCCTTGTATGAATTTCTATTTTTCTAAATTGTTTCTGGGATTCATATAAGGAGTCTGACGGGTGTAGATACATACGAATATATGTTTACATATAGTTCAGCCAGAGAGGCTCCATTTTATTTGAGTTTGTGACTAGCCAGTGCTAGTCGTGAAATTGTCAGATTATGAATTGAGCACTTTTGAGCTGCCGCATGCAGTATATTTTTTTATGAAATTAAAATGGGAATACATAAATATTTTGTTATTAAATTATTTTTGTCCACTCACTCTAACGTTATTAAATGTCTTCCCCTGGGCCCTTCGTTTTAAAATGCCCAGTCTGCAGAGTTCGGATTGGATCTAGTAGGAGACGAGGCATAGTCACCCGTATTTCCACCACCTTTCACCAGTAGGTTACCTGTTTAGCCTGCATGTGTTTTCTTACTTCCGCTAGTGTCTAGTAGTTCTGAATACTTGGGTTTAATGTATATATTTTTAGTTGTGGGTGAAGGCTTGTTGATATTTTAGAATATTTTCGGATGATGTATATTATCTGAGATAATGTTTATTATCCTGTTGGTGGTGATTGTTTTTAGGGAGCACGAAGGCTCTAGAAGTTAAGGTTGGATTTGGAACCTTTAGACGTGTTTGCAGGTTTCTATTGGAAGGGTTGTCCATTTTCAAAGGAGGTTGTACCGAATGTTGCGGTAAATCTTTCCTTGGAGGTGGCCCCCGCACGATTACTCCGAGTTCAGGTGAAATTCGGGGCGGGTCGTGTCACTTGTACCTACAGATACAACAAAAATATTAGAAATATTATTAATATCACATACAATTTTGTTTTTTCATTAACTTCCCAACGTACCTTCCCCCATGCAAACGTCCGCCCAGCTGTTATTCAGGTGCTCGGGAACGTCAAACCACACCTGCATTTAACCGTTTATTAGTTTAGTTTTTCGAGAAATCAACAATGTAATACAAAATATTATTGAGGCATTTTGTAAACTCACTGACATCGCGTTGTGGACCATGTCCTTAACCTTCTGCGGGACCTCGCCCAAGTCTGACCACAACATAGGGACTCTATCCCTAATGAGCGCTCCCACGCGGCCGGAGTACGTCCTCGACTTCCCGCCCGATACTATGTCGCCATCCCCGTTAGTACCGATGACGATCCTCCCTGAGGTACTGACGGTCTTCTCGAGAGCCTTCCCTGTGACGGGGCCTCTATTCTTCTTTGCCGGCTTCGCTCCGACGGTGTCTATCACATGATAAACCAAATAATTATTAAAATCGGAAACTCTTTATTATTAATTATAAGAAAACAATTCATTCATCTTTCATTACATGAGGGCGATGCGGCGGACGCGATGGATTCTGTCTATGTCGCCGATGATGATACCCTCGCGAAAATAAGAGGCGTATCAAAAGGCACGAACCGGTACACCGCTGATGGAGCCACTGGCGGAGGCAGTGGATAAATCGGCGTCCCTAAGTCATCAACTACAGGTAAGGCCGGTATCATCCACGGAGGAACAGATGAGGCGACGGCATCGGTACCCCAGATGACCCCCCATCTGAAGCAGTAGGACTCGGAGTGGGCGTCCGGTGTATCTCAGGCATACGGGGTGCAGACACCTCCGTCTGGGTCTGAACCCACAGCTGCCTCGAGAAACGAGGGACGCCCGGCTGCCTCGATGAAGGGGGCACCTCCGGCTGCCTCTGCACCGTCTCCAGAAGGGCCGCATGTCTGGCTGTCATGAGGCCCCGAAATGACGTTTGAGGGTTGCTAGAGGTTCTCTCAGACGATCCGGACCTTTGGCCCTTTGAACCCTTCGTCGATCTAAAATTACCGCTCATCCTGTTTAAAATATTAATTTGAATCAAGGCTGAGGCATGGGCGGATACACTCATTCAATGTTGCTCGTTAATTCAAGGCTGAGGTAACATTGAAAAAGTAAAAATTCAATCTTATCCTTCTCAAATCTAAGGCTCTAGATTATTTTGTCTTTATTCTATAAAAAATATTGTTGAAAACATTTTTTTTTCATTATGTTCTTGCTTAAATTTAAACACTTAATATAATGTGAAATATATATATTTTTGAAATTATACTTGTTCAAAAATATGAATTCATTTGATCTCCTAAACATAAAATATGAGTTCAAAAATATTGGGTTACCCATATGAATTCATGATCATAAGAGTAAAATGGGAGATTATATGGTAACAAAAAACAGAGGTGAAAATCAATTCGAAATCAAAAGTAAAAAAGAACAAAAAAAGCTAACCTTGGAGGCACACCGGGAGCTGGAGAATTTGGAAGAGGTTGAGGGAGACCGGGAGAGGCGGAGGAGGCGGAGGAGGCAGCCGGGAGACCGGGAGAGGGAGAGGGCGACCGGAGACCGGGAGAGGGAGAGGGCGACCGGGAGACCGAGAGAGGGAGAGGAGGCGGAGGAGGCAGACCGGGAGACCGGGAGAGGGAGAGGGCTACCGGGAGACCAGAGAGGGAGGTAGAGGAGGCGGAGGAGGCTAGGGTTTTTGAAACGCGTTGTGGAGGCTGTCGAGCGCTGAGTCTTCGTCTGTATATCGTGTAACTTTAGCCGACGAAATTTTTACTTCGTTGGCTAAACCTCTAAATTCGTCGGCTAAACTTTCAATTTCATCGGCTAAACCTTTGAAATTCGTCGGCTTATCTTTGAAATTCGTCGGCTTACCTTTGAAATTCGTTGACTAAACTTTGAAATTCGTTGGCTAAACTTTGAAATTTGTCGGCTTATCTTTGAAATTCGTCGGCTTAAGTACTTTTATACATTCGGCACCTTGTGATTGTGATGATCAAACTTGAGAAACAAAAATCTCACCTTCAGATCTGACCATCATGATAAAATACATGTATAGAAAAAAATTCAACTTGATCCGACAAGGTTAAGGGCTCGATACGGACGGTCAATCCCGTAAGTCAAACCCCTAAACGCACGGAAAAGGTCATTGGACCGTCTAAATTACGTATTTTGCCCGGACCTTCAACTGAAAATAGTTTCAAATCGATGAGACACAACAAGTCATATAAAAATTTTATGGAAAATAACCACTGAAGATAGGGTTACCCATAAGGATAAAGAATGAAAAATTGTATTGACCGTAACTATCGGCACCGAGACTTTACCGGAATACCATGATTTTTCAACCGTAGACGTATTTCACCATTCTGGCCATATCTTATTTCACGACTTTTTTGCGTTTGAAGGTTCTACGTATAGTTTGTTTTTAAAACGGAACATTTACTTAAACACTTGATAAACAAGTTATACAACATTAATAAGCATGTTGTGATTGTGATAATCAAACTTGAGAAACAAAAATCCCACCGTCAGATCTGACCATCATGATAAAATACATGTATAGAAAAAAATTCAACTTCATCCGACAAGGTTAAGGGCTCGATCCGGACGGTCAATCCGGTAAGTCAAACTCCTAAACGCACGGAAAAGATCATTGCACTACCAGAAGAAAGGCTTTAGCCGACGAAAAAAAAAACCAGGCCGACGAAGCATTTTTTCGTCGGCTAAAGTGGACATTTTCCTTCGTCGGCTAACTGAAATTTTCGTCGGCTATGGTAAACTTTAGCCGACGAAAAAAAAATGTCGTCGGCTAAAGAATTTATTTCGTCGGCTAAAGTTCACAGACTATGGCCGACGAAATATTTAAAAGTTTAGCCGACGAAATTAATATATCGTCGGCTAAAGTGCTTTATATTTGCGATCTGGACAGCAGCAGCTCATCTGGGAAAAAAAACGGGAGAAGAAAAAACGGGAGAAAACGTTTGGGTGTTGTCGAAATTTGTCCATAATTAGTTTGTGGAGCCATATATAGGTACGTATATGTATATATATGTTGATTAATTGAGTTTTATTTGAGTTTATCGATTTTGATTATGATTGAGTTTATTGATTTTGATTATGATTGAGTTTATTGATTTTGATTATGATTGATTGATTAATTTTGAGTACGTTGGATGATTTGTTTTGTTATAATTCTCCACTTGGAGAGGCCGAAGACGAGGAAGAAGATGTTGCGTATCAAGAGCCCAACGCAATAGGTATTCCTAACTCCTCTACCGTTCGCCTTAATAATTTTAAAGCGGGTCGTTCGGTGCGAATTCGTGATGAAGAGCCAAGGCTTATTGATGTTGATCCAAATCAAGAAACAGACGAAGACTCTGGCGATGAGGAAAGACATAGATTACCAGAAATTAATTCTGACACCGAAAAAGACTCATCGGATGATTCCGATTACGAGCCTTAGTTTTAATTTCTTCGGATGTAATACATTAATTTGTAATAAAAAAGATTGTATTACCTTCATTTCTAGTTTACATATATTGAATTCATATTTCTGTTATTTTATATGAATTTTGGTGATATATGAACAGGAAATTTGTATGGTTTAAACCTTCTGTTTTAGGGTTTGTATTTTTTTACTTAAGCCGACGAAATACAACATCAGTCGTCGGCCTAAACCCTCTTAGCCGACGAATTATATTAAAAGTCGTCGGCTAAAACCGTCTAAGCCGACGAAAACTACTAGAAGTCGTCGGCTAATGTATTTTAAAGCCGACGAATTGAAAAGGAAGTCGTCGGCTAAAATAACTTATAACCGACGAATTGAAAAGGAAGTCGTCAGCTAAAATAACTTATAACCGACGAATTGAAAAGAGACTCGTCGGCTAAAACCATCTTAGCCGACGAATACCCTAATATTTCGTCGGCTTTATTAATTTTTATATTTTTTTATTACATAGTATAGCCGACGATAATTTAGGGTATTCGTCGGCTAAACCCTAAACTTTTTTCTGTTACATACTATAGCCCTATCTTCGGTGGTTATTTTACGTAAAATTTTTATACGACTTGTTGTGTCTCATCAATTTGAAAATATTTTCAGTTGAAGGTCCGGCCAAAATACGAAATTTAGACGGTCCAACGACCTTTTCCGTGCATTTAGGGGTTTGACTTACGGGATTGACCGTCCGGATCGAGCACTTAACCTGGTCAGATCAAGTTGAATTTTTTCCCATACATGTATTTTATCATGATGGTCAGATCTGACGGAAGGATTTCCGTTCTCAAGTTTGATCATCACGAGAAGCAGTCACAGTTTGATGAATGTATAAACAGTTTGTGTTTAGCCGACGAATTTCAAATGTTTAGCCGACGAATTTATTATTTCGTCGGCTAAAGTGTTCGGTTAGCCGACGAAATTATTACCTTTAAGCCGACGAAATGATAATTTCGTCGGCTAAAGTCTTCGGGTATAACCCAGCTCGACTGGTTGTATGCCTTAGCCTCCATCCTTTTCCTCTCCCTCTCCGAAATTCGCCTCCTCTGCCTCCGCTCCCTCTCCTGGTCGCCGCCCTCTCCCTCTCCCTCTCCCTCTCCCTCTCCTCGCCCTCGCCCTCGCCCTCGACCTCTCCCCTCCCTCTCCCTCTCCGGCCGGCCTCCTCCTCCTCCTCCTCCGGCCTCCTCCTCCTCCGGCCGCCTCCTGCTCCGGCCTCCTCCTCCTGCTGCTCCAGTCCTCCCTCCTCCTCCTCGAGTACGTTTTTTGAGCTTCGGTTATTTTTAATGTTGTGGTGTTTTTTGTATATAATGTTGTGGTGTTATTGTGTATATTTGTATTTAGGAAGTGTATATTGTTTTATTTATGTGTATATTTGTATTTAGTATTTAGGAAGTATATATTTGTTTTGTATTTTGTGTTTTGTTTTGATTTTCCGGTCAATTGCAATGTTGTGGTGTTGTTAGGAAGTGTATATTTTTTATTTTTGAGTGTATATTTAGGAAGTGAAAATTAGTATTTAGGAAGTGAAAATTAGTATTTAGGAGTGAAAAATAGTATTTAGGAAGTGAAAATTAGTATTTAGGAAGTGCATATATTTTTTACATTTTTAAAATGAGTTTGCATTTTTTGATTTTGTGGCCTTGATTCAAATTAATATTTTAAATAGGATGAGCGGTAATATTAGATCGACGAAGGGTTCGAAGGGCCAAAGGTCCGTATCGTCTGAGGGAACGTCTAGCAACTCTCAGACGTCGTTTCAGGGCCCTATGACAGCTAGACATGCGAGCCTTCTGCAGACGGCGCAGAGGCAGCCGAAGGTGCCCCCTTCATCGAGGCAGCGGGGCTTCCTTTATTCCGCGAGGCAGTTGTTTGCTCAGCCTCAGACGGAGGTGTCTGCACCCCGTATGCCTGAGATACACCGGGCGCCCACTCCAGCTCCTACTTCTTCGGATAGTGGGTCATCTGGGGTACAGATGCCGCCGCCTCACCTATTCCTTCCGCGGATGATACCGGCCATACCTGTAGTCGATGACTCAGGGATGCCGATTTATCCACTGCCCCCGCCAGTGGCTCCATCAGCGGCGTACCGATTCGTGCCTTTTGATACGCCTCTTATTTCCGCAAGGGTATCATCATCGGAGGCGGAATCCGTCGCGTCCGCGTCCGATCCCTCAGGTAATGAAAGATGAATGATTTGTTTGTTATAATTCTCCGATTCCGATTTTAATAATCAATTTGGTTTATCATGTCATAGGCACCGTCGGAGCGAAGCCGGCAAAGAAGAAGAGAGGCCCCGTCACAGGGAAGGCTCTAGAGAAGATCGTCGGTACCTCAGGGAGGATTGTCATCGGTACTGACGGGGATGGCGACGTAGTATCGGGCGAAAAGTCGAGGACGTACTCCGGCCGCGTGGGAGCGCTCATTAGGGATAGAGTCCCTATGTTGTGGTCAGACTGGGGCGAGGTCCCGTAGGAGGTTAAAGACATGGTCCATAACGCGATGTCGGTGAGTTTACAAAATGCCTGAATAATATTATGTATTACATTGTAGATTTCTGGAAAAACTAAACTAATAAACGGTTAAATGCAGGTGTGGTTTGAGGTTCCCGAACCCTTGAAGAGCAGCTGGGCGGACTTTGTGCATGGGGGAAGGTACGTTGGGAAATTAATGAAAAAACAAAACTGTATGTCATATTAATAATATTTCTAATATTTTTGTTGTATCTGTAGATACAAGGAGTGGAAGAACGAGTTGCGGACCCATTGGACTACGCAGGGGAACGCACGTTCTGCTACCCCTGCTGAGTTTCAGTACAGAGAGTACGAGTGGCGTTGGCTTCTGACATCAGAATTCAACAACCCTCGTAAACAGGTATTTAAATAAATTAATTAGTTAATTTATCATTAAGTACGTGTGTTTTAAAATATTTTACTAATAGTTTACTTTTTTCTTTGAAGGCGGTTTCCCGGGCAAACGCTCAGAACCGGCAACGCAACACAAGGAACCATCATGCCGGTTCTAGACCGTTCGCTGTCTTCATGGACGAGGCGGCCAGGGAACATCCAGAGGTCAACCAGTACGTCTATACGTACGAGAAGGCATCCTGACTCTCAGGAGGATATAGTAAGTAATCTTTCATTTTTACGGAATTTTTAATTTTACTAATATATATGTTAAAATGTTAATTAATAATTTTTTTTCCTATCAATTAGGCAAGGGTGAGGGAGGCTAGTGACGAGGTGATGAGTGCTATAGTGAGGGAGACATGGCCGGACACGCAGGAGGAAGAGATGTTCGAAGCCATTTCCCGGAACGACACTTCAGATCCGAGGGTTGGGGCGAGGATCATGGGCACAGCCTTCCCACCGCGAGAAAACAACTTCTACTGCCGGGGTCTAGGAAAGAAGGGCCAGGGGGTCTTGAAGACCACTCCAGGATTTCAACGAAAGGCAGCCTCGACCAGCAGCAGGACGACTCAGCTAGAGTCGGAAGTTGAGAGACTACGGAGAGAGCAAGCCGCTCAGGCTTCTCATGCTGACGCTCATGCCGCCCAGTTCGCCGAATATAGATCCTATACTAGAGCCCTACATGCCGCCCAGCATGCCCAGCAGAAGCAGATGTACCAATACTTCCAGGATTTAGCAGCTGCCCAGCTTCAGGGACTTCCACCTCCGCCCATGCCTGCGCCTATAGACATACCTGAGCTGCCGGAATCTCCTCACCAGCAGGCCCCAGATCCGGATATTGATTTAGATCATTTAGATTTTGTGTAGTTGATACCTTATATAGTTTTATGTGTTTCTTGTTGGTTATATATATGGAATTGCTTTGGTGTATTTTGCAGCTTGCTTGGAATGGTAATTTAAGAATTTTGTGTATTTTTTTATATACTGGAATGGAGTTATAGCCGACGAAATACGCCACAATTCGTCGGCTATAGTATTTTTATTTTTATTTTTTATAGTTTAGCCGACGAATTATGGCATGTTTCGTCGGCTAAACTCTACTATAGCCGACGAAAGAGGCTCTATTTCGTCGGCTATAATTATTTTTTAATTTTTTAATTATATATTTTAGCCGACGAATATATTAGCTCCGTCGGCTAAAGGCTTGGAGTATAGCCGACGACGTGTTGTGTCGTCGGTTTAAGTCTGGAGTATAGCCGACGACGTCCTCTGTCGTCGGCTAAAGTCTGGGAGTATAGCCGACAAAAGATAGAGTCTGTTTCGTCGGCTTAAATTCATGAACAAAAGCCGACGACAAAATAGTTCGTCGGCTAAAGTCTGGACAATAGCCGACGACGGTCTATGGGTTCGTCGGGTAAAGTCATCGCCGAGGACCCTTTCCCGACGACACTATAGCCGACGAAGCCTCGTCGGCTAAGACTTTAGCCGACGAGTTAGGATAACAGGCCGACGAAATTAATTCGTCGGCTAAAGTACTTCTCCTGGTAGTGTTGGACCGTCTAAATTACGTATTTTGCCGGACCTTCAACTGAAATTAGTTTCAAACCGATAAGACGCAACAAGTCTTATAAAATTTTAGGGTTTAGGGTTTAGGGTTTAGCCGACGAAATATTAGGGTATTAGTCGGCTAACCGCATTTTAGCTGACTAATTATTACTTATTTCGTCGGCTAAGATGAATTTCGTCGGCTTAAACAATCTTAGCCGACGAATTATAGTATATTCCGTCGGCTAAGATGATTTAAGCCGACGTATTATGGTATATTTCGTCGACTAAAGTATAAAAAATACATTAAAAAAATAGAAGGTTTAAACCATACTAACTTCATGTTCATATATCATCAAAATTCATATAAAATAACAGAAATATGAATTCAACATATGTAAACTATAAAGGTAATACATTATTTTTTATTACAAATTAATGTATTACGTCCTATAAATTAAAACTAAGGCTCGTAATCGGAATCATCCGATGAGTGTTCTTCGGTGTCAGAATTAATTTCTGGTAATCTATGCATTTCCTCATCGCCAGAGTCTTCGTCTGTTTCTTGATTTGGATCAACATCAATAAGCCTTGGCTCTTCATCACAAATTCGCACCAAACGACTCGCTTTAAAATTATTAAGGCGAACGGTAGAGGAGTTAGGAATACCTATTGCGGTGGGCTCTTGATACGCAACATCTTCTTCCTCGTCTTCGGCCTCTCCAAGTGTAGCCGCTCGGTAAATGTTTCGAGGATGCACAAGGTTGACGACTTTCCACGCGTCACCCTTAGCAAGGTCATCAAGATAAAACACTTGTTTTACCGATGTGGCAAAAACGAACGGGTCATCTTTGTAAGAACTTGTAGCAGTGTTCACCGATAATATTCCGTACTGATCGGTCTTCATGCTCTACGGGCTAGTATCAAACCATCTACACTTGAAGAGGTGCACTGTCATGCCTTGCCCATAAACGAGTTCCACCACTGAATGGAGAACACCGTAATAGTCAACTCCATTCCGCCCACCATGCGTCATGACCCCAGAATTCTGTGTTCTCCGTCTGCTGTCTCTCTAAACTTTTAAAAATTTCGTTGGCTAAAATTCACAGACCATAGCCGACAAAAATTTAAATTAGCCGACGAAAAAAATTTCGTCGGCTATGGTCAACTTTAGCCGACGAAAAAATAGTTCGTCGACCTGGTTTTTTTATTTTCGTCAGTTAAAGCCTTTCTTCTGGTAGTGTCTTATATCTTTAAGGATCCAAAAACTCTTGGACTCATTGTTGGTTCAAAAAGGAAAGTTCCTGGAGAAGAGTTTCCTAGAGGAACTTCTAATGCTTTGAATCTTTGAGTTTTTGTGGTATTCATTTTAGATTGGCTTTCATTTTTTAGTCTTTTATATTCTCCAGCTATCTTTTGAACATACTCTTAAGATTTTCACCTACTACTGGTTAAGCTCTTCTATCTTATTATTGACTTTTGCCAATAGTTCTTCTTTCTCTTCTAGAAGAGATTGAATATAGTCTATTTTGCTTTCTAGTTTAGTCAACTGATAGACTATATTTAAAATCCCTTCTAGATATTCTATATGTCTAGACACTTCTACTATAGATTCTTGATGCCTTGCATCAACTTGTTGTACTAGAAATTTAAGCTTTTCTAGTATTTGTTCAATCCCTGTTCCCATCTTGGGATTTCTTTTGAGCACCAGCCAAAGACTAGGCTCTGATACCAGTAAAACTGCTCAGGTGAAATAAATCAATCTACTCAAAGTGCAAATCTGTTCAAGGTGATCTGCTCGAGATCAACTTACCCTATACTGAGATAATGTCAGGACCCACCCCGAATTTCACCCTGAAACCCGAAGTAAATCCTGCGGGGACCACCTCCAAGGAAAGTTTACCGAAAATTCGGCATAACCTCCCTTAAAAATGGACAACCCTTCCTAATAATACCTGCAAACACTTCTAAAAATTTAAATCCAACCTTAAACTCCTGGAGCCTTCGTGCTCCCCAAAACACAACACCACCCAAAATTATTTACTAATCTAACAAATGTCATATCCAACAGGTTCAGAACAACTCTAATAGGAAGAAAGGAAATATAATAAATTAACAAGCGGAAGCTATATGACGACTATACCTCATCTCCATGTACGCCCGACCTCAACTAAGCTAACCTGCAAGCTGGACATTTTTAAAACAAAAGACCTAGGGGAAAACATTTAAAACACGTTAGAGTGAGTACACAAACATAAATTTAAAAAGAAATAAATCTTTATACTTTCCCGATTTAACTTCTGTGGAAACATAATTAACGGCATGCAACAAGCTCAAAAGCTTTTAAAAATTTACCCAATTTACCGAAACGTGACTAGCCGCGCTAGTCACCAACACTTCATAAAAATAGAACAAAATATGTATGTATTACACTTGTCATATCCCTTGTATGAATTTTATGAAGGAATAAGAGAAATAGAAATTCACATAAGGCTACGACGCTTGCGTCTAACGCTCACGTCGCACCATAATGGCATTTCACCTCATTATGATGGAAAAGACGGTGTATATATATATACGCGCATATCCCTTATATAAATTATTATATTTATATAGGGCTACGACGATTTCATCTAACTCTCACGTCGCACCATAATGGAATTTTACCTCAGTATGATGGAAAAGCACGTATAGGTAGCTAGCATTTCTTTATATACATATTATTCTCATAATCATCCAAATATGGATGTATATATATACTCACCAAAAATTTCATTTTCGGTAAGTCTCCAAAAATAATGAAAATTGCCAATTGCAAAAGAAGCAATAAATATATGGCTACACCGAAAATCTCATTTCCGGTAACTTTCCAAATAGTTTCCAAAAAATAACTTCGCGAAAATAAACAATTCCACAAATTGATATTCAATAAAAATCATTCATTTAAAATGAAATCACTGCATGCTTATAATTTAAAACGAACGTCCACTCACAACTTTAGGCCTAAGCCTGACGTCAATCCGAGGTCTCTCCAATTCGAGTCTCCTCACGTCCTGTTCCAAATATATAATCAATTCCCAACTAAAAATCCAATCTTTATTCAAAATAGGCAAAATTAACCGAGAGCCATAAACACACTCATCATTGCCTAACTTCGATATTCTTAAACCGAAATGACCCAAACTTTAACACCATACTCGGCAGCCGTAAATACAACATTTCCCAGAAATTGACTTAAATCCTACGGCCGGATTCTACGTTATTCAACCGCCAAAAATACCAAACTTCGGAAATTCACAAACTTATCCAAAACTCATCCAAAAATTCCATAATTCACATCAATAATCTCCCCTTAATATTCCACACTTAAAACTATCCAAAACTCCCAAACAGTGGCGGCGGCGCCGCCAGCTCTACCGGCAGCGGCGGTCGGATGCCGATTCCAGCGACCTCCAAATCTTATGAAATTTTAACAGAATAGTCTTCTCATCATGCCCTACAATTTTCCTAACTAGCACAATCACCAATTCCAAGCTTAACTAGGTCAATCGAGAAAAAACATCAAAAACACCCTAGAACTTCCATCTCAATTTCTCTTTACCTAGCTCAAGAGGGAGTGAGCCCTTTGGAGGGGTTGCTGCACGGGAGGAGGGTTACAAAACGAGCCAAGGATCACCGGCTTTGGTGACCGGAGGAGAGAGTTCCGGCGAAAGGAGCAACCGGCTGCTAGGGGAGTTTCCTCCCCGTTCAGCGGCGTAACCGGCCCGGTCACCAGTCTTTATTCGAAATAGGCAAAATTAACCGAGAGCCATAAACACACTCATCATTGCCTAACTTCGATATTCTTAAACCGAAATGACCCAAACTTTAACACCATACTCGGCAGCCGTAAATACAACATTTCCCAGAAATTGACTTAAATCCTACGGCCGGATTCTACGTTATTCAACCGCCAAAAATACCAAACTTCGGAAATTCACAAACTTATCCAAAACTCATCCAAATATTCCATAATTCACATCAATAATCTCCCCTTAATATTCCACACTTAAAACTATCCAAAACTCCCAAACAGTGGCGGCGGCGCCGCCAGCTCTACCGGCAGCGGCGGTCGGATGCCGATTCCAGCGACCTCCAAATCCTATGAAATTTTAACAGAATAGTCTTCTCATCATGCCCTACAATTTTCCTAACTAGCACAATCACCAATTCCAAGCTTAACTAGGTCAATCGAGAAAAAACATCAAAAACACCCTAGAACTTCCATCTCAAATTTCTCTTTACCTAGCTCAAGAGGGAGTGAGCCCTTTGGAGGGGTTGCTGCACGGGAGGAGGGTTACAAAACGAGCCAAGGATCACCGGCTTTGGTGGCCGGAGGAGGGAGTTCCGGCGAAAGGAGCAACCGGCTGCTAGGGGAGTTTCCTCCCCGTTCAGCGGCGTAACCTGCCCGGTCACCAGTCCAGGCGAGGAGAGGAGGCGGCGGCAGTCCGAACGGGACCGGTGCGGCGGCCTGGCTTGGCTGGACGGCGTCGGTCGGAGCCGGAGAAAATCCGGCAGAGTAAGAGAGAGCTCGGGAGGGAAAGAACCGAGAGAAAGAGAGAAGAAAAAAGAAATGGGTTTTGGGCCTTTAACCCCAAACCGGGCCAACTCAAAAAAAATACCCAACTCCACCAAAAATTTACACCCTTAAATAATACCCTAATAAAACTTACCTTTTTACCAGGTAAAATTTACCATTTTTACCGTCGTCACATTTTCTCCTACGAATAACTCTCCAAAATAATCGTCCTCCAAAACCCCTCTAGGGACCAATTAAACTATAACTTCATTGACAGGGATGGTAAAATTCTTATTATAACCAAGCTAGTAAATAAGGTAAAAATTTAAGGGTCGGGATGTGACAAATAATCTAAAAGTTCTTAGTATACTTCAAGAGTTTCTTTGATAACCCTAATGTTCTTTTGAACTCTATAAATTTTTCTCTAAACCAAATAGATACTATCCCAATAATTAGGATCTTTTTATCAAGTGTTAATCTAAAATTTTTAAGGATTGTCAATTGTTTCTGTTCTTCTAGCAATTTTTCCCTAGTTTCTTTGCAGATGGCAAGCAATTGTGTTCTAGTAAGAAGCGAAATTATTATAATGAAAAATTAATTGTTTATCTTAGAGTATAAAGGATAGATTTCAGCTGTAAAATGTCAAAATAAACAAATTCATGAATATGGGCCCATTACGCTCTGTCAAAATTTTATATGATAAGAGATAAAAGGAAAAATATATTTACTAAAAGTAAAACTTGTTGGGAAGGTTCTCCGGTTGCATTTTTTAAAAAGACTATTGATGACATCAGCTATTTTGGCTTCTAGTGGAATCTGCATATCATACCGCGTTGTATACTAGAATTTTCTTGAAGAAAGGGGGGAAAACCTATCATCATCAGCTGATTCTTTCTCTATGGAGAGAGAGAGCCGCACACAGCAAAAACTGAAGGGTTGTATGCACTTTCCTTTCACTTCTCTGTTTCATTCTCTCCTATCTTCACCTTCCCAGCATCTTCATCTTCATTCTCCATTTCATTCAAGAAGCATCTCACTACAAGATTTCAAGAGGCTCTTCATCTTCAAGGAGTTAGATTGGTAGTGTGGAAACCACTCTCTAAGTGGTTGGGTCTTGACTTGGATTCTCTATTGTCAAACCTACTACTTGTGGTTATCCACAACTTCTATCCTTTCTCTTTCATTTTGATATTGTAATTTGATGTCTATTATGATGGGTAGTGAGTAGTTTTATTGTTGGGGTTAGGGTTGTGTTGCCTAGCCCAATTTTGATGTAATAGATACTGAACTCGATTTAGATATGCAATTTGATGATATTTAGATGCTTGTGTTATGTTGTCAAGACCCACCCCGAATTTCATCCTGAAATTCGAAGTAAGCCCTGCGAGGATCACCTTCAAAAAAGATTCTACCGAAAAATCGATATAACCTCATTTGAAAATGGATAACCCTTCCTAAAACACCTGCAAGCACTTCTAAAAATCGAAATCCAACCTTAAACTTCTTAAGCCTTCATGCTCCCCAAAATCACAACACCACCCAATTTATTAACTAACCTAGACAAATCCCAAATCCAACCGTTTATAGGTTCAGCGCAACTCTAATAGGGAAGAAAGGAAACAAAAAATACAAATCAACGGAAGCTATAAGATGGATTATACCTTGACTCCATGTATGCCCGACCTCAATTACACTAACCTGCAAACTGGGCATTTAAAACTGGAAGACCGAGGGGAAAACATTCGAAAATGTTAGAGTGAGTGGACCAAAAAATAAATAAGTAAATAAATTATTTATGTTTTCCCAATTTAATTTCTAAAGAAAATTGAATGCATGCTTGAAGCGATAAACTTTCATCTCTTAAATATTGAGTCTCTCAAACTCAATAATATTAGTCCATCAATATATATATATATATATATATATATATATATATATATATATATATGTATGTATCTACCCATGTCCATACTCCTTGTATGAATTCTTATGAAAATATAAGAAAAATAGAAATTCATATAAGGCTACTACGCTTGCGTCTAACGCTCACGTCACGCCTTAATGCGGTGCTACACTGCGCCATTAAGGTAGACGGACGAGTGTATAAATATGTGCCTATACCCCTTATATGAATTAGATACTCATATAGGGCTACTACGCTCGCGTCTAACGCTCACGTCACACCATAATGCGGTTATATAGTACGTCATTAAGGTGGACAGACACGTATGGCTAGCTAGCATTTATATACATACTCTCCTCATAAATATATAATAATATTCACCGAAAAATCCCCTTTTCGGTAACTCTCCAAAAGAAATAAAATCGTCAAAATAAAAATGACGTCAAATGCTCCAACAAGAGAAATTATTCAACCATGAACCATAGCACGTATAATATTTAAAACAAAAGTCCACTCACAGTATTAGGCCTAAGCCTTGCAATGCTCAGAATATTCTTCGAGCGCTGCCTCCAACTATTCACACTCTCTAGCCAATCCCACGTTGGACGATAAACAGAAGAATAAATTGGTCAGACCGGACCCCAAAATAATCATTGATTCGACTTCTTCCTAATTTAACTAGGTTTCTTGGGTTGACCAGGATTGACCAACAGCTAATAATCCTTTTTCGACTAACTTCGCAATTAAAACTCATTTGGGATATGAGGATTATACAAACACTTTGAATTTAACTCATGTCCCCAAAGTTCACCTCTTGATTTTTCAATCATAACCAAAGAATAACCATTTCATTCCCGATATGACTTTAATACTTAAAATTTTGAGGACATGGAACCCTAAGTTCCGTTTATGAGTCGGCTCATCATAGACAACTACTATAAGCTTCACCAATCTCAATTTCAACTCCCTTACGTTCATGCAGGCCAATATAACAACACCAACAATTCCATCATTTCCTCTCTACACAACTTCCCACCAAAATTTACTAAGGGCACCCAAAAAGGTTTCTAATAATGAAAAGTTTCTAAAAATATAAATTTCTAATTATGGCAGATTTTACTAAACCGAAAACTACAACTCAAACGAAAAGGAAAAGTCGACAAGCTACCTTCACGAATTCTGCCGGAACTGTTGCCTCGCCGGAATTTTGCCATAGCTTCCCCGAATACGTCAAACTCCAAGTTATCGACATAGAACAACCAAGACAACAATTTCAGCCACACTAAACTCAATAACCACAAGCACAATAACAACACAGCCGATCCAAAATGAAAACCTTACCTCTAATCCGCTCACCACTCGAACCCAGCAACCTCCCCTTGCCGGAGATCGATCTGCAGTTCTCCGCCTCTCACTGTCCCGACTAGAACAATTCCATCTGTTACCAAACTCCAACCACCTCCTCCACTCGGCCTCTGGGTCTGCCAAGGAGTAACCTTGCTTGTCGGAACATGGAAGAGAGGCCAGAAACATCAAGAACTCGATCGCCGGAGATATGCTGTGAAAACTTAGAAAAAAAAGAAGAGAAGAGGTTCCTCCAATTAGGGCACGAATCAATCGAATAAGGATATGATATCGAAGTAAAAGAAAAGAGGAGAAGAACCATACCCTTAGCTATCACCGTCGCCGCCGGAGCTCGCCGGAAAATGACGAACACAGTCAGGCTTCTATTTGTTCGATCTCCCTCTATGATGGTTGAATGACGAATCAAAGAGCAGAAAAAGGTAGAGGAGAGGGAGATGAGCCGATTGATGGTGGTTGCTCGCCCAGCGACGGCCGGACGGCGTCACTCCGACGAGGGTTGCCGGAGACCACGAGAGAGAGAAACTGCTCGGGTCAACGCCCGAGTGTGGGTTTGACAAAGTCAACCCATCTCAATTCTTTAAATACCCAAACCAACGACTAAGATCAAAACCCTACTTGATCAGACGACCCAGATTAAAAGTTATATCTTAATTTCAGAAAATTAATTTCTCTTTACCAAACTTCGGTACCTCGAAGCTCTGAAAAAAAAATTAATCCGAAGACATCAATGAACTTGTATCGTCGCGTGCTAAGATATCGGGGCCTTAATAGAAGAAGTTAGCAATTTGGAAAAACTTGGAGCTAAACTCGAGTGTTAACTTACAAGGTTACCGAACACGGTTAAAATTCCTCAATAACTCCAAGAATACCTAATAAATAGATAAAATTTGGTCCGGGATGTTACATATGTGATTATTGTTTAGAATGCATGTTTAGGACTTGTCAATTCTTAGGTATGTGTTTTGACATTTCTAGATTAAAATTTAGGGGATGACATCCTTAGATTTTAGAGCTAGAACTTCGAATTGGTATTTGTGGTAACACAAGCATGGTTCATTACATGATTAGCTTGATCGCGGTCATGGTGAGCTTAGTAGCCTAATTCCATGACCTTTATGCCTCTTGATATGAGTTAGTGACCCTTGAACCGACTCTAATTCATACCAAGTGAGTTCCTACGGCCCTTGAACCAGAGTAGGAATACCATGAAAGGGAATTTTTTCCCTTGAGCCTTGAAAAGCCTTGGGTACGGCTTCTACCATCTTTATGAAATTGCATGTCGATTAAGTTAGCATCTAGCGCATTGAATTAAGGCTAGGTTCCATCACTAGCTACCAATCCCCGTTTTATATTTCTTACTTTTCTTACCTTATCTAGTTTAGTTGTTAGTTGAGTTTTCATTTAATTTCTTGCATTAATTATTAGAAATTCAAATTACAAATTCTTGGTGACATTTTCTACTCATTGTAAATAGTCATCACTAGGCTTTAGTATTGATTAGGCTTTGGTGACAACCAAGACCGAGCATTGCTAAGGCTTGGTGCCTTAGAGTAGCATTTCATTTTTTTTTATTTGTGTGCATTAGTGACTTATTGCCGATTACCCAAAGATTGTGGTTAGCCCTTCAATCCCCGTGGTACGATAACTTGGACATAAATACTTGCCACTTCTTTAATAGCCACGCTACATTGTGCGTTAGTTGCAAACATCTAAAAGCATCGAATTAGACGTATTCTTAATGTTCCGTCAACTAAGTAATTTTTTAAAAATTTTGTACAATTTTATTGTATTTACATCCGAGCATTTTCATGTAGCTTTTCAAACTAAACCCAACTGTCACTCCACGTAAGTATTCGTACTTAAAAAAAAAATCATACATATGCATTTTAAAAATTTCACATGTAGATCGATAGAAAAATGGAAATTTGCATGCATGAATAATATCCGAAGTTATGCCAATTAATACAAGTAGATTAGATTGATCGAAATCCACAATAAAAGGAAATATTAATCGTACTCATGATAATCTGAGTTTTCTGAATCATCATCCTCCTCAATTTGTTGGCCAGACAACATCTCGTAAGCTGGAAAATCATTGATGGTGCAACTAATAGCTGTTTTCATCATGAATGAAGTTTGACCATGCCTGTCAAAAGTAGGGAGTCCATTTTCCCATAACTCCTGTAGCTTGTCAATTAATGGTCTCATGTACACATCTAAGCACTTTCCTGGAGAATACAGCCCTGAAACCATAAGCGTAAGAAAATTGTACTCCTTCCTCATACACATGTTGGGAGGTAGATTGTACGGAAATACTATCACAGGCCAAATGCTATAAGACAAATTCTTGTTTCTAGTAGGATTAAATCCGTCTGTTGCAAGTCCGAGTCTAACATTTCGACAGTCTCTAGCAAATTCGGGAAAAGAACGATCAAAGTGCTTCCAAGCCTCCCCATCTACAAGGTGTGTGAGATTATCCGGATCTATCCTCTCCTCTCCCTGGTGCCTTGTCTGGTGCCATCTCATATGCTTGGCCGTATGTGAAGACATGTATAGACTCTACAGACGAGGACCCAACGAGAAGTAACAAAGAACCTTCCTAGGAATGGGCGGGTTTTTCTGTTTAGATGAAGTGAAAGCTTTATACCTTGGCTCGTAGCAGTGTGGACACTCAACTTCATCCTTGTTTTATTTGTAATACAAGATGCAGTTATTGACGCAAGCGTCTATCTTTTGGTGATCAAGACCGAGGTCAGCCAAAATGCTTTTTATCTGGTCGAAATTTTCCGGAAAACTGTTACCTTTGGGAAGCACTTCCTTCATATGTCACATCCTGACTCTTAAATTTTTACTTTATTAATTAGCTTGGTATTAATAAGAGTTTTACCGTCTTTGTCAATGCGTTTATAGTTTCAAAGGTCCCTAAAGAGGTTTTTGAGGGACGATTATTTTGGAGGAATTTTCGTAGGAGAAATAATTGACGACGGTAAAAGGGTAAATTTTAGCTAGTAAAAAGGTAATTTTTAGTAGGGTATTATTTTAGGGTGTTTTATTATTGGAGTTGGGTTTTAAGTGGGTTGGAACCGGTTTGGAAGCCCAAACCCTTTTCTCTCTCTCTTTTCTCTTTCTTCTTCTCTCTCCCGACTCCCTCCCCGAGCTCTCTCCCTGCCGAATCTTCAACGCGACCGTCCGCCGCCGTCCAGCCACCGCAGACTTCCACACCGGTCCCAAACGGTCGGCCATCATCTCCTCTTCCTTCCTGGACCGGTGGCAGCCTCTCTAGCGCCACCGTAAGGGAGATATCGCGCCCGAGAGCTCTGGTCGTCCGTGGTGTTCCGTCGTCGAAACTTCCTCCTCCGGCCACCAATTCCGGCAAGCCTTATATGGTTTTGAAGGTCTTTAACCTAATAGCCTAGTCCTAAAAGGACTCGATCCAATTTGCTTCAGATGAGGAGAATCGGTGAGTAGAAGTTCTAGAGTTTCTTGAAATGTTTTTGTTCGATTGACCTAGTTAGGCTTCGAATTTATGTTTATGCTAGTTAGAAAAGTTGTAGAGTGGTTGAGAGGAAGATGCTGCTAAAATTTAGTAGGCATTTGAGGTCGCCGAAGTCGACCGCCGGCCACCGCTGTTAGGGAGATTTTCATGGTTTTAAATGTGTTATATTAAGGGGAGACTAATGATGTGAAGTTTGGAATTTTTGGAGGAGTTTTGGATAGGTTTTGGATTTTTCAAAGTTTGGTATTTTGGCGGTTAATTAGGGTAGAATCCGGCCGTTGGATTAAAGTTGTTTAATCTGTAGAGGGTTATTTTAAGGCTCCTGGTTTTGATGTTGAAGTGTGGACCGTATCGAATTAGGAATATCAAAGTTAGGCAATGATGAGCGTGGTTACGGCTCACGTTTAATTTTACCTATTTTGTATAAATATTGGATTTTTGGTGGGAAATTTAATTATATATTTGGAATAGGATGTGAGGAGGCTCGAGTAGAAGAGGCCTCAGATCGACATCAGGCTTAGGCCTAATTTGTGAGTGGACTTTGTTTTAATTTAAAAGCATGGGATGCATTATTTTGTTGATAAGTTATTCTTCTGCTGGGATTTATTGCTTTTTCGGATATTTAGAAATTTTCATCATTTTTGAGACTTACCAAAAATGAGATTTTCGGAGAATATGTATTTGGATATTATGAGGATAGTATGTATAATAAATGTTAGCTAGCCATACGTACTTGTTCCGTTATAATGAGGTAAAATTTCATTATGGCGCGACGTGAGCGTCAGACGCAAGTGTCGTAGCCCTATATAAAACCACTTTCTTATATTTTCGTATTGGTTTTCATATAGGGGATCTGCACGTATGTACACCCGTCTTGTACCGTCATAATGATGCAAATTCTATTATGGCGGGACATGAGCGTTAGACGCAAGCTTCAGAGCCTTTTATGAATTTCTATCTTTCTTATTTTTTTTCATAGAATTCGTACAAGGAATCTGACGAATGTAAATACATACATAGATATATATATATATATTTATATATATATATAGTTTAGCCTGAGAGGCTCTATTTTATTAAGTTTTGGAGACTAGCCGGAGCTAGTCATGTAATGGCCAGTTTATGAGTTTAGAGCTTTTGAACTGTCGCATGCAGCATAATTTTCTATGGAATTTAAATTGGGAATGCATAAATATTTTAGTTATTCTTTTTATTAATTTATTTTTGTCCACTACTCGCTCTAATATTTGCAAATGTTTTTCGTTTTAAAAATGTCCAGTCTACAAAGTTCGGGTTGGTACTAATAGGAGGCAAGGCATAGTTACCCACATCTCCACCACTTTTCACCAGTAGGTTACCTGCTTAACCTACCAATGTATTTTCTTGTTTCCTCTAGTGTTTAATAGCTCTGATTACCCTTGGGGATTTTGTATCATATTTATGTTGTGTGCTAAGGCTTATGATTACATTTTAGAATATTCGAAGGATGCAATTTATTATTTTAGTTGGATATTTATGTGATGAATTGGATGATGGTTTTATTGTGGTGGTCGTGTTTGTGGGGAGCGGGTGGCTCCAGAAGTTGAGGATGGTTGTTTAGTTATAGGAGTGTATTCTGAATTTTTCAGGTAAGGGTTATCTATTTTCAAGGGAAGTTATGCCAAATTTTTCGGTAAATTTTCCTTGGAGGTGGACCCCGCAGGATTTACTTCGTGTTTCAGGATGAAATTCGAGGTGGGTCCTGATAGCTGGTATCAGAGCTTTAGGTTTCATTTCCTGCCTCCTTATTACTATCATATTTGCCTAAGAGCACGTAGTGTCTATAGAGTGGTGATCCGACCGCAGCGGATTCATTGACAGTTTATGCTTTGGATGCTATGTGTATTGGGTATGTGTGATAGTTCTATTAGTCTTGTTTATAGACTACTAAATATCTTCTTCCTCAGGTACTATGCCTCCTAGACGCCAACCCTGGGCAGCTAATTCGACCAACGCCAATGAAGGCAATGAGGTCAGGGGATTAGTGGATTCTATTGGGAATATGCTGAGGGGTGTTTTAGATAGAGTTCAGAACCCTCAGACTGTGAAGAAGAGGGATGTTTTCGAGGCTGGGGCAATTGAGTTCAAGGGTGCCAAGGGACTCCTTGATGCATACAATTTGGTAGATAAGATGAAAAAAGCTTTCAGGAGTACTGATATTCCGGAAGATAAGAAGGGATATTGGTGGTCACTTGCCAGCAGGGATATTGAGCGTGCTCAAGATATGACATGGAGCAGTTTAAGACGCTCTTCTTAGGGCAGTATTTCAGTCATGCTCATCATAGTAGGATTCAGTCGGATTTCCTGAACATGAAGAAGAGGGATGATGAGGGTGTCAGAGAGTTTGAGCAGAGGTTCACTACCTTGAGCTATCATGTGTCATATCTGGTTCCGGATGAGAGGACCAGGATTGAGATGTTCATTGGGGCACTTGGTGGAGTGTATGCAGATAAGATGACGGGTGTAATATACCCGACCTTTCTTGATGGAGTTAGTGCAGCCATGGCCATTGAGACCAGGGGGACATATAGTGCTCAGCCCCGAGATTTCAGTGGCCCCAGTCAAGGTCCATCTAAGAAGGCTGCTTCCTTATCCGTTTCCGGATCTTCAGCTAGTAGTGGTCATAGCAGTAGATCGAGCCCTGGTGCTCGGAATAGGACTAAAGGATGTTTCAAGAGACCTTTCCGGAGTCAGTTGGGTAAATAGCAGACTGGACAGTTTGGTACTAGTGGCAGCTTCCAGGGTGGGACATCTGGTGGTCAGACTTTTTCTTTTGGACAACAGCAGTTTACTGGGTGCTATGAGTGTGGTAGTCAGGACCACTTCAGGAAAGATTGTCTCTTGTTGGCTCAGAGGACCACCCCCACCCCTACTTATCCAGTCGGTCAGTCTTCAGCTAGAGGCTCCAGCAGTGGTACTCAGGGCAATGCAGCGGCCAGAGGTGATTCTCAGCAGGGTAGTGGTCAGCGTGGATGTCCCATAACTCGCGCTAGACTTCATGCTATGATCCAGCAGGAGGTTCGTACTTCTCTAGAGGTCATCATTGGTATGTTATTAATTTTTGGTCAGTCTGCATTTATTTTAATTGATCCTGGAGCTACACATTCATTTATGTCTAGTAAATTTGCCCTCCATGCCAATGTGTCATCATGTTCCCTTCCAGGCGAATGGCATGTGTCTCTACCCTCAAGTGAGGTGATGAGAATAAATTGGGTGTTTAGTGATTGTGAAGTATTAGTGGAGGGATTTAATTTGAATTGAAATTTGTTTAGTTCTGTGGTTTGAAGTCGACATCTATTTAGTCCTTGTGGTTTTATTTTAATCTGAATAGTCCTTAAAGTCACAATTTTTCATCCAAATAGTCCTTATAGTTTTATTTTAATCTGAATAGTCCTTAAAGTCACAATTTTTCATCTAAATAGTCATTCCGATAATTTCTCAGTTAACGGCCATAAGGACTATTTGGATGAAAAATCATGACTTTAAGGACTATTCAGATTAAAATAAAACCATAAGGACTATTTGGTTGAAAAATTATGACTTTAAGGACTATTCAGATTAAAATAAAACCAAAAGGACTAAACAGTTGTCGACTTCAAACCACAAGGACTATACAATATTTTATCCATTTAATTTCAAGGCCGATCTAATTCCTTTAGATATTGTGGAGTTTGATGTGATCTTGGGAATTGACTTTTTGGAGGCTTATAGAGCTATGGTAGATTGTTTCCGAAAAGTAATGGTGTTTCATAGTCTAGAAGGATCGGAGGTTACATTTCAAGGGGAAAGAGATATTATTTCGAGTTGCCTAATATCAGCCGTTGCTGCTAGGAAATTGTTAAATAAAGGTTGTCAGGTGTTTTTAGCTCATATGTGGATACAAGTGTGGGAGTTTTGGGAGTAGAGGATATTCCTGTAGTAAGGGAGTTTCCGGATGTTTTTCCTGAGGAGTTGCCTGGTTTGCCTCCTGTAAGGGAGATAAACTTTTCTATTGAGTTACTTCCCGGAACTATGCCTATCTCACAAACACCTTACAGAATGGCTCTAGCGGAATTGAAAGAGTTGAAGGCTCAACTGCAGGAGTTGGTAGACAAGGGTTTTATTCGGCCTAGCATGTCTCCATGGGGTGCTCCGGTGTTGTTTGTTAAGAAGAAAGATGACACCATGAGACTATGCATGATTATAGGAAGCTAAATCAAGTCACGGTGAAGAATAAATATCCGTTGCCCCGCATTGATGATCTATTTGATCAGTTGAGGGTGCTTCTGTTTTCTCAAAGATTGACTTGAGATCTGGGTATCATCAGTTGTGGATCCGGGAGAGTGACATAGCTAAGACTGTTTTTCGATCACGTTATGGTCATTATGAATTTGTGGTGATGCCGTTTGGACTTACTAATGCACCAACTGCCTTCATGGTTCTCATGAATAGGGTGTTTAGTTCATATCTTGATCGTTTCGTGATCGTATTCATAGATGACATCTTGGTTTACTCAAGAAGTGAGAAGGAGCATGCCAAACATCTAAGAATGATATTGCAGACTTTACGAAATGCTCAGTTGTATACTAAATTCAGCAAGTGTGAATTTTGGTTGGATAAAGTGGGGTTCTTAGGACATGTAGTTTCGGCAGAAGGTGTTAGTGTGGATCCCCAAAGGTGGAAGCAGTGTCCAATTGGAGAAGACCCATCACTGTGATGGAGATTCGCAATTTCTTAGGGTTAACAGGTTATTATCGACGTTTTGTGCAAGATTTTTCCAAGATTGCTGCTCTTGTTTTGGCACTTCCGGATGATAGTGGGGAGTATGTGGTTTATTGTGATGCTTCTAGACGAGGTCTAGGCGGAGTATTGATACAGCATGATCAAGTTATTGCCTACGCTTCTAGGCAATTGAAGTCACATGAGATGAATTATCCCACTCATGATCTAGAGCTTGCAGCGGTAGTATTTGCTCTCCAGTTGTGGAGGCGCTGTCTTTATGGAGCCAAGTGTCAGATTTTTACCGATCACAAAGTCTTCACTTACAAGATTTTTCTGTGCAAGATTTTTCCAAGATTGCTACTCCACTTACAAGATTAACCAAGAAGGGAGTTAAATTCAAATGGTCAGATCAATGTGAGAAAAGTTTTCAAGAATTAAAAAAGCTTGACTAGTGCTCTTGTTTTGGCACTTCCGGATGATAGTGGGGAGTATGTGGCTTATTGTGATGCTTCTAGACGAGGTCTAGGCGGAGTATTGATGCAGCATGATCAAGTTATTGCCTACGCTTCTAGGCAATTGAAACCACATGAGATGAATTATCCCACTCATGATCTAGAGCTTCCAGCGGTAGTATTTCCTCTCAAGTTGTGGAGGCACTATCTTTATGGAGCCAAGTGTCAGATTTTTACCGATCACAAGAGTCTTCGGTATGTTTTTACTCAAAGGGAGTTAAATATGAGACAGAGAAGGTGGATGAAGTTGATCAATGATTATGATTGAACTATTGAGTATCATCCTAGAAAAGCTAATGTGGTAGCGGATGCTCTTAGTCGAAATCCCTCCATATCTTTGTCTCACATGAGAACGGTTCGAGTTCCACTTCTTTATGAGTTGCGAGCTACAAGGGTGGATTTAGTGGTGGATGAAGTTGGTGTCTTGGTAGCTAGTTTTCATGTGAGACCAGTTTTGATTGATAAGGTGCGAGAGGCACAGTATGATGACCCTTCCATAGTTCGGTTGGTAGAAAGAACATTGAGTGGAACCACTGTTGATTTTTCAGTTACAAAAGATGGAACTTTATTGTTCAACAATAGACTTTGTGTTTCAAAGAAAAATGAAGAGTTAAAGAAGGAGATAATGGAAGAAGCCCATAGTTCTGCATATGCTGCACACCCTGGTAGTACAAAAATATATCGGATTTTGAAGGATTTTTATTGGTGGGCAAACATGAAGAGCGAAATTGTAGCTTTTGTGAGTAAATGTTTGATCTGTCAGCAAGTAAAAGCTGAAAGGCAGAAACCTTCTGGATTGCTTGAACCGTTGACCATTCCAGTGTGGAAGTGGGACCACATCACCATAGATTTTGTTTTCAGTTTACCTCGTACTCATGATGGGCATGACGGTATTTGGGTGATTGTGGATAGACTCACCAAATCTGCACATTTCTTGCCAGTGGGAAAGAAGTATACGCTAGATAAATTGACGGAACTTTATGTGAATGAGATTGTGAGACTCCATGGTGTACCTGAATCAATAGTGTCGGATCAAGATCCTAGATTTGCTTCTAAATTCAGGGGAGCTCTTTAGGCAGCTTTAGGTACCCGATTACACTTCAACACTGCTTTTCATCCTCAAATTGATGGGCAATCCAAGAGGGCTATCCAGACTTTGGAGGATATGTTGAGATCGTGTGCCATGCAGTACAGGGGGAGTTGGGTAAGAATCTACCTTTGATGAAATTTGCATAAAACAACAGCTATCATTCTAGCATTGGTATGGCTCCCTTTGAGGCACTTTATGGGAAGCAGTGTCGTACACCTTTGTGCTGGAATAAAGTAAGAGAAAAAGAGCTCTGTGGCCTGTAGTCGATCCATGATACAATGAAAAGATTAAAATGGTCAGAGATAGACTCAAGGCCGCTCAAAGTAGACAGAAGAGTTATGCAGATGTTTGTAGGAAAGACTTAGAGTTTCAAGTGGGTGATTGGGTGTTCTTGAACTATCTCCTTGGAAAGGGGGGTAGTACGTTTTGGTAAATGTGGGAAGCTTAGTCCGAGGTATATTGGCCCTTATGAGATTATAGTGCGAGCCAGTTCACTTGCTTCTCGGTTAGTTTTGCCTCCAAAATTATCCAGGATACATAATGTGTTTCATGTATCCATGCTTCGTAAGTATATTACCGATCCCTCTCATGTGTTGCAAGAGCAGCCGATTAGTTTGCAGAGGAATTTGACCAATGAAGAGGAGCCGGTTCAGATCTTTGACCGAAAGGAGCAAGTGCTTAGGAACAAGACAATTCCACTTGTCAAGGTGCTTTGGAGAAGTCATCAAGTAAAGGAAGCTACTTGGGAATCAGAGGAGCAAATGAGGAATCAGAGGAGCAAATTATATTATGGCGCGACGTGAGCGTTAGATGCAAGCATCGTAGCCTTATATGAATTTCTTTCTTATTTTTTCATAGAATTCGTACAAGGAATCTGACGAATGTAAATACATATATAATATATATATATATATATATTTATATATAGTTTAGCCTGAGAGGCTCTATTTTATTATGTTTTGGAGACTAGCTCCAGTTTATGAGTTGAGAGCTTTTAAGCAGTCAGATGTAGCATATTTTCTATGGAATTTAAATTGAGAATGCATAAATATTGTAGTTATTCTTTTTATTAATTATTTTTGTCCACTCGCTCTAACGTTTGCAAATGTTTTCCCCTGGGCCTTTCGTTTTAAAAATGTCTAGTCTGTAGAGTTCGGGTTGGTACTAGTAGGAGGCAAGGCATAGTTACCCACATCTCCATCACTTTTCACCAGTAGGTTACCTGCTTAACCTACCAGTGTATTTTCTTGTTTCCTCTAGTATTTAATAGCTCTGATTACCCTTATGGATTTTGTATCATATTTCGGTTGTGTGCTAAGGCTTATGATTACATTTTAGAATATTCGAAAGATGCAGTTTATTATTTTAGTTGGATATTTATGTGATGAATTGGAGGATGGTTTTATTGTTTTATTGTGGTGGTTGTGTTTGTGGGGAGCAGGTGGCTTCAGAAGTTGAGGATGGTTGTTTAGTTATAAGAGTGTATTCTGAATTTTTCAGGTAAGGGTTGTCCATTTTCAAGGAAGTTATGCCAAATTTTTCAGTAAATTTTCCTTGGAGGTGGACTCCGTAGGATTTACTTTGGGTTTCAGGGTGAAATTCGAGGTGAGTCCTGACATCATAAGTGCAATATCCTCAGCAAAACATGCGTTAGTCTTTCCCTGCTTGCTTTTGATCATTTGCTTTATGACGGTACCTAACACAGTATGCTCACTGCCTTGATACAATAGGGTTTGTATTTCCCGTAGAAGCCTCTTGTACTTATCATAATCACTGATGTAGTCAACGTGGGAGACATTAGGGAAGGTGTCAGGGGCGTTGTCATAAACAACGTTTTTCTGATATCTTGAAGCGGCGAACGAGAAGGCATCATTTAAGAAGTTCATCACAGCAAGGTCCCCGTAACTAGCATTGGAAGATCTTGCCTGCGATTATGTTGTGCTTGAATTTCTGCAAGTGTAGGTATTTGAACTTGATTTTCGCCGTGCCATGTCCATATGGTATAACTAGGACAAATACCGTTTAGTGCCCAGTGAGAATACAGGTTTTCATATGTTACTAGTTTCCGATTGAGACATTTGTTGCATGCACATATATGAAAAACTTTGTCTGGAGAACTATGTAGACGCACAAACTCAAGAAAATCAAAAATGCCTCTCATATAAAGAGGGGACCCCATCCCTAATTACATCCAGCTCTTGTCCATGTTGTACACTGTAATAACAGGAAATAAAAATATATAATCAAAAAATCGTTATTAATAAACGGGAAATAAATATATATACTTTTTTGAGAAAATAACCATTTACTGAAAAAACTATTAAGTAACTCATTCCAATGTTTTAACACGAAACAATAATTATACCCTTATTACGTTAATTAATTACACGTTCTCTCTCATGTTTAAAAATAAATAAATAAATAACACGTTCTCCCACTCTGCACGATTAACCGAACTCTCAGCTCTCCCACTCTCTATCTCTCTCTCCGTCTCTCTCTCTAACACTTGATAACGATCTCTGGTTTAGGGTTCTTCACGATCTTCGTGATTCCATCGATCAGGGCACGTCGCTCTCGTTAAATCTCTGTCGACTCCGTCGCTCTCCGCAGATAAATCCAAGTTGATCGAAATCGCTCTCTGCCCTAATCTCAGTCGATCGAAGTCGATTTGTGGTTCAATCTCGGCGTCACTGTCACGTTCAATCACTCACGCTCGACGTCACTCTCTAGTTGAATATCAGCGTCGATATCTGCTTCAATGGCTCTCACTCGACCTCGCTCGGAAAATCCATAAAAACAGGTACATTTTTGATTTTATTGAATTTAGGCTTATTTTGGACTTCTTTGATCATATTGAAGATTGACTCTCTGATTTAAAGCGATTAAAAGCTATGAATATGAAAATATGAAAATTCTAGGGTTTCTCTGGTCATAACTGTTACAGATTGAGATTAATGTTGTTTTAGTTAATTTTTCTACGATTAACTATGTATAATTTGCATGACAATGAAAGGGAGATATTGTATTGTTGTTTACTCTTGTCTAGTAGAAGTTGACTGGGGACAGTAAACTTCCACTGGGTTTACTAAGGGGCAATAAAGTTGTTTATTAAGGTATGAATGGGTATCTATTGTGTATAATTGGCATGAAATTGAAAGGGATATACTATATTGTTGTTTACTGCCCCCCAATAACTTCTACTAGGGGTCAGTAAACTGGAGATATACTATATTGTTGTTTACTGACCCCCAGTAGAAGTTATTGGGGGGCAGTAAACTTCTACTGGTTTCACTAGGGGTCAATCAAATTGTTTATTAGGGTAAAAATGGGTATCTGTTGTGTGTAATTGGCATGAAATTGAAAATGAGATACTGTATTGTTGTTTATTGACCCCCAGTAGAAGTTTACTAGGAGGCAGTAAATGTCAAGACCCACCCCGAATTTCACCCTGAAATTCAAAGTAAGCCCTGCGGTGACCACCTTCAAAAGAGATTTTACCGAAAAATCGATATAACCTCATTTGAAAATTGACAACCCTTCCTAAAACACCTGCAAGCACTTCTAAAAATCTAAATCCAACCTTAAACTTCTGAAGCCTTCATGCTCCCCAAAATCACAACACCACCCAATTATTAACTAACCTAGACAAATCTCAAATCCAACCGTTTATAGGTTCAGAGCAACTCTAATAGGGAAGAAAGGAACCAAAAAAAACAAATAAGCGGAAGCTATATGATGGACTATGTCTCATCTCCATGTACGCCCGACCTCAACTATACTAACCTGCAAACTGGGCATGGAAAACATTTGAAAAATGTTAGTGAGTGGACAAAAGTAAATTTAAAAGGAATGAGCAATAAAAACATGTTTATGCTTTCCCAATTAATTTTCAAAGAAAATCGAATGCATGCCTCAAGCGATAAAACTTTCATCTCTTAAATATCGAGCCTCTCAAACTCAATAATATAAATCAATATATGTATGTATGTATCTACACACGTCCATACTCCTTGTATGAATTCTTATGAAAATATAAGAAAAATAGAAATTCATACAAGGCTACTACGCTTGTGTCTAATGCTCACGTCACGTTTTAATGCGGTGCTACACTACGCCATTAAGGTGGACGGACACATATGGCTAGCTAACATTTATATACATACTCTCCTCATAAATATATATTATATTCACCGAAAAATCCCATTTTCAGTAACTCTCCAAAAGGAGTCAAATCATCAAAATAAAATGACATCAAATGTTCCAACAAAAGAAATTGTTCAACCATGAACCACAGCATACATATCATTTAAAATAAAAGTCCACTCACAATAATTCGGTTATTTAATTGCCAAGCGGAGGATTCCCAAGTCAAACACCCGTCAACTTCCTACGGCGAGCCTTTACGTTCGTAGACACATACTTGAGTCCTTTAAATAGACAATTAACCCAAACCGTAAGTTAATAATCTCAACTACTTCCAGATTAATAATTATCTTTAACCTTAGCCAATAGTCTAATCCAAGACTTAAGACTGGGCCCTAAATAAAATTACATTGACTAATCCTAAATACTTCCCTTAACCAAACAAGCTCCACTTTGGGATATGGACGCTTCATTTCTTGACAACAATCCACGTTTAATAATTCAGTTTACCTTGATTACTCTTAACCATCCAACTTAATTCTAACAAACATTTTAATAATTCAATTATTTGCTTCACTTCAAATCAATTAGTTCTTAAATAAGAACAAACCTTTTCACTAAATCCATTCTTCATTTATCCAATTTTCTTAATCAATAAATCCTCAATCAAACACAATTACAATTGTTTCTTCATCCAAACAATCCTCATTCACTACCTCTCTACACAACTTCACACCATAAATCACTAAGGGCACCCACAAATGGGTTTCTATAAATAGAAAGTTTTAAAAAGGGAAAGTCTCCCTAAATAGAAACTTTCCTAAAACGGCACATTTTACTAAATCGGAAACTACGACTTGAATTAGAAGAATAACCTCAAAAACTACCTTCTCAGCTCTCTGCCAGATCTGCTGATTCGTCAGATTCCGACGACTTGCCGGAATATTCTGCCGGATACCGGCCACTTGCCGTAATTTCGCCATGATCTCCCCGCAATCTCCAGAACACCAAGTTCTCGACATGAACATAAACCACATAACCAATTCAGCTAACAATCCAAACACAACAACAACAACACAGTAGCTACATCAGTAAATCCCCTGACCTTAGCCACTGTTGGGAAGTCTTCATCGGCCGGATTTTCACTTGCAGCACCACCTTCTAACAACAAATCGCGCCTCCTTCGCCGACAGTAGCTTCTCTGCCAGATTTTGGATTCGGGTCTCCTCCTACACAGCAGCAACAACCCTCCTTGCTTCCATACTAGCCAATCTTGGTCTCCAGAGATAAATACAACGTCGGGAAGAAGAGGAGGAGCGCCGAGCAACCTCGACGGCGTTAATGGCGATGGCTCGCCGGAAATCCCAATTTAGGCAGAAAATAGGGTTCTCAAGATTAGGGCTCGATTTGAACGATTGAAAGCATGAAATTGGAGAAGAAGGAAGAAGGAGGAGAACCATACCATTCGGGCTCCCCGTCGACGCCGGAGCTCGTCGGAGTCCGATGAACATAACAGTGTTTTCAACTCCGATATCTTCGATTCATAGATGAGATGTTGGATTTGAGGGTTGGGGAAGATAGAAGAGAAGGAGACGGTCATTTTGAGACCGGTGTGGCGGTGAGTGGTGGCCGGAATCGGCGACGATGCGCCGTAGCTGACTGACGCAGCCGGAGAGAGAAGTGAGGGGCTGGAGCTCTGGTCAACGCCCGAGTGTGGCTTCTTCACCTGGTCAACACTTCCCTTCTCTTTATACTTGAATTGACGGTCAAGATCAAAACCCTACTTGATCATACGGTCCAAATGAAAAGTTAAATCTAAATTTCAGAAAATTACTTTCTTTAACCAACCTACAATAAATCGTAGAAAATAACTCGAAGCTTCAAAAAAATAATCTGAAGAAACCGAAGAACTCGCGTCAACGTGTACTACGACATTGGGGCCTTAAAAGAAGAACTTGACATTTGAGTAAAATTCGAAAATGCACTCAAGTGTTAACTTATTAGATTACCAAGCATGGTTAAATTATTTAGTAACTCATAAAATACTCAGTAAATAGGTAAAATTAGGTATGGGGCGTTACAGTAAACTTCTATTGGGTTCACTAGGGGTCAATCAAGTTGTTTATTAGGGTAAGAATGAGTATCTGTTGTGTGTAATTGACATGAAATTGAAAGGGATATACTATATTGTTGTTTACTGACCCCCAGTACTAGGGAGCAGTAAACTTCTACTAGGTTCAGTAGGGGCTAATCAAGTTGTTTATTAGGGTAAGAATGAGTATCTGTTGTGTGTAATTGGCATGAAATTGAAAGTGAGATACTGTATTGTTGTTTACTAACCCCCAGTAGAAGTTTACTGGGGGGCAGTAAACTTTTACTGGGTTCACTAGGGGTCAATCAAGTTGTTTATTAGGGTAAGAATAGGTATCTATTATGCGATGTGCCCTGAAATTGAAAGGGGGTTAATTTTTACAAGTTTACTGATCCCCAGTAGAAGTTTACTGGGGGCAGTAAACTTTATTTTTGCATATGCAGTTTATAAATGCAAGTTTTTACTACTTATATGCAGGATGAGAAGAAGTTCAATACATTTAGTTATGACTTCTGATGCCGAAGAGGATTCGGTTCAAGAATCTGTAGCTTCTATGAGGACAGAACAAAATATAGGACAAGTTTTACAGAAGATAAAGTCGAAGAAAAAGAGAAAAGAGGTCTAGAAGGGTGCTGTTGCTAAAGAAGAAGAAGTAGTACTGGTAGAAGAAAAAGAAGATGATGATTACACTAAAGATGAAGAGGGGGAAACAGAAAAGTATCTTTTTCATAAAAGATCAACAGGCAGAAAAAGAAAACAAGCGGAGACAGATTCTGGGGAGGAGGAGGAGGAGGAAGAAAAGGGAAGAAAGAAGAAGGAAAAAGGAGGAGAAGGTGACTTGACCAAGATCAAACACGTGCAGCAAAAGTGCTCACTGGCATCATTTTATATGTTAATGTATAGATACAAGGATGATACGGCTAAAATAGCCTCACAATTTAACCCTGCAAAAGATTGTCAATTGTAGTATAAAGAAGCAAGGATCGTTCATTGTCAGAGATTGAGGGTATTTAATTTTGCACAACACAAATAATGTCACAAAAGTGTCTACTGTTCCTGACGAACAGCAGACTAAAATATAATTAACTACCTAATCTACACTACTCTGAAAATTATGAAAATTTATAAAACTAAACTAAACACACAGAAGAACACGCACACAAAATTTGAGGGGATTGGAGTTTGTTTACTATACTAAATAAATCACGAAAAACAGAAGACAGAAGAATAAGAAAACAGTTTTGATTTTATTGTTTGAGAAATATGATAGAGAAGAGGTTAGGGATTTAGGAAATTCACCACCGAATATGCTTCAAAACAAAGTCCACACAACCAAGATTCCAATTACCAAGTTATGAAAAGGTTCGATCAAGAATAAACCGTGAACGCACTGCGTAAATTCTTACTACTTCCCTTATCTACTTAAGTAAGATGAACGCACCATTACTAAGCTTTTAGAATAACCAATCAAGGTATAGACGCTATCCTATCAACAAATTATTCTAAGCATTAAGATCAGTGGAAGTGATTGAACAAGTATGCAAAACTAGTGTGGAACGCCTACCTAGCATGCAAGTCTCTCTATTTGGTTTCACCTATTGTCCTATAGGTTTTACTACCTTGAATTAAGCCGTATTAACCGTTTAGGAGATTAAACAACCTAATTCTAGCCCCACTCACAAGTTCATAATGTTCTATGTATGCATCCATGAACATAAACAAGCAAGAGTTCCCTATAAACCAAAACCAAACAGACAATCCAACTAAGTAATTACGAAATCAAGGTTGTAGAACAAAGTTTATTGCATAATTCGGGGCTTCAAACCTCCACCCCTAACTAAGATAAACTAGCCACACATCGTTGTAGAAATCACACAAAGAAAATAATTCGAAAGTTAAAGATTACAAAGGGAAGAAGAAAACTGTGAATGGAAGGAATGACGATGATCTTGGCGACTTCCCCTTGCTGAATTCTTGTGCGATGCAGCAACGTGAAGGCTCTCTTGCAGTATGACGGCTTTTGCCCTTCTAGTATTAGGGTTTTGCTTTAAATAGTCTCAAAGTCTTCAAAGCTTCATTTTCAGACTATGTTTCCTTCTTTGACTAGAATCAATGTTTGGGCCATCTTTTGAATGTCTTCCACATATAATCTGGACTTGGCTTTCGGGAAAATTATATTAATAATGCCACTCTTCAAAATCGTGCAAAAACCCCCAAGAAATATTCTCATAAACCAGCCCAAACACTGCCTCGAACTTGACTGCTGCACAGCTTTCCCGGAACTGCTGATTTTCTGTCCAACTTTGGAGCTTCATAACTCCCAGATGACATCACCAATTTGGATGATTCTTGAGTCCAAATTGATCTAAAAATGCTCCTCTACAAATCTGAGCAGTCATCTTGGTGAAAACATTCTCGGAACCGCATGGAAATAAGCCTTGAAAACCGGAGAAAATAAGCAGAAACCAGTTTTCAGCTTTTTATGTTTGCAGCTTCTGTTTTGCTGAAGTGGTTCCATCGCCTTTCCTTGATATTTTTGACCATGTGAATGATCAATCTCCATCCTTAACATCTCTACTTCGTATTGGAAGCCTTGCTTGCATCACTTGAGCACATATTTGCATTATCATGCTCCACGAAGTACCTAAGAAAATAACAAAGTTAAAATAATCTTTTTAAAGGAAAATAACCAAGTTAAATGCAAAGGTTAAACTATAAAATCGTCGCATTTTATGCTCCTATCAAAAGAGAGCATCCCAGAAGAATCATGGGAGTTGATAAACAACACTTGTTTTCGGGGAATAATTGAAGCATTCAGATTGGGTAAGGTGAGGAGGATCAAGTGAAGAAGCTTGAATCTGATTTTGAGATCCTAATGAGGCACTACAACAGTGACAATAAAAACTTTATATTTGGGAACAGGGAGATTGAAATTACAGAGCATGATGTTCATTCAATTTTTGGAATAACCAAAGAAGGCTCGGATGTGGATATCACAATAGACCAAAAATACTGCAAGGGCAAGAACAATGCGGCAGATTCTACTGTCTTTGGAAAGCAAACAAGAAGAACAATCACCAGAAAGGTTATTGATGACACATTAATAGAAGAGCTTAGGAAGATTCAGAAGAAGAAGGGGGATCCAAGGAAGATAGTGACGTGTCATCCCCGGCAACGGCGCCAAAAATTGACGTGTCGCGTAACCGGGGTCAAACAACTTCAATTTAATTACCCTGCAATCGTAGTAATATGGACAAGTAGGGATCGTTCTAGCCGGGGAAACAAAAGGGCGATCGAAAGAAGAAAAACCAAACAACTTATAAACAAGTATTCACATATATACATCGAAATATTGGGGGTTTAAAATTGATTAATTCTAACAAATAACCTACTGAAAATTAAACCTAAGATTATTATATACAAGTGATCAACATACTCATGCAACACATAACACGAAAAACCATCAAGAACACATAACAATTTCATGCAAGGCCGGGCAGCAACGTTCAAATTATCCTAGACTCTAACCAATTCCGATTCTAATTAGAGCCGTTGCGGTTATCTAATTGTTAAGACTCCTCAAATATTTAGAACCATCTTTGCGCTTGATCCTAAACATGAATGCTAACTCATTTAAAGACACGTTGCGTAGAGATTAAACAAGAAAACACTTTAGCACATGAGTCAATCAGAAACATGATCTAAGGCATGGCGTCACTCATCCTATTAGCATGCAAATTATCAGAATTATATCCGCCCTAAGTTAATAACAAAGACCAAGACAACTTTGCGTATGAATCGATCTAAAATATTATGGTAGATGAAACCGCACCTTAAGGACAACCATGGCCAAGGCAGCCTCAAGGATTGATTTAGATGCACGAATTCATGACAATTAATCAATTAGAAATAAAAAACACATAAGAACATGCTACTGCCCCAAAACCTAAATCACGAAATCATCATATATTCAAGAAGTTACAAACCAAAACATAGAACAATCAAAGATCACAAAGAAATCCGAAAACCATGTTTGATAAATAAAACCAAAATCGAAAAGTATTCTACAATAAAATTCGACACTATACAGAAAGTAATACAAGAAGCCATGAGATAATCACACTTTTATAACCTTGAAAGGTTCGGCAAGTGTGGGGAAAATTGGTGGAAGGATGGAATGATTCTTGTGGTTTATGGTGGATGAATCGGCTAAGTAACTTTCTGTATAGGGTTTGGTAGAGTTTCGGCTATGCAATTGCAAGAGTAGTGATGATGATTTTCTATACTTGAAGTCGTGCTTTATATAGAGGAAAAACCCCAGAGAAGTCGGCCACAAAGCCTAAACCAAGTCGGTTTAGGTTTCCTAGTTCTCCTCAATTTCGGCAGAATGACCTCCGACTGATGATTACGTCATAACTCCCTCTAGAAAATAGATATTGAGGTGATTCCAATTGATTTGGAAACTAGACTCCCGTAGCTCTCTATCCATATATAGCATGTTTTCTGATTCATTGTGAGCTGTCTTGGAGAGTCCGTTGAAGTTGACAGACGTGCACAGGAATTCTCCCGATTTAATCCGGATTTGCAAGGCTTGGATATTCTTTGAAATTCTGCTGAGTTTAGATCTTCTTCTCCATATTGGACTTGGTTTGGACCTCTCCTTCATGGACTAGGCTTCGTGGATCAGCTGCTTTGCTTCCCTTGGTCCATCAGGAACACTTCTCTCGGTACTCTTCTACATGTCACCTAAGTATCAGAAAAGTTAAATCAATTTGTGACAATTTTCTACATCATTCATTTATGTTTAACACGTTTTACACATAACTCTACCAAAAACTTTCGACTCTACATTATGACTCTATTCTACGACAATAAGAGATAATCAAAGTACAAATGGAGGTAATAACACATTAAAAATGTCGTATTTTATGCTCCTATCAACTACCCCACACTTATCCTTTGCTAGTCCCTTAGCAAACTAAATACAAAACTCTACTACAAACACTACTAATGCCCATAAACAATTGTCTCAGAATCTTTATCATGCATAGCTTCCAAATTTGAACATTCGAGTGTAAACACGTAAATTCCAAGTTTCATAAAACATGTATCATGGCATGAATAAGTAAGAAGTGAGAACAAATAGCATGAACACACAAGGTCAACTGATCCTCCTCACAATGGCATACTCTCTTCTTTTCACTCGATCATGGTATTCACTCATAAGTATATGCAAGAGAACAGATTGTAAGACAAGAAATAGCTTGCATATTTCATCAAATAAAAGCACTTTGTGAATAAAATTTTATGGAAAAAACCTCATTTAACAACTAAGTGCAAGAATGGACCAAAACCATATGCTCAACTCATGAGAAAATCTCCACAAATCAAAGTTAGTTATCTTAAGAATCATGAATCAATCTCAATAATGGTTGTAATGGGGCTCGGCTGTATAGGGTAGGAATTTTCTTAGAATAAGTGGTGCTTTAAAACGTCACCAAGACTTTAGCAAAGCTCGATCCTCCTTATGTCTTCACTCCAAGGCTCGAATTTCATCTTGTTGGACCCATACGTCATTCTTAACTCCTCAAAGCATCATGAACATGAATAAAGGTCACATATTACAATTTTAGACCTTCAAAAACACACAAACTCCAAATTCAAAACACTTTCTTTTGTAGTGTGCCGTCCCTTTCTTTTATTTTGTTTTGATTTGATTTTCATAAATTTTTTTTTCCTTCTTTTGTTTTCGGATCAAAGAATTTTTTTAATTTTTTTTTTTTGGATAGGTTTTGGCACACACAATTTTTACATCAGTTCACCCCACACTTGTTCCTTAACATCACACAAACATAACTCCACATTGAATGTAAGCTTTGCCAAGTCTTGATAACAAGGTAAAAGATATAACTATTCTAAGCAAGGGAATTTTATGAAGGTGATGAAAGAAAAGGCTCAATGTAGGCTCAAAGGGGTTAAAACTAAGGAGTCCCACCACGGGCACAAATAGGCACAAATAGGCACATGCTTTATTTGGCAATGGTGGTAATCCTAAAGAGTTCAATTCAATCCTTTTCAAAATCAAGACATGTTATGATTATAGAGTTTCGATAATCACATGAGTGAGTTCTAGTACATTCTAGAGTCCATTAAAAAGCTATAGCACATAGTCATTGAATATGCAAAAAATGATGAGGTTTATGATAGTGAATTTCGAAAAATTTTGCATATTATCACTCAAGAAGAAAGTATTTAGGCTCAATAGCTCACATGGGTTGTTATGGAAACAAATTAACCAAACATGCATGCTTCACAATCAATCAAATCTCAAATGTTCATACCAGTCCACAATATCCATGAAACTCACAATTTCTTTAAGTAAATGTCAAACCATCATCTATGCATTCAAAGACATAATCGTCATTGACTTTAAGGGCATTCTAAGACTCAAAATAAAACAAAACACTCATCTTTTTGTTGGATCCGATTTTCTGTTTTTCCGAATTTTATCTTTGGTTTTCTTCTTATGACTCAAAAACTATAATTAAATGACTCAAACAAACATGTTACTATGTAAACCTCTACCCCACACTTAGAAAATTACATTGTCCTCAATGTAACACCCGAAATCATGTCATAATTTCCTAAGCATGCGTCTAAGTCACATAATAAACACATATACAATTCAACCATAAGAAGTGAAGGGATAAGAATGATGCAAACTCTCGGTGATGGCTCCTCCACTGCTACGGTTGAAATGAGTTGCCTCTCATGCAGCGCTTAATGTTTAAAGTCCTTTAGCCTAGACTGTTCATCTCTATAGTGGCGTCACTCTCCATGCCGTGGGTCTTTAATGTTTTGGTCCTCAACGTTGTACTCCTTGACTGCCCCGTAATAAGGCTTAAGTCGATGACCATTCACCTTGAACGTATTGCCTGATGTACTACTTTGAATCTCCATGTCGTGGGTTATACATGAAATTTTCAGATTTTTATACAATAAACACTCGAAGTTTTCAAGACAATATACACAAACAAAATCTCCAAAGCTTCACACAAATCGTCATTCGTACAAAGCATCGAAAATTACTACAAGTATGTGAACAACTTTCAAGCATCGAAATCAACATTATGTTCAAATACATGGCGTCACAACCTAGTTCTTTCTAGTTGATTTTATTCAAATTGGTTTGAAGAAGATAGATTATATATGCCAAGTTATTTTCTAGCGTCTAAAGTGAGGTGATGCTTCGGCCCAAGCTCTTGGCTAGTTCGAGCGTGTTCCGTGTTTTCAGAAGGCAGTGTCGTTAAGATTCACGGAGGGTGAACCCCCTACAGGAACCAGGCAGGACTCGTTTAGTGGTCACGGAGAGCGAACTCCCTATCGACCCCTTCACTAAGAAGAGATATCAGTCTATGACCTTGAGATCCAGTTAAACAAACCTGAGAACCATATCTATGAAAATAACTTGCCTCTTACTCAGTTGAGAACAAACTCGGGTCACTAGACCGGTCTACAAGTGTTAATCAAAGCCGCCCTCAACCTCATGAGATCATAAGATAACATGAAGGTTAAGGCTAAGATTAACAAAAGTGGCTTCCCCCTACATGTTTCACTTTAGAAACTACAATAAACTCAAGCATACATAAAACTATAAACTTCCTAGAAATTAAACCAAGTTATTACAACATGCATTCAAGCACACAATTCAAAACCAAAACTTCTAAAACTTAAAAATACAAATCGGCCAAAATTAATTACAAGCCGAGAACCAATAAATAAATAAAAACTTTATAACATCTTCTTCGATTCTTCTTGGCATCCCCGGCAACGGCGCCAAAAATTGACGTGTCGCGTAACCGGGGTCAAACAACTTCAATTTAATTACCCTGCAATCGTAGTAATATGGACAAGTAGGGATCGTTCTAGCCGGGAAACCAAAGGGCGATCGAAAGAAGAAAAACCAAACAACTTATAAACAAGTATTCACATATATACATCGAAATATTGGGGGTTTAAAATTGATTAATTCTAACAAATAACCTACTGAAAATTAAACCTAAGATTATTATATACAAGTGATCAACATATTCATGCAACACATAACACGAAAAACCATCAAGAACACATAACAATTTCATGCAAGGCCGGGCAGCAACGTTCAAATTATCCTAGACTCTAACCAATTCCGATTCTAATTAGAGCCGTTGCGGTTATCTAATTGTTAAGACTCCTCAAATATTTAGAACCATCTTTGCGCTTGATCCTAAACATGAATGCTAACTCATTTAAAGACACGTTGCGTAGAGATTAAACAAGAAAACACTTTAGCACATGAGTCAATCAGAAACATGATCTAAGGCATGGCGTCACTCATCCTATTAGCATGCAAATTATCAGAATTATATCCGCCCTAAGTTAATAACAAAGACCAAGACAACTTTGCGTATGAATCGATCTAAAATTATTATGGTAGATGAAACCGCACCTTAAGGACAACCATGGCCAAGGCAGCCTCAAGGATTGATTTAGATGCACGAATTCATGATAATTAATCAATTAGAAATCAAAAACACATAAGAACATGCTACTGCCCCAAAACCTAAATCACGAAATCATCATATATTCAAGAAGTTACAAACCAAAACATAGAACAATCAAAGATCACAAAGAAATCCGAAAACCATGTTTGATAAATAAAACCAAAATCGAAAAGTATTCTACAATAAAATTCGACACTATACAGAAAGTAATACAAGAAGCCATGAGATAATCACACTTTTATAACCTTGAAAGGTTCGGCAAGTGTGGGGAAAACTGGTGGAAGGATGGAATGATTCTTGTGGTTTATGGTGGATGAATCGGCTAAGTAACTTTCTGTATAGGGTTTGGTAGAGTTTCGGCTATGCAATTGCAAGAGTAGTGATGATGATTTTCTATACTTGAAGTCGTGCTTTATATAGAGGAAAAACCCCAGAGAAGTCGGCCACAAAGCCTAAACCAAGTCGGTTTAGGTTTCCTAGTTCTCCTCAATTTCGGCAGAATGACCTCCGTCTGATGATTACATCATAACTCCCTCTAGAAAATAGATATTGAGGTGATTCCAATTGATTTGGAAACTAGACTACCGTAGCTCTCTATCCATATATAGCACGTTTTCTGATTCATTGTGAGCTGTCTTGGAGAGTCCATTGAAGTTGACAGACGTGCACAGGAATTCTCCCGATTTAATCCGGATTTGCAAGGCTTGGATATTCTTTGAAATTCTGCCGAGTTTAGATCTTCTTCTCCATATTGGACTTGGTTTGGACCTCTCCTTCATGGACTAGGCTTCGTGGATCAGCTGCTTTGCTTCCCTTGGTCCATCAGGAACACTTCTCTCGGCACTCTTCTACATGTCACCTAAGTATCAGAGAAGTTAAATCAATTTGTGACAATTTTCTACATCATTCATTTATGTTTAACACGTTTTACACATAACTCTACCAAAAAATTTCGACTCTACATTATGACTCTATTCTACGACAATAAGAGATAATCAAAGTACAAATGGAGGTAATAACACATTAAAAATGTCGCATTTTATGCTCCTATCAGATAGCCTCTTTGGTTATAATGAACCTTATGACAGCTTTATTTTTCAGCAGAAGCGGGAACCACATTGAATGGAAAATGATACTCAAGTGTGAAGACCTTGAAGGCATCGACAAATACAGCTGGGCACATAAGGTATTAGAATTCTTGCACCAAGGACTTCACAAGCACGTAAGGGGGGAGCCAAGAGTTTTGAAGGAATGCCTCCTTCTGGTTCAATACTGGTTTCTTAATGAAAAAAAAATAAAGAAGCGGATTATCGGGAAAGAGAAGGAGACTCCTAGATTTAATAAGATGGTCAATACAAGAGATTATCAAAGAAATGGAGTATTTGAGAAGACCTGAATTACTAGAGGTAATGGTATTTTATTTATATAGCCTTTTTTTTATAAAAATATTGCATTGTATTTTTTGTTTTTCGAACAACTAAATTAAACTAATTTGTGTCTTATAAATGTAAAAACAGGAACTCATAATAGAAGGTTCATGGATGGATGAGGAGGAAACGAGTTCCGGCAATGATGAGCGGTAGCAAGATGAGAATGGAACACCAAGGACAATTGATTGGGTAAGTTTGAATGGTTACTAACACCTAGTAAAACTATTGGCAATGAAAATGGAACTTGAATTGCAAGTTTACTGACCCCCAGTAGAAGTTTACTGGGGGACTGTAAACTTCTGCTGGTTTTACTAGGAAGCAATAAAGTTGTTTATTAAGGTATTTGTTGTGTGTTGTGGCCATGAAATTGGAACGGAAATATGAATTGCAAGTTTACTGACCCCCAGTAGAAGTTTACTGGGGGACAGTAAACTTTTACTGGGTTTACTGGGGGCAATAAGTATGTTTATTAGGATATATGTTTTGTGTAATTGACATGAAATTGAAAAGGAGATACTAAATTGCAAGTTTACTGACCCCGGTATAAGTTTACTAAGGGGCAGTAAACTTTCACTAGGTTTACTAGGAGGCAGTAAAGTTGTTTATTAGGGTATATGTTGTGTGTAATTGTCATGAAATTGAAAGGGAGATAATGTATTGTTGTTTACTGACCCCCAGTAGAAGTTTACTGCCCCCCGTAAATTTGTTTATTTGGATATAATTATTTAACAGTAACGATGTCGTTGTTATAACGTGGACAGGAGCTGCCGATGGAAGATATGAAGAAGAAGCTGACAGAACTTGCCAAAGCAAATGAAGAACTGGTGAAGAAAAACACTGAATTTCTCGGCAAGTTAAAGACAGCGGACAGCCGAATCATTGAGCTAGAGAAAGAAGGGAGGGCAGACAAAAATCAAATCAACGCTCTCAATTAAGAAACAATTACACAAGGCTACAAAACATGCTCAGACAAAGCAGATAATATGTGTAACTGAGGAGGAGGAGGAGGAGGACAGGTCAAAGCCGGTTGAAGAGGAAGAATATAACTGCAGAGACAACATGGAAGATCATAGCTGCAGAAAGGAGCAACCAGGAATTGAAGAGGTAAGAGTAGAAATCAGTTTACTGACCCCCAATAAATATTGTGTTTTCTTCATTTTTTTTTAGGATAACTTGTGTGTTTTCTTTTGTATAGTTTTTTGAACAAGCAGCAGAACCAGTTCCGTTGCAAAAGATATTTCCAGAAGACGATAAACCTATGATGACCTATGTCGACCTGTTTAAACTAGACAAACTTGTTGATCAAGCTGTGGAAATGGCCAAAAAAAAAATGAATGAAGAAACCAGCTTGAAGAATAAAGGATAGCAAGCAGAAGGGCTCAAGAAATATGTCAAGCAGAATGGCTCAAAACAAACTGTGGAGACGCATTTGATTCAAAGAAACGTCAACCTGTACAAGCGTGGGGCAAAAAAGAGGAAAGAAGAAGAATGGGAGTATGACACCTCTGAAGGGCTAAAGCCTACAAAAAGAACAAAGGAGGAGGAGCAGAAAGTTCAAAATAGTATTGTTATTGATGGAGTGAACTGCAACACTAATACATGGAAGCTTTTGGATGAAAAGGTGACGAATCACTATAAGAATTGGTTTGATTTGAACAAAGACAAGAATGATGAGTAAGTTTATTCTTCCCTAGTTTATATATAGCCACTACCAGGACAAGCACTTTAGCCGACGAAAAAAAAAGACGTCGTCGGCTATAGTTCCACAGTTTAGCCGACGAAAAAAATGTCGTCGGTTTTTTTCCCAGACTTTAGCCGACGAAACAATTAAGATATTCGTCGGCTAAACCTTATAAAAAAATAAAAAATAACTATAGCCAACAAAATATAGTCTATTTCGTCGGCTAAACCTTATGAAAAATTTAAAAAAATACTATAGCCGACGAAACATGCCATATTTCGTCGGCTAAACCTTGTAAAAAAAATTAAAAAATACTATAGCCGACAAATATAGTATTTAAATATCGTCGGCTAAAGTTGCTGGTTTTTGAAAAAAAAAAACTGCAGAAACTTTAATCACCACCAAAATTTGACAGAATCTTCCTCTCAACATTTCGAACAACTTTCTAGAAGAAGTCGAAGCCCAATTCTAAACCTAAACAGGTCAATTGAATCAAAATATAAAAATCCTCAATTTTAAACCCTAAAAACATCAAATCTTCGATTCTCCTCACACACACCGAATCGAGCTACCAAATTCTAGGGGAATGTAGTACTAATCAAACTCAACTTATCCATATATAGAACTCACCAAATGGTGACCTGAGAAAGGAGAAATTCGCTCGACACTGAATCCGAACCGGCGGAGTTTTGGAGCTCGATTTATCCCTCACGGCGGCGCCACTCGATACACCACTTGTCCAGCAATGAAGTAGAGACGACGGCGAAACTTTTGGGACAAGTGTGGCGGTCTTCGGTGGCTTGACGGTGGAGGTAGGCCGAGAAGAAAATCTGGTAGGCAAAATAGACTTCTTACCATCCACCTACAGTAAAACTCCTATATAAAGAACTTTAGTCGAAGAAAATTTTGAAAATTTTGGTTAACCGCCAAAAAATTTTGGTTGAAAATTTTGAAAATTTTTCGACTTTAGCCGACGACTTTTCATATATTTTCGTCGGCTAAAGTCCTTTGAAAATTTTCCTCCAAATTTGGTTTACCGCCTAAAAATTTTTGACCTTAGCCGACGACTTTTTTAATATCTCGTCGGCTAAAGACTATAAATTCACGAAAACGCTCATATCTCCCTCTACATTACGTAGTTTGGTCAAACCTTCCACACGAAAAACTTTCACGTAGATGAGACGCACCCGCCTATATAAAAATTTTGAGACATTTATCTTCCGACGATAGGGCTTCCCATAGGGAATAATAACGGTAAATAGGGTTGACCGCTACTATCGGCACCGAGACTTTACCCGATTTACGTGATTTTTGAACCATAGCTGTATTTCACCATTTTGAACACATCTTATTTCACGAGATTTTTGATAATTTTGCTTCCTATGTAGAGTTGGTTCACAAAGTTGTATAACCTACTAAACAAGTTATACAACATTAGTAGACACGTGATTCCGATGACTAAAATTCACAAACCAAAATTAGACCGTCAGATATGATCATTATGACAAAAGATGTCTATGGTAAAAAATTCAACTGGATCCGACAACGTTAAGGGCTCGATCGAAACGGTCAACCATAATCCATCGTCACTTATTACACGAAAACGCTCATATCTCCCTCTATATTACGTAGTTTGGTCAAACCTTCCACACAAAAAACTCTCACGTAGATGAGACACAATTGCCCATATAAAATTTTTGAGACATTTACCTTCCGACGATAGGACTCCCCATAGGGAATAATAACGGTAAATAGTAGACACGTTGTGATTCTGATGACTAAAATTTACAAACCAAAATTCGACCCTCAGATATGATCATTATGATGAAAGATGTCTATGGTAAAAAATTCAACTGGATTCGACAACGTTAAGGGCTCGATCGAAACGGTCAACTCTAATCGAAAATAAGAAAACTACATTTTGAAGCCCTAAACGGACTCGAATGGCCAAAAAGGCCATAGGTCATGGCAATAACGATGAGTTTGACTCGTAAGGCCGTTACGCTTCCGGAAAGGTATCACAACAGTCAATCGGACACCAAACGTCAAATCTGCAGCATAGTGAATAATAAGGGTAAATTGCATTGACCGTAACTATCGGCACCGAAACTTTACCGGAATACCATGTTTTTTCTACTTAAACGTATTTTACCATTCTGGTCATATCTTATTTCACGATTTTTTTGCGTTTAAAGGTTCTACGTATAGTTTTTTTTTCCCAGATGAGTTGTTGTCCAGATCTGCAAATATAAAACACTTTAGCCGACGAAATTATATTTTTCGTTGGCTAAACTTTTAAAATTTCGTCGGCTAAAGTTCACAGACTATAGCCGACGAAAAAAATTATTCAGACGACGAAATTAAAATTTCGTTGGCTAAAGTTGACCATAGCCGACGAAAATTTTAAATTAGCCGAGGAAGGAAAATTTCGTCGGCTAAAGTGGACTTTAGCCGACGAAAAAATAATTCGTTGGCCTGGTTTTTTTATTTTCGTCGGCTAAAGCCTTTCTTCTGCTAGTAAGCATTACAATTAGTTCCCTGGTTTGACTTGCTTAATTATGACTTATTTGTGTCTGCACAGTTTCCGGTATTGGGAGTGTTGTGATGGTATCATTGACATTACCAAAGATGACTTGAAGAGAATAATTTAAGAAGGAGAGATTACATCTAATGTGAGAAAAAATTACTGGTCTTACTAACCCCCAATAAAGTTGATGTTTGAGTAAATAAAGATGTATTCTTTGTTGTAATTTGTGACTTATGTTGTATATGCAGACCATCAGGGTGTACCTCCAAATGTTGAAAGAGGAAGTGGAAAAGAAGAAGGTCTCGGTCGGATTCCTAGATATAGAGGCAGCGGTAAGTAGTCTAACCTGAAATAGCAGCGTGCCGCTGCACCGTAGTCTCCTCCGTTTTATAAATACAATCTTACTACTTACTTTTATAAATACAACGCGCGGAGGTGGTACATTAACAAAACTGAAGGAGTTCCTAGCTGGAGGAGGAAAACAGGGGGAATTCAAATGTAATGAATTGGATATAGAGTTTTCCATTATTAATCCTCTGTGGTCCATCTTCAGTAAGGACCTAGTTTTCATTTCGGTACATCTTGGGGTTAGCCACCACTATACCTTGGTCCTGATTGACAACAAAGATCAATGTTTCTATCACCTGAACTCAATGCTACCGCCAATGAAAGATTACTCTGCCGACACAACAACCACTTTCAGAATGTAATGGCAGTGGTGAGTTGTAACTGATTTATTAGGGTAAGAAGTTTAATGGGAGGCAGTAAACTTCTACTGGTTTTTGTTTGGTGCTTGTTCTCTTAGTTTGTTTGAGTTGTAATTTACTTGTGTGTTGGAACCAACAGGTGAAGCACATTATGGTGTTCATCAAACGCGTATATGATTCCACCACATACCCTCTCAGCCAACAGTTGGACCCTGAGGAATGGAGGGAAAACTATGACAAGCAGGACAGCCAAAGAATGGTGGTTGACCGTTACTCGATGATGAGTGCTGAAGAGAAAAGAACAAGAAGATGGATGCTGGGCCAAAACGTTTATCAACCAACATACCAACTGATTGATATCTTATCCTGCTCGCAGCAAAACAAAACATTGTAAATACCTTTAAACTTCCTTTAAAGAGTTTTATTGGGGTCATAAATTACATGTCTGTTTTATTATGGTGAAAAATTTAGTAACATTGTTTCTTAATACATTGTAGGTCAGACTGTGGACCATTTTTACTCCACTTTATAGAGAGCCTATGTCATGGGAAAAAACAGACAAAAGATGGTGGTAATGAAATGAGGAAGAAGATGTTGCTAAAGTTCATGGACATCAATATAGAAAAAAGATTAGTGCCGCTTTAGATATAAGATCTTTAAAAATGTGAAAATATGGATTATTTTGGTAGTGTTGCAAGAACATATGAATGATCTTGAATTTCAGTGCTAGAACTTGTTCTTTTATTTTGGTCTATTCCTTTCATCTTTCTGTCAGTTTTATTTTTCTTTAGTTGTCAGTTTCACTTTTTTTTTGTTACAGGGTAGTTATTGGGGGGTCAGTAAACTTTGGTTGCTCTGTTCAGAAAAATTATTGACCCCCAATAATTTTCCATACTTGATAGTTTACTACCTCATTATGTCATTAGAAGATGGTTGAAAGGAATCTAAGTAATAAAAATCATCCACAAACTTTGGTTGCTCTGGTCAGGAAAATTACTAACCCCCAATAATTTTTCATACTTGAACATATATGAGCATAACAAAAACTGAAAACATTCCAGAGTAAAGAAAAGACCTGGATAATTACGTGTATTTTTACACATGTAATTAGTACTCAAACAAGTGAATTAAGCTAAACTTCATTTTAATTATTTCATAATTAATCTATTTTTATTTATTTTGTAGAAAATAAGCGGAGCTGCGGAATTGAGAAGAAATGACGCGCGGAAGTTGAGTAAATTGGAGTTTTAAGCAAACGGACGAAACTGTGGAAATCTCAATTATGCAAATTAAGTTTAATTAGTTGATTATGCAATTAAGCTTAATTGCTTGATTAAGCTTAAAAATGTCCATGTTCATCTCACGTGGAGCACAACTTGAGCCAATTATGGCTTGACACATCACCATCAAATCATCTCTCCTCTCTCTGTGGAGACCAGCCGAACCACACACCCTTGAGCTATATATATTCCTTTTAGAGGAAGATAGGAGAGCTACAGAGGAGAGAGGGGCTATGCCCTTCCCTTCACCTCACCACCATTTCATTCTCTCCCATCTTTGTACATTAATTAATTGCTTTCTTTAGTTCTTTCTATTTTCATTTGGGCAATTGAATGAGTACTCACCCGCCACCAAGTTTCATCGATTTTGTCAAGTGAAGGAGGAGCAATAGGCTTAATCACCAATTGGGTAAAAGGGAGAAATTGTAATTCCAAGGCTTGTTATATATGCTATTAGCATTTGTGCTTGTCTTGGTTGTTCTCCCTCTTCTATACCTCTTCCTCTTTTATTTTGTATGAAATTGGTAAAATTGATGATGTATATGTTTATGGGTTGTGAGTAGTTTCTTTGTTGGGGGTTAGGGTTGTGTGCCTTAACCCAAATTCTATGTAATGGATGTTAATTTTTTTAAATGTATTGATGCAATTCAATTTGTGGGATGCTTGTTCTATTTTTGTTGAGTTAGAATGCATGCTTAGGAGCTTAGTCAACTCTAGGGTGTGTGTTTTAGCATTTCTAGGATGAAACTAGAGGTTTGACTCCCAAGCTAGAGAGTTACAAGCATGGTGATTATTACCCGTCGTGTGATTGCGTGGGTAGATTGTTTGGTAGTCTAACTTTTGAGTTTTACGCCAATTAGAGTGAGTTAGTGACCCTTGAACCGGCTCTAACTCTCTCTAATTGAAATTTATGTGACCCTTGCAAAGGCACATGAATACCGTAATTGAGAATATTTGGTCCTTGAGCCTTGAACTGCCTAGGATACGGCTACCGCCTATCATAATTTTGCATCTACATTAGAATAGCTTCCGGCACATAGGATTTGGGTGAAGAACCGTCCCTAACACCCAACACTCTCTTGTCTTGAATCTTCCCTTTATTACATTAGTATTTTGTTTAGATTTGAGTCATTTTTATTTTCCGGTTCTTTATTTCGTCTTTAGGTTCACAATTGAAATTCACAAATCTCGGTTACATTTTGCTAGGAAAAGTTGTGTTTGTGCTTAGTTGCCCAAAACCGAGGATTGAAGTTAGCTTTTCAATCCCCGTGGTATGATACTTTGAGTCTAAATATTTACGCATTTCTTTGATGACCATGTTTTTATTGCACGTTAGTTGCAATTAGCATCAAATCACTGGAAAAGAGTAAAACAAACATCCAAGTATCAAACTGGAAGAAAATCAAGGAAGAGATGTGTTGTATCAAGTAATACAGAAAATTACTGACCTCTAATAATTTTTCATACTTAAGAGTTTACTACCCCATTATGTCATTAGAGGACGGTTGAAAGGAATCTAAGTAATAACAATCATCCAGAAACTTTGGTTGCTCTAGTCAGGAAAATTACTGACCCCCAATAATTTTCCACACTTAAACATATATGAGCATAACAAAAACTGGAAGCATTCCAGAGTAAAGAAAAGACCTGAAAAAGAGTAAAACAAACATCTAAGTATCAAACTGGAAGAAAATCAAGTTCGCGGGAAAATATGACTAAATGAAGAAAGTACATGAATTAAAGTAGTTACATACCAATTAGGAGAGAAGCAGCTCTTCAAGATCGATCAAATTCATGAAGAAAAGCTTCCAAAACTAGATTTATTCGTTCTCTTCTGGGAAGAAACTATAGCCTTCATCTGTGTATAAATTATGTTCTCTTCTGGGGGGCAGTTGTATAAATTAATGATGTGTTTACTTAACCGACGGAATATTCCGTCGCCTAAGACATAATATGTCGGAAAGGAATATATAGGTTCTGGGTTGTGTCAGGTAATAATGGCATTTCTTAGTCCACGGAACAATACGTCGGGTAAGAAAGCCATATTCGTCACCCAAGAATTACTTAGCCGACAACAAATTATTCATTGCCATGATTCACTAAGCCGACGGAAACCTGATCATCGCACAAGACCAGCCCTACCGACGAAAATGAGTCGTCGCCTAGAAAGATCTTAGTCAACGGAGGGTGTCAATAGCCAGTATCCGTCGCCTAAGAGATACTAAGCCGACGAAAAATATTCGTCGCCCCCGACAGTCTAAATCAATGGATTCAGACGACAAATTTTGTTTCGTCGAATAGGAATATCTAAGTCGACGGATATCATCCACAGTCATTTTCGTCGCCTAAATAGATCTTAGGCGACGGTTATGGTGTCCTATACGACGGTTATGTTTCCTTCGGCAAAACTATCTTAGCCGACATAATTTAATAGATTTTTTTGGCTAAGACGTTATTTCCTATAGTGATTGCCCAAGTTCTTCCTAGCACATTCCACCGGTACTGCAGTTGGCATATATTGTATAAGTTTTCTGAAAAAATAGGTGCAGCCAAATGTAATGAATATTATGATGAGTTCAAAAGCTGTGCATGGAACTCAGAGGTGATAGAAGAATTTGATAAGAAGTGGAAGGAAGTTGTTAGTAGGTCTAGCTTAAGTGACAATGGTTGGCTTCAGTCAATTTATGACATTCGAGCATCATGGGTGCCTGCATATTGCAACCACATTTTCTCAACCAGAATGTCAAGTAGTCAACGTGTTGAAAGTTGTCATTCATTTTTCAAGAGGTATGTTGACCATAAAAATTCATTGTTAGACTTTGTGATTCGCTTTAACAGAGCACTTGTACACCAACGTCATCAAGAATTGGTTGCTACTCATATTGATATGAATGAAGAGCCTCCGTTGAGTACCCCACATCCTATGGAATCTCAAATGTGTGAAATTTATACTCGTGCCTCCTTCCAAGATTTTCAAAGTGAGTTCTACACTAGCTTTTTCAATTACAAGTTTCAACTTATAAGAGAGGATGACAATCAAAGAGTTTATTTGGTTAAGAAAAGAAGTGACCAGATTCAGAAAGATCGGGAGATTTCTTATGATAAGCATATGGATCTTGCTTCGTGTAGTTGCAAAAAATTTCAAAGTGAAGGAATCCCTTGTAGGCACATCTTGAGATTTTTGCTGAAAATTCAAGAAGTAGAATACTTGCCTGACCAATATATTTTGAAGAGATGGACTAAAGATGCAAATGCTACTGTAGTTAAGGATCTATATGGGCTGCAGATAACAGATTCAATGCATTGGTGGTGAAGCGTAGTAAACTATTTCATCATACTTCCCTTGTTATTGACAGAGTCCTTACAAATTCAGATGAAGCTCGGACCATGTTTATTACAGTGTGCTTGATAGACTCAATCAAATGCAAGTCAGTAGTAATGAAAGCCCAAGTAACAACAAGAAGCTGTCAAGTGATGTTCAACAAAGGTATAATGAGCCAAAGAAAATCAAAGCAAAGGGTTCTGAAAAAAGGCTTAAGAAAACAAAGGAGCAGACAAAGAGAAAGAGAAATAATACAAGGAAATGTCATGGATGTGGTTTGTATGGACAATCACATGATAAACGAAATTGTCCAGCACTTGGTACTGCTAAAGATAGGTATGTTTCCAAAAACTTTATTTGTTCCTTGTCTCATATTTCTACTCAAATATATAATTCTTAGTTAATTAGTTTTTTTTTTCAATGTAGTTCTGTTGTTGAAGATGAGCCAATATCAACTGATGAAGATGAGGACTCAGGTTCTTTCGATGAAGATGATGACAATTAAGTTCTGTCTGCTTGTGAAGAATTTATCTTCATTGATCTGGTTTTGTAACATAGCATCTTTTTAAGATTCCATTGCTATGTAACTGTTATGATTGTGAAACATGACTTCAAAATATGGCTGCATATTTTCTTGACTAATCCTTCTTCTGAGAGATTAGGAAATTGACTCATTGTTAGAGGAATCAGAAGCCAAAGGGGACTCAGTTTAGCAGCCTATTATGTCCTTTGGTTTTGCTTTCTTTTTAGTTCTGTTCTTTTAGTTTTCTGCTGTGTTTATGTTTTTCTTTTGCTGTAAGGTACTTGTTTCTATGTTCTATGTATACCAAAAAGAAAAAAGAAATATCTGCAAGGTGCAACTTGCTGATCACTATGCTTCCAAATATTCAAGAGAACAGCCACCATCTGAAACATAATTATCCCTTTCTGATATGAAGAATGAGGAAAAAGTAGTAAAATATCCTTGGTTATTGTTGTTTTAGAACAATGTATTTCAATAATTTGTTATACATTGGTTTTTATGCAGAGAAAGCTAGACAACATCCATAATTGGCCACCATTGTTTTTCTCTTTTAGTCAAACCTCAATGTACAGTACATATCACAATTCAGCAACTTCTGTAAAGTGGATCACTACCATTTCCTAGCTTGTAATACGCTACCAAAATCATCTATTAACATTGAAATAACAATAATAATCACTAATCCCAACATTGGATTTCCACACATTTGAAATCCATCCCGAAATGCAGTTCCATAACTTCTGCTTAAGATTCTCCTCTCCGTCTCCTCTTGTATCGTCTTCGCCAATTGTGAGCAAATTCGACTGGGTAATACCCAAACAAGATCACTGATGACGCATCTAAGACAATAATGGAGCTCACCTTTGGATTCGTTCGACTTAGTGCTCCATGCTCTTGACTTCTTGGTTGCCTCCGTTCCTCTTTGCCTTCATTTTTTGCGGATTGGTTTTTTTTTTTTCCAACCTGGGTATTAGGGGTTGAATTTTAAAACCGAAAACCGAAAAAAAACCCAACGGAATTAAGAAAAACCGAACCGAACCAATTAGTTTGGTTTGGTTTTTAGTTTCGGCCCTTGAAAAACCTAACCAAACCGAAAACCGAATCTCTCTAAAATGACGTCGTTTTTTGTCTTTATTTCCGTATGAAATATTTGATTTGAACAATATGATTTTAGATTTTATGTTCTATATAATTATATGTTTGTCTTTTCTAATATTTTGCTCTTTATTTTCGTTTTATGTACATAAAGAAATGTTTTAGATGTCGTGTATGCGAAGTATAGAGAGTGATATGTTACCTCTAAAATCGAAGACCTTATTCTTATGAGCTTTAGATGATAGACTCTAATATTTAATTTATTTCTCTTCTTTATTCAAATTTATGATTTTTAAACTTTATAATTCAGAATTTATTTGGATGGACTTTAAACTATGGAGTCTATATTTTGTGTTTAAGATAAACTAAGGAGTTTTAAAATTATGGTTTCATGGTATGCTAGTGTGGTCAATTCTCAATACTTTCGAAATTATTAAGTATTAAACTTTCAAAGTATCTATTTGGTTTATAAATTGTTGGTTTCTTGAAGAATCATTGTCAAAAGTTTTATTGATATATTATATGTGCTTATAAAAACAAGTAATGGAAGAACAAAAAAACAAAAAAACACCTAAAATACGATAATTTTTTTACTAAGCCAAAAGCACACAATTTTAAGAAAAAATTATTTTAAAAAAGAAGAAAAATCGAAAAAAAAACCGAACCGAACCAAACCACGGTTTGGTTTGGTTTCTAGTTCAAGGTCTCAAAAAATGCCAAACCAAACCAAACCGAACCGCATTTTTTATTCGGTTTGGTTTTCGGTTTTAGGTGAAAACTGAACCGAACAAAACCGAACCTACCCCTACCGGATATAATACAAATCAAACCCGCCCATATTTACATTAAAAGACCTGTTTTGGCATTGGTTTAATTTCATCCGTTGTGGTTCAATTAATGACATCCAAGGGCCAGTGTTTCAAATCCGTAGTTTTAGAAAGAAACAGACGTCCGCATTTGAAAAGCCTTGTGTATATTGATTATGTGCATTTATATACACGTAATTTCTACTTAAACACTAGAATTTAAAACTTCTTTAAGTTAATTAATATGTAATTAATCTACTTTTATTTATTTGTAGGAATAAGCGGAAATTCGTATTTCGGATAGAAAATGGTGACATTTGAGCAAAATTAAAGAGAACTGGAGATTTGTAAGCTAATTAATCATAGCATGATGAAAGATAAAGTGTAGAGACAAAGAGATAGCAAGAGAATCATCATCTTATTCATTGATATGTGTCATTTATATAAGGAATTTCACAATACCAATATGGTAAGGATATGAATACATAGATCTAGTCAAACTACATATCTTATTGGCATTAGGTCAAGGCACACATAAAGAATATCTAGAAAGATACAAAATATCCTAGAACACTCCCTCTTATGCCGCGCGCTGATATACCGATGGTGTTGATCCGTTGTCTCGTCAAAAACCTTGTCAAGTCACAAAAACCATGTGGGACAAAAACTGAACCTTGATCATAGTAGAAAAGAGTACAACACACCTTTCACATTTGATAGTGATATGTATGTATGTGCTAAACTCTCCCTGAAGTTCGCACCTCCCCTTGATCTTTACATCAATCATAGGGCTTTTCCTGATTCTTACTAATCACGGAAATTTCAATAACTTAGCATGTCAATGCTATTTAACATGTCTTCAAATGTGGCATTAGGCAATGATTAACTAAATCATGCCGTATTGTCCTCAAATGATCTTTTACATTTAGATTTTGAGGAGAAGGCCGCTTGTGAACTAAAAACATAAGTTCGTGCAGGAAATCAGATTTCTGCATAACATGACCTTTAGTTATTAGAATAGCTATAACGTCCACTAGGAAATACATATGAACAAACCGTAAATGGTTTTGGAAACTAGACTTATTTAGCTTTCCAACCGTATATTACACACATTCTGGTTCATCAGGAGCTGTTCACAAAGTCCCGTCGAAGTTGACTGTTTTGCCAAAATCAGATTCTCGGACAGATTCGTCCTACTTTATGAAAACAGCCATAACTCACTCAATATGATAGGTATGATTAAATGGTTGGTGTCCCTAGAAAGTAGACACATAGAACTTTCCATTGGTACTAATTTCACCATTTTTCAGTGAGTGAAATTTCCTGTAGGCCCCGTGGATGTTGACCTACAAAACTTGGTAGATTCTGATTTTTCTTTTGATGTGTCTTTCTTTTGTAGGGATAGAATAAGCCTCTACTTAGCTTTACAACTTTTCATAGCGAATGAGTCCTTTGTATTGTGTTGAGTATATTGATGCGTCTTATTGTACTTAGATGGGAACTCCATCTCTTAACACATATTTGTCATCTTTCTTAGAAAAAATAATGGATCTCTCTTTAGAGTAAAGACTTTGACTAATCATGGGAGTATATGTAGGCCTCACTTTCGTTAGAGCGCCTAAGCTGATTGATGGAAAATCATCATCAATACAGTCATCGAGTTCCTTTTTGAGACCGTGTCTTCCCAAGATCTTTGTCATTCTAACTTCGGATGTTTGATACATATTGGCATCTCTTGATCCATCAAGAGTCCATGTAAATCCGGAATGAACATGCAAAAGCATAATTCACCATATCCCTTCCCAATCAAGTAGAGTCCATGGGCGTTTCAATACCTTTAGCAAACGCGTGCTCCTGTGGTCTAGAGCAACTTGATTTGGATGAATAAAGTTCGTTTAAGACCTTCATGTATATCTCTGATCCTATAGAGATGTTACTCTAACCACATTCATAGACTGCATGTTCAGTTATTCAGAAACTACCAAACTGACAAAGTAGTAAAGTGCAATGACATCCATTACGAGAGCATATCACATCGTAGTCGACCCCAGTGCGTGTTAGTGAGAGACCTTGCGTCATAATTAAGGTGAGTCTAAACTCTTGTTCTCACTACGCTATCTAACAAATATATAATTGATAGGTTTAGCTTACGGTGTCGGCATCACCTGCCCAAGGACCTATCTCTTTATTAATGTTGGATCGCATCTTTCCATTAGGCTAATCAACTAAGTTGCTATTTATCAACGAAGGGTGGTTCGATAGTAGACTCATTATCCCACGTCCTCATGTACACTAGTGTAATACTTATAGAGATCTCTATATGGATTGGATTTGACACTGAGGCGTCCCCCAAAGATAATCACAATTCAAACTTCATGAGACGGATTTGAATATCACTAATCAATGGATCAAGTTGTGCCAAGCTCGCTTTCTTCCTAGTGTGAGAAAGTATCGAACCTAAGGGCCTCCCTCATTTTGGGGAGCCACACGGCCTTGTGACACCAATTTTGCCACTATATGGCGTCACCATATCACCATCTATGGTGATGGCTCCAAGACCAACTTTTGGTCTTGCCATGTCCTCTTGATAGGACATCAATCCTTGTAGACATATTTACAGCATGTGATCTTGTCATTTTAACACTTTAAGCATTTGGGATCAAGATGAGACTTAGTGGGGACAACCCACGACAATTCACGTCATTCCACTTGAACACTTGTGTTCTTATCTCCCCCTAACGGTAGAAATATTGTCTCATCAAAGTGACAATCCATAATTTAACGGTGAATGAGATCACCTGACAAGGTTTCTACATATGTGGATTATAGGTGGAGGTTCATATCCAACCTAAATACTTATTCATCTCAAATGACCCATCATTGTGCGCAATGGCATTACATTTGGCACCTAGAAATAACATCTAGCCGAGCTCAAAGATTAGAGGTCCATTTCAATCTTGTTTGAGCTCAAGGATTGTAATTTCGTGTCAATCCTCGTACACAGTCACGAGCTGTAGTACAACAATATTTAATGATGGTGGGTCGTAATGAATAGTAAAGTTGCATGCAAATATTGCATAACCCCAAGACGCAATAGAAAGATTTGGTGCGCATCAATAATGTTCGAGCGACAAGCTAAAGTTGCTTGGTCGTAGCCTTGGTGAGACCATACTGCCGTGTGAACATGGGGTACAAGACACTTCAACTGATATGCCGATAAGCTTCTTTAAAGAATGGGTAGTGAACCCGTAAAGCATAAGCAGTAGATAATAGTGTAACACGTGACTAGTGTGTTAACACTTCAACCAACACCATAAAGCATAAAAAGGTGTCCGCAAGTTGGTTGTATCTATCTACATAGTTTGATGTAAGAATGGAATGTTCACTTTTGTGTCATTTAGCGTAGGAGGGTCTCACTCCTAATTTAACTAAAGAATAGGTTGTCAAAACGAGTAATGAGCATTGCAGGGGCCAATGAATATTGAGGGAAGGCCGGTGCACCTCAATTGCTTGAGGGATTGACCGGACTGCCTCCAGGAAGTTGGAGCCGTGTTCGGGTGACGTCAATGTCCCCCGGGTGCCGCCATTTACAACCATGACATCACCATCATGCTTCATGATGAAGCTAGATCCTGAAAGTCTTCGTTTTGAGTGGAAGAATGGATGTCCATGAGAATTTCTTAAAATTTGAACTATTATATCTCTTCCAAGATGACCTGAATTGGTCAAAACAAAGCCTATATGAGTCGGTGCCCCAAATATCATGTTTGGCGACAACATGTGATTCGATATTCGAATCATAAGGACATACAGTCCACTAGATTGACTCATAAACTTCTCTAAGATGCATTTCAGTCCGCATTCATGAGAAGATATACACAAAGAATTCTTATTCATTCTCTCACAATGTGTTTTCAAATAAAAACTATTAGCACGAATGTCTTTAAAACTCAACATGGTTCGGTTGCCTCTCAATGCATAGAGGGCATCTGTGACGTTGATCATGGTGCCATAAGGTATCAAGATGCAAGCTAAGCCACATCCCTAAATGACCGATACATGATTCAATTATTGTAGTCACAGAAGATTTACAAGGCACAAAATCTAGAGATAGTTGCCGGTTCCTTAGAATGTGTGGATAATTCCACTATCTGCGATGCACTCAATGTCTCTATAAAACATATCTACAAGGAGTAGATAGACAAGTAAATAGTTCCACTTGAACCATTTAGAAGGATTGAAAGAAGCTACAAAAAGCTGCAATCCCGATAGTGCATAAAAATGTCAACGCAGAATGACCTTTGTGCACTAAAACAACCATAACTTCTTCGTTAGAAAAGATATGGATAAACCGCGAAAGGTTCTGAAAACTAGACTCTTAGAGCTTTCCAATGATATAAAGTTCATTGTCTAGTTCTTCTGGAGCTGTTCACAAAGCTCAAACGAAGTTGACTATTCAGAAGGGACAGATTGATGTTTTTCGCAGATTTGGCATTGGCGAAGCTTTGAAGCTTGCAGGTGGCGTGTAGGCTTTTGCCTTAGCCAAAAGTGACATGTGTATGATCAAAATCAAGTCTTTTCGGTCGTTCCAAGATTGTAAACATAAACTAACTCAGAATACTTAGAGGATTCGATTATGATGATGATTGTCTGGTTTTGATAAGACTTCAACGTCTTTTGCAAGGCGGAAATTGGTTTAATAGCGTAGGGGGATCCAAAATCAAAAGCTTTCGGTAACTCCAAGTTAGTATGACCAGGCATGTCCATGGAAGGTCAGTAGTGCAAGACATACTTGAAACCACTTTCTCCTTAATTTCAGACAATTCTAAGACATCACACTGAGCTTGGATGAGCCTAGTTGAACAATTGATGATGGAAAGTCCGCTATAGGGTAAGACTTAACCGGAAAACACGTGGGCGATCCTCCTTAAGGATGCAGTGCCATGAGTCACCTTCAAATTCAAAGGAAGGGACCAAAATCGGCACAATATGCCATGTTTTTAAGGACGATGTAAGTGTACATCTTGATTGTAAATCAATACAAACCGTAAGAGGAGAATAGTTTCACTTCGAAAAAATTCTCGAGGCATTCATTATTGCTAATGTGAGTACATCGAGGTCTCAAATGAATAAAGGACGTCGATACGACGCCGTATTACATATAGCTTGGAAAGAAAATCAAAGTCGATCTAGCCGATGACGTTAAAGTCAGGGGCAGCTAGAGCTGGATCCGAATCTTTGAAATCCGTGATCATGAAAATGATGGTATTGTCCTCATATTGATTTTCAGTACCTTTTTATATGCATTCATAATTTGAAGGAGAGCTCGACAACTCTTCAACTAGTGATCTGGAGATCCACAACAGTTACATTATCATGAGCTGGCATAAGTAGTTTTGACAAATTGGTGTCTAGATCGGGAGTGTCGTCATTAGGGCCGGCGACACCTCCCCCTTTTTTCTAGACATCGACACGGCGTTTTCTGCCATTGCCGTGACCCATATTGTTGTCCCCACATTAGGGGACAATCCCAAATACGTTTATCACATTAGCGTATATACAATTCCCGTTTGCAATTGTATGATCAAAAGCAAGTCCTGTTGTTAATTCCAAACCAACTTGGAAGACCTAGAGAACTTGATAATGATCGAATCGGCTAAAGATTATGGATCATGATGCCACAAAAGATCATCGACAATATGTAGTCAATTAAGGTGGTAAGCAATCCACTTAACTAATAACTTAATAAGTAGAGTTATATAAACGTTTCAAGAAACGCTCCATGAGTGCATTCCACAGTACTTTGTGGTCATTACTTTTTGCACAGATTGTCATTGAAGGCTTTTGTCGATGTGGCGCGTCAAAAACTTTGAGCGCATGAGATATGAAATCTCGGCATCTAGGCGTGTTAGCCTGGGGGTGAAAATATGTGGTTTAATCCTTTCCAATGAAAGGTTCTACAGACACTACTAGAAAATAGCACTTAGGCGATGAAATTAAAAAATTCCGTCTCCTAAGTCGTATTTAAGTGACGAAATTTTCTACTTAGGAGACGAAACAGTTTTTGTCTCCTAAGTTGTTCTTAAGAGACGGAATTTCATTCCGTCGCTTAAGTAATACTTAGGAGACGAAATATTTTTACTTAGACGACTGTATTTTGAAAAAATAAAAATTAAAAAATTATATAAATCACTTAGGAGACGAAACTACATTCCGTAGTCTAAGTAGAACTTAGGAGACGGAATGTTTTTTTTTTTTAAAATAATAATAATTAGGAATCACTTAGACGACGGAAATAGAACATTCCGTCACTTAAAGTCTAAAAATTTGAGCGCCCATCTTCCCGCGTAAAATTTCATGAAAATTCAAACCAAAATTTTTCAAAACATATCAGTTCTTTTAAATCACACACTCACCAACTTTATCAATAGAAGGAAACCCATCTTCTCTTAGAGTTCTCTCTCTCTCTCTCTCTCTCTCCCTCTCTCTCTCTCCAGACCATCACTATCACATCCCGACCCGTAAAATTTTATCTTATTTACTAGCTTGATTATAATAAGAATTTTACCGTCTCCGACATTGACATATAGTTTAATTGGTCCCTAGAGGGGTTTTGAGGGACGATTATTTCAGAGAGTTATTCGTAGGAGAAAAATGTAATGACGGTAAAAATGGTAAATTTTAACAAGTAAAAGGTAATTTTTATCAGGGTATTATTTTCTGGGGTGTTAATTTTTGGAATTGGGTTTGATTTAAAAGATGTTGGACCGGGTTTAGAGGCCCAAATCTTTTTCTTCTTCCTTCTCTCTCTTCCCTCTCGATTTTTCTCCCGGTTCTCTCTCTCCCCGAGTCCCTCCCGCTGCCCGATTTTTCGGCCGCCTGTCCGCTGCCGTCCGGCCACCGTTAACGGCCAAACTGGTCCCAAAAGGTCGGCCTCCAACCCAGCTTCCATTCTAGCCCAACGAGAGCCTCCCTAGCGCCGCCATGAGGGAGAGCTGCCGCCCGAAAACGGCGACTGCTGTGGTGGTTCCTTCGCCGGAACTCCCTCTTCCGGCCACCAATCCGGGCAAGCTTAATACAGTTTTGTAGCTCTCCTCCCGTGCAACAACCCCTCCAAAAGGCTCACTCCCTCTTGAGCTAGGTAAGGAGAAATTCGAAGTTGAAATTCTAGGGCTTTTAAGATGTTTTCGTTCGATTGACCTAGTTAGGCTTGAAATTGGACTTAGCGATAGTTATGAAAGTTGTTTGGGATGTTGAGAGGAAGATGCTGTTAAAATTTGGTAGAATTTGGACGGCGCCGCCGTTTTAGGGTTTTTGTATAATTTTAATTGTGTAATAATTAGAGGAATTTAATAGAGTGAATTGTGAAATTTTCGGATGAGTTTTGAATAGGTTTGTGAATTTCCGAAGTTTGGTATTTTGGCGGTTAAATAATGTAAAATCCGACCGTAGGATTTAAATCAATTTCTGAGAAATGTTGTATTTACGGGTGCTGAGTATGGTATTAAAGTTTGGGTCATTCCGATTTAAGAATATTGAAGTTAGGCAATGATGAGCGTGTTTATGGCTCTCAGTTAGTTGAGAAATTAATTATATATTTGAAACAGGACGTGAGGAGACTCAAATTGGAGAGACCTCAGATCGACGTCAGGCTTAGGCCTAAAGTTGTGAGTGGACCTTTGTTTTTAATTAAAAAACATACGATGAATGATTTTATTAATCATTTATTTTTTCTGATGAGATTTATTGATTTCTCGCCTTTATGACAATTTTTCCTCCTTTGGAGAGATCCCGAAAATGACATTTTCGGTGGATATATATATTTTGGATATTATGAATTTAGTATGTATATAATGCTAGCTAGCCATACGTGCTTGATCCGTCATAATGAGGTAAAATACCACTATGGGGTGGCGTGGCGTGAGTGTTAGACACAAGCGTCATAGCCCTATATGAAAACTACTTTCTTTTTCGGTTTATTTAGGTTTTCATATAGGGAGTCAACACGTATATATACACCGTCATTTTCGGTCATAATGAGGAAAAATACCATTATGGCGCAACGTGACCGTTAGACGCCAGCGTTGTAGCCTTGTATGAATTTCTATTTTTCTAAATTGTTTCTAGGATTCATACAAGGAGTCTGACGAGTGTAAATACATACGAATATATGTTTATATATAGTTTAGCCATAGAGGCTCCATTTTATTTGAGTTTGTAACTAGCCAGTACTAGTCGTGAAATTGCCAGTTTATGAGTTGAGCACTTTTAAGCTGCCGCATGCAGTATATTTTTCTATGAAATTAAAATGGGAATGCATAAATATTTTGTTATTAAATTATTTATGTCCACTCAATCTAACGTTATTAAATGTCTTCCCCTGGGCACTTCGATTTAAAATGCCCAGTCTGCAAGATTGCATAGTTGAGATCGGGCGTACATGGAGAAGAGGCATAGTCAATAGTATAGCTTCCACTCATTTCTATTTATTTCTAGTTTCTTTCCTCTCAAATAGAGTTGCTCTAATTATGTGGTTGTCTTATATGATCTTTGTTAGATTAGTAAATCTATTATTTTGGGAGATGTTGTGATTTGTGGGGAGCACGAGGCTCCAGGAGTCTATAAGGTTGGAGTTGAAACCTTTAGGAGTATTTGCAGGTTTTGGTTTGGAAGGGTTGTCCATTTCCAAGGGAGGTTGTACCGAATTTTGTGGTAAATCTTCCCTTGGAGGTGGTCCCCGCACGATTTACTCCGGGTTCAGGGTGAAATTCGGGTGAGTCGTGTTAAGTTGGTATTAGAGCAGTAGGTTATTCGATTCCTTTCTCGTTTTAGTACTACCTCATATTTTTGGTCATACTTAGTGTCTATAGAGTGATGGTCCGATCGCGACGGATCTATTAGCATTATATGCTTTAGACACTATGTGTTGATTAAGTTTGTGATATAGTTGTTTTTATCTTATTTATGGACATTGTTGTGCCATAAATGTTCATATCTTCAAGACTATGCCTTTATACGCCGACCTCTTGAGTAATCATTATGCTTTGAGTAATGGAAAGGTGTATGGATTATGCATTTTCCAAGGGTTATTGAGTTGATATCATAAATGTTAGAGTTCCATTGCGAGTTGAAAACTCCAGTGGGGAACTCATATGCGTGGCAACATTCCTTTCATTTGACAAATGATTGATTGGGTTTTGATTAAGATGTTGGGGTGAACATCTTGTGTGAATCTGTAGTAGGGAAACGTTTGATTCGATGCATGTCTTGGAGTTTCCTATTTATGGTGGGAAAGTATGGAGTTGTAGTAATCCGGTGGAATATCTTGGTATCGAGATCGGGACTTCTGGGAGCAAAGAGTTGGAAGGAAAGTTCGAAATAGTGGTGTATTATTTTGAGGTAAGGGTTGGTTGAAGTGATGCGGGAGGTACCCTTAGTCATTCAAAGAGGTACATATGCGAGTTGTTAAGGACTCTAATTTTTGGGCTAATTAGTCACGGGGGACTTCGATATTCTTAAATCGGAATGACCCAAACTTTAATACCATACTCGGCAGCCGTAAATACAACCTTTCTCAGAAGTTGATTAAATCCTACGGTCGGATTTTACATTATTTAACCGCCAAAATACCAAACTTCGGAAATTCAAAAACCTATTCAAAACTCATCCGAAAATTCCACAATTCACTCCATTAATTCCTCTAATTATTACACAATTAAAATTATACAAAACCCCAAAACGGCGGTGGCGGCGCCGGCGGCGGCCGGAGGCCGATTCCGGCGACGTCCAAATTCTACCAAATTTTAACAGCATCTTCCCCTCAACATCCAAACAACTTTCATAACTATCACTAAGTCCAATTTCAAGCCTAACTAGGTCAATCGAATGAAAATATCCTAAAAGCCCTAGAATTTCAACTTCGAATTTCTCCTTACCTAGCTCAAGAGGGAGTGAGCCTTTTGGAGGGGTTGTTGCACGGGAGGAGAGCTACAAAACCGTACCAAGCTTGCCCGGATTGGTGACCGGAGGAGGGAGTTCCGGCGAAGGAACCACCACGGCAGTCGCCGCTTTCGGGCGGCAGCTCTCCCCAACGATGGCGCTAGGGAGGCTCTTGTTGGGCTAGAATGGAAGCTGGGTTGGAGGCCGACCTTTTGGGACCGGTTTGGCCGCGAACGGTGGCCGGACGACGGCGGACGGGCGGTCGGAAAATCGGGCAGCGGGAGGGACTCGAGGAGAGAGAGAACCGGGAGAAAAATCGAGAGGGAAGAGAGAGAAGGAAGAAGAAAAAGATTTGGGCCTCTAACCCGGTCCAACATCTTTTAAATCAAACCCAATTCTAAAAATTAACACCCCCAAAAATAATACCCTAATAAAAATTACCTTTTACTGGCTAAAATTTACCATTTTTACCGTCGTTACATTTTTCTCCTACGAATAACTCTCCGAAATAATCGTCCCTCAAAACCCCTCTAGGGACCAATTAAACTATATGTCAATATCGGAGACGGTAAAATTCTTATTATAATCAAGCTAGTAAATAAGATAAAATTTTACGGGTCGGGATGTGACAATTCTCCCCTCCTTAAAAAAATTTTGTTCTCAAAATTTACATACCTGTCAATCAAAGAGATAGGGATATTGCTGCCTCAGTTGCTCCTCTGATTCCCAAGTAGCTTCCTCTACTTGGTGTCTCCTCCACATAACTTTAACAAGAGGAAAAATGATTTGCTTTTAAGCATTTACTCCTTTCGGTCTGGAATCTGTACCGGCTCCTCTTCATAGGACAAATCTCTCGTCAAACTAATCGGTTGCTCTTGCAGCACATGAGAAGGATCGACAATATACTTGCGAAACATGGATACATAAAACACATTATGTATCTTGGATCACTCCGGAGGCAAAACTAACCGATACGCAAGAGAGCCGACTTGATCTTTTAACCCATAAGAACCAATAAATCTCGGACCAAGCTTCCACGTTAACAAAATGTACCACCCCTTTCCAAGGAGGTAGTTTCAAGATCGCCTAATCACCCACTTGAAACTCATGGTCCTTCCTACAGACATCTTTTTAACTCTTCTGACCACTTTGTGCTACTTTAAGTCTATCTCTGACTGTTTTAACCTTCCCATTTGAATCTTGAATTATTCTAAATCTTCTCAAAGACTCTAAATTCTTCGTTGAACTACCACTGACGTTTACACGTAAGTGAGTTCAGTGATACTTGTTCCAGAGTACGAGTACCTGTAGATATTTACATTAATTCCTGTGCAATGAAAAATCGCTATCACCATCGGGCTCAAATCTCCTAACGTCATGCAACAACCTTGTCAATGCGCTGCTCACAAACTCGACGTTGAAGCTCACTTGTTAGGAAACTAAAGTTCACGCATTCCCACATGCTCATAGTGTCAAAATTAAGACCCGCTAAATGAACAGATTTAAGGATGCACACACTGCAGAACTGCAACCATCACTTCTAGTACCGAGACACTTTGCAGAGTCTTTCGCGGAGTCAAAGCTCTTGCAAGTCCACAAGAAAATCTTGCTCTGCCTAAGTGACCAGTCCACTAACATATGATAACCTCGATTCTCGAAACGACATTATGAAGAGATCAAAACCACGTCACTTAGGTCTTTCCACCAAAACTATTACATTACTATTTTGAGTACTCAAACTAGCAGCTTGATCTGAAACATGATTATCATGCGAATGAAACATTTCGGTTACATAAAGCTGCAACATAAACAACTTATATATCACCAAAAAATGTTCCATATAAAATCCAATTTACCAAGTCACTAGCATGGAAGATGAACAAATCCCTAAGCAGAGTATGCCAAAGAAACTCCAACTGCAAACGAAGTGACATTAGCAAATAGACTTCGTTCACACTTAGCACTAATATTATGTCATTGAAGACTTGTATCGATTAACTCAATACAACGGCGACTGAAAGCACTAAGAACACCCATCCATGTTTCTCCAATAAATCCTTTTATCTACAGTTATTCCAGATAACATAATATTCAACTCCAATAGCCACGCACTTTAAGATATAATACTTTCCTCTGGACATTCACGCCACACCAACATTCCTCATTTTTCCATCCTAGCGACCAAGGTCGCTAAAAATTAGCATTACCAAGAACTTCCAAAGATCTCAACATATTTAATCCATTCCCGACTGTTGTCGTAAAGTCAAAGTGACATCAACTCTTCTACATCTACTTTATTATTATAATTTCAAGGTCAAATACACTTACCATCTTTATAAAATATTTTGATTATACTCTTTAGTATGAAGATTCCAAGGATAAGAAACATATCCTTGATTAGAGCTGTATGGCCAAAACATGCGCCACCATACCATAACAAGCATTAACCAAAATAATCCCAACTGAGTTTCTCTACGGACAAGACAGTTGGAAATTTGATCATCAATCAAGACTTCTCTAAATTGATAGCCTTTTTATTAGCCACGCGTGAGTGTTAGACACAAGCGTCATAGCCCTATATGAAAACTACTTTCTTTTTCGGTTTATTTAGGTTTTCATATAGGGAGTCCACACGTATATATACACCGTCCTTTTCGGTCATAATGAGGAAAAATACCATTATGGCGCAACGTGAGCGTTAGACGCTAGCGTTGTAGCCTTGTATGAATTTCTATTTTTCTAAATTGTTTCTAGGATTCATACAAGGAGTCTGACGAGTGTAAATACATACGAATATATGTTTATATATAGTTTAGCCAGAGAGCTCCATTTTATTTGAGTTTGTAACTAGCCAGTGCTAGTCGTGAATTGCCAGTTTATGAGTTGAGCACTTTTAAGCTGACGCATGCAGTATATTTTTCTATGAAATTAAAATGGGAATGCATAAATATTTTGTTATTAAATTATTTATGTCCACTCACTCTAACGTTATTAAATGTCTTCCCTTGTGCCCTTCGTTTTAAAATGTCCAGTCTGCAGGATTGCATAGTTGAGATCGGGCGTACATGGAGAAGAGGCATAGTCAATAGTATAGCTTCCTCTCATTTCTATTTATTTCTAATTTCTTTCCTCTCAAATGGAGTTGCTCTGATTATGTGGTTGTCTTATATGATCTTTGTTAGATTAGTAAATCTATTATTTTGGGAGATGTTGTGATTTGTGGGGAGCACGAAGGCTACAAGAGTCTATAAGGTTGGAGTTGGAACCTTTAGGAGTGTTTGCAGATTTTGGTTTGGAAGGGTTGTCCATTTTTAAGGGAGGTTGTACCGAATTTTGTGGTAAATCTTCCCTTGGAGGTGGTCCCCGCATGATTTACTTCGGGTTCAGGGTGAAATTCGAGATGGGTTGTGTCAATCACTCTCATCGCTCTTTCCTCCGCTGCCACCTTCAACTGCATCACCCCTACCAACGCCACCTCCAACTGCCACGTGTTCATCGACTTCGTCCTCACAAATGCCACCACTCTCAACGCCGTCAAGACCCTCTTCAACATCACCTGGCCACCTCCGCACCCTCCTCGGAGCCAACAACCTCCCCCTCTCGACCCGACCTGACTCACCTGTCCCGGCCGCCAACAAGCTCCTCGTCCCCTTCTCTTGCATCGAGCCTCAGATCTGGGTCCGATCTCCGCCACCACAGACGCCATTGCCGCCACTTTTCTCTCTCTACCAACCCTTCCCGCCGACCCACCACCATCCCTCGAAATTTCAAAGGGGTAAGAAATTAAGGTAAGTTCTTCAATTTTTCTAGTTTAATTAGCTTTGGTGATAGATTTATGTGTTTTTGTTTAATTTGATTTTGATTTTAATTTTGGTTAGGATGTGATTGGTATGATGGTGGTGGCATGGTGGTTATTTGGTACGTGGTGGTGGTGGTGGTGGTGGTGTATTTGGTGTAGATTATTGACATGAAATTGAAAGGGAGATACTATATTGAAGTTCACTGACCCCTAGTAGAAGTTTACTGGGGGGCAGTAAACTTCCACTGGGTTTACTAGGGGGCAATGAATTTGTTTATTAGGGTATGAATAGGTATCTGTTATGTATAATTGACATGAATTGAAAGGGAGATACTGTATTGAAGTTTACTGACCCCCAGTAGCAGTTTACTGGGGGGCAGTAAACTTCTACTGGGTTTACTATGGGGCAATGAATTTGTTTATTAGGGTAAGAATAGGTATCTGTTGTGTATGATTGACATGAAATTGAAAGGGAGATATTGTATTGAAATTTACTGACCCCTAGTAGAAGTTTACTAGGGGGCAGTAAACTTCCACTAGGTACTAGGGGCCAATAAAGTTGTTTATTAGGGTAAGAATTTATATCTATTGTGTGTTGTGCCCCTGAAATTGAAAAGGAGTTATTTTTTACAAGTTTACTGATCCCCAGTAGAAGTTTACTGGGGGGCAGTAAACTTTATATTTTCTATATGCAAGTTTTTACTACTTATATGTAGGATGAAAAGAAGTTCAAGACATTTAGTTGTGACTTCTGAAACCTGCGGTGGTGGTGGTGGTGGTCGTATTTGGGGCGGTCAAAGTGAGTGGATAAAAAACTTGCGGTGGCGTTTTTTTTTTTTCAGCCTTTAGCGATGGAATTCAACTATTCCATCTCCTAAGTAGATAATTTTTTTTTATTATATAATAAAATCCGTCGCCTAAGTACTTAGGAGACAAAAGTATTTCGTCTCCTAAGAACCACTTAAGCGACAGAATTTCAGGTTCCGTCGCCTAAGTGTCTACCTCACCACACTTAGGCGACAAATCTTAGCCGACGGACGTTCCGTCTCCTAAGTACTTAGGAAACGAAATCTGTCACTTAGTAGACAAAATAATTCTGTCTCCTAAGTGCTTTTTTCCAGTAGTGAGATACCAAGCGAAGATTCGCCTTAGGCTTCGAGTACTTCAAAACTCAAAGGAGCAGAATGTTACATTACTCTTGCATATAAAACCAAGCTGTTATGAGACTCGACTCGATAGAGGTCACAAATAATTCTTGTAATGGTTTGTCCTTCGGATTGATCATACACAATTCGGAAAAGCCGTGAATTGATCAAACACAATTCGAAAAAGGCCTCGGATTGATCAAACACAATCTGGAGAAAGGTTGGGGTTGATCAAACACTACCCGGACAAGAAAACAAGAGTGATCAAACACACTCTTGACCCGCGAATAAATTTCGGGATTTGGGTACCTGCACGCACAAAATCCCAAGCATAGAATGGAGATGGAGAATGGGAGAAAATATTTTATCTCCCCCGAGTTTATTAAACTTTGAAGAGTTTAGGTTTTATAACATACCATAAAGTTTCTTCGAAAAAACTTGGATTTCTTGATCTAAACCTTGATTGGCGAAACCAGAAAAGAAGGCGGAGCTGATGGCCGAGAAACGGCGGTCGGGAGCAGCGACGGCGTCGGGGCCGAGAACTTTTGGTTTGAAAAAAAAAAATTTGTTTTTTAGGGTTTGGAAAACAAATGGTAGGCTATTGGCTCTAGGGTTAGAACAAAGTGCATGATAACGTGATGAAGGATAAAGTGTAGAGACAAAGAGATAGCAAGAGAATCATCATCTTATTCATTGATAGGTGCTCTTTATATAGAGAATTACACAATACCAATATGGTACGGATATGAATACATAGATCTAGTCAAACTACATATCCAATTGGCATAAGGTCAAGGCACACATAAAGAATATCTAGAAAGATACGGAATATCCTAGAACATAGCATGATTAATTGATCATTGTATGATTAATTGAGGTAAACAAATCTTGTTCAACCGTGTAGCACCAAAACTTCATCCCTTTTGGTCCTCTCCTCCATTCAGTTCATGACACGTGGCACCTCTACCCTCTCATCACAATTCAGCATTTCAGCCACAAACCCAGCCAACCCTTTACATATATAAGATCTCATTCTCACTTCTTGCTCCGGGAGAGTAGCCGCACACAGTGAAGGGAAGGGCAGAGTGACCACCAATCCTATTTCCCATTTCATCCCTTCATCTCTTCTCTCTCTTCTCATTTCACAATCTAGTTAATTTCTTTTGGGAATTTGAAGGACCCACTCAAGACTTCAAGGCTTCTTCATCATCAAGAGCACCACCTTTTCAATTGGGTAGTTGGGTGAAAGGCTTTCTTAGGTTCATACTAGCTCATAGCTTGAAGTGACTAAGCTAGCTCTCCCCCTCTCTTCCTTATTGTCTATTTCTTTATCTTATATGCTATTGATGATGTATTTGACTATGGGTTGTGAGTGATTCAATTTTGGGAGTTAGGGTATTGAAGCCCTAAACTCATTTTGTATAATGTTGGTACTTTAGTTGATATAAATGCAATTTTCATTGTGTATGCTTTGAATCCGAATGTGTTGGTCCTCAGAAGCATGTTTTTAGGCTTTGTCACCCTTTGAGATAATGTTGTGGACAATTTGATGGATAGATTGATAAATTGACAACTTATTAGTCTTGTGCATCTAGGATTTGAAGTGTGGTAACCATTAGCTAGCTTAATTGTAGCTAAGCTTGCTTGGGTCCCTATTATCTTGCACTCTAGGCCTCTAATTTAGATATTACGGCCTTAACCGGCACAATCGATACACCGAAAGGATAATTGGTCTAGTAGCCTTAACCGGTACTAGATACGGGACTTAGCACAATAGGATATGTATTTGTGAAATTGGTTTCGATGTTTGCAAATGAGTTAGTGTGGATCACCCGACACTCCCATGTTCCCATAATTTTTAGTTCATTAGTTAGTAGTTTATTTCTCATTTTGTTTGTCGTCAATTTAGTTAACTCCTCATTCCATCTCCCTTTTATATTTCGACTCATTGTAGATAACCATCACTAGGCTTCTAGTTTTGATTAGGCTTTGGTGATAACCAAGGTCGAGCATTGCTAAGGCTTGGTGCTTTAGAGTAGCATTTTTCTTCTTTTTCTTTGTTTGCCTAGTGACTTTTGTTCCGATTAGCCTAGGATTATGGGTTAGCCACTAATCCCCGTGGTACAATAACTTGGGCATTTATACTTTCCTATCTTGACAACGATACGTTCGCTTGCGTGAATTGTATCCAAGTCATATATATATATATATATAGAGAGAGAGAGAGGAACAAGGAATGATGGGTAAGTTATTCGGTGTGGCTCACAAATTGGAGTGAAGTTTCTTTCAACATCAAATCAACTTCATTTAAATCTAAAAGTTCCCAAGTAGTGAGCTTGAGCCCTGGAAACCAACCCTTGATGGGAAGTAAATTAGGGATTCAATCTCCCTAAAATTTGAACACTCCGTCCACTAATCCCATGCCTGCAAAACAAAAAGACTTGTGCAACACAAGCTTGAAGGTCGCCGCTAGCTTGAGACACACATCATTCTCATGCTGGATGTGATTGCAATGGTTACAAACATCCACCAAATTTCAAAGAAAAACTCAATCTCAGCCTCAATCACTGTAATTATTTTCAGGGTACATTTTTTTTCTGAAAAAAAAAAATAGCAAGAGAGAGGCCGTGAAATCTGAACTTGTACATGCCAAGAGGCTGCGAAGAGTTTGTCGTCCATGCGGAAAAATTTGGCCGACCACTGAGGCCACATTCTTTATGATCTTTGGTCTTTCTCCAATTTTGGTGGGATACCAATAACGACGATGTTAACCTAGAAGAACAACATATTCGTTGTTGGAGACCATCATACTCTTAAAACACCACGGGGGCTCACATGAAATACCATGGTCCTCCCCATACCAATCGGTTTTGATTAGAAGACATATCAAAGGTGAAAACAAATAGACATGATCGAGGTTGAACTCTAAAGCTCCATTGCAGCACGCGCATGAGTCGAAAGTGAGTTTGAAGATCCAAGACACTGAATTGCTTGGAGGTCAGCGGCTGGCTACGAGATAAACCCTTACATTAGGTCTTATCTCCTCATCATGATCCAAATGTAAGATATCAATGACATCTCCCATTTTATGTTGGCTAGGGAAAGAAATGCGGCAAAATTGAAAGTAACATCTTCGATGGAGGATGACATATTGGACAATGGAGAGGAGGGGAGGGAGCACTCGGGTGGGAGATGCGATTGTTAGGAGGAGGATCTATATGGAGACGTCACGGAGTGACGTGATAGTAGTGGCTCGGGTTTTTTCCCTTGAAATTAACTTGAGTGTTTTATCATCTTTGTTTAAAGAAATTATATTTCCGTCATTCTGTTATGTGTCTTGCCCTAATACACTTAGGATTGGTTAATCCGTTTTCCTTATTAGAATAGATTACAGTTGATAGATCTTCTAGATCATTCGGGAGACTCTATGTAATGCCTATAAATAGGCATTTCTATCAATGAATGAGTAGACCGTTATTCTCGTTATCTTTTCTCCTTCAACACGTTATCAATATTGTGCTCTAACCGAGCTTGATAACGAAACCCTAAAAAGAAAAAAAAAAGAAAAACCCTAACGTTTTCTGCCAGCCGTACCCAATCAAAATTTGATCTGGGCACCCACCATCACTGAGCCGAGGCCGGTCACGAGCCAAAGCCCCATCACTGGGCAACCACCAGCTCCCCGGCGACCTCCAAACCACCTCCGGCATGGACAGCCGTACTCCGGCTTTCCCCGACGCTGCCTTGACCCGGACCCTCCACGGCTGCAAACCTAGCCTTGCGCGAGTCTCTGCATCTGACGACGAACTCAGCGCGCCTCCCAGACGACTCAGCAGCCTCCCATCGCGCCTCTGAACCTGAGTTGATCCTCCAGGTATCGAGGCTCTGACTCGGCGCCCTCGATCGTGCGCCGACGACCTAGGCCAACCCAATCAAACAACCCCAGCCCCTAGACGGAGCCGAGCCGATCTGTTCCCCAACCGAACCGAACCTCAGCCCCCTCGATCTCGGAGCTCCACCGGCGCCCACCCTCACCACCCCCGCTACATGCACGGCCAGTAGCCCTGCAGCCACCACACACCAACCCAGCCTAGCTCCGATCGATATCTGCTCGACCCGGATTCAAGGATCCGACCCGAAATGAACTGAATGGATGTACGAGGGGCAAAATGATAAAACTTGCCCCTCCAGGTAATTTTTTTTACCTCATTAGTAAAAACAGCTTATTTGCAGTAGTAACTATTTAATTAGTTTTACTTTTTTTATATATACAGTGAATATTACTAACCATATGTTTTCATTTCATAAAATTTTTCACGCGACGGATCGCTATGAAATTACGAGAGTAACTTCTACACGCACGTAGAAGTACACATGAAAATTGCAAGGGCAACTTCTGTTAAACGTAGTTTATTTGGCAAACTAGCAAGTAAGCTTTTATAAAAGTTGCCGCTTTTGAATTTTCATTTCATAACCGGGCTTCGTAGCTTTCTTCTACATCCCACCTTTCTTTATAATGTGGGACGATATTGAGGGATTGAGACCCTTCATATCAAAGTTGAAATTTGTGACGGTTTGAAAAGTCACGGTATTACGACGAATTTGTCGTGGTTAATCAAGGGACAAACATCGATTTGTGACAGAATTTGTCGCGGTTAACATCGATTAGTGACGAAAATTGTCACGGTTAATATCGATTTGTGACGGAATTTGTCACGGTTTACATCGAATTGAGTTACCATATACCTTGGTCTTGACCTAATTTAATACTTGGAATCGTATATCGATAATAGTCAATCTTCCATCTTGTTGTTGAAATATTTGACCGAAACATGAGCCCTGAATTTGACAAAAAAAAAGTGATGAATTTCATGTCATGAGTTCTGAAAAGAGGGAGAGGCAACGCCTCGAACCCCATATGTCATAAAAAGATTGGGCCAGTGAATGAAAGAAAAATCATGTTATTAATGTGGTTCTACATCTGTTCATTAATTGTAAAAAAAGCAATAATATGGTTAATGTACATGAAATATATGGAGTTCTTGAAACAAGAAACTCACTATGTGGAAGAAGATGAGAACATTATTCTCACAGTTACAGATTTTAAAAGAAAAAGGTATACTGCGGAAGATATGAAGCATATGACTTCGGTTTAATAGTCTAAGTGACTACAAATCCGTTTATATTTTCAAGTTTTGTGAAGGCATACACCTCACATATTTGACTAAAGTCACTTAGTCGTTATATTTTGAATTACATTCATGGTCAAGACCTCGATGCAAGGTTGGCATATATATTCGAATTTTGTCTGGCACATATGGTTCGATCTACATAAGCTATATGATAATGCAATATATCGCATTATAACTACATGACACATTGGATTACAAAAGACCACCAGTTACTATAAGGTGGCGTTTATAAAGGCTGAAATCGCACCAAGTATGGCGCAATGCATACTTGGGCGTCATAATTAAACCAAGTGTGGCGCAATGCACACTTGGCATATCATGATGTTGCACAATGCACATCGGTTTTGGATCAAAGAGGATTTGTAATGTCAAGTGTGCCACAATACACACTTATACAATTGCAGATATTACAAACAAGAGTAGTTTTCTATATTCTTGAGTGGATTCATAATTGTAAAAAGAAAATTGCGTTACGCTTTTTATCCAAAATTGGATGTTGAATAATCTTCTTCTTTTTCTATAAGATCCAACAGTGGGTCGTGGGTGCTCACAACCAATTTTGCCAAGTTTTGGCATGTTCCAAGTCTTGTTTCGTCCATCTATGTAGCATTATACGTCATGTAATGCACTCTAAAGAGTTTCAATACCTTTTTTCAATCTCCATCGAAATTGTTAACATATTTTGGTTTCTATGTCTTGACATAAGATTGTTGTCTCTACATTCTTGTATACGAATGTGTTGTAGAGAGATTGAGTGTTTACCTTATTACAAGGAATAGACAACTATTCATGGATTTAGTTCTTTATAAATCCGTTGTGACTACGATGACTAGATCATCACAAATAATCAAAGAGCGGATTAATGCTCAAGTTCCAATGCCTAATGGCGTTATGATTCAAGTCACACATGTTTTTTATGCATAAGGAAGCAATCGAACCGTGCTATGACTTAATGATATTCACGCCAACGTTTATCACCTGGAAACACATTGTGAGAATTAATGAGAATTTCTTATGTATCACTATAATGAATGCGCAACATTCATGAGTCACTAAGATTCAGTTAATTGAATCAGTTATTGTCACCAATGATGAGAATGGAGACATCGACTCATGTAGGCTTTAACATAAATCGTCCGGGATAATTTTGGATGTGTTTTGATGATCCGTATACAAAGAGTAAATAATCTCACGAACATCTTTTCTTTTGAGCAAAGTAACAATTAGATGTTATGGGGAACCTTAATAATGATTGAAAAGTTGAAAAAACCTAGAATTTTCAGTTTTTCAGCCTGCGGACCGGTCATTGTGAGGACTGGTTCAACAACTTTTAGACCGGTTCTTGAGGTTCTGTTTACGGCCACTAATTTCTAACATCCGAGCCTACCTATTCACAAAATTTGGTTGCATTTGGAGACCTGAAAGGTGGTGAACCGCTCGATATAAGTGTTCACGGATGTTCGGTGACTCCGACAGCCGGTTCGGCACTTTTTCGGCCTATTCTGTCGTCGAGGCTGGCGGTTTCCGAATTCTAACTCCCATATCTACCTGCTTACAAAATTGGTAGCGTTTGGAGCTCTGAAAAATAATGAACCGTTAAAGGAAGCGTAAAACAGAGGTCCGGTCATGTTAGCGGTCGGTTTAACCGGTTTCTTTTTAACCGGTCCCGGCGGTGAGGCCAGCGGTTTTTTGGACTTATAAGACCAACGACTACGGGTTGTAGCAAGGTCATAGTTTTACTTATTCATCTTTGCCCTCCATCATTCAAATCTTTATGTTACGGTTGTAACGATATGCATATTTGTTAACAGATTGAGTTATTTGATGTTGTATGTGCCAAATTACGCCTCCACAAGCGCATAATGATGGGTTATTTAATGAATATTGTCTTTGAATAAGACATGAGCTTCCGAATATAGTCCACTTATATAAGGACCTTGACAGGCGATCTCTTTTATGTCATTTTGATGAGCCAGTCTTCCCGTCGTTAAGGGGAGATAAGAATAAGAATGTTCAAGTAGAACGACTTGGAATTGTGGTGGTTTGTCCCTACTGTGTCTCATTAAGTTTCCTAAAGTGACGAGATCACATATACATGCTGCAAACATGCCTGCAAGGATTGATGTCTGGATAAGAGGACATGTTGATGTCCGGATAAGAGGACATGTCGTCACCCATAGATGGTGGCATGGTGACAACACAAATGTGGTAGATGGTGTGGCTAGGCCGTGGCTCCCATGATTTAGGGGGAGGCCACTTGGTTCGATACATACTCGCCAAGAAAGAATGCGAGTTTGGCACAACTTGATCATTTGATCAATGATACTCATTCGTCTGTTATTTCTGGATGATGGTCATCATTGGGGGACGCCTCAATGTCAATACCAGTCCATATAGAGATCTCTACACTTAGAAATTACACTGATGTACATGATGACGTGGTTTAATGAGTTTGATATGGAACCATACTTCGTTGAGAAAATACCAACGTTGTAGATTGGCCTAAATGGAAAGATGCGATCCAGTTTAAACAAAGAGATAGTGCTTTGGTTAGGTGACGCCGACACCCCAAGTGTAAACTCTATCAGTTATGTCTTTGTTAGAAAGCGTAATGAGAAAAAGAGTTTAAACTCACATTCTGGCGCCAGGTCTCTCACAAACGCTCTAGAATCGACTACGGTGAGATATACTCTCGTAATCGATGTCATTGCACTCCACTACCTTGTCAGTTTGGTAGTTTTCGAAAAACTAAACAAGCAGCTTGTGGTCACAACTTATCTCTGTTGGGAACTAAGAAATATACATAAAGACCTTGAATAGATCGGTTTATCCATACCTATTGTATCGAAGAAGTTATGACTATTTAAGTACACGAAGGTCATACCACGCGTGAATCTGATTTTCAACGCGAACTTATGTTTTGAGTTGTTAGGCAACTTTCTCCTTAAAGATTAAAATAATGCTAAGCATAGCAAGTCTGATCTAAGGATGTTGTGGTTGGATTTAATGACTAAATCATTGCCCAAGTCTACTTTTGAAGTATGTGAAGTGCATTGGCTTGCGCCGTTTATCTGTACTCCGATATTGAGTTACCAATCAAGGGGAGTCGTTGTGTAGACATAAGGGGGAGTCTACATGCATCACATGTTATCTTCAATTGTAGTTGGTGCATTGTGCTCTTTTTCCCTTCGTCCAAGTCTTTTGTTTTACCCACGAGGTTTTTGTTTTACTTGGCAAGGTTTTTACCGAGGCAACACCATAAGCACCATAATACGCAACACAAGGGGGAGTGTTTAAAGAAATTATATTTCCGTCATTCTGTTATGTATCTTGCCCTAATACATTTAAGATTGGTTAATCTGTTTTCCTTATTAGAATAAATTACAGTTGATAGATCTTCTAGATCATTCAGGAGACTATGTAATGTCTATAAATAGACATTTCTATCAATGAATGAGTAAACCGTTATTCTCGTTATTTTTTCTCCTTCAACAATCTTTAAATTTATGGAAACATGTATATGCATACGACATCTACATAGTGTAGTATAAGTTTGTGTAACAAATTTTTCATTTTGATTCTAAAGATAACTGAGCATAGACATAACATCATAAAAGGCATGAATGCAAGCTACGACTGCATTCACATGGTGAATGAATTATGGAAAGAGCGCACTACTATCAAACTGACATGCCAAGCTAACCAACATATGTTTGTTTTTCTTTACGTAAGTCCTACTACAGTTCTACCTCAAGTCTACCGAAACGTCACATATAATTAGATACATATATCATGCATGCATGGTTTCATTTGACTGATGAGTACGTATAGATTAAAAAAAAAAAAAAAAGGGATTGATTAGTATACATGTTTTTTTTTTAAAGAAAAAAAAAACAAATATACATGTTCTTTATTGCATGAAAATGTTGAATCAGATATTTTTTTCTTTCATTTCTGAATTTCATACACAGTATAACAACTGTAGTGCTTAAAATGTTGTTTATCCACTGTGTCCCATCAGGAGTGCAATGAAGATGGAATTTGATAAAGAAATGACGAAGGGCGTGGTCAATCGGAGGTCATCGAATGGAAATTAGTTTACAGCCCTTGATGTTTTACTTTTACTTAACCTTTCACAAATTGTATAACAAAGATACAAGAAAAATTCCTATAACAAAGATTTGATATCTGACCAGTACATGACTAAAGCCTAAAAGCAAAGAGATCAGCTTTAACAATATTCCCTGAATCCCAGTAGAACAATAAATTGTTTCCAATATTTCCACTTGAACAACACATGCATGGCCTAGCAGCCCTAACTAGAATGAACTTGAGCATTATAACCAACATAAGAGCACATAATAGATATGATCTAGCATGAAAGCTTGGTAATCAAAACTCCAATACTTAAAACAGCTTTAAGGTTCTTTTAAAGCTCCGATCCATAACTTAGAACCAAGCATGAATCACATACTTACATAGGCATAGGCAAGGAGTACGAAGCTAGAAGAGAGGTAATTTATTCAAAGAGGAATTGAAATTTGTTAGTCCTTCTGGTTTGAAGTAGACATATGTTTAGTCCTTCTAGTTTTATTTTAATCTGAATAGTCCTTAAAGTCATGATTTTTCATCTAAATAGTTATTCCGTCAATTTTCTCAGTTAAATGACCGACATGCATTTAACTAAGAAAATTGTCAGAATGACTATTTGGATGAAAAATCGTGACTTCAAGGACTATTCAGATTAAAATAAAACCATAAGGACTACTTGAATGAAAAATCGTGATTTTAAGGACTATTCAGATTAAAATAAAACCATAAGGACTAAACAGATGTCGACTTCAAACTCTAAGGACTATACAATATTTTACCCTTAAAAAAGATAACTACTGTTAGATCATATCTCGACGCAATTCATTGAGAATATAAACTCAGCATCTGCTAATATAAATTAGCTTGGAGAACGAAACCCATGTATTAACAATGCAAAAAAGAACAAATAATCGACAAACCACCTATATAATCCATAGCTCCAAATCACAAACAACAACCCTAATTGCTTCATAGAGTTTTAGCTTACCAGAAAACCATCTCAAAACTAAATCGTACGTACTCACAGCTCAAAACAATGAATTCAAGTTAACCCGGCACTCCCTCCACTGACCCTCCACTGTCTTGTCGTCTTGGGTACTAGCCATTGAAGGATAAACAGACGACGCGTTTGATCAGATGCTGTTCTGCTAAAATGAATCGATCGATGGGGATAAGGATGAGCAAATCATTTTACGGGTGGAATTCGTATTAAAGGGAGATAATTAAGTGACTTTTTTCCAAAGGACGGGAGGACGCCCCCTACCACTCTTATCGGTTTTGGAAGAGTTTTTTTTTTTTTTTTTTTTTTTTTTTTTTTTTTTGGAGAATGTGAACTTTGGAAGAGCGCATCTAAGATTAACAAAAAAAATATATAAGAAAAAGAAAAAGAAAAAATTGAAACAGAGAATTAGACCTGTAAATGCATGGACCGGATCTTGATCCGGATCTGCTTCGGATTCGTGATTTTTAAACTGGTTTGGATCGAAAATTAGACCCGTTAATCCGTTAAGGACCAGGATCCGTTAACCCGTTCATTAAACAGATCAGATACGGATCGAGGTTGATCTGATCAGTTAAGGACTCGGATCTGTTTTAAAATAATTAAATAATATTTTTATAAATATAATATTATTGATAAATATTAAATTATATAATAATTATTTGAATAACCTAAACGTCTAAATTGCGTCTAAAATATGATCATTTGATGAAGTTGAAGGTTATTGATGCCTATGTTCTTTTTATGCACTTTGCTAAATACATTGGAGGTTTAGTATTTTGAATATATTAGTTTATTGTTAAGGAGTATTTTAGTCATGTAATTCAACTTTTGATGTAAACCTTTATTTTGTTATAATATTTCATTAGTGTTTTATGAAAATTTATGATAAAATTAAGAAATTATTATTTAAAAATTGAAAATATTTATAATTATAAACGGATCGGATTAACAAGTCGGTATCTGTTAAACCCGTCGGATCCGGATTTGGATATAGCTATCAAAGATCCGGCGAGTAACGGGTCAGATTCGGATCCCAAATTTCTATTACGTATTTGGATCCAGATCTAGGTAGATCCACTCCAGATCCGGTCTATTTACAGGTCTACAGAGAATTGGTCCAATCAAAAAAAAAAAAAAACAAACAAAGATTTTTTTTTGAGAGAATGAAATTACTTCATTGATCAATGTTCATTACATTCGGAAGAAATAAGCTCCTCAACAGGCTGAGGACGAACATATGAAAATCCTATACTAGTTCTAACTTCTACGTACTCTGTATCGCTATCTGCACTAAGGCATATGCAACTCTATTAGAATTCCTATTGACAAAACTAATATATGCTTGCAGAGGATGCAAGTAATAAACTGTCCTTAAGATCTTTTAGTAAGAATTAATCCTAATTTTGAGCTAACCATAGAACCGTTTTGACTACATCCATCAAAACCGGACAATCTGTTTCCACCAAAAGAGGAACAAAACCATGTTCTCTAGCCAACCGGACACCCTTCAATAGAGCCAGAAGTTCTCCATGACTTGGAGAGCTTGACTGATATAGGAAGATGGAGAAAACATTAAGACAACTCCCTGTATCATCTCTAAAAACTCTAGCTACCTAGACCAGTAGTGTTATCTAGATGATAAAAAGAAGCATCTACATTTAGTTTTACATAACCTATAGTAGGACGCTGCCAATGTGCTTCTGAAGGTTGTCTTGGCAGCCTTGTAGACGAATGGGCAACTTTAAACTCTTCCCACCATCCCAAAGTAATAGGAACCACTTCAGAAGCTTGTTTTGCCTCATTCTCCCAAACTTTTATGTTTCAATTCTGCCAAATAGTCCACATACTCATCAATAAAGTATCAAAAGAGTTTCGGTGTATAGAAGAAAAAGCCTTTTAACCAATCATGAACATATGAGACTTGCTGCACTTACGGCATCGCTACCAATTATAGAAATTAAAGAGGCTACATGTTCACAATCACGGACTGTATGAAGAGGTGATTCTACTTTTTCAGCACAAAATGGACATTGGGTATCGATGTCAATACCACGTTCACTAAGTCGACTTCGTTTTGATAAAATATTAGAAACAGCTTTCCACACACATATCTTAACTTTATCTGAGACTTGGGGGTTCCTTAACTTATTCCATAGATTAGAACTACGGTTAGGAACTGTTGAGTGCTCATCCAATACCCGTCTAGCTAAGTGATAGGTTGCACGGACCTTAAAAGAAACAGGGAATTGGTTGGCTGAAATAGGGAATAACCATTCTAGCAATTAAAGGGGAGTATCTTTAGGGAAAATGCCCAAATGCACAAAAATAGGGATCTTAATGCCCACATAAATGTAAATTTTTTCTGTTAACCTATTTCAATGATTCTTACACAAAAGACATTATTACCCTCTATAGAATTAAACTCACACAAATCTCATCTTTTTCTCTATCTCTTCTCTCTCTCTCTCTTCTTCTCCTCCCGATCTGCTCTCTCTCTCTCTCTCTCCTCTCTCTCTCTCTCTCTCTCTCTCTCTCTCTCTGATCCTTCGTCGATGACCTCATCCTCGCCTCCATCATCTCCGGCGACCTCTTCCATGGAGGGAAGTCTGTCCGCCGCATCCTGATGAGCACGCCGCTCTCCTCTGACCTCCGCACAAGTACAGCGTCCGGTTCATGCCGGTGCGCAAGGACGACGAGGTCCAGGTGGTTCGTGGGACGTACAAGGGCCGTGAGGGCAAGGTCGTCCAGGTGTACCGCGGCAAGTGGGTGATCCACATCGAGCACAAAACCCGGTTCCGGCAACGAAAGCACCCAACGTCCTCTGCTGCAACTCGTTCTCTTCGACGGAAGAGTCCGGCAGCGCCGTTTGCCTCTACTACCTAGCTCATCTTCCGGCTCGGCTGGAGTTCGATCCGGGATGGATAGTGGCTGGGGAAGGGCGCTGCTTGCTAGCGTGCGTCGGGGTCGGTGGAAGAGGCCGGTGGAGGAGGTCGGGGAAGGTGGGTGCCTAGAGAAGAAATATGGGTGCCCAGTTCAAGTCAATTAGTTTTATTTTTTATTTTTTTATCCTTACATTTGAAAGTTATTTTTAAGGATTGATAACTGATTATTGGGGCTAATAAGTTATTATTTGAGGTTTGTAATCTGATTATTGAGGGTCAGTAAGTGATTATTAGGTGATTACTGGGTGTCAGTAACTGAAAACTAAATGATTATTGGGGGCCAGTAACTGGTTACTGGGTGTCAGTACACTACCAGGACAAGCACTTTAGCCGACGAAAAATTTTCGTCGGCCTGTTATCTTAATTCGTCGGCTAAGATCTTAACCGACAAGCCTTCGTCGGCTATAGTGTCGTCGGGAAAGGGTCGTCGGTGATGACTTTAGCCGACGGAATTTTTTTTCGTCGGCTATAGTCCCACAGTTAGCCGACGAAAAACATGTCGTCGGTTTTTTTTCCCAGACTTTAGCCGACGAAACAATTAAGATATTCGTCGGCTAAAGTGTGTAATAAAATTTTAAAAAATAACTATAGCCGACGAAATTTAGTATATTTCGTCGGCTAAACCTTATAAAAATTTTAAAAAATAACTATAGCCGACGAAATATAAAAATATTTCGTCGGCTAAACCTTATAAAAAATTAAAAAATAACTATAGCCGACGAAACATGCCATAATTCGTCGGCTAAACCTTATAAAAAATTAAAAAATAACTAAAGCCGACGAAACATGCCATAATTCGTCGGCTAAACCTTATAAAAAATTAAAAAATAACTAAAGCCGACGAATTATGGCATAATTCGTCGGCAAAACCTTATAAAAAAATTAAAAAATACTATAGCCGACGAATATAGTGTTTAAATATCGTCGGCTAAAGTTGCTGGGTTTTGAAAAAAAAAACTGCAGAAACTTTCGGCCACCTCCAATCACGACCAAAATTTGACAGAATCTTCCTCTCAACATTTCGAACAACTTTCTAGAAGAAGTCGAAGCTCAATTCTAAACCTAAACAGGTCAATCGACTGAAAATATAAAAATCCCCAATTTTAACCCTAAAAACTTCAAATCTTCAATTCTCTTCACACACACCGAATCGAGCTACCAAATTCTAGGAGAATGTAGTACTAATCAAACTCAACTTATCCTTATATAGAACTACCAAATTGTGACCTAAGGAAGGAGAAATTCGATCGACACCGAATCCGAACCGGCGGAGTTTTGGAGCTCGATTTATCCCTCACGGCGACGCCACTCGATGCACCACCTATCCAGCAATGAAGTAGAGACGACGGCGAAGCTTTTGGATAAGTGTGGCGGTCTCCGGTGGCTTGACAGCGGAGCTAGGCCGAGAAGAAAATCTGGCAGATAATAGACTTCTTACCATCCATCTTCGGCTATATAAAGAACTTTAGCCGACGAAAATAAAGAATTTCGTCGGCTAAACTCTTTTGAAAATTTTGGTTGACCGCCAAAAAATTTTGGTTTAAAATTTTGAAAATTTTTCGACTTTAGCCGACGACTTTTCATATATTTTCGTCGGCTAAAGTCCTTTGAAAATTTTCCTCCAACTTTGGTTTACCGCCCAAAAAATTTTGAAATTTTTTGACCTTAGCTGACGACTTTTTTAATATCTCGTCGGCTAAAGTCTATAAATTCACGAAAACGCTCATATCTCCCTCTATATTACGTAGTTTGGTCAAACCTTCCACACGAAAAACTCTCACGTAGATGAGACGCAACCGCCTATATAAAAAATGTGAGACATTTACTTCCGACGATAGGGCTCCCTATAGGGAATAATAATTGTAAATAGGGTTGACCGCTACTATCGGCACTGAGACTTTACCCGATTTACATGATTTTTGAACCATAGCCGTATTTCACCATTCTGAACACATCTTATTTCACGAGATTTTTGATAATTTTGCTTCCTATGTAGAGTTGGTTTACTAAGTTGTATAACCTATTAAACAAGTTATACAACATTAGTAGACATGTTGTGATTTTGATGACTAAAATTCACAAACCAAAATTCGACCATCAGATATGATCATTATGACGAAAGATGTTTGTGGTAAAAAATTCAACTGGATCCGACAACGTTAAGGGCTCGATCGAAACGGTCAACCCTAATCGATCGTTACTTATCACACGAAAACGCTCATATCTCCCTCTATATTACGTAGTTTGGTCAAACCTTTCACACAAAAAACTCTCACGTAGATGAGACGCAACTGCCCATATAAAAATTTTGAGACATTTACCTTCCGACGATAGGGCTCCCCATAAACCGAATAACGGTAAATAGTAGACACGTTGTGATTCTGATGACTAAAATTCACAAACCAAAATTGACCATCAGATATGATCATTATGATGAAAGATGTCTATGGTAAAAAATTCAACTGGATCTGACAACGTTAAGGGCTCGATCGAAACGGTCAACTCTAATCGAAAATAAGAAAACTGCATTTTGAAGCCCTAAACGGACTCAGATAGCCAAAAAAGCCTATACATCCTGGCATTAGCGATGAGTCTAATTCGTAGCGCCGTTACGCTTCCGGAAAGGTATCACAATAGTCAATCAGACACCAAACGTCAAATCTACAGCATAATGAATAATAAGGGTAAGTCAACTATCGGCATCGAGACTTTACCGGAATACCGTAATTTTCAACCGTAGACGTATTTCACCATTCTGGTCATATCTTATTTCACGACTTTTTTGCGTTTGAAGGTTCTACGTATAGTTTTTTTTTTCCAGATGAGTTGTTGTCAAAATCTGCAAATATAAGGCACTATATTTTTCGTCTGCTAACTTTTAAAAATTCTATTTTTCGTCTGCTAAACTTTTAAAAATTTCGTCGGCTAAACTCTTAAAAATTTCGTCGGCTAAACTCTTAAAAATTTTGTCGGCTAAAGTTCACAGAATATAGCCGACGAAAAAAATTATTTAGCCGACGAAATTAAAATTTCGTCGGCTAAAGTTGACCATAGCCGACGAAGGAAAATTTCGTCGGCTAAAGTGACTTTAGCCGACGAAAAAAAAATTCGTCGGCCTGGTTTTTTTATTTTCGTCGGCTAAAGCCTTTCTTCTGGTAGTGGTAATTAATCAATAACTGGTTACTCGGGGTTAATAATTGGTTACTGGGGGTCAGTAACTGGTTACTAGAGGTCAGTAACTGGTTAGTAGGTGTCAGTAATTAATCAATAACTAGTTACTGGGAGTTAGTAACTGGTTACTGGGGGTCAGTAACTGGTTACTAGGTGTCAGTAATTAATCAATAACTGGTTACTGGGGGTTAGTAACTGGTTATTGGGGGTCAGTAACTAGTTACACGGGAAATTCCGGAGTCCGGAGTCTAAGGTTCCGGCCAAGTCTTTTCATGTTGAAGAGGTGAGGGCAAAATAGTCTTAAAATAATATAGTTTATTAAGACTTTATTAAAGATTTGACTATTTGGCACAAAAAAATTTACTTTCATATAAAAGATTGTCATTGAAATAGGCAATGAAGGGTTACAATTAGTACTAAATAGACATTTCCCATATCTTTATTGTTGTTAACGAAATGTCATTACCTTTTGAGGAATTCAAATGGCCATTGTTTTCCAAATTAATAGTTGACATTCAAGGTTTTATAAGAAGAGCCCACGTTGAATCGAAGAGTGGGGAAGGTATGGCGATTCCAACCAATGAACCATTAATCTGCGCCCCAAATTATAAATAATCGATCTAAATATGTTTGGATCTGGCCAATCTGACCCATATCTCTTAACCAAAACCACACCTTCATCTAACGACCTTCGGATCTCCACTCGCGCCACCAAGTTAGGTCTTCGACAAGGCCAACGAAGCGAGAATCATACCATGGATGCCATATTCCTTGTTCCTCTCCTCGCGAGATCAATGGATCTCGCTCTCTCTAGACATATGCCGTCAAACGACGATGAAGGGGAAAGAGGTTGTATCAGTGTTTTTATGAAATTGTTAGTTAATACGGTTAAACTGTCATAAGTTGTACTGATTGTTACCTTCTATAGCTTAATATTTACTTTTTATTCCTAGAAGGTTCATTTTATGAAATTTGTTATGCAGCAAGTTCGGACTCAATCCCAAAGACCCAAGCACAAACCAATGAGGCAAACACACAAATACCGTGCTTCTCCTCCTCCGTTGTCTTTGTCGTCCAACGGTCATCTTTCCGACAACAAGAGCAGTCTCCTTGGGCCAAAGCGCCAATCTACGCATCGGTCTTTCGATCAACCCCGAATCGCAAAACTAAGAACCCAAGCCGCTGCTGATTTGAAACCTAGACTCGCGCCTACGTACCCGTGCAAATTTGACCACAACTGATCGAAAGCATCGTCTGATTCAAGGAGTGAAAAATCGATTTTTTTCGGCGATATTTTGTCGAAAATTCGTTTTTCTCACTAAACGAAATATCTTTCACATTCATAGCATTTCTCGTTTGAAATTATCGATATATCACGTTTGCAATATTTTGCGATATTTCCGATTTAGAGAAAATACTGGTCACTCCATTAACGTTCATACACTCGACAGTTTACTCAAATATCTTTCAATTTCAATCGATCACTTCGCAAATTATCCAATGTCACACTATTAGATCCATCCGTTAATTGGACGTCTAATCGTTACGTCAACTTGCTGACTAAACATATTTTTCAATGTCAACGCAGCTGGATGAAAGTAGAAATTTCATTTAACACCTCGGATTCATTTTCGCTCGACTCACTGGCTTATAAAACCCTGTGATACCCCAAAACCCTCTCTCACGAATGAAGAGCAATTCCTCAACGAAGACAACGAAGACGGAGGTCCAGATCCTTACAACTATTTATTTCCAAAACTGGGATATGTTCTTGCTGCCTCCCGCAACTAAAATTCATTTCAGACCCAGACCTTGTCCACAGTCGATTAAATATGCTCTCCGGTAATTTCTCAAATCCCTAGCAGGCAAAACATCGATTAACAACAACTCCCATCCATTTCATGTCCAAAACAGCGGTAAGAACCTTACCTCAATCCAAATCTGTGAAGCTAACCCAACTGCCTTCTCCCTCTTCGGGCATCCCAAAACGCAGCTTCCTCAACTACACATGAAGAGTATATAAATCCTCTCTCCTCGGGCATCACCGATTTCCGTCGGAATTGTCGGACACAGTCGGTATCTAGATCGACCAATCGCTCAAGAACTAGGTTGAATGTGGACTTGAGTTTAGGGGTTGTGTAGAGGAAAGAGAGCAGAACATTTTTTGGGTGGTGTCACTGGAAATGGTGACCAGAAAAGGCCGAAATTAGTCGGCGAAGATTGGTGACGAAGACGAAGTCGAGAGAGAGAATTGCTCGGTTTTGTCACAGGGAGAGAGAGCCGGGGCAGAAGTGAGAGAGATGAAGACAGTGGGATTATGGCTACATTTGGCGACACAGATTGGATTGAGACAAGATATATAAATGGATTGGACTGGTACAAGATTGGATGCGAAATGAAATCCTTGACCTTACCCATTTGTTTGTTACGGTAGATTTCAAATCAGAATGGAATACTGTTTCCAATCTCAAAACAGAAAACCCAACAGACTCAGACTCACTCTCAACCCCTCAATCTCTTCAATCTCAAAAACCTCTCCGATCTGCTGCAATTATTAGCCACCCAGAAGAATGGAGATGATCTCGTCTCTAATCGACGCCGCTTTGGCGCTGCCATAGCCACGTCTTCTCTTATATTGTTCTGTGCTCGAAGCCCAAAGCCCACCTTCGACCTCATCTCCATCAATCTCGCTCTCACCTCCTTCAAGCTCAACATCATTCTCCTCGACACCAACAGCGGCGTTGTAATTGTTGCCGGAGACGAAGAACACAGATGCAAGGAAAGGTTAGAAGTCAAAAAACTGTCAAAGGGAGAGTTAGAATTGAGGAATATGTAGATCTTAGTAATTGCTAAGATTATGGAGGTGGAGGTTGAAGGATCGTTGTTGACGCAGCTAAGTTTCCCATCACATGGGATTGACTTTCCTTTCCTGCTTTTCTCTTTGGGTTTTGAAACAAAGGAAGGTAATCATTTTACCAATGCCTTCTTTCCTGGAACCAAACTTTAGAGTAAGCTGTGGAGTGTATGAAAGTAAACAGAGTGACCCAAACAGAGGTGACCAGTATTTTTTTTTTTAATTTTTAACCTATTTTCTCAAGACCCAATAGCCCAATCTAGGCCCGATTATATTTATGAAATTAGATTCAAAAATCCTTCAAAAAGGCAAAATATTACCTTTCTAACTTGGGTCTATGAAGGAAAACCCAAGCATCTCAACCACTCCTGCTGAATTAGAATTTAGTAAGAATTATATATCTTTATAAATAAATACTAATATTTTATCGTAAAATTTAAGAAATCGAAAGTTTCTGATATCTTCTTCAAAATTTTCATTTTTTAGACTATTGAAATCTCCTTAATACCTGATATTTTAATATTTGACACTAAAACAAACATAGTCATTTCCAAAAACAAGATTTAGTCTGAAAAAGCCATTAGCCATCAAAAATAACTTTTTCCGACAAACCGAGACCGTCGATAGTTGTCAAAAAAAGTCTAGTTGGAAAAAATCTTTTTTCGACAAACCCTTAGAAAATGCCATTATTTCCGACAACTATCATTTGTCACAAATATGCTTTCAATGGTCGGAAATTGATTATTTCCGTCAATAAAAGTTTGTGGAAAATAATTTGTTTGCTAATCGGAAATAATATATTATAATTATTTTTAAGAATATAATTATTTTGGTAAACAAATTAATTAGAGCTTATTTATTATTATTTGTTATTGATATTAAATTTTATGATTAATTACTTTTTATGATATCGGTCAAATTTGGCCAAATCCAGATTTATATTAATCCGGTCAAATCCAGAATAATCCGGCCAAATGGAAGAACCCAGCCACTTTTTCCGTTCTAATCAACACCACCATAACCTATACCGGCCAAAATCAGAATCCAATCGATCTTTCATAATCTCTTGAGTCACTGTTCAAGAACACGACTTCTCCAACGGCGATGAAAAAAGGGTTTTCGGTGGAGTGGAGGATCCAACACAGATCTGAGGACCCAGGTTCATTTAAGCCGACTTTGAATCCGTGCATGATGATGATCTTCGCAACTGAAATTCAAAAGAAAATTTAGTTGAAATTTGAAAGTACAACAAAAGAGAAAAACTGTGAGTACGAACCTGATTGAGGTGAGTGACGGAGGTTGGAGCGAGACTGAACGAGAAGGAGGATGGAGCCGTCGAAGAAAAGGCTATCGGGTACGGAGAGGAGGTGAGGGCCGAGGAAGGAGGAGAGTGGTCGAGTGAGGGGTTGGTGGAGGAGTCAAGGGTGGAAGAGATAGTATGGGGTTTGAGAGAACCAGATTTTGGGGAAGATATGAGAAGAATGGGGTTTGAGAAGTTGAAGTTGTTGACCAAAATAAAGAAAGTTCGAGTTAAAGGGATAGTTGAAATTGCCCGCCCACATATTTGTTGAAAATTTTGAAATTTTCGTTTCAAATTTTTTCTCAAACAGTTTGGTTTCAACTTTCAAATTGCTCCAAAATAGGAATGAAATAAAATAATTATGAGAAATCACTTATAGTTAACCACAAATCTGTATTGATTAGATGAAATAAAAGGTTACAACATAAATACTCAAATACACTTGATACAATTTCTATAAAAAGTTGGAAACATTTCCTTTAATTAATTGGTTATCGATCAATATATGCCCATAATTATTGACATTATGCATACTTTTAATTGATTCCTTGTCAATTCATGGATAAGCTTCAATGTTTGATTATAGAAACAAACTTAATACTAGATCCAATTACTACAAATTGTTTAAGGTATCTTTATTTGTGAATCTTAATAGAATAAAGTAATTGAAACCAATTCGGTTTGGTTTATTCTACCATTATAGTAATTTACTGATAATCGTAAATAGTTAAAAAAGGGAAATGATTGTAAAATAATTTTCGTACATCTGTTTCTATCTCCAAGTATAAGTGTGTAGGCTCTCATGAAAACATATTTTATCTATTCAACGAAAAAATGAAATTTGAAATCAAAAATATCAATAGAAGTCCAAAACCTATTGTATGTGGACTAAAGTGATATGACTGAAGTGTTCGCACTACTAGAAAAAGGTTCTAAGATGACGAAATATTTATAATTCGTCACTTAAAAGAAAACTTTAGTGACGAAACACCTCAGTACAAGTTTTCATCATCTAAGTCAGGTAATATTTCGTCACTCATATTGTCACCTTAGAACTCACTTACGTGACGAAAATAATTTTCGTCATGTAAGTTATATGTAAGGTGACGAAAAATATTTTCGTCACAAAAGGATTCTCCCTTTCGTCACCTTACATATAACTTAGACGAAACTTATTTTCGTCATAAAAGGGTTCTCCCTTAGGTGACGAAATATATTTTCGTCACCAAAGCTTTTGAACTTAGGTGACGAAAATTTTATTCGTCATTTAAGTAATAGGGTAGGTGACGAAACGTTTTTTCGTCACTAAAGTGTTCTCTCTTAGGTGACGAAAATAGTTTTTCGTCATGTAACAGGTTACTCTGGTGACGAAAGTATTTATTTCGTCACCTTACTGAACTTGATTTTATACCCTGCTGCGTTTCCAGATCTGCATCTTTTATTTCAAAACACTCCGAACTCTCTCTCTCAAAATTTGCTTCGATTTTCAAAACCCGGTGTGAAGCCCTTCAAATCCATGCCAGTCTCTGAAATATTTGTCTACCTAGCTATGCATTGATTTATAGTTTGGTATAATCTCTTTCTCCACCATATTTTTTCATGTTTTCCGATGAGTTTTCCGGCGAAGATTCCGGTCACAAGCATGTTGTTAATATTGTTGGGTGATGATTAATGTTGATTGATATATGTTGATTCTTAATTGTTGATTCTTAAAATTAGTTATTTTAATTTGTGTATTGATTAGATGTTAATTAGTTAATTTGTTGATTATATACAGAGTAAATGCCTTAATGATACTAATTTTAAAGATTTATTGCCCACATCAATGATAATCTTTTCCCAATGTTCATCTCAATTATTCATAAGGAAAAGACATTTATACCCACCGTTCTATTCCCACCACTCCTTTCTTATCTTCTTTCCCGATCACTTCTCACTCATCTCTCATCTCTCCTCTCTCTTCATCTCTCTCACCTCGACAAACTTCCATGGAGGAAGACAGAGTCGCCACCGACGCCCTCGAGCAAGGAGCATCGGCACTACACCATCACCATCTTCCTCGACGACCGGGCCTCTCGCCGATCTCTGGATTCATTTCGTCGGTGAACACCATCGGAAACGGCACCTCCGACCCGACTAGCTCGCCGTCGACCGTCATGTAAACCTCCCGGTAAGCTCTGTTTCCTCTTCCGGTGGTCAAATTGTTCATCGTGATGTACAGATTTAGTGGATTCAGATTTGCTTGGAAGGGAAATCCGATTCACTTTCGATTCTGAACCAGAATTCTCGGTCGCCGGCGTTGGAGATCAGGACGATCAAATTGGCAGGCTCCTCAGGAACAATCCTCAATTTTCGTGAGGATGTATGTTTGAATTAGGAAATTGGCAGGCTCCTCAGGAACAATCCTCAATTTTCGTGTAATTTGTATTTTCGTATGATTTGAATCTCCATGATCCTCAAGTTTCAACCGCAAATGTGATTTGAATTTGAAATCATTTGGTTTCTTACCAAGGATGTATGTTTGAATAGTTTCGGATTGAATAGTATGAGTTCATTGGTTTTACTAATTTACTACCCCCAGTAAATTTTGTTTTTTCGTAATTAAGTTGATTTTTCCTCTGTTTTATTGTGTATTATGGCATTTGGAGATACTGTTTACAAGTTAACTGCTCCCATTAGAAGTTTACTAGGGGTAGTAAACTTTAGTAAACAATTTACTACCCCCAGTAAACTTTATTTTTTCGCATCTAAGTTGATTTTTCTCCATTTTAATGTGTATTATGGCATTTGTAGATACCGTTTTGCAAGTTTACTATCTTCAGTAGAAGTTTACTAGGGGTAGTAAATTTAAGTAAAAGTTTACTACCCCATTAAACTTTATTTTTTCGCATCTAAGTTGATTTTTCTCCTTTTTAATGTGAATTATGGCATTGGAGCTACTGTTTTGCAAGTTTACTACCTCCAGTAAAAGTATACTAGAGGTAGTAAACTTCATTTTTTCGCATCTAAGTTGATTTTTCTCCTTTTCAATGTGAATTATGGCATTGGAGCTACTGTTTTGCAAGTTTACTACCCCTAGTAAAAATTTACTAGGGGTAGTAAACTTCATTTTTTCGCATCTAAGTTGATTTTTTTCTTTTCAATGTGAATTATGGCATTTGAGATACTGTTTTGCAAGTTTACTACCCCCAGTAAAAGTTTACTATGGGTAGTAAACTTTATTTTTTTGCCGGTATGCTTCCGGGAAGATCGGTGGGTTCCGGTGACATTTTTTTCAAAAAAATCCAGTGACACTCCGGCGTCTCTGGCGATTTTATGATCACCATCAATTTTCCGGCGACCGGTGACCGGAATCCGGTGGTCAGTGTCTGGTGACCGAAATCCGGCAACGGTATTCGGCGACCGGCGACCGGCGCCGGTGTCCGGTGTGCTTCCGGGAAAGTCTTCCCTTCTTCTTTTTCATTTTTTCTCTTTAAATAAAGGTTAAGGGTAAAAAAGTCTTTTAAAATATCATTTTATTATATTTTAATAAAGATTTGTGTATTTGGGCTTAAAATAAGTACCTTGTATTCAAATGAGCTAATAAAAAAGATTATCATTAAAATGGGGTTTGACTTTTTCTATTTTGTGCAAATGGTCTTTTTCCCTTATATATATGCTTTACTATTAATTATTAGGTTTTGAGAAAATTATTTAATTATGTTAGGGATATATGTAAATATACTTAATTATTTGGTTTTGTAAAATTTATTTGTGCATTCAAATGATTATATATGTTGTGTTTATTTTGTGATAATCAAATGTAAGAATATAAGATTATATTCTTTCATTCACCTAAATTTGAACCTTAGAAATCCCGTTTGAGAATCATCATTGTCACAACTGTGTTTGACAAAATGATTCTTGAATTGTCCCATTTTTGGACAGTTTAGGAGAACATGATTTTGTTATGTAGTTTGTTGTTCTTGTCTTTTCGTTTTCGGTTGTGGGTTTATGTTTCGACACTGTCTCTCGTTACCGTTCCTCGAGTGCATACTAGGTATAGTTATTTATGCATTAGAGGGACTGTAGGGAGATGCTGCTGAAATTTTCCCACATCGAAATCGAAAAGACAAGAATTACAAACTTAGAAACAAAATCGTGTTCTCCTGAATGGGATTAGGACCCTAATCGGAGGCATAAGGTGAAGATCAAGCGATCGAATACATGTTTTTGTTGTTGTGTTTTTTGAACTACTATTGCTTATTTGTTGTTTATATATATGACAGGACATGGACAAGAGATGGATGCAGTACGACCGGGGGGACCCTGAATACCAACAAGGAATTCTAGATTTTTTGTTATTTGTACTTGAACATACTGATGGCAGAACTGTACACAGGTGTCCGTGTGTTGAATGTTATAATACTAAGTGGAAGACGATTTATGAAATCCACGAACACCTAAATACAAGACGTATTATGCGTAGTTATACTATATGGAGTCTACACGGTGAAACATTAGATAATAAACTTACCTTGGAAGAAATCCGAGCGGGACACTTTCAGCATGCTCGCTCATCCAACAGTAGTTTCGACCCTTATGTGGATCCTTCTATGAACATTATACATGATGCTTTTCCTTCATTTGCTACAAGACATGAGGAAGAGGTTGTTTACGATACCACTGATGCAGACCATGCTTTTTCAAATGTTGACAATGATGATTGGTATAACAGGCTGCTTGCTCAAGCACAGACCCCATTGTACCCTGGGTGTAATGTAACTGTCTTGGGTGCGATCATTGAACATATTAAAACCAAAGTTGACAGCAATTGGTCGAATGTGTCGTTTAACCGTAACTTGGTGAACATCAAGAAATTGCTTCCTCCAGGAAACAACTTTCCCCACAGCTTTGATAAGGTACAAAGTATGTTGAAAGATCTTGGCCTCGGTTATGAGAATATCGACGCATGTAAGAATAACTGTGTTTTGTTTTATGGTGTCATCAACAAAGACCTGGATTACTGTCCAATGTGCAAAGCGTCGAGGTGGAAGTCATCATCTTCTTCATCTAAGAAGAAAAGGATTCCAAAGAAGGTGCTTCGTTATTTCCCATTGATTCCTAGGTTGAAGCGTATGTACATGTCTTCACACACTTTAGAAAAGATGAGATGGCACGGGGTAACGAGGAAAAATGATGACACTCTCAGACACCCTGCAGATGGGGAGGCTTGGAAATCATTTGACAGATCATTTCCTGATTTTGCAGCAGACATTCGAAATGTAAGACTTGGACTTGCAACAGAGGGTTTAATCCTACCGGAAACATGAATTTGTCTTATAGTATTTGGCCTGTTATTGTTGTGATGTACAACCTACGTCCATGGATGTGTATGAAGAAGGAATTTAGTATGCTTACTTTGTTAATTCCAGGTCGTTATTCTCCAGGAAAATGTCTTGATGTGTACATGAGACCATTGATTGACGAGTTAAAAGAATTATGGGAAAATGGCGTCCCTACTTTTGACTGTTATAGTCAAACTTCATTCAGGATGAAAGCAGCAGTGATTTGGACCATTAGTGATTTTCCTAGATACAGGATGTTGTCGTCTCAACCACTAAAGGTTACAGGGCTTGCCCAATCTGCTTAGGAGACCTAAATGCTAGTTGGCACGCTGGAAAGGTGTGTTACTTGGGGAGTCGTACACGGCTTTCGGAAGATCATCCATGGCGATTTGATGCGGCTTCATTCGATGGGAAGCAAGAGTTTGGTTTAAAACCCCAAGAGCGGTCTGGTGAGTGGATTTTGGACATGTTGAACTCTTTTGATTTTGGACGTCTTAGCAGTGATCCTGACGTGTTAGCTCGGAATCCAAAACGTCCTTCTAGATTGGAGAACTGGATGCACAAGAGTATATTTTTTGAATTGCCTTACTGGAAGAAATTGAGAATAAGGCATTGCCTTGATGTCATGCATATAGAGAAGAATGTTTGTGACAGCATTGTGGGAACAGTTTTCAGGATTAAAGATAAGACTAAGGACACTGTGAAGGCGCACAAAGATCTTCAACTCATGAACATACGCCCTCACTTATGGCTAACAACGTCGGGGTCAATGCCTCTTGCACATTACAGGATTAATCCGGCTAATGAGAATAAAGTTTTCAAATGGTTTGAAGCTATTAAGTATCCTTATGGTTATGCAGGAAATATATCTCGATGTGTAAAAGTGGGGGAGAATAAACTATTTGGATTAAAGACTCATGACTGTCATATCATGCTACAACGTCTTTTTCCAGTGGTAATTCGACCATATTTGCGTCCTAATATGGTAGAGCTGTTAGTAGCGGTGTCTAGATTCTTTCAGAAGTTATGTGCTAGAGAGCTAAAGAAGTCAGATGTCCTTGGATTAAAAGAGGACATTGTCTACATCATGTGCAAGTTGGAGCGGATTTTCCCGCCTGCCTTCTTCGACATCATGATTCACCTCATGATCCACCTACCAGAACAAGCGCTGCTTACTGGTCCAGTACACTATACCTGGATCACTACCAGAAGAAAGACTTTAGCCGACGAAAATAAAAAAACCAGGCCGACGAATTATTTTTTCGTCAGCTAAAGTGGACTTTAGCCGACGAAATTTGACTTCGTCGGCTATGATCAACTTTAGCTGAAGAAATTAAAAATTCGTCGGCTAAAGAATTTTTTCGTCGGCTATAGTCTGTGCACTATAGCCGACGACTTTTAAAAATACTTTACCCGATGAATTTTTTCGTCGGCTAAAACCTAAGTAATAATTCGTCGACTAACCGCATCTTAGCCGACAATACCCTAATATTTCGTCGGCTAAACCTAAACCCTAATGGTGATATATTTTTTATACGACTTGTTGCGTCTCATCGATTTGAAACTATTTTCAGTTGAAGGTCCGGCCGAAATACGTAATTTAGACGGTCCAATGACCTTTTCGGTGCGTTTAGGGGTTTGACTTACGAGATTGACCGTCCGGATCGAGCCCTTAACCTTGTCGGATCAAGTTGAATTTTTTTCCATACATGTATTTTATCATGATGGTCAGATCTGGCGGTCGGATTTTCGTTTCTCAAGTTTGATCATCACAATCACAACATGCCTACTAATGTTGTATAACTTGTTTACCAAGTGTTAAGTAAATGTTCCGTTTCAAAAACAAACTATACGTAGATCCTTCAAACGCAAAAAAGTCGTGAAATAAGATATGACCCGAATGGTGAAATACGTCTACGGTTGAAAAATCACAGTATTCCGGCAAAGTCTCGGTGCCGATAGTTGCGGTCAATGTAATTTTCTCTTATTATTCACTATGCTGCAGATTTGGCGTTCGGTGTCTGATTGACTATTGTGATACCTTTCCGGAAGCGTAACGGCCCTACGAGTCAAACTCATTTCTATCACCATGACATATGGGCCTTTTCGGCCATCCGAGTCCGTTTAGGGCTTCAAAATGCAGTTTTCTTATTTCTAATTAGAGTTGACCGTTTCGATCGAGCCTTTAACGTTGTCGAATCCAGTTGAATTTTTTACCATAGACATCTTTCGTCATAATGATCATATCTGACGCTCGAATTTTGGTTTGTAAATTTTAGTCATCGAAATCACAACGTGTCTACTATTTACCGTTATTATTCAATACGGGGAGCCCTATCGTCGGAAGGTAAATGTCCCAAATTTTTTATATGGGCGGTTGAGTCTCATCTACGTGAGAGTTTTTCGTGTGGAAGGTTTGACCAAACTACCTAATATAGAGGGAGATATGAGCGTTTTCGTATGATAAGTAACGATGGATTATGGTTGACCGTTTCGATCGAGCCCTTAACGTTGTCGGATCCAGTTGAATTTTTTACCATAGACATCTTTCGTCATAATGATTATATCTGACGCTCGAATTTTGGTTTGTGAATTTTAGTCATCGGAATCACAACGTGTCTACTAATGTTGTATAACTTGTTTAGTAGGTTATACAACTTTGTGAACCAACTCTACATAGGAAGAAAAATTATCAAAAATATCGTGAAATAAGATGTGTTCATAATGGTGAAATACGGCTATGGTTCAAACATCACGTAAATCGGGTAACGTCTCGGTGCCGATAGTAGCGGTCAACCTTATTTACCATTATTATTCCCTACGGGGAGCCCTATCGTCGGAAGGTAAATGTCTCAAAATTTTTATATAGGCGGTTGCGTCTCATCTACATGAGAGTTTTTCGTGTGGAAGGTTTGACCAAACTACCTAATATAGAGGGAGATATGAGCATTTTCGTGAATTTTTAGACTTTAGCTGACGAGATATTAAAAAAGTCGTCGGCTAAGGTCAAAAATGGACTTTAGCCGACGAAAATATATGAAAAGTCGTCGGCTAAAGTTTAAAATTTTCAAAAAACATTTGGCGGCAAACAAATTTGGGGGAAAATTTTCAAATGACTTTAGCCAACGAAAATATATGAAAAGTCGTCGGCTAAAGTTCAAAATTTTCAAAAAACATTTGGCGGCAAACAAATTTGGGGGAAAATTTTTAAAATTTTCAAAGGAGTTTAGCCGACGAAAATAAAGAATTTCGTCGGGTAAAGTTCTTTATATAGGGGTAAGAACTCAAAAAATCAGAAATGCTTTCGCCTGCCGAATTTTCTTCTCGGCCTAGCTCCGCCGCCAAGCCACCGAAGACCGCCACACCTATCCCAAAAGCTTTGCCGTCGTCTCTACTTCATTGCTGGACAAGTGGTGCATCAAGTGGCGCATCGAGTGGCGTCGTCGTGAGGGATAAATCAAGCTCCAAAACTCAGCCGGTTCGGATTCGGTGTCGATCGAATTTCTCCTTTCTCAGGTCACCATTTGGTGAGTTCTATATATGGATAAGTTGAGTTTGATTAGTACTACATTCCCCTAGAATTTGGTAGCTCGATTCGGTGTGTGTGAGGAGAATCGTAGATTTGAAGTTTTTAGGGTTTAAAATTGGGGATTTTTATATTTTGATTCAATTGACCTGTTTAGGCTTAGAATTGGGTTTCGACTTCTTCTAGAAAGTTGTTCGAAATGTTGAGAGGATGATTCTATCAAATTTTGGTGATGATTGGAGGTGGCCGAAAGTTTCTGCAGTTTTTTTTTTCAAAAACCAGCAACTTTAGCCAACGATGTTTGAATACTATATTCGTCGGCTACATTTTTTTAATTTCTTTTATAAGGTTTAGCCGACGAATTATGACGTGTTTCGTCGGCTAAACCCCTCTAAAGCCGACGAAACAGACTATAGTTCGTCGACTATAGTGATTTTTTAAATTTTTTATTACATACTTTGGCCGACGAATATATGTTTCGTCGGCTAAGTCTCATACTAGGCCGACGAAACATTTTAAGATATTCGTCGGCTAAATTTTGGGACAAAAGCCGACGACTTTTTTTTCGTAGGCTAATTATGGACTATAGCCGATGAGGACTTTTTTTTCGTCGGCTAAAGTCATTGCCGACGACCCTTTCCCGATGAAACTAGACTCGTCGGCTAAGATCTTAGCCGACGAATTAAGTTAACAGGCCGACGAAAATTTTTCGTCGGCTAAAGTGCTTGTCCTGGTAGTGGATGTTCCCACAAGAAAGGTACATTGCACACTTTTATCTCAAGTTCACATTACATTTTATTGTTTGCACAATAATAACATCGTAAATTTTAGACAACTTGGGGAGTACAAAAAATATGTCGGCAACAGAGGAAAACCAGAAAGGTCAATAGCGAACGCATACCTCTTAAATGAGTGTGTAACTTACTGCGACTTATATCATAGTAACACAACCGAGGCAGAGTCATCCACAAACGTCTTCAATCTTTCAGTTGTTTCAGAAGTTGTACGTTCATTTGGTAACTTACCAAATTCGTACAAGTTAACAAAAGCTGAGCTCCGTGAAGCTCATTGGTGAGTGCTGGACCACTGCTCTGAGGTTGACTACTATAAAAGAAACATTTGGAATTAATCATAGCAAGACAACCATATAGAGCTGAAGAGATGCATAAGAGATTTTTTCCTGATTACTTTCTTAATTGGGTAAGTTCAATCTCCATTTTATTATTATTGGTGATATTGTTTACATAGTCCCATCACTTATGAGTTATTCATTATTTCTTTTTTAGATGGAAGAACTCCTACGAGAGAACAATATTGATTACTCACAGGAGTTGCACAATTTGGCATGTAAGCCGCAACATCACAGTGTACATGGGGGGTGTTTTGTTAACGGTGTTAAGTTTGTGACATTCTACTGGGATGAAGAGCGGGTCACTCAAAACTATGGGGTCATGGTAGAGGGGGATGAAATTTGCTACTACGGATCATACTCTCCGTTGTCGAATTATTATATGGAGCTGGTATACCAGTTGTGTTGTTCAAGTGTAAATGGTTCAACACTGACCCAAGTTTACCGAGGAGTACGAAGATGGATCATGGATTTTTATCAGTGAATACATCCACAAGCTGGTATGAGAGTGAACCGTTTATTCTTGCCACCATGGCAAAACAAGTGTTTTATCTTGATGATCCGAAAGAGGGTGGGGATTGGAAAGTGGTAAATGTGATGTCTCACCGAAATATATGGAGTGCATCTACGCTTGAAGGGGATGCAGAAGGAGCATGTGATGAAGAAGAGGCGCCAGAACCATATCAAGAAGAGTTAAGTAGTTATATTCCAGATACACAGACTATTCGCATCAACAATGACCCCCACTACGTACACGGGAATGCGTTCATTACAATTCTTGGATCTCAAGTCCCACATGTTGACAATGAGGAGGATGAAGATGAGAACGAAGATGAAGAGCCGCATTATGAGGAGGATGAAGAGGAAGACGAAGACGAAGAGGACGATGATACGGAGGATGAGGATTATGATGTCAATGACGTCTGACTTATGTTAATTTCTTTAATGAGTGGTATTTTTTAATATGACATAAATTGAGTGTGTAATACTTTAAACTTTAAGCTCAAGGTCTTTTATTAATATGAAAGCTAACGACTACAAGTGATAAAGACTCCTTATATAGGAGCAAATAAACCCTAGGGCAACTAACATCAAAAACCCATGAATTAAAAGAAAACCAAATTCAAAACAAATTATTAAAAATAATGCCTGAAAAAAAGTAAATCTGCATTTTGAAAGCTTAAAGGGACTCGGATGGCCTAAAAAGCCCATAGGTCGTGGCAAAATGACGAGTTTGGTTTGTTGGGCCGTTTCGCTTCCAGAATGGTATCATAATAGTCAATCGGACACCGAACGCCAAATCTAGAGCAAACCGGGTTTAGACTTGTTTCGATCGATCTGTTCTTCAATCTTTATCGCCATCTGTTCTATATATATCACTCTTTAATTTATAATTTCTTTAATGACATTTGTGTTGTATTGTCAAATGTATTTTTTAGGAAAAAAAAAAAATCTTTGTATCAAAACTATTTCTTGAGCTGGAGATACCTCATTATTTCCAAAACTTCTATGAAAACCTTTACTTTTTAGGTTTTCGTCGACTAAGTCCCAAAATTTAAAAATGGTAGAAAGAAATTTGGTTCACTTAGATGACGAAAGTTCATGGTTTTGTCACCTAACTTCTTAATATTTGGCGGGTCAAACTTCCGCCAATTTTTTAGGCCAAACTTTGTGTTTCACTTAAGTGATGAGATAGGCTGTTTTCGTGGGCTGATTTTGGTTTGTAAACCCAGATAGAGGCCGGGCAACGAGTCTAGCTTAACTCAAATCACTAAATCGATCGTATCCTCCTCCTCCTCCTCCATATCCGTATCCTCCTCCTCCTCCTCCTCCACATCGCCGTCTCCTCCTCCGATTCCAAGCCGTCTCCTCCTCCACATCGCCGTCTCCTCCTCTGATTCCAAGCCGTCTCCTCCTCCCTTGCACCACATCCATCCATTATGCTGCCGACTAGTGGGAAGAGGAAGAGACAGGCGGAACAATCTCAGCGACTGATGCAGGAGGTAGCCCAGCAATATCGACGCCCCACAGAGGTCCCCTCGCGGCCTATGGCGCCTCCGTCAAGTTCTACACCTCCTCTCCCTCCACCACTGCCCGATGTCGACGAACCTTCCCTAGATGATCATCGGACTAGCCAGTCATCTGCTAAGATCAGCATTCAGTGCAAACCGCGTCCTGAAGGAGGTAATTTTCCTCACCCGTACTCATCTCTGCCTCTTAACCTTTTGGTTTTCTAGTTGGGTATAGTAATTTTGGATATTGGTTTCTAGGTTTTGTGTAGTGAATGAGTATTGGTTTTGGAATGAGTAAATTTTGGATATTGGTTTGGAATGAGTAAATTTTGGAATGAGTATTATCATAAAGTCATGTTTTTGATGATAACACCAAGTTGCGTTTTATTAGGATGGTGTTCATGGATTATGTGTATATTTCGGAAGGATTTTGTTTTGCTTGTGTAGGAGTCAGTGAGCTTTTAGCCAGTGTTAGTTCTTTGTCTGACTTCAGAGTGCGCATAAGTGTATCGATCTTGAGCTGTAGAAATTAATATGCTTTGATTGGGGGGATAGCTATGATATTATTATACATTGAGATGGTGTGGGTGTTGACAGTCTGTTATCTTCCACCATTTCAACTTTTGAAAGACTGAACCATAGACATCCATTTGTTTATCATTTTATGTGTTTGAAGGGCTAGTTTGTAGATGATACCGGTGGAAATGAGTTATGAGTGAACTGATAAGTTGGATTTGGAATGACAGACATATATATATGATTTGCATGCCTAATTTTGTTATCCCATCCCTATTAGAATTCTAGGACTACAAGAACAAAACATCATTATCACATGGACGATATCTTGTTTACTGGAGCTTATTCTGCCTACATTAGCTGTTTGTCTGGATGATGTTTCTTGAGATCTTTGAATCCGGAGCTGCTTGTTGGTTTTTCATTTTCTTAATATTTCACATCAGAAGTATATCGGATTCATAGAATGATATTTCAATATGTACAAAAGATCCAACTAGTCTGATTTATTTGAAGCAATGACCATCATTTATGGGTATCTTGTCATATGGAAATTAAATCTAAATTGGATTGATGATGGAACTCTAAATTTAGAAGCAATGATGGTGACTGAGATCTGGTGATCAGGAATCATCTCATCTGAAGTTCATCTAGCTAGCTAGTGGTTTATATATGATTATATGTGATAGATGGCCATATCTGTGTTTTTCTTACTTGATCCTCTTGAGGAAGGATCCATTCTGAGTGAAACATGGACCACTATTGGAGCTAGCTTGGTTGTTATTACATGCTCAAATAGTCAAGTCCAACTGCACGCCAGTTTTGATTGACACAAATGGTTTGGATAAGGACATGAAGTTTCTATGAACCTGATTTACTTCTCATATGAACTGATTGCATGTGTTGGTACTCCCCCAATTAAATGTATACCACTCATGACATGTTAGATACCTTTACAATAAACATGTCATATAACTTGCAATGAGATAGCTGAATTTCGAGACTGTTTGATGCTAGACATATGGTTAGAATGAATCACTTATTGATCGTTTGTTTCTTTTGCATTTGGTTTTGACAAAAACTGTTTTTTTTTTTTTCGCAGCACCTCCCCCTAAAACCAAGACAGGGGTGGTAAAAGGCTTAAAAGCGGAGGAGATAGTCAAGAGGACTGGATTCAAGATTAAAGTAACTTGGGACGATTTCTGTCACGGTCCGAAGAGTAAAGAGTTAAGCAGCATGTTGACACACGATGTCGGCCAGATTATACGGGACGAAATTTTCATGGTGGCTCCAACTTGGTGTGACACTACTGATGATGAGCAGAAGAAGCTGCCCACTAAACGCTTTGTAAGGACTTTTTCTGCTGTTCATGTGTTCACTCAATGCTTAATTAGTTGTAGAATTATGAGATAAATAATGTTGTTCATTTTTTAACAGATCTTTTATGAGTTTGATGTTGATGATAACCTCATGTGGAAGTGGTTGGACGACAAGGCTAAAAATGTGTACAAAAACTGGAAGTGCACTATAAATACAATTAGGAAGGAAAACCCAGGGAAGATCCCAGAAGAGTTTGAACACCGGCTGGATGAGTGGAACTAGCTCCTTAAACACTTCGAGTCTGATGGATTCACGGTATATTACTTTCATTTTATAACTAACTGTTGCTACTGAAAGTTTGTTGGTTTAAACCAAAGGATTAGTTTCTCCCTTTTTGTATTCAGTGTTCATTTTGTGTACATATGTGTAGCTGGCTATTGGTTGGTGCCTTTGTTGTTTTTCCTTTGTTGTTCTGACCATTTGACTTTGGAAAACCAGTTTCTTGGTTCTTTTTTTTCTTGGCCATATTTGAAATTGGTAAAAAAAATAAAATTGATGCCAAGGACTCAATTGAAGATACTTGTGGCTTTACATATCTTTTTTCTGATGTTGACTGACAGCATTCTGAAACAAATTGTAGGAGGCTATAGTTTCTTGAGTTCTTGATTAATTAGTATCACACCAGCAGTATGAATGTGATTGTCTAAATGAATTAAGGCTTTAGTTTTTTCTTTGCTGTACAAGGTAGATTAAGGTACAAGTATATTACTTGCATTTTCTCTATGTACAAGTATATATATTCCACTGATTACTACAACAGTTTCTCTAGGTACAAATATATATTACTACAACAGTTTCATTACTACTGCTCACCCTGATCCGTTTTGTATTTGTGGCTTTTGATGATTAAGCTTCATGTTAATAACCAAAGTGTTAATATGATGAAATTACAGAGAAGATCGACTGCAAACAAGAGTAGCCGGGACAAGAAGACATTGCACCACCACACCGGGGCGAGGCCTTTCATCTACAATACGAAGGAATTGAAGGACAAGGGTGAACACCTCTATTTTATCAAAAGTTACTCACAAGCGTATGACTCAGCTCACAACCTGAAAGCAGCTGGAAATGAAGTAAGTGGTTTACATCCTGCCTTTGAATTACTTCTTGGTCTCTGGAAGCCAACAATATTGTGAATTAGTTTTTTTTTTTTTTTTTTTGCATGATATTAACTAGTTAACTTGCATTACTTCCTACCTATTGCATGAGTAACTTGTAATATGTAATAATAAATGCCATAAGCAAAAACCACAATAAGGAACATAGACTAAATTATGGCAGTTATGTCATGCAGAGTGCATCTTAGACTAAGTTTCTTGATACATTGATATATGCAGGTTGATTAACATGTGGTGGTAATCAATATAGATGGGTTAATAATGCTAGATGAGAGCCTATGATTAATGACTTTCAGCAATATAGATATTACTGCCCTCAAAACTCTATTCTCCATATTAATTGTTTTTGTAAAACATATACCTCTTTTGTTAGGCTAAATTGATGGAGAAGGTTGATGAGATCCGTGACAATGTGAGGAAGGAATACCCTGGCATTCCGGAAGAAGATATTGATCTTCATTTTGACCAACAGACTCAAGCGATCGTGTTTGAAAAAGCATTTGGACATAGAAACATGAACGAGATCCGGGGCATGGGACTAGTAGGCAGTTATGGTTTGAGTCAAGGGCTCGATAGGAGCTGCACTTCACGTTCCCAACGAGCTGCACATGTTGATATTGCTATGGAGGAAGCCCGAAAGGCCAAGGAGGAAGCCCGGAAAGCCAATGAGGAAGCCCGAAAAGCTAAGGAAGAGAACATACAAATCATGGCACGTCTTCAACAATGTGAGCAGTTTCTCTTCACCAAATTCGGCGTATGCCAGCCGGGAGTCCCACCACAGGAGCAGCCCAATGATGATGGAGGCATTGATTCAATTGACTTTGTTTCATAATCACTAGTTAATTTTCTAGTAGTATATATTTTGTATGAACAAGTCTATATTGATCAAGTTAGTTGTATATGAACTTGATTATATATATATATATATGTATATATATATATATTTGCTACTTCCCAGGTGCTGCTTTGGCCAATATTGAAACTTTTTTTTTTAATTTTTTTTGTTAATATTAAATGAGATTTTAATAATTTTTAATGATTAAATTTAATAAAAAATAAATAGCACTAAGGTGACGAAAGTTTTGTCACCTAAGAAGCTTGGCGACGAAACTATTTTCGTCAGCTCAGTAGCTTGGCGACGAAACTATTTTCGTCAGCTCAGTAACTTGACGACGAAACTAGTTTCGTCAGCTCAGTAGCTTGGCGACGAAACTATTTTCGTCAGCTAAGTAGCTTGGCGACGAAACTATTTTCGTCAGCTAAGTAGACTGGCGACGAAATTATTTTAGTCAGCTAAGTAGCTTGGCGACGAAAATGGTTTCGTCATCTAAGTATCTTGCCGACGAAAATAGTTTCGTCATCTTAGTCATCACTAAGATGACAAAATTCTTATTTTCGTCACCTGAGTGCTCTAACCACCGGCCTTAGATGACGACTCTTAGGTGACGAAATTTTCGTCGTTTTAGTGTTTACATGACAACATAAGCTCTTAGGTGACGAAAAATTTCGTCGCCTAAGAACTTTTTTCTAGTAGTGTCGTATGTTTGTGTAGAATAACTTAAGGAAGATCTTATTCCCTTAAACGAGGATCCGAGTGACAAAAATTTGTACCTCTACAAACTCTTTGAGATACGATCCATTTGAGAAACAATGCCTTCGAAAAACTCAAGTGGATCCAAATTTATTGGGAGAATAATTTAGTGAATTGAGACCTTTAATTATGTATATAGATTGGCGGATGGTGTGCAATTATGAAAAAAAAATACTAAATAGATAAAGAGATTTATAAATTAAAATAAATTGCTCAATTTCTCCTTTTTGACTTGATATTTTTATAAAAACAAGTAACATAAATATTTCCAAGGGCCTCTTTTCGTCAGAAATGATTTTGTTACCCTCAGAAATAAAACCTAATTTCCGACGAAAGCATATCCCTCTCGGAAATATGTATAGCTTTTCCGGTGACATTTTATATCGTCAAAAATAACAATAGCGCCAAATAGCCCACCATTTTTTTGTTTTTCCGACCAAATTTGAACTCTTTTCCTACAAGAATTTGCTCGTCGGTAAAAATGTATGTCTTTACATAGTAAATCTGACAACAAAATATTGTGGTCGGAAATAGCGTGTTTTTGCGAGGGTGATTCGCTGTCGTTGGAAATGTTGGTCGGAAATGAGGATTTTTGTTGTAGTGTGGTCTGATTCTTTGTGAATCCACACCACACTCGGAGTTGTCCAGCCACGACCACCCAATAACCACTACCAGAAGAAAGGCTTTAGCCGACGAAAAAAAAAAAACCAGGCCGACGAAGCATTTTTTCGTCGGCTAAAGTGGACTTTAGCCGACGACATTTTCCTTCGTCGGCTAACTGAAATTTTCGTCGGCTAAAGAATTTATTTCGTCGGCTAAAGTTCACAGACTATGGCCGACAAATATTTAAAAGTTTAGCCGACGAAATTAATATGTCGTCGGCTAAAGTGCTTTATATTTGCGATCTGGACAGCAGCAGCTCATCTGGGAAAAAAAACGGGAGAAGAAAAAACGGGAGAAAACGTTTGGGTGTTGTCGAAATCTGTCCATAATTAGTTTGTGGAGCCATATATATGTTGATTAATGAGTTTTATTTGAGTTTATTGATTTTGATTATGATTGAGTTTATTGATTTTGATTATGATTGAATTGATTAATTTTGAGTACGTTGGATGTATATATATATATATATGTGTTGATCGATTTGGTTGATGATTTGAATTGATAATATATATGAATTAATTTGTTGTTAATAAATATTAGTAGATATATATATGTTATTAATTAATTTATAATATATTATTGTGTTGATATGGTACGGTATGAAGTTGTTTGTAATCAATTTGTGTTAATATATATATTATTGTGTTAATATATATATATTAATATATATTAATTGTGTTAATTTGTGTTAATATATATTAATTGTATTAATTGTGTATAATTGTTGTTAATTAATTGTGTTAATATATATATTATTGTGTTTATATGATATGTGGTGTGTTAATTAATTAGTTATTAATTAATTAGTTGTACGTAGTACGTTAGAATATATACTAAATGAATTGAGATTTTATATATGTCATGAATTTTATTAATAATTAGCTAGCAGCGTTATAAATATATATTTTGTTATATTTTCAGGATATGGATAAGAGTTGGATTTCGCTTCCAAAATGGGACAAAAGATACGGTGCAGGAGTTATGAGTTTTATAAAATATGCGCTGGCTAATGCTAACGGGAATACAATTTTCTATTGCCCGTGCACGAAATGTCAGTGTCGCAGCGATATGCATCGATTTCCCATTGACAAAGTATGGCAGCACCTGAGGAGTAACGGGTTTTGGGAGAAGTACACATGTTGGTTATATCACGGTGAAACATCATCAGGGGGTCCGCATGATCATGGCCAATTTTCTGAGACGGGCAGTACATCCAACGATCCAACAACGACATTCATCAACGACATGTTTCCTTATGAGAGCGGTGTATGCGCTCAAGGACAGTATATGCCTGACCTGGTGCAGCCCTTCCCTAGAGCTGTCAACACTGCTGGTATTGAAAAGTACAACAAACTGCTTGCTTTCCAACAGACCCCTGTGTACCCCGGTTGTCAGAAGACCGTTCTTGAAAGTGTGATGGACGTAATGAAGATTAAAGTTGAGACAAAATCGACCGTGAAGGCTGTTGATGATTATCTACAGTACACTGCTACGATACTGCCCCACGGTCATCGTCTTCCTACCACTCATCGTAAGGTCCGATGTATCCTGAAAGATCTTGGGCTTTCCTACATCAAGATCCATGCATGCAGATATGACTGCGTTCTCTTCTGGGGTAAAGATCCAGAAGGGAATGACCTTGGTGGGCTTGACGCATGTCCGGTATGTCACACTGACAGGTATAAGCTGACTCCTGCAGGCAATAGGAAACCTGTGAAGGTACTTCGGTATTTCCCGTTGGGATAGGCTTGAGCGGTTGTACATGTCTTCACACACGGCCAAAGCTATGAGATGGCACGTTGATAGGGAAATGCATGACGAAGATACCCTTATACACCCTGCTGACGGGGAGGCTTGGAAGCATATAGACAGGGAGTTTCCTCATTTTGCGTCAGAGGTCCGAAATGTGAGGCTCGGGCTCTCATCCGACGGGTTCAACCCTTTTGGCAACATGAGTCTTCAATATAGTGTATGGCCGGTGATTTTGGTACCGTACAACCTTCCTCCATGGATGTGCATGAAGAAGGAATACAATATGTTGAGTTTGTTGATTTCGGGGCCCGGTTATCCAGGGAAGTGTCTCGATGTGTATTTGAGACCTTTGATTGAAGAGCTTCAGTTTTTGTGGGAAGTTGGTCATCCCACTTATGACAAGTACATGCACGAGATGTTCCAGATGCATGTCATGGTTGTTGGTACCATCAGTGATTTTCCTGCCCGTGGGATGTTGTCGGGCAACGTTGTTAGGGGATACAAGGCTTGTCCAGAGTGCCTCAGCGATGAGGGGAGCAGCAGTCATTGCAACAAGATATGCAGATTGGGTCACCGTGCTTTCCTTCCATATAATCACGATTGGCGGTTCGATGACAAGGCATTTGATGGGACCGTAGAACACGGTGTGCCTCCCAGAAGATGGACGGGAGAAGAAATTTTAGCAGTGCTTAATGAGTACGATTTTGGGCAGCTTAGCAATCATCCCAATATTGTGCGGCAATACCTGAAAGACCCGACAGGTACAAATTCTGGACACATAAGAGCATATTCTGGGAACTCCCATACTGGAGTAAGTTGTTGATCAGGCACTACCTAGATGTGATGCACATAGAAAAGAATGTTTGCGACAGTGTGGTGGGCACAGTGCTGAACTTGGAGGAAAAGACGAAAGATGGTCCTAAGGCACGCATTGATCTAAAAAAAATGCAGTTAAGAAGACATCTGTGGCTGAAAGAAGGGAAGAAAAAAATGTCTGAAGCTCCTTACACCGTGAAACCTGACCAGAAAACGTAATTTTCAGGTGGATGAGTTGTGTGAAGTATCCTTCAGGCTATGCAGGAAATATAGCCGGTGTGTGAACTTCCGGGACAATAAGATGTACGGGTTGAAGAGTCATGACTGTCGTATCCTGCTACAACGTCTCTTCCCTGTTTTCATTCGACCGTTCCTTCCCCGTCAGGTGGTGGAGCCGTTAGTAGCGTTGGCAAGATTCTTCCAGAAGTTATGCACACGGGAAGTGACAAAATCTAACCTCCGGGAAATGCAAGAGGACATCATTTATATCATGTGTAAATTTGAGAGGATATTTCCTCCAAATTTTTTTGACATCATGCCTCACCTGATGATCCATCTTCCCGAGCAATTGTTGCTTACCGGTCAAGTACACTACACTTGGATGTATCCCATGAAAAGTACGTTTTTTACACCTGAATTCCTCAATCCAATTTTTCTATATACATGTTCAATAATCATAACACTTTGCAACTTGATTTATAGGTAACTTGGAGACTACAAAGATTATGTGGCTAATAAATCCGCGCCTGAAGGATGTATAGCTGAAGCATATATTGCGCACGAGTGCGTCACCTACATGAAGTTGTATTTAGGAGCGTTGAAGGAAACAGACGAAGCCATGCCGGTAGATGTACCGAAGTTCACTCTTTCCATACTCTCCAGTGATGTTGAATTTTATGGAATTTTGCCAGACTCATACAAGTTGCAACCACATGAGCTAGTCATTGCCCACTGGTGGGTATTGATTAACTGTCCAGAAGTTGAATACTGGAAAGACATCCATCTATATTGTCCAGACATTCAAGGTGATCTCGAGTACCACAACAGGGAGTTCGCAAATTATTTTGGCGGCTGGGTACGTAATTCAATATTTATGTACGTATTTATGTTTAGTGCATAATTATCTATATTTACAATGTTAAATTGTAAAGTGCAGATGAACCATATTCAATTTGATGGTCACCCAAATTGGTCACACGAACTAAGACTTCTAGCGATGAAGCCGATAATGTCAAGAGTTTATCCGATGTGCAAGGTGAATGGCGTGTAATTTATATGTGAACAGAGAGACAGCAGACGGAGAACACAGAATTCTGGGGTGATGGCGCATGGTGGGCGGAATGGAGTTGACTATTACGGTGTTCTGGATTCAGTGGTGGAACTCGTTTACGGTGAAGGCATGACAGTGCACCTCTTCAAGTGTAGATGGTTTGATACTAGCCCGCAGAGCATGAAGACCGATCAGTACGGAATATTATCGGTGAACACTGCTACAAGTTCTTACGAACATGACCCGTTCGTTTTTGCCACATCGGTAAAACAAGTGTTTTATCTTGATGACCTTGCTAAGGGTGACGCGTGGAAAGTAGTCAACCTTGTGCACCCTCGAAACATTTACCGGGCGGCTACACTTGGAGAGGCCGAAGACGAGGAAGAAGATGTTGCGTATCAAGAGCCCAACGCAATAGGTATTCCTAACTCCTCTACCGTTCGCCTTAATAATTTTAAAGCGGGTCGTTCGGTGCGAATTCGTGATGAAGAGCCAAGGCTTATTGATGTTGATCCAAATCAAGAAACAGACGAAGACTCTGGCGATGAGGAAAGACATAGATTACCAGAAATTAATTCTGACACCGAAGAAGACTCATCGAATGATTCCGATTACGAGCCTTAGTTTTAATTTCTTCGGATGTAATACATTAATTTGTAATAAAAAAGATTGTATTACCTTCATTTCTAGTTTACATATGTTGAATTCATATTTCTGTTATTTTATATGAATTTTGGTGATATATGAACAGGAAATTTGTATGGTTTAAACCTTCTGTTTTAGGGTTTGTATTTTTTTACTTAAGCCGACGAAATACAACATAAGTCGTCGGCCTAAACCCTCTTAGCCGATGAATTATATTAAAAGTCGTCGGCTAAAACCGTCTAAGCCGACGAAAACTACTAGAAGTCGTCGGCTAATGTATTTTAAAGCCGACGAATTGAAAAGGAAGTCGTCGGCTAAAATAACTTATAACCGACGAATTGAAAAGGAAGTCGTCGGCTAAAATAACTTATAGCGACGAATTGAAAAGGAGACTCGTCGGCTAAAACCATCTTAGCCGACGAAGTATAGTAGAAGTCGTCGGCTAAAACCATCTTAGCCGACGAATACCCTAATATTTCGTCGGCTTTATTAATTTTTATATTTTTTTATTACATAGTATAGCTGACGATAATTTAGGGTATTCGTCGGCTAAACCCTAAACTTTTTTCTGTTACATACTATAGCCCTATCTTCGGTGGTTATTTTACGTAAAATTTTTATACGACTTGTTGTGTCTCATCAATTTGAAAATATTTTCAGTTGAAGGTCCGGCCAAAATACGAAATTTAGACGGTCCAACGACCTTTTCCGTGCATTTAGGGGTTTGACTTACGGGATTGACCGTCCGGATCGAGCACTAACCTGGTCAGATCAAGTTGAATTTTTTCCCATACATGTATTTTATCATGATGGTCAGATCTGACCGTCGGATTTTATTTTCTCAAGTTTGATCATCACAGTCAGAACATGCCTACTAATGTTGTATCACTTGTTTACTAAGTGTTAGGTAAATGTTCCGTTTCAAAAACAAACTATACGTAGAACCTTCAAACGTGAAAAAGTCGTGAAATAAGACATGACCAGAATGGTGAAATACGTCTACGGTTGAAAAATCAAGGTATTCCGGTCATGTCTCGGTGCCGATAGTTGCGGTCAATCCAATTTTCAATTCTTTCTCCCTATGGGTAGCCCTATCTTCGGTGGTTATTTTGCGTAAAATTTTTATACGACTTGTTGTGTCTCATCAATTTGAAAATATTTTCAGTTGAAGGTCCGGCCAAAATACGAAATTTAGACGGTCCAACGACCTTTTCCGTGCATTTAGGGGTTTGATTTACGGGATTGACCGTCCGGATCGAGCACTTAACCTGGTCAGATCAAGTTGAATTTTTTTCGATACATGTATTTTATCATGATGGTCAGATCTGACGGAAGGATTTCGTTCTCAAGTTTGATCATCACGAGCAGCAGTCACAGTTTGATGAATGTATAAACAGTTTGTGTTTAGCCGACGAATTTCAAATGTTTAGCCGACGAATTTATTATTTCGTCGGCTAAAGTGTTCGGTTAGCCGACGAAATTATTACCTTTAGCCGACGAAATTATTATTTCGTCGGCTAAAGTCTTCGGGTATAACCCAGCTCGACTGGTTGTATGCCCTAGCCTCCATCCTTTTCCTTCCCTCTCCGAAATTCGCCTCCTCTGCCTCCGCTCCCTCTCCCTCTGCCTCTCCCCCCCCCCTCGCCCTCGCCCTCGACCTCTCCGCTTCCCTCTCCCTCTCCCTCTCCGGCCGGCCTCCGCTCCCTCTCCCTCCCTCTCCCTCTCCGGCGGCCTCCGCTCCTCTCCCTCCCTCTCCGGCGGCCTCCTCCTCCTCCTCGGCCGAATTCTGCTGCTGCTCCGGTCCTCCCTCCTCCTCCTCGAGTACGTTTTTTGAGCTTCGGTTTTTTTAATGTTGTGGTGTTGTTGTGTATATAATGTTGTTGTGTATATAATGTTGTGGTGTTGTTGTGTATATTTGTATTTAGGAAGTGTATATTGTTATTTAATAAGTGTATATTTGTATTTAGTATTAGGAAATGTATATATTTGTTTTGTATTTTGTGTTTGTTTTGATTTTCCGGTCAATTGCAATGTTGTGGTGTTGTTAGGAAGTGTATATTTTTATTTTTGAAGTGTATATTTAGGAAGTGAAAATTAGTATTTAGGAAGTGAAAAATAGTATTTAGGAAGTGAAAAATAGTATTTAGGAAGTGAAAATTAGTATTTAGGAAGTGCATATATTTTTTACATTTTTAAAATGAGTTTGCATTGTTTGATTTTGTGGCCTTGATTCAAATTAATATTTTAAATAGGATGAGCGGTAATATTAGATCGACGAAGGGTTCGAAGGGCCAAGGTCCGTATGTCTGAGGGAACCTCTAGCAACCCTCAAACGTCGTTTCAGGGCCCTATGACGGCTAGACATGCGAGCCTTCTGCAGACGGCGCAGAGGCAGCCGGAGGTGCCCCCTTCATCGAGGCAGCGGGGCTTCCTTTATTCCGCGAGGCAGTTGTTTGCTCAGCCTCAGACGGAGGTGTCTGCACCCCGTATGCCTAAGATACACCGGGCGCCCACTCCAGCTCCTACTTCTTCGGATAGTGGGTCATCTGGGGTACAGATGCCGCCGCCTCACCTATTCCTTCCGCGGATGATACCGGCCATACCTGTAGTCGATGACTCAGGGACGCCGATTTATCCACTGCCCCCGCCAGTGGCTCCATCAGCGGCGTACCGGTTCGTGCCTTTTGATACGCCTCTTATTTCCGCGAGGGTATCATCATCGGAGGCGGAATCCGTCGCGTCCGCGTCCGATCCCTCAGGTAATGAAAGATGAATGATTTGTTTTGTTATAATTCTCCGATTCCGATTTTAATAATCAATTTGGTTTATCATGTCATAGGCACCGTCGGAGCGAAGCCGGCAAAGAAGAAGAGAGGCCCCGTCACAGGGAAGGCTCTGGAGAAGATCATCGGTACCTCAGGGAGGATTGTCATCGGTACTGACGGGGATGGCGACGTAGTATCGGGCGGAAAGTCGAGGACGTACTCCGGCCGCGTGGGAGCGCTCATTAGGGATAGAGTCCCTATGTTGTGGTCAGACTGGGGCGAGGTCCCGCAGGAGGTTAAAGACATGGTCCATAACGCGATGTCGGTGAGTTTACAAAATGCCTGAATAATATTATGTATTACATTGTAGATTTCTGGAAAAATTAAACTAATAAACGGTTAAATGCAGGTGTGGTTTGAGGTTCCCGAACCCTTGAAGAGCAGCTGGGCGGACTTTGTGCATGGGGGAAGGTACGTTGGGAAATTAATGAAAAAACAAAACTGTCTGTCATATTAATAATATTTCTAATATTTTTGTTGTATCTGTAGGTACAAGGAGTGGAAGAACGAGTTGCGGACCCATTGGACTACGCACGGGAACGCACGTTCTGCTACCCCTGCTTAGTTTCAGTACAGAGAGTACGAGTGGCGTTGGCTTCTGACATCAGAATTCAACAACCCTCGTAAACAGGTATTTAAATAAATTAATTAGTTAATTTATCATTAAGTACGTGCGTTTTAAAATATTTTACTAATAGTTTACTTTTTTCTTTGAAGGCGGTTTCCCGGGCGAACGCTCAGAACCGGCAACGCAACACAAGGAACCATTATGCCGGTTCTAGACCGTTCGCTGTCTTCATGGACGAGGCGGCCAGGGAACATCCAGAGGTCAATCAGTACGTCTATACGTACGAGAAGACATATCCTGACTCCCAGGAGGATATAGTAAGTAATCTTTCATTTTTACGGAATTTTTAATTTTACTAATATATATGTTAAAATGTTAATTAATAATTTTTTTCCTATCCAATTAGGCAAGGGTGAGGGAGGCTAGTGACGAGATGATGAGTGCTATAGTGAGGGAGACATGGCCGGACACGCAGGAGGAAGAGATGTCCGAAGCCATTTCCCGGATCGACACTTCAGATCCGAGGGTTAGGGCGAGGATCATGGGCACAGCCTTCCCACCGCGAGAAAACAACTTCTACTACCGGGGTCTAGGAAAGAAGGGCCAGGGGGTCTTGAAGACCACTCCAGGATTTCAACGAAAGGCAGCCTCGACCAGCAGCAGGACGACTCAGCTAGAGTCGGAAGTTGAGAGACTACGGAGAGAGCAAGCCGCTCAGGCTGCTCATGCTGACGCTCAGGCTGCAGCTCATGCCGCCCAGTTCGCCGAATATAGATCCTATACTAGAGCCCTACATGCCGCCCAGCATGCCCAGCAGAAGCAGATGTACCAGTACTTCCAGGATTTGGCAGCTGCCCAGCTTCAAGGACTTCCACCTCCGCCCATGCCTGCGCCTATAGACATACCTGAGCTGCCGGAATCTCCTCACCAGCAGGCCTCAGATCCGGATATTGATTTAGATCATTTAGATTTTGTGTAGTTGATACCTTATATAGTTTTATGTGCTTCTTGTTGGTTATATATATGGAATTGTTTTGGTGTATTTTGCAGCTTGCTTGGAATGGTAATTTAAGAATTTTGTGTATTTTTTTTTTATACTGGAATGGAGTTATAGCCGACGAAATACGCCACAATTCGTCGGCTATAGTATTTTTATTTTTATTTTTTTATAGTTAAGCCGACGAAATATGGAATGTTTCGTCGGCTAAACCACTATAGCCGACGAAAGAGGCTCTATTTCGTCGGCTATAATTATTTTTTCAATTTTTAATTATATACTTTAGCCGACGAATATATTAGCTCCGTCGGCTAAAGGCTTGGAGTATAGCCGACGACGTGTTGTGTCGTCGGTTTAAGTCTGGGAGTATAGCCGACGACGTCCTTTGTCGTCGGCTAAAGTCTGGGAGTATAGCCGACGAAAGATAGAGTCTGTTTCGTCGGCTTAAATTCATGAAGAAAAGCCGACGACAAAATAGTTCGTCGGCTAAAGTATGGACTATAGCCGACGACGGTCTATAGGTTCGTCGGGTAAAGTCAGCGCCGAGGACCCTTTCCCGACGACACTATAGCCGACGAAGCCTCGTCGGCTAAGAGTTTAGCCGACGAGTTACGATAACAGGCCGACGAAAATAATTCGTCGGCTAAAGTACTTCTCCTGGTAGTGAACCTTCAAGGACGAGGGTCTCTACTTGATCTATCGAAGAGGATGATGTCCTCTCTCCACTCCCTATATACTCCTTGTGTCAAACTCAGTTTGGATCAATTTCTGTTCCTCAACTACTAGTGGGAGAGTTTGTGGGAGAGAAGATAACTGCTTGAAAGTGGTTCTGTTGTTTTGTTTTACTCTTTTACCCACTCATTAAGAGCATCTCTAGTAGTCTACGTTAGTTTGTTGCTAAATTTAACAATAGTTAGGATATTTAACAATCGAAATAGCAATTGTGCTATAGCAGCAATTGTTAAGTGCTAGTTAAATAATATTTTTAACGAATCATAAACTGACACGTGGATAAAAAATGGAGGGAAACATATATTTCTCTTTAGCAATTCTTGTTTAGGTTGATAAATTTGTCAATTCCGTTTATCAATTTTAGGATTTAGCAATTTTTAAACATTCTGCTAGAGTTCCTAATTATCCTAAAAGTTGACAAATTTTAAATTTTTTTGAATTAAGCATTCTGGAGATGCTCTAAAGTAATCAATAAGCCAAGGGAAATTTATCTAAAAATTTAACCTTGGTAAGACAAATTGTCTTAATTAATAGAGATAGAGATAAAACTATGATACATATACATGCAAACAAAAAGCATTTTGACATACAAATTTGTGACGATATATATGGACGCGCAAGCTTTTTTATAAATAAAGATCAAATAATTTCAAGAAAAAAAAAAACTCAAATTAGAAGTTTGGGAAAACGAAGGTACGTACAACAAATTAACAGATTTCAAGTTTTCCAAAAATTTAAAAACCAAAAAGAAAAAAGAAAAAAGAAAAACCACACTTGTTCGTCTATAGTTACCAAATGCCAATTCTCCGTCCCAACCTGATTTGGACCATGAATTGAATAATAAAATCACGAACGACGGAAAGAAACTCTAACCCATTTTGTCTCCCATCTCCATCTCTCTCAACTGGAAACTTCACAATCCTTTTTATCACCAGAAAGCGTTCCAGTATTAGTACCGACGGCTAAACCAATCTTCAAATCTTTGCACGTAATTTTCACGACCCCATTTTTCATATGCCACCAAAACCCAGACGACCTCTCCACATAATTCAAACTCAACCTCAAATTGAACGTCACGCCTCCCGAATCTTTAATCTCCTTTTGCATATCCTCCGCCGGCGCCGTGGCATTGTTGAGGTCGAACTTGAACTCCATCAAGGTATTAGCATTCGACCAACTGAGGTCGTCCCAATACCCGGTGGTCGATGTCCAGTCTGACCCGGGGGCTAGCCAGGTGTCCTTTTGGTACAGGTTCGACTCCACCTTGTCAATTCTGAGTCTCGCCCTGCCGCTTTCCACAGCCACCTTGGCATCCCATTGTCCTGTGACGACTTTGTTTGCCGTGTTTACGTTGAAGTTGGAGACGCTGAAGTTATCTACCTTGAAGTTAGTATGATCGGGTTTGGCGACGAAGAAGAAGATGATGCTTGCGATGATGGTTAACATGAGTGATAGCAGCATGATGAGGCAGATGCAACGGAAGCAGGCGTTGCCTCCTTCATTTGCACATTCCTGCGTACCGTAATAGGCGACAGCTGGGTCCAGGGCGTAGGCCGCAGGGGGGTAAGGGTTATAGCCGTAGCCAGCGTAGCCCTGAGGTGGGTAGGGTTGCTGAGGGTAGTTCATGGCGAATGGAGGGTAGTTGTTACCCCCTGATGGGGGGTAGTTGGATACGGCAGAAGGTTGGTCGCTTAGGCCGGAAGGTTGTTCTTGGTTTCTGGGCTGATTATTTTCGGCACCAGAAGCCATATAGATATGGCCGGCCGGGTATATATGGTTTCTCTCTCTCTCAAGAAGCAACTCCTCGGAGAGAGAAGAGACAGGAGTTTTTTTGGGGCAGAAGATTGAAATATGAATTGAAAGGAGAAGAACAGAGGAGGGGAGTGTAAAAATAGGGCAGGTTACGAAGTACGCGTAAAGGATCAATGTAATTACAATTAGCAGTTCTATGATAAGTAAATGATTGAGGACATTTGTGATAGACATTCGCTGTGAAGCTGATCGATCATGTTAACCTGATTGGCTGTTTACAATATGGAACATCTAGCTAATTCATTGTAGTAATTAAGCTAGCATTGACCAAAATGCTTGTAAAGCACAAAGTATTGTCTTATGGAACTCTCATTTGGTTAAATTTTCAATAACCCTGAATTACCCCTTTCTTGATATAAGTTAACAAAAACTTAATATAATAAAGAGAGGGTAAAACAGTAAATTAGGAATGTGGAACAGTTTCAGTTTCCTTCAAAAACTGATTTGCAGTTATCGTTTATTACCCCTCACATGTTGTATACATGTATACATTGTGCATAGGACGTTCTTATCAGTTGATTGATCCACATGCAGGAGCAGTATAGTTTTCCTCTAGCTACGTATACCAGCCATGTTCGTGCAAAGAGAAAATTTGTGGTAATTGTGAGAGAAGTCGGAGAAGTGGAGACTAAAACATACACAGGTTTGCACTTTGCACACGTACGGCTCCATCAATGTTCATCCCTCGCAAAAATTTACGATTCATACAGAAAGGGGAGCAGAGAAAAATCCAACGACAATTTTACACATTCAGTTTAGGTCAGTCATTGGATAATTTTCAAATTTTGATTTTCAGATGCACTTTTTGGGTTTTGATGGTTTAGGTATAATTTTTGGGGTTTTGGTTTTCTTTTTCTGCCAGTACACACCTATGACGATATTGGAATTGATGCAGGAAGTGGCGCACTTCTTTAGAACAAAGGTATGCCTAATTTATCCAGTAAAATGTTAAGTACTGTCATGTAGGCTAGATTTTGGGTTTAGTTGTTCATTATTTTTTTCTCTAAATTTTGCAGGTATCTTGGATACTTGGTGCAAAAGACTAAATGGTAATATTGTTGCTCTGTGCTCTCCTGTTTGCATTTAAATGAGTATATTACTCTTTCAATATGAATTTGGCTTTCCATTAATGTTCCTGGTAATCCTTGCTCTCTACTCTCTCGTATTCTTTTGAATTTAACTGAATTTAATCACTTTTTTAATGACACAATTCATATTTATATTTTCTATTGATTATCAATATCATTACTAAGACATCATGTATATTTTGATTTCTGATTGGTTTACTTGATTCGGATTTCTTTCTTATTTTGTTCCCTAATCATGTCTTGCTTCTATTTTTAGTGAAAGTGGTTTATCGATGACCTCTGTATGGTGGGAACACTTCAATGCTTAGCCGATACACCGATCTTAATCATTGGCTATGTGATACATCTTTGAGTACGTCGATGAGCTATGAAAAGCTATGTCTTGGTTTAATTACAAATGTTGTATAATATTTACATTTGGAGGTCTTATAATGCATAATGCAACTTTGGAGAAGTCTTACATTTTGAGTTCATGTATATGTCTTTAACCATGTTTTGTTTTGTTTTCTAAGCTACTCATGGTTATTGCTTATATTTCCCAGATTCATATGTTCTCTTCCGTTTTAAATCTTCACTTGGGTTTCCAAAGTATTTTTTTCAGTTGTATTTTCTCTTCTGTTTTAAATCTTCACTCCGGTTTCTAGAGTATTTTTCTAGTTGTATTTGCACTTTATTTTATGCTCTTTTACTTCTAGTTTTTTGTTCAACGTAATTCTGTTTTCAAAAGATATAAGCACTATAGGAAATATCCACTTAGCCAACGGAATCTTATTAATTCCGTCGGCTAAGAGACTCTTCACCGACAGAATAAGAACCGTCGCATAGGGCACCACATCCATCGCCTAAGATTTCTTAGGCGACGGAAAATAACTGTCGACGTCTTCCGTCGACTAAGTTATTCATAATCGACGAAACACTATTCGTCGTCCAGGTTCCGTCGGCTTAGTAAACCCTAGGCGACGGATATCTTCCGTCGGTATGGTTTCGTCGGCTTAGATCTTCTTAGTCGACGGAAATTGACTGTCGACATAGTCCGTCGTCTAAGATTGTCTAGGGCGACGAATAATGTTCCGTCGGTATAACCAGTCTTAGACGACGAATAATGTTCCGTCGTCTGAAATTTTCTTGGGCGACGAAGTCGATTCCGTCGGGTAAGAACGACTTAGGCGACGAATATTCCTTTCTTAGCCGACAAACGTTTCTGTCAACTAAGAATTTGAATTATTGCCTGACACAAAGTAGAACGAATATTTTTTTCGACGCCTTTTGTCCTAGGCGACGGAATATTCCGTCCGCTAAGTTTACACATCATCCATTTATACACCTTTTGCCCAGAAGAGAACGCAGAAGAAAGGCATGGTCTAGCTCCCCCCCCCTCTTCATCGGAATATTCATCCGATCCAAATGTAGTTTTGGAAGTTTTTCTTCATGAATTTGATCGATCTTTAAGAGTTGCGCGCTTCGATCTCGATCTCCTAATTGGTATATATGTAAATATTTTAATTAATTAATCTATTTTTTTCTTTTAGGCATATTTTCCGGTCCAATTTTGGCGACTTGCCGGTCCAATTTTGATGGATTATTGTTGCTTACTTGTATGCTTAATATAATTACTGGATATGTGTGTATAATATGTTGTACGTACGTATAATATTATATATGCATGAACGACTATATAATATTATCTTTGTATATATATCTAACTTTTGTGTGTATAATTTTTAAAGATATATATATATCTTTAGCTTTTGTATGTATGATTAATAATTATGTGAATAATATGTTTATCAAATTTTTGTTTTCATTCAAATTGATTTGTGTATTCATATGATAAAAAATAAAATGATGAATCATGTAATTAAGAATTATAATATTCTTATACATTCATCAATATATATTGTTACCCTTAGAAATTCCGTTCAAGAACCATTATGTTACGACTGTGTCTAACAAAATGGTTTTCGAATTGTCTCATATTTGGACAGTTTGGGAGCATATGACATTGAGATTCCGTTTTTTGTTGGTGCGTTTCGTTTTCGGTTGTGGGTATATATATTTCGACAAGATGTTCCTTTATTGTTCCTCAAGTGCATTCTAGGTATATATATTAGTACACTTGGGGAACTGTAGGGAGATGCTGCCGAATTTTCTCACATATGCGAATTCGAAACCCCCCAACAACAAACGAAATCACAATGTCATATGCTCTCAAACGGGATTAAGGCCCTAACCGGAGGTATAAGGTGAAGAATATTATTTGGGTAGTAATTAAACTCTCAAGTATGGAAAATGATTGGAAAATTATGCTCATGTAAAGTGTGGAAAATTATTGGGGGTCAGTAATTTTCTTGACCAGAGCAACCAAAGTTTCTGGATGATTGTTATTACTTAGATTCCTTTCAACCATCCTCTAATGACATAATGGGGTAGTAAACTCTCAAGTAGGGAAAATTATTGGGGGTCAGTAATTTTCCTGAACAGAGCAACCAAAGTTTACTGACCCCCAATAACCACCCTGTAAAAAAAAAAACTGAAACTGACAACCAAAGATAAATGAAACTGACAGAAAGATCAAAGGAATAGACCAAAATTACTAAAAGAACAAGTTCTGGCATTGAAATTCAAGATCATTCATATGTTCTTGCAACACTGATAAAATACTACATATTTTCACATTTTGAAGATCCTACATCTAAAGTGGCACTAATCTTTTTTCTATATTTATGTCCATGAAATTTAACAGGATCTTCTTCCTCATTTTATTACCACCATCTTCTGTCGGTTTTTTCCCATGACATAGACTCTCATAAAGTGGAGCAAAAATGATCCACAGTCTGACCTGCAATGTATTAAGAAATAATGTTACTAAATTTTTCACCCCAATAAAACAGACAAGTAATTTCTGACCCCAATAAAACTCTTTAAAGGAAGTTTAAAGGTACTTACGATGTTTTCTTTTGTTGCGGGCAGAATAAGATATCAGTCAGTTTGTATCTTGCTTGATAAACGTTTTGGTCTAGCATCCATCTTCTTGTTCTTTTCTCTTCAGCACTCATCATCGAGTAACCATCAACCACTATTCCTTGGCTGTCCTGCTTGTCATAGTTTTCCCTCTATTCCTCAGGGTCCATGCCTTAGCTGAGAGGGTATTTGGTGGAATCATATACGCGCTTGATGAACACCATAATGTCCTTCACCTGTTGGTTCCAACACACAAGTAAATTACAACTCAAACAAACTAAGAGAACAAGCAACAAACAAAAACTAGTAGAAGTTTACTACCTCCCAGTAAACTTCTTACTCTAATAAATCAGTTACAACTCACCACTGCCATTGCATTCTGAAAGTGGTTGTTGGTGTCGACAGAGTAATCTTTCCTTGGCGGTAGCATTGAGTTCAGGTGATAGAAGCATCGAGTTTTGTTGTCAATCAGGACCAAGGTATAGTGGTGGTTGACCCCGTGATATACCGGATGAAAACCAGGTCCTTACTGAAGATGGACCACAGAGGATTAATAATGGAAAACTCTATATCCAATTCATTACATTTGAATTCCCCTGTTTTCCTCCTCCAGCTAGGAACTCCTTCAGTTTTTGTTCATGTACCACCGCCGCGCGCTGTATTTATAAAAGCAAGTAGTAAGATTGTGTTAACTGAAAAGAGTAACATAGGAGACCGCGGTGCTGCGGCACGCTGCTATTTTAAGTTAGACTACTTACCGCTGCCTCTATGTCTAGGAATCCGACCGAGACCTTCTTCTTTTCCATTTCCTCCTTCAACATTAGGAGGTACACCCTGAAGGTCTGCATGTACAACAATTATAAGTCACAAATAATTACAACAAAGAATACATCTTAGGTTACTCAAACATCAACTTTATTGCGGTAAGTAAGACAAGTAATTTTTTCTCACATTAGATGTAACCTCTCCTTCTTGAATTATTTTCTTCAAGTCATATTTGGTAATGTCAATGATACCATCACAACACTCCCAATACCGGAAACTGTGCAGACACAAATAAGTCATAAGCAAGTCAAACCAGGGAACTAATTGCAATGTTATATATATATACTAGGGAAGAATAAACTTACTCATCATTCTCGTCCTTGTTCAAATCAAACCAGCTCTTATAGTGATTCGCCACCTTTTCATCCAAGAGCTTCCATGTTGGAGTGTTGCAGTTCACTCCATCAATAACAATACGATTTTGGACTTTATGCTCCACCTCCTTTGTTCTTTTTGCTAGCTTTAGCCCTTCAGGGGTGTCATACTCCCATTCTTCTTCTTTCCTCTTTTGTGCCCCACGCTTCTTCAGGTTGACGTCTCTTTCAATCAAACCAGTCTCCACAGTTTGTTTTGAGCCCTTCTGCTTGACATATTTCTTGAGCTCTCCTGCTTGCTGTTCTTTATTCTTCAAGCTGGTTTGTTCATTCATTTTTTTTTCCTGCCATTTCCACAGCTTGAGCAACAAGTTTGTGTAGTTTAGACAGGTTGACATCGGTCGTCACAGGTTCATCGTCTTCTGGAAATATCTTTCACAACCGAACTGGTTCTGCTACTTGTTCAAAAAACTACACAAAAGAAAACACACAAGTTATTCTCAAAAAAATGAAGAAAACACAATTTTTATTGGGGGTCAGTAAACTGATTTCTACTTACCTCTTCAGTTCCTGGTTGCTCCTCTCTGCAGTTATATTCTTCCTCTTCAACCGGCTTTGACCTATCCTCCTCCTCCTACTTCTTCTCAGTTACACATATTATCTGCTTTGTCTGAGCATGGTTTGCCCCCTTGTGCAACTGTTTCTTGAGAGCGTTTATTTCATTTTTGGCTGCCCTCCTTTCTTTCTCTAGCTCAATGATTTGGTTGTCCGCTTTCTTTAACTTGCCGAGCAATTCAGTGTTTTTATTCACCAGTTCTTCATTTTCTTTGGCAAGTTCTGTCAGCTTCTTCTTCATATCTTCCATCGGCAGCTCATGTACACGTTATAACAACGAAATCGTTACTGTTAAACAATTATATACAAATAACCAAGTTTACTGCCCCCTAGTAAACTTCTACTAGGGGTCAATAAACAACAATACATTATCTCCTTTTCAATTTCATGACAACTACACACTTAATATACCCTAATAAACAACTTTATTGCCCCCTAGTAAAACCAGTAGAAGTTTACTGTCCTTAGTAAACAGTAAACTTCTGCTGGGGGTCAGTAAATTTTAATACATTATCTCCCTTTCAATTTCATGACAACTACACACTTAATATACCCTAATAAACAACTTTATTGCCCCCTAGTAAAACTAGTAGAAGTTTACTGTCCCAAGTAAACTTCTGCTGGGGGTCAGTAAACTTTAATACATTATCTCCCTTTCAATTTCATGACAACTACACACTTAATATACCCTAATAAACAACTTTATTGCCCCCTAGTAAAACCAGTAGAAGTTTACTGTCCCTAGTAAACTTCTATTGGGGGCCAGTAAACTTCAATACATTATCTCCCTTTCAATTTTATGACAATTACACACTTAATATACCCTAATAAACAACTTTATTGCCCCCTAGTAAACTCAGTATAGGTTTACTGCCCCCCAGTAAACTTCTACTGGGGGTCAGTAAACTTTAATATACTATTTCCCTTTCAATTTCATGACAATTACACACTTAATATACCCTAATAAACAACTTTATTGCCCCATAGTGAACCCAGTGAAAGGGAGATACTGTATTGAAGTTTACTGACCCCCAGTAGAAGTTTACTGGGGGCAGTAAACTTCCACTGGGGGTCAGTAAACTTCAATACAGTATCTTCTTTTCATAATCATGCCAATTATACACAAGATATACCCATTCTTACCCTAATAAACAACTTCATTGCCCCCTAGTGAACCCAGTGGAAGTTTACTGCCCCCCAGTAAACTTCTACTAGGGCAGTAAACTTCCACTGGGGGTCAGTAAACTTCAATACCGTATCTCCTTTTCATAATCATGCCAATTATACACAACATATACCTATTCTTACCATAATAAACAACTGCATTGCCCCCTAGTGAACCCAGTGGAAGTTTACTGCCCCCCAGTAAACTTCTACTGGGGGTCAATAAACTTCAATACATTATCTCCTTTTCAATTTCATGACAATTACACACTTAATATACCCTAATAAACAACTTTATTGCCCCCTAGTAAACCCAGTATAAGTTTACTGCCCCCCAGTAAACTTCTACTGGGGGTCAGTAAACTTGCAATTGAATTTCCATTTTCATTGGCAATAGTTTTACTGGGTGTTAGTAACCATTCAAACTTACCCAATCAATTGTCCTTGGTGTTCCATTGTCATCTTGCTGCCGCTCAAGTTTGCCGGAACTCGTTTCCTCCTCATCCATCCATAGACCTTCTATTATGAGTTCTTGTTTTTACATTTATATGACACAAATCCGTTTAATTTAGTTTTTCAAATAACAAAAAATACAATGCAATATTTTTTTTTAAAATGGCTATATAAATAAAATATCATTACCTTTAGCAATTCAGATCTTCTCAAATACTCTTTTTCTTTGGAAAGTGGTGCAGGTGATGTCACATAGGAATATTTGGAGTGCAGCTACACTGGGAGGGGATGATGAGAGTGGGCCCAGTGAACCAATAACAACTGATCAACCGAATGAACCATATCAAGAGGATTCTCCACATGTAGTCCCTGATACTGAGGATATTCGTGTCAACAACCAACACGTTCCGGCTATCATAGGTTACCTTCCAATTACACCATCTGAACTGATCTCACTACAACGTCGCAACCCCAGTCATGATGACGACGGCTTCATAGTTGACGAATACATACAGGATGATAAGTATTCTGACCAAACTGAGGAGGATGATGATTCAGACGACTCAGATTATCATGAGTACGATTAGTATATATATATTACGATTATTCGGACGACTCTGAATATCATATGTATTTTTAAATTTATAATTAACCACGTACGTACGTCAAACCATTAATTATATAATATTCATGCAAATTTCCATTGTACGTAATTTTTAAAATGCATATATATATATATGTATGCTTTTTTAAGTACGAATACTTACGTGGAGTTATATAATTGGGTTTAGTTTGAAAAGTTATCCGAAAATGCTTGGATGCTAATATAATAAAATTCTGGAATTTTTAAAAATATACATAGTCGATGGAATTTGAATAATTCGTCGCCTTAATACACTTACGGCGACGGAAAGTCGACTTTCCGTCGCTTAAGATACTAGAAATATTAGTCACATTTTAAAAATTTTATGTTACTTAGGCGACGAAAATTGTATAATTCGTCGGCTTGGTTAACTAATGCGACGAAAAATGTATTTTCCGTCGTGTAGGATCCCGAAATATTATGCGGGTGAATTTTGCGCCTTTTTTTTTTCCCCGAAATTTTGTATTACTTAGGACACGAATATTTGTCTTAGGCCTAATTTAAACCCTATACGAACTCCCTCGCGCAATCCACAATCCCTAATTCACACCCACAATTCCAAATCCCACCAGAGTCGCACCACCAGAGCTGCGCCACCAGACCCGATCCACGCATCCACCCACCTCCTCTCATCGCCACCGCATCCACCCGTCGCTCCGATCTCTCTGCTCTCACCTTCTCACCGCTACGATCTCTCTGCTCTCACCTTTTCACCGCCGCTCATTTTGCAGGTCCGTATTCTCTCTCTTCTTAGATTGATCTTATTGTTACTTCTGAATCGTAAACGAATTCGTTAATCGTGTTTCATTATTATTATTATTATTATTATTTTTTAATTATCCAAAAAAAAAAACAAATATCACATTGTATCTTCTGCTTAAGTGGCTCACAGCTTTTGTTAGTGTTTTCTGTATCACCAATGCATCAAGTCTAAAAAAAAATAAAAAAGTGAAGAAATACAAGTGGTTTGATCAACCTGTATGCTTTTCTATGGACTATTTTTCATAATCTTTATCTATTACTCACTCATTTACTAACAATTGTGTGTTATTCATGTGCAAGATATGGTGATCATGGGGAAGATGAAGGGCCGAGCCACTTAGGCCAGTGCTTTGATGGAGTCAATACGACAAAGCGTCGGTTCAGCTAGCAGTAGCAGCCTTCCTAACCCCATGCCGGCTGAGACAGTACCACCAAGGGCTCCCCCTTTGATCGTGCGGCGCCCTACAGTTGACAGTTGTTCAATGAGATCTCAATCGGCGTCTGTAACCGCACTCGAGACTGCAACCACACCCGAATCTGCAAGACGCATCATCGGCAGCGCTCGAATCAAAGTTAGAAGCCCAACATGTAAGTGTATTAATTTACTGCCCCCCAGTAAACTTCTACTGGGGGTCAGTAAACTTTTACTGCCCCCAGTAAACTTCTACTAGGGGTCAGTAAACTTCTACTGGGGGTCTGTAAACTTTCAGTACAATATGTCTCTTTCATTTTCATGCCACTTACACATAACAAATATCCTCTTGTATATTAAGTATATATCATAATGTATTTTCACATGTTAATTGTAGCTCCGGCCCCGAAAAAGAAGCGAGGTTTTTGTTCTGAAAAGAAGGCGGAGGATATCGTTCAACAAACGGGGCAGAAGATCAAGCTGGTGTATTGCCCTCGTGTAAAAGGCCCTAGCGTGAGGGGGATAAACAGCTTGGTGGCACATGATATCGATTGCGCCATACGGAGTCTGGTGGGAATGAGGGCAAGCACGTTCTACAACCTTGATCAGACTGAGAAGTGGAAGGTGTGGAATACACATAACAATATCCTCTTGTATATTAAGTATATATCATAATGTATTTTCACATGTTAATTGTAGCTCCGGCCCCGAAAAAGAAGCGAGGTTTTTGTTCTGAAAAGAAGGCGGAGGATATCGTTCAACAAACGGGGCAGAAGATCAAGCTGGTGTATTGCCCTCGTGTAAAAGGCCCTAGCGTGAGGGGGATAAACAGCTTGGTGGCACATGATATCGGTTGCGCCATACGGAGTCTGGTGGGAATGAGGGCAAGCACGTTCTACAACCTTGATCAGACTGAGAAGTGGAAGGTGTGGAATGCAATGTCGGTAAGTAACTGAAAAGTATATGAAAAGTAAATTTACTTAATTACATTGGTTTGATAACATATATATGATTGCTTATAATTGGAAGGCATGAACTGACTGAATTGACATCTCTTTATTGATAAAATTTCATGTCTAAGGATATATTTGCATAAGACTGAGTTTTCTTATAAAGTGAAATATTATGGATATGTGTAAAGTATGATTGAATGCGTGTAAAGTATTGTGTGTTGATATGATGTGTTTTGTCATAGTAATTGGGTGTATTAATATATTTTATTTAATTTTTCAGTGCTTAACATGAGATTTTTTTATTTATTTCTTACTTAGCCGAAGTCCGAGTGAGATGAAAATGATGAGCCAATGTTCAATTGGATACTGAAGAGGGCACATGAGAGGTACACGGACTGGAAGTACCAGTGTCACAAAGCTTATCTGAAAGAAGGGCCCTCTGGCATGCCAGTAGATTTCATTAGGAGAGAGGACCAATTGGAGTTTCTATGTGAGCACTTCAAGTCAGATGCTTTCAAGGTGATTTTTTTAATTACCTTCATTGTTTCCCTTGTATTTTATTATTAGCCCTTACATTTGTATAGTTATGTATTTATAACTTAAAATGTGAAATGTGCAAGATGTTAGAACTAATCTATTTAATATTTTTTCGTGTCTATATTAGAGACTCTCCTTGGCAAACAAGCGGAACTGTGGAGAGAAGACTATACACCACCACACGGGGTCTTCTCCTATCATCTACACAATGGAGGAACTCAGAATACAAGGCGAGCAGCTTCCAATTATCAAAGGTTTTGAGAAGACCTATGTTAGGGCCGATGATGAAAATACAACCAAGAAATATGCAAGTGTCTTTCCTTTTACTAGAATGTAAGCTTAGCAAATGGTTCAAGCATGTGTAAATCTGACTATTGGTATATATATGAGACCATTAAGTTGAATATAGGTACTGTCCAATTAGAATGTCATGTTTTCCTGCTTCTTCCAAAAAAAAAAGAAAGTGTTATTATCATTGTCATTAATTAAGATGTATAGTTTTAGGGAGTAATAAAGTTGTTTACTAGGGAGCAATAAAATTGTTTATTAGGGTATCTGTTGTGGCCATGCAACCAAATTGCAAGTTTACTGACCCTAGTAGAAGTTTACTGACCCCCAGTAGAAGTTTACTTACTAGAAAACAATAAAGTTGTTTATTAGGGTATCTGTTGTGTGTTGTGGCCATGAAACTGAAAGGGAGATAATGAATTGTAAGTTTACTGACCCCCAGTAGAATTTTACTGGAGGGCAGTAAACTTATACTTGGTTTACTAGGGAGCAGTAAAGTTGTTTATTAGGGTATCTGTTGTGTGTTGTGGCCATGAAATTGAAAGGGAGATAATGAATTGCAAGTTTACTGACCCTCAGTACAAGTTTACTAGGGGACAGTAAACTGCTACTTGGCTTAATGAGTTTACTGACCCCCAGTAACTTATTCCCTGTTTATTATGCAACCAGTAAACTTTATTATGGAAATGTTGAGCTGCATGTTTTGTTTATTAATTGATGTATTTTAAATGCAGAATGACATGGTTGATGAGGTTAATAAACGAAAGGATGTATTTAAGGAACAACATCCTGACGCGACGGAGGAGAAGATTATGGAAAGTGTTCAGTCCCAACAAATTGAGGTGTTGGGTAAGATGCTCAAAACTCAAAAAGGAAAGGAGATCAGAGGGATGGGACGAGGAGGCGAGCGAGACTTGGGCCTTTCTTCAAATGGTTCCACTTCACGTAGTCGTCCTCCTAGAGTTGATGAGCAGCAACTCCAAGAGGTGCAAGAGCGCTATGAGCAGAGACTAAAGGAATCAGAGGAGCGTGCCCAGCAGCAGTTCCAAGAGGTCCAACAACGTGCCCAACAACAATTCCAAGAGGTCCAGCAGCGTGCCCTGCGTGCCGAGTCTATGTATAATGCTGTGCAGTCCCAAGTTGCAGCCATATATGCGCACCTAGGTATGCCTCCTCCTCCTCCTCCACAATTTCCTCATCCTCAATCTTCTCCTCCTCGACAAGTTTCCCCACAAAACAGTGATGATAGAGGCGACAACGTGTAGGATTGGACAACAGTGCCCCTTTGCATTATTCATAATTTAGCTAGATTGTATGAACAATTTTCTACCTAGTTAATTCATTAATTATTTTGTACGTATATATGAATAATAATTTTCCATCTATCATCAATATTTGAAAAATGGTCCAAATCCATTGCTTCCGGTATATATTGTTACTGTATAATGATCAATATATCTGTATGTATGTGTTTGATTATTGTTACTAATTTGTAATTTTTTAAAACAGTTAATAAGATAAAAAAAAGAAAAAAAATTCAGTGTCTTTTCACCATAAATAAAATAACTTAGTCGACGGAAACAGTTACCTTCGTCGCCCAAGGCAAATATCTTGAGCGACCGAAAAAACAATATTTGTCGCAAAAGATATTTTTCTTCAGTGATGGAACCGAAACTTTCGTCGCGCAAGATAAACAACCCAAACGACGAAAATAGTAACAGTCATCTACCAAGATGAAATACCTAGGCGACGGAAATAGTAACTTCCGTCGCTTAAGAACAACAACCTATCCGACGAATACAAAGATCAATCGTCGACTAAGAACTGTTTGGTATTCGTCGGATTACAACTTTACCGACGACTTTTCCGTCGCCTAAGAACGACGCAGTATTCGTCGGTAAACATATATACCGACATAGTTCCGTCGGCTAAGAAGAATTTCGTATTCGTCGGGTAAGAATATTTCCGACAAACATTTTTCGTCGACAAAGAGATTTATCGACGAATGAGTTTATGGACAAGGCATGTCAGAGTTCTTCGGGTTGGATGGTTCTTAGTCGATGAAAAATTTAAGTTCCGTTGCGTAAATGTCTACCTCACGACACTTACGCGACGTAACTAGGATATGAGACGACGAATATTTCGTCTTAAGCGATGAGTTGATTCCGTCGCCTAGGATGAGATTTCCTGTAGTGAAGGTTGTTGTATATCTCTTTTAATTGTACTTCGTTATATATATAAAAATGTGGATCAAGGGTTGCCAAATTTCTATATTTCTACCACTGTGAAAGTAGGTACAATATATATGAACTATGAGACATAATAATGAAACACAAAAAAACTAAACGCACGAGCGGACCTTTTGCAAGCGCATTGCACGTGCAGGAAGACTAGTACAGATATATACAGAGCTTCTCAACTGCGAACGTCCGCATTTATACGGTGCAAATTTCCACTTAACACTCACTTTTTAATCGTATTTTCACATCTTCACCGTCTAGTATTTAGATACTAATGTATAGATCATCTTTGCAAAATTTCAGCCAATTTGGTTATCATTGAGGCACTCAAAACTGTTATAAACATGAACGGTTCAAGTTCGATAGAATTATGTTCATCCATTGGTTTAATCGAGTTTGAGTGCTTTCATGATAATCAAATTGGCTAAAAATTTAGAGAGATGATCTATACATTAGTATCTAAAGACTAGACGGTAGAGATGTGAAAATTCGATTGAAAAGTAAGTGTAAAATGGAAATCCTCACCGTAAAAATAAATACGGACATCCACACCTAAGAAAATCTATATATATATTTGGACCTGATAATATATATATAGTTCATATCCAGAGCGAAGCTTCACTTTGAAATTAAAGTGTGAAGTTCCTTATTTGACTTATTTTTCGGTCATATTTCCATATCTTCACTGTTCCGTTTGTAAAACCTAATGCATAGATCACTATGGCCAAGTTTCATCCAAATTGGTAATCGTTAAGGTACCGAATTAGATTAAATCAACGAACGGACCATAAATCTGTCTATTCAGAACTGTTTGTGTAAATGACGATTATGAAAACCCAAATGATCATCAAATTAAATGAAACTTGGCAGAAGTGATCTATGTATTAGGTTCTACAAACTGAACGGTGAAGATGTGGAAATATGACCGAAAAGTGAGTGAAATAAGGAACTTCACACTTTAATTTCAAAGTGAAGCTTCGCTCTGGATAGAAACTGTATATCTATATATATATATATATTTATATATATATATATATATTATCAGGTCTAAATATATGTATTTATTCAAAAGGTACGGATTTTCTTAATTGACCCACTTTTAGATTATATTTTCTCATCTTAACCATTCACATTGTAGGTATATATGAGTAGATCATCTCTACAAATTTTCAGTCAAATTGATAATCGTTAAAGTATCGAAACTATATGATTACAATGAACGAACCAAATCTGTTCAACAGGAACCGTTCATGTAATTCACAATTTTGAATACCTTAATGATTATCAATTTGGCTAAAATTTTGTTGAGATGATCTACTCATATATACCTAAAAGATGAATGGTTGAGATGAGAAAATATGATCGAAAAGTATGTCAATTAAGGAAATCCGTACCTTTTGAATAAATACGGAGGTCCGTATCTGAAAATGCATGTGTATATATTTTCTTCTTCCATTTTTTCTTCTTAATGGAGGACATTTTCTTACATGAATTAAGTTATGCATAATGGTCAAGGAAGAAAAAAATCGAAAGTTTCGGCGAAATATCGTTGAAACTTTCGATTTTTTCACCTAGCGATATATTTTCCCCTCCTAAGCATTTCTCGTTCGAAACTCTCAATATTTCCCAATATTTCTCAATATTTCCCGATATTTCTGATATTTTCAACCAATACTAGTGAAAATTTTGTTCCTCATAGGTCTTCTACGTGGTTTTAAAGCACTCATGTAATTCCATGTGAAATGTATCATATGTATATAAGGCGTGATGACCTAGCCTCCCTTTAGGTTTCTAGCCATAAAAAAAAATATTTAAAGTAAACTTTTAAGAATTATTAACGGTTCAGTACTAACATTTTCATCTTAACTTACTACAACTTCTTATAGATCAATTTTTATTCAAGGTTTTCATTTTAAATATAGTACATGATATAGAAAACAAACATCTCTTAAAGTTTGGTTTAAAATTTCCTTATTTTTCTTCAAATTTCCGTCAATTTTCTTATTTTTTTACTACAATCGATATTTCCCCAAAATTTCCGTCAAAATTTTCATATTTTGGAGAGTCGAAATTTCCGTAATCACCGAAATTTTCTTCCTTCATAATGGTTGATATATAGATATTTTGTCCCGGAGCAATAGCTACGACTTGTTTGTAGATCAATTTTATTTTTGAGTAAATTACATAACAACACATGATCGAATATTAAAACACAAAGAAAGACAAGGCCCAAGCCCAAAACCAAATAGTAATGGTCTGGACTCTCTTTTCTTATGTTAAATGACTGAAATGCCAGTTTCATAACAGAATCACACTAATCCACCACTACCCTTCTCTCTCTTTGATAGGATACTTGTAACATCCTAAAGTAGCTTATTTTGTTTATTAGTATTAATTTTAGTTTTATTAAGTTTTTGGGTATTTAATTTTTGTTTTCAAAAAAATAAAGAGGAAGAATACATGAGTTGCATTATACAGCAGGCTCTCTCTTCCTTTTCTTTTTGCTATTCTTTGCTTCACCGTCTTAGCAAGCAGGAGGTGTCTCAAGAGTACAAACCTAAGCATATAGGAGTAGGGGCTAGCTGGAGGTCTAGGAGTCTTGGCTGTAGTAGATTAGAATGGATTGGGAGAGTCAGCTAAAACCTTCAACAAAACTAGTACAGAGTTTCTGGAGATGACAGATTTTGGGAGAGTTGTGGAGTGAGAGAGGAAACCTTTTCAATTCGTTTTTCTAAGGTAAAACTCATTTCATCTTCTAGCAATTTCAATTTCAGTATCATAGTTTTGTTTATGGTTTGCTTTGATTCTTGTTTTCTTGTTTTGAGTTTAGTATGATTTTTTTGTTTGTTTATAGTTGGTAATTTTGAATTCTCAGACTTGTTTAGACAGCAAAATCGAATTCGAAAAAGATGTTATTGTTTGGAATCGTTGTGGTTGAAGCTCAAGAACATGGTTCTTGACTTTGGGTGTCCAAATCAAATTTTGGATCCTTTTGTTTCAACCGTTGGTTATGTTTAAAATCGTTCTAATGTTCTGGAAATCTGTTCCTTTCCGTTCTGAAGCTTTAAAACTTGTTTTGCTACTTCAAAAGTCGAATTAAAGCTCCAAGAACCAAGTTTTATTCCTGCTGTAAATTTCCAGAATTCTGCAGAGAAGCTGATTTTCTTGCCTACTTTGTAGCATGATATCTTTCGGCTCAGGCCTTTGTTTTGATATCCGAAAGTAGCTTTGTAAACCTTGTATATCCATCATTGTGTGTGTTAACACAGGATTTGGTTAATATTTGGTTTGTCAAATTGCTTGCCAAAAACAGTAGCAGACTTAGCAAAGCTGAATTTTCTGGGTTTTCAGATTTTTACTCCAACTTTGCAAGACCGTAACTTTCTATCCAGGGCTTTGTTTTCAAAACTTGTATTTAAAGCCAAAAACAACATTTACAATAGGCTTTGGTTCATAAACTTTTGTTGGATTTGAGTGAGTGGAAAGTAAAGCCAAAAACAACATTTTACACACTGTTTTGACACAAGGCTGACATATGCCTTGTTCTAACTTAGTCTTTTCTTTAACAGCTGATTCTTATGTTTTGCAGTAACTCTTTATACAACTTTTGAGTATTGTGTGGTATCTGTTTTAAAGTTTGGAATAGTAGAGTTCTTTATATGACAATTGTTACTTGTAACATAGTACTAAATCTAGTTTTTCATTGTTGTATGTACTTTGCCTTTTGGGTAAGGTTCTGGAGACGATCTTGGCAATCCACCAATCTAAGAGTGAAGTTGAGCTCGAGTTTGTGCTGTACAAATCAAGGTAGGGTTTGATGGGGTGTTTTCTTCTATTGTGTTATTGTGTAGCTATTGCTTGAATTGTTTGATATTGAATTGTTTGACATTGAGTTGTGTGGCATTATCCGAATTAAATGTTGGATGATTTTGAGATCTTGAATTGATTATGATATGTCTATTTTTGACAGCATGTTGTTTTTATCGTGAATTTATATTACATAATATTGTGGGGAAGGAGTGAGGTTGGAGGTGAAAAGAAGAATGAGTGTTCGGGGAGATATGAGATATTATTATTGAAAAACCTTTTGTGTAGTTGAGTTTCCTCATGGGTTGTCCAAGATCCAGGGTAGCCCACATGTGCACAAGTTTGGGGAAAGTATGCCCCTTTGATGGCGGACATTAATAAAATGATCTTATCGGGTTTCAGGTTTGGAGACCATGAGTATAATAAGATGACTAACAAAAGAGGAAAATCTATTTGAGGGTGATGTGAGGTGTGGGAAGAGAGTTGAGTCAATATTATATTCATGCATTCTCGATATGCTATGTTGTTTGTTTGCTTATGTTTGATGATGTGTTATTAGTATTTTAACTAGCCCTACTAAGTGTTGCTCACCCCTTTATCAAACCCATTGCAGGTGTGGTTCTTGAAGTGTAGGAAAAGTGTTATATTGTAAATTAAGGCTTTCAAGTTTTTCTTTTGTAAGGTAGAGCTTGAATAAAGAATGGACGTTTTGAAAAGAAATGCTATTCTAGTTTGTTTGTTTGTTTGTAAATGTTTTAAACATGTGTGCTTTAAGTGTCTTCTCTTATAAGGCTTGTAATATAAATAAAGGTACGAAGGTTGTTGTTTCTTACGTTATGTTACGATATCTATCTCATTTTAATTACGGATATTAAATTGTCTGTAATTAGAGTGCGATTCATGCCTTAACTCGAGTTTAGACATTTTCTCGAGTTGGGGTGTGACAATACTAATTTGTATTCCTCTTTTTGAATAGTAGGTATTGTGTAAAAGGCTTAGCCCATATTGTATGTCGTAGGAACTCAAGGCCCATCCGACCCAAGTAGGTAGTTATCGAAGTAGTTATTCTCTAGATCTGTAGGATATATAATTATTGTAAACTTCTCTGATTCAGTCATGGATGAATGATTAGTTATGAATGTTGTTTAGTTTATTCTGTAGATTTCCTTTAATTTAGTTGATTCCTTATATTTTATGGATTCTAATCCTAACAATTGCTATCAGCGCCCAAATCTGGGCCTGTTTCCGGCAACAATTACCAAGTTTTCACAGCCATGTCATTACCCATCACCACAACCCAACCATCATGCAACCAATCAACGGTCACCGATTCCTTCATCAATTTTCTTATGTCCTTTCCTCTTATGCACACTCGTTCCAAACACCATTCCATGTTGCTCCATTGCCATTCAACACCATTCCTCAAAGGCCTTCTAACCCTTCTTCTCAATTCCTTATCCAAACCTAACTTTCTATATTCCACTTGCAATTTCACCAGATGATCCTTCAATTGCGCAACTCGAATTTACAGACCCCAAAATCCTAGTTTTCGATTTCTCCATATTTCACATTGAACAAGCCACTCATAACACGATTCCAATCACTAGAGATGTAAAGAAGCCACACAGATTGAGGCTTGGAACTATGACGTCCAGCAAGACCGGCAAGTACCAGAAGCACAATACACTTTTTGATGCATAAGTTATCATTCGAGCGCTTGGTCGGAGAAATCACTAGGGCTGAGCTCGGGCCCAGACCGGCACATTTTTTTAGGGACCGGGCCCGAACCAGTTATTGTTAACCCGGGTCGGGCTTTGATGTTAAAAAATGAAGGATCGGCCAAAACTCGGACCGTAAAAAACCGAGCCGGGCTTACCAGTTTTCAGGCCCAAATTCTGTCAAAACCTGATATACATATTCCTGCTGTATTCTCAAAATTTACTGAATAGAAGTCATAACAAATTGCATAATATGCATTCTAATCTCATAATCTCATCTCTCAGTCTCTCACAATTGCAAAAAATCAACTTGTAAATAAAATTATGCAAAAGCACAGTAAGTCAGTAACTAGATGCAGTGATGCAAACTAATTCCAATGATGTCAATCTCAATCATGTCATGTCATGCAGTAGGCACTGAAGGCAACAATTAATCAAGTTATCAACTGATAAACTCATAAAAGAGGAATAAAGCCACTCAGCAAGTCGGCAACAGAAGCAAAAAAAAAAATTTGCAACATGTTAACATGCATGTCAAAGTCTGAAAATAGGCAATATGCAATTGCAAACGGCAAACCAACTGCCATAAACTCCCAGTCACAACTCAGTACCTCACAATTCACAAACATAAACTAAATTACTAAACAACATTTCATTGTTTCATAGCAAATTAAAGTTTCAACTTTCAAATGCAGATTGGTAAGTTGGTAACATAAATAAAAACAAGAAATAAGAAGCAACATGCCCAATTCTCCACAATTTCCAACAACAGATTTGTAAGAATTGTAGCTTTCTTTCCCTTCATCTTCTCCCTACAAGTTAATTATACAAACATGAATCTAAAATTCCACCAAAATCAACCAACTTGTTGATGCAAACTAAAAACACAATAAAGAAATTAATCAAATTATACCTTTCGATTTTTTCGTTGCAAGAACCATTTGTTTCAGTTTTGTAGGCTGAGACCTAGCTTGGACATCAGTAGGGACAATAGTAGCTGGAAGAGTTTTTTTATGATGTTGCAGCTGGACAAGTAGAACGACTTGTTGTGTCACTTTTTTAGCAACTTTTGCTGCTTTCTTAGGCTGTGAGGGTGTAGCTACTGCCACAACTTCATCTTCACTTTCTTTTTCTGATACAGCCACAAGCTTTCATTTTCCCTTTCCCTTCTTTTCCTGTGTGCGTTTTGCATCATCTAAAACAAAGTTCGAAAGAATGAAACAAATCAAGTCCAATTGATAATAATAATAAAATCTAAAGAATGCATTATGCAACAGTAAAGATGTAAAGTAGAGATCTAAGAGAATGCAATATCACTACTACGAAAAAAAGCTTAAGAGACGAAATTTTTCAAATTCGTCACTTAAGTAACCACTTAAGAGAAGAAATTGTTTTTCATCTCTTAAGTGAGCACTTATGAGATGAAAACCAGTTTTATCTCTTAAGTGCTCACTAAAGAAACGAAATAGTTTGACTTAAGCGACGAATTTTTTTCATAATTATATAAAAAAGAAAAATTTATTAAATAATTATATAAAAATAAAAAAATTATTAAATATTAAGAATTTCCTACATACCACTTAATGAAGTCCACATACAAAAGTAAAACATTTTTTCACGAAAGTTTATTAACTCATCTTGTATAAATTTTAGAAGCACAATAAATATTAAAAGAACGTGTTGCTTCCATTTAACTTAATTATATATAAAAAAAATTCATGTTTCAAAGTTAATTTTCAATTCATATTTAAGTTAATTTTTCAAAATATATGTAGATGAATATTTAAGACTAATTAAGTTAATTTTTAGTAGGTTATATGCAAGTGTACATTTTTGTGAACCAACTATACAAATGAAGCAAAATTTTCAAAAATATTGTGAAATATAATGTGATCGGTATAGCTAAATACGGTAAGGTTTAAAAAATCATGTATTTTTGGTAAAGTTTAGGTCCCGATAAAAACGGTCAACCCTATTTAGACTTATGTTTCCCTATGAGGAGTCCTATCGTCGAGAGGTAAACGTCCCAAAATTTTTATATATGTGGTTGTTGAGCAGTAAAAAAAAATATATATATATATATATATTTTGTTGCTGTAAGCTATAGATAATTACATATTATCCTCATTCAAATACAGAGTCCAATCTTTTGATTAAAAAAAAATACAGAGTCCAAAGCTTGACCAATTCCTCATGAAGGAAACCATCGAAACAGAAGAAGAAGAAAAATAACAGAAACAAAGGAGACGATTAAATTTGAATCAAAGATCAGTTATCCGATTTAAAAATGATCGAGTCTCCAGCAGATTCTCTTCAGGATCTTCATGAGAATTCAAAATTTAAATGATGCTTATCCAACCGGTTCAACATGCTCTATATAAACAACCATAAGTCTGCAAGTAAAAGGGAGCAATAGAAGAAGGTAGAAGCAACACAGAAGAACAAGAAGAGAACAAGAGAAGGAAGAGAACAGAAGAGACGAAGAAGAGCAGAAGAAGAGAAGCTGCGAGCCAACAAGAAGATAGTGAAGGTGGAGCTCTCATTCTAAATCTCTTTATTTTTGCAGCATCTTTATCTTTCTATATCATCTGGAAGTCTCAACCTTGTTCCATCAGAAGCCTCGAAAGTAAAAGCTGAACAACCCCTCTAAGAAGCTTTCTACGGCACGGCTTCAGCAACCATCTCTACCTTCCCAAGAAAGACCCTAATGTCGTTCAAATCTTGAAGACCATTCCAGATCACCTCCAGAGCATCACCAAAAGAAGACTATTATGAGACCCCAGAAATATTTAAAGAGCTAAATTTGAATAGTTCGAGATTTAGATCATAATCTCTTTAATTGTTGAGTAAATCAGAAAGTTTTTCAGATATTTTAAATAAAATAATATTTTAATTTAAAAATTTGATAATAAAGTAAACTTTGTATGATTTTTCAGACATAAAAACTCTTTCCTTCTGATGAGTTTTAGAAGTTTAGAAATATGGTAAACACTTATAGGAAAATTTGCTGGGAGACCGTCGAACTAAAAACTTATAAGGCTCGGACCTTATCGGATCAAAGCCCAAAACACAACCCAGACCGACCTCCGTCTCGACTGCTCTACAGCGACGGAGACCTCCGACCGCTCCGTCCGTTGTCCGGCCGTCTCTCGGCGTCCAACCGGTGGCCAAGGCTTCATCTCGTCCTCTCCAACCTCTTTCTGATTCTAGTTTGAAGAGTGGAGCTCTGGAGAAGACGAATCGAAGAAGGAGAAGAGAGACTGGGTTCGCCGGTGATCTTCGGATTCCGGTCTCGACGACGACCACGGCCGGTGCTGGTAGCTTCATCTCAACTCCCTGAACATCGTTGTTGTACTGGCTTTCGAAGAGAAGCCTTGAGGAGGGAGAATCGAGCAGAGGAAGTCTTTGAGTTTTTCGGCGAGTTCCCATGTTTTCCGGCGACCTCTGGTTTTGATTCAGGAATGATTTATGTTTGTTTTGTCAATTCCTTGAGTTAATTGAAAGGTCAAGAAGAATCTTGTGGAGCTTGACAGAATTTGGGTGTTGAACCCAGAATTGGATAGTACGATTTTCTGTAAAGGTAATCATTTGAGAATGGATAACCAGTTGATATGCAATTGTTGTAGTGAGTGGCTCACATCTATAGAAGACTAGTTTAAAGAGAAATAGTTTCGGCGTCTATGATAGTTGAACTGATTACATGTTTACTTAGTGAGTTGAAGTGAACTTAGTTCGGGCCAGAGCTTTGGTTATTGACTTGAATTGTCATTCTGGAATTTAAGGTAAAGCAGAAGTGCTGTTAGCATGGAGAGTATAACGACCAAAGACTCGGATTACTCTTTTGTTGATTAGAAAGGTGAGTTGCCAGTTGGTATGCTAAGCCTTTACAATTGTTTTTATGGGTGTTGGTTTATTTGTGAGCACAAAAAGAGAACAAGGATTACTTGTTGATTGTGAATTTGATGTAGATATAATTATTGAAAGAAGTACAAGACTCTTATTTGGTAAGAGTGGGTGTCCTTAGTAGATTGTGGTATATATCATAACTTGGGATTTAATTAGTATATTATCGGAGTACTTTGATTAAGTATGGTAGTAATGGTCTGATTGAGTATGGTAGTAATGGTCTGATTGAGCTATATGACCAAGTTGAATGAATTGCAAAATTGATATTCATGATTGGTCGGTATATACATTAAATTGTTATCTAATGAAGGACAAGTATTGATCCTTAAGATCTCATTGATTTTGAGGGATAGTTTAAAGGGTTGGCAATGTGGTAATAAGGAATTGAAATATCATTTGGGTGTCCATAGTGTATTAAGAGACATTATGGCTATGAAAACTAAGTTAGTTTCTTCTTCATATATATTGACCATGTGAGATAGCATTGGTCATATCACTGTCATTGATTTGAAGTGATTTAATGACATTTGGGTATTGTCGGGACTCCAGTTACCCGAAACGTGTGGTGTTGGCCTAAGAAAAAAAATGGATATCAAGTCGGCGATATTCTAGGTAGGAGATTCTGGACTTGCCTCAGTTAGTAGTTTTATGCATGTGATAATAAAGAAATGATTTATACATGAAAGAAATATATTTTCGATTCCTTGTGAATTATTATTTGATGACCTGAGAGTGAGTGGGGCATAGCGACTTTTTTGGGTTTCGATCCCCTAAACCTTCGGAGGGGTTGTACGGACTGGAGGACGTCTTACATCCTTTGAGGTGTGGCGTCGCTCCTAGGCGGTATGGCGTAAATAGACACTCTCGCTACACCTTGTCGGTGTGTACGATAATAATCGTGGTAAAGTTGTAGTTGGCTTGAGATAGATCGGTCATCAGGTTTGTATATCTACTTTGGGCCCTACTTGCATTTTTACAAGAAATGATTATTTTAAACTGTTACGCATTATTTTCACTACTAGCCATGACAAATGTTTTAAATTGTTTTTACACTTAGTTGGGGTAAAGTTTATTGAGCAGCGAGGACGAAAGCTCACCCCTATAACAGTTTATGGACGCAGGTACTGTGTACAGAGATAGGACAGCTGGACAACATTAGGTGTGGCTTAGAAATTCTATATTTCATGCTATTGTCATCATTAAATCTGTATGACAGGTTTCCTTATTTATCGTGTCCTTGTTTAACCCTTTGATCGAGTATGTGTTTATTCGATTGTTGATCATGAACCGAGCTGATATTGATTTTTGTTTAGAGAGGGCTTGTTTGATTTGAAAGATATCTAAACGTTTATATCATTTCACCTCATTTTAAAAATAAACGCTTCTGTAAATATTTTTGAAATTTTTAATTTTTCTTTTGCCTTGCGGGTGATGGATCCTATCTTAGGTTTTATGAATACGCGGCACTGTAATGTGCTCGATTTGATGAGGTACAAATCGGGGCGTTACAACTATGGCCGCTCACCTTTCTCTCTCATTGCAACGAGTCATATGGCCTTGCATCACTCGCATAACAAGCCACACAAGGGAAAAAGAACAAACATTCCAAGCAACACAAGTTTGAAGCTGTCATGTCAACTATGAAGAGCAGGAACTTACCCTTGACATCTTGGAGTGTTCTCACAAGCAATGAAGAGTATTTCTTATCTGCAAGCAAAAGGTGGAAGTCAGAATTTGAAGCCGCTGAAGAAACAGAAGTGTACCTGGCAGATTCACCTTGCTCACGTGACTTCAGAAGCAAACTGGCACTTTTGCCTGCAAAGACAAGTGAGCCCGAGCAGATTGAAGCGAGTTTGAGCAGATTGAAGTGAGCCTGAGCAGTTTGAAGTGAGCTTGAGCAGATTGAAACCAAGAAGACATTCAACATTGAGGAAATAATTGAAGCATATGTTCAGGAGCTTTCAAATTTGAAAGAATGATTGAATGCATGCTTATGGAAATAACTGAGCAAAGACAAGCCCTAGGCGCTTTCAAAATTTTCCCAACATGAGTCAGTGTCTTCCCAAATTCCTGGAATTAAAATGAAAAGGGAACTTCCTGGAGACATATGTAATTGTCATGACCCTCATAACCAAATAATGCCATCAAACTCTGAAGCCAAAATCATGCGGATTCGAAATAAAATCCAAGCGGTGGAATAGACAATTAAGTCATGCTTTGCCTAAGACACGGCCAGTTTGAAACTTTTTGGTGCATAAAAGACAAATTCCTCAATTAAACATATGAGATCTATTCCAAATTGTGGTCATGAACTTTAAATTAAGTAACTATGGCTTACCAAGAAGCTCAGACACAAGACACCAAAACGCAAGCTCAAATTCAAAACCACTCCAAGTGTTGGCAGAAAGCACTGGCATCAAAACAAAAATTATCAACAGGAATTCTTGTGACAACATGAAAACCCAACGAGGAAAAGGGACCTACCCAGCGCAGATTTCGATTGGGTGGAGCAAAAGGAGATGAACACGTCCATATATAAAGCCAGGCTCTGAGACTCCATCTCCGAATCAACTTGTGCACTTAATTTTCATCTGCAATATGATCTTTGTGGGTGGCGATACTTTGGAAGTCTTTGAGTTTATCTGAAGAAAATCATTTGTCGGAAGAGAGATGCTGAGTTTCTAAAAGTGGATCAAAACAAAAAGTGATATAGTAGGCCACAAATTGTCTTTGGACTGCTGACAAGTTTCTGGAGTGCAAAGCCCAAGTCATCCCAACAGAAAAGGCATGACAGACTTGGTCCATTACGAAGCTCAGCAGATTCGAGCATCCAAATCAACCCGGCAGGAGCTTCACCAAACTAAGACTCCATGAAACAGAAAATGCGTTTGTTTACTGGGTTCAGAAAATTCATACCTGTTAAGTAAAATGTAACTGGTACAAAACCAAAAATCCCAAAGTGTTGAACTACATTGGTTTAATTCCTTCACAGGGTATGTAGGCAGTCTAGATTTAAATCTAGATACAACCACAACTCCAAATAAACCTCCATATTTTCCTGAAACCAAAATCTTGCTACTAGCCCAAATGTCTTCAGACAGAAATCCAAAACACAAAATCGAATCCCTAGTTGACCTACACCAAATTCTTCATAAACACTACTCCAACTTTAAAATCAAAGCCTTTCAACAAGTCATTCACTTGTTGGAATTCTTGAACTATAAATGACTTGATCTCTTCCCAATGGTACGTAGGCAACCCATGTGGGTGCAGCCATAAAAAAAAACAAACACACACACACACACCCCATTGGTTTTCTTCTTTTGGAATCAAAGGGTTTTCCTCTTAAAATAAGATGATGTAATTAAGAAATATGTTATCTTCAATGGGTCGAACTTAACATAATAAAAGTTCTATCTCCTATAAATGAGATATGACGAGATTATGTCGAATATATTGTGTACATTTTTTGCTCAACAGTGGTTACATCTCATTCATGTGAGAATGTGTGTATGGAAGAATCAACAAAACTAGGCCACGGAGGAATATGTAATAGCGTTTTCGTATGATACGTGACGTTGATTTAGGGTTGACCGCGTTTGTCGAGACCCAAATATTATCAAAAATAGGTGAATTTTCTACTATATGTTTATTTGCTTTTATTTATTAGAATCATAACGTGTCTACTAAAGTAGTATAACTTGTTTCGTAGATTATATGGAAGTGTACATATGTGTGAACTAACTATACAAATAAAACTAAATTTTTAAAAATCTTGTGAAATAAGATGTGATTGGTATAGTGAAATACGACTAAGGTTAAAAAATCACGTATTTCCGGTATCGTTTATGCCCCGATAAAAGCGAATTAGTAAAATGAACATTTTTTCAGGAAAGTTCATTAACTCATATTGAATAAATTTTAAAAATTTCAGAAGCACGATAAATATTAAAAGAATGTGTTGCTTCTATTTACCTTAATTATAAATTAAAAACATTTTAATAGTATAAATATTAACTCCATTCTATTAATGTAGATAGATATTTAAGGCTAATTAAGTTAATTTTTCAAAGTCAACGTTAAATTCATATTTCATTAATTACATTTCCATTCATGTTCGATGGTAATCAAGGCTAATAATCTCTAAAAATTTAAGAGATTTAAGTGATGTATATTTATGATGGAATTAATATTTTAATTTAAAAAAATTATAATTAGTGATTTCCTACTTAAGCAATGTGAGTTACCATTTTCGTCGCATATGACCAAATAATTAGGCGGTCAAACCTCTTCCGCCAAAATTTAGGAAATTTTCAAACCAAATATTTTAAAAATTTGAAAACCTCATTTTATCTTTTTATAAACTCTCTCTCCCACTTCTCCCACTTTATCTTCTTCCATCTGTTCTTACTTCCTCATTCTCTCCTCATCAGTTCTTCTTCCTCAGATCAAACCCAGCCATCAACCACCTCTCCTCTTCTTTTCCCTCACCATCACCCAGCCCTCACTCTCTTTCTCTCCACCAGATCCGGTCTCCTCCCTCTTCGAATCGTTCCCGAATCCAACCCCTCGCTCTGTGCAACTCCTTCACCTCGATGCCGCCGCCGCCGCCTCCTAGAGTCGAACTCATCCCACCCTTTCCAAGCCTCAGCCCACCCTTTCCAAGCCTGAGTCGAACAAAATCGCTCTCTACTCCCTCGACGAGTAGGGTAATGTACGAATCCGAGCTTATTTCCTCACATCGAATCTATGTTTTTAGCGTAAATTTATATGGGTGTATGTGGTTTTGTAGTGGGTCGGGCTCGGTTTCGGTTTTGGTTCATTATGTGGTGGTACGTGGCGGCGTAGGAGGGAGGAGGTGTGGCTGAATTAGAAATGTGAGAGGAGTGAATGAAATTGTGAGATGAGAATGAAATTGGGAGTTGTGGAGGGAACTGTGAATGTTATTGTGCGCCGATAGTAGTGGTTGTTTTGGTGGGTGGTGGGTTTGGTTGCAGCGGAGTGTGTGGTGTTTTGGCAGATAAACAAATATAAAATAAACTACAAAAAGAAAATGAAAAAAAAGAAACTAAAATGGTTTAAAAAGTATTTTTAATTTCATGTTTAATAGACAGTACCAGAAGAAAGGCTTTAGCCGACGAAAAAAAAAAAACCAGGCCGACGAAGCATTTTTTCGTCGGCTAAAGTGACATTTTCCTTCGTCGGCTAACTGAAATTTTCGTCGGCTATGGTAAACTTTAGCCGACGAAAAAAAAATGTCGTCGGCTAAAGAATTTATTTCGTCGGCTAAAGTTCACAGACTATGGCCGATGAAATATTTAACAGTTTAGCCGACGAAATTAATACGTCGTCGGCTAAAGTGCTTTATATTTGCGATCTGGACAACAGCAGCTCATCTGGGAAAAAAAACGGGAGAAGAAAAAACGAGAGAAAACGTTTGGGTGTTGTCGAAATCTGTCCATAATTAGTTTGTGGAGCCATATATAGGTACGTATATGTATATATATGTTGATTAATTGAGTTTTATTTGAGTTTATCGATTTTGATTATGATTGAGTTTATTGATTTTGATTATGATTGAATTGATTAATTTTGAGTACGTTGGATGTATATATATATATATGTGTTGATCGATTTGGTTGATGATTTGAATTGATAATATATATGAATTAATTTGTTGTTAATAAATATTAGTAGATATATATGTTATTAATTAATTTATAATATATTATTGTGTTGATATGGTACGGTATGAAGTTGTTGTTAATTAATTTGTGTTAATATATATTAATTGTGTTAATTTGTGTTAATATATATTAATTGTATTAATTGTGTATATATTGTGTTAATTAATTGTGTGTTAATATATATATTATTGTGTTAATATGATATGTGTGTGTGTTAATTAATTAGTTATTAATTAGTTGTACGTAGTACGTAGAATATATACTAAATGAATTGAGATTTTATATATGGCATGAAATTTCATCATTAATAATTAGCTAGCAGCGTTATAATTAAATATATATTTTGTTTATTTTCAGGATATGGATAAGAGTTGGATTTCGCTTCCAAAATGGGACAAAAGGTACAAGGAGTGGAAGAACGAGTTGCGGACCTATTGGACTACGCACGGGAACGCACGTTCTGCTACCCCTGCTGAGTTCAGTACAGAGAGTACGAGTGGCGTTGGCTTCTGACATCAGAATTCAACAACCCTCGTAAACAGGTATTTAAATAAATTAATTAGTTAATTTATCATTAAGTACGTGCGTTTTAAAATATTTTACTAATAGTTTACTTTTTTCTTTGAAGGCGGTTTCCGGGCGAACGCTCAGAACCGGCAACGCAACACAAGGAACCATCATGCCGGTTCTAGACCGTTCGCTGTCTTCATGGACGAGGCGGCCAGGGAACATCCAGAGGTCAACCAGTACGTCTATACGTACGAGAAGCATATCCTGACTCCCAGGAGGATATAGTAAGTAATCTTTCATTTTTACGGAATTTTTAATTTTACTAATATATATGTTAAAATGTTAATTAATAATTTTTTCCTATCCAATTAGGCAAGGGTGAGGGAGGCTAGTGACGAGGTGATGAGTGCTATAGTGAGGGAGACATGGCCGGACACGCAGGAGGAAGAGATGTTCGAAGCCATTTCCCGGATCGACACTTCAGATTCGAGGGTTGGGGCGAGGATCATGGGCACAGCCTTCCCACCGCGAGAAAACAACTTCTACTGCCGGGGTCTAGGAAAGAAGGGCCAGGGGGTCTTGAAGACCACTCCAGGATTTCAACGAAAGGCAACCTCGACCAGCAGCAGGACGACTCAGCTAGAGTCGGAAGTTGAGAGACTACGGAGAGAGCAAGCCGCTCAGGCTGCTCATGCTGACGCTCAGGCTGCCGCTCATGCCGCCCAGTTCGCCGAATATAGATCCTATACTAGAGCCCTACATGCCGCCCAGCATGCCCAGCAGAAGCAGATGTACCAGTACTTCCAGGATTTAGCAGCTGCCCAGCTTCAGGGACTTCCACCTCCGCCCATGCCTGCGCCTATAGACATACCTGAGCTGCCGGAATCTCCTCACCAGCAGGCCCCAGATCCGGATATTGATTTAGATCATTTAGATTTTGTGTAGTTGATACCTTATATAGTTTTATGTGCTTCTTGTTGGTTATATATATGGAATTGTTTTGGTGTATTTTGGAGCTTGCTTGGAATGGTAATTTAAAAATTTTATGTATTTTTTTTTATTACTGGAATGGAGTTATAGCCGACGAAATACGCCACAATTCGTCGGCTATAGTATTTTTATTTTTATTTTTATATAGTTTAGCCGACGAATTATGGCATGTTTCGTCGGCTAAACTCACTATAGCCGACGAAAGAGGCTCTATTTTTTAATTTTTTAGTTATATACTTTAGCCGACGGAACTGAGATATTCGTCGGCTAAAGTCTTGGAGTATAGCCGACGACGTGTTGTGTCGTCGGTTTAAGTCTGAGAGTATAGCCGACGACGGTTTAAGTCGTCGGCTAAAGTCTGGGAGTATAGCCGACGAAAGATAGAGACTGTTTCGTCGGCTTAAATTCATGAACAAAAGCCGACGACCAAATGTTTCGTCGGCTAAAGTATGGACAATAGCCGACGACGGTGATGGGTTCGTCGGTTAAAGTCAGCGCCGAGGGCCCTTTCCCGACGACACTATAGCCGACGAAGCCTCGTCGGCTAAGAGTTTAGCCGACGAGTTAGGGTAACAGGCCGACGAAAATAATTCGTCGGCTAAAGTACTTCTCCTGGTAGTGAGATAAACATCAAATTTAATTAATTCATTTTTCTTTTTAATATTGTAAACACTGAACTGATGAAGTATTTTGTCTCGTAAGTGTTGAAAATTCGTCTCTTAAGTAGTGTAGCAATGAAACATAATTTGTCACTTAAGAGGAACATAAGTGACGAAACATGCATTTTCGTCGCTTCGATACCTATGCGACGACTCTTAAGCAACGAAATTTTAAGCAACGAAACCATTTCGTCACATAAGTCCTAACTTCTAGTAGTATATGTCCGTCTCTAGAAATCACTCAAGACTTCAAAACCGATATGAGGTTGCAGAGCAAACCGGTGAAACTGATGTCACCACAACCAAATTCTAACGAACATTCATGCAGAGAACGCACAGATAGATGCTAACTTGTATGGGAGGCAAGATCATTTTGGGTCTCTACCACCATCATCACCCGAGCAAAGAAGAGAGGCATAGATCTACTAAACGAGAGAAACAGAAGAGAGAAAAGAGATCTAAAACAAGGGTAATTTAATCAAGGAAAAACACAAAAAGTTAAAAAATTTGTTACTAGGAAAAGATCTTTAAGAGTTTATGAGCTGAATCTCTTTTTGTTAATTGGACAAAAAAATTCTAGATTTAAAGTTAGTGGGCATTTTCTATTTTTTTTTATGATCATTTATATTCTATTGTTCTAATTATTATTTTTTCTTTATTTTAAGCGTGACATGTTCTGAAGTGTGCCACATCATTTGCAATTCATATTAGAATTGAATTCTAACGCGGTCAAACTCATATCTCCATAAATAGAGAAGACGAAGGAAGCATAGCCCAAATCTAGAGACGGACAGACGGTAGCAGTTTAGGGTTTTCATTAGCCAAAAGAAAAAAGGGTTTTCATCAAACTCTATGGCCAGGAAAGATGAGCTCGAGAAGCAGCGGCAACAGAAGCAACTGGTTCCGGTCTGCGATGGCTCTCTGCTCAACCGTCCTCCTTTTGACGACGAGCACTACTACCAGTCGCTTGATTCTGGTTCTCTCGAAAACGTTGTCCTCATTGAGATACTGACAAGACTACCAATCAAGTTTTTATTTCGATTTCGTGCTGTGTGCAAGTCGTGGTGTGCTTTCATCTCTAATTCTTCTAGTTTTAGTAGGAAGCATCTCAGCTATGGAGGCACCGATAGCAGCATCGATCCTTTTTTCATTGATGCGTCCCCTCTCCGAAGACTGCAAAGCTTTATTGAAAGATGGTCTTGTTGAAGGCAGAAAGCTTAAACTACCAAACCGTTATAAACAGTACAAGTCCAGACCAAAGGTTGCGGAGATTGCAGGTTCTTGCAATGGCTTGATATGTCTTCTATTACAGTGGGGCTACGTAGTCCTATGGAACCCATGTACTAGACAAGTTAACAGATTACCAAAGCAAACTCATGTTAAGAAGCCAACGTTTTACGGCTTCGGCTACGATTCAAGAACTGAAAGGTACACGATAATTTTGGGGTACATGCGCTCTAGGTCTGAACAGATTGCCCGTACTGCAATTTTTACAAGATCATGGAAGACTTTTGATTACGTTTAAATTCATACAAATATACTTGGGCGAGGATGCTTACTAAACGGAGCCCTACATTGGATAGAGACTATCGATCACTACGTACATAACATCCCGTCAAGGTTGAGTATCATCTCTTTTGATTTGGCAGAGGAGAAATTTCAGAAGCTGGTGACTTTACCCTCTCTTGTTAGTTGGAATACGAGAGTAAAAGTTTGGACTTCTAGAGATTCTATGTTTGTATGCTTTGGCGAAAATGCAAATACTAAAATCACTATATGGGAGATGAAGGAATATGGCATTGAGGATTCTTGGACCAATGTTAAACAAATTTCAAATTTGAGATTTCCTGCAGGGGAATATTATTATTCGCCGCTGAAATTTTTTCAGAATGGTAACTTTTTGATGGCTACATCCCGGCGGCTTGCTAGTACACGATCCAGAAAAGAAGACATTAGAGGTTAAGAAGGCTAGCAATCAGAGGTCTGGCATTACCGGTGTTTTGCCGCCCATCGAGTACATGGAGACTTTAGCACCGTTCACAAGCTGATCGAAAGTGAAGTTGTGAAGCTAACTTCCACAAGTTTGTGAGTCTTTAATATGTAGGGTTTCTGAGTCTTCTTTGTTGACTTTGAGATTGTTTTGTCAATTCGCAGGCTGTTGTCAGATTAAATGGTACTTTGCTTTGTATTGTAATCTTCGGATTACTCATGCATTGACCATTACGATTGTTATGATTTCGATCAATGAAATTTTTCTATTTTTTCCAGTTACTTCAAAAAAAATACATTTATTGGGGTGATTTGGAAAATGAAGAACCCCTAGGTCTTCGTACATATACCCAAAATGAGATGATGGCTCATTTGAGTTCTTGGTAATTGGTATGAAGAGGGTGAAGCAACACTCTAGAGGATGAGAATCTTCTCAAATCTCTACCAAAGTCTCAAAAGAAAAACATGAAGAGCAAAAAAGATTCACCCTGCCCGTAATCAGACGCCCGTGGTGCTTCTTAATCTATGATGCACCCGCTCCGATCGTTTTTATGTTTTGGTTGTCTTTGTTCTTTTGTTTGTTTCTAAGGGGTTTTGGTTTCATGTCCCTTAGATACTATCTTTTTTATTTAATAAATTTTTCTGTTTGCCAAAAAAAAAAAAAGAAAAAAAAAAAGCTAAGTCACAATTTTGAATTTCACTAATATATATATATATATATAGTCTATCTACTCAAAAGAAAAATATATTTTACTGCATAAACATGTACAACAATACTCCTGGATCAATTAGGCAATGGAACCGAACACTTCCTTCCCCCAGTTATCTTCCCCTCACCTTTGGCAGCCGCTAACTCAATCTTCAAATTTGTACAATTAGGATTTAAACTCACTTGTGTTCCCATTCCCAACAACTCCCTCATGCTATACGAAGCATCTATATGCATCTTCAAACTGAAATTCAGGTAACCACTTTTTCGATCTTCACTTAGCTCCTTCAGCATACGATCCTCGATAAATGGCTGCTCCCCTCCACAGCCTGTAGAATCAAACTTGATCTGCACTGTCTTCTGTTTTCTCGGAGGAATATGCATTGCATCCACTAAAGCACACGACAAAGCGTCTTCACCTTCTTTGTAGTACACGAAACTCTCGAAAGGATAGATGGTAACAGTTAGGCCACTGTTTTGGTTCCCAAATGTCATTTTGGCATCCCATTCGACAGATAACGATGAATTGGACACCTCAAAATTTGATAAAGAGAATACATCCAAACGCAGCACAAGAGGTTGTGTCTGCGGACCGGACTTTGAATCAACATAGCTGCCTATGAACCAAAGGGTGAACCCGATGGCTATAACAAAAGTCACTACTATCACAACAAGCAAGATACATCCACGGATCTTGTTGAGTATTGGGGAATCTTTGCACCATGAAGCAGCCATAAATAAGAATTCAGAGAACCCAAGAATTCTGAAATGCAAATAGAATTATTTAGTTTTAAAATTTGGTTCCTACTTCTCAAAGACTCTAATTTTCAATAAGGTGTGCAAATGAAAAGAAGATAAGAGACTATAGTATAATGCTTTGATCATGTACGTCCTTTTGTTTTGTATTAAGTAAAAGACGGCAACAAAACATTCGATCACAGTTATTTGATATAACTTATGTATCACGTATCAATTACTTTCACTCCAGAGAACTACCAAAACCAATCTTGAATTAGGGGTAATATATATATACCTTCCGAAGTGAAACTTTCTTGGTTAGCGATAGATCGATACACCGGTGGATTACTGAAAGTACGTCGTTGATGAGTCCAGAAATTTATAGTGATTGATGGCAGTAGATTTGTTGTTGGCTTGCAGACCAGTGAGAAGAAACAAATGAGGAAGAGAGCAGTTAAATATCTGTAGGAATGCACTACAATCAATTATTCGGGAAAATATATATGCAAGGCGGTTATAGATTAGAGACGTTAATTGGGGACAGCCAAAGCGACGTTTGGAGTTCTTTACCATTCTTTTTTTTTTTTTTCAAATTTTTTTAGTGGTTTTGTTTTAACAAAAAATAACTCAAATTTCATTGATTAAAAAACTTCTTTTCTTCCATGTGAATGTGTTGTTGGGAAGTTCAATTTAATCTTTAAGACACATGCAAAGTATTTTTTATTTTTTTATCTTGACCGAGAACAGACAATGTTATCGAGGGAAGGGAATAGAGGGAGAGGTGAAACGGGTTGACATTCTTGGCGAGTTGAGGAAGATCTTCGCCGGGAGAGATTTTATGTCATTCCCTCCTAAACACGTACTGCATGAGTTTGGATTCAAATGTCAGTTGGATTATGCTGGCCACAATAGGTTTATAATGTTCATGTGGGTGCATTCTCCCAATCCAAATCCATTGGAACAAAAAAGAAAAAAAACGATCATCTTGACGAAGAGAAAAAACGTACCTGAACCAAGTTGATGTGACTTTGCTTAATTCTTAATGCAAATCTGTGAAATCTAATGTGCAAAAAAAAAAAAACTTTAATTCGAATCTTAAAAATTAATATGTGGATTTAAAAATATAAAATCCTTACTTGGATCTCCGAATGCATAATATTAATTCAACATGAGAAACACTGCATTTTAGAAAGGAAAATGTTTTTAGACCTTATTAATTAAGGCCTAAAATTTATGACTTTAATCTTAGGTGGCATGCCAAGTCACCTATCCATATCATCAAATAAAAAAATCATGCTATGTCTTTTTAAGTAAAGATACAATCTTATCCTCTCAAATCAATAACTCTAGATTATTTATTTTATTCTATGAAAAAATATTTTTGAAGCCATTTTTTCATTACTCGTGCTTAAATTAAAATGTGAAATATATATATATATATATATATATATATTAATACTCAATTTGAAAATATGAACTCATTTGAATATACACACACATACAAATTTTTCCAAGAAGAAAATTATATAGATATCTATATATATATATATATATTTGTCCAATATAAATTCGAAAGATATTTTCTTTTTTTTTTAATTTCTTTTTTAAAGCTCGATGGAGAATATATATATATATGTAAAGTAAAAAGAAAAAATAATGGTGAATTAAGAAGTCTAAAACTATTTGATTCACAAAGATTTTTTTTTTTAATATTGTAATTGTGGCCTAAATCTAATGAATTATTATAATATTTGACTCTATAAAGAAATACATTTAATTTAGTTAATGTAAGGTAACTAAATCAACTCGATTAAACAAGTTAACTAAATGATCTTGATGAAAACAAAAGTAATATTTGGTATAATTATTCGTTAATTTGGTGTGATTATTAATTAAATCGTTATTAATAAACTATATTTGGTATAGGGTACCTATATAGACATGTCCGTATTTATAAGAGGATATGCAAACATTTCATATTAGTATATGTATTGCCTTCTATAGATTAATCCTCCTTATTAATCAGAAAAATCAAACCTTAAATTAAATTCGCAAATTGTAAAGAAAATTGAACCCACAATTTTTCATTCTTCCTCACTAATAAATTGACTTTTTATGAAGGTTTAAAATTTTCATTTATGATATTGATTTAAAAATGTTGATTTAGGTAACTTGATCACCATACTCTGAATTATTTTCCTTGTCCGTTCAAATTATAATAAATTTACATTAGACATGAGATTTTTTTGGTTAAAAGATGAACTTCATTAAATAGGTATGAGATATAATGATTGAATATGTATGTTAAGTGTGAAGTGTACTTCATTTAAGAAATCGAATGTCTAAAATAGAAGTCTCATCCACATTAACATAAACTAACATATTGTTCTACACGAATAAATACGTACTAGCTAGGTATCCAATGATGATTTCAATAACATTGAAAAAGAAGCTAGCCATCATTGATATAACGATTTAAAGTCATGAACATATCTTATCGTAACAAACAAGTACTAAGTAGTCAATAATGAACTAATAATGTTCCTTTGGAACTTTTCCCTAGTAGAATATTCACATTGAAATAAAAATCATTATTCACATGAAATTCAAAGTCATAAACATGTCACATAGTAACAAATAAGTTATAAGTAACGATGTTTCTACCTCTCCCGAGATCACGGGACGGAAGGTCGAATCCTTGGCTCCGGGTAACTGCACAAGTAACAATACGTCAGGAGTCGGGACTAGGGTGGCCCAGTCTTCGACTCTCCGATGCTTAAGTTACCGTTGAGTTGCTACTTGTATAGTACGGGAGTATGGGAGGAGTAATTAACTTACCTCTTTTGGGAATTCGTGCCTGTTTTATAGGCTAGTATCAAAGGTTCTGTCATTGGTTTTCAATGTGGGACTGCACTCATGTGTTGCTCAGTCCTCCCCCTTTCAGGGGTGTTTAGTAGTTGTTGGGTGAGTCTGGCGTGTGCATTGTTGTTGTGCCTTTACTCTGTGGGTGCCTGCGACGGTTCTGCCGGTGGTGTTTCGGTCGGAATGATCTCCGACGACCGGATAATGACGCTACATTCTCAGCATGGCCAAGTGTTTTGGTTATGTATAACAAGTCCCCAAGTCCCCAGTCCGAGAGAGCTCTTGGGTGGGGAGTTACTCTCAAGTTGTGCCGAGAATGTGTTTTACCCGGGAGTTGGAGGCATGGTGCTGAGTCCCCAAGTCCCCACGCAAGGGTCACGAGGTGGCTGGGGTTGAGTTCCGAGAACTCGGTACGAACTTTGCGTTATATCTCACATGTGTCATAAATGACCAGTTTATGAGGAACACGTGATCATTATAGCGGATTTTAAGGGCGTAACGGTTCTGTTTGCTTAAGCGTTTTTTTTTTGATTGGTGCATATCTGACACGCGTGTGTGGGATCGTGGGACGCGTCTTAAATGGTTTGCACGATCGTGGTTGACATGGCAGTTCCCTGACCATTGAGCTGGGCAGCAATCTGGACGATCGAGGTCCACTTGAATGCTCTATAAATAGACCTAGAGAGGGCAGAGGGAGGGAGTTTGCATTTCGAAAACAAAGAGGCTAGGGCGAAAAGAGTGGTGTTCAATTTTTTGGAGTGGCTTCGACGAACTGATGAATCGAACCTGGGGAGAGTTCAATTTTACCCTCGATCGATTGGGTGTGAGCGCTCGGCTGTTTGCAACCAGCTTCACTGCCACTACACAAATCCGATTTTTCAAGGTATGAAGTTGTCCATCCTTGTTCTAGTTTTTGTTTTGTTCTGAATTGGTAAGGATTGCGTTGTGGTTTTCGTATCAGTTGCGATGTTAGGAGGTTCTAGAGTGAAGGGATTGGTTTGGTTTTTTGTTGGGTTAGTTAGGGTTAAGGTAGCGAGAGCCTAACATGTGAGGATGTAGGGTATGACAGATCCGGTGTGGGTGTCCAGCGAGGAGATCGTGGTTGTCTCTAGCTCGACTGATCCTGATTCGGACACCTGGCACCGGTGGGAAGAGGAAATGAATTATCTTATGGCGGAGGTTGTCCTTGACTTAGGAGAGGGCAATCCTGTTACGGATGAAGGGTCTCACGTGTCCTCGTCTGACCCTTTATTGCAGGAGGTAGAAGAGTTTTGCATGACGAGATCTCGGGAGGAAGATGATTCGTTCTGGGACCCTCCTGGCGAGAGTATGACGTCGGTTAAAAGCTCTTAGGCAGAACTGGAGTATTCCCAATGAGGTGTTGTTGCGGCCTCTTGGCAAGGGAATTAACTTTTGGGATCCTCCGGACAACTTCACACTAGTGTTCGAGTACCAGTTAAAATGCGGGTTGACGTGTCTGCATGTCGCCCCGGGGCAAGTTACCCTAAATATGCTAAGGCAAATTTTGGGGATGAGGATATTATTTCGTTATTGGGACAAGAGTTCCCAAATTGTGAGGAGTTCAACGCCTGTTGGCATATGGCGTACTACGCGAAGAAGGGCAGCCGGGGTTGTGTGACGTTGAAGTCCCGGGGTAAATTCAAGATTGTGGTGGAAGACTTGCCCACCTCTACGAACGAGGGTGGCGGCGGAAGTGTTTCCTTGTTGGGGGGCAGTGGCAGGAGTGGCATAGACATCCCTTCCGAGTACCCGGAGCCTTTCAGAAAATAGGTACCGTGTTTTCTTACTGTTTGTACTGTGCTCCTCCTGCTGATTGCTAACTTTGTGTAGTGCCCCAAGAGCATAAGTTAACCGAGCTGATGGAGCGTCGAATACGCCAAGTGCTGTGGGCATTCGAGTCTAGGAGCTCGTATCGGATATGCCAGCTTGGCATATATAGTCATTTTGGCTATGCCTGAGTCCCGGGTCTGTATTTTTGTTGGAATGTCTTTCCTTTTACATTTTCTGGATTGTTTGATGCTGATCTTTTCATTGGTGCAGCAACGATGCCTCGGACGGTGGCTCGTGGAAGAAAGAAGGGCCCTATGACAAGGTGTCGGATGAAGATGTTCTGGAGGGGTTGTGGACTAAGGCTGACCACGCCAAGCGGTATGACATCGACTTGGAGACTGGGGAAGAGAAGGAGGTGGAGTTGGAGGAATGTGAGGATGATTTTTTGAGGCTGAACCTGGTAGATGAGGACTATGCTTATGTGCCTCCCTTGGTGGCAGAGGTCATGGGCTTAGGTGACCAAGAGGTAAATGACGAGATCACCGAGATGGAGGGTGGCGACCCTAAAGGCTACCAGGAGCAAGTTCCCGTGGAAGAGGAGCCTGTCTTAGAGCTAGTGGAGGTGGAGGATGTGGAAGAGCCTCAAACTGGCGGTGAGGATTTAGGGATTGAAGAGGCAGAACCCTCTGTGCAAGTGTCAGAGGAGGTGGTTGTGACCAGGACTTGGAAGAGGAAAGAGAGGGTGGAGTCATCTGCAAGGGCCAACCAAAGAAGTCCCGGAAGGAAAGGCGTTCTGGGAGTTCCGGGAGTTTGGCTGAGATCACCTAGGCTTTGGGGGGACAGGGGAGGCGCAGCCATACTTGGCGCAAATGGCGTTTGACATGCGTCACCGCTCTCGGGACATTAATGCTTTGGAAGAGGTTAATCCTTAGCTGGAGTGGCTCTCGCCAGGGAAAAGCTGACCCGGATAAGTGTTCGTTATGTTCCTGTTGCCTCCTGTCTTTTTTTTTTAATGTTTTTAGCTTGTTTATAGGCGACTCTGCTTATGTATGTGGCAAGCGAGAGGGCTGTGACCCACTTGCATGAAGATGCTGAGGCCAAGTGTCAGCAACTAAGGGAGGCAAAGGAGAACAACCATGCCCTCTCGCAACGTCTGGACCAGCTGAAGCAGGATGCTGCTGTCTTCCAAGACTAGGCCGCTACCACTAGGAAGTAGGTGGCTAAGCTGAAGGAGGTTATTCAAGAGAAGGACAAGCAGGTGGAAGCTAGGGAGGTGGCTGCTACTAAGGTTGTTTCTCTAGAGGCGGAGGTGGCGAAACTGACCATGCCTTGGTGGAGCAGGAGAGGGCGTGGAAGTTGAAGTGTGCCAGGGCTGCCGGGGCTGGGGAGAGGGTGTTCGGGGAGAGTGACATGTATAAGCAACAGTTGAAGAGTGCTTATAACCGGGGGCAGGATGAGCTTAGCAAGACTGGGTGCCAAGCTGGCTGGATTAACGAGGCTGCTATACGCAAGTTTTATGTCGAGAGGGATGCCACGAAGAAGGCCTAGGAGTTGATGATGCTAGAGCAAAGAAACCAGGCTGAGATCTCTCGGTCTCTGGCTAAGCAGCACGAGGCCTGACGCGCTACCTCCTCTGTCGTGTCGAAGGAAGGCCCTGCTCTGAGGTCTCCTCGTTCTGAAGGGTCCCCGGCCACTCAAGTGGTAGCGTCTCAGGTGGCGTCATCTGTTGCTGAACCTCCAAACCCTCGAGCCCTCGGACTTGTGTCACCACCACGTGCTGAAGTGCCAAAGGTTCCAGCGAGGAAGTCCCCTGTCACTAGAGTGCAACAAGTGAGTTCCCTGGTGCTCCCTAATGTTTCTATGAGGCCGCCACCAGGGTCGCGTGACCTCGCAAAGCACACTTATGGGCAGAGGGTTTCTGTGAACATCAAGTCAGTCTCGCGGACGAGGTAGCGGGTCAAAGAGTGGCAGGAGTGTGAACAAGTCCAATGGCACGTCTTTCGGGGAGAAGTGATTATTTTGATGTACTTTGTTGTTTTGTTTGGTTTCAATTTTTGTTGTTGTTGAAACAATATTGATGGCGTGGTTAGCTAGTTGAACAAGTTATTATGGATTACCTGGGAGTCCAGGTTGATACTTGTTTTCTTTAAGGAATGTTGTCGTTTTTGTTTCCCGTTGTGTTGTTATGTCGTCCGTGTTCTTGGCACGGTATGCTAAAAAATGAACAAAGCATCTTCATTTAGGATAGGCCGCTAATGGGCAAGGTGTACATTTGACTTAGGCCGCTACCGGGCTAAAGTACAACTGATGAAGTGCTAGCTGCCATGTTGGCCTTGGAGTGTTGATTTGAGTCAAACAAGGTAGAGGTGGAGATGGCGAGCGTTCCAAGGGTGGGGTAGTACCCGGCAATCAATGTCGCGGAGATAGAATGTGGCTGGTCCTGGGGCATTGACTATCTTTAGTGGGCCTTCCCACTTTGCCTTGAGCCTAGTGGGGTGGGGAATGACTTCTTCATGACCTAATCACCTACCTTTAGGGGGGGGAAACAACTTTCATTTTGTAGTGTTGGGCAATTTTTCGCTTGTTGTTGACATTCCTGAGATGTGTCATGTCCCGGTGTTCCTCCAAGAGGTCCATGTTAAGTCTTAACCCCGTGACGTTCGTCTCGGGGTCGTATGCTGTGACACGTTCACTCGGGACCTCCATTTCTACAGGAATCACTGCCTCGGTGCCATAGGACAAGAGGTATGGAGATTCACCTGTAGCTATTGTTGGAGTGGTACGCAGTGTCCAGAGGACTTCCGGGAGCTTGGCTACCCACAACCCTTGGCGTCTTCCAGGCGTTTCTTCAGTTCTGCTTGATGAGTTTGTTTATGGCTTCCACCTGGCCATTGGTTTGAGGGTGTGTTGGGGAGACATAGAAGATTGTGGTGCCTTGTTTGGAGAGGAATTCTCTGAATGTGTCATTGTCAAATTGTGTCCATTATCAGTGATGATGGCTTGTGGCATCCCAAATTGGTAGTATAGATTTCGCTAGAGGAAGTTTATCACTTTTTCAGTTGTGATTGTGGCAAGGGGTTTTTCCTCTATCCACTTTGTGTTGTAGTCTACAATGACTATTGCAAATTTGAGTTGTCCCGGGGCTGTTGGCAATCGTCCCACAAAGTCGAGTCCCTACTGACTGAAAGGGACTGGGGAGACGATAACAGATAGTGGCACTAGGGGTGATGAGCAAAATTAGCAAATTTGTGGCATTGGAGGCATGCTCAGACAATCGCTTTTGCATCTTGTTCTAATGTGGACCAGTAATACCCAGCTCGGAGTGCTTTGAACATGAGGTTCCGGACCCCCGCATGGTTGCCACAAACCACTGTGGAGTGACCTCAATACCTTGTGCCCCTCTTCTGTAGGTAAGCATTTCAGGAAGGGACATGACTGGCCATGACGATACAGCTTACCGCCCCTAAGTAGGTAGAGTGAAGCCTTGTGGCGCAACCGCTGTGCCTCTCTTTTGTCCAAGGGCAAGGTGCCGTTGGTAAGGAAGGCCACATATAGGTCCATCCATGAGGGCTGGCTAGTTGTCTCGAGGGTAAAAATTTCTGAGTAGGCCTTCGAGATACTAGGCTTGTTTAGGATTTCAATGTGCACATCCGGTGGCGTGGACTCGGGAGGGGTTGTGGCGAGTCTTGCAAGGGCATCTGTTTTGGGAGATGTGAAATATTGCAAGAGGGCACCAGCTAGACTTTTGTAGGACCCTAGGTTGTTCTGGTTGGCCTTAAAGTCGCCTGCCACTGGATTGACCACAAGTTGGGAATCACTAAATATGTGGAGATGCAGGGCTCCGAGTTCCCTACAGAGCTAAATGCCAGCTATCAAGGCCTCGTATTCAGCTATGTTATTGGATGCTTTGAATTCAAACCGGAGAGCATACTCATACGAATTTCTCTCTAAGTCTGTGAGAGTATAATGCCTGCTCCATTGAGCCTGTTGTTTGAGGATCCATCAACATGGAGTTCCCAGATGGCGTCCCGGGAGGGGGCGTCTGGGTCTGGATTGCTATGGTCCAGGGGAATGAACTCAGCCATAAAATCTGCAGCTGCCTGCCGTTTTATGGCTGTTCCCAATTCAATTGCCCATTTTACCATGCGTCTTGAAGTTTCAGGCTTTTAGAGTATTTGGCGCAAGGGATGGTTAGTGAGGACATGAATTGTATGAGCTTGGAAATATTGCCTGAGCTTTTGTGCTGCAGTGACGAGGGCGAGAGCTAGTTTCTCAATATCGGGGTAGCGGGTCTCGAGATCTGCAAAACCTCTACACAATAATATACTGGGAGCTCGTTGTCATGTTTATGGCGTGTGAGAGCAGCGCTAATGGCTGTGGTAGAAATAGCCAAATATAGGTAAAACACTTCTCCGGGACAGGCTTAGAGAGAAGAGGAACTGCTGCAAGGTAAGCTTTGATATTGTTGAAGGCATCGTCATGTTCTGGGCCCCATGCCACATTCTCTTTATATTGAGCTTTGAGCAGTTGAAGGAATGGGTTGCATTTGTCTGTGAGGCGGGAGATGAACCGGGCTAGAGCTACCAAACATCTCGTGAGGCACTGGACCTCGTTCTGGGTTCTCGGAACAGCCATATCGAGTATGTCAATGCCTCTTTCACTGACTATGAACCCTAGAAACTTTCCTCCGCCCACAGCCAAAATACACTTCTGTGGGTTGAGGCGCATCCCATGAGCTAGGAGTTTAGTGAAGACTTTGTTTAGGTTGGCAATGTGGTCATCCTCTGTCTTGCTTTTGGCCAGCATGTCATCCACATATACTTCCATAACCTCCCCAATTTCTTCTTCAAACATTGCATTGATTAACCTTTGATAGGTTGCTCCTGCATTCTTGAGGCCAAAGGGCATGACCCCGTAACAATACAATCCCTTGTTTGTAACAAAAGTAGTGTGCTCCTGATCCGCAGGGTGCATCTTGATCTGGTTATATCCCGAGTAGGCATCCAGAAAGCTGAGCATCTTATAGCCAGCTGTGGAGTCAACCAACTGGTCAATCCGTGGCAAGGGGAAGCTGTCCATGGGACATGCTTTGTTGAGGTTAGTGTAATCAACACACATTCGCCATTTCTCATTGGGCTTGGGAACCATGACAACATTGGAAACCAGACTGGGTAGGAGACCTCTCGGATGAACTTGATCTCCTTCAACCTCTGAACCTCGGCTTGTATAGCCCGGTACTTCTCTGGGTTAAAGGCACGCCTATTCTGCTTGACAGGGGGATAGTCCTTGAGGATGTTGAGTTTGTGTGTGATGACATTAGGGGAGATGCCTGGCATGTCAGCATAGGACCAAGCAAAGACTGTGCTTATCCTAGAGAAAGGCAACGAGCTTCTGGCGGAGTTCCGGGTTAAGGTTCGTGCCTATGCTGACTTTCCTCTCGAGAGCACTGGGTGATAGGGAGACCCATTATGTCTCTTCTGCCGGGTTAGGTCTTGGGATCTGCTTCTTCTTTTCTTTCCCGTTAAGGTCATCCCTGGGGTCATCAATGGGTTTAGAGGGGCTGAGTGACATCATCTCATAGGCACCACACCCCTGCTGAATGACATTAAGGTGGCAGTGTTCAATGGCTGCCCTATCCTTGGATTGTAAGTATGCCCCCTCGGGTAGGCACTTCATGAGTAGCATGTGACCTGCAATGAAGCATTGTAGTCCCCAAATGATGTCGAGACCTAAGATGATGTTATAGGATGAGAGGCAATCGACTATGAGAAAACGTGCCGTGATAGAAGCACAACAAGGGCTGGACCCTACTGAAACTATCAAGCGGTCCGAGCTTAAGGGTTGTACAATCTCTCCCGAGAAGCTGACAAGAGGATTGTGGTTGATGTACAGTTTAGCTCGGTCACGCCGGAGCCCTCTATAGCAATCAGCAAACATTACTAACTGCAGCTCCTGTGTCCACAAGGGCTCTGTGACACCTATTGATCCACTTGGACATTGATTATGAATGGCTCATTGTGATGGCAGTTTATCGTGTCTTCCTTTTGTGAAATGACACATGGTCCCATGCTGATGGGGTAGCAACGACACCTCTTTGTAATTCGAGAATCTCCAAAGGAGTTGTACATTGCCTTTTGGCAGAGGGTTGATGAGGGGGAAGTCGCGGGGCTCCGCCATGCAGGGTTAGGATCTAGCCATGAACCTCAATGGCGTTGGCTCCTATTGCGGGAGTGTAATACTGATGGAGTTACCCATTCCGGATCAAATGCTCAATTGCATTGCGGAGGCCATGACACATCTCAGTGGTGTGGCCATTGTCTTCATGATAAGCACAATTTGTTCCCTGTGGCCCACCGGGGCTTCTTGGGGTACTTACTCTTGGGTGGCGGGAGAATGAGGCCCTTGTGCTTGGCCCAGATGTCTTCGTATGTAGTGGCCAGGGTAGTAGTTGAACTTCGTAACGAGGTGGCAGGGAAGAGCGACGCTGCTGTTGGGGCTCCGCTCCCTAGACCGATAGGATGGTCCCGTCCACACTGCCCATTACGACGGCGGTCTGAACCACGCCCCTTGTTGTTATCTCGGGAGTTGCTATGCTGCACTCATGGTGTTGCTCAATCATCCCCCTTTCGGGGGGGTGTTTAGTAGTTGTTGGGTGAGTTTGGCGTGTGCATTGTTTGTGTGCCTGTACTCTGTGGGTGCCTGCGGCGGTTCTGCCGGTGGTGTTTCGGCCGGAATGATCTCGACGACCGGGTAATGATGCTACATTTCGGCATGGCCAAGTGTTTTGGCTATGTATTAACAACCGATAATAACCTAGTAATGTTCACTTGGAACCTTTCCCAAATAACATGTTCACATTGAAATATAAGACATTATTTACATTAAAATTTGAAGTCGTCGTTCACATTGAAATTTAAATTCCTAAAGATGTCTTCTTTTTTTTTGAATCTAAGGGCTAGAAGGCAGCCCTCACGCCGTTACTATTAATCAAACCGCAGAATACAAGGGGGGAACATAAAGCCTAAACACCATAGTGTAAGAACACCTAAACATATATCAGGAGACTCTACACAACCTATGCATTCAAGCAAGAACCATTTAGCAAAGAGTGCATCATTGGCAACTCTATTTGCTTTGCACAAAACATGGCGACATAACGGAAAACTAAAACTCATATGGAGCCATAAAAGACTATGTATATTCGTTTTCCCATTATGCGAAGATTTCACTTTGCCGTAAGGAGGTTGCGACCATTTGACTAAGTAAGGAACTCGCTGCCTCAGTAAAGCAATCATAGCACGTTGTGTGCATTTACCAGGACATAGCCCACATTGCCCCATCACAGAAGGACTTATTAACGGCATAAAGCCACCTAGACAACAAAAGTAAATCAAACAAAAAACAGAAATTAAGATACCAGCCCAGACTGGGCCCAAGAAGACCTAAGCCCAAGCTACACAGGAAACAGAAGGAAACCAAGCTGCCAGCCGCGCCACCATAGTCGCCGAATCACCACCAGAGTCGTCGAATCACCACCGTCCATGCTCGGCCACTCTGACCACGTCCAAACAAACCCAGATCACTCCTTGACGCACTCGAGATCGGAGACGTATCCAAACCGGGTCCGAAAAACCCAACCCGGATAAGTGCACCACAACTCCTAATCGTTCTCCCTTCAAATCTGATCAAGGTTTGCCTCCGCGCCGCCTCTCGTATCCACTGTAAACACCGCCGACCATACCAGAAAAGATCATGACCTAGCCTGACCGAGGCTTTGGTTTCTCTCGTCCTCCTTCGAAAACCACTGCCGCCCCACTTCGATCAACCAACATCATCGACCGAGGGACCGGCTTCATCCAGATCCACTAGGGGTCAATAGAGACCCGTCCGACAACGGCGAATCGGCTCGCCGCCGAACAGGTTGAAAGCTCTCTTTGTCTAGGGTTTTTTCTCACAGACTATTGTATGAGAACATCCTCTCCTCTTTCTTTGTTATATTTCCTAAACATGTCTTATAGTAACAAATAAGTTATCAGTAGCGGATAATAAACTAGTATTTTTATTTGGAACTTTTCTCTAATGACATATTCACATTGAAATATAAATCATTATACACATTGAAGTTCACATTCAAATAGAAGTCATTATTCACATTGAGATTTAAAGTGATAAGCATAAGTTATAAGCAATTAATGATGAGTTAGTACGTAATGATCACTAAACAAATAAGTACTACGTAGCTGACAGTGAGCTAGTAAAATTCACTATAAATATTTCTTTAGTGGAATATTTACACTAAAGAAAAGAAATAAGTACTAAGTAGCTAACTAGCTATGTGCTACCTGCAAGTTCACTGAGGACGTTTCTTAGCTTAATGCTGTATTCACACTAAAATGGAATAAATTAATAAGTTTGTGATTTAGGGATAAAAGTTTAGGGTTTAGGGATAAAAGTTTAGACACTACCAGAAGAAAGACTATAGCCGACGAAAATAAAAAACCAGGCCGACGAACTATTTTTTCGTCGGCTAAAGTCCACGTTAGCCGACGAAATTTTCCTTCGTCGACTAATTTAAATTTTCGTCGGCTATAGTCTGTGAACTTTAGCCGAAGACTTTAAAAATTCTTTAGCCGACGAAATTAAAATTTCATCAGCTAAAGTGCCTTACATTTACAGATCTGGACAGCAGCTCATCTGGGAAAAAAAACGGGAGAAAAAGTTTGGGTGTTGTCGAAATCTTTCCATAATTAGTTTGTGGAGCTATATATAGGTATGTACATGTGTATATATGTTGATTTGAGTTTTATTGAGTTGATCGATTTTGAGTACGTTAGATGTATATATATATGTGTTGATTGATTGGTTGATGATTTGATAATATATATGAAGTTGTTGTTAATAAGTAGCAGTTAGATATATATATATACACACACATATATATATATATATATACAGTTCCTATCCAGAGCGAAGCTTCGTTCTGAAATTAATGTGTGAAGTTCCTTATTTGACTAACTTTTCGGTCATAATTCAACATCTCCATCATTCAGTTTATTGATACTAATGTATAGATCATTCATACAAAATTTCATTCAGATTGATGATCGTTTAGGTACCGAATTAGATTAAATCAATGAACGGATCATAAACTTGTCTAACCAGAACTGTTTGTGTAAATCATGATTATGAACACCCAAACGATTATCCAATTCAATGAAACTTTGCATAAGTGATCTATGCATTTGATTATACAAACTGAACGATGGAGATGTGGAAATATGACCGAAAAGTTAGTCAAATAAGGAACTTCACACATTAATTTCAGAACGAAGCTTCGCTCTGGATAGGAACTGTGTATATATATATATATATATATATATATATTAATTAATTTATAATATTGTGTTGTTGGTATGAAGTTGTTGATGATATGAGTTGATGATAATTTTGTGATGATGTTGATATATAATATTGTTATGTAATTATTAAGTATATATATATGTGTTAATTAATTTGTTATTAATTAGTTGTAGTACGTAGAATACTAAATGAATTGAGATTTTATATATGGAATTTAATTAATAATTAGCTAGAGTTATACATATATATTTTGTTATATTTTCAGGATATGGATAAGAGTTGGATTTCGCTTCCAAAATGAGACAAAAGATATGGTAAAGGAGTTATGAGTTTTCTGGAATATGCGCTGGCTAATGCTAACGGGAATACAATTTTCTATTGCCCGTGCACGAAATGTCAGTGTCGCAGCGATATGCATCGATTTATGATTGACAAAGTATGGCAGCACCTGAAGAGTAACGGGTTTTGGGAGAAGTACACATGTTGGTTATATCACGGTGAAAAATCATCAGGGGGTCCGCATGATCATGGGCAATTTTCTGAGACGGGCAGTACATCCAACGATCCAACAACGGCCTTCATCAACGACATGTTTTCTTATGAGAGCGGTGTATGCGCTCAAGGACAGTATATGCCTGAGCCGGTGCAGCCCTTCCCTAGAGTTGTCAACACTGCTGGTATTGACAAGTACAACAAACTGCTTGCTTTCCAACAGACCCCTGTGCACCCCGGTTGTAAGAAGACCGTTCTTGAAAGTGTGATGGACGTAATGAAGATTAAAGTTGAGACAAAATCGACCGTGAAGGCTGTTGATGATTATCTACAGTACACTGCTTCAATGTTGCCCCACGGTCATCGTCTTCCTACTACTCATCATAAGGTCTGATGTATCCTGAAAGATCTTGGGTTTTCCTACATCAAGATCCATGCATGCAGATATGACTGTGTTCTCTTCTAGGGTAAAGATCCAGAAAGGAATGACCTTGGTGGCCTTGATGCATGTCCGGTATGTCACACTGACAGGTATAAGCTGACTCCTGCAGGCAATAGAAAACATGTGAAGGTACTTCGGTATTTCCGTTGAGGGATAAGCTGGAGCGGTTGTAGATGTCTTCACACACGGCCAAAGCTATGAGATGGCACGCTGATAGGGAATTGCATGACGAAGATACCCTTATACACCCTACTGACGGGGAGGCTTGGAAGCATATAGACAGGGAGTCTCCTCATTTTGCGTCAGAGGTACGAAATGTGAGGCTCAGGCTCTCATCTGACGGGTTCAACCTTTTTGGCAGCATGAGTCTTCAATACAGTATATGACCGGTGATTTTGGTACCGTACAACCTTCCTCCATGGATGTGCATGGAGAAGGAATACAATATGTTGAGTTTGTTAATTCCGGAGCCCGGTTATCTAGGAAAGTGTCCCGATGTGTATTTGAGACCTTTGATTGAAGAACTTAATTTTTTATGGGACGTTGGTCATCCCACTTATGACAAGTACATGGACGAGATGTCCAGATGCATGTCATGGTTGTTGGTACCATCAGTGATTTTCCTGCCCGTGGGATGTTGTCGGGTAACGTTGTTAGGGATACAAGGCTTGTCTAGAGTGCCTTAGCGATGAGGGGAGCAGCAGTCATTGCAACAAGATATACAAATTGGGTCACCGTACTCTCCTTCCATATAATCACGAATGGCGGTTCGATGACAAGACATTTGATGGGACCGTAGAAAACGGTGTGCCTCCCAGAAGATGGACGGGGGAAGAAATTTTAGCAGTGCTTAATGAGTACGATTTTAGGTAGCTCAGCAATCATCCCAATATTGTGGCGGCAATACCTGAAAGACCCGACAGGTACAAATTCTGGACACATAAGAGCATATTCTGGAACTCCCATACTAGAGTAAATTGTTGATCAGGCACTACCTAGATGTGATGCACATAGAAAAGAATGTTTGCGACAATGTGGTGGACACAGTGCTAAACTTGGAGGGGAAGACGAAAGACGGTCCTAAAACACGCATTGATCTAAAAAAAAAATGCTTATAAGAAGACATTTGTGGTTGAAAGAAGGGAAGAAAAAATGCCTCAAGCTCCTTACACCGTGAAGCCTGACCAGAAGAACGTAATTTTCAAGTGGATGAGTTGTGTGAAGTATCCTTCAGGCTATGCAGGAAATATAGCCCGGTGTGTGAACTTTCAAGACAATAAGATGTACAGGTTGAAGAGTCATGACTGTCATATCCTGCTACAACGTCTCTTCCCTGTTTTTATTCGACCGTTCCTTCCCCATCAAGTGGTGGAGCCGTTAGTAGCTTGGCAAGATTCTTCCAGAAGTTATGCACACGGAAGTGAAAAAATCTAACCTCCGGAAATGCAAGAGGACATCATTTATATCATGTGTAAATTTGAGAGGATATTTCCTCCAAATTTTTTTGACATCATGCCTCACCTGATGATCCATCTTCCGAGAAATTGTTGCTTACCAGTCCAGTACACTACACTTGGATGTAGCCCATGGAAATGTACGTTTTTTACACCTGAATTCCTCAATATACATGTTCAATAATCATAACACTTTGCAACTTGATTTATAGGCAACTTGGAGACTACAAAGATTATGTGGCTAATAAATCCACGCCTGAAGGATGTATAGCTGAAGCATATATTGCGCACGAGTGCGTCACCTATATGGTTTGTTGAAGGAAACTCCGCAAACCATACCGGTAGATGTACCGAAGTTCAATCTTTCCATACTCTCTAGTGATGTTGAAGTTTATTGAATTTTGCCAGACTCCTACAAGTTGCAACCACATGAGCTAGTCATTGCCCACTGATGGGTATTGATTAACTGTCCAGAAGTTGAATACTAGAAAGACATCCATCTATATTGTCCAGACATTCAAGGTGATCTTGAGTACCACAACAGGGAGTTCGCAAACTATTTTGGTGGCTGGGTACGTAATTCAATATTTATGTACGTATTTATGTTTATTGCATAATTATCCATATTTACAGTTGAATGGTTGGTTGCAGATGAACCATATTCAATTTGATGGTCACCCAATTAGTCGCACGAACTAAGACTTCTAGCGATGAAGTCGATAATGTCAAGAGTTTATCCGATGTGCAAGGTGAATGGCATGCAATTTATATGTGAACAGAGAGACAGCAGACGGAGAACACAGAATTCTGGGGTGATGGCGCATGGTGGGCGGAATGGAGTTGACTATTACGATGTTCTCCATTCAGTGGTGGAACTCGTTTACGGTGAAGGCATGACAGTGCACCTCTTCAAGTGCAGATGGTTTGATACTAGCCCGCAGAGCATGAAGACCGATCAATACGAAATATTATCGGTGAACACTGCTACAAGTTCTTACGAAGATGACCCGTTCGTTTTTGCCACATCGGTAAAACAAGTGTTTTATCTTGATGACCTTACGAAGATGACGCGTCGGATTTTCGTTTCTCAAGTTTGATCATCACAATCACAACATGCCTACTAATGTTGTACAACTCGTTTATTAAGTGTTAAGTAAACGTTTCGTTTCAAAAACAAACTATACGTAGAACCTTCAAACGCAAAAAAGTGGTGAAATAAGATATGACCAGAATGGTGAAATACTTTTACTTAAAAAATCATGGTATTCCGGTAAAGTCTCGGTGCCGATAGTTGCGGTCAATGCAATTTTCCATTCTTTCTCCCTATGGGTAGCCATATCTTCGGTGGTTATTTTCCGTAAAATTTTTATACGACTTGTTGCATCTCATCGATTTGAAACTATTTTCAGTTGAAGGTCCGGCCAAAATACGTAATTTAGACGGTCCAATGACCTTTTCCGTGCGTTTAGGGGTTTGACTTACGGAATTGACCATCCGGATCGAGCCCTTAACCTTGTCGGATCAATTTGAATTTTTTCCCAAACATGTATTTTATCATGATGGTCAGATCTGACGGTCGTATTTTCATTCTCAAGTTTGATCATCACAATCAAAATGTGCTGAATGTATAAAACAAATAAATTAAAAATATTAAATAAAAAGTACTATAGCTGATGAATTTCATGACTTTAGCCGATGAGATTCACAGGTTTAGCCGACGAATTTCAAAGGTTAGCCGACAAAGTAAAAATTTTGTCGGCTAAAGGTATAGGGTATATAATTAAACCCAGCGCTCGACAGCCTCCACAGCGCTCGACAACCTCCATAGCGCTCGGCAAAACCCTAAAAAACCGCCTCCATTGTTGCTCACCGCTCTCCACAGCCTCCACCGCCTCCTCGAGCCCTCCACAGCCCCCTCGAGCCGTCCTCAAGCCTCCTCCTCGAGCCATCTACGTTCTGCTCCGGTGAGGCGGCGACGCCCTCACGCGGCCACTCCCTCACGCTCCACGCCCTCCGTCCACATAACCGAATATACTACTGCGAGATCTTCCGTAGCTTCTGTTGTTATTGCTCCCACCTGTCACTACGCCACCTCAGCAGCTGGGACTGGAACTCCTTCCGCATTTGGTACTCCCCGGGCGAGTGTCTGGTTATCTCTCTGAATCAGGTTATTCATTGAGCTGTTAAGCCATCGGGGTTGATCGACCCAGGATTCATTCAAGACTCTACCATTTACCTTCTTTAAGCCCTCTGATCCGTGAGTCCTCTTTCTCACTTTATTTGCCTTCATTATATGAGATTTGGTCATAAATTCATAAAACCCTCAATATATTTATGAATTGATTAAAAACAATACAGTAATATATTTTTATCATAAAATACAAATTCAAAGTCAATATGGTGCAGATTGATATTCCAGCTTATTAATGTACTCTTTTGTTTATATTAATTACATGTACTGCGAGTCAAGGCAGCATGTCCTCCTGAGCCAATTATTAATTTTCTTCAGGGTGTTATTGGCATTTGAGTACCTCTATTTTTTTTTTATAATAACGTTATGATTGTTGCATTATTAATTCCGGTGTTTAAGAACTTTATATTAGTATTATGTTATTATATTTTCAATTTTAACTTATGATATAGTAGTTGAGTTATACGACCGAATGATCGGTATATTTTTTTTTCCGATAATGATCGGCACTTCATATATGAACCCCCCTATGATAAATTTCTTGCTCCGCCACTGATTCCTCAGCCTTGATTCAAATTAATATTTTAAACATGATGAGCGGTAATTTTAGATCGACGAAGGGTTCGAAGGGCCAAAGGTCCGAATCGTCTAAGGGAACCTCTAGCAACCCTCAAACGTCGTTTCGGGGCCTCATGACAGCCAGACGTGCGACCCTTCTGGAGACGGCGCAGAGGCAATCGCCGAGCGTTTTCCATTCCTCGAAGCAGCCGGAGGTGCCCCCTTCATCGAGGCAACAGGGCGTCCCTCATTCCTCGAGGCAGCTGTGACCTCAGACCTAGACGGAGGTGTCTGCACCCCGTATGCCTGAGATACACCGGGCGCCCAATTTGGGTCCTACTGCTTCGGATGGTGGGTCATCTGAGGTACAGATGCCGCCGCCTCATCTGTTCTTTCCGCAGATGATAGCGGCCTTACCTGCAGTCGATGGCTCAGGGACGCCAATTTGTCCACTGCCCCCGCCAGTGGCTCCATCAGCGGCGTACCGATTCGTGCCTTTTGATACGCCTCTTATTTCCGCGAGGGTATCATCATCGGCGACAGACGGAATCCTTCGCGTCTGCCGCATCGCCCTCAGGTAATGAAAGATGAATGATTTGTTTTCTTATAATTAATAATAAAGGGTCTCCGATTTTAATAATCAATTTGGTTTATCATGTGATAGGACCGTCGGAGCGAAGCCGACAAAGAAGAAAAGAGGCCCCGTCACAGGGAAGGCTCTCGAGAAGACTGTCAATACCTCAGGGAGGATCGTCATCAATACTGACGGGGATGGCCACATAGTATCGGGCGGGAAGTCGAGGACGTACTCCGGCCGCGTGGGAGCGCTCATTAGGGATAGAGTCCCTATGTTGTGGTTAGACTGGGGCGAGGTCTCGCAGGAGGTTAAAGACATGGTCCACAACGCGATGTCGGTGAGTTGACAAATACCTCAATAATATTATGTATTACATTGTTGATTTCTCGAAAAACTAAACTAATAAACGGTTAAATGCAGGTGTGGTTTGACGTTCCCGAGCACCTGAAAAACAGCTGGGCGAACGTTGTGCATGGGGGAAGGTACGTTGGGAAGTTAATGAAAAAACAAAATTGTATGTGATATTAATAATATTTCTAATATTTTTGTTGTATCTGTAGGTACAAGGAGTGGAAGAACGAGTTGCGGACCCACTGGACTACACACGGGAACGCACGTTCTGGTACCCCTGCTGAGTTCTAGTACAGGGAGTACGAGTGGCGTTGGCTTCTGACATCAGAATTCAACAACCCTCATAAACAGGTATTTAAAAAAATTAATTAGTTAATTTGTTATTAAGTACGTCCGTTTTAAAATATTTTACTAATAGTTTATTTTTTTCTTTGAAGGCTGTTTCCCGGGCGAACGCTCAGAACTGGCAACACAACACAAGGAACCATCATGCCGGTTCTAGACCGTTCGCTGTCTTCATGGACGAGGCGGCCAGGAAACATACAAAAGTCAACGGGTACGTCTATACGTACGAGAAGGCATATCCTGACGCCTAGGATGATATTGTAAGTCATCTTATGTTTTTAAATTTTTAATTTTACTTATATATATGTCAAAATGTTAATTAATCATTTTTTTTCCTATCCAATTAGGCGAAGGTGAGGGAGGCTAGTGACAAGGTGATGAGTAATATAGTGAGGGAGACATGGCCGGACACGCAGGAGGAAGAGATGTCCGAAGCCATGTCCCGGATCGACACTTCTGATCCGAGGGTTAGGGCGAGGATCATGGGCACAGCCTTCCCACCGCGAGGAAACAACTTCTACTGTCAGGGTCTAGGAAAGAAGGGCGAGGGGGTCCTGAAGACCACTCCACGATTTCAACGAAAGGCAGCCTCGACCAGCAGCAGGACGACTCAGCTAGAGTCGGAAGTTCAGAGACTACGGGAACAGCAAGCTGCTCAGGCTTCTTATACTGCCGCGGTATATGCCACCCAACAGGCCCAGCAGCAGCAGATGTTCCAGTACTTGCAGGAGTTTACAACTGCCAAGCTTCAGGGACTTCCGGCTCTGCCCATGCCTACGTCTATACTGATACCTCAGCCGCCGCAACCTCCTCCGCAGCAGCCCCCAGAATCGGATATTGATTTAGACGATCTAGATTTTGTGTAGTTGATCAATTATACAGTTTTATGTGCTTGTTGTTGGTTCTATGAAATTGTTTTGGTGTATTTTGCAGTTTGCTTGGAATGGTAATTTAGAAATTTCGGGTTTTTTTTATACTGGAATGGACTTATAGCCGACGAAACACGTAAGATATTCGTCGGCTATAGTATTTTTAATTTTTTTTACAAGGTTTAGCCAACGAATTATGCCATGTTTCGTCAGCTAAACCCTCCTAAAGCCGACGAAACAGACTATATTTTGTCGGTTATAGTTTTTTTTTTTTAATATTTTATTACATATTATAGCCGACGAATATATTAAATGTTTCGTCGGCTAAAGTCTCAGACTACGGTTGACGAAACATTCAAGATATTCGTCGGCTTAATTTGGGGACAAAAGCCGACGACGTTTGTTTCGTCGGCTAAAGTCTCAGACTACGGTCGACGAAACATTTAAGATATTCGTCGGCTTAATTCTGGGACAACAGCCGATGACGTCTTTTTCGTCGGCTAAATTCTGGGACGATAGCCGACGACGTCTTCTAGTGTCGTCGGCTAAAGTCATCGCCGACGACTCTTTCCCGACGAATTAACTAACAGGTCGACGAAATTTTTTCGTCGGCTAAAGTGCTTGTCCTGGTAGTGAGAGTTCAGGGTTTAGTTACTATTTTTATGTAGTTGATTTAGTTATCTTACATGAACCAAATTAAATGCATTTATTTATGTGGTCAAATATTATAATAATTCATTAGGGGTCATAATTACTATATTATTTTTCCTTTTTACTTTATATATATATATATATATATATATATATACAGTCTCTATCCAGAGCGAAGCTTCGCTCTGGAATTAACGTGCGAAGGTCCTTATTTGACTCACTTTTCGGTCATATTTTTCGATCATATCCGGTCAGTGTCTAGATACATATCGTATGATCATCCTTACAAAGTTTCATCCAGTTTGGTGATCGTTTGCACACTGAATCAGATAAAATAAATCAATAGAACAAAATCTGTCCAAGTAGAACCGTTGGAGTAAATACGATCACCAATAGAACTTAAACGGTCACCAAATTGGATGAAACTTTATAAGAATGATCATACGATATGTATCTAGACATTGACCGGGTATAATCGAAAAATATGACCGAAAAGTGAGTCAAATAAGGACCTTCGCACGTTAATTTCAGAGCGAAGCTTCGCTCTGGATAAAGACTGTATATATATATATATTCTCCATCGAACTTAAAAAAAAAGAAATAAAAAAGAAAAGAAAATCTCGAGCTATATATAAAGGTTTTTTGGACAAATATATAGATATATATATACGTATAATTTTCTCCTTGGATAAATTATGTATATATATATATTTCACATTTTAAATTTAAGCACGAGTAATGAAAAAAATGGCTTTAAAAACATCTTTTTATAAAATAAATTCAAAATAATCTAAAGTCATTGGATATGAAAGGATAAGATTGTATTTTTATCTAAAAATGACATAACATAATTTTTTTATTTGATGATGTGGACGACTTGTATGCCACCTATGATTAAGGTCATAAATCCTAAACCTTAGAGCAAGTCCAACAGATTCTCTAAATTCGTTGATGTTCTCTATTTTAAGGAATATGGGGTCATTTTCCACTCCAACAGTTTTCCTATCTCATTCTCTAAAAGAAGGAAAAAGATGAAAGAGAAATTTTGCTTCTCTATATTTACAGTTCTCTAAAAATATTTAAGGAAAGAATAATTGAATGTTACATATTCTTCAAGGCTCAAAGATAAGAAAGAAAACATAATTTATTCTAAAAAACAAACTTTTATATTTTTATACTTATTATTATATTGTAATAAATAAGGATTATTGTTGTAATAAATATTTAAATCTTTAAAATAGGAAAACTGTTGGATTGGTATATAAATTTTTTAAAGATTTTGAGTTTTACTTCTCTATTATGTAGAAAATATAAAGAAGCTCTTGGACTTGCTCTTAACAAGGTCATCTAGCACTACCCTTTTAGAAATAAGAAATAAATGAACAACTAAATTTAAAATTTAAAATTAGCATGTTGCGAACTTCTACGTACCAATAATAGGTTACTACTACTCATCCAACTCTAAGCTGATGCTTTTACGAAACTGGCGGCGGCTAGTTCTCCGTACGCCGGCTCTTTCACTGCTTGTTCCGGTCGCCTGTTCATCTTGGCCCATCTCACAATCATCAACGTCTGGAAAAGCAGTTGGTCTGATTATGCCAGGTGCAATCTTACTAGCATCAGTTGATTTCTTTCTAATTGGTACCGAGGCGACTGGATTTGGAGCACCAATATAAGCATCATCCTTGGCTTCTAATCCCTCTACAGTGTCTGACTTCATCAATCTCAAAAGTTGCATGCGCAAGTTCAAATAGGCTTGGTTGTTAGATTTGTCATCCATGTCATCAGAGGAATCAAACGTATAATGTGTGTATCTTGATGGATTACGTACGCAAGTAATCCGGAACTGCTGCAGACGACCAATCTTCTGATCCTTCATGCTCCTCTTCGTTCCGAATCGAACACGTTTTGCTCTTGTAGATGAGACTAAATGATCATCAATGCTCATCCTCTTCAAAAGCGTCTTTATGCCATTTTCAAGAGTGTCTCCAGTGAAACCCTTGAGCAGATTGGGGACCTCATCATTGTCTATCTCATCGTCGTCGTTTACATACTTATTCATATCAGAGTGACCTACAAAGTCTTCAATTCCAACAGCAAATCTGTCATATCCATCTTCCTCGTCCTCGTAGTCGAGTGTGAGGTCTAAACCAATAGAGGTTTTAATATCCCACTGCTCCTCATCGTAATCATCTGGCTTAGTCTTAGGGTTAGCTTTAGACTCAGCAGATTGACCGTTGGAACCATGCAGCTCTTCTTCCTCTACTAAATACTCGTCATCAAAAAAGTCGTAGAGGCCATTCTCCAGTTCGTTACCGAAGTCATCCGTAGGATTTGTGTTGTATTTGTGGAGCTCGGATTCTGGTACAGGGCTGTCCTTGTCCCTGTTACATTCCCGCCTGTCGATTTGCTCATCTCCAAGGGACCAAGAAGAACCAGGTAGAGAGTCGAAGGTCTTGCCTACTCGGACGCTGAAACTGTCTTGCATGATTCTTAATTATGAGAGATTAGATTGATCCTGACTTCTGGATCGATCTACTCAGGTTTTCTTTTGTATCTAATCTATGATTTCTAAATTGATCTCCTCAGATGTATTTATAGGCATACAATGAATCAATAAATCAGAACACTATAAGGACGAGATCGTAACACTAACCCAACTAGGAACAGGAACCCTATATTCTAATATTCTACTGGTACTAGGAATAGAAGCCCTAATCAAAATAGATTAGATATCTTTGGCGACTAACCAAACTCATTAATCTAAGCAAAAAAAAAAAAAACAAACAAACAAAGATACCTACCAACATCAGAAATCAACTCATAATTATCAATTCATAAAGTGAAATTTTGTTCAGAAGAGCCCTGTGTTTTGTAATTAAGGTTTCTTGTTTCTTGTTCTTTGCACTATCTTAAGTATATATCTACCTTCAGCTTGCAACAAGTTTTCTTTGTTATGCAAGTATTTTGTCCTGTAAATCCCTGATTCTGAAACTGGTAGCATGTTAGGAAAAGCTCCGGGTGCTTCTCCTTTGTAGATTTTGGAATTTTGATGAGTTTCCATTTGCCAACTAAACCAAAGCCTCAACCTGAGAACCTCTGATCCTTTGGAACATCCTTGAGAGTTTAGGCAGCTGAAGCAGAGAACATCAGTACAATCTAAAGTGCGGAGATGTACGACTGGAATTCTTGATTACTATTAGCTATTTTGTCCAGTTATATTGAAAGAGATGTATCCTCTGGAAGTAGCGTAGGGAGGGTAGGGCGAGAAAGTTCTAGCTATTTGAATTAGTAATAATGTTCATTAGTCCTAATTTTAAAAAATTTATTCTCACTAACAAAATCAGATTTTAAATTTCCAAGAATCAACTTAAACAACAGAAAGACAATTATACCCTTAATAAATTAAATAAATTACAATAGACCATTATAAGAGTATTATAAAATAAAGTTTCTATGACCGGATTCTCACACCAATGATGTTGACCGGGCTCTGACAACGGTTGACCGGGCTCCGGCGACCGTTGACCGGCTCCGACGAAGCTAGGGGATCTACTGAGGGCATTAGAAAGTATGTCTAAGGATCTACTGGAGGCAGTAGGGGATCTACTAGGGGCAGTAAGGGGGTATACTGAGGGCAGTAGGAGGTCTATCTAGGGGTACGGTCTACTGGGGGCAGTAGGAGGTCTGTCCAGTGGTCTACTAGGGACAGTAAGGGAGTCTACTGGGGTTAGTAGAAGCAGACGACCTGCATTTTCTCCACTGCCAATCCCTCACCAACAACAACAACCACACCAATATATTTTTCTCTGCCGCATTCAACACAAAACAACCAATATATGCTCCGCCTCTGCAAACAAAAAACTCCATCACACTACCACAAGAAAGGCTTTAGCCCAAAATTTTTCTTCCTCGGCTAATTTATATTTTCGTCGGCTATGGTAAACTTTAGCCGACGAAATTAAAACGTCGTCGGCTAAAGAATTTATTTCGTCGGCTAAAGTTCACATACTATGGCCGACGAAATATTTAAAAGTTTAGCCAGCGAAATTAATATGTCGTTGGCTAAAGTGTTTTATATTTGACAGCAGCAGCTCATCTGGGAAAAAAAACGGGAGAAGAAAAAACGGGAGAAAAAGTTTGGGTGTTGTCGAAATCTGTCCATAATTAGCTTGTGGAGCTATATATAGGTACGTATATGTATATATATGTTGATTAATTGAGTTTTATTTGAGTTGATCGATATTTTGAGTGTGATTTAGTTGATTGATTTTGAGTGTGATTGAGTTGATTGATTTTGAGTACGTTGGATATATATATATATATGTGTTTATCGATTTAGTTGATGATTTGAATTGATAATATATATGAGTTAATTTGTTGTTAATAAATAGTAGATATATATATGTTAATTATTTATAATATTATGTTGATATATATGGTATGAAGTGTTGATGCATTTGTTTGAGTTGATGATGTTTTGTGATGATGTTGATATATAATATTGTTATGAGTTGATTGATTTTGAGTATGTTGGATGTGTATATATATATATATATGTTGATAGATAGATTTGGTTGATGATTTGATATAATATATATGAAAGTTGTTTATCCTAGTGTGTGTGTGTATATATATTCCTATTGTTCTTATGTAATTATTGTATTAGTATCTCTATATATATATGTGTGTGTGTGTTAATTAATTTGTTTCTTCCTTAGTTGTAGTACGTAACCTATATACTAAATGAATTGAGATTTTATATATGACATGGAATTTCATTAATAATTAGCTAGCGTTATACATATATATTTTGTTATATTTTCAGGATATGGATAAGAGTTGGATTTCGCTTCCAAAATGGGACAAAAGATATGGTGTAGGAGTTATGAGTTTTATGGAATATGCGTTGCTAATGCTAACGGGAATACATTTTCTATTGCCCGTGCACGAAATGTCAGTGTCGCAGCGATATGTATCGATTTCCCATTGACAAAGTATGGCAGCACCTGAGGAGTAACGGGTTTTGGGAGAAGTACACATGTTGGTTATATCACGGTGAAACATCATCAGGGAGTCCGCATGATCATGACCAATTTTATGAGACAGGCAGTACATCCAACGATCCAACAACGGCATTCATCAACGACACGTTTCCTTATGAGAGCGGTGTATGCGCTCAAGGACAGTATATGCCTGACCGGTGCAGCCATTCCCTAGAGCTGTCAACACTACTAGTATTGAAAAATACAACAAACTGCTTGCTTTCCAACAGACCCCTGTGTACCCCGGTTGTCAGAAGACCGTTCTTGAAAGTGTGATGGACGTAATGAAGATTAAGGTTGAGACAAAATCGACCGTGAAGGCTGTTGATAATTATCTACAGTACACTGCTTCGATGCTGCCCCACGGTCATCGTCTTCCTACCACTCATCGTAAGGTCCGACGTATCCTGAAAGATCTTGGGCTTTCCTACATCAAGATCTATGCATGCAGATATGACTGCGTTCTCTTCTGGGGTAAAGATCCAGAAGGGAATGACCTTGTTGAAGTTTATGGAATTTTGCCAGACTCCTACAAGTTGCAACCACATGAGCTAGTCATTGCCCACTAGTGGGTATTGATTAACTGTCCAGAATTTGAATACTGGAAAGACATCCATCTATATTGTCCAGATATTCAAGGTGATCTCGAGTACCACAACATGGTGATCTCAACTATTTTGGCGGCTGGGTACGTAATTCAATATTTTTGTACGTATTTATGTTTATTGCATAATTATCCATATTTACAGTTGAATGGTTGGTTGAAGATGAACCATATTCAATTTGATGGTCACTCAAATTGGTCGCACGAACTAAGACTTCTAGCGATGAAACCGATAATGTCAAGAGTTTATCCGATGTGCAAGGTGAATGGCGTGCAATTTATATGTGAACAGAGAGACAGCAGACGGAGAACACAGAATTCTGGGGTGATGGCGCATGGTGGGCGGAATGGAATTGACTATTACGATGTTCTCTATTCAGTGGTGGAACTCGTTATGGTGAAGGCATGACAGTGCACCTCTTCAAGTGTAGATGGTTTGATACTAGCCCGCAGAGCATGAAGACCGATCAATACGGAATATTATCGGTGAACACTACTACAAGTTCTTACAAAGATGACCCGTTCGTTTTTGCCACATCGGTAAAATAAGTGTTTTATCTTGATGACCTTGCTAAGGGTGACGCGTGAAAAGTAGTCAACCTTGTGCACTCTCGAAACATTTATCGGGCGGCTACACTTGGAGAGGCCGAAGACCAGAAAGAAGATGTTGCGTATCAAGAGCCCAACGTAATAGGTATCCCTAACTCCTCTACCGTTCGCCTTAATAATTTTAAAGCGGGTCCTTCGGTGCGAATTCGTGATGAAGAGCCAAGGCTTATTGATGTTGATCCAAATCAAGAAACAGATGAAGACTCTGGCGATGAAGAAATGCATAGATTACCAGAAATTAATTCTGACACCGAAGAAGACTCATCGGATGATTCTGATTACGAGCCTTAATTAGTTTTAATTTAGATGATGTAATACATTAATTTGTAATAAAAAAGATTGTATTACCTTAATTTATAGTTTACATATAAATTATTCATATTTCTGTTATTTTATATGAATTTTGGTGATATATGAAAAAGAAATTAGTATGATTTAAACCTTCTGTTTTAGGGTATGTACTTTTTTACTTAAGCCGACGAAATACAAAATAATTCGTCAGCCTAAACCATCTTAGCCGACGAATTATATTAGATGTCGTCGGCTAAAACCGTCCTCTTAGCCGATGAAGAACATTAGAAGTTGTCGGCTTAAACCGTCTTAGCCAACGAAGAATACTAGAAGTCGTCGGCTAAAAGGACTTATAGCCGACAAATTGAAATGGAAGTCGTCAGCTAAAACCATCTAAGCCGACGAATTATACTAGAAATCGTCGGCTCAAACCATCTCAGCCGACGAATACCCTAATATTTCATCGGCTTTATGAATTTTTTATTTTTTATTACATACTATAGCCGACGAATGTATTAGGGTATTCGTCGGCTAAACCCTAATCTTTTTCTGTTACATACTATAGCCGTATCTTCGGTGGTTATTTTGCGTAAAATTTTTATACGACTTGTTGCGTCTCATCGGTTTGAAACTATTTTCAGTTGAAGGTCCGGCCAAAATACGAAATTTAGACGGTCCAACAACTTTTCCGTGCGTTTAGGGGTTTGACTTAACGGATTGACCGCTCGGATCGAGCACTTAACCTTGTTGGATCAAGTTGAATTTTTTCCCATACATGTATTTTATCATAATTGTCAGGGTTGACCGTCGGATTCCGTTTCTCAAGTTTGATCATCACAATCACAATCACAGTTTGACGAATGTATAAAAAGTTATATAGCCGACGAATATCAAAGGTTTAGCCGACGAATTTATTGTTTAGCCGACAAATTTCATAGGTTAAGCCGACGAATTTCAAATGTTTAGCCGACGAGATTATTATTTTAGCCGACGAAATTATTATCTTTAGCCGACGAAATAATAATTTCGTCGGCTAAAGTTTTCGAGTATAACCCAGTGCTCGTCTGGTTGAAAGCCCTAGCCTCCGCCTCCTCTCCCTCTCCGAATTTCCCCTCCTCCGCCTCCGCTCCCTCTCCCAGTCGCCGCCCTCTCCCTCTCCTTCTCCCGGTCTCCGCCTCCTCTCCTTCTCCTTCTCTTGGTCTCTGCCTCCTCTCCCTCTCCCGGTCTCCGCCTCCCTCCGCTCCCTCTCCTCTCCCGGTCTCCGCCTCCCCTCCCTCTCCCGGTCTCCGCCTCCGCTCCCTCTCCCTCTCCCGGTCTCCGCCTCCTCTCCCTCTCCTCTCCCGGTCTCCGCCTCCTCTCCCTCTCCCGGTCTCCGCCTCCGCTCCCTCTCCCTATCCGGCCGGCCTCCTCCTCCTCCTCCTGCTCCGGCCTCCTCCTCCTCCTCCTCCTCCTCCTCCTCCTGCTCGGCCTCCTCCTCCTCCTGCTCCGGTCGGCCGGCCTCCTCCTGCTCGGCCTCCTCCTCCTGCTGCTCCAGCCTCCTCCTCCTCCTGCTCCGGCCTCCTCCTCCTGCTGCTCCAGTCCTCCCTCCTCCTCCTCGAGTACATTTCTGAGCTTTAGTTTTATTTTGTGTTTGCTTTTATTTTCCGGTCAATTGCAATGTTATGGTGTTGTTAGGAAGTGTATATTTGTATTTAGGAAGTGTATATTTTTATTTAATAAGTGTATATTTGTATTTAGTATTTAGGAAATGTATATATTTGTTTTGTATTTTGTGTTTGCTTTGATTTTCCGGTCAATTGCAATGTTGTGATGTTGTTAGGAAGTGTATATTTTTATTTATGAAGTGTATATTTAGGAAGTGTATATTTGTATTTAGGAAGTGAAAATTTATATTTAGGAAGTGTATATATTTGATTTTGTTGACTAATTGAATGAGTTTATATTTTTTGATTTTGTGGCCTTGATTCAAATTAATATTTTAAACAGGATGAGCGGTAATATTAGATCGACGAAGGGTTCGAAGGGTTCGAAGGGCCAAAGGTCTGAATCGTCTGAGGGAACCTCTAGCAACCCTCAGACGTTGTTTCAGGGCCGCATGACAGCTAGACATGCGAGCATTATGCAGACGGCGCAGAGGCAGCCGGAGGTGCCCCCTTCATCGAGGCAGCGGGGCTTCCCTCAATCCTCGAGGCAGTTGTTTGCTCAACCCCAGACGGAGGTGTCTGCACCCCGTATGCCTGAGATACACCGAGCGCCCACTCCAGTACATGCATCTTCGGATAGTGGGTCATCTAGGGTACAGATGCCGCCGCCTCACCTATTCTTTCCGCGGATGATACCGGCCATACCTGCAGTCGATGACTCAGGGACGCCGATTTATCCACTGCCCCCGCTAGTGGCTCCATCAGCGGCGTACCGGTTCGTGCCTTTTGATACGCCTCTTATTTCCGCGAGGGTATCATCATCGGAGACGGAATCCGTCGCGTCCGCCGCATCGCCCTCAGGTAATGAAAGATGAATGATTTACTACATTATAATTCTCTGATTTTAATAATCAATTTGGTTTATCATGTGATAGGCACCGTCGGAGCGAAGCCGGCAAAAAAGAAGAGAGGCCCCGTCACAGGGAAGGCTCTCGAGAAGATCGTCGGTACCTCAGGGAGGATTGTCATCGGTACTGACGGGGATGGCGACATAGTATCGGGCGGGAAGTCAAGGACGTACTCCGGCCGCGTGGGAGCGCTCATTAGGGATAGAGTCCCTATGTTGTGGTCAGACTAGGGCGAGGTCCCGCAAGAGGTTAAGGATATGGTCCACAACGCGATGTCGGTGAGTTTACAAAATGCCTCAATAATATTATGTATTCCATTGTAGATTTCTCGAAAAACTAAACTAATAAACGGTTAAATGCAGGTGTGGTTTGAGGTTCCTGAGCCCTTGAAGAGCAGCTGGGCGGACGTTGTGCATGGGGGAAGGTACGTTGGGAAGTTAATGAAAAAAAAGGACTTATATGTGATATTAAAAATATTTCTAATATTTTTGTTGTATCTGTAGGTACAAGGAGTGGAAGAACGAGTTACGGACCCATTGGACTACGCACGGGAACGCACGTTCTGGTACCCCTGCTGAGTTCCAGTACAGAGAGTACGAGTGGCGTTGGCTTCTGACATCAGAATTTGAATAAATTAATTAGTTAATTTGTCATTAAGTACGTGCGTTTTTAAATATTTTACTAATAGTTTAGTTTTTTCTTTGAAGGCGGTTTCCCGGGCGAACGCTCAGAACCGGCAACGCAACATAAGGAACCATCATGCCGGTTCTAGACCGTTCGCTGTCTTCATGGACGAGGCGGCCAGGGAACATCCAGAGGTCAACCCGTATGTCTATACGTACGAGAAAACATATCCTGACGCCCAAGAGGATATTGTAAGTCATCTTACGTTTTTAATTTTTTAATTTTACTTATATATATGTCAAAATGTTAATTAATAATTTTTTTCCTATCCGATTAGGCGAAGGTGAGGGAGGCTAGTGACGAGGTGATGAGTGCTATAGTGAGGGAGACATGGCCGGACACGCAGGAGGAAGAGATGTCCGAAGCCATGTCCCGGATCGACACTTCGGATCCGACGGTTGGGGCGATGATCATGGGCACAGCCTTCCTACCGCGAGCAAACAACTTCTACTGCCGGGGTCTAGGAAAGAAGGGCGAGGGGGTCCTGAAGACCACTCCACGATTTCAACGAGAGGCAGCCTCGACCAGCAGCAGGACCACGACCACCAGGACGACTCAGCTGCTACAGTCGGGACTTCAGAGACTACGGGAACAGCAAGCTGCTCATGTTACCTATAATGCCGCGCAGGCAGCCCATTATGCCGAGGTACATGCCATCCAGCAGGCCCAGCAGCGGCAGATGTTCCAGTACATGCAGGACTTTACAGTTGCCCAGCTCCATGGACTTCCGCCTCCGCCCATACCGCTACCCCAGCCGCCGCATGCTCCACAGCATCCCCTAGAACCGGATATTAATTTAGACGATCTAGATTTTGTGTAGTTGATGAATTATATACTTTTATGTGCTTGTTGTTGGTTATATGGAATTATTTTTGTGTTTTTTGCAGCTTGCTTGGAATGGTAATTTAGAAATTTCGAGTTTTTTTTTTTATACTGAAATGGACTTATAGCCGACGAAATACGCCATAATTCGTCGGCTATAGTATTTTTAATTATTTTTTTAATAGGGTTAAGCCGACGAATTATGCAATGTTTCGTCGGCTAAACCATTAAAAGCCGACGAAATACGGTCTTTTTCGTCGGCTTTAGTTATTTTTATTTTTTATTACATACTATAGCCGACGAATATATTAAGAGTTTCGTCGGCTTAAGGGAAAAAGCCGACGAGTTGTTTCGTCGGCTATATTAAGAGACAAGCCGAAGAGATAAGCCGACGAGTGGTTTCGTCGGCTATTTCTTAGTTTAAGCCGACGAGTGATTTCGTCGGCTAGTTCTTAGTTTAAGCCGACGAGTTGTTTCGTCGGCTAAAGTCTGTAAGACTCGTCGGCTTAAGTCTGAGAGACTAGCCGACGACGTCTACTGTGGTCAGCTAGCTATGGGACAATAGCCGACGACGGGACATGGTTTTGTCGGCTAAAGTAAGTACCGACGACCCTTTACCGACGACACTATAGCCGATGAATTAAGCTAACAGGCCGACGAAAAATTTTTGTCGGTTAAAGTGTTTGTCCTGGTAGTGTCAACATTAGCATTGAATATTATAAGATCATACTTTATCTCCAGGAATACTTGTTACTTTGCTGAGTATCATAAATTAATGGGTTCTCTACCCTTCACTAATTCAAAATCTAATATCAACCATAACTCTATTTCTGAATCAAATACCATTACCAAAAACCAACATAGTAGTACTTACCTTACAGCCAAAAGTTTCAAGCAAAGTCCTCCAAATTACTCTCTGCACCCAAGGCAGAAGATCACCGATGCCAACCCCGACAGCCAGCTCACAACCACCTCCGACGTCGAGAATTTCCCAGGTTTCAGGATGGGATCCTCGGCATGGAGCTCATGGACCGCTTTCGGAGCCAGTCGGCCTGGTCAGGACTTAGACGCCGTTTAAGATCTACACCGATGCGAAAACCGTTGAGGCCTACACCGTCGTCGTCGCCACCAACGTGGTGGCGAAGCGACTCGTGTTCCCTGGCTCCGGTGATGACAAGGGAGGCTTCTGGAATCGTGGGATTTCTGCCTGCGCCGTGTGCGACAGAGCTGCTCTGATTTTCAGGAACAAACCCGGCAAGCACCGGTGACGACGGCAATGACTTCTAATTCCAAGGCGAATAATAACACCGGCGGCGAGGTGCATGAAGCGGAGGCTGGGCCGAAGCAGAGGAAGAGAGAGATTAAAGCAGATCTGAACGTGGGATGAGAGAGAGGTGGAAGTCAATTGGAGTGGAAGTTAATAGAGGAGAGTAATTTGGTCACGAAAAAAATATGAAAAGTCAAAAATTTTGTTAGTGAGAATAATCTCTATGAGTCTATTGGGTTGATGGGAATTTTAGAATCTCGTTTTATTAGTAGGAAAAAAATGTCTAGATTTAGGGCTAGTGAGAATTTTCTCTTTAAGCAGCCGGTGGTTAAAATATTGGTAATCACATATATAAACTATAATTAATGACCCTCCTCACGTAAGAAAATCTGTAAAATTGAAAGGGAACATGATCAAAAGTTTTGATCTTATGGCCCATTCACCCCACAAGTCCAGTGTTTGGACCGGTGTCCACCATGTTTTAACTTTTTACTGCATTTTATTTATTAAGTAGCCAATTAATAATGATTATGTCCTATAAATCAACACAGTTAAACAGTATATATTTAGATTTATACACCCTTTTTTCACTCATGTTCTCTACTCTCTAGCAAATCAAGTCAAAATTTAGAATCAGCATCACCTTCATCCCCCAACAAGTCCTTTGCTTCTGATCTGTTGTATATAATTAATTCAAATGGCATACTAGCATGCAAAACAGGATCATCATCGTTGGAAAAGCAACATAATTTATTAAGAAACAAACCTCCGTACAGATCTCACTATATAGTGAATGTTGTTCATGAGAAATAGTTGAGTTAATGCAGGATCCTTATACTGCTTAGATTTTCCATCCAGGTTATTCTGAAGAGCTGACATAATCCTTGTAGTTACAGTGGTTAACTGAGAATCAGCATCACCTTCATCAAACTCTACTCTCTAGCAAATCAAGTCAAAATTAGAAGAATGAAATATAAAGTAATATATCTAATATTTTTTTTAACAATGGATGTAATTTATGTTATTTGATGAAGTTCATCTTTGTCCAAACCCCCACCAATAACTAAGATTGATTGGGTTAAATAATTTATCAAATGCTGATTTAGTGTGAAGGATATAGGTTGCTTAAGAAGAATTAAGTTTTGACCATTCTAAATAATATTTCTGGCTACGCCACTGCCTAGTACCAATAGGATATGATTAGGGCTGATTTGCTAGTACCAGTAGAATATAAGGGAATTTGCTGATTTGGGGATGGCTCACTTTGGATGTTGGTGAAGAGCTTGAACGAAAGTGATGTGTTTTCATGTAACTAAAATCTCAATGGTAAACTGAAACAAGCTGAATTGAAATACGCAGAAGAAGGAATATGAAGAACTTAGTCATGGTTCTTCAACAAATATTATGATTTTTCAACACACTTCTCATTGTACATCAAGGCTTTAGATTGGAAATGTATGTTTTTTAATTCTGTTCTTATCTTATGTGCGTTTGTACAGATAAACCAACATATATAGTAAATTTTTGGAACGGCCGGAAACAGAAAATCCAAGCAGCTAAAACTTCTATGTCCTTCTGATTTTATTTTATCCACCGTTGTTCGGTGTAAAATATTGCAATTTGTGATGTTCACCAACTTTTTCATATAATCAAATCAATCAATGGTAACACAAGTACACAACTGTAAAATTTTCAATCTGTAAACTTATTTTACTATACAAATACAGGCCGGGACTGCCTTGTAGCCTGTAATGGTTCTTCTGCAGCATATCTTCAGCGGCATATAACTTATAAGAGAAGAGATCGAAAATGGTACCCATAAATGATACAGGCAGGCTCCCGGTCAACTTGACCAAAATTCAATTGGTTTTTGCCAACCTGAGCCTGTGAAGAAAACTACGTACCTCTAATTCACAGACCAAGAATGAGTGGTCCTTCCTTTCGATCTGTTCATCAAAGAATCAAAAAATGAAATATTCACAACAATTTCATAACACTTTTTGAAGACCAACCACCCACTTTGACTGAGAGCAGCAGAGCTTGCATGCATTTGCCACAGTTTTGACTGAAAACTTTCCAACTTTTCTTTGAATTTTAGATGTCCCTCTTAGTTGCCTATTATTTCTGGGATCCTTATTTCTGCCCTTCTATATAAAGCAGACTAATAATCTGCTTCGTATCATCAACAAGCTAGCTAGCTTTAATGTTTTCCATTGTGCCCCCAGTTCACCACCACCGCCATTCTGTTGAGATTTCTTCAACGGCCAGTAATTACTCTCCATCTTCAGCTTGCAACAAGTACGTTCTCCTTGTCTTGCAAGTCATCTCTTGGAAATCCCTGATTCTTAATATTTTTGATTGAGCTAGGATCACAAGTTAGGAACACAACTCATACAAAACAAAATGATCTAAAACCTAGTCTAAAGCTAGAAAAAAAAAGCTCAGTGTGAAAGAAGTCTTCAGCCCATATGGAGGGATACACTCTGCTGCACGGTTAGAAAATTAGTGACCCGGTTGGTGCAAAAAAATAAAATAAAAAAGTCCGGTCGGGTATTTCGCATCATGGAGGCTGAAGAAGTACCACTCTTTCTCCACCATTTTCGCTACATTTTCGCTTTTTAAATTAAGGGTACGGTTATTGTCACCCCACTAAATACTTTGTTCATCTCATATTTCAATTTTAAACTAAATATTTCAATATTAACCCCACAATAAAAAAAATTTGTGAAAATATAATATTAAACTAAAATCTATAAAATCCAAACAACAACAATTCTCTATATCTTTACATCAGAGAAAAAAAAATTCTCTACATATTTCAAATCAGATTTGAGAATCACTTCAATCTTCAACAAGGTGGTTATCACGTGGTTATACAGTGTGATGAGATTTTTCGTTCTTATTTTTATTTTATTTTTGGCTTCAAATGTAGTCTTTCATATAATATATATATATATATATATATATATATTTATTCATAATCGTAAAGAAGGAACTCAAGAAAGAGATCGAGAAGAACATATATAGGATGTACGTGGTTTGAGAATAATTGAGGTATGCGTCAAATATATTGATGCGTATTTATATATAATTTTAGATTTTATCAAATTGAGAAAAATAAAAAAACAAAATGAAAACCAGATTTTCTCAAAAATTTTAAGGGTAGAATTGAAACGTTAAAAGTAAAAAATAAAAAATGGGATGAATTGAGCATTTAGTGGGGTAGAAATAGCCGCACCCTAAATTAATCCGGACACATCGATCAATCAGAATACACATTTTTACGAGTTGATGCATGAGCCATCTATCCATGCCATTGATGAAGCTAATGCATGCATGATGCCACCTATCTATACCACTTATGAAGCTAGGTAAGGATTTTAGTTTGAATTCTAGATGTAGATGGCTGCTAGGTAGCTAGAGGTTGAAGAAGAAATGGTAGAGACCATGAGAGCGGAAAGAGTATAGAGTGCCAAGAGCCACCCATCTATGCCACTAATAGCCGGAAAGAGTATAGAGTACAATAACTTTGACGAATAACACAAGCTTTACATGTGACAAGTTAAATTGACCTTATATTTAACATCATTGTACAAAAGAATAACAAAGTGAATGTTAGCACCTGTGTTCGAAACAGACTATCTACGGTTTTGATCACCCCAGGTCTTACTCTCAAAAAATTCATTCAGCATGGAGTCAATAGCCTCAGGACTGAACTTGATATACTTCCCTGGGTTTTTCCCATTGTCGATCATCGGTCTGGCACACAAACCACGTCCAGATTAATGCCGGAAGAAGAAAAATTACAAACTATGTCGTTCTTTTTACGTAAAGGATACAATTGAGATGTAAGAATACCCGAAACGTTTGATGAACGATCTGTAAGCAGGCAAAAGAACTTCAGCTACAGCCAGCCTCAAAGACTCTCGCAACTCGCTGTCAGGAATCGTCCACTGTGATTGCCTTTGATGAAGCTCCTCAAATTGGATGTTAAAGGTCTTGAACCGCTCTTTAACTGTTGCCCTTGATAGTCCACTATCAGATGTACTGCCTGATCCTTGGACAGTAAGACACTGGAGAATCTGCACATTCGATACGAAAAAGAAAAAATGTATTAGAGAAGCTGTGAATGAATGATTTCACTTACAATCCCAGTAGCAGTGATTAAAACTACTCATGTTCAATAACTTTGAATAGACACCATTAACCATGACTGAGCACATTTACTTTTGTTACCAGTAGTAGGGATAGAAAATTCAGTTGACAGAAGCTTATAAAAGTATAGGACAGAGAACAAGTTTGGTTCAGACCAAAAAAAAAAAGAGAACAAGTTTGATTAAAGAAATAAAACCTTTGCCCAAGAAACCCTCTTGTACTGATTTGCATGCTGTTGCACAATCCTTCGGTGTATCTGCACCCAGTCATCCCCCAACAAGTCCTTTGCTTCTGATCTGTTGTATATAATTAATTCAAATGGCATACTAGCATGCAAAACAGGATCATCATCGTTGGAAAAGCAACATAATTTATTAAGAAACAAACCTCCGTACAGATCTCACTATATAGTGAATGTTGTTCATGAGAAATAGTTGAGTTAATGCAGGATCCTTATACTGCTTAGATTTTCCATCCAGGTTATTCTGAAGAGCTGACATAATCCTTGTAGTTACAGTGGTTAACTGAGAATCAGCATCACCTTCATCAAACTCTTGAAATAGTTGCTTCAGAGTAGACTGATAACTGCGAACAACGAAATTTGTCAGATGTGCACATTAAATGTCAACAATGCTCACACATTTGAAACTGGAGGAAAAGGAAGATATAGTAGGCAATAATTCAGCCGATGGTGTTTAGTTAATATAAATGAATGATCATGACTTGATAAAGTTAAATACTACCCACATAAACAGTCACCAATGAGACAATTGGATATACAATCGAAGTAATACTGATCAAGAATAAATGAATGTTCAAGCTCATGAAACAGGGAATCCAATGTCAGAAAGAAAATAAAGGAATAACTACTTACTCAAAGAGGAACTTCAAGTAGTTTATCACATAGCTTGTTAATGGATGAACAGTTCCATCAAGAACAGCAGTTTTTGTGGCATCTTTTTCAACCGCTTCTTCAAAATCACCAAAGGTTTCCTGGGCTGTCTGAGCTAGACGCTTTGTCAAACTCACTGCAGCATCCCGCATTTCTATGGAAGGTTTGCTTCCAAAGAGAAGTTCAATCTGAAAAATTATAACCATCAGTTATTTTATTTTGTACTAGTATGAAACCAACATTAGATCAGCATATAATAATATAAACTAGGCTGAGTCCATATCTTGTTCTTAATCCTTGCGAGATAAATCTCCATATGAATTCTACTGCCACTATTAAGCCTGACCCAGTTTTTTTTACTTTTCTACATTCAGGCCTTAGTTTACCCCATTGACAATCTTAGCAACATATGCTGCACCAAAATCCCTGTTTTCATCAAACTTTTGGAAACTCTACCAATAACCCACTGAAAAAAATGAGGCAAATGAAAGCAACAAAACATAATGAGTTGAAATGATCAGAAAGCAGCATAAATGTAATCACTTTTTGAGCGTGGAAGCAACTAAACCGTGTGTGTGTGTGTGTCTGGTTTTCTGTGTGTTTGTGTGTTTGTGTGTCTGTCCTCAGAAAATCGAGAACATAATTTGCCTGTATTTCCATATCCAACAGGATTTCCATCTCCATAAATTATCTCACACAATATATTTCAAGCAACCCTAAAAAATTAGGTATACAAATAAAGTTTTCCAGACAAAATTGTAAATCCTGCATGGTCTAGTTCACAACCAAATGTTGCATACCTCTGACTGAAGTTCTCGCATTATCTCATACATGTCTAAAAGAACAAATAATTTTTCAGGTGACCTCTTGCTTCTGGCAATAGCCTCCCCAAAACTTAGAAGCACAGAAACACTGTTTCCAGTAACTTCAGCAAAACATGGTTCTCTGAGTGACTCAACACCTTCAAATATTTGATCACATATTTTCTTCTCCCCAGAAAACAGCAGTTTCACCTGTTCAAAGCAGTAGCATTATTTAAAACTGCAACAAAAATTACCAAATACAAACATAATTACAACCAACTGAGCTAGATAAGTTGCAATTACATACAGCTATCCGCATATAATGTATCCAATTCCCAATCTTAGCCTCTAAAACCTCCCACTGCATTTTCTGGACATCCTCTTTGCCAAGTCTTTCCACACCTAGTTTCCTCAAGCTTTGCTCCAAAGCTGAAGAACGAGTGTCCCTAATACATGTATGAGAACGACGAATGATATACGAAAACAAAGATCACAAAGATCAACTTGCGATGCTACAACACAAGTTAACCCAACAAAACAAAAGGAAACAAAATTACCTGTAGATCTTAAATAGCTGTTGTTGATGGCCAGCTAGAGCCATTTGTTGGGCTAAATCATGCAGCAACGGAAGAACCCTCGGGGGAATAAGAGTTAGCGGCGTGTAGATGACAGGTTGTAACCTTCTCTGCTGTTGCTCAGACTTTCCATTTCCATCACCTTTCAATTGATCCGCTGATGGTCTTAGAGAGTCGGGAAGACAGTCAAACAGACGATCAGGCTCCACCGGCTTGCTGAAAACACAAAAGAGCTAAAGTTACTATCACATCACAGTCATTTGTTATCCAACCTCATACCATATCCCACATAAGTTCATCAATACAAGACGGAGTTCAAAATAGTGAAACCTGTAATTTGAAAGGAGCTGTCGAAACTCGTCTTCGAGCTTCGAGATAGCCTTATTAAGCAAGTTATTGGCATGATTAATGACACCTTCACTACTCTTGAGAGTCTTATTGACCCTGAAAAAGTTGATGGTGCTTCTCAGCTGATCAATTGCTTCCAAATAGCTTTCGAGGTCCTCATGCGGGCCTCTCAGTATTTTAGCCTCTGCCTAAACCAAAATCACATTTCACCAAACACATTATGAATCGATGGATGCAGAGAGATAGAGAGAGAGAGAGAGAGAGGTAGGCTAACCTTGCGTGTATGATCGAATTGGCCCATTATGACCTCAGCTCGCTTCAACGTCTTGTCAATGTTCTCATGCGCCCTCCGAATCGAATGCGTTCTTATCTACCATGCACATATTTGAATCAGAAACCCTAAATTTCCCCAATTCAAATCAGAAATCGTTAAGCACAAGGAATGTGACAAAACGGCGTCGTTTGGTTGGCATGATCACAAATGAGAGTAAGAAAGGTGACCTGGGTGGGACGCATGGCGGTTTCGAGGGCGGAGAGGCGGTGGTCGAAGGAGCCGAGAATGGCGACCATGCTGTCGGTGACGGTCTGGCTCTTCTGTAGAGACTCGCGTATGCGCTCTGCCCTGGCTGTCACGGCCTCCATTGCCTGAGGAACCCCCATCGTTTTTGACCGGAGAGAGAGAGAGAATGCGGTGATATCAAAGAGTGCAGATTGATGTTTTTGTGGTGGTGGCGGTGGTGAAGGAATATGATCAGTTTCTTCATTCTCGTCCGTCGTCGGAAGATATTAAGGTGACGGTGGAGGGATCCATTTGTGTCAAATAGGTGGAACCCAAGAAACAAAATGATCGCGTTTTATATGAAATCAGATTTTTTTTTTTTTTATTTCTCTTTAATTTTTATCTTTTTCGGGTGTTTCTATTCATATTTTCAAAAATGCTACTCAGACCTCTCTTTTTTTTCTTTCAAATTAGTATTGATTTTGTCAACTCATATGAAATTATCAATAAGACATAACAATAAAAGTTAAAAAAAATTAAATCAAGAATCATTCACAATCGATGATTAAGTAAAAAAAATTGAAACATTATGCAATATGTAACCATTTACTCTTTGATGTAATTTTGAAAGATGATGCAATTTGTAGACATTTTCTTTTTGTTTCTGAGCTTCTTCGAGTAGCGTTTTTAAAGGTATGAATAGAATCTCTGATGAAGGGTAAAATGTAGGGACAAAGATAGTAAGAGAATCATCATCATATTCATTGATGAGAGCCTTTTATATAGGGAATTACAAAGTACCAATATGATAATGATAAGGAATATATAGTCTTATTCTAACTACATATCCTGATGGCATAAGGCCAAGGCACACATATAGAATATCCTAAAACACTCACACTTGTGTCGCACACCGGTATGCCGGTGGTGCTCATATGTCGCCTCGTTAAAAACCTCGTCAAGGAACAAAAATCCTGTGGGAGAAAAGCTAAACCTTGATCGTAGGAGAAAAATAGTACAACGCACCATTCACATTTGATACATTTGATAGTGACATGTATATATGTGCTACACTCCCCCTAAAGTTCGCACTTCCCCCTGACTTTACATCTATCATAGGGTTCTTCCTGATTTTTTCTAATCACGGAAATTTCAATAACTTAGCATGTCAATACTGTTTTAACATGTCTTCAAATGTAGCATTGGGCAATCATTAACTAGATCATGTCGTATAGTCCTTAAACATGATCTTTTACACTTAGATCTTGAGGAGAATGCCGCTTGTGAACTCAAAACATAAGTTCATGCAGGAAATCAGATTGTCCACGCAGCATGACCTTCAATTACTATAACAACCGTAACTTCCTCTAGAAAATACGAATGAATAAACCGTAAAAGGTTTTGGAAACTACACTCATTTAGCTTTCCAACCATATATTTCACGTATTCTGGTTCATTAGGAGCTGCTCACAAAGTCCTGTCAAAGTTGACTGTTTTGGCAAAATCAGATTCTCGGACAGATCCATCCTACTTTACGAAAACGGTCATAACTCACTCAATATGATAGGTATGATTAAATGATTGGAGTCCCTGGAAAGTAGACACACATAGATCTTTCCGGTGGTACCAATTTCAAAGATTTCCCGTGAGTGAACATCTCTGTAGGTTCTGTGGAAATTAACCTAAGAAACATGGCAGATTCTGATTTCACTTTTGATGTGTCTTTCTTATGTAAGGATAGAATATGCCTCAATCTTTCATACCATTAAGTATTGAAAAAGTAGTTACTGTCATTACATTGGCGTTGTGGGCGCATAGCTACACTTAGCTTTACAACTTTACATAGCGAATGAGATGTCAAGTCTTTCTTATTGTGTTAAGTACATTGATGCGTCTTATTGTACTTAGATGAGAATTTCATCTCTTAACACATATTTGTCATATTTCTTTAGACAAAACAACGGATCTCTCTTTAGAGCAAAGACTTTGACTAATCATGGGAGTATATATAGGCCTCACTAGTTATAGAGCGCCTAAGCTGATTGATGAAAAATCATCATCAATATGGCGTCACTAGTTTTAGGGAGCCACACGGTCTTGTGACACCAATTTTGCCACTATATGGCGTCACTATATCACCATCCATAGTGATGGCACCAAGACCAACTTCTTTTGGTCGCGCTATATCCTCTTGATAGAACATCAATCCTTGCAGACATATTTGCAGCATGTGATCTCGTCACTTTAACACTTTAAGCATTTGGGATGAAGATGAGACTTAGTGGGAACAAACCATGACAATTCACGTCATTCCACTTGAACACTTGTGTTCTTATCTCCCCCTAACGGCAAGAATATTGTCTCATCAAAGTGATTATCCGCAATATAACGGTGAAAGAGATCACCTGACAAGGTTTCTATATAGGCGGATTAAATAGTTGGAGGTTCATATCCAACCAACCTAAGTACATATTCATCTCAAATGACTCATCATTGTACGCAGTGGCAATGCGATTTGGCACCTAGAAATAACATCTAGCAAAGCTCAAGGATTGGAGATCCGTTTCAATCATGTTTGAGCTCAAGGATTGCAATTTCGTGTCAGTCCTCGTACACAATCACGAGTTGTAGTACAAAAATATTCAATGATGGTGGGTCGTAGATGAATAGTAAAGCTGCATGTAAATATTGCATAGCCCCAAGACGCAATAGAAAAATTGGTGTGCATCAATAATGTTCGAGCGACAAGCTAAAGTTGCTTAGTCGTAACCTCGGTGAGACCGTATTACGTGTGAACATGGGGTATATGACACTTCAACTTATATCCCGATGAACTTCTTTAAAGAATGGGTAGTGAGCCCGTAGAAGTATAAGCAGCATAAGCAGTAAATAATAGTGTAACACGTGAACGGTGTGTTAACACTTCAACCAACACCATAAAGCATAAAAAGGCGTCTGCAAGTTGATTGTATCTATCTATATAGTTTGATGTAAGAATGGAATGTTTACTTTTGTGTCATTTAGCGTAGGAGGGTCTCACTCCTAATTTAGCTAAAAAATAGGCTTTCAAAACTAGTAATGAGCATTGCAGGGGGCCAATGAGACATCGAGGAAAGACCGGTGCACCTCAATTGCTTGAGAGATTGACCGGACAGCCTCTAGGAAGTTGGAGTTGTGTTCGGGTGACGTCAATATCCCCTGGGTGCCACCATTTATAACTATGACATCACCATCATGCTTCATGATGAAGCTAGATCCCGAATGTCTTCGTTTTGAGTGGAAGAATGGATGTCCATGAGAATTTCTCAAAATTTGGACCATTATATCTCTTCCAGGATGACCGATTTGGTCAAACCAAAGCTTATATTAGTCGGTGTCTCAAATATCATGTTTGGCGACAACATGTGATTCGATATTCAAATCATAGTGACATATAGTCTACTAGATTGACTCATAAACTTCTCTAAGATACATTTCAGTCCGCATTCATGAGAAGGTATACACAAAAGAATTCTTGTTCATTCTCACAATGTGTTTTCAAATGAAAACTATTAGCAGAAATGTCTTTAAAGCTCAACATGGTTCGGTTGCCTCTCAATGCATAGAGAACATCTGTGGCGTTGATCATGATGTCATGAGACATCAAGATTCAAGCTAAACCGCGTTCCTGAATGACTGGTATGATTCAAGTATTGTAGTCACAGAAGATTTACAAAGGCACAAAATCCAAAGATAGTTGCTGGTTCCTTAGAATGTTGTGGATAGTTCCACTATCTGCGAGGCAATCAATGTGTCTATGAGACAGATCTACAAAATGGAGTAGATAGGAGACTAAATAGTTACACTTGAACCATTTAGAATGATTGAAAGAAGCTACAAAAAGCTGCAATCCCGAGAGTGCATAAAAATTTCAGCACAGAATGACCTTTGCGCACTAAAACAGCCATGACATCTTCGTTAAAATTGATATGGACAAACCGTGAAAGGTTCTAAAAACTAGACTCGTAGAGCTTTCCCATGATATAAAGCTCACTATCTAATTTTTCCGGAACTGTTCACAAAGCTCAAACGAAGTTGACTGTCCAGAAGGGACAGATTGCTGTTTTTCGCAGATTTGGCATTGGCAAAGCTTTGAAGCTTGCAGATGGCATGTGGGCATAAGCCGTGGCTAAAATGACGTGTATATGATCAAAATCAAGTCCTTTCGGTCTTTCCAAGGTCATAAACTCCATGACTAGTTAGCGAAAGCTTCCTGACATGTGCATAAACTAACTCAGAGGACCTAGAGGATTCGATTATGATGATTGTCCGGTTTTGATAAGTCTTCAACGTCTTTTACAAAACGACTATTGGTTAATAGCGTAGGGGGAAACCAAGATCAAAAGTTTTTGGTAACTCCAAGTTAGTATGACCAGGCATATCCGTGGAGGGTCGGTAGTGCGAGGCACACTTAAAACCACTATCTCCTTAATTTCGGACAATTCTAAGACATCACACTGAGTTTGGATGAGTCTAGTTGAATAGTTGATGATGGAAAATCCGCTATAGGGTAGAAGACTTAACCAGAAAATACGTGGGCGATCCTCCTTGAGGATGCGGTGCCGTGAGTCATCTTTAAAGGAAGGGACAAAAATCAGCACAATATGCCATGTTTCTAAGGACGATGTAAGAATGTATATCTTGTTTGTAAATCAATATGAGCCAAAAGAGGAGAATAGTTTCACTTCAAAAAAATTCTCAAGGCATTCATTATTACTAATGTGAGTACATCGAGGTCTCAAATAGACGAAAGACGTCGATACAACGCCTTATTACATATAGCTTGGAACGAAAATCAATGACTAGCCGATGACGTCAAAGTCATGGGTAGCTAGAGCAGGATCCGAATCTTTAAAATCCGCGATCATGAGGATGACGTTATTGTCCTCGTATTGATTTTTCGTTCCTTTTTGTATGCATTCACGATTTGATGATGAACTTGACAATCTTGAACCAATGATCCAGAGATCCACAATGCGCGGTTGCATTGTTATGAGCTGAAATGAGTTGTTTTGACAGATTGGTGTCTAGATTGGGAGTCTCGCCATTAAGGCCGGCGGCACCTCCCCCTCTTTTCTAGACATTAACGCGGCGTTCTCTACTGTTATCATGACCCATATTGTTGTCCCCATATTAGGGGACAATACCAAATACGTTTATCGCATTAGCGTATATACAATTCTCGTTTGCAATTGTATGATCAAAATCAAAATCAAGTCTCGTTGGTAATTGCAAACCAACTTGGAGGACTTAGAGAACTTGATGATGATCGAATCCGCTAAAGATTATGGATCATAATGCCATAAAAGATCATCGAAAATATGTAGTCAATTAAGGTGGTGAGCAATCCACTTGACTAATAACTCAACAAGTAGAGGTATATGAACGTTTCAAGAAACGCTCCATGAGTGCATTCCACAGTACTTTGTGGTCATTCCTTTTTGCACAAATTTGTCATTAAAGGCTTTTGTCGATGTGGCGCTTTAAAACTTTGAGCGCGTGAGATGTGAAATCTCGGCATCTAGGCTTGTTAACCTAGGGGTCAAAACATGTGGTTTAATCATTTCCAATGAAAGGTTCCACAGATACCAAGCGAAGATTCGCCTTAGGCATCGAGTACGTCAAAACTCAAAGGAGCAGAATGTTACATTGCTCTTGCATACAAAACCAAGCTATTATGAGACTCGATAGAGGCCACAAACGATGTTTTTAATGGTTTGTCCTTCGGATTGATCACACACAATCCGAAAAAGCCACGAATTGATCAAACACAATTCGAAAAAAAAAAGGCCTTGGATTGATCAAACACAATCCGAAAAAAGGTCGGGGTTGATCACACACAACCTGGACAAGGAAACAAGAGTGATCAAACACACTCTTGACCCGCGAATAAAATTTCGAGATTTTTGGTACCTGCACGCACAAAACCCCAAGCATAGAATGGAGATGGAGAAGGGAGGAAAGAATTTTATCCTCCCCGAGCTATTGAACTTGGAAAAGTTTAGGGTTTCAAAACATACCTTTCGAAACTTCAAACGCTTGAAGAAGTCAAAAATTGTAGTCAGAGGAAACCAATAATCATCGGCGGGCAACGGCCAAGGGATTGGCAGCCGGTGATGTCAGACGGCGGCCGGGAAAACAGGCAGCAGCGACGGTCGGACATAGGAGCCGAAAAGCGTTTGTTTTTTTGGGGTTTCGGAAAATAAAAATGGTAGGTTATTGGCTCTAGGGTTAAAACAAAGTGTATGATAACGTGATGAAAGGTAAAGTGTAGTGACAAAAATAGCAAGAGAATCATCATCTTATTCATTGATAGGAGCCCTTTATATAGGGAATTACAAAGTACCAATATGGTAATGATAAAGAATACATAGTTTTATTCTAACTACATATCCTGATGGCATAAGGCTAAGACACACATATGAAATATCCTAAAACAATCTCTTTTTTTAAGTGTTTTTTTTAAGGCCTAACCTTAGTGGTAGAATCCAACAACAAAAAACCTCAGTGGTAGATCGTATGAGCTGATGAGCGTATTTATGCAATGTGTTTATGAAATTTAAAATCAAGAATAAGAAGACCATACGAGGCTTTAGATTAGAGTAAAACCAGTTCACGTTGAACCAGTTCTTAGAAAGTAACATGACATATAGATTTACAAAGATTTGAAAGCTGATTGGGACCTTAATTATTATTAAGCAACGGATATGATGGAGCACGCTGCTTGTATAACAGTGAGGACAAGCAATACAAATGCAGCAATTGTAGAAACTAGTTTCCATGGAGTGTTGAAATAGTCCCTCTTCAGAGTTGCTTTCAACTGTGCCATAGGCTCCTGCAATATGCTTTCAGATTTTCACAGAGAGTGAGGCAATAGAATGGACTGCCAAAGCTCACACCTTTGCTAATATTGTTGAATAAAGTCGAGATCTCTTCACTATTCCCTAGCCTACTAGATATAATTCCGCGATCAACCAGTAAATCTGCACCCTTGGAGTCTGATCATACACCCCATGAGGAACATAAACTGTGAGATATACTTTAATTTGTGATCATGACATTGCTCATACGCGATGAGATTCCTGAAGAGAGTCTCGGTCTAATCATCTACTATAAATTGCGGAATTCGCAGAGAGCCATTAGTGAATTCTATGTCAAGCAATGTGATCAGTTTCTTCCCTTCCTCTAACTGAATTCCAGCCTCGTGCATTCCTGTTACAGTAGGAACGTCACCAAAAGTTCCATTGTAAATCCTGCTGTCACACTTGGGCAAGTAGTAGCATCGGATAAAATCAACGAAATGCTTCACTTTCTCGGGACCAGGAAACTTGTCAACTTTCACCAAATACTTGAAGAACTCATGTGTAAACGTTACAAGAGATGGCTGGTCTCTCCAAGTCTTCCTATCCAATTCCTTATACAAGGCCTCGAGAACAAAGAAGGGAATTGGTTCTCAATCAACATGAGATCGCGGTAAACATCCTGAATCACTCTCGGCTTGCCATATATCCTATCATAATCATCAACAAATTCTTCAAAGTAATGCCTAAGCATTAGTTCCAAAAGAAAAGATCCATCCACCAGCAATATTAGAGCAAATTCATAACTGTTTAGTTTGACTGGCTCGGCATAATAACTCCTGGCTTTTCCTACTAGCTCTCTTACAACTGCAAGACAGCGGTCCAAGCACAACTTGTTTCGACTGAAAAATGCCTCCAGGTATATGAATTTGTAGGGTTCCATTCCTTCCGAGCTTCCTCCATTGCAATAGTGGTAAGGTCCAATTGAGACCACTTGAGGTGTGTAGAAGTCTTCGTATTCGTAACCTTTGCAGAATCTTCCGGCGACTTTATAGATACAACAGTCGGGCCAAAATGTAGGATTGTTTTTTACTTTATCCACTATTACAATTGCAATTGGATCACTCACATTTTGTTCGAAATCACGCACTGTCGTTATTTGATTCCCTGGTCGCCGATCAGGCGATGTTGATCCAGCAGCATCATGTACCGGAATATAGTTATCCACCTGATCTTTAGCTGAGATTGCGCTACAACACCACATTTTTAGACCATTATAATGACTTCTTACACTTGTACAAGGACCTTTTCGCCCCTTCCTCTCCTGATGAGCTTCTGCTTGTTGAGGCAAAACTGAAAAAGTAAAGAAAAATTGATTTACAAGTTTAGCTATCGACTAATTTTCAGAAGCCCCTTAATTGTAAGTAAAACATATAGTTAAAAGATTTACCATTACGACGTCGACGGATGTCTGGTTCTGATTTTGCAACTATGACCTCTTTTTTGAGTTTGACGCAGCATCTGGAAAAACAAAAACAAAAGCAGTTAATTACTCAATTAGGATTAAGGGAAGGCCAATTTTTTTTTTTTTTTTTTTGGAGAATCAAGGGAGGGCCAAAATTTATATAACAACACGATGATAACGTGTATTTATTTCCCAAAAATCATCCAAACATTTGTCTCTCTCTAATCTCCATGTGTTTTGTAAACTCTTCTTCTTTATGAGAACTTCTATTGATTATGAATTAGGTGGGTTGTCCCACTTAACAAAGAGACTAGCGATATTGATGGCAAAGCGAGGAGAAGGACCCATGTGTGGAAAGACGTCTCCCGAGGATCTGTGTATGACATGGCGTTAGCTTCAAACGAGCCACTCAGCATACAGGTAGTCTCGTTGCAAATGTATTAATAGGAATTTCTTACTCTCAGTGAGAAGTACCCAAGCCTTAATCCATTGATTTAACAATCCCAGGTATCATTTCTATTTCTCATAATTTGTTGACGAATTGGGATTATGAATTAGGTTATGTTACTTAGGGTTTTCTTGACAAATTGGGATTATGAATTAGGTTATATTTCTCTCTAATCTGTAATACTTCAGGATTAGCAATTCAAGTGTTGGATGTGGAAATTTGGAATGTAGGGGAATTACCAGTGTGTTTTCATATGTTGTTTTGAGTTTGTGGTCTCATTACTACTGTTTTCCAATCGGATGTATTATGTATGGCAGTATGGTTTTATCTATAAAGAAATGTATTTGCAGACTTGCAGTTTCATCAAACAAAAAAAAGATTAAGTGTTCGCTAAGAATTTTTACTACCGTTTAGAATATTTCTTGTGTATGCAAGAAATAGCTCTAAAATGCTTATTTGCATGGAATCTGCATTTTGTTCTGTTGTTATGCTTTAAGAAAAAAAAATACTGAAATAAAATAATAGAAACATATTAGGCATCAAGGATTCAGGGCAGGTTTTACAAAGCTAAATTGAAATTGGGCAGGAATTTTGTTCACTGCATAAGGCAAATGTAGCCTACCCCGATTTTCATTCTTGATTTCGTCCCTGTATCGACTAATTTTCAGAAGCCCCTTAATTGTAAGTAAAACATATAGTTAAAAGATTTACCATTATGACGTCTCAAATGACGGATGTCTGGTTTTGTTTTTGCAATTGTGACCACTTTTTTGAGTTTGCCTGCTGCATATGGAAAAACAAAAACAAAAGCAGTTAATTACTTAATTAAAATTAAGGGAAGGCCATTTTTATTTTTTTGGAGAATCAAGGAGGGCCAAATTTATATAACAACACGATGATAACATGTAATTTAAACATTTTTTTTCACAAAAAATCATCCAAACATTTTTCTTTGTACGTAATAATTAGGTGATTAACATAAAAGTTTAGAACCTTTTTTTTTTTTTTTTTAAAAAATTTATTAATAACTCACACACCTACATATGTCGTGAGGTTTGAACCTATGACTTCAAAGTTGTCAGTTAAACACCTTAACCAACCAAGTCACACCTCACCCACATATGTAGAACCTTGTCCAAAGCCAATTCGATATGTTAATCATGGGAAGTAGTTCTACTCCACGTAGACGTGGACGTACATATATATAGTTGCTGATCAATCAAATAATGATACAACAAAGACTTGACCAAAGGCGAATCATATATACATTCTTCCTCAGTTTGGCCACGAAGTATGAATTCAGTACGCGGACTTACCCATGAACGATCGATAACTCAGACTTGCTTCACGCCTTCACACCTACTTCATCCATTAAAATAAATAACGAGATCCATCAATGAAGATAGTCAACAGATATTTTCAAAGAATAAATAACAGAAGACATACAAATTATTTTATGGACTCTAAGATCAATCAAGACTCTGAGAAAGAAAAGGACTTTTTCTTCAAACTTTTGGACTATTTAGCCGATTATTAGAAATATGAGGAGAGGATCTCAGTCCATCACTTCATATCAGTTATATGCATTACCGCTTCCTGCTTCAAATCTGAGCTACCTATTACCAACCAAAATTTTAGTATTTGATCATTTCTACCAACTTTTCAACAAGTATTATTTTATACATAAAACAAGTATTTCATTGCAATATAAATCTAGTGTATCGATAAAGAAAGCGAGACAGAAGAGCTCACTGCTCACGTACCTTCAGTGTTTTCCCACCTTATCTGTCGAGCAGCAGCAATTTGGCAAAATGTGGAACTTGGGGTCCAACTCGTGCTAGGTAGCAGATGATATATACGCACACAGCTAGCTTGCTAGTTGCTAGTGAAGTGTGACTTCGACCTTGTCCCAAACAGTTAACAAAGTATCATCGAGGTATTAATATATAGATGTTATACTGAAAAGGTTGCTTGCAAGCTACTTCGATTCATTGATGCCATAGTTATTGAACATCTGGAATTTCCAGTAGAAGGTTAAAATTCTTCTTCATTCTACAAAGAAAGCGTCTCCTTTCCCCAAAAAAAAAAAATTAATAATAAAATAAAATAATAATATTTGTTAAAATTCTTCTTACTCTTCCTCTAAGAAGGTTTCGACAATACGATGCTACATTGTATGAAGGCTGAACAAAAATCCGAATTCATTTTGATGTGAGGCAGCGGATTAGGAGCTGGATGATTTTTGATGCATCACCAACTACGGAGCCTGAATTGGAACTCATCTTAATTTGACAAGGTGTAGGGATTTTGCAGGAGGTGTAGGTTGTTCCTCTATGATGCATCTGGCTATGATGAATTTTTGATTAATGAGAAGGCCAAAATCCGAACGAGATGTCATTGTCTCTTTTGGAGAGAAATAAATAATTCATTAATTAAGGGACAAGCCCAAATTACAAACTAATGATAATAAAGAGTATAAGTTTCCAACTCAATCAAACTATAAAGAGTGTGAGGAAACTTATAACTCACTAATCTATGGGCCGTATACTCTACAACCGATAATAAAAATGCAACAAAGCTAACAAATCTAACACATCTACCACCTATGATCGCTAACATTGCCGTCGTCATCGCCGCCAACAATCGAAAGGTGGAGAGATAAATCGGAACGATGATGCCCGAAAAACTAATGTCAAACAAATCTCATTACACTTATCATGCACATAAAGACACCCACGACTGAGAAAAAAAGCTCCTCCCAAACAACACCGTACAATCCACCATCAAAACTCAAACCATGAAGGAGCTGAGGCTGACGAGAAAGGACCAAAAACCAAACCGAAGAACTAGAACCAGAACCAGAACCAATGAAAATGGGGGGTGATGAGCCCACGCGTAAGCACCCATAATCTAATAGGTAAGTGCCCACCCATAATCTAATAGGTAAGTGCCCAATTACACTTTAAGCGTCCAGACACACAAGCTTCCATGAAAGTTCAGAATGGTAGTTTTCGGGTTGTTTTGGTATTGAGTAACCACAAATGTGGAAAAAATTAGGATTAATTGACACCGGTATGAGGAACCGAGTCCTCCCCGTTCTTGACAAAGCCAGTAGTATAATCCACATAGGGATGGAAATGCACCATATGGGTGATATGGATCCAAAAACTGGAACCCGGATTAACATAAAACAGTAAAGTACAAGGTAATTAAAGATAATTACCTCATGTGAGCCCAGAGCCCAAATCAAGGCTAAGGCCCAAACCCAGGTCCTCCTAACATGCGTAAGGCCACAGCCACAAGGAATATGGAGCCCAATACCCACCAGCCAAAATAGGAACAGCCCAGGCTTTCCTCTAGCCGCGCCGACGGGATCCAACTCCTACCACCGACGATGTCGCTATCAGATACCCACCACCACTTCTCTCCCACCGGCCTTCGCGAACGAAATCCGATTCTAGATTCAGATCTAGATCACGATGAGCAGTCTTCCCGGCAAGCCGGCTAGCCCAACCGACGAACGACAAACACCGGCCCGATTGCCAACCACCTGTCGCATCGCTCTCCAATCGATCTAGGTCCAGCCTAACCACCTGTGTCGCAGCTGAGCTGCCCAATGCAGTAAACTCCCTCTTTTGAAACCGATGAGTACTAGATATCCCCATAACAACCCTTGGTGCCATATAACCTTCAAAGAGACGACATCTCATCCGGGCACACTCCTCGAGCGCCGGTTTGGCCAGTGGCAGGCACCAGCGACGCGGCGCAGCCAGACAAGTGGAGAATGCGAAAACCCTAACAGTACGCGTATGAGGTACGTTCAATGAAAATGAAAAGAAAAGCGTCGTTGTCTCTTAATATCCAAACCTTAGAGGGAGATTTTGATTCACACCAAATTTTGATTGTGAATCATTGTGTTGAACTGACTTTTGTGGATAACGTTGGTCGCAATGGAAGTAATGGCATAGGGATTGGTTTTAGCGGTGTGCTGGAGAAGGTTGTAGCTCTTGAACAGAGGCCTGATGTGCCTGTGGTGACTACTCTAGTGTCTCAAGACGCTGAGATGAATGTAGCCGAAGTAGGGGTGTGCAACAGCACGTCATTGACATAGGGGAAAGTGAGTTGGGTGCAATACTTGATGTTCAGTAGGGTCTCTCACTGGTTCAGGGGAATGAACTGCAGGTGTACCAAAGAAGAGAGAAGGTTGAGGCGACAAGGGGGTGCTCAGGTAGTTGCTCTGGTTAGTTTTTTTCAACAATTTTTGGAATTGTGGGACCACTTATTGGAGGCTGTTTCCAATCTATGGTGCCTCCTTTGGTCAATCACTTGAAGCGAATGGCTATTTTTGAACATCATAATGGGAAGCTGTGGGTGTCACCATATAAGAAGAAATTGGGCAGGACGGTAGGAAGTAAGAACGTACTAAGGCTGCTAGGGATTCGAATCCTGAGTTTAAAGCAACTGCTAAAAAGAAAAAAAAATCTTATTCAATCACTGGAAAATGAAAAACTAAGGTGGACAAGAAAGCTCTGAAGGACAAGGCTTTGGAGGAAAAAAAAATGGTAATTATGGATGGTCTGCAAATGGAACCAGCTGAAGAGTTGCAGATGGAACTTGATCCTATGCTTGAAAGGAATGCAGTAAGGATACTAAAACCAGCAGATGAAAATGGTGATTCATTCTCTGCAAACATGATTTAGTTTTGAGTCAGTCGCAGGCTCATATTAATGTGGTTGGTACCCAATTTTTGTATCCCTTCTTATACACTAATCATTAGTTTGTTAAATAAAGGTGGTAAAAAAATGTGAGTGTATTTTAGCTTTTGAGTCTAGTCTATAATAAGTTTGTAACCCTTACTTGTTGAATTTAAGGTGGTAACTCTTACGGGTGCCTTAATGGGTGTGTTATCTTGATACTACTTGTTGAATTTAAGAATTGGTTGACTTTCAACTTAAAGAAAACAAAATATAAGTACTGATTTTCTTTTATTATATTTTTAAATTTGCAGTTTGATTATTTTAATTCTCATATCTTAATTAGTGGCAGGCCCACGTTAGGATCTAGTTAAAGCTGTCATTTCTGACATTACTCAATAACATGACTCGAAATCCGTCTGAAATAAAACATTTTGTTTTAATCCACATAACTCGATTAAAAAGAGGGTCAGTGACCCATTTAATAAACAGGTTAACATCGAGTCAACCCGCCAACACAAAATGAACTTGCATAACTCGTTTATTAGATTGATGATCATTCCAACTAAAATAATAAAATTAAAACCCATTTCAACCACAAAACTTTTCTAGTGTTATTAGGGGTGGGCATAAAAAACCTAAATCCCGGTCCCATCCCGATCCCGTCCTAAAATTTGACGAGATGGGACGGGATCTAAGTCTAAAAACACTAGGCCTGTTCTGTCTCGTAGAGAAGCAACAGGACGGGACGCGGGACTGAAAAGTTGAGGCCCGTCAGGCCCGTCCCGTCCCATGTAAAATATAGGCTAATATGAGCCGTTGGTTTTTTTAGATGTTTTGATCTCAACCTTTCATTTTTGAACCCTAATACTAACTGTCTAACTTTTCATCCTTGCACGCTTGCAGTCTTTCACTCTCAGTTTCAATGTTTCATGAGTTCATCCCAAAACCCGAACCCTAAATCTCAATCCCACTCCGCCAAAGTCCAACACAGTTTTCCTTGAACTCCTCCACAGCCTCCGCTAACCTCACCACTCGATTCCTCCTCGCCTCGGCGCCCGCTTCCTCCTTGCCTCAACACCCGCTTCCTCCTCGCCTCTGCGCTCATCAGGCAAGATCATTTTATGAATGTATTCAACATACTTGCTCGATTTTTTGTGTAAATGCAAAACTGGATGTTAGGTGATGATATTACAGAGGTTGTCAAAGATATTGATGAACCAACAATTGATAACACAGAGTTTTATTACGATGTTGAACGAGGTATGAATTTTGAAGTGTTTATACTTTTTGGTTATTTTCAGATGTATGGACTAACTCTTTTTTATTTTTGCAGAGCATGAGAGCACTGCTTCAAGCAAAAACAATTGTCCACCTTCAATTGCAAAAGCGAAAGGGAAAGGGAAGTCTGTTGCAGCCGGTATTGTCATCGATGATTAGAGTTGAAATTGTTTGTATTTGGAGCAGCTTGGAGCAACTTGTATTGTTGTGCTATCAGATTCACTACTTTCTTGTTTTCTTTTGAACCTTATGATGTATGAACTTGAGTAATTGTGAATTATTGATGTTACTCTAGTTTAATTCTAGTTATGAATTATGGATTCAGATGATGCAATCTTTATTGATATCACTATTAGGTAATATTGGGGCGAGATTGCGGGATTGGGCCTGTCCCATCTAGGACGGGACTTGAGTGAGATTAAGTCTTAAAAACGTAAGGCCCGTCCCATGTGCAATGTCCGAGACGGGCCGTGGGATGACCATAATCCCGTCACATCCCGTCTCATGCCCAGCCCTAGTGTTTATTCCAACAAATCGAATGAAAAGACAAATTTGCCCATAAACTAATATTTTCTCATTCTCTCCCCGACATGAGATCTCTCTCTCTCAACCCTAATTTGAAAGTTCATGTAAAATAGTTTCGTGACTTAGAGTATCTCCAACAGTTTCTCTATAATTTATCTATTATAAAGATGCAAAAATTAATGATTCAAACAATTTTTCTTCTACAACTCCAACAAATTCCCTATTTTTGAGATTTCATGATAATTTCTCAAATCTTTCTATGAAATTATAGAGTTTGCTACAAATATAGGGAATTTGGTTTTCTCTCTCACCACATTCCCTATTTTGGAAACAGTTTTAGGGAACATGTTGGAGTAAAACAACCAAAATCTTTCTTAGATTTGAGAAAACCAAGAATATAGGGAAGTTATTGGAAATGCTCTATAAAGGTAGATTCTCCATAAGAAATTAAGAAAGAAAACATGAACTAAGGCAGTCCTTGGCGATCTTGGCTTGATCGGTGTTGGTGACTTCAATGATGGTGCAGCCACAGAGCATCTAGGCGAGGCCAACCTTGAGGCTGTAGGGGTTCAACTTTTTCGTGGCGTCAACGACTACACCACTACGCCGCTGGTGTAGATGGTGACCGCACCGTCCTAGGATGCCATCGTTTGTGATTTGTGAAGATGTGTTGAGGTTTGAGAGAGGAGTTTTGGGGAATTTTCTTGGTCAAAACAACGACGAATCGGGCGTATTTCATTTCATATATCAGAAAGTATGAAATAAACAACATTTCTATATTGATATTATTTTCTTGCAGGAACCCATTGAGAGACTTTAAAGAAGACCTAATGAAAAAAGTACAGAACTTGGGTGACCATGCCCTGTTACCTCTAGGTGACAAGGGCCAATGGCAATTTTCAGTTTTGACTTAAAAAAAAAACTTAAACATTGCTAACAGAGAGAAATTCATTGCTAACAAAGAGAAATTTAATGGAGTCGAGCTCTTTTTTCCCAAATTTCTCACAGACCCAAACCCTTGCTTTTGTGGAGACGAACTCTCCTTTCCCAAATCCCACTTCTCTCATGGAGACTCGGAGATCCAAACCCTCATGTTTGCCGATTTGCTTCTCGTCCTCCTCCTCATGTCTCTCTCTGAGTTCGACTCAATCCGGACTCGGTCTTGAGTGACATCGAAAGGTCTTGAGTTACAAGTTGATGGGTAGGTATGATTGAGCCATTGTTATCCTCCATTGCCGATTTTAATTGATTTTTATTCCAACTGCTTTTAAATTTCTTCTATTTGTCAATTTACGGTTTCTTTTTATTTTTTTGGTTAAAATATCAATTGCTGTAATTTGGTTCAAGATACTTGCTGTCAGTCTGGGTGTATAAGAAAAGATTCCAAGTGCAATACTTTCATCAGAGGAATACTTAAAGCCGAACTAATATATGTCTTTGGAACCTTTAATTTTATATGTTTCATTCTTTTAGATTACTTGGTTATAAGTTATAAGTTACTCTATTGCAGGTTAATGGATAATGCATATTGTACAAACTTAGGCAATCAACCGACAAGTGATTCGAAAGACTTAGAAGGTGAAAAACAATTTGAGCATTCTCATCATAATAAGGAGGCGACTGAAGAGGTAATTCTTGGAAAAGAAGTAATTTAGTTTATTATCGCAAGAGAAAGAACACAACATACATTGAGGAAATTGAGCTCAAGATTATATTGCAGATTGAGCATGCCTCAGCTATCCTATTTCGAATTTTTTTTATCATTGAAAGATCGACAAATAGAGATTATCATTGTTATTTTGTTATTCCATTTTTGTAAGAGATGATATTTTGTAACTTCTCAGAAAGAAAGGGATCATATGTAACTCATCATTGACATGGGAAAAGAAAATTCATGACACTGCTTTCTCTAGAAAAAAAAATTGGTATTTGATGGCTTATTTGCACTTCCGCTGTTTAACAACTATTGGCATTAACACTAATGAGTTTACTGTAAGTATAGATAGTTTGAGCGTCTTCTCATTAACAGAAAATGTCCACTCCCTTAAATTTCTCTCTGTCAGCAATGTTAAGTTTTTAATTTTTTTTAAATTTTTAATGTTTAAGTCAAGACTGAAAATTGACAGGTGTCATTTTCTTACTGGCCCTTGTCACCTAAAGGTAACAAAGCATGGTCACCCTGTCTATGAAAAAATGAAAGTCAAGCAATAGAAAAGTCTTTTTTCGAAGGTTAAGCAGTAAACGTTAGTAGAACAATCTCTTCATCATGGAGTTTCTACCTCATTTATTAATTTATTTATTTTACAACTCCCCTTAACACACAAAAGGAGAGAAAGAGCAACAACACTCTCTGGGCCCTTACACTTCTTTAAACCTGCTGCACAAAACCCACCAGATAATTGACCTTCTATTCTAGTTTGATGAAACTTTATTCTCACTACAAGACCACTTTGCCTGAGGGCAAGGTTCCAACTGAGCTCAGTACGTCCACTCTTGAGGTAAAACAACATCAGGACGAAGCTGGTGATGCTCTTCGCCCATATCAACGCATTTATTCATAGAGTTCCTTTGTTGAATGCCACTAGATTCTCGCTTATTTTTCAACCCTGTCATCAAACCAACCCAAAGGAAACTGTGAGTCAAAAATTAAGTTGAGATCAGAATAAGAGATAAATCATGTGACTAATATCACTCACAAATGTAAGCAGAGTACTCATCATCAGTAACATACGCATACCGACATGAGTAATTGTTAACCATTGATCAATGACAATTACAGGATAAAATTCATTCCAAATTTTCAAAATCAACCTCAATTCCCAACTAATGACCAAGATATACAACCATTTCCAAACAAAAAATTAATAGCTTGTCTGGCTCTAAATCTGTTTCTAGGATTGGATTTGAAACTTTCAAAGCAACTAACGCAACAATGGAACAATATTCCAGGAATGATTTTATTGGACATTTCATTGTTACTCATGCAATTTTAGCTAACACAATAATGTTGGGTTGAAAAAGATTGAGAAGCAATCCCACCAGTGAATATACCAAAACAGAGACTACATCAATGAAGTCCAGCCAAAACTATAAAATATTGGGCTCATCTCTGCAAAGAATTTAATAAAGGATGTACTTGTAAGAGCAAATGAACACCACACTCAACAACCTTTCTGAACTAGGAAAGCAAATGATAAGTTTCAACTTTACCAAAAATTTAAAACAGCCATGAAAAAATAAAAGCAGAAATTTTGGTACTTTTTGCATAAAGTGATAAAACAGTGGTAAAAAAAGCCCAGAAATAATCTGCAATTACTCCTAACGCTCAACCAAAATCTGAAAATATACCTTAAACACAGTAATGTACATATTAACATCCTCACATGTCTTGACAAATATACTCATATAATGACAAATACCCAAATAAATGGCATTACCAAAAACACAGAAAAGTTGAAAAACCAAAACAAACAAAAATCAAAAACCTGCAAATGCTATGAAACTACTCACCAGATTTCTTCTTGACCTCAGGACTCATGGTGGTTGCGGTGGAAGCCAAAACCCGGGGAATGAAAACACCGGTGCCACCAGAAACCCTCTCAAAACCACCCATTGGGGCAATCCCATTTCCCTGAAACTGGAAAAGGCTGTTTTGGTTTTGGTGTCGGATTTGGGCTTGGTTATGATGCATACTCAAAGCCCTAGCTCTAGCTTCCAGAAAGCTGCCATCACCAACCTGTAACAAATTGATATCTCATCATACAGATTTTGTAACAAAACCTTCATTTACTCATAAAGCTGGAACAGAGCAAAAAGCTCTGAAAAGAACCAAAAGACATTTCAAACACACAAAAAAATCCGGTTCATTATTGTACCTGAGGCTGAACCGGGTTCGGGAACGAGTAGTGGTGATAGAGCTCAGTCCCGGGAAGGTGGGCTCCACTCCCGTTGCAGAAGCCGCAGAGATAACTCTGGCAGTACTGAGAATCAAGATAACCGGTCGGAACCGGCGGTCTGAACCGCTGAAAAGACGAAGACGAACCATGTTAATTAGTTGGTCATGCAAAAGTCCTACACAAAAAGCTAGAAAGGCTCGTGCAGGCGCGTGTGATATAGAAACTAAAAGAGTGAATGAGTGATTAACCTGAAGGCCTAGACCGCGACGTTGTTTGAGCAAAGTGAGAGCGGCAAGCCGATGAGCGAGGTCGTCCATGGAGGAAACCCGACTCTGGAGGGGGTTAGACTCAGACGGGACGACGTCGTTGAAGAAAGGATCAGAAGAAAGCCACAGTCGAGCATGGTCTGGAAACTCGGGCATGCCTGAAATAATCTCAGAGACCCCAGAAAAGCAAAGCTGGGTTTAAATGCGAGGGGAATTTCAAGGGGTCTGAAAAGCGGGATGTTTTTTTTTTTTTTTTGTTCTTTGAGTGTCGTTTACAACTGTGCGAGTGTGTTCCTCTCCTTCCCTCTTTAAAGGAGAGAGAGAGAGAGAGAGAGAGAGAGAGTTACTAGGGGCCAGTTTGGATTCTCAATGAATACGAGTTTTTTCGGAAATTTAATTTACGAGTCAATGAGCAAAAGAGGGACGCGAGTTTCGAAGTATTTGCTGCGAAATTCATTTTGGCAAAAAAGGATATTGTGGGACCAAACAAGGCCTTAGGTCTGTTTGGGCCTCTTCGCTCCACGACCCGTGACCACTCCGCACGCGCCACTCCGTATTGCTAGGCTCGTCACTCGTGCGTCCACTACTCTGGCCGTATAGCCCCGTCGCGGCTCTACTCAGTTGTAGTCTCGGGAGCAGGAAAGTGGAATCTACTCGCGCATATCGAGTTGACAAGTGGAATATGGGACACGTGGCGGTAGGTTTGAGGGGAGGTGGAAGACAGGTATAGGCGGGAGAGTGTGAGACGGGTACTAGAGAAAAGGCTGATACGTTTGCAGGAGTTGCAGGCACCAAATCGACGCAAGGGATGCTAGCTATCAGTATCTGCTAGACTAAGACCGCTATGACTTCCTGATATGACTGAGAAGTGTCATGAGGGGGAAAGAGTATAGTGATATTGGCCTCAGCCTATTTTGTTATGACTTCCTGCTATGACTTCCTGCACCTCTTTTGTTTTCAATCCATTTTGTCACCTTTTTCTTCTCATTTTCTTGACATGATGGATAGACCTCCAAAGTGAACGGATTCTGGAATCGGAGATCGGAGGAACTCGTTGCCTGTGTGACGGACAATTCAGAGCTCACGAGTAAAATCGTCAATGATAGTTTAGAGAGTTTACGGTGTAAAACGAATAGTGTATGTTCATAATTAACGCGTTAAACGGCCGGTGTTAGTTTAGAGTTATGTGTTAAACAATTGATGTTTCTTTTTAAAATTTACATGTAAGACCATGCGTTATCAATTTAGATATTTTGATTATTTTGTGGAGCACATTTATTGATACATTTAAAATATTCCATCAGTATCTATTCAGAGTCAGACATTGAACGGTCAATATTTATTTAAAATTCAAATATAAGACCATAAGTTATTTTAAGCACTTTGATTGTATTATGCATCTCAATTATTGATACATCTAAAAGATTTACACGACATTTATGATTTCATGATATGCTCGAATTTCTAAATTTTAGCTTCACTTAGTGTTTAAGAAAGCTCATGAGACAAATGTTAGAACCAACCAAATGTAGATCTTTCAAGGCCATACAAGTATGAAGTGAAATTTGTAAAGCTAGAGAAAAGGATCTCAAGCAAAGTCATCAAGGCTAGAGCCTGGCTTTAACATTTGCTTAATTAGAGCATCTCTCATGGTAGGTTAAATTCTTAGCCGAATTTAACCTATAAAACAAGAATATTCTGTGGAATATTTTTTAGCTTACCAGAGTCTCCCACTGTAAGCTAAATCCTTAGCCAAATTTATAGCCTTTTGGCTTTAAAAAACACTCCCACCATAAGCTAAATCCAAAGGTAAAACCATTTATTTTTCTTTTCTCATATATTTGTTTAAATCAATAATTACTCATAAAAAAATTATTATATAAATATATTCAATATGGAGCTCATATGAAAGATCTCGTCGAGATCTTCCCGATGGTTGTGAGTAACGAATTTTTAATTTTGATGACAGTGTAAATTAAAAGGAGAACTGTAAAGTTGAATAAAATAACATTTAATTTTAGCTTATAAACTTCATAAGCCAAATTTGGCTTACCAAATAGCTCAAGCTAAATTTTTTATCTTGAAAAATGTAATTTAGCTTATGGTGAGAGTAAACATATGCCAAATTTAACTTTTTAGCCTATGATGAGAAATGGACTTATAGATGGATGGAACTCATCCAAGCAAACGCAAAGTTTTTTTCCATTTCAGGTAGCTAGAGTGTTTCAATTCCAGCTTGGGGAATCACATTGAGAGCAAGCAATCTCAAAGACTAATTCAAACCTACATATATAAGAAGAGGCCAACTAACTTCAAAAGACCCTACACTCTTTCCACTACTGGTTTGGTTCAACCTTCCCCACTACATGCCCATTCTTCACTTGCAAGCTTCAGACAAAAGGACCCAGGTAGTTCAATCAAAAAAAAAAGGACCCAGGTAGGATCCAGGTCACCAAAAACCAGCACTTCCCCCTCCTGAACGACGCCGTCGAGTAGTTTAGTTACCCTTCTCCACAAGGGTACCCTTGCTCTAAATTAAGGTACACACTCCTTACCGTAAACCACACCGCATAGTATTCACAATTTCACCTGTGTCATAAATTAAGAACCCAAAAGGTCCCATCTTTTTCAATTCGGATCCTTTTTAACGGGTGGTGGGTCGGGAAATTGGACCCGCGGGCGACCTGAACCGGATAGTGACAACAGGATCGTAAGCGCACCAATGGAACCCAACCTCCGTCCCCATCTCCTCAGCTCTGGAACATTCCTCACACACCACCAAGCCACCTCCTCCTCCACCGTTACCGCCGCCGCTCTGGCCCAACCCAAACCCGGAAGCCCTCACCAGGCCCATGCTCATCAAATACCTCTCCTTTTCCATCTGCAACTCCCTGACCCGTTTCTCCCACCCGACCCGACCCACGAAAGGCATGCCCGACCCGACGTAGTTGATCTCCATGCCGCGCCTCAGGAACACGGCATTCTCCAGAGGGTTCTCCATGACTGGACCGGTGGAGTAATACGACGCCGTTTTGTAGTCGAGGTGGTGCTGACTGTGTTTTTGCCTGCGACGCTCGCGCTTGGTCCGCTTCAGGACGACGATGAAGAAGCAGTTGGTCTCGCGAGAGATGACGCTGAAGTTGATCTTGCTCGTGACGGGGATTCGCCGGCGGGACTCCGGCGAGGAGATGAACACCGAAAACTGGTTCGGCGAGATTCCGATCTTCTGGCTCAGAACCGCCTGGAACCGCTTGAACTCCATCGCCGGGTAAACGACGACGTTTCCGATTTCCGACTCGCTCTCGCCGTCGCAGAACACCACCGGGAAAGAGATGACCCCGATGGCCTCCATCATCTCTGGCACGATCCTCGCCCGCGTGATGACGTCAGAACGTGATTGCGTCGAAGTCGAGAGGTAGAGAGAGCGATTTGATGGTTTTGGACTTTTGGGTGGGGAGAAAGCTTAAGAGGGTCAAGGAGGGGTTTATATATTGGAGGTGCGGGGGTTTAGGTCTGGAATGGTAAATTCGGTAAGGCGGTGAGGGTAGTTATGGAATAAATGGATTAAAAGCCAGGCTTCGGAGAAATCTGATCGTATCTGCCAGAGCGCATGCCTTTTATGTGGTCAGTGTAAAACTTGGAGCCCAAGCAACTTCAAAAAAAAAAAACCCTTTCATTTTGGTTGGCCTCATCTCATTATTTGTTTCTATTTTCGTCTACGTCTTTAATAAGAAAATACCTAATTAACCCTTGTAAATATATATGTCAGGTCTTTCCTAATGTACGTCATGGTTATTATGGTCATTATATGGCCAATTGATGAAAAATAGAAAAGACTCTAATAGGGAAATTATGGAAATCTTGGTAGTCAAACTGAGTAATTTAGTGTCAGCTCCCAACTCACAAGAAAGTTCTTGATGAGCAAGTAACTTCTTCAGCATTTAAATCTCATTTTCCGGTAACTTCTTCAAGAAGAATGGCCAAGTTAACAAAAGATGAAGTGAAGAAACAGTAGGTCAAAGAATCCACTCCTATCGATTCCAAGCTAGAATCCATGGGAATCTCTTTCATGAATTTTTTTTTTTATTCTTTTACGACGTCTTTTGTTTTTGGTTTTTTTTTTAAATTTATTAATAACTCACACGCCTTATATATGTCTAGTGAGGTTTGAACTTTTTTTTTTTTTGAATCTAAGGGCTAGAAGGTAGCCCTCACGCCGTTACTATTACTGAAATCGTAGAATACAAAGGGGGGACATAAAGTCTAAACCTCATAATGCAAGAACACTTAAAAACAACATTAGGAGACCCTACACAACCTATGCATTCAAGCAATAACAAATTAGCAAAGAGCGTATCATTGACGACTATATTTGCTTTGCAAAAAACATGGCGACATAACGGAAAGCTAAAACTCATATGGAGCCATAAAAGACTATGTATATATGTTTTCCCATTATGCGAAGATTTCACTCTGCCATAAAGAGGCTGCGACCATTTGACTAAGAAAGGAAACTCGCTGCCTCAATAACACAATCACGGCACTCTGCATGCGCTTGTCAAGACATAGCCCACATCGCCCTTTAGTAAAAGAGCTTATTGGCGGCATAGAGCCACACCTCATTAACCACTAGAAATTACTGAATGAAAAACAAAAGAGTAAACCTTTTGATAAAAGTAAAACTAAATGTTTTAAATGTCATAAGACGGTCATTTTGCGAATAACTGTCTAGTTAAAAATACTATTAATCAACTAAAAATCAGTGAGGAAGAAAAAGAAAAAATCATACAAACTTTAGAATTACGAAATACTGATTCAGAAGATGAAGTAAGTGAAGATGACATCTCATTGATGGAATCTTCTTCCTCTGAATCCAATGAACATTTTTTCCCAGATATTACTTTGGGTGTAAGGATACATGTAATTGTAAAACAATAAATGTTCTTTCCAAACAAGAAGAACTATTAATAGATTTAATAGGTAAAATAGACAACCCTGAACTCAAAGCAGAATATCTCAAAAAATTAAAAAAACTAATCACCCAAGAAAATATCATTAATCCTCCCTCACAAAAAATTAGCCTTACTACAACTTTCGATAAATTTTCTACTAGTAAGAAGGAAATAACAATCCAAGATCTACAAAATGAAGTAAAAACAATCAAAAGTCAAATACATGCTTTACAACAATCACATTCAGAACTTACGAATGACAATAAAGAAATTAAACAAGAATTAAACTTACTAAAAATAAATAATCAATTTCTTAAATTACAGGATTCCCCTGAAAATCCTTTTCCAAATCATTTCCAGGAAAATATATATTGAAGCTGAGACCTCTGAAAACAATACTATTAGTATCATACGCCAAATTCAACTGAAAAAATGGTACACTACAGTCCAACTCAAATAAAAGATTTCCAAATAACATAACAGCCCTTATTGATTCCGGTGCAGATCTTAACTGCATCCAAGAAGGCTTAATACCTTCAAAATACTTTGAAAAAACAAAAGAATCTTTACGATCAGCTAATGGAACAAAATAGATATTAAATATGAAATCCCTAAAGCCCATATCTGCCAAAACAATGTTTGTTTCAAAACTTCGTTTGTCTTGGTTAAAAATTTAACTCATAAAGTAATTTTAGGACTACCTTTCATTACTTTAATTTACCCTTTTAAAACTGAATACGATGGTATTATTACTTACCTTTTGATGAACCAGTTAAATTTACTTTTCTTTCAAACCCCGAAATCCATACTCTAAGAGCTTTTCAAGAAAATAATATTTCAAAAACTCTCAGTTGCATTCAAGCAAAAAATAAACAGATAATATTTCTCCAAGAAGAAATTAATTTCAAGAGAATTGAAAACCAACTTCAAAACCCTTCCCTTCAGCAAAAAATCAAAACTTTTGAAACAAAAATAATCACAGAAATATGTTCTGATATTCCTACAGCCTTTTGGCACAGGAAAAAACATATTGTTTCACTCCCTTACATCAAAGAATTCGATGAAAAAAATATCCCTACTAAAGCTCGTCCAATCCAAATGAGTCATGAGATTGTGAATTTTTGTAAAAACGAAATTAATGATTTACTCCACAAAGATATTATTCGCCCTAGTAAATCCCCATGGTCTTGCCCAGCTTTCTATGTTCAGAAAAATGCTGAACTCGAAAGAGGGACTCCTCGCCTAGTTATTAATTACAAACCTCTTAACACAGTCTTAGAATGAATCAGGTATCATATTCCCAACAAAAGAGATTTTATTAACAGATTAAACAAATCCGTTATCTTTAGCAAATTCGATATGAAGTCAGGATTTTGGCAAATTCAAATAAATAAAACTGATAAATACAAAACTGCATTTGTCACACCCTTCGGTCATTATGAATGGAATGTTATGCCATTCGGATTAAAAAATGCCCCTAGCGAATTCCAAAACATAATGAACGACATATTCAATCCTTATAGACATTTCTCCATTGTCTACATTGATGATGTTTTGATCTTTTCAAAATCAATTGATCAACATTGGAAACATCTTCACCAATTCTTTTCCATAATAAAGAATAATGGTCTGGTTGTTTCTGCCTTAAAAATCAAATTATTCCAAACCAATATTCGTTTTCTTGGATTTAACATTCACCAACTCCAAATTAAACCCATTGATAGAGCAATACAATTCGCTGACAAATTCCCGGATGTCATTTTAGATAAAAATCAATTACAAAGGTTCCTAGGATCTTTAAACTATGTAGCAGATTTTTACAAAAATCTCAGAAAACATTGTAAACCCCTATTCGATCGATTACAAAAAAATCCTTCCCCTTAGACATCAGTACATACATCCTTAGTTAAAGAAATTAAGAGTCATGTCAAAACGTTACCATGTTTAGGAATCCCTCTTCCCGATTCCTATAAAATAGTAGAAACTGATGCCTCTGAAATAGGTTATGTAGGTATTCTCAAACAACAACTTTCTCCCAATCATCCAGAACAAATTGTTCGTTTCCATTCTGGAATCTGGAACCCCGCTCAATCAAATTACAGTACTATTAAAAAAGAAATTTTATCAATCGTTTTATGTATCAGTAAATTTCCAGATGATTTATTAAATCAAAAATTTTTAGTCTATGTCGATTGTAAAAGTGCTAAAGATGTTTTAGAAAAAGATGTTCAAAATATTGCCAGTAAACAAATTTTTTCCCGTTGGCAAGCAATTTTAAGTATCTTTGATTTCGAAATTGCATTCATTAAAGGCAGTGACAATCATATCCCCGATTTCCTAACTGGTGAATTTCTACAAGGTACCAAACCATGAAGCCCAGCTCATCCAAAGGGAGAAATCCCGGAAAATCAATTAAGACACCACCCTCTCCAGTTAAGCCAGAATCACCCGAGTCAAAATCAAACATAGTTCCTTATACAGGTCATTCTCCTGTTGATTTAGTTAATCAGTATAGTGCTCTTGGAAGCACCCCCTCGCTCCATATGCTGCCCTCGGAAGCACCCTCAGTCAAATAAAACCTAATTATCAGTCAACCTTAGTAAACCAATACGACCCTTACAAAACAGACCCCTCATCAAAACCCCAAGTTAATTATAAAAAATCATCCCCTTATTTTGACAAAGATGAGCATTTCTTATTTCATGTAGAACCTTCTATGAGTCATGCATATAAAAAATCTCATTTCCCTAGTCAAAAATTATTTCGGTCTAAATTCTCATTACCTTCTAGGTAAACCTTTAGCATTCTATAAAGATATTTTGTACAAATCCGAGTCATTATCTATTAAACCAATCTATGACCCAAAAGATCCAACCAAAATATTGTACAATTCCCTCTACATAATCCGTATCATTTCATTATCTCAATGGGGTGATTCTCCCTTCACTCCCCACAAATTAGACACTATCACATTCACTTATCATGATTACATTGCTGCATGGAGTAGAATTCTCCTCCACCAATCAGAAGATTTTAGCCATTCATGGTTTTTAAATTTTGATAGAAGATTCAATCGCCAATTTCCTATGTGGTTTGGTGATTGGTGGGAAAATCATGGTTGTCTTTATGACCTTCTCCCCCTTGATCTCTAAAATGCAGTCAAAAAATTTGATTCAGTCATGACCTTCTCAAACTATGAGAAAAGATTTCCAGTTACTCTCCAATTCATGGCCAAATATAAAATCCCTTGGATTTTCAAATGGCAATATAAACTTGAAAATCACATGGTTCTATGACAACTCTTAGTCAAATAGTGGGACAAATTCAATACTGAAAGAGTCCTTACCCAATTCAGTGAAGAATTTTCAGTTACTCCTTCGAGTTCAAAAACTCAGACTTCTATTCAGCCAGTTTCTCAGTCACCTCAGATTCCTCAGTCACCATCTTCTTCTAAAAAGAAAAAAGCCTCCAGTCCATCATCATCTTCCAAAGCAGAAGAATTAAAAGAATTAGCCAAGCAATTACTACACAGGCAGCCAGACTATCCACAGATGATGAAGAAGAACACTCTTCCTCAGAGTCATCATCAACTCACAGTCATCAAAGTTCCTCCAGTCAACCACCAAAAAGATGGGCCGATTATGAAGATAGTCAGGATCTATATGCAGAATCAGAATAATTCCATCAAGACTGCCCCAGTCAGTATTTCCACCGAAAGCATCAGCAGTTTTTCAGTGGCAGACAAGCTCCTATTCACCAACAGTAAATCTGTGACTGACAAGTTACTATTCACCATAAGTCACTTTTTACTATTCATCACTTTGTAATTTCTATTTATAGTCGCCTCTGGCTTCAGAGTAGGCAGGCTTCATATTTTCTCTCTTCTTCTTTTCTCTCTTCCTCTCTATCAGTTAGCTTCAGTTAGTCTAAACAATTATCAAGAGAGCTCTGCCTCTCACTCATGCATCAATTTTAATTTATAAGTTTATAACTCTTGAGTTAAATCAAATGTTTTATTTACTGCTTCCGTGTTTATATATATATATATATATATATATAATATATATATATATATATATATGTATACATATACATATATATATATATACACACACATACATACACAGCAAGGATCCAAGGTGGACGTCCGTGAGTTTGCAAATGTGCGGATGTGTTGATCTCAGCCGTTCGTTGTTTTAAATTAAAAGGGACGCTCACGATTTGCTATTCCAAAAACAAGCGCGGGTCAAGTAAAAACCCGACTCGTCAGTTTTAGAATCAAGCGGGTTAATGTTCGCTACCTCAAACCCGACTCTTCGGTCTCCAGCAGTTCAATGTCGATGAAAAATCTGATTTTGGTCTCTTCATCTGAAGTACTCCTCCCATAATCCATGTCTTTCACAATTGATGTTTGAGCTCATCTCACTTTGTACGATTTTCACCTTGAACTCAACTTTTCACCTCAAGCCCGATTCCTTAGTCCTTAGCTCAATCTCAATTGTGAGTCACACAACCAAACCCCACAGTCGTCATCTCTAATAATCCATAAATCACAATCGTCATCTCCAAAGTTGACTCCTCCCGTTGGTTTCTCAACCAAAATTTTGTTTTCTTTTCCTCTCTCTTTGGATCCCCACTGTGTATTATATTAGAAAGTGATCGCCAAAAGTTGAGAGACTTTGAAGCACTTATACTCATCTATAACTTTTCTCGAATATGGGTTCTCTGTTTCTTGTAGGTTTGATTTCCAATTACAAAGTTTTGGGTTTTTTCTTTTTGGGAATTTTTCTTCTTTCTGTTTTTCTCTTTTGATTTCCGTTGCTGATTTTTTTAATTTTTTTATTGCTGATGCATCTAATACTTTGTCCGTGTGATTCTTTAGGTTTTGAATGCATGTGCCTTACATGATGATTTCAGATTAGATATTTGGTTTATTTATTTAGCTTCTAAAATGTTGAGTAATTTGGTTTACAGATTTGGTCTTTTAGTTTCACTGGTTGATAGAAAGGGTGTGGCATGACCTTAAATTTAACATGACATCTATTGTTGTATGCAGGTCTGTTGGATATGCAACACTGCCTCTTCTTAATAGACATATAGCTGAGTCCCTTACTACTCAATTACATTCTTCTTTCTGTTTTCCTCTTCATCTGAATCATATTGTAGGTCTCATGAGGATGTTGCGGGTGTCATTGAGGATGTTTGATTCAAGCTCACCAAGATGTGCAGTTAAAGTCTTGGTCTGATGTAGATACATAAGCATGAATCGTTTGTTTGTCAAATGTGCAAGTTTATTTAAGAATGTGTACAATTTGTGTAAGAATGATTTGATAGGTGATCAAAAGTTCAAAAGAAAGCATTTTGCAAGTTTAATCGAGGTCTTAAAACAACCTTGTTTCATTATAGAATTCTTGCTGGATATATAATTTAACTTTCTTGTAGGGATTTCATCCCTCATCACAGTACTACAAAGTCTAAAGCAAAAGAGCCTTTCTCCAAAATGAACCTTCCAAAAGAATGGATTACAGACCTATAAATAAGGCCAACAAAATTGTGTGCTGGTATCACAAACAAGAGAGATTTCTTCTCAATAAAAAGATACTCTGCTTTGCACAAATTGAAGCTCATTCACATAGAGTTTTTGATACTGACTGGTGTGATGCAGAAATTTTCTATCATGCAGATATCAACAAATTGATCAGTTATAAGTTATAACACTATTCCAATGAATTCCATCACATTGACTAACCATAGCATCATAGTAATCTATGAATGCCAGGAAAGCATAGCATCAACAAATTGGTCAGTTTAACACTAACATTTGAAGTTGTAACAAAGACCTTGAAGTTCTCTTCTTTTTATTCCAGTAAGCTTCAATTTTAAAGCAAAGACCAGTCAAGTCTTTCTAGTCTAGCTTAATTCAATCAATGATAATTTAACTCAAAAGCATTTTCGTTTGTGCTCAGCTAAAATCAAACACCCTGTCTTTATAAACTATACACTAATACTATCTTAATCTCAAACCAAAGATAAATTAATGTGAAATTGTTCAGCTATAATAATAACACAACCAATAAAACAATTATTCTATGCATCTGAATTTACCTGGTGATGAACAACCATCTTCATCCTACATACTAGTGGAAATTGAATCTCCATCCTGCATACTAGTGGAACTTGAATCTCCATCTTTGTTAACAACAGGTCTACAAAGATAAGAAAAAAAAGTCATAAGTTTCAATTGATAAACTTTTCAGATATAAACAGCAATCTCAAACACAATGAACAATAGATTCTTACTTTCCATGAAGTGTTGGACAATTCCTTTTGTCATGTGACTGACTAAACAGTCCACATCCATGACATTGCCTGCCTTGTTTGTCCTTTACCTTAACTTTTTTCTTCTCTTTACCTTTCTTCAACCTTCTCCCACACCCTTTTGCCCTCACTTGATTTGGTTCATTAAAAGTATGCTGAATACTACCAGACTTGGTCTCCAAAACTATCACACTTTGTCCACTTTCATTGCCAGCCAATGTTTTAATATTCTCCAAGAAATTATCAATGGATTCCATGAAGCGCTGACTAGCCATGTCACTCACCATTGCCTTATCAATTGCATCTGTAGCATGTTGTAATAGCTTAGTCCTCTTTCAAGTAAAGCTTTATTATCATGTATCTCTGTGCCATGAGAATTGAATACGGTACCATGCCTTGCAGATTTAGTCCATCTCTTTAAGATCAACTGAACAAGCAATTCATCTATATCTTAGATTTTTATCAAATATGACAAAACATGCCGACATAGGAGCCCTTCACTCTCAAACTTTCTGCAGCTGCATGATACAAAATTCGAATGTTTTTCATAAGTGACTTCACGAAACTTACAAGTATCAATGTTCTTTCTTATAACCTTAAACACACAATGAGTGGCATTTTCTCTTAGAAGTTCCAACTTACATTTGAAGCTCTCTCTCAATTGTTCTTGAACTTTATAAAATTTCTTGCGTGTGTAAACCTTGGCCATATGTTCTTCTACATCAAGGGACATGATTGTTTTGCCTTCTCATCAATATTCATATGATCTTCCTCTAACTCATTATGACGTTGGTGTATAAGTCCCCTCTTGAACTGAACCATAAATTCCACCAATGAATTCCATTCACTCAAAACATAACTCTTGAAGAAAAAATGTTGACTCTCTGCTCTTTGACTACTTGACATTCCAGCTGAGAAACATGATTGACGTGTGATGGTATCCATGATGAGCGAATTTCATATATTGACTGCAGCCATTGTTATCACTCAACCCACTCTTCTCAGTAATTTCAATCCATCTTGAATCAAACTCTTCTTTACTACTTGAATTCCATATGCAGCTATGAAAGTCTTGATAGTAGTCCCGATATTTTATCGCATCTAGCTTCTCTGAAAACTTGTTAGAATGTGTCAACTGCAATACCTATGAAATGTTTGTGGGAGTGCTTCCGAAATGATTTTAGTCATGGCATGATCTTGATCAGTAATAATCATCATGGGGGCGTTTCCTGGCATAATATTCAAAAATTCCTTGAATAACCAAACAAGGAATCAGTAGTCTCCTCGTTTAAGAATGCACAACCAATATGATTGACTGCCCATGATTGTTAACACCAGTAAATGGTGCAAAAATCATCTCATACCAATTTGTATTGTATGTAGTATCAAAAATAACTACATCTCCTATAAAAGCTGTAAGCTCGTCTTGAAATTGAATCGGCCCAAAAGTATTGTTTTACTCTATCTTCCTCATCTGATTCTATTGTATAAACAAAAGAAGAATCTTTTTCTTTCTCATTCTGAAAATGCATATACAATAGATCCCCATCATGTCCTTTCTTCTGTTGACGACAAGCTTTTCCATAATTATAGAGATCATGTTGGATACAACCAACATTTTCAATGCCACCTACTTGAATACTAAAGAAATCGAACTGTTTGTGTTTCTGAACATTTACCAAGCTTAATTGCTCTGATAGAACTTTGTTAACTTTTGAAAGACCATAGTGGGATCTCAACAGATGTACTCTACTCGGGCTTGTTAGTGGGTGGTTGTGACCCTCAACAAACACAGACACTACATATCTTCCAGACTCCTTTTTTCTCACAACTGCGATTCTCGCATCACAACCCACTTTTGGCAACCCTCTCTTACGTTTTTCTCCTTCTACTTTAGAATTTCCTTGCTTATAACAAATATTCCTTCCTCAGAAGTAGGGTACCATCCTTACTAGTGGCAGTAGTATGGCTCCTAGTACTAAACCCTGCATCTTTTGCATATCTGTTGTAGAATTTAGCAACGTCGTCTACTGTTTCAAACTCTTGGTGTAATCTAGGCTTCAGCTCAATCTTTACTTGAGGAATATAGACTTGATCATCCTTTGACTCCATTTATCTCTAGATTGAGAACCACATAGCACCTTTACCAATTTCAATGAAAAGAAAAAATTCCAAACCAATCAAAAACAAAAATCACTCGTGCTTAATAGTGGTGTTGTATATATATTAGAACTGTAGGTGAGACAATGCTTATCAATCTATTTGAAAACACAATGACATCAACAATGGAAATAAAAATAGTACAAACAGAAGCACAAGAAGAAAAGTCCCAAATAAGAAAAAAACCCTAAATATTGCAATCGGAAATCAAATGTATAGGAAGGAGAGAACCCATACTTGAGAAAAGATGTAGATGGGTATCGATGCTTCAAAGTATCCAACTTTTGGCGCCAAAGCTCTCAACTTTTGTTCATCACTTTCTAATATATATATACACACAGTGGGGATCCAAAGAGAGAGAAAAGAAGAAAATTTTGGTTGAGAAACCAACAGGAGGAGTCAGATTTGGAGATGACGATTGTGATTTGTGGATTATTAGAGATGACAACTGTGCGGTTTTGGTTGTGTCACTCACAATTGAGATTGAGCTAAGGACTAAGGAATCAGGCTTGAGTTGAAAAGTTGAGTTCGAGGTGAAAATTGTACAAAGATGAGCTTAAGCATCAATTGTGGAAGACATGGATTATGGGAGGAGTACTTCAGATGAAGAGACCCAAATCAAATTTTTCATCAACATTGGACTGCTTGGAGACTGAAGAGTCGGGTTTGAGGTAGCGAACATTAACCCGCTTAATTCTAAAACTGACGAGTCGGGTTTTTACTCGACCCGCGCTTGTTTCTGGAATAGCAAATCATGAGCGTCCTTTTCAATTTAAAACAGAAAACGGCTGAGATCAACACATCCGCACATTTGCAAACTCACGGACGTCCTCCTTGGATCCTTGTTATATATATTGATAAGCCTAAAATAGACTTATAAATAACCCTGCAATCACAATCACGTTATCGATGGTAGTATAGAAAAGTAGGGTGTCTCCCGCAGAGGATTGTGACTTAACAATTGCAAATATGACTCTGAAAAACTGAACAGACACCAGACAAAGATGAAAATAAAACCTATAGCTAGACCCAACGAAAAATTACGAAATTAAATCTGGAGAAACTAGACACACTGACGAAGACACACACAAAATTTGGGGGAAAACTGTGTAGTTTTGCTATGCTAACAAAATTCAGAAATATGACAGACAGAATGCTCAAAAACAAAAACTAAATTTTGGGATTTTGGTTTTGGAAATCAAATAACAAAAACTAGTTAGGAACTACTCCTCACCACTAGACAATGATTACACCTATGATGTGTTTACTAACATGTTCAATTCATTCGGATATCCTTACTCAAGCTAAGCCAATGATGTGTTGAACTTAACTTATCAATCTTTCTTACTTGGTATGTTAAGAGAATGATGTTTTCAACTTAACTTAGCATTTAGAATGGAGCCTAGAGTGATGTTCTCGCATAGCTCTCACCTAGAAGTCATTAAGGTCTAAAAGATTATGAATAAGGCTAGACAATGTCGGTACTGATGTTGTCCTAATCTACCTAGACATTGATTTATATGATGGGCTCAAGTCACTCACTCGCTACTCTAGAATGCAAGTAGACATGATGATCATACAAAACATTCATAGCTTTACAACCTAGCATGCATACTAATGTTGGCCACCATCAATAAACATGCAAAGTTGATCAATGATATAACGATAAACCAATGAATATCCGAAATCCATGGAACAAATTAAATAAACGCCAACTTCATAGTTACACCATGTCTAGGGCTTGGAAGCAGCCCCTAACTAAGGGAAAATTAGTTACTCATCATCTTTGAAAGCACACCAGAGAATTTCATAAGATTCGGGAAAAAAGAAAATACGAAAGATGAAAAACAAGGGAAAAGATCGATTTTCTGAGTCGAGAGATCGATCTCTTCTGGGCTCTGAACTTTACTTCTTCTCCTTGAGTTCTTGATGGCTCCCTCTTCCCATATGATGGCTTAGAAAAAACATTATGGTATTAGGGTTTTGCCTTAAATAGTCTCCAAGTCTTCAAAGCTTCCTTTTCAAACTATGTTTCCTTCTTTGATTAGAATCCATGTTTGGGCTATCTTTTGAATGTCTTCCATATATAATCTGGGCTTGGCTTTTGGGCAAATTATATTAATGATGTCACTCTTCAAAATCGTGCAAAAACCCCCAAGAAATCTTCTCAGAATCTAGCCCAAACACTGCCTCGAACTTGACTGCTGCACAGCTTTTCCGGAACTGCTGATTTTCTGTCCAACTTCGACGCTTCATAACTCCATGATTTCATCACCGATTTGGATGATTCTTGAGTCCAAATTGATCTAAAACGCATCCTCTACAAACGCACCTCATTCTCACAAATCTCTGTAATCTCAGTGAAAACATTCTCTGGAAAAACATGAAACCACAAAAACAGCATAAAAACCAGTTTTCAGCTTTTTGCGTTTACAGCTTCTATTTTGGTGAAGTGGTTCCATCGCCTTTCCTTGATATTTTTGACCATGTGAATGATCAAACTCCATCCTTGACATCTCTACTTCGTATTGGAAGCCTTGCTCGCATCAGTTGAACACATATTTGCATTATCTTACTCCACGAAGTACCTAAAAAATAACAAAGTTAAAACAATCTTTTTAAAGGAAAATAGCTAAGTTAAATGCAAAGGTTAAACTATAAAATCATCGCATTTTATGCTCTTATCAAATTCCCCCACACTTAGCTTTTGCTAGTCCCTTAGCAAAATCAAAGACTCAGAACCTAACTAGACTCGGAACCAACTCTAATGCCTTTAACAAATTGTCTTAGAAATCCCCTACGTTCATAGCACCAAGAATAACACGCAACTGAGAATTAAGCTCACATTCGAGAGTTAATAAAGACTCATGTTCAACATAGCACAAGTAAGACTTGGGAGAGAACAATGGTGAGGGTTAGAGCTCAACATACATAAGACAAATCATGATTTCACCTCACAAGGATTGCACTCTTTCTTCTCTCAAGATTCAAGGTATGCTTAAAAACTTTCACTCAAGTGTATGTGAGAAATCAACAAATAGCTCACATACGTAAGAAAGAAAGAAAAACTCAACGAAAAACATGATTTATAATCCCATGAAGGAAATCAAATACTTGCCAAATGGACCACAATATGCTCAACTTTTGCACCTAACTCCACAGATCATAGTTTGCCCATCTCAAGGATCAAGTAGGTCTTTTCAAGGTTGTAATGGGGCTAAGCTTAGGGTTACAGAAACAAAGGGATAGGAATTCAAACAAGTATCCTGAAACCTAGCAGAGCTTTCATTGATGTAGAGAGATTCCTCTTGTGCTCTTACAACCATCAAGGTCTCCTTGTAACTTCATTGTGTCATTAAATGTGGCCGAATGTCATTGAGTTGGCCCGTTGCTTCATTCTAAACACTTCAAGAAATTAAGCTCGATGTTCTTCACATATTCTTTTTCTTTAGTTCTTCTCTTCCTGGCCGTGCAATAATTTATTTATTTATTTTTTTAATTTTATATACTGCCAGGGATTGCAATCCAGCTTGAGTCCTCCCCCACACTTATTCTTCTTCATCATCTTCATATCGCCTTGATTTTGCATAAATTTCATGTATAGCTCTACTAGATTTCAGAACAAAGGTAAGGATATAGCTATAGTACTAAAGCTCAAGGTCAAGATAATAAGGGTGATGACAAAAGGTCTAAAACACTCAATGGGGTTAATCTAGGGGGCGTACATCTTGTGTACACAAATGGGGACACAGCTGATTTGGCTTTGGTGGCGATCCTAAGTGCCTCAATCCCTTCCCCAATCGGGGCATGTCATGACTAAAAGTTTTGAAAGGTGGCAAAAGCGAGTTCTAGTAAACTCTCTAGTCCATTAAACTTAATCTGCGGCAAGCATTCAATCATGAAAGAATAATGGGATTTAGCAACAAGCATATTATTGAAAATCGAGTAATGAATTTCAAAATCTCTCCAAAGAAAGGCATTAAGATCAATAATCTCACAAGGGTTATTTTGAAATCACAATCCGAAATAGCATGTTCAAAAATCTGTACCAAAGTCTCAAGCCATATCTACTACAAGTACACATGCATCACATAAGACTCGATTAACCAAAGAATGTTATGCTCATCATCTCAATTAAATGATCATCTTTAGCCATGATTTCAGAAGATTAATATCATCCTAGACTTATTAAGGGCTTCTACTACGACTCAAAAAACCAAAAACAAAAACAAATTTTTTTTTTATTTTTTTATTTTTAACAAAAACAAAACAAAAAATGTGTGCAATATCTTCCCCCACACTAGAACTATGCAGCGTCCTCGATGCAAGAACAATATAGATCATGCAATGATACAGAGGTATGGAGGAAAGTGAGAAAAAACAAGACAAAGAAGATAAAGTTCAGAAAAGCTCCCCCATTGTGCGCTCTGAAGCCAAGTTCCAGCTCATATAACATCTTGTTGCAGCATCCAATGTCTGAGATTCCAATTGGAGATGAAATATGGCATTTCTAGCTTTATATGGATATGTGGCACGTTTCCTAACTCCAAATGAATTGAAAATGGCAGCCCTGCAAAGTTAGAAGAAAAACAGAATTCGCACAGAAAAGCTGAAGCAAGGACTTTACCCATTCAAACCTGATTTCCAATGAGTTCTGGTGCCGGAATGTAAAAGTGCCTCAAAGCAAAGTTGAAGCTAACTCAACAAGCTGTTTAGGCATATATGGCTTTCCTCTACAGACTTGCCGGAAGTATCCCCTGTTTTGACCGTTTTCCAGCTGTAGTGCACAACTTTTGTTTTCCTGACAGTGACCTTCTTCCTTCAAGGTTGAACTGGGAATGACTCAGATCTCCAAATTCACTTCTGTAAAATCCTACAGAAACTAGACTCAAAGACCTTTCTTTTATATAAAGCACAAATTCTCAGGTCTTGTGAGCTGCAAACCGTGGCCCTCCAAAGTTGGCAGACTGCTTTTTGCAAGATCACTGTTTTTGCATAACTTGGAGTTTTTTTTTCAACTTTTCTCAACTCTAATCTGCACACATACAAAACACATCAAAACAAACAAAGACAAACAAAACAAATAAAACACAAGAGATAAAGACGGTTGGTTGCTGATAAGAGCATAAAATGCGATGATTTTATAGTTTAACCTTTGCATTTAACTTAGCTATTTTCCTTTAAAAAGATTGTTTTAACTTTGTTATTTTCTTAGGTACTTCGTGGAGTAAGATAATGCAAATATGTGTTCAACTGATGCAAGCAAGGCTTCCAATACGAAGAGAGATGTCAAGGATGGAGTTTGATCATTCACATGGTCAAAAATATCAAGGAAAGGCGATGGACCACTTCACCAAAATAGAAGCTGTAAACGCAAAAAGCTGAAAACTGGTTTATGCTTATTTTCTCCGGTTTTCAAGGCCTATTTCCATGAGGTTCCGAGAATGTTTTCACTGAGATTACTGCCCAGATTTTTAGAGGTGCGTTTGTAGATCAATTTGGACTCAAGAATCATCCAAATCGGTGATGAAATCATGGAGTTATGAAGCGTCGAAGTTGGAAGAAAATCAGCAGTTCCGGAAAAGCTGTGCAGCAGTCAAGTTCGAGGCAGTGTTTGGGCTGGATTCTGAGAATATTTCTTGGGGTTTTTGCACGATTTTGAAGAGTGACATCATTAATATAATTTGCCCAAAAGCCAAGCCCAGAGTATATATGGAAGACATTCAAAAGATAGCCCAACATGGATTCTAATTAAAGAAGGAAACATAGTTTGAAAAGGAAGCTTTGAAGACTTGGAGACTATTTAAGGCAAAACCCTAATACCATAATGTTTTTCTAAGCCATCATATGGGAAGAGGGAGCCATCAAGAACTCAAGGAGAAGAAGTAAAGTTCTGAAGTTCAGAGCCCAGAAGAGATCGATCTCTCTCGACTCAGAAAATCGATCTTTTCCTTGTTTTTCATCTTTCGTATTTTTTCTTTTCTTCCGAATCTTATGAAATTCTCTGGTGTGCTTTCAAAGATGATGAGTAACTAATCTTCCTTAGTTAGGGGCTGCTTCCAAGCCCTAGACATGGTGTAACTATGAAGTTGGCGTTTATTAATTTGTTCCATGGATTTCGGATATTCATTGGTTATCGTTATATCATTGATCAACTTTGTATGTTTATTGATGGTGGCCAACATTAGTATGCATGCTAGGTTGTAAAGCTATGAATGTTTTGTATGATCATCATGTCTACTTGCATTCTAGAGTAGGCAGTGAGTGACTTGAGCCCATTCATGTAAATCAATGTCTAGGTAGATTAGGACAACATCAGTACCGACATTGTCTAGCCTTATTCATAATCTTTTAGACCTTAATGACTTCTAGGTGAGAGCTATGCGAGAACATCACTCTAGGCTCCATTCTAGATGCTAAGTTAAGTTGAAAACATCATTCTCTTAACATACCAAGTAAGAAAGATTGATAAGTTAAGTTCAACACATCATTGGCTTAGCTTGAGTAAGGATATCCGAATGAATTGAACATGTTAGTAAACACATCATAGGTGTAATCATTGTCTAGTGGTGAGGAGTAGTTCCTAACTAGTTTTTGTTATTTGATTTCCAAAACCAAAATCCCCAAATTTAGTTTTCTGTTTTTGAGCATTCTGTCCGTCATATTTCTGAATTTTGTTAGCATAGCACCTGCACAGTTTTCCCCCCCAATTTTGTGTGTGTCTTCGTCAGTGTGTCTAGTTTCTTCCAGATTTAATTTCGTAATTTTTAGTTGGGTCTAGCTATAGGTTTTATTTTCGTCTTTGTCTGGTGTCTGTTCATTTTTTCAGAGTCATATTTGCAATTGTTAAGTCACAATCCTCTGCGGGAGACCCCTACTTTTCTATACTACCATCGATACTTGATTGTGATTGCAGGGTTATTTTATAAGTCTATTTTAGGCTTATCAGTTGCCTTCCAACAAGCGCTGATTTAGCGTCTTCAGCCAGACGAAGTTTCTTCTTTAGTCCACAGGGGTTGATGCAGTGCAGAGGTTCTGCTCCTCTACATTGTGCTCTTGAAAGGCCTCATAATATGGTTTGAGGCGGTGTCCATTGACCTTGAATGTTTCATTGGTCCTCAAGTTTTGGATGTCCACTGCACCGTGAGAATAAACATTAGTGACAATAAAAGGACCAAACCATCTAGAGCGTAATTTTCCAGGAAAAAGTTTGAGACGAGAGTTGAAGAGAAGGACTTTCTGTCCAACAGAAAAATCTTTACGAGAGATCATTCGATCATGGAATGCCTTGGTCTTCTCTTTATAAACTCGAGAACTCTCATATGCATCATTACGGATTTCCTCCAATTCATTCAACTGAAGCTTTCTATGCACGCCAGCTGCGTCTATATCCATGTTGAATTGCTTAACTGCCCACCATGCACGATGCTCAAGCTCCACGGGTAAATGACAAGGCTTACCATACACCAACCGAAAAGGGGACATTCCAATTGGTGTCTTTAAGCAGTCCTATATGCCCACAAAGCATCATCAAGTCTTGAGCTCCAATCTTTCCTACTAGGGCCAACGGTCTTCTCCAAGATTTGCTTAATTTCACGGTTAGACACTTCGGCTTGACCACTAGTTTGAGGATGATAAGGTGTTGCCACCTTATGAGTGATGTTGTATTTCCGAAGGAGAGCCTCAAATGTTCTATTGCAAAAGTGGGATCCTCCATCACTGATTATCGCTCTCGGTGTCCCAAATCTTGAAAAGATATGAGACTTAAGAAAATCTGAAACCACTTTAGAATCATTAGTTCGGGTGGCTTTAGCCTCCACCCACTTAGACACATAATCAAAGCGAGAAGAATGTAAAGATTACCATAAGATGAAGGGAATGGTCCCATGAAATCAATGCCCCAAAGGTCAAAAAGTTCAACAGTCAAAATGGGGGTTTGTGGCATTTGATTTCTAGGGCCCAAGTTACCTGTCCGTTGACAACGATCACATGATTGGCAAAAGATATAGGCATCTTTGAACAAGGTAGGCCAATAGAATCCACTCTCAAGAACTTTATGAGCTGTTCTTTTTGCTCCAAAATGTCCACCACATGCATATGAATGACAAAAGGTAAGAATAGAATGAAATTCAGAATCATTAGGACACCTTCTTACCAATTGGTCTGCACAATACTTCCATAAATATGGGTCATCCCACACATATTGCTTGGAAGTTTTGATGAGTTTATCCTTCTGTGCTCGAGTGAAGTCATCCGGAATCAACTTGGAAGCTTTGTAGTTCACAATATCGGCGTACCAAGGACTTGCACTTTTCTGCCCATGTTGCTGAAGATCGATCGCCAGAACCGAGAGATCTTCTCCTGAATTTGTCTTCGTGTTCAACATGAAAAGTTGCTCGTCTGGAAAGCTATCCTTCAATGGCAGGATGTCTTCCTCCTCTTTTGAACCATGAACGAGCCTACTTAAATGGTCAGCAACCACGTTCTCACTTCCTTTCTTGTCCTTGATGTCAAGATCAAATTCTTGGAGCAAAAGCATCCACCTAATCAAGCGCGGTTTCGCTTCTTTCTTGGTAAGTAGGTACTTCAATGCTGCATGATCAGTAAATACAGTAACTTTAGTACCAATTAAATAAGAACGAAACTTTTCTAAAGCAAAAACAACAAGCAAAGTTCTTTCTTTCTCGTTGTGGAGTAATTCAATTGGGCATCATTGAGAGTCCTGGATGCATAGTATATGACATGGGGAGTCTTTCCAACACGCTGCCCTAACACAGCTCCTACTGCATGATCAGATGCGTCACACATGAGTTCAAATGGAAGGCTCCAATCCGGTGTTGAATAATGGGTGCGGTAGAAAGCAGCTCCTTCAATTTGTTGAATGCTACCCACACCTCTTCATCAAACTCGAAGACGACATCCTTTTGAAGCAAGCGACACAATGGCCTAGCAATCTTTGAGAAGTCAAGGATAACCTGCGATAAAAACCTGCATGTCCAAGAAAAGAACGGACCTCCCTAACAGATGTAGGAAGGGGTAAAGAGCTAACAAGTTCTACCTTAGATTTATCAACTTCTATTCCCTTTTCAGAAATTACATGCCCTAGAACCAACCCTTGTCGTACCATAAAATGACATTTCTCCCAATTTAAAACCAAGTTAGTTTCTTGACAACGTTTTAAAAACAAGGGTAAGATTGTCTAAACATGCATCAAAAGAATCTCCATAAACCGAGAAGTCATCCATGAAAACTTCAATTATTTTCTCAACCATATCAGAGAAGATACTTACCATGCATCTTTGAAATGTAGCAGGGGCATTACAAAGCCCAAATGGCATACGACGATATGCAAAAGTGCCGAACGGGCAAGTAAAGGTTGTCTTTTCTTGATCTTCAGGTGCTATAGCAATTTGATTATATCCAGAATAACCATCAAGAAAACAATAATGAGAATGACCAACTAACCTTTCAAGCATTTGATCGATGAACGGAAGAGGAAAGTGATCCTTTCGTGTGGTGGCATTAAGCTTGCGGTAATCAATACAACCCTCCAACCGGTTTGCACACGTGTAGGAATCAACTCATTAGCTTCATTCTTCACAACTGTTACTCCAGATCGTTTGGGAACTACTTGCACCGGGCTCACCCACTTGCTATCTGAGATAGGATATATGATACCCACATCAAGGAGTTTAAGGACCTCCTTTTTCACTACCTCCATCATGGGCGTGTTCAATCGACGTTGTGACTCTCTAGTAGGCTTTGCATCCGCCTCCAATAAGATCCTATGCATGCATGTGGCCGGGTTTATTCCTTTGATGTCAGCTATGCTCCAACCAATGGCTGTTTTTACTCTCTAAGCACACGGATCAGCTTATCTTCTTCAATTGCTGTGAGATTAGAGGCTATGATAACGGGCAAGGTTTCATTCTCTCCAAGATACGCGTATTTCAAGTGTTCAGGTAATGGTTTTAACTCCAATTTGGGTGCCTGAATCACAGAAGGAAGTACCTTTTCATTAGAGATCGGAAGAAATATAAGAAGTATTATACTTACTTGGAACTTGAGGTAATGACTCCAAAGATGCTGCTGCCTCATTGATTGCGTCCATGAAATTCACGGCCCTCTTAGGGTTATTTGGGAGTTCATGTTCAATTGCGTTAGCAATGACAGTTTCTAATGCATCCTCCTTCATAACTTCAAAGAATTGCTGCGACAAAGTATCAATAATGTCGATGGAAAAACATGAATGAACATCACATGGATACCTCATTGCATTAAAGACATTGAAGCTTATAATTTCTCCATCAAACTCCATGGTGAGTGTTCCTGCATACACATCAATTTTGGTGCGAGCAGTTCTCATGAAAGGCCGGCCTAGAAGTATAGGTGTAGATGAAGGAGATGATTTATCATCTTCCATTTGAAGCACATAAAAATCTGCCGGGAAGACAAGACCGTCAACCTGCACTAAAACATCTTCTACAACTCCTTCCGGATAAGCATTAGAACGGTCAGCTAATTGAATAATAACACCTGTATCTTCAAGCTCACCTAGATCTAGCGATGCATAAATGGAATATGGCATTACATTAATTGATGCACCTAAATCTAACATGGCACGTTCAAATTTAGTGTTACCGATTGTACAAGGGATGGTGAAACTCCCGGGATCCTTACACTTTGGTGGCAGCTTTCTTTGAAGAACCGCTGAGACATTCTCACTTACCGCAACGGTTTCATTCCCCTTTAGCCTCCTCTTGTTAGTGCAAAGCTCTTTCAAGAACTTGGCATATTTTGGAACTTGTTTGATCGCATCTAGCAAGGGTATATTCACTTGTACTTTTCGGAATGTGTCTAAGATGTTTTTCTCAAGCTCCTCCTTCTTTGACTTAGCAAACCTATAGGGGAAGGGAACAGAAGAATTAGTAGAAACCGGAACCTCACGAGTTACCTTGGGATCTTCTGATTCTGGGAATCGATCTTCTCCGACAACTGGTACTTGTTTCTTCTCTTCCTTTTCATCATCAGCCTTCCTAGCCCTTTTGCTCACCCTTGGGACCACTGGAACCTCTTTGCTACTCCTCAAGTTAATAGCATTTGCATTCTCAAACCCTCCTTTGGGATTTATGATGGTTTGGCTTGGTAATTTGCCGGGTTGATGTTGTTGGCTCATCATGTTTGCAAGTTGACTCACTTGACGCTCAAGATTTTCAATGGACTTATCTGTTTTCTGTTGAAAAGATTGTTGAGAGTTAGCCAAAGAAGCAATTAAATCCTCAAGAGACTTACTTGGTGCTTGTTGTTGGGGAGGAGATTGGTAAGGCATTTGTTGCCTTGCTTGTTGAAACCCAGGTGGAGGACGATTGAAGTTGTTCCCTGGGGGCTGCAAAACATTATCATTGTTGCTCCATCGAAAGTTAGGATGATCCCTCCATCCCTGATTATAGGTGTTGGAGAAAGGATCATACTTCTGCCTTTGTTGCCCTTGGAATCCTCCAACTGCATTAGCATGCTCCAAGCTGCCTTGATCCATCAATGATGGGCATTGATCAGAATAATGTCCCACCATACAACATACTCCGCATACTTGTTAGGTAGCACCACCTGTTTTCATAGATCAGTGAGGTTAGCAATCTCTGTTTTTCCAAATTAGAAGTAGAACTTACCTCATTGACACTTTTCTGTGGCACCACATCTCTCCCTCCATAATTCTTAGTATTGGCAGCTACGGTCTTACACAATTCATGAGCTTGTGCAAGTGTTTTGTTCACAAAAGCTCCTCCACTTGCGGCATCAATCATAAGACGATCAGACTTGCATAGACCTTCATAGAACGAAACTATGAGAAGATGTTCAGCTATTAGATGATTGGGACATGAAGCTAACAACCGCTTGAATCTCTCATAGTACTCTGCAAAAGATTCTCCTTGCATCTGTTTTATTGAACATATTTATCTTCTAATGCTCGCTGCCTTAGTTGCTGGAAAATACTCCTCCAAGAAAGCTTGTTGAACTTGATCCCATGTTGTCATAGATCCTGCAGGTTGATAGTATAGCCACTCTCTTGCCCTTCCTTCCAAAGAGAACGGAAAAGCACGCATTTTAGCATGATCCTCTCGCACATTGTCAGGCTTCATCCCCGTAATGATCATGTGAAAATCATGGAGATGAAGATTAGGATCCTCAGTTCCAAAACCATTGAACTTAGGCAAGTGATGAAGGATGCCTGACTTGAGCTCAAAGCTTTGAGCTTCACCAGGATAGGTGATGCAAAGTGGTTGTTGTACCGCAGTTGGTGCTGTCAACTCCTTCAAGGTGCGATTCGCGTTTACCATGTCTGTTTGCTGCTCTTCCTCCTCGCTTTCACTAGATTTGAAGGACTCTTCTGAGTCTGAATGCAGAGGCACAAGAGGAAGGGGTGTGTTCACTGCTTCTTGTAGCTCAACAGGTGAAGGTGGAATAGGTGAATGTGGTGGAAACGGTGGAAAAGGCAAGGACTCCGTCTTATTTTCCTCTCCCACACACTGCGACGCACGTTTCCGATGTGACTTAGCTGTGCGTTAATCTCACGATCCAAGGGAATAAGGTTAGTGCTCCCACAGCTCCGAGTTTGCATACACAACGATTAAGAGTACCTAAAGACACAAAAAAAAGAAGATTAGTAACAAGAATAAACTAAACAAAATCAACGAAAGATTTGCAATTATCAAGGGAAAACAATCCCCGGCGACACGGCGCCAATTTGATAAGCCTAAAATAGACTTATAAATAACCCTGCAATCACAATCACGTTATCGATGGTAGTATAGAAAAGTAGGGTGTCTCCCGCAGAGGATTGTGACTTAACAATTGCAAATATGACTCTGAAAAACTGAACAGACACCAGACAAAGATGAAAATAAAACCTATAGCTAGACCCAACGAAAAATTACGAAATTAAATCTGGAGAAACTAGACACACTGACGAAGACACACACAAAATTTGGGGGAAAACTGTGTAGTTTTGCTATGCTAACAAAATTCAGAAATATGACAGACAGAATGCTCAAAAACAGAAAACTAAATTTGGGATTTTGGTTTTGGAAATCAAATAACAAAAACTAGTTAGGAACTACTCCTCACCACTAGACAATGATTACACCTATGATGTGTTTACTAACATGTTCAATTCATTCGGATATCCTTACTCAAGCTAAGCCAATGATGTGTTGAACTTAACTTATCAATCTTTCTTACTTGGTATGTTAAGAGAATGATGTTTTCAACTTAACTTAGCATTTAGAATGGAGCCTAGAGTGATGTTCTCGCATAGCTCTCACCTAGAAGTCATTAAGGTCTAAAAGATTATGAATAAGGCTAGACAATGTCGGTACTGATGTTGTCCTAATCTACCTAGACATTGATTTATATGAATGGGCTCAAGTCACTCACTCGCTACTCTAGAATGCAAGTAGACATGATGATCATACAAAACATTCATAGCTTTACAACCTAGCATGCATACTAATGTTGGCCACCATCAATAAACATACAAAGTTGATCAATGATATAACGATAAACCAATGAATATCCGAAATCCATGGAACAAATTAAATAAACGCCAACTTCATAGTTACACCATGTCTAGGGCTTGGAAGCAGCCCCTAACTAAGGGAAAATTAGTTACTCATCATCTTTGAAAGCACACCAGAGAATTTCATAAGATTCGGGAAGAAAAGAAAATACGAAAGATGAAAAACAGGGAAAAGATCGATTTTCTGAGTCGAGAGATCGATCTCTTCTGGGCTCTGAACTTTACTTCTTCTCCTTGAGTTCTTGATGGCTCCCTCTTCCCATATGATGGCTTAGAAAAAACATTATGGTATTAGGGTTTTGCCTTAAATAGTCTCCAAGTCTTCAAAGCTTCCTTTTCAAACTATGTTTCCTTCTTTGATTAGAATCCATGTTTGGGCTATCTTTTGAATGTCTTCCATATATAATCTGGGCTTGGCTTTTGGGCAAATTATATTAATGATGTCACTCTTCAAAATCGTGCAAAAACCCCCAAGAAATCTTCTCAGAATCTAGCCCAAACACTGCCTCGAACTTGACTGCTGCACAGCTTTTCCGGAACTGCTGATTTTCTGTCCAACTTCGACGCTTCATAACTCCATGATTTCATCACCGATTTGGATGATTCTTGAGTCCAAATTGATCTACAAACGCACTCTCTACAAATCTGGGCAGTAATCTCAGTGAAAACATTCTCGGAACCTCATGGAAATAGGCCTTGAAAACCGGAGAAAATAAGCATAAACCAGTTTTCAGCTTTTTGCGTTTACAGCTTCTATTTTGGTGAAGTGGTTCCATCGCCTTTCCTTGATATTTTTGACCATGTGAATGATCAAACTCCATCCTTGACATCTCTACTTCGTATTGGAAGCCTTGCTCGCATCAGTTGAACACATATTTGCATTATCTTACTCCACGAAGTACCTAAGAAAATAACAAAGTTAAAACAATCTTTTTAAAGGAAAATAGCTAAGTTAAATGCAAAGGTTAAACTATAAAATCATCGCATTTTATGCTCTTATCATATATATATATATATATATATTATATATATATATATATTATATATATATATATATCTCGTAAATTTTGAGGTTTTTTGTTTTTGTTTTTTGTAACAATAATGAGAAGTATGTCTTCTACTTGCCCACTTCATTTAGGATCTAGTGACAATGTCCCCCCTTAATAAGTAAGATTGCGAGTACGAGTCATGAAAAAATTATTTGTTGTTGTAAAGTAAAAAGAAGAAGAAGAGAAGACACAAGATAATAGTTGGGAGGAGACATAAGTCTACTCATTCATTCTCATTAACCTCTTTATATAGAGGTAGGGTTTACATCAGAGTACATAACTAATGAGTAATTACGTGGACAGCCACATAGATTATAATATTTATAACACTCCCCCTTGGATGTCCACCAATGAATGATGAAATTAGATACGTATAATGTTGTCTCGTTAAAAACCTTGTCAGGTAAGAAAAACTCAGTGGGAGAAAAATAACCCTGGTCGAAGGAGAAAAAGAGTACAATGCGCATAGGTCTTAGGTAACATACTTTTGGATGCTCTCCCTGATGAGAATCTCCCCAACGTTGCAAGCTTCATGCCCCGTAAATAATGGTTTGATTTGTCCGTCACTAAAGTGAGATCATGCGTGCTTTGCATATAGGGGCTCATCATGAAATTTTAAACCTGCAAAGTTAAAACAATACCAACAGAGCTAAACGATTATAAATAGGTCTTACCTCATTATGTCATATGACCAAATTCATACATTAAGTAATAGCTAATCAACATAAGCTAATTGATATGAAAGCATTGAAACATCATCATGGCGTATCCAGCCAGACACATCAAAATCTTTGTGTATTGATACGTCTCATATGAACTCTACAAGAGCTATGAGTAATTCATAACTTCCCAAGAGTTAGAATATGTAGCAACATAATAATCATAATTCGAATTCGATTGTGTAGTTCGATCATAATACTCATTGAGGAAATTTCGATCACGTTAGCTGTAACATAATGAGTATATATGAGTTATCTTTAGACTATTTGATTCCATGAATTAGCTTCAAGCTCTCTCAAGTATTCATGGATCGAATTACATTAGAATCATTCATGTACTTGAATCCTTTAAGGATTTGACAAGCGATACGCTTGTAATGACACTTCACTTCTGGGAATTTGGTTTATCAATGTGTCTTTAAAGGCCCTCGTAATATACGATGACAACATGCCATAAGTCTCTCGTCCATGTAACAGTTATATGTAACACTGTACTTATAGAAAAGTATCATTCATATAAGGGCAGATTCATAATCCCATGTCTTTTGTAGACATTAAATCATAGTGATTAACTTTTACTGTAGTAAATACCCTTTTGTATCTATAGGGTTAAAGGTCAAAATATCTCATCACGTTTCAAATATTTAGTTTCATTGGATTGCCTCTTTCCAATTTGGCCAATAATATGCTTTGTCGACATGCATAATGAAACGTGGAATAGCATCGATTAATACAGTTCTTAATGGTCTTTGGTTGCTACCATTTGTAAATTGTCATAGATGATCATCATTCATAGATCCCACACATTCTTATATGCATGCATTTTTGATATTGGGTACCCATGCCACTTCTGGGGCAAATATTGTCACCTCTAAGACAAATATTATCTAGCGAATGTGGATCTTTTACTTGTAATATCACGTAGACCATTAGAGGATCTGTATAATCTTCATTTTTCAAGAGCTTAAAAATTTAGACCTAGTGGATACATTCCACTTAAATTCACGCCGTTATTCAAATGACAATAGTCTTATTCTCCCCCTAACGGTGGGAAGACTGTCATGTTATGACCATCCGCAAATATGCGTTTAAAGCTCTATCACTTTCTTTTAAGTGAGATGTTTATTGGTTGGTGGCGAACCTAAACCAAGTATGAGGTCAAAAACATTATTTTCATTGGTATCAACCAAAATATCATTCTCTAATGGCGTACATGCAACCCCTTTGTATGTGTAGCCGTATTAGGAAATCTAACATTGTATCATGACATTCTCTTCAGGAGAACCATGTCACTTGGATACACATGCATCCCACAAATCAAATGGGGTATAGACTATTTGAGTTAATATGGATGATCTCATAGACTTAAATCCAAGTTGACGTCTATATTTTTAGCATATACATTTGTCAAGATCTTTTATCAATCACTAACTGAGACATTTCTCATAATCAATACATATCGTTACATATCGTTACATATCGTTCTTCAGGAACAATATTTCTCCCCCTCATAGCACGAGGAGTGTCTCATTGAGGTGAAAACTAACAATTGTGTGATAATAGATAATTCGATTGAATTAAGCTTTAGCAGTTATCAAACCTCGTAAGTGATTCCACACAACATGGTAGACAAAAGATGACGTAACTTGTCATTACATAAATAGTATATTTATTTCAATGAACTTCTGGTTCACTGTAAAATTTGGCACAATCTATATCATATATCAATCGATTTTGAACCGCATTGGAGACACTTAAACACTTAATTCAAAGAGGGTGCTCTTCTGGAGCCATCAATCATAAGAGAAATCGAAACTTCAGGCTCAAATTTATAATGTTAGAACGATAGGTTCTCAGACTTTGTATGTCAAACTTCGGGTTCAAATAATTCAAGTGCTCGAAACTTCAAACTCGACTAACCCAAGTGAAACTTCATGTTCACCTTATATTTTATACTCAAAACTTTGGGTTTGAGTTTCTGTTGTTAGAACTTTGGGTTCTACTATACGAAATTCATATTTTCAAGATATGAAACTGCTGGCCCGTATCAATAACAATAAAATTTAAACAAGTACTGTAATGAAAATACATAACAAAATAAGAAAACTGTAAAGAACAAAAGGTAAATAAATTGACATAGGAAACTTCTGGTTCCATGAATGAATAAAATACACAGAACTTCTGGTCTGGTTAACTTCATCAAATATGATAATCTTGATTTTCCAATAACCTCCAGATACACAAGAACATAATATCATATAAGGCGAGAAACTTCGGGCCCTCATATGATTAGATCACAATGTGTGGTGTCGAACATTGTGTAACTATGAGGAACTTCAGGTCCTCCATAGTCGGATAAAGAGACTTCGGGTCTCGATCTATGATCACAATAAATTATAGTAAGGAGCTAAGCTACATTGTAAAAAGTATACTTGTTGTAGCCTACCCTGCAACTTGACCATGGTCTCCAGCGATCAACAATAATAAAGTTGAGGTACTTGATCCATGCTAGGGTTTCGAAGTGCAGTATCATCATGTCATGATCACCACTGTATATAAGGTCTCGATAACCTTTAGTATTGAGAGATTGGTATAGCTAAGCCACTGCCGAAATATGCAGAGGGATATTGATTCCTTATCTAAAATCTAAAATCTCAGAAGAAATAGAAGACATACTTTATGGCTCAAATTCACAATTCATAAAAAACAAATTTAGTTACGTAGCTAGCCTAGCTACAACAAGAATCTATGATCAAACTAAAACACCAAAGGGGGCTATTAGGGAGCAAAAGAATTCTGATGCAGCCATTGAAATAAAGCCATAACAGATGTTAATTAATAAGCAAATCAAACTCATAACTCATAGATCAAGAACACCGGTGAGAAAACAACAATTAAGTTGCATCGTATGATTTTCAGATCATCATAGAGTCTAGAAACAAAAGAAAACTATGCGATGGTGCAAAGGTGAACAACAAAGAAACAACTTTTGGATTTCTAGGGTTTAATCGTTATCAACTCAAAGGTAAAGTCGTGTTGATAACGTGTTGTAAAGTAAAGAAAAGAAGAAGAGAAGACACAAAGAGAATAGTTAGGAGGAGGCATAAATCTACTCATTCATTCTCATTAGCCTCTTTATATAGAGGTAGAGTTTACATCAGAGTACATAACTAATAAGTAATTACGTGGACAGCCACATAGATTATAATATTTATAACATTTGTAGCATTTGAGTTATTTATCTAATAAAAAAAAGTATTTCTTCCACTTTTTTTAGATTCCAATAAAGAGTGAGAAAGAAATTGCGCTATTTTTTAATCAGCTTGGTTTTATTTAGGAGAGAAAGGAAATTAGAATGAAGCGCCACATGTGCGACCTAAACTATTATCTAAATTAATGACAAGTTGGAAAACAAGAAGAAGGCAGAAAGTTGAGCCAAATTTTAGGCATGGAGAGGCTACATATGACCACAAGAAGTAATAGCATCGGCCGGGAAATGAGCTTCAGTACGAGCTGGAGTTTGGATAATGTCTCTGATCGGGGATTTTAGACGCCAAGGGGTTCACACTTTCCCAAAATGCAGTTGATCACAAGAGCAGAATCCCCTTCCAACGATAGGTAAATTAAGTTGCTCGAATACCGTCCATCAAAAGCAAAACACTTGGCAACATGAACATAGGCATTGTGGAGACTTCTGGAACCATCCACAAGATGGGAACCAAACCATTATGGTCCATAATGACAAAGCCGGAGGCAGAGCAATTAGCAGCGGAGACTAAACCATCAACATTAAGCTTGGCATAAAGAGAGGGGATGCCACCTGATCAAGTCAATAATGTTTCGAGCTTTCCAAATCTATTCTTCAGGTAATCATTAAAACTAGAAAAAGAGGTAGGCTTAGGAAGAGTGCCAGCAAATTCCACACATTGTTAGATATAGTACAAGAGTGGAACATATGACTGACATCTTCCACAGCAGAAACACCGACGACAAATATTGATCAAGCCGTTGATAAATAAATAAAAAAATTATCTTGACTTTTGGTGAAATATCGAGTTTTCGCACTTTGTTGAGTACATCAAAATTAGGGTGATTAATGAGGTTACATTGTAACCAAGTATACAACAGTCACAACATAATGAAGAAAGAACCATTTGGGCTGTTCCCCAAACAAATTCATCGTCATCCATCAATAACATAAGCATGTAAGCAGTAAGTGAGCAGCAAATGTGTATTGAAGCACCTTTTTCATTCAACATTTTCCACTTAACAGACGTGTCTAAAAGGTTTTTGTTACAATATTTAGCTGGATCTTGACTGTGTGGGTAGATCTTCCCCAGAAAAGAAAATAAATAAGTTCAGCTCAGACTGCATAACCACTACAACTATTTCTGTGTTTTATGAGGCCACATTGTTTGTGTTGTACACCAATAAATTTCCACCACCAATATAATTTGATACCAGTGCGTTTCCGGCCGATGTTAGTTGAGAGAATGCCAACTGAGAGTGCTCAAGGACAAGTCCCATGCAGAAACTTTTCCTGTGATGGAAAAAGAATAAAGAGACTAACCAAATGCTAATGAAACATGCATTAAGAGAGTAAACCAATCTTTTAGCTTACTGTTGTAAACGGCAGAGATAGAAACATATACCACCAGTATTGCAGAAGAGAAAAACATAATATATCCTAGTTCCCAAGGAACTTATTCAGTTTGAGATATCATACAATTAATGGGAATCCTAAAATAAAAATAAAAAGAACTCCATCCCCAAAACACATGTGAGAATTAAGATCAAGAACTTCAGTGTTTAAGTTACCTCAGGGCATCCAGTAACTGGGTGGCTATGTGCTTTCTTCTGTTAGATGGAGTGACCCAAATGGCTCTAATGCCGCAGACAGCAGGTACTGCTTCCTTTTCACAAATGATAGCACCCGTGAAGTACTCATTCAATGGTTCAGGAGCAGAAGGGGCTTTTCTAATGACTTCCCTCTGAAATTTGATTTCCCCAAACTGGAGAGAAGATAACTTTGTTTTATTTGTTGTTGCACTAGCAGAATTTGAACTTCCATCAACTGCAGACGATAGGACTTTGTGTGCTTTTGTTATAGGTTCAGCAACCAGACAGCCTACAATTCTTGCGGACAAAACAAACAGATACACCTGCAAACAAAAGTTGGGCGATAAAGTTGCGATGGAGAAGATATCTACTACAATACTAAATCATGTCATACAGAGAAAAACAGATACAAAACCATGCCCATTCTACTAAACTAGTCAAAAAAGATGGTTTACCAACTATATATTGCAACAATATAAATGCATAATATGCCAAAAAAAAAAAAAAATAGAAACCATAGCTCAAATGACCTGGCTGAGGATAGCTAAAGTATATAGGAACTACAGCGATTAGCATTGCTTTAGAATTACAGGTCACCACTGGTTTTGTAAACATTCAAGAAAAATTAGTGAATACGTTCAAATTTCAACAACTAATGCAGAAATTAATAGTACTTCAAGAACACTAAGCAACTTGGTGTAACAAAAACTCATGTTTCTAACAGACAATTAACTATTCACATTCACCTTAAACAACTTGGGCAGAATCCAGCCACTGCCAAGCTCAGTCTCCATCATTGTCACAACCTTCTCAACCTGCCACAATAAAATAGTAGTCCTATTGAGCTAATTGTTGAGCTTCCTTTGTCACAACCTTATCTAAGGTACTAATAGTTCTAAAGCATCGTACACATTAGATCAACGAAAACAATGTTAACCTTGTTCCTCTGAGCAGGAGGATCACTGTCCAACACCAAAAGAATCCGACCACCTCCAACTTTAGGCTCATGAACAACCCTCTCATTGCACCACCCCTGCAAAACAGAATCATCAAATTGACATAACAAGCACCCAAATGAACCTAAAAAACACAAAATTTATAGCCTTTGCACCTTAAATTGTATTCCGCGGGTGTAGTCATTGTGAAATCCCTTGTGAGTCTTCTCATCCTCTTGATCTCCAGTGACATACATGACCCCGCAAACGGCACAAGTGTGCAGAAGAAAATCAGACTGACCCAAGTCTAAATGGTACTGAGCATAGCTTCTCTTCTTGTTCTTGGTCACTGTCTTTCCCAATGCCATCGATTCCGGCTTCGGAGAGTCCACATCTGAAATGTGTGTCGTTGCCAATTGGTTATCCCAACTGCAGTCACTCCCACTCCTTCAACACACAAAAGAGAAGATTGAAAGGGGAAAAATAACAAAAAGGGTCAGTAAAAACCACATTAAACCCAATACCCAAGTAGATAAATAATGATTTAAGGTGAAATTAGAAGTGAGTTTTGCAAATACCTTTGTGGGTTTGGAGCTCTTCGCTTGTAGGTGGACAACTGTTGGTGTTGCTTCATTCCCAGATGCTCAATTCGTCGTCTTCTTTGTCCAAAATGGGAGGTGGGTCTGCTGGTTTGGGTGAAACAGAAGAAGAAGAAGATGAGGGTTTGAAGAAGGTACTGATTTTCGATTGCATTGGATCAATGAAACGAGAGGAAGGTGATTTTGTGGAATTCTGGAATTAGGAATTTTGGGTTACGCGCATTTTTATTTGTCGCTTATTTTGAGTTGGCGCCCAAAAGTTTTGGGCAGACAGTTGAATCAATTTTCCCGCCTAGCCTTACTCGGATTCGGCTTTATCGGGTCGGGTCATTGACTCGGGTACGATTACAAAACGCTAATGTCATGTTTATTAACCTGGAATCGAACTGAGAGTAACGAAATTGATTCCGGGATGATGAATGTTAAGGTATTTGAATGGATATGGGTCTCACTTACTTATCAGGAATCAATTTCTTATGAACCCCCTAATTTAATCTGATACCAAAGGGATGAGATGGGTATTAGAATCAAGCTTATAGAATCAATTTTTTCTCCCAAAATATCATCACATATTTATAATATTTTCAAATAACCTAACCTTATAAAATTGCAAACATTCTTCCTTTCTAATAGGGTATTTTAGTAATCAAATTAGTTTGAATTCCAATTATATATGCTAAGTAAACAACATCAATCGTAATTAGTTCCGTTCCTGTTTTGATTCATTATAGTAAGTAAATAGTATAATGAAATAGTTGAAGGAGAAAAGATAACGAGAATAACGGTCTACTTATTCATTGATAGAAATGCCTATTTATAGGCATTACATAGAGTCTCCCAAAAGATCTAGAAGTTCTATCAACTATAATCTATTCTAATAAGGAAACTGGATTAACCAATCCTACGTGTATTAGGGCAAAACACATAACAGAAGGACATAAACATAATTTCCTTAAACACTCCCCATTGTGTTGGGTCCCTAATACGTTACGGTATTTATGGTGTTGGCTCGGTAAAAACCTTGCCAAGTAAAACAAAAACATCGTGGGTGAAACAAAAGACTTGGTCGAAGGGAAAAAGAGCACAACGCACCAACTACAATTGAAGATAACATGTGATGCATGTAGACTCCCCTGATGTCTACACAATGACTCCTCCTGATTGGTAACTCAATCTCAGAGTACAGATAAACGGCGCAAGCCAATGCACTTCACATACTTCAAAAGTAGACTTGGGCAACGATTTAGTCATTAAATCCAACCACAACATCCTTAGATCAGACTTGCTATGCTTAACATTACTTTGATCTTTAAGGAGAATGTTGCCTAACAACTCAAAACATAAGTTCGCGATGAAAATCATATTCACGCATGGCATGACCTTCGTGTACTTAAACAGTTATAACATCTTTGATACAATAGGTATGGACAAACTGTATAAAGTTCTGGAAACTAGACACCCGCAGTTTTCTAACCGTATAAGGTCCATAACCTAGTTCATCTTGAGCTGATCACAAAGCTCTGTCGAAGTTGATTGTTCTGCAAAAGCAGATTCTCACCTTCGTGTACTTAAACAGTTATAACGTCTTTGATACAATAGGTATGGACAAACTGTATAAAGTTCTGGAAACTAGACACCCGCAGTTTTCTAACCGTATAAGGTCCATAACCTAGTTCATCTTGAGCTGATCACAAAGCTCTGTCGAAGTTGATTGTTCTGCAAAAGCAGATTCTCAGACAGATTCGTCTTACTTTACGAAAATAGCCATAACTCACTCAATATGATAGGTGTGATCAAATGGTTGGTGTCTCTGGAAATTAGACACATAGACCTTTCCAATGGTACCAATTTCACCATTTTTCAACAAGTGGGATATTATGTAGGTACCGTGGAAATTGACCTACGAAACTGGGCAGATTCTAATTTCGTTGTTAATGTGTCTTTCTGTAGGGATGAATAAGCTTGAACCTTTCATAGAAGAAATCACTGCCATTACATTGGCGTTACGTGGGCGCATCCAGCTACTACCTTGATATTCCTTCACACTCATCTAAGAGGGAGCAAAGCTGCTCGACCGCTAGGAAGAAAGTTAAAAGACTAAGGAGAACTTGGCCTTATAAGTTTATAGTGAATGAGATGTCAAGTCGAGCATATTGTAACAAGTACATGAATGTGCTACCGTACTTAGATGGAGAATTTCTCCTAAGACTTCTTCGTCATACGGACGAAATAGGTCTTCTCAAGACTTCGACCAATCAAGGAATGCATACAGGCATAACTTCATCGTCCTTTAGCTTGCCTTGAGCCGACAGATGAATAAACATCATCAATAACGGTCCTCACTTTCGAGATCAAGTATTCCTAAGATCCTTTCATTCTTAATTTTGGATCAGGCGTATCTCTTAGTTTAACAAGAGTTCATCACGATTCATCCAGATTTTATATGCAAAGAGGCATAATTCTTCATATCCCTTCCCTAATCAAGTAGATACTTAGCAAATATCTTGCAAACGCTCCGTGGTCAGGAGCCACTTGATTTGGGTAAAAACCGATCTATTCAAGATCTTTATGCATGTACATCTCTTAGTTCCCAATAGAGATAAGTTGTGACCATAAGCTGTTTGTTCAGTTTTTTGAAAACTACCAAATTGACAAGGTAGTGGAGTGCAATGACATCTATTACGAAAGTATATCTCATCATAGTCGATTCCAGGGTGATTGTGAGAGACCTTACGCTAGAAGGTGAGTCTAAACTTTTTTTCTCGCTACGTTTTCTAACAAAGACATAACTTATAGAGTTTACACTTGGGGTGTTGGCGTCACCTAACCAAAGCACTATCTCTTTATTTAAACTAGATCACATCTTTCCATTTAGGCCAATCTACAACGTTGGTATTTTCTCAACGAAGTATGGTTTGATATCAAACTCATTAACCACGTCATCATGTACACCGGTGTAATTTCTAAGTATAGAGATCTCTATATGGATTGGTATTGACATTGAGGCGTCCCCCAATGATGACCATAATCCAGAAATAACAAACGAATGAGTATCATTGATCAAATGATCAAGTTGTGCCAAACTCGCATTCTTCCTTAGCGAGTATGTATCGAACCAAGTGGCCTCCCCCTAAACCATGGGAGCCACGGCCTAGTGACACCATCTACCGTATTTGTGGCATCACCATGTCACCATCTATGGGCGACGACATGTCCTCTTATCAGACATCAACATGTCTTTATCCGGACATAAATCCTTGCAGGCATGTTTGCAATATGTATATGTGATCTCGTCACTTTAGGGAACTTGATGAGACACAGTAAGGACAAACCATGACAATTCCAAGTCGTTGTACTTGAACATTCTTGTTCTTATCTCCTCCTAACGACGAGAAGATTGGCTCATCAAAGTGACATAAAAGAGATCGCCTGTCAAGGTCCTTATATAATTAAGCGGACTATAGTCGGAAGCTCATGTCTTATTCAAAGACAATATTTATCAAATAACCCATCATTGTGCGCTTGTGGAGGCGCAATTTGGCACATACAACATGTGGACGATATAGATTGCAGAACGTTAACTTAATTTGTTAACAAATATGCATACCGTTACAACCGTAACATAAAGATTTGAATGATGGTAGGTAAAGATGAATAAGTAAAACTATGACCCTGCTACAATCCGTAGTCGTTGGTCTTACAGGTCCAAAAACAAACTGTTGGCCGCACCGCCGGGACCGGTAAAAAAGAAACCGGTTGAATGACCGACCGACCGGACACCGGACCTTTGTTTTACACTTCCTTTAACGGTTCACTATTCTCCAAAGCTCTAAACACTACCAAATTTTGTAAGCAGGTAGACATGGGAGTTAGAATTCGTAAACCGCCAGCCTCGGCAACAAAACGGGCCGAAACAGTGCCGAACTGGTCGTCGGAGTCGCAGGACATCCGTGAACACTTATATTGAGCGGTTTACCACCTTCCACGTCTCTAAATGCCACAAAATTTTGTAAATAGGTAGGCTTAGATGTTAGGAATCCGTGGCCATAAACAAAACCTTAAGAACCAGTCTAAAAGTTGGTGAACCAGTCCTCACAATGACTGGTCTGCAGGCTGAAAAACCGGAAATTCTAGGTTTTTTCAACTTTTCAATCATTGTTAAAGTTCCCCATAACATCCAATTGTTATGGCTTGAGTTAAACTAGTGTGAACATCATCATATCATCATTATGCCTCAAAGTGAACAATGAGAAGCTATTTAGGCCAACATCTTATGTATCATTCTAGTATAATCACTCACAGACATTGCAATTAATGTCTTACTTAGTGAACAACGATTGAGCATCTTGTGTATGCTAGTCTCTTTATTTTATTGTCTTTAGCGTAGGAGAGTGTCGCTCCTAATCTTTGCTAAAGAATAGGCTTACAAAACAAGTAACGAGCATGACCAATATGAGATCATAGGAGGTTCTATTGCGTCATATTTGCTTATGAAAGCATGAGTAGTGCCTCCATTATATAGGAGGATGACGTGAATAGCTTTAATGTCATCCATAGGCCGTGAGCATTGCTCATAGCTCCACCAAGTTGTATTTTGGTGATCTTTGATCTCAATGGTTACTTTGCTCAAAAGAAAGGATGTCAGTGAGAGTCTTTACTCTTTAGTATACGAATCATCAAAACATGTCTAAAATTATCCCGGACGATTCATGTTAAAACCTACATGAGTCGATGTCTTCATTCTCATCATTGGTGACAATAACCGATTCAATTAACCGAATCTTAATGACTCATGATTGTTGCGCATTCATTATAGTGATACATAAGAAATTCTCATCAATTCTCACAATGTGTTGTCAGGTGATAAACGTTGGCGTGAATATCATTAGGTCATAGCACGGTTCGATTGCTTCCTTATGCATAAAGAGCATGTGACTCTTGAATCATAATGCCATTAGGCATTGGAACTTGAGCATTAATCCGCTCTTTGATTATTTGTGATTTAGTCATCGTAGTCACAACGGATTTATAAAGAACTAAATCCATGAATAGTTGTCTATTCCTTGCAATAAGCTAAGCACTCAATCTCGCTACAACACATTTATATACCAGAATGTAGAGACAACAGTTTTATGTCAAGACATAGAAACCGAAATATGTTAACAATTTCAATGGAGATTGAAAAAAAAGGTATTGAAATCCTTTAGAGTGCGTTACATGACGTATAATACTACGAAGATGGACAAAACAAGGCTTAAAAGCATGCCAAAACTTGGCAAAATCGGTCGTGAGCACCCACGGCCCACTGTTGGATCTTGTAGAGAAAGAAGATGATTTTTCAACATCCAATTTTAGATGACATTTAGCGTAACGCAATTTTCTTTTTGCAATTATGAATCCGCTCAAGAGTGTAGAACATTACTCTTGTTTGTAATGTCTTTGCAATTGTACAAGTGTGTATTGTGGCACACTTGACATTGCAAATCCTCTTTTGATCCAAAACCGATATGCATTGTGCAACATCATGATATGCCAAGTGTGCATTGCGCCACACTTAGTTTAATTATGACGTCCAAGTATGCATTGCGCCATACTTGGTGCGATTTCAGCCTTTATAAACGCCACCTTATAGTAACTGGTGGTCTTTTGTAATCCAATATAGTGTCATGTAGTTATAATGTGATATATTGCATTATCATATAGCTTATGTAGATCGAACCATATGTGCCAGACAAAATTCGAATATATATGCCAACCTTGCAGCGAGGTCTTGACCATGAATGTAATTCAAAATATAACGAGTAAGTGACTTTAGTCAAATATGTGAGGTGTATGCCTTCAAAAAAACCTGGAAAAATAAACGAATTTGTAGTCACTTAGACTATTAAACCGAAGTCATATGCTTCATATCTTCCGCAATATATTTTGTGCTTTTAAAATCCGTAACTGTGAGAATAATGTTCTCATCTTCTTCCATATAGTAAGTTTCTTGTTTGAAGAACTCCATATATTTCATGTACATTGACCATATTATTGTTTTCTTTGCAATTAATGAACAGATGTAGAACCACATCAATAACATGATTTTTCTTTCATTTACTGGCCCAATCTTTTTATGACATATGGGGTTCGAGGCGTTGCCTCTCCCTCTTTTCAGAACTCGTGACATGAAATTCGTCACTTTTTTTTTGTCAAATTCAGGGCGCATGTTTCGGTCAATTATATCAAAACAACAAGATGGAAGAGTAACTATTATCGGTATACGATAATTAATTCCAATTATTGAATTAGGTCAAGACCAAGGTTTATGGTAACTCAATTCGATGTGAACCGTGACAAATTCCGTCACAAATCGATAATAACCGTGACATTTTTCGTCACTAATCGATGTTAACCGCGACAATTTCTGTCGCAAATCGATGTTTGTCCCTTTATTAACCACGACAATATTTCGTCGTAATACCGTGACTTGTCAAACCATCACAAATTTCAACTTTGATATGAAAGGTCTCAATTCCTCACATCAACCCACGTTATAAGAAAGGTGGGGGTAGAAGAAGGCTACGAAGCCCGGTTATGAAATTAAAATTCAAAAGCGGCAACTTTTATAAAAGCTTACGTGCTAGTTTGCCGTGTAAGAGAAGTTGCCCTTATAATTTTCATGCTTACTTCCTGCATACTCTCGCAATTCCATCGCGATCCGTCACGTGAAGAATTTCATGAAAAATATAAACATATGGTTAGTCATATTCACCATATATATAAACAGTAAAATAAATTAAATAGTTATTGCTGTAAATAAAATAAACTGTTTTTACTTATGGGGTAAAAACATTTCACCCGGAGGGGCAAATTTACTGTTTTTCCCCTCGTACTAGTTTTGGATCAAGTGAGAATCCGGGTCGAGCAAATCCAGGTCGGATCTAGTCTGCATTAGCGGTCGAGGGCGGACGTGGTGTCGGGCAGGCGATGCCGAGAGACGGGCGGTGTAGCACTGAAGCATGGCTGGGATAGGGCTCGTGGACAGAGGTGGGGACTTGCCGGAGCAGATGCGCGTTGGGCTAGGGCTCGGTTGGGGTTGGGCAGGTGCGGCTCGACTGAGTTGCAGGTCCGATCCTGATCGTGGGGCGGCAGCCGGGCACGGTGTGGGTTAGGTGCCAAGGATCATCGATGGTGCTGGTTTGTCGTCGATGCTGCTAGGTGGAGGGGGGGTGCGCCGGAGGTGGTTGCAAGGCAGGGGGCTGCCGGATCTGGGTTGTAGTCGAAGGGCAGGGTTCGCCGGCGAGATGGGTTGGGTGCCCAGAGCAAATTTCTGGGGTGTGCAAGTCAAAGTTGATGGGGTTTTTTTTTTTTTTTTAGGTTTCGTTATCAAGCTCGGGTTAGAGTGCAGTGTTGATAACGTGTTGAAAGAGAAAAAATAACGAGAATAATAGTCTTCTCATTCATTGATAGAAATGCTTATTTATAGGCATTACATAAAGTCTCCCGAATGATCTAGAAGTTCTATCAACTGTAATCTATTCTAATAAAGGAACTAGATTAACTAATCCTATGTGTATTAGGGTAAGACACATAACAGAAGGACAGAAACATAATTTCCTTAAACAGAAATGAAATATTCTCATACTATTCTTGTTGATACCGATTCAAAATAATTTTCATTCCAAGTTAGTAAACGTGCCCTAAAATTAATAAGTTGGTTTCTTCTTCATCAAATCACTCCTAATATCTCCGATTTGTTACCAGCTGTACTTTGATGTCTCTTTAGCTCATAAAAGTGGCAATTTTAGAGCATTCCACTGTATGACATTTGGTTAAATTCGAATTTTGTCTAAACACGGTTATTTTGAGTGATTTACCCAAGAGTCAACTTTGTTTTCCAAGTTGCTTTAACGTTGATCGAACTCAACATCTTGAATTTTTGATTGTGGCAGTAAAGATTCCCAAGTCATTCTGCGTTTGTTAGCAGTTGAACTGAACACCATTTTGTTCGCTTATTCTTGGCAAACCACACATCAGAGGGGGAGGGACTGAGGGAGTAGAGGTTGGGACCTCCACCACTACTTCGTTGAAGAGGAACGCAGAAATACTAGATGTACTGATAGATTGGTATTTCTGATAAATTTATTTTGTTACCTTTGGAATCAAATTAGAGCTAAATTAAAACAAAACTGATACAAAATGTTCAAAGCTCCAAAGAAGAGATTTTGGAGAGGTTTTAGTCTGATTCAAGCGATTCCTACTACAAAATTTGACACCCACCATAACTGTACAGAGATTTGAGACTCTAGTTTAGCCTCATACTCTGGGACCCCCAAAATATGCTAGGTGTATGCTGTTCTCCCAGTTGTGACATGCACCCATTCCGTACCTTCAACTTAGCTAGGCTGAATCATTGACGCAGGTTGGAAAAACCAAAACCACTCTCCAAGTACACCCAGAAGGACATTTACCAGCTGTTCTCTTCCAATTTCCTAATCATTGAATCCCAAAATGAATTAATTAAACAAAATGACATTCAACAAGCATGTAAAAATTGAAGGCAGTTATGAAATAGAAGACTCACAGGCAGGTGCTTAGGGTTAGAGGGACATCCTTCTAGACTGACTGTGCACTAGTGGCGTTCTTTAGTCTATCATGCGCGCATTTCACTTTGTGCTTTTCTTGGAGGGTCATGCTGATTTCCTCCGAGGACTGCACAAACAGATATTTAAGATATCAAGACAACAATTCGGAATTGGGTCCCATCATCTTTGTGTCCAACATATACATAAATTTGAGCACATCACATTTAAATAAGATTATTCAAGCATGTAGGTTATACCAAGGGTGGAAACTCAATACCTGTATAGAGATGATGCTTTGCAAAATACAGTCAATCTCTGCCTTGAAAGAAGACATGATTTGCCCAATTTTTTCTTCGCCATGCAACAACAGAAGAACTGACACGATCACTTCTACCCTGCTTGAAATGTCTGTTTCATAGTGGGTATGATCACAAGGTAAAATTAACGAACTTTCGTTTATCCATGACCCCAACATCTTCAACACGATACCCAGAAGTTTGCGACTTTTAACAAATAAGAAAAAGCAAGGAACAAGATAATAAAAACATGCACTCAAAAAACTGGAACCAGGGGCCTTCTCATCATCATCAGCAATGCACTGTATCAAAAGGTAAAAATTGAAAGAATTATGACCACAACAAGGCAAAGGACCTAATGTTATATAGAGAGTAGAAGTATGCATGCTGGCACAACATGTAGCATGTCACATACAAAAACATAAAGAAAAAAGTCGGCACCACAAAAATATATATCACCAAATCGACAACAATTTAATAACAGTTATGCATGTCATCTTAAGTTTCCTTCAGCGCTTATCTTTGGGTTTCACTGTTGTCCTAGTTTAGTGAGAATTCAGTTCCTGCTGTCTTTTCAGATGAGATTGCTGTGGTTTATATATGGTTTTTCTTGATATCTTTCTAGAACCTACAACATAAATCCTTGATTCTGTTTTCTGGGTAGTTAGGACAATTTTTCTCCCACTGGTGGACATCTGGTTCTGTGTTGTACAATTTCATTTTATCAAGAGCGTCTTGTTTCTTATCACAATAAGGAAATAAATGATATGATAATGAAACTAAATTCAACTATTTACCCTAGCTTGAATCTGCAAGAAACTTGAACAAAGGAGAGAAAAGAAAGATACCATTAACATATTCTTTTTCTAAGTAATGAGTCATCTATGTGCATGCTTGCTTTCATGGAAGCATGAGAGAACCAATAATATTTGCAACCATTTAAGTGATGCAAACCAAGTTTTAATACAAATGAGCAAATTTTGTTTCTTCTATGGGAAGGGAGTGTACATTTAACAAAAAAAAGAAAACTTACATGCACAATGTCAATAAGATATCGCGGAAGGATTTCGACTAAGCTTACAAAAGCTTGTTCAGAAATTATTGTCTCTTCAGAGTCCAGTGCAATAAGCATCCTAAGCACAGCACAGACATTGTCCAGCGGAAAGGTTTGCGACTGAAGCATAAATACAAACCAGATCAACAAGAAAAGCATATCTTTGAACAAACTGTCAACCAGAGTCAACAATGAGAAATAATAAACCAAGGATATTGATCAAAAATTTAACCAACTCACCAGTTGATCTAGTACCATCTTTTCTAGTAGTTTAAAAACAAGAGAACTATCACCCATCTGTGACAGGCATGAGCAAACAATGCTGGTGATTGATTTAAAAGTCCCTGATTTGAGATATTCACATCTTTCTCTTTAACAACATTAACATTTTCTGCAAAGATAAAGCCAGTAAAGGTTTAGAACCAACTAGTTTTTCCATACATCTGGCATATAATAAATGATGGAGTAAATAACATTAAGGCATCAGTTATTTTAACAACAAAAAATCAGAGTTCAAACATTAAGGCATCAGTTATTTTCACAACCAAAAAATCACAATTCAAAACCACACACAAGTTCAAAATTCCCTCTCCAAATCTTAGAGCAACACATGCATGACATACTTGTTCTGAAGCAGTACTCTAAATGGTTATCATTGTCTTACATATACAATTTACCTGGTATATAGACAAATAAGCATATTGCTCATAGATAATTGAAAATAGCGAGATGAAAGCTGTAAAAATAGACTGGTGTGTGCTGATCATATGCATAACAGAAATAGGAGAAAGAAGAACCTCTATTAGAGTTACCTGGGAGAACTCTGAATCGAGACAGCAAAGTGATGAAGAAACTAATGTGATCTGCAATTTGAATATGCCCAGATTTATAAGCTGAATGCAGGATCTCTATGATTCGAATCACTACAAACTGTTCCAGTTCTGGACCTGTGATGGATAGGTGAGAAAGAATGATTACAAAAAAGTATTCCAATATTACCTCTGTAGTTCAACAGTGTTGATATATTCCCGGAAAGCATAAAAGAGAATAGCTACAATTCCTCCATAATTTTAGCATACAAGACAATTACACTTCAATGCGTGCCCGTATTTTACATACTATACTTTCACCACATATCATACATGATAAACAAACAGTAGCATCAAGACTTGAAAGACACATCACTGTTTCCAACTGAAAGGAAATTATACTCAATCTGCCATGAAAGATCCACCAAATTGATGACGAAAGATTTTCAAATATGGTGTGTTACTTTTGCATTAGATTTTTAAATAGAAAGTTATCTTTCAAACTCATATTAAAGCGGAGAGGGTTTTTCCTGCTTCTTGCTGTAAGGATAGCTCTACCACCCAATAAAAATTCCATGCAGCGAGGAATATATTTGGTACTACTACTACTGCTACTCCTACTGCTATTACTACTGCTACTCCGACTGCTACTGCTACTGACAAGCAAGAATAATTTGCACCACGTATGAGAATACTGAACTTTAAATAAATAAAACCGAGGAAAATGAAAAACTTACATAGGCAACAATAAGCTATTGACCTCAACGTATGCAAATCCAAATTAGAGATATAACGAAGGCAACAAGAGAGAGCTCCTGAGATTCTCTGGGCAGTTTTACAAAGGGACCATATATTATATTTCCTACAAGAACAAAAAGAGTACCATAAGAGGCTAATTGTCAGCAAATGGACAACTAATCATTAAAAGAAAGCTGTGTGTGTCAATTGAATGGTTTCTTTACCATCATCTTGATATATGCAGAAAAATCCTTGCAGTGAGAATTGCATGTTGTCATATTCCAAAACAAAGGAATAGTTCATGAAAGCATGCTGTCCCAGGCGAAGTAAAAGGTGTAACACAACCTGCAAAAGCATTTATTTCAGAGCAGGACTTTTTTGGCGGGGATGCATAATAAAGGTGATACTGGGATCAGGTCAAGACATACAGATATATGATGCAAACAAAATGGGATAATAAGATAAAGCAGTCAACATTGTCAAAATTTGATTTCTTGTTTCAAACCGCTTAAATGCTACTCTTTCACAAGTAATCACCTGGGAATGGGAAGTGTTTTTATCACCCAGCAGGATTAGCAACACGGGAAGCTCTCTTATCCAGGCAATCTGAAAGTTTAATATCTTGGGATCCCTGGGATCCAGGTACAGCAAGCCTTGTCTCTATGGTTTGTAAGAAAAAGAAATATCAAAATCAATTTTAGAGGAGAAATGAGATGCAGAGAAGAGAATACAACTCTGATTTTTTTTTTTTTTCTGGTGCATTAAAATTCTATCTGATATACTAAGAACAAGCTTGAAGAAATTCAAGGAAATGATATAGAAAGCTTACAGGAACAACCATCTCCTCCATTGTGGAAAGACAAGCCAATTTTAAGACGACACAGGATTGCAGTCCTTGAATGCGTTAGTAAAAGCCTGCAACCAAGGACGATTCGTTAAAACCATTTCAAACTTTTCATCGTTGTAACAAGTTAAAGTACGACTTAGGAAACTCTAATTGTGTGAGACCAAAATCTAAGATCAAAACACAATTGAAGTAAACAAAATTGTGAAGAAAAGAATCCATTTGACATAATATAGCCTAATGAGAAGACAGGACACCTGAAGAAGACGCGACTTCCAGTCATTTGGCACTTGTGAGACAAGTTTCGGAACAAAAGGAAGAAGCGAAATTAAATGATTCTCCTGGATTGCTTTACCAGAGCGTCTGTCACTATAGATCTGCAAAATAATTCCCAATTATTTAAAAGGAGCCATTTAGAGTTATACCAATAGAATAACTTAATAACAAATCAGTGCAGCAAGAGAACTCATTTTACCTTCTGTCTACCGGATAAACAAATTATACTCTAGGCATCTTTTTAAATCAAACTATTGAAGCAAAATTGTACAACAATAATTTACGTTGAACTTGGATCTTGAAAATAACTATCTACCAATCACATCACTATATCAAACACTGCGTTCATATTACGTTCTTTTTGTTAGGAAAATTAGACAAGGATCAGTGCAATGAGAGTATTACCTGATTATTACACATAATCAGTATCTGTATAATGAAAGGACCTAACTTCCCAAGAGCATGGAACTTTATGATTAATATCAAACATTACAGAGCAAGATCAAACCTTTCCAAGCAGAGCATTCTCTAGAAATTCTAAAAATTTCTCCAACAGAATACCAGGAGGGCAGATCCATTTGCTTAAGTGCAGAAATATTTCTGTCATCACACTGTCCAGGACAAAATATTTAGCATCATCCTGCCAATAAGAGACAGAAAAAAAAATTGATTTAAATCACAAAAGAGAAAGAACAATCGATAAATATCTAGTAAAGAGAAACAGAGATTCCTCACAAGAAGGGAAATGAGCTAGAGAGAAGAATGTTAAAGCACAAATCCTATAACATTCTTCCTGTAACTAGGTTTCAAGAAAAGGAGAGTTGCCAAAGTGCTGGCCAAATTTAATACTCCCACAGCATAATACAAGACTTCTGAAAACATGTTACAACCTTCAACTAAAACCTCAACATGAACTGAATAGTAACAGGAATCAAACGTAGAAACAGAAATTGCAAGAGGTACAACAAATAACTCAGATGAATTTAAATGTACATATGTCAAACAGAGAATGTGCTCTGCCACCAGTATTAATTTTTTTAAAGGCGGATGTTAATGAGGATGATAAAATACAGCTCTATAGTTAAATATATCTCAACATACCCATTTTGAATTAGATAACAGAAATAACAATTAGGAAAATCTTTATAGCTGAGCACAGAATATAATGAGGATATTATAGATTTTAACACAATTAAAAACAAGAAGGACAACACTTTGTCATACAACAGATTCAAAAGAAAGTGACAACAACAAACCAAGAGACTCTGGCAGCGGGGTAAACAATGAGTTTTAAAAATTACTTATTGTTTACCTTCTCAGAAAGTTGATTTCTTATGTTCAGGGGAAACAGAACAAGTAACTTCTTCATCAACATTATGGAGATAGTCCCACCCAACATAGCCACATCAAGCTCCCCATGAGAAGGTCGTGATTCCAACATACCCTCATCAGTCATATAAACAAAGAATTGGACTGCATGCTTTATACTGTGAAGTATCGACAACATACAATCATATAATTGCACATCAAGATGAGAACCAGTCTGTACTGCAGGAATAAAATCTTGGAAACAATTGACTAGAACTGGCACCAAGTCTTTTAGTTTTGGGATGATGATAGAAAACCCTACAAAATGAAAGAGAGAGGATGATAGGCCAATAGAAGGTAAACAGAACACATATGAAATAAATGGGAACTGGATTGTTGAATGCCTTGTCCCACAAATTGAACTTACTAAACATATGTAAGGACTAAACAACAAGCTGATAGATATTAATGTCACAATGAACTGTGCTATTCATCTTGTGAGAACAGTACCCAATGCAAGGCATCAGAAACTAAGGAAATCAGAGTCGCAGACTGTGAGACTAATAAGATCATAAGCACTTATGTGAAAGATTTGGCATGTCAGCTCTATGTGCATATTGATTTCTATACTAGAGAAAGATATCATCGGCACAACATTATCAATAACACTATAGATATACAAGGCACAAGAGTTTGACATACCAGCAGACTCTGCAGGCACATGAGGCTCAAAACCATGCAGCATCCCTTCTCCAGCATCATTCTACAAAGTAAATAGTCAGGTATTACTTTACTAGAAAGCCATTTGCATAACAAAGGAAACAATGGTAAGCACAATTTAAAGACCCTTTCCCAATGCAAATTGTTCATCCAGCTTTAGAACTCTGATATGAAACCAGCATTTATAAAGCATGACATACACATAGTGAGTATAAAAGACAATTTCAGAACTCTCACCTGTGTCTTTGTATTTCCATATGTCATACGAATTTGTTTTTGACATGTTTAAACAATTGTATTATTGTTTCAAAAATCTCATTTATTATGGCATCATGTCTTGAACAAGATCAACACCTTTTAAAAATATGATTAGATAATGATTTACCTAAAAAATTGGATGCGTACCTACCGGTCCTTCAATTTAGATAATGCATTAACCTTTTTTTCTGGTCAATTAAGTATTACCTTACAAATAAAAAATTTCTATCTCGTTAAACCATTTTTAAATGTTTGGCTTAGTTACAAACCAAATGCATTCAAAAGTAACACATTAAGACTCATACAATTTATGGGCATGATCCAGGTGCGCGTATATTTAAATGTCATGACAGTAAAATAAATAATTTTTAAACAAGTTATATTGGAAGGGCCTCAGGTCCAATTTAATCTATCCCATGAATAACATCTCAGCCCACACTCCTTCACCTAAACCCTAAATACAAGGGAGCAATGGTGCAATCATTGTTACAAGCATAAAGCTTCCCCACTTCTCATAACAGGCAGACATAAGACAAAGTAAAGTATCAATAGATATAGAATTCATTGGAGAAAATTTTGTAGGATGACTATAAACGATGGTGAGGATAGCAAATCAGCAATACTACTAACAAGTAACAACAAAGCATAGCAGCAGTAATTTCAGAAATAACATGGAATGAAGATATGCCAACATACAAGACAACAAACGGTACATGAAACACACAACTTACAAACACATAAAAGATCATGTGTATTATTATTGACCAAAGACAAGTAGCATTCAGAATGGAGAGAGCTAAAAAGTACCTGTTTACATGAGCTAACTTCTTTCTTGTTACATGGAAGCATTAACAAGCATCGCTCCAGCCCAGAAAGAGCAGTCTTCAGCTTACTCTTGTCCTCTAAAAAGAACTGGTTCTTTCGCAAAATATCCTCAAAGTTTTGAAGAATCTGTCAATAAGCAAGCAAAAAGCCAAAAATTTTCAATAGTTATCGCACAAGAGAGTTGTGACAAATAGTAATTTCAGTTAATCTCGAACTTTAGATGGAATAGCAGCCAGCATAAGAGTTAAAGCATGTAGACTGTAGTGACTAAAAACACAGGGAAAATAAAGAAAAAGAAACATAGGGGTAAAAAAAATAAATAAATCATGTGAAGAAAGACTTGAGGAATGCCAAATATTATTATTTCAACATGTGACACCAATTCTACCTTCAATGAAGACCTAATTACCTACGTCTATAATCAAAATCCAGTGACCTAATCTCATGGAGCAAACAAGAGCACATGAAACCTAAGGAGAAATGACCAGGAATTAGAAACGGACGTCATAACACCGGACCTTGAAAAAATTGAATATTTTTTACAATAAGGCTTCATTCTGCAACACCTTACATATAGTATTGAACCACAAAAGTTGCACTGTTTATTTCTGTTAATAAAGCAGGAGATGGTGTGCTTACTGTGCTATTTCAATACATGATGATCTAAACAAAATCACAGGTAAGAATATACCAAATTTTCGTCCTATGAGAACAATATATAAGCATGAGAGCGACAACACATTTAACATTTTACAGTCAATAACCAAAACACCAGCAGTAATTATCAAGTTGCTTCTCTTTTTTTTTCCAAATGACACATCCAGAAAATATCTAATAAAAGCATTACGCTAAACATTTCACAGCAGAATCATACATACCTTTTCAGCATACAAGAAAAAGGAAGGTGGATAATACTGGATAACAAGCTCCAAAAATTTGAAAGCCATCAGTCGAACATCAATTGCTAAATTTGTCATTGAGTTAAATATATAAGCCATCATCAACGAAACAAAAAGCTCTTGATTATCCTGAACAAGAAAAAAAGAAACAAAAAGTGTCACACTAAATTCAATGACCACAAAAAGTTAATACTCACAAATATAACGATCAAGTGATGATGGCAAATGAAAAGACATCCATATGTGCTACAAAAGGAGCTGCATATGTTTTGAGCTACTAAGTTGTTGTTTACAGTATGAAGAATCATAACAATAAGAAAAAAAAACAATAAGCCTCATAAGAAAAAAATATATATGTATCTTTAAGGTAGAATTCTAACCACATGTCATACATGACAATAATCGGTTAAAACTTTATCATGAGTTGATTAAATTATATATTTTGACACGGTTAAGAGAAAATAGCATAACAAATCATCCAAAAGTTTTGCAGTTGGGAACAATGAAATATAAGCACCATTCATTCACATTTATACATTTTATGCGAAACTAGAAAACCATAAAAGTACCTCCTTAAAACCAGGGAAAATCACCAACTTGAAAAGTTGATACAGCGTTTCTCGAACAAGTCTATCATCATCACCAATGCGTTCACGCAGTTTTTCAATAACGGCGTACTTATGCAACCTCAGCTCTTCTGGATGCTTAAGGAATAAATCCTTGATACCCAACAATGCATCTACAGAAAGATTAGAATGTTAGAATCTCAAGTAGATACACTAGAAGAAACATGTGGCAGACATACTTCCTAAAGACATAAGTATTGGAACGAAAGTAATTTGTTGAAATTCAACACACTAAATACCAAATGTATGTGCATAATAATATGATCACCAATTTAGATGCCTTAATGATCCAAGAAAGAGGTTGCAGTCATAGATTCATATCTAGGATCTATATCCAAAGACTGCAAAGAGAATGACTCCCAAAAGTAGAGAAAACCTTAACTACCAGAATTAGACATATACCAGTGTTAATCATATGCATTCAATTAGTCCTTTTTCTTAGAATGCCGAAAAGAAAAGAAAACTCAATTGAAACTTATACTGTACATTAACACTGTTGGTTTCTTAACCATACTTTATTAAGTAGATATTCCCTTGTTGATTCCAAGTGACAGTTATCAAGCAACTGTCGAAGTCTACTTCTTGCACTTTTCGAATGAAGGAGCATATTTTACAATGTACTGTTAATGTTTTACATCAAATGAAATCTTTAACTAATAAATAAATACCTTTACGGACTTTTGAGTTGTAATGAGATGTTGTTGAAGAAGTTCTTTCAATGTCAAGCCTTTCTTGTTTACTGCTAATCCTGCCTTCTCTGATGCCACACTCTGCTCGGGGAGAACAATTGCTGATCATAATCACCCATATTTAATACGTATCCCATATACTAGTCCAATACAAGAATTTGAAGTAAAGATTTAGGAGCAACATGGATATATATTTATCAAACTTTCAAGTAGACAAGACAACGGCTAAAATTTCAGCCTTACTCCCTCTGGATTAAGTTCAATGAACAATAGCTCTATATGTAATCCAAAGACGGATATGTCATTACCTTTCGATTTAATTTCAGTATTTGTAGCATTCTGTGCTGCTGGCAATTTTCTGCCAATCTTTCGCTTTATTTTCTGCAAAAAAATAAAACAAAACACATAACAAACATAATAACATAGGATTCTAATGTTGAACTTTCAGTGCATTATAAACTTGGATCAACAAACAGTGTTCATTACTTTGAAGTCGATGCCGCCGCGCTTCTGCTGCTTCTTTGAAGGATTCTTAGAGCGTGCCATTTTTTCTCTACAGCTCACACAACAAAAAATCAATAAATTAGCCAAAAACCTCTATTCTAAAAAAAAAAAATATATTACTACCCAGAACTCCCAGAATCAAATTAAACCCATACAAAAATCATCAATAAACCAATCCAATCCCTCAAAAAACAACACAAATTCCCAGAAAAAGTAAGACACAATTCCGTATCAGCACTAGTGTATAGACAGCTTGAAATTCACAGAAACTCATTAACAAAACCCAACTTAAAAGAAGGAGAAGATAGCCAAACCCATATCAGTATGAGATAGCGAAACAGAAAAATAAAATAAAATAAAATAAAAAATCAAACAGTAAAAAGTTCAAACCTGGAAGTGAAGCTCTGCTATTGCTGTGGAGAAGAACACCGTAAAAGAGAGAAGAAGAAGGAGCTCTTGCTCCAGTTATGAATTTAATTTAGGTTTACGGATTATTTAAATCAACACCGACGGCTGTGGTTAAAAGGTTTTAGTGTATATATATACTTACGCGGCACCGGGTTTTGGGATACGGGTCGGGTCATCCGGGTCGCCCATGGTTTTTCTATATGGACAAATCAAAAGAGTGCGACTTTGATTTGATCGACCTCTCCCTCGGTTCAGACGATGCAACAACAGCCACCGCCGCAGACGACGACTACTCCGCCGCCACCTTCGGTAGGGTCCACATCGGCGGAGGCACCGCCGAAGCAGGTGGCTTTGGCGATGGACCGCCTCGGCCAAGCCGGCCGCCTCATCGCCGACATCAGGCTCGGCGCCGACCGCCTCTTGGAAGCGATGTTCGTGGCGGCGCAGCCTCATCAGAGCACGAAGCCGCTCCACTTGTTCCTCAATGAAGACGCCTCCATGCGCCAGCACCTCCAGGACCTCCGCTCCATAGGTACCTTACCTCTTTTTCTTTTTCTCTCTCTTAGGGTTCCGATGAGCTAGGGTTTGAAAATGTGAGGGTTGAATATTTGGTAGGAAGGCAGCTGGAAGAGTCTGGAGTGCTGAACGATGCTCTCCGGTCGCGAAGTAATTCGTGGGGATTGCACATGCCCTTGGTTTGTCCCGACGGCGCCGTCGTCGCTTATGCTTGGAAACGCCAGCTGGCGGCCAGGCTGGTGCTTCTGCGGTGGACAGGACCAGGTTGGTCTCATTTCTGATAGAATTCAATTTCTTCCTTGTGCACATTGTCAAATACAAAAGCAGTTCGGATTTATAGTCTTACAGCTAGTTCCTGAGAACAGGAAATTGTTATAGATTATGATGAATTTTCGTTCCAAAAGTGTTGTTTTAGTGAGTTTAGAATTCATCTTCTTCCTTGTAGTTAGTCCTTGAAAAGAGAAAATAGTTATTGGTTTTGATGATTTTTCAGCCTTCCGAAGAAAATGAGGTTTTAGTAAGTAGAGTGTGTTACTTGGCATTAAGCTATCAATGATAATATGCCATCTGGTTTATTGATTCGTAGATACCAACTGACTAGTATCTTCATTCAGTTTTTGTTTTTTGTTTTGATTGGATCGAAGTATTGGACTAAGAAGGCATTTACTGAATGATGTGAATGTTTAGGTTAGCACTCAAGGCCTTCTCTGATCAGAAGAGAAGATTTTTTCCTCACCTGGGTGATGGATTGGACGGTCAGAGCGATGAACCACTGTCAAAGAAACCGTGTGTTTCACCATCATCGTCTACACACAATCAAGAAGAACTACTAGATTGCAAAACACTGTTGGAGATTTTAATGAGCTTGGAAAAGAAGGTGCCTAACTTGAAAATTTTCACCTATGAACGGTTGGATTGGTTAAAAAGAGCCTCTTCACTGTCAGCAAATGAGAGTCCACTGGAGACAGTAAAGGACCATAGTTTTCATAGTTCAAGCAAGTTACGATCAACTTCATTGGTTGATGTCGCCACAGATAAGGTTGCTGTCATCGAGTTGTTGTTTCCTTCTGTCTTCAGAGCTCTAGTATCATTGCATCCTGCTGGTTCTATTGACCCAGATGCAGTAGCTTTCTTTTCTCCAGAAGAGGTAATTTACGCTACCTGCATGCATATTATTCCTTAATCGTAGGATTCACTTTTCATATTGTTTAATCTGTTTCAGTTGTTGTCTTGTGCTTAAGTAGTGTTCCAGATCCTATGTATATGAGCATGACTTGACATGCATACGTGTGTAGGTTCTAACCATAGGTCTTAACATCTTCATATCCAGTACAAATAGTATAAAACCAGAATTACTACAATCCCTTTCAGAAAAGGGGGGGGGGGGGGGGTTGACTAATGAAAGTCTAGAATTGATAGTGACTGTCAGGATCAAAATAAGACAAAACTCATAAATTCTGCTTCTTGTTGATGTAATAATTTTTATTGGTTTATCCTTATTTTCAAAGTTTAATCTATTAGATGTCAGCCACATTTATTTTATACTCCAACCAACCTTACATGTGGGTCTCTAATGCAGTAGCTACCGCTTGATAGAATAGAAACATGTGAGTCTCTCATGCACTATCTACAGCTGGTTTAGAAAAAGAAATGTCCACTTTGAAGACCCACGACTACAGCCCATTAGTTGCAGATTCTAGTTGAGTCTTAGGGTAAGTATAATGTTTTTAAGTTAACCAAGGGCCTCTTGTGTTACGAGTCATTTTGTGAGTCTGTCTAAGGAGATGCTTTCTCTTGTGAGGAAATACAGATTCAAACAGATGAAAATAAGCGTTGTTGAGCATTTGACATCTTGTTATATCCTCTCCTGCTTCGTTGTCGCTATCTTCTACTCCGTTCATTGTTTGCGAGAGCAATAAGAAGACCATTGGTCAGGTGTTTACAACAAGCAGCTCCTTGGAAAAAGTACTTTCTGGTTTGCATAGAAAAAACAGGGCTGGAGAAGAGATATATGTTAACAACGACTGTCTAGGCATGAACTAAAAGAGTTCCAAAAAAGGGAACACTACACCTACAGTATCTGAGGCAAAATCAGGTAGCAACTACTGTCTCTGAACAAGAAAAAAGGAACAAGAGGTAACAATGAGGGATAACATTGTCTGGTTTTCCTTGTTTTCTCACTATGCAGAAGGAATCCAAAGAGCATGATTGACACGGGTGCAACAATTGTTAAGTGCGTCTTCAATGTAATAAATCCATTGTGCTCCAAGGTTATAGACAATGGAATTGCTGTATTGTTATTTTTGAGCTGATCACTCTAAATCACAGTCGACTCCTTGCCGGATGGCGTTTGGTTATTAATAAATAGGCATGTCAAAGTCTATCGACGTTGAATCTTAAGTATCAATTGGAGAATCGGTTGCTGTGAAAAGTGATGCTTTGCAGTACTCTCCTGGATGCCTGAGACGAAGCCCATTGGCCTAGCTCTACAACTAAGTCCATTTTGGTCCACTGAGAAGTATCTATTTAAGAGACCAAGCCAGTAAACTGAATAAACAGATAAAAGAACAGTTGGTCTATGATAATATTAAGTTTTAGCTGTGAAGAGTCTGTTTGAATTGGAGGGTACATACTAGTCTTAAGTTCTCTGAGGACCTCGTCTCTCATATGTCTGCCCAAGGAGTTTTTGAAGCCTTGAAATATGGCTTCTTCTTTGAAGGAAAATCCCTATATTATCTATTTCCATGAGGTTTAGTAGATTACGGTAGCTAAAAACATTGTTAGTTTCCGAAAGCGTTATTTCTTAGAATTTTCATTGTTCTAGGTTCTTCCGTAACCATACTCACCCCCATGCTTGCGTTGTCCTACATTAGTCTCTTCATCATTTAGTCCATTATATAAATTCAACTTATTTGGGAGACTTCACAATTGCAGGTATTCAAAGTTCGGATCTCCTGCTATCATCTGACATATTTTTGAGACATTAGCTTGATGTGTTGTATTATTCTTCTTTTATACTATATAGCTGTTATGGGATATAGTCCAAAAGGAAAGTGTAAGAAGTCAGCTAATGAATCCTGATTTAACTGAGCAACCTTGCTACCGCTAATTACATACATTACTACAACTACTGAGCTCAATTTGCTGCTTGGTCAGCCCTAATGCAGGCCCAATTTGTTGCTACATTAGATAGTGTATTGTTCTACTCTAAACCCTTTAACAAGCCCTTAGATTTTCACTAGATTTCAGATAACGTGCAACTTTGTTGCTCCACACTTCATAGGGATATTCCCTTCTTTATTCTAGTTTTTCCCCCCTTTAATCTCAAAGATAATTTGCATTGCCCTGATGTTCATGTTCCTCATTTCATTCTTGAACAGGGAGGCAGTTACATTCATGCAAGAGGTTTTTCAGTTTATCATGTGTTCAAACATATCACGGTATAAGCATTACTTTCCATTTGAAGATTTTTCATATGCAACTTAGCCTCGGTTTGAATACTCATCAATTATTTTTGCAGGAACATGCTGGTTTGGCCTTGCAGTATTTTCTTGGAGTTCAAGCTGAAACAGCTCTATATTCCCTTTTGGTTAGTCTCTATCATGTGCATGTTAACTCCACTGAATTAACTAATTTGCCTGGGGGCAGAATCTACACAATTATGTCTAACTTTCTATATGTATATTATAGCTCTGGGTCTGCAGCTATCAAACTCTATTTACAAAAGTTTGCAGGTATAACCATCTCCTTTAGTTTGAATTTTTTTAGTGGTTTTGGAGTTACTAATGTCTTTCTATTGTGCACAGTAAGTGTGAACGACTGCTATCTATGGACCGACAATCAGCTTTATTGTTGCCTCCAGTTAATCGTCCTTACCGGCAGTTCTCCACATCAAATATATCCTCCAGTTTAAATCTTACCGAGACTTACCATGTGGGTTGTTTTACAGAGGAAAGGTGATCTCTACAACTGACAGGTAAATTTTCCATCATCATACATAGCGGATTGGAAAGCCAGATGATAATTCGTCATTTAAAGTGCTTCCACCTGAATTTTGAATGTTACTCTGCTATAGTGCTATATGGGAAATGTAAAGATTGATCATAAAATCAATCAGTTTAGACTTTTACTGAAAGTTGAGGTTTCTCTTTGAATGCTACTATTGGTCTGAATCTGAGACTCCACTCTTATCTCTCTTTCTGGGTTCCTGGATACAGTTTTAACTAATATCTGAATTGTGGTAGATTGTTAGTGTTGCCCGTTATGATCTGTGCCTATCCAGATGGGCAGGTAAAGATTGTCAAGTGTTATCAAGTATCACAATTTTTGAACTTTTAACATGTCCAAAAAAAAAAAAGAAACTATCATGTAATTGTTGGAAACAGAATATGATAAGAAAGATATACAGTAACTGGTCAGAAATCATACTTTTTTTGAACATTTCTTGTTAACTGAATGGCTCCGCTTCCTCTCTTTTCTTTTTCCTTTTAATCTTGTTAGTTTGTTGCAAGTTTGTTGTACATAGTTTTGTGTTTTTGTTTTATGCTAACAAAGTGTTTTCATTTTTTTCAGGTTACATTTTTAGGTGGGCATATGAGTTCTGCCAGAGGAGGTAGCATGTTTTGGTGTTTTAAGTAGCTTTGACTTGTAGGCAGAATAACCATAGATTTTGGAAAATTCGTGTATTTGATCAAATTTTGAACACACTTTGTAATTGTGACTTATGATTCTGTTGTATTTCGGCATTAGAAATCAACATGTAAAATTAGTCCTTATATGGTTCTTATTTCTTAAGAATATTATCATCACGATGAGCCTCAACTTAGTCCCTACTTGGCCTTTGTTCTTTCTTTGCTTCATTTTCGGGTTCCTTTTGGTTCCTTTGGTTTAGTTTGTTTTTGTTTCGTAGTTTCTTTGCCTTTACCTTTGCCTTTGGTTGTACTGGCTTTGCCCTCCCTTTTTTGGTTTAATACACTCGTTATTTACCAGGAAAAAAAATTATAACCGGATGCTATTCGAAGAGAACAATCATACGTTCGTAAAATTGAGATAGGTCCAGATAGGGATTCCGATAATTTCATTCCCCACAAAAGCACTGATGCCATCCTCATTCATCAATTCCCTTCGGTCTCATTCCAAGTATCACTTTCGATTCCTATCCATCTCACCAATCAAACAGCACCTCAGAAATTACAAATGCAAATTGACATCTTCTCATCTCTTAATAGTGATATACACAGGTTCATGTTCAATGCTGCTAGCTTCTCAAATTATTTAGCATCAATAGGCAATGATTGCCATAAGGCAGTTTCCAGCTTCAGAATAAGACCAAAACAGAACAGACACACTTGTGACTTGCCCATCTGTGAGCAAAGGAAACTGTCATGAGTCATCACTATGCAGCAACATCAGTGTCATATCACATAACACCTTCACACCTGCCTTGATTGATCACAAGCACTAATAATGCTCACCACTCATTGGCTCAGTGGCCTGCACGTTAAAGGACCCCTCACACATGTCATCTTCCTCAAATGTTAGGGACTGATTGACCCCAAGGTTTTAAATCTGATTTGATCCAAACACAAAGAATGCAGCATAATTGCATATGCTGGTGTGTGTACCCTAGCCTCATAACACCCCCACCCACCATATGAGAAATCTAAATCGACTCGCACACAGGAGCCCACAAACATGAAGAACAGCTTGAGCCCTTGAGGGGGTCCTTCTGTTCTGTCTATGCAAGGTAGAAAGAGTTAGAACTAAGATGGATGAGGCTGTTCCTGGGAAGAAGCTATTTGATCACACAGTAACGAGTGACATACATGTAAATATGTAATGGAAAGTCACACATCCACAACAAAACAAAGAAAGTGAAGTGGCCGGGATTGCATCCCAATATTTCAAGTAACCAGCACATCTGTCCGATGCTGAGACTAGGATTCTAGATTTATAATCTTCTCAATAAAACAAGTCGTCAACAATCCTCAACTCTAACCAAAAGAAGAAAAAGAAAAGATTTAGTAGCCAACTTATGTGGTAGATATATGGGGTTCAACAGTTTTGGTAGGTTCAGATATAAACAAAATCGAAGACTACGACATCAGTTGGTGTGGTGTTTAATTTGTTTGGTCTATTACTCTATAGACCAAACTCAAAAGATTAATTTCGTTTAAGCTATGGTTACCTCTATATGTATGGATTATTTGATTACAGACCCTCAATTTAGTTGAGGGTAGTACCCACATCTTGATTCAATATCATAATCTGGGTTCCACCTGTGCAGATACCCATATAAAACTTAAAATGCCAGGGGTTAACCTATGCCAACACAAGTCCAAATAAAATGTTACTTTCAGTACGCATAGCCACAAGTGCGTGTATCCCTCGATCTAAAATGAAGGGTTGCAAAAAAAAAATGGAAAAAAGTCTGAGGTGAAAGGATGACCATGACTTGAGAATTGTTGTAATAAGGTTGAAGCTCCTGGTATAGTGAACAAATAAATTCCTCAAGCCTAAAAGTGTTTCCATTTTAGACTTGATAATTCCCTAATTCTGGGCATGTGGGTAGAAGCAGAGATAAGGAAAAGATTCTGAAATTCAGATATATGGAACTAAAACGCACAAATTAAGAAATAAGTGGGAACAAGTTCTCATTCATAATTCCTCTCTATCTACATCACTAGTAGAACATAAAGCATAAATTTCATGGCTTAAACTTGAGATCTCTACTGAAATCTGCAACTCAACCACCACACACTAACACCAGAAAACATATGGACATTTAATTCCCAGACAGAAAGAACACACATGCTATCTACACCTACTAAAGTAGGAAATCAACCTCTGAGAAGGAAAGCAACAGGGTACCTCCTTTACCGACCATCAGCTGAAGTAAAAGAGTCCGCAAACCCAGTTGGCCGTGCTGGTATACTGCCCTTGCTATCTTCTAGGTCTATGTAACCAGAGTCCTTTCCTTCTGCTTCCTGCCAACCTTTCACCATCTGGTTAAGCGGGAGGCTGTAGTCTATGCCAGAATATTCATCATCCTCATCATTAAATGGTTTCCATTTTTCAACAAGCGGGGACAATACATTCACAGCATGCCCCATATCTGGTCTTTGGCTGGGTTCTCTTGCAGTGCAGTGGCCGGCTAGTTCCGCAATTGTGGCGATGCTCTCAAATGTTTCTTCTTTCATGTCTTTTATGTCAAGGGTTGGGTCAATGGCTGCCAACAGTTTCTCCTTATTTGATTTGATGTTCCAGAACCATGCAGCCAAGTACTGCTTTTCTTCAGGCCTATCATCATCCAGCGCCATCATTCCAGTTAATAGCTCCATTAACACAACCCCAAAACTGAACACATCTACTTTGGTTGTAATTTTTCCCGTCACTGAATCACAGGTGAGAAACTAGCATTAGTGGGAATATACGCTATCTCCAAAGGAAAACAACAGAAATCAAGAATGTATACATAGAAAAGTATCTTAATATTGCTATAATTTTTATATTGGTGTCATAATTTCCCATTACATGTTGCATACTATTGTATCGCCTATACAAAGATCAAACACAACTTGGTTGATAGCTCACGCAATCCCTATGCAAGAAGTTGATGGTTCAAACCCCTTTAGCTACTAAATAGAGTATTTTACTATTCTTTTTATTTCTAGAAAAATGCAGCTTAACTAAATGCTGAGGTGACCTTATATACTATGTGCATGTAATTTTAATACTAAGTTTCTAAAACGAAAATTCTTAGAAGGCTTACCAGCATACTCTGGTGCTAAGTAACCAAAAGTTCCAGCAAGCTTGGTCACAACAGATCTTTCACCATTTGGAGCCAGTTTCACCAATCCAAAATCAGATATTTTTGCTTTAAAATCATCACCAAGTAAGATGTTTGATGACTTGAGGTCTCTGTGTATGAAGCTTTGTTGTGCCAAATTATGAAGATACTCGAGCCCCCTAGCGACGTCCAAGGCAATATTTAGCCTCCTCGTCCAAGAGAGAGGTTCTAGTTTAAAGGTTTTCCAATGAAAAAGATGCCTGCTTAGAGCCCCTTGAGGCATATATTCATACACAAGCATTCTCTCAATTCCTGAAACAGAATAACCCAACAGTGATACCAGATGACGGTGTCGGACCTTTGAAAGAACTGCAATTTCAGACTGGAATTCATCCAAGGCTTTGTTGCTGATCACACCTGCCTCCATTCTTTTCACTGCTATTTTTGTCCCATCATCCAACTCTCCCTTATATACAACTCCAAAACCACCACGACCAAGCTCATTTTCGGGGGCAAAATTCTTTGTCACATTCCGAAGAACTTGAACTGATATGACAAGATTTCCAGCTTCAATGACATGAGACTCGCCTATCCCACTGCTGTTTCTGCTTGCAGAACCACTCCCGGTCAGGGTAGAAGTGCTTCCATTGGTATTACTGGCAACAACAATCTTAACTGTATTATCTGAATCAGATGGATCTCTTGGGTGAACTACAAGGGAACTTGGAGCCTGGAAGCCAGTTCTTCTCTTCTTACAATAGTAGATGGACAAAGGAATTACAAGCAAAGCAACAACAGCAACACTTGTGACAGGAGCAACAATTGAAACTATGTTGGGCCCTTTTGATCCTTTTGAATCCCCATTAGAAATTGTGTTTGTCAGGGAAGATGGGTTGGTTGATGTAGAATTACTCTCTGGTGCCGGGCCTTGCTCAGATGGATTACCATGAAACAAAGGATTCCCATCAATGACCACTTTAACCGTGTTGACAAATTTCGGCAATGGAGGGGTAATATCATTCCCAGTTAGATCCAGCACCGTCAGGGCTTTCAAGCTAGTCCAGTTTGCAGGAATTGGACCCGTCAAATTGTTACCCTGAAGCTTAATCTGAGTAAGAGAATCTAACTTGGCAACTGAAGGACTCAATGTACCATTGAGCTTAAAGTTGGGTAGATTTATAACAGACACCTTCCCATTGTTGCTACAACTCACTCCCAACCATGACCCTTTGCAAGGATCATTACCAGACCAATCATCAGCAAGCGTTGTAGGGTAATCCAACCCCCCAAGAAACTCAATAAGTGCCATGACCTCCGGCGCACAAGGCACCCCCGGAGAGTCTTGGCAAAATGCATTAGACTCATAACTCACATTCTTTGCTTTAAACTTCGGTATAGGACCCATAAAATGGTTATTATTCAAATTCAATGTATCAAGTTCCAAATTAGCCAAACCATCAGGAATCACACCACTAAGTTTATTCCCATTCAAATTAAGATCCTTCAAAGAAACCAAATCACCAATACTCTCCGGAATAGTACCTGTGAACTGATTCCCATGAAGCCACGCCGAGTTGAGCTGCACCATTGTAGTGATCACATCGATACCGCCACTCAACCCGGCGCCTTTCGGATTGTTCAACCTCAAGCTCTGCAAGTTGAGCCCCTTAAAACTCGCCGGAATCTCTCCGCTCAATCCATTCCCGGAAAGCTCCAGCACCGTCAGGGAAGTCAAATTCCCGAGAAACTCGGGCAAGGGCCCCGCCAAATTGCAGCTCAGACACGTCAGATTCTGCAGCTGCACCGAATTGGATAAATCTATCGGCAATGTCCAGCCAGTAGAGGCATTCAAATCAAGGCCATCCAATGCCAGAACCTCCAGGGCGTCAAGGCCGACGAAGAAGTCGCCGGGGATTGAAGTGAAGTTGTTGTAATCAAGAAAAGCGTACTTGAGTTTGGACAAGCCTTTGAGAGTGGGCAAGGGACCGAAGAACTGGTTGCGTTGGAGGCCGATGTTGAAGAGCTCAGAGAGCTGGTTGAGGTTTTGGGGGAGAGGGCCTTTGAGCCCTAGGTTTTGGACTTGAATCTGGGAGACTCTGTTGCCGGAGCAGAAGACGTGGTCCCACTTTGGAGGACCACAGGGGTCGTCGCCGGTTGAAGGCCAGTTCAGGAGGTCGGGATTCTCCATGTTTTTACGGAACTGGTTAAGAATGGCCAGGTCATTTGGGTCTGTAGCGGTGAAGGCCACTGAGATGAGGGAGAGGAGGAGGAGAGAGGTTAGGAGGTTAGGGCCGGCCATGGCTGATCTGTGAAGGAGTGGAAAACCCAGAAGCGGTGGTGCAGAAGCTTCATAGAGCCATCAATGGCGGGTTCTGGGGAGAGAGAGAGAGTGAGTAGGTTATGAGGATGGAGTAGTGATACAAGCCATTAAAGTTTTCTGCTTTTGTTTTGTTTTGGTTTTCTTTTTCACTCTCGAACGAAATCAAAATTGGCTTTTGGACCAAGATTTTTCAAGCCAGGCTGGCTGGCAAAGGTCTTTTTTTTTTTTAATGAGAATTTTTCAGCAGAAGAAAATGTAGATGGGAGAAGCAGAAAAGGGAGAAGGGTGGAGTGCATGTCTTCAAGGAAATTTGGTGTGTGAAATCCTAATTTTGAAATCAATATTTGCTTGAAAACTCGTTTGAGATAGCAAGTTTTCCTATCTTCAACATTTAAATGTGCTATTATGTGTTGTTGATGTATGAATAGACGGGTTACGACAGACTGGTTTTGAATTTATGTGTTGAAATTAAGATGATTCGTGATGTTCTGTGAATTTGACATAATGACTATAGATCATATCAAAGTTTGTTTCATTTATTAGTAAACAGTGTTGGTATACTCACAAATCAAATGTTTTTTTTTTTCGATGAAACCTCGTAGGGTTCTAGCATTACTCTCATAACCCAGAAGAAGAAAGAGGTCGTAATAGATAAGCTCTAAGTATATGATTTCTTCCTATGTTTCGGTTTTTGAATACTGAAACCCTGACTTTGATTATAATTTTTTAGTCTGAGTCTGAAACTTAAACGACCAAGCTAGATAAAGATGAAAATACGTATTAGAGTAACGGTTATGTTGTCGTGCCCTAGATGAGTAGAGGTGGATCATTCTATATAGCTTTCTTCAAATATTAATGAAAAGAAAAAACAAATGGTAATTTTGGCCGACACATAAATTTTACGTCTATTGATAGAATTTATAAATTGTTCATCAATTCTTGTTGTAGTCATCAGCAATGAGCAACTTTCCCACCACTAAAAACACCTATGCCTGGCAGATCAGTCCTTTTCCTTTCGACGACCTTATATCCTTGACGATTTTCTCTTCCGCCAGCGCCAAAGAAGACGTCACTTGGTCCCATGACACCAATATCCTCGATCACGTACAAGAGAGGACTGGAGTCATTGCCCTAGGCAGAGAAGAGAAACGGCATCGTAGTACCTAAATTAAGTGCATCTACTATGTATAGCATAAAATACGACCTTACAAAACCAAATCTCACTTCTATCTGTACAAAATCTAAGTGTAAATAGCTACTCTTAAGACATAATTGTCCAAATCATCTAACTGGAAAATGTCTTTTGTACCAGAGGTACTCGTATGACAGCAATGTCCATATGCTTATCTCTAATTAAATACCAACTTTGGTCATGAGACGACATGGTACGAACATAAATATCACCTATAAATATATATTTCTCAAATTAGAAACTCAATCAAGCTAATCTCGGATTAGTGTGATCTGATAACATAATACTGTATGTAAAATTATCTAACATTATACATTGTTTCTCTGTCATGGAAAAATTATTAAAAACAAGAAATTCACAAATAATTGTTTTGCTCTTTTTTTTAGAAGGCACAATTAATTGTTCTTACATTTGTAATTTTAGAACTTTTGTGCCGCGCCGGTGGATATGATATGAGTTGATGACTAATAAATTTGTAGTAACAAACACCAGGGAATCGAAGGAGATGGTTGAGACCGTCGATCGGAGCATCATGACACTTTACTATATGAATTAATAATCTAACCTATCAAACTAAATACTCATAAATGTTTTAAATCGAATATTTTGATGGGTTCGGACCGGACGAGGGATCCTTGGTTGCTTCTGAATTATGTGACCTGGATTTTATTTGTCTGATAGGATGCTTGATAATGCATCAGAAGCTACTCTTCAAATTTCTGTCGGATAGAAGCTAGAAGCTATCTTTTCATTTTTCAATTTTGTATTTCATTCATAATTTCATTTTTCTGGTTAGAAGTAAGCTGATCATGAAAATGATAAATCGGAAATGTTGCAAGAATATCTTAAAATTTAAAGGTGTATGAGCACATGAGTAAGTTACTACAATAACCTTCTTTTCTTTTGCTAGTCTAGCTTTAATTCATCCACGATTACCATCATATGGCTATGATTTTATCTAAATTGACACGCAAGTGTATTGTACTATTGTACTTAAACTGTACTTGATCTTTGCCATTTTCATAGTACGGAAGTGTTTGACAAAGGCTATACAACAAACTCTACCAAATAAATAAAAACATACAATTATCTTAAATGAAATTAATAATAAAACGTGTGTAGATGATACAAGTAAACGTTAAAATTTAAAGGTCTTTTTTGAGTCTCGGTTTATATACCCATATAAATGCACTACTCTTACTATTTTTGTGTCATTTCCACAAAACCAGACCCCCATCAAAAGTTCAAAACTAGAGGATTCATGACTCTCCCTGAAATCAGAAAAACCAAAACCTAGCTAGCTAGACGTTTGGAGAAGTTTTGCTATTTCAAGGAGAAGTTGACTCAGAAAAGAAAAGAAACAGACTCACTCCCCACGCGTCCAGAGACGAGAAGAACATCACATGAGGAGAATTGGACCACAAGCAAGATTTAGAAAAGAGACAAATATAGTTTTTCTTTAAAAAACCAATAATTGTGGCGGAAAATCCCGATTAATAAGAGAGAGAGATGAGGTCACGTGGTAGCGATAATTCCGAAGAGATCTCGATCGTAGATTCAGAGGGGAGTGAAAGTTGGCACGTTGCCATCATTCCTTACTGTTTACCACGTTTTGTCCCCCTTTTTGGCTGCCGCCGGCGGACCACGTTGTTCAACTATTCGGCCACCGCTGTACTTTGCCTCACATCCTCAATCTTTGACCTCTCGCTTTGACTGACTGCCGTGATCGAGCTGATACATCAAATTAAGCTATCTGATTCCTTTTGTTTCAATCAGCAGGTGAAGTGAAAGCTTCTACCATGCGGGTAAAAGAAGCAATGGTTACTGTGAAAAAACCAAGTAACTGCTGAGAATTTGAGACTGAGTTCTGAGAATCGAGAGCGACTCGCTTTACATATAATCAGCCAGAGAATTTGTTCAGACCGGAAAACGATTACCTGATATGGCTTAGTTCTGCAATATTAATGCATGCAACTGATGCTGCAAGCACACATTTGCCTTTCGTTTTACCAAACCCTACCTAATAATATAGGCCTCTCTCTCTGTATCAACTTAATTTACTGCATTTAGTTCTACTGTAGGTCATCGATAACAACAGTTTTGTATTGTCAAACTGAGAATAATTTTAAGGTTTCGACTTTCGACTACGAATTTGGTTATTTCTTTGTCTTATGATCCACTTTCCGGGCGTTTCTTGATCGACCTGCCCTTTAGAGTCATTTAAGTAGTTTGTTCATTGGTTTGATACAATGTCATTATACACTAAAAAGGGCAATAGTTAACGAAATTGGTTCATAACCCATCAAAAAAAAAAAAAAAACGAAATTGGTTTATAAACAAGGTACAAGTTGAAACCCTAGCAAATTAGAAGGACCAGTTTGATATCTGGCCTATATAATTAACGTCAGTGTTAAACTTCTGGGGCAAATGCAATCGACAAATGGGTTCCAGCAACACAAACACACTACTGACACTAGCCTAATCGTATTCAACGTTGAGAGTCACATCGTGCATATATACAAGCCTAACCATATTTAACATAGAAATCGAGTCACATCATAAAGAGTCTGCACAGAATAAGATACCCAAAACCAATCAGTAGTGACCAAGAATTCCTATATATGCCAAAGCTACAGATGAGATTGACATCTCTTAATAGGAATGCTTTCCGGCCAGTTGTATGATGTTGAAGTGTAGAATCCAGTAAAGTTTTGCACTGAAGGATCGATGAAAATCTGCTTATTTAGTTTCAAATGGTACTTAATTAAAGACGAGACCAATTGAACCAAGCAATTATGAGAAGTGATGAACTTCCCAATAATATATACAAGTCCGATCTTATGTGCCGGTGGATCATATATTATTATTTTCAAATTACGATTAGGATTTGAGTGATGGAGATTGAAATCCCAGGTTATATAGTACGTAGTCAAACACAATGTAAATGCACTGAAACTAAATTCATCTCCAACATTGGATAAATCATACAATCATACGGAATGCACATAAGAAACATTGAAAAATTTACATACCGCAAGAAAAAACACAACAAAAAGTCCACTATACAATCATACAGAATGCACATAAGAAATATTAAAGAATTTACGTACGTATTGTAAATAAAAACATAATAAAAAAAAGTCCATCTTCAAGTTTTCTTATCAATAACTTCTTTTTTTGAGATTCTTATTAGTAACATGACACGGATGTTAAATATACCAATTGTATGTCTTTTTACGAATACAACAACAACAAAAAAAACCACAATGCTCCGACTTTCTTCGAGCAAAGTAGGGTTGCGAAAGTCAGGCTCTCGACGATGGTGAACCCAGTGAACCCTCAACCATCTAATGGCTAGGTTTTGGCGGTAGTGGAGCAGAGAGCAGTGCTCTCCTCAAGTGGCGGCGTCAAGATCAAGACCAATCTAGGCCTTCAGTCGTAGCGTTTCGTTGCAGGTAAAGGCGATCTCAAGACTAGGCCAGTGTTTGCGACATCGAGGAAGGTAGCCGGAGGTTATGCCTTTCGGAGTGACGGCTCGTGTAGCATCGATGAAGAAACATGTTGATTGTAAGAGGGTTTGGGGATCTTCGAGCTTACAAGTCGGCAAGATCTCGTTGAAAGAGCTAAAATCAAATCGGGTTGTCAATGCCCGACTTTGGATTGGTTTTCTAACTAGGGTTTGGTGAAGCGGCTTGGAGGTCCACGACCGGCAATGGTGTGATGATCGTTGTCTCTTAGAGTTGGGCTCGGACCTCGATATGGACCCATAGTTTTGGGCCTGCGTCTGGGCTCAGGCCTGGTGAAACTGATTGGACCTCAATTGATTCTAGGCTGGGCTTACCCTATGAGTCTGAGCTTAAGTGACACAACCCACCCCGAATTTCACCCTGAACCCGGAGTAAATCATGCGAGGACCACCTCCAAGGAAAAATTTACCGCTAAATTCGGTACAACCTCCCTTGGAAATGGACAACCCTTCCAAACCAAAACCTGCAAACACTTCTAAAGGTTTCAACTCCAACCTTATAGACTCTTGGAGTCTCGTGCTCCCCACAAATCACAACATCTTCCAAAAATAGATTTAACAATGATCCTATAACCAACAACCACATATTCAGAGCAACTCTATTTCAGAGGAAATGAACTAGAAATAAATAGAAAAGAGAGCGGAAGCTATACTATTGACTATGCCTCTTCTCCATGTACGCCCGATCTCAACTATGCAATCTTGCAGACTGGGCATTTTAAAACGAAGGGCCTAGAGGAAGACATTTAATAACGTTAGAGTGAGTGGACAAAAATAATTTAATAACAAAACATTATGCATTCCCATTTTAATTTCATAGAAAAATATACAGCATGCGGCAGCTTAAAAGTGCTCAACTCATAAACTGACAATTTCACGACTAGCACTGGCTAGTCACAAACTCAAATAAAATGGAGCCTCTCAGGCTAAACTATATATAAACATATATTCGTATGTATCTACACTCGTCAGACTCCTTGTATGAATCCTAAAAACTATTTAGAAAAATAGAAATTCATACAAGGCTACAACGCTGGCGTCTAACGCTCACGTTGCGCCATAATGGTATTTTTCCTCATTATGACCGAAAAGGACGGTGTATATATCGTGTGGACTCCCTATATGAAAACCTAAATAAACCGAAAAAGAAAGTAGTTTTCATATAGGGCTATGACGCTTGTGTCTAACACTCACGACACGCCATAATGGTATTTTACCTCATTATGACGGACCAAACACGTATGGCTAGCTAGCATTTATATACATACTATTCTCATAAAATCTAAAACATATATATCCACCGACAATCTCATTTTCAAGATCTCTCCAAAGGAGAAAAAATTGTCAAATAGGCGAGAAATCAATAAATCTCATCAGAAGAAACAAATGATTAATAAAATCATTCATCGCATGTTTTTTATTTAAAACAAAGGTCTACTCACAACTTTAGGCCTAAGCCTGACGTCGATCCGAGGTCTCTCCAATTTGAGTCTCCTCACGTCCTGTTCCAAATATATAATTAATTTCCAACTAAAAATCTAATATTTATTCAAAATAGGCAAAATAACTGAGAGTCATAAACACGCTCATCATTGCCTAATTTCGATATTCTTAAATCGAAACGACCCAAACTTTAATACCATACTCGGCAGTCGTAAATACAACCTTCCTCAGAAATTGATTTAAATCCTACGGTCGGATTTTACATTATTTAATCGCCAAAATACCAAACTTCGGAAATTCACAAACCTATTCAAAACTCGTCCGAAAATTCCACAATTCACTTCATTAAACTCCTCTAATTATTACACATTTAAAATTATACAAACCCCAAAACGGCGGCGGCGGCGGCGGCGGCCGGAGGCCGATTCCGGCGACGTCCAAATTCTACCAAATTTTAACAGAATCTTCCTCTCAACATCCCAAACAACTTTCATAACTATCACTAAGTCCAATTTCAAGCCTAACTAGGTCAATCGAACGAAAACATCTTAAAAGCCCTAGAATTTCAACTTCGAATTTCTCCTTACCGAGCTCAAGAGGGAGTGAGCCTTTTGGAGGGGTTGTTGCACGGGAGGAGAGCTACAAAACAAGCCAAAGATCACCGGCTTTGGTGGCCGGAGGAGGGAGCTCCGGCGAAAGGAACCACCGCGGCAGCCGAGCCTTTCGGGCGGCACTACTCCCTCACGGCGGCGCTAGGGAGGCTCTCATTGGGCTAGAATGGAAGCTGGGTTGGAGGCTGACCTTTTGAGACCGGTGCGGCGGCGAACGGTGGCCGGACGGCGACGGACGGGCTCGAGAAATTTCCGGCAGCGGAAAGAGGGAGAGAGAGCGCGGGAGAGAAAGAGAGAGAAAGAGAGAAAAGAAAAGGAAAAGATGGGTTTGGGCCTCATATCAACCCGGCCCAACATCATAAAAATACCCAACTTCACCAATTTAACATCTCAAAATAAAATACCCTATTAAAAATTACCTTTTACTAGCTAAAATTTACTATTTTTACCGTCGACATATTTTTCTCCTACGAATAACCTTTCAAAAAAAAATATATATATATATATATGTACAGAGCTTCTCAGCTGCGGACGTCCGCATTTATTCTTACGGTGCGGATTTTCACTTTACACTCACTTTTTAATCGAATTTTCACATCTCCACCGTCTAGTATTTAGATACTAATGTATAGATCATCTTTGCAAAATTTTAGCCAATTTGGTTATCATTAAGGCACTCAAAACTGCGTTTTTCTGTTATAAACATGAACGGTTCAAGTTCGACAAAATTATGTTCATTCAGTGGTTTAATTGAGTTTGAGTGTCTTAATGATAACCAAATTGGCTGAAATTTTACAGAGATAGTCTATACAGTAGTATATAAATACTAGATGGTGGAGATATGAAAATTCGATTGAAAAGTGAGTGTAAATTGAAAATCCGTACCGTAAAAATAAATATGGACATCCGCACCTGAGAAAATCTGTATACTCACCAATTTTTTTCTCCTCTATTTTTTCTTTTAATTTTTACCATAATAACCTAAAGATCGATCATGTTAAATAATGGTGGTTGATCCAACAACTTTAGCAGACACATATTGGAAGCCTCGTGTATAAAATACTACATATCAAACCTAATTGGACTAATGATCATCTATCCACAAACATGCAGACAAACCTTCGGTCACAAAAGGTAGGATCTATCATCCCCTCGTATCTATTCTAACCACCTTTTTTTCTTTGTTCGAAATTTCTAATGCAGTTTAATATATTTTTTGTGTTGAAATATTATTTCACAATGATTCTGTAAATTTACTTGTGTGGCCAGTAGTGATTCTGTAAATTAGTGAGGCATGGCGGTGCAAAGATAACTTTTGATGTTGTGTCACAAACCACAGACCAAGATATAGCGAGAGGAAGGGACTTTTTGTCCAAACAGTCGAAAAGATTAACATATGTTTATTGGGAGCCCTTTTAATGATGACTCTTAAGTTGTTGAGAACTAGTTGAGGACTTTTCGGCTTATCTCATTTTTCGATTTTATATCCACATTTTAACCGTTTAGTTTATAGGTATTTATAAGTGGATCATTTCTGTAAATTTTCAGCCATAATAAAAATCATTAAGGCATTCATAAGTGTGATTTACTAATTATGAACTTTAACGGTTCATGTTTGATAGATTTGGTTCGTCCATTAAATTGATATAGTTTGTTATCTTAACGATTACTGATTCGGCTGAAAATTTATAGAAATGATCTAATCATATAGACCTAAAAACTAAACGGATGAGATTCCAAGATGTGATTGAAAAATAGGTATTTTAAACTATAAACCGAAAAGTCCTCAACTAGAAGGACCTCCATGTTTTTGATCAATTAGCGTCATTATAAGATATGTTTTCTCTTAGATCTCTAGCGATAATTTGGTTGGCTCACCCATGTTCTAGTAGAGGCCAAATGGATTATGCAGATAATCATAATTCTATGTATACCTATTTCTTTTCCTTTTTTATGAACTCACAAATCATGAAAGAGTAGATCCGACTAATCCTAGTGAGATCTAAAACATACAAGAATCAAATTACAAGGATCAGGTTCGGAAACTCGCTAGGCATTATTAGGGCGAGGGGGCAAGCTAAGAGCGCCTAGACGGACTGCACATTCTTGTTTTAGAACACTATATATAGGCATATAGCCAAGGTTCAAAAACTTGCTAAATGGACTAGACATTATTACGGTGGAAGATGGCTTAAAATGCCTAGGCGGCCTTGCTAACACCGGAAATGCTAGGATAAACAACACTTGAAAAGTTGCAAAACCAAAAGAATGCTCCTAAGTTTTGAAATATTGTGTCCAACATAATTTTAGTTGCAGGAGTAACGATATGAAGCTCGGAGAAGTTAAGACTCTTAGGGTAGTTTGATAGCTGGTATTATTTAGGTCAGTGTTAAACAAGGAGTCCTTAAAGGCTAATCTCATGTTATGTTTGGTCTCTCTCGGTACTAAGATTAATGGTGTTAAGTTAGACCTGTTTTTGGATTTGGCCTCCTTAGCAGGGCTTAGCGTGGGTACTCTGATTTCACGCCCTTAGCTAAGACCTCCTTAGCAGGCCTCCACTCTTCTCTCTTCCATTCTCCTCTCTGTTCCACCCCGAAGAATCTCACACAGAGCTTCTCTCTTCTCACATATCTTCTTCCCCCTGATTTCACAGATCTTCTCCCCCCCCCCAAATTTCCGGCGAGCAACGCCGCTCCCTCTCCTGAAAGTCCCGCCGAAGGTACCATTCTATTGTTTCAACTCTCTTTTTGAAGATTACAAGGAGTTTTGGTTAGAAAATTGTAGGATAAGAAAACTTCTCTCTTTTTGAGTTTGAGTTTCAGCTTCTGGGTTTCTGTGGTTTAATTTGTTGTGTTTTGGAATTCTAGGTTGTGTCTGTTGTTGGATTTTGGGTGATTTTAATAGAGGGGTTTGTATCTTCTTCATTCCAATTTGTTATATCTCCTTTAATTTCTTTGCTTCAATTGGTTGCTGATTGGGTTCTGTTTTACAGAGAGTGAAGCGTTTGAACTTGGCTAAACATGGTCGGGTGGTCACCAAGGCTTGTGGGTCTGACGAAACTAGCTCTGTTAATTGGTTTAACATAAAACCCAATACGCTTTTCATGCAGGAGGTACTCATTTTTTCTCATGCCCATGTTGTTGTTTTGGTTAAAGATTGAGTCTTTGTTTGTGTTGTGAATGAAGGGCTTGAAAAGTTTGGGTTTTGAAATATGGGGTTTGGTTTAAATTATGTTCTGGTGGCTAGTTTTGTGAGACTTAATGTTTGTTGTAATTTTTTTTTTTGGCGTTATAGGCTATTGGAGCTGAATATGGAGAGGGGTTTGAGACTTTTAGACCGGATGGACCTCTTAAGATTGATGTGGTAAGGATGTTATGAGCTTTTTGTGTTGTAATTAAGTCGATTTTCTGTGTGATTATGTGAGAAATATGTTGCTTGTTATACGTTTTTGATGCTGTTAATGTGTAGACTATAGTAAACTTTTGTTGTTTCTTGTTGCAAGTAGGATTTTTTGAACGATAGACTGCAAGAAGGTTTTCTTTAACGCATAAGATACGCCATGAAGCCAGATGAAGCTTATGGTCTTATTTCCTCTTTCGACAATGTTGTGGTGAGTTTCTATAGCATTCATTAGTCATTAGTTTTATATTTCGATTTTATCTAAGGTTCTGGTAGTTGGAGATGTATATGATATTGGATATGCAAAATTTTATTATCTTGAAGATCAAGAAAGCTTTACATGTGTGATTTTTGGATGACTAAGATTGTTAGATATTAGATTGTTAGAGTAGTCCAGTTTGTTAGATGTTAGATGTTAGATGTTAGAGTAGTCCAGTCCAATACATCACCAAACATGAGACATCTCTAATTTAAAACTTTTTTTCCTAATCCCATGCAACACCAAACGTGGGCCAGTATTAGTACAATTTAAGGCAGTCCACACTAGTCCAGGACAGTCTTAAGAATTAAGGAGGTGTAATACAGTACTGGGTACCAAACGTGCACTTATTCCACTCCCTAACCCCACTTGAACATTTAGGTTCCCAATGGATATATAAACATGAGGTTTCGGAATTTTGGATAGTGTGGACTTAGAAGTTAGAACAGACCTAGATGATAATTCCCATTTCATATCATCATCACTGCCAAAGGTGCAGCAAGTAGTTTATAAGGCGACGTCTGGAATGCTCCGGAGCGTCCGTTTTCCGCATTTGTCTACTAACAGAAATAAATCGGTAAAAAAAAGATTTTAACACTTACTTGCAAACACGCCGAAGCTAGGCGCGTTGTGCGTGGGATTATAATTTTTCGTTGCTCTTCCTTTCTCTTCGTTTCTCTTCCTTTATCTTTTCTCATCCCCCTCTAATGGCTGCTGTACTGCCATTCTCTGCAAATGGCCAACACGACCCAGGCCCAATTCTTCGCCGATTTCATCGATCGTACTCGACTCCACCCATCCAAACGTTCCACCCCTCCTTCATCTTCGACGGCATCCACGTCGATCTCTCAGACATAGCGACGCGACCCGTAGAGCAGCCGTCTCTAGAGATCCGACATCGAAAAAACTATTCTGGGCGTCCAGTTGTTGTTGTGTAGCGAGTTTTCCATGAAGGAGGCCGCGAGATTTCCAACAGCAGCCCTTAACTTCGTCTTCGACTTCCTCTATTCTCCAGTCACTTCCTTTCCATCTGGTACATATCAAAGCTCCCATCTTTGTTTGCTTTGTTCGGTTCTGGTTTTTACAGTCAAGATTCTATCTTTATGTGTTTATTAGCTTGGTTTGTCAGTTTTGTGTATTGGGTTTTGCTTGGAATTGGGACTCGTGGGAAGTTTTGTATGTTGAGGTTTTACTTTGCTGCTTGCAAAATTTTGGTGTTTTATGGTTTAGCAAGTGAGAATTGTGGATTTTGATATTGGGTTTATGAGGAAATGTGGATGCAGTTGTTGTATCTATTCGTTTCTGAATGGTGTTCTTCAATGGAAATGTGGAAACTTTTTGCTATTTTCACTTTGTATACACATAAATTAATAAGCATGTAGAGTTGAAATGTTGTACTAATCCTTGTTGAAACCGAATTGTACTTCCATGTGTTCTTACTTGGTCTCATCCTGACAATGCTCTGGGTTGGAATGTGCAGTCTTTTGACCGTGGGTATTATTTTCTGGTAAAATCTATAGGGCCTTGTTACTGTTGGCATCGGTGGTCCAAGTGGTTCTGGTAAAACAAGGTAGGTGTTTAGTTTTCTCCAGACGAAAAGCATTTTACTCCTTCTGTTTGTTCGATTGTTAATCTTGTTATTATTTTTGATGTTCTCTGAAGCTTAGTAGAAAAGGCGCAACCTGTTATTGATTGTACTGTGGTGTCTATGGAGAACTACCATGATGGGATCGATGAAGGGATCTTGGTTCAATAAACTTTGACTTGTGGTCCGAGATCTTGAGGTTTGCATCCATGTTCTGGCTTTTTCCTCCTGTTTCATATTACTCTGATGGTACCGAATCATGCTTCATGCCTGAATAATTTGGCTAGATGTAAACAACTAGTAAGCAGTTTTTGAATGTTTTTAACTGCTCAGCTATGATATTTGACTATATCCATGAAAGTTCATTAGAACATTAACCATTTTGATATTAGAAGCAATGTTTGCTTCTATATAGTATTTCTCGTGTCAAATCTGGGCTTATGTGCTATGTTCAAAGTTCAAACCCACCTTTCTGATGAGCGATCACATCATTGCATTTGTGCATTCTGATTATTAGCAATAATGATCATTTTAATATGTAAGGTTTGTACTTATTTTATCTAATTCAGTAATGCTAATTCAGTAATTCTCATTGTTTTTGAAAAATTATGCAGATTAGAATTAACAACAGCTTTGTCTCATCATTTAGGGAGGCAATCTACAAGTTGAAATGTCGGAGTGAGGTTTGGATGTGTTTCATGTTTATTGTCAATGTATATTTTTGTAGTTATTCAATGGAATTGTTCCTTCCTCATTTATGTTGCTCCGCTAGCTTTATCATTGGTGGTTACTGACTCAAAATTTACTGCTTTACTGCTTGTATTTCTTCAAATTTTGAGTCTATATTGGGTATTATTCATTCTCTCATGTGTCTCTAGTTTTGCTGAACTTTCAATTTTTAACATGCAGCACAGGGACATTTTGGTACTGCCTTTCAAGAAAGTGCTGCTCAAATTGATAAGTGAGTCTTGCAAGTAAATTGATCAATGGAATGCTTATTTTCCGACTGTTGTTTTCAAATATTGATCTCGATGGCATGCTTGTTGTTGACTTTATTTGTTAACAACTATGTGAATACTCTTCTAAGACTGCTAGCTCAAAGCATGTCTCATTTATTTACCCTATATTTGTTTTTGATTCTTATACTTGCATTATCATCAGGGCACCACAGAATCACTAGTCAGCAATATAACTATCAAGGAAGCCGTGATTGATGATCTCTGTCAAAATAGTATGATTTGCTGTAATTGTGGAAAGCTGGAACTTGTACCACATTTTTTATGAGATGCTAAAGCTGGGGATTGTAATGCATTTTCTATGGTATGCTAAACTGTATGAAATATATCAGGGTCATGTCTTGTCCTAAAGAAGCTAGAACTCCATGTCTATTATACATTTATAAAAATTGTTTGGATATTTTTTAGTAGTAAGAGGTATTCATGTAATAAGTGACGTTATCAATATCCAAATGAAAAATCAGTAAATCACAATACATTTCTTCCCATTGAATTTGAATTTGTGCCAAAGAGCACTGTCATATAGAAGAATAAGTTAGTGATGTAGAGTAATTCATCAATGTTTGTTGACAATAAGTTTTGGTGTCATAAGCTACTGATGACCACTGTTATAAGCACCAAAACCACCTGGTTCTAACGAAATGTTGTATACATGTTCAACATCACCACAATATCTTTGTATTCATGTACAAAGCTTGTATTCATAATAGAAGCTTTGTATCAACCACAAGACAAATCAGAAGTTTCTCAATTCAATTGCATGGTAGTCTGACAATTTATATCCAGAATCTAAGTTGCAACTCATTAGTACAATGAAACATGAAGAAAATCACAAGTTGAAAACTCACAATGAAGTAACAGAGGTAATATTTCAACTGTAAATGCAGAAGCTTGAATATCAAAATCCTTTATTCTGCACAGCTTCTTGAGTGGCCATTAAGAACATGCAATGCAGAAACCTGTAACTTTGATGCCATGAATAACTTCACAGCTTTTATCCACAAAACGAAATAGCTATATTATGCAGAAGCAATAACAAACACACTAAACTGCAAAATCAACTTGAACTGAATAATGCCATGGTCTTTTATTGAAATTTGTCAAGGAACTCAGCCAAAATTTCTGAGTTCTGAAACTTTATTGCAACTGAAAACTGAAAATAAAACTTACACAACTTTCAATTCTAGATTACAGTATCGACATGTAAACAAACGTGAAGGGAAGAAACAAAAATCACCACCGAAATTGATCAATTCATAGATGATCAAGCAACCCATACATCAAATTCATAATCAATCTGTGAAAACCCCACAACCCATAAATGATCACCACAGAAATTGATCAATTCATAGATGAATATCAAGCAACCCAGACATCAAATTCATAATCAATCTGTAAAAACCCCACAACCCATGAACAATCTAAAGTAGATAATCAATCTATGGTGTTTAATACAACAAATTCTAGTATCAAGGGGAATAGTGAAAATGGATTAACGCAAGATACAGAACGATAAAAGAGAAGTTGATCACGAGAAGCAGTACGTCAAAGAAGATTGAAGCAAAAGAGATGATTGAGAGATGAGGCTGAAGCACGATAGCGACCATCAAAAGAAATTTCGTTTAGTAGTAGCCCAAACTAGTTTTGAAAAATGGGTCAAAATTTTGGCCAAATTTTGAGCGCAAAACGCTGCCACCCAATTTAGGTACATGAAAGGTGAAGCAGACCAAATTTTTGATCCACCCGCCCAAATTTAGTTACTTAGGTGACAACAATATCAGTTTCGTTGTCATAGCCACTTTACAACACACAAAAACGTTCTTACTTACCTTTATTTGGCCTAGTTTGGTTGATTCTTCCACACAAAAAACTCTCACATTGATGAGATCTAACCACCAATGTAAAAATTTAGGGACGTTCACCTCCCGATGATAAGGCTCCCCATAGAGAAACATAAGAGTAAATAAGGTTGATTGTTTCTATCGGGGACCAAACGTTACCAGAAATATGTGATTTTTCAACCATAGTCGTATTTCACCATACTGATCACATCTTATTTCACAAGATTTTTGAAAATATTGCTTCCTATATATAGTTGGTTCACAAATATGTATACTTGCATATAACCTATTAAACAAGTTATACCACATTAGTAGGCACGTTGTAGTTCCGATGGCTAAATTTCACAAAATGAAAATCCAACCGTATGATATGATCAGTATACTTAAATACGACTATGAAAAAAAATTCACCTGTTTTCGATAAGGTTTGAGTCTCGATCCACACGGTCAAACCTAAACCAACGTCACTTATTACATGAAAACGCTCTTACCTACCCATATATGGCCTAATTTGGTTGATTATTCCACACACAAAACTCTCACATTGATGAGGTTTAACCACCCATGTAAAAATTTAGGGACGTTCACCTCCTGATGATAAGGCTCCCCATAGGGAAGCATAAGCGTAAATAGGGTTGACCGCTTCTATCGGGGACCAAACGTTACCAGAAATATGTGATTTTTCAACCATAGCCGTATTTCACTGTACCGATCACATCTTATTTCACAAGATTTTTTAAAATATTGTTTTCTATATATAGTTGGTTCACAAAGTTGTACACTTGCATATAATATACTAAACAAATTTTACCACATTAGTAGGCACATTGTGATTCCGATGACTAAAATTCGCAAAATAAAAATTACACCGTCTGATATGATCATTATAGTAAAACATGGTTATGGTATAAAATTCAACTTGATTCGGCAATCGAGGCTTGATCGAAGCGGTCAACCCTAATATATCGTCATTTATCACACGAAAATGCTCTTACCTACCTCTCCGTGACCTAGTTTGGTCGATTCTTCCACACGTTAAACTCTCACATAGATGAGACGTAACCACACATGTAAAAATTTGGAGACGTTTACCTCCCGTTGATAGGGCTTCCCTAGGGAAGATTAAGCGTAAAAAATGTTGACCGTTTTTATCAAGACCCAAACGTTACCCGAAATACGTGATTTTTCAACCATAGCCGTATTTCACCATTCCGATCATATCTTATTTCACAAAATTTTTGAAAATTTTGCTTCCTCTCTATAGTTGGTTCACAAAGTTGTACACTTACATATAACCTACTAAACAAGTTATATCACATTAGTAGGCACGTTGTGGTTCCAATGGCTAAATTTCACAAAATGAATATTCAACCGTCTGATCTGATAGGCATAGTGAAATACGGCTAGGATAGAAAATTCAAATGTATTCGGTATCGTTTGGGTCTCAATCCACGCGGTCAACCCTAATTCAACGTCACTTACCACACGAAAACCCTCTTACATACCCCTATATGACCTAGTTTAGTTGATTCTTCCACACACAAAAATCTCACACATATGAGATGTAACCACCCATGTAAAAATTTAGGAATGTTCACATCCCGACGATAGGGCTTCCCATAAGGAGATAGGGCTTCCCATAAGGAAGCATAAGTGTAAATATGTTTGACTGCTGCTATCGGGGACTAAATGTTACCGAAAATATGTGATTTTTCAACCATACCCGTATTTCACCATACCGATCCCAGCCTATTTCACAAGATTTTTGAAAATTTTGCTTCCTTTGTATGGTTGGTTCACAAGGATGTACACCTGTATATAACCTACCAAACAAGAAAACGCTCTAGTAGACACATGGCGATCCGAGGTCATTAATATGTGAAAATAAAAATTCAACCATCTGATGTAGTCATGGTAGTTAAATAGGTCTACAGAAAAAAATACACCATGTTTCGGATTTGTTACGTCCCACATCGAATCAGTCAACCTTAATTCAACCTCATTTTTAACACGAAATGTGGTTGACCGCTTTTATCGGGAACCAATCGTTATCCAAAATACATGATTTTTCAGCCCTATCCGTATTTCACTATTACGATAAGATCCTATTTCACAAGATGTTTGAAATTTTACTTCATTTATATAGTTGGTTCACAAAAATACACTTAAATTTAACGTAGTTTTGTTTATTAGTCCATTTAACGCCCACTAACGCCTGACTCAAAAAACGGATCCACAGGTTTAAATCGAGGATCAAGACTTTGAGTAATTTTCAGTATTTCATAACAAATGCAGAGTATATTGCTCAAGCAAATTTGCTATCAATGTTGCTCTTGCTCTTTTTTGAGTATAGATTCTCAGCTTATTCCCATTTCATATTTGACAGTTGAGGTGGTTTTTGACAAGTTTGGTAAATTTTCAGTCCAACCCATAGGTTAAAATATATAGGAGAGTTTTAATCACTAAAATCACTAAGTGTCTACTAATCCCTACTATTCGAATCACGACTTACAATTGCAATAAGGAAAAAGGAGTATGACTAAAATAAAAGAAACAAAACAAGTTAAGAGAAACAATGAGGATTGCATAGACAAGCGGATGAGCATTCCAGGGGAGTACGGCGGTTTTTTTTTTTTTTTTTTAATCAAGGGGAGTACAACAGTTGCTGAGAGCATAATTGACAGGTCATCACCAGCAACCAATGCTACAAAATCAAGATTCCCAGAGTAAACACAAGTTTCTGGACTAGTTCGAGTTGGGCCAACAAACAAGGTTTTCCTTTTCAGCACTCCATCTAGGCTCTTCATTCAACCCTTCTTTGCATCTGTCTCCATTAATAGCAGCAACGTATCACTATTGTATATTCACCGACAATTTTGTTCGAGGTGATCCTCCTTGAACATCTCCTGAGTGCTTCCATCGTTGGCTTCGTCACACTACGTTCAACTTTAAGTTCTATAAGTAGCCTGGTGTAGTTTTGAATGGAAGACCTGCAATACTTCAATACATGAGCTTTCCCACATATATAAAATGTATGCACACAATGTGTTAGAGAAGCAAAACAGAAAGCGCCAATTTTATTTGTTTTATTTATTGTTAACAGATTGGTCAGTTTCAGAAAGACTATTATCCAACCATTTTATAGTGGATCCAGTAAATCATGAGGTAACACAGAAAACCCATGAATGAAGAAAGCCAATCAAAGCTTTCTTAGTAGGACCTACACAACAATCATGAACTACTTACCACTGATGTTTATGAAATAATCACAACTATCATAATTCTGACAAGTACCTAGTATAGAGCCTTAAAATTAACAGAACTCTCCTAAGAAACACATATGCGCAATTCATCTCCCAGTTTGGGACTCGTGCAAACTTAGAAGACAATGCCAACAAATCACAAAATATAACTTGCTGCGGAATTGCACTTATGATGGCAAAAAACTCACCACTATATCAAGAAAGTGAAAGAATTTTGGAACAAAGAAATAACCTCGTTAACAAAAGAAACAGTTGCCCACATGACTTCCTATAACCTAAACATGAGGTTACCATGCTGAAAATCCAAATCTTTTACATTCTTCAAGTGCATTAATACAACATATCAGGCATATGCAGGGTGGTTTAAAAAGATCAATATAGAAAAGGTTCAGAAGTCTCACAAAGATTGCATGCAATATTAATAGTATGATGAAAGACATCTAAACAAGCCTTGAAAGTAAAACTAGAATACTGATGCAAAAGCTTAATAGACCTTATGTATCAAGCTCACTCTTCCAAAGAACATTATTTACATTAGGGATGTCCATAGTGAGGCTTTGCTACATAGCATATGTTGGGTAACCACACCATGATAGGGCTGCATGTACTAGATCAACATTTGCTTCGGATAATAATTTTAACAAAAATAGCATATGGGAAACTGACCTTTTATAATCTAAGAATTGATCTCCTCCAACACATCCAGAAGCATGGTAGAAGCAACATTCATACAAGTTGACAGTGAGGAAACCAAATATATTCAGTGAGGTGCATAGAGGTATAGTTACTGTCCAATACTCAGTAAGGTCCCGGCTGACAAAACTAGGGAGCTTCTGCAGTAAAGCATCCAAATCCGTTCCTTCAATAATTTAAGGGGATTTCTGCTTCTCAGTCTCTCCTTTGCCTTCAATCATATAGAAAAAATCATATCAAGTGATCGCATAGTTAAAAACATAAATCGTGAAAGAAAACTAAATTAGATCTGGCAAGCATTGGTAGAAATCCGTAGTATCTTCATCTTCCCAACTGACATTTTGCATAAACCACAACACTCCTCAGATGTCAACCGTTTCTCTCATATGGTGCAAAGATTGATTAACAGATTAAGCGTATGGAATCTATATGAGGTATACGCAACACTCCCACCCAACAATTTCCACAACATAGAATGAAGCATTTAGTTTTGCATACTGAAGTAGACTGATCCTGATGCAACAGGCTTCGTGGTTGACCTAATGGTTTATCTAAGTTGAAGCCTGGTTACACAAATTCCACAAAGAAAAAGGCCAATCTGGGTGATATTATTCTTATGAGTTCGTAGTAGTGTTTAGCTTTATTTCCACTCGAAGTCGAAACACCCTTTGAAGATTCAAACTACCCAATATGAAACTCCAATGCAAAAAAAAATATAAAAAAAAAAATACTCAATCATCAGAACAACAAAGGTGGTTTGGATTGAGAAATTACATGTTAATCATTGGATCCATGGCTTCAATTGATGTCCCATTTTCATCCAGCAGGTATATTTCTTCAACCAATCTCAGAAGCAAGCCTCCCTTTGTTAGACTGAGGTGTCCCCTTCCCATCACTCGATTGTAAACTCATCCGCCTCTTGTTGCTTTGCAATCTCCAGGAGCTGAACCTCAAGCTTCGTGGAAACGACCCAATAGCTCCGCCGAAGAAGCAGCCAAGAAATCAGACCATCACCAGTTCGCCGCCGACGAGATCAAAACGACCGCTCTTAAGCAAGCCGATCAGATCAAGGAGAGGGAGATAGATCGATCTCATTCATTGATATTCCCGTTAGACTAAAGAATTCAGTGACCAATTTACCCATCCAACTCGTCTGCCCTCTCTGGATTGCGGATGAAATATTTACCGAGTTATGCAACTCACACGCTCAAAGAGACCAACGCAAGACTAACATGGATGAAATACACGGGTCAATAGAGGATCGACACGTAACCAAGACAAACGCGGAGCATGGACGCTCCGGAGCGTTCCAGAACTCACCAGTTTATAAAGCCAAAACTAAGACAATCTCTTTACCATAGCTACATATTCTTGTACTTTTTTCCTCAATTCATGGCAAGCTGATTCTTGGGAGAACCAAATAGAGACCACCATTCTGGGTTTTATAATTCAAAGTGATAAAGTCTCATCCAGATAAGAGATAACATCGTTCTGAATAAGATACCCAGATACATGATCATCAAAGATTGCCTGTACGGGCAGGAACATTTTCATATACTTTATTCCCATTTAAACTGATAATTAACGTTAAGAATGGGTCTCTCATTCACATGCCTGATTGCCTGAACATCAGCTGTCGGAAATCTCTACCTATCTGTTTCTGCAAGATCACATAACTCCTATCCCATAATTTTGGAGACTAGTCTATCCTGATACCCAATCCCAAATATTATGGAGATATCATGAGACATATCTGAAGCTTATATAGCAAGTTTCACGAATACGTAAGGTGTATCATACTTCACGTTTCCCTTCAAACTCCCCGGGAGATCTCGGTTAAAGATTAGCCAGGGGCTGTGTTAGGTCAGGGACCAAACCAAGAATTTTGTACCATCGACTCCCAAGATTAGTCAGTTTCAAAAACATTCAATATACACTCAATACTGGTACCATCGATCATCTTAGTCCAAGACTATTTAACCTATATCTATTTGTTGTGCGACTGTTCAAAGAACTGTTCATAAGTCTATTTAACCTATATCTTTTCTTGCCCTCTCTCGATCTCTCGAAGTCTCGAAACTCCAGCGAATCTCCATCTTATATCTGCCCTATCATCGCTGGTCTCTTCCGAATGTTCGGCTGCTGATCTTCTCGCGTCTCCTTCAACTGTCACAAATAGACAGAAAAAAGGAGAGTAAAGACTGTCAAATTGAAGGAGATGGCTGATTTCAGAGACAGAGGACGGTTATGAATCTGGGTATTTTGTTTTGTTCATATTCTTTTTATGCTTCTTTTTTCTTCTGATGGATTAGAACTTCATATGATTTTTTTTTTTATGAATCTGGGTATTTTGTTTTAAGATTCTTTTGATGGATTAGAACTTCAGATGGTTTTTTTTTCTTTATCTTCGTTCTGTTGCCTTAACACTTATGTCCACTTATCTTCATTTCTATTGTCTGAGAAAGTTGAGGTCAACGGCAAGGTTTGTTATGTGCTGTATAATCAGTGTTCTAAAAGGCGCCGCCTAGCCCCGCCTAGGCGCCGCTTAGGCTATAGGCGGAGCCAAGCCGCCTCGATTTTGGGCAAGTCGTTGCACCCAAGCGATTCATCGCCCAGTGACCGCCCAGGCGACGGCGAGGCGAGCGAGGCGAGGGAGGCGAGGGAGGCGAGGGCGAGGCGAGGCGAGGGCGAGGCGAGCGAGGCGAGGGAGGCGAGGGCGAGGCGAGGCGAGAAAACCCAAATTGAAACGCGAGTCGTTTCAGTCTGTATTCTGTTCACCCCTTCATTTGTAAACCTAAAGTCCTCTGCCTCTGCGGCTCTGCCTCCGCCCCGCCACCGTCAAGGTCGCCGCCTGCGTCCCCACCTCCAACCCCTCTTGTCTTCGACATCAACTACTTCCCCCGTGACCAGCGCCGCAACCGTCTTCGACTGTTCGACATCAGGTACTTCTCACTTTCTCAGTCTTCGACATTTCTGGCCTTCAATTTTGTTTCTTCGACAGCCTGTGATTATGAATTTGATTGAGAACGGCGAGGTAGTTCCTTCGATGTTGGCTGTGTTCTGTGAAACAATGTTCTGTGTTCTGTCACTTCCTACGATCTTTGCTTGAATAAGCTTAAATGCTTAATACGTAGATTTCTCTTCTGTTTCGTTTGATTTTGTGGATTCTTAGTTCAGTTTCAGGAATTCCAAGAGAAATTTACAGAGGATCGACTCATCTTTCTTCTTTCTTGGCATTTCTGATGAATCTGGGTTTGGTTTGAGTTCTTTTCACTGACTTCAAGATTTGTACTGGAAATTTCTGGTACGAGTAAACTCTGTTCTGTGAAATTGATTTGTATTGATGTGATTGCAGATAGCTTTCTGTTAGCCTGAGTTTGTTCTGTGTGATTGGCTGATTGCAGATAGCTTTCTGTTAGCTTAAGTTTGTTCTGTGTGATTGGTTGATTGCAGATAGGTTTCTGTTAGCTTGAGTTTGTTCTGTGTGATTGCTGCATTACTGCATTCTGCATTATGTGTGATTGTAGATAGGTTGCTGCATTGTTGCATTACTGCATTACTGCATTCTGTTAGCTTGAGTTTTTTGAGTTTGCTTGTGTCTCCTTTGGGTCCGGGGAGCTTATTAGACAGAATGTGATTGCAGATAGCTTTCTTTTGACATAGCAGAAATTGACATAGCTTTCTGTTGCAGATTTGCAGTCGCAAATAGAGGTTTTCTGGAGTTAGCATGTTATTTGCAGATTGTTAGGAAATGGCTGGTACCGCATCTTCAGGAGCGTCAAATTCAATACCTGAGCTAGAGAGGTCTTTGAAGCGTAATTCCGATGATGTTGGATGGGAATATGGGGCATTGGTGAACCCTTCAAATGTAGACAAAGTGAAGTGCAAGCTATGTGGGAAAGTAGTTAGTGGTGGAATATATCGGCTTAAGCAACATATTGCCAACGTGAAAGGGAATGCAGCTCCATGCAAAAAGTCTTCGGATGAGGATAAGAAGAAGTGTAAGAAGGCTATTGATGATGCACAAAGCAAGAAGAGACAAAAGTATCAACGTGAAGTAGAAGTGAGGCAAGAGGTTATTTTGGAAGAGGATGAAGAAGTTGAAGGGAGTCTAGGGCAAAGAAAACCCCCCCGTACTCTTGGGCCTATGGATAGCTTTGCATCCGTCATCGATCCCGATTCTTCATTGAATGGAAGTAAGACAACAAGACAACAAAATATTAATGATGCACTTTGGAAGGAGAGAACACATCAAGTGCATCAATATTTGGCTCGATGGGTGTATGAATCCGGTATACCTTTTAATGCTATTGATAATGATAGTTTTAAAAGGTTTGTGGAAGCGGTTGGACAATTTGGCCCGGGTTACAAACCTCCAACCCAATACCAATTGAGAGAGCCATTATTGAAGGAAGAGGTGGAGAGAACAAAAAGTCTATTGAAGAAGCAAGAAGAAGAGTGGGCTTTGAATGGTTGCTCCATTATGACGGATGCTTGGACCGATAGGAAAAGAAGAAGTATCATGAATTTGTGTGTCAATTGCAAAGAAGGCACTACTTTTCTTTCTTCTAAGGAAGCATCGGATGAAGCACACACCGGTTCCTATATATTTGAGTATGTGGACAAGTGCATTGAAGAAGTTGGGCCGGAAAAGGTAGTTCAAGTGGTAACGGACAATGCTTCAAATAATATGGCGGCGGGTGACTTGTTAAAGTTGAAGAGGCCAAACATATTTTGGACTTCTTGTGCAACCCATACCTTGAACCTTATGCTTCAAGGAATTGGGAACCAACCTAGATTCAAAGGGGTGATTGACAAGGCTAAGGCGTTCACCATCTACATTTACGCACACCACAAGACATTATCATTGATGAGGAGATTTACTAAGAAAAAAGATATAGTGAGGCCGGGAGTCTCAAGATTTGCAACCGCTTTTCTAACTCTACAAAGTTTGATGGAGAAGAAAAGTGAGTTAAGGGCTATGGTTGCTAGTAGTGAATGGAGCGAAAGCAAGCATTCAAAGAGTGCAAAAGGGAAAGCAGCATTTAGTACCGCCTTAAGTGGCGCTTTTTGGAATGGGGTAACTCTTTGCTTAAAGGTGTTTGCTCCATTAGTTAAGGTGCTTCGCCTTGTTGATGGAGATAAGAAGCCGTCCATGGGTTTTGTATATGGAGAGTTAAATAGAGCAAAAGAGGAGATTAAAGAGGCATTCAAGAATCAAGAACTTCACTTTCGCCCAATTTTGGATATAATTGATGGGAAAAGGCGTGATCGATTAGATGGTCCACTTCATTTGTCGGCCTACCTATTGAACCCTTATTATACCTATCATAATCCAAGCATAGAAAATGATAATGTGGTGATGAATGGGTTTTTCACTTGTGTGGAAGCATTTTTCCCCGATGACTATGCAAGCCAAAGTGAGGTGACAAATATAGAGTTATTGAAGTACTTGAAGAAAGAGGATGGTTTCGGAAGAGCATTGGCTATGATGGGATGCAAAACAAATGATGATAATTATGATCCCGGTAAGAAAAAACAGCTTAGCAATAACTTGGGTATATCGATTGTTTGTTTCTTTTTGCTTTTGTGTTTGCTAATTGTTAATGTGTTATTGTTTCTGGTTGATTTTCTTTAGTTGGATGGTGGCAGCTATATGGAAATGGTGTGCCTAAATTGCAAAAAATGGCTAAAAGAATTCTTTCCTTGACTACAAGTTCATCCGGTTGTGAGAGAAATTGGAGTACTTTTGAAGGGGTGAGTTCTTAACTTCTTATTAAGTTATTGTGTACTTATCTACTTATTGTCTTATTTAGTTTTTGTCTAAATAATTGTCTAACTATTATTTTAATCTAGATCCATACAAAGAAAAGGAATAGACTAGACACCGGAAGGTTGAACAATTTAGTCTACGTCCAATTCAATTCAAAGATCATCAACAAGAAGAGAAGACAAAAAGAGAAGGGAGTGGATGTGCTACTTGCTAGTGAGGCTAGTATGGCACAAGGATGGATTGTTGAGGATGGTGATGAAGATACGGAAGTGGATCTTACCAATGACATGGTTGGAGATGAATCGGGAATTGATAGTAGCGTTCCACCTAGGAGAAGTGCTAGGCTTCAAGAAGTAAGAGAACTTAGTGAAGAACTTGAAGAATCGGATGAAGAGGAAGAAGAGGAAGAAGAGGGTGATGAGATGGATTTTGAGTTTGAGTCCGACACCGAAGGAGTATTAGAGGGATATGGAGAAGAAGAAGATGTGGATTCTTAGGTTTGCAAGTTATTTTGCTTATTTTGACTATTTTGAATTTTGCATTGAGTTTGTTTTTATTTGGACTATATTGCTATCATGCTATGTAGTATGCACTAATGGAAGTTGTAAACTTGCCGGCTTGCGACATTTATATTTGATCATTTGATATTTTGAAGTTGTGATGTGGACATGTGGTGTTATGTTTGTAAATTTACAGGACGGGTTGCTCATTTTTAGAGAGAGGTCATGCTAAAATTTTGCTAAATTACTCATATAGTCATATTAAACTATTTTTGAATTTTATTTTATTAATTAAATAGAAAAAAAAGTAAATCGCCTAATCCCCGCCTAGTCCCCGCCTAGGCTGTCTAGGCGCTAGGCTATGGGTCACCGCCTGCCTAGCGCCTAGCGCCTTTTACAACATTGTGTATAATTATGTTACCTGAAATTAAATTGCTAAAGATGGAACTCTGTTTGATTTTGACGTTAAAGATTGTAACTTCATTATTACTTCCAGGTGATTGGTTTGGATTTTGCGAAAGATCAGTTATCAGTTGCGTCTTCCCGGCAAAAGTTGAAGTCCAAAGCCTGCTACATGAACATTGAGTAAGCACTACTGGTAAATGCAACTTAGCAAGTACAATAGTTTGGAATCTGCTTCAGGATTCTGAACATATATATACAAGTAATCCATAGCCTAAATCATAGCAAAGCGGATTACTAAAACACAATTTGCAATTGCATATTAAGGTGGGTCGTAGGTGATGCACTTGATTTGCCATTTAGTAATGGTCATTTTGAGGCTATAACTATGGGTTACGGGCTGCGAAATGTAGTAGACAAACATAAGGCAATGAAGGAAATCTATAGAGTTTTGAAAGCAGGTTTTGTTCTCTCCCTTTCTCACTCCAATGGAATTGAAGTTTTATGTTGTTTACACAGTATATATCTAAATCGACTTTGGCTTTACAGGGTCAAGAGTGTCCATCCTTGATTTTAACAAGAGTGCCTACCCAGTAACTTCCTCACAGCCCTCACTTCAGCTACGTACTCTTAACTTGGTACAATAATCCTTTGCATAATAAGAAAAAACAGAATAAGAAATCTGATCCTAATCTACCTGAGTGATATAATAAAGACATTTACCTGACTCTGAGGCATGACATTATCATGGTAAGTAAAATATTTCACAACTAAAATGTTATAAAGTTCTTTGTTAAGGTTGAGAGGACTTTGGGAAATTTTTACAGATAGATAAATGCCTATTAAATTGTGTTTCCATAGTTGAACCTCTCTTCTTCACCTTTCTATCTTTGTTCTACGGATACTGTAACCATTTGCTTTATATTATCCAGCTACATCAACTGCATGGAAAAAGCCTTTGAAAGAGTCTGATTTTTTTGCTCCTCATATGCTGTCATTTGTATCGATGCTATCATTCGTTGTCATTCAGAATTGGCTTATAATGTCGGTTTCTTATATATGTAATTATCTGAGTTATTAATATGTATAATCATCTTTGTTTGGAGCAAGAAGCCGAGTGTGTGAAAAAGTGCAACAGACTGTGAGTTAGTATGTTCTCAGGTTCTTTGTTTTCATTAATGTGTGGTTTTCTTGCTTGGTTACTTGAATTTTGGGCTGTTTTCGGGTCAGATAAACAGAGAACCACTTCAACTATACATGTATATTTTTATAAGTTTCTCTATTCTCTGCTAAGTGCTAACATGTCAACTGCATGTTTTTTTGGGTTCTGTGCTCTATCTATGGTTCTCTGAAATGAATGACTATCAGAAACATTGCAGTGAAAAGAATTCTTTAGCTTTAGCTTCACCAGAATAATTATTTTTCCCATGTTAATGACCGTTGACCTTCTATGTTTGATCTCACAGTTTCTAATGGGTCCTGAAAAGCTAAAGGTGGGATAATGGTGATATTAGAAGCTTAAAGATATATACTGGCTTCAGAACATATATGGTCAAGGAAGTTGTTGATAAAAGGTAAGACTCTTCTAGAAAGAACACCTGCAATATGATCTTATACACTGTCATCAAAACCACATTCCAGCTACCTTCACTTTAACTACCCTTTTACTTTTGTTTGTATTTTCTTTGGCTTCTTCACTTACTGTTTAAGTGAATTGATAAATCTCACTCTATAATTATATTTTTACATGAACTTTAGGTATGTATGGAGCAAGCTTGGCATTTTTTTCATTTTTAGAAAGATCCAAGTATTTCTATTCTACTATTTATGGGAAATGGCTGGCTGCAACAGATTTGTATTTCAGATTTGCTGCGACAATCAAAAGACATTGATTAGATTTGTTCGGTACTCAGAGTTAAAATGCAATTCTTTGCTATAGGTTCCTTCCTTTGTTTCTGTGCACATGTTGTGTTCCTTAAGAAAATACAACCACCAAATCGACAAATATTAGGAATAGATAATTTTGCTGCTTATGTTAGCCAAATTGTAGTAGACCTCTTGGCTTCTTTAATTCAGTATTTGTTACCTTTGCGCTTTCCAAAACTCTGAGGTCAACAAAATACTAATCTAACGTTTTCAGGTACTGTTGAAAGTTCATGGAGGTGAATGATACTTTCAATGATGCAAGCATGTTTGGCTCAAACAGACTGTTATTCTTCTCATAAAAAATTGGATTGATATAAGAAGTTCTGAAGCCGGATATATAGATAGTGTTGGCAATTGAAATATCGTATCTGTCACCGTGAAACAATATAGTCAAGTTTACATGACTATCTTCGGCAAATGGAAGTTTTCAATGTGAAATATAATTCATCTATGTTTATGATAACAAAACCATTTATATTGTTAATTTCAACAGATGTAGATTTGATTATTATCCAATATCATACTATCTAAATATGAAATAGTTGGTCTTTATACATTGTAGACTTCAGAAAAGCAATCAGCTTCTGCAACATTTGAAGTTTAATTTATTGTGATTTTACAATTCCAAATAGATTGAATCCAGTATTTTAACATTGAAATATGATTTTGCCCCCGCAGCAGCGCGGGTGAGCAATCTAGCGTACAACTAAATGTAGTTCACAGCAATAGTTAGACACCTACATGGCCACATGCACACCCTACCTAGCTTATAGATTGGCAGCCATCACTATACATTATCAGTTTCACCAATAATTTTCTAGGACCATCACCGCACATATCCTATCACAATATTGTCTACTGCTGGCATCATTATTTGTTTGAAACAAATACAAGTACTGCGTGCCCGGTAGGCAACCTTCACTATAAGGCCACGACGGTATACAATGTCAAAGACTAACAAAGGAACACGGCTATGCCATCCCCTGCGTATACTAGAAGCTCCGATCAGTATTCATTTCTTAGTTTACACCGAAAATCCTGAACTTGCATTGCATCCAGCAGCAGCTAAGACCATCGGCCCCATGAGACAATTAAGCAATTAACAACACACACAGATAAACAACTGATAAAAAAATAAATATTCCTTCAGATTTCAGTCTCACACACAGATAGCAAATTAGTAAATCAGTACATATTACGGCAACTTCGGTGCACACACAACAAACCGGTCTATTAAGTGGATGATTATAAGGAAAGATACTCAATCCAACACCATAAATGAAACTTAAGCAAACCGACTACCGAGTGACAAGGTTGGAAGAACTTCTTGACCAGAAGAATAGGTTTGAAGGACTTCTTGTAGGGGGAGCAGGGATCTGGGACACAGGTGCCTGGAGCAAGGGAGCTGAGACTTGGGATTCGGGCGCTTGGAGCAAGGGAGCCGAGATTTGGGCCTCCACGACCTGGAGCGAGCCAGCAGCAAGTCTCCTCGTCAAATCCTCCACAGATACCTTCACTACATCCATCCTCTTGCCAATGTCAGCACTGTACCTACTAGCGCAGTATACTCCAATGCCTACTGCTGCCATCCCATAAAGGTTGGTGGTCACGAGACGCAACGGTGTTGCTAAAACAGCTGCAAGAGGTCCCCCTATTATAGATGCTGCTTGACCACTTTGTCCTAATGTTCTTTGATCCATAACAAGTAGCCCAGTTTTGCAATAAATAGCAAAGTCTTCACAATTGTTCTTAAATATGCAATAGCAACCAAAGCCATATTCGAGCAGGTATTTTGCTCGATGAACCACAGTATCATCTGGGTCCGATATGGCAAGAGTGCATGTCCCTCCCCGAGCTTTTGCCAGGAACAAGGCAGGGTTGACAGAATATTCAAAACGATACAAGACACCCCCAGCAAGAAAGCAGTTCAAGCATGAGCAAAGAACACCACTGTTCTCATCCCGTGGAGTGCAGACTTCGCAGGGCTGCTGAGGTCGGGTTGGTCCTGAGCTAACCAAGAGAAGATCCAGCACTGTCCCAGTTCCTACTTCTTGGCCACGTCTGGTGAAATGAATGACTTTGTCATCCCCGATATAGATGCCTGAAGCACAGAAGTATATTAATCAACAAATAAATATGAACAACCATGTAAATAAGAGAAACTACCCCACTTCTAAGATAGAAGTAAACTGAATCACTAAAGCCATCTAGTTCCAAGAGAGAGTTTTGGCTGCCATAAAAAAAAGTAGATCTTTAATACATCACCATCTATGCAACCACAGAGAAAACGAGCAACAATATATCATTAAGAAGAACAATACATGGGCAAATACCCCTTGGCATACAAATCAATCAATAAAAAAGTTTCATCTCATTTGAAGGGGTGACTTTCAGTCCCAAATCAATTTTATAAGGAATGATGTCCTATAGAGTCCAAGTGTCCAACCAGGAGAAATTGGGGGTAGTCACCACTCATCACACAAATGCTGCAGCCCTTGTTGTGTTATAACTGGCTGTAGGAGCTTGGGCGCTGCCTTTAACTGGAAATGACATAGAAGTGCCAGTAGCAACACCTATTGGTGGGTTGGGTGGAATAATATAGGAGCAGCTTCTTTTAAGCAAACATGTGGATGAGGTGAGCAGTTTTAAGATTGGTAATAACACAAATGACAGATGGTCAATTAAATATTTGCAAATGCAGACGTATGTGTAATGTATATGGAATTTCAAATGCATTCAGTCGTTCGTCAGGAGAAGATGTGGAAGTCACCCTCTACCCTTGTTGTTACAGGTAAAGAAGTGTGATTAGGGCCACACCATACATTGGCTTTGTTAGTGGCCAACTCACCTTCAACTGGACACTAACAAATTAACAAATCCAAAGCTCCCTAGTAAAAACTTCTCAATAACTAAACTACTAAATTAGGCATCGCTGTATTGCCACATCCTCTAGCTGTTGAGCAATCAATTATAAGATATGACAAGAGCTCTTAGGGACCTTCAATATCAAGAGGTGCTACTCCAGGGTGGTGAAACAATGAAAATACTGTATTAACACCTCATCCTCGAATTCCAGGATTTAACCTATAGCTCATATACTTCCTTAGATATACAATCCCAATCAGGTATACAAACAATTGACATCATCTTCATCGCAAAACCACCGAAAATGCTTGCAAAGTTATCACATCCGACACACTATCATTTATATTTTCTACTATAAACGGTAAATTGAAACACATAAAAGATGATTAATGGCATCAACACTTGTTCCTGCAAGTAACTTAAGTACTCAAGTGTGTGCTTCGATCATAACTCTTATATACAACATGGACAATTTTTATGATTCCTGTAATACAGACTTGAAGAGTTTTATACTGAAACTTCACTGTACAACTTGAACCTTAGAAGCCCCATTTTATATGGTAGTTATAGCATGCTTGAGAATGGCTACTCTACTATGAAGGTCCAGTTTTTCGGATCTACCTGTCTGAAGTAGATGAATTTCTTCTGATTTTATAACCCAAGAGGGAGAGGGAGACTACCTTTCCATATAAAAGCTTCTTTAAATGTCTGCTAAGATGTCCCTATAGGTAGCCAATGCATAGATACTACTACAGTACCGGTCAGAGCACACACTTCCCAAGAATTTATTCAGTCACCTGTGGGCATTGTTCCTTATGCACCAAAGGCGTGCTCATGTTTCCAAAACTCTAATGAGGATGGCAGCAGACATGGTTGATGACCCACTTGTGTGATTAGGGAGCTTATGAGTAGCATACGCACTACTTGGAATGTTACACGGTCACACTATCATTCCTGTTAGATCAGGGAACAAACCTAGTCCTCTCCTCTGCATTCTCTTATTTCTTTTAATGCTCATATTATCCATATACACAAACTATACGAAGACATGTGGAGATAACATGACTAGTAATGAGGTTTGAGGGTGATAGGATACTTTTAGGACATTTGTAAGGTGCTGCAGCTCCAACCTTTAGAGAGATCTTTATTCATAAAGGTGCTTCAAAGTTTACGATACGTTGTAGGTAATTAGGTACTGTGACTACCAATCAGGTCGGATCTAAACTGTAGGGAAATGTGTTTTCTCTGGGAGACATAACACATGAACTGGGTCACCTCACCCTCACCCCAAACCTCAATCCCCACCCATTCTCTACACCATTGGCCATGACTTAACTTCTGAATTGCTAATCTCTTCCATTACATCAGGCATTCTCCATACTAATTAGCTAGAAAATTACTAACATGACCAAAATCATAGAAGCAGAAGATTGGTAGGGGAAAATAAAGTTAATAAACCATAACAATGCCGTTTAAACATCACATTATCATTCAAAACCATTAAATTTCTGCAAAACCAGGCAAATATCGATAAGCTCAAAGTTATAATCTTTCCCATGCTCAATTACAGCCTATAATTTACGACCTACATCCTATCCTTATCTACTTCCTCAGATCTTAATTAATTAAAGAGAAGCCTTCAGATTGATTAAAACTTAAACCACCAAAAACCATTATAATCGTTTCAACAAATTGAAAAATGGGAAGGTAAAGAGGAAAACCATGATGGGCATAGATATAGGCAGTCCTCCAAGAGTAGATGTGATCCCCTGGCTTGAGGCTTCCCTTAGCCACCCTGCAACACCCATTTCCATTTTTATCGATTATACTTTACCATTCATAACAAGATCACCCTCATTCAATCAACCCAGAATCAAAATACAAGCAATCAATTAAGAGATGGATGATGATGATGAGATGATACCTGTTGGAGAGCAGCCCCATAATGGTGTTGTGGTGTTGTTCTCCTTTCTCAGAAAAGCAAAGATGATATGAAACTTTGATTGGTTTGGGAAAGGGAATTTGATTCCTGAAAAAAGCAGCAAGAGGGGCGGTTAATGGTTAAACGGACGAGTTTTGAAACGGACGCGGACCTTACTCGTTAAGGAAAGATTGGGACACCTGTTGCAGCATTCCCACGTGTCCGACTGTCTTCTGTTCATGTTCATTTGTTACGTCATAGGACCCTAAAATTTGATACATAATGATGCGGCATATCTCTCAGTGTCATTATTTTGCTGGATTTACAGTGACATGGAAGCATACTTGTAATTCCATATTCTGTACTTTCAAAATGAACAAAACAATTAAGCTGATTTTTTGGTTTCTCTCTTCTTGTTTCGTAAAACTAGGTTCTAGGATTTCAAAAGAAATCTTGTTTTTGCGTTCGATGAAACGTCTAATGACGACATCGTCGGACAAGATTTGTTGTTGGTCGTTTGATGGTCAAGACATGTAGGTTGGTGGCGGTGGAGCGATAGATGAAGGTCTTCATGGGTTCGGTTTGAGTAATTGTTTGGTGGATCGAGTTGTAGAGTTTGCTCCTGTGGAGATATCGTCGTTTAAGAGAGGTTGGTCAGCCATGTTGGCGGGGCAGAAAGCGGAAGTAGCGATGTGGTGCAAAGGGGGAGAAAGTGGCGGCGATGGCCTTCTCGGATCTAGGTTATGTCTCCCGCCTCATTTTCGATTAAGATTTTGGAGGGTAATGTGTTGCCCGTGTGTGGTGGCTGCAGACGATGTTTCTCTTTGGGTGGCGGTCGACGTTGTCGGTGGGGTGGAGGAGCTGCATCCACGTTGCAGCTTTTGCAGCTTTTCTCACTTAAGATCTAAGTGCATGTTTGGTACGTGGGTGTTTGGTACCAACATGGACTCTGTAAACTGAGCTTGAGGAGTCCTAAAAACCCCAAAACACCTTCTTCCACAACGACCCCAAAAACCATGGGACTGTAGAAGCCAAAATGTCAAAATCTATTCTTCTGCTCCTACATCTCTCTCCTTCCATCACTTATGCAATTCTTCTTCGAACTGTCATATATGTTTAACATATTTAATTCCTGCAAAAAACTCAATTGAGTGACCTTCTCTTCCTCGATCAGATCCTTCTTCCATCACCATGAATCTCTTTTTCTTCTCGTTGTCCCGCTCTCACCTCTTCTCTATCTCTTTTTCTTCTCGTCGTCTCAATTGAGTATGTTTTTAGGTTCAGAAGAATTATGATCTGGTCTTATTTGGAGGATCAATATTGATTTGATTTTGTAATCTTCTGAGATTCATGGTGCATGTTAGAGAATGATGAGAGGGGAGAAGAGATCTGGAGTTTTTTGTCCAATTGCAACTCGTCCTTTATCTCAAAAGGCAGCATCAAGCCAATGAGCCCAAATCTGAAGTCTTCCTATTGCTCTTTCTGATTCCATTTCAGGTATGAAATAAAAGTTGGAGAATTATGGTCTGGTACTAATTGGAGGATCAATTCAGTTTATATTTGAGCCTCATTTTTTCATTGAAATTGATGTGTTAGTTCGTTCATCTGGTATTTTAGTTGTTTCTAGGTAAAATGCTTTGCTTTCTGTTTTCTTCCTTAGTCCTACAAAACGTACCAAACATGAGTTAGGCTTGTTATAACATAACCCAAGTCAAAGCAGTCTGGACTTCTTGTAGAAATTAAGCCCTGCTAAGACAATCATGTGAAACAAACGTGCTATAATAGGTTTAGGTTGGGTTTAAGCCTTTTAGGGCCTAGTTTGTTTTGTTTTTTTTATTTTTTATTTTGGTATGTTTTTTTTTTTTCTTTAGCTTTTAGTTTACTTTAGTACTTAAGTGGGAAAGCTTTTAATGAGGAACAAGTGAGAACTTTTGAATGAACGGTTAGATGAGTGTTTTAAGTTTTAGTTGATGTTTTTAGATACCAATGTTTAGGTCTTTTCTTTAAGCAAGGGTTAAGGTTTTGGTAGGTTGGTGGAGTTGGTCGTGTAGTTGGGTGTGTCATGGTTGGTGTCGTTTCTAAAGACTATTGGTTTTAACGTCGGTTATTTCTTGTTGTCAATGTAATGGGAAAATTGCTTTTACACGCTGGTTGTTTTGGTATATGGTGTTGGAAAGAGTTATTTCTTTTTGAGGTTAACTATAAAGATGTAGCGAGGCTTCTGAAATAAGTTAAGTTACGGTTGAACCTCTATCAGTTCTTATCCACTGTAATCGCTCGTATTTTGACAGTCAACTGATGTAATGGATAAAACTATCGACAAATGAGAGAATAGAGAATTAGGGATATTCGGATTAAACTTGAAAATCAAGGAGCGAAACTATTTTAAAGGTAAAGTACAAGATGTTGAAACTATTTAATCCTTTGAAATATCCAACCAAATAAACTTTTTCGTCCCAAAATGATAAATGTAGTAAAAGTGGTGACCATAAATCTTGGTTTATTGATAACAAAAAGATCTTAAGTTGATCTTAAAACTTCTACTGACACTTAGGAATGTAAAATTTCAAAGAATATTTTCTCTTTTGGTAAATGGTGCGGTTATTGCCACCCTACTATCTTCTTTATTCACCTTACGAACATTTGAATTATTGAAAAACAATATTACTCAAGTGTACAATGACTAATAAGTACACTAATTTTGTAATATCCAAATTTAAAAGAAAACTAAATACATAACAAACAAGTTATATTTCATTAAATAACATTAATCCTCACACTTCTCCACCCATATCTGTGTCGATTACAACTTTTTTGCTTTCTCATCATCGTTAATACGTTATTCAATTCATAAACTCATTAGTGTTACCTTGATCAAAGTCTTTACGATAATATTTTAAACTTAGAAATAAAAATATAAATATATGTGTGTGTATATAATCATTTTTTTTCTCAATCCATTTCTGACAACTATATGAATTTATTGACATGACCGGAATGGACGAACATAAAAAATGATTTAAAACAAAAATAGAAATGAATTATGTTAATATTTTATTAAAATTTTTTTTTTATCAATCAAATAACTCAAATGCAACATGTCTATTGTGAGTTGAACTCAAATGCAACAACATATCAATCAAACAATGTTTTTTTTATGCAGCTAACAAAAGAAACTTGGCAACTACCAGAACTATCAACCTTTTGTTCTGTAGACCAGGGGAATTTTTAGGGGGAGCAGATTCAAGAGAAACATTTCTTTTATGAAAACATACATATATAACTAGTGAGATAGAGAGGAAGATTACAAGACTTCAAGATACACATGTTTGTTCTCTTTTGTGACACTTTACCTATTGATAAAGATGAGAATCTGAATCCGGTTGCTGAGAACTGCTTTTATAATGGAAAGTTTTGTTGTTGTTGTTTTATGGTTTCTTTTTTCGGTTTTGAGCAAAGAATTTATGTGTGAATCTTAATTTACAACTACAATCTTAGGGGAGGTAAATTCACATTCCCTAAATTACATATCTTTTTGTTATATCGTAATATTTATTTTTCCTAAATTACTCATTTCCTTATCTTCTTTTCTTCGACCATGACCTATCACTCCATTTCATATTTATGATGGTAAGTTTTTGTTGTTGTTGTTGTTGTTGTTTTATGGTTTCTTTTTCCAGTTTTAAGCAATGAATTTATGTGTGAATCTTAATTTACAACTATAATCTTAGGGGAGGTAAATTCACATTCCTTAAGTTATATTTTACTCTCTTTGTTATATCATAATATTTATGTTTTCTAAAAGATTAATTTCAGTTTACCCTCCTGAGGTTTGGGGTTAATATCGTTTCACTCCCCATATTTTTAATTTTGAAAATTTACCCCCTAAAGTCTCCAATTTTCATAAAGCAGACACAATTGCTAAAATTCATCCAATTTGGAGCTTAAATGATAGGATGAAAACTTAGAAAAAAGGTCATAAAATGCGATTTATGTTGTTATAAAACTATTTTAGCCTTTATAGTGAGTTATGAAGTCAAAATTAATGTCAGAATTAGACGGAATTTCAGTAATTAAGCATGATTTATGAAAATTGAACTTTAGGGGGTAAATTTTCAAAATTAAAAGTATGGGGAGTGAAATGATGTTAACCCTAAACTTCAGGGATGTAAACTGAAATTAATTCTTTTCTAAATAACCAATCTCCTTATCTTTTTTCTTCAACCATGACCACTAGTGGAAAAAATCACTTAGCCGACGGAACAATAACATTTTTGTCGCCTAAGATCTACTCAACCGACGGAAAATCTTCTGTAGCCTAAGTTTTTACCTAGCCGACGGAAAAAAATTTCGTCGGCTAAGAAGATCTTAGGCGACGAAAATTTTTACCTAGCCGACGGAACATTTATATATAAATATAAATGATTATTTATGATAACTTAGGCGACGAAAAATTATTCCGTCGCTTAAGTTATATCTTAGCCGACGAAACCAAATTTTAAAAAAAAATTAAAAATTTTTGGCGGGATAACTGCCGCTTAAATATTTTGAACTTAGGCGACGGAAAAATATATTCCGTCGACTAAGTTCAAAAATTTTAAGCGGCAGTTATCCCGCCAAAATTTTTTAATTTTTTTCAACTCCATTCTATAAATTTCAGCTCTCTCTCCCTCATCCTCTTCATCTCTCTCCCTAGCTCTTCTGCTTGCTCTCTCTCTCCCTCGTCTGGTTGCTCCCCCACCACCGCGGCACCTCCTCCTCCTCCTCCAAGCAGCGCCGTCTCCTCCACCTCCTCTTCTCGGCAGCAACTCCTCCTCCTCCTCTTCTTAGCGACATCTCCTCCTCCTCCAAGCAGCGTCTCCTCCTCCTCCTCCTCGCGGGGTGGTTGACGTCCGGACGGTTACTCTCCGCGGCATAAGTAAGGCAATAGTTCGTCGGACGTGCGGTTCCTTGACGGTAGAATCCAGGCGAGTTTACGTCGGAGGTGGAGTGGAGTTGTTCGGGAACACGCAAACATAACCGTCATGGTCGCCGGAGAAGAGGAAGAGAAGGGAAAAAAAAACCTAAAAAAACAAAAAAACCGGCAGTTATTCTAAAAAAAAAAATTTAAATTTTTACTTCCGTCGACTAAGATCTTAGGAGACGGAAAAGTAATTTCCGTCGACTAAGTTCCGTCGACTAAATCTTGGCAGACGAAATTGATGATTCCGTCGGCTATTGTCTTAGCAGACGAAGCTTAGCTGACGGAAATTCCGTCGGCTAAGATTTTTGCATACGAAATATATGTCTTAACCGACGGAACGGTTCCGTCGGCTAATAGCCATAATCCAGTGGTGGACCTATCACTCCTCCATTTCATATTTATGATGGTAAGTTTTTTGTTATTGTTGTTGTAGTTGATGTTGTTTTATGGTTTCTTTTTCCGGTTTTGAGCAAAGAATTTATGTGTGAATCTTAATTTACAACTACAATCTTAGGGGAGGTAAATTCACATTCCCTAAGTTACATTTTACTCTCTTTGTTATATCGTAATATTTATATTTTTCAAAATTACCCAACTCTTATCTTCTTTTCTTCGACCATGACCTATCACTCCTCTATTTCATAGATCTTAATGAAAATGAACAGACAATCCACTTGTTCTATGTCTTAGGCACCGAATCACCGTTGAATTCCAAGATTGCATGTTTTGAGTGGGCGTATCTCTTTTAGCTTGTGTCAAATTTTAAATATAGAAAACATTTGTCTATGAAACATTGTGCCAAATAATTAAGCCTTAAATATTGTGCCAAATAATTAAGCCTTAAACAGTTTTTTTTTAATTCTTCCCCTTGAATGTTATACTTGTCACATTCCTTAATTTATTTTTTCCTTTTAAGATTTATCAATATCTCAAAAAGGACACATAGGCCCAAAAAACTTTCTTTATTCTAGTCATCTTTGTAGGTTCCTCTCCTAGTTTTTACAATGAACATCTATACTATTCCTAAAAGTCAGTTGTTTTTAAATACTCATGTGGTTTAATCTAATTTGTTTAAGCTTCTCACTGTATTTTGTTTTCTTCATAATAGTGATTTTATTGGCACTTCTAACATTGTCATCCTTTGTTATCTTTATTTTATTCTGTTTACCAAAGCAAACTAGCCCTAAGTGTAAATTTGAATGTTACTAAAATTGATGTAGCTAACAAAAGGAACTTCACAAGTACCGGAACTATCAACCTTTTGTACTGTAGACCAGGGAAATTTTTAGGGGGAGCAGATTCAAGAGAAACATTTCTTTCTGGAAGACGTATATATTTAACTAGTGAGATAGAGTGGAAGATTGCATGACTTCAAGATAACATGTTTGTTCTCTCTTGTGGCGCTTTACCTATTGGTAGAAGCATTTTGAAACATCTAGAAGACCGGGTGACACGATATCATAATCAAATTCTTCAAAGACCTCAGAGGCTTGTACCCATTAGACAACTTGCATTAACTGCATACTACCACGCCGTTCCAATGGCTGGAACCTGATATATATGTTTCGGTAGAATTGAAAATCGGGTAAACAATGTTTTTGGAATTTAGTTTTCGTTTTAGTTTTACCCTTCTGATTAAAAGATATTAAATACTTCTCTTTGTGACAAGTTAATGTTTTTTACATGCTAGTTATAAAACATTTTCCTAAAACAAATAAGTTTTATACCGAGTTAAAGTCGTTGAGATTAAAGATAGAAGATATTATCTTTGATGGGGATGGGGGCACAAGTGTAAAAAAGAAGTGGGATAACAATGTGCCAAAAAAAATTTGGAGGATCATCTGATGAGTTTAACGATACTGCTACCAAACTCTTGGTTCAAGCAGGACTTGCAAAAGAAGGAACGTTGTTACAAGAACTGTCCAACAAAAAACAGTGGTTGATTGGTATATTTACTTCTTCAGATTATTTGGGCCGAACTAGTTTGAGAATAAGTTTTTCGTCTTCATCACCAAAAAAAATTTGAGTGGTGGCATAGTGGGTGATTTTCTATATGAATGGTGCAACAAGTGAGTAACTAATAGTTATGTTTTATATCTCTTCTTGTTTTTTTTCCCTCTCTCCTTGTTCAGCTCTTTTCCACTTGACATCTCTCTGATTGTTTCATATATGCTGATATTTTATTGGCAGTGAGGTCCTAGTATGAGGCGTAGCTTACATGCAAGTTGGCTCGCCACTCAGGAAGATTCAAGGGACAAAACTCTTCTTGGTGCAGGTGGAGGTTATTAAGGACATAAGAGACATTATCCTAAGGGAGGGAATCAATAATATTATTTTTTTCCCCCACTTCAGTGTGAGAGAGTGAGGTAAGGTTTCAAAATCGGCATTTCTATATTTCCAAACCATTAATGTCGTTGCTAAGTAGTCTGGTGTTTGAACCAAATCTGGACGAGGAGCTTCTTATTCCTCCTGATGTCGTGGCATATGCAGGAGATGGGATGGAACTCCCTTTGTAAGAATTGAAGGATGTTTATTATGTCTTGAGTACCATACTTCATGACGACCACTTCATTTATCAGTTTATTTTGTGTCGTGTATGCAAAGCACTTTATTCAATGTCAATGACGTTAGCTGGCCTTTGGAAACATGTATAATTTCTGCATTGTCAGTTATATTTACACAATTTCTAGCATACTACTACAACCTAGGCCTCATCATTTGGCCCTTCGGCCCTAGCCTGCCCTAAAATCCGCCCTACCCTATAGGGCCGAAGCCTTACCGGACCCTCCGTTAGGGCGGGCTGGCCCTAACCCTTTTTAATTAGGGTAGGGCAAGGGTCGAGCAAATGAAACCCGGCCCTATCCTACGGCCCGACCCTATTCAGCCCTTTAGGGTCAAGTCTGGCCCGACCCTAAAAGCCCTACCCTACCCTACCCTATAATTTATATTTTATTTTTTTATTTTCTATTTCATATATATGTTACTGGGTCTAGTATGGGTATATAGTTTTTGTGAGTTAGGTGTATTGGCTAACTTAATGGCCTAAGTCAATCAACGGCCCACGTCCAAGAGACAAAGTCTAAAGACCTAGCATCCTTTCCAAATAGTAAACTTCTGCCGCTCTCTTCTTCTCTTTTCCTCTCTGACTCTCTCGTCACTCCCATTCCCCTCAAAAACCCTAATATGGCCTAATTACTCTTCCAATTATACTACCCAGTAGTCCATACCCACCTAAGAAACCAATTATACTACTCACCCCGTCACCTTCGCCTTTATTTCGACCCCGTCGCCGTAAGGGGATGCAGATTGCGTTGCAAGATATGGGCAGAGGTAAATTAATTTAATTACTCTATATGTCTAGTTCTGTTCTTGGAATCTCTTGTACTTGGTTGTTGAAAAAGCTAATTTGGTCAATTTGTACGGAGTGGGAGTAAAATGACGACTCAGCAGATGAACAAATCGATGGTACGTAGAGCCAAAAGGCATCTAAGAAATAGAGAGGCGGTGGAGAATATTTTGTGCTCAGAGGTTTATGTTTTTCATATTCAAAACATATAGATCCATGCCAACATGAAACTTGGTTATCAAGTTAGTTTCTTTTCAGAGCTCAATAGTCTTGTTTGAAACTCTACGAGCAATTCTGAGAGACTGAGACAATGGGCTAATTTATATTTAGATTTTTTTTACCATTGTTCACAGACTCCTAAATTTACAATTACCGTTACAACCAACAATATGTCCGTTGCAATGTCTTTTCTTGTCAGTCCCCTATAAATAAACATAGACGTCAACCTATTTTCATCTTCCAAATACACAAATTTTCTTTCCAGATCTCAACTAGATCAATGAATTGTAAGAGTATTAGTATTTTCAAACCATAATTTTCCCTTGATTACAATCTTGTTCAATATTTTCATAATTCAGCATCCTTACCAAATTTCTTTTGTTTGTGTTATGTTTCAGTGGAAAAGATGGGAGGAGTAACAGACTTGCAAGGGTGAGGAGTTGTGTTTTTTGTTCCATGAGGGTGCCTCTTGTGTTTTGTTATCTAACTTCAAGTAAACTCTAAACCTTTCTCCAAATAGCTTAGTGTAAGTACATGTTGTATTGTTGTGCAGTAAGTGTTTTGTTTGCTTAATTTCTATTGTGCGTGGATGAATGAAATGAAGGTAATTAGTCCCATGCATGTTGCTTCTGTAAACCCAAATCCAACACCATCGAGTCAAACAGCCCCACCAACAGCTCCACAACCAGCCTGTAATCCTTCTTTACCTAGAAATCAAACATAGAAAAAAGAGTCTATTTGGAAATTTTTTGAAAAGATTGATGTTGTTGAAAGTAACGTCACTTTGCTATACGCTAAATGTAGTATTTGCTCTCATATGTTGGTACGTGGAGGAAAAAATGGCACTAGCCATTTACATAGGCATTGGGATAGTCATATAGATAGTGCATCACCTGATATTAGGACTCAAGCCCAAATAACTGTAGATTCTAGTGAGAATGTATCAAATTGGTCTTATAGTAAGGATACTGCTAGATCAGAGGTAGTTGACTATGTTGTTAGAGCTGAACATCTATTTACATTCGTAGACACGCATGATTTTACGGGGTGGTTAAAAGAGCTTTTGCACCTCAATATGGAGGATTATCAGCTTCTACTTGCAAAAGAGATGTAATGAAGGTCTTTGTTGCAAAGAAAAAAGAGTTGCTCAAAACTTTTGAAACTTATGAGGGGAAAATCTGTTTGACTTCTGATTGTTGGTCATCACGTGCTAATATGGGATACATGTCATTAACTACTCATTTTATTGACAAAAAATGGAATTTGAATAAAAGAATTATTGCTTTTAAAATGATAGAGTACCCACACAATGGTGATTCACTTGCTAATCACATAAATGACGAGTTGATTTCTTGGCTCATTCATAGGAAAATCTTTTCAATATCTTTAGATAATGCGACAAATAATGGTGTTCTTGTTGCATTACTCCCTCATTTTCTAATGATTAATTATGTCCTTAAAAAGTTGTTTCATGTGCAATGTAGTGCTCACATTTTAAATTTGATTGTTCAAGATGGTTTGGGTTTGTTATCTAAATCAGTTGAGAAGATCACAAATATAGTTCGTAGCATGAATTCATTAGTTAAGAGGCATGAGTTGTGGGTTAATTGTTGTAATGATTTGAATATGCCAAAAAGGAATATCGATATTGATGTTCCTCATAGGTGGAATTCCGCCTATGAGCTGCTGCAATTAGCTGAAAAGTATAACTATGTTTTGAATCGCTATGTTTATAAACTAAACCAATCTAATCGCCATTCCACCTTAGCACTTCCCACTGATGTAGATTGGTTAATATCTAGCATTGTGTGTCATTTTTTAAAAGTTTTTAATTCTTCAACAACAAACTTGTGTGGTGTGTATTATCCGACCTCATGTTGTGTTATTCCATGGAATAATCGTCCCCAAAAACCTCTCTAGGGACCAATTAAACTATATGTCAATGCCGGAGACGGTAAAATTCTTATTATAAACAAGCTAGTAAATAAGATAAAATTTTACGGGTTGGGATGTGACAGTAGATATATATATATATGTTAATTAATTTATAATATTGTGTTGATGGTATATATGTCAATGATAATTTTGTGATGATGTAGATATATATATATATATATAATATTGTTATGTAATTATTAAGTATATATATATGTGTGTTAATTAATTTGTCATTAATTAGTTGTAGTACGTAGAATATATACTAAATGAATTGAGATTTTATATATGACATGGAATTTCATTAATAATTAGCTAGCGTTATACATATATATTTTGTTATATTTTCAGGATAAGGATAAGAGTTGGATTTCGCTTCCAAAATTGGACAAAAGATATGGTGCAGGAGTTATGAGTTTTATGGAATATGCGCTGGCTAATGCTAACGGGAATACAATTTTATTGCCCGTGCATGAAATGTCAATGTCGCAGCGATATGCATCGATTTCCCATTGACAAAGTATGGCAACACCTGAGGAGTAACGGGTTTTGGGAAAAGTACACATGTTGGTTATATCACGGTGAAACATCATCAGGGGGTCCGCATGATCATGGCCAATTTTCTGAGATGGGCAGTACATCCAACGATCCAACAACGACATTCATCAACGACATGTTTCCTTATAAGAGCGGTGTATGCGCTCAAGGACAGTATATGTCTGACCCGGTGCAGCCCTTCCCTAGAGCTGTCAACACTGCTGGTATTGAAAAGTACAACAAACTGCTTGCTTTCCAACAGACCCGTGTGTACCCCGGTTGTCAGAAGACCGTTCTTGAAAGTGTGATGGACGTAATGAAGATTAAAGTTGAGACAAAATCGACCGTGAAGGCTGTTGATAATTATCTATAGTACACTGCTTCAATGCTGCCCCACGGTCATCGTCTTCCTACCACTCATCGAAAGGTCCGATGTATCCTGAAAGATCTTGGGCTTTCCTACATCAAGATCCATGCATGCAGATATGACTGCGTTCTCTTCTAGGGTAAAGATCCAGAAGGGAATGACCTTGGTGGCCTTGACGCATGTCCGGTATGTCACACTGACAGGTATAAGCTAACTCCTGCAGGCAATAGGAAACCTGTGAAGGTACTTCGGTATTTCCCGTTGAGGGATAGGCTAGAGCGGTTGTACATGTCTTCACACACGGCCAAAGCTATGAGATGACACGCTGATAGGGAATTGCATGACGAAGATACCCTTATACACATTGCTGACGGGGAGGCTTGGAAGCATATAGACAGGGAGTTTCCTCATTTTGCTTCAGAGGTCCGAAATGTGAGGCTCGGGCTCTCATTCGACGGGTTCAACCCTTTTGGCAACATGAGTCTTCAATACAGTGTATGGCCGGTGATTTTGGTACCGTACAACCTTCCTCCATGGATGTGCATGAAGAAGGAATACAATATGTTGAGTTTGTTGATTCCGGGGCCCAGTTATCCAGGGAAGTGTCTCGATTTGTATTTGAGACATTTGATTGAAGAGCTTCAGTTTTTGTGGGACGTTGGTCATCCCACTTATGACAAGTACATGCACGAGATGTTCCAGATGCATGTCATGGTTGTTGGTAGCATCAGTGATTTTCCTGCCCGTGGGATGTTGTCGGGCAACGTTGTTAGGGGATACAAGGCTTGTCCAGAGTGCCTTAGCGATGAGGGAAGCAGCAGTCATTGCAACAAGATATGCAGATTGGGTCACCGTGCTTTCCTTCCATATAATCACGAATGACGGTTCGATGACAAGGCATTTGATGGGACCGTAGAACACGGTGTGCCTCCCAGAAGATGGACGGGAGAAGAAATTTTAGCAGTGTTTAATGAGTACGATTTTAGGCAGCTCAGCAATCATCCCAATATTGTGGCGGCAATACCTGAAAGACCCGACATGTACAAATTCTGGACACATAAGAGCATATTCTGGGAACTCCCATATTGGAGTAAGTTGTTGATTAGGCACTACCTAGATGTGATGCACATAGAAAAGAATGTTTGCGACAGTGTGGTGGGCACAGTGTTGAACTTGGAGGGGAAGACGAAAGACGGTCCTAAGGCACGCATTGATCTAAAAAAAATGAAATTAAGAAGACATCTGTGGTTGAAAGAAGGGAAGAAAAAAATGCCTCAAGCTCCTTACACCGTGAAGCCTGACCAGAAGAACATAATTTTCAGGTGGATGAGTTGTGTGAAGTATCCTTCAGGCTATGCAGGAAATATAGCCCGGTGTGTGAAATTCCGGGACAATAAGATGTACGGGTTGAAGAGTCATGACTGTCATATCCTGCTACAACGTCTCTTCCCTGTTTTCATTCGACCGTTCCTTCCCCGTCAGGTGGTGGAGCCGTTAGTAGCGTTGGCATGATTCTTTCAGAAGTTATGCACACGGGAAGTGATAAAATCTAACCTCCAGGAAATGCAAGAGGACATCATTTATATCATGTGTAAATTTGAGAGGATATTTCCTCTAAATTTTTTTGACATCATGCCTCACCTGATGATCCATCTTCCCGAGCAATTGTTGCTTACCGGTCTAGTACACTACACTTGGATGTATCCCATGGAAAGGTACGTTTTTTACACCTGAATTCCTCAATATATATACATGTTCAATAATCATAACACTTTGCAACTTGATTTATAGGCAACTTGGAGACTACAAAGATTATGTTGCTAATAAATCCGCGCCTGAAGGATGTATAGCTGAAGCATATATTGCGTACGAGTGCGTCACCTACATGAAGTTGTATTTAGGAGTGAAGGAAACAGACGAAGCCATGCCGGTAGATGTACCGAAGTTCAATCTTTCCATACTCTCTAGTGATGTTGAAGTTTATGGAATTTTGCCAGACTTCTACAAGTTGCAACCACATGAGCTAGTCATTGCCCACTGGTGGGTATTGATTAACTGTCCAGAAGTTGAATACTGGAAAGACATCCATCTATATTGTCCAGACATTCATGGTGATCTCGAGTACCACAACAAGGAGTTCGCAAACTATTTTGGCGGCTGGGTACGTAATTCAATATTTATGTACGTATTTATATTTATTGCATAATTATCCATATTTACAATGTTGAATGGTTGGTTGCAGATGAACCATATTCAATTTGATGGTCACCCAAATTGGTCGCACGAACTAAGACTTCTAGCGATGAAGCCAATAATGTCAAGAGTTTATCCGATGTGGAAGGTGAATGGCGTGCAATTTATATGTGAACAGAGAGACAGCAGACATAGAACACAGAATTCTGGGGTGATGGCGCATGGTGGGCGGAATGGAGTTGACTATTACAGTGTTCTCCATTCAATGGTGGAACTCGTTTACGGTGAAGGCATGACAGTGCATCTCTTCAAGGGTAGATGGTTTGATACTAGCCCGCAGAGCATGAAGACCGATCAGTACAGAATATTATCGGTGAACACTGCTACAAGTTCTTACGAAGATGACCCGTTCGTTTTTGCCACATCGGTAAAACAAGTGTTTTATCTTGATGACCTTGCTAAGGGTGACGCGTGGAAAGTAGTCAACCTTGTGCACCCTCGAAACATTTACCGGGCGGCTACACTTGGAGAGGCCGAAGACCAGGAAGAAGATGTTGCGTATCAAGAGCCCAACGCAATAGGTATTCCTAACTCCTTTACCGTTCGCCTTAATAATTTTAAAGCGGGTCGTTCGGTGCGAATTCGTGATGAAGAGTCAAGGCTTATTGATGTTGATCCAAATCAAGAAACAGACGAAGACTCTGGCGATGAGGAAAGACATAGATTACCAGAAATTAATTCTGACACCGAAGAAGACTCATCAGATGATTCCGATTACGAGCCTTAGTTTTAATTTAAAGGACGTAATACATTAATTTGTAATAAAAAAGATTGTATTACCTTAATTTATAGTTTACATATGTTGAATTCATATTTCTGTTATTTTATATGAATTTTGGTGATATATGAACAAGAAATTAGTATGGTTTAAACCTTATGTTTTCTTAATGTATTTTTTTTACTTAAGCCGACGAAATATACCATAATTCGTCGGCCTAAACCATCTTAGCTGACGAATTATAGTATATTTCGTCGGCTAAAACCATTTTAGCTGACGAATACCCTAATATTTCGTCGGTTTTATTTATTTTTTATTTTTTTATTACATACTATAGCTGACGAATATATTAGGGTATTCGTCGGCTAAACCCTAAAATTTTTCTGTTACATACTATAGCCTTATCTTCAGTGGTTATTTGCGTAAAATTTTTATACGACTTCTTGCGTCTCATCGATTTGAAACTATTTTCAGTTGAAGGTCCGGCCAAAATACGAAATTTAGACGGTCCAACGAATTTTTCCGTGCATTTAAGGGTTTGACTTACGAGATTGACCGTCCGGATCGAGCACTTAACTTTGTCGGATCAAGCTGAATTTTTGCCCATACATGTATTTTGTAATGATGGTCAGATCTGACGGTCGGATTTCCGTTTCTCAAGTTTGATCATCACAATCACAACATGCCTACTAATGTTGTATAACTTGTTTACCAAGTGTTAAGTAAATGTTCCGCTTCAAAACCAAACTATACGTAAAACCTTCAAACGCAAAAAAGTCGTGAAATATGATATGACCAGAATGGTGAAATACATCCACGGTTGAAAAATCACAGTATTCCGGTAAAGTTTCGGTGCTAATAGTTGCGGTCAATACAATTTTTCATTCTTTCTCCCTATGAGTAGCCCTATCTTCGGTGGTTATTTGCGTAAAAATTTTATACGACTTTTTGCGTCTCATCGGTTTGAAATTATTTTCAGTTGAAGGTCCGGCCAAAATACGTAATTTAGACAGTCCAATGACTTTTTTCGTGCGTTTAGGGGTTTAATTAACGGATTGACCGTCCGGATCGAGCCCTTAACCTTGTCGGATCAAGTTGAATTTTTTCCCATACATGTATTTTATCATGATGGTCAAATCTGACGGTCGGATTTTCGTTTCTCAAGTTTGATCATCACACTCACAATCACAGTTTGCCGAATGTATAAAAAGTACTATAGCCGACAAATTTCAAAGGTTTAGCCGACAAATTTATTGTTTACCCGACAAATTTCATAGGTTTGGCCGACGAATTTCAAAGGTTTAGCCGACGAATTTTATCTTAGCCGACGAGATTATTATCTTAGCCGACGATATTATTATCTTAGCCGACGAAATAATAATTTCGTCGGCTAAAGTTGTCGGGTATAACCCAACGCTCGACAGCAGAAAAGCCCTAGCCTCCTCTTTCCCCTCCTCCGCCTCCTCTCCCTCTCCCGGTCTCCGCCTCCTCTCCCTCTCCCGGTCTCCGCCTCCTCTCCCTCTCCTCTCCCTCTCCCGGTCCCCGCCCTCTCCCTCTCCCTCTCCTGGTCGCCCTCAGACAAAATCGCCTGCTCCGGCCCTCCCTCCTCCTCCTGCTGCTCCGGCCTCCCTCCTCCTCTTGCTACTCGCCTGCTCCGGCCCTCCCTCCTCCTGCTGCTACTCCGGTCCTCCCTCCTCCTCCTGCTGCTCCAGCCTCGAGCCCTCCCTCCTCCTCGAGTACATTTATGTTTCACATTTCATTTTGTGTTTGCTTTTATTTTCCGGTCAATTGCAATGTTGTGGTGTTGTTAGGAAGTGTATATTTGTATTTAGGAAGTGTATATTTGTATTTAGTATTTAGGAAGTGTATATTTAGTATTTTGTGTTTGCTTTGATTTTCCGGTCAATTGCAATGTTGTGGTGTTGTTAAGAAGTGTATATTTTTATTTAGGAAGTGTATATTTAGGAAGTATATATTTGTATTTAGGAAGTGTAAATTTGTATTTAGGAAGTGCATATATATTTTTTTTGACTAATTGAATGGGTTTACATTTTTTGATTTTGTGGCCTTGATTCAAATTAATATTTTAAATAAGATGAGCGGTAATATTAGATTGACGAAGGGTTCGAAGGGCCAAATGTCTGAATCGTCTAAGGGAACCTCTAGCAACCCTCAGACGTCGTTTCAGGGCCTCATGACAGCTAGACATGCGAGTCTTCTGCAGACGATGCAGAGGCAGCCGGAGGTGCCCCCTTCATCGAGACAGCGGGGCGTCCCTCATTACTCGAGGCAGTTGTGGCCTCCGACCCAGACGGAGGTGTCTGCACCCCGTATGCCTGAGATACACCGGGCGCCCACTCCAGGTCCTACTTCTTCAGATAGTGGGTCATCTGGGGTACAGATGCCGCCGTCTCACCTATTCCTTCCGCGGATGATACCGGCCTTACCTGCAGTCGATGGCTCAGGGACGCCGATTTATCCACTGCCCCCGCTAGTGGCTCCATCAGCGGCGTACCAGTTCGTGCCTTTTGATACGCCTCTTATTTTCGCGAGGGTATCATCATTGGAGACGGAATCCGTCGCGTCTGCCGCATCGCCCTCAGGTAATGAAAGATGAATGATTTGTTTTCTTATAATTCTCTGATTTTAATAATCAATTTGGTTTATCATGTGATAGGCACCGTCGGAGCGAAGCCGGCAAAAAAGAAGAGAGGCCCCGTCATAGAGAAGGCTCTCGAGAAGATCGTCGGTACCTCAGGGAGGATTGTCATCGGTGCTGACGGGGATGGCGACATAGTATCGGGCTGGAAGTCGAGGACGTACTTCGGTCGCGTGGGAGCGTTCATTAGGGATAGAGTCCCTATGTTGTGGTCAGACTAGGGCGAGGTCCCGCGAGGACATGGTCCACAACGCGATGTCGGTGAGTTTACAAAATGCCTTAATAATATTATATATTACATTGTAGATTTCTCAAAAAACTAAACTAATAAACGGTTAAATGCAGGTGTGGTTTGAGGTTCCCGAGCCCTTGAAGAGCAACTTGGCGGACGTTGTGCATGGGGAAGGTACGTTGGGAAGTTAATGAAAAAACAAAATTGTATGTGATATTAATAATATTTCTAATATTTTTGTTGTATCTGTAGGTACAAGGAGTGGAAGAACGAGTTGCGGACCCATTGGACTACGCACGGGAACGCACGTTCTGGTACCCCTGCTGAGTTCCAGTACAGAGAGTACGAGTGGCGTTGGCTTCTGACATCAGAATTCAACAACCCTCGTAAACAGGTATTAAATAAATAAATTAATTAGTTAATTTGTCATTAAGTACGTGCGTTTTTAAATATTTTACTAATAGTTTAATTTTTTATTTGAAGGCGGTTTCCGGGCGAACGCTCAGAACTGGCAACGCAACACAAGGAACCATCATGTCGGTTCTAGACCGTTCGCTGTCTTCATGGACGAGGCGGCCAGGGAACATCCAGAGGTCAACCCGTACGTCTATACGTACGAGAAGGCATATCCTGACGCCCAGGAGGATATTGTAAGTCATCTTACGTTTTTAAATTTTAAATTTTACTTATATATATGTCAAAATGTTAATTAATAATTTTTTTCCTATCCAATTAGGCGAAGGTGAGGGAGGCTAGTGACGAGGTGATGAGTGCTATAGTGAGGGAGACATGGCCGGACACGCAGGAGGAAGAGATGTCCGAAGCCATGTCCCGGATCGACACTTCGGATTCGACGGTTGGGGCGAGGATCATGGGCACAGCCTTCTCACCGCGAGCAAACAACTTCTACTGCCGGGGTCTAGGAAAGAAGGGCGAGGGGGCCCTGAAGACCACTCCAAGATTTCAACGAAAGGCAGCCTCGACCAGCAGCAGGACCACGACCACCAGGACGACTCAGCTGCTACAGTTAGAACTTCAGAGACTACGGGAACAACAAGCTGCTCATGTTGCCTATAATGCCGCGCAGGCAGCCCATTATGCCGAGGTACATGCCATCCAGCAGGCCCAGCAGCGGCAATGTTTCAGTATATGCAGGACTTTACAGCTGCCCATCTCCAGGGACTTCCGCCTCCGCCCATACCGCTACCCTAGCCGCCGCAAGCTCTGCAGCAGCCCCCAGAAGCGGATATTAATTTAGATGATCTAGATTTTGTGTAGTTGATGAATTATATAGTTTTATGTGCTTGTTGTTGGTTATATGGAATTGTTTTGGTGTTTTTTGCAGCTTGCTTGGAATGGTAATTTAGAAATTTCGGGTTTTTTTTTATACTGAAATGGACTTATAGCCGACGAAATACGCCATAATTCGTCGGCTATAGTATTTTTAATTATTTTTTAATAGGGTTTAGCCGACGAATTATGGAATGTTTCGTCGGCTAAACCCTTAAAAGCCGACGAAATACGGTCTGTTTCGTCGGCTTTAGTTATTTTTTATTTTTTTATTACATACTATAGCCGACGAATATATTAAGCGTTTCGTCGGCTAAAGCAAAGAGACTAGCCGACGAGTTGTTTCGTCGGCTAAAGTCTGAGAGACTAGCCAACGACGTCTTCTGTCGTCAGCTAGCTATGGGACAATAGCCGACGACGGGCTATAGTTTCGTCGGTTAAAGTCATCGCCGACGACCCTTTCCCGACGAAACTATAGCCGACGAAGTCTCGTCGACTAAGATCTTAGCTGACGAATTAAGCTAACAGGCTGACGAAAATTTTTCGTCGGCTAAAGTGCTTGTCCTGGTAGTGGCGGTTGAATAATTTAGAATCCGGCCGTAGGATTTAAGTCAATTTCTGGGGAAGGTTGTATTTACGGCTGCCGAGTATGATATTAAAGTTTGGGTCGTTCGATTTAAGAATATCGAAGTTAGGCAATGATGAGCGTGTTTATGGCTCTCGGTTAATTTTGCCTATTTTGTATAAATATTGGATTTTTAGTTGGGGAATTAATTATATTTTTGGAACAGGATGTGAGGAGGCCCGAGTAGAAGAAGCCTCGGAGCGACATCAGGCTTATACCTAATTTGTAAGTGGACCTTTGTTTTTAATCGAAAAGCATGCGATGAATGATTTTGTTGATCATTTATTTCTTCTGATGAGACTTATTGATTTCTCGGCTATTTGGCAATTTTTCCTCCTTTGGAGAGTTCCCGAAAATCTCATTTTTGGTGGATATATATATTTTGGATATTATGAGTATAGTATGTATATAAATGCTAGCTAGTCATACGCGTTTGGTCCGTCATAATGAGGTAAAATATCATTATGGTGTGACGTGAGTGTTAGACACAAGCGTCATAGCCCTATATGAAAACTATTTTCTTTTCTGGTTTATTTAGGTTTTCATATAGGGAGTCCACACGTAAATACACCGTCCTCTTCGGTCATAATAAGAAAAAATACCATTATGGCGCAACGTGAGCGTTAGACGCCAGCGTTGTAGCCTTGTATGAATCTCTATTTTTCTAAATTGTTTCTAGGATTCATACAAGGAGTCTGACGAGTGTAAATATATACGAATATATGTTTATATATAGTTTAGCCTAAGAGGCTCCATTTTATTTGAGTTGGTGACTAGCCGGAGCTAGTCGTGAAATTACCAGTTTATGAGTTGAGCACTTTTGAGCTGCCGCATGCAGTATATTTTCTATGAAATTAAAATGGGAATGCATGAATATTTTTATTAAATTATTTTTGTGCACTCACTTTAACGTTATTAAATGTCTTCCCCTGGCCCTTCGTTTTAAAATGCCCAGTCTGCAGAGTTCGGATTGGATCTAATAGGAGACGAGGCATAGTCACCCGTATTTCCACCACATTTCACCAGTAGGTTACCTGTTTAACCTACTTGTGTTTTCTTACTTCCGCTAGTGTCTAGAAGCTCTGAATACTTGGGTTTAATGTATATTATTTTGGTTGTGGGCGAAGGCATGTTGACATTTTAGAATATTTGACGGAGGATGTATATTATTTTGTTGGTGGTGATTGTATTTGGGGAGCACGAAGGCTCCAGAAGTTAAGGGTGGATTGAGAATTTTAGGAGTGTTTACAGGTTTTCGTTAGGAAGGGTTGTCAATTTCCAGAGGAGGTTATACCGAATTTTATGGTAAATCTTTCCTTCGAGGTGGTCCCCGCACGATTACTCCGGGTTCATGGTGAAATTCGGGGTGGGTCGTGTCAGCATGAATCCGGCCCTCAATCTGATTCGTCGTAAGGGGTGCGGTGAGAAGGGAGATCTCGACTGCGGTCGCTTTCTAGTTGGTTCATCGACGGTCTATGTAGAAGACGGGGAACTGTGGAGTGGATTGTACGCTGCGAAGACGATGTTGTTTTGTCGTGGTATGGCGCGGTGTCGGGGTGTGTCAGCGGCGTAAGAACGACGACCTTTGGAATGCAGTTATGGGGGTGGGGTTCCGATTGATCTAGTCGGGTCTCTTGTGGCAGTGGTGGCACTGCTCCTTGGTAGTTGGTATGGTAAAGAAGGGCAAGAGGTTGGTGGTGGTGTCTGGCAGATCTTCGTTGACAGTTGTCATGGTGTGATTAAACTGGTTTGGGCGACAGCCTAGTTCTCTTAAGATTTTTGTTGAGTTTGGGCCTTATTCTTGGGCCCAAATTTTATGTTTCATTTTGTATTAGCCAATAATACTCTACTAGTTGGAGAGTAATGGGCCTCCACCCTGTGTTCCCTTGTTCTTGAGACGATACATAATTTTAACCCAATCCAATATCGATGTACTCCATTAGGCGAATATATTTATGGGTAACTTTTTGTACTTTTTTGGTCCAAGATATAGGAGTCTTTAGGTGTCATTATCAAATGTGTAGTCGGTGCACTACCTGATAAGAGAATGTAATAGGTGATCTATGGATCTCTTTGATTGAGCGAGAGTTATATAATATTTTCGATCAATATATTTTATCCTTCTTTTCAAAAAAAATTAATAATAAATCTAAGGATGGGGATAAAGATAATTTTTATTTTATTTTATGAAAGTCATAGTAGAACTAGAAACTCATGTTTTGCTTAGAAACATAAGCAAACTTGTGTTTTCTCTACAGAGAGCACTATGATATATGAAAAACCAAAATATAAATTCTATAATTAATGCTTATTAAGGAATATGAAGAGATGAAAAAAGACAGTAAACATTTGTGTTGGGTTTGGTGTCTATCTCTCCATGGTGGAGATATTATGCATGATATGAATGCATGATACTAATGTTGGTGCATTCATGGTGGTAATTTATGCATGGTAATTGATGCATAGTTAATTGCATGTATTAGGCATAAATACATGGTGAAGTTGATGCATTGGGAATAAATGCATGGTGTAATTCATGATGTGCCTCTTAGCCTTCTCATGGAGTTATGAGAGGAGATTGAAGGTTGGTTCATGAATAGTCTTCTCATGGAGTTATGGGGAAAGATGAATGGTTGGTTCTTGAATGAGCATTGATGGAGTAAGTATAAAGGTTTCCTCCGTGGCCTATATATAGAGAAGACATTTGCTATTCTAGAACAACAACAACACACCAACAAGAGATCGGGAGAACTCCAAGGGTCTTCAAGATGTAGAAGATAGGGGGAGTTGTGCTCAAGGGCGTGTATAGCTCTTGGGAGTTGTGTTCAAGGGCGTGTATAGCTCTTGGGGTAGAGTGATCTTCTAGGTTGAGAGAGGGTGTATACAATGGGGTATCCTCTTGGATGCAAGGGCTTGGGTTGGGTACGTATAAACTTGAGTGGTGTATCTTGTACTTGTGTTATTCTCTCAGAGTGAAGATGAAAGCTCTCCGAAGATGTAGGCAAGGAAATTCGCCGAACCTTGTTAAATCTTGTTGTGTGCTTAGCTTGGTTGTTTATTTTTTTTTTCATCTCTACTACTATTACTTGCATAGCGGGAGGATTAATTTCCTAACAATTTGAAATTTGATAGAATTAAGTTACTATAACACAGATTGATAGATGATTTCTCGTTAAATCTTGTAATATACGTCTTTTTTGTTAATTTATAAGGGGGGCCATCAATAAATTTGAGCAAGAACTAAGATGTAAATAAGGTAAATGATGAAGTTTAGTTAGTGTTTAAAAAGCTAGGGGGGTCTGAAGTCTGAACCCTCCCAAACCTGACTGTAAATCCGCCACTTAATGGACTCGCGGACTCAAGCTTTTTTAAAAGCTCTAGGTCTTACTGAAACTTGTTTAGTACTTGCTGAACTCAAAAACTAGTACTGCGTGGCTGAAACTCAAGCTTGAAATTGATATGGACTGAATATATCTAATTTGAATGATCAGGTATACAAATCTTAGACGCCTAATCTTCAGATATAGATCCAACTTGTTAACATCCTAGTAGAAGTGTAAATCACATGAATGTGAAATTTCGAAGAAGAAGACAGACCTTAGGTTTCAAACTGGATGCAAAATCAAACTTCAATTCTAATAGTAAGGGAAACAACGGCGAGACGTTGTGGCCGAGATTGACTTTAATCGGAGGAGGATCGGGCGGCGGTTCCCGAAATCAAACCGACGAGGCCTTGCATCGGTAGTGATGGTTTAGTAATAACACAGGTAATTGGACTATATATATGATACTGGAAGTTGTTAAGAGATGATGGTTTAGAAACTTATTGAATGTGTGTTTTTTGTGTTTAATAACATTTTTGGTCTGGTGCTACGTACTATGTCATTTTCTCATCAAACAAATCTATCATATTTTCAAGAACTCTTACTTCTTCTTCTTTTTTTCCCCCCGAGATTAGGAACTCTTACTTCTTTATGCAGGCTAGGTTTGGAAAAATATTCCCAAACTATAACTCGTACATGCATGTTCATCTCTTAAGTTTACGAACGTGGTGGAGTTTGATACTAAACTGTAATTTCATTAGCTGTGTTGTTTTCTTGCTTAAAGTCCAGTATCACTAAACTATGTTAGCGCGCTGTGTTGTTTTCTAAACCATCACCACCGATGTGTTGTTTTATACAGCTAGCTGGTTAACAACTTCCGGTATTACTCAGTTTGATAGAAAGGTGTTAGTATCAATAGTCTGTATGATATATACGACCATTCGGACCATACTGAGTAATCTGACTCTCAATTGTACAAAGGGCCGGGAGGACATATGATATTCTGCATATGTTGATAGTAATTAATTAAATTGCATACAACTTCAGAGCCGTGAACGTACTGGTAAAGGATTGCACACAAGTACGCATTACCTTCTTAGTGTCAGCTTCTGATCGAGGTATTTTGTTGATGGTGAGTTAAGGTTGGTGCTGCACTACCTAACACTTGTTTCGTGGAGGTGGAAGCTTACTAATTACGAAAAACGTACTAATATATTCTCTCATGCATTATAGCTTTGATAATTTTCCCAATAAGTTACTCTTCTTTATTTTCCTCGACTGAGTTCTATATCTTATATATGTATCTCTCACACCACCGTCCTGTATAAAACAATACTCGATTTCTATGGCCATCAGGTAAAGAGGTAGATGAATGATCAACCTTGTGTGAAGAAATGGTAATGATGCCCGACGATCCCTGACGGTAAGAGGAACCAACTGTAGATCAGTTCACAATACAAATCTGTTGATCACTGATGTTATATCTCAAGAAAATGAGAGCAATCAGATCTATCACATTATTAGCTGCATGCTCTAGCTTAAAATCATTTTTAGAGATAACTGACAGCAGCCAACACACCAACAGTCAACAGCTGAGTTAGCAAAGACGCTGAGCCTTTCTATGGTTATCACAGCCGCAAGTACTAGTCTCACTTAGTCGTGGTCGACGGAGGACGTGACATTAATTCCCTCAAAATTACCAGTGCTTTCTTGTTTGATCGTTGTCACACCGGTACCTGAAATAGGAACAACACTGAGAGAAGCTGCTTTGTTTTTCCAAAAATATTAGGTTGCAGGACGTCGAGTACTCCTGAAGTCCTGAGTAATCGAAAAAAAAAAAAAAAAAAATAGAGTACTCCTGGTGTGGTTGCTCTGTAATTAGTTAATTTTGATTGATTTGTAGGTTTGTGGATGTTACTGATGGCCGAGCTTGGCTACTGGTATGCTCCCAACTCTGTTTTGAACTTGTTATTGAGGAGGCTTTCGGTAAAATTAAGCAGTTTTGATATTACAGATTTCTCTGCGAGTAACATATTCTCTATTAATTTGTCTCGTACGATAAACAATGCAACTAAAAAGTAAAAACTTTCAGTACGTTGTATATATATGTACGTGCTAACCATAGCCAGATATATAGTAACCCAGATATTTGATTTTCCGTTTACTATCGACTGCAATTGTGAATCGCAAACCTAGTGCACAGATATACATTTGTTTAACCTAGTGCTATTTATCGAGGAACAATTTTTTACTGCCAACCTCAGTATAATCATGATTAAACAAAGAAGAAGTAGCATGGGGTTTTAGTGTTTTACACACACATTTGTTCAGCATATATGCGCGGAAGGTTTGTCTATGTTAATGGGGAATTGAAATAGAGAATGCGTTTCCCAGTAGCTACTGCCCCCTACTTGAATGTGGTCGTTGTGGAGACTCATTTGGAAGGCAAATGGTACCGTTTGGTTCGTGAAAAGCTTGGCAACAAAAAAAATGCATGTCCTCCGGTCAGTCCAGTGCCAAGGCACTACTAGTCATATATTGGATTCCTTTACAAAATACAAATCCTCTGTCCTCCAATGTGAAACATAGTGGGATGATAAGTGGCCCTCAAGACTCAAGAACTCCACCCCACTATGTAATCGTGGCTAGCTTTGGTGCTTTACAATTCGAAAGTCAAAATTCGAATTACACGAACCCATCATTTCTTCTCCGTCCAAAAGTTGGCCTCTCCGTTTTTCTCATACCCAAGAAGTTGATCAGCTTAGAATATATATATATATATATATATATATATATATATATATATATCACACGTAGTTTAACACAGGAACCGTGCCATGCTGGGAAGCTTCTCCATGCAGCGAAAACATGTTTAACTAATTTTTTTTTTGACATGTTTTAAATAATAAACCTAGCAGTAAGGGGCGAAAGTATATTCCGAGTAATTTATAGATTACAGGGTAGTGGTTGTTCTGCTGGGACGTTATTTTTGTTTTGGAGCTATTTTAATTTTAGCGTCTTCACCGGCACCTTTTGACCGAAAGGTTTCGAAGTTTTCCACAGAGTGTCAATTTAATTGTAATGTTTAATTGGTAGAATGCACAAATTTGGACTATAATTGTTGTTTGGAAGTATAAGAAGGACGGAAATGGTTTGAATACGAGTATATGATGACAAAATACTTGAAACCAAATCGTTTATATTTTGTTTAAGCTTTGATGTGGGGGTATCCAGTATCCTATGCCAATATAGTTCGTACTTTGAAGTCTTGCGAGATTTCGATCGATCCGAATCATGTCCAGCCATACATGACTTGGTGTTTCTACAATCCTTTGTTTTTGAAAACTGAATAATTTAAGCTAAATATAAGCCCCATGAAAATGTTGGTACATTTGCAAGGACCTTTAGCACTTTGGTCTACACAATGTCTACAAAATAACATGCACACGTACGGATTAATCTTCTAAGAACAATGATGGGTGCAGGGTGTAAAAAAAAAAAAAAAAAAACGTGTTTTATGTTTGGATATTTCTCTTTAGTTCTGCAAATGTATTGTGGACTTCATTTTCGAATATGAAAGTAAAGAGAGAATTGGGAGAAGTTGTGTATATCATCGATGAATAAAAGCATCTATATATATATATATAGAGCATTACATATACGATGTCGTATGCATATATATAAACCCTAATATCTAAAGGTCTTCAGTTAACACAACTGTCAAAAACTGGAACCACAAATTCGGCTCAATTTCGAAATGTTTCTAATTAGGAATCTCTGATGTCTGCTTGAGATAATGCTCTCATATGATATGATTGAACCAGCATGAGTTTCTCTGAAAGATCACCCATGCTACTAGCAGTCACCGTCACTGCTAGAAAATAGGCAGTCCTGGAGTCCTGGAAACGAGTAGTAAACCTATAAAACTTATCAAAATTAAGGTAATGCTTCTGACTACATAACTAACTCTTTTAAATTGTATGTTTGTAACGTCTGAACCGTATCAGTAAACTTTCTCGTTTTGTCTTCATTATCAATTCAACAATGAATATAAACACATTAAATACGCTTGATACACGAATCCGCCCGAGAATCCGATAAAGTGGAATTGAGCGGTGAACCCACAATTCATAAACAAGTAAACGCAAAAATTCTCTTATACCAGAATCACTTTTCAATTCCATATCACCGTCTAATTTCCTGGACTTTAGACTTGCAATTTGGGAATTAATCAATTTGAGATGCTTAACCTAACCTTATATATTAGTTGATGAAAAATGTACAAGGCTAGGGGACAAACAACTTGGAATGAAAATTAGAAGATCTTAATGATGGATCGAGTACGTAATTAAGGAATTAATGTTCAGGTGATCGCGATCGTAACAATAAATAGATTAGTAAATTATTTCGGATTTTTATCTTTTTAATAGAATTATATCTATATGAGAAGAACAAGGAGGAAAAACTAATCAAGGAAACTAGTCTAAACAAAATAAGTCGATGAAAAGGAACCCAGTAGGACTCCGGCGCCAAGCCGTCGTGGAAAATGGCCATTTTCTCTCCTAGAAATCACAGTGCGTGAGAGCTCTTCGTTTGCTACAATTGGCATAGTTTTATTGGCCCAACTATATTTCCACTATGGAACTTTCTGAGATTTTGTGGTTACCTCTCTCTTCTGGGTTTCTAGGGTTTTGGAGGTTCATGCATGTTTCGTGGTGGTATGTTGGTCCAATCGTGTCTTATACATCGATCGATTTATTTTCATTTTCAGAAAGTTTATCGAGTGTTATGGAAAAGATCCCTAATTATAATTCACCAAAATTTTCCTCTCTAAATGCTCATCAACCCGGTGTTATCAGCTAATAATTTGCTTTTTGGATATGTGTTTTCCTCTAAAGTCTAAAACGTTCGTTATAAGAAAAAAATATGAAAAATAAAGTTATTCTCAATTATCTCTTTCTCATATTGATCGTGATATAAGAGTGTAGTTAGCTCATCATATTCTTGCTCAGACGACCTTCAATTATATGTATCTCATTCTTATTTACGGAAATTAACCTTAATCACAATTCACGAAAGTTTTCCTCTCTAAATGTTTACCAGTTTGGTGTTATCTGCTAAATTTTTGTTTTTGTTTTTTTTTAATATAGGGCTGGTGCAGCTGCCCTCAAGCCTTCATGAATGTGAAGTCCTCTACGCTGCGTTTGGATGAAGTAATTTTAATTTTCATAGAAATTTCAAAATTATAGGAATAACAATTCCATGAATTTAAATTCCATAAATTGAGAATTTCATTGTTTGGATTTCATGATGTAGAGTTTAAAATGACAAGAATTTATATTATACTAACCTCAGTTAAGAAAATTGACAATAATGCCTATTTTGTGAGGAATTCAAGCAAATCGGGAATTTAAGCTCCCAAATTTCACGATTATTTTTTCATGAAAAAAGCTAATTCCACGGGATAAGAATCCAAACGAAGGAAACGGTCTTATTTTTTTATTAAATTTTTGGGTATTCACCCACATCTAAACACACTTATCTCACTTATCTCTTTCTCATATGGATCGTCATTCATCAAACAAATAATGTATCTCATACTCTTGCTCAAACGACCCTAGTTACATGTAAATTAAAGTTAAATTCTGAATCCTCAGTTTTTATATGCTCGTGAATTTATACTCATTCCTACAAAAGCGAGAACCTCCATCGATCGCTTTCAAGAAAGATAAAGAAAATTAAGAAAAAAGGACTAGTGAATGTATGTGCGTTTGCAGGACAAATGAGGCAATGAAGCTCATCCCCTGCGCCTTTCGGCCTTGCTTCAATTTGAAAACGAAAAGCAGATTACAAACAAGTAATAACATATTGAGAAACAACAAAGCCACAGGCACAGGCGATTTACTCCAAAAACTAGGCAACAAAAGGTTAATTGAGGATTGTTTGTTTATCGAGCTAGTTCATTTCAACTTTCCACACTACTAGAAAGTTCTTATGGCCTTTAGCACAATGCGACTGTCATTCGATAGGCGTGGTATTATCAATGTGTAGGATTTAGAATTTCTTTAAGTTACAATCTGACCAAGTTTCTGTCCAACAAAATGCAAGATAGCTTTCTAAACTTGCAAATGGCATGGCTGTCTTTATAGAGGACTTGTCAAAAGTCTAGCTGGGTTTCTAAAATTTTAGGGAAAATAACATTTCAATTGCACACTAGTATTTTGTTTTTAATCAACATGATTATTTGATATTATCATTGAGTCATTGGTTCGAGGAGTGAGCATGAACATGGCCATGATTATATATATTGGAGGAGAAATAATAGAAGAGGGGGGAGATCGAGCACGTCAATTCCCATTTACAAAATTGATCGAATAAACCATGATGGTGGATTGTGAGATTCTACAATGCCTAAATTCCAAATGACACAATGATAGGAACAAGGAACAGACCAGGTATCAAAAGTCAGATTCCAGAAGCATGTGGTTTGAAACTTGGTTGGTATTTTACGTACTCTGCATCACTGCATACATTTGTTCGTTAGATATTAAACAAGATATATAGTTGTACTGTTGTAGGAATGTAGAATCCAGTATTTGAAATCCGGCTTCTTCGTTCTTTTAATTTATTTAGTTTTCGAGGGTAAGTAATCAACTTTATTGAAGCTCAGCAGAATTACACATAACGACCCTCCAGTAGGGCTGTCACATAGACCAGTAGATAAGGTTATAGTATGCTAATGCATGACATGCATCAATTTTGTCTTAAAGTTGTAAATTGAGTCTTCAAAGTAGTAATATTAGTCCTTAAAGTGGTAATATGAGTTATGAGAGGGGTTCTAATGATGACTATTTGGTTGAGGACTAGTTGAAGATTTTCTCATTAGTGGTTTATTACACCCATTTTTCAATCACATTTTTTCATCTTAACCGTTCAGTTTTTAAGTCTATATAAGAAGATCACATATGTAAATTTTCAGTTAAATTAGTGATCGTTAAGAAATCAAACTAAATAAAATCAATGAACGATCAAAATCTGTCAAACAAGAACCATTCAAGTTTATAATCGGTAAATCACATTTATAAATACATTAACGATATTCAATTTAGATGAAAATTTGTAGAGATGATCTCACTACCAGGAGAAGTACTTTAGCCGACGAATTATTTTCGTCGGCCTGTTACCATAACTCGTCGGCTAAACTCTTAGCCGACGAGGGTTCGTCGGCTATAGTGTCGTCGGGAAAGGGCCCTCGGCGCTGATTTAACCGACGAAACCATCACCGTCGTCGGCTATTGTCCATACTTTAACCGACGAAACATTATGTCGTCGGCTTTTGTTCATGAATTTAAGCCGACGAAACAGTCTCTATCTTTCGTCGGCTATACTCCCAGACTTTAGCCGACGACAGTTTAAGTCGTCGGCTATACTCTCAGACTTAAACCGACGACACAACACGTCGTCGGCTATACTCCAAGACTTTAGCCGACGAAATCTCAGTTCCGTCGGCTAAAGTATATTACTAAAAAATTAAAAAATAGAGCCTCTTTCGTCGGCTATAGTGAGTTTAGCGACGAACACCATGCATAATTCGTCGGCTAACCTATAAAAATAAAATAAAAATACTATAGCCGCGCTAATTGTGCGTATTTCGTCGGCTATAACTCCATTCCAGTAATAAAAAAAATACATAAAATTTTTTTTTTTAAATTACCATTCAAGCAGCTGCAAAATACACCAAAACAATTCCATATATAACCAACAAGAAGCACATAAAACTATATAAGTATCAACTACACAAAATCTAAATGATCTAAATCAATATCCGGATCTGGGGCCTGCTGGTGAGGAGATTCCGGCAGCTCAGGATGTCTATAGGCGCAGGCAGGGAGAGGTGGAAGTCCCTGAAGCTGGGCAGCTGCTAAATCCTGGAAGTACTGGTACATCTGCTTCTGCTGGGCACTGTGGCGGCATGTAGGGCTCTAGTATAGGATCTATATTCGGCGAACTGGGCGGCATGAGCGGCAGCCTGAGCGTCAGCAGGAGCAGCCTGAGCGGCTTGCTCTCTCCGTAGTCTCTCAACTTCCGACTCTAGCTGAGTCGTTCCTGCTGCTGGTCGAGGCTGCCTTTCGTTGAAATCCTGGAGTGGTCTTCAAGACCCCCTGGCCCTTCTTTCCTAGACCCCGGAGTAGAAGAAGTGTTTTCTCGCGGTGGAAGGCTGTGCCCTGATCCTCGCCCCCAACCTCGGATCTGAAGTGTCGATCCGGGAAATGGCTTCGGACATCTCTTCCTCCTGCGTGTCCGGCCATGTCTCCTCACTATAGCACTCATCACCTCGTCACTAGCCTCCCTCACCCTTGCCTAATTGGATAGGAAAAAAATTATTAATTAACATTTTAACATATATATTAGTAAAATTAAAAATTCCGTAAAAATGAAAGATTACTTACTATATCCTCCTGGGAGTCAGGATATGCCTTCTCGTACGTATAGACGTACTGGTTGACCTCTGGATGTTCCCTGGCCGCCTCGTCCATGAAGACAGCGAACGGTCTAGAACCGGCATGATGGTTCCTTGTGTTGCGTTGCCGGTTCTGAGCGTTCGCCCGGGAAACCGCCTTCAAAGAAAAAGTAAACTATTAGTAAAATATTTTAAAACGCACGTACTTAATGATAAATTAACTAATTAATTTATTTAAATACCTGTTTACGAGGGTTGTTGAATTCTGATGTCAGAAGCCAACGCCACTCGTACTCTCTGTACTGAAACTCAGCAGGGGTAGCAGAACGTGCGTTCCCGTGCGTAGTCCAATAGGTCCGCAACTCGTTCTTCCACTCCTTGTACCTACAGATACAACAAAAATATTAGAAATATAATTAATATGACAGACAGTTTTGTTTTTTCATTAATTTCCCAACGTACCTTCCCCCATGCACAAAGTCCGCCCAGCTGCTCTTCAAGGGTTCGGGAACCTCAAACCACACCTGCATTTAACCGTTTATTAGTTTAGTTTTTCCAAAAATCTACAATGTAATACATAATATTATTCAGGCATTTTGTAAACTCACCGACATCGCGTTATGGACCATGTCTTTAACCTCCTGCGGGACCTCGCCCCAGTCTGACCACAACATAGGGACTCTATCCCTAATGAGCGCTCCCACGCGGCGGAGTACGTCCTCGACTTTCCCCCGATACGTCGTACTCCCGTCAGTACCGATGACAATCCTCCCTGAGGTACCCCTCCGGTACCGACGATCTTCTCTTCCCTGTGACGGGGCCTCTCTTCTTCTTTGCCGGCTTCGCTCCGACGGTGCCTATGACATGATAAACCAAATTGATTATTAAAATCGGAATCGGAGAATTATAACAAAACAAATCATTCATCTTTCATTACCTGAGGGATCGGACGCGGACGCGACGGATTCCGCCTCCGATGATGATACCCTCGCGGAAATAAGAGGCGTATCAAAAGGCACGAACCGGTACGCCGCTGATGGAGCCACTGGCGGGGGCAGTGGATAAATCGGCGTCCCTGAGTCATCGACTACAGGTATGGCCGGTATCATCCGCGGAAGGAATAGGTGAGGCGGCGGCATCTGTACCCCAGATGACCCACTATCCGAAGAAGTAGGAGTTGGAGAGGGGCGCCCGGTGTATCTCAGGCATACGGGGTTGCAGGCACCTCCGTCTGAGGCTGAGCAAACAACTGCCTCGCGGAATAAAGGAAGCCCCGCTGCCTCGATGAAGGGGGCACCTCCGGCTGCCTCTGCGCCGTCTGCAGAAGGCTCGCATGTCTAGCAGTCATAGGGCCCTGAAACGACGTCTGAGGTTGCTAGAGGTTCCCTCAGACGATACGACCTTTGGCCCTTCGAACCCTTCGTCGATCTAATATTACCGCTCATCCTATTTAAAATATTAATTGAATCAAGGCCACAAAATCAAAAATGCAAACTCATTTTAAAATGTAAAAAATATATTCACTTCCTAAATACTAATTTTCACTTCCTAAATACTATTTTTCACTTCCTAAATACTATTTTTCACTTCCTAAATATACACTCAAAAATAAAAAAATACACTTCCTAACAACACACCAACATTGCAATTGACCGGAAAATCAAAACAAACACAAAATACAAAAAAAATATATACATTTCCTAAATACTAATATACACAACAAATATACACTTATTAAATAACAAAACTACTAAAACAAATATACATTCCTAAATACTAATATACACAACAAATATACACTTATAAAAACAATATACACTCCTAAATACAAATATACACAACAAACCACAACATTATATAAACAACAACACCACAACATTATATACACAACAACATTATATACACAACAACACATCACAACATAAAAATAACCGCAAGCTCAAAAAAAGACTCGAGGAGGAGGAGGGAGGACCGGAGCACAGCAGAATTCGGCCGGAGCAGAGGAGGAGGAGGCCGGCCGGCCGGAGGAGGAGGAGGAGGCGGAGGAGGAGGAGGAGGCCGGAGGAGGAGGAGGAGGAGGCCGGAGGAGGAGGCCGGAGGAGGAGGAGCGGAGGGGAGGCCGGAGGAGGAGCGGAGGAGGAGCCGGAGGAGGCCGGAGGAAGAGCCGAGGAGGAGCCGGAGAGGAGCGGAGGAAGAGCGAGGAGGAGCCGGAGGAAGAGCGGAGGAGGAGCCGGAGGAAGAGCGGAGGAGGCGGAGAGAGGAGGGAGAGTCGAGAGGGCGAGGCGAGGGCGAGGGAGGGAGAGGGAGAGGGAGCGGAGGGAAGGAGAGGGAGAGGAGAGGGAGCGCGAGCGGAGGAGGCGGAGAGGGAGAGGGAGCGGAGGCCGGCGGAGAGGGAGAGGAGCGAGGGCCGGCTGGAGAGGGAGAGGGAGAGGAGAGGAGGGGAGATAAGGTCGAGGGCGAGGGCGAGGGCGAGGGAGGGGAGAGGGAGAGGGAGCGGAGGCGAATTTCGGAGAGGGAGAAAAAAGGGCGGAGGCTAGGGCATACAACCAGTCGAGCTGGGTTATACCCGAAGACTTTAGCCGACGAAAATAATTTCGTCGGCTAAAGTTAATAATTTCGTCGGCTTAATTAAACTTTAGCCGACGAAATAATAATTCGTCGGCTAAACATTTCAATAATTCGTCGGCGGCTAAAGGTAATAATTTCGTCGGCTAACCATTTGAAATTCGTCGGCTAAACACAAACTGTTTATACATTCATCAAACTGTGACTGCTGCTCGTGATGATCAAACTTGAGAACGGAAATCCTTCCGTCAGATCTGACCATCATGATAAAATACATGTATGGGAAAAAATTCAACTTGATCTGACCAGGTTAAGTGCTCGATCCGGACGGTCAATCCCGTAAGTCAAACCCCTAAATGCACGGAAAAGGTCGTTGGACCGTCTAAATTTCGTATTTTGGCCGGACCTTCAACTGAAAATATTTTCAAATTGATGAGACACAACAAGTGGTATAAAAATTTTACGCAAAATAACCACCGAAGATAGGGCTACCCATAGGGAGAAAGAATTGAAAATTGGATTGACCGCAACTATCGGCACCGAGACATGACCGGAATACCTTGATTTTTCAACCGTAGACGTATTTCACCATTCTGGTCATGTCTTATTTCACGACTTTTTCACGTTTGAAGGTTCTACGTATAGTTTGTTTTTGAAACGGAACATTTACCTAACACTTAGTAAACAAGTTATACAACATTAGTAGGCATGTTCTGACTGTGATGATCAAACTTGAGAAAATAAAATCCGACGGTCAGATCTGACCACCATGATAAAATACATGTATGGGAAAAAATTCAACTTGATCTGACCAGGTTAAGTGCTCGATCCGGACGGTCAATCCCGTAAGTCAAACCCCTAAATGCACGGAAAAGGTCGTTGGACCGTCTAAATTTCGTATTTTGGCCGGACCTTCAACTGAAAATATTTTCAAATTGATGAGACACAACAAGTGGTATAAAAATTTTACGTAAAAAACACCGAAGATAGGGCTATAGTATGTACAGAAAAAGTTTAGGGTTTAGCCGACGAATACCCTAATCATCGTCGGCTATACTATGTGATAAAAAAATATAAAAATTAATAAAGCCGACGAAATATTAGGGTATTCGTCGGCTAAGATGGTTTTGGCCGACGACTTCCATTATACTTCGTCGGCTAAGATGGTTTAGCCGACGACATTCATTTGAACTCGTCGGCTTTAAGATCTTTAAACCGACGAATTCCTTTTCAATTCATCGGCTTTAAGTTCTTTTAGCCGACGACTTCCTTTTCAATTCGTCGGCTATAAGTCCTTTTAGCCGACGACTTCTAGTATTCTTCGTCGGCTAAGACGGTTTTAGCCGACGACTTTTAATATAATTCGTCGGCTAAGAGGTTTTAGGCCGACGACTTATGTTGTATTTCGTCGGCTTAAGTAAAAAAATACAAACCCTAAAACAGATGGTTTAAACCATACTAATTTCCTGTTCATATATCACCAAAATTCATATAAAATAACAGAAATATGAATTCAACATATGTAAACTAGAAATGAAGGTAATACAGTCTTTTTTATTACAATTAATGTATTACTGTTTCTGCACATCCGGAGACTGGGATCATGGAGAATCACGGTGGAACACGAATATAAATAGTAAACATCATGGGCAAGAGACAAGCACGTATAGTGGTTCACCATGCCATCGGAGGGCATGGCTACGTCCACTTGGAATTCACTATCATGGCCAAGAGGCCCTTTGGGATCGGAGAGAGATATTCATCATCTATCATCCTATCTCCTCTCTATGTCTATGGGAAGCCTTCCTTTTATAACTAAGGAAGGTTCCTCCTTACATATTAGGGATGTGGGACAAACTACCGACTACAATTACATCCAACTACCGACTACAATTACATCCGAAGAAATTAAAACTAAGGCTCGTAATCGGAATCATCCGATGAGTCTCTTCGGTGTCAGAAATAATTTCTGGTAATCTATGTCTTTCCTCATCGCCAGAGTCTTCGTCTGTTTCTTGATTTGGATCAACATCAATAAGCCTTGGCTCTTCATCACGAATTCGCACCGAACGACCCGCTTTAAAATTATTAAGGCGAACGGTAGAGGAGTTAGGAATACCTATTGCGTTGGGCTCTTGATACGCAACATCTTCTTCCTGGTCTTCGGCCTCTCCAAGTGTAGCCGCCCGGTAAATGTTTCGAGGGTGCACAAGGTTGACTACTTTCCACGCGTCACCCTTAGCAAGGTCATCAAGATAAAACACTTGTTTTACCGATGTGGCAAAAACGAACGGGTCATCTTCGTAAGAACTTGTAGCAGTGTTCACCGATAATATTCCGTACTGATCGGTCTTCATGCTCTGCGGGCTAGTATCAAACCATCTACACTTGAAGAGGTGCACTGTCATGCCTTCACCGTAAACGAGTTCCACCACTGAATCAAGAACACCGTAATAGTCAACTCCATTCCGCCCACCATGCGCCATCACCCCAGAATTCTGTGTTCTCCGTCTGCTGTCTCTCTGTTCACATATAAATTGCACGCCATTCACCTTGCACATCGGATAAACTCTTGACATTATCGGCTTCATCGCTAGAAGTCTTAGTTCGTGTGACCAATTTGGGTGACCATCAAATTGAATATGGTTCATCTGCAATTTACAATTTAACATTGTAAATATAGATAATTATGCACTAAAAATAAATACGTACATAAATATTGAATTACGTACCCAGCCGTCAAAATAATTTGCGAACTCCCTGTTGTGGTACTCGAGATCACCTTGAATGTCTGGACAATATAGATGGATGTCTTTCCAGTATTCAACTTCTGGACAGTTAATCAATACCCACCAGTGGGCAATGACTAGCTCATGTGGTTGCAACTTGTAGGAGTCTGGCAAAATTCCATAAACTTCAACATCACTGGAGAGTATGGAAAGAGTGAACTTCGGTACATCTACCGGCATGGCTTCGTCTGTTTCCTTCAACGCTCCTAAATACAACTTCATGTAGGTGACGCACTCGTGCGCAATATATGCTTCAGCTATACATCCTTCAGGCGCGGATTTATTAGCCACATAATCTTTGTAGTCTCCAAGTTGCCTATAAATCAAGTTGCAAAGTGTTATGATTATTGAACATGTATATAGAAAAATTGGATTGAGGAATTCAGGTGTAAAAAACGTACCTTTCCATGGGATACATCCAAGTGTAGTGTACTGGACGGTAAGCAACAATTGCTCGGGAAGATGGATCATCAGGTGAGGCATGATGTCAAAAAAATTTGGAGGAAATATCCTCTCAAATTTACACATGATATAAATGATGTCCTCTTGCATTTCCCGGAGGTTAGATTTTGTCACTTCCCGTGTGCATAACTTCTGGAAGAATCTTGCCAACGCTACTAACGGCTCCACCACCTGACGGGGAAGGAACGGTCGAATGAAAACAGGGAAGAGACGTTGTAGCAGGATATGACAGTCATGACTCTTCAACCCGTACATCTTATTGTCCCGGAAGTTCACACACCGGGCTATATTTCCTGCATAGCCTAAAGGATACTTCACACAACTCATCCACCTGAAAATTACGTTCTTCTGGTCAGGTTTCACGGTGTAAGGAGCTTGAGGCATTTTTTTCTTCCCTTCTTTCAACCACAGATGTCTTCTTAACTGCATTTTTTTTAGATCAATGCGTGCCTTAGGACCGTCTTTCGTCTTCCCCTCCAAGTTCAGCACTGTGCCCACCACACTGTCGCAAACATTCTTTTCTATGTGCATCACATCTAGGTAGTGCCTGATCAACAACTTACTCCAGTATGGGAGTTCCCAGAATATGCTCTATGTGTCCAGAATTTGTACCTGTCGGGTCTTTCAGGTATTGCTGCAACAATATTTGGATGATTGCTGAGCTGCCCAAAATCGTACTCATTAAGCACTGCTAAAATTTCTTCTCCCGTCCATCTTCTGGGAGGCACACCGTGTTCTACGGTCCCATCAAATGCCTTGTCATCGAACCGCCAATCGTGATTATATGGAAGGAAAGCACGGTGACCCAATCTGCATATCTTGTTGCAATGACTGCTGCTCCCCTCATCGCTAAGGCACTCTGGACAAGCCTTGTATCCCCTAACAACGTTGCCCGACAACATCCCACGGGCAGGAAAATCACTGATGGTACCAACAACCATGACATGCATCTGGAACATCTCGTGCATGTACTTGTCATAAGTGGGATGACCAACTTCCCACAAAAACTGAAGCTCTTCAATCAAAGGTCTCAAATACACATCGAGACACTTCCCTGGATAACCGGGCCCCGGAATCAACAAACTCAACATATTGTATTCCTTCTTCATGCACATCCATGGAGGAAGGTTGTACGGTACCAAAACACCGGCCATACACTGTATTGAAGACTCATGTTGCCAAAAGGGTGAACCCGTCGGATGAGAGCCCGAGCCTCACATTTCGGACCTCTGACGCAAAATGAGGAAACTCCCTGTCTATATGCTTCCAAGCCTCCCCGTCAGCAGGGTGTATAAGGGTATCTTCGTCATGCATTTCCTATCAACGTGCCATCTCATAGCTTTGGCCGTGTGTGAAGACATGTACAACCGCTCAAGCCTATCCCTCAACGGGAAATACCGAAGTACCTTCACAGGTTTCCTATTGCCTGCAGGAGTCAGCTTATACCTGTCAGTGTGACATACCGGACATACGTCAAGCCCACCAAGGTCATTCCCTTCTGGATCTTTACCCCAGAAGAGAACGCAGTCATATCTGCATGCATGGATCTTGATGTAGGAAAGGCCAAGATCTTTCAGGATACATCGGACCTTACGATGAGTGTGGTAGAAGACGATGACCGTGGGGCAGCATCGAAGCAGTGTACTGTAGATAATCATCAACAGCCTTCACGGTCGATTTTGTCTCAACTTTAATCTTCATTACGTCCATCACACTTTCAAGAACGGTCTTCTGACAACCGGGGTACACAGGGGTCTGTTGGAAGCAAGCAGTTTGTTGTACTTTTCAATACCAGCAGTGTTGACAGCTCTAGGGAAGGGCTGCACCGGGTCAGGCATATACTGTCCTTGAGCGCATACACCGCTCTCATAAGGAAACATGTCGTTGATGAATGCCGTTGTTGGATCGTTGGATGTACTGCCTGTCTCAGAAATTGGCCATGATCATGCGGACCCCCTGATGATGTTTCACCGTGATATAACCACATGTGTACTTCTCCCAAAACCCGTTACTCCTCAGGTGCTGCCATACTTTGTCAATGGGAAATCGATGCATATCGCTGCGACACTGACATTTCTGCACGGGCAATAGAAAATTGTATTCCCGTTAGCATTAGCAGCGCATATTTTATAAAACTCATAACTCCTGCACCGTATCTTTTGTCCCATTTTGGAAGCGAAATCCAACTCTTATCCATATCCTGAAAATATAACAAAATATATATTAATTATAATGCTGCTAGCTAATTATTAATGGAAATTTCATGCCATATATAAAATCTCAATTCATTTAGTATATATTCTACGTACTACGTACAACTAATTAATAACTAATTAATAACACACACACATATCATATTAACACAATAATAGATATATTAACACAAATTAATTAACAACAATATATACACAATTAATACAATTAATATATATTAACACAAATTAATTAACAATAAACTTCATACCGTACCATATCAACACAATAATATATATATTATAAATTAATTAATAACATATATATCTACTAATATTTATTAACAACAAATTAATTCATATATATTATCAATTCAAATCATCAACCAAATCGATCAACACATATATATATATACATCCAACGTACTCAAAATTAATCAATTCAATCATAATCAAAATCAATAAACTCAATCATAATCAAAATCGATAAACTCAAATAAAACTCAATTAATCAACATATATATACATATACGTACCTATATATGGCTCCACAAACTAATTATGGACAGATTTCGACAACACCCAAACGTTTTCTCCCGTTTTTTCTTCTCCCGTTTTTTTTCCCAGATGAGCTGCTGCTGTCCAGATCGCAGATATAAAGCACTTTAGCCGACGACATATTAATTTCGTCGGCTAAACTTTTAAATATTTCGTCGGCTAAAGTTCACAGACTATGGCCGACGAAATAAATTCTTTAGCCGACGACGTTTTTTTTTTCGTCGGCTAAAGTTTACCATAGCCGACGAAAATTTTAGTTAGCCGACGAAGGAAAATGTCGTCGGCTAAAGTGGACTTTAGCCGACGAAAAATGCTTCGTCGGCCTGGTTTTTTTTTTTTCGTCGGCTAAAGCCTTTCTTCTGGTAGTGTCTACTCATATACACACATCTAATAACTAACCTATACTACCACCTGAAAATAATCTTGAAAAAGCGATGGGTTATAGATTAGCCCTGACGATTTCCTCAAGCCTCGTAACCTTTTACAAAATTAAAAAGCAAGGGAAATAGCCTCATTTAAGCTCAGACCCTGCCCAAAAGAACCATGCCCATTAGCGCACTCGGTGATGCCACAAGAGTCTAAACACCCTTTGGGTGCTGTATATTTGATCCCCTTGTGGATCTCACCTTCTTTCTTCAACTTGTTTTCGCGGTTGAGTTGTTTTGCAGAAGATTTTCCGCAATATGAGGGATGGTTTGATATCTGAGTCTGAGCTTCTTATTTTTGAGTCTGGATGACAGGTTGTTAGGTTGTCGATGAGAACTGCTAAAGCGTTATTAGGCTCTTTGGTCTGTGTCTTTCAAGCTTCATGGATTTGGTCAAATCATTGTTGTGATGGCTAACTTTGGTCTGTGTCTTTCAAGCTTCATGGATTTGGTCAAATCATTGTTGTGATGGCTAACGTGATGATGTTCATATTTATATACCATTGTTTCTTGATTTTTTAATTTTTTTAATTTTTTTTGTAAAGTGGTTCGGAATGCAGCCTAGTTGGGAGGCTCATCCCAACGTCCGGTTTAGAATAGTTTTGCATGGGAGTAGACCTGTAAATGGACTGGATTTGGAACGGATCGACTAGATCCGGATCCGGATCCGTATAGAAATTTTGGATCAGGATCCGACCCGTTACCCGCCGGATCTTTGATAGCTAGATTCAAATCTGGATCCGACGGGTTAACGGATACCCGACCCGCTAATCCGATCCGTTTATAATAATAAATATTTTTAAATTTTAAATAATAATTTCTTATTTTTATCATAAATTTTCATAAAACACTAATGAAATATTATAACAAAATAAAGGCTTACATTAAAAATTGAATTACATGCCAAAATACTCCTTAACAATAAACTAATATATTCAAAATACTAGACCTCCAATGTATTTAGCAAAGAGCATGAAAAGAACATACGCATCAGTAACATTCAACTTCATTAAATGATCATACTTTAGACGCAAATTATTTATATTTGGTTACAAACGGAGCTAAAATGAGCTCAAAAAAAAAGCCAACAACTAAATATTAAAGCATGAAGCAGATCTCTTAGCTATAACAGTAGAACTCAAATCATCAAGAAAGGCTTGTGCAGCATGCACAAGGGGTCTTCAAAGCTTATGAAGCCCAAATCATAAGAGATACTACTCTTTGCCAAAGCATCAGCAGTCATATTAGACGCAATTTAGACGTTTAAGTTATCCAAATAATTATTATATTATTTAATATTTATCAATAATATTATATTTATAAAAATATTATTTAATTATTTTAAAACGGATCCGAGTCTTTAACGGATTGGATCAACCTCGATCCGTATCCGATCCATTTAATAAACGGGTTAACGGATCCGGGTCCTTAACGGATTAACGGGTCTAATTTTCGATTCAAACCCGTTTAAAAACCACGGATCCGGAGCGGGTCCGGATCAAGATCCTGTCCATTTACAGGTCTACATGGGAGGGGTGAGGGCGAACATACATAAATAAACCTAAATCTCGAGTTACAGAAAAAAAATCACAATAATCCTCGTAGAGAACGTCCAGACTGATAGTAGATGTCACATTTGAATTCTATGTCCGTGTTTGTAGTTGTGATCTACGGCCCTTTGTTTTTGGATCTAGGGTAGTACTAGGTGTTTTCCTCTTAATGAAATGTTGTTCTTTAAATATATGTAATTATATATATATATATAACTACAAAAAAAATCACCAAAAACAAAGGGCATATATATGGCCCTTCTAATGAGGGATCCCTATTTTTTGTCACTTTTAGGGATATGTCCACACCATTATATATGTTTTTTAATAGGCTTGGATGGCTGAAATTAAAACAAAAAACTTAACAATTATATCAAACCTACACCGTTCAAGATTATTAAAAATAAATCCCTCATTTGAATAACTTAACAATCACCAAATTTTCTGAAAATTTGTATAATGATCTACTCATATAGCCCAACGAACTGAACGGTGGATATTTGATTTTGTGATCGAAAAGTCCGTCAAATGATCTATCCCTATAAATGAACACAAAAAAGGATCCCTTATATATATATGTGTATATATATATATGCCTTTGACCTCTGTATTTATTCAAAAGGTACGGATTTCCTTAATTGACATACTTTTTGATTATATTTTCTCATCTCAACCATTCATCTTTTAGATATATATGAGTAGATCATCTCTACAAAATTTTAGCCAAAATTGATAATCATTAAGGTATTCAAAATTGTGAATTACACGAACGGTTCATGTTGAACAAATTTAGTTCGTTCATTGTAATCATATAGTTTCGATACCTTAACGATTATCAATTTGGCTGAAAATTTGTAGAGATAATCTACTCATCATATATACCTACAATGTGAATAGTTAAGATGAAAAAAATGATTTAAAAGTTGATCAATTAAGAAAATTCGTACCTTTTGAATAAATATGGATATTTGGACATAATATATATATATATATATATATATATATATATATCAATTTCAAAGAAGTAGCTTAAAATTGACATAAACTTAGAATGCAAGCCTGGAACAGATCCCTTCCTCTTACAGCTAGTCTTGTTTTCTATTTTGACTCTTTATGTGTTGGTTGTAATAGGAGTTTTGTATTTTGAGTTTGTTTACTTTTTACCTTGTTGAAAAAAAAAGAAAAAAGAAGTAAGTAGCTTTAAGAAAAAAAATATATTTCACAAGAAGTGGATATATGCATCTAGGTCAAACTCTTATCTTTCCATCTCTTTTCATAAATGACCTCCTCTCCTTTATGAGAGAAAAATGAATGACCTGAAAGTAAGCATTTGTATAGATATTCTTCATCAACTCGATCAATCCTGTGGTTGACACCCAACTTTCCTCGAGTACACCTATCACCTCTTGCAGAATTTGACCAAAACCTATAAAGGCAAGCTAATTAAGCTTTTGAATTGAGAGGTCCATCCCTATAGGGTTGGTGGAGCCAATTAATCAAATATATATAGACTCTAATCAATTAGGACATCACCCCCACAGATTAAGTGTAATTTGATCATCAATCATGAAAAACTAATGAATCATCCTCTCCGAGCTTTAGTTATATGAGGCTACGATTCCTCTCAACTTGAAGCATACAATATTTCAAAAGTGCAAAAGCCAACCTGTAAAGACAATAATACCAGTCCCATATGGAAGAAGATCGAAAAATCCCAAGGCTGGTGGAGTAGCATATATGCATGCAGCAAGGTCTTTTCATCAATCTGGTTCACATAAAATGAGAGAAGAAAGCCAAGTGTTGAAATGATCCCTACCCAACTCATGAAGCAAAAAATCCACATGCAATCGAGTGCAAGACATGTGCTAGCTCCAAAATAAGAACCAGTTCCTTCAACTCCATCACTAGCTGTAGCTGCAAATAAGAAACACGTACAGTGTGAGCAAGACTAATGGAGTTGGATGAATATGGACGTTGACTCAGTTATTATATGAATGGGGTTTCTGAGCAACAAAGCATGACATCAGAGGCACAAATAGAAGCCCAGCAGAAATGATCGAGTCGAGGCATGCCACTACCGAAAGGTATGAACATTTTGACTTGTTTTTGGGATGATTAAAGGGTATGAAAATGATGTAAGCCCTCTGCCATAGTCCCATCGGTAGGCGCAGTTTAGTGTTGAATGGAGACAGGTATCAGGTATAGCGCGATAAAATCGTAATGTGTTTTTGAGTTTTAGGTTGGAAGAAACACTTGCTAGTTAGGAGAGAGCCTTCACCCTAAAGCAATTTAATTACCTCGATGTGATTTGGGTAATTATGGACTCTAACGTGCATCTTGTGTTTGGATTACTCACAACAACGTGCAACTTCGTCTAAGAAGGGAAATAGGAAAATCTAATTTTTATATATGAAGTTTTCCTTCACACATATAACAAGCTGAGAAATGAGTGTAGCTCACACACACTCACATGCACTAACCTATTAGTAATTTTATACGAGGTAATTACATTGGCTCTATTTGAGTTATTTTGTAGTGTCATGGCTATAATTTTTTTTTTTTGTCACATAAACACACTTCGCAAGTCCATTTACCACAATGACAACATGAATCTCGCCGGGGTACTATACGTGATGAATACTAAACCCTTGAGTTTGCTTTTAGCGGAAAAAAAAAACTTGAAAGAATTAAGAGGAAGATTAAGATACTATATATGTCAGGTGGCATTAGGAAGAATAGTATTTTTGGTGTACCGGTATTTGCATCATGTAGTGTTTGAAAATAATCTATACAGCTAGGGCATGTTGAAAATATGATCCAAACCTAGTAAAACCGTAAGAGCAAGCTACCATTCCAACTTTTGTGTCAATTTTGTACCGGTTGCCCAAGTTAAGGATAATGTACAGCCTAAGAAATATACTAGAACCATCTATAGACATGTACAGCCTGATCGGATAATGTAAATTTCCAGTTAAAAGTTCTAGTTTTGGAGTGTTATCTCATCTATCAGGATTGACCAAACACTTGGGAACTTGGCAATGACAGCATTATTCTGTTAAACAGTAATTACTTGTGTTAATTTCTATTTCTTCTAAAAGAAATGCATTGAAGTAATAAGTTTTTACTCTTTTTTATCAAATGAGTGAAAATGTACCAATACTCTGTTAGAAAAAGTTGTGTTATTTAGGTTGGTTAGCGTTGAAAATATTAACTAAGCTGAAAAAAAAGAAAAGCATAGAAATCAAAACTTTTTTTTTACAAATACAGATATGTCAAAGATAACTATACACTTAGATAAAACGCCTCATTTTCATATGCTTATCAAGAGTCATTGCAGGCTCAGTAGACTTTGATGTTAGCAAAATGCAAGTGAAAAAAGAACTTCATCTCCTTTAAAAAAAACAGAACTTCAATATAAGGGAAACATATTTTTCTTCTATAAAATCAATAACAGAAATAACTTTGTAATTTTGACTACAAAAAAGGCACTGAAACTGTAAAAGGTGATCTAAAACATTGATGAGGCACGAAAAAAGAATTGTCATCCTAGTTGATCGGATTATCGTACCAGTACCATCCTTTACAATTTTGGACTTATAACTTACCAACAAGTTACAACTTACTGAGTCACCGGTAGCACATCATTAATATAATTAAATCGACGGTGATGTTATTTAGACATCTAAGTGCAATTAAGATAAGATACGACCTTCTTATTTGTCTTCATGAGTTTCATCACTAAAAAATAATCTTGCAATTAATTGAGAATATCCTCAAACAGTATCTCTAATAGATTTTCCAACGAAATCAGGTGTTTTTTTCCGAAATTAGAGTCCGATAAAGTAGCGAGAATTTGGATTGTTGTGGATTTGCTTGTTCCTAGGACGATTTTCATGGTACTTTGAGTAAAAACGGATCCTGCTCGTCTTCCTAAGACAAAAACAAAGTCTTTACATATGTAATCCCTGCAAATGAAGGAAACAAAATGTGAACAAAATATTACAGATTCAACTATCCTTTATTACGTCAAGTCACCAAATTTACCAACAGACATGATCTCTGATTTCTTTATCTTTACTCACAAACATGATCTATGATCTTTTTATCTTTGAACTTTATCTTTATCAAATAAATTGTCAAGATAACATAGTAAACGACACCTTTAATGACAGAACTAAGTAATAACTCCACATTACAAGAAGACAATAGACCATCCACACCACATAAAAGGATCAAACAATCCTTAAACCAAAATTAACAACCTTAAAAACCATAGAAAAGAAAGAAAGAAAAAAAACCACCCTTAATGACACCAAATCTGACTTCGCTTTCAGCACACAGTATGACAGTAAATCCCTGGCTAATGGAACCAAAGTACCAAACAAGCTTAACCCAAGGTGGAAACTTTCTTTTAACCAGAGTAAGCAAAAAGAGAGAGAGAGCAGACCCAAGACTGCAACAGCATACAAATACAAATTACAAACATAATAAACACCGCAATATTCAACCCTCTCTCTCTACAAATAAAAATTTCCGATACCCAGAGTAACGGCATATTCTGCTTCTTCTTGTTCTCAAATCTCCAATCTTCAACGGCACTGAGACACTTTCGAATTTCTAGGGATTTGATTTGATTTGAATCGGGGGGAAATGGTGGTGAAGATGATGAAGTGGCGGCCGTGGCCGCCGCTCACGACGCGGAAGTACGAGGTGAGGCTGGTGGTGCGGCGACTGGAGGGCTGGGATCCGGCGCCGGACGGCGGCGAGAACAAGTTGACGGTGGAGATTAGGTGGAAGGGGACCAGTAGGGGCAAAGTGGGGCCCTTGAGCTCGCTCCGCCGCGCCGTCGTTAAGAGGAATTTTACTAAGGAGGTGGAGGCGGGTGAAAACGGCGTCGTTTTGTGGGACGAGGAGTTTCACAGCGCGTGCTCGTTTTCCAAGTATAAGGATAATGTGTTTCATCCTTGGGAGATCGCCTTCACTGTCTTTGATGTAAGTTTAGAGCTCTTTTCGATTAAATTTGATCCTCGGTGTATATGGATGGTGTAAAGTTTTAGTCTTTTTTTGTTGGGTTTGATATTTTTGTAATTTGGTGAATTGGGTTTGATTGAAATGTAAAATTTGTAGGTGGGTACCTGACAGAATCTGTAAAATCTGAGAGCAAAATTTAGAGAATTGTTTCTGGATTTAGGCGGAAATTAGATAGCTAATTGTGTGAGCTGAAATTTTTGAATTCGTTTTTTGTTTGTTCCTCCAGCTCTTACTATCTTTTCTGGTTAACTGTACTTATTTGACTAATTTGTACACAATTTGTATAATAAAGGGTTGAATCTGGTGGTGCGCGTTTATAATACTTGGTCAAGATTTTTGGAAATTGGACTTTCTTTGGGTGATTGACCGGTGGAGTATTGACCAGGGTAACTGTAGAGTTTCATCTGGGTTGCTTGTGCTAGGGGTTTTTGAATCTTCAGTTTTGAAGTTTATGTATATCTGCTTTCCTTGCACATTTTTTGGTTGTAATAGCCGCAAATTTGACCCTAGGTTTTGGATGGATTTTCTTATGAATTGGTAGCAGAATTATCTGGGATTAGGGTGCTTTCAATTTATCTGCTTTGTTTCACCGATTCTGGTTGTTCGATTTTATTTCAAGTAAAGTTTGGTTAATTGCAATAGAGAACTAAGGTGCACTCCTAATCCAGGGTCTGAATCAAGGGCCAAAAATCAAAGCTCCTGTTGTTGGAACGGCGTCAGTGAACCTTGCCGAATTTATTTCTGCAGCTGAAGAAAACGAGCTTCAGTTAAACATCCCCCTCAGTGCTGCTGAGCCCTGTCCCTCACTTTGTGTATGCTCCCGCCCAATAGTTTTAAATATTTTTCTTGTTTCTGTAATAAATTGTGATTCATCTATCTTATATCAATTATATATCTTTACTATATTTCTTCTAAAATTTTCAGATATCGCTTGGCTTATTGGAACTGAGAATGCCGCAAGAAATGGCAGAGCCAGTGCAGGGATCAATTATGCCAACTCCATCACCAGCCCAATCAAGAGAAACTGTATCTGCAGAAAAGGATGAGCTTTCTGCTCTTAAAGCCGGTCTTAGGAAAGTAAAGATTTTTACTGAGTATGTGTCCACCAGAAAAGCGAAAAAACCCTGCTGTGAAGAGGAGGGCAGTGAGGGTAGGTGTTCTGCCAAGAGTGAGGATGGTGAGTACAACTATCCATTTGACACTGATTCACTTGATGATTGTGAAGAAGGTGAATCAGATGATGTCAAAGATGATTCCAGTGTTAGGAAGTCATTCAGTTATGGCACACTGGCCCACGCAAATTATGCTGGAAGAACAATTTACTCCAATATGAGAATCAATGGTGAAGGTGAGGATTGGGTTTATTACAGCAATCGCAAATCAGATGTGGGGTGCTCACAGGCTGAGGACTCATCTACATCAGTCTCTGAGCCATCTGTTAGTTCAAAGCGGGGCTTACTTCCTTGGAGGAAGAGAAAGCTGAGCTTCATTCGGTCTCCTAAAGCTAAAGGAGAACCATTGTTAAAGAAGGCTTATGGTGAAGAAGGTGGTGATGACATTGATTTTGACCGTCGTCAGCTTAGCTCTGATGAATGCCTATCTCTTGGGGTAAGATCCTGTCTTGATAGCTCTTTATGATGGCTTAATTAGGTCCTGATAGTATAAGGCTCATTGTTCATAGCAGCTCGATTCATAAGTTACTACTGACTCATGTTTGCATTGTTAATTTAGATTCCTTTCTATTGGAAACTTCTCTCCTAAAATTTTCCTGTGTAAGTATTTGTCAAAAGCTCTTAATTTGTTCCGGATTAAATATTGGAGGTGGTTGAATCTAGACAAAAATTAGTCTATCCCCTGTCAACCTCCACTGTAAACTGTTTCAGCCTAGCTGAAGTACGGAACCTGACATATGATGTGATAATTATATTGTTTTTACTAATAATGGCAATTTTTTTTTCTCAGTGGCAGAAGACAGAGGAGGATTCATCTGCTAATCGGTCATCAGTTTCGGAATTTGGGGATGATAATTTTGCTATAGGCTGTTGGGAGAACAAGGAAGTGACAAATCGTGATGGACACATGAAGCTTCAAACACAGATCTTCTTTGCTTCTATTGATCAGCGGAGTGAGCGGGCAGCGGGTGAGAGTGCATGTACGGCTCTTGTTGCAGTAATTGCAGATTGGTTTCAGAATAACCCTGACCACATGCCCATAAAGTCCCAGTTTGATAGTCTGATTCGAGAAGGCTCGTTAGAGTGGAGGAATCTTTGCGAAAATGAGACATATATGAAGAGATTCCCCGACAAGCACTTTGATCTTGAAACAGTCCTCCAAGCCAAAATACGGCCTCTTTCTGTAGTTCCAGGGAAATCTATCATTGGGTTTTTCCATCCTGAGGGAGTGGATGAGGGACGATTTGATTTTCTACATGGTGCAATGTCCTTTGATAACATTTGGGATGAGATTAGCCGCGCTGCATCCGAATGTTCTAGCAATGGGGAACCTCAAGTTTATATTGTTAGTTGGAATGACCATTTCTTCATCCTCAAGGTTGAACCAGAAGCTTACTACATTATTGATACATTAGGGGAGAGGCTCTATGAAGGATGCGACCAGGCCTATATTCTTAAATTTGACAGCAACACGGCGATTTACAGAAAACAAAATGTTGCAGAATCATCTGATGATAAAACAGCCAGTGATAAGCCAATTGTGGGAGGAGCTGTTGAACCCAAGAATCAGCAGATGCAGCTGGTCAATGGGAAGGAGGAGGGGTCTATAGAAGAGGCAGAAGTAATTAATTCAGAGGAGCAGAAGGAGGAAGAGGAGGTCGTGTGTCGAGGGAAGGAAGCCTGCAAAGAGTATATAAAGAGCTTTCTAGCTGCTATTCCGATAAGGGAATTGCAGGCCGATATCAAGAAAGGATTAATATCATCTGCACCTCTTCATCAACGTTTACAGATTGAATTCAATTTTACCCAGTTCTCAAAACTGCTGCCTACTAGTCCACCGGTAGAAGTAACCACTGATGTGTCACAAAGTCCACCAGCAGAGGTAACCACAGATGAGTCACTGGTAGAAGTAACCACTGATGTGTCACAAAGTTCACCAGCAGAGGTAACCACAGATGAGTCACAAAGTCTCCATGTTTCTAAGGCAGAGGTTGTTGCGGAATAAGAGTGTAAATTTTAGGAAGTGTGATTACTCTAACGTTCTTTTCTTTTTTATCTTTTCTCAACCGAGTCTCTAATGGGAACTGGGATTAACAAATAGGAAAGTGCTCAATTTTTTTGAGTACCATGGGAGGGAGGTGAGCTCATGGCCATTCTAAGATAGGCTGGAAATGAAAGTGTATGTTTCCGCAGTTGGATCTTATGTTTGTTTACCTTATTTGATGTGGCATTGCTTTTAAGTAGCCTAATCGCTCTGGTAAATGTGTATTGTGTACATGACTCTGTAATCTCTCTTTCAGACTACTCAGCTTTGACTTCTTACCAATGTTATCATACCCTTTTTCGAGTCACAAAATTTTCTTTTTGTTTTAGCCTTTAACTTTCACAGGCTGTTGTATGGAAAATCATGTTATGCCGTTCTGCAGCGACTTTCTTATTCCAATTTCCCATATGTTCTTTTCTGGCCAGTGTTAACATTGACGGGGAATCTGATTGGGTTTTGTATGGGATTCTGGTTATTGATGCCATGTATTCCTTTCTCAGTTTGCTCTATCTTATTAGCTGTAAAGATGGATATTCATCTTTTTTGCCTCGAGGAAAAGCAATGAAAACAAAAGAGGACAATACAACTTTCAAGTTTGGTCTTCGAGGACATGAGAAGATTCTCCAGACATGCACGCTGTGTTGAAGGAAAAGTTTAAGCCTGGAATGTCTTCCACCACCAGAGCACTACCTAAATAACAATAACATAATCTTCACACACTAACACACTAAAAAAAGGAACACAATTAGAGGGATGGTTTTCTTTGGTATTCTTGGCCCTGTAGAGCACGTTCAGAATACACTTACCTCTAACAGTCTGTAGGTACTGGTTTCTGACATGGATGTGGGAACTGGAAAGTAAGTCGTAACGGTCTCATAACATAACTTCTAAGTGTTTTTTTTTAATTTTTTTAATTTTAATAATTACTTTTTATTAAAATGTATTGATACACCCGATTTTTACATAAGTGAGAATCGGTAATGAGATATTTACGGTGTCGGTTAAGCTAACCAACCAATATGTGAGTTTAGTGATTTGTGTATATATATTCAATAAAAATCATTGATAACTATCTAGCAATATCATATAGTGCAGTCTAGGAAATAATATTACTTCTAGGAAAAGATTTAATGATTTCTCAGCAAAACAGATACAAAATCAATTATTTTAGGGAATCATTACCCAATTTCATATATTTTCCTTACTTGCCCGATCTCCAAGATTGATGACTACCTTCATTATTGTTTACAATTGCAGTAATCTTCTTTCTCGTTTCCATTTTTTAGTAATCTTCTTAAGTAAGGCAATGATGGTGATTAGGGATTATAAACCAAACAATGTTAACTTTTTGACCGTTTCAAATGGGATTTGTAGTATGCATAAATGAGTCTGCATCATCCAAGACTTGTCAAAGGCCCAGACAAACAACACAAATCCAGTAGCTTGAATGCAACAATTAAGAAAAGTTAGTAACCATGATCATGATGGGTAGGATGTGATCACTTTCAGATACTCAAATACCTCAATCAATTTTTATCAAAGGATTTATGAATTAAAGTAAATGTGTGACAGGATTTGATTTAGATTACTCCATTGCCATCGTTCATTGTCCATAGCAACTATACAGCCAGCTTTTGTTTGACAATTGGCATTCATATAATTGGGAGTTTCATAGTCCAGAATTACATGTAATGGTAAATGTTTATCACCACTAGAGTTACAAGTCCACTAAATTAATGATGGATGTTTGCGCTTCAAGATGATTGGAGCCAGCCTGATTTTGTTGATCAAACATAGGCCCAGAACCATCTGCATTTCACAAGAGTATATCCTTTCTATGCAATCATGTTCTGCGTTCTTGTAATGTTTAAATCCAAAGGAACACCTCTTTTTTAAAATTCAGAATTAGCAATTTGAAAGTGCATGTCAATTTACCTGTGACAGTAAACTTCAGAGTCTTGAATCTTTGAGTCCTCATTAGCATGCAGAGGCATATATGCTACTTCTTGGCCTTAACTTTTGCTTGGCAATGAGTATCGTATATATATACTATATACCAAGCAGATTTCGATTCATTGATGAACTTATTTTTAGGGTTTAGCATGAACTAATCTGAGCTCAATCTCCTGGTTTAAGTGGAAGATATATACAAGAAGGATTAGAACATATGGAGGAAGATGCCTTGACACTTTAGCATAAAGTTGTTGGCGTGAATGCTTCATCATTAGCCCCACACCTTCTTTTAGTACATAAGGCCTTTCAATATCAATCAGTGACTTCTATCCAAGTATTAGGACGAGCCATGTGCATGGTCTTCCCTAGCCCATCATTTCGAATTTGGTATCTGAAGATAAGAACAAGTCTCATCTTCCTGCACATACCTGAGCTGAAGTTAGCATCTCCCAAACCTCTAAAATGCACTAATTTATGCCGGAAGCAAGCTGTTTTTCTGGTTCTTTTCGCTTCAAAGTGAATGGAAATTAATGAAGGATACATGTAAAACTTTGTCCGTGAATCCGTGATTCATGTTCGATGAGTAATCTACTCGAAAAAGTTTGTACTGTTAAAGAATGAACCAACATTGTATATCAAACTAACACATTACGACATAGACCATTATGTATAACAAGATAAGTAGATGACATTGCGGCATGTTATGTTGCAAGACTATTGATGTTGTGGCGCAAATATAACATTAATTCTGCTATACATATTTGTTAGCGTGAGTCATGGAGTTAGTTTAGGAATGTAAATTAATTTGTTATTACTTTCCTATTCTGTATGTGTAGTACATAGTACGTAGGGTTTGTACAACTTGTACCTCTATATATAGCCTCCTCTGTGAGATGAATAAATATCAGAAAATTCATTCTCCAAAACCTTGTTATATTTGACTTGGTATCAGAGCAAAGATCCGAAAGGACTTTGTCTCTTTGTTTTTCCGCTGCGAATTCTTCGTCCGACGTCGGTTATTTGTCAGACGGCTGTTTGTCTTTTTTAAATAAACCTCATTGTTAGGGTTTATTGTCTCGATCGTCGAAGTTTTTCCGACTGCTCTCAGTTTGACGTAGGCCTTGTCAGACTGATTTTTTACTGCTCAGCCCAGCTGCCGCCGCATCGTTTTTTCAAAAAATTGTTGCCGTTGCTGTGTCCAGGCCGGGATCCAGCCGTTGTCGCCTCTGCCCCGCCGTCGTCGTCTCTGCTGGGATCCGGTCGTCGTCGTCTCTCCCCCTGCCCAGACGACGCCGACACTGCTCCTTCTGCCCAGACGACACTGCTCCTTCTGCCCAGACGACGCCGCCGTGCCAAAGCCCAGGTCCCGACGCCGTTGTGCCGTGCCGCTCCGCTCTGTCACGACGCAGCCGACGCCGCACTCTTCCGACCCGGTTCGTTGTGTTCGACCCGACCCGGTTCAGTCACAGCTCCAGTGCACCGACAGTGCCAGTGCACCAGGCGCAGGTTTATTCAGCCCCTTCTTGTTTTTGCTCCATAAATTACTGATTTGGTATTTGTGTTGCAATGGGTTCTGGGGTTGAAAGTTCCCAGGGGAAAGATGTTCAGACAGTTGAAGTATCCGTCAAGAATTCTGAAAGTGGTTCATTTGGGGGTGCCAAACTCAATGGAACCAATTTTCGGAAATGGAAGAAAATCATGACGGCTCATCTTCGAGGGATGCACAAGATGGGGCATGTAACTGGGACAATTAAGGCCCCTAGTGAAAGTGATGTTGATGCTTACACTAAGTGGGAAGATGATGATGGTCTTGTGATGTCAGTCTTGTACAAGGCCATGAATGAGGACATAGTCGACCTGGTGGAACAATGTGATACAGCTCAGGCGATCTGGAAGACACTGGAAGATTTATATACTAATGAGTCTGATTTCATACAGGGTCATGAGTTAATGTGCACTGCTTCTTCAATGCAACAGAATGGGCAGCCAGTGGCACAGTATTTCACCAAGCTAAGGAACATTTGGGCTGAAATTGATACGAAACGTCCTTGCAAGATCAAGAACCAGGAGGATCTTGTTTGGTACTTGAAGGAAAAGGAGCTTGAGCGAGTTCATCACTTTCTGAGGGGTCTTGATGTAAAACACAACAGTGCCAAAGGAGAACTGCTCAGAATGACAGAACCTCCTAACCTGATTACAGCTTTCACATATATCCGTAAGGATGAGTCTCAGCAGGAAAGTCTTACTCAAGCACAACTTGAAGTCTCTAGTCTCACTATTCAAGCGAGAGCACCAGCCCCACTCCTTCAGCAATCAAGTTCAGTTCCATTTCACAAGCAAGGACCACCACCAGGCTTTGGGGACCAACCTCGTCCCCCTTGCTCTTATTGCAAGGGTGACCATGCTCATGAGTCTTGTTGGAAGTTGTACCCTCATCTTAGGCCTAAGAGGCCTACTTATCGTCCCAAGGCAAAAGCAGCTATCCAGTTGGTCCAAGAACCAGACATCTATGGTGTATCCGGACATGACCATCATACAGCAGAATGCGCCACACCCACAGCATCAGTGGCTGGTCGTGGTAAGATAGGTATGGCCTTAAATATTTCTAGCTTTGTTGGTGGTGATACAGGGATTATTGATTCAGGTGCTTCAGATCATATGACTTATGACAAATCTTACTTTACTGAATTATCCTCTCCACCAGTACCATATGTTACTAATGCTAATGGTGAAGCCTTCCCTGTGTTAGGAAAAGGGTCAGTTTGTATCACTCCCACAATAGTGCTACAAAATGTGTTATATGTACCTGCTTTATCTCATCATTTGATATCTGTCTCATAGTTAAATGTTGAATCCAAATGCTCTGTGACCTTTTTTCCTATGTATGTGATTTTTCAGGATCTTCTCACTGGGGAGTTACTCGGTCGGGGGTACTTGAGGGGCAGGCTCTTTCGTCTGGACCAGACTTATGTGGGGGTGAAACCAGGAGCACAGCCACGGACCGCTTTAATATCAACTTCTGACAGGCTAAGTGAAGTTTGGTTGTGGCATCGTCGCTTAGGGCATCCATCTTTTAGTGTTATGAAAAAATCCATGCCTTCTTTGTTTATTGGTGTGGATGAGTCAGTCTTATATTGTGAAACATGTGTTTTGGGCAAGAGTCATCGCTCAACCTATTCACCTCGTATTTCTAATAAAAGTGTCGTTCCTTTTGAATTAATTCATTCTGATGTTTGGGGACCTTCAAAAGAACCTACTGTGTCAGGTATGCGATATTATGTGTCATTTATTGATGATTGTACACGTCTTACTTGGGTTGTTCTTCTTAAAACTAAGGATGAGGTTTTTCCGGCTTTTCAAGCTTTTTCTTCCGAAGTCCAAAAACAGTACAATGCCAAAATTAAAGTTCTTCGCTCTGATAATGGAGGGGAATATGTAAACCGTGTCTTTCAGTCTTTTCTGCAAACACATGGGATTATCCACCAGAAAACGTGTCCTTACACACCTGAACAAAATGGGGTCTCTGAAAGGAAAAATCGTCACTTACTTGATATGGCTCGTTGTATTCTCTTCAGTGCACATTGTCCTAAGGATCTGTGGGGTGATGCTATCATCGCATCTACCCATCTTATTAATCGTCTTCCATCTAGTGTCCTCCTGGGAAAGGTACCATTTGAGGTACTAGCTTCTTATGTCTCTCTACCTTCCTTTCATAATCTCCCTGCTCGTGTTTTTGGTTGTGTTGCATTTGTCCATATACCAAAGAGTCAAAGGTCAAGTAAGTTGGATGCCCGGGCGCTGAAATGTGTGTTTGTTGGTTATGGGGGACATCAGAAAGGATATAAGTGCTATCATCCACCTACTGGGAAGTATTATGTCACTATGGATGTCACTTTCTTTGAGGACATGAGTTATTATACCTCTTCTGATACTGCTCTTCACGGGGAGCATTCATATTTTGAAGAGCTGTATCATGGAGAGGGGGAGACAGGTCATTCAGTTGAGGTTACTGATGCATCAGCTTCATATACACCAGTCACTCCAGATGTTCAGAGACCAGAAGATGATAGACAGGCACCACCAGATGATTCTGGTGCAATTGCTCCAGAGATTCAGGAACTAGAAGCTGAAAGTGTTCCTGCCCCTCATGCCTCGCCTGTTGTTACTAATACCCCTGACTCATGTCTCCCTGGTACAGAAGATCTTCCATCTGAGGTTAGTGATTCTATTGGGGTTAATACTAGTGATGCTAATAGTAGACAATATGTGTTACCAAATAGGTCTACTAGGGGTAAACCAGCAAAAACATATGAACCTACCCTTCAAGCCAAAGCTAAATATCCAGTGACAAATTTTATGTCTACCAAGAGATTGTCTAAGTCATATGAATCATTTGTGAATCAAATATCTGCTGTATCAGTACCTAACAAAGTGCAGGATGCGTTGGGAGATCCAAAATGGAGGAAAGCAATGGATGAGGAGATGGAAGCGTTACAGAAGAACAATACTTGGGAGCTTGTATCCCCACCACATGGAAAGAAGGCTGTTGGATGTCGCTGGGTGTTTACAGTGAAGCATAATCCAGATGGGTCAGTGAGTCGATATAAAGCACGCTTGGTAGCAAAGGGATTCACTCAGACATATGGCATTGACTATGATGAGACATTTGCACCAGTTGCAAAGATGAATACTATCCGGGTATTGCTCTCTCTTGCTGCTAACTTAAACTGGCCTCTTAAACAGTTTGATGTCAAGAATGCTTTTCTTCATGGAGAACTTGTGGAGGAAGTGTATATGGATCTTCCACCTGGATATAAAACTGCTCCTTCAGGTAACTTTGTGTGCAGATTGAGAAAATCTTTGTATGGTCTTAAACAATCACCTCGTGCTTGGTTTGGAAGGTTTTCACAGTTCATGAGGAAGATTGGTTATAAGCAGAGTAACTCAGACCACACATTGTTTCTCAGACATCAACAAGGGAAGGTAACAGCTCTGATCATATATGTTGATGATATGGTTGTTACTGGTAATGATACTATTGAGATGGATAGATTGCAAAAACAGCTAGCCACAGAGTTTGAGATGAAAGACCTAGGTACACTCAAGTACTTCTTGGGCATTGAGGTAGCCAGGGGGAGTGAAGGCATTTATCTGTGTCAGAGGAAGTATATACTTGATCTATTAGCAGAGACAGGTATGTTAGATTGTACTCCAATTGACACTCCTATTGAGCAGAATCACCGATTAGCAGAGTATCCTGATCAGGTACCTACCGACAAGCCTCGTTATCAGAGGTTAGTTGGACGTTTGATTTATTTGACACACACCAGACCTGATGTTGCTTATGCAGTAAGTGTGGTGAGCCAGTTCATGCATAATCCCAGTGTAGATCACATGGATGCTGTAGTGAGGATTTTGAGGTACTTGAAGTCAGCTCCTGGGAGAGGAGTAATGTTTTCTAAACACATCAGTATTCTTGAGGTTTGTGGTTTTACAGATGCAGACTGGGCTGGAAATATTACAGACCGGAGGTCTACATCAGGGTATTTTACCTTTGTGGGAGGTAATCTTGTTACTTGGAAGAGTAAGAAGCAAAAGGTGGTGGCTCGGTCTAGTGCTGAAGCATAATATAGAGGTATGGCTCATGGAGTATGCGAGTTGTTATGGCTGAAGAATGTGTTACAAGATTTGGGGGTCAAACCCAAGTGTGCTATGCAGTTGTATTGTGACAACAAGGCAGCCATTGATATCTCACAAAATCCTGTACAACATGATCGTACCAAGCATGTGGAGGTTGATCGTCACTTTATAAAGGAGAAGCTAGATGCAAAGATCATTAGCTTTCCTTTTGTCCCTACAGAGGAGCAACTTGCTGATATACTCACAAAAGGAGTTTCTAAGAAGGCCTTTTATGACTCACTTGGCAAGTTGGGCATGGTTGATGTATATGCGCCAACTTGAGGGGGAGTGTTAGCGTGAGTCATGGAGTTAGTTTAGGAATGTAAATTAATTTGTTATTACTTTCCTATTCTGTATGTGTAGTACATAGTACGTAGGGTTTGTACAACTTGTACCTCTATATATAGCCTCCTCTGTGAGATGAATAAATATCAGAAAATTCATTCTCCAAAACCTTGTTATATTTGACTATATTAGATACCTACAACTGGAATTCTACAACAGTAAGTTGTTACGCTAATATGCATCATACAAGTAGTACATTTTACAACTTGAAAAGTTGCACTACAGAAAACTAGTTGGACTATCAGCAGCAGATGGAACACCTGATCAGACCATTTTCGTTACACTCTGCGCATCTAACGTGCAGTTCATCATTCCCATGATCACCGTCTGCAAACACCTTTCGACTTCCATGGCAATTGAAGCACACAACAAAACGCATGTTGGCGCAGCGGCTACATGGTGAATCAGACAGGTCTAGTGGGATTCCTTCTAAGAGCTTCTTCAGCTTTCCTTGCTCATGAAGCACTACTACTTCAGCAGCTCCTCCAATGTACCTCCCCTTGATGAAAAGCCTCGGTGGGATCACTTTAGTATCAAACATCTTCCACAACTCTTCCCTGAATTCTATGTGCATCGAAACGTCCCTCTCTTGCACCGTTACCTTGAAGCTTTCTAGCAGAAACCGGATTGCCTTGCAGTCCTCGAATGTTTTCCTGATACCTGTCAAGGTTGTCGAGTAAAGAATGACACAATCGCCTCCCCCGGGTGGACATTTCTCTTCGAAATCTAACAAAGATGGAAGGTCTTGCTCCTCGTCTGTTTCTTCCTCAAAATCTAAAAACGGTGGCGTAACACTCCCATTGTCGTCAACACTGAACCCCAATTCTCTGTCTTCAGCCTTGAGTGCTTCCTTAACTACAAGCTCCGAGGAGAAACTTTGAGTCTTCCGAATGGAAATCTTTTCTGTGGGGCTTAGCTGAAACACCAGGCCATGTCTCAAAGAACTAATTGTTGGGATGGACTTCAATGTCTTGAGAAGTTTTCCCCTCATTCCTCTCATGTCTCACTTTGTTTAGGTAATGCAATGTGGCATGTGATCACCTTGGCATAAAAGAGTTGGAGGAGAGAAAGGAAGAGGCGTATTGTGTTCGAGTGAAAATGACTACTGAAGAGATTGGAGGTCCATAGTTTGATGACATTTTCCTTTTGGTTTCCAGCGGTTCAAAAGCAGACACTGGAGAAAGAAATCGATTGTTGGGGATGCTTTTTAGAGTTTTAGGTGGGGGACTGAACTGTCCAAGACATTTTACCAAATGCTAATCATGGTTTAAAGAGTGAAATGTCTGAACTCCCCCTTCATGATTAGTACATGAGAGTACTAACCCTAGGTAGCAGATTGTAATTTGGTAATGGTAAGTGTTACAGGACAAGAGCTAATTCCGGGGAGACAAAGGTGGTGCCATATTGACCATAATCGAGCCTAGAGTGAGCAAAAGCAGCTTTCCATTTCCTCTTTTATTAGTTGGAAGGAACCCTCGAGATAACAACTAAGGACTAAAGTGATTGAAACATTTGGTACCTGCAACGACCATGCACCTGATCTGATTACCCTACAAAAATTGTGTGATTCTAGCAGTAAGCGGTTGGCATATCCCAAAGAAGATGGTGCAAAGCAACTACTAACCTGATTTTATGTTCAAGTGTTTGGCATTATACATACTCTTGGGCGTCGTTTTCGTTGCGAATTGGTTGTGTGAGGACAGGTTCATTCGATAAGTTCGTCGCAATTCGGCATTGAACCACCCCACACAGTCACACACCATGTCGAGTATGGAATCCTTAGTAGCACAAGGGATTGTGACTTTGTGGCTTATGGTGGATAGGGGGCCTTTTTTGTGATGGTGGTAACCTGTAGAAAGCATTATCATGAAGCTCACCCACTTGTGAATGATGGGCCACCGTGAATGCCGGCTTCTTTATATGCAGTTTAAGGGTAAGCTAGCTAAAATATCACACGGCAATCTTAAAATAGACTTGAGCCTATGTTTCTAACTGATACAGGATTAGTGTCAGCTATCACTTTCCTGTTCTAGGTAAGTACTCGATTAGGTTGTAACAAGCCCAGTCCTAACTGCCGGTGGTTGTCAACATTACATTTGGTAAGTTTTAATTCCCGGGTTTAATCATCATACATATCATTCACCACCTGTTAATTTGCTAAGTAACAAAGCTGTGTGGAGTATCTAAGATGCAAGCCGAGGACGGAAAATGACAGGAACAGGTGCTTCACTGGGTAAAATATAGCAATCACAGAGAAGTAGGAGTGATTATCTGAAAACACTGAATCGACCAGAAGCATAGCATATTCAAGTTTTCTGTTCCATTCAGTTTTAATAGTCTCAACAAGTAGATGGATTGATTATAATATACACATCACAAAATACAGCAAAGTTGAAGTATAAACATAGAACGGACAGCGACAAGGATCATTCTTCTTACATGCTATGAAGTATGATAGAAGTACCAACTAACCAACATTTGAAGCACTTAACTATCAGCCACAGAAGCTGCAAACCCAATGTCAAAATCGAAGGCTATGCATGTCAGTTCCTGCTTGTTTGCATCATACATCTTCATTTTAAGAGAGTAAGAACCCTGCATGTGAACTTCGTCAGAACTGGAAGACACAGTAGAAGAACATGTAAACAGTATGAAAATGATGAATGTGTGCTCAGTGATTCCACAAGTAGGGAAACAAAATCAAACATAAAGCAGCAACCATTTGATTTGTCTAGCGGAAAGTTTCAAAAGTTTTACCACATGCTTTTTCTACTGGTCTTATGCAATTGATATCGTAATGCATCCAGGTCATTTTGCATCATAGAAATAGCTTCATGACAGCATTCTATTAACAGTAGTTAGAAATACAATCGTTTACGACCAAATTGGATTGGAATGTACTAGTGGTTCTACCTTGTAATTCCACTTTCCTTACAAAAAAGACATCATTCTATTAACACTTCTCAATAAGTCAAGATAAGAAAGCAATATCCGGTTCTTAAGACATATGTAACCAAAACAATAGACCAGAAACATGTAATGACTGAATAGCAGGACATATTTTAAAGCAGTTAAATTCAATGACGCACTTGGACAAAACAAAGAACGTGATATACAGGATCACATATTCAGCCACAGACAATTTATATGCAAAAGCTGAAAAGTGGCACAAGTCTGTAGATATGGCCACCTTTGGTCCAGATCAGTCATAATTAAGGGTCATTTGACATTTGTTGAAAGAGTAAAGTTTAGATAAAGATCCACGGAAAAAGTACCAAGGAACTCATTAACGATAATGTAACTATCAGTACTAGGGTCGGCATGATTACTAACTATTAAATGCTACTTTGCAGAACACTACATGTTTCACGTACATTTCAAAACAGTTGTGCAATACAACTTTGTCGGGGAGGATACCAATAATATTTCTACCTCGGTCCATTCTAAAACAAATCAAAGTGCAATATTGGGCATCCCCATTTTTCAACCCATATCCAAATCATTTGTAACCTTATAAAGTTGCTTTTATTGACTATGTGATCCCCCAAACAAAGAGAAAGATATTGTGATGTAATAAGAAAAAGAAGAAAGTGGGAGGGACAATTCTTTTCATCACATCAAGTGATTAGCCACAACCTTGTTTGGCTCTATTCCCTCTTTCTAAATAAAAGAAGAAACAAGATGAAGATTGGGAAAATAACAAATTCTTCAAACACCTACTTGATATAATGACAGTGAAAGCAGCATTTATGGTTTTCACAGGGTGTGGCTTGCCTACTGAACCTTAACATCCAAATCCATAATGGGTTAAGTATCAATCTCAAAATGCAGGATTAATGTCTACTAACTTATTCTCATAGACACTTAGTTCAAGCAATGCAATGCAATGTGCTACATGGGAAAATGTGCGTCACAATTGTAAGCACCATTGTTGTTATTTCATAACAAAATGCAACATTATGGCTATAGTTTACAGTTTCCTTCAATCATGGAACCCAACTATGGCTTATAAATCATCAATAAATCTTCAAAAAGACAATTGGCTTTAACACAATCAAGATGACACTAAAACCTAAATGAATAACAAAAATTTCTCTTTGAATATGGGGATATTAGGATATAGATACAGTAAAACTAGTTAAAGAATTGCTTCTTTAGAAACTAAAGAACAAGAGACACACGTTTAGACTTTAGAAGATAGGCAAAGAGTTGCCTAGCAATCAGTGTCCAAAGTTATTAAACTGTTGTTAGAAATACTAAAGTACGTTAAAATTTCACGAAAAACCCATTCTCTATGAAGTTTTTGGATCAAAAGACCATAGATAAGGGCCGACTTTTACAAGTCAAAGGTAGATTAGAATGAAAGATAGATTTTAAATTCATTGTTCAATCTCTTCTGGAATTTGAAGAGCCTAAATTAGTAAAATTACCATTATTGTCTCCAATGTCTTTATGCCACAAGTCTATTTAATTACCATAATCTCAATCATCTACAGTCACAATCCGCAATATCCTTTTCCCACTTAAATTCTACTACAGTCTAATATATTGATTGGTTGTTTAGACGCTTAAATTTCTTCATTCCCTTTCTAAGATGACAATCTAATAGTTATCATAAAACTACCATGTTCATGAACTGCAGGCAGGATCACCTGGAGTCCTGCATTTTCTATTGGTCTAGAATTCTAGATGGTGACACCGACTATTAAGCTGTGGCATGTCAGTAGTTAAACATATGCATAGACTTAAATGATACATGATGATAGAGGACATACAGGTGGAGTATATCCAGGTAATTCTTGTGAGTGGGCAACGATGAAATCACCAATTGAAACAGGGCAAGATGTTTCCGAGCAAAGGTCATGGTTCTCACTGTGGATGTGCCACCCAAAGTATGACACGTCAATCACCAATTTCCCTCCGGTGATTGATTCACCTGTCGGCCCATATACAAAAGACTAGTCAACACTACAATCGACATATTATCCAAGTTACGTCCTATTTATTCAGACTACTTATTAATTGAATCAATAATAATAAAAAAAAAAACCAAAGTTTAAATGGAACCTGTAGTCGCAGCAATATTGAAGCTGGCAGGCTTGCCCCTGGCGATAGGGTAAGGATTGATGTCAAGTCCGGTGACCTTGACAGCATAGTCAGCATTCTTATCTGAACATACGGCAGAAATTCGCTTTAGTTTCGCAAACCGAAAAGCAATACAACAATAACTGCAGTCCACAAAACAATTCTAACAAACCAGAAAAACTCATAATTCATACGCTATTGGTTAATCATAGCACTTCAAAATTGAAAACTTCATATGATTCATCCAAAAGTTCTTCATAATCTGTTAGAGCCTTAATCGAATTAAACAGCTAGCAATAAAAATTAATTACGTAAAAATAGTGGAAAATTCGTGATTACAATTCTGAAACCAAACAATCACAGAAAAATCATACTGAATTCAAAAACAAATATGGACAAGAAGGAGAAGGAATAGAGAAACGAACCGCAGTAGCTAACGTCCTTGCTAACGGCGTGAGTCAACGGTAGAAGAACGCAGAAGGAGACGAGGAGGGCGGCGATGAGTTTCAACTGAGCCATAGCTGCACCGATTGCTGTGTTCGATTCAGAGAGTAATGAAAAAGCTGTGAAAATCTAGGGTTCTCTGTTTTGTGAAAGATGAAGGGAAGGTATCCAAGTCTAAAAAGAAGAAGGAAGGAAGACTGGTTGGTATTACTATAGTGGTTGGAGACAGAGAGAACGTTAGGTGGAAGCAAGAGGAAGACTTTCTCTGATCATAGATTTCTTCGCTGTCATCGACTGGTGTGACCAGAAACAAAGCAGGCCAACAGTAAATCCCAATCTTGAAGCCCAACACACCACTGCAAGGAGTACGCCCATACCAAGCTTGATGGCCCGAACAGTAAGTTTACTTTGATTCGCGTAAAATTTTAGATTTTGGAGAGGGAATCTAACGAGATTATTAAATTAAGGACTAGTTGAAGATTTTCTCATTAATCGTTTATTAAATCCATCTTTCAATTACATCTTTTTATCTCAATCCTTCAGTTTTTAGACCTATATAAATATATCACTTTTACAAATTTTCAACTAAATTAGTGATCGTTAAGAGATCGAACTAAATCAAATCAATAGAAGATCCAAATCTGTCAAACAAGAGCTGTTCAAATTTATAATTGATAAATCACATTTATGTGTCTTAACGATTTTCAATTTGGATGAAAATTTATAGAGATGATCTACTCATATATATCTACAAACTAAACAATTGAGATGTGAATATGCGATCGAAAAATTAGTGAAATGAAGAAGTCCTCAACTTAATGGTCCTCATTAGAACCACTCCCTTAAATTTAGTATGTTATATATATATATATTATATTATATATAAAACTATATATTTCTAAGAATTAAATTCAGTTTACCCCTTAAGGTTTGAGGGTGACTTCATGTTAGTCCCGAAACTTTCTATTTCATGTTAAGCTCTTCAATTTTAGTTAACTGTCAGAGTCCGTCTAAATTAACCGTTAACTATGATATTAGGGCTCACTTTTTGGGTAAAATTGTCATCTCAAGACAAAGTGCAGTGCATCACCACAAAAAAGATTACCTTATCTGCTCCTTCTCTCGTCCAACAATGGCGTCCTCTTCAATCTTCTAATTCCCTTCATTGTCTCCCAAAGCCTATATACACCCAGCTTCCACCAAACCCCATTTCACCACCATCAAATGCGATCAACTCAAGAATTATATCTACAGGGGCAAAAATCGAAGCAATCACTAAATTTGTAGGCATATGAATCACTAATTTTTGAAATAGAGAGCAAGAGATCGGAGGGAGAGTTGGTCGAGGAGGAGCAGATGGAGGAGGATAGAGAGGTTCATTTCAAGGATAGGAGGAGACGATGATATCGACGACGTCGCTTCCCAAGAGGAGAATGGACTTCAACAAAGAAAGAAAAAAAGAAAAAAAAAGGAGAATGGACTGCTCGCATCGGACGATTGAGGGTGACTGAGGTGGGTCCAGGTCGTGGTTGACTGGTTGAGGAGGTGGTGGAAGAGGTCTTCCTCTGTTATTTCGGATTCATTCGAAGGTGGGTCTTTTGATTTTGGGTTTATGGGATTGAGGTAGAGGAACAAGGTTTCGGGGATTAAGACTTCATAGTGGTGTTTTTTAGTGAGGGAGTTTTCAAAGCAGGTGAAATGAGAATTAAGTTTAGATTTCAACCATTTGAGAGAGAGAGAGAGAGAGAGAAGGACGTCAAAGTGGACTAGGGAAGAAGAAGACCTAATTTTTTTCTGTCTTGAATTGACAATTTTAGCCCCAAAAGTGGGTTACAGTATCATAGTTAATGGCCAAATTAGACGGAATCTGAGAAATTAGGCACGGTTGACTGAAATTAAAGAACTCATGAGATATTCTGATGAAATTAAAATTTTAAGGACTAACATGAAGTTACCCCTAAACGTTAAGGGGTAAACTGAATTTAATTCTATTTCTAACCTTTTCGTTTTCTTTCTTCCTTTTCATCAATATCGTGCACTAAAATATAATATGAAAATTAGTAAATTACAATAAAGTTACTAACCAAATTTCGGTTTACAAATACATCATTTACATATTATCTTACACATTTAAGGACAAAAATTAACAAATTAGGACAAATTAATGTCCCCATGTCATATGTCACTATAATTTTACCAAAATACCCTTCACTACAAATTCTGTTGTTACTGTCGACCAGAGATGTGCTTTATGCTACTGTCGAGTAAGAATGTGCTACTACCGGTACCCAAGTGCTACTGCCAGTGCTATTGCAATTTTTTTCGGTAATTTTGATGCTACTTTCGGTGCTTTGCTACATTTTATGCTATCGACTATGATGCTAGTCCGCTGTTACTACCGACCCTAATGCTAGAACGCTGCTAGCTTGTATTGTCCAAGCTGATGCGAGCATCCTGTTACTGCCAAAGCTGCTACTATCCAAACAAACTTGCAAAAAAAAAAAAAAAAACCATAACTTCAACAAAGACCTCCATCAACCAAATTCACTAACGACGAGGTGGACACATGGTGGATCCGCCACTCACTTGGCACCAGTAGCCGCTAGCCTTGACGGAGCCCCTACTCCCAAAACACTTCACTGTCGCAAACCGAGCCCTGATGACCCGGAACCCTCAAATCTAAAAAAAATAACAATTTGAACCTAAAATTGCGATTGAATGATGAAAACCCCAAATCGAAGAGAAACAAATCCCTAGAAATTGCGGAATCAAAATTGAAGGGCGAAGCTTTACCTGATTAGATGAATTCGGGCTTCGGAGATTAGGGCTGAGATTTCCTCCACTTCTCTCTCGTGCGTCGTCGTCGGGCATCGTCGACGTTTAGGTGCCAGGCGTTAGTTGTCGCCGTCGAGCGTCGTCCGTCTTCCGCCGTCGTCATCGAGGAGCCATTGCCGTCGTCGTCGTCATTGTCATCGAGGAGCCGCCGCTGTCATCAAGAAGCCACCGCCATCATCATCATTGAGAAGTCAACAGTTTCCGACACACCACGTGACGTGTCGGGCGCCGTGTCGGAGTGTCCAACACTCCGACACTCCGTCCGTGCAACATAGAGAGAAATTGATTTGGAAAGGAGGGTATTTTAGGTACATCACAAAAGTAAAAAGACAGATTTGAGTTTAAAGGTGGACTTGTATGAGTAAAAATGTTAAGGTGGACTTGTATAGAAGAAAATGTTAAGAAAGTGACTTATATGAAATTTTCTATTTTTGATAACATTCTCATAGCACATGAAATGTTCTTCCTTTTTAACAAATCTAAGAACCGTTCTGGTTTTCTAGCTCTCAAGCTAGACTTTAGAGAAGGCAGGCTTGTGACTTTATGAATTAGAATTACATTAAACTCTTTCTGGCTAAACTTGGGATGAATGATCGTTCGTAACCTTATTTTCAACTGTATATCTATTGTTAGCTTCTCTATCAGTCATATTAGGCAATGGTAAACGTACCACAATCCAACTTTCTCCCTCTTCGAGTTCGTACAATGATGCCGACCTCTCTGCTGCAAGTTTAACTAGGCTGAATATTATGTTTCAGAAAGTGCTTTATATATGTTCTTTAGAATGGATGATATCCACTATTCAAAGACCATATGTAATATTTACAATATATATATACAGTTGGGACAAAGGGTCACACATTTGAATGCATGCATGAAAAGGACAGAATCTGTTAATCTTCATCTTCAGAGCTTCCTTCATCGCTACTATCATAGTCTTGGTCATCAAGAATATCCAGTTGAACAGGCCGAACTTGTATTGGCTCTTGCGGCAGTGGGCCCTCCGGCAACTCCACAGGCATCCCAGGTCTCCAACCAGACGGCATTGTGATATGTGGAGGAAGCCGACCTTGAAGCGCACCAAGGTTTGGAGCTTGATAGGCTTCTGTTGGTACAGGGGCTCCATGACTGTCTTGGGCAAACCAACATCTATGTTTGCAAAATTGTATAGCTGAGAAGCACGCATCTGCTCCTCCTGCGGGGCAGGTGGGAGTGATCGGCGAAGAGGAGCTTGTCCAGCCCCAAATTCTGGTGGTGCGAATGTTGTGTAGCTTATTCGACGCGCACATGACAAAACATCCGATTGGCCTCTTAGGAGGGGTGAGAGGAGAGAGACTGGCGATGGGGAGGGATTGTGATGCTGTGAAGAAGAAGCAGAATCCGGCTGCTGAAGTGAACGGAGTTTTGGAAAGGTAGGGTTTTGAAGAGCAGGTGAATTCGGGTACGATTGGAGCATTGTGGGATTCAACTTGTTTCTTTAAAACTAATTGATAGGAGAAAATATACGTGTTGGGGCTCTATATATATAGAGATCACAAGCTAAATTCCTTTGTGTACAAGGAGTCCGAATCCGATTATGATTAGGATTTCCTAATCCTTTTACCCTATTCCCACTAGGCCGGATAAGTAAATTAACTTCTTTGGGCAAGACACATGCGCAAGTGTGTTTTTTCGTTTTGTAACCAAAAACAGTGTGTTGTTCCTTAAACTATATATTTACTTCATATCTTTGAAAGGATTCATTCAGAAACCTTCTTTTGTTTTGTTTTTGTTATCTCATCTTCGAAAAATTCAGAAAGACTGCTCGATCGGTACTGATCAGTAGACTTGATAAGCTGCTCTAGGTAAACCACATGTGGACTGCAATGTGTCGTTCTACTTCTATGGTTCTACCTCGATTAATACTAGCTAGGGTCCCTTGGTACGCATGTTTCATTGTTTTCAGGATTAGCCGATCGATTAGTTGTGAGTTGTGACTCCTTTCTCAACTTCTGAGTTCTGATGACCTCATGAGAAATACAAAAACAAGGCTTAATTACTAGTGATAATTAATGGGATACAAGTGTATCTTATAAACAAAGCAACTACTCAAGGTCTCTAATTACACGATGACATTGACACACAAAAATTTGATATGTTGCTAGTACTTTGTCAATTCTAAAATCGAAAGCAAATGATGTAGAATAAGAATGAATCAAATTTAGACAGGAAAAAATAAAAGTTAGGAAGCGGCGAATAATTAAAAAAAATGATCTGAAGATCGGTAATTCTCGTGTCAAGAGGTTGCTAGCTGCTGAAATATTCAAGAAAATGTTGTTTTGGACTTTTGGGGTTGCTCGTGCGAAATCTGATTTCCAGAAGCAAATCTCATATAAAGTATCTTTTGACCAGAATGTCCGTTTAGAACGCGTAATACCTTTCCGGAATGGGAACGACGAGATCTACAAGACTCACTTTTGTGAGCCCTATCAAATTTAGATCAAAAGTTATCGTTTTATATATCCGATTCGGCATTTAATATTATTTTAGGTTTTTAGTTTATTTTGGATTATGTTTTCTTTTAACCTATGGGCTTTTAAGTTTGGTTGTTAGTTGCCCTACGGTTTAGTTTTTCCTATATAAGGAGCATTTATCAGTTGTAGTCATAAGCTTTTGATTAATAAAAAACCTCTGGTGGATTCCAGATTTTCTCGTGGATTCGAGAAACTTCTCATGGATTTAAGAAAACCATACTTGTGGATTCAAGTCGTCATTGGTGGATTTTAACGTTTATATTTCCGCTACATCAATGGGTAATCAGAGCAGGAATTTTTCCTGGTGCTTATGGATTCGTAGTCATGGGTGATCAAGTTCCTGGTACCTGCCAATCTCAACGATGCTAGTTGTAGAGTATCTATCCAAAGTTGAAGAGGAACATACTAAGGGATTTGCCCTAAGTTAGCCTCATCAAATCAGTTCAAAAAAGAAGAAGAAGAAGAAGAAGAAGAAGAAGAAGAAGAAGAAGAACAGAGGTGGGCTACACGTACTCCAGCCTCATGGGGTCCGAACCTCCCTTGGCTTTTCTACAGATACATATATGTATGAGTATTTTATTAACTAAACTAATGACATATGTATGTTTATTGCTACTGAACCCCCCTTAAAGACCAAGTTCAAGTAATGTTAAGAGAGTTTACACCCCTCCTACCCATGCATTACACACGTGATCATAATATATTATGAACAAACAACAATGGTAGTATTCAATTTACAACTAAAATAATAATTAGTAATAATTCTTCACAATCATTAGCATTTGTAGTTTTTCAGTTTTCACGGCTTCGTCCCTATATCGGGATTTACGGTACTATTTAGGCTACTTTGTGACATATTATTTGTTCTTATTAGTTTGTAGCAAGTGAGAAATACATATCGTTTATGTTTTGATTGATTATGTTTGAGTACTCATTACTTATATGAATTTTGTTTTAATTGACCGTTGGTTTATATTATTGCGTTTTCATCTTATATTATAGTAATCGGTTGTATAATTGATATCTTATATACAGACCCCCCATAAGTTCAAATCCTGGCTCCGCTCCTGAAGAAGAAGGAAGCTAGCATGGAACGTTGGGTATTCACATCACTAGATTACGACGACTTTCGAACAACATGTTTCATCAAAGACAAGGTATGGTTAGCAATAATTGACAACACCCTGCAAGAGAATTTTGTAGCAAGTAAGGAGCCATTATCAATTGTAGTCTTGGTTGTTAGTTGCCCTAGGGTTTAGTTTCTCCTATATAAGGAGCTTTTATCAGTTGTAGTCGTCAGCTTTTGATTAATAAAAAACCTTTGAGTTTATCTTAATTCTCTGGTGGATTCCAGATTCTCTCGTGGATTCGAGAAAACCAGACTTGTGGATTCAAGTCGTCGTTGGTGAATTTCAATGTTTATATTTCTGCTGCATCAGCCAATGTATGACAAGAAAATTTGGGAGAGATAGGTAAAAACAAAACAAAAAACGTAGAGAGTGGAATGGAATGGGATCCATTGGAAAATATTTGTCAATAAAAGTCCGCATGTAGGGAGTAAGGGTGAAAGCAAAGCAGGTACGCAGAGGACGGATGTGGTGTTGATTCTCATAACATTTTAACACTGTAAGCAAGCTGTCATTGAAATATATAACATCCAGCTGCGAGCTCGAACCATTCATATATACAATATATATAGTGTATCCTTTTAATAACAAAGTCAATGTGGTTTTTTTTTTTGAAAGGGAATAGATTCTACTACAAACGAATCGAATGAGATTTGGAGAAATTACAGGCTATATTTTGAGGACTTGGCAAATTTTTATATTCACATTGCTTATGAAGTAATGGTTCTGAAGCCCTTTACATTTCTTGTGAGCTAATAAACTTGTGCGGTAAGAAAATGAGTCTTTTATGCGGTCCCTTTCGTAGTAGATACATCATATATATGTAGAGACAGTTCTTTGATGCTTCTTAAGTTGACAAAGAACTACAGTACTGGATGTATTATAATGAGAGAGAGATTGGGGATGAAGGTGATGTATTGGGGCATAGATCGGGCTCGCTCAACTTCTCATAGGTCATTACTGTAGAGAAGCTTTAAAGAAAACAGTAGGGCCTGAAATGCTGTGAGAAGTACTTATGCAATTGACATGACAAAAGAAATTGTTTCCAATGAAGCTTGTCAAGATCGGTGTTCTTGTTGCACAGAAAAATCATGCTCGATCTTTTCCAATTTCGATCAAGAAGAGATGCAAAGGGAATTATAATGGCATCTATCTTGTACGTGTAGACCATGGATACTGATGAGTTGCTTTATGAGGGGAGCACTATGTCGGGCAGTTGGTTCTTACTCAAATGGGACTATGTATCAAGGGCATTCCTCTTTTTTTCTTTTTGTCTTTTCTATTTCTGAAAGTAGGGCATTCCTCTTTTACAATGAGGATGATTAGAGTTGCTCTGAGCCTGCAGATTAGAAATGTCTTTGCATCTTAGAGAATTTTTTCGAAGGTTTCTGTTATCAAAAAGAACATATATAACCAGCATCTTTATTCTTTGCAGGAGTAACCCATATAGGCTTTACAAGAGTAACTTGTATCTGCAAATGACTCACCTTGTAGCTTCTTATACGATTTAGTATGGTCAAGCTTTTTATGTTTTGACTCACTGACTCTTCCTTATAGATCATTCAGCAAACATCAAAAATTTTGGGTGATATTATAAAACTTGGCTCTTTATGTTCATGCAGTGGTTCATTGTTAATGCGTTTTATTCATCCTATTAATATATATGGATGAATCTAGATTCAGTTTTCCTTTCTCTTGATTTGGTTGATTTTATCATGTTTATCCAAATCCATGGTTAACACCAACTCTCAAGGATCTCTGCAAAGGTGTCAGACTTTGGTATGAGTTGCTGTTTCAGCCACATGAAACCATGCTTTTTATATTGATTCATTAATCCCCATATTATTCTGAATTCGTATAATCAGATCTCAAACTACATAAAAGAAAAGAATCAAGAAATTTCACTATGGAAGAGTTCCATCAATAGTTGGAACTCTATTTCTGTGTACAAATGATACAAAAAAGAACCCCAGAATCAAATCCTTACATGCTCGCCCTTCACTTCTTCAATCAGTCCCTTCTGCTTGCCAATGGCACCACCTCAGCTAGAGGAGTCGACAAAGGCGTCGGAAGCGGAGATGTTCTGCAAACCGGACATGTAGGATGAAGCCGCAACCATGGATCAACGCACTTGAGATGAAAGAGGTGTTCACAATCTGGAAGTAACCGGAGTGTATCGGTGGCCTTGTAATCTGCTAGACATATAGAGCAGCAGGAAGCAGTGGAGTCTGTCTTCTGTAACTTGGCCTCGGAATATAGCATCTTCGGGTAGCTCTTGATAGTGTTGTCATCGAGTCCTATATCTACAACAAAGCTTTGCAGGTCTGGAGGGTCGAGGGCGTTGATGCCTCGCGTTGCAGCAGGGTGCGTTGGTGGTGGAGTTCTGGTGCAGAAATAGGAAGCAAGGGTGATGGTCGTGATGAGAAGAAGGATGCCAACTGATACACCAATGCCATAGCCGAATCCTCCAATGTTGTTAGAGCCGAGAAAACCACTTGTGTCAGTTGTGTTGTTCATGATGATCCAGCAAGAGAAAGAGGAGGAGGAGGAGGGATTGAGAAGGAAGACAATGCATATGATACAAGAAGTGGTTTATTGGTTTGGTCAGCAATTGATACAATGCCAAAACAAATGGTTATTTGGGGAATCCAAGTCAACGGTTACATTAGGAGAGAGAGAGAGAGAGTAACAGGTGGAGTTTTAATCAAGGGAAGGTGTGTTTGAGACCAAGTAAAGAGAAAGAAAAAGAGAGGTGAAAGAGAGGCATTTACATGTGAATGTGACTATCTTTACGTTTGGATCATATACTTAGAGAGTTAGAGGTCAACGATTTTTGGGTATCTTTTTTTTTTTCTGGTAAGGTTGCTGTCTCTTTATGAGCAACGTCTTTCATTCATCTAAAAGCATCTCTTATTTCTTGATGTGATTATCTCTCCCCCAACACCTATCCAAAATCTTATATAATTCTCTTGCATGTTCCATGAATGTCAAGGTTGTTGGTATTTACTGCTTATAATATGAAAATGAGGTAAGCTAAATTAGCCAATATTTGGTGTCAACAGAAATAGTGATACAGGTCTATAGGTTATAGGGTAAGGCATATCATGTGCTCTACATATGTGTATGTCATACATACGCTAATAGGAGCACGCTAATAGGAGCATGTGAGAGCATGTGAGACGTGTCTTACATGGGCTGTGGGTTATTGTTTAGAGTTGAAAAACAGATTGTATCCCATACACATCTGTAAGATGGAATTTTTCGTATCACCTTGTAATCTTGTTTCTGTCTTTGCCAAGGACCCAACGGTATGACTCTTGGGGTATGGTTTAAGGGATATAAATTTTGACACTATTTTTTACACCTATTTTCATCTCTTAGATCTAACTTGATCAAATGGTTGTTATTAACTGTGGGTGTGATTAGGCAAATGAAATGACATTAAAATTAATTCTAGATAAAAAAAATGAGTTTAATGAAACTATTTTTTTTTTCAATGAAAACCAAAGAAAAAGGTTTACATCGATCTCCAGAATATAGAACACGGTGGCCATGGTGTTGTTCTTCAACGAAAGAAAAGAAGAAAAATCCAGATTCACATATATGACAGAGGTGTACATACGTGCTCATATTCATTCATATAGCTAGGAAGCCATCAAATATGCACAATAATCTGTAAACAACCTAACAAAGCCTAATCAATCTTCTTAATTGAATGGGCGATTCAATTGATCATGTTAATACCTTTGAAGACTTAACTCGCCTGGGCAAATCTAATTCTTTGCTTGTACAATATATAGAAAGCAATCAAACACTATCATCAGTACCAATCATCCATATAAAACTCTTCTTTAGTCAATTTTTTATTTTCAAGAAGATGGCGGTCTTAGACTCTTGGGATTTATTTGAAGGGAAGCACGTTCATTTGGTGTTCTTCTGCACTCAATCTTGCAAAGATTTTATTTTGATTTTCTTTATGAAATCTTTTAAATTTTGAAAATAATATTATTGTCATGTCACTTACCAAATCACACCCACAACCATTGGATCAACTTATATCTAAAGGATGAAAATAGGTGTAAAAAATAGTGTCAAAATTTGTGTCCCTTGAACCGGACCCTGACTCTTGTTAACTAATTAAGAGTTTAGCACTTGTTTTAGAAAGAAAAAGATGGTTTGGTTTAACAGGTTAGTCATTCGTCAAAGGATGCAACTAGTTCTTTTATAAATGTGCTTTGGCAAGTGAGGAGTAATTACGGACTCAATCCTTTTACAAGTTGAGATGTGGTCGAAAAATATCGGTTTGGTACGTTTCCCTTTGTTTAATTATTAAACTAAGTGATTACATTACTAACTACTCACAAATGAACAAATAAACATACATCTCCAGCACTGAGATTCATAAACTGATATATTTAGCAAGAATTTTGAAATTTTGGTATCGATTTAATAATGTTGCTCCATCAGTCATTGCTATTTATTATGTTTTAACAAATTGTAAAGTGACACATGTGTAAAAGATGAGAGAGAAGATTTAGTTATTGCTTTAGTTATGCATAGATCATTGATAAATTTATCAATTTCATTTAACAATTATCAAATTAGCAATGGTTTATGTATTCTATTAGAGTATCAATTTACCTCAAAAATTGACAAATATCACTTTTAGCAACACTTTTAAGTATCGCAACTAACTATATGAGAACAAAATTGTAAAAAAAACAGTACTCGAACCTGAAATTTTGCAAGATTACAAATACTTATAATGCAAAAATTAAAATACAAAAAGTAACTGAAAATTGTTTTTTACTTTTCAATAGATAATCTAGGATAGTGAAATTTACACACCTTCAATTACAATCCACATGCACTGACTCATTTTTAATTATAGAATTGTTAGAAATGTCTATTACACGGACAATTTTAAGAGTAAAAAGCAGGGACATTTTTGACATTTTATAGTAAAAAGTGTCATGGTGTGTGTAATAATTGTCATTAAGAGTGTGCAAATTTCACTTTCCATAATCTATTATCTCAAAATGAGTTACTTTAGTAAATGGCTCTACAGTTTAGAGAGAGAACTAACCATCTTAGGATTAAATCTAGACAAGATTTGGCTATTATAGGCTAGCTAATAGCACCACCAAACAACATTAAAAAGCCAAAAAAAAAACTCAGTCATTTGCACTAAAGTAGCTCACGCAATTCTTGTAGTATGTTAATTATCTACGTCTCAGCTCTCAAAGACGTCAAACCATAATCTGGTGGGACTCTTTGTTGCAAGAACATTCAGGAAATGAGGATTTAACAAGTGTCTTTAAATCGACAGTTACTTAACTTTTAAATCAACATTCATCTAATTATTTATTTGAAAATCTTTATAAAGAATTAGGTACCGCAACAGTTTGGGTCGTACCAAAAAGTTTCAGGCCCAAATTCCATTTCGATGTAAATTAAGCCTAAGCCCACACGTTCTTTAACCAGCTCACTCTCCTGAACTCCTCTCACCCCTCCCAGCTTAGAACCAAGTCATTCCCCTCTGTCAAATCCCTCACCAGCCACCATGGTTGTCCCCGCAACCACATGGACGGCGGCGATCTTCCTCATCTTCACGACTCTGCGTTTAATCGAATGCGGCGACAACAACCGCGTCTACTCGCCGTGCTCCGACATCAAGGTCGCCAGGTCCGACGGCTTCAGCTTCGGGATCGCCTTCGCGTCCAAGGACGTCTTTCTCCGTAACGGCGCTAACGCCACCTCGCAGTTGTCTCCGTGCGACACCAGGCTCTCTCTCTCCAGCGCCAACTCTCAGATCGCCGTTTTCCGGCCTAAGGTGGACGAGATCTCACTCCTCTCCGTCAACTCCTCCTCTTTCGCCCCGGTTCGTTCTCTCATTCTCTTCTGTTCCACTTCGTTTTTGTGCTCCTTTGATTCTGTGAATTGCTTAGGGTTTTGATGGGTTTAGGGTTGATGTGGATTTTTAGGTTGAGAATTGCAAAATGTTAGTCTCAGTTTTAAATGTTCAGCAAGATTTAGACTTGAATGTAACGAAAGTATCAGCTTTTAGTCATGTTTGTGAAGATTTTAGTCGAATGTGAGGCTAGTTTTGATTTCGACCGATTTATTGTGGTTTTCGGGTTTGAATTTGCAGGATAATTATGGTGGATATATGGTTTCTTTTGCTGGGCATAAGTATGCTGCAAGGTCTACTGCGGCTTTTGTTGCAAATTCGACCTACACTGTCACCAGCTTTACTCTGGTAATTAAGGACATTGCAATTGGAATTAAAGATTTGAATTCGATAATGTCGTTTGTGGTTTGTGGTTTAGATTATTTAGTGAATGTGTTTTTACATATATGCAGGTGCTTGAGTTCACCAAGGGCAGGCTGCAGAACCTGTACTGGAAAAGAGATGGGTGCGCCAAATGTTCAGGGAACTCCAGCTTTGTTTGCCTCAACAATCAGGATTGTGCAATTAAGACTAACAGCTGCAAGTCCCACGGAGGCACTGTTGATTGCAGCCTTGGGATCCAATTGGCGTTTTCAGGGACGGATAAGCACCTTTCAGTTCTGAACTCATGGTATGAAGTACAGAACCTTGGTCAGTATTCCCTTTATGGTCTCTATTCAAATTTGAAGGATTCTCTCACTAGCCAGTATAACAAGTTTTTCTGATGTAAAACTGTTACTGTCATATTCGTGTAATTTTTTCACTACCCACTCACTAGGTTTGATCGTTCGCTTTCTGTGTGTGTTGTTTGTATGCTGTCGTAAAGTAAATCAACTTTGAGGATCATTGTGATTAGAGGAAAGAGATATGATTTCGGTTAAGTTTGTTTGTGAAACTCAACTTTTTCTTCGTTGGTTGAATATCCATTACTGCTTGCAGCTTTAGGATTATTGCTTTGTTAGCATATAGGATTTAAGTGACTTCTAGAGTTTCTTGGGACCTAAAACAACATATGTGCTCACCGCCGATTTTTAAGTGTTACAAATTAACAGCACTACTACTGGAGCATCCAAAAGGCTCCTAAATTAATTAGGAGATTATTATCTTTTATTCTTTTTGTTATGTTTTATTATTTTCCTAAATCTTTTAGATTCCTATTTTTATTAAGGTTTGCTATTACATGTATATCTAGGGTTTTAGAGTCTTGTAAGTTAGTTTTGTTATTTTGAATAAAATTATACATAGAGTTTCTTTGGGACGTTCTGCCCTAGAACTCAATATATCGTTCCTTTTTTAATCCCTACAGCAAACATCTCTATCCTATTGTTTGTCTTTCTCTTGAGATCTTCGTTCTCAAGAGCTTAATCCTGATCCAGCCGCAAGACAGAAACTTTCAGTTTTTGCCCTGCATCAGCTGGTATCAAAGCAGTGCTCTGGGCCTGCAAAATGGTTGGACGTGGTAGAGGTCGTGGAAGAGGAGCTTTGGAGGATCAACAAACAGAGATGGTTGAGATGCGCTGTATGATTGAAGACCTGACAAGGGCAGTACAAGCTCTTCAGGGTCAGGAGCGTAGGGGAGCCTCGGATGGTGACCCTAACCCCTCAGAGGATGAACTGGAAGGTAATCCCGAGGAAGAACATGATGTTGACAACCCTTTTCATGAGGTTGCTGGAGATGGAGAACGCCCAAATCGCAACAGATTGGAAGAGCGGTTGGTTCACGCCTTGGATTTCAGTGGTGGAGGAATTAAAATCGAAGTTCTGACTTTTATGGCCAGATGCATGCAGAAGATTACTTAGACTGGGAGGTTAGTTTGGAAAATTATTTTGAGTGGAAGCCTATGGCAGAGAGCAGAAAAGTGTTGTTTGTGAAGCTTAAGTTGAATTGTACTGCACTTCAATGGTGGAAGAGAGTTGAAGAGCAGCGTGCGAGCACGAGGCAAGGGAAGCAGAAAATCAACACATGGGCTCAGATGAAATCAAAGTTGTGTAAGCAGTTTTTGCCAACTGATTACACAATGGAGTTATATGAAAGATTTCATTCTTTAAAACAGCTGAACACATCCGTTGAAGAGTTTTCTTCAGCGTTTGACAACCTTTCAATTCGGGTTGGATTAAACGAGACCAATGAGCAGTTGACCTCTCGTTATCTCAGTGGATTGCATCCATCCATTAGAGATGAGATGGGAGTGGTTCGGCTGTACAACCTAGAAGATGCGCGGCAATATGCCTTAATGGCAGAAAAAAGGCTACAACGTCGTGGAGTTAGGAGGCCTACTACTGGACGTTTTGATGGTGCTTGGCAAAGGAATTAAGCCACAATTCGTGGGGTTTGCAGCTAGCCCAACTCCTCAGCCAGGTGGTAAGAATGTTGTTGGTGTTGATAAGAATGAGAAAGGAAAGGAAGTTGCAAGGGTTAGCTATCAAAACACAAGTGCATGAACTTCAAAGGCTGGAAATTCTTCCCAGGTTTAGTGTTTTACGTGTTGGGAGAAGGGACATACTTCTTATGCATGTCCACAGAGAAGGGTGAACTTAGTAGAGTTTGAAGGTGATGACTCAATTTTCCTTGGACCAGTTTATGATGAGTATGGCGATGAAGAGGAAAATATTGATCTTTTACCCGTAGAAGGAGAATCTTTGGTTTTGAGGCGAGTGATGACAGCACCAAAGGTGGAAGAAGAGGACTGGAGGCGGTGTAGCATATTCCGCACACGTGTTCTATGTGGGGGAAAGGTCTGTAACTTGATTCTTGATTGGGGTAGTACTGAAAATATCATCTCAAAGGTAGCAGTAGAGAAGTTAAAGCTGCCGTTGGAGAAACACCCCAACCCTACAAAATTTCATGGTTTCAAAGGGGTAATCAAGTACCAGTCACTTCACGTTGCTTGGTTAAATTCACTCTAGGCAAAGCTGTTGATGATGAGGCTTGGTGTGATGTAGTTCATATGGATGCTTGTCATATACTACTTGGAAGGCCATGGTTGTACGATAGAGACATAGTTCATCTCACTAGAGCTAATACTTACTCGTTCCATAGAGATGGAAAGAAGATGACGTTGCAGCCTCTTAAAGAGGAGCTGACCAGCAACATAAAAGCTGCCAAAATCAACAACCTCTTGACAGGCCACCTATCCTTGAGATATCTGAATTCTCAAAAGGAGCAAGAATTGAATTTTTCTCTCAAGTTCAAGACCGGTGAGTCTAATAGAGTTGTAAATGCTTTGAGTCGCAGGACCCTACTGTTGAATGTGATGAGTACTTAGATTATTGGATTTGAGGAGCTGAAGAATTAGTATGCTGTTGATCCATATTTCAGCTATAATTGCTGAGCTTAAAGGTCCTACTGGTTGGAAGATGTTGCCATTCAAGATGCATGACGGGTATTTGTTTAAGGGAAACAAGCTGTGCATTCCAACAGGCTCTTTACGTGAGCAAATCATAAGGGAGCTTCATGGCAATGGGCTAGGAGGACACTTTGGCAGGGATAAGACCCTATCTATGGTGACTGACAGATACTATTGGCCTAGAATGTACAATGATGTGAGTAGGCTGGTTCAGAAGTGTCAAATTTGTCAATTTGGTAAAGGTACGTCCCAAAACATAGGTTTGAACACACCTTTGCCAGTGGTAGAAGCTCCATGGGTTCATATTAGCATGGATTTCGTGTTGGGACTACCCAAGACAGTTAAGGGATTTGATAGCATCTTTGTGGTGCTGGATCGTTTCTCTAAAATGCCACATTTTATCCTGTGTTCAAAAACCTCAGATGCTACACATGTGGCTGATATGTTTTTCCAAGAATTGGTGAGACTACATGGTGTGCCAAACTCTATTGTGTCTGATAGGGATGTCAAGTTCACAAGTCATTTTTGGAGGACATTGTGGAGAAAAGTTGGGACTGATCTTAAATACTCTAGCACATGTCACCCACAAAGGGATGGTGAGACCGAAGTTGTCAACATAAGCTTGGGAAATATGTTAAAATGTCTTGTTGGAAGTCATGTGAAGACGTGGGATCAGATTATTCCACAAGCTGAATTTGCATACAATAATTCAGTGAATCTTTCTATAAAGAAAACACCTTTTGAGGCAGCATATGGGTTAAAGCTTTAACCCCTAACATGTTCCTGACCTTGTTCCGCTACCTCAGGAGGCAATAGTTAGTAATGGTGAGGAAGTCTTTGCAGATCATGTCAAGAAGGTTCATGGAGAAGTGAAAGAAGCTATCAGGGCTAGCAATGGGACTTACACATCAGCAGCAAATCAACTCCGGAGAGTGAAAGAATTTGAAGGAGATATGGTTTTAGTGCATTTAAAACCGGACAGATTCCCTAAGGGCATATACCATAAGTTGAAATGGAAGAAGTTTGGGTCGTGTAAGGTGCTGAAAAAGATAAGCTCAAATGCTTACATGGTAGAGTTACCATCTGAGCTTCAAATCAGCCTGATTTTTAATGTGTCAGACTTGTATAACTTTGCTGGTTTTGATGGTGAATCGGTTTCAGCAGAGTCACAAGTTCGCCAACTTCCTCAAGCACAAATTGATGTTGTTGAAGATGTGTTGGATGTCAAAGAGGTTAAGTCTAGGAGGGGCAACCAGTACCGGCGATTTTTAGTGAAGTGGTTGGGCAAGCATGCTAGTGAGAGTACTTGGGTTACTGAAGAAGAGTTACAGATAATTGATCTAGAGATATGTGCTCAAGTTTTAGAAGTTTTCTTGCCGGAGTCGAGTTTTTCCCAACCCGGTGGAGTTGATGCAGGAGCATCCAAAGGGCTCCTAAATTAATTAGGAGATTATTATCTTTTATTCTTTTTGTTATGTTTTATTATTTTCCTAAATCTTTTAGATTCCTATTTTTATTAGGGTTTGCTATTACCTGTATATCTAGGGTTTTAGAGTCTTGTAAGTTAGTTTTGTTATTTTGAATAAAATTATACAGAGTTTCTTTGGGACGTTCTGCCCTAGAACTCAATATATCGTTCATTCTTTAATCCCTATAGCAAACATCTCTATCCTATTGTTTGTCTTTCTCTTGAGATCTTCGTTCTCAAGAGCTTTATCCCTGATTTAGCCGCAAGACAGAAACTTTCAGTTTCTGCCCTGCATCAGTTCTGCTGAAACTGTAGTGATATCTGAGTGTTTGGTTGTTTCTTTGACAAAGACAATGATTTCCCAATATCATTTCTCAAACTTCGAAAGAATCAATTTTCCTGTTGTAGGAATATGTACTCTCACACGCCCTCGCATGTAACATGACTCGAGTCAAATTTGTGTACCCCTAAACATTGTTGAGTGGACTTGACAGTTGAGAGCATCCTACTTCAATATTAATTGGCCATTGGTGGGACGAAGGTATATAAATGAAACATTCAGCTGTTCCTGCCATTTTCAACACCGGCAACCACCTTTGAGATTGTGGCCACCTGAAATTTCTTAGGTAAAGAGGATCCTGGATTTGTGCTCAGTAAGGGTACCCTCAGATTGGACGTCCTGAAGAAGTCCACGATGTCTTATATGAGTTTTGATGAGTAGCCACGATGAGTGTGCTCGGGGTATGTTCACAACTGTCACCTCTGTCTCTAGGAAAAGAGCTGCACTCTTTTGCCTGCAAAGCTTGCCTCACAGAAGGCCTGTTTGTTGCTTGTATGTAGGCACGATTCGTGAAGTGGTCGCATAGAACAATATCAGTGTGGTATAAGACTGCGCCTGAAAAGGCAGAGAATTATGTTCTGCTTTCATATTTATATGCTGCATCTGGGAATTGGAATGCTGCCATTGCTGTCTCTGAGATGTGTGGAAAATCAAGCTAACTTGGATGTGCACCTATAACCTAACACTCTTAAACTGGAGAAAGTATAGACTGAAATATTGAGGAAGCATAGTGAAAGGCTTGCAATCATCGATTATCATAAATTAAGAGTGGTGAATCACTGGGAGTGCATAAATCTTCGCATTTGCGTAAGTTATCACTATCCAGCTAAATTTAACTCGGGGATATTGAATGGGAGATAAATGTCAGAGACAACAAGCACTTCCCATCATTTCAAAGATGGCTTATATTTCTGTGGAGGTTGTTGACTTGTTGCTAAAGGTCAGTGTAGAAGTTCCAAGAGCATATCATGTCAAAGAGATCGAAGCTGCAGAAATGATTGCCTCCGCTTACTAGCATTTCAGTACTTAATGTAAGTAACATACAAAAATAATTACTTCCTTGTATGAAATGGCAGCATGTTGCACAACATATGTTTGTTACCATTCAGTTATTCTGAATTCTTTCTCTGCTTAAATTCAGATCACATAATAGTTAGAGAGACAATCAGACAAAGTAGATAGAAATAGCAATGATGAAGAAGTGCTTTGCAAAATGAATATGAGGATCTGAGTGGAATCTAGAAAGCAACACATAATTGTGCTTGAAACACTTCTTTTCGTAGTCCATTTTTAATTTCTTTATATCTTTTAGTGGTGTTCAGCTCAATATCAAATTTTGATCACAGAGGTAATTACAACAACATTAATACAAGGAAATGAAATTGTAATACATACTAAGAAGAGATCGGAATGTTGGAGTACCTGAGATATTTCTGGATAGCTGGAGTTAGTGCATATACTCATGAAGCAGAAAGAAGGGATTAACAAGCAAGAGCGCAAGCGCCCGATCGATAAAAACTGCGTGCGAGTAAACTTGGATAATTAGAGAACCTTATCAGTGGCTGATGATGAACAAAACTCCACTATTATATTTGCCCAATCTAAGTTGCAATGCACAGCTGATTGCCTGGTTGGAGATCACCACCAAAGTGAGCTTGCCTTGGCAATGTTGCCAGGAGAAAGAAAAAAAAAAACTCAATTGAAGCTTTTAAATAGTTGAAGACGTACCAGTTGATGAATGATGACTACTCATTGACTCAACTGTTACAGTTTAGGATATATGCATACCTTTAACAGCATCAATTGTACTCTCTTACCAGAATATAGTTACTTCATCACTACTTTTTAACTTGCCTTAAGTTGTGAACTGGATTCTTTATGCTGTTAACAGAAGCTGAACATGTTAGTTCCTCTTTGTCTAGATAGGTGAACTGGCCAAACCAGCAGCCAACTTATTCTATTAATTACAGTCGCAACCTTTGCTAACATATCAAATGGGAAGCATCTGGTAAAGTAGAGATGATCGATTGACGTATATATGATTGTTCCTTTAGATTTTCTAGGACCTATATTTATAGGGTACTTTACAGAACTAAACATATGCTGTTGCATGTTCACAAATTACAGCAGCAAATGGACCCAACATTATAGAATCATACCCGATCGATCAACATCTTAATTTAAAGCATACAAATGAGTTCATAAACTAACTTATATTTATCTCTTAAAAACTTAGACTCATGTATCTGTGACTGTATACGAGAAAGAAAGAAAAGGAAAAAAGCAGACCGTATCTGTATAAGTCTATAACACATATATTAACACTCATGAAGCAGTTGAAGCTTGGCTCTAAGTCGATTTGGGCGTCGGTGGTGGCATTTCTACATTTCGCTGCAGAGGTGATATCAGATCTGATAGGATGACTTGAAGTGACGAAACTCTTTCTTTCAGTTGAGCGTTCTCCTGGAGAACATGTTGATTTCCCTCCAACAGTTGAATGAGCTTCTCGGAGAGCTGACGATTTGTGATGTGAAGCTGGTCCACCTGATGCTGCAGCTCTTCAATCTGCTTCTTTTTCCGCATTCGTGACCTTCGTGCAGATTCCCTGTTGGAAATCATTCTCTTGATCCTTTTCTCATAGGTAAGGCCTTGCTCTCCGGCAGCAGTTGCTTCATCAAAAACAGTGTCATTGTTAAGAGAAGAGCCGTTCGACGAAAAATCATGGATATGAGACATGGAGAAAATCCGAGTAGGGTAAAATGGTATGGAATCTGGATTCTGAGTATGGTTTTGAAGGGATAGTAGTGAATGGTTCTCCACAACTTCAACTGCCTGCATATTGTGGGGACTTGAGTAAAGATGGGATTGTTTAGTACTGGGGAGAAGTTGAGGTAAGTAATGGTTTCCCTTTGATTCATTTATATCCATGAAAGAACTTTGAGGGAAAGAGAAAAAGAGAGAAATCTTAGATGGGGTTTTAGGGAAAGAACCAGACTGATGTTAAATGTTTTGGAGAAGATAGCAACTATATACGTACATTTCTTGGCCTACACGGTACTGAGAGAGTTTAACTGTAATTGTGATTTATTGATGCAAGGACGTATTCAATCGGCTTTTTGTTTTTCACCAAAATCCTCGAAAATATTTGAAGGCAATACCTAGAATACCTAGATATATGTTCATTCTAGGATATTACGTGCAATTGTGAAATGACTTTGTGTAGGTGATATCATTCATTTTCATTCTGGGATGGCTTATTTAGATTACTTACTTGGAACGTCTCTAGTAATGGTGCTTATCATACAATCTAGGATTTTCTATAAATGTAGGGAAAGGAATTCATGGAGAATATGATAAGGTTGCTCTTGAAACTACCGAAAGACTTCAAATAAAGGTATTTTTGTGTGCTAATGGTTCATACCTATGTGAAAATGTGAATCAAGTATGGAGCTCTATACATACAAAGTAATTAAGTCTACTTTTGGGGAAGGCGAGAAAACAGGTTAGGATTATACCATGTCAAGGTTTAATCCGTTTTCGATGTATTCAAAAGATGGCAAGTCTAGTGCTTTTGAGACACAAATGAGTTTGTTCTTTGGTTTTTTCATGAACCAATTCAAGCAACTGAAGCAAGAGTGCATGATGTTATTAAGAAGAAACAAACAAAATTTTTCCAGAAAAACAAAAAGAATTGAAGAAGAAAACATAATTCATGGGCACCATCTTCTTCATTTTGCTAAAATTGTTACATAAACATAAAATTTTATATGACTTTTGGTAGTTGGAATCTTTACTATCTATCTTCAGAATTTTGTCCAATGTTTTGACCTACATTAAACAATAAGCACCAACTGGTATGCTTTTATGGTTTTTACTAAAATTGCTCCAAAGAAGTTATATACAGATCGAAGGAATATGCAATAAGTGGATAAATTCACATGAGTATGTTCTCCTTAAAGTTTAATATCTGTGGAAAGTTTATGTTGAATAACTTGCGAGGTAAGAAGTGTATTTTACTTTAATAGCAATATTATCATATTTGTAAAACATTTCCAATAATGGCATTGACATTGACACAGATGAAGGAAAATTTTCCTCTGTGAGTGTGAAATAAACACAGAGCATTTGAAGATTGAATAGAACACTGATGCAGATTCATCGTAAAATTTCGATGTGAACAACATACCGGTTCAATTCATGATTTTCATTATTATCATCTTAATCTCTGCCAGGTTAATTGTGTCTCAAACAATATGTTGCTTTATGAAGTCATCTGACAAGTTATAGATCAAAATCATCAAATATTTTTCAAAATGTTGCCACTTTATTGCCTTTTATGTATGTTAGAATCTGAACAATTTTCAACCCACATAATGCATACCTTACCCAGAAGAAAAACCATGCAGTACAGAAAGTCAGAAACCATCAAGAATATCAACAAAGGGAAGATATAACAAACAGAACAACTGTACATACGAAACAAAGTAGGCATCAGGAATTGAGCTCGGCTATTCCGCGAAACAAAGTAGGCATCTCATAATCTCGGCGATCGGCCGAGTTCTCTTTCCGCGAACTATTCATGCTTGTAGCGCGTAATTTATGAGATTGATGCCGAGAGTGAAACCAGCAGCATACCGGCATGCCCTCCCACAACGCCACCATCATATATTGTTCATTTTTTCTTATTAGCAAGAAGGAACAGTACTATTTGGGAAACCCTAGCCCTATACTGACTCGGGTGGGCTACTGAGTACTGAGGCAGTTAGGATTAAGATTTTTTTGACTAATTCGAGGATTTCGATCTTCGGCTAGAATTCTGGGTTGAATTAATCCTTAAATGCAGAATGATCGAGGCCGCATGGGCAAAGGAGGAACAATGACATCATTGTTCAACCGAGGAAAAGTGTGACTACTTGGAAGATATTGCTTGGTTAAGATTCCAATAAATGATTTCTTCCAGCGTCGTGGTACAAGTCTTTGATATGTATGAAGAACATTTTTTCCTCCCTTGATTCCTCTTCCAAGTTGTTGTGGCACACTGGCACATAACCGATAGCAACTCACTTATTTGGTGATTAAGGTAAGAGCTGAATAAGAGAAAGTTTAAGGCCAGTGGCTTCACTGGTCAAACCAATTTCTAGTTTAATTACTTTGATTGCGTTCGTTTTGTATGTTTTTTCTTTTCCCAAGATAAACGGAGATAGTTTCATTGATCAAAGATCATGACGACAAAAATAGTCAAGCATGAATAGTTTGAAGACCATACAAGCACAAAACAAAAAAATTAAATCAAACTACATCTAATAATTGAAATAACAACCTCAAAACTACATAAAAAAAAAGATATGAAAACTAGAAAGCAAATGAACCTACAAACCCAAAAAACATCGCAACTTTTAAAGATTGAGGTCTAAGACCCAATTGTGTGCCCTTCAATGATTGGGAAGAAAGAGACAAATTACTAGAGCCTAGAAGAAATCTTTCCTAGCCGTAAGGTGTAAATAGGCGTAGTCGAGCCGAATACTAAGATGTTCATGTCGGCTTATTTGTTTTTATCGAGTTCGAGACGGGCTAAAGCTTGAACTTTTTTTTATCATGTTCAAGCTCAACTCGGCTTGAATATTTTTCTTTAAGCCCGAGCTGGGCTCGGCTCAATCTATTAGATGAACTGGAGCTCGAACTTAAGTCGGGTCGGTTTGCTCATTTGACTTTAAATTTAGAAAATATAAAAAGGAAGAAAGACAATTTATAATAATCCATCAGATTTGATGTCTAACGGTTAAGCAAATCCTTCAAAATGGCTAATCAAACTCAAAGTTAAAATTTGAACTAATTAAATAAGAAGGGAGCCTTCAGCATATGGACTCAAAGTTATATTTGTGTCATCATCACTCACCCTTTCAAGCAAAATAGCACCAAATCTTCACTATCTATAAATCTAAAATCAAAGAAACAATTAAATAGGAAGGTAATAAAAAAATTGAGATTTGAAACCAAAGAAATTATATTTCACTTATCTATATATTTATAATATAATTTTAATAAGTCGAGTTTTAATAAATGAACCTAGCTTTTAACGAGTTCGAGCTACTCATAAAAAATACGAGTTACTCACGAGCTAAACGAGTTGTGCCATTAGAGCAGTACTCTTTGCTAGTTGGTGCTTGTTAGAATACATGTACTTTATAGAAATTCTCGATATTATTTCGGGACTTCTAAATGCTTATTGTAATCAGGGGTTTAGGCTTCATATCCCCCCTTCCCCTTGTATTCGACGGTTTCATTAATGAAGGCTTGAGGGCAGCCGCACCAGCCCTTTGTTTAAAAAAAAAAAAAACAAATAATCAAAACAAATTCATTGACGTAATTTGTAAATTGAATTAAATTATAATAATAAAATGAAGAATAAATAAGTTGTGTGAGTAACACTATGACGAAGCAGGTGTGGAAAATCAGTATTCCTCCCTAAGTCAAAGTTTTTAGCTGGCAGCTCATTCGTCAAAAACTTTCAACTAGAGATTGTATTTTCACAAAATATTATATAGATTGTTCCTGCCTTTTTTGTCATTCACAATTAGAATTAGCTGATCACCTTTTCTTACAGTGTAATTTTGCCATTTCAGTTTGGCAAAAATCATTCCCTTCTCTTTATATATCAACATTTTCTACTTTCAATGCTTTTCTCAAACATCTGGCCTTGATCCACTCCAATCTCATTCCTTTTCTAGACATTGCTCTTATTACTGTTTATTCTATATGGAAATATCGTAACAATATCATCTTTAGGAACCAATCCACTACTTCTTCCCAGATAGTCTATTCTTCTGTCAACATGTTCCAATCTTATCGCTCTTGGCATATAACCTCTCATCACTCTACTCCTCCTAGAAATCAGATTCTAAAATGGATCCCTCCTCCAAACAGCATCCTGAATCTTAACTTTGATGGTTCGGTTGCTAACAATTATGGTGTTGTTGCCTTAATTTGTTTTCAGGAACAATCAAGGTCAACCAATCTTAGCTTCAACCAAGTTTGTGGGTAGTACTGATATTCTTGTTGCTGAATCTCTTGTTTTGCGGGCTGGTCACACTGTAGCATGGTACCATGGCTTTTCTCATTTCCTTTTTGAAGAGGACTCACATATTCTCATTAATGCGGTCAATAACAAGGTTACTTGCCTATGGCGCATCTCAACACTAGTCAATGACATGTTTGCACAGCTGCTTCACATCTCCTCGTTCAGATACATCAAACGCGAACATAACTTTGTAGCTGACGCATTAGCAAAGATGGGACACTCTTCAGACACCAAGGCTTGGCATTTTTCGCTGCCTCTTTCAGCGAGTTTTGCTTTTTATTTTGACACTTTAAGAGTAGGTTGTTTTAGAGGTTTTAAGTTTGTAGTTTTATTTCTTCTTTACCCAAAAAAAAACACTGACGAAGCAAAACTGGGTGAAGAGGTACGCGTGGTTACCGAATAAAACAGAAATTGATGATCACATCATGGCCGCCGCCTCTCACTCTTTCTCTCCCTCATCGCCCCATTCTCAGTATCGGTTAACCTGTGAAGTATATGTTCGAATTGGTAGTGCGAACCTTGCTTTTCTTTGTTTTGTTTATCACTTTGCATCTTAGATTGCATATATGCGCAACTAATTCTACGTTTGGAACCCTGGTCCTCGATAAACATATCATCTTAGATTGTGCTTCTTATGTCTATCTATTGTTTTTTTTTATTTGATTTTAAAGCCATTTGATCTTCGATCAACTGGATGCTAACTGATAAATTGAACTTCATGTCATTTTCTTTATAGAGAAATTTTGAAGAATGACCATTTTGGGTTTTCAAAATGATTTTTGACCTACTTTTTTAAAACAGTTGAGAAATGACCATTTATTTGTAAGGATAAAACGTCATAATTACACTTATTTTTTTTTGTGGGTTCATCTTTCTTTTTCTTTGCCAGATGTTCTTCTCTTCGAAATGAATGGGTTTATTTATGTGATGTGCCAAGAATTTTCTTTTATAACCAAAGGAAAATATAGAATCATAAAGATTAGCTCGTATGTAGATTTTGAATGATTATATAGATTTAAAGCTCCGTTGATTTTATGTTCAAGTTTCCATATCTGGGGAATGTTTGTGTTATATATATCATACGAGTTCAAGCTCATGTTTAGGTGTTTGGTAGTTCTTATTGATTTATCTTCAGGGATTAGGTTTTGTTATTTTTTATTGATTTATTTTTCAGGGTTAGGGTATGATAGTTTCGAATATTTTTTACTGTGATTTGAAATAGTGAGGGAAATTATATCTGAGGGAGAAGAAACTAAACTAAGAGCCGGTAGAATTGATCTATATATAAAAGCTTCAATAGTGATGATTATTGGGGATGGTAATTATGGCATATATGTTTCTGGGCAACTGGGTGGGATTCAAGGCTTTGACATGGCCCTCCTTAAAATTCAGACCATAAGCTTTCTCTACATTCTTCTTCATTACAGATGCATGCCGATTCAACCTCATACCTCCACTTCCTCGGTAAACTGATGTTATCTTTATGAATATTTTTGTGACTCAGGTGCATCATCCTATATTACTCAATAATTACGATGATGTATGAGAAGGGATGAGATCAAGGAAAGGGAAAAACTAATTAGATGAAGAGGAAATTGAACGTTATGATGATGGCTGTATATTTGGGGAAGAACAATGGAAGATGAGGGAGTTGGTTTTTTTTTTTTTTGAGAGAAAGATGAGGGAGTTGCTTGTTGTAATTACGACCTTGTACTTTATTAAGAGCATCTCCAGTAGTATAGATTAGTTTATTGCTAAATTTAACAATAGTTAAGATATTTAACAATTAAAATAGCAATTGTGCTCCAGCAGTAATTGTTAAATGTAAGTTAACTAATATTTTTAACGAATCATAAACTTACATGTGGATAAAAAATGGAGGGAAAATATAAGTTTCTCTTTAGCAATTCTTGTCTAGGTTGCTAAATTTGTCAATTTAGTTTAGCAATATGTTAAGATTTAGCAATATTTTAGGTATTCTGCTGGAGCTCTTATTCATCACAAAAATTGACAAATTTTAAAAAAAAATTGATTTAGCAATACTGCTGGAGATGTTCTAAATGGTCATTTTTTAACTTTTAAAAAAATAAGGTTATAATCAATTTCAAGGTCTAAAAGTGGTTATTTTTGAAAATTTCTCTTCTTTTTTATATATTATTCTTCGATGTTTAGGGTTATATATTATTCTTACTGATTAATTGGACTGATTATGTTGGGTTCTTATGATAAATGCTTATTGTTTTGCTCAGCAGGCAGTAGGTATAATGAACTGATAAGGAATGGTTCAGCCGAATAGGAAGATTTCATTGTCAATGATGTTGAACTGCTGCGGATACCATGCTATATGCAGCTTGTGGGATATGCTTCAGTCTATCCCATATTGTACAACATTAAGCACCGACTGTTATTAGACTTTGTTCCTGCACTACATAAGTACATATCGGGTCCATTTTATCCCGAATATCGGCATGTGAGGACCGCATAACTAATCGTTCGGTTAACTTGCTTCCCTAAGGAAATAGGTTAGGTAGTGAAAAGGGTATAGGTTCTAGGTTCTAGGTACCAGCAGTGCTCCAAGAGTGATTGTTTCAGCACCTGCAAATGAATTTGATCTTCTATCTCAAAGAGTAATGCAGTACCATACTTTTTTTCCTCATAAATTTCTATCACAAAAACCGTCTTGGCTATGGTCATGCTTCACAAATATACTTAAAATGCTAACCATAACTAATTTTCAACTAATATGTTGTTGTCTATTATGTCAGACAGATGCCAAAGACCAATCCTGCTTTCAAGGCAGCAGTGAGAATTTTCACAACGGGCGAAAGCCAGACACAAAGCTCTTTTAAAGAAGCTAATTTTCCTTCAAGCGTGCGGAATACTTGAATGGGTGCATGCTTCTGTATATCCAGTAAAATGGTAAAATGCTTGTCTTTACATGCTTCAAGTTATTTCATCAGTGTTCAAATAGTAACTAAACTTACAAAAACAGAAACAGACTGGACTTCCTGATTATTTTGGAACAGAGTACAGACTCCTTTTTTCTTTTCCCCGCCTTTTTATGTGAAATGCCTGTAACAGTATGATGTTCTTTGTAGATCAGATTTTGTAACATGTGCCGAAAACAACTTGAGCTGTGCATGCCGCATCTTCAATTCTTGCCAGCTTACTGTTGCATGTCAAAAGCATGATCCTCCCAGACCAACCTATCAGAAAATGTAGCAGTTAAGAACTTGTATATTACTTCAACTCTAGGTTACTGTATATATAAATGTATATATGAACCAAAAATATGATATCAAAAGTTATATCAGAATCCTTTTATTAGATGTGAGTTAACAAACTAAAGCAATCTGGTTCATTTAAAACTATTTCATAAGAAATGAACTCCAAACCCAGGTAAGTGGCCCATTTGTTCTGTACTTGTGTCTGTGTATGATCTAGAAGCTGCCTATTATATGATAGGTAGCCTATCATGAAACTTGTATTGTTTTAAGGAGCAGTCTAACTTTCAAGATTTGAAAAAAAAAAATCTGTTTTGCAGGGTTGTGTGAACTTGGTGGTTGCTGCTGGCTCCACTGAATTGCAAAGGACTCCTTCCCCCAATAAGAGAGTCTGTCAGGTTGTCAAGGACATGGCTGCATATTCAATTGCCAGATTGTATACCACCACTAGAATTATAAAGAAAATTTAAGCTCGGGAAGGCTGGACTGGATTCTCTCACACTGCTGTAACTGAGTTTGACAGGTTAGTAATCAAGTTGGGTATTTCTAGTTGTGTGGTGCATATTGATATGCCCTTATGGACTTTCTATAGAATATCTGACTCTATAAGACGTCCAGGAATGAGAATGGCCTCACTCCAATTGGTTGCTTCCCTCACTTAGCTCATTATGGCGACGATGAAGGGATGCTGCATTGCGGATTGTTACTCTCGAGGATATCAATCTCAACTTCATTGATACCTTCTCAGAGTTCAGGCATTGTTTCTTCCGGAGAACACAGGATATTATTAATGACTCAAGGCATGAGAGGTGATCAAAAGTTCACAACCACAGGCACTTTCTTGGGTTCGTTTAACAGCCGAAGATTATGCATAGACTGTAATGCTAATCGATTACCTAAGATTATATCGACAACAAGACAATGTTGTAATTCTATGATACTTTTCTGAGGCAAACATCTATGTAAACACTGAATCTTTCCTATGCTGTGTCTTAGTTTCGATGCCGATTGAAACATGATATGATCTAAACATTTCATGGTACCAGAAATCTTGAACTTGTTGAAAAAAGAAAATGAATGAAAGAATTAGAGAGAAGGAATAGTACCCCGGAGGTTCGTAGCCAAGGAAACAGCTAATGTGGTGTTGAAACACAGCCAATGCAAGATTCACATGAGCCAATCCATCTTGAATGTTGCCGTGTCCGCCTTCATCATCGATGTGGCAGTCGGCATTATACACCAGAAAACTGTGGATGGCCAACGCCGACGTGCTGATCATTCTCGCAGTGACGCTAATCTGCCGAACCTCCGCCGGGAACACCTGGACTTCCGGTTCGAACTCGAAGCGATGAGCGATATCATTAATGGAGCCTTGGATTCTGACCGCCGCCTGCGTCATCCTTTCCAGGCAGGCCCGCATCACGTCCAAGATCGCCGGCCGATTGAGTTCCACCGCCTCCGCCTCAGCCGCTTCAAATTCAAGAAAATCCATGCCCTGATTCATGCGATCCAGTCCGTAATCTAGTCTTTGCAGCGCGTGATTGAACCCTGCCAAGCCGCGATTGACATTTGCCTGAATTACGCCTGCATTAGCCTGAGGGACGCCGCCGGCATTCGCCTGAGGGCCGCCGCCTGCATTCTCCTGAGGGCCGCCGCCTGCATTCGCCTGAGGGCCGCCGCCGGCGTTTGCCTGAGGGCTGTCGTGAGCGACGAGGCCGTTAGCATGAGGACCGCCGGCATGTGCGTTAGGGACGGGGAAGACGGGAGGGCCGCCGACGCCATTTGCCTGAGGACCGACGCCGTTTGCCTGAGCACCGCCAACGCCGTTAGCCTGAGCACCACCGCCGGCATTTGCCTGAGCACCGGCAGCGACGTTTGCCTGAGCACCGCCAACGCCGTTGGCCTGAGCAACGCCTCCAGCATTTGCCTGAGCACCGGCAGCGACGTTAGCCTGAGCACCGCCAACGCCGTTTGCCTGAGCACCGCCGCCGGCATTTGCCTGAGCGTTATTGTCGTCGTTGTTCATGGTGGAGGTTTTGGAATTTAGGGTTTTGGTTTCTTGATTGGTTTTCTTGATGGAGCAAGAAGAGAAATGAACGCCAACAGAATTTGGGAAAGGGGGAAATCCTTGGTTCGTAAATGGCCTTATATACTCTCACCCGGATGAGATGTTCTCACTTTGGACTGGGTATTCCAAGGCCCAACAACAAACTTTTGACCTTTTTTCTTTTGGTTGACCGAATTGATTTTTAGAGAGAACTAGGATTTGTACCCGCGTCTAACCGCGGGTTTTCTGCATGTTTCAACCGAAAAAGGTCAATGTGATCAGATGGCAAAACTGTTATTAGGAAAAAATAAAAGGGCAACATGGTTATTTCACAGGGTGCACAAAAAGGTAAATCCAAATGTTAGAATTTAAGATGAATGACAAACATAAAATTAATACGAAATAGGACAAAACCGTCATTTCCTGCTCATGAGTATTGTTCACTAGATAGTAGTGCACGTATTGAGAAAGAGAATAATAATTATCGAGTCACCTAAACTGGATGACAGAGGCGTAAATCAGCAAAAAAAAGGAGGTAAATGGTAATTTCTACGGCCGATGAACAATGTTCACCGATCATTGGGAAATAATATATTATAAATAAGCCAACTGAAGATTAGTATATAATACGAGCCCGTTTACCTGCGGGACTCCATTTACGGGATAAAACATGACAGTTGGTTTACGGCCATTAGATTTAAATGAAGAAGATTTGACGGCTCAAACGAACATCACAAAACATCCATGCATCCTCAAGAACCACACCCAATTCACTGCCGATCTTCTTCACAAGATAAACACCAAAGTCATCGCTGCAACCTCCCTCCATACCCAATTCAGTGCCCATTTTCGATTGTTTGATCTTTCAATTTCCATTCAATCCTACAATCAAAGCATGCAGCCATTTGAATTGGAAAATTAGGAATCTTAGTTAAAGGAGGAAAAGAGGAATTCGGGGTGGGTTGAGTACTTGAGTTAGGAATTAGTTACTTTTGTTTTTTCCTCGGTCCCCGTCTCTTTCTCTCCATTTGCTCAATTGATGATTCATTCAGCCATAGATGATCAAAATTCATTATCAAGAAGCTAGAGAATCAAACACAAAATCATGGATTTGGATCTATAAAGCAACATAATTTTCAACAATCTTGGATATTTTAATATTAGAAAAGAATGGATCCTGATTTTTGCTCAACCCATAATACAAAAGTTTATAGAAATCCTGGATTAGTAGCATATACAGGGAGAGAAACATAGAAAGGGAGAGCGAGCAAGTGAGCAACCGATGAAGAAGATGGGCACTGAATTTGGTGTGGTTCGTGAGGATTCATGGATGTTTTGTGATGTTCGTTTGAACCGTCAGATCTTCTTCATTTAAATCTAGGGATGTGAAATCAATACACCTCAAATTGAAATCTACACACTCTTTTTCCTTTTTTGGTTAAAACATTCACAAAAAGACAAAGTTTAAGTTACTAAAAGATAAAATTTAAGTTACCAAAAAAGGAAAAATAGTGTGTGGGCTTCAATTTAGGGTGTGGATTTCACAACCCTAAATCTAACGACCGTAAACCAAATGTCTCTTTTATCCCGTAAATGAAGTCTGATCCCGCAGGTGAGCGGGCATGGTATATAGTATAAATATTTTGGAGGTACTCTAGTTGTAAACTGATATCAAAGAATATTCAACTCTGGCTGCTTCTTTTCATCATTGTATTTTTCGTCATGTCTGGAGGCAGGTAAATTTTGCAGCTGATGTTTTGGCAAAGTTGGGACATAATTTACAGTGTGCTAGCTGATGTTCTACATTTTTCTGTTTCTGTTTCTCATGTTGTACATTTTTATTTGAGTCAGTTAGGCTGTTGTCAGGGTTTTTTGTTGTAAATATTGTTTCTACACATCAAATTAACAAAAGAGCTAAACATTTTCTTTTTTGTTTTTATAATTTCTTAAATATATAAATTACAAATCTTATAGCTAAGAGTACAATTTTTTTGTTTGTTAAAAGTATAGGAAGAGATGCTGTATTTTTGATACGGAATTGTCTTCCACTGTCTGATCCTACAGATCGAAGACGAAGCAAAGGAGTAAGAGAGTCAAAGGTGCTGGATCATGAGACAACGGCCAATTCATTGATCAACAAATATAGTTGAAGAAACTTGCTGCAATATCATTTTATGAAAGTTCTTCCGATCATGAATTTCGTAACGGAGAATAAGTTAAGAGCAAGTCCACCCCAAACTCATTTGAAGGCCTAGGTCATGATCCATGTAGGAATGAAGACCTAGCTTTAAATATCAGTTTCCACCCATGCATTTTTTGACCCAGGCCTTCACTGGGTCTTTGCTTGGGTCAGACCTATGACCCAGATCACCACTTTTCTTGACCCAGGCCTTCCCGTGACAGGTCAGCTCGAGCCCACTAAAGTTGCTGACGCCAGCCATGTGAAGAGACGCTGAGGCATCTTGAGGACGTGACCTTGCTCGCGTGAAGGATACAGACGAATGTCCTCTGGCTCTTTGGCAGCGTGATTCACACGCTTTTGTCTCCTTGTGCATGGAGCCATGTGCAATGACATGCATCAGATTGGATTGGTCCTAATTTTATTATATACCTATTATTTAAATAGATTAATTTCAGTTTACACTCCTGAGGTTTGGGGTTAACATCATTTCACTCCCCATACTTTTAATTTTGAAAATTTACCCCCTAAAGTCTTCAATTTTCATAAATCAGACACAATTGCTTAAATTCCGTCCAATTGGAGGTTAAATGATAGCATGAAATCTTAGAAAAAAAAGTCATAAAAGGTGATTTATATTGTTATAAGACTATTTTAGCCCTTTTAGTGAGTTATGTAGTCAAAATTAACGTCCGAATTAAACGAAATTTGCAATTAGGCATGATTTATGAAAATTGAAAACTTTAGGGGGTAAATTTTCTAAATTAAAAATATAAGAAGTGAAATGATGTTAACCCTAAACCTCAGGGGTGTAAACTGAAATTGATCCTATTTAAATAATAGAAAAATTAGAAAATGGTATCAAAAATCTACCATTGGCCAGATAAATTTCTACAAAATTTTTAATTTCATGTGACATAGGTAGTTTGTTTAATTACCTTATTTACAACCTTACAAAAAATAAAAACCTTAGTTGCATTACCTTTTCTTATATAAGTCATAGAATAACTACATTAATTTCATTATGTCATTATAAATTATTTATTACCTTTAAATATTTTTCAATAATTTATTTATTAACATATTAAATTATTATTCATACATAAATACCTAATAATAAAATTTAATAAACAGTCACTGCCACGTGACGACCCAGAAACTAAAATCGTGGGTGGAAATTGCAGCCTAGAATCATTGTCACGTGACAACCCAGGTCTCGCCCATAACCCAAGCCTTCCCAACAAAGACCCAAAATGTGGACTTGCTCTAAGAGATGCAGAAAGTAGCCATTTCGGTGATCTAGGTGGCTATAATAACCACCATAACATGGTCCACATAAATAAAAGAGCACTTTTCAAATTCCAAGTGCAATGGCCAGGACATGAAAATAGGGATTCAAATTTGCTAACCAGCATATATCGATGGTCATAAGGACCACCCATAGGAAGCTGACATGTGTAAGGGAACACATTTATAGTTAACCATAATTAAGCTAATTAATTATTATTTAATAAAAAGAGAGCAAATCAGATTTATTATTTGTTTATGAAGCCTAAATGACGAGTTTCCTTTGATTAATCTAGTTTTTCCTTCTCTTCTTCATGGAGACGTCTAGAATGTACCCAGAGGGTGCTGCACCCAGATGTTTGTCCACGTGTCGACGAGACAGAGGCCACACGTGGGTTATCTAATACGTATAGCGTTGGGGTAAATACGAGGTTAGTATTTGGGGGTTAGGGTAAATACGGAGTAAGATTATGGAGGTAAATACACATGTATTTTGGTTTGGATTATTTTTTATTTTTGTCATTGTAAACAAATGTAAAAAAAGTCGAGTGTCTGGGCTGTAGTGAGTGTTTGTTATTGAAGAGAAAGAGGAAAGCAGCAACCAAAATCGACTAAATGGTGGATTGAGGTTGCCTACCCAAATGGGATCCTGATACACCGCAGGTATGGACGTTCTACAGCTCATGAAGTGATGCGATTATCATTGTGAGCACACCGAAATTGTGACCGTGTGTTTTTCCATATGAGCAGGTGTTTCATAAGTGGAATAGGGAGATCGCATCTCATAAAAGACGATGAATATCCAATAGGCTATTAGGTTTAACAGATCTGTTGTATACCAGGTAATTTACGTGGTTGTTCAGTTAATTGTATACCCGATAACTCTGAAATCGAATTTGGTGCTACGTATCGGGATTGAATAGCTGATCGGAGAATGTTTTGTTTTGCAGATTAAAGAGAAGAGATATGGATGGCAATGTTGAGATGGACGAGACAGACGAATCAGGTCTCCGATTCAGCGACAAAAAGTACCACGATATTGTCATTTCAGCCGAGGATGAGGATTGTTTGTTTGAAGATGCAGGGAAGGATACCTTACAAATTATGGAAGATCCGGTGATTTTGATCGAGGATGAAGAAGTTGGAAGGGATAAAAGTGATGAACATGGAAATTCAAAATCTGTTGGAGCGGATGATATTACAGATGAAACAATATTTAGCTTTGAATGGTATGCCGCTTTGAAGGGAAAAAATATGAAGTTGCTTAGATTTGAAGACGTGAAGGACATAATTTTTAGCAGTTTGGCTGAAGTGGACAAGTTCTATGCCTATTATGCGTTTGTAGTTGGGTTTAGTAGGCGGTGTTTTAAGCATGACAAGGCAGTAATCAATGGCGTCGAATGTGTGACGAGGAGGGCATGGTGTTGTTCAAAACAAGGTTATGAAGATAGTGCAGCCAAGAAAAAGCAAAAGAAAGTTTACGAGACAGACAAATTGATTACTGAAGAAGCCGCCAATGAAAAAGAATAAGAGTGTGAGGACGCAACCATGTTGATTAAGAAGAAGAAGAAGAAGAAGACTGCTCTGAAGGGAATTAAGTATTCAAGAACAGGTTGTGAGGCTGTTTTTCAGATGAGATTGAACATGCGCATGATGGAGCACGAAGTTATGAGTTTTGTGCCAGACCACAATCACAAACTTGCCGAACCGTATGAGAGACAGTTTCTACGATCTTGTAGGGAGGTGACTATGGATGACGTTCGTGTTGTGCTAGCTCTTCAAATGGCACATGTGCCTACTAGTGTTGCCTATGAATTTATGGCGCTTGAAGCAGGGGGTCCTGAGTTTGTTGGATTCATGTTGAAAGATTTGTACAACAAATTGGATGAAGTGAAAAGAAATAATATGAAGAGGGGCGATGTGGAGTCTGCCATCGATTGGCTCAGAATAAAAGGACGTGAAGAAGGTCATTATTTTGGTAGATTTACCCCCGATTGGGAAGGGAGGCTTGCTAATTTGTTTTGGAGGGATAGTGAGTCCCTTCTTGACTACAATGCCTTTGGTGATGTTGTCATAATAGACAATACGTACAAGACCAACATATACAGTTGTCCCGTCATTTTATTTATAGGTTCGAACAACCATAAAGGGACTGTGTTGTTTGCATCTGCTATTGTTGCTGATGAGAAGGAGGCAACATTTACTTGGGTCATCGAAAAATTCCTTCAGAGCATGAATAACAAACATCCAATTACTATTCTAACGGATGGGGACGAAGTTATGTGTAATGTGTTGAAAAAATTGATGCCTACGACACGACACAGGCTATGTGCTTGGCACATTGGTAGAAACATTGGGCAGAATGTGAATGATGATGAGGTTCAAAAATAGCTGGGAAGATGGTATATGCTTCGTATACGATTGATGAATGGGAGGAAGATCCTTGGATTACAGCTTTGTATGAGAAGCGTGATAGGTGGGCGGAGGCATTTTTCAGGGGGAACTTTTGTGCGGGGATGTGCAACACTCAAAGATGCGAGGGGATTAATGGTAAGATTAAGAGTCGGGTTTCAAGACACAATCGGTTGGGTGAATTTCTGCCCATATTTCATTCTGGTGTTTGTATTTTGAGAAACCGTTATTTGTTGGACGATTACAAGTCAAAAAACCACAAGAGGAAATTTGACTCCCACCTTAAGTTGATTGAGGAAGATGCATTCAATACCTTCACGGATGATATATTTGTTGTTATAAAGGGTCAGATAATGTTGGAGAACCATTTCAGTGTTAGAAGTTGTGTTCAGTTTGGTGGGTCAGGAGACTTGATGTTTTACTTGTCCCAATATGAGAGACCTAATCGTAGTTGGACGGTGCTGTACAGTTTCGTAGATGGGAAATATTCATGTTCGTGCTTGCAATTTGAGTCGGATGGGGTGCCATGTGCTCACCTTTTCTGCGTACTCAAATACCGGAATGTGAGTGTATACCCAAAATCATTGATTGAAGACAGGTGGACTAAAGGCGGTGGTAAATTGAAAATGGTTCCAACCGCAGCTCAATGTGTTGATGAGATGTCAGGCATAATATTGAGGTACACACCCTGATGTGTGAAGCAAAGAAGGCTTGTTATAATCTGTCCCAATCAACCAAAGGCTTTGATGCATGCATTGTTTAATTGTCCAGGCTTACAGAGACATCTATGAAATACCGGGAGGCTAAAAGACCAAGTGTGGTAGAACCTGTGGTACACTCGGTGCCTGACAATGTCTTAAAAGACCCTGTGATTGCGAGAACGAAGGGTATGTGACACGACCCGCCCCGAATTTCACCCTAAACCCGGAGTAAATCGTGCGGGGACCACCTCCAAGGAAAGATTTACCGCAAAATTCGGTACAACCTCCCTTGAAAATGGACAACCCTTCCAATAAAAACCTGCACACACTTCTAAAGGTTCCAAATCCAACCTTAACTTCTGGAGCCTTCGTGCTCCTCAAAAACAATTATCACCAACAAGATAATAAACATTATCTAAGATAATATACATCATCCGTCAAATATTCTAAAATATAAACAAGCCTTCACCCACAACCAAAAATACATACATTAAACCCAAGTATTCAGAGCTACTAGACACTAGCGGAAGCAAGAAAAAGACAAGTAGGCTAAACATGTAACCTACTGGTGAAAGGTGGTGGAAATACAGGTGACTATGCCTCGTCTCCTACTAGATCCAATCCGAACTCTACAGACTGGGCATTTTAAAACAAAGGGCCCAGGGGAAGACATTTAATAATATTAGAGTGAGTGGACAAAAATAATTTAATAATAAACTATTTATGCATTCCCAATTTAATTTCATAGAAAAATATACTGCATGCGGCAGCTTAAAAGTGTTCAACTCATAAACTGGCAATTTCACGACTAGCACTGGCTAGTCACAAACTCAAATAAAATGGAGCCTCTCAGGCTAAACCATATATATTCATATATTCGTATGTATCTACACTCGTCAGACTCCTTGTATGAATCCTAGAAACAATTCAGAAAAATAGAAATTCATACAAGGCTACAACGTTGGCGTCTAACGCTCACGTTGCGCCATAATGGTATTTTTTCTCATTATGACCGAAAAGGGACGGTGCACATATACGTGTGGACTCCATTTATGAAAACCTAAATAAACTGAAAAAGAAAGAAGTTTTCATATAGGGCTATGACGCTTGTGTCTAACACGCACGACACGCCATAATGGTATTTTACCTCATTATGATGGACCAAGCACGTATGGCTAACTAGCATTTATATACATACTATTCTCATAAAATCCAAAACATATATATCCACCGAAAATCTCATTTTCGGGATCTCTCCAAAGGAGGAAAAATTATCAAATAGGCGAGAAATCAATAAATCTCATCAGAATAAACAAATGATTAATAAAATCATTCATCGCATGCTTTTTATTTAAAACAAAGGTCCACTCACAAATTAGGCCTAAGCCTGATGACGCTCCGAGGCTTCTTCTGCTCGGGCCTTCTCACGTCCTGTTCTAAATATATAATTAATTTACCAACTGAATTCCAGAATTTATAAAATAGGCAAAATTAATCGAGAGCCATAATTACGCTCATCATTGCCTAAGTTCGATATTCTTAAATCGGAACGATCCAAACTTTTATATCATAGCCGGCAGTCGTATAAACAACCTTTCCCAGAAATTGATTTAAATCCTACGGTCGGATTTTACATTATTTAACCGCTTAAATACCAAACTTCGGAAATTTATAAACCTATTCAAAACTCGTCCGAAAATTCTAAAACTCATTCCATTAAATTCCTCATAAAAATCTCCACCAAAAACAATTTTTCCAGCGGCGGCTCCGCCAGCAGCGGTGGCCGGCGACCAGCTCCGGCGACCTCCAATGTCCACCAAAATTTGACAGTATCTTCCTCTCAACCTCCTCTACAACATTCATAACTACCACAAACTCCAATTCTAAGCCTAACCATGTCAATCGAACGCAAACACACAATAAAGCCCTAGAATTTCAAATACCGATTCCTCTTTACCTAGCTGAAGATGGAGGGAGCCCTTTGGAGGGATTGAAGCACGGGAGGAGAACTTTCTTTTGAGCCAAGGCTCGCCAGCTATGGCGGCCGGAGGAAGGAGTTCCGGCGAGAAAACCGATACGGCAGTCGGAACTTCCGGGCGGCGTCTCTCCTCACGGCGGCGCTAGAGAGGCTGCCACCGGTCTAGAACGGTAGTTGGGTTGGAGACCGATCGATTGGGACCGGTGCGGCGGTCTGGGGCGGCTGGACGGCGGCGGACGGCGGAGAAGAAATTCCGGCAGGGGGGAGAGTCGGGTGCGGGAGCGGGAGAGGAGAGAGAGAATCGGGAGGGAAGAGAGAGAAATGTTTTTGGGCTTGGCCCAAACGGTTTTTAACCCACATATACCCAATCCAAAATTTAACACCCCCAAAAATAATACCCTAATAAAATTACCTTTTACTAGCTAAATTTACCATTTTTTTTACCGTCATTACATTTTTCTCCTACGAATAACTCTCCGAAATAATCGTCCCTCAAAACCCCTCTAGGGACCAATTAAACTATATGTCAATGTCGGAGACGGTAAAATTCTTATTATAATCAAGCTAGTAAATAAGATAAAATCTTACGAGTCGGGATGTGACAATTCTCTCCTCCTTATAAAAATTTCGTCCTCGAAATTTACATACCTGTCATTCGAAGAGGTAGGGATACTGCTGCATCATTTGCTCCTCTAATTCCCAAGTAGCTTCTTCTACTTGATGACTTCTCCAAAGCACCTTGACAAGTGAGATTGTCTTGTTCCTGAGCACTTGCTCCTTTCGGTCGAGAATCTGAACCGGTTCCTCTTTATAGGACAAATCTCTCGTCAAACTGATCGGTTGCTCTTGTAGCACATGAGAAGGATCGGCAATATACTTGCGAAACATGGATACATGAAACACATTATGTATCCTGGCTAATTCTGGAGGCAAAACTAACCGATAAGCAAGTGAGCCAACTCGCTCTATAATCTCATAAGGGCCGATATACCTCGGACTAAGCTTCCCACGCTTACCGAAACGTACAACCCCTTTCCAAGGAGATAATTTCAAGAACACCCAATCACCCACTTGAAACTCAAGATCTTTCCTACGGACATCTGCATAACTTTTCTGCCTACTTTGAGCGGCCTTGAGTCTATCTCTAACCACTTTAATCTTCTCATTTGTCTCATGGATTAACTCTGGGCCACAAAGCTCTTTTTCCCCCACTTCATTCCAACATAAAGGCGTACGACACTGTTTCCCATAAAGCGCCTCAAAGGGAGCCATACCAATGCTAGAATGATAGCTATTATTATAAACAAATTCCATCAAGGATAGGTTCTTATCCCAACTCCCTCTGAACTGCAAGACACAAGCTCTCAACATATCCTCCAAAGTCTAAATAGTCCTCTCGGACTGTCCATCAGTCTGAGGATGAAAAGCAGTGCTGAAATGTAATCGGGTACCTAAAGCTGCTTGAAGAGCTCTCCAGAATTTAGAAGCAAATCTAGGATCCCGATCTGACACTATTGATTCAGGCACACCATGAAGCCTCACAATTTCATTCACATAAAGTTCCGCCAATTTATCCAATTTATACTTCTTTCCCACTGGCAAGAAATGTGCAGACTTGGTGAGTCTATCCACAATCACCCAAACACCGTCATGCCCTTCACGGGTACGAGGTAAACTGAAAACAAAATCCATGGGGATGTGGTCCCACTTCCACACTGGAATAGGCAACGGCTCAAGCAATCCAGAAGGCTTCTGCCTTTCAGCTTTTACTTGCTGGCAAATCAGACATCTACTTACATAAGCTGCAATTTCCCTCTTCATGTTTGGCCACCAATAATAATCCTTTAAAATCCGATACATTTTTGTGCTACCTGGATGAGCTGCATAAGCGGAACTATGAGCTTCCTCTAATATCTCACTCTTCAACTCTTCATTTCTTTTTGGAACACAAAACCGATTCTTAAACAATAAAGTCCCATCCCTTCTAACTGAAAAATGATCGGCTGCGACTCCGCTCAAAGCTCTTTCTATCAATCGAACTATGGAAGGATCATTATTCTGTGCTTCCCGTACTCTATCAACCAAAACTGGCCTCACATGAAAACTAGCTACCAAGGCACCAACCTCATCTACTGCCAAATCCACTCCTGTAGCTCGCAATTCACTAAGAAGTGGAACACGAACTGTCCTCAAGTGAGACAAAGATATGGAGGGATTTCGACTAAGAGCATCAGCTACCACATTAGCTTTTCCAGGATGATACTCGATAGTGCAATCATAATCGCTAATCAACTCCATCCACCTTCTCTGTCTCAAGTTTAGCTCTTTTTGAGTGAACACATACCGAAGACTCTTGTGATCGGTAAAAATCTGACACTTGGCTCCATAAAGATAATGTCTCCACAACTTGAGAGCAAAAACTACCGCTGCAAGCTCCAAATCATGAGTAGGATAACTCCCCTCGTGCGGCTTTAATTGCCTGGAAGCATAGGCAATAACTCGCTCATGCTGCATCAATACCCCACCTAGACCACGTCCAGAAGCATCACAAAATACCACATACTCCCCCACTATCATCCGGAAGTGCCAAAATAGGAGCACTAATCAAACGATTCTTCAATTCTTGAAAACTTTGCTCACACTCATCTGACCATTCAAATTTAACACTCTTCTTGGTCAACCTTGTAAGAGGAGCAGCAATCCTTGAAAAATCTTGCACAAAGCGCCGATAATAACCTGCTAATCCTAAGAAACTACTGATCTCCGTCACAGTGGTAGGTCTTCTCCAATTTGACACCGCTTCCACCTTTTAGGAATCTACACTAACTCCTTCAACCGAAATCACATGGCCCAAGAATCCCACTTTATCTAGCCAAAACTCACACTTGCTTAACTTAGCATATAACTGGGAATTCCTCAAAGTCCGCAATATTATTCTTAGATGTTTGGCATGCTCCTTCTCACTTTTTGAGTAAACCAAAATATCATCTATGAATACGATCACAAAACGATCAAGATATGGACTAAACACCCTATTCATGAGATCCATAAAAGCAGCAGGTGCGTTAGTAAGTCCAAATGACATCACCATAAATTCATAATGACCATAACGTGATCGAAAGGCGGTCTTGACTATGTCACTCTCCTTAATCCGTAATTGATGATACCCAGATCTCAAGTCAATCTTGGAGAAAACAGAAGCACCCCTCAACTGATCAAATAAATCATCGATCCGAGGCAACGGATATTTATTCTTCACTGTGATCTGATTCAACTTCCTATAATCAATACATAGTCTCATAGTGCCATCTTTCTTCTTAACAAACAATACCGGAGCACCCCATGGAGACATGCTAGGCCGAACAAAACCCTTGTCTACCAACTCTTGCAATTGAGTCTTCAACTCTTTCAACTCTGCTGGAGCCATTCTGTAAGGTGCCTGAGAGATAGGCATAGTTCTGGGAAGTAATTCTATAGAGAAGTCTATCTCCCTTGCAGGAGGTAAACCAGGCAACTCCTCAGGAAAAACATCCGGAAACTCTCTTACTATAGGAATATCTTCTACTCCCAAAACTCCCATACTTGTATCCACCACATGAGCTAAATAAGCCTGACAGCCTTTATTTAATAATTTTCTTGCAGCGACAGCGGAAATAAGGCAACTCGAAATAACATCTCTTTCCCCTTGAAAAGCAACCTCAAATCCGCTTGGACTTCGAAGCACCACTTCTTTCTGAAAACAATCTATCAAAGCTCTATATGCTTCCAAAAAGTCCATCCCCAAGATCACATCAAACTCCACTATCTCTAAAGGAATTAAATCAGCCTTGAAATTAAATCCCTCAACTAAAACTTCACATCCACTAAATACCCAATTAATTCTCATCACCTCACCAGAAGGTAGAGACACATGTCACTCGCCTGGAAGAGACGATGATGGCACATTGGCATGAAGAGCAAATCTACTAGACATGAATGAATGCGTGGCTCCAGGATCAATTAAAGTACATGCAGGCTGACCAAAAATTAATAACGTACCAATGATGACATCTGGAGAAGTACGTCCTTCCTGCTGGGTCATAGCATGCAATCTAGCGCGAGTCATGGGATGTCCACGCTGACCACTGCCCCGCTGAGAGCCACCTCTAATCGTAGCACTGCCCTGGGCACTACTACTAGAACCTCTAGCTGAAGACTGACCAACTGACTGAGTAGGGGTAGGGGTGGTCCTCTGAGCCAACAATGGGCAATCTCTCCTGAAGTGATCCAGACTACTACACTCATAGCACCTAGAAAACTGCTGCTGCCCATAAGAATAAGGCTGGCTACCGGATGATCCACCCTGGAAACTGCCACTAGTACCATACCGTCTAGACTGCTGCCTACCCAAATAACTCCGAGAAGGCGTCCTGAAACGTCCTCTATTTCTGTTCCGAGCACCAGAGGTCGATCCCCCACTACTGCCACTACCAGCAGAAGACCCAGAAGCGGATGATGAAGCAGCCTTCTTGGATGGACCCTGACTGGGGCCACCATAATCACGAGGCTGAACACCATATGTCCCCCTGGACTCAATGGCCATGGCTGCACCAACTGCATCCATAAAAATTGGGTAAATTACCCCCGTCATCTTGTCTGCGTACACTCCACCAAGTGCTCCAATAAACATCTCAATCCTGGTCTTCTCATCAGGAACCAGATATGACACATGGTAGCTCAGGGAAGTGAATCTTTCCTGGAACTCTATGATCCCCTCATTATCCGTCTTCGTCATATGCAGGAAATCCGACTGAATTCTGCTGCGGTGGGCATGATTGAAATACTGCCCCAAGAAGAGAGTCTTAAACTGCTCCCACGACATACTCAGAGCATCCTTAACATTCCTGCTGGCAAGCGACCACCAGTGATGTGCTGAATCATCTAGAAAAGTCACTGCTATCTTCACCTTTCTTTCTTCTGGTAACTCAGTGATCGTAAAAGCATTTTCCATCTTGTCCACCCAATTATGAGCATCAAGGGGTCCCTTGGCACCCTTGAACTCTCTAGCTCCAGCCTCATAAACTTCTCTCCTTTTCACCGCATGAGGTTGTGGAGCTCGATCCATGACATCCCTCAGCAAATTTCCAATATCATTAACCAATCCTCTGACCTCATGGCCTTCATTGGCATTGGTCGAAGTAGCCACACGGGGTTGCCGTGGGCGCCTAGGAGGCATAGTACCTGAGGAAGAAAATATTTAGGAGTCCATAAACAAAACTAACTCAACTATCACACATACCCAATAACACATAGCACCAAAAGCATAAAATGCCAATGAATCCGCTGCGGACGGATCATCACTCTATAGACACTATGTGGTACTTAGGCAAATATGATAGTGACAAGGAAGCAGGAAAAGGAAACCTAAAGCTCTGATACCAACTGACACGACCCGCCCTGAATTTCACCCTGAACCCGGAGTAAATCGTGCGGGGACCACCTCCAAGGAAAGATTTACCGCAAAATTCGGTACAACCTCCCTTGAAAATGGACAACCCTTCCAATAAAAACCTGCACACACTTCTAAAGGTTCCAAATCCAACCTTAACTTCTGGAGCCTTCGTGCTCCTCAAAAACAATTATCACCAACATGATAATAAACATTATCTAAGATAATATACATCATCCGTCAAATATTCTAAAATATAAACAAGCCTTCACCCACAACCAAAAATATATACATTAAACCCAAGTATTCAAGCTACTAGACACTAGCGGAAGCAAGAAAAAGACAAGTAGGCTAAACAGGTAACCTACTGGTGAAAGGTGGTGGAAATACGGGTGACTATGCCTCGTCTCCTACTAGATCCAATCCGAACTCTGCAGACTGGGCATTTTAAAACAAAGGGCCCAGGGGAAGACATTTAATAATATTAGAGTGAGTGGACAAAAATAATTTAATAATAAACTATTTATGCATTCCCAATTTAATTTCATAGAAAAATATACTGCATGCGGCAGCTTAAAAGTATTCAACTCATAAACTGGCAATTTCACGACTAGCACTGGCTAGTCACAAACTCAAAGAAAATGGAGCCTCACAGGCTAAACCATATATATTCATATATTCGTATGTATCTACACTCGTCAGACTCCTTGTATGAATCCTAGAAACAATTCAGAAAAATAGAAATTCATACAAGGCTACAACGTTGGCGTCTAACGCTCACGTTGCGCCATAATGGTATTTTTCCTCATTATGACCGAAAAGGGACGGTGTACATATACGTGTGGACTCCCTATATGAAAACCTAAATAAACTGAAAAAGAAAGAAGTTTTCATATAGGGCTATGACGCTTGTGTCTAACACGCACGACACGCCATAATGGTATTTTACCTCATTATGACGGACCAAGCACGTATGGCTAACTAGCATTTATATACATACTATTCTCATAAAATCCAAAACATATATATCCACCGAAAATCTCATTTTCGGGATCTCTCCAAAGGAGGAAAAATTATCAAATAGGCGAGAAATCAATAAATCTCATCAGAATAAACAAATGATTAATAAAATCATTCATCGCATGTTTTTTATTTAAAACAAAGGTCCACTCACAAATTAGGCCTAAGCCTGATGACGCTCCGAGGCTTCTTCTGCTCGGGCCTCCTCACGTCCTGTTCCAAATATATAATTAATTTACCAACTGAATTCCAGGATTTATAAAATAGGCAAAATTAATCGAGAGCCATAATTACGCTCATCATTGCCTAAGTTCGATATTCTTAAATCGGAACGATCCAAACTTTTATATCATAGCCGGCAGTCGTATAAACAACCTTTCCCAGAAATTGATTTAAATCCTACGGTCGGATTTTACATTATTTAACCGCTTAAATACCAAACTTCGGAAATTCATAAACCTATTCAAAACTCGTCCGAAAATTCTAAAACTCATTCCATTAAATTCCTCATAAAAATCTCCACCAAAAACAATTTTTCCAGCGGCGGCCGGCGACCAGCTCCGGCGACCTCCAATGTCCACCAAAATTTGACAGTATCTTCCTCTCAACCTCCTCTACAACATTCATAACTACCACAAACTCCAATTCTAAGCCTAACCATGTCAATCGAACGCAAACACACAATAAAGCCCTAGAATTTCAAATACCGATTCCTCTTTACCTAGCTGAAGATGGAGGGAGCCCTTTGGAGGGATTGAAGCACGGGAGGAGAGCTTTCTTTTGAGCCAAGGCTCGCCAGCTTGGCGGCCGGAGGAAGGAGTTCCGGCGAGAAAACCGATACGGCAGTCAGAACTTCCGGGCGGCGTCTCTCCCTCACGGCGGCGCTAGAGAGGCTGCCACCGGTCTAGAACGGTAGCTGGGTTGGAGACCGATCGATTGGGATCGGTGCGGCGGTCTGGGGCGGCCGGACGGCGGAGAAGAAATTCCGGCAGGGGGGAGAGTCGGGTGCGGGAGCGGGAGAGGAGAGAGAGAATCGGGAGGGAGAGAGAGAAATGCTTTTGGGCTTGGCCCAAACGGTTTTTAACCCACATATACCCAATCCAAAATTTAACACCCCCAAAAATAATACCCTAATAAAATTACCTTTTACTAGCTAAATTTACCATTTTTTTTACCGTCTTTACATTTTTCTCCTACGAATAACTCTCCGAAATAATCGTCCCTCAAAACCCCTCTAGGGACCAATTAAACTATATGTCAATGTCGGAGACGGTAAAATTCTTATTATAATCAAGCTAGTAAGTAAGATAAAATCTTACAGGTCGGGATGTGACAGTATGCACGGAAACAGTGTGCCTGCAGCAAACGCAGGGAATGAGAACGGTGGAGGTAACAGGTGCGGAGAATGTGGTGTGTCAGGTCACAACAAAAGCAGATGTCCGTTGGTAAAATATACCAATAAGGGGCCTGGTAAATGTCAGAAATCCGGTAAGAAATCAAAGACTGCAGTATCTGGGAAGTCGGCTAAACCCCACCGGTTCGACAAATCTGGTAAGCCTTCGAAATCTAGTAAGACCGGGACATCTGAGAATGTGAGAGAGCATGGTTATGAAGAGAACGTACCATCAACATCTGAATTTGAGGGGACTGAGCCAAACCAAAGCAGGAATGCATACACCACGCAGCGGTCACCCTCTAATGTCGTTCACACCGAAACATTTGTAGGAGATGAATGCCATGACAATGTAAAGATGGCTGATGTGAACTCCCAGGTTGGTGAGAGCTGTCAAATTAATGAATAGTTATAGTTCTGCTGCTGTTGGTTGAGACCTCTTTGTCTGGCATGTTGTTTTGATTATTAGGTCTTGATGTTATGTGTTTTGTTGAATTGTCGGTCACCCTATGCCGACAATGTGGTGTTTTAATAGTCTGGATTCATGCACTGTGCATCTAAGCAGTTTGATGCAGCCTCTGTAATTTCGCACGTGTATTGTCAGTTTAGACTCATGAACCCTTATTCCAATGTATTTTGTTATAGGCTCGACATATGAGTTGATTATGTTTGCTATTTGGGGTTGGTACTGGGCCTGTTTGGTCTATGTAAGTTGTAAATTCCTCCTTGGAATGGCATGAATCATAGAGGATGATAAACTGTCTGTTGTTTTGTAATTGTGGCCCTTATTGTTATGGTGAATTACGTTAGGTACAACATTGTATACATGCCATGTTGAGAAGAATGTGTCATGCATAATTCTGCGTTTACATGCAGGATACATAACTTAGTAGTTAAGTGGGCACCTTGTTAACAACTGTATATGTGTTTTTTGTGCAAAATGAAGTTGAATTTAAAATAGGCAGCATAAGCTACAAGAGCGCATAATCGCTTAGTGACCCTAATAGTAGTTTGTATAGCCACAATTTGTACAAATCATCATACATATCCTAACATCCATAATGTCATACATTCCCACCTAAACTGTAAATGGACCGGATCTGGAGCGGATCTACCTAGATCTGGATCCGTAATAGAAATTTTGGATCCGGATCCGACCCGTTACCCACCGGATCTTTGATAGCTAGATCTAAATCTGGATCCGGCGGGTTAACGGATACCAGACCTATTAATCCGATCCGTTTATAATTATAAATATTTTTAATTTTTAAATAATAATTTCTTAATTTTATCATAAATTTTCATAAAACACTAATGAAATATTATAACAAAATAAAGATTTACATCAAAAGTTGAATTACATGACCAAAATACTCCTTAACAATAAACTAATATATTCAAAATACTAAACCTCCAATGTATTTAGCAAAGTGCATAAAAAGAACATAAGCATCAGGAACCTTCAACTTCATCAAATGATCATACTTTAGACGCAATTTAGACGTTTATATTATCCAAATAATTATTATATTATTTAATATTTATCAATAATATTATATTTATAAAAATATTATTTAATTATTTTAATACGGATCCGGGTCCTTAATGGATCGGATCAACCTCGATCCGTATCCGATCCGTTTAATAAACGGGTTAACGGATCCGGGTCCTTAACGGATCAACGAGTCTAATTTTCGATCCAAACCCGTTTAAAAACTACGGATCCAGAGCGGTTCCGGATCAAGATCCGGTCCATTTACAGGTCTATTCCCACCCCAAAGGGTCGTTAACAAAAGTTACAAAACCAATAGTACAACTTCTTATGAGAACAAAGTGTATGCAGCAAATTTGTTTTCCGTTGACGTCCCACGGGCGCGCGCCCACATCTTGCTTGCTATCAAAATATAACAACACTTGGTTCTCATCTGAGATGGACAACCTAACTGGTGGTGGATAAAATACCATGACGTTACAGTAACCTGCAAACACCATTACAAAAGTTTGCCCTTGTTCTGATCCGTACGTATTAATTCATGCCAATCAGTCCACAGGTAGTCGTCATGGTCATTGGTAGAAACCATTACCTGTTGTGATGGTGGCAGAATCAACTGTTCCTCAACCGTGTTAGTTGCCTGGGGGTTTTGAATTTCAATGCAATCTCCTGGTTCATTTGAAAACTCGATTGGGGATGGGGGGGGGGGGGTCAATATCCACCTCAGTTGGATGTGCACCTTCATGCAGAGCATCCGCTCTTTGCCGAACCTGATCATATAGGTCGTTTCCTAGGTCCTTCAAGCACTCAAGCAACATGGCCGATCTGATGTGATGCGAGTTGTACTGTGGACACAATTTATTAAAAAAATGAATGTGAGAGCAAAATTTGTTTTCCTCAGTGAATAAATTAATGTTGTACAATTCTTTTACAAGGAATATGTGTAAAGGGACTATACGATTGCGTGACCATGTAGTTCCATAACACTGCATGTTTTTGACTGTGTGTATGCCACACTCATTGCCTCCAAGTTGTATAGGTACATTAGGTGGCGTAACAACCTGATAGAGCTTTAAATCACGGACAAAATCATTGTCTCTGTACCCCGCTAACTCCAACACTTCATCTAGGTGTATCAGCTGTGCAATGAACCACATCTAATCAGTCTCCTCATGTTATGTATGAAAATGATGTGGCCTGATATTGGCACCGCTTGTTTAAGTGTGGCGTCACTTACCGTCTTGTACGCAATCCTCGAACTGTCCACACGAGTGAGGGTGCGAGGTGCACTATCCCATATCTCTGCCACAATGTCACACCCCAACTCGAAAATAAAAAAAAATGATTATTTTCCGAGTAAGGATGTGAATAACTTCAACTTGTCAAGGTTAAGAGAACCTTGGACAAGTAAAAGTTATATGAAAATCTATGAATCAGAGGTAACTTAATGAAGGAGTAAACTTTATTTCATAAATATTGTTCTTACAACAAATAGGAAAGAAAGCTTATAGATTAAGCCTTATTACACAAATAGAAATTTAAAAACAGCAAGCCATTGTTTACTCTTCCTAACCTTATTAAGTTTTTTTTTTTATCCCTCAAAGAGTAACATCTGCACAAATTCATAAAGGGGTGAGCTATAAACTCAGTAGAGTAAATCTCATGTCATTTCAATAAACATGTATGCACATATATAGGTTAAATTTTCAAATTGGTACTCTTGTACTATCTTGGTCACCAGTGTCTTCTTGCCATAATAGAGATCATTTTATCAATTTGAAATGGAAAGGGCTTCTCTCCCTATTTGTATACAAAAGGCTGACATAGCTGGTCCCTTTCAAGTGATAGACTCAACCCCATAACTTCATTCATTTCTTATTCAACATAAGATCAAATAATAGTATGATGTTGAGCTAAGTATAATAACCATCTTTAACAAACAACATGTACAATTCCAAAGTAAGATAACAAGATTAAAAAAAAAGCAAAGAGATTCCCCATAACTTCCCCTACCTCAAACTTGTTTTACCAAAGCTGAAATTTCACTATTAGATACTAGTACTTTACTTCAGACCTCTATTAGTTTCTTTCTTCTTCTAACTTTTCTTTATGTTTCTGAACTCTACTTCTTTATTTCCTCAAGTGAATACTTCTATTTATACTAGGGAAAATTATCATTGTATTTGCCACCTGTAGCTTCCCTAGCTTATCTTAGTTAGATTCTAACTACTAAGTTGCTGCCACCTATTAATGTAAAAACACTTGAAGTTTATCTTCAAGTGCCAGCAGTTGTTTTTAAACTTGATGCCTAAGTTTAAATTGCTCACTCAGCAGGTAAATGCAATCCACAAGTCTGATTGAGGTTTTCAGACTTTCACTTGTGATTTGCTGCATGTAGTCATGTGTTAGACATAAGCTAGCAAGTAGGTGAATCAGCATTTCAAATAAGACAAAGCAGCAATCCAAAAATACATAAATTTTTTTTTTTTTTTTTTAGTCTGGGGTTTCACACACAAGCAGCTTCGGATGTACAATAAGCAACCACCAGTGTCCCCATTCTTTCTTTGTACCAGTCTTATCTCTATAGTGCAGCGGAATAAATATCTGTGAAGTTGTAGGAGGGAGTTAAAATACTAATAATTTTCCAGTTTTGGTAAATACGGTCTGAGTAAAAATTTGCTAACCGTTTCACAATCCTCCATGCGTCCGGAGAAACGATACATGTTGCAGATGCTCATGGTATGTATAGCTCTGCCAGTGGCATCCTCATTTTGCCCAAACCCTCTGTTTGCATTGTCCTATGAGCATATACATTTGACAGGTTCAGTTGTAACAATGCTGTGTGATAAGCAGTGTATTTAAGGGGACCCTGATGTGTGTGTTAGAGTATGTTAATGAATATGGATTACGTACAGAGAAATATGTCGGCAGGTACCAACATGTGCTGCTTGAGGATGAAAGAAGGATTAAATTCAATTTGCCCCCTCGTACTTTAAGTCAATAATCAGTTTGGTCATATATCTTTTTTTTTAATAACGTTGGTCCTTAAAGTTCTATTTCACATTAGTTTAGTCCAATTTTTGAATTGTCCTCCTTATCATGACGTCATGCGCTGAGTTGTTCATGACACAAGGGCCCAATTTATGACTTTGTCCCGAGAGTTTGCATAAAATGATCAAATTAACCCTCCTTACAGTTTATACCCCTCTCTCTCTCTCTCTCCCGTGTTCTTGACACATGGTTGAAAACATAAAAAAAGAAGAAACCAAACTCAGATCAAGCTCCGCCTCTCTCTCGGAAGTGCTGCTTGACGACGAACGGCCGGCGACGATGGTTCATCGATAGGGCCTCCCTTCACAAATCTGCTAATACAATCAAATCATTGACTGATTGAAATTTTCTACAATTTTTCTTCGAACCTAATCGGATCCGACGCCTACATCAAATCTTCTCGAGCTTCTCTGCTTTGATCAGAGGGTTGCTCCTGGCGATCTCCTCCTTACCCACCGTCTTGAAATCGAACGAGCACGCGTGCTTCTCCGGGTATCGGTGGATCTCATAGATCGTGGTCCCGCACTTGCACTTGAACCCGGTCAACCCGACCCGTTTTCGGCAAACGTCACACAGATTCGGCTGAGACACTGTTGTGACGGCAACCTCTGGAACAGTTGGGACATCTTCGGCCTCGGCGACCTTCGGCAGAGTCAACAACGGAGGCGGAGGGAGAGAGCGGAAGTCAATCACCAGAGAAGAGGAGGAGGACGACGACACTGATGGAGAGATAGAGGCGGAGAGAGAGGCTTCGACGATGGATTTGATAGAAGCCTCCTGTTGCTCCTTGAGGCAAAAGTCTCGGTAACATTTGGAGCAGAGATTCATGGTGGCCGGGCTGCTGAAGAATCCGCAGCTGTTAGCGCAGAGACGGTGACCTTCTAGTGCTTGGCATCTGTGCTCTTCCGCCATCTTAAAAGATCTATTCAAATCCCGAGAGAAAGGCGGAGGACGGGTTGGGAGAGGGAGAAGATCTGAGTTTGGTTTCTTCTTTTTTTCTGTTTTGAACCATATGTCAAGAACACGAGCGAGAGAGAGAGAGATAGAGAGAGAGAGGTATAAACTGTAAGGAGGGTTAATTTGGTCATTTTATACAAACTCTCGAGACAAAGTCAGAAATTGGGTCCTTGTGTCGCGGACAACTCAGCGCATGATGTCATGATAAGGAGGACAATTCAAAAATTAGACTAAACTGATGTGAAATAAAATTTTAAGGACCAACGTTATTAAAAAAAAGGATATGAGACCAAACTGATTATTGACCTAAAGTACGAGAGGGCAAACTGAATTTAATCCATGAAAGAAAATCACAATAATAGTTGATCACCTGATTGGTTGACAAACAGGACAGAGGTTAGTGTTGAATGGACATAATATCGTGACATGTTATAGGATGAAAACTACCAGGTTACTTACATCATTAGTGGCATCTGTGTCTGGCAGCAGCGATTTGATGCAACTCCGGTGCAACATTGACCTCCCACCACCTATGTTGGCCACCATGGTCCTGCAAATAGAATGAACACCAGCGGGTCATTAACCCATTCTGAATACTTACGAACACGAAAACGTAGACACATTAACCAAGAACCCATACCTTCCATCTGTCCCTTGCGCGCATATGTAATTTATCAAACGAAGGTCTGCGTCGGCCATTTGAAACTGCAGGGTGTACGGTCCAGCATTGAAATGCACGCTTTCCATTGTACCTATGTGTTGATCAAGCAGGCGGAATGAATGCAGACCAACGGTGACAATGTCATCAACCTTTGTTTCCTTATTCACCATTTTGTTAGACAGGGATCTTGCAGCTCCCCTAGGCACAACTGATTTTGAAACTGCCCCCTGACCTCTTCTTTCATTCAATTTCTTCGTAGGTAGACCTACTGGGCTGCTTGAACATGCGGAAACTGCTTGGCATTCCTTGGTTGGTGTTGCCATTCCTTTATCGTTGTCCAACTGCACACAACAGAAACAAGGATGGTAGATAATCTGTAATTATTCATCTAATAACGACAACGTAAACAGTCTGCATGACAGCAGTAAAGCGGCGATACATTTTATTAATGATGAGTTCATGGCTGTGCCTACTAATGTTGATCTATATTATTTATACTGCGTGCTTGACATAACAATTCTTCAAACATGGTTCCATCAATTGGCACGATGAAAGAGCTATTAAAGTTTGTAAAGATAGAGTAACTTACGTCCAAACGTCTTGCACAAGGTGGTTTCAGTCCATCCACCGCCGATGTTACAATGTTGTGGATATTGCCACAACCTGATGAAGGTCTGCTCATTGATTTACCTGAACTTCTGCTGCCCAAGCCGGTTGCTCCATCCTTCCCTTCTCTTTTTCGCTTCATCGACGACCTTCTCTTGTCCACCACTCTGTGTACAATATCCTCTTTCATAGACTCAATTACATCTCCCAACTCCAGCATCATTTTTTTCATTTCTGCCAGATCCGGTCTGTACCCCCTACACATGTCTGTCATGTCAGCAATTCGAGTCCCAGAGCATCGATACGTACCAGTGCTTCGTAAAGATCTTCGTGTACTGACCGGTCTATTCCTATCGCAACTGTTTTGTCCCTGTTGACGAAGTCATTTAGGCGATCTTGCCGTTCTCTTATTTTGTTTATCAGTAGGGGGCTAGAGAAACCACCGTGGTGCGTAATGTGACCAACAAGTGTGGTCATGTATTTTTGGGTCCCATACGTATATTGGCGGGAGGTCTATCCTCTGGAACAAATTGAATTGCTCTCCTACAACATCCAAGTACAGCAGCTGTAGAAACATGACGCCACCACTCACAAAACCTCCTTCATCATCTGTATGTGACGTTGCTCCTTCCAACAGAAAATCAACTGCATACGACGCCCATTTTTTGTTTTTGATGTCAGGAGCGGACAGTACTGCTCCCACCAAGCCTATGTTAACCAAGCCATCTCTCCCAGGACACAACAATGTGGTTAGTGCGTAGAGAGCAAATGCTGTTTTGAACAAGTTGTCAGCCCCCTCTCTGTAACGTACAATTTCCACCAATCGGGCTATTCGAATGTGTCCACCCTCTTCGTCAAATAAATATCTCCTTACATACGTCTCTTCCCAATCAAAAAGGGACCATCCCTCCTCAACCTCCTGCCAGCCGTCTGTGATTCCCATCACGCGAGTTAACTCACCATTTGTCAAGCCATAATACAGACCACAAATTTCAACTGTCCTGGTTCTTAATGTCAATTGCTCTAAACATTAAGTTCCATATTGGTCCATACAGGAAATTAATCCGCAAGTCTAACAAGTGACCCCATCCAATCTCGTTTACTGCGGCCGCCTTATCTGGTGGCAGATCTTTAACCGTCTTGCAGAACTCGTATGGCCTGCTATGACTATACAGATATCCATAAGATCCTGCATGACCAACAGCCGTGTTATCAAGATATTAGCCAGTGAAACATTACATTTTGGGTGTTACAACTTCAGGTACGATAAATGAACAACTTACTATTACAAATATTTGAGGATCAACATATTTTCGAGTTACATTACCTGATCTATCCCTACGCTTGGTTCTGACTCAGATGGCCTGCACAAGCATTCAGCTGTGCATGAAACTATACTAACAATGTAATCGAACTAAAAGCCTCCATATAACTTTTTCACGTTTTGGCCGGACCTCTCCGCAAATGTTTTACTAACGCAAATGTTTTGTCTGGCCATGTTTTGTTGTTTTATTTACTGTTTTTACTGTTCTAGGTTATTTTGTTTTTACGCTCTTTCCTACCTTTCCGTGACCTAATTTCGTCGATTCTTTCACACGTTAAACTCTCACATAAATGAGACGTAACCACACATGTAAAAAGTTTGGAGATGTTTACCTCCTGAAGATAAGGCTCTCCATAGGGAAGATTAAGCGTAAAAAAGATTAATCACTTTTATACCAAATTAGTAGGCACGTTGTGATTCCGATGACTAAAATTCACAAAATGAAAATTCCACCGTTTGATATGATCATTATAGTAAAACATGGCCATGGTATAAAATTCAACCTGATTCGACAAAGTTCGGGGCTCGATCGAAGCGGTCAACCCTAATTTATCGTCATTTATCACACGGAAACGCTCTTACCTACCTCTGTGTGACCTAGTTTGGTTGATTCTTCAACACGTTAAACTCTCACATAGATGAGAAGTAACCACACATGTAAAAATTTGGAGAAGTTTACCTCCTGAAGATAGGGCTCCCCATAGGAAAGATTAAGCGTAAAAAATGTTGACCGCTTTTATCGGGAACCAATCCTTATCCGAAATACGTAATTTTTCAACATTAGACGTATTTCACTATTCTGATCACATCTTATTTCATGAGATATTTGAAAATTTTCTTCCAGTGTGTAGTTGGTTCACAAAGTTGTATACTCGCATATAATTTGCTATATAAGTTGTATCATATTAGTAGGCACCTTATGATTCTGATGACTAAAATTCACAAAATAAAAATTACACCGTTTGATATAATCATTATAGTAAAACATGGCTATGATATAAAATTCAACTCGATTCGACAACGTTCGGGGCTCGATCGAAGCGGTCAACCCTAATCTATCGTCACTTATCACACAGAAACGCTTTTACCTATCTCTTCGTGACCTAGTTTGGTCGATTCTTCAACACGTTAAACTCTCACATAGATGAGACGTCGTAACCACACATGTAAAAATTTAGAGACGTTTACCTCTCGAAGATATGGCTCCCCATAGGGAAAATTAAGCGTAAAAAATGTTGACCGTTTTTATCGGGAACCAATCTTTATCCAAAATACGTGATTTTTCAACCATAGCCGTATTTCACTATTCTGATAACATCTTATTTCACGAGATTTTTGAAAATTTTGCTTCTAGTGTGTAGTTGGTTCACAAAGTTATATACTTGCATATAATATATACTAAATAAGTTATACCACATTAGTAGGCACGTTGTAATTCCGATGACTAAAAATCACAAAATAAAAATTCCATTGTTTGATGTGTTAAGTACACTAAAATATGTCTATGAAAAAAATTCACATATTTTCAATAACGTTTGGGTTTCGATCGACGCGGTTAACCCTTAATCAACTTCATTTATTACACGGAAACACTCTTATTTACCTCTTTGTGATTTATTTTGGTCGATTCTTCCGCCACACACCCTGACATAGATAAGATGTAGCAGCCCATATAAAAATTAGGGGAAGATTACCTCCCGAAGATAAGGCTCACCATAGGGATGTATAAACGTAAATAGTGTTGACCGTGTCAATCGGAGCCCAAACATTATCGAAAATTTATGATTTTTCAACCATAACCGTATTTCACTATTCCGATCACATCTTATTTCATGAGATATTTGAAAATTTTGCTTCCAGTATATAGTTGGTTCACAAAGTTGTATACTTGCATAAAATTTACTATACAAGTTATACTATATTAGTAGGCACGTTGTGATTCCGATAACTAAAATTCACAAAATAAAAATTTCACCGTCTGATATGATCTTTATAGTAAAACATGGCTACAGTATGAAATTCAACTCGATTCGGCAACGTTTGAGGATCGATCGAAGCGGTCAACCCTAATCTGTCATCATTTATCACACGGAAACGCTCTTACCTGCCTCTTTGTAACCTAGTTTGGTCAATTCTTCCACATGTTAAACTCTCACATAGATGAAATCTAACCACACATGTAAAAATTTGGAGACGTTTACCTCTTGAAAATAAGGCTCACCATAGGGAAGATTAGGCGTAAAAAAGGTTGACCGCTTTTATCAACACCCAGACGTTACCCGAAATACATGATTTTTCAACCATAGTCGTATTTCACTATTTCGATCACATCTTATTTCATGAGATTTTAATTTTTTTTGCTTCCTCTCTATTGTTGGTTTACAAGTTGTATACTTGCATATAACCAATTAAACAAGTTATGCCACATTAGTAGACACGTGTGATTCTAATGACTAAAATTTACAAAATAAAAATTTCACCGTCTGATATGATCATTATAGTAAAACATGGCTATGGTATAAAATTCAACTCGATTCGATAAAAAACGTCAAGTCGAACTTATACATATAAATTCGTTCGTCTCTGCATAACAATTCTAAATGTCTACATATCAATAAATGCAATTGCAAAAGTTGAACTGGAACTAAATAAACAAGTAATGGGACTAAATAAACTCCCACTTCAATTTATATATGGATCACAAGGTTTAAAACACATTTGATAAAACTTACTAGTAGAATAAAAATATGTCTTTATGATCATACATATGAAAAACCTCATTGTTTTTGACCTTGCATTTACATTCTTGATGATATTAAAGAGGTTACTATATGATGTACATTTCATAAACTTCCATACAAATTATTATTGACATACATTTCAACAAAAGAGTCAATGGTCCACAAAAATAAATAAGGATTTAGTGCATGGCATATTTATATTCACATCTAACTTTCTATAACCAAATCAGGTTGATAGGGTCATACCCACCTCATTGAAGTTCACAGTGTAGATAATGCATCAGGACACATTAAACACAAGACCTGATATCCTTTACCTTTTTTTTTTAACAAAATGGAAAGGTTTGACAAGAATATACAAAATAATAGTTCAAATAAATACCCAGTACATCAAGTCCTCCAGACATAGTTAAAAACAACAAAACCCAGCCATTACACTATCAACAATTCAGTGTCATAAATAATCAATCAAACGTTGATAGTCATATAGAACCTTGTGGAAAATGAAACATTCAAAACTGATAGCAGCAGCTACCAACTTAGGCTATCTATATATGTTTCAAATCAAGCACAAAAATCAGATATAAGTGCATCAGTTCTAGTATACCACAGATCATCCAAATATCCAATGTAGGGACTGGTAAGTCGGACATATATATTGATAAGAACCAAGTAATAAAGATTTGGTTCTTTGCATCTCTGCACGTTCAAATAACTTTCTTCCTCCAAAAGTCACTTTATACAAACAATCAGTTTAAATTCGCACACTCATTAAATAAAATCTAAATGCTTTATTCACATACGATAAATTGTGTTATGGGATTCTTATCCAAATAAGAGGAGGAACCTATTGCCAGACTTGTTAATTCAGAAAAAGACCGAATGAAAAAAATTGCGTCCGCACTCTGTTTCCAGAGAAGACAACAAAAGAATCATTTTCTATTATTTTCAAACTAATACCCAATATCATAGTAGTTACTAACTGGTAGTACATACATGTATTGTAGACCATTGGTCTGCTGTATATTCCCTGTAAACCATTGGCCTGCTGTAGCTACTAACTGGTAGTACATACATGTATTGTAAACCATTGGCCTGCTGTATATTCCCTGTAAACCATTATGCTAAATCTCCCCCTCTCACAGATCAACCTAAGGGTCTAATCCCCGCTCTGATACCATTTGTGACACCCTGACCCGACCAATAACTACCTCACAGATCAATTAAACATTACCGAATTGCCACAATGAGCAAACAAATTCATTATTTTGTTTTGAGAATTCTTTTGATCATTGTGGCAATTCGGTAATGTTTAATTGATCTGTGAGATAGTTATTAGTCGGGTCAGGGTGTCACAAAATAATCTTCTTATGCCAAATAATGAAACCACCAAATAAAGTAATACAAACTAGAAATTTGGTTTTCAAAACTAAACGATATAATCAACTCTAAAACCTTAAGAACCAACAGGCGATATCAACGGCCGGGCACCCTAAACTCTTAATAACAAGTGACAAAATAAAACCAAAATGAAGTTCACTACGCAAATGCTTCCAACAAGAGTGAAACTTAAATATGAAAAATAATAGGAATGAAAATATCCAAATTCAACTTCTAAGAAATCTCACATTCACCAAACTCATCTTACAAAGAACATTATATCAGTCATTTTACTGGAAGAACATAGTTTTACATTAGGAATTAGAAAGACATACTATTTGTTACCATCTGGAAGATGGATTTACTGTAATGGAGCAACCAACTACAGTAAAATCAGCCATATATCTCAAATGTGAAGGAAAACCCAATGTGGCAAGCTGTCAATTTCAAAAGAAACCTTGAATGAATTATCTCAATGTATTTTGATCATATGAAAAAAGTGACAATATAAATATACGACATAAGCTACTACTTTTAGGAAGACTAAAAAATTTTAGTAAAACTAGCCATCCATATATATTCTCCTCATTAAGAACTAGATACTAGCTTACACATACGTGTGTAGATGTTCATACATCAAATTTATATACACCATATGACATATTCTTTTGCTTGAATTGTCACAGCTCTCTTTGATTAACTAGTTACAAGAAATTCAGTTTGATACCCCCAGCCAGATGGCTTATTCATAGTTTTATATTGAATCACAAATTAGAATTCGTGCAACTATTGAACTCAATATCAATTGGAAACATTCTAATATTCCAAATGTTTGATGAAGGATAACCATATCAATCAGACCCGTTTGTTACCAAATACCATCCATAGACTCTGAACAATATCAGACCCATTGATTAAATTCTCTAAGTATCTCCTACTGCTCATACACAGCTTGCAAATTAAATACCAATAACATAAACTGAATCAAATCAAATCGAAGAGAAAGATGGAATCTTGGTACTTACCAGAATCAAGTGAGGAGTAGGTGGCTGGCCGAGATCGAGAGGACTGAGATTCAATGAGTAGAGGTTGTCATTGATGATTTCAAAAAGGCAAATCTGCCATCAGTGTTGCCGAGGCCTTGTAGTCAGAAGGATACTCATATCGAATCTCTTACCATTTCGTGCATGGATGATAACAGGCTTTCTGATCTCTTCAATGCAACAGAGGCTGTTTTTACAATAAAACGATGGGTTTTTGACACCGATCTAAATCCTTCGCCGCCGCTCAGCCCGGATCGAAGACCACAGAGCGACCAAGATGAGAGAGACTTTCACATGTTGTTTGATGAAGAAGAGTAAACTAAAACCACGCGACGCGCTCGCCAACCGAAGAGTAAAAGACCCAGTTACTACTTACACATGGAGAGCTTGTACATTCCAGACGTCCCCCATCTGGAAATACAAAACCATAAAATTACTAGCTGCCGATCCAAGTTTGACTTATAGTCATGTCAATAATCCGAAATCAGTAAAGCTAACACTGGAAAAGAGTGGATCTGCAAACCTTAAATCTTATGAATATCTTCATCTGAAGCACTAGGGCATACTCCTGTCCATCTTCCTTGAAGACAAGCTCACGCTTTTTGTCGTCAGCCTCGTTCGTACCTCTCTTCTTGTTCTTTCCTCCCTTTCCCTTATTCTTCGGCATGATTACTGGTTCTGCTCCTCTATTTTAGTGAAAGTCGAAGGGAATTGGATGTGAGAGCAAAACATGAGAAATCAGCCTTTGTGTTTTGAATCAGAACATCTGTTGAATCGATCCTCTTAATCGATTCTGGATGGCACGGGCGAGACGCGTGCGTACACGTTAAAACTATGAGTGAAATATGGGATACCTATACATACTAGCCAAATACAAACCGTCTTAATACAGAATCCAAGAGGGACAGTACACAGACAGTAAGGGGGCAGCTGGTGCATTCCAGAACTCTCCCTTCTTCGTATAGAATTCAAAAGTTGAAAAGAACCCATCACACAAGTCAAAGAAGGCCACACCCGGATCTGACTTGGATAGATTAAGAGATCTAAAGGAATGATTCGAGTTTGCTTTGGGTGGGAGAGATGCAAGGTAGAACGAGGGAGATCTTGATGTCAAGCTTTCTTCTTATGCCAAGCTCAGAACTCACTTCACACAAGCAGAAGATTCATTCTTCTTCTCTCTTTTTTTTTGGTTTCTTGACTTCTTCAATTGTATGTTTTGGTGTTTGTGTTTTGCGGTTCGGTTAGATATATATAAGATTGGTGTAGGTTTTGTTGGGTTCGTTGATTCAAATCTAGAGCAGATGTGTTTATGAATTTCTGGGTTTTGATTCATGTTCTTTGTTTGTTTCATGTAAAATAAGAAAATGGTAGTTTTGATTATATTGTTTCTTTCGTGTTCTTCCCATCAATTCCTTTTTTTCGGACTAGCCAGTGAGGATCCAGATTTTTGCTGTTTCTTTTCAGATGAACAAGCAAAACACATGATGTAGAAACCCATAAACAAATGATTAATGATGAAGAAGAAGATCGTGGTAGAGTTTTTTTTTTTTTTTTTTTTTTGAAAATTAAGAAAAACTAAATTAATTAAAACTAACTAATTAAAACGAAGGGTTTTGGGTTCTGTTGGTTTCGTGATTGAATAGATGATTTAGGAGAGAATGAAACGGGTAATTGAAGACCCAGTTTGGCACAGCTGTGCTGTGAGTAGAATTGCTTTTGAATCTGCTGTAGTTAGAATTGCTTTTGGTTCTGCTGTGAGGGAGAACAGTCGAGATGTTTAGTAAACTGTTTTTCAGCCATCTATTCCTCTCAATGCAATCTGAGACCTTCCCTTCCTCTTCTTTTCAAGGAAACATTTTCAACCTCAGTCAAAAGTGTTGCTGACAATTAAGAAGAAGAGGAATCAAAGCAAATTGTTCAAAAAAGACAATACGAACGAAACCCAGATTGTTTGTTTGAGTTATGACCAAACTCATTCAACGAACACAGCACACAAACAAACTATTGGGTAAAAATAATATTCTAGGTTTGGAATATACTTTTATTTACATTATGTTTATGTTCTAATTATTCTAATTAATTCCAATAAACTGCAAATGCAACGTGGCGACCTAGAATCAAAATTTATTTATTACATTTTGTATAATTTCAATACGTTATTTATAATTTTATTAATATATAAAATTATTATTCACATTCAAAATACCTAATATAAAATTCAATAAACAGTCACTGCCACGTGGGACTCAGAAATAGAAATCGTAGGTGGAAACTACAGCCCAAAATCATTACCACGTGGCGACCCAGGTCTCGCTCATGACCCAGACCTTCCCAACGAAGACCCAGAGGGTGGACTTGCTCTTACACATGTCAGCTTCGTACTGATGGTGCCTATGACCATCAATATATGATGGTTGGCAAATTTGAATCTTGAAAATAGATGAAAAGGAAATTGCAAAGTGCTCTAGACAATTACATTGTTGGTTACAGTAGGCCCTGCATTGATACAATGAGCTAGTCTAGTCACAACTTCATCAATGCAACCATATATATTTCCTCAACTTGAGATACTTTGAATTTTAAGCAACCATTTATTCGACATATGAATTTGATACCTAAATAAACTTGTTGAATACTTGTTAATTGAGAAGAATTAACAAAGGTACGTGATATATATACTTCACCAAATTCAATAAAGATGGTCTTAACTAAGAAAACTTGTTTCAGTTCATTTCCGCTGTGTTATATGATCAGGATTTTGGAATGGAAGGCGCACCCATGAAACTTTTTTTTTTTTTTTCTTTTTTTTTCTTTTCCGGACCATTTCAAAATCCCAAAGCGCGCAGTTTCTACCGTATAGTAGAGGTTGTAGGATAAAGGATAAATCATGCTAAAGGGTAATATTGCAGCGTCGAATGATCGATGGCTTGAAAGGGTGTACTCGATCGGCGGATGTGTTCGATAATCCTCCATCATCGATCCCTTTTATGTATCCTGCTGTTTGATGCAGCAGCTCCCCCTCCTTGAATATTGTTTTAATTTTTAGTGCTCTTGTTTTCAGTTCTTGACTCTTGAGTTGTTCTTCTTTGATATGTTCTTGCTCTTCTAACCTGCTTTCATCTTTTCTTCAATGATGTCTTCAAATAATACCAAAAAAGAAGAAGAAGATCGAAGCGTGGAACAAATAAACAAGATGAATCCAAATCAAGCAATTACTTAAGATCTAAGATCTAAATCATACAACCATAGGAGACATGCTGCAAAACTAGCTAGTAAACAAAATAAGGAAATTCCTAGGATTGCAAATCTTCATAAGAGTATATATATATATATGGCTTGCTTCTATTTTTAGTTACAAAAGGGAAGAATTTCCTACTTTAGAAGAAACGTCGAAACTAGCACCCGTTGGACTAGTGCAAGATAGTTGGTAGAAGCTGACAACTTAAGTGAAATGGAGAGCTTGTTGATTTATATTCATGATCAAAAGGACAAGAGGAATATAAATCGTGGAGCAAGAAAAGAAAACGAACTATCATTTTGAGTATAATCCAAAGTCTAACATCTATGCATTCCAATCGACGAGTCAATCCGAGTTGCCGAGTCATAGACTGGGACGTCCACCTAATTCGTATCACCTAGCTTTTACATGCGCACCGCCTGAAACAACTTCGCCATGGGATACAGACACAAGCGTACGTGAGACTATTGGAGACATCAACCTTCTACCACCACTACAATTGTGAACGTTCTTCAAGATTCACTACTAGCAAAAACACCATACACACTGATTTTAATCCGTGTGAAACGAGGTTATCTCACACTGAAATATGAACAAGCTATTAGTACACTCACGAAATAGTTGTCCAAGTACGCGGCCGAAATGTTGATGTGGGTCTCACCATATATCTAAAAACATAATTGATTTATGAAATGGGTGATCAGTGTGAACAACTTCTAGTTCACACAGATTTCTGTGACAACCGATCAAAACATTCAAACTAATATCCGTGTGAAACGATAAGAGTATTTTAAAAAAAAATTTCTGTAAATTAATTTTCAAATGCATCTGCAATAATTGTTTTTTCTTGAACATTTCAAGTGTGAATCTATCAAGCAAGAGATTAGCTTTGCAAATGCAAAGTAAATCTACCAAACATACAAACTAACAATCTAAACATATACTAACTAGCTAACATAAACTCACTTTATACAACGAAAGAATAAAATTACATTGACACCAAGATGAAAATTTAACCCTTGATGATGACCTCCACTTTTATCCTTTCAATATTCCACTGCTACAAGAGAAACTGAATGCCTGAGATACAGAGAGATATTGGTTTTCTTTTAAACAATAATACTAAATAATACTCTAGGCATTTGATAGAGAAAATGAATCACCATGAACAATACACGAAATAAAACTCAAAAAGAACGAGAAGTACATACCCCACTATAGTGACCTTTTCAGCTGCAAGAAAATCAATGAAATACAAGGTATTAATCAGTATGAAATGCAACAATAGATGTGGAAATGGTTCAATTAAATAATGAAAATCTGCATCTTCTGAACCCAACATGTCCAGAATTCTATGCCTTGAAACTCAGATCTACAAACGCAAAATTCGCATCTTCCAAACCCAACATCTATAGATCTACAACATACAACCAATTGAAACTCATATCAGATCTCAAATTACATATAAATTGACATAATCAAATTAATCAGTTCAACCACATAAAAATTCATGAGAAAATGAATGGGAAGTTACCAACTGAAGAGAAGAAGAAGAGGTCGCGTGTGGTGGTGGGAAGAACTGGGTTCGAATTGGATCAATCCGGTCGTGTAGAGGGGAACCCATCAAGCTCTTCGTCCAACTCATCAGGGCTCACGGCATCAACATAAGAGATCCGAGCTAGGGTCCATATTAGCCGGCACTCTATGCCGATACCGCAATCTCACCAAGAAGAAGAGGTCGGGAGAAGTTTGTGAAGGAGAAAGAGGATTTAGGGATAAGAGAGGCTGGTGGTTATCTATAATTTTTATTTAATAATACTTACGAAAAACTGTGTGATTTATTTGTATTGTCACCGTAATCCGTAGGAAATACATTTAGAATTCTAACAGAAATTCGAGGGCAGTTAGCTGGTTTGACACGGATCTCCGGGTGTAAATCATTTCACACAGATATCTGTATGAAACGCTATTTAGTCACAGAAGTCTGTCATTCTAAAATTTATTTAATACTAAAAAATGATTATTTCTAAATAAGTTAAAATATTGTATATACTGAAATCTGTGTGAACTGTAATTCCCACTGCCAACCGTGTGAGTAGATCATAAAGTGATTTGCATTCACGTGGAAATCTGTCACAAATGTTTTTTCACACGAATTTACGTGTGTAATCGGTTGTGCGTGAAACAACCTCTAAAGCCTGTAAACCAGTAGGTATTCCACTACAACCGAGGTTGTCCCGAGGTACCCGCCTATGAGTAGGGTGGGTCGGGTCCATTCCGGGTGGTTACACTGAGTTTGGAATGACTACTGAAGACATGAGAAGTCTATATTTGAAATAGCAAGCAAGAGTGAAAGTCTCACATCGGTTTTCAAGCGAAGTAAACCCACGCTGGGCCATAAATACGGCCCAGCCACTACCTTATCAGGTATCATTAACTACCATAATAATTACATTCTACCATCAAATACTGACTTAAGCTTCAGAGGAGAAAAGATCAGAAGCCCCCGGTCATCCTTTTGTCTATAAGTCAGCGGAAGAACAGCCGGACACCTACCAGATACACCATCAGCTTCTGCAACCCCGTTCGGGATTGTACAGAAACAATGTGGTTATTGTTGTTGTATATATTCTAATGGACGCAAACATACTTAATTTACACGGTCTTTTGTAAGATATAATATTTCACACTGATATCTGTGACTCTAAAATATTTGTGTGAATTAAATTTGTGTGAGATGTTTTTTTGGTAGTAGTGATTTACGGATTAATATGGCTTTTCCCTCATTCTAAATGAGTACAATCAAATTGAGTTGGACGGTGGATTGCTCCACCAATTTAAATGTCAAAATATAAAAATTCACACGTATAAACCCTCTTTGCTTCTAAACAAACCTAACAATCGAGCTGCATGACTAAATACTATTAAAGAGGCTTGGTTAGCCAAAATGAATGCAAAATTACCTATACATCATTACCTCCTATTTGTAAATAGCTTCCGGCTAGCAGACTAGCAGTTACTAAAACTTCCGGCTTAATCCCGATTGTGATCAAATGATAATTTCCCAAATGAGAGAAGCAAATTCATAATCACTTCTTCAATAGAATTGAATCCTCCAGCTAACTTACCCTTTCCATACTCCACGTTAATAATGGTGCATGAATGGTGGTGGTCCTTATCGACAAGTGATTCTTTGTCCACCATTTGGGGCTGCCAACACTTATGTCTGCATCTGTAATGGAAAGAAAAGTAAAACCCCAACTCACTATAAAGCCAAGCTCCGATAAGCAATTCTAAAACCAGTTCACCATGGCTTCTCTATCATCTCCACTAGTCACTAAAACAACCATTCCCACTTCAAATTCCCTCTCATCCCTCTCTCAGAACAGTTCCCACATTTCCTTAGTCCAAAACTCTAAGCCTTCCTTCATACGTAGTAGCAGGATCGTATGCAAATCCACAAGCAGTAATCAAAGCCCTAGCGATGAACATAAACATCCTCATCAAACAAACCTAGACCGGAGAAATGTGCTCATTGGGCTGGAGGTTTATACGGAGTTGGTCTTGGCGGCGCCGACCCTTTCGCCTTTGCGAAGCCGGTGGCGCCACCGGACTTATCCAAATGCGGAGCAGCAGATTTACCACCAGGTGCTACACCAATAAATTGCTGCCCACCAATATCTGACAAGATAGTCGATTTCACCTTCCCTTCCTCCTCTCCTCTCCGCGTCAGACCCGCAGCTCACGCCGTCGATCAAGCCTACATCGACAAATACTCCAAGGCCATTGAGCTCATGAAAGCCCTCCCTGACTCCGATCCACGCAGCTTTTCGCAACAAGCCGATATTCACTGCGCTTACTGCGACGGCGCTTATGATCAAGTCGGTTTTCCTGACCTCGAGCTTCAAATCCACCAGTCATGGCTCTTCTTCCCCTTCCACAGATACTACTTATACTTCTACGAGAAAATACTCGGAAAACTCATCGACGACCCCACTTTCGCCTTGCCATTTTGGAACTGGGACTCTCCTCGGGGATGAAGCTGCCAGCCCTATTCGCAGACCCAAAATCGCCGCTCTACAACAAGCTCCGAAACGCTAACCACCAGCCTCCGACGCTCCTCGACTTAGACTGGAACCTCACCGACACGCCGACGACCGAGGCTGATCAAATATCGAGCAATCTGAAGATCATGTACAGGCAGATGGTGTCCAACGCCAAGAAGCAGCAGCTCTTCTTTGGAACAGCTTATAGGGCTGGCACCGATCCATCTCCAGGTTCCGGCTCAATCGAGTCAACCCCTCACGGACCTGTCCACGTATGGACCGGTGATAACACGCAGCCTAACTACGAGGACATGGGGAACTTCTACTCTGCAGCTAGAGACCCTATTTTCTTCTCACATCATTCTAACGTTGATAGGATGTGGAGTGTATGGAAAACTTTGGGTGCTACTAATAAGGATATTACAGATCCAGATTGGTTGGACACAGGGTTTCTATTTTACGACGAGAATGCGCAACTTGTGCGCGTGAAGGTACGCGACTGCCTTGACTCCAAAAAGCTAGGATATGTGTATCAAGACGTGGACATTCCATGGTTGACGTCCAAGCCAACACCGCGTAGGTCGAAGCTTCCGAAAGCAGCTAAGGCAATTGGGGTAGCGCGTGCAGCGACGTCCGGACCAAAGGTCGTAGGGAGAAGCGATTTTCCCATAAAGTTGGACTCGAAGATTAGTACGGTGGTAAAGAGGCCGAAGCAGAAGAAGAGGAGCAAGAAGGAGAAGGAGGACGAGGAGGAGATACTTGTGATCGGAGGGATCGAATTCGAGAAAGACTCGGCAGTGAAGTTTGATGTGTACGTGAATGACTTGGAAGACGATGATGAGCCTGGGAAGCCCGACGACAGTGAGTTTGCGGGGAGCTTGTGAACGTGCCCCACAAGCATAAGGACAAGAAGAAGAAGAAGACCAAGAGTTGCCTGAGGTTGGGACTAACGGACTTGCTGGAGGATTTGGGGGCTGAAGATGATGAGAGTGTGGTGGTGACTTTGGTGCCGAGGTATGGGACTAAGTCGCTCAAGATTGACAATATCAAAATTGAGTTTCTTGCTGATTGAGCAGGCTTAATTTCTTGCTGATTGACAATATCAAAACTGTGTATGTATGTCGTTCATCTTTCAATTTGGTGATGAGTTTTGAACGTACGTACCATTTGAAAGATAATGTTCTTCTTTAATTTACTTATCATATAAACACAGATACATTTTTGTAAAAATGTTGTGATACGGTGAACTGGTGATGGGGTTCCATACGATCGATCAAGTTCCGAAAAATAGCATAAAGCTTGATCAAGGTTTTGTTGGCTGCATCTATAATCTTGACAACCAGTCCACTTGTTTAGAATCTCATCTTTGGCTTTCTTTGTCACTCTTAACCTTTTTTTCATCAGGGAACCAATCAAGGTGTTCATGTCCTCCACTTGTTTGATCGAAAACCCCCTAGAAATCGAATGGGATAACAAAAACCGAAAATAGACAATAACAAAAACAGAACAGTGAAAGAGACAAATCATGGAAAAGCCACCAACTTTTACCAGAAAATGACTTCCCACTCTCATAAAAAATAAAAAAATAAAATAAAAATAATAATAAAAAATCCCACTCTTTTTAAAAAAAAAATCAATTTCCACACGTCTGTGGTGTGTGTCTTGTGTAGTTGTGTTCCTTATAGTCCCAAATCGGCACATCCTATTCTGCCTTTACTAAGGATGCTAAATAAATCTACACGTAAAGCCTTCTTATAATATCAGCCTTCACTGAAGTCCCAAAAAAAAGAAGCAAGAACCCGGCAAGGCGCATCGTCGTTTACAGACCAACAAATTAGGAATCGGCCTTTACTAAACTACCCCAAACAAAACAAGAACCTAGCAAGGCCTGTCATGATTTATAGACTGCCAAATCAGATCTTAAGTTTATCAACACTGAAACATATTCAACAGAACCTTGAAGGGAGGCATAAGTAGAAAATGAAGAGCTCAAGTTGAATCCGCAACACAAACAATACAAAGATCCGTAACAATCCACAACACAAACATACAAAGATCATGAAGTAATAGTATCTCGTATTCTGATTTAGTTACTACAGTAAAAAACCAACAGCACAGTAATCATCTGGTTTAACCATGATCAGGGAACAGTAGTAATCAATCCGCAACACAAACCATACAAAGATCATGAAGTAATAGTATCTCATATGCTGATTTAGATACTAAAGTAATAAACCAACAGCACAGTAATCATCTGGTTTAATCATGATCAGTGAACAGTAATCATGGTCCTAGAGGTTTTAAGTTGTGATCTTCCTTGTTGCTGTTGCTCCTTTGTTTGCTTATCAACAAAAAAAAAAAAAAATCAAATGGTTTAATGCTTGCCAACTTTAAGTCTTCTTTACACTTGGTACTTCAGCTGCCACTTTAGACATGATCATTCCCAGCCGCTATACACCCGTTTCCTTTTGTAACTGAAAAAGGAAAGAGCAGTCAGTTAAAAAAGGTACAAGCATAGTAATTAGCTTTTTATATGAAATTCTTGTACACCACCAAAATATGTTCTGCAGTTCATTATAGATATTTCTAGGTTATAAGAAAACCAAAAACAAAAAGTAAAACCCCTTCTATTATATACTATAGGAGAGGCCTATCATAAGATTATCAGCCCTTGTATTATATGCTAGGAGGCCTATAGTGAAATTATGATGACATTCAGCTCCCTTCTTATTAAAACAAAAAACAAAACAAAAAAAGAAAGAAAGGCAATCCTTGTTTTGGCACAGGATTGCCCATTTTTAATTCCAGGATTTCTCTGAATGTGAAACTTATCACTTGGTAAGTTTCCATACCAAGGCTCAATCCAATTAAGTCCATAGCGTCTACCAATTTCGCCATATCATGGGGATTGCCCCTAACACAACATGTACAGGGATACCACCAACGTACTGAAATGAACAAGAAATCTCATAAGCTTGGAAAGGCTGGAGCAGTTGCATGCTGCTGTCACAGTGTCACTAGGTTTGACAGGTACCTCATTAAAATTGGGTATTTTTAGTGTTATGGTAAACCATCCTCTCAATACTAGTTTTGTGTTACCCTAAGGACTTCTACATTGAGTTTCCAACTTCTAACTATGGGGTGAACGATGAGTAACATGCTCATCAAGGGATGCTGCATTAAGGGTGCTTACTCTATGACAGTCCCTGCTCAAGCAAGCCTCTCATCTCGCTCTCGAGGATATCAGACACAAGGTCATCGACTCCTCCTCAAAATCCAAGTCGCTTCCAGACTAGTATGGCCAACATAACGCTTAAGAGGGTGGACAAAAGTTATGATCTACAAATTCTCTAGGAGCATGGTAAAGCTATGATTATATTAACATGAAACATTGTAAAGCTATGATCTACATATTTGCTTAGCTACATTCTTAGCTATGGTCTACATTCTTAGCTACAGGCAGCAAGATTGTATTAAAAGTGAAAAAACATCGTAAAGCTATTATCTACATATTTTCTTGGAGCAAATCTTGGTTACATTTTCAGCAGTAGCAACGGTTTTGTTAAAAGTTCTTAGCTACAGGCAGCTTGATTGTACTAACAATGAAACATAGTTGTGTTATGATCTACATATTTTCTTGGAGCGAATCTTGGTCACATATTATGCAGCAGCAACAGTTTAGTTAAAAGGATCAACTATGTTAAACATAACAGGGTAATCACATGATCTAACAATAACAAAGGCCAAATATCCATGTAAATTTGATCTCAAAATATCAAAGATTCTGAGAAAGAAAGAGTACCCTTGAGAGACGTTCTAGGCTTGCTCTTGCACGTTAGCCTCTCCCCAAATCCAGTCGTGGCCATCGTGAAGGAACTCGAAAATGGTGAAGGCTTCTTGGCAGTGACCCAAGGCAATGTGAGAGAGACCCAATCCCAATTGAATTCGGGCCTGGGCTTCAGCGTGGACTTGGGCCTTGACAAGAACCAGCAAATAACTATGAAGGCCCACAAGAGCGGCGTTGATCACGTCGTGTGCTTCGGCCACCGATGCGATCACATCCGGAAATGGCTCGATCACCGGCGCCTGGAACATCGGCTCGATCGCATTAATGGCCAGTTGGATTTGCCCAAGGCACAGTTGGATCTGAAATTGAGATTCATAAATCCCCATCAGAGCGCGCCTGAACTTCACCGCCAGGCCCGGTAGGTTTCCGATCAGCTGCCTGCCGTTAGAGACCCACTCCTGCGCCGCCACAATTTTATGCGTCGCGTGCTGCAACAAGTCGAGGATCTGCATTACCCGATCTACCAGATCTGCGTGATCGACGCCGTCTCCACCTGCCTGACCGCCGCCTCCTCCAACTCCCTGACCGCCGTCGCCTTCACCTCCCTGACCTCCGCCGCCTCCACCACCCTGACCGACGCCGGGAAGGTTCTCTGCAACTTCTTCTTGATCGTCACCGAGGAAGAAGTCCATTTTGCAGCTTTTGGATTTTGTTTTCTTTGTTAGCTACAGTTTTTGGAAACCCTAGAGGTCATAAATGCTTAGATAATGACCCGGATGGGATAACCTCGCTCTTTGGACCGGGTCCCGAGGCCCAACAAATAAAGAAGCCCAGATATCAGAAAATATAAAAATCTTAAAAATGAATTGATGACAACTTAAAAATCTTATACCAAATACAGAAAACAATGCAAATTTACAAACAAAGCATGCAACATTGCAACTCTGCCGGCGAAAGACTCTGAAAGTTAAATGGTATGTACAAGGAAATGTCCTTGGTCGCACACCCCTGGCCACCGATAGAATGGAAACACTTGCACCAAATTTCATGACCGAGAAACCTTCAGGGATTCATTCAACGCATCCGTCAGAAAACCAATGTCCGGTACCTGAATGCCATCCACCTGGGAAATAAGTGATCAAACAAATGGAGCAAAGGTTTTCAAAAATCAACTAATATGGACAAAAACTTAAAACTAAAAAGTAAATAAAACAGAGTTCAGTTTGTAAACCTTTCAGAGGTTGTATTGTTCCGTACTCATTCAAATACGTGGTATTCTGTACTTACTACGATCTAAAACCAGTTGGAGTATGATGTCCCAGCTGGCTACTTTATTAAGCCTGCAATTACAACAAAAACGATAGGGTGTATGAGAGAGTATCCATGTATTAACTATACAGATAATGACAGAGTGAGACGGGGGCTCAGGAGGACATTAGGGGCACACCATCAGTCACCATCTTAAACCAGTGATAGAAAACAAAACTATGCTAGAAGATTACCATACCTCTTTCGGTGTAGTCACTATCCCATTGTTCTTGAGGCCACAAATACTCAATACTTTCATCACTCCAGCATGCCCCAAAACAGCTCCATGGTGTATGCATACTTGTCATTCTTCATCAATTAATCCAAAGTCCAATAAACAATAGCTGAACTACTCACATGTAAATTGGTAAAGTGAATTAAATTAGTTTGCCTCGTAATTACTGTATCAGAACAAAAAATAACATAACCAATAATTTTTTGTTAATGTTCATGACGAGTGCCTCAAACTAAGACACCCAACTAGATCGTGACTGAACTTGAAGTCATTAGATTATTACCTAGACTGATGCATACTTGATGTAAAACGGATGTTTTCTGAGGATATCAAGGTTTGGATGTACGGGGAAACAGAATATGGATTTGACCTCATCTTCCTCTCTGCATCCCAAGCATAGGGTTCTCTGAAAAGTAAGTTGTCCTCTCTCTTGGATAGACACCATCAAGTTGTGGGTTTCTCATCAGACTGCAAAAAAAATTTAAAAAATCTTGGGTCATTTTTTTATACTTTTTTTTATTCAAAGAATTGAAGAGTTGCTGTAATTTATTCATGATGAATTTTTCATTAACTAGGAATGTTGAAATCTTTGGAGGCTATGATAAATTGATAAGTGAAAAAAAAAAAAAAAACCAACAGACCTTGATTTGCTAGTATCTACAATGGATTTCCTTTCTTCATTAAAACCCGAATCCAAGGGAAAGGATCCTAATCTTGCGGGGGGATGCATCTTCAGCAACCACTGAAATCATATCTTGCAGCAGAAGAAAATTCAGTCACAAATCAGCAAAGAAGTAGCAATGTAATGTCATGTCAAGCCCCAATAATAAAGAGGTGCAACAGCATAACACAACTGGTGACATTAATACTAATGACTGCTATTAGATGAAAGGTGTACATAATTTGTTAAATTTTTAGAATAAACAAGGGCGCTTGGAACAAACTTAGTGTAAAATCTAGTACATTCCATAACAGATGGCCGATGAAACAATAAATGAAGCCTCTTAGTAAACACTTGAAAAGTGTAACTATATTCGACTAATTACTAAGTCCACAACTACTAATTACTAAGTCCACAACTACTATACTTCTTTGCGGATATATTTCAGTCTGTCATCAGATGAAAAAAACTATACATAATTCGATGAATAAAAGAGAATCACATTTCAACACCAACTTCCTAAATTTTGTGTTAGAGAAAGAAAGTACTAATATTTAAGAGTATCTTGAAGAATTAATCAGTTAGAAAAAAGATAAGAAACAAGGCCGGGCACATTTTGAGCACAGAAATGATGTTCCAGAAAGGGGTGATATAGCTGTGTATCAAAACAATTTTTTAGCATAAGCAATATCTCTACCAGGAGCAATTATTCATAAATGAGGTTTGTATCTGATAGTCCAACTTCATGTTACCCCAAACTCAAAGATAAGAACAATTTGAGTTGTATATCCCATATAGTTAAGCATAACCCAAAGAGCAACAAAACATCATCCTGGAATATGCATGGTTGGATAAAAGAATTCCAATTCCACTTGAAAATTTATCGCGAAATGAAAAGAAGAAAGATACCACCTATATTCCTAGCTTCTTAAATCTTTTTTCTTTTTTGATACTTCAAAAAAATAAATAAATAAATAAAAAACTTTGGTACTAGGATAGTAGGTTGTAACAGAGGCATGCCGAATATCCAATCAGAAGTCCACTCATATTTGGATAACAGTGGTGTATATATATTTCTTCCAAAAAAGTGTTGAAAACATAATACTTCTTCAATGAAGCAGGGGGCAATCGCTAAGGCACTCTGGACAAGCCTTGTATCCCCTAACAACGTTGTCTGACAACATCCCACGGGCAGGAAAATCACTGATGGTACCAACAACCATGACATGCATCTGGAACATCTCGTGCATGTACTTGTCATAAGTGGGATGACCAACTTCCCACAAAAACTGAAGCTCTTCAATCAAAGGTCTCAAATACACATCGAGACACTTCTCTGGATAACCGGGCCCCGGAATCAACAAACTCAACATATTGTATTCCTTCTTCATGCACATCCATGGAGGAAGGTTGTACGGTACCAAAATCACCGGCCATACACTGTATTGAAGACTCATGTTGCCAAAAGGGTTGAACCCATCAGATGAGAGCCCCAGCCTCACATTTCGGACCTCTGACGCAAAATGAGGAAACTCACTGTCTATATGCTTCCAAGCCTCTCCGTCAGCAGGGTGTGACACGACCCGCCCCGAATTTCACCCTAAACCCGGAGTAAATCGTGCGGGGACCATCTCCAAGGAAAGATTTACCGCAAAATTCGGTACAACCTCTTTTGAAAATGGACAACCCTTCCAATAAAAACCTGCACACACTTCTAAAGGTTCCAAATCCAACCTTAACTTCTGGAGCCTTCGTGCTCCTCAAAAACAATCATCACCAACAGGATAATAAACATTATCTAAGATAATATACATCATCCGTCAAATATTCTAAAATATAAACAAGCCTTCACCCACAACCAAAAATATATACATTAAACCCAAGTATTCAGAGCTACTAGACACTAGCGGAAGCAAGAAAAAGACAAGTAGGCTAAACAGGTAACCTACTGGTGAAAGGTGGTGGAAATACGGGTGACTATGCTCGTCTCCTACTAGATCCAATCCGAACTCTGCAGACTGGGCATTTTAAAACAAAGGACCTAGGGGAAGACATTTAATAATATTAGAGTGAGTGGACAAAAATAATTTAATAATAAACTATTTATGTATTCCCATTTTAATTTCATAGAAAAATATACTGCATGCGGCAGCTTAAAAGTGTTCAACTCATAAACTGGCAATTTTACGACTAGCACTGGCTAGTCACAAACTCAAATAAAATGGAGCCTCTCAGGCTAAACCATATATATTCATATATTCGTATGTATCTACACTCGTCAGACTCCTTGTATGAATCCTAGAAACAATTCAGAAAAATAGAAATTCATACAAGGCTACAACGCTGGCGTCTAACGCTCACGTTGCGCCATAATGGTATTTTTCCTCATTATGACCGAAAAGGGACGGTGTACATATACGTGTGGACTCCCTATATGAAAACCTAAATAAACTGAAAAAGAAAGAAGTTTTCATATAGGGCTATGACGTTTGTGTCTAACACGCACGACACGCCATAATGGTATTTTACCTCATTATGACGGACCAAGCACGTATGGCTAGCTAGCATTTATATACATACTATTCTCATAAAATCCAAAACATATATATCCATCGAAAATCTCATTTTCGGGATCTCTCCAAAGGAGGAAAAATTATCAAATAGGCGAGAAATCAATAATCTCATCAAAATAAACAAATGATTAATAAAATCATTCATCGCATGCTTTTTATTTAAAACAAAGGTCCACTCACAAATTAGGCCTAAGCCTAATGACGCTCCGAGGCTTCTTCTGCTCGGGCCTCCTCACGTCCTGTTCCAATATATAATTAATTTACTAACTGAATTCCAGTATTTATAAAATAGACAAAATTAATCGAGAGCCATAATTACGCTCATCATTGCCTAAGTTCGATGTTCTTAAATCGGAACGATCCAAACTTTTATATCATACTCGGCAGTCGTATAAACAACCTTTCCCAGAAATTAATTTAAATCCTACGGTCGGATTTTACATTATTTAACCGCTTAAATACCAAACTTCGGAAATTCATAAACCTATTCAAAGCTCGTCCGAAAATTCTAAAACTCATTCAATTAAATTCCTCATAAAAATCTCCACCTAAAACAATTTTTCCAGCGCCGGCGCCGGCGGCGGCTCCGGCAGCGGCGGCCGGCGACCAGCTCCGGCGACATCCAAATTCTACCAAATTTTAACAGCAGCTTCCTCTCATCATTCCAAACAACTTTCATAACTATCACTAAGTCCAATTTCAAGCCTAACTAGGTCAATCGAACGAAAACATCCTAAAAGCCCTAGAATTTCAACTTCGAATTTCTCCTTACCGAGCTCAAGAGGGATCGAGCCTTTTGGAGGGGTTGTTGCACGGGAGGAGAGCTTCAAAACCGTACCAAGCTTGCCCGGATTGGTGGCCGGAGGAGGGAGTTCCGGCGACGGAAAGCTTAAAACAGCCGGAACTTCCGGGCGACGTCTCTCCCTCACGGCGGCGCTAGAGAGGCTGCCACCGGTCTAGAACGGTAGCTGGGTTGGAGACCGATCGATTGGGACTGGTGCAGCGGCGAACGGTGGCCGGACGGCGGCGGACGGCGGAGAAGAAAATCCGGCAGGAAAAGAGAATCGGGAGAGAAAGAGAGAGAGGAGAGAGAATCGGGAGGGAAGAGAGAGAAATATGTTGGGCTTGGCCCAACTGATTCCAACCCAAATATACCCAATCCAAAAATTTAACACCCCCAAAAATAATACCCTAATAAAAATTACCTTTTACTAGCTAAATTTACCATTTTTACCGTCGTTACATTTTTCTCCTACGAATAACTCTCCGAAATAATCGTCCCTCAAAACCCTTATAGGGACCAATTTAAACTATATGTCAATGTCGGAGACGGTAAAATTCTTATTATAATCAAGCTAGTAAATAAGATAACATCTTACGGGTCGGGATGTGACAGGGTGTATAAGGGTATCTTCGTCATGCAATTCCCTATCAGCGTGCCATCTCATAGCTTTGGCCGTGTGTGAAGACATGTACAACCGCTTCAGCCTATCCCTCAACGGGAAATACCGAAGTACCTTCACAAGTTTCCTATTGCCTGCAGGAGTTAGCTTATACCTGTCGGTATGACATACCGGACATGCGTCAAGGCCACCAAGGTCATTCCCTTCTAGATCTTTATCCCAGAAGAGAACGCAGTCATATCTGCATGCATGGATCTTGATGTAAGAAAGCCCAATATCTTTCAGGATACATCGGACCTTACGATGAGTGGTAGGAAGACGATGACCGTGGGGCAGCATCGAAGCAGTGTACTGTAGATAATTATCAACAGCCTTCATGGTCGATTTTGTCTCAACCTTAATCTTCATTACGTCCATCACACTTTCAAGAACGGTCTTCTGACAACCGGGGTACACAGGGGTCTGTTGGAAAGCAAGCAGTTTGTTGTATTTTTCAATACCACAGTGTTGACAGCTCTAGGGAAGGGCGGCACCGGGTCAGGCATATACTGTCCTTGAGCGCATACACCGCTCTCATAAGGAAACGTGTCGTTGATGAATGCCGTTGTTGGATCGTTGGATGTACTGCCTGTCTCATAAAATTGGCCATGATCATGCGGACCCCCTGATGATGTTTCACTGTGATATAACCAACATGTGTACTTCTCCCAAAACCCGTTACTCCTCAGGTGCTGCCATACTTTGTCAATGGGAAATCGATACATATCGCTGCGACACTGACATTTCGTGCACGGGCAATAGAAAATTGTATTCCCGTTAGCATTAGCCAGCGCATATTCCATAAAACTCATAACTCCTGCACCATATCTTTTGTCCCATTTTAGAAGCGAAATCCAACTCTTATCCATATCCTGAAAATATAACAAAATATATATGTATAACGCTAGCTAATTATTAATGAAATTCCATGTCATATATAAAATCTCAATTCATTTAGTATATATTCTACGTACTACAACTAATTAATAACAAATTAATTAGCACACACACACATATATATATACTTAATAATTACATAACAATATTATATATATATATATCTACATCTACATCATCGCAAAATCATCATTGACATATATACCATCAACACAATATTATAAATTAATTAACATATATATATATATATATATATATATATCTACTACTTATAAACAACTTTCATATATATTATATCAAATCATCAACCAAATCTATCTATCATTAACATATATATATATATATATATAGATATATATATATATATATATATATATACATCCAACATACTCAAAATCAATCAACTCATAACAATATTATATATCAATATCATCACAAAATCATCATCAACTCAAACAAATACATCAACAACTTCATACCATATATATCAACATAATATTATAAATTAATTAACATATATATATATCTACTATTTATTAACAACAAATTAATTCATATATATTATCAATTCAAATCATCAACCAAATAGATCAACATATATATACATCCAACGTACTCAAAATCAATCAACTCAATCACACTCAAAATCAATCAACTAAATCACACTCAAAATATCGATCAACTCAAATAAAACTCAATTAATCAACATATATATACATATACGTACCTATATATAGCTCCACAAGCTAATTATGGACAGATTTCGACAACACCCAAACTTTTTCTCCCGTTTTTTCTTCTCCCGTTTTTTTTCCCAGATGAGCTGCTGCTGTCCAGATCTGCAAATATAAAGAACTTTAGCTGACGACATATTAATTTCGTCGGCTAAACTTTTAAATATTTCGTCGGCCATAGTCTGTGAACTTTAGCTGACGAAATAAATTCTTTAGCCGACGACGTTTTAATTTCGTCTGCTAAAGTTTACCATAGCCGACGAAAATATAAATTAGCCGACAAATAAAAAGTTCGTCGTCTAAAGTGGACTTTAGCCGACGAAAAAATGATTCGTCGGCCTGGTTTTTTAATTTTCGTCGGCTAAAGCCTTTCTTCTGGTAGTGTTACTGACCCCCAATAAATATTGTGTTTTTTTCATTTTTTTGAGGATAACTTGTGTGTTTTCTTTTGTGTAGTTTTTTGAACAAGTAGCAAAACCATTTCCGTTACGAAAGATATTTCCAGAAGACGATCAACCTGTGACGACCGATGTCAACTTGTCTAAACTAGAAAAACTTATTGCTCAAGCTGTGGAAATGGCCGGAAAAAAAAGAATGAAGAAACTAGCTTGAAGAATAAAGAACAGCAAGCAGAAGGGCTCAAGAAATATGTCAAGCAGAAGGGCTCAAAACAAACTGTGGAGACTGGTTCGATTGAAAGAAACGTCAACCTGAAGCAGCGTGGAACAAAAAAGAGGAAAGAAGAAGAATGAGAGTATGACACCCTTGAAGGGCTAAAGCCAGCAAAAAGAACAAAGGAGGTGGAGCATAAAGTCCAAAATCGTATTGTTATTGATGGAGTGAACTGCAACATAGATACATGGAAGCTCTTGGATGAAAAGGTGGCGAATCACTATAAGAACTGGTTTGATTTGAACAAGGACAAGAATGATGAGTAAGTTTATTCTTCCCTAGTTTATATATATATATATATATATATATATATATAGTTTCTATCCAGAGCGAAGCTTCACTTTGAAATTAAAGTATGAAGTTCCTTATTTGACTCATTTTTTGGTCATATTTCCACATCTCCACCGTTCAGTTTGTAGAACCTAATGCATAGATCACTCTTGCCAAGTTTCATTGAATTTGATGATCATTTGGGTTTTCATAATCGTTATTTACACAAACAGTTATGAATAGACAGATTTATGGTCCGTTCGTCGATTTAATCTAATTCGGAACCTTAACGATCATCAAATTCAATGAAACTTGGCATGAGTGATCTATGTATTAGGTTCTACAAACTGAACGGTGGAGATGTGGAAATATGACCGAAAAGTGAGTTAAATAAGGAACTTCACACTTTAATTTCAAAATGAAGCTTCGCTCTGGATAGGAACTGTATATATATATATAACATTACAATTAGTTCCCTAGTTTGACTTACTTATGACTTATTTGTGTCTACACAGTTTCCGGTATTGGGAGTGTTGTAATGGTATCATTGACATTACCAAAGATGACTTGAAGAGAATAATTCAAGAAGGAGAGATTACATCTAATGTAAGAAAAAATTACTGGTCTTACTAACCCCAATAAAGTTGATGTTCGAGTAACCTAAGATGTATTATTTGTTGTAATTTGTGACTTATATATGTTGTACATACAGACCATCAAGGTGTACCTCCAAATGTTGAAAGAGGAAGTGGAAAAGAAGAAGGTCACGGTCGGATTCCTAGACATAGAGGCAGCGGTAAGATTACCTGAAATAGCAGCGTGCCGCAGCACCGAGGTCTCCTCTGCTACTTTTTTTCAGTTAACACAATCTTACTATTTGTTTTTATAAATACAGCGCGCGGCGGTGGTACATGAACAAAAACTGAAGGAGTTCCTAGTTAGAGGAGGAAAATAGGGGGAATTCAAATGTAATGAATTGGATATAGAGTTTTCCATTATTAATCCTCTGTGGTTCATCTTCAATAAGGACCTGGTTTTCATTCTAGTACATCACGGGGTCAGCCACCACTATACCTTGGTCCTGATTGACAACAATGATCAATGCTTCTATCACCTCAACTCAATGCTACTGCCAAGGAAAGATTACTCTGTCGACACCAACAACCACTTTCAGAATGCAATGGCGGTGGTGAGTTGTAACTGATTTATTAGGGTAAGAAGTTTACTGGGGGGTAGTAAATTTCTACTGGTTTTTGTTTGTTACTTGTTCTCTTAGTTTGTTTGAGTTGTAATTTACTTGTGTGTTGGAACCAACAGGTGAAGTACATTATGGTGTTCATCAAACGCGTATATGATTCCACCATATACCCTCTCAGCCAAGGCTTTGACCCTGGGAATGGAGGAAAAACTATGACAAGCAGGACAGCCAATGAATAGTGGTTGACGGTTACTCGATGATGAGTGCTGAAGAGAAAAGAACAAGAAGACGGATGCTGGACCAAAACGTTTATCAAGCAAGATACCAGCTGATTGATATCTTCTCCTGCCCACAAGAAAAGAAAACATCGTAAGTACCTTTAAACTTCCTTTAAAGAGTTTTATTGGGGTCAGAAATTAGTTATCTGTTTTATTGGGGTGAAAAATTTAGTCACACTATTTCTTAATACATTGCAGGTCAGACTGTGGACCATTTTTGCTCCACTTTATAGAGAGCCTATGTCATAGGAAAAAACCGACAAAAGATGGTGGTAATGAAATGAGGAAGAGATCCTGCTAAAGTTCATGGACATAAATATAGAAAAAATATTAGTGGCACTTTAGATGTAGGATCTTCAAAATGTGAAAATATGTAGTATTTTGGTAGTGTTGCAAGAACATATGAATGATCTTGAATTTCAGTGCCAGAATTTGTTCTTATAGTAATTTTGGTCTATTCCTTTTATCTTTCTGTCAGTTTCATTTATCTTTGGTTGCCAGTTTCAGTTTTTTTTTGTTACAGGGTGGTTATTGGGGGTCAATAAACTTTGGTTGCTCTATTCAGGAAAATTACTGACCCCCAATAATTTTCCACACTTGAACATAGATGAGCATAACAAAAACTGGAAGCATTCTAGAGTAAAGAAAAGACCTGGAAAGAAGAAAAACAAACATCCAAGTATCAAACTGGAAGAAAATCAAGGAAGGCGGATGTGTTGTATCAAGTTGTTTAGGAAAATTACTGACCCCCAATAATTTTCCATAGTTGAGAGTTTACTAACCCATTATGTCATTAGAGGATGGTTGAAAGGAATCTAAGTAATAACAATCATCCAGAAACTTTGGTTGCTCTGGTCAGGAAAATTACTGACCCCCAATAATTTTCCACACTTGACATATATATGAGTATAATTTTCCATACTTAAGAGTTTACTACCCCAATAATCTTCACCTTATACCTCCGGTTAGGGCCCTAATCCTGTTTGAGAGCACATGACATTGTGATTTCGTTTGTTGTTAGGGCGTTTCGAATTCGCATATGTGAGAAAATTTCGGCAGCATCTCCCTACTGTTTCCCAAGTGCACGAATATCTATACCTAGTATGCACTCGAGGAACAATAAAGGAAGATCTTGTCGAAGTATATATACCCATAACCGAAAACAAAACGCACCAACAACAAACAGAATCTCAATGTCATATGCTCCCAAACTGTCCAAATATGAGACAATTCGAAAACCATTTTGTTAGACACACAGTTGTAACATAATGGTTCTCGAACGAGATTTCTAAGGGTAACAATATATATTGATGAATGTATAAAAATATTATAATTCTTAATTACATGATTCATCATTTTATTTTTTATCATTTGAATACACAAATGATTTGAATGAAAACAAAAATTTGATAAACATAGTATTCACATAATATATTATTAATCATACATGCATACAAAAGCTAAAGATACATATATATACTCTAAAAATTATACACACAAAAGTTAGATATATATACAATCGTCGGCTTAGATATTTATAGGCGACTGATACTGACTTTCGACACACTCCGTCGCTTAAGATCTTCCTAGGCGACGACAGGTTTTCGTCGGTACATCTAGTCCTGGACGACGAATCGTGTTCCGTCGTCTGAAATTTTCCTGGACGACAACTAATATTCCGTTGTTTAAGTATAAGTATGTCTTGGGCGACGGATATTCCTTTCTTAGCCAACGAACTGTTCCGTCGACTAAGAATTTGAATTATTGCCTGACACAAAGCAGAACAAATATATTTTTTCGACGCCTTTTGTCTTAGACGACGGAATATTCCGTCGACTAAGTTTACACATCAATCATTTATACACCTTCTGCCCAGAGGAGAACGTAGAAGAAAGGCATGGTCTAGCTCCTCCCCTTCACATAATTCATCCGATCCAAATATAGTTTTGGAAGCTTTTCTTCATGAATTTGATCGATCTTTAAGAGCTGCTTCGATCTCCTAATTGGTATATATGTAATTAACTACTTTAATTAATCTACTTTCTTTATTTAGACATATTTTCCTGCAAACTTTCCGGCGACTTGCCGGTCCAATTTTGATGGAATGTTGCTTACTTGTATGGTTAATATAATTACTGGATATGTGTGTATAATATGTTTGTACGTATAATATTATATATGCATGTGTGTGTATAATATTATGTTAAATCATACCGACGGAAGATATTCGTCGCCTATGATTTACTAAGCCGACGGAAGATGGACGACGAATAGTATTTCGTCGAATATGAATATCTTAGTCGACGGAAGTCGTCGACAGACATTTTCCGTCGCCTATTAAATCTTAGGCAACGGATGTAGTATCTTATACGACGGTTTTATTTCCGTCGGTGAAGAACGACTTAGCCGACAGAATTATTTTAATTCCGTCGGCTAAGTGGATATTTCTTGTAGTGTTGATGAATAAATAGAGGCAAACACCATAGGGTATATCTCACTTCTCATAAACAAGACAACCATGTAATCATAGAGCATGTCAATCTACAAGCTAACTGAATCACAGAAGCATACAATTCAGCAGAGATACATACCAAGATTGGCATCCCCTGCATTCCACTACAGAGTGATGGACATTTGAAAATGATTACTCAAATTTGCTACCAAGCCTTCCAGAAACACTATAAGACGCTCCTGCAGTAGTTGGCAATCTAAAGAACATTAGCATTATAGTACAAAACCCATGAGAATATTTAGTACATACACACATGGGCATTCTTAATCCTAGTTGTGCGAGGAAAACTTGTACCGATCTATTTAGTAACAGTGGGACCTCTGAAGGAAAATTTTGATTTGGACTTATCCTACCAAAGACATAGTATTAAATAAATCATCCATCCTTGAAGTAAAATATTGTAGGAGAAACAAATTGCAGAAGATAGATAGTAAGGCCAGGGCATGAGAAGAATTACCAACATATAGTTGGTACTTCGGTTGTAGGAGAGATGCAGAACCACATAATTTAATGCGGTGAAGCTTGAACCGTCAGTTCACCACCCCATTGAATTCGATTTTAACCACGGCTGCGAAATTCAATTGATAATCAGAATCCTTTTGGTGTGCTGAAACTGTATATCATAGCTTTTCCGGGGATCTAAACGACGACGTCTTGTGATATTAACCTAGCTAGAACTTTTGTTAGGTGGTGTTATTCACACACTATTTTTCTCTATTCACACACCCTGTATATTTTTTTATTATTTTACAAGTAATGAATAATGAAGAATTGTGTTATTAACACACAATTTTTTTAATTCATACACCCCATTTAATGAATAAAACATTGCTAGGGTTTTTCTAGGAGAGGAGACGATCGAACAGGCGGCAACGACAGTTCACTCCGGCTCCTTGGCTAGTGGTTGGTGCCCGGATCGCGATTTGACGGCATGGGCAGGCTTCCAAGCAGTTTTGGTGGCGTGGAGGTAGGCCTTAAATTGTGATTTGGTTTAGGGTTGACATTGACTGGGCTACTGGACGACATCGACTTTGGGGGTTTTGACCGCTCGATTTTCTAGATTGGAGACGGTGGTAGGGGCGGTTTCTTGTTGTTGCAGGGATCGGGTTCAGTTTTAAGGATTCTTCGACGGATCTGATATGTAGTGTTTTGGTGGGTGTGCACAGGGGCGGCGAGTTTGACGCAGAGTCTAATCAGTCTATGGTGGCAATGCCGTGATAGATTTGATCTGGTGTGTGGTGACTGGTGTTTGGTTGTTGGAGGGCGAGGCTCTGCTTGGAACAAGTTTGCAGGTCCAGCTGGCGGATTTGTTGTTGGCATAGAGGTTGTTGTTGCGGCATAGATGATGGTGTTGTGGCAGGGGCAAGGCCGGCCGCCGAATCCCATGGTGCTAGTGGTGAGGAGGGGATCTGGGTGTCATGTAATACTCCGACAATGTAAAAGTAAATGTCTATTTTGATATACATGTAAATCCTGTAGTATTGGTCAAGCTTAATAACTACTTGAGAATGAATTTCAGAAACATTTTACTAACAGTATTCTCCAAAGTAGAAACTAGGATTTAAGTAGGGCTGGGCACTTAGTACCAGAATCTCGATCCCGTACCGGTCTGATAGAGTTTTAAATACCTATATCGTACTGTCCTGTCCTGTTATTGAATTTTGAAACGAAACGGGATGGGATCGGAACTATCCCAAAAAATCTCATCCCGTCCCGCGATATTAAAATATATGATTTTTTTTATGTTTGATTAGATCATATACGTCCATTTCATAAGTTGTATTATATTATATACGTCTATTTCTTAGGTTGTATGTACTACCAGGACAAGCACTTTAGCCAACGAAAAAGTTTCGTCAGCCTGTTAGCTTAATTCGTCGGCTAAGATCTTAGCCGACGAGCCTTCGTCGGCTATAGTTTCGTCGGGAAAAGGTCGTCGGCGATGACTTTAGCCAACGAAACTAGAAGACGTCGTCGGCTATGGTCCCGTAATTTAGCGGATGAAAAAGACGTCCGTCGGCTATTGTCCCATAATTTAGCCGACGAATATCTTAAATGTTTCGTCGACCATAGTCTGAGAATTTAGCTGACGAAACATTTAAGATATTCGTCAGCTAAAGTATGTAATAAAAAATTAAAAAAAATAGCTATAGCCGACGAAATATAGTCTGTTAAGTCGGCTTTAGGACGGTTTAGCCGACGAAACATGCCATAATTCTTCGGCTAAACCTTGTAAAAAAATTAAAAATACTATAGCCGACGAATATCTTACATGTTTCGTCGGCTATAAGTCCATTCCAGTATAAAAAAAAACCCGAAATTTCTAAATTACCATTCCAAACAAGCTGCAAAATACACCAAAACAATTCCATATATATACCAACAACAAACACATAAAACTATATAATTGATCAACTACACAAAATCTAGATTGTCTAAATCAATATCCGATTTTAGGGCTGCTGCTGAGGAGGTTGCGGTGGCTGAGGTAGCGGTATAAACATAGGCATGGGCGGAGCTGGAAGTCTCTGAAGCTGGGCAGCTGTAAACTCCTGCAAGTACTGGAATATCTGCTGCTGCTGGGCCTGCTGGGTGGCATATACCGCGGCAGCATAGGCTGTCTGGGCGGCGATCTGGTCGGCGACCTGGGCGGCATGAGCGGCAGCCTAAGCAGCTTGTTGTTCCCGTAGTCTCTCAACTTCCGACTCTAGCTGAGTCGTTCTGCTGCTGTTCGAGACTGCCTTTCGTTGAAATCTTGGAGTGGTCTTCAGGACCCCCTCGCCCTTCTTTCCTAGACCCCGGTAGTAGAAGTTTTTTTCTCGCGGTGGGAAGGCTATGCCCATGATCCTCGCCCCAACCCTCGGATCCGAAGTGTCGATCCGGGAAATGGCTTTGGACATCTCTTCCTCCTGCGTGTTCAGCCATGTCTCCCTCACTATAGCACTCATCACCTCGTCACTAGCCTCCCTTACCTTCGCCTAATTAGATAAGAAAAAAATAATTAATTAACATTTTGACATATATATAAGTAAAATAAAAATTTAAAAACGTAAGATGATTTACAATATCCTCCTGGGCGTCAGGATATGCTTTCTCGTACGTATAGACGTATCGGTTGACTTCTGGATGTTCCCTGGCCGCCTCGTCCATGAAGACAGTGAACGGTCTAGAACCGGCATGATGGTTCCTTGTGTTGCGTTGCCGGTTCTGAGCGTTTGCCCGGGAAACGGCCTTTAAAGAAAAAAATAAATTATTAGTAAAATATTTAAAAACGGACGTACTTAATGACAAATTAAATAATTAATTTTTTTAAATACCTGTTTACGAGGGTTGTTGAATTTTGATGTTAGAAGCCAACGCCACTCGTACTCCCTGTACTAGAACTCAACAGGGGTACCAGAACGTGCGTTCCCGTGCGTAGTCCAGTGGGTCCGCAACTCGTTCTTCCACTCCTTGTACCTACAGATACAACAAAAATATTAGAAATATTATAATATCACATACAATTTTGTTTTTTCATTAACTTCCCAACTTACTTTCCCCCATGCACAACGTCCGCCCAGCTGTTCTGCAGGCGCTCGAAAACGTCAAACCACATCTGTATTTAACCGTTTATTAGTTTATTTTTTCAAGAAATCAACAATGTAATACATAATATTATTGAGGCATTTTGTAAACTCACCGACATCGCGTTGTGGACCATGTCCTTAACCTCCTGTGGGACCTCGCCCCAGTCTGACCACAACATAGAGACTATATCCCTAATGAGCACTCCCACGCGGCCGGAGTACGTCCTCGACTTCCCGCCCGATACTATGTGGCCATCCCCGTCAGTATCGATGACGATCCTCCCTGAGGTATTGACGGTCTTCTCAAGAGCTTTTCCTGTGACGGGGCCTCTCTTCTTCTTTGTCGGCTTCGTTCCGACGGTGCCTATCACATGATAAACCAAATTGATTATTAAAATCGGAGACCCTTTATTATTAATTATAAGAAAACAAATCATTAATCTTTCATTACCTGAGGGCGATGCGGCGGACGCGACGGATTCCGTCTCTGTCGCCGATGATGATACCCTCGTGAAAATAAGAGGCGTATCAAAAGACACGAACTGGTACGCCGCTGATGGAGCCACTGGCGGAGGAAGTGGATAAATCGGCATCCCTGAGCCATCAACTGCAGGTAAGGCCGGTATCATCCGCGGAAAGAACAGATGAGGCGGCGGCATCTGTACCCCAAATGACCCACAATCCGAAGCAGTAGGACTTGGAGTGGGCGCCCGGTGTATCTCAGGCATATGGGGTGCAGACACCTCCATCTAGGTCTGAGGCCACAGCTACCTCGAGGAATGAGGGACGCCCCGCTGCCTCGATAAAGGGGGCACCTCCAGCTGCCTATGCACCGTCTCTAGAAGGGTCGCACGTCTGGCTGTCATGAGCCCCGAAACGACGTTTGAGGGTTGCTAGAGGTTCCCTCAGACGATTTGGACATTTGGCCCTCGAACCAAAATCATGAAACTTAATAACGACACACCACACGTAAATTATACACAAAATCAATAGGCATCAAAAATATCCACAATATTTCAGCAACCATATATTAAAACTTACATAATCCAAACCACAACGAAGTCACACAAACAGCAACTTGCATAATATATATATATATTCATCATAAACCAATCCACAATATCAATACCGCATAAAAACCCTAAATTCCCAAATTCGAAACCCTAGAATGACATATCGAAATAAAAATCAGAGGATTACACCACCTGGCGAGCGACGAGCAGGCGGAGCAAGTGAGCAGGAAGGGAGAGGGCGACCGGGAGATCGAGGGAGAGGGAGACCGGGAGAGGGAGAGGGAGATTGGGCCAAATGTAGGAGGCGGTGGAGGCTGTGGAGCGTGGTGAGGGCTCGCGGAGGCGGACTGGTATGGAGGAGGCGTACCGGCTTTAGGGTTTTTTCTTGCGCTGTGAAGGCTGTTGAGCGCTGGGTTTAATTTTATACCCTATACCTTTAGCCGACGAAATTTTTACTTCGTCTGCTAAACTTTAAATTCGTCGGCTAAAATCTGAAATTCGTCGGCTAAACCTTTGAAATTCGTCGGCTAAACCTTTAAATTCGTCGGCTAAACCTTTGAAATTCGTCGGCTAACCTTTGAAATTCGTCGGCTAAACCTGTGAATATCGTCGATTTAAGTACTTTTTATACATTCGGCACATTGTGATTGTGATGATCAAACTTGAGAAACGAAAATCCGACCTTCAGATCTGACTATCATGATAAAATATATGTATGGAAAAAAATTCAACTTGATCCGACAAGGTTAAGGGCTCGATCCGGACGGTCAATCTCGTAAGTTAAACCCCTAAACGCACGGAAAAGGTCATTGGACCGTCTAAATTACGTATTTTGGCTGGACCTTCAACTGAAAATAGTTTCAAATCGATGAGACGCAATAAGTCGTATAAAAATTTTACGAAAAATAACCACCGAAGATAGGGCTACCCATAGGGAGAAAGAATGGAAAATTACATTGACCGCAACTATCGGCACCGAGAATTTACCGGAATACTGTGATTTTTCAACCGTAGACTTATTTCACTATTTTGGTTATATCTTATTTCACGACTTTTTTGCGTTTAAAGGATCTACGTAGAGTTTGTTTTTGAAACGGAACATTTACTTTATACAACATTAGTAGGCATGTTGTGATTGTGATGATGAAACTTGAGAAACGAAAATCTGACCATCAGATCTGATCATCATGATAAAATACATGTCTGGGAAAAAATTCAACTTGATCCGACAAGGTTAAGGGCTCGATCCGGACGGTCAATCTCGTAAATCAAACCCCTAAACGCACGGAAAAGGTCATTGGACCGTCTAAATTACGTATTTTGGCCGGACCTTGAACTGAAAATAGTTTCAAATAGATGAGACGCAACAAGTCATATAAAAATTTTATGGAAAATAACCACCGAAGATAGGGCTACCCATAGGGAGAAGAATTGAAAATTGCATTGACCGCAACTATCGGCACCGAGACTTTACCAGAATACTGTGATTTTTCAACCGTAGACGTATTTCACCATTCTGGTCATATCTTATTTTACAACTTTTTTGCGTTTGAAGGTTCTATGTATAGTTTGTTTTTGAAACAGACCATTTACTTCAACACTTTTTAGTAAACAAGTTATACAACATTAGTAGGCATGTTGTGATTGTGATGATCAAACTTGAGAAACGAAAATCCGACCGTCAGATCTGACCATTATGATAAAATACATGTCTGGGAAAAAATTCAACTTGATCCGACAAGGTTAAGGGCTCGATATGAAATCAATGACACCTCTCAAATGATTTCTCAAGGACACTTCCATTTCATGCACTCCTTATTTGGCCTCACCCTCACAAGGACACTTACAACATTTCTCTTCTATCTACAATAAAACCTCTATAAATAAATAATGTTAGGTACATGAAAAATTAAAGAGGTTCTTATATTATCGATAAATAAACAATATTTATTGATCGATAATTTATTACTTTATATAAGGTTTTGTTGTTAAGAGTTTTCTTAATTTGTTAACAGTTTCCTTAATTTTTCATAATACTAGCTAGGAAAAAACAACTTTATATAGATATTTTTGGGAAATAAATAAATTGAGAAATTAACATTGTTAAGAGTTTTCTTAATTTGTATTATTATGAACATTAAATACTTTTTCTTTCATTTATTTTATTAATTTTTAATAATTTTGGATGATTTTCTTTTTTGACTATTAAATCGGGACGGGATCGATTCTTAAAAACGACATTCCCGTACCGTACCGTCTCATCACGTTCTTTTATTTTCCGGACGGGACGGGATTCACCAAATCTAGTCCCATCCCATCCCATGCCCAGCCTTAGATTTAAGTACACGTTTTGATGATGTCGTGAGAATTTTCAAGGAATTTTCGGATCCTGAGATATTTTCTATGAATTTCCAAAGTTGAGAATATTGAGGAATTATTTGGAAAAAAATAAAATAAAATTAGAAATCTAAATGGTGCAATCTTGACAGTTGAAAGTCCACACTGTTAAATCTCAGCCTTCTAATCATGTCGGTGAAGGTTATGCATTGTAATAATAAACCTTTAGTTAAGATTACTAATATAGTTGTTAATTCAAGAGTTTGGTATGTATTCGATTCTCTGCTCAAATCGATTGCCAAAGGCAAAATTTAGACTATTGGAATGAAACTATATGGATTCTCCATACCGAGTTCTCAAATATATTGTTTTGAAATACAATAATGAATTGATGCCAATTTGCGATTTCTTACTATATTCCCGATGACATTTGAATTTTTTTTTCTTTTAATCTAGGGTCGGGTTGTTACAATCTAGCTTGGGGTGCCTAAAGCATTTGGTTGGGTCCTTCTTGGGCTTGGGCTCAAGGCTTTGGAGTTTTCCTCTAGGTGTGAGACTATAATTTTGTTTGTTTTTTCTTGAATAATCGCCTATAATCTATGTTACCCATAGATAATAGGTTTTGATTCCCTTTTGATTAACATATTTGCTTATAATCTCTTTTTTGCTTATAGGCTCAATTGTGGAGTGAGTTGAAATGTGTAGGGAGGGTCCTACCCTATACGTGAATCATTTAATTTTATTTGACTTATGTGAGGAAGACATTAGATCGATTGATGATGTATCCTCTATTTGAGTGGAATGAAATACCTTTGATTTAATAAAAAAAATTAATTAATAAAACATTTGAAAGGATGTGAATAGAGAAAAAGAGTGGATATTAAAAGAAATTACCAAACAACGAAAGGAAATTATAAAAAACTTATGGATATGTACCTATATATCACACTTCTTTTACATCCCACACCAAAAATTTCATTACTTTCATAGCCAATATTTAAAATTTTTATATCATGTGTTGTTCTTTTTTCTAGTCATAAGATAAAAATTTAATTTCAATATGCATGTCATGTTGTTTCTTTCATTAGCAATCGTTTGCATCATAAATCTCCGTTATCAACAATAAAAAAAAGTAACATAAAATTCATAAATACTTAAAGAAACGTGACAACCTAGAAAAAAGACATAAACATGTGGAAAGTGTTGTCCAATGGTCGTGACTCAGAATGAATGACCCGATGGTAACCTGACCAAATGACCCAAATGGTAAACTTGCTCTAATCGAAAACTACCTAATAACTGAAGCAAAAAGAATCCTATCAGTTCGTGTGCTCACTCAAGCTATATTCCTTCCTTTTCTTTTCCATATATCATGACTTCATATGAGATCTCGACTTGGCCACCGGCCATATTCCAAACTCTAGCATTTAGTTCTGCTAATCTTCTGTACTGGAGACTGAGACAGGATGCGCAGAGAAGCGATGAGACGTATCATATCAGCTCTATCAACAGGAATGCGCTCTCAGTAGTCCCTTGCACAGCTTCATTCCTTGTGTTTCATACACTTTCATTTCCGAGTCCATCACAAGCCAATAGGTTTCTCGCTGTCTTCTTTATCTTTATGTTTGTGCTTACGAACTATGCATATATGCATATATTACACATCAACCTTTCCACCTAGTTTCAAAGCAGAAATTAACATAGGAGTGTAACGCATTTCATGTCATCACGTTTTAGAACAAAACTACGTACTGTAATTACTGATGAAAACAAACTACTTGCTATATATATTACAGCTTTGGGTAGAAAAGAGTGTTGTTGCGAAGACTGTTCCAATGGCTCAAGAAATGGAAGCGCACCTGAAAGACAAGTTTCTGAACGGCCTTAGTATGAAGGACAAAAGCATCTCCAAGATTCCAAGGTACAACCAATTTCAAGAGATAAAAAAATTGCTAGGAGACATGTTCAGCTCATCCACGCCTGCAGATCCATCAGTCAGGGACAAGCTTTACAAGCTCAACAATCTTTTGACCGAGTGCAAGATGCTATCAAGAAAACATGGTTTCAACTCTCCGGAGGAGCTAATTACTATTAACAGAATCCGGAGAGACTTAAGGCAGATCAAGAAGGAAATCCTGGTCATTGTCAGGAAGGAAGCATCAACTCGAGGCATTAGTACTGAAGAACGTAAAACTGGTGATTCAAGTTCAAGCTCACGTGATAGAGACATTTTGAGATGGACTACTCGCGCAGTGGCAACAAAGGTTTATGGATTTGATGATGAGGAGTTGTCCATGGAAAACTTGCTTCTCACGAAAGGAAGTGATGCTCATCAGTTCAAGGCAGTAGGCATTGTTGGCAGGGATGGTATAGGAAAGACAACGCTTTGCCAACTGATGTTCAACAAAGTTGAAGTGAAAAAAGACTTCAATCCAAGGATATGGGTGTGCATGGCCAGACACCCCGATGAAGACAAGGATGATGATCTTAAAGAAGCAATTGTCAAAAGAATGTTGAAGTACCTTGGAGTCGAAGAGGCGATAGTCAAGTCGGTTTGTGATGTAAAACCTGGCCTAGAAGGACTGCTATGTGCTCTTTATCTGCAATTGTTAGGAAAGAGGTATCTAATTGTGCTTGATGATGCTAGGGAGACAGACTCATGGTATGAAGAGTTGGATTCCAGTTTGAGTCATGATAAGAAATGGGGTGACAGCTTCGCATTTGGATTTCCAAAAGACAGTGGAGGAAGAGTCATAGTTACAAGCAGAAATGAAGAACTAGCAAATAACATGGTTGGGAAGGAAAATGTACATCATCTTGAGCCCATGTTGGACAATGAAAGTTGCTGGGAAATATTCAAAGACTCGGTTGACAAAGTTCTGTTACCTACCAATCACTCAACCTTGGAAGAACTGAAATTAGAAGTAAAACAGAAGTGTGGCGGTCTTCCGTTAGCTGCGAGAATGATGGGACAAGCAATGCAGAAGTAGGAAGAAGAGCGTACATTAAGCCAAATGACGGAACAGGCAATGCAGGAGCAGGAACAAGAGCGTACCACAAGTCATCAAGGCATCAAGGATACCCCAGTAACCTAAGTGTATGTCAATTGCAATGTTCTTCAATTAATTTGATCTTGCTAAAGCCTTGTGGAAGCTTCCAAAAAATAATGTTTAGATCAAATTAAATGTTACTTTTCTTATAGATTCATGCTCACAATTGATTGCTCGGCAAAAGTAGCTGTTTAACATCTGTACTAAACATTGTTAATTTGTCTACTTTGTCAAATTGCAAATGTTGCAAATACTAATAAGTAATACATTTTCTGTTACTTAAATTTAGTCACAGTTTTGTTGCGTACGGTTATCATCTGCAAGTTTCCGAATTCCGATCATAAAAGAGCAAGTGGCTAAGTGCTTCGTCTAATTTGTCAACAAGCTAGAGCAATTAGACATAGTAAGAACAGTTCTTTTCTTATCAACCATAAAGTGACAAGGTGTTGTCTGTGAGCATGATGCTTGTAACTTGAGGATACATCCGAATAATGCAGTGAAAATGGCAATCAAAGTCACGTTCCTTGTAGAAGTAGAACCAATATAGCTGATCTTGTTCTCCTTACCTAGCTGCTCCTTTGCCTTATGGTATGTGGCAGTTAGTTTTGCGCGCACATGGATCAAATACATACATGTCACTTTCATACAGCTGAAGAAAACAGTTGGTAGAGTATCAATACCACAACCATGACAGTTACAAGCATACCATTTCCCCAATGGAACGGTAGAACTTCGATATGTACCAATTTTCCATCTCCTTCTCTGATGATCTCTTACTGTGGTTTAGTAATTTTGACACGAAACTATATAAGTTGCAGGCAAGATTTAATTTCAGTTTTTATTCCTAGATCTGTGCACATTACACGGTACTGAAAGTCATACACTGTACAATGCATGATGCATGTGTGCAGGGCCTGTAAACTAGGCGTGTTCGTTTCTATATCGAGCATCAAAGTATTAATTTTACCGAACCAATTCATGAATTGAACCAGTTCTAAGTAATCATTAAGAATGCTTTTATGAGGAATCTATCAAACCTAAACATTTGTTGGATTCTTTGCCTTTGAGAGAAGTTATGATCGAATAACATAATGCTAAAACTCAAAATATCCTTTACGCATGCACTGAAGGGTATATGCTTGGTTACTTGGAGAGCATTGAAGCTAAGAGAAGTAAGGTAAAGATTTGAAAAGAAAAAATTAGGAAGGGAGAGGTAAAGATTCCCTTCTCAAGCTAGCTGATTCTTTGGTTCCTGGAGAAGTAAAGTACCAGCAAAGCGAAGTATATGAGTCATCGAAAGCAAATTAAATTTGTTTTAGTTGGCTTTAGTAGAGACTTGAGAGTGACATAGCACAGAATGTTCTCATTTATTAGATGCATTACTTGAGAGGAAATATTCTTTTTCCTTCCGCTCAAGTAATGCATCTAATAAATGAGAACATTCTGTGTTTCTGTTTTTCTTTTTCTTATTTTGAGAGAGAGAGACTGAGCAATACTGATTGTAATATATATAGAGGTAGGTAGTCAGAAAATCAGATTGTTGACGATCTGAATTGGCAATTGTGTATGTGATCAAAGCTGCCTATCCATACATATCTTTAAATCCCTAGTATGGCAGAGAAGTGTTGACTATAAACTCGATCAACATTTAAGAGGAAATACTCTCATTATTCTTTACCACAGATAGGTTTTCTGATTTCATAGTTCAGCTCCACTACCCCCTTCAGGTTTTTCTTAATCTTTCATCTTCATTTTCATTTTATGCTCGATTGTTGGTTTGTTAATTACTAATTTGGTGTTCCAGAACTTTCAATTCTTTTCTTGTGCTAATACATGACTGAATGTGGTAATTTGTTGTCAATGTCGTAAATCTGGTTTATTTGAATTGTTTTTAGTTCAAATAGAATGAGTGCATTATGCAGATCTCAGTATCATAAACTACCCCCAATAATTCTGTAACTAAAAGGCAAAGAAAAGAACTACTGCAATAGCTAGCTCAGATGTTGATGGACAACAAATTCTGCCACTTAATAAATTAGTTACTTGTAGCGGTCTAGTTTATTCCAGTGAGCCACTCATCGATCAGATTTGTAATCATTCTCCTATCTAATTCGGTTTGTGCTTCATTCTTTGTTTGATTAGTGTTGTCTTTTGTGTTTGATAGACAGATGCATTATGGCATGTGTTGGTGTAATCTAGCTTGCATCCAACTTATAAGTTTACTTGTTTTCTTGAAGCTAGCTAGCAATGGATCCGGAGAAGTCTTCATCTAGTCTCAAATCCTATTCAAACTTGGAAAAAATCTTGACCATTGAGGATGTCAGAGAAACCCACATTCCCTCACTCCTCGATCGCCTCTCCAAGGCCAAGCGTTACCTGCTTTCTGAGACCCACGCAGACAACAATGAGGCAGGGAAAATTTCCACTGAAATAGAAAAGCTTCGAAAAGACCTCATTTTCATCAAGCAAGTTTTCACTGGACTGGACACTTTTGAAAAAAGCACAAGTGATCTTTTCAAGGTTCTCCTGCAACCAGAGTACAGCCTAGACCAGCTTTTGGAGCCTCCTGGAACGCAGACTCGCTACCACGAGTCACTTGAAAAGCAATTCAAGCCAAAGCTTGGAGTGCTTGCTGAGGTTATCATCAAACTGAAGCTCCTACTTCCATCACCGCACAAACTGTTGTTGGATAGGTCCAATCCTTTTCTACTGTCCAGCATTCATTTGGGTGCAGGCAACCGTCTCAATCAATTGCTTGGCTTACACGCAAGTGAGGTGTTCTATAAGAGCCAGGCTTTTAAAGAGTTCCAGAATGTTTATAACAGTCTTCGTACTGTTACTACAAAGCTGTGCTTGCTGTGTTTGGCTGTGTTTCCGGCTAATGAGGTTCTAAAGAAGAGGCGTCTGGTACATTGGTGGGTCGGAGAAGGCATCCTCTACCCTCCAGTTGATTGTGAACAGACGGTGGAGGAAATTGCTGATGGAATATTAATGAGTTAACAACCAAGGGCTGCATTGAACCGGTCAGGAAGAAGAGGAGATCAGACCTGCATAGTTTTAAATTGCACCCTCTAATTCGTTCAGCAGTGATTCGGATGGCCAAAGAAGTCGGATTCTTACAATTTGATGACAAAGGGAGACCAACAACTGAGTTCTCAAGGTCTTATCGCGCTTGTCTTGTGAGTGGTCGTCCTCATCTGGAATTGGTAACTAAAACCAATATGGAATTAGAAAAACTGCAGACTATATTCAATGTGAACGAGTCGTATCCAATTTTTCCAAAGTGGAATGGTCCAAGTTGAAGAATGTGAAGGTTCTTTATCTTGGAAGGTGGCACAGCAGGGCTAAACATCACATTGAAGTAGTCGACATCGATTTCTTGAAAGGGTTGATGTTTATGACACGTTTGAGGTTTCTCAGCCTCCGAGGAATATCAGGGATCATGGAGCTACCTGATTCATTATGCAAGCTTGTTTGTTTGGAAATCTTGGATCTTGGAGCATGTCACAATCTAGAGGTGCTTCCGGAGAAAATAAGCTCGCTTAAGAAGCTCACACACTTGGACATGTCCGAGTGTTACTTGCTGGATCGTATGCCTAAGGGGATCGCATCGCTCTCAGAACTTGAAGTTCTTAAAGGGTTCATAATTGGTGATCACAAGCATAACACTTCGTGTACTCTGCAAGATTTGTCAGGATTGCAAAAGTTGAAAAAATTGACAATCAACACAAGCAGGGAGGATTTTCCCAAGGAAGAAGAGCTAACTGTCTTGCAAGGATTTGGTTCACTTCTAAAGCTAACAATAGCATGGGGAGGAGTAGACTTCCTTGCTAACCGCCAGGAGAAGCCTAGTAAGCAACACATGGTAACCTCGAGCCGTCAGGAACATTTCAAAATACTTGAGAAACTGGACTTGCAATGCTACCCTCATATGAAAGCACCAAGTTGGTTGGCGCCTGGAAAGCTCAAGAAGCTGAAGAAACTCTACGTTAGAGGGGGACAGCTTCAAAGTCTAGGTCAAGTTCAGGAGAGTGAGACGTGGACAGTTGAGATGTTGCGTCTGAAGTTCTTGAGTGAACTAAAGTTGGATTGGAATGAACTCCAGGCAGCATTTCCAAAATTGAATTATGTGGAGAAATTTAGATGCCCTAAGACCACTTTCTTCCCCTGCAATGAGATTGGAATCTGGCTGAAGCCCGAAAACTGAAAATTGTGGTCAGAGCAACAGGAAATTTCAGTGTGATGCTTTTGCATGTTACCATTGCCCGATTTTGTATGCTTTCCTTTATTAGATAAAACCGTGTGATTTCTATATTCTATTCTGAGGAAGAAATTAGTTGTTTTCAAATAAAATAGCATGCTATCATACATTGTGATAGAAGAAGTTTGCCAAGTTCAACAAAGCTAATGCTACAATGAAGAAGATACTTCTCTTCAGCCTAAACAATGCTACAAAGGAGAATGAATTTGATTGCACCATATTACAATGACATGGATCCGATCAAATTCCTCTATAACAGGATATTTGGTTATCTTGTATAGGTGATGCCATGATCTAAAACAACGTGAGAACAATCTATGAGGCCTTACCAAGAAAAAAAAAAAATCTATAACTCTGATTCCAATTCGATATCAGTTTTAACAACAAATCAATGCATAAGCCAGAGACAAAAAATCTCAGACATGGTCAGCTTGCACTGTCAAATCCTGTATTCCCAAATCGTGGTACAAGCCATGCACCAATTGAAGAACAGGGCGATCATCTATCCCTTTCTTGACCTGTTTGAATTAGCATCATCAGCCATTAAAGGTGGAAAATTGTTACCAGAAAATGTAAACAATTGTACATAATAGACTGTTTAGCCAAACTGCACACATCTACATTCACTGAACATAGATGATGTTTTTAGTCTTGACCTGTAACGAGAGTGAGCCAACAACATGACCAGGAACCACCTCCCAAAATCGAGCCTGAGAAACTTCAACAACATCTTCGCGGGCAGCAATCTAAGAAGAATATAGAATAAGTGATGCTGAAAATTTGGAAAAACCATTTACCACTAAAGCTTCTTATATAATTTAAACACAACCTGTCGCCAGCATTTGCTCAATGCTGAAGTTGGAACATTTGGTGGTGCCATTTGGAGCAGAATACCTCCAGTTGCTCTAAAGAGTGGCATTACAAGCATAAAGACTACAACTGCAACTAGTCCAAAACACAAAACTTCTGCATTCTGAACCCTGCATATTAAAAACAGATTGATCAGGTGAGGTAGAAAAATCAACAAAGGAAACACAAAGAGGTAGGTAGAAAGGAAGCAGTATTTACCCAAGAGACAGAAACCAGGATGCCAGTATCAACCCTGCACTGGGAGACATATACCACACCACATTCAGATGGAAGTTTACATAAGAGAGAGAATATAGAGAGCATGTGGGGGCAAACATAGGCAATTACTATGGAAAGACATGGAGGATGAAGGCAAGAATAGAGCATATTCTACCTGCGTATGGAATCTGCGAGAACGTGCAGACAAACTGAGTGGTTGTTCATATCTTCGGCATTCCTGTAAACTGCATGACATATGTATAAATAAGAAAATGTACAACAGGGGAAAACAACTCTTTTTTTATTGTTACTCTATTTAGATACCATAATCCACTAAACATCTCATCTTCAGATGTTCATACCCTCCTTAGTGCACAGAATTATTGGTATTCAATGCATACTGATAACATCATATGCATTCGCTAATACCTTCCTATCACTTCAGTGATAACTGAGCTATGATATATATCGATCATTAAATCAGGATACACAGGTACGCATGTATCATAAAGAAAAACAGAAAGTATCCATGTCAATCCCTAGATAATAACATGTATCACTGAGGCTAAGGTATATTAAGGAATACACAACCAAAGTTTTATTCGGTTACTTTCACATCGCTAAGCCAAACTTTTCAATCAATGTCAGGTACTTATCAGGGTCTTTGTTACAAGGTTTAACCTAGTTGTACTAGCACTGATAATATACTAAGCCCATTATGGGTAATATTTTATCCAATCAAAATGCCATGACATACAATAGAGTCAAGTAGGTCTCAAAATCAATGAAAATTCATAGATGCCAGGTCAAGTCACAAGTTGGTATCCACAGAATACATAAACTAAGTTGGAAACTTACCAAGATTGATACGAGCATAATTTCTGAAGAACCAAACCCCAATAAGATTCACCAGTAGATTTGTCACTGCCGAAACAATCAAGTAATGCCTATAACCAGAAAAGTAACAGATAATAAATCCATCAGAAGGAATCCTAGAATCAATGAGGAAGCAAAAGAATTATATGATGGAAGTTCATCTACTGATGTTTACATATACAGAGAAGATGATGAATAGATAGATTGGCCCACAAAAGAACCAAGCACAGAAAAGCATATGCACATGTACCTAGTCATTGTCACACGCCTCAGTTTCAGTTACACATACATATCAAACACGTGCTAGACACGCTTTTGCATAAAAGACAAAACAGCTTTATGTTGTGTCCCAAATCCGAAACAGGCATCTGGAGTCTCATGAAATGCAAAGTTCAAAACAAAACTGAAAGCAAATGAAACGGTGACACGAGAATGATTAAGTGTATATGGAAAAACACAACAATTTCATGAAGAATCTAGTTCAATTGGCACAAAATTGGAACGAGCACAATTTTTTCAGAGGAACAGGTACATTTAGATGCAGTAAATTTTCAGATCATTATAGCTCGGATGACCAACTTACTTGTGTTCAGATTCATCCTGTATGAATGCGTGAAGCGCTTCTACAGCCAAGGAGAATGACATAAACAAAAGAAACAGCTGTCTACATGTGCAGCAGAATCAAAACAAAGTCCACATATTAGCCGAGGATGCATGAAAGCCAATGTAACCAAAAGAGAAATTGGAGGGAATCTCTTCCAATACAACCAACATAGATCTTTAAGAGCTCAAAAGGTGAAAACAAATGTAGCAATTGCATAATGTAACCATGAAAACATTATAATCAAGTTAAATAATGGCAATTGCATAGCAAGTAATGATATTTTACAAATTATTAGTAGTTAAGAGATTATAATATGAACCTTAAAAATGAGACAATACCTAGAAAAGGTGTGCCTACAAAACTAAACAGCATTGTAAGACAGGAGTAAACTAGTCCAAACACTAATACACAAACTACTAAGCTTACCACGCAGAAACAAAGTTCCCACATATGTTACAAAAGTGAAGGCACAAGAGAAAGGAATTGTGAAGTACTTACAGCATTGGTAAAAGCTGACAAAACTTCAAGCCTCTTGTACCTGATTCAAACAACAAAAGCGAAAACACAACCAACACATTACTCTCAAATCCGAAACATCCCTTTACCTATCAACAAAAACAATTCACCATTTCCAGTAATAATACAGACATAACAATCCTCACCCGTAAGTGTAGATTCCATCAGGCTTCTTTCGAGAAGCCGCCATCGCAAACAGCGAAAAGGTCAACAAGCCACACCCGAAAGTCAAATGAAATGCATCCGACACCAAACCTGAAAAAAACACACCACACAGAAAACTCAAACCAAATACAACCACATCACAAAACTACGTATAAAAATACGCAACGAATCACGATTTCTACGAACCTACACGTCCGGTGAAGAGTCCAATACACAGCTCGGCAGTGGAATACGCCACGTTGAGAGAAATCAAGAGAAACAATCGCTTCATATACCGATTTCCGGACCTGAGGATCCGAAAAACCGATTCGAATGAATTCAGAAAGGTCAATTTCTCGGCGGAAACTCTTCCCTGGCCGAAGAGCTTGTCGTTTTCATCGGAGTAGGCGCCGGGCGGGACGTCGATGCTGGAGACGCTGCGGGAGAGGAACGGCGTGGTGGCGGACGACGAGTCGTTGAGGTTGATGGAGGCTTGGCGGGAAAAGGCGAGCCTCCGATCGGTGGCGCCTAGTCCGAGACAATCGGAGCTCCATGGACTCTGAGGGTTTTTGAAGGAGTTGCTCTGTTCCATTGGAGTTGGAGATTTTCTGGTTTGGAATTTAGGGATGGGATTCAGGTCTGAGATTCATTTTTATTTTGGAAAAGTAGTAGGAGAAGACTCAGAGTCGAGTAAACGGTCTTCAACTGTAGCACAGACTTGTTTGTGTCCGGTATGTGCTACCTGCCGTCTGATTGCTCATCTTACGGCTGACAATGATCCTGGTAAATTTACGAAAGTCTATTTACCAACAGACCAGTTTACTGTTTAGCAGTAAATATGAAAATTTGTTTGAATGGGAAAATCAGTTTCATGTTTAGGTAAGTTCAAGCTTGAATGGAAAGCTTGTACGTACTGAACATGAGAATCAGCTACATATATAGCAATCAAATGAATATGTTCTGTTTATGCAGATAACTAAAAGCCGATGGACAAAAATTTTCACTGATTTTTGAACAGTTCATGTAATTACAATTTGGTTCTCTACATGAGGAGTCGAAATTTGACACAGCTACAGTACAAGTAGAACCATCCTCTTCAGCTGCTCAAATTATGCACATCAACTGTTGCTGATTCAGTTGGTGCTATGCAGAATACGGAATAGGAGAACAAATATTAACTGCCTATACAACAGATTCTGGAGTTGGAAATACGGAATTCCATTTCTCAACGTAGACTACACCCCCGACTTCACCAATGTGCTTAAAGTTTCAACTCCAATTATCAGACCAGCTGGGTTTGGAAACCTTCAAATAGTGACATTATGAAAATAAATAATGCGGGTTTATCATTGAGAAGTACAAGAGATGAAATTGAGATGTTAGGCTTTACAAAACATATGGAAATTTATGTGAAATAGATTATGTGAGACCAGAACAAATACACGGCCCCATCCATAACCACAAGTTTGATTTAAAGGAGCACACTAACCCATTACTTCCCTACTTCCAGGAATCAATCAAACGGCGTTACACTGACATACTTGAAGGGTGGGGAAGGGAATACAAAAACATAAATAAATAAAAATAAAAATAAAAAACTTACCTTCTTGTCAGGACTGCATATGATAATCCAAAGTATATGCGTTAATGTCAGAAGGACTTGTGCCAGGCCTGAAAATAAAAATCAAGATTGAAGCTTACAATAGCACTCTATACTCAGCATTGGAAGATTTAAATCAACCAAATTTGAACTACTCACTAATGTCTAATTCAATCTAGATGTTGTTGGACTATATTTGTCCTTTACATTGCTAATGAATCATTTTTATCTTTGTAGAACACATAAGCCACAAATGCTGCAGTCATTTATGCCTGGGAGTAGTGTTCACATGGTCAGTGACTGACCAAGAGATTCATGGTCAGTCACCATTAGAGTTAGATCCAAGGGTTGAAAACAAAACAACTCTACTTATAAATAATTCTCTCCACCCTTGGATTTAGATCTAATGGTGACTGACCATAAACTTGGTCAGTCACTAGGTGAACATAACTGTTATACCTGGAAAACCAATTAACTGAAAATACCTTTTATTAATGGTTCCATAGTGGAACTTAAGTTTCCCTGCCTTCACATCTTCAATGTACTGCAGTCATAAACCCATAAGAGATAAGAAAATGTGAGAGAAGATAATATCTAGTAATTGAATAGAAGTTGAAGGTTGAAGAAAGACCTTACCAATTTTAAAGTAACTACCATTGATGAGAATGACAGAGAATCAAATGGTATATCATCAAGTGCAAACAGTCGGCATTCTGATGATTCTGGACCTGGTGAAAACTGGGGTTTTTTCAGCCTTGCTAAGAAAATTATGTAAGTCTGCTCAAAGAAACACAAAAGCATCTTTACCAACTATACAAAATCTTGAAAGTGAATAATGAAATTCTATATAAATAAATAGAAGCTCCCTGCCGACCTGGCCGATAAGAGGTATGTCCAATTGAGCAAACGGTGATACAACTTCAACTTCTGCACATGCTTCTTCCCAGGTCTCCCTGATTGCTCCTTCGGCAGCTGATTCCCCAATTTCTAGGTAACCTGCTGGAAGAGTCCTAAATGACAAAAACCAACTATTACCATGATGATGAACCTCAAGTACAAGATGCTACATTCGTTATAACAAAAAGTTGCTAGTACCCCAGGTTGCTTAGACATATAAGTTCTTTTCCAAAAAGGCCCAAATCAGTTGGCCCTTCAAAATTAAAAGCTTTATTTGTTAGCAAACATACCAGAGGCCATACGACGGTTGAATGTTCCTCTTGCAAAGTAGAACCATGTTATCATGCTCAATCAGACATCCCACGACCTATGAACACCAGTTGAGCAGACAATATCAAAATATGATGTCACATTTGAAAGAAAACAAACTAAAGGAGTCCCAGTACACAAGAAAATGGAAGAGAGACGGCAATTGCACCCGTACCCATTTTCTCAACCTGTAGATGAACATTTATCACCATGGGATCAAGTACAATAAAATTGACTGTTCTGTAGTTTAGACTTTGGATTTCTAATCTTACCAGTAGCTGTTCAAGAAAAAAAAAGTAGGCAAGCATGCTAACAATTCAAAATGTACACAGCACAACTCTTAGGGACCAAAACAAAGATTGAGATAAGTTTTTGAACATCACTATGCACGCAACATTCTAAAACCGTTTCCGTCCGTTATATTATAATTTGTTTCTTCTAGGTTCCACATTTTTTCACATTTATAAAAGGAAAAGGAAGCACACCAGACCGATTAATAATACTATAACTAGACTTGTAACAATAATATGTAAGTGATGACCACACATGCATTCAATATCTATTACAGATTTACAGCATAAGATCCTAAGAAGCAATGCTGAGTTGAAAACCAAGGTAGCTTTTCAAGTATAAAATTGTTAAGTTAATCAGTTAAAGAAGTGAAGGAATAACATAGTTAACCTTAATTTTCCACAAGACTACTACACGATATCCTACGTAGGCAAATCGAGACAGAAGCAAAACAATAGTCTTAGAATATCATATCTGAGATTGTTCAACTCCTATTGACTCACACTAGTGTAAATCCTAATAAACAGACTCTGCACAACTGTACACCCACCCAAGATAAACAAAACAAAAAAAAACAAAAAAATTACTTATTCCTGGATTAACCCATATGCATAACTCAATGAAATTTCCATTGCAAAGTAAACACTTGAACAGCATACCATTTTTGGGTTCTCATAGGCAATCCTATCACAAACTGTGCAAATAGCTCTGACTTTCTCCTCTCCATCAGGTATCTCATGCTTTGTTGCACCACCGCACCACTGGCAGAAATTTATCTTACGAGCATTCCCCTTCACAGTAACAGAAACTAAATTTGTAAAGAACATCTACACATGATACGATAAACAAAATTCAAAAGCCTAATATGCAAGGTAAATTGTGTTCCTAGACTAAAGTAAGTACAACAATTGATGCGAGTGCCTGCTACGCTTCTATATAAAGTTGTTTGGTGGCGTATAATAGCCAAAACAGCTGATCTTAATGGAAAGCATGTAGATAAAGACTTGATAGAGAAAAGCAGCAAAAGTTTCACTACTAGAACTTGAAATGCATGATATCAAAAGGGACAATCTTTAGTCAAAAATGCATCCCAACTCAACTTTGCAATGAAGATGTCTCAACCAAAAGTTCCCCTATTTACAAACAAAACAAAACAAAACTTGTTCAACCTCAATAGATAGCACAAACCAATTCTCCATTACTCAAAAAACAACTAAATTCACTATAACCAATCAAGATTCTCTATCAAACATTCTATTACCCTGAATTGAATAAACAACAAAGCCACTTACAACTGACTGAACCACAGTTGGTGAAGAAGAAGAAGGGGCAGATGGGGTTGACCCGGAATAAGCCGATGACATACTGAAAGCTCGGAAACGGGTCCGGCGAGCTGAGTGTGCCGGAAATAACAAACGGGTTGCTCTCAAAGAAGAAAAAGAATACGAAAATGGTTTAGTGGAGAGGGAAGAAATGAAGGAGAACCTACAACAAGTGGTTCTAGTAGTTTGGGGCTTAACCAACCCAGATGAGCAGCCCAAGATCTGTATGGTTTTGAGCATTATATGATTTACTATCAGGGATTTTGAGACCAAGATATTGAGGAACAGAAACCGAAGACAAAATGGTACACACAGAACGAAACGAATTCAGAAACAGAGAGAGTGTTCCATCATCGGTTTTTGTTTAGATGCTTCGCTTTTGTTTTTTCCCCCTACGGAGTGGTGTCCCGCGTTTACTCGGTCAATTTGCGCGAGTTTTATTCACCCTTCAAGAAGATTATCTGACTTATCCTTGGTGGTCTTAGTAGATGAAGTGTTGTTCTTACACACTATGGCGTAGTTCGACACAGAATAGTCTATGAGCTCAGAAATTTTTACGTATACCATTTGATCTCGATATAGATGAATGAGTAATGGTACATACCAAATTTTTTCACCAAAGATGAATACCAAATGATGTGGTGCTAGCCACACTCAACACCATTGGTTTGATATATTGGTAACATGGATTTTCTGTTTAACTGAATAACAAATTTTACAAAAAAAAAAATCAAAATACTTTTAATTAGCTTCTTTTTTAAAATCTGAAACCCTAAAATAAATAAAAAGCTTCTTAAGTCACAAACTTAGAAGGGTAAAATATTGTATAGTTCTTATGGTTTGAAGTCGACATATGTTCAATCTTTATGGTTTTAACGGCCACGTTAGTATTGTATTGTAAAAAAAAAAATTGACGGAATAACCATTTAGATGAAAAATCGTAACTTTAAGGACTATTCAGATTAAAATAAAATCACAAGAACTTAATAAATGTCGACTTCAAACCAAAATAACTAAACAAATTTCAATTCAACTTAGAAAGTAGACAAGCGTTTGGTTTGCCATAGTCCAAACTAGTGTTCAAGTGCTTATCATGATTGGGGTTGCTACATCTCCAAAGGGAAAACTTGTTTTATCTGTCGAGTTGTATACACCGAAGTCACGAGGTCAACGATAACGATTAAAAGTCAATAAATCTTGATCGTGTATAGATTTAGGTATTTTTTGGTAAGCGAGTTGAGGAAGTCAATCGTGTATAGATGAAGTCTATGCAATTCGGCTCACACCCAGGAAAATCTGAAGCCATCCAAGACATGGTAGTCTCCCAAATAGAGAGTTTAGATGTGTCTATCTCTGCCCACTTACGATGATAGGCATCCAACTTGAAAATTTTGAATCTTATTGTTTCACGCAGCCAATGTCGTCCGTGACGAACTTCATATCTAAGAATGATCAATAGTCCTTTACCATCACTTGACTCCAGCATATTTCTCTTCAATAAGCCCACAAGTTCTTCAAAACTTTCTGCAACGATCGACATATGTTAAATTGAATTGACTAGTAGTTATGTCACAAGAAAATACTCGTTTAGAGAATCAAGGCCAGGGTGTCTGGTTTATCTTTAGCATAAACATTATTATTAACATTTTGATAACCCATGCATCATATAAGTCCATCTTGTATCTTCAACAAGTCTAATAAAAGCCAGCCGACAACGATCCGCATATATGATCATAACGATCCAATCTTTTGCATTTGAGACTGGATCAGCTGAAATGATAGCCTTGCAGACAAAACGTTCATGATAATTAGCCTTATTTTGTTCATCACGCTAGAGTGGGGAGTGGAGGAAGGGCAACAGATGAATTTCCTCTAGGTCTCCTCCCAAGTCTACTTTTGAAGTATGTGAAATACATTACCTTGCACCATTTATCTGTACTCCGAGATTGAGTTACCAATCAGGCGGAGTCGTTGTGTAGACATTAGGGGGAGTCTACATGCATCATATGTTATCTTCAATTGTAGTTGGTGCGTTGTGCTCTTTTTCCCTTCGACCAAGTCTTTTATTTTACCCATGAGGTTTTTATTTTACTTGGCAAGGTTTTTACCGAGGCAACACCATATCGTATTAGGGACGCAACACAAGGGGGAGTGTTTAAAGAAATTATATTTCTATTCTTTTGTTATGTGTCTTGCCCTAATACACGTAGGATTGGTTAATCCGGTTTCCTTATTAGAATAGATTACAGTTGATATAACTTCTAGATCCTTCGGGAGACTCTATGTGATGCCTATAAATAGGTCTTTCTATCAATAAATGAGTAGACCGTTATTCTCGTTATATGTTCTCCTTCAACACGTTATCAGCCCGTTGTTCAAACCCTGAGTTCATAACCAAAAGCAAACCCTAACCCTAGAAAACCAAAACCCAATATCGGCTGATAAAAATTTCAGTACTTGGCCGGACCCGAAACCCATCACATAGCCCTTGTTCCCAGGATTTCAATGCCGCCGGCCTCACCCCAAGAACCGGTCGGAAAAGTACCGAACCGGTCACCGAAATACCCGAACCGTTTGTCTCACTAACGCTGCCGGTTCACACCCTTCCCGGAGTCCAATCGCCTTCAAATTTTGTCACAAGTAGCACGTCGTTGTCAGGGTTCTTGTATCAAAATTTCACTGCAAGAACCGGTCCAGAAGTAGGTGAACCGCTCAACAGACTGACGGTAACGCATAAGAAGAAGAAGGAAAAAGTTCTCAAAACCCTAACATCGCAACGCCACAATTGTGCGCCTCCGTACACGCCGTGTTAGGCGGTCTTCTGCTACATCTTGTCAACAACAAATCCCCAAGGTTCCAAGCACTTTCACGCCTGTCTCCGAAAACAAATTCTCCGGCAATCAAATCGAGGTAATCTTTTCCAAAAGTTGCTGCTTTTGAGTTTTTAATTTTATAGCCAGGCTTCATAGCCTTCTTCTACATCTCACCTTTCTTATAACGTGGGACGATATTGAGGGATTGAGACCCCTCATATCAAAGTTGAAATTAACGGTCTTCTGACAACCGAGGTACACAAGGGTCTGTTGGAAAGCAAGCAGTTTGTTGTACTTTTCAATGCCAGCAGTGTTGACAGCTCTAGGGAAGGTCTGCACGGGTAAGACATATATTGTCCTTGAGCGCATACACCGTTCTCATAAAGAAACATGTTGTTGATGAAGGCCGTTGTTGGATCGTTGGATGTACTGCCCGTCTCAAAAAATTGCCCATGATCATGCGGACCTCGTGATGATGTTTCACCGTGATATAACCAACATGTGTACTTCTCCCAAAACCCGTTACTCTTCAGGTGTTGTCATACTTTGTCAATCGCAAATCGATGCATATCGCTGCAACACTGACATTTCGTGCACGGGCAATAGAAAATTGTATTCCCGTTAGCATTAACCAGCGTATATTCCAGAAAACTCATAACTCATTTACCATATCTTTTGTCCCATTTTGGAAGCGAAATCCAACTCTTATCTATATCCTGAAAATATAACAAAATATATATGTACTCTAATTAATTAAATTTCATATATAAAATCTCAATTCATTTAGTATATATTCTACGTACTACAACTAATTAATAACAAATTAATTAACACACATGTATATATAGATATACTTAATAATTACATAACAATATTATATATATCAACATCATCACAAAATCATCATCAACTCATCACATCAACAACTTCATACCATCAACACAATATTATAAATTAATTAACATATATATATATATATTAACAACAACTTCATATATATTATCAAATCATCAACCAATAAATCAATCAACACATATATATATATATATATCCAACGTACTCAAAATCGATCAACTCATAACAATATTATATATCAACATCATCACAAAATCATCATCAACTCATATCATCAACAACTTCATACCATCAACACAATATTATAAATTAATTAACATATATATATATAGATATATATATATATATATATATCTACTACTACTTATTAACAACAACTTCATATATCATCAAATCATCAACCAAATTGATCAACACACACATATATATATATATATATACATCCAACGTACTCAAAATCGATCAACTCAATCACACTCAAAATCGATCAACTCGAATAAAACTCAAAATCAACATATATACACATATACATACCTATATATAGCTCCACAAACTAATTATGGACAGATTTCGACAACACCCAAACTTTTTCTCCCGTTTTTTTTCTCAGATGAGCTGCTGTCCAGATCTGCAAATATAAGGCACTTTAGCCGACGAAATTAAAATTTCGTCGGCTAAACTTTTAAAAATTCGTCGGCTAAAGTTCACAGACTAAAACCGACGAAAAAATTTCTTTAGGCGACGAAAATTTAAATTAGCCGACGAAGGAAAATTTCGTCAGCTAACGTGGACTTTAGCCGACAAAAAAATAGTTCGTCAGCCTGTTTTTTTATTTTCGTCGGCTAAAGCCTTTCTTCTGGTAGTGGTTGGAGGCCGTCTAGGGCTGCGCAGGGATGGAACGGCGATTGGAGGTCCTCAAGGTTAGGCAGCCTTCTCCTATCTATCTATTTGGATGTTATTTGCAGGACTTTTGAGGGTCTGATCTTTGTTCGAAATCTGGAAGCTTTTGGCGGTCGGTGGCAGTCAGCGACCGGAGTCGACGATTTGCTGTTGTTCCAGCAAAAGGGGTGGCAAGAGAGGGGCAGTGGCGAGGCAAGGTTTTGGGCCAGGGAGTAGAGTTGGGCTAGGCCCATATGTTCAGTTCTTTTGGGTAAGGGCTCTTAGTGGACATAAGTTGGGCTAGGGTCCCTTATGGACTCTTAGTTTTGTTTCTGTTTTTATTTTATTGTTTTTTTGGACTACGGTTGTTTTCGGATCTAGAGCATTTTCTTAGTTATTGACTTCAATCTGTAATTAATTATGTTTTTTTTATGTTTTGGGGTTGCCCCCTCTGCGTAGGGTGGTCCCGGAAGTAGTCAATAATGATAGGTTGAGGACTTGTCCCTTCCTCCTAGCTTGTGTCTTAGTGGCTGACTACTTGGTTTGGTTGTTACCAAGACAATATCGATTGATCATAGTGCTTCACCCCTTGGTCTTTAACCCTTAGTGTCTATTAGGTAGTTCTACTAGGTAGTTTTGTAAGATTCACTTTTTACGTAGCCCTGGCGGGCGGATCGTGGTCATGTTGTTGTACCTACTCTTAAGTTGTGATCAATAAAAACAGGCGCTATCAAAAAAAAAAATTAACAAATGGGGAAATTTTTAACAACAAAACTCTTTATAAAGTAATAAATATTAATTTATCGATAATATAATAACTTTTTTGAATAATAATTTACATGTTCCTAACATTATTTATTTATATAGGTTTTACTGTATAAATTTCAATAATAAAACTTACATAAGAAAAAAATCTCATAGTAAATTATCAATTTTCCTTAAAGATTTAATTTTTGAATAAAATATTGTAATTTATTTTTCACAGTTTCTAATTGGTAGTAAGAAATACGCGCGAAAATCAGGCGTGAGGAATACGCTAAGAATACACGTAAATACGCCTACATATATCCGTGAACCGAGCCAATTGCTTTCTCAAAGTGACTCTCGCTCGCTCTCTCTCTCTCTCTCCTCTCTCTCTCTCTCTCCCCAATCCCCAATTCCGTCTAGGGTTTCTGCTTTTCGATCATCATCGAAGTATCAGAATGGCGCCGGAGTCTCACCGCTACCACCCTTATGCCCCCTCTAGTCGCCCTCTTGTTCCTCCTCAACCGTCATCCAAGGCACCTGGTCCGATTAGGCACCAAACCCAAGTCGCATCCGTCGCCCGATACGTCCATCAAGGTCGGCGGTTGTTTATTCCCACATCCCATCAAGGTCGGCGCCGGCTTCAAGGCTTGTACGTTCTTGTACAAATTACAGGACACGCGCTTTTGCGATCAATCGGGTTCTCTGGACACCTTCCGGTAGGCTCATCACCGGCTCCCGAAACGGCGAGTTCACTCTTTAGGATGGCCTCTCGTTTCGCCATGAATTGACCCTTGAGGAGGCTCATGATCATTCCATCAGGTCCATGGTGTGGAGTTTTGAACATGAAGACTGGATCTTTGGTGATGGTGGGGGATGCATCAAGTACTGGAAGAACAACATGACCAATGTGCTTGTCAAAGAATCTGCTCACCAGGAAGCCATTCGCGACTTGAGCTTCTGCAGGACTACTTTGAAGTTATGCTCGTGTTCAGATGATACACTTGTTAAGGTGTGGGATCATGAGACGTGCCAAGAAGAGAACAGATTGACTGGCCATGGTTGGAATGTCTCGAGTGTCGACTGGCACCCTACAAAGTCTCTGGTAGCCTCTGGTGGGAAGGACAATGTTGTCAAGTTGTGGGATGCTAGGACAGCAAGAGAGCTTTGCTCTTTTTATGATCACAACAGTTGGGTGAACTCTGTCAAGTGAAACCAAAATGGTAATTGGCTCCTCACTGCTTCCAAAGATCGGCTCATCAAGCTTTATGACATAAGGTCTATGAAGGAGCTCGAATCGTTCTGCGGCCATGGCAACCAAGTCACTGCTCTAGCTTGGCATCCTTTAGATAAAGGCTATTTTGTCAGTGGGGGTGGTGATGGATCCATCTTTCATTGGCTTGTTGGGGATCAAACTCCCCAGGTTGAAGTTCCTAATGCACACAGTAGCAATGACTATAATAACAGTGTGTGGGATTTGCAGTGGCATCCTATGGGTCATATGCTTTGCAGTGGCAGCAATGATCGCACTACTAAGTTTTGGTGTAAAAGTAGACCTGGAGATGAACCTAATATGAATGAGAATCAAAGTGTTGGTGTTCCAAATTCTGCTTTTGCTGCTCCCATGTCCTGTAATTTTCCTCTTACATTGAATAAAGGACTACCATCACTCAATGCTAAGAAAGAAGGATTCATTATTCCAGGTGTTGGAATTCCAATCTAAAACAAACATAATTAATCTTTGCCATTGACAAAGAAGGAAGAAAAAGGGTAATCACATTTGCCACTTCGAACAAGAAGATACAAAGAGAGAGAACCAGATTAATCACATTTGCTACTTCACACTAGAAAATACCAAAAAAAAAAAAATCCGATGGGATTCTTGAACTACGAGTGGCTTGATCCCTTCTTAAAGGTACGAAAGCAACTCGTTCAAATGTTCAGGTGCAGCCGTAAAAAAATAAAAAATAAAAAATAAACCATTTCGTTACTTTCTTTCATTTGGAATTAAAGGGTCTTTCCTGTTAAAATAAGGGTGATCTTGAATTGTTCGAACATAAAAAAAAAGACCAAATGTTCCATACCAATGAACATTTTCCAGCCAAAAGAGACCAACTTCATTTTCTTCACTACAAGAAAACTGACTATGTTCAATCAACAGTCTGAAAAATAAAATTTGCCATTTTCAAAGGCCCCCAGATGCCTTTAGTTAATCTATGATCTAACTAGTGGTTTCCCCTCCAAGCATGGAGCAACAAGGCAATGCTGACCCATTCTGATACTCAGAGAAATCTTTACTTCCAGAAGATTATAGGATTGGATCAGCTAGTACCCACATTTCCAAAGTTAACTCAAGGGAACAATGATTTAGCCACTCCAAAACAGTAGAATGAACATCATTCCAACTAAAGCATGTTTGATCTTGTGGTGGGCACTTTTGATTAAGGGTTATACGGCAGTGAGACAAGCATGGCCGAGCCCAAAAATGTCATCCCCTTCGTCTGAGTTAGCGGAAACTAGGCCCAGAAAGCTTCGAAAGATTGAAAATCCTAGGAAGCTTGCTGTTGTGTTCTTTATTACGGCAGCAGTTTGTTTGATGTAACAACGGTAATCGCAATTACACCAGCGATTCCACTATGACGACAACGATTCTAAAAAGACAATAAGACTTCCAGATGGATATGTTGGGGGAGCTGGGAGCTTGTGAGTTTAGTGAGAGAGCTTGATTTTGGGTTATGAAGGGTTTATGGAATGAGAACTGACTGAAAATAAGAGGGATAGGGTTCTAGAGATGAAGCATGATCTCTTGAGGTTTTTCTAGGTTGTCCCATGATGATCTTCAACAGCAGTGAGCTACCCTTTTTATAGGCAAGATCAGGGAGGGTATAGTTGTTGTTGGAAATCAAAGGGTCTGAGAGAAACCTCTCAGTTTTGGATTAGAGTTTAGGGTTTTGGACAGGTGGCTTCCAAGCTTTGGTGGGTGGTTTCCCCCATGGAAGAAAATTGGTGAAGGGGAGACAGAAGGGTGGCGATAGCAGGTCTAGGGCGGTAGCCTGCTGCCGTGATACTATAGGGATTTTGAGACAAACGAGATTTCTTGGGAGTGTCAAAAATCTGGAATATAGACTTACAGCAGCAAAAGTTGACGTTGGAGTATAGATTTACAACAACAAAAGTTGAAGTTGGGTGTTAGGTTGCAGACTACATGGGCTTGGGCTTTAGGTAGGAAACTGATAGGTCTAATGGGTTAAAAAATTTGCTGGGCTTGGTTTTAATTTCTCTCACTAGCCCATATTAAGACTTTGTCCATCATGCATGAACTTTGGTCTCAAGTCCAAAGTTATTGATAAACGTCATCTTAACGATGGGCCTCACGGGATCCGTTACATTCCACACCACATCCCCTTTGTAAGCCTCAAGTGCATGAATGTGGTTTGGGTCCACGTGCATGACATGATGTTTGCGAGTAGAATTCAGTTTAAACATGAATCAGGCTTGACAAATTAATTGGGCCTGCTAGTTGTAGAGCCAAGTGGAATATGGAATGAAGCAAAAATTTTTGAGTCATTTCTTTGCTCATGAAGCTACTCAAATATTAAGTGGTTCGTCAAGTGGTTCCTAATCGGTTATGTTGGAAATTGACAAAAGATGGGAAGTTTTCTGTACGGTCTACCTATAGGAATGTCTTCCTTAATTCCTCTATTTACCCTCCTATTGATTATTTATTAGGTATGGAAAATTTGCATACCTAATAAAGCTAAAGTCCATGCTTGGAGATTATGTATTGATATTTTGCCCTCCTTGGGAAGCGTAGCTTCAAAGAGAGGGTTCTAGCAGCTACGGGGTGCATATTGTGTGGGAGTTAGGGAGAATCAACCATTCACTTGTGTAGAGATTGTGCCTATGTTAGAAGTGTTACACAGTTTAATCATGTTTTAGATCTGTTGAGGACTACTCTTGTGAACTCCTGCGCATTCGAGACACTATAAGTAGGCCTACCTAGCTCAAATCCAGGTAACCAGTTATCTGAAAAAATACTTATATCATTACCATCACCAACTTGCCAATATGAGTTCTCCCAAATTACCTCCTTGTACCAAATATGCTGCGCCATGAATAAGAAGATGAGTGTTGTTCCTCTGCATCCCAAAACGAACAATCCAGGAAATAGCGAGCTTTATAGATACAAACAATCAGAGAATCCGTATTTGCTAGTACTCTCCATGCTTGCTTTGACAACACTGCCATGTTGAAATTTGACAAACCTCTAAACCCGAGACCTCCCGTCTCGTTAGGATTACACAGTACATCCCATAATTTCTAATGAATTTTTTTTGTGATCCAATGTACTGCCCCACCAGAATCTAGCACACATCTGTTCCAAATCATCACAGAAACTCTAAGTCAACCGACAGACACTCATCGCATAACTAAGTAAGGCTTGTGTTACAACTCGGATCAAAATTTATTTTCCTGCTCCACTAAGGCATTTGCCTTGCCATGCAGAAACTTCTGTCCTTTATGTATTGAAAAGACTCGGATTTTTTCCTGCCCACATAGGTAGGGAGCCCTAGATACCGTTCATGAACAACAACTACTTCCATACCAAGCACCTCTGCCAGACCTTGAACTTCAACCTTGACATTCTTACTAAACACAACATAGCTTTTAGCCATACTCACCACCTGACTAGAAGCTCGACTATATATCTCAATCACTTCTTGAATCATGTTGCACGCCTGAGTTGAAGCTTTTGCATATAACATGTTGTCATCAGCAAAAAGAAGGTGATTCACAGCTGGAGCCTGTTCACATATTTCTATACCCGGGAGAGAGCCATCAAAAGACTTAGCCTGGAACAAAGCAGAGAAACCCTCTGCTCCTAATAAAAATAAATAAGGAGATAGAGGGTCACCTTGTCTCAACCCTCTGCTAAGACTCAAGTACCCTCTACGTCGACCTCGTACCAGAAAAGAGTATCTGACAGTAAAGACACACTGCATAACTTACTGAATCCATTTGGAATTGAAACCAAACCTCAGCATTACCTTCACTGAAAAATCTAACTCCATTCGATCGTAGGCTTTGCTCAAATCCAGCTTTAGGGCCATATATCCCACCTTGCTCTTTTATTATGAATGAAGTGTGACATCTCGTTAGCAACTAATATGTTATCAGTAATCAGTCGCTCTGGAACAAATGCACTCTGGAAAGGACATATGATGGAGGGAAGGATTACCTTTAACCGATTAGCAATCACCTTGGAACAAAGTTTGTAGATCACATTGCATAACGGTATGGGACGCAAGTCCGACATCTGCTCAGGATTATCAACCTTCGGAATAAGGCACACATGCTACAACATTAATCCACCTGATCAACCATTGCTCAATACGGCCTCCAAGCGTTGCCTTCAACTTCAGCAAATCTTCCCTCCGGCTGATCTTAGTTTCGCACAAAAAAACAATTTGAGGTATGTTTTGAGATAATAGATCTCGCAAAGCGCTCGTCTTAGTATCATGACAGATACCACGAGAATTCCAACTCAACAAATAGAGATCCATTGATGATTTTGGTAAGTTTGGTCGACTCACCAATCGTAACGGCGCTAGAGCAGAGGAGCAATAGGTTAGCACCACCGTTTTTCGAAGTCTATTTAGCAAAGTAAGACTTCTCGTACATTTAAACCCTTACTTACAATACACAACAGGAAAACCATATTAAAAAGAGAAACTTTGAACGTCACCAATTCCATATTGCTACCTCTCTTTATTTGGTAAATATATTATCTTGTTAATTTCTCAAAAATAAATTTTTATTACCCTGTCAAAAATAAGAAAAAGTACAAATAATAGTTTTTTTTTTTTGGAACAGGAAAGTACAATGATAGTTACAAATAAAACAGTATGCCTTCTTACTTCCAGCAATGAAAAGTCGCCTGGTACCGCCACGGCGCCACCATTGGAGGATTATTGCACCCGCTGCCCCTTCACCATACAAACATCCCTTTTTCTGGCTCTTTCATTAAAAAATTCCACTATGAATTTCAGTTACTCTCCCTATGGGGGACCCTAAAGGTAAATCTACCAACCTCCTCAGGTCATCCGGGCTTCTGGGGTTTAAACCTAAAAGAACTACTACAGCGTCATTAAAATGTGATGATAAGTTATATCTACCTGACTACCAGCATATGCAGTTTAACGAAACTAGCAGAGTTGGAGAATCCTCAGTTCATAGCCAATTTATCACATAAAGATTGATAAGCAGCACTGCAATGCTTGAACTTTTCCTCTGCAGCAGCCTGCAGTACCACAAGTAAATTCCAAACTACTTGAGTCAGGTACAAACAATACCCAGAAATTTCCGCTTACAACTGGTAAATTAGGACAACTTGTAGGTTCTAAAATAACAAGGAAATTCAATATATAACCGTAATGAATGGTCAGCGCATGCTGATACCTTGGAAGAGCCCTGGTGACGATCAGGATGCCATTTCAGTGCACAGGTTCGATATCTGAAAATTGTGAAAGTGTGAAGGATTAGATGGTGTGGAAAGACCAACATATGTGAGTGGACAAGCGTGAACAAGTGGTAAAACAAGGAGATTCTGCTAAAAAAACTCACGCATTTTTGACATCTTCAAGTTTCAGAGGGCCTGCAACACTCAATCCAAGGGCCAACCTCTCATCTGACTCGGAATTGTCAGAATCAGATTCATATTGTTCTTCATTACGATGTCTCCAACTCCAAGATTTTCCAGAGTGATTAGAGTGATTAGAGTAATACGAAGAGCTCCTCCGCTGTGAATCGTCTTCATTGATGAATGACCAGTAAAAGAATCCGCTCCCACCAAACCTGGACTGGAAAATGGTCTCTACATCTACATAATCTTCACAAAAGTCGAAACCTCCTGACAGTGTTCCAAATGCAGTTAGATTATATGCAACTTCAAGGATGATGCAAAAGTAATCAAGACATAAATGCATCAATTATGGAAGAATATAAAGAATATAAGTACCTATTTATAACCCTAACATATAAGAGATGGTCCACTAGGAAAACCCCCAACAAAAGTACATCCTGTGGTCTTCGTTGACCAAAAGCGCACTTGCACATGAAAACATTTTCCCACTATGCAATGTTCTTATGAGATTTGGAGAAAGATGTTTCCTAAATAAAACCATGAGAAGACCAAAGTGAACATAGAAGTCTTAGCTATTCTTTTTTTTTTTTTTTTTGAAAGGCGAAAGTCTTAGCTATTATTTTACTGCATGAATACTTACTTCTGCCCCAGCTGGAGGCCCCTTGATTGCCTCCCCATTTCTTTTTGGGGCCCTTGGCTGAGTATTGCTTTTTAAACCATGAAGTGCCTCTACTAGAAGATGGCTCATTCAAATCATAGGGATTTTGCCATTTCTGCAGCATTCAAAAGACATACAGAAGACGATCAAAAAACAGAAAGATGATAAGTTTGCAAACAGCCACTAATTAATCATCAATGCATAAATAAGAAGTGACCAGGACAATATTATAAAAAAAATTAAAAAAAAAAGAAAAAAAAAAAGAGCAATCCATGAGGATAAGCAAAAGCGATGAAAAGAAGCCAAACTATATAGAATCATGTTAAAGAAGAGACGATCTAAGAAGAAAAAGCCGAAACTTCAAGAATAATCTAGCACAATTGAAAATTGATTCATGTCTGGAACAAGATTTGACAAGGCCCCCAATCTAAAAGCTTAACAATGAATGCAATATAGCAACAGATACTCTACTGATTACAATATGAGAAAAGGTAATAACAAAGATGGGGGACCTGAAATAGGAAGTTTGCATAATCATTGACATTGCGCAATAATGTTTGTTTTCCTTGTATCCTTCTGGACCTTTTTGAATAGTTGTGGTTTCTCTGGAAATAAGCAGTTCTTAACATAATTTTCAATCACTATCAGAAATAAGAGAATCTTAGGTATTGCAATTCCAAAGGAAAAAAACAAACATAAATGAACCTAATAAAAATTTCAGACATCCCATATATCTAAAGAAGAAAAAGAAATATCCGCAACTTAAGCATAATGACAGTGCCCTGATAATCAGAAATATATGAAAGATTAACACAATGTTTTTATGAAACCTACTGTTGCTAACAGCCTACGAAATGTCCAAGTAATAACTGAGGAAAAGTAACATTTTAACAAAGAGTGCAATACAAGAAGCTAGAGATTTGAAGGACCAGCTTGGTTGAGCTGCCAGCTATTATGTGATTAAAGAGCAAGGGGAAATGTCATAGTGTGTGATGTTATGTTGGTTGCAGGATGTTCATTGAGCCAGTCACCTCTTATAAACCAAGCAGTTAGGATCAATGGTAACTTCACTTATCCATCTACAAAAATCCTAATATCTCTGGATTCACTACCTAATGTAAGAAATTTCCAAAACATGTTTAGAAATACATATTACATTAGCAAATAAAATCCTGAAAAGAACTCTAGCAAGATATTAGTATGATTACAAACATTACAAGATGGAGATGGAAGGAGAGGAAACTGACTTTATTAGAGAAGATGAAGGATGACAGAAGATTTTGGTTTGAAATGCCCGACTTTATAAGAGGATAACTAAAAGGATTAGAATTTTCGCAAGTGTAATGTAATAAATGTCTTGATTAAGGATAATGTATATCTACTACCTGACCAGGATTATCAATTTATAATTATCAAAGTTCTTTTGAGTAAAAAAACTACCCTGGATAGTAACTAATATGTGCTGCTGGTCTCTAGAACAAACAAAATACATCACAGTTGCCAAGTAAAAATTAAAAGTGATGACTGATAGTTTGTCAATGCAATCCACAGGTTTACCATCAAATAAGAAAGCTGATAGACACATAATTTAAATTATCTCATTGAAAACGAGGATTCATATTTGAGTTTGACAACACTGAAGAAACTTATAGAGTCCCTTCAACATAGCACCACAATCTCTTAACACTCCACACAATGTAGCACTATAGGGGGAGGATAGAAAAATAAAAAAGAATACAAGGTATCTAGAAAGTCATATTTACATCACAGAATACAGATGTATCCATACTCTTGATATCAAAATAACATTGATGGATAACTTTGAGTGTTCACTCAACGTCATTGTTTAGTTAATTTCCAACTAACTCAAAGTGCGAGGTATACATTACTGAATGTAGAACCTAATGAGTCAGAAATGTGGTTGAACTCTACTGGTTTAAGAAAGCTTGAACTTTTACCATAAAACTTAAACCCATTTGAGATAAAATGCAGAAAATCAATTAACTTCAGCTCAGAAATCACACCAATTCACTTTTAGTTAGACAAAACATAATCTTCCACCCAGAAGCACCTAAGAAACCCACGTTCCCCTCTAGCAGATTCCCAATACAAAATCATGACTTTTCCACTCCCACATGATTTTCATTGCCAAACCAAGAACAGCAACCAACACAATGCCAATATTTCTAGATTCTCATCTTAAACCATACAAGTGTGGCATATCCAAATCGCCAAAAAGGCTTAAACTTTAGCAGATATCACTATCCTTAAACAAAATGGAAAGTGACCCGGAAATATATAAACGTAGATGAATACAGAGAGAGAGGCTTACGGGTGATTCCCAGTAGTTGTTGCGTCTTTTACGATCCAAAACGGGGGTTGAGTGAAAGAGGGCACTCCTCACATAAATGGAGTAGTTCAGCTTTGAATTTAAGAAAGCCGTTTTCATGGCGCTATTCATTTTTGTTGCTGTTGTTCTTTCTGAGAATTGAGGAGAGGCTCAGAGAGAGCGAGAAGGAGGAAGTAGCAGAGGTAAAAGCCCCACGGCCCTGAAGCTACGCTTACGCTATGCGGACTATTGTTGGGAAACCAGATGACCTGACCCGGAAGTTGTGAAGTTGGGGGATTACGGCTGCGTTTGGTGCAGTTTATAAGCTCCTGGCTTATAAAGCGATGAAGTTGGTGTTTGATAAACACAGCTCCTTTTTAAATAAGTCAGGGCTATATTTCAGGTAAAAGGGGAAGTCAGAAAAATAGCTGCGAATTAATGAAATTTTAAAAGCCCAGTTGCACCAAACGCATCCTATAAATTGGGTTTTCCATGCCACAAGTTTGGGTTGGGTTTTGGTTCTATAACTTTCTCATGTGATGGCACCAAAGGGGAAAAGTAATGAAAGATTGAAAACGATTTCAAAACATGTTTTCATCTTTCAGTATATTTACTTACATAGAATAGAACTCATCAAGAATGAGAGATGGAATGAATGAGAGACGAAATAGTATTGTATGTGGAGCTTTCAATTTCATTGAGCCGTTTACTTATCATATGAAATTAGAATAAGAATGTAATTTATTATGATTTTAATTACAAAAATGCTCATGAAAAAGACAGTTATGTTGTAAATATTATATATTTGTGGCTATCCACGCAATTACTCATTAATTATATCATTATGATGTAAACAATACTCTTATATAAAGAAGTCTAATGAGAATGAATGAGTGACTTCTTTCTCCTCCCACATTCTATCTCTCTCTATTATCTCTCTCATTTCTTAGTTTATAACACGTTATCAGCACTTTCGTTCTTATTTTTCTTAGACTCCATGATAATCTATATGTCTTATGGTGCAACATAGTTGTTTATTACCAAGGCTATGATCTATGAGTTTATCATAGTTGTTTATGAAGATCGTATTACTTAATCATTTCATATGTTCATATAATTTGTTATATAACTGTTGTTTGTTGTTTATTAATCTACGACTTTGTGAACTACGTGTTCTAATAAGTCAAGACTCGAGTCCACTGGCCGAGTAGTCTTAGGCCTATGGCCCTATACACATTACACGAATGTGTTTCTTGTGTTTTCCTTATAGGATCCATTGTTCATATTCATGAAAATTTCAAAACTCTGTTTCAAATATGATATTCTATCATTCTTAAAGAACATTGAAGTTCTAATATGGATCCTGATATGGCTCAAAATGTGGCTATGGTAACCATTTTTTGGCGCTTTTGACGCATGCTCTTACATTTTAGAAACACCTTACCAAGCCCTCTCAAAATACAATAAATCATGTTGAAATCAATTATATACGTTGATTTTAGGATTGATATGAGCCATTAGAGATCACTCCATCAGAAATCAACAATTTGTTTTGTGGAGGATGAAAATTAAACATGTCGTTGACATGATTAACAATGGTGTTCTCAAAACCAATTAATTGTAAGCCTATATTTTGGCACCAATTAAACATAATGACGTTTTATTACCATGAACGGTAGTCATTGTTACAATGATAATTTCATTATCATTCTTATTGTCGTGTTTATTCTCATTTTCATTAGCAAGCTTAATTACTCTAATAATGAGATTACTGTCACTTTTGTTACCATAATGTCATAATGTGGAATATTTTTGGATGATTTCTAATAATTACGCTAAAAGCATAGATCGTAAGTTGGTTGCTCTATCATTTGGGTTGGGTTACGTACACAACCATCCCACCAACTATGACTTATTAATTGAGTGTAATATGAAATTTGATGAGACTATGATCGGATGATCCTTCATGACATTGTAATACTAATATGGAGTGTGTGTGTATGTATATATACACACACACACACTCATGTAGACTACTGTCCCAAACTCAAAATTCGAGTATATTGTTCATAACCTTCGCCCATGACCTTAATAAAAAGAAGGCTTGGATTTGCTTTATATTCATGATCACGAATCATGTCCAAATTATTTTTGCATATAATCCAATTAAGGACATGATTTGTTACAATTGCTGATATTTCGCAATTGATATGTACAAAAGTTAAGGTAACAATCATCTCAAGAGATGCAAAATCTTGATTGATAGCCAAATTGCTTAACCAATTATCTTGATCAAGAGATGCAAATTTCTTAAGGTGGAAATTATCTTGATTATAAGCAAATTGCCTAACCAAATCCTTAAAGGATTGATATTGCCAAAGACAACTCCATGAATGATTATTAGAGTTTTAAGCTCACTCATGGAATAACGTAGTCTGAAGCTCATATACTCATTCTATTATAGTCAAGATATGACTTATTGCCAATGAGTATTATGACAAGACTAAGATATTGAATTCAATTAGGATTACAATCATGATATTGCAATATTTTTTTTAACTTCCATGAAGTTATCTAGAGCTCATATTGAGCCTATATGAAGTTATCAATACAAATTGATATTTATGGCTAAAGTGTGTCATACTTAAATTTTAATGCTTAAGAATATTGCACAAAGGTAAATGTGTCAATTGGTATTCCTTAATATCTTTATGCTTTAGCTAATGTTTTATCAAAGATTTGAACAAATGAATCTGGTCCTTTATCATGTGAGGTAAAATTTGTATAAATTTTGGTGCTTAAGAATATTGCACGAAGGTAAAATTATAGTTTTGCTGGTATTACCCTAACTTTTGCAGGATTGAATATTCATGATGTGCAAACCTCACACAGTCTCACTTCTGTGATCGGCACATCATATCTACTATATAAGATACATGTATTCCATCACATACATAATATTGGAGCTTGCATAATCAATCAAAGGGAGATTCTCATCAGGGGGAGCATTCAAGATTATGTTACCTAGGACATATGCGCGTTGCACTCTTTTTCTCCTTCGACCAGGGTTGTTTTTTCCCCCACAGGGTTTTTATTACCTTGCAAGGTTTTTAACGAGGCAACAACAAGCGCGTCTAACACCACTTCATTCATTGGCGAACATCCAAGAGGGAGTGTTGTAAATATTATATATTTGTGGCTGTCAACGCAATTAATCATTAATTATGTCCTTATGATGTAACCATACTTCTATATAAAGGAGTCTAATAAGAATGAATAAGTGACTTCTTTCTCCTCCCACATTCTATCTCTCTTTATTATCTCTCTCTCATATCTTAGTTTATAACAAGCTACACATTTCAATCACTACCAACACATTTTAATTACTACTATCAACTCTGTTTATCGCCTCATCAATAAGAACTCATGCTCCAGTTGTCCAAGAAGTTTTGAATCTATTAGATGGATTCCTCCAGCTCCTAACTGGTTTAAGTTGAACTTTGATGGCTCAGTATCTTCCAGCTTGTCGGTTGTTGGCTTTATTATAAGAGATTCTTATGGCTCCCCAATTGTGTCAGGTGCGCGGAAGCTTCACAACTTCTTAGTTCCGTTATCTGAATATATTGCTCTAAGAGATGGGCTCCTCGCTGCTAAAAGACGCAATTGTCATCAAATTGAAGTAGAAGGAGACTCGTCCCTGATCATCAATTGTATCAAAGGTTCTTGTGCTATTCCTTGGAAGCTCAAGTCTCTAATCCGAAATGTTAAGGCTCTACCTGATTCTTTCGTCAGTATAACCTTCTCCCATACCTTCAGGGAAGCGAATTTTCTTGCCGATGCTCTGGCCTCAGTTGGTCACTCTCTTTACTCGCCAAAGTGTTGGTTTGATTGTGTTCCCCCTCAGGCTCATATGGCTCATCTTCCAATGACTCGTATGGCTCATCAACTCCACATTTTAGTGTCTAAAACAGTGTAGATCAAATCTGCAAAGGTTTATCCAATCTAAAGATCATTTAAGCTTCCGTAATCATAATTTACACGAATGGTTCTATTTGGACAGTTTTTGTTATGTTGATTTATTTAATCTAATTCAGTACCCAAATGATCTTCAAATTATATGAAACTGTGCATGAATGATATACACACTATGTTCTAGACATTGTACGGTTGAGATATGAAAATGCGACTTGAAAGTAAATGAAATAAGGAGGTAGACGTTTTAATTTCAAAATCGGAAATATATACAGGAGTTTTCAGATGCGGATTTTAGAAAAGTCCGAATGAAACAGGTGTCACGCATATAATTAATCACTTCTCATGTGGGTTCCACCCACATCTTCTATCTCCTTTCTCTTCGTCCGTAACTTCAAACCCAGAAACGGATATTCTATCTCCTCTCTCTCTTCTCTAAAGGAAGAACCCAGCTTGATTTCTTCTTTCATTTCTTATATTTTCCTCCTCACTCTTCTGTTTTGAAACCTAGAAAGCTTTAAAGTTGGTCAGTTATCCCATCTCATTTTCTTCCACACCAAAATGTAAATCTTAAATATTAGTGGGTCTGCAACTCTGCATCATAATACAAAATTTTGGATTGACGAAGAGATTGACATGAAGGCTTCAGAGATTGGGAAGCGTATTCTCATGCCCCTTTTATTGGGTTCTTGTTGTTTGATAAAACTAGCAACTTGATAACTTTCTTCTACTTTGAATGTTGAGAAGAAACAATAGTCTCGATCGACACAGAAAAATTACAGAGTTTCGGTAAATCGAGTCATTTCCAGATTCGAGATGAGGTTAGATCAAAGGCTCAAAGAACTAAGTTCTTATTAGACATAGGACTTGTTGAAAACTCCAACAAAATGAAATGAAGATCGATTGTCTATGAATTGATTCAGTCACCCCCTCAAATTCTTAACTAGACGGAAGAGTTAACCAGAGGAAGATATGGGTCCACCCACATGAAAGTGAAGTTGATTACCTGCTTGACACCTGTTTCATCCGGACTTTTCTATAATACGGATGTCCGCGTCTAAAAACTCGTGTGTGTGTTGTATATAGACAGCCGAGATCAGAAGAGCACGAAAGATTTAAACTGCGGACGTCCACGTGTCAGCTATCCATTGGCCGATAAAAACATTATACAAATCGGCTAAATTTCCAGCCATTGTGCGGGTCCCACCCACGTTTTCTTCTCTAGCTTTGACTAATTCATCATCTTCTCATCGGACTCCCCCATTCTTATCACCCTTGAACAACTCAGCAGATCTAAAAAATAAACCCAGAAATCAGCTTTGAAAATCCAACTATGAGTCTCCAGTTTCAAACTACCAAATATAGTTAAGAGATATGTTTAGTGCACATCATCCTCTTCTCTTCCTAACTCAATTTTTTTTCTTGGCTTCGCTGGAGTTGGACGGCGTCTGTACAGACCACCGAATCTTCCCCAAAAAAATCAAAAACAGAGGAAAAAGAACCCCAAATCGGAAAGGAGTTTCAATACGGAGAAGAAGGAGGATGAAATGGGTCGAAGAATAATACCAACTCACCTTGTTACAATGGTTGTTGAGCTCATTGGCATATTAATATTTTGGCCTTGATTATGGGTTTTGATAATTCTGGGCTTAGGTTGAGAAAGCTACTAAAATGTTAAGAAAACTAAGAAATTGAAATTACTGATTTTTTATTGATGGCCTCTAAAGGGCAAAGGTTACAGTACTAAAGGAAATGAGAGAGCAAATACAGCTGGCGAGTGGTCCAAAATAGGTCAGGGTGTCCTTAGTAAAGCTAAGGGTGTGGTGTCAACTAAATGACTCGCAACAATTCTTCCCCCTTCAACAGAAACTTGTCCTCAAGTTTCACATTCAGAATCAAAGTCTTAACACACTGAGGCTTCTCCACAAGTTCAGATGTAAGAGAAATTGCAAGAACAACACTAATAGCTCCATACCCCGCAATCAACGTAAGGAGGTGAATCTTCATACCAATAGCTGCAATGCTGTACAAGAAGTGACATTTGGAAAACTGGAATCCAAACCATTTGCAAGCTAGCTTGGTATCCCCAAATTAAAGTGATCATCGATACTTGTTCACCCAAAATGGCAAGCTGATACGTAGCAGCAGATATGTAATCATCAGTAGCAGCCAGCAGACTACTCTTCTCTTGTTTCTTAAGATGATAAGCCAATCTTGATATCGTTGTCTTGTCATTGATCCTCACGTGACAAGCATCATCTGTGAACCCATAAGGAGATTGATGATTCAAAAGTGAAAACCTTCCAAGAACAGAATCATCATCACTTATATGATCTTGACAAGGCCCCAAAGCTTTGAGTATCATTGCCAGTAACAAGTTAGATACCTGTACGTATATAAATGACATGCCAATCCCTTTGCCACTACATATGAGAAGTGCAATTCTGAACAAGTGGGGAACAAAGAACCATTTGAGAGAATACTCATCAATACGAAATTCACCATCAATGCTCTTGTACTTGTTGAAGCGAGTAACCTGTGCTGCATCCATAATATCAGTTGATTTATCCATCCCAAAATTAACTGTAGTCCTCAACCCAGCTTTGACATGCTTTAGTGCACCCAAATACTGCCACACATCCATGTAGCATTTCTTCTTCTCAAACACCCATTGTATTAGTTGAATTGACTTATCAGTTTCCTCATACACACAACAGAAAGTTCTCTTTCTATCACACAATAAAATACCCAAGCTCAGGACTTTTCTCCACCCAACGGGGCCCAGTACTTTAATAAGCTGGATTGTGAGACCATGCACTTCAACAAGAGGAACATCTGCATTTATAACAGCTTTCTCATGATCATCAACAATACATTTATACTTGAGACTCTCCAAAACGGCCACACTGTCATCATTCTGAAGAAGCTTCACATGTAGAGGATGAGCCAGCATAAGCAACTTCTCATGCCCTTTGGTCTTGTACTCCAAATTAAGCCAATCTCTGAACGTACTACGGCAAAGATCGACTATACTTTCATCATTTCTATTCACCATCGAGCTTCTAAATATAATGTCACTAGAGATAAGTAACATATCATGTTGCAAGTTCAAGCACCCATTTCTAATACTAGTCACTGAAATATTGGTAAACCATCTCACATTTTTCTCAAAATGTCCACAACTCAATAATTCAATCAAGGCAACTATCAATGACAAAGTAGAGTTTAAGGTATTACCAGATACCATTGTCATTGAGTTTCCAATTGCAGATATCAAGTTGGACATACTTTCCCAAAGCAGCCTCTTATTCCTTGCAAAATTTGTATTCAGAACGAAAATTGCAGCTGTTAAGAGAGGATGACCACTGCCTTTATCACGGACCTCCTTATCAAACACTGAGAAGCAAAGGTGTAGGACACATTGATTACTCTTCTTTGAACCCTCAATGTAATGCCTAAGCTTTGTACACCTTGCTTGAGGAGTTATATAAGATACAAGTGGAGATACTTGGTTTTCCATGTAGATGCACCCCAACCTCTGACTCCGAACATTTTGTTGGTGTTCCTTACGACCTCCCCCATATTTTAGAGCATCACTCACAAGCTTATATGTACCCACAAAAGTTCCCAACTTGCAGTTACGACTCTCCTCTATCATTTGGCTCTTATCTCCACCAACACTCATGCTAAAGTTAACATGTGCAGGTGAGTTTAGTAATGAGAGCTCAGTGGACAAAGTCGGAGTATTACCATCTGATGCAGCAGAAACAAATGACTCGTTTCCACCACATTTTTCATCTGATTCTGTGACAATCTGCCCATTAACTCTCCGAGAATCATCGCTAGAACTCTGAGAATGACCACCATAATTCTCTGCACCCAAGCAAGATTCGACATTCAGTTCTTCAGTTCTTCCATCTTTGTCATGCTTTCTCCTAAGAGCATAATTTATCCTCCCTGTATTGCACAATTCATCTGACTTTGGCATTTTCTCAAACAGGTGGGGGCCATGATATTCCCTTCTCTTCACAAACAAACTCGGTCCATGACCATCCTTCTCAACACTGATGTTCTCCTGTTGTCTGAGCTCTGTTCTCTGTTCTCTTCCTACTATCAATCCCAACCTTCTTACCACCACTCTCTCCCTTTCCATTTGCAAAATTTGTATCAATACCACTTGACTCGGTGCCAAATTTAGAACCCACACCATCACAATCATGATTCAAACAGAAATGTTGTTGGTCATGCTTCATATTTTGAGAATAATCACCAGTTGAAAGGGAGTGGTGGTTGTACCTCATATGGGCCGGAGACGGCGACTCAACCACTGTGTGAACGGTGGGAAAAGGGGGCAGAGGTGAGAGAGGCACCGTGGTCTGTCCAATTATGATAGAAGGTGGGTGCTGAAATGGTGGTTGTTGTGGAACTGAAGCAAAGTATTGGGCGTGATGCGATAAGCTTTGGGGGTTCGGAACAAGAGGCTGAGCTGACTGATAATTGGTCGGAGATGTAGGTGGATGGTACTGCTGTGGATGCGAAGCAATACATTGGGGATGCGGCGGTGAGTGGGTCTGAGAGACACCTGGAAATTGGTGAGGCAGTGGGTGGCTGTTGATAATCATTGAAGGAGTTTGTGGCTGTGGTGGGTGAGGATTTGGCGGTGGTGAAGGCGGCTGACAGTAGCCTTGGTAGGGGTGCTGTTGAGGGGTTGGAAGTGCAGGCGACGACGGAGGTGGTTGTTGATGCTGCTGGCATCGGTAGGGATAAGTGTCCGCCATGGCGAGTAGGGGCGACGATGGTGGCTGCCTCGACTGAGTTGAGTACCGCAATAGTTTCCTGAACTCAGTTAGCATTTCTGACTTGAATGCCGTCATTTCGGCCTTGAAGGCCGCCGTGTTTTGCCGAAGATTATGGCAAAACGCGTCTGTCTCCTCTCTCTCGAGACTCGCAGCCTCTCTTCTCTCTCGATTTGGAGCCTCCTCCTTAAATCATCTGGGTCAGGTGGGCGTGGCAGAGCAGGTGAGAACGGTGGTGGATTTCCTGCACTGGGCCCCATAGATTTGGGGCTCTGATACCAGTTGTTAGGGTTCTAACCCTAACAGAGAGAAAGCTACTAAAATGTTAAGAAAACTAAGAAATTGAAATTACTGATTTTTCATTGATGGTCTCTAAAAGGCGAAGGTTACAGTAAAATGAAATGAGAGAGCAAATACAGCTGGCGAGTGGTCCAAAATAGGTCAGGGTGTCCTTAGTAAAGCTAAGGATGTGGTGTCAACTAAATGACTCACAACAGATTGAGGTGGAAAGTATGATAAGGGAAGTGGTGAGGACTTTAGGTATGCAACGACACAATTTTGAAAGACATGCCCAGAGATGTTGCTCTCTGTATTGTCCATGGCAACCCATGAAGAACATGTCGCCCAGGAAAGAACTGAAGATTGGAGAAGATGAAAAGGGTGGGACCCGCATGTTGAGCTGCAATTGATAAGTTTTTATCGACCAATGGCTAGCTGACACGTCGACGTCCGCAGTTTAACTCTTTCACGGACGTCCTCTTGTGATCTCGCCTATATATATATATATATATATATATATAGGCCGGATCAGAGGCGGATGTCTGCACCGGTTTTAAAATGCGGACGTCCCTCTGTTCGTCACCGTATGACGCCGGCGAGGCCGCGTCTCCACCACAGCAGACTCCAGCAACGTCCCAGACCACTTTCCATCCCCGGCGACTTCACCGAATTCTAATTTTCCGGCCAGATCACCCAAAACTTCAAACAAAGTCTATATGGCCGGAAAACTAGAATTCGGTGGACTCGCCGGAGATGGAAAGTGGTCGGGAAAGCTGCTGGAGTCCGCTAGGGTGGAGACGCGCCCTCGCCGGAGCCGTACGGTGGTGAACGGAAGGATGTCCGCACTTTAAAAGCCGTGATATATATATATACAATCCCTATCTAGAGCGAAGTTTCGCTCTGGAATTAACGTGCGAATGTCCTTATTTGACTCACTTTTCGGTCATATTTTTCGATCATACCCGGTCAGTGTCTAGATATATATCGTATGATCATTCTTACAAAGTTTCATCCAATTTGGTGACCGTTTAAGCCTCCATAATCATGATTTACTCCAACGGTTCTACTTGGACAGATTTTGTTCTATTGATTTATTTTATCTGATTCGGTGTGCAAACGATCACCAAACTGAATGAAACTTTGTAAGGATGATCATACGATATTTATCTAGACACTGACCGGGTATGATCGAAAAATATGACCGAAAAGTGAGTCAAATAAGGACTTTCGCACGTTAATTCCAGAACGAAGCTTCGTTCTGGATAGGGACTGTATATATATATGTTTGATTTTAAGATAAATACTCTAAAATCTAACATATCTGAAAACCTAAACATTATGCTACCATACATATTTACATGAACTGAAATGTTGAGGTGAAACTGATCGACACTACTATTTCTTTATAAACCACATCCACCATCGTTTTCTTTTATCATACATGTAGCCATTGAAATACACTCATAAAAAATATAAGTGGATGTGTAGTTCGTAAAGGCATGTCAATATCAAAAGACACATGGGATGTCAATTCACATCCCATTATCAATCGTAATTTAACTACAAAGGTCTGCACTTTACCTCGTAAGTACCAGCTAATGAGCAAACAATTTGATGGATGGGACATTGGCAACGACCTGCATTACCCAACAAAATATTCGAGCTCCTGGCAGGAGGTACTACTTTGTAGTTGACGTGCACCATTAACCGGATGCTTCTATGACTTGTGACAAATGGAAGCTAGTAGTTGATTAAATATACCTAAAGTTAAAAATATTCTATAAAATCTTTTTAGAGTAACATAAATCGCAATTTTCAATACTTATTATAGTTACATAAATCTTCTTAAATCTTTTGTTAAAATTTTAGAGTTTGCTGTAAATATATAAGGAAATTGGTTTTATCTCTCTTCACTATCCCTGTATTAGAGAAACTTATACAGAATTTGTTAGAGAAAAACAACAAAAAAATTTCTACAATAAATAATATCTAAAATATAAAAAAGCCGTTGGAGTTGCTCTTGGAATCTTGCATACATTCTGCTTTGTAATCAACAATAGTCAACTTGTTAGTTTCATAGCATATATATAGCGTGATTTCTATGAAATTTCCTCAGTAGTTATATAATATAAGTTGAGCAGACTCTTCTGTCGCCAGTGAATTACTTCTAGGTGATATTATGGCATCTTCGTCTAATGGTGATCCTTATTTTAGTATTTGGCGAGCTCTCTGGTCAGCTAAAGTTCCAAGTAAGATAGCTATTTTCGGATGGAGAATTGCTCACAATCTGCTTCCTATTCGTACAACATTGACTACCAAAGGCTATGATGGACCAGTTACTTGTTGTGTGTGCAATACAGGAGTAGAGACTCGGGAGCATTTATTTCGTGACTGTACAATAGCTAAGGAAGTTTTCTCAGCCCCTCCATTCTCGTTTGGTGTTGCATTGATTCCCTGGAAAGACTGGTTTTTGGAGAAGTCCCAGGTACTGCCTTCTCATCTTTTTGATAAGCTGTTAGTTGTTCTTTGGAGTTTGTGGCTTAATCGGAACAATATTTTCTGGAGAAATAAAGCTCACTCAGTACAGAGTTTAGTTGCTAAGTCAATGGGTTGGTATGAGAGTTATATCTCAGCAAATCAACGAGATGCATCTCCACAGTCTCCAAAGCAGAAGATAGTTAAGTATTGGGTTGCTCCAGTTGGAACTGATTTGAAACTAAATACAGATGGTGCCTACCTCCCCAACTTTCCCTTGATCGGTTTCAAGTCGGATTTGCAGCTAGGTATGACTTTATCACATCAGCTTTACACTCTGAACTGATGGCTATTCAAGATGGTCTTATGTTGGCAACAGATATGCAACTTCATTCAGTGATGATCGAAAGTGATTGTTTACAAGCTGTGCAAACAATTAACTCCCCTAATCAAGACTTGTCTTCTCTTGGGGCTTTAGTTGCTAATATTAAGGGTCTAGTGAGTTGCATTCCTAATTGCTGTGTAATTCATGTCTCTAGACTCGCTAATGTGATAGCTCACAGGTTTGCCAATTTTGGATATGAAAATAATGGCCCTCGAGAATGGTTCACTACAGCTCCTGAGTTTGTTCAGGATGCCCTCATGTACGACGTTCGTACCCGTTAATAAATTTCTTTCTCCTTCCAAAAAAAAAGTTGAGCAGACTCTTTAGTCTGAACTATGCTAGAAGAGAAAAAATTACCAATGGCTTTTCATTGTACCAACACCTTCAACAAAGTCGAAAGACTTTGGCATCTGCTTCCTCTGCTGATCATAATCATCATCACTTTCTCTGATGGAGCTGAAGCTGATGATGAAAATGACATAACTGTCACAAATGTGGGAGTCATCATTAATATGAACACTCGCGTAGGTAAAGAACAGGAAACAGCTATGGATGTTGCAGCTGAAAACTTCAACAACAATTCAAAGAATCATAGCATTGTCCTTCATTTTCGACATTCTGGGGATCCCTTAACTGCAGCTTCTGCTGGTAAATAAGTACATCATAATTAATATAGCTATATCTAAGTCATGAATCATGATCATACCATGTAAATAGTTTGTAGTTTTGTACATAGTATGTATGGACTTCCTTTAATTTTTCTTGCAGCTCAAGAGTTGATCAAAGAAAGGAAGGTGAAACTGCTAATTGGCATGGAGACTTGGATTGAAGCAGCTCTAGTGGCTGATGTGGGGAACCAAGCTCAAGTTCTGGTGATTTCATTTGCATCACCTGCTATAACCCCACCTCTAGTTGAACGTCGTTGGCCATTTTTGATACGAGTGGGAAGCAATGGTGCTGCTCAGATGAAATGCATTGCAAATATAGTTTCTGCATACGGTTGGAAAAGGGTTATTGCAATCTATGAGGATGATGGTTATGGTGGTGATGCTGGGATGCTAACTCTTTTATCTGAGGCTCTCCAAGATGTTGGTTCAAAGATTGAGCATCATTTGGTTCTCCCACGGGTTTCTTCTGTATCTAATCCTAATTTGGGTGAATTAGAAGAGATGTTGAAGCTTCCCAGCTTTCAATATCGAGTGTTCAATGTGCTTCAGTCATCTTTGCCAACGGTGACTAATCTATTCAGGGTGGCAAAGAAGATGGGACTTGTAGGAAGAGACTCGGCTTGGATAGTCATAGAGAGTACTATTACTGGTTTACTTGACGCTCAAGTCAATCATGTTATGGAAGGTGCTCTTGGAATCAAAACCTATAATGCCAATAACACAAGTTCCTATGCCAACTTCAACAAGGCATTCCAAGCAAAGTATTCAGAAGTAGATAACTCCGAGCCAGGAATTTATGCTCTTCGAGCATATGATATGATGAGTATAGTAACAGAGGGGATAGAAATGACTAGTAACAGTACTGCTAACCTTCAGGTAGGGTTAAGTACAGTGCTAAGCAATTACATTGGTTTAAGTGGGAAAATGTTCATTGAAGGAGGTGAAGCCTTGTCCTCTCCCATATTCAGGATCATAAATGTCGTGGAAGGGAACAGCTACAAAGAATTAAACTTTTGGATACCAGAGTTTGGCTTCACAGAAAGCCTTTCAGAAGAAAAATGCAAAAACAGAAGTGATGGTGTTGGTGCAGTAGTTTGGCCCGGGAATCTAAGCCAAAAAGACCCCGAAGGCTGGGCAATGCCTACTGCTGATAAGCCAATGAGAATTGGGGTTCCTAAGGCTTCCTTCACCGCATTTGCAAAACTTGGTTTAGATGGGAAGAGTTATCAAGGTTTCTGCATTGAAATTTTCCAAATGGTGCGAATTCGTTTGAATCATCCTCTGCCCTTTGAATTCCAATACGTTGAAGGCTCCTACGATGAAGATGTAGAACCAGTCCATAACAAGGTGAAAATATCTTATTAGATCATCTTCTTTTTTAAGTATATATATGCATGCATGCTCTCCTCTACATGCAGATTTCAAGATCATAATATATACAGTAATCTCTCAAATAAACGCAAGCACGTAATGAACCTATTTCTTAATATACCAGATTGAGAGCAATTAATAATATATAATACTGAAATATAGAGCTTGTTTTTTTTTATTTGACTAAAGCAAAGACACTACCAGGACAAGTACTTTAGCCGACAAAAAAGTTTCGTCGGCCTGTTAGCTTAATTCGTCGGCTAAGATCTTAGCCAACGAGCCTTTATCGGCTATAGTTTCGTCGGGAAAGGGTCGTCGACAATGACTTTAGCCGACGAAACTATAACCCGTCGTCGGCTATTGTCCCAAAGCTAGCCGACGACAGAAGACGTCGTCGGCTAGTATCTCAGACTTTAGCCGACGACCTCTTCTGTCATCGGCTATTGTCTCAGCCTATAGCCGATGAATATATTAAAATGTTTCGTCGGCCATAGTCTGAGACTTTAGCCGACGAAACATTTTAATATATTCGTCGGCTATAGTATGTAATAAAAAAAATAAAAAATAACTAAACCCGACGAAACAGACCATATTTCATCGGCTTTAGGAGGGTTTAGCCGACGAAATATTCCATAATTTGTCGGCTAAACATTATTATAGCCGACGAATTATGGCGTATTTCGTCGGCTATAAGTCCATTCCAGTATAAAAAAAACCTGAAATTTCTAAATTACCATTCCAAATAAGTTGCAAAATACACCAAAACAATTCCATATAACCAACAACAAGCACATAAAACTATATAATTCATCAACTACACAAAATTTAGATCGTCTAAATTAATATCCGCTTCTAGGGGCTGCTGCGGAGGTTTTTTTTTAATTTTTTTATTTTTTATAAATACTGACAAGGATTAGGCGAAATCAGCTCCTGTGTACCAGTCTGGTGAGTGACAGAGCACCCACTCTACCCCGAAGGGGACCGCTACAACCGGGAACTCACCGCCCGTCCCTTATCAGAATTTTTATTTATAATAATAAAAAAAAAATACATGAAGTGAGGAATAGGGGACTAGGCCAAAACCATTCCAATTACAAACCAAAACAACATACCAAAAGACATTGTTTATTCTACCCATAAAAAACCAGGCAATCTTCCCACTATGAAAACCGATAATTTGGAATACCCAAATAATCCGCTTGCAATAAACCATGAAGCTCAGTAGGAGGATTATCATACCAAGTAAAAGAAACATTTGACAACCCTAAGTTTGCCATCTTGTCAGCTACCATATTTCCTTCTCTAAAATATGACTGCAACGGAAGTTCATTTGACGAATAATAGAAAGACAGTTGTTCCAACGAACTCTTAAGTTCCATGGAGGAGAAAAAGACCTGGAGGAGAAGCAAGCTACCACACTAACAGAGTCACTTTCCAACCATAAATAGACCCACCCTCTATCATGAGCAAGTTCAATTGCCAAGATAACAGCATAAAGTTCAGAATAAAAGGAAGTATTACATCCAAGCGAATGACAAAAACTCCCTAAAAACCCACTTGAGGCATCACGAAACACACCCCCACAAGCTGCTGGACCTGGATTGCCTTTTGCTAAACCGTTTGTGTTTACTTTGATCCAAGGAAAAAATGGAGGCTGCCATAAGACATGTTGAATTCTAGGTGCCTTACCACATTTAGGAGGTTGCTGCGGAGGTTGCGGCGGCTAGGGTAGCGGTATAGCCGGAGGCATAGGCGGAGCCGGAAGTCTCTGAAGCTGGGCAGCTGTAAAGTCCTGCATGTACTGAAACATTTGTCGCTGCTGGCCTGCTGGATGACATGTACCTCGGCATTATAGGCTGCATGTGCGGCATTATAGGTTGCCTGCGCGGCATTATAGGTAACCTGAGCAGCTTGTTGTTCCCGTAGTCTCTGAAGTTCCGACTCTAGCTGAGTCGTCCTGGTGGTCGTGGTTCTGCTGCTGGTCGAGGCTGCCTTTTGTTGAAATCCTGGAGTGGTCTTCAGGACCCCCTTGCCCTTCTTTCCTAGACCCTGGCAGTAGAAGTTATTTACTCGCGGTGGGAAGGCTATGCCCATGATCCTCGCCCCAACCGTCAGATCTGAAGTGTCGATCCGGGACATGGCTTCGGATATCTCTTCCTCCTGCGTGTCCGGCCATGTCTCCCTCACTATAGCACTCATCACCTCGTCACTAGCCTCCCTCACCTTCGCCTAATTGGATAGGAAAAAAATTATTAATTAACATATATATAAGTAAAATTTAAAATTTAAAAACGTAAGATGACTTACAATATCCTCCTAGGCGTCAGGATATGCCTTCTCGTACGTATAGACGTATCGGTTGACTTCTGGATGTTCTCTGGTCGCCTCGTCCATGAAGACAGCGAACGGTCTAGAACCGGCATGATGGTTCATTGTGTTGCGTTGCCGGTTCTGAGCGTTCTCCCGGGAAACGACCTTCAAAGAAAAAAATAAACTATTAGTAAAAAAATTAAAAACACACGTACTTAATGACAAATTAACTAATTAATTTTTTAAATACCTGTTTACGAGGGTTGTTGAATTCTGATGTCAGAAGCCAACGCCACTTGTACTCCCTATACGGGAACTCAACAGGGGTACCAGAACATGCGTTCCCGTGCGTAGTCCAGTGGGTCCGCAACTCGTTCTTCCACTCCTTGTACCAACAAATACAACAAAAATATTAGAAATATTATTAATATCACATACAGTTTTGTTTTTTCATTAACTTCCCAACGTACCATCCCCCATGCACAACGTCCGCCCAGCTGTTCCTCAGGTGCTCGGGAACGTCAAACCACACCTGCATTTAACCGTTTATTAGTTTAGTTTTTCGAGAAATCAACAATGTAATACATAATATTATTGAGGCATTTTGTAAACTCACCGACATCGCGTTGTGGACCATGTCCTTAACCTCCTGTGGGACCTCGCCCCAGTCTGACCACAACATAGGGACTCTATCCCTAATGAGCGCTCCCTAGCGACCGGAGTACGTCCTCGACTTCCCGCCTGATACTATGTCGCCATCCCCGTCAGTACCGATGACGATCCTCCCTGAGGTACTGACGGTCTTCTTGAGAGCCTTCCCTGTGACGGGACCTCTCTTCTTCTTTGCCGGCTTCGCTCCGACGGTGCCTATCACATGATAAACCAAATTGATTATTAAAATCGGAGACCCTTTATTATTAATTATAAGAAAACAAATCATTCATCTTTCATTACTTGAGGGCGATGCGGCGGACGCGATGGATTCCGTCTCTGTCGTCGATGGTGATACCCTCGCGGAAATAAGAGGCGTATCAAAAGGCACAAACCGGTACGCCTCGGATGGAGCCACTGGCGGGGGCAGTGGATAAATCGGCGTCCCTAAGTCATCGACTGCAGGTAAGGCCGGTATCATCCGCGTAAGGAACAGATGAGGCGGCGGCATCTGTACCCTAGATGACCCACCATCCGAAGCAATAGGACTAGGAGTGGGCCCCCGGTGTATCTCAGGCATACAGGTTGCAGACACTAGAGTCTGGGTCTGAGCCCACAGTTGCCTCGAGGAACGAGGGACGCCCTGCTGCCTCGATGAAGGAGGCACCTCCGGCTGCCTCTGCGCCGTCTCCAGAAGGGCCGCACGTCTGGCTGTCATGTGGCCCCGAAACGACGTTTGAGGGTTGCTAGAGGTTCCCTTAGACGATTCGGACCTTTGGCCCTTCGAACCCTTCGTCGATCTAAAATTACCGCTCATCCTATTTAAAATATTAATTTGAATCAAGGCTGAGGTATGGGCAGATACACTCATTCAATGTTGCTCGTTAATTCAAGGTTGAGGCAACATTGAAAAAGTAAACGAGTTCCATATTATCCATTTTTTTTTCATTATGTTCATGCTTAAATTTAAACACTTAATATAATGTGAAATATATATATTTTTGAAATTATACTTCTTCAAAAATATGAATTCAATTAATCTCCTAAACATAAATTAACCACAAAAATGTAACGTCTTTAGCCATCAAAATTCATGATCATAACAGTAAAATGGGAGATTATATGGTAACAAAAAGCATAGGTGAAAATCAATTCAAAATCAGAAGTAAAAAAGAAGAAAAACGCTAACCTTGAAGGCACACCAGGAGCTGGAGAATTTGGGAGAGGGAGAGGGAGACCGGGAGAGGGAGAGGAGGCGGAGGAGGCGGAGGAGGCAGCCGGGAGACCGGGAGAGGGAGAGGAGGCGGAGGAGGCAGCCGGGAGACCGAGAGAGGGAGAGGGCGACCGGGAGACCAGGAGAGGGAGGCGGAGGGAGGAGGCTAGGGTTTTGAAATGCGTTGTGAAGGTTGTCAAGCGCTGAGTCTTCGTCTGTATACCGTGTAACTTTAGCCGACGAAATTTTTACTTCGTCGGCTAAACTTTGAAATTCGTCGGCTAAACCTTTGCAATTCGTCGGCAAACCTTTGAAATTCGTCGGCTAAACCTTTGCAATTCGTCGGCTAACCTTTGAAATTCATCGGTTTAACTTTGAATTTCGTTAGCTAAACCTTTGAAATTCGTCGGCTTATCTTTGAAATTCGTTGGCTTATGTTTGAAAATTGTCGGCTAAAGTACTTTTATACATTCGGCACCTTGTGATTGTGATGATCAAACTTGAGAAACGAAAATCCTACCGTCAGATCTGACCATCATGATAAAATACATGTGTAGGAAAAAATTCAACTTGATCCGACAAGGTTAAGAGCTCGATCCGGAAGGTCAATCCCGTAAGTCAAACCCCTAAACGCACGGAAAAGGTCATTGGACCGTCTAAATTACGTATTTTGCCCGGACCTTCAACTGAAAATAGTTTCAAACCGATGAGACCCAACAAGTCATATAAAAATTTTACGGAAAATAACCACCGAAGATAGGGCTACCCATAGGGATAAAGAATGGAAAATTGCATTGACCGTAACTATCGGCACCGAGACTTTACCAGAATACCATGATTTTTCAACCGTAAACGTATTTCACCATTCTGGCCATATATTATTCACGGCTTTTTTGCGTTTGAAGGCTCTACGTATAGTTTGTTTTTGAAACGGAACATTTACTTAAACACTTGGTAAACAAGTTACACAACATTAGTAGGCATGTTGTGATTGTGATGATCAAACTTGTGAAACAAAAATCCTACCATCAGATTTGACCATCATGATAAAATACATGTGTAGGAAAAAATTCAACTTGATCCGACAAGGTTAAGGGCTCGATCCGGACGGTCAATCCCGTAAGTCAAACCCCTAAACGCACGGAAAAGGTCATTGGACCATCTAAATTACGTATTTTGCCCGGACCTTCAACTGAAAATAGTTTCAAACCGATGAGATCCAACAAGTCGTATAAAATTTTTAGGGTTTAGGGTTTAGGTTAAGCCGACGAAATATTAAGGTATTTGTCGGCCTAGGTTTTAGGGTTTAGCCGACGAAATATTACTGCATTCATCGGCTAACCTCATCTTAGCCGACGAATTATGACTTAGTTCGTCGGCTAAGATGATTTAAGCCGATGAATTATGGTATATTTCGTCGGCTTAGATGGTTTAAGCCGACGAATTATGGTATATTTCGTCGGCTAAAGTATAAAAAATACATTTTTAAAACAGAAGGTTTAAACCATACTAACTTTATGTTCATATATCACCAAAATTCATATAAAATAACAGAAATATGAATTCAACATATGTAAACTATAAAGGTAATACATTCTTTTTTATTACAAATTAATGTATTACGTCCTATAAATTAAAACTAAGGCTCGTAATTGGAATCATTCGATTAGTCTTCTTCGGTGTCAGAATTAATTTCTGGTAATTTATGCCTTTCGTCATCGCCAGAGTCTTCGTCTGTTTCTTGATTTGGATCAACATCAATAAGCCTTGGCTCTTCATCACGAATTCGCACCGAACGACCCGCTTTAAAATTATTAAAGCGAACGGTAGAGGAGTTAGGAATACCTATTGTGTTGGGCTCTTGATACGCAACATCTTCTTCCTTGTCTTCGGCCTCTCCAAGTGTAGCCGCCCAGTAAATGTTTTAAGGGTGCACAAGGTTGACTACTTTCCACACGTCACCTTAGTAAGGTCATCAAGATAAAACACTTGTTTTACCGATGTGACAAAAACGAACGGGTCATCTTCGTAAGAACTTGTAGCAGTGTTCACCGATAATATTCCGTACTAATCGGTCTTCATGCTCTGCGGGCTAGTATCAAACCATCGACACTTGAAGATGTGCACTGTCATGCCTTCACCGTAAATGAGTTCCACCACAAATGGAGAACACCGTAATAGTCAACTCTATTCCGCCCACCATGCGCCATCACCTCAGAATTCTGTGTTCTCCGTCTGCTGTCTCTCTGTTCACATATAAATTGCACGCCATTCATCTTGCACATCGGATAAACTCTTGACATTATCGGCTTCATCGCTAGAAGTCTTAGTTCGTGCGACCATCAAATTGAATATGGTTCATCTGCAACCAACCATTCAACTGTAAATATGGATAATTATGCAATAAACATAAATACGTACATAAATATTGAATTACGTACCCAGCCGCCAAAATAGTTTGCGAACTCCATGTTGTGGTACTCGAGATCACCATGAATGTCTGGACAATATAGATGGATGTCTTTCCAGTATTCAACTTCTGGACAGTTAATCAATACCCACCAGTGGGCAATGACTAGCTCATGTGGTTGCAACTTATAGGAGTCTGGCAAAATTCCATAAACTTCAACATCACTGGAGAGTATGGAAAGATTGAACTTCGGTACATCTACCGGCATGGTTTGCGGAGTTTCCTTCAACGCTCCTAAATACAACTTCATGTAGGTGACGCACTCGTGCGCAATATATGCTTCAGCTATACATCCTTCAAGCGCGGATTTATTAGCCACATAATCTTTGTAGTCTCCAAGTTGCCTATAAATCAAGTTGTAAAGTGTTATGATTATTGAACATGTATATATATTGAGGAATTCAGGTGTAAAAAACGTACCTCTCTATGGGATACATCCAAGTGTAGTGTACTGGAAGCAACAATTGCTCGGGAAGATAGATCATCAGGTGAGGCATGATGTCAAAAAAATTTGGAGGAAATATCCTCTCAAATTTACACATGATGTAAATGATGTCCTCTTGCATTTCCCGGAGGTCAGATTTTTTTACTTCCCGTGTGCATAACTTCTGAAAGAATCTTGCCAACGCTACTAACGGCTCCACCACCTGACGGGGAAGGAACGGTCGAATGAAAACAGGGAAGAGACGTTGTAGCAGGATATGACAGTCATGACTCTTCAACCCGTACATCTTATTGTCCCAGAAGTTCACACCACCGGGCTATATTTCCTGCATAGCCTGAAGGATACTTCACAGAACTCATCCACCTGAAAATTACGTTCTTCTGGTCAGGTTTCACGGTGTAAGGAGCTTGAGGTATTTTTTTTCTTCCCTTCTTTCAACCACAGATGTCTTCTTAATTGTATTTTTTTAGATCAATGCGTGTCTTAGGATCGTCTTTCGTCTTCCCCTCCAAGTTCAGCACTGTGCCCACCACACTGTCGCAAACATTTTTTTCTATGTGCATCACATCTAGGGGTAGTGCATGATCAACAACTTACTCCAGTATAGAAGTTCTCAGAATATGCTCTTATGTATCCAGAATTTGTACTGTCGGGTCTTTCAGGTATTGCCGCCATAATATTGGGATGATTGCTGAGCTGCCCAAAATCATACTCATTAGGCACTACTAAAATTTCTTCCCGTCCATCTTCTGGGAGGCACACCGTGTTCTACGGTCCCATCAAATGCCTTGTCATTGAACCGTCATTCGTGATTATATGGAAGGAAAGCACGGTGACCCAATCTGCATATCTTGTTGCAATGACTGCTGCTCCCCTCATCGCTAAGGCACTCTGGACAAGCCTTGTATCCCCTAACAACGTTGCTCGACAACATCCTACGGGCAGGAAAATCACTGATGGTACCAACAACCATGACATGCATCTGGAACATCTCGTGCATGTACTTGTCATAAGTGGGATGACCAACGTCCCACAAAAACTTAAGCTCTTCAATCAAAGGTCTCAAATACACATCGAGACACTTCCCTGGATAACCGGCCCTGGAATCAACAAACTCAACATATTGTATTCCTTCTTCATGCACATCCATGGAGGAAGGTTGTACGATACCAAAATCACCGACCATACACTGTATTGAAGACTCATGTTGCCAAAAGGGTTGAACCCGTTGGATGAGAGCCCGAGCCTCACATTTCGGACCTCTGACGCAAAATGAGGAAACTCCTTATCTATATGCTTCCAAGCCTCCCCGTCAGCAGGGTGTATAAGGGTATCTTCGTTATGCAATTCCCTATCAGCGTGCCATCTGATAGCTTTGGCCATGTGTGAAGACATGTACACCGATCTAGCCTATCTCTCAACGGGAAATACCGAAGTACCTTCACAGGTTTCCTATTGCCTGCAGGAGTCAGCTTATACCTGTCAGGGTGACATACCGGACATGCGTCAAGGCCACCAAGGTCATTCCCTTCTGGATCTTTACCCTAGAAGAGAACGCAGTCATATCTGCATGCATGGATCTTGATGTAGGAAAACCCAAGATCTTTCAGGATACATCAGACCTTACGATGAGTGGTAGGAAGACGATGACCGTGGGGCAGCATCGAAGTAGTGTACTGTAGATAATTATCAACAGCCTTCACGGTCGATTTTGTCTCAACTTTAATCTTCATTACGTCTATCACACTTTCAAGAACCGTCTTCTGACAACTGGGGTACACAGGGGTCTGTTGGAAAGTAAGCAGTTTGTTGTACTTTTCAATACCAGTAGTGTTGACAGCTCTAGGGAAGGGCTGCACCGGGTCAGACATATACTGTCCTTGAGCGCATACACCGCTCTCATAAGGAAACATGTCGTTGATGAATGCCGTTGTTGGATCGTTGGATGTACTGCCCGTCTCAGAAAATTGGTCATGATCATGCGGACCCCCTGATGATGTTTCCACCGTGATATAACCAACATGTGTACTTCTCCCCCAAAACCCGTTACTCCTCAGGTGCTACCATACTTTGTCAATCGCAAATCGATGCATATCGCTACGACACTGACATTTCGTGCACGGGCAATAAAAAATTGTATTCTCGTTAGCATTAGCCAGCGCATATTCCAAAAACTCATAACTCCTTTACCATATCTTTTGTCCCATTTTGGAAGCGAAATCCTACTCTTATCCATATCTTGAAAATATAACAAAATATATATGTATAACGCTAAATAATTATTAATTAAATTCCATATATATATATACTTAATAATTACATAACAATATTATATATATATCTACATCATCACAAAATCATCATCAACAATTTCATACCATCAACACAATATTATAAATAATTAACATTATATATATATATAATATATCTACTACTTATGAACAACTTCATATATATTATATCAAATCATCAACCAAATCGATCAACATATATATATATATACATCCAACGTACTCAAAATCAATCAACTCATAACATATTATATTATCAACATCATCACAAAATCATCATCAACTCATATATATCATCAACAACTTCATACCATATCAACACAATATTATAAATTAATTAACATATATATATATATATATAATATCTACTACTTATGAACAACTTCATATATATTATATCAAATCATCAACCAAATCGATCAACATATATATATATATACATCCAACGTACTCAAAATCAATCACTCATAACATATTATATATCAACATCATCACAAAATCATCATCAACTCATATATATCATCAACAACTTCATACCATATCAACACAATATTATAATTAATTAACCTATATAATCTACTATTTATTAACAACAACTTCATATATATTATCAAATCATCAACCAAATCGATCAACATATATATATATACATCCACGTACTCAAAATCAATCAACTCAATCACACTCAAAATCGATCAACTCAAATAAAACTCAATAATCAACATATATACATATACGTACCTATATATAACTCCACAAACTAATTAGGACAGATTTCGACAACACCCAAACTTTTTCTCCCGTTTTTTCTTCTCCCGTTTTTTTTTCCCAGATGAGCTGCTGTTGTCTAGATCTGCAAATATAAAGCACTTTAGCGACGACATTTTAATTTCGTCGGCTAAACTTTTAAAAATTTCGTCGGCTATAGTCTGTTAAGTTTAGCCGACGAAATAAATTCTTTAGCCGACGAAATTAAATGTGTCGTCGGCTAAAGTTGACGATAGTCGACGAAAATTTAAATTAGCCGACGAATGAAAATTTCGTCGGCTAACGTGGACTTTAGCCGACGAAAAAATAGTTCGTCGGCCTGGTTTTTTTATTTTCGTCGGCTAAAGCCCTTCTTCTGGTAGTGAGATAACTACTTCTGTATCTGAAATAATCTTTTATTATTATTTCTTGCATTTGATTACTCTTTGATAAAAATTGTTTGTTTTTCTTGCTCATCAAAATATCAATGGTAGACTCTTGATGCTGTTATTGGTGATATCACTATAACAGCAGACCGATTCAGCGTAGTGGAATACACTCAGCCATATATCGAGTCTCCTTTGGTACTAATAGTTCCAGGGAAAGCTGAGGATTTGGAATGGACGTTAGTAAAACCTTTCTCAGGGAAAATGTGGACAGCAAGTGGTGTCATATTAGTCTACACTATCTTCATCATATGGTTTCTGGAGCGCTCAGTTAATCCAAAATTCAGCGGTCCATTGAAGAATCAGATTGGCAGAGCAATTTGGTTCGCCTTCACCTCTTTGTTCTTTTCTCACAGTAAGTACTATTTCAAGCTGCAATCCTAATTATGTGAAAAATGTAGTTTAACATATGGTTGCATTATGCAGGAGAGAGACTCTATAACAAATTAACTGAAGTAGTTGTTCTAGTGTGGTGTTTGTTGTATTGATCCTGGTCACAAGCTACACTGCTGATCTGTCTTCAATCCTGACGATTCAACGATTGAAACCGAATGTATCAGACATTGAAACGCTAAAGAGAACCAACTCTAAAGTTGGCTTGAATACGCATTCGTTTGTCGTCAATTACTTGGTGAATATACTTGGATTCAAGCCAGAAAACCTCATCAAAATAGCCAGTGAATCCGACTACATAGAGGCATTCGAAAACAGAAGTATATCTGCTGCATTGCTTGAGTTCCCATATGCGAAATTATTTATGAACCTGTACTGCAAGGGATATACTGCGACCACACTCTCCTATAGATTTGGAGGACTAGGCTGGCTTGTGAGTGGTAACTAATTAAATCTTTTCTGTTCTGCTTTGTTTTCTGCCTTTCTAAAAGAGAGACTATACTAAGTCTAAACTAGGACAAATAAAACATATATATTGATAATCAATGAAGCTAATAAAATTAGTACGTTGCAGAAATTTCAGAAAGACTCTCCAATTGCCCGGGATTTCACCAAGGTCATAGTTATTGGAGGAGGGAACAATGATGTCACTTCAAGATGCTTGGTTGACACCAAATGGTGGGTGTCCAAACAATTCAACTTCCGATGGACCAGAAAGTTTGAAGGTCAAGAATTTTATAGGACTTTATGTAATCTGTATTGCTACTTCCACCATTTGCTTTCTGTTATCCTTGACTATCTTGCTCAACCAGTTTCAACACACACAGGATGCTTACCAAGGCAATGCAAGTGATGAAAGTGTTTGGAAGAGAACACTTAGAATGGCAAGATTTGTATATAATAGAGAGTTCAATGTTCCAAGTAGCAGAACTGCAAGTTTGTTGATGTGCTGGAAATGACTTCCTCCCAATGGAGCACGCAACCACTTCCACCCCTCAGGAGCATCTTCTTCAGGCCTCTACCCCCGCACAAACTAGTCCCCCACATGAATAAATGGAACTCTTCTATTTATTCGATACGTATAGGTGTGTGCGTGTGTATATACGAGTACTGTATGTGTGTATAACTGTATATAGTATGTACAATATAGTCAAGGTATAACACCAGAAGCTAGCAACCAGACTCTTCTACATATTGTACGTATAACAACCCTACATGTACTGATGACATTGACTACAAAAGCCACACCTCCATTCTGAGCTTAATTGTGTGTGGCAATGGTCTCGAATATGATGCATTTGGTTTGAACTAATCGATCTTGATTAGGTTGGCTAAATTTTTCTCAATCTTAATATCATGCATTTTGTGTATATAAGTTTAAGGAAGAAGTAATTGGTGCGATTAATTTCCCATATTATTTTGTTTTGAATCTCCAAGAAAAGTTGAAAACGCAGAAGTGGGAAGAAGACGAATAATAATACATTGTTAAATGGATAAATTAGTTGGAAATTAAAAAAATGATTAATTTCAGTTTACACCCTTGAGGTTTAGGATTAACATCATTTCACTTCCCATATTTTTAATTTTAAAAATTTACCCCCCTAAAGTTTTCAATTTTCATAAATCATGCCTAATTGCTGAAATTCCGTCTAATTCGGACGTTAATTTTGACTTCATAACTCACTAAAAGGGTTAAATAGTCTTATACAACATAAATCTGATGAAGGATAAAGTGTAGAGACAAAGAAATAGCAAGAAAATCATCATCTTATTCATTGATAGGAGCCCTTTATATAGAGAATTACACATGCAATACCAATATGGTAAAAATATGAATACATAGATCTAGTCTAACTACATATCATATTGGCATAAGGTCAAGGCACACATAAAGAATATCTAGAAAGATACAGAATATCCTAAAACACTCCCTCTTGTGCCGCGCGCTGATATACTGATGGTGCTGATATGTTGCCTCGTCAAAAACCTTGTCAAGTCACAAAAACCATGTGGGAGAAAAACTGAACCTTGATCGTAAGAGAAAAAAAAGTACAACGCACCCTTCACATTTGATTGTGACATGCATGCATGTGCTAGACTCTTCCTGAAGTTCGCACCTCCCCCTGATTAGCATGTCAATGCTCTTTAACATGTCTTCAAATGTGGCATTGGGTAATGATTAACTAAATCATGCCGTATTGTCCTCAAATGATCTTTTACACTTAGATCTTGAGGAGAAGGCCGCTTGTTCATGCAGGAAATCAGATTTCCGCGCAGCATGACCTTCAGTTACTAGAACAGTCATAACTTCCTCTAGGAAATACATATGAACAAACTGTAAACGGTTTTGGAAACTAGACTCATTCAGCTTTCCAACCGTATATTACACATGTTCTGGTTCGTCAGGAGCTATTCACAAAGTCCCGTTGAATTTGACTATTTTGCCAAAATCAGATTCTCGGACAGATTCGTCCTACTTTACGAAATGACCATAACTCACTCAATATGATAGGTATGATCAAATGGTTGGTGTCCCTGGAACGTAGACACATAGACATTTCCAATTGTATCAATTTCACCATTTTTAAGTAAGTGAGATTTCCTATAGGTCCCGTGGAAGTTGACCTACAAAACTTGACAGATTCTGATTTCGATTTTGATGTGTCTTTCTTATGTAGGGATAAAATAAGCCTCAACCTTTCATACCATTAAGTATTAAAAAGAGTTACTGTCATTACACTGGCATTGTGTGGGCGCATAGCTACACTTAGCTTTACAACTTTTCATAGCGAATGAGATGTCAAGTCTTTCGTATTGTGTTGAGTACATTGATGTGTCTTATTGTACTTAGATGAGAACTTCATCTCTTAACACATATTTGTCATCTTGCTTTAGACAAAACAATAGATCTTTCTTTAGAGCAAAGACCTTGACTAATCATGGAAGTATACGTAGGCCTCACTAGTTATAAAGTGCCTAAGCTGATTGATGGAACATCGAGTGCCTTATCGAGACCGTGTCTTCTTAAGATCTTTTCTTGGATGTTGATACATATTGGCATCTCTTGATCCATCAAGAGTCCATGTAAATCCAGAATGAACACGCAAAGGCATAATTCACCATATCCCTTCCAAATCAAGTAGAGTCCATGTGCGTTTCAATACATTTAGCAAACACATGCTCCTGTGGTTCGGAGCCACTTGATTTGGATGAATGAAGTCCGTTTAAGACCTTCATGTATGTCTCTGATCCCATAGAGATGTTATTATGACCACATTCATAGGCTGCATGTTCAGTTATTCGGAAACTACCAAACTGACAAAGTAGTGGAGTTCAATGACATCCATTATGAGAGCATATCTCATCGTAGTCGATCTCAGTGCGTGTTAGTGAGAGACCTTGCGCCATAAGGTAAGTCTAAGCTCTTGTTCTCACTACGCTATCTAACAAAGGTATAGTTGATAGGATTTAGCTTGCGGGTGTGTGGCATCACCTGCCCAAAGACTATCTCTTTGTTAATACTAGATCGCATCTTTCCATTTAGGCCAATCAACTAAGTTGATATCCATCAACGAAGGGTGGTTCGATAGTAGACTCATTATCCCACGTCCTCATGTACACTAGTGTAATAGTTCACTACCAGGACAAGCATTTTAGCCGACGAAAAAGTTTCGTCGGCCTGTTAGCTTAATTCGTCGGCTAAGATCTTAGCCGACGATGACTTTAGGAAAATGTCAACTTAGCTTAATTCGTCAGGAAAATGTCGTCGGCGATGACTTTAGCAGATGAAAAAAGAAGACGTCGTCGGCTATAGTCCCACAGTTTAGCCGACGAAAAACATGTCGTCGGTTTTTTCCCAGACTTTAGCTGACGAAAAAATTAAGATATTCGTCGGCTAAAGTGTGTGTAATAAAAAATTAAAAAAAATAACTATAGCTGACGAAATATAGTCTGTTTCGTTGGCTTTAGAAGAATTTAGCCGACGAAATATGCCATAATTCGTCGGCTAAACCTTATAAAAAAATAAAAAAATACTATAGCCGACGAATATAGTATTTAAATATCGTCGGCTAAAGTTGCTGGTTTTTGAAAAAAAAACTGCAGAAACTTTCGGCCACCTCCAATCACCACCAAAATTTGACATAATCTTCCTCCCAACATTTCGAACAACTTTCTAGAAGAAGTCGAAGCCCAATTCTAAGCCTAAACAGGTCAATTGAATCAAAATATAAAAATCCCCAATTTTAAACCCTAAAAACTTCAAATCTTCGATTCTCCTCACACACACGAATCGATGTACCAAATTCCAGGAGAATGTAGTACTAATCAAACTCAACTTATCCAAGAATCCAAACCAAACCGTTTTCAATAAATCATAAGCCAAAAACTTCACACCACCCCACTTTCTTGCACTCAAAGAAAAGTTCCCAAGTCCTCACCATAACCAAAGTAATCATATCTCTTCAACTGAAACTCCGGCCGGTTATCTTCATCAGCATTAACAGACCCAGTAACTTCAGCCTGCATCAACATCAACATCAACATTCAATCACACTCAACAAACCCCACACCAAAAACTCACAACTTTCCAAAACCCAATATTCAAAACTCAAAAAAACACAAAACTTTAACCTTAAGAAAACTAACATCTTCTTAAGGGAGGAGCTGGGTAGGCACTGGAGCAGACTACTTACCATCCATCTCCGGTAAAACTTCTATATAAAGAACTTTACCCGACGAAATTCTTTATTTTCGTCGGCTAAAACTCTTTGAAAATTTTCCCCCAAATTTGGTTTGCCGCCAAAATTTTTTTCGACTTTAGCCGACGACTTTTCATATATTTTTGTCGGCTAAAGTCCTTTCAAAATTTTCCTCCAAATTTGGTTTACCACCATAAAATTTTTGACCTTAACCGACGACTTTTTTAATATCTCGTCAGCTAAAGTCTATAAATTCACGAAAACGCTCATATCTCCCTCTATATTACATAGTTTGGTCAAACCTTCCACACGAAAAACTCTCATGTATATGAGACGCAATTGCCTATATAAAAATTTTGAGACATTTACCTTCCGACGATAGGGCTCCCCATAGGGAATAATAACGGTAAATAGGGTTGACCGCTACTATCGGCACCGAGACGTTACCCGATTTACGTGATTTTTGAACCATAGCCTATTTTACTATTATGAACACATCATATTTCATGAGATTTTTGATAATTTTGCTTCTTATGTACTTATGTAGAGTTGGTTCACAAAGTTGTATAACCTACTAAACAAGTTATACAACATTAGTAGACACGTTGTGATTCCGATGACTAAAATTCACAAACCAAAATTCGACCGTTAGATATGATCATTATGAAGAAAGATGTCTATGGTAAAAATTTCAACTGGATACGACAACGTTAAGGGCTCGATCGAAACGGTCAACCATAATCCATCGTTACTTATCACACAAAAACGCTCATATCTCCCTCTATGTTACGTAGTTTGGTCAAACCTTCCACACGAAAAACTCTCACGTAGATGAGACGCAACTGCCCATATAAAAATTTTGAGACATTTACCTTCCGACGATAGGGCTCCCCATAGGGAATAATAACGGTAAATAGTAGACACGTGATTCCGATGACTAAAATTTACAAACCAAAATTCGACCGTCAGATATGATCATTATGACGAAAGATTTCTATGGTGAAAAATTCAACTGGATTCGACAACGTTAAGGGCTCGATCGAAACGGTCAACTTTAATCGAAAATAAGAAAACTGCATTTGAAGCCCTAAACGGACTTGGATGGCCAAAAAGGCCTATATGTCATGGAAAAGTGATGAGTTTGACTCGTAAGGCCGTTACGCTTCCGGAAAGGTATCACAATAGTCAATCGGACACCGAACGCCAAATCTGCAGCATAGTGAATAATAAGGGTAAATTGCATTGACCGCAACTATCGACACTGAGACTTTACCGGAATACTGTGATTTTTCAACCGTAGACGTATTTCACCATTATGGTCATATCTTATTTCACGACTTTTTTGCGTTTGAAGGTTGTTCGTATAGTTTTTTTTTTCCCAGATGAGTTGTTGTCTAGATCTATAAATATAAGGCACTTTAGCCGACGAAATTATATTTTTCGTCGGCTAAACTTTTAAAAATTTTGTCGGCTAAAGTTCACAGACTATAGCTGACGAAAAAAATTATTCAGACAATGAAATTTTAATTTAGCCGACGAAATTTTAAATTAGCCAACGATAGTCACATTTCGTCGGCTAAAGTCCATGTTAGCCGACGAAAAAATAATTCGTCAGCTTGGTTTATTTATTTTCGTTGGCTAAAGCCTTTCTTCTGGTAGTGCTCGTAGAGATCTCTATATGGATTGGATTTGACATTAAGGCGTCCCCCAACGATAATCACAATTTAAACTTCATGAGACGGATTTGAGTATCATTGATCAATGAATCAGGTTGTGCCAAGCTCGTTTTCTTCCTAGTGCGAGAAAGTATCGAATCTAAAGGCCTCCCTCCTTTTGGGGAGCCACACGGCCTTGTGACACTAATTTTGCCACTATATGGCGTCACCATATCACCATCCGTGATGATGGCGTCAAGACCAACTCCTTTTGGTCGCGGCATGTCCTTTTGTAGGACATCAATCCTTACAGACATATTTGCAGCATGTGATCTCATCACTTTAACACTTTAAGCATTTGAGATCAAAATGAGACTTAGTGGGGACAAACCACGACAATTCACGTCGTTCCACTTGAACACTTGTGTTCTTATCTCCCCTTAACGGCGGGAATATTGTCTCATCAAAGTGACAATCCGTAATTTAACGGTGAATGAGATCGCCTAACAAGGTTTCTACATATGCGGATTAAATAGTTGGAGGTTTATATCCAACCAACCTAAGTACTTATTCATCTCTAATGACCCATCATTGGATGCAGTGGCAGTGCGATTTGGCACCTAGAAGTAACATCTAGCCGAGCTCAAGGATTGGAGATCCGTTTCAATCCTGTTTGAGCTGAAGGATTGCAATTTCGTGTCAATCCTGGTAAACAGTCACGAGCTATAGTACAAAAATATTCAATGATGGTGGGTCGTAGATGAATAGTAAAGCTGCATGCAAATATTGCATAGCCCCAAGACGCAATAGAAAGATTGGTGCACATCAATAATGTTCGAGCGACAAAAGGCCTCGGATTGATCAAACACAATCCGGTGACATGTCGGGGTTGATCATGCACAACCCGGACAAGGAAACAAGAGTGATCAAACACACTCTTAACCCGCGAATAAAATTTCAGGATTTTTGGTACCTGCACCCACAAAATCTCAAGCATAGAATGGAGATGGAGAAGGGAGAAAGGATTTTATCCCCCCGAGTTATTCCAAAGTAAATAACTATAATATTAAAGCTTACTTGCCAGTTTGCCAAATAAACTGCGTTTATAGGAGCTCTGATGAGTTTGAGTCGATTGCAGGCTTCGACCGAGGGTTGGGAACCTTTCTGGCTTTCCTTGGAAAACGAGCAATCTTGAAATCTTTGGTTTCTAGAGGCTGCCGAGAAGAGAAACAACTTTTCGCCTACTTCTACTTCGAATTTGGGGCTGAAAATTTGATAGGAGAAGAAGATCTAGATGAGGAAGCTGCTGTCAAAAATTCAGATTGATCGGAGCAAGGAAAGATGGTGAACCGGTGGTCGATAGCGGCGGCGGTCTGGAATCTTCCGACGGCCGGTTCGGAGAATTTCCGGCCGGTTCTTAGGGTGAGGCCGGTGGCGTTGGATCCGGGACTTAGAGTGCTTTCTGGGGATATAAAATTCCAGCGGAGGGCAATCAGAATTTTGGTCGGAAATCGGGAAAAACAAGGCTGCCCGATTTTAGGGTTTTGGAAAACAAATGGTGGGCTATTGGCTCTAGGGTTAGAACAAAGTGCATGATAACGTGATGAAGGATAAAGTGTAGAGACAAAGAGATAGCAAGAGGATCATTATCTTATTCATTGATAGGAGCCCTTTATATAGGGAATTACACAATACCAATATGGTAAGGATATGAATACATAGATCTAGTCTACCTACATATCCTATTGGCACAAGGCTAAGGCACACATAAAGAATATCTAGAAAGATACAGAATATCCTAGAACAAAATCGCCTTTTTGAGACCTTTTTTTCTAAGATTTTATGTTGTCATTTTAACCTCCAAATTGGACGGAATTTTAGCAATTGTTTCTGATTTATAAAAATTAAAGACTTTAGGGGGTAAATTTTCAAAATTAAAAGTATGGGGAGTGAAACGATGTTAACCTCAAATCTCAGGGGGGTAAACTGAAATTAATTTTTAAAAAAAAAAACTTCCTATTGTAGTATATTGGTAGGTAAGAGACGAATCAGATTAATCTAATAAATGAGAAAAAAAATATGGAAACTATGATATGGAATGTTGCACACACATAAATTGATACTTAAAAGCTATGTTGCACGGACACGGACACGGACACGGACATGAACACGGCGCGACAGGGTGACACGGTAAAACTTAAAAATTGATCTTCCGACACGGTTTGGACACGGCAAATAAATAATATATTTATGTATTTTTAATACATACAAAATATACTACAATATTAAATAAGTTCATTACATTACCAAAATCGTGTTGTAAATTCAATTTTTTTTCTTTCTTTTTTGTCTAAATTCAATCCATTGTATAAGTATATTAAAATAACATTAAAGAGAATCAAATGCAAGTCATTAAAGAGAATCAAATGGGCAATTCCGATGTAGGTTGAAAAAAAAAAGGCATCAACTTAGTAACACAATATCCCTTTAACACCTAATAGATAAGAAAATTTCAATCATTCCATAATCCATCTAAATCTCTCTTTTTTTTAAAAAAAAAAAATAAAAAATAAAAAATTGATGACATGGCATGTCGGAGGCTGAGGTGGCATGTCGGTCAACGTGTCGGGACGTGTCTGTCGGACACGTGTTGGGCCGTGTCACCGTGTCGGGCCTGTCAGATACTCCGACACTCCAAGGGTGTGAAGTGTCCATGCCAGATACATGCTTGATTAATTAATTAATAGTATGAGCTGTGCGTATGGTATAGTATGTCTGCAAAGATGTGAGAATGAGCATGGCAAGAGCGGCCATGAATGATATGAAACTCCACGGGGAAGCAAAATAAGTGCTGAATAGGAGCGTTGTATATCTTTGAACCCGCACCCTCAGAAATACTTTTGAGTTTTCTCAGATGAAACCAGGAGGTACAATATTCATTCACCTCATCGCACAAGGTTCTAAAATGGAATTCCTTGACAACAACATCTAGTATACCTTTGAATATTCGAGTCATATATTCCTCTTCACCTCCAATCCAATGGTGATATTTCGTTATCCCCTTCCTTAGAAGCAGATTGCTATCTCGTGAGGAACCGATGAGACTCTTCATGAGGCAGGCATATGATGTAACCCCTTGCGTACTATTGAGACTGCATTGCTCATAAGCAATAAGGTTCCTCAGCAATGAACTCGTTGTTTCATGAATAATCAGTGGTGGAATTCTGATTCAACTGGCCCTGCTTGGAGCCAATGTCAAACTCGACTCCAGACTCCAAAAGTTCAGAAGCACTGTAATTGAATTCCCATACTTTATTCTTTTGGATTGCCCTAAGACGCTGCTCCTCAGGGATCAACTCCTCATTGAGCCTCATAGACAAGTCAGTAGTTTTGGTTGGGAGGACATAGAACTTGTGCAAGATATCCAGCAAGTGCTTGTAATCTTGGGAGTCGTGTCTCCGCTCTGTTACTATGCTTCCCTTGAGGCTCACTGGTTGAAAGAAGTGAAGAGCAAGACAATATGGCGGTGGCAAATCATTGTCGATAAGTGTCTGATGACCACTAATAGCATCATACAAATCAAGTATGATACATAAGGGGAGTTGGTTTTCAAGCAATGCCAGATCATGACGTAGATCTGCAATCATCCAAGCACTTTCTAGAATTGGATCAGGTTCATGGCCTTCTAACTTCCTGTCCATGTATAGGTAAAACCTGATGAGAAGTTCCAATATGAAGCAACCATCGACCAACATTATTTCTGCTAGTTCCTCCTGATCAATGTTGCTCATGTCTTCAGCATAGCTTGCCCGAACCAATGCATCCGAATCAAGATAGCAGATGCCCATTCTCTCATGCATTCGGAAGATTCTCGTGATCCAAAGCTGAAATTTAGAGCTCGTTTCTGTGCTGTTTCTTGTGCTCGCTTAAAAAAGTATAGAGCATAACGCAACTTATGCTCTCTCATAGCTACTAGATGAGGCTTGTGTCTATGGACCAATGGAGACAACATGAGGGCTGTAGGCATCCTCATTGACTTGACGAAGTCTATTTGGAACTCTGTAGATGCTCAAGTTCCATGGCCGCACATTGTGGAGCTTTTCTTCGATTTATGTTGTCCACTTAAGTTTCTTCCGATACATCTTTGGGTAAAGCTTATCTAGCTTTCTGGCCCTTCTGAAAGTTTATCGATATGAGATCCAATGCTGATAGGGAGTGAATGTTAACAACATAACCCCATATATATATAATATATATATATATATATATATATATCATTGGATCTAAAAATGACCTCCTTAAACTTTTAAAGTAAGGATGTTTTTAGTTATATCATATATTTTGACAATCAAATATATATATATATATATATATATATATATATATATATATCATTGGATCTAAAAATGACCTCCTTAAACTTTTAAAGTAAGGATGTTTTTAGTTATATCATATATTTTGACAATCAAAGCCACTCATTCCCTAGTTATTTACGCACATATGAATCCTACAAAAAATTAGCCAAAATGAAAAACATTTAACCATTTGATTAGTACAATATTCGTTTTAATTTTATCTAATGACCTACAATTGTTTACATCAATTTAAATAACCAAATGATTATGAAATTAATTGAAATTTTGTAGACATATTTCTTGCATATGAATCTAAAGGACCAACGGTTGAGACCGTTAAAAGAAGTCATTTACTAATATAAAATAATATTAATCCTCAAATTCTTAGAGTAAGAAGGTCCTCTTTAGATACTAGCTCCCTCATATATCACTCATGTGTATGTATGTAGACCTGTAAATGGATCCGTAATTTTTAAACGGGTTTAGATAAAAAATTAGACTCGTTGATCCGTTAACCCGTTTATTAAACGGATCGGATACGGATCAAGGTTGATCAGATCCGTTAAGGACCCGAATCCGTTTTAAAATAATTAAATAATATTTTTATAAATATAATATTATTGATAAATATTAAATAATATAATAATTATTTGGATAACCTAAACGTCTAAATTTCGTCTAAAGTATGATCATTTAATAAAGTTGAAGGTTACTGATGCCTATGTTCTTTTTATGCACTTTGCTAAATACATTGGAGGTTTAGTATTTTGAATATATTAATTTATTGTTAAGGAGTATTTTGATCATGTAATTCAACTTTTGATGTAAACTTTTATTTTGTTATAATATTTCATTAGTGTTTTATGAAAATTTATGATAAAATTAAGAAATTATTATTTAAAAATTGAAAATATTTATAATTATAAACGGATCGGATTAACGGGTTAAGTATCCGTTAACCCGCCAAATCTGGATTTGGATCTAGCTATCAAAGATCCGGCGGGTAACGAGTCGGATCCGAATCTAAAATTTCTATTACGGATCCGGTTCCGGATCTCGGTAAATCCGCTCCAGATCCGATCCATTTACAGGTCTATATGTATGTAAGAAAGATATAGATATGATACAAATTATCCAGTTATAATAAATAGTAGTGTTAGACTGTTTAGAGTTAGATATCAAATATTGTCGCCTAACTTTTCATTTAACTGATCTCAGAAATCTTGATTATTGACAGAAAATTAAAGAAAGAACAATCATATATGCAGAATTCGGCAACCCGTCATTTGTGTCTCTTCAATTCAGATCCTTAAGCATATAATTAACTGAAAACCCGGCCATTTGGTAGTTCAAAGTTCAAACTGTACAGCTAGATGTCATACTCATATGCGTTCAAACTGTACAGCTAGATGTCATACTCATATGCAGAAAGAGTGAAGCAGGAAGAGGAAACTTACCAGACTTTCGGAGTCAGCAAGGTCCTCGATACCGTCCGCCATTGATCTAAGCTTGGGAATGATCAAGTATCATGAACACTAGTACTGTTCTCAGTATCGCGTCCCTGCCCCAACTGAGCTGACATACTAATCTCATCAGGATGAGGATGATGATCAATTCGGCGACACGGTACTGACTTCACTTCAGACCACCAAAGTAAGTACCAAGTAGTAATCATTGGCCCTGAATATATTCAATTATTAGTGGAAGCAGCTATTGACTCTCGGTTGTTCATATGTGTAATTTTATATATAGTGAGAATACTTTGAGTTAAGAACTTTTGAGCTTATTTCATTTTTAAAAAATCACATCATATTCTCATTTTTCCTATGTCCATTATGTGCCCTCAAATAAAAAACTGACACATGAAATTCTGCTCAAACATAACTTAATTGAGACAAACTCTGTTAACTTTGGTTAATTTTTGTTTTTTACTCGAAGAAAAAAAAAAAGACTCCACGTCTTTCTCCTCTTTTTTTTTTTTTTTTGGTCTAACTTTCTCCTCTTTCTTTCTCCCAATCTTCTGTCCTTTTACTTCCCAGTATTCTTCCCATTTTCTCTTCTCTTCTCTTCCATAGAGAAAGCAATTTTTTTTCATTCAATAAAAACAACCTTATGTCTGCAAATTAGGGCCGTAATTGCCGTTCCAATCCTCAAATCCACATCTTGGTTGGCGGGATTGATCGGATTCAAGCTTTCAATATCGAGACCCACATGGTTACCATTCAGATCGTCGTAGGGCAAATCGAGCTGAGTATCGAATTCGACGGCGACTACTTGTTCTTCATCTTCAGGGAGCAGTTGATTAGTTGAAAATCGGACCGGGTTGATGCACGGTGCTAGTGGCCAGAGAGGGAGCTAAGGGGTGAGGCCAACAACGACGGAGGAAAAAGAAGAGGGAGAGGAGAGAGAAAGCAAGAAGCTTTGGGTTCATGATATGGCGTAACTACCTTGAATAGCAATCTGATGAATGATGACCCTAGTCCTGGGTTCATGAGATGCATATATTTGCACTCTTTTCTTTATTTATTTCCTGGTGAACAAAACGAAGAAGACAATTAGAATTGATTCCAGTCCAAGATGGGTTGAGAGTTGAGACCAAGATGGGGTGGTTGAAGTTTTGATATTAGAAATGGGTCTGACGAGAATTCTGGAGTGTTGAAGACCTAAAGTTTTGATTGAAGTTTTGTATTAAGAGTTGAAAGGTTGGACTTTTACTGAGGGTTGTAATTTTTTTTTTGTTGTGAAAATATTTTTCACGTTAACAGACTCTAACTCTGTTAAGTCATGTTGAGTGGGATTCCATGTGTCAGGTATTCATTTGTGGCACATAATGGGCATAGGGAAAATGGGCACAGGTGATGTGCTTCCCACTTTTTAATTTTATACCCACATCTTAACCGTCAAGTTTATAGGTATTTATGAGTAGATCATTTCTGCATATTTAATTTCAGCCATATTGAAAATCAATAAGGCATTTATAAATGTGATTTACCAATTATGACCTTGAACGGTTCATGTTTGACGGATTTAGTTCGTCTATTAATTTGATCTAGTTTGTTACCTTAACGATTACTAATTTAGCTAAAAATTTGTAGAAATGATCTACTGATATAGACTTAAAAACTAAACGGATGAGATGCCAAAATATGATAGAAAAATAGATCTTTTTAACCTTAAATCAAAAAATCATCAACTAATCTAATTTCCCGTGGTGGCCAAAAGACCTATATAAACTCATACATGGACAAGTTTCTCACCTTTTTAGGACATTTCATAAAATGAGTTACCAAACTCCAAAGGAGTAACCACCTTCCCAATTTTTCAATCTCCAATTCTTCTTTTAAGAGAATCTTACAAGGCGGCATGGTACCAGAGCACCATGCAACTCAGATTCACGGAGAGCTCTTCCGGAGTTCGCCTATTCACTTTGTGGTTGATCCTATCTCTAATTATTACGACCACGATGACATCAGTGTATGGCGAGTCGTCGACGTGTTTGACGCTTTACGAACAAGGCGGTGCTCCCGCCATTTTGTATTGTCAGGATTTTCAATTTACTTGGAAGTTGGAATGTTCTGCAGATGGTCAGACCTTCTGCAAGGTTCAATTTTAATGATTGAATTTTTGTAATCAACGTGGATCAACTACTATATATGTACTGATGTTGAAACAACAATATTTTGTTACTGTGTATACTATTTTAATTTCTCATCGAAAACAACCTAGCTACAAGGCATTACTACAATTCTCAAAACAAAACAAAATGTTCCTTACTAAAAGAAGATCGATCAATCATAAAACTCTAGTGTGATGACTTGTCTGCAAAATGAGCATCCTAGCTTCCTATTCCCATACCACTTCAAATAATGTGTGAAAAGTCAAATGATGCGGGAAGCGTGAACACGATAGTAGGCGGCTCCGTCAAACGTCGAAAGCCAATAGAGATAACGTTGGAATGCACCAACGGCAGCCTTGAATCTACAAGACTAGGGTTTCTCGAATCCACGAGAAGTTTTTGGAATCCACCAGGAATTTGAGAAAATTCAAAAGTTTTATTAAGATGAAAAGATTGCCCTAATACAAAGCATGATGGAGCTTATATAGGCATCCATACTAAGAATTACAATCATAATCTAACATTGAAACCTAAGAATCCAAATTAAAAAGGAAACAAATAACCCTAAATAAAAGAATCCTAAAAAGAAAATAAAACTACCCTAAAAATACTAAATTGCAAATTAGACAGTTAAGACGACATCTTTTGGCTTAAATCTGAAAGAGTTCACTTAAGTGAGTCTTGTAGATCTCGTCGTTCCCATTCCAGAAATATATCATACGTCCCAAACGGACGTTCTGGCCAAAAGTGACTCCAAATCAATTTAACAGATTTTGCGCGACAAACCCGAAAAATCCAAAACAACATCTTCTTGAATATTCCAACGGCTAGCAACCTCATGATAGGAGAATTACCGATCTTTAAATCATTGTTTTTGATTATTCGCCGCTTCTTTACTTTTATTTTTTTCTGTCTAAATTTGGCCTATTCTCGTTCTACATCAGTTAAAGCGAGACATCAACAAAATTGTCAGGAAATGCTATGTTTGTCAGGTATCTAAGGGGCAATCCCAAAATATCGGTCTTTACATGCCTTTACCTGTTCCTGATGATATTTGGCAAGATGTTTCTATGGATTTTGTGCTGGGTTTACCTCGAACTCAAAGAGGGGTGGATTCTGTGTTTGTGGTGGTGGATAGATTTTCAAAGATGTCTCATTTTATTCCTTGCAAAAAAACTGCAGATGCTGCAAATATAGCCAAACTATTTTTCAGCGAGGTTGTTCGTTTGTATGTGGTGCCTAAGTCCATTACCTCTGACCGTGATACGAAGTTTTTGAGCCATTTTTGGTTAACATAGTGGAAGCAGTTTGGAACCACTTTGAAGAGGCGTACTACAGCTCACCCCCAAACAGATGGGCAAACTGAAGTCACAAATAGGAGTTTGGGAAATATGATCAGGATTGTCTGTGGTGATAAGCCGAAACAATTGCCTTACCTCAAGTAGAATTCGCTTACAACAGTTCCTTGCATAGCGTCATTGGTAAGTCATCATTTTCTATGGTCTACACTTCTGCCCCAAGGCATGTCGTTGATTTGGCGAAACTGCCAAAAGGAGGACGAGGCGTTAGTGAAGCTGCAGTTAAAATGGCTGAGGGTGTTCAGACAGTGCAGGAAGAGATAAAAGCAAAGTTGGAGGAGACCAATGTCAAGTATAAGCATGCTGCCGACAAGCACAGACGTGTGAAGGTGTTTAAGGAAGGGGATTCGGTCATGGTCTTCCTAAGGAAAGAGAGGTATCCCGTTTGCACATATAACAAGCTGAAACCCAGGAAATATGGGTCATTCAAGGTATTGAAGAAGATTAATGATAATGCTTATGTTATTGATCTACCTACTTATATGGGGATTTCAAATTCTTTTAATGTTGTTGATCTGCATGAGTTTCATGAGGATGATTCTCTTTCTGGTGATAATAACTCGGGGTCGAGTTCTTCTGAAGTGGAGGAGACTGATATATAACAAATGGCGATAGAGATTGAAGAGCAGATCGATCGACACAAGTCCAAACCTAGTTTGCTCCACATTTGGCGTTCAGTGTCTGATTGACTATTATGATACCTTTCTGGAAGCAGAACAGCCCAACGAACCAAACTCGTCATTTTGCCATGACCTATGGGCTTTTTAGGCTATCTGAGTCCATTTAGGCCTTCCAAATGCAGATTTACTTATTTTCAGCCATTATTTTTAATCGTTTGTTTTGGATTTGGTTTGTTTTTAATCCATGGACTTTTAGGCTTTGATGTTAGTTACCCTAGGGTTTGTTTGCTCCTATATAAGGAGCATTTATCTGTCGTAATCGTCAGCTTTCATATTAATAAAAAAACCTTTGAGATTTTCTCAATCTTTCTGGTGGATTCCAGGAACTTTCTCGTGGATTCGGGAAAACTAGATTTGTGGATTTAAGTCGCCGTTGATGGATTCCAACGTTTATATTTCCACTGTATCATTGGGATACAGAAATATAATCCTTGTAGAATATAGTTTAGTATTAAAATAGGACTCTGATTTAAAAATATATGTTTTATTTCTTCAAATCCGTTTTATATAGGAACATGATCAGCTAGGTTGGAGCTTCTATAAAAACCTAGGCCTAAGCCTCTTCTCTTCCTGTGCATGCGCTGTTCTTTTATCGAGTATGAGTCACGAAAGACAACAGCAGGTGGATGACAACAACGGTAGGTGGTCGAAGCACCTCCCTGATGAATTGATCGAGATGATTGTGAAGCGTCTAACCCTAGTCAATTCAATCAGATTCGTTGTTGTTTGTTCTACTTAGAGAAGTGTATCATCACAATAGTTTCAACAAGTAACCCGACGTCCATGGCTCTTAAAATCAGTTGAGATTCTAGACTCAAAAACTACTGTGAATTATAGTCTCTATAGTGTAAGTGAAGACACAGCCTACGACCTCAAGTTTCCAAGCGAAAGTGCCTCTAGTGACGGGATACATTGCACGGGCTCTGCTAATGGCTGGTTGATAATGTATGAATATTGTAATGAACTGATAACGTGCACCAATTATTTGTTGAACCCAATGACAGGTGATCGTATTAAGCTTCCCCAAGTGACCGAATTCATCCCTCAAGTGTCCACAACCTCTTCAGATCCAAGATCTCCTGATTGCATTGTTGCAACTAAGAACGGTTCAGGGTTCATCTTTTGCAGGCCAGGTAGTAAAGACTGGAGTTGGACGACAGCGACACCGGAGCTTGGTAGGATGGATTCCATGAAATTTCATGATGATGATAAGTTATACGTAACAGGACGGAAGTATGATGCGTATGATGTGGTCCGAAGGTTTAGCGATTATTATCATGTACATGTGCTTGTTGTTTTTGTTCCTGTTGTTGGCAAAGACGAGGAAATTACTTGGGACAAGGAAAGGGTGATAAAATTAGCACCCCGCGAGCCTTGGACCGGTGTGGAGTCAATTACCGAGCCGAGGCTGGAGTTCGCGGGTCCAGAAGTTACCTTGTCCTCCAAAGGTAAGCTTTTGCTAGTTTAGGGATGAAGGTGATTCATGAGCCTGACCCGCCACACTTTCCATATCATGTGGTAAAGATGGATGATGATGGCTGGCCAGGCTGGGAGAACTCGGTGGATTTTCATGTGGTAAAGAAAGATAAGATTTGGGCAGCGTATGATGCTTCTGAAGACGAACTAGTCTTGATATCTCATGGCTACATCTCAGTGCGAAAGTCCAATAAGTCATTTACGCGGCCAATCATAGATGAGCGCTTTTTTGGACGTCATTGCGGAAAACTGAGCACATTCTGTTGGGAGACTAAGGAAGATGGTAGTCTGTTGGATAATATTAAATATGGGCGATGGTTTTCGCCCAACATAGCAGCGCTGCCAGATAATTCAAAGAGATTCTAGGTATAGGATCGATGACATTTAAAAAAAATAAAAATAAAATTTCTTAAATAACTAACACATTCTACAGATGTCAATGAGATTTAAACTCATAACCTTAAAATTGTTAGAGAGAGAGAGATTTGTGTTTGGGTTCTGAATTGTGCTTTAGGTCACTTGATGTCAAGTGTTGTACAATGTACATGCTTCACCAATTTTATGTAATACATATAATGGAGTCGAGTTATGTGGTCTTCCTAGAAACGAAACGTCAGTTTTACACTAACAAAATGATCTATGTTGCATCTTATGTTGAATAGTACACCCAAAATAACAATAAATTAAGAAACTTTACAATTCCCTGTCCAGGTTAATCAATGAATTTCTCCCATTAAAGCATGCATGTTGGTGATGGAAAGGTATGGAAAGGGGTTATGATGAGTGAGGCACCATTTATCAATCTATTTATTTGCATGTTTAATAGTTTGTTTGTTTTTTCTTCTCCTATCTCTTTTAGTATTCTAACGAAAGTGAGCCATACACTACCGAGATCAGTTAAAGTCTTTACTATAAAAGAAAGAGATCCGTTTTTGTCTAAAAGAAGATGACAAAGATATGTTAAGAGATGAAGTTACCATCTAAGTACAATAAGACGCATCAATGTACTTAACACAATACAAAAGACTTAACATCTCATTCGTTATAAAGTTAAGTGCAGCTATGCGCCCACGCAACACCAATGGAATGACATGACATCTGTTAAATACTTAAAAGTATTTCGGTTTATTCAATCCTTACATAGAATACGACATGGTAGAATAGACACTATCCAAGCATTCGCTAGTTATTCATAAAGAAAGATGCATCAAAAGCGAAATAAGAAAATATGAATATGTATTTTATGGATAACCAACTTCAACGAAACTTTGTGAATAGCTCGAGACGAACCAAAAAGTTTGTAATATATGGTTGGAAAGGTACAAATGTCTACTTCCAGAACCGTTTATGGATCGTCTATATCTATTTCCTAGAGAAGTTACGGCTGTTTTAGTCCCCGAAAGTCATGCTTGATGGTACTCATCCTTCACCACGTTTGTATTGTCAATTATGATGAATATCCCATATGACTTGAGTTGTTTTACCCTGCCAGAGATAATATCTCCGACTTGCAAGCTATTCAAATTGAGGACTTGTTGAGGACTTTTCGGCTTATCTCACATTTCGATCTTATATCCACATCTTAACTGTTCAGTTTATATCTTTATGAGTATTTCATTCATAAGTGTGATTTATCAATTATGAACTTGAACGGTTTATATTTAACAGATTTGGTTCGTCCATTAATTTGATATAGTTTGTTATCTTAACGAACACCAATTTGGCTGAAAATTTATAGAAATGATTTACTCATATATAAACCTAAAAACTGAACGGATGAGATGTCAAAATGTGATCGAAAAATGGGTCTTTTAAACCATAAACCGAAAAGTCTTCAACTAGTCCTCAACTTAAGAGTCTTCATTATAAGCGCTCTCATTCTTTGCACACTGACAAACTGCTTGCACTCAATGACTTCAAGGTAACTTCAGCTCTCTTTGATAAAGGCTCCACATATGACACCCTGCACTTAAAATTCTTTGCAACAGTTCACCACCGGATACATTTTCGCCAATAAGTATACATATTTTGCCCAGCATGATAAACAAAATTATTTACCTGGCCGGTAACAAGTTTTCCAACTGGGAATTCCTTTTCAGGATCATCCACATATCCATCATACAAATTGGAGACGAGAATTTTGGCATCAAGCTTCCGTGAAATCAAAATAAAACATCCTTTTGATGAAACACTTTTCACATAACCACACAAGACCCCGCATATATAAGAAGATAGAAAACAAATTTTCAAGCAAAGCTTAGGAACATCTAAGAAACTTCTACAACCTGTGCGACCATATTAGGTTTCAAATCGTCAATCTTTTGCACATGCTCCGTATGAATATGCGTGACCAAAAAAAAAAGTTTACTCCCTCAAATAGTAAAATATAATAGTAGAATTCAAGGCATGGTGTCTGAAACCGGGAAAATTTTAGTATATCATATGGTATAGCATGCTTAATAAAATATGTGACTATCATTGATTAAAGAAATAACTAAATGACTATATAATGACTATTAACTATCTCAACAGTCCTCATTTGTCATACAATTAGATACATCTGTCTGATATGGTATGACAGACAAACCTCCAAAACTGAGGCTAGACCCATCTATATTCTAACAAAAAGGACATGTCATAAACACATAAACAAGATGGGTACATTGAATTCTTGACAAGGCGTGCCAACTAAAGAAGATCGTAATGACAACTCAAAGTGAAAAGTTCCCTGTCTAGAGCGACTACTACATTCAAGGACTGCATTTGACATATTTGTCCTTCCTCGTATCCGGACAAGAATAAGAAGCTGAGCCCTGACATTCCGAGATATTGTTTAACTAGACCCAGTCAACATCCACCTTGTACAGTGTACACACATAGACAGTAACATGTTTGAGAAATTGAGATCTTCATTTATAATATATGTTGCACGAAAACTTCACACATTTGGAGTGCGCCCGACACGGCAACACGCCTCTGACACGGCCTAACACGAAAAATGTTAACTTTTCCGACACATCCGGACATATTGAACGACACCCCACCTCAGCCTTTGACACACCACGTCATCAATTTTTAATATATATATATATATTTTTTATATTTTATTTTAAAAAGAGAGAGGTTTAGATGGATTATGGAATGATTGAAATTTTCTTGTCTATTAGGTGTTAGAGGGTTGTTGTGTTACTAAGTTGATGCCTAATTTTTTTAATAACCTATATCGGAACTGCTCATTTGATTCTCATTAATGACTTACATTTGATTCTCTTTAATGTTATTTTAATATGTTTATGTAATTGATTGAATTTAGATAAAAAAGAATGAAAAAAAGATTGAATTTAGAACATGATTTTGGTAAGGGTGCGGCTATTATCACCCCACCAAATACTTTGTTCACTCCACATTTCAATTTTAAACTAAATATTCCAATACTAACCTCATAATCAAGAATTTTTGTGAAAATATAATATTAAACTAAAATCTATAAAATCCAAACAACAACAATTCTCTACATCTTATTTACATCGGAAAAAAAAATATTTCTCTACACCTTTTAGATCAAATTTAAGATTCACTTCAATCTTCAATTTGGTAGTTATACAGTGTGGTGGGCTTGTTCGTTCTTATATATATATTCATAATCGTAAAGAATGAACTCAAGAAAGAGATCGAGGAGAACATATATAGGACGCAGTTTGAGAAGAATTTGAAAAAAAATTTCTCTACACCTTTTAGATCAAATTTGAGAATCACTTCAATCTTCAATTTGGTAGTTATACAGTGTGGTGGGCTTGTTCGTTCTTATATATATATTTATAATCGTAAAGAATGAACTCAAGAAAGAGATCGAGGAGAACATATATAGGATGTGGTTTGAGAAGAATGGAGGTCTGTGTCAAATATATCGATATATCGATAAGATATCTATATATATTTTTAGATTTTATCACTTTTATAATTGTAAGTTAAAAGAAAGAAAATAAAAACCAGATTTTCTCAACATTTTAAAGGCAAAATTGGAATGTTAAAGGTAAAAAATAAAGTATGTGATGAACTAAACATTTAGTGGAGTAGAAATAGCCGCACCCTTTTGGTAATGTAATGAACTTATTTTATATTTTAGTATATTTTTTATATATTAAAATACATAAATATATTATTTTATTTACCGTGTCCAAGCCGTGTTGACAACTCAGTTTTTAAGTTTTACCGTGTCGCCGTATCGTGTCGTGTTGTGTCGTCGTGTCTGTATCTGTATCCGTGCAACATAATTCATAACATTTCCCTCTATTTCACAGGAACCTGAAAAAAAAACACATTGTAGAGCTTATAACAAATACATTTATTGGAATTTCAACTCCACAAGCACAGTCAACAAGGAATCATTTCTACCATGGAGTCAAAGAAATAACTAAAGACGAGTACTAAATTTATGAATGGAGATCTGATGTCCCAGCACTATACAGGAGGTACATTTCTACATATGTGTGTATACATATAAACATGACTGGTTCAAGAAACATTAAATTTAACAAGAATACGGTTCAAGGAACATTAAATTTAAGAAATGACATATGTGTGTATACATACAAACATGGGTCCGGTTCATGGAACATTAAATTTAACAAGAGTTCGGTTCAAGGGACATTAAATTTAACACAAATTTTGATATTATTTCTAACTATTAGATTTTAAAATATTTAAGGATCTAGTTCAATTGTAGATGTGATGTTAACATATAAATAATTGATGTGACAGGTGACGTGACATTGCCTAATCTTTAAACACATAGAGACCCATGAAACCTAATTTTCTGTTAATATATGTGCAAGTGGTATTTAGTAAAGTTTGTAAAGCGTAACGAGGGCAAAGAGGACTGCGTTACGGAGTGGGACAAATACAAAGCTTTTTTATCTGTACTTTTTCTGAATTAATCTTATTGGTGTTGGTAATGGGGTTTGGCTCAAGCCTTCATGGTGTTGGATAATGAGATTGATCTTGTTTTCTCACCGACAACTATACCCTATATAATATATATATATATATATAGTTCATATCCAGAGCGAAGCTTCACTTTGAAATTAAAGTGTGAAGTTCCTTATTTGACTCACTTTTCGGTCATATTTTCACATCTCCATCGTTCAGTTTCTAGAACCTAATGCATAGATCACTTCTGTCAAGTTTCATTGAATTTGATGATCGTTTGAGTTTTCATAATCGTTATTTACACAAACAGTTCTGAATAGACAGATTTATGGTCCGTTCATTGATTTAATCTAATTCAGTACTTTAACGATTACCAATTTGGATGAAACTTGGTAAAAGTGGTCTATGCATTAAGTTCTACAAACTGAAAGGTGGAGATGTGAAAATATGACAGAAAAATGAGTCAAATAAAGAACTTCACACTTTAATTTCAAAGTGAAGCTTCGCTCTGGATAGAAACTATATATATATATATAAATATATAATGAGATTAAGTACAGTAGGGATGTGGTGGATAGTTGGGTTATGGTGGATGGGACGGCGGTGGCAAAGGCATCTTATATAGATGGACCGAAACTGGACCTAAAGGAGGGCAGAAAGTGAAATGATACAAATTTACCGACCATCTTTATTTGCCCATCAAAGTGTCCACTCTCTTAATCTATTGACACATGTTTATTTTATTATCAAGAATAAAGTTAAACAATTTGAAGAGACATGTGTCAATAGATTAAGAGGGTGAGAACTTTGTACGGCAGTCAAGGGCTCTTAGAGGATATCTATTTCCATCTATCTCTGACACCGGACATCTATCTTTTGATTAACCTGACTCTACTCGGGAAGCCACTTCTTGCCTAAGAATTGCTCCACTCCGGACGTAGCTAGAAAATTGCATACCCCGGATTGAAATGTCGTATAGAAATAGAAAAGCATATATAAATAACTAAAAAAGAAGCCGCGCACACTCTTTCGACAAAGCTAATGTTTCTGTGATACTCCCATGCTTTCCGTTGAGCAAAACCCAACTACACCGCTCTATAGTTCTTCACTACTCGTGTACGGGAAGGTAAGAAGAACTTGCTTTTAATATATCTGTAAGTCATGTAATTCTATATGAAATGTATCATATGTATATAAGACGTGATGATCTAACCTCCTTTTGGGTTTCTAACCATAAAAATTTCCTTGTTTTTCTTTAAATTTCCGTCAATTTTCTCATTTTTTTACTGCAATTGATATTTCCTCGAAATTTTCATAATCACCGAAATTTTACTCCTTGGCCACATCACTTGCCACATCAATTATTTATATGTTGACATCTTATCTACAGTTGATCTAGACCTTGAATGTTTTAAAATCTAATGATTAGAAAATAGTGTCAAAATTTGTGTCAAATTTGATGTCCCTTGAACCGGACCCTACAAACATATATATAGGTATGAAAATGTCTACAAAGATAGAAGAGGACCTTCATTTTTTCATATAACAATAAAAGATATACATAACATACACTCATCATGATGCTCAAAGAGTAAGTATACATGTCTGGATATATGAAATGCTTTAATATATGGAAAGAGAGCATCATTTTTTTTATATAAGAATAGATATGTACAAAATTACACATAACTCTGGATGAGGTTCAAAGAGTCGAGTTACAGATAGCTCGACCATTGCTCACAGAGGCAGAGATTAGGGGTTAGCTCCAGGCCTGCAGAAATTTACAGAAGTTCTCTGTGTGCAACTTCACTCCTACTGGCTTTTGACTCACAGAGTTGCATATTAAGAGACAATAAGCCAGCTGTAAGCAGAATCCTTCATTGCAAACAGGTATTCTCTGCCAATCGAAACTCTGGGCATGTCCACACATCAGGATTTAAGTTCAATGATCGTCTTCATTTATTCCAGGGCAGCTGGATAATAGTTCCTCCATTGATTCATATTGAAATGAAAACCAAAATTTGTAATTAGACAATCACAAAAATTGGACTTGTATTTCGACTGTACAATGCATACAAGCAATTACAGCACAAATTCTTTCTTGAAAACAAGTAAACATCAAGTTTATGCGCAGCCACGTATTATGCTTACCTGACATCCACAGAAGAGCCAATATTGATGCTCATCTCTTAGTTTCATCAATATGTCTTGTAAACCCTGTGACGAGAACAAGAATAATGAGTACAGTCTATTTCTATGAACAAATAGTTTTCAAGGCTACCAAGTAATATCAAGCAATAATCAAGAGGTAATAATGAGAACAGAGGTTAAGTAGGAAGTAGAGGAAACACTGCACATGCTCAGCAGAGTTGACTGAACCCAATCCTATTACAACAAGGAAAGATGATGTGGAATAGCATAGCTGCAAAATCCAGGACATCTCAAAGCAAAAACTTTCTTTTGACATTCTAAAGTGATTTCAAGCAAAATATAAGTCATTATTATATTCTTTTAAACACCATCTCCCTAAACATCTTCTCAAGTCCAATTTAAGTCTCCACTAGATCACCAAACATACAAGAAAAAAGACATCATCAGGCAGGTTATTTCGATGAACAAATAATTTTCAATACTACTGAGTAGTGAGTAGTAACAAGCAAACTTAAAATCAAAAGGTAAATAGAAAAGGTGTAAAATAGGAACAGGAGAAAGCATTGCACATGCTCAACAAACATGACTGAACAAGCACACTCTGAAATCCATATGCAAATGGAGAGTGACCTAAATCCTAATACACAAAGGAAACAGAATGTGGAATTGCAGAGCTGCAAAGACCAGGATAAGTTTCGTTAGTTTTTGATCTTAATTGTTACAAGCACAAAGCTGAAACTTTCTTTTGACCTTCAAAAGGGATTCCAAGCTAAATTTAAGCCATTATACTACCAGTTTAATACCATCTCCTTCAGATTTTTCCCAAGTCCATTTTATGTCTCCACTTGATCACTAAACATGTAAGGACAATGAAAATTCGAATACCAGTAAGTAAGCAACGACATGCGGACCAAAAATTTGTTCAAATTCTTCAAGCACACACAACATCACATGATAGCTATAGCTCAAGGCCATAAAAAGTATCCTGTTCAATTTGCGATATCATACTGAAACTCAACATCAGTTTCGTTTTGAATGACAATTATCAATATCACCCAACAGTCTGTCCTATTCCTACTAAACATGGTTTTAGACCCAATTTCCCTCACATCAATCTCAAAACACTCGTAACCAGACCCATCTTCGAATAAAAGAAAGCAATAATTCAAGTAACTTACACTCTTAACTGGCACAACCTCCTTATTCTCCAACTGCTCCAAAACCGCCTTGGCCATGTTAAAATTAACCACAACTCTCCGAATTCGCCTGCGACTTCTTCCTTGACTCAAACTCCTCCATCAAGCTCTCCTCATTCCTCTTCTCCTCCACACTCCTCATCTCCTCTCTCTTCCTTTTCTCCTTACTCGGATCCTCCCTCCCAATTCCAGCTCTCGACCGCCGAATATCAACCTTCACCGGTTCAGCCTGGCCCGCCCCCTCCTTCCCCAGGGCAGTACCTGGTGTATACCCCATTTGCTTCAAAAGCTTGAAACCTATGTTGGACTGCGGAATCGGCGCCTCTATATTCGCCAGGGTTTTCTCATCCTCTTCCTGTTGCTTTCTCTCCCTATCAATCTTACGCTGCTCTTGCCAATTCAGAGCTTTAGGTTTTTTCCTAGAGGGATGCACAATCGAGGCTTTGCTATTCGAAACCTAACACATTTACACACCACTACAGCTTCAGATTTTCCTCACCAAAACCAAAATTAGCTTAATTAATACTTCCAAAATATAAATTAGGGTTTTCCTGATTCTTAGGCTCAATATTCAACGGAACTAAACACTGCGTTACCTTTTTCGAGAGAGGACCGGAAGTTTCTGGAGAGAGAAACCGAGAGAGGTCCCCCATGTAGTCATCGTCTTCCTCTCCTCCGTTGGCTGGTTCCGCCATGGCTGAGGTGCTTTCATTCTCACAGAGCTTGGGATTTTTCCAGATTTAAATCTGGAGCGTGGGCCGGGTCGGGTTATGTTCAGGCCCGCATCAATTTGGGTTGTAACAAACTGGAGAAGGCGGCACGTGCTGTATGGGGAACGAGAAAACGGTTTTGGGTGGTGACGTGTCGTCCAGCTGGCAATTCAGCGAGATTCTCAAGCTCCGTTTAGACATTACCAGAGTCTCTCTGCTTTCTTCAACGTCCACTGCACACAATTCCAAACCCTCTCTCTCTCTCTCTCTCGCTTCGTCTATTTGCTTCGCCCAAAAGGTTTCAATCTCAAACCCTAGAATTTCCTTCGTCGTAATAGCTTTGATTTCTTTGATTGCGATTCCGGTTCGTTTTACGGTCTTCTTCACCGATCGCCGTTCTTCTTTGTTTAGGAGAAAATGGAGCTTTTATTTTAGTTACTTCGTTTCTTCTTCTCCGGAGCTCTCGTTTTCCGGCTTGGTTCTCTGTTTTGCTGACCGGTTTTTCTCTTCGTTCTCAGCAGAGATTTGCCGGAATTTCAAGAAAATGGCGAAGCGGTACCGGAGCCTGTATTTCATAGCGATTCTCGTCGCCGTGTTCGTGTCGGCACCGCCGGCCGGAGCTTTTACTGATCTTCTTGACGGTAACTTCTCGAATCTTTCTGTTTCTTCTTGATTTTCTTGGAGTTTCTTCGTCGGATCTGTTGAATTTATGTACTTCGGTTAAGATATTCCTTATAGTGTTCGTAATTCTCTGTTTGATCACTAAAATTACTAGAAAATAGAAAGGTCTAAAGAAAAAAGGTAGATCGGAATCTTCAAAATTCCGGTGCCGGAGAAAAAGAGAAACAGAGTTTCGCTTTAGGTAATTTTCTCAGTGGCCAAACGGAAAAGGTCACGGAAATTCTGTGTTTTTCTGGAAAGAAAATTTTGGCGGGAAAATAACCGAGTCGACCTGAGTTGACTCAGGGATCGCCGCTGACCCCGCTAAATCAGGTAGGTATACGACAAAAGTTGTTTTTGCGAGATGACGTGTCGTATTTCTAGTATAGAAAGACTGTGTTCTGGACTTTCTGGGTTTCTTTGAAAAGTAGCATCTTAAATCTATCAGAAAGGAAAAGTAGCATCAGTCAATCACTCTTCAATTTCATTTATTCACATTTGATCATATAATATAAAGATCAAAGGGACAAAGACATGCTCCTTTTCATTTTCCAGAGACATGTAAATGAAATGGTTTCCATTATCTGTTGTGATAGGCAGTCTTTTGATAGGCAGGGTTTCCAAATGGTTGTCCAAATTTTGATAGGAATATTTAGAAATGTGAGGCAATTGTGAGGAATTGGTTAAACTGCTTAATAGTGGAAGGTGAAGCTTAAATGTGTTTGGCCTTACATCCACACCACCTGTTTGATAAAAGTTCCAGGTGACTGAAAAAAAAAGTGTGCAAAGTTTTTCAACAGTCGTAATGTAGTATATACTACTGGCTACCATATCAGTTAGATCATACATTTATTGACTTTATATATTGCTCCCTTATCAGTCGTAGCTCTTCGAGATCTTTACATGACCCTCAACCAACCGCCGCAGCTGAAGGGTTGGAGGTTGGATGGAGGGAATCCCTGCGATGAATCATGGGATGGAGTATCGTGTTTTGGCTCTTCAGTAATATACCTGTAATGCACTTGACCCTCAACCATTAAATTTCATTCTGTGCCCTTGGAGTAGTGCTGTATTACGAAGAAATAACTTCTCCTTTGATCTTAAGCAGCAAGCTCAATGGACTAAACCTCTCTGGGTATATTACTCCCGAGATCTATAATCTCTACAGTTTGAAGCAACTGTAAGTGGTTTTACTGTTTTTTTTTTTTTTTTTTTTTTCCAACTTACTGTAGTACTGAAAGCATACCTGTGGCTGAATCTTTTCATCTTTCTTCTTCTTCAAGGGATATTAGTTCCAATAGCATTGGTGGTGAAATTCCCTATGTCTTACCGCCCAATGCTACTCATATGTAAGTAATATGCTTCATTTTTTTAACTGTTTAATTTAAGTATTTAGTGGTTGATGACTCTGGTATATTGCCTCTGCAGAAATATGGCATACAACCATTTAATCCAGAACATTCCCCCATCCTTACCTGGCATGAAAAGTCTCCGACACTTGTGATTTTCTATTTCCTCACTATGCTAATATTTCTGGTTACCATATCAGTTAGATCATACATTTATTGACTTTATATATTGCTCCCTTATCAGTCATGGCTCTTCGAGATCTTTACAAGACCCTCAACCAACCGCCACAGCTAAAGGGTTGGACTCTGGATGGGGGAGGCGATCCATGCGAGTTGTGGTACAGGGTCAGCTGTTTAAACTACTCGGTAGTGGAACTGTAAGTTGACCCTCAACAATTAATTTTGATTCAAAATGTTACAAAAAATTAATTTCTCATCTTATGCAGTGATCTCAATGGACTAAACCTCTCTGGGTATATTACTCCCGACATGTATAATCTCTACAATTTGAAGCACCTGTAAGTGGTTTTACTGATATTTTGGAACTTAATATAATACGATATTAATTTCTGATTATTGTCATTTTTCATTTTAAAGGGATATTAGTTCCAACAGCATTGGTGGTGAAATTCCGTATGTCTTACCGCCGAGATTAATTCACATGTAAGTAAAAAGCTTATTTCATTGAACTGTTTCATTTGAGTATTTAGGGGTTGATAACTCTGGTATATTGTTTCTGCAGAAATATGGCATACAACCATTTAATCCAGAATATTCCCCCATCCTTACATGGCATGAAAAGTCTCCGTTATTTGTGAGTTTATATTCCCTCACCCTGCTAATATTTCTGGTTTTCATTAATGTGTTTACAGTCATGATCTCATTGTACTTAGTATCATAATTTTCTTTTTAATGCAGGAATCTAAGCCACAATTTGTTGTCTGGACCCATTGGCAATGTTTTTACTGGCCTACAGAATTTTAAGAGAAATGTATGCTTATTTCACATGGTTGTTTAATGTTGTACTTGAGTGACATGAAATATGCTAGTCGGTGTGGAGTGAATTCGTCATTGCTCATTATACAAAAGATGCATAGTTTTTAAATGTTGCTTTGAATTTTTGCTGTGATTATTTCTGTTATTAATGGATGAAAGTGAGATCTAGTTGAGAAATTAAATTACAAGTTTGGAAGATGGTCAGAAACAGCAATATGAAATGTCTTTCTTGTGATTTTTTTCAGGGACTTGTCATATAATAACTTTACTGGAGATCTGCCAAGTTCATTTGGATCCCTCACAAATCTCACTGGACTGTTAGTTTTCATTTTCGTTCTAGTCAACTTGCTACACTTTAGTGCGTGGCATATAAAACTTGTATGTTCATTTGGTGTATCTGCAGGTACTTACAGAATAACAAATTCACTGGATCAGTTGCTTACCTAGCTGAACTTCCACTAATTGATCTGTAGGTTTTTACTTCCATTCTCTTCGCAGCGTTTTTCATTTGCATTGATCTGTTGTTTTGATTTCTTGGCACTTTCTGTAATCAGGAATATCAAAGATAACTCGTTCAGTGGTATCATCCCCAGTCATTTTCAGTCCATACCAAATTTATGGTAAGTGGTCTATTGTGATTACCTCTCCTCCTTTGCAGTGTAGTATATATGAAATGTTGATTTTATTTCAGGATTGGGGGGAATAGTTTTCGTCTGCCAGGGGACAACTATCCACCCTGGGATTTCCCTCTAGAAACGCAAGGAGGTGTCATTGAACAGAACATTCACCCTCCGTCAGCAACTCAGTCAAGTGCCATGGAGAAGAGCAACCCCTCTACCAAAGTAGGCGGACACAGGAAATGGTGGTTTGGCCCTAAAGGAATTGCTTTTGTGATTGGTGGGGGAACAGTGGTTGTGTCATGTGTGGTAGTTTACGTTCTGGTACGTTATACTGCATATCACTTGAACAAATTACGAGCACAGAGGTTGGGGGCAAGTAGTTCAAGCCGCTCTTTCACAGTCATTTCTACATCCAAAGGTGAACTTTTATTTACTTAGAACTGATAATTTGTGAAGTACAAATAATTCAGTTTTACATAGTTGGTGATACTGAATTTTCTGCCTGTTTCAGTCTTAACCACAGATACTGAACCATATGGCAATAGGTCCATGTTGATTGAAGAAACCGAGAACTCGGAAGAGGAGCTTCTTCCCCCTCATAACAACTTAAGGTTGATGTGTCCAAGGCCTCAGGTGATGTCTCGTCCTACATCACCAAGTGTGTGATCTAAGAAACCCTCAACTAAGAAAATCTGGGTTGTTCCCCATGCCTGACCCAAAAACCAATCAATGCATCGGTTTTTTCTGAATGTTAGCTCTAAAGCTCTATCAACAACTCTTTAGTTTTATTGTTGCATCAAAATGAATACGCTATTTTGAAACGTTAAAATCAGTGACTACTGTGAACTCTTGCACCAGTTTTGTTGCGTTGCAGATCAGTTGTTATGACTTTTTCCAATATCTCACAGTTTTCACTGTTTCAGTTGAAGAAATACGCAGGGAAACAGTATTTTTTATTCATATTTTCAAACTTCAAAGCTTATAGTTCAAGTTAATGGTCTGTAGAGATGGAGTCTGATTGAGAATTCCTCTCTTCCGCTGAACCTTTAGTGTATGTCAAATTGGTCATTGTTGTAATGATGATAGCATAAACAAGATAAATATGTATACTTGACCCCCTTGGGAAAACAAGAATTGGAAAGCCATCCCCAGTTAAGAATCCAGCTTTGTATGCGTCCCCTGCTCACGTGAGATAATTGGTAAACGTCGAAAAAGGAATTATGTGCGCGAGCATTTCACTTCTTTGATTCTCGTCACATGCTGAGATGCGGAATTCATAATCGATCATAACTATTGGCTCATGTATTGCTACCATTTCCCTGACATCTCTGCGGAATAGCACATTACTTCAAATAACATCAGTTGGGCTTAAGATCAAATTGATGATGTACATACAGCAACTCTGATATTCCATTTACCAACCAACGAAAAATTATCATATTTTACAACGTAATAAGAGTGGATTCACTTTGCATTCAACTCAAAGACCACAAGCTTCGCCCCGTTGCTAATAATTAAGAGTAAATTAAAACTGGACTTGTTTGGTGAGCAGATTTTTACCATATAATTGACTGAACACAGCTTGGAGATCAGCTTAGGAACAATGTCATACAGTTTGCTATCTCCGCTTAATGTGCTAACACCAAGCCACAGATCGAGAAAAGGAATGAAAGAGAGAAAGAAAGAAAAAAAAACTTCAATTGCATGAACAAATGATTCACATCGCATTACAGAACAACTTGCTGAGATAAATGAAGCAAGGATCAAGAAATCAAAGTGAAGTATAAATCGATCCTTGTTTACATATCCATGCTGGATACTTCTTATGACTATAATTTTACAACATTACTTAATTTTCTTGGATATATCTATTAAAATCCTAATATTAGCTCTCCTTATCGATCTTTGACGATACTATGTAGGCATGTAGCAACTAGCAACTGATCGGAGGTCTCCGTTGAACATTCAAACACAATCAGCTAGCTCATCCAATCTTGAATCTTGGATTGGTAACTAGGATAGGAATGGATTAGGATATGATTTGGATTAGATTAGGATAAGAATTGATTTTGTTTAAATCTTTTCATATGTTTGGTTACTTGGTATCAGAAGATTAGAGCTGGAATGGTTCAACCCAATCAATCACTCAGATCATTTCATTCTCTATCTTCTAATTCCACGCCAATCAAATGAGCCTCGCTCCTCTACAACCACTCCCCAAGTTGCATCTCCGCCGGCGCCGGCGCCGACAACGACGATGCTATGGTACATCCTCTACGGCTCTACATCTTCAACCTTCGCTCTCAACAAGGACGAGCCATGGCTGTTGTGCTGCCAGATCCGCCGTATCTCTCGCACGCTTCACCATCGAATTTGACGACGAAGGCGATCCACCGAAGTAGATCGAATTTTAAGTAACACATGCTTCTCTATAAAGTGCTCAAGTGCTTGAATATTTTGCAATCGACAAACTCAGGCGAACCTAGTTTCAGCAGAACTTGCATTACTTTAACTCAAATATACACATTATACCTAATTCAAGTATATCCAATTCATGTATATATTGTCATCTTAAACATAAAATTCAAGAGCAACTTGAGTGCTTATTGAATCCGCCAATGCAATCCAAGGATACCATTAGTTGATTACTTGATTCTTCCAGAGTCATGTTACCACTTATTCAGAGGCTGCCCGATAAGTGAAGGCCTATAGAAGACATGGCTCTGCGCAATCTCAATGCGTTCCCTTGGATCATTTGAATTCTCATCCCTTAGAGCTTGAAGAATAGCTTGTGATGATTGCTCCCTGGATATCAAACAATACACGTGGCAAAGTATAGAACTCAGCCTTTTAGTTAGGTGATAAGGACATGGATATGAAGTCGCTTGCAAGAAATCAGAATTATTGTTCTAAATTTACGAGTTGGGGATACCTTGTTATCAATATTTTATAAAGTGTCTTCAAGATAAGGAAGAGCTCTACTGAAACGACATACTTGTGATCTTCAGGATGCAACACATTTAGGCTCGATTAACTGAGAAGTTCGTAAAATGCTGGGACTGTAGAAACACCCTAGAAGCAGAGGACATACACCTAATCGAGGCAGTTTTTGTCAGTAAATTGGAAGTTAGAAGAACATTAAACTATTGAAAAATCATTTAAAAGACATTTAGCTTTTCAGGCCCTCCACGGATTGACATAAGGGCAAAGTATATAGCTTTTCTTCCTTCATGCTCATATAGAGTTTCTCATATAGAGTAATTACATTCATCAACAATTCTCTTAGTCACTTGCAGCTCAAAATAATGACATATATGTGCAATGTGCAATGTATAAAACATATATGCTTCATCTGAAATTCGAATTGCCTCTTCTAAAGAGTCAATAGTGTTCATTTGTTTCTTTGTTGCATACACTTTGATTAGTACATTACTTCAAAGCATGGTGTAACTTGAAATGAATATATCTTATTTCTTTTTAAATATACTGTAAATAACAACTGACGTTTACCTGGATCATTCGTTTTCCACTGATATTCTCACCCATATCCCGGTTAATATCACCTTTGGCTAACATTTGCCCATACCACGCATTCCTTCCTGTCAATAAGGTAACATATGTGTCGGCCAGCAAAGGCCCTGCAAGTTTCTCAGGCTCTTCTGCCAACAAATGAGTAATAAATATCAGGACGGGGACCAACCATTGTGACTTTGTTTTTTTTCTTTTTCTTTTTGAATTAATTGTTACTTTTTTATAGTATTTAATCTATTTCATATTGGGTTACAATATGCTTTAGGTTGTGTTTGAATAAAGTAATTTCAATTTCTATAGAAATTTCAAAATTATAGAAATTATAATTTCATAAATTTAAATTCAATTAATTGAGAATTCCATTGTTTAGATTTCATGATGTAGAGTTTTAAAATGACAAGAATTTGTATTTAGACTAACCTCAGTTAAGGGAATTGACAAATGAAATGACACATGTGAAGAATTCAAGTCGGGAATTTAAACTCTCAAATTTCACTATTATTTTTCTATGAAAATTGCTAATTCCACGAGATAAGAATCTAAATGGGAGAAATAGTATAAGAAATTGAGAAATTGAGAAAGTAAGGTTGCAACGCTCACTTTACGGATTAAAGTAATCCGGACGAATGTGGTATACTCGTCTAAGTGACTACTTGATTAGAAAGGGATATCAGAACGATGAACTATGCATGTGTGTGTTCATAAAGACGACAAGTTCTGGATTTGCAATAGTGACCGTCTATGTCGATGACATGAACATTATCGGTACTCTTAATGAAATCAAAGAGACCGCGGCTTATCTAAAATCCGAGTTTGAGATGAAAGATCTTGGGAAGACTTGATTTTGCCTAGGGCTTGAACTAGAGCACCGAGTCTATGGAATTCTTATCCATCAGTTTGCATATGTCCAAAAGATGCTCAGGCGATTTCGAATGGACAAGATGCACCCTGTTAGCACTCACATAATTAGTCGAAGTGTGAATATAACTAAAGATCCATTCCGTCCGAAAGAGGACGACAAAGAGGTCTTGGGCGCAGAGGTTCCATACCTTAGTGCAATAGGCGCATTATTATACTTAGCTCAATGCACTCGACCAGACATTGTATTCTCAGTCAACTTGTTAGCTAGATTTAGCTCAACGCCAACTCAACGTCATTGGACTGGAGTCAAGAACATCCTTCGATATCTTAAGGGTACCATTGACTTGGGATTGTTCTTTCCCCACACTGATTCAAGAAGGACAGAAGATGGTCCTATGACTCATGGAAGTCATGGCACCGATCCACCAAGGGACCGGACCGCCGCCATGAACGCTGTCGGTATGGCTGAAGGACACATGTCCAATGCTGTGCACACCATCGCCGCCTTGTCCTATGCCGAGACACCCAACAATACGTTGGTGGGTTTCGCCGACGCTGAATATTTATCTGATCCTCATAAATGAAGTTCTCAAACTGGTTATGTGTACACTATTGAGAATAAGGCGATATCTTGGAGGTCTACAAAGCAGACTCTAGTGGCGACATCTTCAAATCATGCAGAGATTATAGCTTTGCATGAAGCTGTTCGGGAATGTGTTTGGTTGAGATCAATCATTAAGCATATTAGAGGGACTAGTGGATTAAATTCTACAACTGATAGACCTACATGCATTTATGAGGACAATGCAGCTTGTATTGAGCAAAAAAGTTAGGTTACATCAAGGGTGACAATACAAAACACATTTCACCTAAGTTCTTCTACAACCAACAGCAATAGGCGTTTCTTAACATTCAAGTGAACCAGATTACTTCCAAAGGAAACGCAGCAGACTTATTTACTAAGTTCTTACCTAAGTCTACCTTTGAGAAACATGTGAAAAGTATAGGCATGCGTCGGCTATCAAGTCTCTCTGAATAATGTTCACATCAAGGGGAGCATCATCTCAATGAAGTAGATTGGTGTGTTGTACTCTTTTTCCTACGATCAAGGTTCATTTTTTCTCCCACAGGGTTTTTGTGACTTGACGAGGTTTTTGACGAGTCAACAGATCAGCACCATCGGCATATCAGCGCGCGGCACAAGTGTGAGTGTTTTATGATATTCTATATCTTTCTAGATATTCGTTATGTGTGCCTTGGTTTTATGCCAATAGGATATGTAGTTTGACTAGATCTATGTATTCATTATCCTTACCTAATTAGTATTGTGTAATTCCCTATATGAAGGGCTCCTATCAATGAATAATATACACATCTTTCACGATTTTCTATTCTCAGATTTCTTTCACTTCATCAAGGGTAAGATTTTGTATTCATTTTTCTTTTTTGTAATTTAACACCAGCCTAATTGGATGCTCTAAATTATTTTTGATTGTTTTTAACTAAACTAATTTGATCACACAAAGAGAAAATAAAATTTTGGGCCCTTAAGGCTCCGGGGCTTGAGTCCATCGACTCTTACGACTCTATTTAAGTACGGGCCTGACGTAAATACACAAGTCCCGTTAGGGTTTTAGCTTCTCCATCAGTGTGCTTGATACATACTGGTTAAGTATCAGCTTTGAAAAGATTTATGCGAATCTAGAAAATTGAAATCGTTGAAGAACAAAATGTTTGATCAAATTGAAATGAGAGCGGAAATGAAGTGCTCTGGGACCATTTCATAATTTCGATACATAACGACTCCAATCTTTTCAATATCGAGAAGCCATAACAAGGAGGACTCTGAATATCTTGATGTCTGTATTTTCATAGTAACCTAGATAACAATTCCGATATCTTGATGTCACATGTGAATCCCCTTGGTTAAATAGAATGCTACTGTATTAAAAAGTCATGACAGAAAATACCACCCAGCTAACTAAATTGTCAAAGCAAGAAACCCATGCCAGTGAGTGTTGTTTTGATAAAGCACGATAGGAGAGAATTAGATGTGAAACCTAATTACCATGACAAAGCACGATATTGATGTGTAAAACCTAATTATTGTGTTGTTCCCTACCAGCAACCACCACTACCACCTTATTTAATTAACATCAGCTTTCTTATAATTTGTAATTTGTCTGTTTTCTGCCATAACCCAATCTCTTTCATAGGGGAGAGATTAAACTTACCCACCCCATCTCTTTCATGGCATCACGAGAGATGGCGATCATCGAAATAGGTTTTGTTTTTTTTTTCTGATGGTTGTGCCGCTTACCTCTAATGCACTTCCTGGTGGTCATCGCCGTGAACATATCAATGCATACGGCGATGATCAGGGCTATGATTTGGTGTTATTTGTCCTACAAGTCACTAATCCTCGTGACAAGAAGAAAGGACCTTACTTGACCATCTATGGCCTTTGGGCCGAATATCTTCAGAATGGGGCCCCCCGAGACCGAGTACGTTATATATCAGGGATATACAGACTGTCTCGAAAATCGCCATATTACATTTAATTATGGCATGGTAATGTTGTTTTTGTTTCTTTCTTATTATTCCTTCCGTTTAAGGGAATATTTCTAATGATCTTTTTTATATATTTTCTTTCTTATTAGCTCGATCCGTACCTAAGAAAGAGGCTCCATGTAATATGGCCAACCAGAAGAGACGGAAGCTACCCAACAGACCGGGCCTTTTGGCTGCACAAAGTTGATAAACATGGGACCTGTATGGCGGATATATTCGTACGGGGGGAGCAGTACCTACAAAAGGCAAAAGAACTGTATGAGCAGATCGGGATACGCCAGTTCTTGGGTCCTGAAGGAAGGTGGTCGCCAAAAATTGAATTCAACACCGAGGATTTACTGGGGGTGATCGGTACTGAACGCAGACCACTATTAGAATGTGAAGGAAATCATCTCGTCAGAATTTTATTTGCTACAGCAAACACTGGGTGATTAAATCCTGCTTGCCCACCCACCCCGATCCAGCAAGAGATTGTCCCGATAGGATTTCTTATGTTCTGCCGCAATAGTCAAAATAATATTATTTTAATGCCTTTTATGCTAGCCTCTGAATTAACGGTTATGGTTAAGATTTTACAGTCGTCTAGTAATGTGATTCGCACGTGACCATCTAAAAGAGTCTATATGTATTGTTTTGAGGGCATTTGCTCGGTATCAATAAAAATCTGAATATTTTACTTTTTTTTTTTTTATTTCTTTTTGCATTTCTCAATTAGGTCTAATACCCTAACAGTTAAGTTAACAACAAATTTAGACTAAGTTGTTGACGAGCTTAAAAAAAAAATAAAAAATTAGGAGTCAATGATAAAACTGTATATTTAGAAGTAACAAATGATAAAACTGTCAACAAATATTTCTTAATGATAAACAAAAACCGTTGCCCATAAATTTAAAAAAGAATTACATGTCATGTCACTGACAAAAATAGTAACACAATAACCACGATTATCTCTTTCACTCTCTCTCAACTCATCTCCCTCTCTCTCTCTTCTCTTTCTCTCTCTCCGGCAAACCTGTCGTCCTCCATCGAGAGATTGATGCCGTTACCAATGCGAGCTCAGAGATAACAGATCTAGAAGCACATGACGGAGCTCTCCACCGTTGTCGTCGACAATTTCATCCTCTTTGATTTTTCTTTCATCCTTCAACAATCTCTTATATCATGGCTTTTTGGATTAATTTTGATCATCGTCTTCAGCTTACAAGGTAAGCTAATATGTTTCTCTCTTCTTTATTAATTGATTGCTTTTTCTTTTTTTATATGATTAAAACCAGAAATAGAAAAAGAAGCTTGAATTCATGAGTTTTTTTGTATTATGGGTATATCATTTATGAAATAGAATGTTGTCATGAATCTTTTATTGATTAGATTGTAAATGCATGTTTGTTTGGGATGTTTAATTTGTGTTATGTTATTTGGTTATGCACACAAGGTGTTTGAGGAAATGTCTGTGAATGAATTTTGGTGTTTTTGCTCGATGAGAGCGCAATGGACCTTGATGTGCTAGGGAGGGCTGACCTTCTCAAGTTCTTGAGCAAGAAATATGAGGAAAGAGATGCTACACGCTGCAAAGAGAAGCGCATTAAAGATGAAACGTTAAGAAATACAGAATTCTGCCCAGATTTTAAGTCAAATTCAATAGCAAATTGCGAGCAGCTCAGAGTGGTCCAGAAAACTTGCCTTATATCAATAGAAAGCTAGAAGAGTCTATCTTAGAGAACTTTTCGCAGATCGTTGATTGCTATTATGTAAAGGAAGTTATAGCCGTCAGAAGGAGGGAAGGTCATTCTGCAGAAAACTGGAAAAGGAAGGAGAAAAGTCTACCAAGCAGGTGTTCATGTAACTGGCAATGTAGTCGTTAATTGTGTATGTAACTATCCAAGTAACTATTGAAAGTCATGTAGCAATGCAGCCGTTAAATGTGTATGTAACTATCCAAGTAACTGAACATTGAATCTCAAAACATGGATAGTTAATGTAGTTACATGAGTAGATATGTATATACTTGTGGGATCCGGCTCCTCTAAAGTGAGGAGTCCGTGAAGTTAGTCTAAGTTCATAAAATCCACACTCTCTGTCTAATTTAAGGGTTCTAAGCAGGACACGTCACCCTTGAATTAATTTAGTCTAAACCATAGTTAACTTGGGTTAACTCTAAAAAAAATTAAAAATAAATAAAAACTTTTACGTCAGGAACTCGATCGATCTACTTCGCATCAACTATCTTTCTTCTACGTCTATGATCGACTTGCTGCGCTGTTTCTATAAAACTCATCCGGATCCTAATCAAACGGAAGTCAGGCATAAATTAGGTTAAAACCTGATTGAAAACTACATATAGTTAACAATCCTTCAGATCTAAAGATCCCAGACATAATTAGGGATAATCGTTCATAATCTAAAATATCTAATTATTGCTTCCAGAAAGAATTGGCCGCCAAAAGCATTAGTATATATTGCTTCGGATAATCATAATCTAATTTATCTATCTTGATTTTGTGATAAGAACTCTAACATTAAGATATGTTCGAGGTATATGCAATTTGAAACTTCATAGAACAAACCGAGTAATCCTTGAATGGAAATTGTCTGCAACTTGTCCAAAACTTGCTAAACTTGCTATCGATCTAATAATCCTAATGAATAAAAGATAGCAGCCTCCTTGATTCTATATATAAAAAATAAAAAGAAACTAATAAAAATATAATAGTTGCAGGATCAAGTCGAGAAACAGAAACAAATAACAGTGCAATGCAGCAAGTCGATCAATCTCAAGCGTAGATGAAGGATAGTTGAAGCAAAGCAGTGTCCCTGACGTTGAAGTCTTTTTTTTTTTTTTTTTTTGAAGTTTAACCCAAGTTAACCATGATTTAGGCTAAATTAATTAAAGGGTGACATGTCCTGCTCAGAACTTTTAGATTAGATAGAGAATGTATATTTTATGAACTTAGACTAACTTGATGGACTCCTCACTTTAGATGAGCCGGACCATACTTGTGTAGCTTATTATGCAGATAACTTTAGCTTTCAACCATTTCGGACAGGGATTTTGGTTTTTTCCATGCTATGAACAATAACTACACACACTGGATTATGTATGCCATCGGTTGTGTAGCTTATTATGTAGATAACTTTAGCTTTCAACCATTTCGGACAGGGATTTTGGTTTTTTCCATGCTGTGAACAATGACTACACACACACTGGATTATGTATGCCATCGGCGGCAGCAGCCATCCTACCATAATAAGCCAGGGAAATGGCTACATTGCTCTAGAAAATGAGGCAGCTAAAGAGGTATATATCTATCTACATTGCTCCTTTTTGTAGTTTAAATGTATTCTAAGGCTGGTGTTGGTGTTCTTGTGGTCTAGGTATGTTATAGAGTCAACACAGATAAGAGCGAGTGGAAAAACTAGAATTAGCAATCAGATAAAGATCTTTTTGTGAATGGAGCGACTTTTACTGAATCTGGAGGCCCTGTTCATAGTATCGACACGAAGGATATGATCAAACTGCAGGCTGGGATTTCTCACATGCTATGCCGGTCCTCTTAAATGTAGAAAAGGCCAGGGATCTTTGTGCATATGAAGCTGAAACTGAACCCTGTTAGGAAAGACGGGTTTTTGTAGCGGTAGACAGTGAAGAATATAAGACACAATGCTGTCACTCTTATTGCATTTGTATTTCAATATAGAAATAAGACAGGTGACTGGAGCAGTTTTCACAAGATATGAATAAAAAAAATGGATAAATTTTGATCGTCTAAACTGTTTTTCTTTCAAGTCAAGATATGTACTTTGATATCTTCTGCTACTTGACTTCCATCCTTCAATTTCCAATTGTACACCACTGAGCTTCTCAGGTAGATATACACTTCTGCAGTATCAACTTTTGATCCCTAAGGCACTCCAAGTTTAAGTAACTTGGTGAACTGCAGCATTGATTGAAACACTACCGTGTTTAATAAACCACCTATTCCCACAATGCTTAGATATATATACAGTATGACTTAACCTTGAGCCTAATTAACACACCTGAGAAATTTGAAGTCGCAGTTCATCCCATTCTGATGATTTATAGTTATAGATATGTATACTTATGTAGCTTATTATGTACAATGTATGTAACCACCTAGATAACTATAAATTTGTAGTTACATAGATAGTTTCATAGGCAGGTAAATGCAGTTACACAAGTGTAGCATGTATGTAACTACCTAGGTAACTATCAATCTGTAGTTACATGGATAGTTACCTTCTTCTGCCCGTCATGTATGTAACTACCCAGATAATTATCCATGTAGTTACATGGATAGTTACATAGGCAAGTTAATATCGTTACACAAGTGTAGCATGTATGTAACTGTTGTATGTTTTAATATAGTACTCGCAAGTGCACGAACCATGTATAGAATAGAAGTGCAAGCACGAGGTCGTTCCCTCTATGGATTGATTAAAACAACTTATTATGCCAATTATACTACACCTAATGAAATAACAATATGATTTTATGATGTTTGGATTGAAAACAGAAAATTAAAATAATAAAACTGAAATTAAAGACAAGATAACAATGAAATTTCTAAGAGTTGAAACAAAGATTATGGAGATGCTAAAGCATTGAATCCACCACCTAATACTCCTACTCTCCTCTCTAGTTGATAGCAATTGAACTCCCTAGATTGCATGCTAAAAGATTTCCGTATACAAGCCTTATTGATTCCGGACATATGCCAAAGTTTTTCTAACCAATGAATTCTAACTTATTGATCCCGTATAGAACTCAAGTAGTCAAACTATAGTTTACTTCACGTTATGATCAAGTTCAAGTAAAACATGTTCAACACTTCATTAAGCACAAAAGAACTAGAAATTCATGTAAAACAAGAATATCGACTATGATCAAGCACTTGTATTCTTAACTTACAATTTTCTAATCACAAGATTAAATAAATCCTTTAGAACCCTAGAAAACATCTACTCTTGATCAAGCCTCATGAATTAACTAATAAACAAAACCTAGGTCTTATTGATCCCGAGCAAAGATTTTGAATAAAAGTTCAAATAAAACAATGATTGAGAATTTAACATAGCAATCCATGAATCCAAGGAAATCAACTAAAGAAATAAAGTAATCATACTAGGGGTTTCATCTCAGCCCTAGCTAGAAGTTTAGAAATCCATAGATATAGAAAACATGACTAGAAAATAAAGATAGCATGGAAGAAACAATGGAAGAGATAGGAACTCGGGTTGAGCGATGGAGAGACTCCGTTCTTTTTTTCCTTTGCTCCTTTGCTGCGTCTCTACTCTCTGCTGCGTCTCTCTTCTCTGCTGCGTCTCTGTTTTCTTGTTTCACGTCCTAAGGGTTCTTCTTTTATTCCCCTTGAAATCCCAATTCATTTGGGCTTTTCGGTCTCCTTGTCCAACATGGAATAGCTTTCTTCTCTCCAAATAACATAAGGTTATTATTGTCAATGCAAGAATAACCTTCCAAATATGTTAGCCACGTTCAGCCTTTTCCTTGTAGTATTAAGATTGATGGACTTGGGCTTCACAAATTGGAATTATGAAAAGAAACATAAAATTCGTCAGAATCTGTCTCCACGCGTTGCGTTCACTCAAACTTTCATAACTTGCTCTAGAAAAATGCAAATCTACTTCCGTAAAATTTCTCAGAAAGCTAACATCTGTAGCTTTCCAATGGTGTATGGCTCGCCTCCAAATTCCTTGTGCTCATGTACAGTTTAATCCTCAAAGTTGACGCACAGCAGGGCAGTTTCTGGATCACTTAGCTCCAAATTCTCTTTTTCTTCAACTTGACCTGCAAAACATAAAAACTAAGTAAATGACTCACAATTGACAAGAACTAATCATAGAATCATGCATCTAAGGGTATAAAAATGTATGAAATATGAATCTATCAGTAACTACCTAGGAAACTATTAAACTATAGTTACATGGATAGTTACATGCCTAGTTACATAGATAGTTACATGGATAGTTATATGAATAGTTACATGGATAGTTACATTGATAGTTACATGCATAGTTACATGGATAGTTATATTGATAGTTACATAGACAGGTTAATATCGTTATACAAGTGTAGCATATATGTAACTACCCATGTAACTATCAAATTGTAGTTACATGAATAGTTACTTAGATAGTTACATAGATGGATAGTTACATGGATAGTTACATTGATAGTTACATTGATAGTTACATTGATTGTTACATTAATAGTTACATGCATAGTTACATTGTAACTAGCAATGTAACTATGCATGTAACTAACTTGGTAACTGACAATGTTTATCTATGTAACTAGCATTGTAACTAATGTAACTATCTATATAACTAAGGAGCAGTAGGTTAAGGAAGTTTCAGATTGTTTCATCTATTATTTTTGAATAGCTACATGAAAGATTCTTTGTTTTGTAACCGGTAATGTAATTATCCATGTAAATTGCAATACAACTATCCACGAAACAAAACGGTCCTGTAACTAGCAAGTAACTATTTATATAACTTGTTTAGTTAGTGGCAACTGAAGTAACTGGTAATGTAACTAAGCAGTCATGTAAATTTTCATATAAATGATCATGTGACTACATGAGTAACTAGTCATGTAACTGACTATGTAACTACTCAAGTAACTGATTATTCGCAGTGTGCTGTTGCACCGCAACAATAGACCGACTATGTAACTACCTACTTAGGTAAGTAACTACCATATGTAACTACTTAAGTAATTGGTCATGTGATTCGCTATATATGTAACTACTTAAGTAACTGGTAATGTAACTATCTATGTATTTGGCAACGTAACTAGCAATTTGTTTAGTCTCACTCTGGTACAATTCTTCACAACCTTTTTCTTCCTCTTTGGCATTTCTTCTCCTTATGTCCTTACTTAGAGATAGGAACACATGCATCAGCATTCTTCTTTGGCATTTCTTCTCCTTATGTCCTTACTTAGAGATGAGAACACATGCATCAGCATGGCCAGGAGGATACAAAAAACAAAACATATAATGAGAAGAGCATCTCTACAAGGAACAAAAAAATGAGTTAGCTAGAGTACTCTACTGATATATGACACTGAGTTAATTACTTAATAGTTCATATCAACAAGGACATTAAATTTCTGAACATCAAGTACATGAACCACAAACTTAATATCATCATTCCATAAACTTCCTTATCCCAATTCACAACGAGAAAATGGAAGTAACACAAACAACATCATTAATAGACAAAATTCTCTCAGACATTTAATCAAATAGTTGGCATGCAATAAAATACACTACTATCAGTCTGTAGTTACATGGATAGTTACAGAGGTAGCTTAATGTAGTTACATGAGTAGTTTTGTATGTAGCTTCTTATGTAGGTCAATGTAACTGGCTAAGTATGTAACTGTCAATGTAATTAGCTATGTAACTAGCAATGTAACTAAACGGTATATATAATTGGCAATGTAACTAAACGGAATGTAACTATCTATGTAACTAGCAATGTAACTATCTATATAACTATGTAATTGACAGTGTAACTATCTGTTGGCTCAAAAATCGTCCCGGCCACGTGTCAATGGGCCGGGGGCTTCTTTGGGCTACATGTGTCCTTTTGGCTTGGTGACGTGTGCGATGGCGTGCCAACTCGCAGCCGAGGGGCCAAGCGAGGTTTTTTTCTGATATGTATGTAGATGCACTGCCCTAACTTCTGATCAGTCGACTGTGGACCGAGGAAGGATCGATCTCGGCCGCAGGGTTCTCTCTGCCTTGGATGCAAGGACTTTAACACAGATCAGCTAGTAAGCTGATCTTGGTGTTGTGTGACTAGGTGAATGTTGTCATGGTGCAAGTGATGTGAATGCAAGAATGTAAAGTGCAGGAAAATTAAAGATAACGTAAAGAACACGAATGTAAATTGCAGGAAAGATAGTGCAGAAAAGTAACGAACAGTAAGATAAATTGCAAGTATGTAAAGAACGATAATGTAAATCGCGGCAAAGATAGATAAGTACCAGTAAACAAAAACGATAAAGTAAACACGGAATTGATATGTGTAATGCTGAGAAGCTGAACTGTATTGAGATAAAAATGTGTAATCGCGTAGAGCGTTTGGTCGAGGACCTCTAACAAAGAATCCTAAGGTCCTTTTTATAGTGAAGTAAAATAAAGAAAACGTAATCCTAGCTTTAAACACAAGGATGGATTACAGGTAAATCATGGATTAAATTGTAATAAAGCTCATTCAATCTGATTACCACAAGTTTGGTAACTGTGGTGACGTCTCCTTTGAAGGCGTCATCTTTGACCATAATTTAGCTCTGAAATATCAATCAGTCGACATAAGGCGCTTATGGGTTTGACATAACATAACATTTATTCTCCTTTCTTGGCCGCTGCAACTCACGAATAGCTGCAGCTAAATAAGGTGATCGCGGCTCAACATAGGGTGACCGCGGCTCAACATAAGGTGACCGCGACTCAACATAGGGTGACCGCGGCTCAACATAAGGTGACCGCGACTTAACATAGGGTGACCGCGTCTCAACATAAGGCATCCACGACTCAACATAAGCTGTCTGCGGCTCAACATAAGGCGTCCGCGGCTCAACATAAGATGTATGTGGCTCAACATAGGGTGACCGCGGCTCAACATAAGGCGTTCGCGGCTCAACATAAGATATCTGCGGCTCAACATAGGGTGTCCGCGGCTCAATAAAAGGTGTTCGTGGCTCAGCATATGGTGACCGCGGCTCAACCTAAGGTTTCTGCAGCTCAACGGCCGCAGCTCAAAACACCAATAGCCGCGGCCATCATCTCTGTTAATAACCGCGGTTATTTTATAAGCTGCATTGTGCACTGCGGCTCAATAGGATGAGTCATGATATTTACTCATTAATGGCCACGGTCACTAATGGATCCGTCCATTTGATCTGCCACGTAGGTCGTGCCAAATATTGGTTCAAACACTATCTATATAAATAACAATGTAACTATCTATGTAACTATCTATGTAACTATATAATTGACAATGTAACTATCTATGTAACTAGCAATGTGATCATCATCCATGGAATGTCTTACTCCAATCTCACTATGGCTTCCTGAGTGAATCTTTGGAACAAACTTGACTGCAGGGGTCTCCATTACAACATTAGCAATAGTCTTTGAGCACCTCACAACCTAATATAAAGAACAAAATTATATTAGTACAGGTGTCCTAAAACAGATCATACAGATACAAACAAGTAACTAGTAGATCATTAAGACAATTGACTCGTACAGTTTCACCAGTACAATTTCTCTATTCCTACATACCACAATTAAATTAAGCTGCTGAATGCATCAATTAATCCTAAGAAGTATCGATATAGTAAGATAAACCATAATCACTCAACATTAAGATGACAAACCAGAAACCCATTAAACTCACTGATTTTCCTGGCCCACCCACTAAGCAAAATTTCAAGCTAACATGTAAGCAAACAAAAGAATCTACACACAGATTCAAAACTCAAATAAACTAATACAAAACCAAGTTTCCCACAATAAATTTCACACTTTAAAATCACCAGCACATAATCAGAACTTGTCAGGTCTCTCTGGGTATCATAAAATCTAGGGTATGTGGTCTAGGCAATGTAGGTGGTCTTGCAAACTATCGAAACAGAATTGTGTTCCTGAGCAGTATGCAGATTTACCTTGATTGAGAACAATACAACCGTTGGATCGCTACGATTTTCGATCACAGAATAAAAGACATGATTTTGAACAACTTTTGTAAAGAAGGTGTCCTGGAATAAATCATATAAGTGGAACTTTTGAGCTATTGATGTTGATTGACGGGAATGATTTCCAGCAGAAGTTATCAGCTTACAACTCTCTCTCTCTCAATTCAAGTTGACTGACCAAAGATTCAATCAGCCCATTTATCATCAGAGCTCCCTCAAAACTCAAGAGCTTAAAGACTAGATTAAAACTTTACACTTCGAAATCATTAGGAAGAACAACCATGAAATCCAAAACAAACAGGGTACAAAAAAAATCCCAATACTAGAAGCAATTCAGTTGACTCTAATTCAACCCCATCATATTCACAAACCAAGTTCAAATTTTTATCACTCAATTTCACAAAACCAAGCCGACCCTAAGCACAAACATCCCAGCAAAACAAAAATCAAAGACTAAATCCCACAAAACCCAAATAACAAAAATAAGCAAATCCACTTATTCTCAACACAAAACTCAAAAATTCAAGCTAAAGCAACACAGTCACATACCGATTCGAAGTGCTTCACCTAGGCCGAAACCGTCTCAGAGACGCAGACCTCTCCAAAGCTCGTAGAAGAAGACGGCAGCGACCCCACGTCGATCTACACGCGTCGGTACTTCACGTCCAGCAAGCTCTGGTGGCAAATAATCTCGGCCTCAGCCATATTCTGACTCACAATCATCTTCAAATCGTCGTCGTTTACTCTTCGGAAATTTGGGGATTCTAGGGTCAAAAAATTTGGGGAAAATCTAAAAAAAACCCTAAAATTCAGAGGAAAATGGTGAGTGAGTACCTTCTTCAAATATCTAAGTCGGGTCCATGTTCTTAAACTCCTTGTGGATTCAAGATTAGAGCGCGCCTTCACCAGATCTATCATCAACCTGCAGTCCATTTTTACCGGATCCATCGAATTCCAGCGTCGGAACGTTACCGATTTCGACCAATTCTTTGACAACAACCAGATCTGATTCTTTGACAACTCCAAGCCCGATCCCGTCATCCTTCTTCACCGCCAACAACTTGGCCAGGATGAAGACTATGGTCTTCACGTCTAGTCTGGATGCATGAGAGAGAGAGAGAGAGAGAGAGAGAGAGAGAGAGAGAGAGAGAGAGAGAGAGAGAGAGAGAGAGAGAGATAGAGAGAGAGAGAGAGAGAGACGAAACTCAGAATGATAGAAAAAAATGTGATATTAGAGAGAAGGGTATAATGGTTATGTAAAATTGTGAAAATATTTTTTTTTATCATTTAAGATGTTGTGAGGTGACCATTTTATCATGTAACATGTTTTAATGGTGACATTTTCATCAAGTGGAACATTTAAAAACTATTTTTTCATTTGTACCTCCAAATGGTAGTTTAATGTTTTATGCCTAAAAATTAAAGTAGGGTAATTAACAGAGATGCTGAAAAAAAGTGCAGCATGTGATTTATTTGGATCAGGATCCTCGCGGGCTCTTTTCATCCTTGTTTCTCCATGACTTCTAATCCAAACCGTTCACTCAGAATCCAAAGGCCATAAATTATCCACATCCACATCAGCATCTGTGTTATTCATTACCCAAAAGTGGGCTAGACGACGTTTCGTTCTCTTATCTCCTTCTTTGAGTCCTTTCTTGTTCAGTTCTCCCTTTCTTTTCTCTCAGTGGTCAGACTGGTCTCCCTTCTTCTCTAGATAATTTTCCAGAGGTGTCCAAAGTTTCAATCCATTACTATCTTATTTGCCAACAAAGCATTATTAAAAATAATGGCTACACAGAATTCTTTGATCCGGATGATCTTTTCATTTCCCCCTCCCCTCTCCGTCGACTTCCTCATCGTAGCTCGCCGCCGCCCCTTCTGCGTCACCAGAGATTGTTTCGCCTCCTCTGGGTCGCTATCGCCATCAATTCAATTATGATAGCATCAAAAGCTCTAAATTGGAGCCGGAGAAGATGAAAAGATCTAGAAGAGGGAGGCGGCTTTTCTTAATGGAGGCGGGTTTAATAAACAAAAGTTACAGAAAGGGGTGTCAGGATTAGGGAGAGGAACACCCACGGTTTAAGTGACTGACCTCTTGGATTGTATATTTGAATCTGGTATCAGTTGTGAAAAAATCCATTAGGATTTGCCATGAACTTTTCTAATTGGTTGGAAATATAATTCGGATATGCAAGATTGAAACTTTGCAGAGGGAAAGTGGAAGAAAAGAGTAGATAACGGTGAGAAAACGTCGTTAACCCACTTTTGGGTAATAAATAACCCAGATACTGATGTGGACTACTTATAGCCTTTGGATTTTGAGTGAACGGTTGGGATCAGAAGTCAAGGAGAAACAAGGGTGAACAGCCAGGGGAAGATCTTGATCCGATTTATTGTGGGAAGGACTACTGTGCATATGTACCGCAGTTGAAATAGGTGTGAGCATCACGCGCGTCGGTTGGGTTAGTGGGTGTTTGGTGAAAAACTATGAGATGCAGATGGAGATTTCGCTCTGGGTTCGATGGCCTCAATAGCAGCTAACTGCAGCAATTCAACAAAAATCACCTATCTACCTCATCTATTCTAACCTCAGTCCATGCTAGAATTTTCAGAACTGAAAGCTCCACTGATGACCGGTGTTTGGGAGAAATTTTGATAAATGATATTTGGAAAGCGATGGATTACGCCAGAGGAGCGTCCGTCAAAATAGTCAGAGACAGGTGACGAAATATAGTCCACATAATATTTAAATTTAAAAATATAACTGTAAAATCCTACTTAATGTCTGTTAAACGTCTGTTAAGAGTAAAAGTCGCTGGTTTTAGTTAAATTTTAAAAGCGCTTAGGTCAACTCTTCTCTTTCATTACGTCAAACGGAAAATAGGTGGTTGCCGACCATGATGACGGCAGTGAACTCGAGACGGAGGTCGAGGTCGGCCTTAGATGAAGATGATGATCAGGTCGACACATACCAGAGGAACTCGCTCAATATCAATTTTGATCGAGATGTATATCAGAGACCTCGTCAAGCCTGTGTCTTCAGGCGAAGCTGTGAGCCTCTTGTTTGATTGTGAAATCGGCTTTGCAATATAAGGCTACAAAGGATATTGGCTATTTGAAGTTTGGCGAAGAGTGATGCGACTGGGGTGTGCGGTGTTTTGATCGAAAACAAAAGTCTAATTGAAGTGTCGAAAATTCTTTTAACATCTGTTGCCAGGCCTATATCTATATGCAATGGCATGGTCGTGTTGCAACGTTCTATGTGTAGTGGCACTTGGTTTCAAGCCACCTGCAACTCCATCATGACCTCCAGCTCATAAAGTTCCTTTGTTGTTTAATCATTTGTTGAGATATTGATTTCAAGGTAGGAGCCCTTGTTATTTGCATATCTAAAAAAAAAGAAAAAGAAAGAAGGTAGAAGCTCTTTGCCAGCCATTCTTGCATCGAGTGTTCCTCCAACTCTAACTTTGCTGATCTGATCAGAGTTGAAGGACACACCTCTACGCTACCTCTTCCACCATCATTGTCGCTGATTTAGCCCAGCCCAAACCCAAATCCCTCTCAAGGCTCATATTCATCAAATACCTCTCCTGGTCAATCTGCAAGTACTAGCTCCCTCACTCGTTTAGTCGTTTTCCCCACTTGAGTTTTGTTCCTTCAATCTTTGATCTAGTGAAAGTTTCACCTTCATCATCCCACTTCGCCTTCCCTAACGATTTCCCCACCTTTAATGGAAGGGTATGAATCAGATGGAAATCAGTTGACGATCAAGAAGCTTGGCTCTACTGGATCATATCTCAACTGAAAATGGCAATCGTTTTAGATTTTGTTGACCACCTTGATGACATTAGCAAGGATCGGCTGAATCCAGAGCTCTTCAAGTCAAATGTAGGGCTTCGAATCTTTTCCACTGTTTCAGAGTCCAATGGAATTGTTGTCCTTCAATCGGCTTGGTGAAAACTGATTTTACCAAGTCAAAAAAAGTTACATTTTTGCCCCTTTTGTTAACGATTCTGTCAAACGTACCGTACAACGAACGTAATGCAGCTTTTGCCATTATATTTTTAGGCATCCAAATTGATTTTTGACCAAGTTTTCTCAAATAGTTAAAAAATAACCACATATAGGGTCAAAATCTTAATTACCCTATTTAAATTTTGCAAAAACCTATCTTCCAGAACCTCAATTTTCATGACTGCAAACCTCTTCTTTTCATTTTTTTCATATTTTTTTTCATTCGATCTCATACTCCATCGAAGGAATTGTAAAAGTTTGTTGTCAAAATTTACTTGAGCCGTTTCAATACTAACTAATTCTATCTATATGTATAGAAGGATTACGCTAATTGAATCGAGGATTAATTATTACTGATTTTGTCTTCTTTTTCTTTTATCAAATTGTTCAACTTAATCGATTTAAAAGCCTATTCTATTACCTTTTCAACCAGTTTCGCTCCAACAATTGCATGTTTGAGAGTCTAGCTCTGCAATTGATGCCAAGTATGAGAAGGAAAAGAGAAGATCTATGTGCGTAGACTAGTCATGACTAGTTAAGAAAAGAGGAGAAGGAATTTTTTTTTTTTTTTTGATACATGAGGAAGAAGTTTTTTTATTGTTTTTTTTTTTACACATGAGGAAGAAGTTTCAAGTTGGTAAGGTACTAAGAATATTTAATAGTTAATAAATTTGGATAAAACTTATATTTATCAATTTATTTTGAGAGTTTTGCTCCAGCAGAGTAGTTATAAGAGAAAACTTAACTATTCATTGACAAATTGTCTCTCCTGAATTGATAAATTTGTTAATTTTACTTATCAATTTCTAAATTTATCAACTTCTTAAGTATAAGTATATTATTAGAGCAAAGATTCATTTAAAAATTAATAAATCTTTAACTTTTTTTAATTTATCAACGTTACTGGAGATGCTCTAAGTAGACAATGAGGGAGGTTAAAAATCATTTCGAGTACCAAAAAGGGTTATTTCTCAAAATTTCTCCTGGTTAAGTGAGTAAATGCGAAATGGTATTGAATCATATTTGGTTTTGTTGATGGAATGTCATATTTTTACAGGTCAGAATTTGTAGTTTATGATTTTGGTACTACATTTTCATCAGGAACGTATTTAGTCTAAGGCCATGTTTGTTTCATGGAATCAGCACATAGGGTAAGGAAAGTGATTCCTGTGTTTGGGAACCAAAGGAAAAATGCTGGGAATGGAAAGTAGTTCCCATGTAGAAGGAAACTTGGGTGGAAATTGCTTCCCTCCACCCACCCCTAGGATTCAGTTTTCGTTCCAGCTTCCTGCATTTATTGCTCTTATCTTTTTACTAAATTGTCCCTACCCTATTTTATCTATCCAGTCAAGAAGTGAACCACAAACGCCATATCAGACAGAGCTCGAGAAGAACTAAAGCCATTTCCGTCTGAAATTCTTCTTGTTATCGATTTCCTCACACAACAGCTACCAGGTACCTCTCTTTCTTGTATATTTATATTTGTATGTAATCATACTGTGGGTATTGTTGTTGATTACGTCTTGGTTTTGGTTTTGTTGTATGGGTAGTTTGTTTGATTGGATTATTTTCTCTTTTGAGAAAGAGAATAGCTTTTGCTGTTAGGAAGTGAGGAATGATAGAATGATAGAATATTTTCAATGATGCTAGTCTTAATTGCAATTGTTTGTTTGAATTTGAATCACCAGAGACCTGATGATTATGTAAGCGTTTTCAGTTTTCTTGATTTGGATCTCTGCTATAAGAAAACTGATTTTATTCTCCATATGCCTCATCAGACCAAAAGAAGAGTTTGAGAGTTGTTTGTATTTTTACTTTTATTTCCCCATATAGTTGTGCTTGTTTATTTGAAATGGGTGGCTTTGTTGTAAAGTTTTGTAGGTTAGAGCATCTCCAATGATAGGCTAAATCCTTAGCCAAATTTGGCTTAAAAAACAAGAATATTATGTGGAATCTTTTTTTAGCCTATCAAAGTCTCCCATCATAAGCTAAATCTTTAGCCAAATTTATAGCCTTTTGACTTTAAAAAACACTCTCATCATAAACTAAATCTCAAGGTAAAGGTAAAGCTAAAGCTATTTCTAATTATTTTTCATATATATGTAATGTTATATTTCTATGCATTTTTTTGTCTCATATATATAAATATATATAATATTTAAAAAAATTTGAAACTACAAATATTGAGAATGACATACATGAATTTTATTCCTTCAATATATTATAATTAAAAGATACAACCAACGAAAATTAAAAAAAATACAACAACAAATTTATTTGAAAAAAAAATATTTATTTAGAAATAAACATTTAACGATCACGATTTCAAACTTATGTTCTTCCATGTCGCTGCCAAATATGTTCAATCAAAGCATCTCGAAGTTCATAATGAGCTTTCTTATCTTTAATTTTTCTATGGTGATCAAGAAATTGGTTAAATCTTGTTGAAAAATCAATCACCATCTCAACAGTAGGGGCGGGTGCTTCATTAAATTCCCTAATCAGAGCCGATAAATCTTGCTCATCCTCGATAATCATGTTGTGCATTATGATGCATGTAGTCATTATATCATGTAAGACACGTTTATCCCAAAATCGTGCTGGTCCTTTAATAATTGCCCAACGTGATTGAAGAACTCCAAATGCACGCTCCACGTCCTTCCTATATGATTCTTGCTTTGTGGCAAACAAAGTTTTCTTCCGACCTTGTGGATCATGTATAGTTTGGACAAGTGTGGACCATTTAGGATATATACCGTCTGCTAGATAATAACCAACATTATAATCCTTTCTCATAATTTTATAATTAACCGGAGGAGATTTACCTTCAACAAGATCTACAAATAAGTGAGATGCTTTTAGCACATTGATGTCGTTGTTCGATCCCGGTAACCCAAAATATGCATGCCATATCCAAAAATCATAATCAGCTACGGCCTCAAGAATAATGGTTGGTGATCCCTTCCGCCCCGAGTACATTCCTGCCCAAGCTTTTAGGCAATTTTTCCAACACCAATGCATACAATCTAAACTCCCCAACATTCCTGGAAAACCACGTTCTTCGCCTATATAAAGAAGCCTTGCTATATCATCAGAGTTAGGTCTCCTTAGATATTGTGGTCCAAATACCTCTATAATTGCTTGACAAAATTTTTTCATACATCTAATAGCAGTAGACTCACCAATTTTCAAATAGTCGTCAAGAGCGTCAGCAGGTACACCATACGCAAGCATTCGAAAAACGGCTGTGATCTTTTGTAAGGATGACAAACCGAGCTTTCCGACCCCATCGCGTTGTTGTACAAAGAACGTGTCATGATCTTTGACAGCATCCGCAATTCGATGAAATAAAGTTTTACTCATTCGGAAGCGTCTTTGAAATATTTCGTCATCATGAATTGGGCGCTTGGCAAAATAATCCCTCCATAAATTGTATGCAGCTTCTTCTCGGGGTCGATTGACCATTACATGGCCTGGAATTGCACCACGATATTTTGATTGAGCATCATCATCTTCATCATCAAGAATCTCCTCCACGAGAAGGTTATTATTCGCATACATGCGAAGTAGTAAATCTTGCTCTTCATCATATGCTGCCATGACTTGATGAAAGTAACCATCAGTATCGTTTGATGAAATAGAAGATGATGAGAACTGAGAAGGGTTCATTGTTGAGGAATAGAAACGGGAGCAGTGTTTATTTTTTCCTTCTAAGGTTATGAAACTAGCTTGAATTACTACATATGTACTTATATAGTAGTAATGTGATAACTATATAGAAATCAAAAGAATTTCATATTTGTGGACGTGGGAAATTTGTGTCAAATTGGTCAAGATTGTGGTTTCAATTATCAACTTTCCTATTTCCCAAACCTAACACAAAAAAAAGGTACTTAGTCTTCCTTTTTTTCAACAAAGTTTGAGTCCTCATTTTCAACCAAAAGTTTGACAAACTTCAACCACAACTTGTCAATAGGACAATAGGATCAATTTTATAGTGATTTCCCGAACAGAATTTGGTATTTTCAACATCTAGTCAAAATTCAGCATTGGTCCTATTGATCAAGGAGACAAGAATTTCAAACATTTACATTCCAAGAAAAAAAAGGGAAAGTTACGAAGGATTTCAAACCAATTTGACTCAAAATAAGGATTTCAAAGTTATGAATTGCACTAATTTCATCAGAATTGATCAATACTAACTTCCTTATTTTGACCAAAATTTATGCTACAAAATTCATGATTTTGGTTTTACCATTTCAAAATTAAATCGCATATGTTATAACTATATATATTAGTAGTGTTACTAGGAATCTCATATTCTTCTTCAATGAATACTTCTAAGGGAAAAAAATTTCTATTGAAGAGGATCAACTCTTGTGCCACATATATCTTGATGTTAGTCAAGATCCGATACATGGTGTTAATCAAAAGAAGGATAAGATATGGGAAAGGATAACTACTCTGTGGAATCAGCAAAAGCCGCATCAATATGAAGTACGAAGCTCATATTCTCTCCAAAGTCGATTTTCTGATCTCTCATATGTTATAAGCAAATTTCGTGGGGCTGTTCGACAAGTAGAATATAACAACCCGAGTGGTGCTTCTGAAATTGATATAGTAAGAATTCGTTCAATTTTAATAGCATTATATATATTATATTTACATTATTGTTTATTATAACTTTGTATTATCTTTATATTGACAGATGACAAAGGCAAAGAAATTAATGTGGGATGATACGAGCTATAAAAAATCAAAGAAGTTTCAATTTGAGCATGTGTGGAGCATTCTCAAGGATGCTGAAAAATGGATGGACACTACTGGTACAGTATCGGCTCAACCCCGAAGAAGAAAATATTCATTGGAAGGAGGTCAATCGAGTTCTCGCACATCTAAGTCATCAGGTACACCATCATTTAATGTCGATTTGAATGTCGATGTTGATGCAGATGAACAAGAATTTATCAATGAAGAGTTATCATCATCCTATAGACCAATTGGAACAAAGAAAGCAAAACATAAAAGAAAAGAGGAGAATGAAAAGAAAAAACTTGCTGAGCAAATTCTCGAAGAAAACCGGCGACTAAAGGTGTTGGTAGAAAAAAACATGTCTGATAGATGTGCATTTTCTGCCAAACATGAGCAATATGCGGCTACAAAATTAGAGATCCAACGTCAGCGTGAGGAGAACAAAATTATGCTCATGAGTTTGGATTCCATTTCGGATCCAAAAGATCGTGAGTATTTTGAGATGAGAAAAAATGAAATTAGGCAAAGAAGAGCTCTTGAATCCCAACAACAACAATCACCCATGACGTTTGGCTATGACAATTTTGCTAACATGAATCCGTTCCAAGGTGACACACAAGCTACATTCAACTCTGGAAGCTTTGGTAATGCACTTCAAGTTTCAAGTCAATATGGATCAAGCGGTGAATACGGAGCAACGCCAAATTATGGAGGAATTAGTGACTATGGAGGAATGAGTCTTTATGAAAGACCTTTTGGATATGGAAAAGGTAAAGACTATGGAGGAAGCGGAGGTACTGGAACAAGCGATGGACATGGAAGAGCCCCGTAACGAAAGCGGTGGAGTACTGAATTGATGGTTATTATAATATCGGTTTTTTTATTGAAAAATAATGTGTTTTTAATAAGTCTAGCATTTTATGTTAGTTATTTTGTTATGTTCTTATTTTGTTAAGTCTAGCATTTTGTGTTGTTTACGTACGTTTTAATAAGTAATGTAACATTTTTCATTAATAGGCTATGTACTTTTTTTAATTCAATAATTAATCAAGTATATGATTTTATCTAAATATATTAGATATGGGGCTTACATAAAAGGTCTCGTCGAGATCTTTGCAATGGTAAAAAAATTAAATAGAAACGAGTTTTTAATTATGTAGTTGTGAGAGATTAAAGATTTTTAGTTCAAATTTAAAAAGGATATAAAATGAAATAAGATGATAGCACTACAGGAAATATACACTTAGCCGACGGAATCTTATTAATTCTGTCGGCTAAGACACACTTCACCGACGGAAACAAAAACCGTCGTATAGGACACCACATCCGTCGCCTAAGATTTCATAGGCGACGAAAATAACTGTCAACAACTTCCGTCGACTAAGATAATCCTACTCGACGAAATACTATTTGTCGTCCTATTTCCGTCGGCTTAGTAAATCCTAGACGACGGATATCTTCCGTCGGTAAGGTTTCGTCGCCTTAGATATTTCTAGTTGACGGAAATTGACTGTCGACATAGTCCGTCGTCTAAGATTGTCTAGGGCGACGAATAATGTTCCGTCGGTAGAACTTGGCTTAGACGACGAATAATTTTCCTTCGTTTAAACTTTTCTTGGGCGACGAATTCAATTCCGTCGGCTAAGAACAACTTGGGCGACGAATAACCATTTCTTAGCCGACGAACGTTTTCGTCGACTAAGAATTTGAATTATTGCCTGACACAAAGCAGAGCGAATATTTTTTCCGACGCCTTTTGTCCTAGCCGACGGAATATTCCGTCCGCTAAGTTTACACATCATCATTTATACACCTTTTGCCCAGAAGAGAACGCAGATCGAATAAAGGCATGGTCTAGCTCCCCCCCCCCCTCCCCTTCATCAGAATATTCATCCGATCCAAATATAGTTAATTTAGAAGCTTATCGTCGACATGAATTTGATCGATCTTTAAGAGCTACGCGCTTCGATCTCGATCTCCTAATTGGTAACTACTTTAATTAATTAATCTACTTTCTTCTTTTAGGCATATTTTCCTGTGAACTTTCGGTGACTTGCCGGTCCAATTTTGATGGATTATTAATTGTTGCTTATTACTTGTATGCTTAATATAATTACTAGATATGTGTGTATAATATGTTTGTACGTACATATAATATTATATATGCATGAAAACTATATAATATTATGTTTGTATATATATATATATCTAACTTTTGTGTGTATAATTTTTAAAGATATATATATATATATCTTTAGTTTTTGTATGTATGATTAATTAATAATTATGTGAATAATTATGTACGTACGTTTATCAAATTTTTGTTTTCATTCAAATCGTTTTGTACGTGTATTCAAATGATAAAAAATAAAATGATGAATCATGTAATTAAGAATTATAAGATTCTTATACATTCATCAATATATATTGTTACCCTTAGAAATCCCGTTCGAGAACCAGTATGTTACGACTGTGTCTAACAAAATGGGTTTCGAATGTCCCATATTTGGACAGTTTGGGAGCATATGACATTGAGATTCCGTTTGTTGTTGGTGCGTTTCGTTTTCGGTTGTAGGTATATATATTTCGACAAGATCTTCCTTTATTGTTCCTCGAGTGCATTCTAAATATAGATATTAGTGCACTTGGGGAACTGTAGGGAAATGCTGCCGAAATTTTCTCACATATGCGAATTCGAAACCCCCCAACAACAAACGAAATCACAATGTCATATGCTCTCAAACAGGATTAGGGCCCTAACCGGAGGTATAAGGTGAAGAATATTATTGGGGTAGTAATTAAACTCTCAAGTATGGAAAATGATTGGAAAATTATGCTCATGTACATAAAGTGTGGAAAATTATTGGGGGTTAGTAATTTTCTGTATTTCTTGATACAACATGCCTTCCTTTATTTTCTTCCAGTTTGATACTTGGATGTTTGTTTTACTCTTTTCCAGGTCTTTTCTTTAATCTGGAATGCTTCCAGTTTTTGTTATGCTCATATGTTCAAGTGTGGAAAATTATTGAGGGTCAGTAATTTTCCTGACCAGAGCAACCAAAGTTTATGGATGATTGTTATTACTTAGATTCCTTTCAACCATCCTCTAATGACATAATGGGGTAGTAAACTCTCAAGTAGGGAAAATTATTGGGGGTCAGTAATTTTCCTGAACAGAGCAACCAAAGTTTACTGACCCCCAATAACCACCCTGTAACCAAAAAAAACTGAAACTGACAACCAAAGATAAATAAAACTGACAGAAATATCAAAGGAATAGACCAAAATTACTAAAAGAACAAGTTCCTTTACTGAAATTCGAGATCATTCATATGTTCTTGCAACACTATAAAAATACTACATTTATTTTGAAGATCCTACATCTAAAGTGCCACTAATCTTTTTTCTATATTGATGTCCATGAACTTTAGCAGGATTTTCTTCCTCATTTCATTACCACCATCTTTTGTCGGTTTTTTACTATGACATAGGCTCTTTATAAAGTGGAGCAAAAACGGTCCACAGTCTGACCTGCAATGTATTAAGAAACAATGTTACTAAATTTTTCACCCCAATAAAACAGACAAGTAATTTCTGACCCCAATAAAACTCTTTAAAAGAAGTTTAAAGGTACTTACGATGTTTTCTTTTGCTGCGGGCAGGATAAGATATCAGTCAGCTTGTATCTTGCTTGATAAACGTTTTGGTCCAGCATCCATCTTCTTGTTCTTTTCTCTTCAGCACTCATCATCGAGTAACCGTCAACCACTATTCCTTGGCTGTCCTGCTTGTCATAGTTTTCCCTCCATTCCTCAGGGTCCATGCCTTGGCTGAGAGGGTATTTTGTGGAATCATATACGCGTTTGATGAACACCATAATGTGCTTCACCTGTTGGTTCCAACACACAAGTAAATTACAACTCAAACAAACTAAGAGAACAAGCAACAAACAAAAACCAGTAGAAATTTACTGCCCCCCAGTAAACTTCTTACCCTAATAAATCAGTTACAACTCACCACTGCCATTGCATTCTGAAAGTGGTTGTTGGTGTCGGCAGAGTAATCTTTCGTTGGCGGTAGCATTGAGTTCAGGTGATAGAAGCATCGAGTTTTGTTGTCAATCAGGACCAAGGTATAGTGGTGGCTGACCCCGTGATGTACCGGAATGAAAACCAGGTCCTTACTGAAGATGGACCACAGAGGATTAATAATGGAAAGCTCTATATCCAATTCATTACATTTGAATTCCCCCTGTTTTCCTCCTCCAGCTAGGAACTCCTTCAGTTTTTGTTCATATACCACCGCCGCGCGCTGTATTTATAAAAGCAAGTAGTAAGATTGTGTTAACTGAAAAAAGTAACGGAGGAGACCGCGGTGCTGCGGCACGCTGTTATTTCAGGTTAGACTACTTACCGCTGCCTCTATGTCTAGGAATCCGACCGAGACCTTCTTCTTTTCTATTTCCTCCTTCAACATTGCGAGGTACGCCCTGATGGTCTGCATGTACAACATATATAAGTCACAAATAATTACAACAAATAATACATCTTAGGTTACTCAAACATCAACTTTATTGCGGTTAGTAAGACCAGTAATTTTTTCTCACATTAGATGTAATCTCTCCTTCTTGAATTATTCTCTTCAAGTCATCTTTGGTAATGTCAATGATACCATCACAACACTCCCAATACCGGAAACTGTGCAGACACAAATAAGTCATAAGCAAGTCAAACCAGGGAACTAATTGTAATGTTATATATATATATATACTAGGGAAGAATAAACTTACTCATCATTCTTGTCCTTGTTCAAATCAAACCAGTTCTTATAGTGATTCGCCACCTTTTCATCCAAGAGCTTCCATGTTGGAGTGTTGCAGTTCACTCCATCAATAACAATACGATTCTAGATTTTACGCTCCACCTCCTTTGTTCTTTTTGCTGGCTTTAGCCCTAATGGGGTGTCATACTCCCATTCTTCTTCTTTCCTCTTTTGTGCCCCACGCTTCTTCAGGTTGACGTCTCTTTCAATCGAACCAGTCTCCACAGTTTGTTTTGAGCCCTTCTGCTTGACATATTTCTTGAGCCCTCCTGCTTGCTGTTCTTCATTCTTCAAGCTGGTTGCTTCATTCATTTTTTTTAAGGCCATTTTCACAGCTTGATCAACAAGTTTGTCCAGTTTAGACAGCTTGACATCGGTCGTCACAGGTTCATCGTCTTCTGGAAATATCTTTCGTAACGGAACTGGTTCTGCTACTTGTTCAAAAAACTACACAAAAGAAAACACACAAGTTATCCTCAAAAAATTGAACCAAACACAATATTTATTGGGGTCAGTAAACTTACTTTCTACTCTTACCTCTTCAGTTCCTGGTTGCTCCTCTCTGCAGTTATATTCTTCCTCTTCAACCGGCTTTGACCTATCCTCCTCCTCCTCCTCCTTCTCCTCAGTTACACATATTATCTGTTTTGTCTAAGCATGTTTTGCCCCCTTGTGCAACTGTTTCTTGAGAGCGTTGATTTCATTTTTGTCTGCCCTCCTTTCTTTCTCTAGCTCAATGATTTGGCTGTCCTCTTTCTTTAACTTGCCGAGCAATTCAATGTTCTTGTTCACCAGTTCTTCATTTGCTTTGGCAAGTTCTGTCAGCTTCTTCTTCATATCTTCCATCGGCAGCTCCTGTACACGTTATAACAACGAAATCGTTACTGTTAAACAATTATATACAAATAAACAAGTTTACTGCCCCCCAGTAAACTTCTACTGGGGGTCAGTAAACAACAATACATTATCTCCCTTTCAATTTCATGACAATTACACACTTAATATACCCTAATAAACAACTTTATTGCCCCCTAGTGTGTAAAGTAAAAGTTTACTGACCCCCAGTAGAAGTCCCCCAGTAAACTTCTACTGGGGGTCAGTAAACTTTTATACATTATCTCCCATTCAATTTCATGACAATAAAACACTTAATATACCCTAATAAACAACTTTATTGCTCCCTAGTAAACCCAGTAGAAGTTTACTCCCCCAGTAAACTTCTACTAGGGGTCAGTAAACTTCTATACTTATCTCCCATTCAATTTCATGACAATTACACACTTAATATACCCTAATAAGCAACTTTATTGCCCCCTAGTAAACCCAGTAGAAGTTTACTGCCCCCCAATAAACTTCTACTGGGGGTCAGTAAACTTCTATACACGTTCCATTTTCATTGCTAATAGTTTTACTGGGTGTTAGTAACCATTCAAACTTACCCAATCAATTGTCCTTGGTGTTCCATTGTCATCTTGCAGCCGCTTATCATTGCCGGAACTCGTTTCCTCCTCATCCATCCATGGACCTTCTATTATGAGTTCCTATTTTTACATTTATAAGACACAAATCAGTTTAATTTAGTTTTTCAAAAAACAAACAATACAATGCAATATATTTTTTTTAATTATAAAAATGACTATATAAATAAAATACCATTACCTCTAGCAATTCAGGTCTTCTCAAATACTCCTTTTCTTTGATGATCTCTTGTATTGACCATCTTAGAAATCTGGGAGTCTCCTTCTCTTTCCCGATAATCCGCTTTTTTATTTTTGTTTTCTCAAGGAACCAGTATAGAACCAGAAGGAGGCATCCGTTCAAAACTCTTGGCTCCCCCCTTACGTGCTTGTGAAGTCCTTGGTGCAAGAATTCTAATACCTTATGTGACCAGTTGTATTTGTCGATGCCTTCAAGGTCTTCACACTTGAGTATCAGTTTCCATTCAATATGGTTCCCGCTTCTGCTGAAAAATAAAGCTGCCATAAGGTACATTATAACCAAAGAGGTTATCTTCCTTGGATCCCCCTTCTTCTTCTGAAGCTTCCTAATCTCTTCCATTAATGTGTCATCAATAACCTTTCTGGTGATTGTTCTTCTTGTTTGCTTTCCAAAGACAGCAGAATCTGCCACATTCTTCTTACTGCCCTTGCAGTATTTCTGGTCTATTGTGATATCCACATCCGAGCCTTCTTTGGTTATTCCAAAAATTGAATGCACGTCATGCTCCGTAATTTCAATCTCCGTGTTCCCAAATATGAAGTTTTTATTGTCACTGTTGTAGTGCCTCATTAGGATCTCAAAATCAGATTCAAGCTTCTTCACTTGATCCTCCTCAACCTTGTCCAATCTGAATGCTTCAATTATTCCCCGAAAACAAGTGCTGTTTATCAACTCCCGTGATTCTTCTGGGATGCTCTTCTTGTATCTATACATTAACATATAAAATGATGTCAGTGAGCACTTTTGCTGCACGTGTTTGATCTTGGTCAAGTCACCTTCTCCTCCTTTTTCCTTCTTCTTTCTTCCCTTTTCTTCCTCCTCCTCCTCCTCCCTGAATCTGTCTCCGCTTGTTTTCTTTTTCTGCCTGTTGATCTTCTCTGAAAAAGATACTTTTCTGTTTCCCCCTCTTCATCTTCAGTGTAATCATCATCTTCTTCTTCTTCAGCAACGGCACCCTTCTGGACCTCTTTTCTCTTTTTCTTCGACTTCATCTTCTGTAAAACTTCTCCTATATTTTGTTCTGTCCTCATAGAAGCTACAGATTCTTGAAACGATTCCTCTTCGGTATCAGAATCCACACCTAAAGGCCTTGAACTGCTTCTCATCCTGTATATAAGTAGTAAAAACTTACATTTATAAACTGCATATGCAAAAAATAAAGTTTACTGCCCCCCAGTAAACTTCAACTGGGGATCAGAAACTGGCAAAAATGAACTCCCTTTCAATTTCAGGGGCACAACACACAACAGATACCCATTATTACCCTAATAAATAACTTCATTGCTCCATAGTGAACACAGTGAAAGTTTACTGCCCCCCAGTAAACTTCTACTGGGGGTCAGTAAACTTCAATACCTTATCTCCCTTTCATAATCATGCCAGTTATACACAACATATACACATTCTTACCCTAATAAACAACTTCATTGCCCCCTAGTGTGTAAAGTAAAGTTTACTGCCCCCCAGTAAACTTCTACTGGGGGTCAGTAAACTTCAATACATTATCTCCCTTTCATAATCATGCCAGTTATACACAACATATACACATTATTACCCTATAATGTTGAAAAATCTTGCACAAAGCGCCGATAATAACCTGCTAATCCCAAGAAACTACGGATCTCCGTCACAGTGGTAGGTCTTCTCCAATTTGACACCGCTTCCACCTTTTGGGAATCTACACTAACTCCTTCAGCCGAAACCACATGGCCCAAGAATCCCACTTTATCTAGCCAAAACTCACACTTGCTTAACTTAGCATATAACTGGGAATTCCTCAAAGTCCGCAATATTATTCTTAGATGTTTGGCATGCTCCTTCTCACTTTTTGAGTAAAACAAAATATCATCTATGAATACGATCACAAAACGATCAAGATATGGACTAAACACCCTATTCATGAGATCCATAAAAGCAGCAGGTGCGTTAGTAAGTCCAAATGGCATCACCATAAATTCATAATGACCATAACGTGATCGAAAGGCGGTCTTGACTATGTCACTCTCCTTAATCCGTAATTGATGATATCCAGATCTCAAGTCAATCTTGGAGAAAACAGAAGCACCCCTCAACTGATCAAATAAATCATCGATCCGAGGCAACAGATATTTATTCTTCACTGTGATCTGATTCAACTTCCTATAATCAATGCATAGTCTCATGGTGCCATCTTTCTTCTTAACAAACAATACCGGAGCACCCCATGGAGACATGCTAGGCCGAACAAAACCCTTGTCTACCAACTCTTGCAATTGAGTCTTCAACTCTTTCAACTCTGCTGGAGCCATTCTATAAGGTGCCTGAGAGATAGGCATAGTTCCGGGAAGTAATTCTATAAAGAAGTCTATCTCCCTTGCAGGAGGCAAACCAGGCAACTCCTCAGGAAAAACATCCGGAAACTCTCTTACTATAGGAATATCTTCTACTCCCAAAACTCTCATACTTGTATCCACCACATGAGCTAAATACGCCTGACAACCTTTATTTAATAATTTCCTTGCAGCAACAGCGGAAATAAAGCAACTCGAAATAACATCTCTTTCCCCTTGAAAAGCAACCTCAAATCCACTTGGACTTCGAAGCACCACTACTTTCTGAAAACAATCTATCAAAGCTCTATATACTTCCAAAAAGTCCATCCCCAAGATCACATCAAACTCCACTATTTCTAAAGGAATTAAATCAGCCTTGAAATTAAATCCCTCTACTAAAACTTCACATCTACTAAATACCTAATTAATTCTCATCACCTCACCAGAGGGTAGAGACACATGCCACTCGCCTGGAAGAGACGATGATGGCACATTGGCATGAAGAGCAAATCTACTAGACATGAATGAATGCGTGGCTCCAGGATCAATTAAAGTACATGCAGGCTGACCAAAAATTAATAACGTACCAATGATGACATCTGGAGAAGTACGTCCTTCCTGCTGGGTCATAGCATGCAATCTAGCGTGAGTCATGGGACGTCCACGCTGACCACTGCCCCGCTGAGAGCCACCTCTGATCGTAGCACTGCCCTGGGCACTACTACTAGAACCTCTGACTGACTAACTGACTGAGTAAGGGTAGGGGTGGTCCTCTGAGCCAACAATGGGCAATCTCTCCTAAAGTGATCCAAACTACCACACTTATAGCACCTAGAAAACTGCTGCTGCCCATAAGAATAAGGCTGGCTACCGGATGATCCACCCTGGAAACTGCCACTAGAACCATACCGTCTAGACTGCTGCCTACCCAAATAACTCCGAGAAGGCGTCCTGAAACGTCCTCTATTTCTGTTCCGAGCACCAGAGGTCGATCCCCCACTACTGCCACTACCAGCAGAAGACCCAGAAGCGGATGATGAAGCAACCTTCTTGGATGGACCCTGACTGGGGCCACCATAATCACGAGGCCGAACACCATATGTCCCCCTGGACTCAATGGCCATGGCTGCACCAACTGCATCCATAAAAGTCGGGTAAATTACCCCCGTTATCTTGTCTGCGTACACTCCACCAAGTGCTCCAATGAACATCTCAATCCTGGTCTTCTCATCAGGAACCAGATATAACACATGGTTGCTCAGGGAAGTGAATCTTTCCTGGAACTCTATGATCCCCTCATTATCCCTCTTCGTCATATGCAGGAAATCCGACTGAATTCTGCTGCGGTGGGCATGATTGAAATACTGCCCCAAGAAGAGAGTCTTAAACTGCTCCCACGACATACTCAGAGCATCCTCAACATTCCTGCTGGCAAGCGACCACCAGTGATGTGTTGAATCATCCAGAAAAGTCACTGCTATCTTCACCTTTCTTTCTTCTGGTAACTCAGTGATCGTAAAAGCATTTTCCATCTTGTCCACCCAATTATGAGCATCAAGAGGTCCCTTGGCACCCTTGAACTCTCTGGCTCCAGCCTCATAAACTTCTCTCTTTTTCACCGCATGAGGTTATGGAGCTCGATCCATGATATCCCTCAGCAAATTTCCAATATCATCAACCAATCCCCTAACCTCATGGCCCTCATTGGCATTGGTCGAAGTAGCCATACGGGTTTGCCGTGGGCGCCTAGGAAGCATAGTACCTGAGGAAGAAAATATTTAGCAGTCCATAAACAAGACTAACACAACTATCACACATACCCAATAACACATAGCACCAAAAGCATAAAATGCCAATGAATCCGCCGCGGACGGATCATCACTCTATAGACACTATGTGGTACTTAGGCAAATATGATAGTGACAAGGAAGCAGGAAAAGGAAACCTAAAGCTCTGATACCAACTGACACGACCCGCCCCGAATTTCACCCTGAACCCAGAGTAAATCGTGCGGGGACCACCTCCAAGGAAAGATTTACCGCAAAATTCGGTACAACCTCTCTTGAAAATGGACAACCCTTCCAATAGAAACCTGCAAACACGTCTAAAGGTTCCAAATCCAACCTTAACTTCTGGAGCCTTCGTGCTCCCCAAAAACAATCACCACCAACAGGATAATAAACATTATCTAAGATAATATACATTATTCGAAAATATTCTAAAATATCAACAAGCCTTCACCCACAACCAAAAATATACATTAAACCCAAGTATTCAGAGCTACTAGACACTAGCGGAAGCAAGAAAAAGACAAGTAGGCTAAACAGGTAACCTACTGGTGAAAGGTGGTGGAAATACGGGTGACTATGCCTCGTCTCCTACTAAATCCAATCCGAACTCTGCAGACTGAGCATTTTAAAACAAAGGGCCCAGGGGAAGACATTTAATAATATTAGAGTGAGTGGACAAAAATAATTAATAATAAACTATTTATGCATTCCCAATTTAATTTCATAGAAAAATATACTGCATGCGGCAGCTTAAAATTGTTCAACTCATAAACTGGCAATTTCACGACTAGCACTGGCTAGTCACAAACTCAAATAAAATAGAGCCTCTCTGGCTAAACTATATATAAACATATATATTCGTATGTATCTACATTCGTCAGACTCCTTGTATGAATCCTAGAAACAATTCAGAAAAATAGAAATTCATACAAGGCTACAACGCTGGCGTCTAACGCTCACGTTGCGCCATAATGGTATTTTTCCTCATTATGACCGAAAAGGGACGGTGTACATATACGTGTGGACTCCCTATATGAAAACCTAAATAAACTGAAAAAGAAAGAAGTTTTCATATAAGGCTATGACGCTTGTGTCTAACACGCACTACACGCCATAATGGTATTTTACCTCATTATGACGGACCAAGCATGTATGACTAGCTAGCATTTATACACATACTATTCTCATAAAATCCAAAACATATATATCCACCGAAAATCTCATTTTCGGGATCTCTCCAAAGGAGGAAAAATTGTCAAATAAGCGAGAAATCAATAAATCTCATCAGAAGAAATAAATGATTAATAAAATCATTCAAATCATTCATCGCATGCTTTTTATTTAAAACAAATGTCCACTCACAAATTAGGCCTAAGCCTGATGACGCTCCGAGGCTTCTTCTGCTCGGGCCTCCTCACGTCCTGTTCCAAATATATAATTAATTTACCAACTAAATTCCAGTATTTATAAAATAGGCAAAATTAATCGAGAGCCATAAATACGCTCATCATTGCCTAAGTTCGATATTCTTAAATCGAAACGATCCAAACTTTTATATCATACTCGGCAGTCGTATAAACAACCTTTCCTAGAAATTGATTTAAATCCTACGGTCGGATTTTACATTATTTAACCGCCTAAATACCAAACTTCGGAAATTCACAAACCTATTCAAAACTCGTCCGAAAATTCTAAAACTCATTCCATTAAATTCCTCATAAAAATCTCCACCAAAAACAATTTTTCAGCGGCGGCCGGCGACCTCCAATGTCCACCAAAATTTGACAGCATCTTCCTCTCAACCTCCTCTACAACATTCCTAACTACCACAAACTCCAATTCTAAGCCTAACCATGTCAATCGAACGCAAACACACAATAAAGCCCTAGAATTTCAAATACCGATTTCTCTTTACCTAGCTGAAGATGGAGGGAGCCCTTTGGAGGGATTAAAGCACGGGAGGAGAGCTTTCTTTTGAGCCAAGGCTCGCCAGCTATGGCGGCCGGAGGAAGGAGTTCCGGCGAGAAAACCGATTCGGCAGTCGGAACTTCCGGGCGGCGTCTCTCCCTCACGACGGCGCTAGAGAGGCTGCCACCGGTCTAGAACGGTAGCTGGGTTGGAGACCGATCGATTGGGACCGGTGCGGCGGTCTGGGGTGGCCGGACGGCGGTAGACGACGGAGAAAAAATTCCGGCAGGGGGAGAGTCGGGTGCGGGAGCGGGAGAGGAGAGAGAGAATCGGGAGGGAAGAGAGAGAAATATTTTGGGCTTGGCCCAACCGGTTCCAACCCACATATACCCAATCCAAAAATTTAACACCCCCAAAAATAATACCCTAATAAAAATTACCTTTTACTAGCTAAATTTACCATTTTTTACCGTCGTTACATTTTTCTCCTACGAATAACTCTCCGAAATAATCGTCCCTCAAAACCCCTCTAGGGACCAATTAAACTATAACTCAATGTCGAAGACGGTAAAATTCTTATTATAATCAAGCTAGTAAATAAGATAAAATTTTACGGGTCGGGATGTGACAATTCTCCCCTCCTTATAAAAATTTCGTCCTCGAAATTTACATACTTGTCATTCGAAGAGGTAGGGATACTGCTGCATCATTTGCTCCTCTAATTCCCAAGTAGCTTCTTCTACTTGATGACTTCTCCAAAGCACCTTGACAAGTGAGATTGTCTTGTTCCTGAGCACTTGCTCCTTTCGGTCGAGAATCTGAACCGGTTCCTCTTCATAGGACAAATCTCTCGTCAAACTGATCGGTTGCTCTTGCAGCACATGAGAATGATCGGCAATATACTTGCGAAGCATGGATACATGAAACACATTATGTATCTTGGCTAATTCTGGAGGCAAAGCTAACCGATAAGCAAGTGAGCCAACTCGCTCTATAATCTCATAAGGGCCGATATACCTCGGACTAAGTTTCCCACGCTTACCGAAACGTACTACCCCTTTCCGAGGAGATAGTTTCAAGAACACCCAATCACCCACTTGAAACTCAAGATCTTTCCTACGGACATCTGCATAACTCTTCTGCCTGCTTTGAGCTGCCTTCAGTCTATCTCGAACCACTTTAATCTTCTCATTTGTCTCATGGATTAACTCTGGGCCACAAAGCTCTTTTCCCCCCACTTCATTCCAACATAAAGGCGTACGACACTGTTTCCCATAAAGTGCCTCAAAGGGAGCCATACCAATGCTAGAATGATAGCTATTATTATAAGTAAATTCCATCAAGGATAGATTCTTATCCCAACTCCCTCTGAACTGCAAGGCACAAGCTCTCAACATATCCTCCAAAGTCTAAATATTCCTCTCGGACTGCCCATCAGTCTGAGGATGAAAAGCAGTGCTGAAATGTAATCGGGTACCTAAAGCTGCTTGAAGAGCTCCCCAGAATTTAGAGGCAAATCTAGGATCCCGATCTGACACTATTGATTCAGGCACACCATGAAGCCTCACAATTTCATTCACATAAAGTTCCGCCAATTTATCCAATTTATACTTCTTTCCCACTGGCAAGAAATGTGCAGACTTGGTGAGTCTATCCATAATCACCCAAACACCGTCATGCCCTTCACGGGTACGAGGTAAACTGAAAACAAAATCCATGGTGATGTGGTCCCACTTCCACACTGGAATAGGCAACGGCTCAAGCAATCCAGAAGGCTTCTGCCTTTCAGCTTTTACTTGCTGGCAAATCAGACATCTACTTACATAAGCTGCAATTTCCCTCTTCATGTTTGGCCACCAATAATAGTCCTTCAAAATCCGATACATTTTTGTGCTACCCGGATGAGCTGCATAAGCGGAACTATGAGCTTCCTCTAATATCTCACTCTTCAACTCTTCATTTCTTTTTGGAACACAAAGCCGATTCTTAAATAATAAAGTCTCATCCCTTCTAACTGAAAAATGATCGGCTGCGGCTCCGCTCAAAGCTCTTTCTATCAATCGAACTATGGAAGGATCATTATTCTGTGCTTCCCGTACTCTATCAACCAAAACTGGCCTCACATGAAAACTAGCTACCAAGGCACCAACCTCATCTACTGCCAAAACTAGCGTCTGTACATGTCTTCACATACGGCCAAGCATATGAGATGGCACCAGGCAAGGCACCAGGGACAGTAGAGGATAGATCCGAATAATCTCACACACCCTGCAGACGGGGAGGCTTGGCAGCACTTTGACCGTTCTTTTCCCGAATTTGCTGGAGACTGTCGAAATGTCAGACTCGGACTTGCAACAGACGGATTCAATCCTACTGGAAACATGAATTTATCTTACAGCAGCATTTGGCCTGTGATAGTATTTCCATACAATCTACCTCCAAACATGTGTATGAGAAATGAGTACAATTTTCTTACGCTTATGGTTCCAGGGCCGTGTTCTCCAGGAAAGTGTTTGAATGTGTATATGGGACCATTAATTGACGAGCTGCAAGAGTTATGGGAAAATGGACTTCCTACTTTTGACAAGCATGGTCAAACTTCATTCATGATGAAAGCAGCTATTATTTGGACCATCAGTGATTTTCCATCTTACGGGATGTTGTCTGGCCAATAAACTAAGGGGTACAAGGCTTGCCCGGTTTGTATAGATGACGTCAATTCTAGTTGGCACGCCGACAAAATTTGTTTCTTGGGATCTCGTAGACATCTTCCCGAGGATCACGAGTGGCGGTGGGATGCTGATGCATTTGATGGGACTGAGGAGCACAATCCAAAACCCCCAGGGAGGTCTGGTGAGTGGATTTTGGAGAGGCTTTACCAGCATTGGTTCGGATATTTGAGCACCAGTAAAGAAGTAACGAACTTGAATCCTCCCACGCCTGATGAGTTTAAGTATTGGACGCACAAAAGTGTATTCTTTGAATTGCCTTACTGGTCGACCTTGAAAATCAGACACAACTTGGACGTCATGCACATAGAAAAGAATGTTTGTGATAGCGTTCTTGGAACAATTATGAATCTCAAACATAAGAACAAGGACACCCCCAAAGCCCGTGTTGATCTTAAGATGATGGGTATACGCCCCCAGCTATGGCTAGTAGAGAACAAAAAAATCAAAAAAGCCATAATAGCGAAAGCAGGCTACACAATCCATCCTCAAAAGAAGGCGGAAGTGTTTCAGTGGTTTGGAAACGTTAAGTATCCTCATAGGTATGCAGGGAATATCGCTCGATGTGTTAAGATGGGGGACAATAAGATTAGTGGGTTGAAGACTCATGACTGTCATGTTTTGCTGCAACATCTTCCGGTGGTCATTAGACCGTATTTGCAGAGTGATGTGGTTGACACGTTAGTGGCTTTGTCCAAGTTCTTTCAGAGGATATGCGCTAAAGAGCTTAAAAAGTCTGATGTTCGGTCATTGCAAGAAGACATTGTGTACATCATGTGCAAGCTAGAGAGGATCTTTCCCCCGACTTTCTTTGACATCATGATTCACCTCATGATCCACCTTCCCGAACAAGTGTTGCTTACTGGTCCGGTACAGTATACCTGGTGCTATCCAAATGAGAGGTATGCACTCATATTTATTCTAATTAATTAATCATCCTTTCAAATTAAGATAAATGGTATTTTAAATATGTATTGTAAGAATTGCATATTTGTTTTGCAGGCAACTGGGGGATTTCAAGAAGAAGAACAAAAACAAACGTTTCCCTGAAGGGTCGATCACGGCGGCATACATTCAGGCTGAGAGCGTAACTTACTGCAGCGCCTATCTCAATGATGAAGACACAGTGGGGGAATCATCTGGAGCGGGTAGTAGCCAGCAATTCAAGCTATCAGTTGTTTCGAACGATGTTGAACCGTACGGCATGTTAAGTAATTATGAAAGATTAAGTAATGATGAGATCAAAGAGGCTCATTGGTCTGTCCTTCAACATTGCGAAGAAGCCGAGCAATACTTCAAGAGGCATTTGGAAATGCAGTATGGTAATGAAGTCATACACAAGAAAGATTTTCCTGATTACTTCCCTATTTGGGTACGTACCTTTCTATCGATCTCTATATATGATGTTACATAATGTAACAATGTTGCTCTTAAAATTGTTACAGATGATGCACATTCAACAAGAGTTTCCTGCTTCTTACGACCCGGAGTTGCACTTGTTGGCTGGAAGACCCCAAAGCCACAGAGTTCGTGCTGGATGTTTTGTGAACGGTGTTAAGTTTGTCACGTCAGAACGAGATGAAGGCCATGTCACCCAAAACAATGGAGTCATGGTTGAGGGTCTGGGTTTCAACTACTACGGGGTTCATGTTAGTGTCATCGAACTAATCTACGGCAACTGTATGCCAGTCGTGTTGTTCAAGTACAAATGGTTCAATACTGACCCAACCAGACGAAGGAGTACAATTCTGGATCGTGGCTTGTTATCAGTGGACTCAAACAGTGTATAGTATGATAATGAGCCGTTTATTCTTGCCACCATGGCGAAACAAGTGTTTTATCTTGATGATCCGGCTATGGGTGAGGGTTGGAAAGTGGTGCAGGTGATGTCACATAGGAATATTTGGAGTGCAGCTACACTGGGAGGGGATGATGAGAGTGGGCCCAGTGAACCAATAACAACTGATCAACCGAATGAACCATATCAAGAGGATTCTCCACATGTAGTCCCTGATACTGAGGATATTCGTGTCATCAACCAACACGTTCCGGATATCATAGGTTATCTTCCAATTACACCATCTGAACTGATCTCACTACAACATCGCCACCCCAGTCATGATGACGACGGCTTCATAGATGACGAATACATAGAGGATGATGAGTATTCTGACCAAACTGAGGAGGATGATGATTCAAACGACTCAGATTATCATGAGTACGATTAATATATATTACGATTATTCGGACGACTCTAAATATCATATGTATTTTTTGTTTATAATTAACTACGTACGTACGTACGTCAAACCATTAATTATATAATATATTCATGCAAATTTCCATTGTAATTTTTAAAATGCATATATATATATATGTATGCTTTTTTAAGTACGAATACTTACGTGGATTTATAAAAATTTTATGTTACTTAGGCGACGGAAATTGTATAAGTCGTCGACTTGGTTAACCAATGCCACGGAAAATGTATTTTCCGTCGTGTAGGATCTCCAAATATTAGGCGGGTAAATTTTGCGTCTTTTTTTTTCCCCGAAATTTCGTATTACGACACGAATATTTGTCTTAGTGAGTTTAATTTAAAACCTATACTAACTCCCTCGCACAATCCACAATCCCTAATTCACACCCACAATTCCCAATTCCCAAATCCCACCAGAGTCGCGCCACCAGAGCTGCGCCACCAGACCCCATCCACGCATCGGCAACCGATTAAAGTGCGTGCATCCACCCACCTCCTCCACTCATCGCCACCGCATCCACCCGCCGCTCCGATCTCTCTGCTCTCACTTTCTCACCGCCGCTACGATCTCTCTGCTCTCACTTTCTCACCGCCGCTACGATCTCTCTGCTCTCACCTTCTCACCGCCGCTCCTTTTGCAGGTCCGTATTCTCTCTCTTCTCAGTGTCTGAATCGTAAACGAATTCGTTGATCGTGTTTCATTATTATTATTATTGGGATTTTTTTTAATTATCCGAAAAAAAAAACCCAATATCACATTGTATCTTCTGCTTAAGTGGCTCACAGTTTTATGTATCACCAATGCATCAATTCTAAAAAAAATAAAATAAAGTAAACAAATTCAAGTGGTTTGATCAACCTGTATGCTTTTCTATGGACTATTTTTCGTAATCTTTATCTATTACTCACTCATTTACTAACAATTGTGTGTTATTTATGTGCAAGATATGGTGATCTTGGGAAGAGGAAGGGCCGAGCCACTCAGGCCAGTGCTTTGATGGACTCAATACGGCAGAGCGTCGGTTCAGCTAGCAGTAGCAGCCATCCTAACCCCATGCCGGCTGAGACAGTACCACCAGGGGCTCCCCCCTTGATCGTGCGGCGCCCTACAGTTGACAGTTGTTCAACGGGATCTCAATCGGCGTCTGTAACCGCACCCGAGACTGCAACCGCACCCGAATCTGCAAGACGCATCGTCGGCAGCGCTCGAATCAAAGTTAGAAGCCCAACAGGTAAGTGTATTAATTTACTGCCCCCAGTAAACTTCTACTGGGGGTCAGTAAACTTCTACTGCCCCAGTAAACTTCTACTGGGGGTCAGTAAACTTCTACTGACCCCCAGTAAACTTCTTTTGGGGGGGTCAGTAAACTTCTACTGCCCCCCAGTAAACTTCTATTGGGGGGTCAGTAAACTTCTACTGCCCCCAGTAAACTTCTACTGGGGGTCAGTAAACTTCTACTGGGGTCAGTAAACTGGGGATCAGTAAACTTATACTAGGAGGGAAGTTAAGTTGTTGGGGTATGGGAGGTTATTATGCTTTCTAGTATTCATATATATATATATATATATATATATATATATATATATATATATATATATATATAGTTTTGTGGTTGTTATTTGAATTATTAGATGTAGTTTTGATTCAAGTTTGAACTTTGTTGGCTTGAGTGGTTTTTGGACCCTCTTGTTTGATCGTTTCGGTCATTATGATCAATGATCATGGGGGTCAGTAAACTTCTACTGGGTTAGTAAACTTTCTTCTGCCCCTAGTAAACTTTACTGGGGGTCAGTAAACTTTTACTGGGGGTCAGTAAACTTCTACTGGGGGTCAGTAAACTTATTCTGGGGGTCAGTAAACTTCTTCTGTGGATCAGTAAACTTCTTCTGTGGATCAGTAAATTTATTCTGGGGGTCAGTAAACTTATAATGGGGGTCAGTAAACTATCAGTACAATATGTCTCTTTCATTTTCATGCCACTTACACACAACATATATCCTCTTGTATATTAAGTATATATCATAATGTAATAATGTATTTTCACATGTTAATTGTAGCTCCGGCCCCGAAAAAGAAGCGGGGTTTTTGTTCTGGAAAGAAGGCGGAGGATATCGTTCAACAAACGGGGCAAAAGATCAAGCTGGAGTATTGCCCCCGTGTAAAAGGCCCTAGCGTGAGGGGGATAAACAGCTTGGTGGCACATGATATCGGTTGCGCCATACGGAGTCTGATGGGAATGAGGGCAAGCACGTTCTACGACCTTGATCAGACTGAGAAGTGGAAGGTGTGGAATGCAATGTCGGTAAGTAACTGAAAAGTATATGAAAAGTAAATTTACTTAATTACATTTGTTTGATAACATATATATGATTGCTTATAATTGGAAGGCATGAACTGACTGAATTGACATCTCTCTGTTGATAAAATTTCATGTCTAAGGATATGTTTGCATAAGACTGAGTTGTCTTATAAAGTGAAAATGTTATGGATATGTGTAAAGTATGATTGAATGTGTGTAAAGTATTGTGTGTTGATATGAATTGAAAGATGTCTTTTGTGATAGTAATTGGCTGTATTAATTTATTTTATTTTATTTTTCAGTGCTTAACATGGGATTTTTTATTTATTTCTTACTTAGCCGAAGTACGAGTGGGATGAAAATGATGAGCCAATGTTCAATTGGATACTGAAGAGGGCACAGGAGAGGTACAAGGACTGGAAGAATCAGTGTCACAAAGCTTATCTGAAGGAAGGGCCCTCTGGCATGCCAGTAGATTTCATTGGGAGAGAGGACCAGTGGGAGTTTCTATGCGAGCACTTTGAGTCAGATGCTTTCAAGGTGATTTTTTTTAATTACCTTCATTGTTTCCCTTGTATTTTATTATTAGCCCATTCATGTATAGTTATGTATTTATAACTTGAAATGTGAAATGTGCAAGATGTTAGAACTAATCTATTTAATGTTTTTTCGTGTATATATTAGAGACTCTCCTTGGCAAACAAGCGGAACCATGGGGAGAAGACTATGCACCACCACACGGGGTCTTCTCCTATCATCTACACAATGGAGGAACTCAGAATACAAGGCGAGCAGCTTCCAATTATCAAAGGTTTTGAGAAGACCTATGTCAGGGCCGGTGATGAAGATACAACCAAGAAATATGTAAGTGTCTTTTCTTTTACTAGAATGTAAGCTTAGCAAATGGTTCAAGCATGTGTAAATCTGGCTATTGGTATATATATGAGACCATTAAGTTGAATGTAGGCACTGTCCAATTAGAATGTTATGTTTTCCTGCTTTTTCCAAAACAAAAAAAAAGTGTTATTATCATTGTCATTAATTAAGATGTATAGTTTTAGGGAGCAATAAAGTTGTTTATTAGGGTATCTGTTGTGGCCATGCAACTGAATTGCAAGTTTACTGACCCCAGTAGAAGTTTACTGGGGCAGTAAACTTCTACTGGGTTTACTAGGGAGATAATGAATTGCAAGTTTACTGACCCCCAGTAGAAGTTTACTGGGGGGCAGTAAACTTCTACAGGGTTCTCTAGGAAGCAATAAAGTTGTTTATTAGAGTATCTGTTGTGTGTTGTGGCCATGAAACTGAAAGGGAGATAATGAATTGCATGTTTACTGACCCCCAGTAGAAGTTTACTGGGGGGCAATAAACTTATACTGGGTTTACTAGGGAGCAGTAAAGTTGTTTATTAGAGTATCTGTTGTGTGTTCTGACCATGAAACTGAAAGGAAGATAATGAATTGGAAGTTTACTGACCCCCAGTAGAAGTTTACTGGGGGCCAGTAAACTTTAACTGGGTTTATGAGGGAGCACTAAAGTTGTTTATTAGGGTATCTGTTGTGTGTTGTGGCCATGAAATTGAAATGGAGATAATGAATTGCAAGTTTACTGACCCCCAGTACAAGTTTACTAGGGGACAGTAAACTTCTACTTGGCTTAATGAGTTTACTGACCCCTAGTAGCTTATTCCCTGTTTATTATGCAACCAGTAAACTTTATTATGGAAATGTTGAGCTGCATGTTTTGTTTATTAATTGATGTATTTTAAATGCAGAATGACATGGTTGATGAGGTTAATAAACGAAATGATGCATTTAAGGAACAACATCCTGACGCGACGGAGGAGGAGAATATGGAAAGTGTTCAGTCCCAACAAATTGAGGTGTTGGGTAAGGTGCTCAAAACTCGGAAAGGAAAGGAGATCAGAGGGATGGGACGAGGAGGCGAGCGAGACTTGAGCCTTTCTTCAAATGGTTCCACTTCACGTAGTCGTCCTCCTAGAGTTGATGAGCAGCAACTCCAAGAGGTGCAGGAGCGCTATGAGCAGAGACTAAGGAATCAGAGGAGCGTGCCCAGCAGCAGTTCCAAGAGGTCCAGCAGCTTGCCCGACAGCAATACCAAGAGGTCCAGCAGCGTGCCCTGCGTGCCGAGTCTATGTATAGTGCTGTGCAGTCCCAAGTTGCAGCCGTATATGCGCACCTAGGTATGCCACCTCCTCCTCCTCCACAATTTCCTCCTCCTCAATCTTCTCTTCCTCGACAAGTTTCCCCACAAAACAATGATAATAGAGGCGACAACGTGTAGGATTGGACAACAGTGCCCCTTGGCATTATTCATAGTTTAGCTAGATTGTATGAACAATTTTCTACCTAGTTAATTAATTCATTAATTATTTTGTACGTATATATATATATGAATAATATTTGTCCATCTATCATCAATATATGAAAAATGGTCCAAATCCATTGCTATCAATATATCTGTGTTTGATTATTGTTACTATTTTGTAATAAAAAATAAAAATAAAAAATAAAAATGCAGTGTCTTTTCACCATAAATAAAATAACTTAGTCGACGGAAACAGTAATCTTCGTCGCCCAAGGTAAATATCCTGAGCGACGGAAACAGCAATATTCGTCGCAATTGATATTTACATTCAGCGACGGAACTCAACCCTTCGTCGCGCAAGAGAAACAACCCAAGTGACGGAAATAGTAACATTCGTCTCCCAAGATGAAATATCTAGGCGACGAAAACAGTAACTTCCGTCGTTTAAGAGAAACAACCTAACCGACGAATTCAAAAAACAATCGTCGACTAAGAACTGTTTCGTCTTCGTCGGATTACAACTTTACCGACGCCCTTTCCGTCGCCTAAGAACGACTCAGTATTCGTCGACAAACATATATACCGACGTAGTTCCGTCGGTTAAGAAGAATTTTTATTCGTCGCGTAGGAATTTTTCCGACAAAAATTGTTCGTCGATAGGGACACTTATCGACGAATAAATTTGTCGACAAGGCATGTCAGAGTTCGTCGGGTTGGATCGTTCTTAGTCGACGAAAAACTTCAATTCCGTCGCGTAAGTGTCTACCTCACGACACTTACGCGACGGAACTTAAACAACGAATGATCGGTCTCCTAGGATCTTAGACGACGAATATTGCTTCTTAAGCGACGGGTTGATTCCGTCGCCTATGACGAGATTTCCTGTAGTGTAGGTAAAAGGGCAAATCTGAAAAAAAAATAAAACTGAATAAAATATTATTTGGCTTTAGCTTAGACCATCTCCCATGGTAGGCTAAAAAGCCAAATTTAGCCTATGGAAATGGAAGGCCAAATTTGGCTTACAAAATTGCTTAGGCTAAATTTTTTGCCTTGGAAATTAAAATTTGGCTTATGGTGGGAGTAACTATAGGCTAAATTTGGCTTTTTAGCCTACTATGGGAGATGGTCTTATGACCATCTGAAACCTTCTTCTGTTTTGATCTGTTTGTGTATGTTATTCGTATGAATATGAAACTGATTTTGTGCTCTACCCATGACATTATCTATTTAGTTGTCTTCTTACTACTCTTCAATTGCTAGTTTTACCATATTAAATTCATGATTAACAGGGAGTTTGCAATATGCTGTAAACTTTTAATGGAGTTTGGAATATAGTTTTAAGCTTGTTCAAATTTCTATGTGTGGTCTTGTTAAGATTCAAGATGGTTATGTTTATTTTTTAGGGATTCAAGATGGTGATATCATTTTCTGAGGACATATAAACATGATGGTTTCAATTTTTCTATTTTGAGTCTGCTATGTGTATTTTAGATTTATAAGAAAGAAAACTTGGTAGTTTTAGTTGTCCATTTACTACTTTTTGATTGTTACCACATTAAATTCCTCATTAATAAGAGCTTTGCAATCTGTTTAAAACTATTAATGGAGGATGATGAATGATATAGCAATTAGCTTGGTTACTTACAGTGTGAATGATATAGTAGTTGAGGAAGAAGATTTAATTTAATACAAAGTCCTCTACTTTGTAATTTGTTTTAAACTTGTAATGGATGATGAGGAAGGTGCGTGCTTGTTATGTAGTTCCCTGGAGAGTTTGAAACATGTTAGAGATCGATGTATAAAGCATGATAGTATGATGCTTGTCAAGATTCTTGTGTATTGGTTTTCATTTTCGTAGTTCTCTATTCCAGTAAGTAATTTGAGTTGTATGAACTATATTTCACATCACGATGCTTCTTTTATGTAGGATAGATTTGCAAGCAAACTCGAGATCCTCAGCTAGTAGAAGTGGATGAAATAAAATGAAGCAACCATCACACACTTGGATCCCTGTTGAAGATGTAGCTCTAGTTGAGACTTTATAATAAGCTTCTTAAATAATAGAAAAAGGGATGAACAAGACTAATGTTGGCCTTAAAAGATACTTTTGCTTTTATTTTAGAGTATAGGTAATCAAACTCTTTTAGATGTTATCATGTAATCTGGGTTTTACTTATATTGTGATATTGGAACTTATTATTTGATTTCATGTTCTTGTTTCATAGTTATTTGTCTTGAGACGTTGGTGACTTCTTTATGTAATGTCATATGATATGTAGATAATTGAAAATTAAATTGTTGTCGGGTTAACTTGGTGATAAGTTATCATAGTTTGTGAGGATATATGCAAACTGAACTATAAGGAAATCAAACATCTAAATGCATGTCAGTGTTACTTCAACTATTCAAATCATGTTATTGCATATTTCGTTAACTTTTCTGGGTAGAAAAGGTTAGTTGATGTGAACTTGAGTTTGGGTGCTGTTATTAAGTAAAGAATAACTAGAATTTAATTACCAGAATTACTTCTTGGTTAAGAGTTGAGGACATTATTGGAAAACTGATAGAATTTTTTGTTTCCTTTCCCAGAAGTACCAAACATTGCAATGACAACTTAAATGATATATTCTGATTACATTCCTTACCTTTCCAAACACTGGAAAGGAAAAATGACAGGAATTGCAATTTTGTTGGGAAAGGAAAATCCAAAGAATTGATTTCCTTTCCTTTGAATTCCGTGAACCAAGCTGCAAAGCAGTTATTATATAATTTTTAAAATGCAACATTTGCACAATGATATGCCCGGTCAAGTTTCTCCCTTCAAATAGTGTGGGTTTCATACTTTCCAATAAATTAGCTTAACCCACATCCAGATCCTGAATACATCCCTGATTTTCATTATTAATTTCAAGAACGTCACCCATTTTTGCTTTGGCCACACTTTGCATCGGGTACTTTAAGTTTAGATACAAGGACCCAGAAATGATGACTTTGTGAAAGGAACAAAGCACGGCTCACCAGCTATCAAAAAAAAAAAAAGCATGGCTCACCAGTTATAAACAGAGAAGCATGTCTAATGAACTCTCTCAGAAACTAATATGGGGGTTCAATACATAGCAAACTGAGTATGTAACGGGGTGGCCTGGCCATACTTTAACAAAAAGGGTTATGAAGAAGAAAGAGTTTCTTTTAGCACAACATTGAGGAGCGACCAAATTAGCCGACCGGCCTAAAAAGAAAAAAAGTTCACATGGATAAAGATATCTACAGTCATTAGATTTAGATCCCAATTGCTCTCTTAATAACTGTCTTACCATATATGATCACTTCATCTTATTCTTTCCTCTATGTGATTTTCATTTAAATACATCTGGATTACTAAAGAAGGGCAAGCACTATATATTGAGTAACTTTAGTGTTAATGCTTTGAACTGTAGCATTTATAATGTGATTGGTTAGATGAGAAACATGCATGTCTCTTAAGAAAATTAGGGCTCTCATATGACATAACTTGGAATGTTCTCTTGTTCAAGGTCTCTTGTTCAAGGACTTGGTATGTCTGTACAAGAATCAGGCTCTTTGTACTCGTAGAATCATTTAGCTTCCGTTACAGCAACAAGTCGAGCTCGCATTACTCTAAAACCTAAGCTGAGCAAAAAAGAAACTGCTATAAGGAAAAGACACAGTTCGATCTAAAGTTGTGAGATAAAGTTATCAAGAAGATGTTGCTCTATTTATAACAGCGCTAAGGCGTAAGGGGCGGTTCTCTCGTCAAGGTTGTTTCCGAAAGGCTTTGGTCACATTGTTGTACGTATAGAAAGACTAGTTCCAAGAGAGAAGATGAGGAGGGAGCACGTAGTGAGGAGGCAGTGGGTATCATGACATTAGTCGGAGTTAAAAAGCAAACAAGTTGAGGTGTGTCGTAGGAGGTGGAGGTCAAGGGGTTCATCGGAAGAAACGTGGAGAAGAACAAGTGTCCGGGGAGAGAAGAGAGATGTGAGCGCACGTGAAAGAAACACGCCGACATGATCTCCATTCGGTTTAGCTGCCGAGTTGGCATTCGCTCTTTTTCGCACCGTCCCATGTATACCCCAGCCCCACTCTTCCACCAACCCCTCTACTTCTCACTTAACCTCCCTCTCTTTAGATCACCATTTTTGTTTGACTGATCTGCCCTTATTTCACATCACCACAACTCGAAGGACATTTTCGGTAACCTAATTATTAGTCTAACAATAGTCTAACAAAGATTTTCCTTACAAGTAAAAACAGTCACGGAGTGTTCCGATCGTGAAAAATGTTCTATTTTAAAAATCGTATTAGATACTTGAACTAATTAAAGATGCTTTCGACATGTTGAGCTCTCATTGTATAAATTTACATAGTTTCTGTATCACATACTTATTCTTTTATTGAATAAAAAGTAGTACGTATTAAACAATTCTTAACATCAAAGTAAAGTTACATGTCTTGAGGTGTTTCATTGTTATAACTACTAGTGCTTCGTATAGCTAGATCAAAAGCATCATTATTTACTTGATAAAGATGGTTAATAAGCAGTTTAAATCGTTTTTATATACGAATCGTGATGAAGTTTTTTAAAAGCTAAATAAGAATATCAAATTCGACACGAATCTAATATCACAATTTTAAAGCAATTCTTTGTAATTTTTGTGTACAATGCATTGCTTAAACCACACATTGACATATAGTTGTGTGCTTTTTATCAAACCGAAATTAGATTTGTGAATTGCTTCTTCTATACTCGAAAACCAGAAGGCGCGAGAAAGAAATATGACAATGTTTCCTGATATGCCCTTGGTCATCGAAAGAGAGGACATGTGGGGCAATATGTAAAACAGAAGGGGTAAAATAGTCATCGCAGAAGCAGAGACCGAAAGTGAGGCCAGCTGTTTCCACTATGAACGTGAGTGGTGATGGGGTCCGTTGATGAGATGCTCCCACAGACGGCCAGGATCCCAGGACAGCGAATTTGAGGTTCATTTAAGCTGAATTTCATCTCGGAGACCTTCCTTATTTTTAAACCACAAGGCGGGTACCCAACCCCATTCTATTCTCTCTTAATCACTCTTACGTTTCCATTCACAGGTACCCTTCTCTACTTTGGTGTTCATTTGTTTTTGTTTGAATCTGAGTTGTTTCTTGTGTTTGATTCTTGTAAACATTGATGGGTTTTGCTTGATTATCCCAGAAACATAGACATTTTGGTTCATTAGATTTATGTCCGTCAGTTTTATGTTAGAATGGTGATCTGCATAATGTTCTTGCTTGTTTATGTTCTGTTAATTTCTCATAGATTACATAATGCTGATGACATATTAAGAATCTTTTATTAACTGGGTTGTAGGATTTGAGTGTAAACAATGTGGGCATCAAATTGCTTAGTATTGTGTCAGATCAAATGCTTAAATATGAATGTGATCCAAAAGATGAACAATTTGAATATGGGAATTGATGCAATGTTGTGTTTTTGAGCAGCAGGCAAATAGAAAATGGCAGAAACCGAGGATATTCAGCCCCTTGTTTGTGACAATGGTACCGGAATGGTCAAGGTACTGATCCCATTTTCAGTTTTTTGTGATCTGAAAATGATCTTTCCTTATTTCTAGAGGGCTTTGGTTTTAAGTGCAGAATGTTAAAGCTGATCTTGATTGATTTGATGGTGCAGGCAGGGTTTGCTGGAGATGATGCTCCAAGAGCTGTGTTTCCCAGCATTGTGGGACGCCCTCGCCACACGGGTGTGATGGTTGGGATGGGACAAAAGGATGCCTATGTAGGGGATGAGGCTCAATCAAAGAGAGGTATTTTGACTTTGAAGTACCCGATCGAGCATGGTATTGTTAGCAATTGGGATGATATGGAGAAGATCTGGCATCACACATTCTACAACGAGCTCCGTGTGGCTCCAGAAGAGCATCCAGTTCTCCTCACAGAAGCACCCCTTAACCCCAAGGCCAATCGTGAGAAGATGACACAAATTATGTTTGAGACATTCAACACTCCCGCTATGTACGTTGCAATTCAGGCTGTCCTTTCCCTGTATGCTAGTGGACGTACAACTGGTAAGCAGTTTGATCCCGTACTTGATTTTTTCTTTGTACGTTGCATGCTTATTATTTTCAGTTTTAGGAAATGTCATGGGAAAAGAAAGACGGATATAATCACACCTATTCAATTCGAATTTTATGTTATGCTACATAATAAGCAGTGACTTATGTATGGATTTCAATATATGTACCTCGTTATTAGAACATGTTCTTATGATGGGGGAGAATAATCAAATTCTTCTTCAGATCCTCTGCTCTTTCTCTTATGTATTGCTATCTGACGGCAACACATTACCATATATGGTTCAGTTCCATTTCCCTTAATTGCATAAATTCATCAACTATTTAGCTCAGGGGAGAAAGAACTATTTACCTTATATTTCAGAAGTTGGTCATTCTTGAAGCTCAAGAAGTTATGTTTCTACTCCTGGTGAAGGTGATAGAACTCCTATGCTAATGCTTTGTGGTGGGTCACGTATGTTTTTCTGTTCAGGTATTGTTCTTGACTCTGGAGATGGTGTGAGTCACACAGTTCCTATATATGAAGGGTATGCCCTCCCACATGCCATCCTTCGTTTGGACCTGGCTGGTCGTGATCTTACAGATGCCCTCATGAAAATCTTGACTGAACGTGGTTACTCTTTCACCACTACTGCTGAGCGGGAAATTGTCAGAGACATGAAGGAGAAATTAGCCTATATTGCTCTAGACTATGAACAAGAACTGGAGACATCAAAGACCAGCTCATCTGTTGAGAAGAGTTATGAATTGCCTGATGGGCAGGTAATCACAATTGGTGCTGAAAGATTCCGATGCCCTGAAGTCCTCTTCCAACCATCCATGATTGGGATGGAAGCTGCTGGTATCCATGAAACCACATACAACTCTATCATGAAGTGTGATGTTGATATCAGGAAGGATCTCTACGGCAACATTGTTCTCTCTGGAGGCTCCACTATGTTCCCCGGAATTGCTGATAGGATGAGCAAAGAGATTACAGCATTAGCTCCAAGTAGCATGAAAATCAAGGTTGTAGCACCACCTGAGAGGAAATACAGTGTCTGGATAGGAGGCTCCATTTTGGCATCCCTCAGCACCTTCCAACAGGTAATGTTCAATTGCACATATGCTTAGGCACTCTATAATGCATTGCTATTCAATTTCCATCCTTCCACGTCTTTTCTACATCTTAAAACTAGAACGTGTAGTTTGCATGTCATGCATAGCAAACCATTGCAATTGACTTGAAAGCATCAAATCAATATTGTTGTCTCTGTAGTTTAATTTGAAAGTACAGAATATAGATACTGCTAGAGAACATGTGCTCAATTGAAAACAGTGGAAAATCTCACTTATTTTTCTAGGTTCTTATTTGATTCGAAAGTTCTTTTAGTCTTCAGCACCTCCTGAATGAAATAAGCTCAGAAACACATCACAGCATATCAAATATTTTTCAAAGTGCTTACTTGAAAGTTATTCTATTTTGTGAGTGCAGATGTGGATTGCGAAGGCCGAGTATGATGAGTCTGGCCCCTCAATTGTTCACAGGAAATGCTTCTAATTGCGCAAAGAGGCGGACAAAGATTTCACACTTAAACAGATTTTGTATCACGAAAAGGCTTCTATTCAAGTGGTTGCAGAATTTCTTTTCCTATTCATTTTACATTTTCATTCATGTTTATTTCTCTATGTTTGTTATGTCGGGACATGAGCATGGAGGCGAGCAAAATATGATCATATTCAATTATTTTGTTACTGCTTTGTAGAGAAATTATGTATTGTTACTGAATTGGTTTGGTTGAATCAAAAATCCCCTTCGATATTATTTATTTCTCCAGAAAACTAGTACCTTTCATGTCTGATGACTTTTGCATTTCAGATATTAAAACAGTCATTCTCTATATTATCTTTATGGGGACTGAAGTAACAGACAAATTGTTGATTGAATATGTTCCAAATGACTAGAACAAATTATCTGCAACAGACATAAAGAAGATTCCAAATTCTTGTTCATTCTATGCAGTGCCATTTGGAATCAGATTGCCATCTCTTTCATAGCACAGAGCCAAAGACAACTTGTGGGCAAAAATACGGCAGAAATTAATGAAATGTCAAGCCACAACAGAAAGCCAGAAAACCACCAAGCTTGACTTCTGCGCTTAATGAGATGCAAGTGATGCCAATATTGCTATATTTCATCGGAAATTTAGTTTCAAGTTGCTGTAACGAGACGAGTTATCAAATATAATCTGACCTGCCATTAACAAGATCCAAAATTCGCCGTCATATAAAATTGAGAAAAAACCATCTACATTCTAATTCATGTGTGAGATGCTGCACACAATATTCTTCTCTCAGGCACATGATCTGCTATAGCTAATAAAATCTGATGGTAAGCAATGAGACGCCACCACACATCTTTAATATAATTGGAAGGTATAGTTTGGCATATGGTATAGCAGTCAAATTGAGCTATAAGATATAAGAGATCAACATATTTTTCATTATAGAAGAACCAGACATACACAGTTGTTTCTTCATCTGAGCCATAACAGCACAATTCAGTTGGTGAGCTGAACATGACCAATACGATTACATCTCTGGCTCCACATTCTTCAACACTAGATAGTTCTTGAAAAGCTTAATAAGACATATTAAAACCAATAAATTGCACAACTTTTGGGTGTATACACTCCAAAAAATTTGAAGCTTGCCCGAAGCTTTGCCTAGGGTGCATGGTTTTATGTAAAAAGAAATCAGTTTATATATAGAAGCTTTCAAAAAGGTGTTAAGAACAGCTGGAAGAAACAATCCAATGTTAAGAGAAATGTTGGAAAAAAAAAAAAAAAAAACTTGATGAGCCTTGATGAACCTGGTCTTCTAAAACAAGATCAAGGCAATCAAGTTACTGGGTGTTGTTTACTCTAGGAACCAGACTTCACATTTGTATCAATCCTTGAAGATGCTAAACTTTGATGGTGCAACCGTGTCATTGAACCCTCTTACTGATAGCTCAGGTACAGGATGTGTTTTCCCCAGTGAATCATGATCAATAAAAATGACAACAATCGTAATATCGTCGTGATAACACCTCCTCTCACCCTTTTCAACCTTCTTAAGGTCATCATATGTCCTATTCACTTTTCTACCTGCCTCACTCATACATAGTTTCAGAAGTCTGTTCGCAATTCCCTACGAGTTATGATAAACAAAAGAGAGTAAAACATTATTGAAACCTAAATAATAAAAGGAAAAGACTGGGAAAGAGGAAACAACAAAGAATGAAATACCTCTCGAGGACTGTTATGCACGATTTCCACAGCTTCCTGATTAGTCATGTGCTCCCAAAGACCGTCTGATGCAAAAATAATAAATCTATCTTCAGGTTGTAGAACTCTAGTACATACAGATGGTTCTGCTGACAGCACAGGCCGACCAAGGGGTTCAGGAAGTTGGAATCTAGGGAATGAAGGATCAAGAGAAAATTCTGGTCTCTTCAAGTACGCATCGCCAATAGATCTAGACACCTGAATGTCAGAATTCAGTTGACATTTTGTTAACATCAGTACTTTGAAGGAGTGAAACAAAATATTAAACATCACATAGGTCTATGACGACACATATTCCTGCTAAGTCTCAAGGATAAATGATTGAAGCCAAGATAACCATTGAAGTCACTTGACCCAAAATGAGAGAAACATTATCAAATTGACACAAGAATGATATTATTGCAAACCACAGCTGCTATTTCATGCATTTGTGTTCATCAGCAGACAAGCATGTCCAGAGAGGACACGACTTTTTATTGTGAATATAGTTATACTACTGCAATTCTTAAGCATATAAGATAGTTCGATCAAGAAAAATTCATGTCACATATCACAATGGCACTCGCTTTAGAAATCGGGTACCCTTTCTACATCATTTCTGGATGTGGAAAGCATACATCAAAAGACTTCACAAACTACACTACAGACTGCAGAAAGCCATGAATAATAAGAAACAGGTAATAATACTAAGAGATTAAAGAACCATCATCTCATCCATATACAAGTTACCAAAACAAGCCAATCAGTTGAAAGAGACAATAAGGAAGTAAACCTGTATGATGCCTTTGATACGCCAAACTCCCTTCTTCATAACTACAATGTGTGAATCATTTGGATGCAGCGCCCTGAGCTCTTGTCTGACCTCCTCCATACTTGCATTGTGTTCTCTATTCAGTTGTTCAGCAACTATCTTATTTGATCTACCTAAAGAACCAATTACAGCTCTCGAGTCACCTACATTAGCAACATACAAAGTCCCTCTCCAGATAACTCCAACCAGACAACAAGAACCTTCTGCTGCAATCACTGGTTTTATTCCACAAGTCCTACGCACAAGAGTAAGGAACCCATCCTCAGTAGCAGAAAAGGCACTTCTAAGGATATCTTCAGATATGGTTCCCTTTTCTTGAGCATGTCCTGTAACACAGTTAAATAAGTTTCAATTTGAGAAATCCAAAAGTACTTCAATCACAATAAAAATCAAAGGATGATGCCCACAATACAGAAACATAGCATATGAATGTCCCAATATGGAAATTCCGGAGTGCTGTGTTTTGATTTACAAAACAAATGCATGTATTCTAAAACTATCTTCTTCTCCTTCAATGGTTGAACTTCTCACCAAAAGAAAAGAAAAAGAGCACTACAAAATAATACTTTGCTTGGAATCTACTCCAACTATGCAGAACAAAATAGATCCACCACATAACTCTACTCTGAATTGATGGAACCAATCCTCTCATCCTCTTTGCGATAGATCCACCACATGAATCAACATAAACTAATTAAACTTGCTCATGTAACAGACACACAACAAGACAAACACACATGTCTGACAAAGGGCCAGTCTTGAATGCACAGAATTTCAGAGAAAAAAAAAAAAAAAAAACTTGAGCAAAACGAAACCAGACAACCGCTTTCAAAAAAACACAAACCCAAAAATCCAAATCCCAAAAGAAAAATGGGGTTCAATAATAAATGAAAGATGATCCCAAATCCAAGGCTCTGCTTTAAACTATCAAATACCACCAAACACAATTCACATTGAAAAAGAAGAAGCAAAGAAATCAAGAACTCACTCTTGAGATGCAGAAAGAGATGGTCAGAGATGTATCTGGCGGCATCAGGTCCACCATGGCCATCATAGACACCAACAAAAGTAGCCTCTCTCCCAATCTCAACTTGGCTCTGATCCTCAAGAACCGCATTGGCTTGAACCACAGCGAAGGAGAAATCACCAAAAGCGTGCTTGTCAAGGGCTCTGCACCAAACGAGAGGGTCTTCAATGGAGGGGTCATCAAGATTGTTATCATCCTTGTTCATACGGGCATATCTCCTCACAGGCTTCCAACACGTCCACATGATCCTTGCCAGCCACGAAAACATCCCTCATTTCCCAACACACACACACCACTCTGTCTTTTGCTCTCTGACCACTCTTACCCAATATTCGGAACTCAAAAGATTTTGTGGGTTTGGTTTGGTTGGGTTTGGGAGCATGTATGTATGGGGAAAAGGGTAGTGAGTGTGTTTCAAGGGGAAGAAGGAGTTGGGAGACTTTGGTGGGTTTTGGAGTCCACTCTCTCTCTCTCTCTCTCTCTCTCTGGAGTTGAAGAGGAGAGACTCACAACTGAGCTGCGCAACAAGTTAACGAAAGCGTGTGAGAAAGAGAGACTCTTCTTTTCTTGAAGGGTTTGAATTTGACGGGAATGACATTTGAGGGATGACCAAATTACAGGTGTGCCATTGAAAGTGAAATGACCTAATTCGTATGTAAACTTTTGTTTCTCTGTTGAGTTTTTGAAGAAAGAAAATAAACAAATGAAGAAGGAGATGTTGGGTATTTCAGGATTTAGTGGTCTTTTATACAGAGAAATTGGGTTACGATGGGCAATCTAGGAAGTAGGGTAAGAATGGCGTCACCTCTTTTTCTTTAGCAATTTACTTCAGTTGACAATTGTGTATTTTTAATGGAAAGATCACTTGTTTAATAAGGAAGATTACAAAAAGATTAACAAAGAGAATTTATGGTTAAAGACTCAAATTGAAATGAATCAGAATTCCTATAAAAAATATATATAGTTATATAAAAAAAATCATAAATTATATGCGAAACAATAAAACTATGATTGTGAAATTTCATAGATGATGTTAAACTTTACCGACTTGAAATGTGAAACTAGACTTATTTCACATTCTAGAGGTTTATACAAAAGCTTGGTATAAACTCAAAGCAAAATATTTTGGACCCAATCCGAACATCAACTTTTTAAATAGCGACAAGCGTAGCCTGTGGATTATCATTGTATCGATATTGTTTCAACTTAACCACATTTTAATATGTTGAGTTTTAATCACATATGGTGTCGGTTCAATTGGGTATGATTCACCTACTTATAAGTTATATTTAATTAATTTGTCACTTTTCTAATGCCGGATCTCTCATCTCCAGTACGCCTCCTCACGTGCACCTTAACTTTCAAGTTTGCATGTGCACGTGCACGTGAAACAAATTAACAAACCAACTCTTATGCCAAAACAGTACAAACCAAGGCCGGCCTCCATCGCACACTTGGTGACAATTCAACCGGAACTTTTCATTAGAAATAGAAGGAATCCAAATTTCAACAGAAAGAACTAAATTTGGGCTCATAACAGATTGGAGAAGCAACTAAAGAGAGACTCACTCTGATACTAAACTACTACCATTAAAATCCCTACAGTTGCTAATCCGCCATGGTCACTTTCTCAACTCCTCCATCAACCAACAATACTCGTGCATGCATAGGTGGAGCTAGAGACTAGAAATGAGGGGTGTCATCTCCAACTCAGCCAGATTTTAAAGGCCAAATGCATGCAAAGCCAAAGTTTTGAGGGGTGCCATGGCACCCTTTGATCTATATGTACCTCCGCCTATGCGTTCATGTTATCAACAAAATCGAGCATATCCATCAACGCATATAATGTTCGCCCATACCTTCAACAACCCTAACAGATTAAGCAACCACATTGACCTTTGCATTTCAGTAACCCATTTCATGTACCTCAATAACAACAACATTGCATACTATTGAATTTGACATCGTCGTGGTGAGACAAAGAGAAACACATTTTAGATGTCTATATTTACATGACGGACCAAAAATATATTGTTGGTGTCATTGCTCTATCTTGAATGACCTTTACAAAATCTTAACAAATTAAAGGCTAGTGTTATTAACACACCTCATCTGTTTTCTTATCTACACATTTCAATTTTATTTACAAACTTACGACTTGAATTTGTTTCATGATTAGTTTCCATTATAAATGGGTGTGTTGATAACATAAAATGGTGTGTTAATAGCACTAACCCAAATTAAATTGATAAAAAATCAATTAAATATTAGTTTTATTGTATATTTTCATTTGAATATAAGATTTATTGTTAAACAGTGACATATGGATTATTTTTGTACCGATATTGTCCAAACTTTAATGTGTTGGGGTTTAACATAAAATGTCTCGGTATAGTTGGGTATGATCCACACTTATAAGTTATATATAATTTGTCACTTTTCTGATGTCATTTCCAACAAACATAAACTCTTTGGTTTTTTTCTTTTTCAAACATTAATTTATTTATTTTTAAATATTAGAAAGAGCATAATTGACATAGGTACCATTTCATATTTTGATTTTAGAATGTAGAAAGTGATGGACAAGTGCAACAAGAATTCAATGGTAAGTAAAATTCCTCCTAGTGTTTAATGAAGCTTTCTTAACATAATTGCTTTCCATTGTTTTTTTTTTTTTTGATCAAAAGAGGTCATCCTTTATTAGCTCAGCAAGTAATACAAAAACGATCCCCCTCAGTGAGGGCGACAGAAAGAACCGTTATGTAAAAACTACTACAAATCCACCCGAAAAAGAGCAAACTATACTAGTAATCTCCTAGTACAGCCACATTCTTGTATGAAGCCCAAAACAAAGAAATTATAGAGCCCGGCAAATAAAATATAAGTCCCAATTAAGGGACCACCGAGTCTCTATTTCCTTTGCGATCTCTCTCACTCAAGGCAAGATAATAAAAGATCCAATATCCTTTCGCGAAAAAAGATATGAACCCAAAACAGAAATAAAATTAAAAAACAAAATAACTACCCAAGCCCAACAAAGCCCAGCTAAAGTCACCTTGATGGAAACCCTAACCGTCACCTTGATGGAAACCCTAGCCGCCATCAACCAACGTGCAGCGCCGCCGGCACCCCACCTTGAAACCACCATTGTCGCCCCAACATTGTGAGACCCACCATCAACAGCCCAACCAAGGAGGTGATTCAGCCCTCCCAGTACTTCGCCATCAACCACAGTGACGACCTGATGAAGAAGAAAAGAATCTCCAGGTTTCCATTCACCATCGATCCAAATGCCTGCGTCACCATCCCGCAGCACCGTCACATAAACCCCATCCTGAACCACCACGCAAGGCTCACCCACTGCTGCCTCGCCCTCAATTCCATTGCCCTTGATAATAATTGGAAAGAAACAACCGTCATTCCAGCCACCATCAATCTCTCTATCACCACCAGAAACCAAAGCCTTCAACTTCGTCTCCCGTTCAACACGAAACCAGATCCAGTTCACCAAGTATGTATCGACGCCGCCAACAACCTCCCTAATAGAAGCAGCAGGAAAACCGTCGAAACATGTATATAGAGAGGACCATCGAACATGCCCGCTATCACTCCCACATGTTTAACAAGAGAGAGAGAGGAAGAGATGCCTTTCTCAATCGCAGATGCAAAGCCACTGCTAGTCTGACCTAACCGTCATCGAGAAACCTCTCGCACGAGAGGACAGAGAGAGAGAACATGTTTTTTTTACCCTTTGCAAGTTTGCATTACTGCTTTCCATTGTTTAGTCAATATCTAAAACAAATGAAGTGAATGGAAAAAAAAAATATGTTCAAGTGATATTAGCTTCTTGTTTTTTTCTCAAATAAAAACACTTGGTTGCCTCTAACATCATCAAACAAAGCACATTTGGCATAATCCCATTACTAAACCCTGATCTGTTCTTGGCGATATTATTTTAAATGGGGTTCGGCGGATTGCTTTCTTGACCTTAAACAATGACATAGCTATGGCCCTCGAGCTTTTATATATGCAGAAATGAAGCTTCTTCTGTTTACTTTCTAGCAGTATTCTTTATAGACTCCTGAGTTGATCCCATGTGCAAGCAAGCCTCTTCTCTCATATTCTTATTATGATGAATTGATGATGATGATGCATAAGCTCTACAACTTATCTTCTCCAATTATATATATACAGAAATGAATGAAACCAGAAACAAAGCCCAGAATTATTTAATTGAAAAGCCAGAGACTTGTTGGCAATATATTCGAGCAGATCCCCCGTACCACGTGTGAGTGAGTAGGTGCAACCATGTAAGAGCTGAGCTTATCAGGAAGAAAAGAAAGCCTTAAGCTTTGTCTTTGTTTTGTGGGATTGATTGAATGAAATGAATGGAGGAAATGCAGAGGTAGGAGGATGTTGTTTTCCAAGGAAGAAGATTGTAAAGGGAGGAAAGGAGGAGGAGGAGACACATGAGGCATGTGAGATACTCACAAGGTTGGCCTTTGCTTGGCTCAGCTGTCCCAGCATTCACTATTTCAGGTCAAATCCAAGACATGGGAGTGAGGGCTTTCATGGTAGAGGTACAGTTGAAGCCCCATTAAAGATAGTGTTGCTCACAGATTGAGAGATGAGATGAGATATGGTTGGAGCATGATGCTTCAGTTTGGTTCCAATACGGTCAATGTCACATGAATGAGTGCTTGCCCCCCTTTTTTATTATTTGGCCAACAGAGTGGGTTGAAAACTCTACCAACACCACCAGATAAGAGGTTGCGGATTTTGGGTAATCTCCACAGCTTTGGATTTCTAAATAGAACTTCTGTTGCTCATATCTCTTGTGCTGATATTGTGTTTGTGCAATCTTCATGAATAAGGGGTTCTGTGTTCACGTTACACCCTATTCAACACGTCTAAATTTTATCTTTTAAATATGTAAAAACGGATCTTAAACCGGTTTTGACACTTGAGATGTGTGACTCACTACGTTCACTTTTAGTTTAGAATCATCTTAATCATTGAAAATAAGTCGTGATACCCTATATTGTTGATGTCCCAGTAACTTTGTCAAAACAGTCATGGTATGGTAAAATGTTATTCTTCGTTGCTTTGAATAAGAATGACATTATAAACATTTGCCTTACCATGCCACAAGCCCCAAAAATTTAAACTGTACGAGGCAATGTTTCGAAGATTGCAAGTTCTTGGGAAGATGAAATCATAAGACTGCAACATAAAGATTGAGATCCCAAAAGCCTAGCTAACAATTTTTGGTGTTGAGAGAGAGAGAGAACTAAAATTGAGCTCTATTTTATTACTTCTGTAGAAAAACAATATGCAAAAAAGAATGAGAAATATAAATTTGAATGTAAATTTACACCAAATGAGCTTTGCTAAACCTGATATTTTAAGAGCAGAGTCAAAAAATGTTCCTGGAGCTAAACAATGTCATTTATCAAACGCCTGTGCCTGTTGTAATGCTTCTCCATGAAAACCTTTGACGCCCCTTCTATGGTCCTCCTCCAAGTCTGCACAAATGAATGCAACAAAAAGAAAATTGATGAGACCATAATGTCAAAAATCTGTCTCTTCCCATGTAGATCAAAATAGAGATGGGCACAGCATAGCTGGCACATTGGACCAAACTCTAGTGACAGCTTCAAGAACAGAAAAGGCTGCTGAAATGGAGGTAGAAGAGATAGAGGGGTTTTTTTCAGTGAGTACCACTTGCTAGCCTAGGCTGCAGATTTTGGGGAGAGGCTAGCTGTTTGGATACTGCTCTACTTGTGCTTTCTAATGCTTTAGACTTCCTCATTCTTAGACTACCAAAGTGATTCCTAATTCATAGTGGTGCTAAGGACTCCTGCAATGCATGTCTTTTAGTTAGAATAACCCATTTGATCAGCTAATAGAACGAGGATGTATAATTAACAGTTCATTATAGATTTATAGGGGATCAATACATTTAGTAGCTGAATATTGTGGAGATAATTAAGCTGTATGTTTATAATTTGCGCTGTTTCCTGAGACTTAAACTCAATCTAACTTAGTGGTATGCTTTGGAATGTAACCAACTGTAAATATTGTACACTTAACACTCAGTAGCTAACATTGGGGCCATTAAGATTTAAGATTCCTCCCCACATATGGTCCTTGTGTTGGTTGGTGGAAACCCAATACAAATAAATGGACCCAAATAAATATCATGAGATGCTAATCAAAACTGGGTTACAGACCAATTATGCAGAATAGTTGCCTAGTTGGTAGCAATTTTCACAGCTTGGTTATTATTGGCTTTGAGAAATGGTTTAAACTTGGCTGTGACTAAACAACTGCGTTTCCACAAAAGTATAACATATGGTTCATTTTCATCATCAAACACCCATTAATTGCTACACTGACTAAAGCCTAACGGAGTTTCTTTTACTGGGTAGTTAAGGTTTACACAAACCTACTTACATCTTGCAATTCATAAGGTAAAAAAAGATTTATACGAATAATATGAATTGAAAGGATGAAAGTCTTACCTTGTGGATGGTACCAAAGAGGGACTTGTTCCTGACATCCCTTGACCTGCCATGAACCCCAAGCTGCCTAAGCAGCAATCCCTTGTTTTTAGTCCCAGCAACAACAGGAAGCAGTGACCTCCTCTCCACTAAGCTGCTACCCTTGCCATCTGATAGACTCTCACTCTGATCAAACTCACCGCTTTTCCGGCTTCTTTTCCTTTGTTTCGAAAGCGCCCTGATCGCCTTCTTCTTTGCTGAGGCCTCGGCCTCATTGCAGGAATCAGCAAATTTCCTGAGCAGCTCATCTGAAGACCTCTTGGTCACATGTTGAACAGCAGCAGCAGCAGTAGGAATAGGAGTAAGAGTAGGTGGGTCCATGACAAATTCAATTGGTAATGATGAAGAGAAATTGAGAGAGTGAGAATTGCAACAGGGAGTTGGGTATTTTGGGTTTGTGATCCTTGTGATCTTGGTGCTTAATGTAAGTGGGAAAATATTGGACCGTTGGGGTTAGGGAAATATGATTTGAATAATTGGGGGAGTGGGCAGATATAGCCGTTGAGTGTATGATTGTCATGTGAACTTGGGAAGACATTACAGACTACATAAATTCCAATTTGACATAATCTGATGACTTAAAATGCGCTCCTCCCATGTTCACACTGACGCACATTTGCAGACGTTCACTCCTCTTCTTCGATCTGGGTCGGGTTAGTAGATGGGTTTCAGGAGAATTGGACCAGAAGGCCCACAACACAATGATGAACTGAACTGAATAATATCATTTGCATTGAAGGAGGTTCGCTCTGGTCAGGTTGACCGTAGTCTTAGTGTAGATGTCAATTCCAGAGTTGTTCGATGGCTGGGTGGCAATGTTTAGCAGTCCTTTTACCAAGTGCTGTTTACAACTCTCCGGCAACAATTTTAAAATGAGAATTCAGTTATCGGCCACCACTGGGGACATGAAGACTATAGGAGCCTCCATCTGAAATGAGAAGTTCTGGCGAAAAATTTGACAGTAACTGCTAACACTTGAAAAGCCAACACACATGTACAAAATCAAGGCGAAGAGATTGATTGAAGCTATATCTTCAGTAAAAAACAAGATGGTTAGCTGTTTAACTAACTAACTACAGTCAATATTACACCAACTGAAAAATTACATCTATTCTTAAAACTTCATCAACATCTCTAAATACTACAATTCCTTACTAATAGAGAAATACATAAATAACTACTCTTAAAGCCCTGGTATAAGATATTCAATAAGCAAATGTCAAAGCAAAAAAAAAAAAGGAAAAGAACATTCAGGCAAATTTGGCTCAACAGATTCATCACATTCGGCTCTCTTTTCAATGGATCTCCACAAATCCTGTTGGAGTATGTATTGATATGTAAATCCATTAGGTGGAAACCTGAAATTACATACTTCCAACGTTAAATAAGAACATGGGTAATAAGTTGCTGAATTTTGCTTTTGATCAATATACCACATTTCAATGACGCATCTGTCCATCAATATAATTTAAGTGTGTACCTAAAAGTCACAGAATTAAAACAAAATTGACATAATATAATGTGTCGCATCTGTTGAATCGACATAAGTCAAAGTTTTGGCACTCCAAGCAATGGCAGATAGAGAGCTACGAGCATAGTATCATTGCTTATGTGCCATACCATACCCTTATACCTCCTAAATTTTGACATGCATTATGGCATTTTGTAGTTGGAATTAAACAAGTGGATTCACTTTTGATAAAAATTTTACAAGTTCCATATCTAGTCAACCAGGTTTTGAGTTAGTTTATACATTTAGTTACTTATAAACGTAGCATGCATGTTTTAGAGTTGACAAAGCATATGACAGAGTTGTATTTTATGCTACAACTGTGTTATTAGTGTTTTTCCCCCTTCTACAAAGAAGAGCTGACTGTGTTTCTAATTTGCTAAATAAACTTTTTCACTTCTTCATGATCATCTGTAAATAGAACATTTGACTGGAGCGAAATTCTTAAAGAATTCATAACTCTACCTGATAAATCCCATACCAGGTTATTAGAATTGAGTCCCGAAATTGAGTGTATGGCATTCAAGGGTTCTCATGTTTAGCTGCAAAATGGGAACACACCAACATAAGAATGATTGGAGAATAATTTCAAAATGCAATCTTTCAACTTAATTAGATACATAAACTTTACACAAGGGCTCATGATATCTTTTTGGACACAAAACCCATAAGAGATGACGAAACCCATCTAACATCAAGATTGATGCCAGTACTTGTTCGTCTAGAAGTTTCAGGCATGCATTAAAGATACAGCAGCTTACCACAGCAGCAACTCCTGTCTCACAGAATTTAGGAATGCAAATGAGTCTCACCATCTGCCCTTCAGATCCTGCCCATGAAAGGTTGTAGACCAATCAAGTCTCTGTTTTTTTTTTTTGGGTCTGAAGACTAATCAAGTGATAGAAAATTTAAAAATTTAAAAAAAAAAATTGCTAGCATATACTCTAGCCAAAGAAGTTAAAAAAATATACCCTTTACCAAGCGACTATCATATTTATCCTGATTACCCACGAAGTACACATACGGACAGCTCTCCATCAGGAAGGGATCTGTATCCGTGAAAGGATAACACTCTGAAATTACATAACACAAACATGAGTATGAATTTGATAACACAAGGTAAACTCAGATAGAATGTTATGCGAAGATCAAGTGTTCAAAAACATGTCCATATTTATTTTGCTGAATAATAGTGATTGGTCCCAAATTAGATAACTCATCCTATCTCAAGATACCAGCAACCTTAACATGTCAAATTCACCCAAACACATTGCTAACAAAACTACACAATTCATACCAAGAGTATTTGGTGCTGTTGGTGCCAGATGCCTCCACCTTAATGTTCTTTCAAGATATTCAAGTTTATCCTTTGCTTCTGAATACCTATCAAGATCATCTATATTTTTCCCTGATGTTCCCACAAACCTGGAAAACAAAAGATCACTGTGTCAAAACAATTACCTAATAGAAAATACCAAAAGTCAAAGCACTCCCATATTGTACCTCATTTCATCAAGATCAAAAGAGTGGGGATTAGTACATGATCTAAACGTGTTATAAACTGATGACCCAGGGAAAAGGCATCTGTTCATAGGCTGAAAGGAAAAGAATATCAGAAGCAAAACAAAGTCATGAACCAAAATGCATGCTTTCAAGGACATATATCCAACCTGTTGAGGCAATGAAGCATTTGCAGGGTCATCTACACCTGGCATGATATCTAAAGGCACACCTGCAGCTATCTGGCATAAGCGAAGTCAATTAAGCAGTGCAATTCATGAAAGAAACATAGATGAAGTATTGACAAATTAAACTGATAGAAAGAACCTGAGTCAACATAATATCTAGCTCCTTAATTGGTGAAGACAGCGTAGCTTGATCCTTTGGTGCCAAGTTCTACCAACAACGAACAAAATGGCATCTCACTAATTTTTCTTGCAGGGAAAGAACCTATGCGTGACACTCAATAAACTAACTATAAAAGTGCTCTATCCAGTCTAATATCATTTTCTTTTCTGAAGACAAAAAATCATAGGTACACTCATTCACATTGGTCTTCACTCCTAAATTTATAAGCAATCACTAAACAGTTACATTGTACCTTATTATCAGTAGCATCAAAATGTGTTACCTGACCATTAAGAAGCCCACGAGGAAGTTCAACAGAGTTTCCAGCGATTACAACATGGACTATTTGCGATGCAAGGTTTTGTTCCTGTCCAATGTGCCAAAAGTATGATATGTGAGGAGTGGTGGGGAACATAATGCACAAAGCATGATCTTGAAGGACAAAGGACAAGGACCTTTTCATCTCCTAAATGTCCTGTTATATGATCGACAAGAAGCTGAAACAAGAGAGGATTTGAAGAGCCGCTTCCAACACGAAGCCCAGATACAAAAACAACATGCTTATCTTCTCCTGCATGCGGACAAATCAAAGATCAATATGAAAAAAAAAAAAAAAAGGAAGGGAAGGGGGGAGGGATGGAAATATGAAATAGTGAAACATATCTACTAGGAAATTAGACAAAATAAATATGAAACAGGGAACATATTCATAATGATGGCAAATCGATACTATAACTTTTTTTAACCATATGATACTAGAAAATAAAAACAATTGAATATGAGGATTGAAAAAAATTGTCCATTTCTTTAGATTGTAAAAGTACAAAACTGAGAAAAGCAACGAAGATTTCAAATTCAAAGGTACTAGAAGCCAAGAGTTTTTACTTGATACTCAAAAGTTCAGTAACCATTTCCTGTGACTTAAGCTTCTGTTATATCTTACATGATAGTGATAACTAACTAACAGAGTTTGCATCATTCAAGCTATTGCTAATGAGTTCACTGCATCATCCGAAACCGGATATCTGAACTGTAAAGTAAAATTTGGGCATGTAACTGTGCATTTATACCTGGTAGTGATTATTTTTTTTTATCTAACTGTTCATTATTTAAAGTTAATATTGAGAATTACATTTCTCACCTATAGCAGAACCCTACTGGTTTATATATTTCCACCTTAATAGCAGTTTGTAAAATCAACTAGATTAACTGGTTTGATTCCAATAGTAAATAGACCTTATGGATACTTGAGGAACATGTCCAAGTGAACACTTTACTGAAAAAAAAAAACACAAAAGAAAAGAGATATAGAGAGAGAGAGAGAGGTAACAGGATCATACTTGATTTAAGTGGCAACTCGATCTGGGGCGGTAAGCCAGGTTCAAGAACATCTAGTACTACGAATTCACCTTCACTAGTCTCCTTTCCGTGCAAAGCAACAATATTCCCTATCACCATGTTAATGTAAGATGAGCATGCTTAAAACCTACTGATTTCGAATTATAATGTTAAGTAAACTTATTCTTCCAGATCAAAATGCACAGTTCAAATAATGCCACAAACACACAATCAAAGATAAAACTAGTTTCTCCAGGACCCGACATATAAACTGAATCTTCTAGTCCAAACAGCTACGGGTGAGTTACACCACCATGGGCGAAACAAAGATACCTGTTACATACACAGACGGTGAAAGCACACTCCCACCAAGCTTAATCCTTCCACTCTCATCTTCCAAAACCAAATAATCATCGGCGTGCACGAAATTATGAGGCTTGACAAGCGGCACCACAGATCTCTGTCAAACAAAACACAACAGTACACAAGTATCAAATCAACTACTGGATAACCAAAAAAACACTTGGGAAAAATCAACAATGGAAACAAGTACACCACCCACCGTCTTAGAGTACTCATCGAGAATCGAAGGTTTGAGCTTCATGTGCTTGTACAATGTTCCAACAATAGTGCATTCCTTGCCTTCCTCCAATCCCAAAATTGTGCAAACTGCCTCACCATACACAACACCAAGAATTAAATTACGAGACTGTCATTTTATCAGAACCCAAATCGAAATCAGTGAAAATAAAGCGAATCGAGAAACCTGGTAAATGGGGCTTCCAATTGGGGAGGAGGGAGTAGAGGAGGGTTCTCATCAAATGGAGCCGCGCGAAGTAGATTTGGCTGTACTGCTGGCCCCGGTACACCTCTCTCATTACGAACTTGTCGTCCTGCACCAGAAATTTGAGTATGATAAGAATTGAGGAATGGTTGGTCTGAAACCCTAGAAAAGAATGACTGGATTTCGAGACTGAGCTCTGCTAGTGTTTGTTTAGTTTTTTTGTTTAGAAAAAAATTGAGTGCGAGAATTTATGGAGTAGGTTTAGAGGGAAAGAAGGGACCTGTGAAATGTACGAGGCTTGTTTTCGGTGGAGGAGGTTCTTCTCGGAATCGATTTCCATGGACTCCATGGCGGGAACAAAGAGAAGCAGAGACTCAATTTCAGTGGTCGCTAAAGCAGGTTTGTAGGGCTTTATGTGACACAAGCAACCAAGGGCACTGTATTAGAGTCCTCGATGACTGTGCCGAAATGTTGCGGGGGATGTAGCTCACATGGTAGAGCGCTCGCTTTGCATGCGAGAGGTACGTGGTTCGATACCCCGCATCTCCAATTTCTTTCTTTCTGCTTTATTTTTAAGCAGTTACTGTATCGAGTAAGAGAGATTTGTTGCGAGAGAGAGTGAGAGAGCAGAACCAATGTTCACTTGTCTTGCTTGACAAATTCTATGTATAGCAAGCTTGCAGAGAATAATATGCATATGGCATGCTTCAATCTTCCGGACTCTGGACTTTCTTAACTTACTGAGCCATGCATGTCCATGAATGAACAAATTGCTGTGATCGATATAGTGATCACTGATCAGCATGAGCTATCAATTCAATTCAAGATTGGGATAAGCAAATATTATCCGTATAGAATATGGTTTAGTATTAAAATAGGATTCTGATTTAAAGATATATCTTTATTTTTTTTTTTCAAATTCGTTTTATATAGGAACACAGTATTCTTTTAGGGTTGGAGCTTCTATATAAACCTAGCTACGCTCTTCTCTTCCAGTGGTCTGTCTTTTATCGAGTATGAGTCATAAAACACAACAACAGGTGGATGACGACGACAGGTGGTCGAAGCACCTTCCTGATGACGTGATCGAGATGACTGTGAAACGTCTAACCTTAGTCGATTCAATCAGATTCGCTGATGTTTGTCCTTCTTGGAGAAGAGTATCGTCACAATGGATTCAACGAGTAACCCGACTTCCATGGCTCTTGAAAACGGTTGAGTTTCTCGACTCAGAAACTGTGAATTATAGTCTCTACAGTTCAAGTGAACACATAGCCTACGACCTCAAGTTTCCAAGAGAAAGCGCCTGTAGTGATGACATACTCTGCTAAGGCTCTACTAATGGTTGGCTGATAATGTCTGAATATTGTATTGAACCGATAAAGTGCACCAATTATTTGTTGAACCCAATAACAGGTGATCGTATTAAGCTTCCCCAAGTGACCGGATTCATCCCACATGTGTCCACGGCCTCTTCAGATCCAAGATCTCCTGATTGCATTGTCGCAACTAAGAACGGGTTAGGGCTCATCTTTTGCAGGCCCAGTAGTCAACGCTGGAGTAGGAAGACAGCGACAGCGAAACCAAAGCTTGATAGGATGGATTACATGAAATTTCACGAGGATGGTAAGTTATACGTAATAGGACGGGATCTTGATCGGGATGAAGATAAAGTGGCCTGGGATTGGGGGGATTATTATCTTCTAGTTTTTGTTCTCTTCTTGTTGGCAAAGACGAGGAAATTACTTGGGACAAGCAAAGGGTGATAAAATTAGCACCCCGCAAGCCTTGGACCGGTGTGGAGTCAATGACCGAACCGTGGCTATCGTTCGCGGGTCCATCATTTACCTTGTCCTCCAAAGGTAAGCTTTTGCTACTTTGGAAGCGGAACTACATTCACAAGCCCAACCCACCCGTCTTTCCATTTCATGTGGTAAAGATCGATGATGGCTGGCCAGGCTGGGAGAACTCGATGGATTTTCATGTGGTAAAGAAAGATAATATTTGGGCAGCGTATGATGCTTCTGACAATGAACTAGTCTTGATATCTCATTATAGCTGCATCTCAGTGCCAAAGTCCAACAAGTCATTTACACATCCAACCATAGACGAGCGCTTTTTTAGTTTTCTTTGCGGAAAACTCAACATCTTGTGTTTTGGCCACGATCCTCAGCAGGGAGCAGAGAGGTAACTAGTGCTACCAAAAGTAAACTAGGGTTGCAGGGCGTGCCACCGCGGGGGCGCGGAATGTGAACTGTGCGCGTTCTTGACTTCTAACCAGGTGGAAGGGAGCTCCGGTATCACCTCGCGGGCGAGGAATTACGAGCAAACTTCTTAGTCACCTGTGAATCGATACTCATTATTTGAAGCGAGCAGAACAACAATTAGGAAAGAAAGGCGAGTCCAGACGGGCTCTGAGAACTAAGGCGAGGTGCACTTAGAACTTTTTAGGGTTTCGAGGATGCTCGAGGATTTGTAGTTGTTTTGTATGATTTGATTGTGTGTGTAAACCAGATCCTCGAACTCTCTTATATAGCGACCCGCAAGCAGTTGGCAGAGACATAATCACAAACTCACTCGGACTCAGCAATTAGAATTCTATAAGGATACGACCAGCTCGCAATCCGTGCTATTCATGCGACACGCGTCCAAAACAGACCTCGCCTAGGTCTCACTCACCGCCCCGCATCATCTCACTGTAGCATTGTATGCGAACTCAAACACTAAGCGATCTTATCCCGCGAGGTGCTATAGTCCCTTTCCAACTCTACCTCGCCATACACCACAGAATCCCTATGCGAACTGAAACGAGGATCTCGCGAGGTATCGGAGTCCTTGACAAATTACATCTCGCGCCCTATAAGATCTCGCCACCCTTCATGGGCTTCATATTTTAAAAAGGCCATAGGCATTGGCCCAAACGTTATCCAAAACCTATTACGAGTCTTGAACCAAAATCCCGCTGGGCTCAAACACCTTGTGTTGGGATACTACAGAAAATGGTCTGTTGGATAATAATGAAGATGGCCGATGGATTACGCCCAACATAGCCAAGTAATTGAAGGAAAGATTTTAGGTATATATAGGACATCCTTTGTTTTCTACCTAATTTGTTACAATGTCAGACATGAGGGAATTCATAATGTCACCCCTTGTGGTGTATTATTATTCCTTTGTGGATTACACCGGCACACTGGTTATGTCCAAATCAGAGGACTTGGTTCCTCACACCCATGTCAAACAATTCCATATTTTTCTAAATTTTTAGATGCTCAACACCAAAGCAACCTGTTAATTACCATTGTAAACCTACATAGGAGTATTATGTTGCAATAGTAATGATTAGTATATATAGACTGGCATGTTCGTCTCAATTCTCTTTCATTTTATTCAGCTTAACATTGTGAGATATGGGTATTTTGAATGTGAACTTGTGAAGTAAGGCTATTGTTTTAAGTGTATTTTGAATATTTGCTTTAATATTTTGGGGAAGTGCTGGACTACGCCAACATTCCGTACGCATAGTACGTTATGTATGCCAGAGTGGGTCTGAGACAGGTGGCTACATATCGTCCATAGGATTCAAAATCGAAGGGCATATACATAAATCCAACAATTAACTTCTGTTGGCAGTAAAAATCACTCGTTATAATTAAAATCTAAGGGCCGGAGGTTCATGCCGCCAAGACGGCAATAGAGGAGTCGAGGTCAGAGGGCTATTCTTCGAGGAATATAGTGATGGGGTCGGCACACGTGGCTACAGGTTCGACGCATAGAGAGTTGAGAGGTTAGAGTTTTTTAGAGGATTGAGGGATTTGAAATTTGGTACTACTAATAAACATGTTATTGATATCTAATAATAAATTATTGACCTCAATACCCCGATAATAAGTTACTGAGGCTTAATATACATGTTATTAGCCCTCATAATTAATTTCATGCTATTGTTTTCATACGTAGGTAATGCGACTTGTAACTCATGAGGCAGCTCAGACCCAGTTTAGCACAGCTTTTAAGACCTGGTCCAAAAGCGATTCTAGTGTCGAGCATATTTGGTAAACTCCTTGATTGTTTGTTGCTTTTGGCAAGGGAGACGTCTGGTGTCTACTCGAGGATGTGTCTACCGGGCTGTCTGTGGACAGGTGTCTGCCTGCGGCTGTGACACTTATTGACAGCGTCTGTATCTCGTTAGCTAAGAGAGAGGGTAAATACAAGAATTTATTTGGGGGTGTGGGTAAGTTTGTTGAGGTAGATACGGGTATAGGGTGAATGGAGACCAGGGTCAAATGAGAGTCGTGGGGTTACTTTATCATTTGCTGATGGTATTGAACTGGTACCGAATTGGGGCGATCGAAAGGGATCGAGTTGGTAGACAAGGTCGCGCTTTGTTCTGAGATATTATCACGGCGGCACAATCTGGTGACACCGTGCCACATACCTTTTGGCGCTTGGTGAAATTCTGGGCGTCGTCATCGAAAGTTGCTGTTGTGTAGCGAGTTTTCCATGAGGAAGGCCGCGACTATTTCCAACAGCAGCCCTCAACTTCGTCTTCGTCTTCCTCTATTCTCCAATCACTTCCTCTCCATCTGGTACTTATCTTTTTTTTGGTTTGTTCGGTTCTGCTTTTTCCAAGATTCGATTTTATGTGGTTATTAGCTTGGTTTTTCAGTGTTTATTATTAGGTTTTGCTTGGAATTGGGATTAGTAGGGTGTTTGTATGTTGAGGTTTTACTCTGCTACTTTCAAATTTTGGTGTTTTATGGGTTACTAATTCAGAAGTGTGGAATTGAGTGGGTTTTGATATTGGGTTAACGAGGAAATGTGGATACAATTGTTGTTCACTAGCTACAAAATCGACCAATATTGGCAATGTTTCAATGTCGCTTGAAACCATTGATAGTATTGGTGAGACATTCATGGTGCTTAGGGACACCAATAGAAAAGTATGAACTCTTTAATTCTACTGCAGTGGTTATAGCTTTTACAGTCAAAATTTTGTCCTCTTCAGCATAGGGTTTGTTCAATTGATATTGCTAACAAGGGTTTCACCTTTTTTTTTTTAACAATCTAATAGTATTAAGTGATGGAAATGGTTTTGGGTGCTTGTGTAGCGTGATTTCTCTTGGAGATGCTTGGCTACTGATATGTAAGATTTGAGGTAGGGAAGGCAACTTTTCTTTATTGTTGTGATTCTAATTAAGCATGTTATTGGTGTGTTTGTGGAAGTTTTCTCTGTGATTGTTTTAAATGTGTCTTGATGAGAATAGTTGGTTCATCAACTTGATATTCTACTGAACTTCATCGATATGATGCTCCTTTGGGTTCTAAATTCCTTCTTATGATATTGTTATTGACACGACCCGCCCCGAATTTCACCCTAAACCCGGAGTAAATCGTGCGGGGATCACCTCCAAGGAAAGATTTACCGTAAAATTTGGTACAACCTCCCTTGAAAATGGACAACCCTTCCAATAAAAACCTGCAAACACTTCTAAAGGTTCCAAATCCAACCTTAACTTCTAGAGCCTTCGTACTCCTGAAAAACAATCATCACCAACAGGATAATAAACATTATCTAAGATAATATACATCATCCGTCAAATATTCTAAAATATAAACAAGCCTTCACCCACAACTAAAAATATATACATTAAACCCAAGTATTCAGAGCTACTAGACACTAGCGGAAGCAAGAAAAAGACAAGTAGGCTAAACAGGTAATCTACTGGTGAAAGGTGGTGGAAATACGGGTGACTATGCCTCGTCTCCTACTAGATCCAATCCGAACTCTGCAAACTGGGCATTTTAAAACAAATGGCCAAGGGGAAGACATTTAATAATATTAGAGTGAGTGGACAAAAATAATTTAATAATAAACTATTTATGCATTCCCAATTTAATTTCATAGAAAAATATACTGCATGCGGCAGCTTAAAGACGCTCAATTCATAATCTGACAATTTTACGACTAGCACTGGCTAGTCACCAACTCAAATAAAATGAAGCCTCTCAGGCTAAACTATATATAATCATATATTCGTATGTATCTACACTCGTCAGACTCCTTGTATGAATCCTAGAAACAATTCAGAAAAATAGAAATTCATACGAAAAAGGACGGTGTACATATACGTGTGGACTCCCTATATGAAAACCTAAATAAACTGAAAAAGAAAGAAGTTTTCATATAGGGCTATGACGCTTGTGTCTAACACGCACGACACGCCATAATGGTATTTTACCTCATTATGACGGACCAAGCACGTATAGCTAGCTAGCATTTATATACAAACTATTCTCATAAAATCCAAAATATATATATCCACCGAAAATCTCATTTTCGAGATCTCTCCAAAGGAGGAAAAATTATCAAATAGGCGAGAAATCAATAAATCTCATCAGAATAAACAAATGATTAATAAAATCATTCATCACATGCTTTTTATTTAAAACAAAGGCCCACTCACAAATTAGGCCTAAGCCTGATGACGCTCTGAGGCTTCTTCTGCTCGGGCCTCCTCACGTCCTGTTCTAAATATATAATTAATTTACCAACTAAATTCTAGTATTTGTAAAATAGGAAAAATTAATCGGAACGATCATCATTGCCTAAGTTCGATATTCTTAAATCGGAACGATCTAAACTTTTATATCATACTCGGCAGTCGTATAAACAACCTTTCCCAGAAATTGATTTAAATCCTACGGTCGGATTTTACATTATTTAACCGCTTAAATACCAAACTTCGGAAATTCACAAACCTATTCAAAACTTGTCCCAAAATTCTAAAACTCATTCCATTAAATTCCTCATAAAAATCTCCACCAAAAACAATTTTTCCAGCAGCGGCGCCGGCGGCCGGCGACCAGCTCCGGCGACGTCCAAATTCTACCAAATTTTAACAACAGCTTCCTCTCAACATCCCAAACAACTTTCATAACTATCATTAAGTCCAATTTCAAGCCTAACTAGGTCAATCGAACGAAAACATCCTAAAAGCCCTAGAATTTCAACTTCGAATTTCTTCTTACCGTGCTCAAGAGGGATCGAGCCTTTTGGAGGGGTTGTTGCACGGGAGGAGAGCTTCAAAACCGTACCAAGCTTGCCCGGATTGGTAGCAGGAGGAGGGAGTTCTGGCGAAGGGAAGCTCAAGGCAGCCGCGCCTTTCGGGCGGCACTGCTCCTTCACGGCGGCGCTAGGGAGGCTGTGACCGGTCTAGAATGGAAGCTGGGTTGATGGCCGACCTTTTGGGACCGGTGCGGCGGCAAACGGTGGCCGGACGGCGGAGAAGAAAATCCGGCAGCGGGAAGAGAATCGGGAGAGAAAGAGAGAGAGGAGAGAGAGAATCGGGAGGGAAGAGAGAGAAATATGTTGGGCTTGGCCCAACTGGTTCCAACCCAAATATACCAAATCCAAAAATTTAACACCCCCAAAAATAATACCCTAATAAAAATTACCTTTTATTAGCTAAATTTACCATTTTTTTACCGTCGTTACATTTTTCTCCTACGAATAACTCTCCGAAATAATCGTCCCTCAAAACCCCTCTAGGGACCAATTAAACTATATGTCAATGTCGGAGACGGTAAAATTCTTATTATAATCAAGCTAGTAAATAAGATAAAATCTTACGGGTCGGGATGTGACAGTTATGAATTTGTAGAGACCAACTTGTTCATAGTAACAAGTATCCTTGTTTGGATGTCTTGATCATGAATATAAACTAGCCTTTGAGTATCTTATCGGAAATCATTGAAATGTGCACAGCAGACCTTGTCTTTTCTTCTCAAATTAAGTTGCAGTCATGACTCCTTCGAATTTGGTATTTTATCAGTATTGTTTTATTCAAAGTCTGAGCTATGCCTACTTTGTTCCATAGTAGCACTTTGTAATTTCTGAGGAAGCTTTACATGGCTGCATTTGAGTCTATTTCCTATCAAATTGTTGTTGTTTGTTTGTATTCAGAATTCATTCGTTCAAAGCTCTTCATAGTGTCCTTATTAAGCTCCAATTCTTATCAAATTCTTTGCTCTTCGGTTGTGTTTCTAAATTCTAACCCACCAGTACATATATAACATTGTTGCTAAACCAAAATTGAAATCTTCAGATTTCAGGAACTCTTAAAATTATGGCCACAGTCTAGTTTCATTGTTATTATCTTGTTCCCTTCTAGCAAAGCTTGTGCAGCGTGTTAAGTTCCCGCTTCTTATTCTCTTCCAATTTTTCCAATGACATCAAGTTTTATCTCATAAATGATTCCTTGAATTCACATGATTATTGGTCATTGCCTTATTAAGCTTTAAAAACACTCCAACTGGTAGTATTCCTTAAAACAAATCCTATTGTGAACTAGTCGTGCTGCAAATTACCTTCGAGTTTGAACAGATATCCATGTCCATTATCAGTTCGATATAGTACTATTGATTATCTTCTGTACCTACTGAGCTTGTGAAGCTCACTTCCCTATGTTTCAATTGTTCTCAGGAAAGAAGTGTGGTGATGTTTCTGATATTCCAAAGTTGACTTAATTCAGAGTTCATTACCCAGTTATGCTTGCTTGTGGACTGAGTGCCTCACTTTTGCTTTACTGAGTATGTGCTGTTGTCTTCATTAGATTGTGCTCAGTACATATTTTGTTTGGAATGGTGGCATATTGTTAATATAGTGGTATGAAGTAGAAAGTCCACTCTGATCTGGGTACATCTGATGTCAATTTTGATACCAGGTGGTGGACAGCTTTGTAAATAAAATGCATCTATTGCATGTGTATATAAAGGATCGTTTTCTTACTTTCTTTTATCTTGCTAAATTATGGCAGTCGAATTTAGAGGGTGGCTTTCAGTTGAGATTGGTGTCAAAAAGGATCAACTGATGTACTTCCTTTGCCTCCAAACACGCATCAATGTAGACACAAGCACGAAAGAAGAAAGCAATCACAAAACACAATTGAAAACATCAAATTGGATCAAAAGCAGCAATGCCTTCAACTTTGAGCTATTAAAAGCAAGAAAACGATATGTGTATGAGCCAAATTAGATAAGAGGTTCATTCGCCTTCACGAGCTAGTGGTGAGTCGGTGACGGTATTGAGGGAGGAGGATGAGAAGCCGTGGTGGGAAATGAGGAGAGATTGTAAGACGGCAAGAGATTTGAGAGAGAGTTGATTTGGGAAAATGGAAAATTGAAGCGAATAGGCTATGACACTATACCATTTCCTGCATCAAGCGACACTAATGTTGTGTCGACACTAATGTTGTGTCGCCTGATAAAAATCCTAAGTGTCGCATTCTAGCATGTCGTTGATGAGGTTCTCCGACAACACAAATGTTGTGTCGCCTATAAGAACCATAGGCGACATAAGACTTTTTTCATTTTGTGTCGCCTGAATTGAGATATAATATCTGATGTCCTATCACTCAAATTAAATGAAGAGTATAAGATGCACTACCAGGTACAGATTAACAACCAATAGTAGTCTCTCATACCATCCCTCAATAAGATGCAAAACTTTACGACCATAGGATTCAGAAAATAACCACTTTACTATACATATGAGTTCTCAGTTTGTAAAACTATTTAATTTGCAGAAGTTCTTATATGCACCAAGGTATAAGTGAACCAACTGTTAATGATCAATCACAACCATTCATTTAATGCAGTCAACTATATGACACTAACCCCGGTGCTAACACCGTTAAAGAGAATTGAGACGAAAAAAAATTCAATCAACGTGGTAAAAATACGTAAGTCTAAGATAAATATTCTATGGGCAATTAATTCCATAATATGTGGTAAAATTTAGAAGAACAAAACCTCCCCTAGCACCGCCTTGCCCGGCATCGTTGCCATCAGAAAACGAAACTCGAGCATTCCTTTGGGATGTAGCGGTTGTCGGAGGTAACCAAGCGATGGCTGCCATGGTACTGGAGAAGCAATGGAACCAACATAAATTTCAGTGCGAATCTGAAGGTCGAAGAGGGTAGGAATTATGGGATTTCGAGTTCTGGAAACAAGTGTTGCCAGAAACGCTGGTTTATCCGGCGATCCACAATCCGGATCAGACGTCCCAATCGTCAAGCTGACCATCCCTCCTCCCATATCTATTTCCGACTTTACTAGTCTAAAGGATTAAACCTCCTCTTCCAAATATCAGATTGAGATAAGATTATGGTTCTTAGATTGATAAGCATTACCAGAAGAAAGACTTTAGCCGACGAAAATAAAAAAATCAGGCCGACGAACTATTTTTTCGTCGGCTAAAGTCCACGTTAACCGACGAAATTTTCTTTCGTCAGCTAATTTAAAATTTCGTTGGCTAATTTAAACTTTAGCCGACGAAATTTTCCTTCGTCGGCAAATTTAAATTTTTTCGTCAGCTATAGTCTGTGAACTTTAGCCGACGACTTTAAAAATTCTTTAGCCGACGAAATTAACATTTCGTCGGCTAAAGTGCCTTATATTTGCAGATCTGAACATCAGCTCATCTGGGAAAAAAAACGGGAGAAGAAAAAACGGGAGAAAAAGTTTGGGTGTTGTCGAAATCTGTCCATAATTAGTTTGTGGAGCTATATATAGGTACGTACATGTGTATATATGTTGATTTAGAGTTTTATTTGGGTTGATCAATTTTAAGTGTGATTGAGTTGATCGATTTTGAGTACATACGTTGGATGTATATATATATGTGTTGATCGATTTGGTTGATGATTTGATAATATATATATGAAGTTGTTGTTAATAAGTAGTAGATATATGTATATATATATATATGTTAATTAATTTATAATATTGTGTTGATGGTATGAAGTTGTTGATGATATGAGTTGATGATTTTGTGATGATGTTGATATATAATATTGTTATCTAATTATTAAGTATATATATATGTGTGTGTGTGTGTGTTGATCGATTTGGTTGATGATTTGATAATATATATATATGAAGTTGTTGTTAATAAGTAGTAGATATATATATATATATATCTCTATGTTCCTTTTTATCTTGTGTTGATGGTCTGCCGTTGTTGATGATCTGAGTTGATGCTGATTTTGTGATGATGTTGCTCTATAATCTTGGTATGTCCTTCTTCCGTATCTATATCTCTCTCTGTGTGTGTTAATTCCTTTGTTATTCCTTCGTTGTAGTCCGTAGCCTACCTAAATGAATTGAGATTTTATATATGAAATTTAATTAATTAGAGTTATACATATATTTTTGTTATATTTTCAGGATATGGATAAGAGTTGGATTTCGCTTCCAAAATGGGACAAAAGATATGGTAAATGAGTTATGAGTTTTCTGGAATATGCGCTGGCTAATGTTAACGGGAATACAATTTTCTATTACCCGTGCATGAAATGTCAGTGTCGCAGTGATATGCATCGATTTGCGATTGACAAAGTATGGCAGTACCTGAAGAGTAACGGGTTTTGGGAGAAGTACACATGTTGGTTATATCACGGTGAAACATCATCAGGGGGTCCGCATGATCATGGGGCAATTTTCTGAAACGGGCATTACATCCAACGATCCAACAACGGCCTTCATCAACGACATGTTTCCTTATGAGAGCGGTGTATGCGCTCAAGGACATTATATACCTAAGCCGGTGCAGCCCTTCCCTAGAGTTGTCAACACTACTGGTATTGACAAGTACAACAAACTACTTGTTTTCTAATAGACCCCTATGTACCCCGGTTGTCAGAAGACCGTTCTTAAAAGTGTGACGGACGTAATGAAGATTAAAGTTGAGACAAAATCGACCGTGAAGGCTGTTGATGATTATCTACAGTTCACTGCTTCGATGCTGCCCCATGATCATCTTCTTCCTACCACTCATCATAAGGTCCGATGTATCCTGAAAGATCTTGGGCTTTCCTACATCAAGATCCATGCATGCAGATATGACTGCGTTCTCTTCTAGGGTAAAGATCCAGAAGGGAATGACCTTGGTGGCCTTGACGCATGTCCGGTATGTCACACTGACAGATATAAGCTGACTCCTGCAGGCAATAGAAAACCTGTGAAGGTACTTCGGTATTTCTTGTTGAGGGATAGGCTGGAGCGGTTGTACATGTCTTCACACACGGCTAAAGCTATGAGATGGTACGCTGATAGGGAATTGCATGACAAAGATACCCTTATACACATAGGAAAGTAGTTGCTGCGTTATTCTCCTCTCCTCACAATCTGATTCTTTCCAGCTTGGACTCGATCTCCATCTTATAACAGGAGGAATCAAATGATTGCAGTAGTATGAAAACTTTGTTACATTCTTAATTAGTTCTTAACATACATGCATATATTGGACTTGATCTAAATTATTTCTCACATGTTTTCTCATTGTTGATTATGTTTCCTTCCCTATAATCATCATTCATATATATTTGTCTTGAAGCTACAATATTGTCATGTTTTTCTTTTTGCTTTCAGGGAATGAATCGGTTTATGATTGTTTTGTATTATGGTGGTAAATGGGTGAACTTCTAATATTCAAGTGATAAATCGAAATCAATGTTAGTCTCACACAAGGTTACCTACCAAGAGCTTGTGAAAGAATTATATCATCGGATTGATATTAGTGCAGATGAATATGGAATGAAAGTTCATTATCAGTATAAAAGTAGCTTAGGGGTGTGCAACACGATGGAGATAGTTGATAACAAAGATGTTGCTAGTTGGGTGTGTGACAACCTTTCGGTGCAACCTAACAAGATTCTGTTATATATTACTCTGGAACGTAGCTTGTCAAGATCTGTAAGTGATCGAAGGCAGTCAAGGCATAAACAATATACATGACTCATCTATTCAGTATGATAATGTTGACTCAACAATTTTCTCTACTGAATTTGAAGACCAGAGCCCAATTGCATTTAGTTCCCCTCATGAGCCGATAGTAAACTCTGAGTTTGATAATGCTGAAAATGTCTCAATTGAAAGTGGAGAGGAAGATGAGCTTCCACATGCCAACCGGGATAATGAGAATGTAATGGACGGTGTAGAAATCAATGACAGTGTGCGACCTACAAATGACAACTCTGCCTGTTTGAGGGAGGAACCTCTCGTATATACAGACCTAGAGATATCATTGATGATGCTCATGTCCAACTTGGGGTTAACATGGGCTACAATAAAGCTTGGAGGGCAAGAGAAACAACACTAGAAATTGCAAGGGGATCACCTGAGGAATCATTTGTTACGCTTCCTGCATATTGTGCTATGTTAGAGCATAAAAATCCAAGTACAATAACCCACATGAAACTGATGAACAAAATCATTTTCTATATTTTTTTTCATGGCAATTGGAGCCTCAATTAGAGGATTTCGTGATTCTATGAGACATATGATTGCTATAGATGGTACATTTTTGAAAGGTAAATACTTTGGAACCATGTTTGTGGCTGCATGTCAAGATGGAGAGAATCAAATATATCCTTTAGCATTTGGGGTGGTAGACTCAGAAAATAATGCCTCATGGTCATGGTTTTTCAAAAAGTTGAGAGGGGCTATTGGAGTTGTAGAAAACTTGGTTTTTGTATCTGATAGACATGGAAGCATCACCAAAGCAGTAGATAATGTTTTTCTTGAAGCACATCATGGAGCATGCATCTTTCATATAGCTAACAACCTGCAATCAAAGTTTGGCAAAAAAATGAAGATTCTAAAGTTATATCACACAACGGCAAAGAAGTTCCAAATATCCGAGTTCAATACAGTGATGGATGACATTCGAAAAATAAAAGATGGTGAAGTTTGTAAATATCTTGAAGACATTGGGTGTCATAAGTGGGCATGAGCTCATTTTATGGGATACAGATACAATATGATGACATCAAACATAGCCGAATCTATGAACTCGAAGCTCAAAGAAGCTAGAAAATTACCAATTACTGCTCTAGTGGATCACCTTAGAGAGGTGCTTCAACAATGGTTTGTTGAACGACGTGATGCAACAAGCTCCCTTAATACACACTTAACCAAGTGGGCTGAAGACAAAGTACGCAAAAACAACAACATGGGTTCGCATATGCGGGTATGTATTCTAAACATTATTGTTATTATACTTGTTAAGTTGTTATGATTATAGCTTCTTCTCCTATGAATAATGCTCCCAAGGAAAGTAAACTCATTTAAGAACCTGTAGCATCTGGATAATATTGAAATTGAAATGGTGAGAATCATGATTAATACTTGAAATTGAAATGGCGGAGTCATGATGAATACTTAGGCGGTTATCTAATATCTAATATATATGAAACATGTAGCTCTCTTCCTGTATGTTTATCCAATATATTTAGTATCCCTTGGCACATATTACCTTAAAAGTTTCTCGAATTAGGATAGTTGTTTTCTTGTTGGAATATTTTGTCTTTTAGAATCGTTCTTTGGTTCATGTTGCTTCAATAGATTTGATGTATTATATATCTGAATGTTGTTTCAATATTTTTTTTAGCATTATATTACTTTGATTTTGGTTTAGGAAATATGCTAACCTTGGTTCATTATACTTTAGGTGGCTCCAATTGATCTTTATGCATTTCAAATTCATGATCAAAGTCAAACCTTTACAGTAGACCTAAATAACATGACCTGCACATGTCGAGAGTTTGATCTTGATCGACTTCCTTGTGCCCATGCAACTGTTGCCTGTAGATTCAAAGGAGTATCAGTGTATAGCATGTGCTCTCAGTTTTACACATCTAATGCACTTATGTTAGCATATGCAGAGCCTATTTGGCCAGTTGGGAATAAAAGTGAGCGGGATGTGCCTCAAGATGTGCAGAACAAAATTGTACCTGGAAGACGTAAGACGGTACGAATTCCATCTGTAGGAGAAGATGCAATTAGAAAAAAATATTGAAGATGTGGTGGAGGAGGTTATAATCGTGCAACTTGCAGAAATCCAATTCCACTTAATTGATGGGATGCAATTTTTTTTTTATGTTATTTGATGACATTAACAAGTCATCTGGTTTTTGGAGACTTGTGTATTGCTTTATATATTGCTACATATAGTTGCTTTTTATTTTTTTATGTTAAACTACATATTTGCAATTCATCGAATAAAGGTTGAAAATGATTTATCGACATTGTTATTGGTTTTCTAGATTTTCTTTCTTTGCCTATTCAACTAAAATTATGAATATGTTATTTTCCTTTAAACAAAGCATGGAAAGCAATTGTATTTTATGATAGTATCATCGAAATAAAAATTGTCTTTCACATGTTGAACAATTATATAGCAAATAAACCTTAACAGTATTAAATAACATGACTCAGTGCAATTGTATTGTAAGTATCAAAGCCCCCTGTTGAATGGCGTTTTGATGTTTTTGCTATTTTCTTTTTGCTGTTTTAGTTTTTATTTTTAAAATTTCAAATAGAATTTGATTCATAAAGGGTATTTAAGACATTTTTCCTTGTGAAATGGTCATTTTTCAACTACATAAAAAAACATGGTCATATAACAGGGACTAATCGCAGGGACTAATCTGAATATATATCATATAACAGATTGATGATAGGTCATGGACAAACCTCAGGGAAAGACTAATCTCTTTGAAATTGAAACATCAGAACCATCGTTTGAAAGCCCAATACCAATTTGCGCTTCCTGATCCACCTGAAATTGAATCCAAGTAGAAAACGATATCAAACCCTAAATCAGAAATCGAAAAAGAATCAAAGATGGTTGTGAGATTGAATCAATTGAATTGATAGAGACGATTACTGAACAGAAAGTAATCAAACAAAAGAGAAAAGAAAGAAGAAAGCTTGAGAATTCTACCTCGTGGTGGTGAATCGAAGCATGGGCGGTGGTTAACTGCACCGCAGTGGCTGATGAGAACACAGAGAGAGAGAGAGAGAGAGACCCGAATTTAAACCCATCTTTTTGTTAGTGTATGTTGTAACAATGAAAATGAAAGAAGAAAATACAGCGCCGGTACCCCAACTTTGGTGGCACGGTCAAAGTAGTACTTATACTTTAAAAACTATCAATGTGGTACCCAAACTTCTATTTTGCTACCAAGGAAAGGCCTGAGGCCAATTTCCGTAATTGTGTCGTTAATTTGCTGATGTGGCCGACATGGGGCCCACAAAAAAAGGTGCAATGACAAAAATAACCTTCTAACTCTCACCAAAACCGTTTTCACTCTAAAAGCTTTAAATTTGAATTTTCCTGGGTATCACATTGATCAATTCAGCAGAGTTTAGGCACTGTTGCTGTGTTTATCTACTCACAAGAAATATTATGCAATAGTTGGAAATGTAACATAGAAATTCCAACATAGAACTAAAAAGGGCTGCCAATATCACTGAATTAAAACCAACATCAACATGAGAAACATACTATGCATCATAATTCAAGCTTAATTGGTTTCCAAAAACTCAAGGAACCACATTGTTTGCAAAAAATTGATTCCAAACAATGATGAAGTACACATTATGTTTCTCTAATTTAAAAGCCAACACATTCACTTTGTAAAACCTCTTGCTGCATGATTTTAGCTGCTTTGAGTAGGAGGCTGTGTTAAAGCTGATGCACAACCATTTCCAGCAGAACACCCTCAATTGCCAACTTCATTTTCTTCCATCCCGTTTTAGACTTTATGACCTGGTCCTTGATAGGTCTTGATTCCTTAGGTGGGGCTGGTGCCCTTTAGACCTGTGGAATACAAACAAGACATTTCCAACACAATTCAACAACCATTTTTGGCTTCACAGTTCAATAAGACATTTCCAACACAATGCAACAACAACATTATTTCCAACAGTTAACAATGCATTTAAGCAATAGTTGGCTTCACAAAACCTTTGCTAAGATGTCCAGACTCAACTATACAAAAGATTACTCTTAAAATCACTAAATATCCATAAGTCCACCCCATTCATTTATTCATGATGCATAACATGCTATATGCAGACATGTATACTAATATAAATCAACACATATCTTGTACATGAAATCCAAATATCATCAATGAAATCAAGACAAACAGTGTTAACTAAAATGACATAACAACTAAGCACACAAAATCAGTATCCAATCATAAAAAGTTCTCCCCAAGATCCCCCTACCTTTGTCAATTCTCACAACAAGTTCCTGACCAAGACAACAAGTACTTTTTAGTAATGCAACTCATTAGTTCCAGTACTCTAAATATAAAGTATTTAACTGATAAAACACCCAAACAAACATGACAAGTTAGTTGATCCAAAAACAAGTTTACTAAACACAAAGAACTACTGCAGTTTTTTGATCCAGCCACCTTCACCAGAAAAACTGTACAAATCCATAAAGAATTTGACTTCATGGCCTTCTAAAGAAATAAACTAGACATCCTAGAGAAGCTTTCAGAATTTGTTCACCTCAAAATAATTTTTATGTAATTAGATATGCAATTTCAAATTTCAGTAATAGTTTCAGGTTTTTCTGGAAATTTTGCTAAAAGTGCCTAAACTTTGTTTTCAAAAACAAAACAGAAGCTCTATGTGATACAAAACTTCTAGGAACTGAACATAAACGGCAATGTTTCAAAAAGAAGAAAAAAGACACAAAACTTGCAACTTAAAGACTAACTAAGATCACCACAAAGATAGCTAACAAAATGTAATATACAACAGTCTTAACTTCTAAAATTTCAGCAAATTTAAGCAATTTAAAATCATGGTTTCTACTTTCAATAGTAGAAACTAATAACATGTATAAGAACCTCGTAATCTAATCATTACATATGTACAATCTCATATCAAAACAACAAAGATTCAAAAACAAAGAGTGCAATTAAAAACAGAAATCTGAAATCACAAAACAACTTCCTAACTTTCTGACTAGTAAACTCTATGGCTAAAAACGACACAGCTTGACTGGGAATTTACAGTTGGTGTCTTCATAACAATTGTAAAAGACAACTTAAAGATCAATCAGGAACTAGAATCGCAGCAAAAGGAATTTTAGACAAATACTTATGATTTTCGGAAGTTGAAGACCTGCATCAAGAAAATTACTGATTTTGACTCAAATCAGTTTTTGTTTTACAAATTAACTGACTAAAAACCTAACCAAATAGCTGAAATTCACAAAATTGATCATCTATTTCAGTACTACGCAGACAATTACATAACTCTTGTCCAAATGGAAGCAAACAAAGTTAGGGTATTGAAAATTGGTATTACCTTCAGATCCAAAAGAAGATTTGAAGCTGTATCGAAATCATTACGGATCAACGCCGCTTTGAATCGCCCAAAGTTCTGAGTCAGCTAGTTCAGCTTCGCCTCCATTCTCGTCTAATTTGCTTCCCTCTCTGGTTTTCCCTTTCACTTTTCTCACTCTTCAAATCACTCCTGGGTCTTTCAATTTGGGGATGAACAAGAGGACAGAGTTTGTGGCCGACTAGAGAGAAGAGAAGAGAGAGATTGGGGGGTCTCTTTGGGTACGAATATGAAGAAGATGGTGGACTGCAGAATTTCGATAGATCGATCGAGGTTTAAATTTGAGAGAGAATGAAGGGGATGTGGGTGTTTGGGATCTAGGTTTTCAAGAGAAAAAGTGATGAACATGCAGGTGCGATTTAGATTAGGTTTCAGAGAAGAGAAGAGAAAAGGGAGTTCGAGAGGAGATGGGGGAGGGAAATCGAGTTTTGACTTGATTTGGGTGCAGACTGTGTAAAATGTCGTTTTTGCCCTTTTTTGTGGACCCGATGCTGACCACGTCAGCAAACAGACGACACCGTGACGAAAATTGGTCTTGGGCCTTTCCTTGATAGCAAAAAAAAAGTTTGGGTACCGGTGCTGGCAAAACTTCAAAATGAAACGGCTCTTTTTTTCCTTTAAGGTGTTTGGAAACTTCGCATTCAGACCCCAAAACTTCATCAAAAATGGAAGTTTGGAAGTGGCTTTTTTTAATTTGGATTTAATTTTTTTTGGTTTTTTTTTTTCAGATACAAGTGTTGCATAGTATGTCTAAAAAATTTTAATTTAACTGTAGCCTGTTCAGTCTGGCCAGAATGACTACAAACACAAAACCATGAAATAAATTTGGAAACACTCACTGCTCGCCATCATCTCAAATACCTCAATAGCTTTTTTTCCACGTCCATGATGACCATAAGTTGCAATCATGGCACTCCATTTTCTAACATTCCTCACTTGCATCCTATCGAAAATTTTTCTTGCGGAATCAAGAAACGCGCACTTTGCGTACATATGAATCATCTATATCCCCAAGATCACATCCAAGTAAAACTCATTCCTAAGTGATATAATCATGAACAACTCTGGCCTATGTATTACCTCAAACTTTGCACAAGCATTAACAATAGTCACTTATCCGGAAGCACATGTTTATTTATCATCCTATCAAACATGAACAAAGACTCACTTGCCTTCCTACACTCAGCAAATCCACCGGTCATCGATGTCCATGTTACCATATCTATGTTGTGCATATTATCGAAGAGCTGGCGAGCATCATCTACAACCATACATTTCACGTAGTCTACCAAAGCAACACAAACAAACATTTTTTTTTCACAAATAAAATGCTTTTCCTTTTTGTGCTGGGTTGTAACATTGTTCTTTCCTAGTTTGTTTAGCAAACACTTTATACTTTATCTCAGCTTGACTAGCTAGGATTCCGTGTGGATATAGGAAATAAAACTATCTATATGAAGAGGTTTTAGCCTTTTTATTCTTCACAATTTATTCTCAAAGCACTTTGGGTGGTGAAACTTTGGTTGGTACTTAGTTAATTGAGATTAATTAAGACGTACGAGATTTACAAATATGTCACAAGAAGGCAACAAGTGGAAGATGGCTGGAGATAAGAAGAAAGACGGTTCGAATGAAGATCAATCCTGTGAATGTTGTTCCTGTCCACCAGCACCCAAAAAAACCAACCTTCTTCGAGGTACAAAGACTCTTTTGGCGGGAAAAATTTGACACAAATTTTGATCAAGAAGATCGAAGGAGTAGTTAGAGGATATGGAACTAGCCCGGAAATAACATTTTGATTTGTTGTACTTTGATCTTTTTTCTAGTTTTCTTTTGTGTAATGACTTTTATGAGTATATTTATTTTTTAAGCATTCTTCAATTCCATAAGTCTTTCTAGGAACTCCTTATATTTGTTTTAAGACCTTAAAATTTTCTATGCATGAGTTAGTTTCAACAATCTGTGCTAGCTAGGTTTACTTTTACAAACTTACGTTACAATTCACACATGTCAATCATACATAGAAGAGCGTTGAAGCTAAGAAAAAGAAGATTCATAAGAATATAGCCACGTCAGCAATATAAACAGGTCAACTAACGGAATGGGAAAAACTCCACAAATAAGAGTTCAGGAATATACCGATTTAAAATGAAAACCGAGGGACATAACTACAAAAACTACTGGAAAAAAGCACCTAGGAGTCAAAATTAAAACCATTCTATCTCTTAAGTAGCACTTAGAAGACGGAACTCGTTTTCATAGCGTAAGTGACCACTTAGACAAGGAAAAGCATTCCATCTCCTAAGTGCTACTTAAGAGACAGAACCATGTACTTAGGAGACGAAATAACTTTTTAAAAAATAAAAAATAAAAATATTAACAACTTAGGCGACGAAACTCCCTTATGTAGCCTTCGCGTAAGAGGAACTTAGGAGACTAAATGTTTTACTTAGGAGACGAAATATTTTTGTAATGAAAAAAATTTGAATCACTTAGGCTATGAACTTGGACAATTTCGTCTCCTAAGTTAGAAAAACTCGGGCGGTCAAATCTTTGCCAAGAATTTGAGAAAATTTCAAACGAAATTTTTTGAAAATTTGGTTCCCAATTTATTTAAAGTCACAAACTCTCTCTTTCTTCTACTCCTCCTTCTCACACTCTTTCTTTTATCTTCCCCTCAGTCTGCTATTCTCTCTCCATCTTTATCCTCAACTCTCTCTCCCACTCATTTTTTTTTCTTCAAATCTAGACCACCAGCCTAGACCGGCGTTCACTTCTCCAAGGCCAACCTTCCTTACTCCCTAGCCCAGACCGACGACGACTTCGATCTCTCCTCCATCACTGCTCACAATCTCTTCACCATCCTCTCATGAGCATATTGTCAAAAACAACCTCCCTCAACAACCTAATCCCCTCCGCCCTCGACCACCGACCCTCCTCCTTGCCAAATTTTGTGCTCAGGCTGAAGGGAGTTGCTACACTAGACTCAAGACTGTGCTCAAGGATGAGTTTTGAAATTTTATTAGATTTGGAACGGAGGTGAGCTTGGGTGTTCATGATATGTATAAATAGTGATTGAAATTTGTATTTCAGGATTGGATTTGATGGATTAGTGTATGATGGAGGCCTGGGTTTTGCTTCTTGGTTGTAGCGGTGGGTGGTTTAGAAAAACCAAAGGTGGCAGCGATGTTTGCCGAAGGTTGCGGCGGTGTTGGCAAGGGTGTGAGATTTGGGGCGGTGATAGAATGGGTGGTGGGTTTCAGACAATAAAAAAAATTAAAAGGAAAAAAAAATAAAAAGAAACTTAAATAAAAAAATAATAGAAATGAAATTTAATTAATTAAATTAATTTTTTTTAATATTTTAAATTTGTCTCCTAAGAATTTAGGAGACGGACATTATTTTGTTGCCTAAGAACTTAGCACACGGACATTATTCCGTCGCCTAAGTAGCTCTTACTACTTGACGACACTTAGGCGACAGATCTTAGCCGACGGCCATTCCGTCTCCTAAGTGCTTTTTTCCAGTAGTGACATCCCATTTTAGGTTCAAGTGAAAAAATTCGTTGGCTCAGCTAAATTCATTAAACAAATAGACAGTTCTGGCGAAATGAACAACCCCTTAAGTGCACCACTGAAGAGCACATACTCTTGACACAAATTCGCTGGGAGCATTTATCATAGTTTGGTTGGGGAGGAATATTAGAGTTCTCTGTTGCTTAACTTTTCCAACAGTTATGCTTTCAAACTTGCCTCGGTACTGTGAACTTCATTCTCTTCCCAAGTATAGTACTCGAACTTTCAAGTCGAAGCTAAATCAAACAACTTGCCTGAGTTAAAGAAAGATAACAGTGATGATTAAAGTAAATCTCAAAAACTTTTGACCTAGTAGCCGCTCTGCTAGGGTTTATCATTGTCGTCTCGGCTTCGACAAAATCTCTATCAAAAATGCCTAGCACTCTGCTAGGGGTTGGAGAGCGCCTTCTACTTTCTATTCCTTCCTCCATCAACCATGGTGTACCTTCTTGGCACCATTCTCGACGTCTTTACTTGTGTGCATGGCCTATGCCGTGCCTTCCTATCTGTCACGAAAATTTTCTAGTTTGTGGTGGATGGGGTGAACAAACGGCTGTGCAATCTAGTGGTGGTGGTCCGGTTTCGATCATTGATCGTCTTCGACTGAATCGAGCGCGCCTTAAAGCAGTTTTGTTGGAGAGATCTGGTCCCGCAATGATGAGACAGGTATTGAGGCGGTGGTTGTTAGTAGCGATGGTGGTTGGGAGGAAGTTTGATCGGCGACCGTAGATGCTTGGTTTTGTTAGAAATCGGGGTAGATCTTCGTCGATCCTATTTAGGACTCCTTTCTGTTTTGATGTGAGATACGATGGCGGCGTGGTGGGTGTAGAGTGATCAGAGACTGCCGAGAAGCCTTCAAAACTGGAGACACATAGGTTAGAGTCGAAAGAGGGAGACCTGGTCTGTGGCGTGGTTTTCCAGATTCTGGCGTCCTTTGGCAATGGCGGCAATGTCGATGTTAGCTCCGTGGTCAACATGTAGTCTGCTTGGTGTCGACCTAGTGGGAATTGGGCTCATGTTTGCTTCTTTGGCCTGAGCTTTAGTGGGTTGACCAAAGGCAAGGCATTTAGGCTGCCTAAGTTTTTGTTTCAAATTTAGGATTCAGGTGTCTTTACGATAAAAATTTGGAACCTAGGACTTTTCTTAGTTGGGAAAAAGACCATTTGCATAAAATAGAAAAAGTCAAACCCCATTTCAATGATAATCTTTTTTATTAGCCCATTTGAATACAAGGTATTTATTTTAAGCCCAAATACACAAATCTTTATTAAAATATAATAAAATGATATTTTAAAAGACTTTTTTACCCTTAACCTTTATTTAAAGAGAAAAAATGAAAAAGAAGAAGGGAAGACTTTACCGGAAGCACACCGGACACCAGCACCGGTCGCCGGTTACCGGATTCCGGTCGCCGAACACCGGACACTGGCCGCCGAATTCCGGTCACCGGTCGCCGGAAAATTGATGGTGATCGAAAAATCACTTGAGACGCCGGAGTCTCACTGGATTTTTTTGAAAAAAATGTCACCGGAACCCACCGGATCTTGCCGAAAGCATACCGGCAAAAAAATGAAGTTTACTACCCCTAGTAAACTTTTACTGGGGGTAGTAAACTTACAAAACAGTAGTTCCAATGCCATAATTCACATTGAAAAGGAGAAAAATCAACTTAGATGCGAAAAAATGAAGTTTACTACTTTTACTGGGGGTAGTAAACTTGCAAAACAGTAGCTCCAATGCCATAATTCACATTGAAAAGGAGAAAAATCAACTTAGATGCGAAAAAATAAAGTTTACTACCCTTAGTAAATTTTTACTGGGGGTAGTAAACTTGCAAAACAGTAGCTCCAATGCCATAATTCACATTGAAAAGGAGAAAAATCAACTTAGATGTGAAAAAATGAAGTTTACTACCCCTAGTAAACTTTTACTGGTGGTAGTAAACTTATAAACAGTAGCTTTAATGCCATAATTCACATTGAAAAGGAGAAAAATCAACTTAGATGTGAAAAAATGAAGTTTACTACCCTTAGTAAACTTTTATTAGAGAAAAATCAACTTAGATGCGAAAAAATAAAGTTTACTACCCCTAGTAAATTTTACTGGGGGTAGTAAACTTGCAAAACAGTAGCTCCAATGCCATAATTCACATTGAAAAGGAGAAAAATCAACTTAGATGTGAAAAAATGAAGTTTACTACCCCTAGTAAACTTTTACTAGAGAAAAATCAACTTAGATGCGAAAAAATAAAGTTTACTACCCCTAGCAAATTTTACTGGGGGTAGTAAACTTACAAAACAGTAGCTCCAATGCCATAATTCACATTGAAAAGGAGAAAAATCAACTTAGATGCGAAAAAATGAAGTTTACTACCCCTAGTAAACTTTCACTGGTGGTAGTAAACTTACAAAACAGTAGCTTCAATGCCATAATTCACATTTAAAAGGAGAAAAATCAACTTAAATGCGAAAAAATGAAGTTTACTACCCCTAGTAAACTTTTACTGGGGATAGTAAACTTGCAAAACAGTAGCTTCAATGCCATAATTCACATTTAAAAGGAGAAAAATCAACTTAAATGCGAAAAAATGAAGTTTACTACCCCTAGTAAACTTTTACTAGGGGTAGTAAACTTGCAAAACAGTAGCTCTAATGCCATAATTCATATTCAAACGGAGAAAAATCAACTTAGATGTGTAGTAAACTTTTACTGGGGGTAGTAACCTTGCAAAACAGTAGCTCCAATGTCATTATGCACATTAAAACAATGAAAAATCAACTTAAATGTGAAAAAATAAAGTTTACTACCCCCAGTAAAGTTTACTGGGGGTAGTAAACTTGCAATACAATATTTTCCTAGTCAGTATATACATTAAAACGCAAAAAAAAAATCAACTTAGATGCGGACAAATAAAGTTTATTACCCCTAGTAAACTTCTACTGGGGGTAGTAAACCTGCAATACAATATTTGATGAAGCCGGAGTTGGTGAATTTGATGAAGCTGGAGTCGGCGAATTTGATGAAGCCGGAGTCGGCGAATTTTATGAAGCTGGATCTGAATACGAAGAGCAGCGCCTAGTCGACGGCATGGAGACGATCCAATACTAAGTCCGATCAGATATAGGCGAACGTTGTGGCCAGATCGAAAAAGAAGCAGAACGGCGGAGCTTGAGAGAGAGAGAGAGAGAGAGAGGTGGTGACGAAGTCTCAAATCCGGCTGAAACGAAAGCGTTTGCCAGTCGGGTCGAGGATGACTACGACGACGTTGATGGATTAGAGGACGACGACGACGCGACTCTGACGACCGCACTACTCTTCTGTTCGTTGAAGGCGTTCGTGCGGTTGCTGCTGGAGGTCAGAGCAGACCTAGATTAGAGGATGATAGCGGAGAGAGAGAGAGAGACCGGAGAGAGAAGACAGAGAGAGAGATAGTAGATCTTGAATGAGAGGTGGAGGGATAAGATCATGTAGTTAGGTTAGGGATAGAAAGTAATTTTGGTAAGAATAATTGAAATGAGCAATGGAAAACATTTTTCGTTGGAATAGGCAACCAGACCTAATAATTAGTACCAAATGGGCATTTACTCTTCTTAGTTTGGTACCAACTTTTTTCTTGGGATCAATACCTGCGAGGAACTAATTGAACGAAGGTTGTCAGCGAGTCTTCTAATGGATGCTGCAGAAAAATTTATTGTCAGTATTTTATTAGTTTACTCCCCTTAAGCTTCACTCAATAGATGAGTAGTGTTACATTTTAGCGGTGTCTCTTTCTCACGGCTCTACAAGACCAGGTCATTGTGTAATATTGCTTGTGCTTATTAAATAAAATCGTCTGACCTCCTTTCAGTCAAAAAAAAAAAAAACTTGCCTAAGTTGCCTCAGAGCATAGACTATGTGTAATAAACTCTCACTAACTAAAACAGAGTTATAAATACCTTAACCATTTCTTTAGTTCAGATCTCAAGATGAAGAGGCTTGGGGAATCAAAGTACATAGGTATATCAGAAAACGTTTTTTGTTTTTCCGATTTTTCCACAAAACAAAATGCTTTTCCTTTTTGTGTTGGGAGGTTGTTATATTATTCTTTCCTAGTTCGTTTAGCAAAGATTGTCTCAGCTTTACTAACTAGGAATTCGTTTGGATCTGGGAAAGAAATTATCTATATAAAAAGGTTTTTGGCCTCTGTATTCTTCACATTTTGTTCTCAAAGCACTTTGTGTTCAAAGTTTGGTGGTACTTGGCTGACTGAGATTAATCAAGACAAAATTTTCAAATATGTCGCAAGAAAACAACAAGTGGTCGATGACTGGAGATAAAGAAGAAAGATCATTCGTATAAAGATCGTGCCTGTGTAGGTCATTCGTGTCCAGCAGCTCCAAAAAAGATTCAACTTTCTTTGAGATACAATGACTCTTTCGGAGGACAAAATTTAAATACGAATTTCAAACAAGTAGATAGGGATGGTATTAGGAAGAATCAAATAGATTCATTTTGCTTTGAGCTTTTGATAACTTTATGTTTACATGTTTCTCTACCCTATGTTTGTGTTTAGTTATCAATGGGAGAATTAAATGATAATTTTTCTGTTTTCTGTTAGGGTGTGTAAGATTTTTATCAGTGCTGGTTATTACTTTGAGGAACTTAAATTTACAGTACTGATAGAGATGGTATTAGCTAGCTAGTGATCTTGAAATTCTTGAGATCTATTTTCATTAAATCAGTCGACTGAAAAACTATTTCAACACTATTGATCTATCTTGAGATCAAATAAACCCAATAGCGAAATTGAAGCTAGCTAGCAACAAAGGGTAAGCCTCGCGATAAATATCAAAGGCGACCGGGCATTATGGCCTAAGTTTGCAATCTTATCAGCCGCAAAGTTGACCTCGCGATACATATGCCAAAAGCATATGGACCGTAATTGTTGAGCCAATTGTTTACTGTCTTCAACTAAGGTGTTAAGATGCCAAGGAACAGAAGTTTTGCCTCGAATGCAATCAAGCAGTAATCGCTTTCCACAATCAGCTGACGATAATGTTGTTGCAAAAGAGCTGTGTTCCAGAATCTGCTCGCTGCCATTTAATATGGAAAAACTTAGAACTCTTGCCTCTTGGTCTAGGTAGTTTAAGGTTAGCTTAACAGTCACCACAACAACTATGGGCAACAGCCACACTTGTGTTGCCACAAAAGAAATGGATTGTGCATAATTGGTCTGACCCTCTCTTCTTCAACTAAAAACTATATGCATATCCCCACAAATAAAGAATATATGTGGCTTATGAATTTTTTATATATTCTCGGGTCAACATTTCAAGAAAAGGATGTGATTGGGACCCACCTTGCAATTAAATTTATATATACTAATATTAAAGTTGTTTTCTGATAAACTTGTTGCCGCACTCGGTTGATCTATTTTTAATTTTATTTGGAGAAAGTTAATTTATTTGACACTAATAATTATATGAGACTTTTACATTCAATATATATGACCAAGTGGGTCATGAGCTGAACTTTTTTTTTTTGGCAACAAACGAATAAGCAATTAATTAAAACTTCTTTTCTGGGAATAATTGGACCAACGTGAAAGAACTCTAATGGAGGAAGAAGTCTCTCTCCTGTGAAGCTGTGAGATAAGGATCCGTGAGATAATCTGATAATCAAGGCGGACTGAAAAGATTGTCTTCTCCATTTCGTCATCTAGTTGTGAGTATTTCTTCCTCTTGTAAATCCTAACAGAGAATATTGATTGTTAGCTTCAGTTTCAGAGCTTTTAATCTGTAGTAGACACCAGCACTCATAAAGTTTCTTTCCTTTCTTCAATCTAGTCAATTTGGTTTGGTTTTTTTTATTTTTTTTATGGATTCTTATTATACGAATTGAACCCACCCCCAACTTTTTCAGTTATTCGATTGTTTCTGCATTGAGGAAAAACGCTGAAGAAGTAGGGGGATTCTAATTTTAATGATTAAGTTGATTTTAGAATGGTGAAGTTTGTTTGATTCTTTTCCAGTGATGTTACATACAAGTTTTAATTTTTGCAAATATCATATGAATGAGGTCTTTGGTATTGCGCAATTCTGTTTCCATGTTCACCCTCTCCCTTTCTTCATTATGTAGGAAAACAAATTGTGATGACAAATGCATTCTGTTAAGTTTCAATGAACATTAATGTTTATTGCAGGTTCAATGGATAAGACCTGGGTTAAGCTACACAGGAATAGCACAGAATTTAAGGTCGGACTTCAAAATTTCATCCAAAACTCCCTCAATGTGGCCTCCCACGATGAAAAGATTAAATGCCCTTGTCGATTATGTGCTAATCGTTCTTGGCGGAGCCCTGGTGTAGTGTACAAGCACATGAAAACTGAAGGTATGTTTCCAGACTATGCAGATGGATTGTGGGATGAACATGGTGAAGATTTACCCAACCCCGTATTCTTAGATGAATTCAAAGGAGAAATGGAAGACCAACCTGAGGAAAATCTAGGCATGGATGATTTGTTGACATATGCATTTCCATATTATAGTCCAACTAGTTCACCCCACATTAGGGATGATGGTGCAACCATGAACAATGAACCTGCAGAAGTACAAAGACTCTACAACTTGATGAATGAGGCCAATGTTGAGTTATATCCTGGTTCAACAAAAATGAAAAAGTTGGAGTATCTAGTGCGCTTGTATCAAATCAAGTGTTCGGGAGGAGTCTCTGACAAGACCGTATCATCGTTTTTGAAGCTCACAAAATCAATACTTCTAGATGGTGAGACACTACCAGACAACTTCTACCAAGCCAAAAGGTTAGTTCGTGGTATTGGATTAAAGTATGAAAAAATTGATGTTTGCCCCAATGATTGCATGATATACTGGAAAACCACCGCCAGTCTTCATAAGTGTGGTAAATGTGGTACAAGTAGGTACTTGTATGAGACTGATGAAGATGGTATAAGAAGAAGGATCTCTACAAAGGTTATGAGATATTTTCCTGTGACACCACGTCTTCAACGTCTATTTATGTCAAGGTGTACCTCCAATCACATGACATGGCATGCCACTGATCGACCCAATGATGGTAGAATGAGGCATCCTGCTGATTCACCAGCTTGGAAAGAATTAGACAGATTGTATCCCTCATTTGCACAAGAGGTTCGGAATGTCAGGTTAGGCTTGGCAAGTGATGGTTTTAATCCATTCGGTCATATGAGTTCAACTTATAGTATTTGGCCCGTATGTTTAACAGTTTACAATCTCCCCCCATGGCTTTGTATAAAGCAACCTTACATTCTATTATCACTTATCATTCCTGGTCCCAAATCTCTAGGGAATGACATTGATGTGTTCTTGGCTCCCTTGATTGATGAACTAAAGTCTTTGTGGGATGTTGGAGCTGCTACATATGATGTGATTTCTAAACAGTGTTTCACTATGAGGGTAGCACTGTTATGGACTATAAACGATTTTCCGGCATATGCTAATCTATCTGGTTGGAGTACCAAGGGTAAGAAGGCTTGTCCTCATTGTGGTGATTACACCGATTCTTTCTGGTTATACCATGGGAAAAAGTATTGCTACATGGGTCACAGAAGATTTCTTCCAATCAACCATAGGTTCCGCAGCCACATACGACCTTTCAATGGAAAAACTGAACACAGACCCTGTCCTAAACCAATGACTGCTTTGGAGTGTTTATTTCAGTTCTCTACATTACAATTCAAGTTTGGAAAAGCAACTGCTAAACCTTCTCGTAGGCGTAAAGGGGATCCAAAACCATACTGTGGACCATGGAAAAAGGCAAGCATTTTTTTTCAATTGCCATATTGGAAGAACTTACACATTCGCCACAACTTAGATGTGATGCATATTGAGAAAAACATATGTGATGCTATTCTTGGAACTTTACTAGGAATTGATGGCAAGAACAAGGATAGTCTCAAGGCACGTGCTGACTTGGAACGATTGGATATATGGCCAAAACTGCATCCTCAACGTCTAAGTGGAAAAACTTTCTGCCCTCCAGCTATATTTACATTGGCTAATGATGAAAAGACTATGATGTTTGAAGTATTGGCATCGTTTAGGCCTCCTGATAACTTCTCATCTAACATAGCTGGTTGTGTCCAAGTAAAAGAAAAAGAATTAGTTGGACTAAAAAGTCATGACTATCATATTATCTTGCACCACCTATTGCCACTTGCTATTCGACAAGTTCTTCCAAGACCTTTGTGCAAGGTCTTGTTGGAATTAAGTTCATTTTTTCGACGCTTGGGTGTAAACAATTCTACAAGCGAGTCATTTTCACAATTGACACCAAGCATAGTTCTTATTCTTTGCCAGCTGGAGAAAATGTTTCCACCTTCTTTCTTTGACATTATGGTTCATTTGCCAGTTCACTTAGCATATGAAGCTGCAATTGCCGGCCCTGTTCACTTCCGGACGATGTGGCATGTGGAGAGGTATGTAAGTTTATTTTATTTTTTGTGTTTATGGAACATAATACCTATATAAATAAACAAATTTGTTTTTGAAATAGAACTTGATGTTACTGATCTCATGGCCTTAACTTATGTTTGTTTCTCTTGGTTTAATCTTCAAGGTTCTTTCTTATTAAATATGTTTGTATTGTACCTCACACTTAATCAGGAACTTGAGGACACTTAAGGGGTATGTCCGTAACAAAAGTCGACCAGAGGGTTCAATTGCTGAAGGCTACATCAATGATGAGACCATGTTGTTTTGTTCCATGTACTTGGAAGATTCAGTTACACATGGTACTAAGCTTGGACGAAATGCTGATGCGGAACATCGTGATGTGCCTGGTGGTTATTCAATCTTCCTTAATATTGGTCATGCTATTGGGGGCTCAGGTAAAGAAGTGCATATAGATTATAATGAGTGGTTCCGTGTACATCGATATGTTCTACTAAATTGTTCGGAGGTCAAACCATTTGTAGAGTAAGTTGCTTATTTTATATCAATAAACTGTCAAGGTTAATAGCTCATTGGTTATTAATATGCTTGTGTTGTATTGTATCAGTCAACACATTGAAGAAGGAAGGAGAAGAAAGGGTAGAAAAAGGATGTGGGAAGCTGACCAACTTTCTTATACAAGTTTTCCAGATTGGTTTACAGAACAAGTAAGAAATTTCATATAGTGTCCTTACAAAATTATGAACATGAACTTGTCTTATAATGTACACATATTGTCTTACACATTTAGGTTGAAGTTATGAAAATGGATCCCACTTCAACAGTCCACCCAGATATGGTTGCTTTGGCCAAAGGTCCAAACAATTGGTGTATTAAGCACAAAAGCTTTGTCATAAATGGTTATAGATTCCGAATTTATAAGATTGATAAGAAAAAGAAAAATCAAAACAGTGGTGTATTTGTCCGTGCAACAAGAAATAGTTATGCAAGTAGGCAAGATAGAAATCCAATTGACGGTGAGCTCGATTATTACGAGACTCTAAAAGATACCATTGAGCTTGATTACGAGGGAGTAGGGAAGATCATCTTGTTTGACTGTTTTTGGTGCAATAGTGAGGGCAATTCTACAGGCTTGCAGATAGATGAATATGGTTTCGTATCAGTGAACGTTAAGAAACTCATATCTGATGGGGATACTCTCATACTTGCCTCACAAGCTGAACAAGTATTTTATGTCCAAGATCCCATAGATACTGATTGGCACGTAGCGACAAAGACAAAGCCTCGTGATCTCTACAACCTTATCATTGATGTCCATGATGATCCATGTAATGCACAAAACATGGATGATGCATCTATGGATTTGGATGAGGAAAATGTTAGGACTGATGTTGATGGATACACAATTAATCAAGCACTGCCTCCCCAACCCCACATCACTTATGATGATAGTGAGCATACTGAGTACAGTGGTGAGTACAGTGGTGGTGATACAGATGAAGACCGATGAAACATTGTCATGATAAATGACTTTTGCTTTTGAAATCTATGGTAAGTATGATATTTTTTTTTTCTATATATATTTTGGAGTGTGAATTTACTACCTCAATTTTTATCAATGATAGCATCTTTGATAGTTCGATTCTTACAGGTTCAGCTGACAATCTTGCATATCGTTCCCGGGACCTATCTCAGAGATATTTTGATGTAGTACGTTTACGTGGCCCCTTTTAGAACTTGGCTATAAATTTTGTTTTTTGTCTTTTGCCTTTTTGAGATCCATTTAACATATATCTTCTACATTTTCTTATGTTTGTTTGATTTTATTACGAATTTAACTAAAAGAGTGGCTATGAAAAGCAAATGAGGCATGAGATAAATTTAAATGTAGCAGTTAAGGGAATGTCACAAATGATTGTACAAATCAAAATATAATAAATACAAATAGAAAATGTGATTGGAATCATGCAACAGTTGCATGTCCTGTTACACAACAGAATTACATTAAACATACTAAAAGATTAAAACACATACCACTAACATAAGCTATTATTTAACATAGACTTAGGAATTCATGTTGCATCCCTATTTAACTACAGGCATCATCTTCCTCATCTAAAGATGCATTTTTGGCATCCTTGTTTGGTTTAAGAGGAGTCACACCAGGTTTTGGTCGCCTGCAAATTCCTCTATACTCACCCATGACATTATGTCTGGGGTTGATCTCCTCAAGTTCAGTATCAGGAATGTCTAAAAACAAATGAGACTCACCTTTTTCTAAAAGATTTGATGGAGCGGTATGTGATGGAGTCTTGTTGTGCATCTTATAAGGAGATACATTTGAGGGTACAGTCACCTTAGGTCCGTGCCATGAACCATCATCTTTGAAGAGGAGAGGATATATAATTCGGAGCATGTCGTTGCATATGCCACCAGGAGCTTCATTAGATGGAGGCAGAGCGACAATACCAGCATTAGATGATGAAAGAGCAATATTAGATGATGATGATGGAGCTGCATTAGATAAAGAAACCACCAGATTATTTGAAGAAACATCTCCAACTTCATTCGAATCGGTTTTGCTCAGTTCATCCGAATCGAAAGTGAGGATTCTCTTACACTTTTGAGAGCCTTTTTTTGGGAGCATTGAGAAGGACAAAACAAGCTTTCTACAAATTTGTTAGAAAGGAAACTACTTCCATGTACAATATGGATATGTTTGTTATAAACATTGGTTATATATGAAACAAGGGTGTGTGTGTTGGGTAGCATGGTAGAGTGTTACATGTGGGGGAAATCTTCTACAGATTAGAATGATGTCATTAAATCTTAAAGTAAGGATAATAATAATGAGATTCTTGAACTGAATGTCAATCAAGATATATTAATAATAAACCTACACACCCTCCAATACCATTTGTGGCAAAATATGTGGTTTATACTTAATATGGCTTTCTCATCATATAATAGTTAAAATTGTGTCCAAATTTTGTCATTGAAAAGGAATTGAGCTATTAATAAAATATTTTAGAAAGCCAAACCAAATTTATAAATTAATGAGCGGGAATCAATCCCTCCATAATGCTATCACCAATTGAAAAATCAATTTAATATTATACATGGTGTAGATACCAATAATGGAAAGGGAATATGTTTAAAAACAGATACAGAATACTTGTAGAGTTATCTCTTAAACAGTCTGAGTAGAATGACATCCAAGAAGAAGACAAACATAACTGGTCAAGATGAATCTGCAATAGTGGTAAGAAATATATGATTCTAACCTGTGGAAAGTAGATCTTTTACTTGCTCATATGTCTGAAACTGAACGTGCAGTACGAATATATGAAGTTATATTCTGGAAAGTAGATCTCATACATATATGTATCTCAGTGCTTGCACATGTAGTACCAATATATCATTCTATCTTCTGGAAAGTATATCTATAATTTTGATATGTATCTAGGCATGTATGTACCTATACTGCTGCACATCAAGTGCTGGGTTAATAATTGTAAATTGCTACATGTGTGAGAAAGTAAAGGTTAGCCGGAACCTTTGTGAATCTATACTTCTATTGAGCAGTGTTTGTTCTATCCAAGTAAAGTTACGAATTTTTTCAAAACATATCAATTGTATTATTCCTAGTGAGTAAGTGGTAAAGAAAAAGGTGATGATCATTGAAGAAGGAATACTTATTGTTACTCGTTGTTTAGACTTATGATTATAAGAAATTTGTCAATCAGAAAGGACAAACATGTGTTTAACCCTTGATTTGTGGCTTTGTGTACAAGAGTTTCTTTACTTTTTCTATGTTCTTTTTCATTGGTATATGAGAAGTCGTAATTGGATTTGTAGTTAATAATAATTGTAGAAGTAGTATTGCTGAACAGTGTGTATGAATTGATTGAACAAGTATGACTATCATACCTCTAATGTGATATTCATAGGTGTCATCACTTGGGATATCTGATGAGTTTACTGATACCTCGGAAGCTGAAGAGGATGACAACATTAATTTGAGTGGAATAACCAAGCCAAACTGGGCAAAAGGAGGAATTGTGGAATACTTGAAGTTCAATGACGAAGGGCAGGCTATAGAGCCTCAAGACACGGTTACCCGATGGCAAAGATATCTTGGTTCAAAGGCCACGGATCATAGGTGATTTTCACTCAATGTGCTTGATTGACGTGACTTTCGAAAAGGAGCTAAACTAGATGAGGCATGGGACAGTATCAAGGTAATCATAGTTAAGTGTTAGCATACTGATTTTAACTGTGGACAATTTTCAATTAAATGTTTTATTGTTTGCAGCTTCATAGTTGAATACATTTTTGTTTGTGTATATGACTCAGAGAACTCTTGACTGGTCGGATCCTGAAACTCAAAGGAAGAGTGGAAGGATAAGGTATGTGGTGGAGAAGAAGCTGAATGATCGTTGGAGGACATTCAAGTTTAAACTCCGAAAAAAATGGTATACCCCTAATATGGGCACTGAAGAGCGTTTTAAATGCAAAGATGGAAGGGTAAGCAAAAATCAATGGGTTGCACTTGTCAACCATTGGGAAGGTGACAAGGCAAAGGTACGTTGATGGAATGCATAATGTAATGATATGTTGGTGATATTGCTCTAGAAATGTTGATGATTTTACTACCAATATATATGCAATAATGTGATCAGTTGGACTTACTCTAAAACGTACCAATATATATTGTATCGAGCCTAATGCAGGGGCGATCTAGTGTGAACCAGCAAAGTCGGGCAAAACGTAAGATGATGCACACAACTGGCACAACTTCATTTGCTCAAATCAGGAACAAATATGTATGTTGTATTACATGATTTAAACAATTTGTTCTCCGTTAAGCTACTGATGCATGATAGTATCTATTAGATGCGTTGTTTTTGGTTATATTTGATTACTTTATTTATGGTTCACATGTATAGATAAAACTGAAATAAGATGGAAAAGACACATAATTAGTATGTGTTGTTGTTGAATCTATGTTATATTGTTTTAGCAATTAGTCATCTTTTGGTTAGTCAAACACTGATGCAGGCTAAATGATATATATTGAATTGCAATCTCATACTGATATTTATTTATTTTTTCTTTGATTAGACTATTTATGGTTCATATGTATGCAGACGAATGAAAATGGAGGTGTAAACCCAGACCGTTGCACAATGTTTGAGCTTACCCATATCCCTAACACTGAAAAACATCAGGAACCAAATTCTAAACGCGCTATTGTAAGCATAAGTTCTGATTTCTTAAAAAATTATGTGCAAGCTCTTAATTGTACTCATAATTTGATACTGGACATAATGTGATCAGTTATATATCATTGTTTGACATAGGCGCTAATGAAGGACAAGATCGAAAAGATGAAGGCTATAAAGAGGGCATCCCAACTTCCAGAGGTCTTGATGATTTTGAAATCAATGAAGTATATGCATATGCGCTTGGGAAAGAGAAACGTGGAAAGGTGCGAGGATTTGGACTTGGGGTTACACCTGACCAAGTTCCTGGTATAGTAGTGCAGAAAAGAGGTGTACACCTTGAGATACAGGCAATGAGGGAACAACATGACATTGAGATTGAAACCATTCGGAAAGAGAGCCAAGAAAAAGAAGATAAGCTTAGAGATGAAATGAGCAGACAGACACTTTCCACAACAGATAAACTTAAAAGTATGGAGATTGTAATGAAAGAACAAGGAGCGCTTTTGGCCATGTTACTTGGTGCATATTCGCCTCGTGACTTGCTTGCTGCAACAATACCGATACAGGGTGGTTTTTCTTGCCAACCATCGATCAACGATATTCAACCTTCATATGAGCAGAACCTGGATGACTTGGATTGAATCACTTCAGACTTCACGGTTTGGTTAGTACTAATTGTGCTTGAGGCCTTTGTGTTTTGTTGTTTTGAACTTAATCTATGATCTTTCTAGTATTTTGGTGATAGCTACATGATCATGGGGTAAGTGCACAAAGGCTTCTAGTTTAGCTTCACAGACAAGCTTAGTTTTTGTTGATATGAAAGAAGTCTGATTCAGTTGGTATATATGGTAGTGATATGACTCATATTTGTACTGATCTATCATAAGTTTTTGTATGTTGGAAGCTCTTTATTATGTAAAATGAAAGTACTAAATGATGGATTCAGTATATTAGTCCATTAATTTTCTTTACATCGATTTGGATTCTTGAATGTGAATATAGATGTTTTATTTGGAAACAGGTCTGGAATAGTTGAAGGTGATTTTAATGGAAAATTTTTTGAAAATACAAAATTTAATAGAATGGTTTAATGTTTGTACCATAGTAAGACACGATAAAAAAAATTAACTGTACAAGTTGGTGAAGTTTATTTACATAATACAACCCCGTAATTTATGCAATAAACCTGTGGGACCCATAATTGATATTGATGGGTGTTAATAAAAAAACAAGATATAATTTATTTTAAAATTGTTAGCAATCTGGGCCCATACATAAGTGGGAGGAATAAGCTTGTTGACTTAGTTCCACATTCCCTTTTAAATGTGGTTTTTTGTTTATTGCTACGGGCCTACACTCCATAAGCCTAAAAAATGTGGTTGTAATGTGGCAAGGGAGGGTTGGACACGAAAATGTGTGGCTCTCAGCCTATTTTTGCCACACTAAGTGTATGTTGCTGTTGATAGGAATTGTAGTAGTGAGTAATTAAGGTTTTGATAGGGGAATTAAGGAACCAACCTGTTCCAAATGGTCTCCTTTACACAACCTAGAATGTACCTTTGGTGGGATCCTGGGTCTCCAAAACTTGTTTCGATGTTTCCCATTTGACTCTGCATCAGTCCATCTAGACGACGAAGCCTTAATGTCTTAGCTTTATAACTAGGATTCCGCTTTGGATTTGGGGAAAAACATAAGAGAGATTTTGGTTTAGGAACTATTCTCAAAGTACTTTGAAACTTTGGTTGAGTTTAATCTGGACAAGATTCTCAAGTATGTTGCATGAAAAGAACAAGTGGATGATGACCTAAGAGCTAAGACAAGACAAAGACTGCTCCTCCAAGACCATTCGTGTCTACCAGCCAGTTCCAAGAAATAGCCAAACCTTCTTTGAGATTCAATCTCTTTTAGTCGATAAAATTGGAACACAAATGTCCAGCGAGAATACTGATGATCGATTAGCTAGAGAATTAATATGCATATAATACTAGGAAATAACTGTTTTGATTTGTTCTAATTTGATCTTTCGACTTTCGATCAGTTTATAAAATACATGTTTCTATAGCAATCCTTTTATATCTTACATAAATTTAGTGGAACAAATTATCTGTTAGAAGAGTTATTACTAGTTTTGAGAAACGAGTTTAATTTAATTATACGTACATGCAATGAAGAGCTAGCTGAACCTAAGAAGAAGAAAAACAAACAAACAAAACAAATTTTCTCAAAGGAGTTCAAATTCTCCTTAACTGCAATGACAAATAAAGAAATTATGTAAACTGGCTAGCTACCTAGAATTATTCTGATATCATTCCTTTGAGCGTCATGAGACTTGGCTTGTATAATTTCTCCCCATAAGTTCCAAGTAAGGTCCCCCTTTTCTGATCATATGTAAAATCATTGCTCACTCCACTAAGAACTCCAGTTGAACCATTTTGGCCCCTCGAATGTGGAGGACAATCTTTAAAAGCTTTCAAGGGAATTTTGATTTCGTTTTTACTCCACTTGTGCTCTTCAAAATCTTCCACGGCTAAAAAGTGAACGGTTTGCTCTACTACATCAGCAACAGCTGTGCAACCATTCCAAATGTAACACAGAACTTTTGTCAGGTCTTGGAAAACTCCCTCGGGCAGAGTAGTAGTGCAGAAACATTCTCTCCAAACATCCAAAGATTGAACTTGTATGTAATAATCTGGTCCAATCACTCTAACTATTTGGGTCAAATGAGCAACCCCTTGAGCCTTGAGTACTCCACTGAAGTATGCTTTCGACACATATTCGCCGCGAGCATTCATGACAGTTTGGTTGGGGAGGATCAGAGTTCTCCATTGCTCATCTTTTCCAACAGTTATAACTTTCAAACATGGTTCAGTACTGTGAACTTCGTTTTCTTCCCAACAAATGCAGACCACTTTACACTCACGCGTATATGGATTAAAAGCAAAATCCATGGTGGAAGTATTGTCAGGTGCATCAGGCAAGTATAGCACTTGTTGGGCTGCAGGGTTTCTGATGCGGAAAACCCTAGAATTACTCAGACTTCTTTCCATAAACAACCCTCCATCAGTAGAAATAAACTTGAAGTTTTTACTATCGGTATGAGATAAGTGATCCGTTGGACTGCTCCGATCAAAATGTTTTAGAATGAACCCGTCATCTTGAATCAATGAATACCATCGCTTGCACACACACTTGTACCTTAGCAAAGACTCGACTGGCAACCAGCTCAAAATCTCAATGATGGTATCGAAAGGTAGTTCTGAGATGGCTTCGAAACTACTCCCTTTATGTCGTTTGTTCACCATCTGCTCTTGATGTTTCATCCTGAGAATTAGAAAAAGATCTTCCACTTGTGATAGCAAAAAGGAGGACTGATGAAGAGATATAGAGATCATATGAAAGAAACCCTAATATAACGGTGAGTGAGAAAAGCTAGCAATAGTGCAAAACAGATCCAATGCTATAACATTCAAGTCCAACTAGAAAACGAACTGATGCGACCATTTGAAAAAATGCAGAATTCTAATAAAACTGAGACACCGAACAATCAAATTATATATATAATATATAAATTTCAAATAGAGATTACATGGCAAATCATTCCAGAAGACTTTCGTACAGAAGATAGATAAGAACATGTGGTTAGCATAGTGTACGTAGTACCCTTATTACAACTATTCAAGCTCCCTTATTTAAAAAGTGAGCCTATAACTCATTTAGGGCACTATTTATCTGATTGCTCTTCTTGGTTGTATCATTTGCTCCCTCAAGTGCATCCTGCCTATCAATTTGATTTGTTTGCTAGTTTCTAGCTGTGTGCGAGGTTTCTCGTTGTAATGTTGTTGTATTTTTTTTTTTTTGAGGTTTCTCGTTGTAATGTTGTTTTGATCTGTAAGATAGCATATATGAATTGAAAACATCATATCTAAGCTAGATCAAACTTTGCCAAACCCAAAGAACAAATTGAGTTATTGGATGAGATCTTTGTAATTAAGATCAGTTTTTGATTGAAGATCGAGCTTAGTAATTTATATGTTCGAATACTGATGTCTGCATGAAACAAAAGCTCAAAATCTTGCTAGTATTGTGGAGCCAGAATCACTAGATCAAAACTCTAGAAATAAAAACTCCTCTAGAGTGCTATCATGTCCCAACTTTTTGGCATCATGCATGTTGGTACTTAGTAATTACAACTACATGTCACCATCTTGAACAAGTTTGTAGTCCTCAATCCTCATCCAAATCTCTATCCAATACAGTTTGAGCATGAATTTCTTATTGATACACCCTAGTTAAACATCAAAAAACAATTAAATATCTATCTTGACATAAGTGACATCCATCTTGATTCAATCGGAAAATATGTTACTAAATCCACTTGACATCATTTCATTAAACGAATAAATTAAAAAGCATGCTGAGTATAAAATATCTTCACATTTCAAAAATTCGATAATAATTTTAGTGTGACTAGTTTGTATCTTTCTTTAATGTTTCCATACATTGTGTGCTTTTAGTCATCAAGAAAAACTCAACATTATTTTCTTTGAGTATATCGTACGGACCTATTCCTACTTTCCAAAAAAAAAAAAAAAAACCCGACTTCATACACATACACATGATCAATCACACAACATCATCTACATCATCCAAAAATAAAATCACACATATATTCTAGTTAAAATAACAAATGCCAAATGACGTGATGCATATCCAAAGTGTCCCAAGCTATTCTTTATGCAAAATCCACGTTAGGCCGGCTAGGGTTCATATCCAATACTCTTCTCAATTCCGACAACTGTGGGACCCAATCATACGTTCAGTCAACCCTTATCCAAAAATCTCTAAACCCCCGCCCATCATAAAAATGTAAAATGATAAAACAACCAGTCAAACCCATTAGTCCCCGTCCCAAACCCGACCCGGCCCAACCCGATGCTCACCTCATTGGACTAAAACCGAGGCGAATACGTGTGCACCACGTGCTACACCGTGGATTCTCTTAGCAACTAGCCGTTGATTTCACGCCGGTGGGATTCTCAACTTGTAATTTTCTCTATAAATACCCAACTGGAAATGCCACCAAATCCACATATCCAAAGTTACAAAACATTTCCGAATACAGCAAAATGGAACTGACCGAGTTGATACCTGGTTTGCCCCAAGAAATCGCATACGAGTGCCTCACTCGGTTGCACTACTCGGCCCACCGAGTCGCCTCCCGAGTCTGCCGCCGATGGGGGGAGCTCATCAAAAGCAGAGACTTCTACAACCACAGAAAGCAATCCGGGCTTACCCACAAGGCCGCTTCTCTAATCCACGCGCTTCCGGTTCGACCCGGATCAAAGCCGGCCGGGCCCGTCGTTTACGGATTGTCGGTTTTCGACCCGGAGAGGGGAGACTGGGCCCGGGTCGACCCGATTCCGAAGTACCCGGCGGGGCTGCCGCTGTTCTGTCAGGTGACGAGCTCGGAGGGGAAGCTGGTGGTGATGGGCGGGTGGGACCCGGCGAGTTACCAGCCGGTGAGGGACGTGTTCGTGTACGAGTTCACGACGCAGCGGTGGAGCAGAGGGAGGGACATGCCGGAGGTCCGGTCGTTCTTCGCCGCCGGGGAGTTCGACGGCCGGGTGTACGTCGCCGGAGGGCACGACGTGAACAAGAACGCGCTGAGGTCGGCGAGGGTTTATGACGTCAGAGCGAACGAGTGGAGCGAGTTGAGTGGGATGAGTGAGGAGCGAGACGAGTGCGAGGGGATCGTAAACGGGTCGGAGTTTTGGGTGGTGAGCGGGTACGGTACGGACAGCCAGGGCGGGTTTGTGGGGAGCGCGGAGGTTTATGAGATCGGGTCGGGTCGGTGGAGGCGGGTCGAGGACGCGTGGAGGGCGAGTGAGTGTCCGAGGTCGTGCGTTGGGATTGGGAAGGATGGGAAGTTGTTTAGTTGGGGGGAGAGGGATTCTGCTGTGAAGTCTGGGCCGTGCGGAGTGGAGTTGGGCCGGTGGGCCTTTGTGTCCGGGTCGGGTTACCAAGGCGGGCCGCATGAGTTCTTTTTGACTGAAGGGGAAAATGGCAAGTTGAAGGTGGTGGATGTGTGTGAGGAGTTCTCTGGGTTTGTTCAGTCTGGTTGCTTCGTGGAGATATGAGTGCTCTGTCTGTGCTTTATAGAATTATAGCAAATTTATAAACTTTTGTATAGAGTTGGAAGCAGTTTTCTTGTTTGTATTAGGAAGAGCAAGATGTAAAAGCATTAAAGTTCTTTACATCGTGTGTAAAATATATGCAGTTCAACTGTTCAAGAGTTCCAGGCTGCTGGAAGTCTGAAACACAAGCTAAAACTCTGGCATCGCCGACCGGTGAGGATAGATACAGTGTTATGTTAGTTACAGTGGAACCACATCCAAACCAATCAAGTTGGTGAACCAAATGCAAAATGGGACATGTTAGATTTGGAAATGCCGCAAGGCAGTTAGCTTAACATTGAACCACAACCACCACAATTCAGTAACTGATAAATAAAATAAATATTCATTTCAAACCCATAAGGAGATTCAAACAGAACAAGTGGATCACCATAAAACAAGCTTGAACAAACAGTACTAGAATACCAGGACAGCAGCTGCCAGCTTGTATCGACATACATCTCACAGGGGTACCAATGTTTCTTCATACCACAGTTTCTAACTTAAGATTTTCTAGCTAATGATCAGGCAGTCACTCTGTCAAGAACTCAGCGAGAGTAGTCCAGGCTCCGACTGCGGCTCCTGCTATAACTCCGACTTCGGCTACGGCTCCTTGAACCATAGGGAGACCGTGAGTATAATGGCTCCCTGTACCTCCTATCTCTTGGTGAAATCGACCTGTTATCATAATTGAAATATCATCATCAGTTCAGGTATCATTGGATGCAATTTTCTCCTGTGCAGTGGACAATAGAGAAGTTTTAAAACAAACATATAAATTAGCACATACCTTGAGTACCGCCTTCTCCTAGAGGGTGAATAATAATCTGGACTTCGAGAGAAAGTCCGAGAATAGCGTGGTGAACGAGAATAACCACTCCGCCTACTGTCATATGACCGACCCCTGGTAACAAATAATTACAAGAGATTAGGTAATTCAATAAGTTAAATTGATGTTGAGGGCATTTGCTTCGCTAATGAACTAGTTTAAGTATGAAATCCATCAAAGGTTGATATCGAAATCAAACTTTCATTAAGTATATCTTACCGGTCTCTTGCTCTCATCTCCGAAGGTTTCTTTCTATTCTCCTCAGCAAATACAACTGTCAATTCCCGGCCAAGAAGAATCTGCCCATCCATATGATACTTGGCATCTACAGCATCAGCAGGGTCTACAAACTGAACAAACCCAAAGCCACGTGGATCCCTGCACCATAATAATATTTAAATTATAACAGTAAAAACACACCATCTGCTCACAACAATTTACCGACTGAAGCCAATGTGTTCATGATATTTAATAGAAGATCCAAACTCCACCAGGTTTACACTGAGAACCCAAAGCACATATAATTGACCAACACCTTTTAGAAATCAAGTCAAAACATCACGTGGCCGCTAACCTTGTTGGAGGCATAGATAAAATCGAGCTGAAATTCTTCAAGACTTCAATGTATTCAAACAAAGTTTCTTCAAATCTTCAAGTACCAATAAGACCATCTTGACCACTCTTATTTACTCGATAGGTCTCTTCAACACAACAGTCTTACTACTTCAATCTTCTCTTCAACACAGTTCTCTTATTACTTCATTCTTCTCTTCAACACTTTCAATAAAACAACCAAATTCCCTCAAAGCGATTGTAAATAAGCAATTACAAAAAAAGAATGAAAAAAATTCACTCAAAACACAACAATAAAACTCGCTCGATTCACAAACATGCAAGTTTAGTTCCATCCTATGCTCCACCACAATACTAACACAGAGCGAATCTTACAAATACAAACATATTGTTTTACTAGACATCCTAATTTCACAATAAAAAGCATGCTCACCCAGTATAATAATCCCTAGGCAAGTAGATATCCTTGAGCGGACCAAATTGCTCAAACGGCCTGCGTAAGTCCTCCGGCCTGCAAACCAAATACAATTGATAAAATCCATATCTAAGAATAATGATCAAGGCCAAATCCAATTACAAATATGTAAATCAAGCACAGAAATTATCGTAATCAAATAAAGCTGCAAAATATACAGAAAGGCAAAACATTCAAGTTCCTCATTCCAAACAAAAGTTTCAGATTTACCAACTATATTTCAAAAGATTTAACTTCTAATCAGAACAAACGAAAACCCAATCACCCCAAATCCAACTGATCCAACACTCCAATTGCACAAATCTAAATCAATAAGTTTCTAATTGATGCAACGAACCCCAATTACACAAATCCAAATCAAGCACAGCAATAATTGACAAATAATCCTAAAACAAAACAGAAATTGAAGAATAAATAGAGAAAATTAGATGATTACATACCGGCAATCATGGCGAAGATTGCGAACCAAGAGACTGGTCGGAAGATCCCTAGCGCGGCTTCCTCTGTAGCGGCCTTTAGGGCTAGGGCTACGACGTCGTCTGCTGTAACCCCTCGGCGGTGGTGATGGGCTGTAACTGTAGCTTCTCCCCCTCATTCTTCTATCTCACCTAACCACACCAAAATTGAAGACGAGCCTTAAATTCAACCGAAAATCGTTGAAAAAAAATCGAAAATGAAGATGAAAATTTGAAGGGAGGACAAGGAAAGGAAGGTACCGTGAAAACAAGAGGCTGTGGGGGTTGTGATAGAGGTGATTGAATGGTTGTGGCTTCGGCTATGAGAGATGGATGGCCTTTTAAACGTGTAACGTTCAAGAAGGTTCTCGAGTTATGTGTAGCTGGTTTTGTTTCTCTACTTTCGGGGATTATTTTGATGTGGATTCGGCCAAATCCAGCCGTTCATGTGTTGATGTTACGGTCAAATTTGTTTGATTCAATTTCTACTAGGTAACTTTTCTCTCAACTTTTTATTTTATTTTATAAAAGAGCCGGTGCGGTTTCACTTAAAAACTTGATTAATGACATGAAATCATCAAATACACAGAGAAATTGAGCTTACAAATACTTGAGATAATATCAAGAATCTCTACAATAAACTTGCACGTAACCAAACACCAACGAGCAAACGCTATTACTCTGACGACTATTTGTAACTTTTCACACAGAGGTGACATAATGAAGAAATCAGTAGACATGTAACACGTACAATACATTAATATCTAATAACTTAACTCTCCAACATGTTACCACTCAATAATATATTAGTCTACATTTAGTTTCACCCTAGCACTAGGCAGCAACGACCATTTGACCGAGCAAGGAACACACCTCTTATCTAGAGCAGACAAAACATGTTGAGTGCATACACCAACACAAAGCTCATCAAGCCTTAAACAGCTTAAATAGGGAATTATTGCTCGCATAAAGCAGAAATTAACTAAATGATATAAATAAACAAAAATATTAATTAAAATATAAATAAAACAGAGCCAGGGCCCAAAAAGGGAACGCAAGGTCACAAGCTCATCCTTTTGCCGAAAAAGGGCCTACATATAGAGTTCAAGCCTTAAAGATTTGATTAGGTGAGCCGAGCCCAAGCCTCTCGGGTAAAGATTGACATGCCGCACCATCACCCCTGCCTCACCACCTTTGTTGCTAGACTAGCGGTGTATTCTTCTCCCTTTAACCAACAACGAGCAATGTCAACCCGCCACCGACCACCTCCTCACGCTAGGAACTTCCAGATTCAAATCAGGGATCATATTTCCTTCTTTAACCCAGCAAACCGCGTCTGATCGAAGCGGACGCAACCCGCCAGACTCCGAGATCCACCAATCTTCGTTCCGGCCCTGCAAAACCCTAGAAAACCTCTGATCTCCATTCACATCCCCGACTTGATCACAGCCTCCAAGTGATATAGAGGAGAGAGAAACCTTCCCAGTTTTTTTTCTCTGAGTCAAAGACTTGTCCTACCAAACCCGTTCGTTTGTACCTAGTGTGCGCCGACTACATAGTTTGGTGTAAAAATAGAATGTTCACTTTTGTGTCATTTAGCATAGGAGGGTCTCACTCCTAATTTAGCTAAAGAATAGGCTTTCAAAATGAGCAATGAGCATTGCAGGGGGCCAATGCAACATCGAGGGAAGGCCGGTGCACCTCAATTGCTTGAGGAATTGACCGGACGACCTCTAGGAAGTTGGAGTCATGTTCGGGTGACGTCAATGTCCCCCGGGTCACCACCATGCTTCATGGTGATGCTAGATCCCAAATGTCTTCGTTTTGAGCGGAAGAATGGATGTCCATGAGAATTTCTCAAAATTTGGATCATTATATCTCTTCTAGGATGACCGATTTGGTCAAACCAAAGTCTATATGAGTCGGTGTCCCAAATATCATGTTTGGCGACAACATGGGATTTGATACTCTAATCATAGTGACATACAATCCACTAAATTGACTCATAAACTTCTCTAAGATGCATTGCAATCCGCATTCATGAGAAGGTATACACAAAAGAATTCTTGTTCATTCTCACAATATGTTTTCAAATGAAAACTATTAACATGAATGTCTTTAAAGCTCAACATGGTTTGGTTGCCTCTCAATGCATAGAGGGCATCTGTGACGTTGATCATGGTGTCATGAGGCATCAAGATTTAAGCTAAACCGCGTCCCTGAATGACCGGTATGATTCAATCATTGTAGTCACAGAAGATTTAAGGCACAAATTCCAGAGATAGTTGCCGGTTCCTTAGAATGTTGTGGATAGTTCCACTATCTGCGAAGCACTCAACGTCTCTATGAGACAGATCTACAAAATATAGTAGATATGAGAGTAAATAGTTCTACTTGAACCATTTAGAAGGATTAAAAGAAGCTACAAAAAGTTGCAATCCTAAGAGTACATAAAAATTTCCGCGTAAAATGACCTTTGTGCACTAAAACAGCCATAACTTCTTCGTTAAAATAGATATGGATAAACCGCAAAAGGTTCTGAAAACTAGACTTGTAGAGTTTTCCAATGATATAAAGCTCACTGTCTAGTTCATCCGGAGCTATTCACAAAGCTTAAACGAAGTTGACTGTTCAGAAGAGACAGATTGCTGTTTTTCCCATAATTGGCATGTGCGAAGCAGTGAAGCTTGCAGGTGGCGTGTAGGCTTTTGCCTTAAAAGTGACGTGTGTATGATCAAAACCAAGTCCTTTCGATCATTCTAAGGTCGTAAACTCCATGACTAGTTAGCAAAAGCTCCCTGACATGAACATAAACTAACTTAGAGGACATAGAGGATTCGATCATGATGATTATTTTTCGGCTTTGATAAGTCTTCAACGTCTTTTGCAAGACGGAAATTGGTTTAATAGCATAGGGGGGATCCAAAATCAAAAGCTTTCGGTAACTCCAAGTTAGTATGACTAGGCATGTCCGTGGATGGTCGGTAGTGCGAGGCACACTTAAAACCATTATCTCCTTAATTTCGGACAATTCTAAGACATCACACTGAGCTTGGATGAGCCTAGTTGAACAATTGATGATGAAAAATCCGCTATAGGGTAGAAGACTTAACCGGAAACATGTTGGCGATCCTCCTTGATGATGCAGTGCCGTGAGTCACCTTCAAAGGAATTGACCAAAATCGGCACAATATGTCATGTTTCTAAGGACGATGTAAGTGTACATCTTGATTGTAAATCAATATGAACCATAAGTGGAGAATAGTTTCATAACTTCGAAAAAATTCTCAAGGCATTCATTATTGCTAATGTGAGTACATCGATGTCTCAAATAGATGAAGGACGTTGATACAACGCCTTATTACATATAGCTTGGAAAGAAAATCAATGTTTAGCCAATGACGTCAAAGTCAGGGGTAGCTAGAGCAGGATCCGAATCTTCGAAATTCATGACCATGAAGATGACGTTCTTGTCCTCATATTGATTTTTTGTACCTTTTTTGTATGCATTCACAATTTGAAGGGGCTTGACAATCTTGAACCAGTGATCCGAAGATCCACAACTGTTGCATTGTCATGAGCTGACGTGAGTAGTTTTGACAAAATGGTGTCTAGACCGGGAGTGTCGCTATTAGAGCTGGCGACACCTCCCCCTCTTTTCTAGACATCGGCATGACGTTTTCTGCCGTTATCGTGACTCATATTGTTGTCCCCACATTAGGGGATAATCCCAAATAAGTTGATCACATTATTGTATATACAATTGCCGTTTGTATGATCAAAATCAAGTCTCGTTGGTAATTCCAAACCAACCTCGAGGACCTAGAGAACTTGATGATGATCGAATCCGCTAAAGATTATGGATCATGATGCCAGAAAAGATCATCGACAATATGTAGTTAATTAAGGTGGTAAGCAGTCCACTTGACTTAATAACTCAACAAGTTAAGTTAGATGGACGTTTCAAGAAACGCTTCATAAGTGCATTCCACAGTACTTTGTTTTCATTACTTTTTGCACAAATTGTCATTGAAGGCTTTTGTCGATGTGGCGTGTCAAAGACTTTGAGCGCATGAGATGTGAAATCTCGGCATCTAGGCTTGTTAGCTTGGGGGTTAAAACATGTGGTTTAATCATTTTTAATGAAAGGTTCCACAGATACCAAGCGAAGATCCGCCTTAGGCATCTAGTACGACAAAACTCAAAGGAGCAGAATGTTACATTGCTCTTGCATACAAAACCAAGCTGTTATGAGACTCGATAGATGTCACAAACAATGTTTTTAATGGTTTGTCCTTTGGATTGATCACACACAATCCGAAAAAAGCAGCGAATTGATCAAACACAATTCGAAAAAGAAGGCCTCGGATTGATCAAACACAATCTGGTGAAAGGTCGGGGTTGATCATACACAACCCGGACAAGAAAACAAGAGTGATCAAACACACTCTTGACCCGCGAATAAAATTCCAGGATTTTTCAAGGAATACATAGATCTAGTCAAACTATATATCCTATTGGCATAAGACCAAGACACACATAAAGAATATCTAGAAAGATACAAAATATCCTAGAACATTTTTCCTATTTTCATACATTCCCCGTGGGTTTGACCTCGCTCTTGCATATCTATGCTGCAATTGATTCGTGCACTTGCGAGTAACATTTTAAAACACATCAAAGGATGTACACGTGGATGCACAATGCGGTAGGGACTCGCGTATGCGCAACAAATATATGAGTTAAACATCTCTAAATAGGATTAGACTCCACTTCCTAAGGAACGTAACTCATTTCCATATCTTATTCTCGAAATATGAGTCTTGTGTATGACTTCAGTGTTGGAGCGTCAATACCGGACACCTCTTTGTATCTCCCTAACTCACTTATCTCTTTTGTAGGTCAATACCTGCAGAGCTTAATCGATCTTAGCACCGTTAGACGTACATCCATATACCCGCACATATATTTTGGCAGAAGGAATAGGATCACACAAATGCTTATCTTGCGGCCTCTTGATGCAATGAGAGGGCGAGTTCAATGTCACCTTCTGTGTTGGATTGTCAACCGCAATAATATTTGGCAAAATCACTAGGCATTTGCATATCCTTTAGCCACCTCTCTGCAAACAGAGTCATCAACAAAAGATTCTACCAAACAACAAACGGATAAATAAGAATGAATAAGAAAACTTTAAACAACCCCACAATCAAGTATCAGTGCCAAAATCACATACCTGGTTCTCTTGTGAGTTGTGACTCCTCTCAGTACAAGAATGTGTGCAAGCAAGCTAACTTTTTTGGTATTGAAAGGATTTCACTAAGAGACAAAGCCTATAAAAACCCCAACTAGGGTCTAATCTGATTACATTACATGAAAACTACATACCATAAACTAAAATACAACTAACAACCAAGGGCCAAAGAACAAGTCCACACCAACACAAAAAACCTAAATGTTGCAAGCCATCCCGCGTCGCGGACCACACAAAGCCTCAGATGATTCGCCGGAAGCAAAAACCAAGAAATTCCATGTCGTATAGCCGATGACAAACAAATCTTAGAACACAAATCAAAAGGAACCCAACAATCCAGACAACATCTTCTCCATCTAATAGACCCAAACCAAAAGAGTGGCGTGATTGCGGAAGGAGAACCGAGAGCAAGAGCTAAGAACTAGACCATAGAGAATGGGGGATGGTGAACCCATGCGTGAGCACCCATACTAAGAAAGATAAGTGTTTTACACTTTATCATCGCTGCTACCAAAGCTTTCATGGATTTTGAAATTGAAAAGGGAAGAACTAACATGAGATTGGATAAACTCTGATATGGAAATATATGAGATTGATTGACAAAAATAACTAAAGAGAAGGAAAGATGAGGAACATGTTCCTCCCAATCTAAACGAAGTCAGAAAATTGCTGGACATAGCCAGATTGCTGGACGATAGCCAGAGATAGCCACAAAGGGGAAAACCATCACAAAGGTGAAAGGTGGACATTAAGCTGCTGAAAAAGAATGAAAATGGGCCTCCCTCAACCCTTGAGCCTTCAATCTAGATTAGGAAGGGACCATGAAGGGAAATGGGAGGAGAAAATTTTCTAAGATCTACTTTCTCTCTCTATAGGTTAGAGAGAGAGAGAGGGGTTGCACTTATCTCTTCTTCTGTAAGCAAGCTACCTTTTGACTATCAAAGGAACCAAACATCTTCTTCATAGACTCCTCAAGACGCTTTAGTCAACCTTTCTTCCGATATTGCACAAAGAATATACTACTTCCGCTAAACAAATAAAAACAAGCCGATAGTTAGACTCAATAAAAAGAGGAAACATACAAGTATACAATACAATCCGCCATATGAGTTCTAGTGGTACCTTTCACGAAGAATATTGGCATTGGATGCGGGGTAGCCAACCTCTCGGTTCTAGACTCGATGTTTCCCGCCATTCTGAAGACTGTGTGAAACTTAATAATTTCACAAGAGGGTTAACAACTTTGAGTGATAATTTTATAATTTGACACGGTCTACAATCGAGAATTGCTTTCGAAACATAATAATTTCACAAGATGATAACCAATCTCTCAGGAGGGTCAACGACTATCCTATCATTCAAATGGTCAACGACCTATGTCCCATGATATCCCATCCATCGGTATACTAGGAATCCAATAGGCGGAAGTCTCTGGCTCCTTTGGCAAAAAATTAACTAGAATCACAAATTCTTACATAACGGAAACATTGACAAAAGTACCATATTCTTATTTAGGGAGCCCTTCTAATGAGAACTTTTATAATGAGGACTAGTTGAAGACTTTTCAATTTATGGTTTAAAATCTTTTTTTTTATATCACATTTTGGCATCTTATATGTTCAATTTTTAGGTCTATATAAGTAGATCACTTATACAAATTTTCAGTCAAATTGGTGATCGTTAAGGTAACGAATTAGATCAAATTAATAGACGAACAAATCTGTCAAACACGAACTGTTCAAGTTCATAATTGGTAAATCACACTTATAAATACCTTAACGATTTTCAATATGGCTAAAAATTTGTAGAAATGATCTACTCATAATTATTTATAAATTGAACGGTCAAAATATAGATATAAGATCTAAAAGTAGGATAAACCGAAAAGTTCTCAACTAGTCCTTATTATAGAGGTCCTCATTAAAAGGGCTCCCTTCTTATTTAACCATATCTCGTATACAATACAAAAAATCTACTAATCTATCATGAGTCGAACTCATAACTGTTTTGGTTTAACCAAAATAATATTAATCGATGATACTACCAAGTCACTAACATTGTTTTTATTTTATTTTTTATTTTTAAAAAAACTACCATAAAAAGGGCAAAAAAAAACCTACTAAAGGGAACCTCTGGCTAGTGTTTAAACCCTTGAGGTTCCGCTTCTTGTAAAAACCTCTGAAACCTCTAAAACCCCCAACCAAGACTCCTCGTGCAGCACCATGGCTCCGTCTTCCAAGAAGCCCCAGAAGAAGAATCCCAGAGATCCTCCCAAGTTCAACAACTCCTCAAAGAAGCCTTTCAAACCAAACAAGGACCACAACACCACCACCAACGCCGCCATGGCTTTGCAGCTCGAAGACGACGTCCCCGACTTCCCCAGAGGTTCACACTCCCCTCATTTTTTCATCGTCTTCTTTTTTCAATTCCAACAGACTCTAATTTGTTCATGTTTTTGTTTAATTTGAAGGTGGAGGGAGCTCTTTGAATCGAAAAGAGCGCGATGAGATTAGGGCGGAGGTTGATGCCGAATTCGAGGCTGAAGAGAGGGAGCTGAAGAAAGGAGGGAAGAAGAACAGGAGAAAGGTGCCCAAGGAGAGCCTTGCACACGAGGACGACTTGGGCTCGCTTTTCGGTGATGGCATCACCGGAAAGCTACCTAGATACGCAAACAAGATCACTATGAAGGTTTTCCTTCAATTTTTCCAGTTCATTTTTTGCATGTTTAGCTTTCCTTCGCGATTTGTGTTGCCTAGATTTTTTTTTTCTTTTTCCTTTTTTTTTTCTTTCTATATAGGTAGAGATTGCTGATGTACTTGTTGTTGCTGTTCATGTGGTCAGAATATATCTCCTGGGATGAAGGTTTGGGGAGTTGTTGCCGAAGTGAATGAAAAGGACCTTGTAGTTAGTCTTCCGGGGGGCTTGCGTGGACTAGTTCGAGCTTCTGATGCTTTTGATCCTATTTTGGACGACGAAACTGAGGTAATAGAGGATTGTTAATATAAGTATGTACATTTTTAACGACACGGCATTTTCATTGCTCTAAGCTATCCCTTTGTAATCTTTAACAGGCTTTAGCAGACAGTGTCCTCCCTAGTGTATTTCGGGTAGGGCAGCTAGTATCTTGCATTGTGTTGCAGTTGGATGAGGATAAGAAAGAGAAAGGGAAACGGAAGATCTGGCTTTCTTTGCACCTCTCTTTGTTGCATAAGGGCCTCAGTTTGGATTCTGTTCAAGAAGGCATGGTACGTAACTAAATGAAAAATAGATGATCTGACCACTTTGGTTTTGATTTTTAAAATGGAATTTATGGTTCATTGGTACATTATGTGAATCTTCTGGATTACAAATCAAGTTTCTAACAAATAAGATGGAGCAATGCTTCAACTCAACTCAAATATCCAAACGGTTGGAGCAATGCTTCACCGTTAGTCATAGCATGGGATTTGAGGTTCGAATTCCCAGTTGAGGCTTGCTAGTATTTGTCAATGCAAAGTGCCAACAAATGTGTAAGTCTAACAATTTGAAAACCATTAGAATTTCAGACATTTTGCTAAGTGAGGGAAAAAGAAAGAAACAAGATTTCAATCACATCTTCTTCTCTATACAAAAATTAGAAGATATTGTGAAAGTTTTGCATATTAATTCTGATCCACTGCATTGACATCTATAGTGGGTCCAAGTTACTGAATGCTATGGCTTTCTATTGAGAATTTAGAGTTGTTTTCTAAATATGTTCTTTGCCGATTATTGTTTCAGGTCCTTACAGCCTATGTTAAAAGCATCGAAGACCATGGTTACATTCTTCATTTTGGTTTATCTTCATTCACAGGGTTTTTGCCAAAAAATAGCCAAGCTGGTAAGTTAAGTTCAGTTTGAAACTTTTTAGTGCCTTTGGTTGCTATTAATCCTGATTACTCATACCCATTCATAAATAATTAAGCCGGGGAAGTAAGTATATTGTGTATGCAAGATGCTTACCATAATATGAGAAGCCATGATTCCGTAGGAATAAAGATTGTATTTCGCCTATGGCTTTGTATGTTCTGATCACTTCTGCATTAAAAGTCCCACGAGGACCCGCTAATGTAAGGAGGAAAGAGAAAAAAACACTGCAATTTCACTTGTATTGCATTTGCCATATTTGATTGAACCAGTGAGTAAATTTTTCCAAATGGTACGTATGTGACAAGGTTAAAGCATCATCGGCTGGAAAACCCCAAAATCATTTCTGGTTCAAGAAATATTGAGAGAATAAACTATTATTTGAATTATGAAGGTAGATAGGTCTAATACATGGAGTGACTAAATCACATTGAGAGTTGGGCTTGCAGAAGAGGAAAAGAAATAGTTATATTGGTACTTGTAGAGGTAATTACTGATATTATGATAGTATGTAATGAAATGAAAATATTTCCCATGAATAGGTGGAATAGGACATGATTCACATAGCTGACACCTTGTAGGTGGGAAAGAGGCTTAGCTGCTGTTACCACAGCCTCATGTTGACAAAAAGTTACTTTTTAATTACTCTCTTTTCCCCCTTACAATTAAAGAGCCAAAGGAGTCAACTTTCACATGACATTCTAACTTTAGGTATATGATCATGATTCTTTTGGTTGCAGACTAATGATAACTGAGATGTATAAGTCCCACTGTAGAAAGGGTGACTATGTGTATTCTGTTGATCTGATTCCCTGTTTTTACTATTTCATTACAAGTACTATTTTTCAAGCGTCTTTGTTCTTCTATGTATATCGGCTCATTCTCATGTCCTTACAGACAGCAAGGAGGTTCAAGTGAGCAGTGGTCAACTACTTCAAGCTGCTGTTAGAAGAGTTGATAAAATCCGCAAGGTTGTTCATATGAGTTCTGACCCAGAGATAGTGTCAAAGTGTGTGGTATGCCCCCTATGCTTTTAATCATAAATCTGTATGATTTCCGCGTGTTTGTTTTTATTTATTTTTCTTTCATTTTTCTATAAAAGTTCTAACAAGATCAAAAGTAGTTTCAAAACCTATAATAACGGGTGTTATTTCTCGTTACAGTTTCACTTTTGATTAAGCTTTCTTTTCTGAACTCTTACAGACCAAAGATCTCAAGGGAATTTCAATTGATTTACTTGTCCCGGGGATGATGGTCAATGCTCGTGTGCTATCCACCCTTGAAAATGGGGTCATGTTATCATTTCTTACGTACTTTACTGGAACTGTAAGTTATCCCTTCAACACCTGCTAGTTACATCAATCAATGCTATAAGGCAACTGGACGACAATGTATGTGAAGTTAATTTCTCGGTATTATCTATATAGTAATCCATTTCATAAATGCAGGTTGATATATATCATCTACAAAATAGTTACCCTTCTACAAACTGGAAGGAAGATTACAATCAAAACAAGAAGGTAAGTTTTATAACCTGTAATTTACATCCCATTAGTCGTCATGCCTACAATGGTATGGTGGAAAATGCAAACATTAATTTAAACTAGACAATGTATAGGTGCCAACTTCTAACCAGTTGATTTATGTGCTACTAAGCTCTTTGTCTGTTTTGTTTAGCTCAATGCTCGAATATTATTTGTTGATCCTTCAACTAGAGCTGTTGGTTTGACACTGAATCCACATCTTGTTCGCAACAAGGCTCCTCCTTCAGTAAGTATTTCATATTCACCTCCTAGAAGTTTGGGATAGATAACTTTTGGAATCAGAAGTTTGTCTTCCCTGGTTCAGAGTTTACTATTACTCAATTTTGCTGCTACTCTCTAGGTTCTCACATCTAGTACAAAATATTAGTCATGCCTGGTTCGTATTTAATGTACACAGGGGTGGGTAGACATCTTGGGTCATTTTTCTTTTTTAAGTATATGCTGGTCCAAATAATTTCATTTTCCTTATTTTTCAGCTTTTCTTTGGAATAAATTTACGAGCTTTTCTATACTCATCTTTCTCTTCTCTGTTTGTGGCTATCACTTTTGTAGTTCGCTTCATGTTTTAATAACTTAATCATGTGCAGCATGTCAAAATTGGAGATATATATGACAATTCAAAGGTAGTGAGGGTTGATAGAAGATTGGGCCTTCTGCTTGAAATACCATCTACTCAAATTTCAACTCCAGCCTACGTTAGTGTATGTTCATTTTGTGGCTCTATCTTTGAGGTTTATTTTGATTACACAGGCGTTACTCTATATATATTGATTTTTTTTATTTCCCATTTTATGTTAATTATAGATATCTGATGTGGCTGAAGAAGTTCGGAAGCTTGAAAAGAAATTCAAGGAAGGTACTCGTGTTCGTGTCAGAATTCTTGGTTTTAGGCACTTGGAAGGGCTTGCGACTGGGATTTTGAAGGTATCAAATATTGTATCCGGTGGCAGACAGACTCATGTGATATCACATGTTGTCTATTTCCTGTACGTTGTATGCATGATTGTCACGTTTTAGAAAATGAGTTCCATTTTCATATAAGTTGACCAAATGACAACTGCTGCTGATTGATTTTCTGATTACGGTTGCATTTTGTACATTGGATGTTGATTCTAGTTCCTTGGAGACTCAGAGCATATCTTTTAATTGGTGATTTCCATGTATGCTGCGTCTTTTGATGAACTTATCGTTTAATGATATTTCTGAAGCAGCACTTTTGATTGGTGATTTCCATGTATGCTGTGTCTTTTTATTTTTTTATTAGTAACAGATAGAAGAGTTAGGTTACTCTTTGTGCATATTTCCTTAATGATTGTTAATTCCATGCACGTCACCTGTATTGTACCTTCGTTCAAGTGTTGGCAGCTTTATGTTATTTTCCACCTGTGTTCTATTATCAGGTCTCTAATTTGTTTCTTTCAAGCAGGCAAGTGCATTTGAAGGGTCAGTTTTCACTCACTCTGATGTCAAGCCTGGGATGGTTGTGAGAGGTAAAATAATAGCTGTTGACAGCTTTGGGGCTATTGTGCAATTCCCTGGTGGTGTGAAGGCTCTTTGCCCTCTCACTCATATGTCTGAATTTGAAATTGCAAAGCCTAGAAAAAATTTAAGGTATATTTTATTTCTTATAATCTATACATATTTGTTCACAGGACTCTCCTCAGTTGAGTAATTTTGAAACCTTTTGTTCCATTTCCTGTGCCACTATTGCAGATTGGGGCTGAACTTGTGTTCCGTGTGCTTGGTTGCAAGTCCAAGAGAATAACTGTTACACACAAGAAAACGCTTGTATGTTATGTCTTGTTCTTCATATACTTTATTAGCTTTTAAATACATGTATATTCTATTATTTGGTTTAGTATAGCTTAAAAATGCTTCCTAATAGACCACTTCTAAACAAAATTTTCTGAACATACCTCATTTCAGAATCCCAGTCTTGTCTTTTCAATTCATAAAATGACACTATATGTCAATACTACGGCAGAAGCTTTTTACTTGCTCTAACTCAATAGTATTAGGTTGAATAGAACAGACTAACAAAATGAGTGCTCTCTGTTCCTTTTTAATTGTCATGTCTCTCTATTGGTGGGGTTATCAGTTACCGAACACTAATTGGGGCATATTTGTTTCTTTTAAGATTAAGAACAGTAATATATATAAATACACACACACACACACACACACACATCTCTTTCAACTAGACCGTACAAGCCAAAATTTTCAGCACAAAAGATATCTGCAGTTCTGCAGAGGACCACACCTTGTGTTTCTGTCTATATATACACGCACACCTTTATTTCCTCTTTCGGAATAGCATCATTTGTTTATTCTCTGATGCACAACTTGCTGGATTACAGGTAAAGTCAAAACTAGGGATTCTTAGTTCATATGCTGATGCTGCTGACGGATTAATAACACATGGGTGGATAAGAAAGATTGAAGAACGTGGATGCTTTATCCACTTTTACAATGGAGTCCAAGGATTTTCCCCAAGGCTAGCCTTTACTACTTGAAACTTTTTATTTAATGATAATAATAATATATTATTATGACTATTATTTTACTATCTACAGAATCTCTCCATAAAGTTATATAATCCTCGGTATATGACTACAGTCGATATATATATTTTTTCTTTTCTTCTTTGGTAACTTCTTTATTGTAAACGTTAGATGGTGTATCTTTTCTGGCATACTCAACTGCTTGTGTTTGAGTGTTACTAGCTTAGTGTTCTGCGCGAGCAACTGCTTTTAAGTTAGATGCAGTTGAGTACAAATATATGCTAAGACAAGTAAAGACAACAAATGCATTCTGTACCTTCAATGTATAATCAGAACAAAGACTATTGTTTGATAGTTATGAATATATTGCATGTTTTGTTTCTCCATGAAAAATTTCCTAGCGATGAAAAAGTTTCTAGGTCATAGATATGCTTTCTTGTGAATGTATTTTCCAATCTGTTGTAACAGCTCCTTGTATGACCTTTTTGAATATCCAACCATGTTTACTAAAGACTTATTCTAGGATGTTGTTTCTTTTGTCATCTGTTCTGTTCTGAGTTTGAAGTGATGTCTAAATTTTGCTTTATCACTGATTAGTGTTCTAAATGTGAAACCAGATCTGAACTTGGATTGGAGCCAGGATCTGACCCAAGTGCTATGTATCATGTTGGACAAGTTGTCAAGTGTAGAGTTATTGGCTCTAATGCTACATCCAGAAGAATCAAACTTAGCTTGATAATACAGCCTCCAAGGTTTGACTTCTTGTCCAATGACTTTTTATTTCTGCATATTATCTTTAAGTCGTCTGAATTTTGATATGACCATGTATGCACTAACGTATGTAGTCCTGTAAGATGTCAAAAGTAAACACAGTTAACACTAGTTTTTGTGTTATCAACTTATATAACAAGAAGGAAAGGAAGGTATGATAATTTATTTATCTAAGTTATTAAGTGTTCACTTGTCAGGGTTTCTGAGGATGATATGGTGAAGTTGGGCAGCCTTGTTTCAGGAGTTGTTGACCGGGTAACCCCCAATGCTGTCATGGTTTATGTTAATGCAAAAGGTTACTCAATGGGCACAATTTTTACAGACCACTTGGCAGATCACCATGGTATTTATTCTTTCCCTGGATTTGATTATTGGTTCATTGTGTTCTTTGATGTTCACATATTGCATATCTTGTTTTCAGGGCTGGCTGCTTTGATGAAGTCAGTATTGAAGCCTGGTTATGAATTTGATCAGTTATTGGTATTAGGTGCGAAAAATTCTACTTACTGATTGGATATTACTTATATCAATGTTTCTCGTCAGCTTCTTTTATCAACTTTGCAATAGATAAAGCATTTTAAATTGTGAATTCACGTTTCTTTTTAATTTTATCTTTTCTTTGAACTTTTTGAATGTGGAATGTTTTCTTCCTTCCATGCAGACACTGAAGGCAACAATTTGATCCTATCTGCAAAACCTTCTCTGCTTAACTCAGCTCCCAATCTTCCCTCAGAAGTCAGTCAAGTTCATCCTAATACTGTAGTACATGTAAGCAATTGGAATCTCTCCTAACGTTAGTTCTTTTATTTTATTGGAACCGGAGTTTCCAGCTATATATATATGTATGTAACTTTTAATTCTGTTATGAATTGATATGCAAATGTTTGTTGTGTTCTGATTCATGTGAGCATATTTGTTTGATTAGGGCTACATTTGTAACTTAATTGACACTGGGTGCTTTGTTCGCTTCCTGGGGCGTGTAACTGGTTTCTCCCCAAGGCACAAGGTTCTTTCTTTGCCCTTTAAGTTTGCGTAATTTACTGCTAGTTCTGTTCTATTTAAGTCCATCAATTTTTATATCTATCCTCTTCTTGATTTTATTAGGCAATGGATGACTATAAAGGGGACCTTTCAGAAGCATATTACATTGGCCAGTCTGTCCGGAGTACTATTCTCGATGTTAGTGAACTGTTGTTTAACACTGCAATTTTTGAATTGGAACTTGTTAAACATATTAGTAACTGCATTTCTGAACTCTTTTCTCAGGTCAATAGTGAAACAGGTAGAATAACACTATCATTGAAGCAGTCATCGTGCTCTTCAACAGATGCCTCTTTTATCCAGGAATACTTTGTTTCAGAGGACAAGGTAAACTTCTACGGTAGAGTTTTATTTTGAGTTTCCTTGAATTGGTCAGTGCTCTTTAATTTACTGAGATATTTAATCAAATATATCCATTAGCTTCGTATACTATCTCTTGTACTTTATTGACATATACATATATATTTCATCTTTTTGTATCGTGTATGGAATTCTCACAAGCCTGGCTCCTCTATTATGATACAGCTGGATTTCTGTTTCATAGCTTTAAACCTTCAAATTCTTTCTTTGTGGTATAGATTGCTAAGCTGCAAATGTTGAATTCAAAAGAATCAAGATCGAATTGGTCAGAAGGATTTACAATTGGCAGTCTTGTTGAGGGGAAGGTCCAGGAGGCAAAGGACATTGGAGTTGTTGTCAGCTTTGAGAAATATAGTGATGTCTTCGGTTTCATCACACACTATCAATGTCAGTTTTTTATCAAAGACTTGGTTAATTGATTTATTCCTCTTTTACAAACCATAACGTAATTCTGTTTTTTTTTTCTCTCTGTAATCTTTGCAGTAGCTAGTACCACCGTAGAAAAAGGATCCATCGTGCGAGCAGTTGTACTTGATGTTGCCAAGGCAGAGCACCTAGTTGACTTATCTCTCAAACCAGAATTCATTACTAACTTAAAACAAGAAAGTTCCAAGAGCCGAACTCATAAGAAGGTTAAATGCATTCCCAGCTGTCTCTAGTTTTTATGATTTTGATTGTACTCAGTAGTGAGTATGTTAGTACTGAAGGAAAAATGTGGAGAAATGTTTGCTGTTCCTCTACCGTTTGAATTTATACTTGTGGGATTGTATATCAGTCATATCTTAAAAGTTTCATTACCTCTGCTTTCTTTTCTGTTTTCCCAACTTGTACCATGTTTTTATTTACTTCATGACATTGATTTCAGAAACGAAGAAGAGAAGTGTCAGATGATCCTGAGTTACACGAAACCGTAAATGCTGTTGTTGAGATTGTGAAGGAGAATTACCTGGCAAGTTTTCATGATGATACAAGTTAAAGATGATAGTTTGGAAAAATTGTTTTATAGATATGTCACCTTCTTTTCCTCTTACTTTGGTAATGTACGTTGCAGGTTCTTTCCATCCCAAAGTATAACTATGTTGTAGGATATGCATCAGTTTCTGATTACAACACTCAAAAGTTTCCCCAGAAACAGTTTCTGAATGGACAAAGGTATCATTCTCTTGGTGCTGATTCACAGTTTTCTATATTACGCTTTTATTTTGTCCCATATCTCTATGATATTTGGCCTTGTTGTCATGGATAAATTTTGGGTTCAGTGGTATACTATGTTCTTTCCCCAATTCTCTCCCTCCCTCCATTTGTACAAGACATTTGAGAACATACACAAATTTGATTGTCAGTTACATGGGATTTTATCGTTGATTTTCCAGTGTCAGTGCTACTGTCATGGCCCTTCCAAGCCCCACAACTGCTGGGAGATTGCTTTTGCTAGTTAATTCTTTGAGTGAGTCAGCTGATACTTCCAGCTCAAAGAGGGCAAAAAAGAAATCCAGCTATAAAGTGGGATCTGTGGTCCAGGCAGAGGTATTTACTTTTCTTTTTCTTTTTTCAGTTTTTCCGGTTTTATTTACAGCTTACGGTTAAAGTATCTGTGGATAGACGTGTATATCTATTGGACTGGTAGAGTAATCATTTGTTGTTGTTAATACATGTTGTCACCATCTAGATTACTGAAATAAAGCCTCTTGAACTACGATTGAAGTTTGGAATCGGCTTTCATGGACGGGTCCGTATAACAGAGGTAAATTTATGAATGACTTGATATAAGTCTCTATAAATTTGACTGGTACTTCGTTTTTTAATGTCTACTTGTTGCGCTTATGATAATTTTTCCCTTGACCCCTATTGGGCAGGTAAATGATGATCTTTTGGAAGATCCATTTAATAACTTCAGAATTGGGCAAACCGTCACTGCAATTATCGTTGCAAAGACTAATTCAGATAACAACAAAAAGAGTTTCCAGTGGGATCTGTCACTAAAACCTAGTTTGTTAACAGGTAAACTAATATCAAGTATTTCTTTCCCTGAATTGGTTCCACTACTTTTTCTTTCCTTGTTGTAAATTTACTTTTACTACTCTGACTCATCCAGCCTCATCCAGCCTCATCCAGGGTTATCTGTAACTTTGTACACCATCTATTATTATAAAAATAAATGGTTGCTCTCTTCCATCCTCATTGATATTAAGCCATTTCTTATATCCAGAAATGTACCTCCTGTATGCTTATACTCTTTGAGCATCATCATGAGTGTATATTATGTATATCTTTTATTGTTGTATGAAAAAATGAAGGTCCTCATCTATCTTTGTAGACATTTTCGTATAAAAATACACACACAGACATACTTATATCTAAAAATGTACCTCCTGTATAGTGATGGGCCATCAGATCTCCATTCAAAATTTTAGTCTTCTGTTTAGTTATTTCTTTGACTTCATGGTAGAAATGATTCCTTGTTGATTGTCTGCTTGTGGAGTTGAAATTCCAATAAATGTACTTGTTATCTTTTGTTTAAAGTACCCTTTCTTCTTCAGTCTCTGTCTTCATGCTGATTAAGTTATTTAGCTGCTCTTATTGCTTAATTTATGGTGGTTGGCCGAATAACTGTTTGATGTAGTTTATGTACTTGAGCCTTCGATCGCTAATAAAGTCTTATAAGCTCTTGAATGTGTTCTTTTCAGGTTCCTGTGAAATAGAGGGAAGTGTTATGAATGAAGATTTCAATTTTTCAATTGGAAAACATGTTACTGGCTATGTGTACAAGGTGGATGCTGAATGGGTCTGGCTAACAATATCTCGGAATGTTAGGGCTCAGATTTTCATTCTTGACAGCGCTTGTGAGCCTAGTGAACTTCAAGAGTTTCAGAAACGGTTTCATGTTGGAAATGCTGTATCTGGTCATGTTTTAAGTGTTAGCAAGGAGAAAAAGCTATTACGGCTGGTTTCATATCCATTTTCTCCCGTCTCCAATAAAACAGTTGATCATGAGGTGTCAAAGATGGATGCAAATGTTAGCATGCTGAATGCAACTGCTCATATTCGCGAGGGATGTGTTGTAGGTGGGAGGATTATTAAAAAGCTTCCAGGTGTTGGTGGATTGACTGTGCAAATTGGTCCCCATATGTATGGCAGGGTTCATTATAGTGAACTTTCTGACTCATGGGTGTCCAACCCATTGTCTGGATACGAGGAAGGACAATTTGTTAAATGCAAGGTCCTTGAATGTAGTCGCTCTGGACAGGGAACTTTTCACTTCGAGTTGTCATTACGATCTACTTTAGTTGGCACGCCTTGTCAAGATTCCAATGTACCTGACAATGATACGTAAGTCATTGCCATCTAGATATTTTAGTCTTGAATGGAAGTTTATGTGTTTATGACATGTTCTTTTTTTTATAGAATATAGATTGATCTAGCGTCAGTTTCAGACGCCATGCCTTGGATTCTACTATTATATTATACTATTCAAGGGAGTAACATATTTTGTTGTTCAGGCTTACTCATATGGAGCGAGTGGAAAAGATTGATGATCTGAAACCTAATATGGTCGTACAGGTTGTAGAAGTTTCTTATATGCTCCTAAGCTTTGCTTGAAAATTTGTTTTCTAACTTCTTGTACATGCGGAGTCTTATGTGGATTATCTGGATCTTATAGGGTTATGTGAAAAATGTTTCATCAAAAGGATGTTTTATTTTGCTTTCACGGAAGCTTGATGCCAGAATTCTCGTCTCCAATTTGTCTGATGGATATGTGGATGATCCTGAAAAGGAATTCCCAGTTGGAAAACTTGTTACCGGCAGGTAAGTAATTTTGTTTATCATGCTGGGAAAAATAGGTTCTTATTGGCAAAAACGTATCCCGTGTTGAACTCTTACTAAGAATTTTAAGTGCAGGGTGTCATCTGTGGAGCCTTTATCAAAGAGAGTTGAAGTTACCTTGAAGTCATTGAGTGCAAGCAGTTTGTCACAATCTGCAAAGAATAATTTGGATAGCTTGCAAGTCGGAGATATTATCTCTGGCAGGGTAAAACGACTCGAGTCATATGGGATATTCATCACAATTGACAATACAAACGTGGTAAAGGATGAGAACCATCAAGCAAAGTTCATTTTCAAATCTGTAGAGTCTACATGAATCACTGCTTTTAAATCTCCTATAGAATACTGATTTTTTTAATAACATATAGTTTTTGAAGGATTGTATTATCATATTTTCTGTTTGCACTTATGTTGAAATAATTTTTGTGCTCCTCTCTGTAATTAGGTTGGATTGTGCCATGTGTCCGAGCTTTCAGAAGATAAAAAGGAAGATTTTGAAAGTAAATATAGAACAGGAGAGAGGGTGACAGCAAAAGTATTGAAGGTACTTATCTTGTCTGTTACGTATGGTTGTATAATTTTCCTTTTTAGTTTCTTGATTTTTCATAAACATTTTGAGATAAAATCCCTATTGCTGTAGCATTTTTTTATCTTGTAATTTTGACAATTTGTGCAGCTTTTTTTGATTTAATAACTAAAGCCCTATTATCTGTTTCATTTTATTTTTTAGTCTGTGAACTATCTTTTTACAATTTTTGGAATCGTTCTGTCTGTAAAGTGTTTTGGCCTGGTTTGATTAGGTAAGTAGTTGTTGTGTTTCTGCTTCATTGCAGATTCAGTTTAATAGCCTGCAACTCTTTTTATGCGGTATATTGGTATGCATATTATGATAGGTTAATTCAACTTCCATGATCAGGTGGATAAGGAGAGGCACCGGGTTTCACTTGGAATGAAGGATTTGTATATTATGGAAAATAGTGATCAAACACCTCCAAAACAAGATCTTGATGAACCTATCAGAGAGACTGCTTTGGTGGATGATACTAAGTCAGTAACAGTAATGTATCCTGTAGACAGTCTCCTTGGGGACCAAAACATGGAGATTGATCATGAAAATGCAGAGTTCCAGTTTCTTGCACAAGCAGAATCAAGAGCTTTTATTCCTCCGCTTGAAGTCACTCTTGATGACGCAGACCAAGGCGATGAGACTGTTAGCCAGGATCGAGAGCTTCCTGAAGTGGATGACACTGTGGATGACAAGAAAAAGATGCTCACCAAGAAAAAAGCAAGGGATGAGAGGTGATTATACACATGTTGGCTTTTGTTTTAGCTCAGCAATTTCAATGCTCCCTACTTTCTCTTCTATTTTTATTAAATCTGAAACAATTTTTGCAGGGAGCGTGAGATAAGGGCAGCTGAGGAAAGACTATTGGAGAAAGATATACCTAGGACTGATGAGGAATTTGAGAAACTAGTTAGAAGTTCTCCAAATAGCAGTTATGTTTGGATAAAATATATGGAATTTGTGCTCTCTATGGCTGATGTTGAGAAGGCGCGCTCTATTGCTAAAAGGTATTTATCTAGCAAAAACACCTGTTGCCTATTTACTACTATTACAGTTATATTGTATAAGTAACTTATCGTAAGAGCCTCCTGTGAGTCATAACTTGGAACTCTGCATTTTCATGTCAGTATCCTCAACTATCGTAAGAGCCTCCTCTCTCTCTCTCTCTCTCTCAACTAATCCTTGAAATAGAAAAGAGTTGAATCCAGCTGATAGATATAAAACATTGTCATTCATTTAACTACTACAGAAAAGTCTTGGTTGTTATACGGTGCTTTTAGATTCTAGGATGTCCATTCCTGTGTCGGTCCTGGCATGTTCATAGGGATACCTTATTTGCATAAGTCAGCTTTAATGTTGCTCTTTTCTCTGTAAAGGGCTTTGGAGACGATAAACTTCCGAGAAGAGAATGAGAAGCTCAATGTTTGGGTGGCTTATTTTAATTTGGAAAGCAAATATGGAAGTCCTCCAGAGGTAATAAAAATACTAAAGCTCTCCTTGTTTTTCTGACATTGTTATTCTAATGTTGACATGGAGTCCGTTAATTATATTCGTCTTTCAGGAGGCTGTAATGAAAGTCTTTAAAGTAGCATTGCAGTATAATGATCCCAAAAAGGTTCATCTAGCACTCTTGGGAGTGTTTGAGAGGTCTGAGCTACACAAGTTAGCCGATGAGCTTGCTGATAACATGATTAAGAGGTTTAAGAAGTCTTGCAAGGTACATTATGACGTCCTACATTTTTTTTTTTTCCTATTTAGCTGTTTGATAATTATAAACCCTATATTTTATGGAATTTTAGGTATGGCTAAGGCGGGTACAAAGGCTCTTGGTGCAACAGCAGGATGGGGTTCAGGATTTTATCTCTCGTGCTGAAAAGATCCTTCCTAAGCATAAGCATATCAAATTCTTGTCACAGACAGCCATTCTTGAGTTCAAATGTGGGAACCCAGAGAGAGGGCGATCCTTGTTTGAAAATATTCTGAGGCAAAATCCGAAGAGAACTGACTTGTGGAGTGTTTATCTTGATCAAGTAAAGTTCCTGTTGTTCTTTATCATAGTGTTATTATTTTTTTATTGTTATATTTGAGACAATATTCACTCGTGTGTTGACTGTGGCAGGAAATTCGGCTTGGAGATACTGATCTGATTCGCGCACTGTTTGAGAGGGCAACTAGTTTGAGCCTCCCAGCTAAAAAGATGAAAGTGTGTATAATTATGTGTTAATTGTGAATATTTATGTGTGTTTCCTGTTGAAGCTAATTTTGGACTTCATTCATGGATTTGCAGTTCTTGTTCAAAAAATATCTCGACTATGAAGAGCGTCACGGTAATGAAGATAGGGCCAATTACGTGAAACAGAAAGCCATGAGTTATGTTGAGAATACAGTAGCTTGACATCACTTGTTCTTCTCATAAGAACAGAATATTCTTTGTGATTGCTAACCAGTTAGCTGCTAGCCTTGACAAGACAGACTCCATGGCGAATTTTTTTGCCACCGTGATCACTATTATTGGCTGGCCCACGCTTCTTCAAGGAAATGCTTGTCCGGATGTAAATGGTACTTTGTAATGAAATGGATTGAGAAACTGCAATGAGGATGGAATTTTGAGGTGGGAAACCCCAAGGGTTATGGGATTGAATATTTATAGGACTGATTGGCTTAAGTAGCCGCCAGAATGTAACACTCCAGGATCGGATGGGTTTAATTTATTTTTTTTATGTCCTGGAAGAGAGAAGGCGGGCATTTCCCAGTGGTGGTGAAATTCGGCTCTTTTAGTATTCTTGAATCTTTTAAGATGGTAAAATGTATCGTAAAGAAGCGGCAGTGCATTGTCAGAGAACTGTAGTCGCTTAAAAATTCGTTGGTGAACTCAGGAACTTAGTTGCACTTCTCAAAGCTCGTCACCTCCTTTCTCTATTTGAGTTGATTATGACTCAGTTGCAAATTTAACTTGCAAGAGATTGGGAAATCAAGAAATCTGCAACAAAAGTCTCTTAAAAACAAGATACTGAAGAACCAAGTCATTTACATGTATAATAATTTCATTTATTTGACTTGGAGAAGCTTTTTCAGAACTTTTAAGAGCAAAGGGTCAGCAGTTAGCTGAGGGAAATGTCCTTGTGTCTCCAGGATTCTTAACTTTTGTCTCCAGCCTGTTTTTCATGTAAGATGCAACTGATTCTGGAACCAGTGTCTTTCTTTGAATGGATTATGCTAGTTCGCACCATTACTTTCGGCAAAACTTTTCTGAGGTCTTTTCTCGGGTTTCATTCCACTGCAACTGTGTTTTTTGAACCTATTGCTCCTTTTTTTTTTGAACCTATTGCTCATCAAGCAAAACTTGGTACCCAACTTGAGAAATTTGTGTCGATTTGGTTGAAGATAGCATTGACCTCTGGTCTGGTAAAGCCTCCGATGTTATTCAAAGAAAATGTAAAGAGCACAAATGTAAATTGCAGGAAAGATAAATTGCTCGGATATAAAACTGTAGTTACCATGATCCCAGCAATAAATCGTTTTAATGTCTATTCAATCTGATTGATTTGGTAACGGTTCTCTGAATACGTTTCTTTTGTCCTTGTGTCTAACTTTTATAGAACAAACCACGCTCGTCATTCATTAATGATTGCGGGTATTCGCCAATAACCGCGGTCATTTTGTCAATAGATGCGGTCATCTGTTAATACCGCGGTAGTTGCATTGTTGTTCAAGAGAATGAGTCGCGATGGTCCCTCATCAACAACCGCGGTCATTCATAGACCCGGTCCACTTGATATGCCACGTGAGTGTTGCCAAATTTAGGTGCAAACGGATACCAAATTACTAGTTTGGAAGAAGGTCGGGAACATACAAAACATCAATATGTTGTAATTTCTTTAGGGATTTGTCATATAATAACTTGACTGGAGATTTGCCAAGTTCACTTGGATCCTTCAAAAATCTTACTGAACTGTGACAGTATTGGTTTTTTGTTCTAGTCAACTTGCTATACTTGACTGCGTGACGTATCAAATTTATATGTTCATTTGGTTCATGTATCTGCAGCTACTTGCAGAATAACCAATTCACTGGATCGGTTGCTTGCCTGGCTAAACATCCACTAATCACTCTGTAGGTTTCTACAATTGCATTCTCTTTCAAGCGTTTTGCATTGTCATTGGTTTGTTGTTTTGATGATTATTGATTGCTTACACTTTCTATGATCAGGAACATCGAAGACAACAATTTCAGTGGTATCATCCCATTCATTATTTTAGGTCCATACCGAGTTTAAGGTAAGTGATCAACTGTATATGGTTACCTCTCATCTGCCCGCAATTCAGATAAACAAGTAGACGTCAAGTGTTGATTTCCCTTTCAGGTTGGGGGAAATAGATTTGTTTTGGTCGGTGCCATGAAGAGCAACACCAAATAAAAAACAGCACTTCTTGAATTTACAATCATTTAGATTTAAGTTTATGACCTTAAATGGATGTTTTGAATGAATTGTATGATTTTATCTTACTGTGGCAATGACATTGCTATTTGCGATAATGACATTAATTGGTTCTTTAGTTTAATTCTCAAGTGTTGGGGCTCTCTGGGTACTATTTTGCAAAACAGATAGTGGTCGAAACTTGACTCTGTTTGGTGATCGAAGCCAACTTTGAATACAAGAGAAATGTGGTTCAGATGCATATTTGTGCCTCTGAAGTTTGAAAACGTTTATTTGAAACTGACTTTCAAATATGCACCTCCCAATGTGGTTCATTTTCCATGTAATATACAGAATCATCGTCATAGTCCTCATCATACATCAGAATGATAGGCAACAATACCAGCTTACATGACAAAGGAACATAAAATTTACATGACAAAGGGTGTAATTCAACCCATCTTTTACACATACATACAAATGTAACAGCTGCCCCGCTCTTTCATTTAGCTAAAAAAATGTGGCTCCGAGATAAACTTTATCAGTATGATTGTTAGCTCCATGGTATCAACAGTCGAGGATTTCAGGCTTGCCAATCAACGGTTCAAGGCAACAGGAGGACAACGAGGAGGTGCCCCGAAAGACTTTTGGCACCAATGGTTCCTTGGTTCAAGGCTTGGAGACCCAATTCCAGCTCATGTTTGAAAGAAACAAAAACTTAGTTTAGGGCATAGTGAACTCGCTCAAGGAGTTGCACCACCTGATTGACCGGAACAGGTGAACTTCGGAATTTCAAACGCGACTTTACTGTGCTTCGTACGCAAATAGGTGATGATAATACAGCCTCTTGTTGCACACTTGTGAGCTCCAGGAACTGAGTGAGCATGTCAGCATCAAGAATCTTGGGTACTCCGACCTGCATGAACAAACATTACACGCAAGCTCACACCACGTTCACTCATAAAACGAAAGGACACCACGTTCACTCATAAAAACAAAAGGACAATAAATATTTTCTACTATTGCAGCAATCATCTCATACACTCCATATATTTCAAGATAGGTTTAATTGCAGTAGAGCTATATAAGCAATCTTTTTTGTTTTCTTGTGTCAGGTCTCTCTTCAGCTAATAAAAGGAACCTTAAAACCAGGAAACCAAACCCACCAATATATCAATGTTTTCTCGCAAACAATTTTCTCATCAAGTACTAAATTTGAACTACAACTGTCAACCTGGTCAAATTTGGTTGTTCACTTAAAACATTGTTCTCAGCCCAATCATTGGTCAGCAGTACCAGAAGTTCACAGCCATTTCATATATTAAAGGTAGAAGAAAAGAAAACAGAAAGAGGTAAAAGCTACTATGTCAGGTTTTATGCCTACACGTGTTCATACTCATAACTCATTCAAGCATGCAAGTTATGCCTTACCGGATTTTCACGGCTACGAAACTCATTATGATCATTTCCAAGAATAGGAGCAGTTAATGGATGCACCGCCAGTCTATCTTGGACAGCTTCTAAGAGTTCATATTCCTCCCTGCAGAAATAAATTAATTATATGCTAGTATTAAATACAGTGTTGAATTTGAATCAAAACTGTACCAAACGAGAGAACTGAATGAAAATCTACAACAAAAGGCAAACAGTACGGTGTTACTTCAAGAATATTGACCATGTATTACAACATTCAAAATGGTGGACCAGTAAATCTCAATGAATCTAGGAATTTTGGCAAGAAATAGAACTATAGGGACCCTGGTGCATTTGTAGGCCTGTAGGTGGGAAAATTGTTACAGGCGCTTCTTTCTCAATTTCAACCCATCTGACATCCTCATTGAACAGCCATTAACACAAGATTGACATCATAGGAAAGGCCATGGCCCATAGGCTCACTGGGCTTCTAACCAGATAGTAGGTCATGCACGGTGCACATGGCACTTTAGAGTGCAGGCTTGATCCAAGCCTGGCAGCCTGTTTGAATATTGATCAACACACTCAGAATATGTGAATATTGTAATAGTACTATTCTACTAAATTATTTCCTATCACAACAGAAATAAGATGGTTTTTATTCTCTGGTTTATTGAGAAAATTAGTGGAGGCCTATTGGCATACAACACGTGCAGGTACAGTAAAGGCCTACTGGCACGCAACCCATGCAAGCCATGTGGAGCCCCACAAATAATTCCGAAAGACTTTTAGGTGGTATGTCAGTCCAGTGAAAGATAGCGAGCCCACAAAGTGAAGACTACCGATGAAGGAGGGCATCACTGGTCAAGACTTGAAATTTGAAAAGTTGAAAATGAACATCTCCTTAACTACAAATCAGGATACTCTGAGATATCCTGCCTAGATAAGCAAGAAACACTGTATGGTGTGGTATAACTATCTGGGAAGGTTCACTAAACTGAAATGCAGGTTTAACCCTGGGAAATAGAAAGAGGGGAGCTGAGTTTACTTGCTCAAATAAGCTAGAACACAGAAGAACACTCGTATATATTACGGTGTTCACACATTTTGATCAACACTACATGTAAATGCATGATTCTGCACAACTCTGCAAATGTATGAGAATGAGAACGAAGACTATTTTGCTTACCTCGATATTGGAACAAAGGTTATTACGCTTCCAAGCAGTGTACTGACAATAATACCGTTTTGAGCGAAGTCGATACTTCCATCACCACCTTTCAATGCATTGTCAGCTGGCAGTTTATACGAAAAAGAGCCCTAGAAAGATCATCATAAAATGTCACCCCAAAGTAAGCAACTAAACATGATATTAACTCAAAAGAAATGTAAAACAATCCATGTGCAGAACATAGTGCTCTCTCATTTCACATACAACAGTTTCTCTGTCGACATTCAGTTCAAATTATCTGCAGTTTTCTCATGTTTAAAGTCAAAATAGGAATTTATGTTGCAAGAAAAAAGTATTCAACATCAAAGTGTCCGGCCGAAACCCGTTTGCCAACCTTTGAACAAAGACCTCCTACAGTTACTCAAAACCATGTTTGCACAGGCCAATTCTATAGTTTGTGCTGAAGCCTTTTTCATATTTTAAATACCCAATAATAATGTCTTCAAGGCCTTAATAACAGAAAAAATACAGGCCACAGGTCTATATTTCTTTCTTCCATGTCAGAATGTTCCATCCAAGAAGGTAAACAAACAGAAATCTAATTTGAGATAGAACACTGTAGACAGTAAAATTTAGCTTTCAATTTCCTAAAACTGGCATTGGGGAAAGAGTCCAAAGAGTAACATTTCACTATTCATTCTGATACCCCAAACTGCTTTGCGAACTAGGGCTTGCTGCAGAACCCAAAGGTCCTTGGGAGAGGAAAATGCAAATACCTAGGTAGGACCCATGAGGATAGTGGAAAACCATAATTAGAGTAACACCTTCATTATTTTAGAACTTATAATACAATAATAACATGATGGTACATCAGTAGCAGTGAAAATACTAACCTAGTGCTTGCTTAGTTTTAATTTAGGTCTCTTTAGATAAGTGTTGATATGCAACTATTACTAAGGTACTTGTTAAATTTGTTTCCTTAGCAAGGTTGGACAGCCATTCCTCATTGTAGCCTAAAACAAGCAGAATGTAAAACTGAACTGATATATATTGAAATGCTATTTTCATTCTCTTTTTCTCTTCCTCCTTATATATTTCTTGTTGCCGTCATTGCTAGTGGTTGACCACCACTATTATATGCCAATTCCAGATATGTGGAAATTAATTAGTGCAATTCTCAGATTAACTTCAGGAAATGAGAATTTGCACATCAAACGTCTAACAATATCTACTTAAGCCAACAAGACAATGTAAAGTACCTTCTTGATGCTCATAGCTATCTCACCCATATAATAAGCACAGCTCACTGTCAAATTACATTCTGGACTCGCAGTATCTGATACAGATGGTTAAAAGAAAAATAGTTATGTTGTATCATTTTCAACAGGCACAAGACAGAATAACATGACAGCATATTAACAGGTTTCGCTACCACCATCACCAGTTAAACAAATTATCTAAATTGTTAATTATGATCTTTTCTTGGTGCTGTAAGAATATCAATCTAAAAATAAATGTGACACTGTAGAGCTAACACGTTTGATTCCACTTATCTATCTATATCTATATATATATATATATATATATATATATGTATGTATGTATGGAGGCCGGATATGGAGCGCACGTGCGCAAGTGCACACGGAGCTCCGTTCGCCACCGACGACAGCGCGCCTCCACCCCAGGGGACTCCAGCAGCGTTCCCGATCACTTTCCCTCCCCCGCGAGTCCGCCGAATTCCAGTTTCTGGCGAGATAATTCCAGTTTCCGGTGAGATCGACTTTATTTAAAGTTTTGGGTGATCTCGCCGGAAAACTGGAATTCGGCGGACTCGCCGGGGAGGGAAAGTGATCGGGGACGCTGTTGGAGTCCCCTGGGGGGAGGCGCGCCGGCGCCGACGCCGGACGGTGGCGAACGGAGCTCCGTGCGCACTTGCGCACGTGCGCTCCACATCGTTTCTGTGTATGTATAGAGAACTATTTCATATGCCATGCATGGCTAGTTCCATACATGCAAGTACAATATTAGCAATGGTTTCCCACACTGATTGTGTGCGAAAAAACCAATTACATGCTAACACAAAGTACTTTCTAAGCACACAAGAACTCAACGAAAACCAAAATTTCCCACATGCCCACTACGAAAACACATTTGAATATGGCACCCACTTCATATTAATAATAGGTTGAAAAAAGTTTCCAAAAAGATTTTTATTCATTTGGTAGTTTCATAAACCATTTCCAACCAACAAACTACTTGATAAAATCAACTTCATACAATGGAATCAAACAAGACAATCATTGTGACTGCTGTAAATCGATATCAGTAGATGAATTATAGTCTGAATTTCCAAACAGACCCAAGTTCTTGCCAATTTTTGATCAGATGTATAAATAGTACAATAATAATCTCTACGAATAATCTGAGTTGCACCTCTGCTTCTGTTCCAAAGTTTGCAAAGCTAAACCAGGCATTGCAGGAACACAGTAAGATATAGACCTTGCTACTGAATTGTAATTACAGTAATTAACAATGTTTACCTTCTAAATAATCTGCACATGAAAGCACAGCAATGCTTCCCTTACGATCTGAAACAACAGCAGTGTTGACATCCGTAAGAATGCAATCACCAACTAATCTCTGATACGGATCACAGTAAAGTTGCTGCAGCTTTTTGGAATCCTTCACCGCAAGAAAGTAGAGCAAAAAAAGTATCAGGATAATTTTAAAATACAATGCATGTTTAATGCTATTTCTACTTCTAATGCAAAGCTACCTGGAAAAAAGAAAAATGGAGAGACAGAAGAGAAAGAGAGTTCAAGTGACGTACGTAAACAAACAGACAAAGAGCTATAATTGCTTTTACCTCATTATAATCATAGAAAAGGATGCCATCACGACAATCACCAACAACAATTCTTGTAAAATGTGCGGTCAAAGATGTAATCGTAAAGCGCGTCCTTGCCACAGCCCACTTCTTTACTCTTTGGGAATTTTCATGTGGAAAACCACATAAATAAAACTGAGAAAAGAAGATCAGCATCATTATTAACAATTTGTAACGCGATAACAGAAGTTACATTACAATCTGACAGCATACAGTATTGTAAAGCAGTCTTGCAGAAAATGTATATTCAAAAGAAAAAAAAAAAACTCCAATAGTTGACTACTTACAGCATTACCAGCAGAAGCCAAGAAGTAGCGATCAAGATAAGGGCAGATAGCAAGCACCATTCCAGGCCACGGCATTGAAAAAGCCAAACGATACTGCCACACTTCAGTTTCTTCTAGTTTAATACCATCACAGCTAGTATCATCTGGGCTACTACAGAGACTACTGCTTGAAAGCTGTTCTGCGGCATACCCAACAATTTCATGAAATGGGGAAGTTCGTAGAGAAGATGACCCTGCCTTTGAGCTGAATGTCATTGAACCACTGTCTGAATTTTGCACATTTTCAAGACAGAGAACAATTAGGCGGCCTTTGGTACTGTTAAAAAAATCCAGTTAGAATAGCATCTGTAAAGTTAGATACGAGTATGATTTGACGATTGCATATGTTGATAGGGCCTGGCAGGTGATTAACGTCCAAAAATAGGTATTGCCAGGTGCTTGGTACTCTTTATAAAATCCAGTAGCATGTGTATAACATTGAAGGAAACAAATGACGTTATGAGTATGATATCACACTCGTATTTTGATTGGGGCTTTATATTATGGTTTTTGTATATTCAATTAAAGTTCTTTTGAAAAAGAAAAAAAAGTATGACATCACACACTCACACGTGCAATTGAAAGGCCTGGCAGGTAATTAACATTGTTACTGTTAGCGAAATCAGTTAATATGGCTCGTCTACAACGTTGAAGGAAAAGAGAGATATGAGCATGATATTACACATGTGCATATTGACAGGGCTGAAGACTTCCATTTACAAATGAACCAAAGAAAAATAATAAAAGAGTCTGCTAGCCAAGGAGGAGAGGGGAGGTGAAAAAAAAAGAGACAGATTTTTTACCTTTCTGCCTCACCACAGGGCATTATGGCTGAACCAGAAGACAAACTTGTTCCAACCAAAAGAACCTGTTCACTTCCGACCCTCATTAACTCCATCGATTTTCCTGTTTCACCGAATTCAAGTTTGAAAGATGACAGCACCGACCCACTAAGAGGATCTACACAACATATATCAGATGAGCATGTATCATCACTCAGATTAGTCCTCATCACAATCAACAGCCTGCTTTCACTATGATAAAAGACCCTTCTCGGAGTTCCTCCAAGTTGCAACTTCTGCACATTAAGCCTCTTACTGTGCACCATCTCTACCTAGAAACATCACATAAATTGGATAAGAATCAATATATCGAACTACACGATAATTCAGGAGACAAAACTCTTATTACAAAACCACTTCAATCACAACATACAGAGCATGCACAGAATTTTCATACCAGACATCCAATACTAAAGTTCAATGTTGCCCCACTAAGACTACATGCTATGCAGTTGGAGGTCACACAAAATCTCCCCAGCAGTGGAGAGGCCCTTGGACAACGTCAAACGACCTCACCAACTGAGCCAGCTAGTACCTAAAATTCCTAAATTTATTCCCATGAGAAAGACAGACACAAAATAAATTACAGTGGGAAAAATTTAACTTATTTACTATGCATATTTTAAAATGTAAGATAAGAGACAACAATGAATAAAAGCAAAAAATCTACTACGCCTGAAAGATATATCCGGAACAGTTCAAGTGTTCAGTCTTGTTCCACATCCTTTGTTCAGAGTTTTAACAGAAAAAGACCGTATGGAAATTGCCATGTTGTATCTCTCTTTTTTAATGAACAAACGCATAAAGCTCCTGTAAACTTCCATTATCACAGTTAATCCGCTAAATTAATACAAGCACTCAACACTTTTCTTCCCATAATCCTACAGAAGCATCTAAGTATCTAACCCATCTGGACATCTGGGATACTGCATGAATATATGCCAAATTCGCATCAAACAAAAGAATGGGACATATTTTGCAACTGCATGTTTAACTTCTGTTCTTTGTTCTTCCTAAAAGCCATTCAGTATCACTCCAACACAGATCTGTTCAAAACCCCATGCCAAGACCAGTACTCAACAGTTCAAAACTATCATTATGATGTAGAACTGTCCACAGTTCCAAAATGTAAAAGATAAAACTCATGCTCAAGAAATCATGTAAACCTAAAGATCTCATTGCTGTGAAACTAAACCCAACTGATGTAGCTAAAGAACATCTACTTTAATATAGAATCAAGGGTAAACACTATGTATGTGTCCTCCAACGATATCCCTAGATTGAAGGCATAATTACAAGCTAACTACAGTAAACGAAATGAAAGCTATAGAATAGCAAGAGAATAGAACTCTCACCAAATGTAAACAGTTCTCTGCAACGAATAAAATTCCCTTAGGGCATTCGACATAACATACAGGAGTCACATGTGTTGAAGATTGAAATGAGATAGAAGTATATGAGAGGCTGTGCCTTGCAGTATGCAGCAACCAGGGCCTATCACTGAGAACAATTATATCACCATCAAGGGAATCACTTAAAGGAACCAGGAATACAGGAGTGATGCCAATACGACGGATAGCAATCAATTGCAAATCAACAGGAAATTTGTCCTTTATATTCTCAGATAATTTAGTATATACTTGTCGGCCGTAAGAATTTGCTGCTGATACACTGGATAGAACAGTATCTGTACTAACTGAAAGCCAATCAACAGGACTCTGAGGTACTACAGATGAAGGCATTCTAGAGGCAGTGGGCCATTCAAACCGAAGCAGCATTCCATTCCTTAATCCAGAAAGGACATACAATCGGTCAACTAATACAAGCCTTACATCTTGAGGAATGCAGCCACTAATAGCAGTTCCTAAAGTATTGGTTAATGAGATTGCCCCAGAAGCAAGAACACGTAGGCCTTCACTAGGTGCAAGAGACAATATTTCCACCGAAGGCTTGTGTGTTCCGATAACAAAGATATTACTGATGTCAACTCCAAATGGAAGAGCAGGGACAGAACTCTCATCTACCAGACTGTTTGGAAAACCTGTAACCTTTTTCTCGTAACGGTTCTGAGGAATGGAGATGCATGATAACTCATTTTGCAATCTCAAATGTTGCATCTCGTATATCTCATAATGATGCACTGAATACATTCTTACCCCAAGAATAAATATAAAGCAGGGATTAGAAGAAGAAACAACAATTAGATTATGCCCAACAGCACCCAAACTGATACTCATATTTTCTGGGAACCAAGATGTACAAACTGGAGAAGGCAATGGAACACCATCAGAATGGGCACCCTGAGTGGGCAGACAGAGCCTGATTGCACTTTTGTGAATCTGGACCAGCATTCCATCATTTACAACACCACATGCCAAAGTTGAAACATCAGGCTGGAAACCAACTGAATCTGTCACATCAGTAAAGCTTAAGCCAACTGATAGTACCCTGGTTTCCTCAACAAATGATAGGACAAGAAATGAATGGTAAGTATCAGTCATCTTCATTCGTAATGTCCATGTACCAGTAATCCCTTGATATATAGGTGCAGTCCGTAGTAGCTTTTCTACAGTGATACCGCTTCTAATGATCCTTAATGACCCCTCCGGAGCCACTCCACAACAAGCAAACATTTGATCATGTTTCTCATCATGGTAATCCACAACTGACATATCCAAGACTGGGGCAATGGTTTGAATAGGACTTATGTAATGAAGTGTTCCGTTTTCCATTTTCAAGACCATCCCATCCCCCATATCTACTAGTGCAGCCAGAAACCCGCCTTCAACCCACAGAAGTGCCTTGCATGGTAAACCTTTGTAAAGACACTCAGATTCTTGAACCTTAATGCCATCAGGATTGAAAATAATTTCAATCATGAAATATTCTCCTGTATCAGCAGAAATGATCATTCTTTGGTTTTTGACATTCCATGGTTCCCAACTCCATGAACACACAAATTTGTGAGTCACATTCACATTGTATTTGTCACCATCTATACACATAGGATCTAAATCACTAAGTTCCAGTAACGCACAGGCAGCTACATTAAATAAACCTCCTTCATCATCAACCTGAAGTACTCTAGACAGATCACATCCTTTAGATGACTCTTGAACAAAATTGGCCTCATCAACCACATTAGATAAGAAATTCGGGCTTGTTCTATAGACACAATAAGGGTTGTTGGCATCTCTAAGATCCATTAGTATAGCATCACCCTCCCTAAACAGAAAAGCAAATCCATACGAATGAGGAACTTCAGCAATGCTAAGTACTAAAGGTCCATCTTCTACATACTGAGAAATAACATAAATATCTTGTTCTCTAATGTTCCATCCCAGTAATATCAATTCATTAAGGACTGCCCCACTCCTGCAATGCAAAATATTCCCATTGTATTTGAGCCCAGTAAAAGTTAAGAACAGAGGATAGCATGAGAAATGGCTTCTATCATCAAAACACTTGACTTGTCAAAACATGATTTCCTTTAATTCCGAAATACACATGATCATCATACCTATTTATAACAACGGCGAGTATAGGATTATGCCCCTTACTTTGATTAGGATCCTGCGAAATAAAGCTCATGCTCCAGATAGTACCTGAAATACTGTTTTTCTGGACTCTAGCAGCATTCACATCGTCATCGTTTTCAGGGGGATACACTATTTTCTGAAATGGTGGGACAGCAGAACATTTCAATAATTTTGCATGAATAGCTAGTGTTTGTAAAGTAAATAAAGCCCTGCATATGGCATATCTTCTATTTCAACCATATGGCCCTAGTCGAACACATATCATAAGAAGAGGTTTATGTAGCAGCTCAACCTTATCAATAATGTCACTGCCTCCAGACATTGAAACAGAGAACATAGCCAACCGGTCTACATATGCACTAGCAGCAATGAAGCAGCCACTGTAAACACATAAACATAGAAGGACAAACGAGAGAGATGAAACTTTTATCGAAAAACAATACAAACAGAGTCCACCAAGCTAACAAACAAAAGGAGGAAAAGAAACAGCAGCATTCCAATAAACAAAAATAACCAAAAGAACGTGAAGAGATTCCACACCCAATGAGCCCCCAAATACTGAACCATATGCCATAGTTGATCTCCATTATTACCTCTAGCTTCCAAAGATATTATTTTGTTCCTCTCCATCCACAAACCAGAAGCAGCCAGCATAGCACATCACCCTAATGCCATGCCCCATTTCCATTTTTTCTGTTCTTTTGGTGGCTTTTTTTTTTTTTTTTCTGACCCAACTCTTGGCTACCCAATTTTCTCTCCCTCTCCTCTTTTATCATCCCAAAGAACTAAATTTTTATTTTTACTTTTTTACATCATATTACAAATATACTTATCTTTCGCAAACAACATACAGAGCTTACTGCAAGAGAAACAAAAATAATGTAAACATACTGTAGCAATCCTAAGATTTGCCACCAATGTAACAGAACACATAGGAAGCAAATAAGCAATCACTTTTTAATGTATCATCTAGCTTCGGCATAACAACATTCTAAAGAATTTTAAGTGTAAAATATGATGCAAAGACACCAAAGAACAGCAAATACTTACATTGGAAGACAAAAGATGAAAATAAAGATTAAATATTTACACCAGGAATTAAAAAAAGAAAAGAGAGCCCCACCATAAGTCGATGCATCAAATTTTCATGAAAAAAGAAAATAGATGAACAGTTCCTAAGCTATAGCTTCCTAGAGGTTTCATTTCCTACTACATAGCTGCTACGAGAAAATAGCCACAAGAAAGAAAGAAAAAAAAAACAGAAACAGAAATTTCATCGGTGGTAAACTCCATTTTATAATTTAAACATAGATAGCAATAGTAACTAACCTTGAATCAATGGCTAGCATTCTTGCAAGCTGACCCCTTGAGTTTCCAGGACTGGAAAGTTGAACTTGAGTCACAGGAAAAAACCTACACAAACATTTCCAAGTGTGACGAAAATAAGAGCAAAGAAGTGTCGAATCATTTGCATTCAACAATTTCAAAACATAATCGGTAAGCATGTTGGTTACCTCCATTTGCATATAAGTCTGGAATGTGCAATTGCTTACAGCTCATGAAGAATGAACTAATACGAATAACATAACAAAGAAAGAAAATGCAGACATACTTGCGCATTTCGTTGCAAAAAGAGAGAACCGAGAGCTTCCCGGAATCCGAAACAACGACCAAAAGATCTTTCCCCAGCATCTACAACAAGAGAAACAATACTTAATTCTTTTCACAACGTACAGTTGATTCTCGGAAACGAAAAGGCTGAGAGGCTTGAGTAGAAACCTGAGGATTCCGGCCACGGAATCTGTCATTCCATGGGAGGACGGCGATGTCTTTAATGGTGCCATACACAGGCTGCTCACACACAGACTGTACAATCCCATCTTCACCGATAATCACCAGCTCAATCGATTTCTCCTGAAATCTCAAATATCAGATCATCTATGTTTTCCGATTAAAGAAATGAGCTGAAAATAGAAGAGAGAGAGAGGACCTTGGCGAAAACGATGTCGTTGGAGGAGGGGGAGCGGAGGTGGGCGGAGAGGACGTGGAGGAGGACGGAGCCGCGGAGGACGCACTTGGAGAGGAAGTGAGAGGAGGAGGAGGAGCTGGATGTGGAGGAGGATGATCTGGAGTTGGCGGAGGAGCACTCTTCCTCAGAGACCGCCATTGACGACGACGATGGGAAGCTCCTAGGGTTTGATCTCTATCAGAGAGAGAGAGAGAGAGAGAGAGTTAATAAAGGGGGTTGGGCTTGGTTCGATGTGTGGGTAAGTAGGAAGTAGAAGGACGTCCCGAGTGTCCAGAGAGAGAAAGAGAATGCCGGCCTTTTTTCTATTTCCAGATTACTGCATTTGGTATGATTTTAAACAGTGACTGGTTCATTTTTCTATATGAAAGCCGGAGACTGTTTTGAATATTTAATAAATTTGGTAAGCAATGAATCAATAATCAGAGTGGCGCAGCGGAAGCGTGGTGGGCCCATAACCCACAGTTTCCAGGATCGAAACCTGGCTCTGATATGTAGAGTAACTTCTGACCACTTTATTTTTTTTTATTTTTTGTTGGTTTCTGTTTATCTTAATTTAATCACAAGGCACACAACCTTGCCAAATTGCTTGGTTTTTTTTTTTTTTTTTATAATTTTTTATAAACAAATGAAGCTGGAAAAATTTGACAAAAAAAAAAAAAAACAAAGATGTCAATTGAGTAATTAGTCATATGTGTAAACCTTACCCAAGCTTATATCTATTTCAGGATTTAGACTATGTTAAGTGTATTCTTTAAGCTAAATAGTCAAATACGTACATTAAAATAAGAACAACTTGTTAATACTTTCAAATTAACGGTTGGCAAGTGTTCGAAATTGCAATTAAGATCAATTTTCAAATTAATGGATTGAAATGTGTTTAAAATCGCAATAAAAATTGATTTTTAAAATAAACTGTTTGAAAATTGTCTGAAATTGCAACTGGGAATTACAAAACTTGAGCCCTACCAACTTATTTCCTTTATTTAATTATGATGGATTAGTATCACCTAGGTATATATGTGTTGCAATGTTGCATCAATTGTAAAATAGGCAACACCAAGTTACCGACACAATATTACAAACTTTTTAATATGGGCAACACCAAGTTACCGACACAATATTACACCTATGTATATATGTGTTGCAATATTACGAGCCCTACCAACTTTTTAAGGGTAAAGGAGAAAGTTTCATTGATCAAAGATCATGATGACCAAAACAGTCAAGCATGAATAATCCGAAAACCATACAAGCAGCTTACCAACTACGAATTGAAATGACAACCTCAAAACTACCGTCCAAAAATGTAGACATTAACAGACTAGAAAAGCAAATAAAATAACCTCTAACCCTATACAACCTTGAAGCAAAGCCACCATCCTGGTGAGTATGACGCTTAAGACCCAATGGTGCACGTTTTCACTCAACAGACCACATAGGCTGACCAAAAAGTAGGACGTGTATACTCATCTTTCTTCAACACATTAAAATCATCCACTGACTTCTCCCAACCATCATCATCCATCTTTATTGATGGAAAGTCAGGCAGGTCAGGCTCGAAAATGCAATGCTGCCTCCAAACTAGCAAAAACTTACCTTTGGAGGAGGACAAGGTAAATGATGGAGCCGAGAACCACATCGGGGGTTCATGTATTACAGACTCATCCCCGTTGTGGATCCAAGGGTAGCGGCGGGTTGCCCTTTCCTTGTACCAAGTAATTTTCTCATACCTATCTTTGCCAAAGGGTTCTTCTATAACAAGAACATGAACATGAACATGAACAAGAACAAGAACATCAACCATATATCCCACATTGGGATCATCTCGTCCTATTGCATATAACTTACCATCATCATGAAAGTTCATGTAACTCATCCTACTAAGTGGCCAGTTTCGTTGTCGTCCACTCCATTTTTGACTACCTGGGCACTATGCCAAAAACAACATCAGACGACAGTTGAGCACTATCGTCTGACCAAATCATATGTCGTCTGCGGCCCTGCCGTCTGATAGGTTATCAGATGGCAGTTCTCTAATGTCGTGTGAATGTAAGTCAGATGAAAGAGCAGATAATTAGTTGTCTAAAATTTGCCAAGTTTGCAAGGTTTCTGAACTTCATGTCGTTTGGATGAAAGAGCAACAACATTTAAATATCGACTGAAACAAGAAAAATAAAGGTTTTGACACAGAATAAGTTTTGTGATACAATCTTATACTGCATATAATCGTCGACCTACTAAACTTACAACGACAAGTATAGTGTAAAATAGTGGTTAAAAGAGGTTTATGAAGACATTTTTCTGTCGTTTAAAGTTTTCAAATTAGGGAAACTACTAGATTATTTGTCATCTGAATGGTTTACCACTGTCGTCTGAATTGATTTGTAACTACAAGTCTTTATGTTTTATAGTTTTAGTACATGTTCTAATCACAGATAAATGTCGACTAAGAGAAGAATAATAAAGGTTTGTCAACTTTTTTGTCATCCAATATGCTTAGTCTAGATATAACTGTTGAGCTAGCTCATCTACATCGACAAATCATATGTTTTTATGTGGTTTGATGAGATTTTGGACCACATTTTTCTGTAGGTTGAGCGAAAACAAATATGTCATCTACACGACTATTTTATGTAGTTTGATAAGGAAACATATGTCGACTGATTGTGATGTTTCACTACATTTTGTCGTTTCATAGGAAAAGATATGTCGATTAATGCTCTGTTGCACTACATTCTTTTGTAGTTTTATGTAAAAACATAAGTTGGTTTATGCTATGTTGCACTACATTTTTCTGTGGACATTAACCTTATTTTTTAGGTTATATGTCGTATGATGGAAAATGATAAAACACGTTTCTGATATTTTATCAGATCGCGTATGTCATTTGTCCTCGCTACCAATGTACTGTTCATATGGTAAAACCTGTTGTAATGCACTATTCATTTGGTAAATATCTTCATCCTACCTCATACATTGTAAAACATGAACATCAAAATCTTATATTATGAACCACAAGAAAACCAAATTGTAGGACACAAATCTCAATTCAAAACATACTTATATAACAAGCTAGCGAACTTCAACTTCCAATTCCAATTACAACATAATGCCTTTAACAAAAAAAAACATTGGGGCATCGATATAGTTTGTTTAACATAGCAACCTAGCTAGCTAGCTAGCTAGTTGGCTTCAGATCCATGATATATAATACCAGCTGCATGCATTAAATTGTTCAACACATTCTAAAGTCATAATGCACAAAAGCAGTTCCTAAATACGAGCTAATACCAACTGCATGCATTAAATTGTTCAACACCTTCCAAAGTTATAATGCACAAAAGCAATTCCTAAACACGAGCTAATATCAACTGCATGCATTAAATTGTTCAACACCTTCCAAAGTCAATGCACAAAAGCAATTCCTAAATACGAACTACTACCATGAACCTAGCACAAATAGAAGTGAAGCTAGTCGGCAAAGTCTGATGGCCTAATTCAATTATCTGGAAATGTTAGCATATGGTTTGCCCATTTCTCTTGGATTTCATCAAGTTGCTGAGTTGTGTAAGTTTGAGTAGCCCTCGTTCCTCACTGCAACAAGGAAATGCAACACGATGATCAATTTCATAAGAGTTTAATAAACTAAACAATGGAGTTGGAGATAAAAGTCACTCATCACTATATATGTGGCTACTGTCATTATATATGGAGTTGGGGACAATTAAGAGGTACTAAGGTGATGCCAATTTTAGATGAGAGGATTGATTTTTCGGGGCTTGCATGTGGAGAGAGTTTTTTTATTGATCATGTGAGCAAGAAGCCATCTATTCATTCAGCTATTTCGCTTAGGGTTTGCTCTGTCTCCAGCCTCCTCGTTTCTGGTTATATGTCCTCCAGTAGAGTTCACTCACCTCTCTCTCTCTCTCTCTCTCTCTATTTCTTGTAAGAACAAAATTGGACTCAAACGTTATCCGTTAGCATGAGAATCAATTAGTATTGAACATAGTTTCATTCAACAAGAAGCACAACTATTGAACTCTAATATATATATACACACACACACTTCAAGAATTCGAGTGGTGTATCACTTCAAGAACAAAGAGTTTTTTTTAGATGAAAACAAAGAGGTTCATTGTATTATTTGTATATCACTTCGAAAAAATATTGATACATTTGACATGCTCAAGTTATAGCTCTTTGTAGCACATTTCCTCAATAGTGGCAGAATAATAAAAAACATAAATACCTCATCCACAAAACATAAATCTACTGTAACATCACCATGCATTTACTGACAAAAACAAAAAGAAATGGTGAGGGATTCTAGCGACTTGCTGGAATTTCATCTGAACTTGGATTGCCTCCAGATTGACGCCATCTCGACATGCAACAACACGACATATCAAAATCAACCAACAATTCACACAACACAAATTCAAACTCAGTCTAATTAAAAACAGTAGCTCTTAAGTACAATTCCTTGACCAACAAACAACAAGTGGTGGCAAAGGAGTCCCTTGAATCGTTGGAGGACACTAGTGCAGCTAGCTCTTATACTGAAGTAGGGAGTGCTCATGTATGTTGAAGTAGGGTGTGTTCGTGTAAGTTCTTACTTAATGATCAAAGTCTCATAGACAGTCATCTAATACATGTAAGGAGGGTTGTGAAATCTCACTGATCAAATTATCTATGACAGAAAGTTTCATCTAGTACCATCATGTTGTGTATCGATCAAAACTTATGGGTTTACCTTTCTATATATTGTATTTGTAGCATCGAAAGGAAACTAGGACTGCTGTTATTGAATGATCAATGGTATTTGAGGTTTAATTCAAATGACATGGAGAGATGGACGATAGATTAGATTAATTTCAAGTGGGATGATATATAGTATATCATGTTCTATCGCTTTGTAATTTTCTCATCTATTCCAATTTCAGCGAATTGATATATACACAACCCTACAGTTACAAGGCTATCATTTGTGACATGTTGATGTTATTAACACATGCATAATTTTTGTTAATAACATCAACCTATCACAAAACTTAGCCTACAGTTACAAGACTATCATTTGTGATAGGTTGATGTTCTGTTGTTGGATATTGTTCAAACTAGCGGGCTATTGTTTACGCCCAACATAACCAAACAACTATCACACCCGATTATTAGTCTCTGTTGAATTGAAGCAGATTTTAGCTTTAGGTATAGGACTTTGTTTTCTACTTAATTTGTTACAATGTCGACACATGGGAATTCATAGATTCTTTTATCTGTTTTTGTTTCGATGGAAAAAGAACATTAAAAGGAAACACTCCGAAAACAACCTACAACCTACACTTTCAACACCAAAATCAAAAGCCGGAAGGACTCCCTACGGGTTTGCTGCAAGTAAACTAAATTGGCCACTGCTTTAAGAGAAGGACTGCATACGGCTATGCTTCAACATGACCATCAGATCATAGTGGAAGGTGATTCCAAGGTGCTCATAGATTGCATTTCGGGTAGAGCTTCTGTTCCTTGGATGATACACAACCTCTAGTGAAGGATATACAACAACTTCGAGCTCAGTTTCAATGGATCATTTTCCCACACACTTACCTGGAGACGAATTTTGTAGCGGATAAAATTGCAAATTTCGAACATCGTCGTTCTTCTCCTTGTATTTGGTTTCATTGTCTTCCCTTCTTCTCCTTGTATTTGGTTGCATTGTCTTCCCTTTATTGTGGCCCCAACGTTCCATTAGGATTGAAAAAAATTGCTATTAAGATTAATTTCTAAATTACCAGTCTGAAAGTGTTTAAAATTGCTTGATTTTCAAACTAATGGTTAAAAAGTGTTTGAATTTGCAACTGAAATGATTTACAAAACTCGAGCCCTATCAACTTATTTCCATTATTATGATGGATAGATCACGTAGATGGCTAAGCATTGCAACGTGTGTGTGTCGCAATGCTGTATCAATTGTAGCACCATATTAAGGTGGACTAACTTCAATGTCAATGATATCAGACATACCAAAAACCAACACCTAATATATGATCACAAATGATAACCTTTTGGGAGTAGGTTGTGTATATATTCAGATGCAATTGGATTAGAGAGAAAATTACGGAGCAATTGAACATGATACTATCATCCCATTTAAAATTAATTCATTTGAATTGAACCTCGGATACCATCACTCAATAACAGCCAAATGGCCTTATTTGCCTTTGACACTAGAATAGAACGGTAAAACCAGAAGTTTCTGATACAAAACACGATGGTAGTAGATGAAACTCTGTCAGAGATAATTTGATCTGTGGGACTCCACAACCCTCCTAAAAGCTATTAGATGTCTGTCTATGAGGCTTTGATCATAAGTAAGAACATACATGACCACTCCCTACTTCAACATACACGAGCACTCCCTACTTCAACATAAGAGCTGCACTATTGTCCTCCAACGATTCAAGGGACTCCTTCAGAAGTGTCTGTGCTTCTTCTCTCCTCCTAAACAAGAAAATCAGACAATTGTCTCAAATAATTTCATGATATTAAATCCACATGGCAATTTGTTAAAAGCATAATCACAGTCCCAATCATTCTAAGGATTTTATAATCACTTTCCAAACAACTGGACAGCTTTTAAATCAATATTGCAACAAACAAATTTTGTTCAATCTGTCAGTGACTCCATACACTAACAGGACAACTTTCAAGAAATAAGTTTGTTAAAAAAACATAAACCTGTTGGCACCAACTCAAATGACACCTTGAGATCAATAAGCAAAGTTCTGAAGTAACAGAAGTTGAAAACAGACTGTGCGAAGAAAGATGAGTGTTTGCATAACGATTTATCACAGCGCCAGCTACAAGTAAACTTAAAGCAAACAAGATCAAATATGCAGATCCAGTTGCCACTTGCCACTTTTATGGTAATCAAACACCAACTAAGCCCATAGAATGATTAAAAGTATTTTTGCAAAATCTTAAGCAATTCTACCATCTTACTCTATCAAATAGGTCACACAAGCTACACCACTCAAATCAAGTCCTTACTGGCAAAACAAGTATTTTTAAGTTTTAATTGTTTTTCTTCCTAAAAAAAAGTTCTAATTGTTTTGAGAACAAGATAAAATATTCCAGCATCAAGTGCACATTAAGGTTGTCGGTAATTGTTGATATCATACCTCTTTATATCCTCAACAGCTTGTTTACGTCGTTTTATCTGAAGTTCTAGAATGTGTATAAGCGTTGCCCTAGCCTGCATAATAAAGACATAACAATATAAAGTAGTCCCTTATAACAACGCGACACAGCAAATATAATAAGACCCAGTATATCTTACCTGATGGGGCCGCAATGAGTTAAGAAGATGATGCAAGTTCTTAAATATAAGAGATATTTCTTCCACCCTCCTTGCATATTGTGATGGCCTCTCCACGAGAATATCAGCAAGTTCCAAAATGTGCAGCTGTAACTCTCTGTTAAGGGATCTTAATTCCTTCTTAAAATCTAAAACATAGTACAACTTTTGTCAGAGTCAAACAGTGAGGCACAGCAGAAGAATAAATTTAATAGCAAAAACAATTAAGTACTAATATAAATTGCATATAAAAATATGAACTTACAAACTTGCAGAGTTCCTAACTTCCTATTCGTTCCTTGCACAATTACTATAGCAATATCCCAAGTAGTCAAGAAACTCATATACTGCTCAGAAGTTTTTTATTTTTTTTTATTTTTATTTTTTTTCAGGTTATATCATCGTTTGGCCATCAATACCCGATCTATCAAAATTACAATAGCTAGTATGGAAGTGTGCATTCCCAAAGGCTAGAAAAATAGGTTAATAAGTTAAAGATGTGAATGAACATTTCCTAAATGTTGCTACTTGCTTTTAGATTCAATAGTTCCTGCCAAGATTTTTATATAAATATATTTATGTAACATAATTGAACACCTCTCATAGTATCTGTGTCCTAGCTTACCAGATAAGAATCTTATTAACTTTCTTATAGAAAATACTAATCCCCTAATTCTACAGACCCTAAGGAGAAACTGCTATATAGATAATTGTATAAAGATGGTCAAATCAATTCCTACGTATCAAAGGTAGTTTATTTATTTATTTTATACAGGACACACACCAAACTAGTGTGAACTATTTGTCCACTGCATGAACACTAAGCTTTTGTCTTAATAACGATTTATTCTTTCCAAACAACCCAATGAAAAGAAATAAAGCAAGAAAGAAAGACCGAAAAGAAAAGGAAAAAAAAAAAGATTAGAGTAGCCTAGAGGTAGAAATACCAATATTTGGGCCTTTTGGGTACAGCTGTCGCACTCCCTGTTCTTCCAGGCCTGGAAGCACGTCATCCGTCTATATAAAACAAACCGGACATTTTGTTATAATTAAATTAATAATGAAGATCAGACATTATAACATCAACAGAATAGTCTAGAATAATCTTGTGTTGTTAAAGACAAACTCAAAACTCAATAGGCAAGTTGCAACTCAAATGTACTAATATTGCATTCCTGGCTTAACAAACTAAATGATGTATTACATTCTCCAAACAATAAACTACACAATACAACCAGCTACAACAATCTCTTATGGCACCCAAAGGCAATGTTCGGATATCAAATTTACAATCGTATATAAATGTATAGCTTACAGTGTAATTGGCACCATAGCAAATGTATGTCCCTTCAATAGGTGGTGGCGGCTCAGGAGCTGATTTTGGATCTTGCAGGTAATCTTTGTATAGCTTATAATACGGTGGTGGAGGTGGGTAGGTCGCTGTAGCCATTTTGATCACCTTCTTGCCAAACCTAACATCAAAGTAAATAAAACATTAAGTCAAATTTGAAAGGATGTAAACAAAATTCTAGCGGACAAACATTACTGATTTTAAACAGTGAATTCCACCCAATACTCACGAAACCCCAAAAGTGAGAAAGTAGTCATGTTTAAGAAATCGTACATGGAACTGTACAGCCTCAATTGGATACTGACAGAGCAAATAGATTTAGTACTTCAAATTGCTCCTAGCACGAAATCAAATTACTTGTGTTTGTTCTTTGAAAAGGAAAAATACAACTGAAATTATCACAACTCAGTAGGTTTGATTGCTCAGGACCTGAATAAACCATCAAATTGTATGAATAACATTCACTATTTTGCTGTTTGTTCAAGAAGCATATCTACCCCAAAACGAAAAAAAAAGCCAACAAATTCAGAATTTGCTCACTTAGAAAAGAGCATATATGTGTTTGGAACCATACTTGTGAATATTATCTTGTCTAAAATACCCTAAAGAATTAAGAGTATGAGACCAAAGTTTGCACTCCAACAACAGCAATCCATTCAGAAATCGTGGAATTACATATTGAAAAACTGAAAACCAATTCTCACCCCAAATCGTCTGCAGCGAATTTCAGCAGAGTAGCATTGAACGCTGGCAGAATGAGTGCCTTCTTTTCGAACTTAATCAAGCTCAGCTCAGAGTAGCAGGAGGCTGAAGATTCAGACGAGGAAGGCTCGACTGGATAGATCTAAACTAAACCCCCAATTAAGATCCCCAAATTAAACCCCAAACCCTTAAAGGCTCACAGATGAGGAGAATTTGACAGTTTTGGGAGCCCTGTCAAATTTGACAGTAAACTATCCACACCACCAAGGACTTAGTCAACACTTGAGAATACCCACTAAACTGGAGAATACCCAGTAAAACTGAACCAAAAACTAGAGCATTTTAGTGCCAAACATCAGAAACAGGGAGAGCACAATGCTAGACCCGAACCATTCAAAACTCAAAAGCTAAAAAAACCAGAATCACAAACAGAACCCAAAGGCATGCTCAAAAGACAGAGACACTTCTCACAAAGAAAACTGAACCAACATGAAAGAGAAAGAGCTGCATACCCATTTGCGTGATTTTTGGGTTTTTTTTTTTTCCAGTCCTTCGTCTCACAAATAAGGGGCAATGAGAGAGCAGCTCTACTTGGGCCTATTGGGCCTACTGCTAAACGCTGGACTGCAATTCTTGAACCCTCGTCACTTAAGATCTTATAAAAACTAATTTTTTACCCATGCATATTTGCACAGAATCATAATCACGATTAAAGATAAACGTGAGCGGTTAATTAAGGTTACCGTATTATACAGTTATTCATTTTACTAATTGATAGTTTTTATGATTATTTATTTATTTAATTTGTTTTGATTTTTATTTTTATTTTGTTTTTACTATAACAACTCTTGGTTTTTATTTATGTTAGTTGATGCATTAAAGGTAATTATGGAAGTTCACAATTTGGTGAAGCTTTTAAGGAAGGAATTTTGATAAATAGCCTCTTTTTGAGGTGTGAATTGATTTTTGACCATGTTTCTTTAAAGAGTTGAAAAATAACCATATAAAGAAATTAAAAGTCATATACGCCCCTATTTAAATCTGTGCAACTCATATTACCTTTTGTTCTTCTCTTTCATCATCATTATTTTTTTTTAGAAGATTCATCGTTGTTCTTCATTTCTTCTACTTCTTTTTTTTTTTTTTTCAAAAAAAGCAAAAAAATAAAGGAACGAAATCCCTTCTGATTCCCCAAGGCCCGAACAGATCTTCCAAGTCCATTGCTCCGTTATGTAGTACAATTGCTGGACACAGTAGTTAAATTGATAAACGATAAAGGCTGAAGCCTGAATACCAGAGACGTAATCAGCATCACTTGATTTGCAATTACATATTAAACAAAATTTGAGTGCCTAAATTCTGAGAGTGAATATAAACAAGTCACCACTTGTTTCGAAGAAAAAAAAAAAGGAAAAAAAACACGTAACCACTAAATGATCAAAATTTGGATCCTAAATCTTTAGTGAGGGATCATTGTATATTATTCAAGTATCATTCAATCCATGTGATGAGAATTTCATTGGTTTTATGACAAACTAATCTAACATGAACGTGTTCATATCAACATTCTATTCGCAGACTTTTTTTTGTTAACAAACAGTAAGAAAAATTCATGAGTCAAACAACACAGGACGGATTCGACACTCCATATATACACAATTGAAGGTGGCCCTTTTGGAGGAGATCGATGAGTGCTAGCAAGAGCCCTAAAAAAAGTTATGTGTGAATATAGTCCTTGATCCGATCTGATTCAACGATGAAGAAAATTTACAAAGAGATAAATTCAGCTGAGGGCATTTGGGACCTTTGCTTCTTTTATATGGTTATTTTTCAACTCTTTAGAGAAACATAGTCAAAAATCAATTCACACCCCAAAAAAAGTCATTTATCAAAATTTCTCTTTTTGAGATTCCCTCTGCTTGAACAAAGATTTGGTAATCATAGAAGACAATGTTAACATAAACACAACCACAAGGTGGAGGGCTGGAGGCATTGATATAGCTCTGAAGATTGACTCCATTTTGCCCAAGGCTCACACCGCAGACGTAGTTTCTTTGTATTTTGTCACGGTTTATTTCAATCATGGTGCCAATGTTTTTTTCTGTTTTTCTTTTCGATTCGGGTAATAACATTTATCTAATATTGTGTGGTGTTAACCATTCTTGTACTGTATAGGTAATGAAAATGCACATATCACTATCATGTTAATTTTCATAGTCAGGTTTTATTTTAAGCAATTCGTATGTTTGAGAATTGGCCAAACGGTCCATTCCGGATTAGCTAGTTGATCGAATGTCCAAGTCATTGTGGTGTAAAAAAGAACCTGTCCTGTAGAACTAGTCATAAGTATTTGGATCAATACCTGAATACCGTGCCTGCAACTCAATTTCTTCATCTGCTTAACTCATTTCATCCACTAGCTTAGCTCTGATATTGTTCTGTAAAGCTGAAACTTAATTTTCAGTATTCATTTTCTGGTTTGATGTGCATAAGTGATATCCAAGAAAGAAACTTCAAATTCATGGAGGCAACATCCTACTGCATTTACGTAACCAAAAAAAAAAAAAAAAAAAAGAAAGCAAAGACAAATGCAAAGAATTGATGCGATTGTTACCAACTTGTTTAAAATAAAATAAATGGGTGTGAAAATTTGAAAAAAGAGGTGACTGAAACAGAGAGGAGAAGACTTGAAAGACATGCATCAAATTTTTCTAGGAAGTTATCAATGTGATAAGGAGAGGAGTTGAAAGTGAAGCCAAGCACAGATTTTATGAGGACTTGGAATTTTCCAAATCGCGTACCTACTAGAAACTAGAAGCCAACACTACAAGAAAAGTCGTTATTGATAGCATTCAATCATAGCGTTTTTTTTCAAAATGCCATCATATGATTCTAGATCAATTAACAATAGCGGGTTCCATTAGGAACGCTATGAAAAAAATTGAAAATGAGGGCGGGCTTCTAAAATGAAAGGCGGGGGACTCTAAAATGTAGAGCGGTGCATCTCCCTCGTTTCTAAAATTAAAACTATTTTTAATTTTACAAGCTTTCCAGTTCTCAACACCTCATTATCATACTTGTCGAAATAAACACCTCATCATCATATCTCCTCTCCTCTCCTCTCCTCTATCTCCAGCTCTCCTCTCATCTCGTTCTCTCTGTTCTTGCTTTCTTTCATGGAACATAAAGGTAAGTCGTTTTCCTTTCTTTGATTCTTCTTCTTCTTAATCTCTTTAAAGATTAAGAAATAAAGTTAGGGTTAAAGTTTCTACAGAAGAGAAACTGTGGCGTTGGAGAAGAGAGAGAAGAAGGAAGAGAATCCGAAGAAAGCCGATTCCAGGTAGTGTCTGTGTTTTGCGCATGAGAATATGAGGGCTTCTCAAGAAGAGCTTATCAAGACCCGAGGAGTGGAAGGAGTCCGCCTGGTCCGATCGTGAACACGACGTTGCAATTGAGAAGGGCTCGTACTTCGCCGTCTTGGGATGGTGCTTGAAGGTAAACCTTACGCACGCCAGGTGTTTGTTAAATTGCCTCACTGGGCTATATTGCAATGCATTGATTAACTTTTCAAGGTATGAGAATTTGAAATTGGGGGTTAGGGATTCTGTTTCTCAATTTTTTAAATTTTTTTTACTGATATCTCGTGTTTATATATATGTTTTGTTTAATCTTAGGTTGGATATATGATTACAATCAGGTTTTTCATGGCAAAGACGTCAAGGTTAATAGTAAAATTGATGATGTTTTCTTTCAATTATGCACTACAAGCTTTTGATGTAAAAGAGTTATGGTACTGGCAACCGCAATCAATTCTTCATATCTTATGGCTTTCAGGTTGCTGACTTCTTATGGTGTAGTTCATGTAACTTGATAGCTCATGGAGAATTTGTTTAATAATCAGGTACTATGAACATAAGTCTTTCAGTACAATGTTTTTGGTGCAAAAGCAAGATGAATATATAGTAAGATGCTGAGAGACAAAAAGTCTCATAAGAGTTGGAATATTGGATGATCTATGATTGATTTCCCTTTAGTATAGATTTCCCTTTAGTATAGATACAGTACGTACTGCCCAAATATTGCAAAACAGTTTGTCACAATAATGCTTAAGGATTTCCCACATAGGATGGTTGTAGAACACATACTTTAATCCTAGGTTTTATTTCAAGCATAGCAGAGAGCTATTGCTATAATGAATTGGACGTGAAATTCCTTTCTAGAAACTCAAGCTTTTGTCAACTTTGCTTACTATCATTTTTTAACACATGTGGTAGGTTTGTTTCCTTGTAAGGTCTTTCGCGGTGTCTGAGAATCACTTTGGCTAGCAAAGTAATGGTTACAATTGGCCTTATGGTCTTGTAAGTGTTTGTTTGAACATAATTGATTTTTATTAAGAACCATTAGCCTTATCGTCCTGTAACTCTATATTTCTATACAACCTTTTGATTCATAGGGAAGTTTGCCTTGTTGTTCTGGTATAAGGCTGCTTTGTTCTGTCTTTTCATTTTTTTGACCATTTGTTTTTATTAAAGGCTGGTGAAAAACTATGGAAGCAGTATGTGAGCTGGGTTATTTATAAGGGGCAGTGCTTGACATGATACAATGATTTCTCTAAGGAACTCTGTTCTAAGGGTTTACTACAAGAACCTTGTAAATGTAAGTGAAAAGCACAGATTATTATACTCTTAACAATTTATTAGTTAAACCTAGATTGTTACGATTTCTGGCTTGTTGGGTATGCAAAATGTGCTTTCTTACATTCAGATATTTCAGATGTGTGTTTGTGTGTGTAGATAATGGATTGTATAAACTGACCTTCTTCATTGTTTGAACAATTAGAGCTAGACAATGGCAACTACTGAAGAGAAAACAACCTATAATCCAGTTAATGCTCTAACTAGACATATTATTCAGGTATTTAGCTTTGCTTTGCTCTTTTTGTTGTTCAATTTATTTTAATGATATATTCACTCTATATTTTACTGGTTATTTGGTTTGCTACAGTACAGTTATTCAGATATGAGTCTCATATACTGTTAAGTTTATTCTTCTTTATACAACCTGTAGGCAAGATACAACTTCGGGAATGCAAAAGAAACAACAGATTGAAATTCTGGAAGAGCTTAACTTCAAGATGAAGAGATCCAGTCACCTTAAAGTCACTCCCAGATAAGTGGTTAAGTATCAGCATCAAAAAGTTTTGGATCTGCTTTAGAGAGTTAATAATTTATTAAGATTTGTATCAGTACTACACAAGGTAGGGAAACATGTTGACAATCTGAAAGAACACAGATGTGTAATTTGATCAATGCCACTTGTATTTTGATTGTTTTGAGATTATTAATGAAAATAATGCTATTGTGACCAAAGATTTCATAACATATTATTGTACTTCTGAGTTGTAATGGCAATGTAAACATTAAAGCGAAAACTACAGGACATTCAAGCAAACGCCATGGATTGTCTAAGCATAGCAGTTCACCAAATGCTATTGAAAGTTTATAGTAGCGTTCATAAAGTGCTATTATAGTGGCGTACAATAGCGTTTTGAAAATGCTATGGATGCTGAACTTTTCATAGCGTTTCAAAAACGTTATGATAGACCCAAGATCTATTATAGCTCCGGCTGTAATGCTATGGTATACCAGTGATAGTGTTTTTTGAGCGCTATCAATAGAAGTTTGTGGTGTAGTGCAAGAACAGATGGTTTATAATCACTTTCCCATTGTGCATTTGTTCATCTGAAAGTTGCTGCAAGAATGACAACTTTGTTCTTCCATTTCTTCCTCTTCTTGATCAGTCCCTGTGTTACTAACTCCATCTCTGCTGTTCACAGCAAGTGTATTGAAGATGAGGGACAATCATTGCTCAATTTCAAGAAAAGTCTTGTATTTGATTCTTCTTCTTCTTCCTCCAAGCTCACAACTTGGAATTCCAGCACCGAATGCTGTTCTTGGCTCGGTGTAACTTGCGGCACTAATGGGAGTGTTGTTGGTCTTGACATTAGCAGCGAGTCTATCTCATGCAATATTGACAATTCCAGCAGTCTGTTCCAACTGGAACATCTTCAGAGCCTCAATTTAGCCTATAACGACTTCAATGGTTCTTCAATTCCATCAGCAATCGGGAAGCTTGCAACTTTGAGGTATCTAAATTTAACCTATGGCTTCTATTCTGGGCAAATTCCCATTGAGGTTGCACACTTGACAAGGTTGAAGGTTCTTGATCTCTCTAGAAATAACTTAAATGGGGAGTTGAAACTTGAGAAACCGAATTTAGGCATGCTAATCCAGAACCTGACAGAGCTTACAGAGTTAAATCTTGATTATCTGAACCTATCAGCAGAGGGAGCTCACTGGGGCAAAACCATATCATCTTCACTTTCAAAGCTGATGGTGTTGACCTTGTCCAATTGTGATCTTTCAGGCCCTATTCATGAATCATTTGCCAGGCTTCATTCTCTATCTGTGTTAACATTGGATGATAACTACATCTCTGCTCCGGTTCCAAATTTCTTTGCCAATTTTTCAAGGTTGATTTCCTCGAGTCTCTCTCGATGTAACTTGTATGGAGCATTTCCCCAAGAGATATTCCAGGTACCTACACTACAGTATGTTGACTTATCTTCAAATACAGAGCTTCTGGGTTCCCTACCAGAGTTTGGAAAGAATGCATCTCTCGAAACCATATTCCTATTCAGGACTAAATTTTCAGGAGTCTTGCCAGACTATTGGCAACCTTAAAATGTTGTCTAGATTACACCTTGCAGATTGCAATTTCTCAGGAGTGATTCCAAAGTCACTGGCAAACCTAACACAATTGAGGTTTCTGTACCTGTCATCCAACAAGTTTTCTAGTCCGATTAATTCTATTCAATGGGACAAACTCATCAAGCTAGCGGATCTCGACTTGGCCAACAATCTACTATACGAGAGTATTCCATTGTCTCTCTTTTCTATTCCCATGCTGCAGTGGTTAGTACTTTCTGAAAATCACTTCTCTGGTCAGTTGCTTGAATTTTCTAATGTCTCTTCATACTTGCTGTCCCATATTGATTTGAGTAGCAACAATTTGGAAGGGTCAATACCCTTGTCTATCTTTAATCTTCCAGTACTTCGAGAATTGAGTCTTTCTTGGAACAACTTGAGTGGTTTTCCTTTTTATGGTCTTCAGGAGTCGAGAAATCTTTCAATTCTTGATCTATCCCACAATAGTTAGTTGTTCATCCATAATGGTACCAACTCATCACAGTCCTCCTTCCTTCAGATTCAGAACTTGATGTTGGCTTCTAACAACTTGAAGACATTCCCCAATTTCTTGAAAAATCAATCTTTATTAGCCACCTTGTACCTTTCAGACAACCAGATTCCAGGTCAGATACCCAATTGGATTTGGGGACTTCCTCTCAGTGGTCTATATCTATGTTGTAACAACTTGGTAAGTCTAGAAGCTCCTTTACTTGGTTCTAGTTACCGTCTGACAAATATTGATCTTCACTCTAACCAGCTTCAGGGACAAATACCATTGTTTGTAAGTGGTAATTATTTGGATTACTCAAGAAATAACTTCAGCTCTAGTATACCAATTGACATTGGTGATTTCATTTCTTCCACGGCCTATCTTTCTCTTTCAAGCAGTAACTTGTATGGGGAAATTCCAAAATCAATATGCAACGCAAGTAGCATAGTTCTTGATCTCTCTAATAACTCTTTGAGTGGAATCATTCCCCAATGCTTGACTCAGACATCTTCACTTTCTATCCTTGATTTGAGAAGAAACAACCTTACTGGATCTATCCCTGATAATTTTGTTGAAGGTTGTAATCTGAAAACTCTAGCTCTGAGCAGAAACCAGATAACAGGGCACTTTCCAAAATCTCTAGCCAAATGTTCAAGCTTAGAGGTTTTAAACCTTGGAATCAACCAAATAAAAGACACATTTCCCTGCCCCTTGAAGAACATATCCACCTTGCGTGTCCTTATGTTGCGATCCAACAAATTTTATGGACCCATTGGATGTCCTGAGACTAATGGCACCTGGCCGAAGCTTCAAATCATAGACTTAGCTCATAACAGTTTCAATGGTGAAATACCAGGTCCGCCATTGACAACATGGTTGGCAATGATGGTTAATGAAGATGATTCTCCAGTTGACCTTGGCTTTTGGTGGACAGGAGGTGGTCGAAGTGGGTTCTTTATTGATTATGGCGATGCAGTAACAACTACAAGCAAAGGTCAAGAGATGGATCTAGTAAAGATTTTAACTATCTTCACTTCAATTGACTTCTCTGGCAACCAGTTCAATGGAACAATACCCAAGGAAATAGGCCAACTGAGATCACTGTATGTCCTCAATCTGTCCAGTAATGCTTTCACAGGCGAAATCCCATCATCCTTTGGTAACATGAGAACCATCGAGTCCTTAGACCTCTCACGGAAGCACCTGAGCGGCCAAATTCCACAGCAGCTTGCAGATCTCACTTTTCTTTCGTATTTGAATGTCTCAAATAATCAACTGACGGGAAGGATCCCAACTTCGACATTTCCAAACACCTCCTTCCAGGGTAACAAAGGATTATGGGGGCCTCCTCTGACAGAAGATATACCAGCCGTATCGCCACCGCCTACATTAGATGGAAGCTCAAGTAATCAGAACCCTGGAGATGAGATTGATTGGGATATTATCAGTGTTGAAATTGGATTTACATGTGGATTTGGTATTGTCATCGGATCGCTTTTGTTATGCAAAAGATGGAGGGAGTGGTCTTACAGAGTTATGTGTAACTTCATGTTAAAGATATTCCCTCAGCTGGAACAAAAGTTTGGAAATATTCAAAGAAAGAATGTTTACATAAATGGAAGGTACCGGAGACGCTGAAATGATAAGGTAGACAATGCAGCTCAACTCCATTATGCTGGAAACTCTCGTGGTGTTTTTTCTCTGTACTTTTATCACATTTTACTCAAACTATGGTGTACTATTTTGTAAGTTATTTATTCTGGGCAATCAATGTTGTAGTTGTTCTTGAAATGTAATCATTTCAAGTTTTTAACATTTTTGAGTTTTTTTGTATGGTGATTGTTTCCAGATATCTTATCATCAGTACGAGGTTAGTAACCAGATTTTCTATTTCTGATCAGACACAATGCTGGACTGTTCAACAAGACTATTCTTTGTATAGTAACTAACTAAATATCAATTGATAAAAATATCCATTAAGTATTTTACTAAACAAAAAATGACATGTTTAAGGAAATTATATTTCCGTCTTTCTGTTATGTGTTTTGCCCTAATACATGTAGGATTAGTTAATCCGGTTTCCTTATTAGAATATATTACAGTTGATAGAACTTCTAGATCATTCGGGAGACTTTATGTAATGCTTATAAATAAGTCTTTCTATCAATGAATGAGTAGACCGTTATTCTCGTTATCTTTTCTCCTTCAACACGTTATCAGCACTGTGCTCTAACCGAGCTTGATAACGAAACCCTAAAACAGAAAAACCCTAATGTTTTCTGCCGTCGTACCCATCGATTTTGACCTGAGCACCTAGAAATCTGCTCTGGGCACCCAATCCTTCCCCGGCGATCTCCTGCCTCGCCGCCACTATCCCTACGGTGCGCAACTCTCCCACCTCCGGCACAGCAACCCAGCGAGACGCAGGCCGGCCCCCTCGCCCAGCTGCTCCGCGCACACCCTGCAGCTGGCAGACCTGCTCCGACCCGGACCAATCCGGCTCTACTTAGCCTCCACGCGCGCGTTCTCGGTCGGCTAGCCCAGATTTCGGCAGCGCACCCGCGCAGACCACCGATTCGGCTGCCCTGCTCCGATGCGCCCTTAGCCCAAAACGGTGGCTGAACCACCACAGCGTCGCACCAACCCAGCCTAACTCCGATTAGGTTCTGCTCGACCTTGATTCAAGCATCCAACCGGAAATGAACTGAATATACGAGGGACAAAATGGTAAATTTGCCCCTCCGGGTAATTTTTTTTACCTAATGAGTAAAAACAGTTTATTTACAGCAGTAACTATTTTATTAGTTTTACTGTTTTCATATATATGGTGAATATGACTAATCATATGTTTTTATTTTTCATGAAATTTTTCGCGCGACGGATCGCGATGGAATTGCGAAAGTTACTTCGCAGCATGAAAGTAAGCATGAAAATTACAAAGACAACTTCTCTTACACGGCAAACTAGCACGTAAGCTTTTAAAAGTTGCAGCTTTTGAATTTTAATTTCATAGCCAGGCTTCGTAGCCTTATTCTACATCCCACCTTTCTTTATAACGTGGGACGATATTGAGGAATTGAGACCCCTCATATCAAAGTTGAAATTTGTGACGGTTTGACAAGTCACGGTATTACGACGAAATATTGTCGTGGTTAATAAAGGGACAGACATCGATTTGCGACGGAAATTATCGTGGTTAACATCGATTTGTGATGGAAATTGTCACGGTTAACATTGATTTGTGACAGAAATTATCACGGTTAATATCGATTTGTGACGGAATTTGTCACGGTTTATATCGAATTGAGTTACCATAAACCTTGGTCTTGACCAAATTCAATACTTGGAATTAATTATCGTATATCGATAATAGTTAATCTTTCATCTTGTTGTTTAAAATAATTGACCGAAACATGAGCCCCATATTTGACAAAAAAAAAATGACGAAATTTGTTTCACGCGTTCTGAAAAAGAGGGGAGGCAACGCCTCGAACCCCACATGTCATATAAAGATTGGGCTAGTAAAAGAAAAATCATGTTATTGATGTAGTTCTACATCGGTTCATTAATTGCAAAGAAAACAATATTCTGGTCAATGTATACAAAATATATGGAGTTCTTGCAACAAGAAACTCACTATATATATGGAAGAAGATGAGAATATTATTCTCACGGTTACGGATTTTAAAAGCAAAAGTTACATTGCGGAAGATATGAAGCATATGCCTTCGGTTTAATAGTCTAAGTAACTACAAATCCGTTTATTTTTTCAAGTTTTGTGAAAACATACACCTCACATATTTGACTAAAGTTACTTAGTCGTTATATTTTGAATTACATTCATGGTCAAGACCTCGATGCAAGGTTGGCATATATATTCGAATTTTGTCTGACACATATGGTTCGATCTACATAAGCTATATGTTAATGCAATATATCGCATTACAACATGACACTACATTGGACTACAAAAGATCACCAGTTACTATAAGGTGGCGTTTATAAAGGCTGAAATCGCACCAAGTATGACGCAATGCATACTTGGGCGTCATAATTAAACCAAGTGTGACGCAATGCACACTGATATATCATGATGTTGCGCAATGCACATCGGTTTTGGATCAAAAGAGGATTTGTAATGTCAAGTGTGGCACAATGCACACTTATACAATTGCAAAGACATTACAAACAAGAGTAGTCTTCTACACTCTTGAGCGGATTCATAATTGCAAAAAGAAAATTGCGTTACGCTAAATGTCATCCAAATTGGATGTTGAAAAATCCTCCACTTTCTCTACAAGATCCAATAGTGAGCCGTTGGCGGTGACGCCGCCCCTATATATAGTGCTCACGACCAATTTTGCCAAGTTTTGGCATGTTATAAGCCTTGTTTCGTCCATCTATGTAGTATCACATCATATAATGCACTCTAAAGGATTCCAATACCTTTTTTTTTTCAATCTCCATCGAAATTGTTAACATATTTCGGTTTTTATGTCTTGACATAAGACTGTTGTCTCTACATTCTTGTATATGAATGTGTTGTAGAAAGATTGAGTGCTTAGCTTATTGCAAGGAATATACAACTATTCATGGATTTAGTTCTTTATAAATCCGTTGTGACTACGATGACTAGATCATCAGAAATAACCAAAGAGCGGATTAATGCATAAGGGTTAATCCTAACCAAAAACCCTAACCAAAAACCGGTCCTCTCTCCCAATGAAATCTACTGGCATGCCAGAGGGCCTTCCTTCAGACTGGTACTTCCAGTCCTTGTACCTCTCATGTGCTCTCTTTAGTATCCAATTGAACATTGGCTTATCATTTTCATCCCACTCGTACTTCGGCTAAGTAAGAAATAAAAAAATTCCTATGTTAAACACTGAAAAATAAAATAAAATATATTAGTACACCCAATTACTATGACAAAACACATCTTTCAATTCATATCAACACACAATACTTTACACACATTCAATCATATTTTACACATATCCATAACATTTTCACTTTATAAGAAAACTCAGTCTTATACAAACATATCCTTAGATATGAAATTTTATCAACAGAGAGATGTCAATTCAGTCAGTTCATGCCTTCCAATTATAAGCAATCATATATATGTTATCAAACAAATGTAATTAAGTAAATTTACTTTTCATATACTTTTCAGTTACTTACCGACATTGCATTCCACACCTTCCACTTCTCAGTCTGATCAAGGTCGTAGAACGTGCTTGCCCTCATTCCCACCAGACTCCGTATGACGTAACCGATATCATGTGCTACCAAGCTGTTTATCCCCCTCACGCTAGGGCCTTTTACATGGGGGCAATACTCCAGCTTGATCTTCTGCCCCGTTTGTTGAACGGATATCCTCCGCCTTCTTTCCAGAACAAAAACCCCGCTTTTTTTTCAGGGCCGGAGCTACAATTAACATGTGAAAATACATTATGATATATACTTAATATACAAGAGGATATCTGTTGTGTGTAAGTGGCATGAAAATGAAAGAGACATATTGTACTGAAAGTTTACTGACCCCATTATAAGTTTACTGACCCCCAGTAGAAGTTTACTGATCCCCAGTAGAAGTTTACTGGGGCAGTAGAAGTTTACTGGGGGGCAGTAAATTAATACACTTACCTGTTGGGCTTCTAACTTTGATTCGAGCGCTGCCGACGATGCGTCTTGCAGATTCAGGTGCGGTTGTAGTCTCAAGTGCGGTTACAGACGCCGATTGAGATCCCGTTGAACAACTGTCAACTGTAGGGCGCCGCACGATCAAAGGGGGAGCCCCTGGTGGTACTGTCTCAGCCGGCATGGGGTTAGGATGGCTGCTACTGCTAGCTGAACCGACGCTCTACCGTATTGACTCCATCAAAGCACTGGCCTGAGTGGCTCGGCCCTTCCTCTTCCTCGTGATCACCATATCTTGCACATGAGTAACACACAATTGTTAGTAAATGAGTGAGTAATAGATAAAGATTATGAAAAATAGTCCATAGAAAAGCATACAGGTTGATCAAACCACATGTATTTCTTCACTTTTTTTAATTTTTTTTTAGACTTGATGCATTGGTGATACAGAAAATACTAACAAAAGTTGTGAGCCACTTAAGCAGAAGATACAATGTGATATTAGTTCTTTTTTTTTGGATAATTAAAAAATAATAATAATAATAATAATGAAACACGATCAACGAATTCGTTTACGATTCAGAAGTAACAACTTGTTCAATCTGAGAAGAGAGAGAATACAGACCTGCAAAAGGAGCGGCGGTGAGAAGGTGAGAGCAGAGAGATCGTAGCGGCGGTGAGAATGTGAGAGCAGAGAGATCGGAGCGGCGGGTGGATGAGGTGGCGATGAGTGGAGGAGGTGGGTGGATGCGCGCACTTTAATCGGTTGCCGATGCGTGGATAGGGTCTGGTGGCGCATGTAGCTCTGGTGGCGCGACTCTGGTGGGATTTGGGAATTGTGGGTGTGAATTTAGGGATTGTGGATTGCGCGAGGGAGTTAGTATAGGTTTTAGATTAAGATAAATATTCGTGTCCTATGTAATACGAAATTTCGGGAAAAAAAAAAGGCGCAAAATTCACCCGCCTAATATTTCGGGATCCTACACGACGACAAATACATTTTCCGTCGCATTGGTTTACCAAGCCGACGACTTCTACAATTTCCGTCGCCTAAGTAACATAAAATTTTGAGGATGTGACTAATATTTCGGGTATCCTAAGCGACGGAAAGTGGACTTTCCGCTGCCTTAAGAGTATTAAGGCGACGAATTATTCAAATTTTGTTGACTAAGTATATTTTTAAAAAATTCCAGAATTTTATTATATTAGCATCCGAGCATTTTCGTGTAACTTTTCAAACTAAACCCAATTATAACTCCACGTAAGTATTCATACTTAAAAAAGCATACATATTTATATATGCATTTTAAAAATTACAATGGAAATTTGCATGAATATTATATAATTAATGGTTTGACGTACGTACGTGGTTGATTATAAATTTAAAAATACATATGATAGTCAGAGTCGTCCGAATAATCGTAATATATACTAATCGTACAATAATCGTAATATATACTGGTCGTACTCATGATAATCTGAGTCGTCTGAATCATCATCCTCCTCAGTTTGGTCAGAATACTCATCATCCTCTATGTATTCGTCATCTATGAAGCTGTCGTCATCATGACTGGGGTTGCGACGTTGTAGCGAGATCAGTTCAGATGGTGTAATTGGAAGGTAACCTATGATAGCCGGAACGTGTTGGTTGTTGACACGAATATCCTCAGTATCAGGGACTACATGTGGAAAATCCTTTTGATATGGTTCATTCGGTTTATCAGTTGTGATTGGTTCACTGGGCCCACTCTCATCATCCCCTCCCAGTGTAGCTGCACTCCAAATATTCCTATGTGACATCACATGCACCACTTTTCAACCCTCACCCATAGCCGGATCATCAAGATAAAACACTTGTTTCGCCATGGTGGCAAGAATAAACGGCTCATTATCATACCATACACTGTTTGAGTCAACTGATAACAAGCCATGATCCAGAATTGTACTCCTCCGTCTGGTTGGGTTAGTATTGAACCATTTGCACTTGAACAACACGACTGGCATACGGTTACCGTAGATTAGTTCGATGACACTAACAAGAACCCCGTAGTAGTTGAAACCCAGACCCTCAACCATGACTCCATTGTTTTGGGTGACATGGCCTTCATCTCGTTCTGACGTCACAAACTTAACACCGTTCACAAAACATCCAACACGAACTCTGTGGCTTTGGGGTCCTCCAGCCAACAAGTGTAACTCTGGGTCATAAGAAGCAGGAAACTCCTGTTGAATGTGCATCATCTGTAACAATTTTAAGAGCAACGTTGTTACATTATGTAACATCAAAAAGCAACATATATTTAATTTATGTAACATCATATATATATATAGAGATCGATACAAAGGTACGTACCCAAATAGGGAAGTAATCAGGAAAATCTCTCTTGTGTATGACTTCATTACCATACTGCATTTCCAAATGCCTCTTGAAGTATTGCTCGGCTTCTTCACAATGTTGAAGGACAGACCAATGAGCCTCTTTGATCTCATCATTACTTAATCTTTCAGAATTACTTAACCTGCCGTACGGTTCAGCATCGTTTGAAGCAACTGATAGCTTGAATTGCTGGCTACTACCCGCTCCAGATGATTCCCCCAATATGTCTTCATCATTGAGATATGCGCTGCAGTAAGTTACGCACTCAGCCTGAATGTATGCCGCCGTGATCGACCCTTCAGGGAAACGTTTGTTTTTGTTCTTCTTCTTGAAATCCCCCAGTTGCCTGCAAAACAAATATGCAATAGTTACAATAAATATTTAAAATACCATTTATCTTAATTTGAAAGGATGATTAATTAGAATAAATATGAGTGCATACCTCTCATTTGGATAGCACCAGGTATACTGTACCGGACCAGTAAGCAACACTTTTTCGGGAAGGTGGATCATGAGGTGAATCATGATGTCAAAGAAAGTCGGGGGAAAGATCCTCTCTAGCTTGCACATGATGTACACAATGTCTTCTTGCAATGACCGAACATCAGACTTTTAAAGCTCTTTAGCGTATATCCTTTGAAAGAATTTGGACAAAACCACTAATGTGTCAACCACATCACTCTGCAAATACGGTCTAATGACCACGAGAAGAAGACGTTGCAGCAAAACATGACAGTCATGAGTCTTCAACCCACTAATCTTATTTTCCCCCATCTTAACACATCGAGCGATATTCCCTGCATACTCGTGAGGATACTTGACGTTGCCAAACCACTGAAACACTTCTGCCTTCTTTTGAGGATGGACTGTGTAGCCTGCTTTCGATATTATGGCTTTTTTGGTTTTTTTGTTCTCTACTAGCCATAGCTGGAGGCGTATACCCATCATCTTATGATCAACACGGGCTTTGGGGGTGTCCTTGTTCTTATGTTTGAGATTCAGAATTGTTCTAAGAACGCTGTCACAAACATTCTTCTCTATGTGCATGACGTCCAAGTTGTGTCTGATTTTCAAGGTCGACCAGTAAGGCAATTCAAAGAATACACTTTTGTGCGTCCAATACTTAAACTCATCAGGCGTGGGAGGATTCAAGTCCGTTACTTCTTTACTGGTGCTCAAATATCCGAACCAGTGCTGGTTAAGCCTCTCCAAAATCCACTCACCAGACCTCCCTGGGGGTTTCAGATTATGCTCCTCAGTCCCATCAAATGCCTCAGCATCCCACCGCCACTCGTGATCCTCGTCAAGATGTCTACGAGATCCCATGAAACAAATTTTATCGGCGTGCCATGTAGAATTGACGTCATCTATGCATACTGGGCAAGCCTTATCTGCATGTGCTCCGTGACGGTACCCAACACAGTATGCTCACTACCGGAATACAATAGGGTTTGTACTTCCCGTACAAGCCTGTTGTACTTATCATAATCACTGTTGTGGTCAACGTGGGAGACATTAGGGAAGGTGTCAGGGGCGTTGTCATAAACAACATTTTGTTGATATCCTGAGGCGGCGAACGGGAATTTATCGTTTAAGAGGTTCATCACAGCAGGGTCCCCGTAACTAGCATTGGAAGATCTTGCCTGCTGATTATGTTGTGCTTGAATTTCTGCAAGTGTAGGCATTTGAACTTGATTTTCGCCGTGCCATGTCCATGTGGTATAACTAGGACAAATACCGTTTAGTGCCAAGTGAGAATACATGTCTTCATATGTTATTGATTTTCGATTGAGACATTTGTTGCACGGACATATGTGAATAACGTTGTCTGGAGAACTATGTAGACGCACAAACTCAAGAAAATCAAAAATGCCTCTCATATAGACTGGGGACCCCCTCCCTAATTGCATCTAGCTCTTGTCCATGTTGTATACTATAATAACAGTAAACAAAAATATATAATCAAAAAATCGTGAATAAAATAAACGGGAAATATATATAAATATATTTATATATATATACTTTGTTGGGAAAATAAACATTTACTCAAAAACAAGGATTTTAAAGCCCATTTCAATGAAAAAACTGTTGATTAACCCATATTAATATGTTTTAACGCCTCTAACAATTAATATTATACCCTTATTGCATTAATTAATTACACGTTCTATCTCATGTTGAAAAAAAAAAATTAACACGTTCTCCCAGACTCCCACTCTCCATGATCAACTAAACTCTCAGCTCTCCCAATCTCTCTATCTCTCTCTAACACTCGATAACGATCTCTGGTTTAGGGTTCTTCACGATCTCCGTGATTCCATCGATCAGGCCACGTCGCTCTCTCGTTAAATATCTAAATATTCCGTCGCTCTCCGCAGATAAATCCCAGTTGAGCAGGAAATCGCTCTCTGCTCTAATCTCAGTCTATCCAAGTTGATATGTGGTTCAATCTCGGCATCGCTGTCACGTTCAATCACTCACGCTCGGCGTCACTCTCTAGTTGAATATATCGGTGTCGATATCTGATTCAATCGCTCTCACTCGACCTCGCTCGGAAAAACCATAAAAACATGTACATTTTGAATTTTATTGAATTTAGGCTTATTTTGGACTTAACTGATGATATTGAAGCTCCATTCTCTGATTTACTGGGTATCTGTTGTGTATAATTGACATGAAATTGAAAGGGAGAAACTGTATTGTAGTTTACTGACCCACAGTAGAAGTTTACTGAGAGGCAGTAAACTTCCACTGGGTTCATTAGGGGGCAATGAAGTTGTTTATTAGGGTAAGAATGAGTATATGTTGTATATAATTGACATGATTATGAAAGGGAGATACTGTATTGAAGTTTACTAACCCCCAGTAGAAGTTTACTGGGGGGCAGTAAACTTCCACTGGTTTCACTAGGGGGCAATGAAGTTGTTTATTAGGGTAAGAATGGGTATATGTTGTGTATAATTGACATGATTATGAAATGCAGATACTGTATTGAAGTTTACGGACCCCTAGTAGAAGTTTACTGGGGGGCAGTAAACTTCCATTGGGTTCACTAGGGGGCAATGAAGTTGTTTATTAGGGTAAGAATGAGTATATGTTGTGTATAATTGCCATGATTATGAAAGAGAGATATTGTATTGAAGTTTACTGACCCCCAGTAGAAGTTTACTGGTGGGCAGTAAACTTCCACTAGGTTCACTATGGGGCAATGAAGTTGTTTATTAGGGTAATAATGGGTATCTGTTGTGTGTTGTGCCCCTGAAATTGAAAGGGAGTTCATTTTTACAAGTTTACTGATCCCCAGTTGAAGTTTACTAGGGGGCAGTAAACTTTATTTTTTGCATATGCAGTTTATAAATGCAAGTTTTTACTACTTATATGCAGGATGAGAAGAAGTTCAAGGCCTTTAGTTGTGAATTCTGATACCGAAGAGGATTCGGTTCAAGAATCTGTAGCTTCTATGAGGATAGAACAAAATATAGGCTCAGTTTTACAGAAGATGAAGTCGAAGAAAAAGAGAAAAGAGGTCCAGAAGGGTGCCGCTGCTGAAGAAGAAGAAGAAGAAGAAGAAGCTGTACTGGTAGAAGAAGAAGATGATGATTACACTGAAGATGAAGATCAACAGGCAGAAAAAGAAAACAAGCGGAGACAGATTCAAGGGAGGAGGAGGAGGAGGAAGAAAAGGGAAGAAAGAAGAAGGAAAAAAGAGGAGAATGTGACTTGACCAAGATCAAACACGTGCAGCAAAAGTGCTCACTGACATCATTTTATATGTTAATGTATAGATACAAGGAGAGCATCCCAGAAGAATCATGGGAGTTGATGAACAACACTTGTTTTCGGGGAATAATTGAAGCATTCAGATTTGACAAGGTTGAGGAGGATCAATTGAAGAAGCTTGAATCTGATATTGAGATCCTAATGAGGCACTACAACAGTGACAGTAAAAACTTCATATTTGGGAACACGGAGATTGAAATTACGGAGCATGACGTGCATTCAATTTTTGGAATAACCAAAGAAGGCTCAGATGTGGATATCACAATAGACTAGAAATACCCGTGCAAGGGCAGTAAGAAGAATGTGGCAGATTCTGCTGTCTTTGGAAAGCAAACAAGAAGAACAATCACCAGAAAGGTTATTGATAACACATTAATGGAAGAGCTTAGGAAGATTCAGAAGAAGGGGGATCCAAGGAAGATAGCCTCTTTGGTTATAATGTACCTTATGGCAGCTTTATTTTTCAACAGAAGCGGGAACCACATTGAATGGAAACTGATACTCAAGTGTGAAGACCTTGAAGGCATCGACAAATACAACTGGTCACATAAGGTATTAGAATTCTTGCACCAAGGACTTCACAAGCACGTAAGAGGGGAGCCAAGAGTTTTGAACGGATGCCTTCTTCTGGTTCTATACTGATTCCTTGAGAAAACAAAAATAAAGAAGCGGATTATCGAGAAAGAGAAGGAGACTCCCAGATTTATAAGATGGTCAATACAAGAGATCATCAAAGAAAAGGAGTATTTGAGAAGACCTGAATTGCTAGAGGTAATGATATTTTATTTATATAGCCATTTAAAAAAAAATATTGCATTGTATTTTTTGTTTTCTGAAAAACTAAATTAAACTGATTTGTGTCTCAGGAACTCATAATAGAAGGTCGATGGATGGATGAGGAGGAAACGAGTTCCGGTAAACTTGAGCGGCAACAAGATGACAATTGAACACCAAGGACAATTGATTGGGTAAGTTTGAATGCTTACTAACACCCAGTAAAACTATTACCAATGAAAATGGAACTTTAATTACAAGTTTACTGACCCCCAGTAGAAGTTTACTAGGGGCAGTAAACTTATACTGGGTTTACTAGGGGGCAATAAAGTTGTTTATTAGGGTATATTAAGTGTGTAATTGTCATGAAATTAAAAGGGAGATAATGTATTGAAGTTTACTAGGGGGCAGTAAACTTATACTGAGTTTTAATGGGGCAATAAAGTTGTTTGTTAGGGTATATTAAGTGGGTAATTGTCATGAAATTGAAAGGGAGATAATGTATTGAAGTTTACTGACCCCCAGTAGAAGTTTACTGGGGGCAGTAAACTTATACTGAGTTTACTAGGGGGTAATAAAGTTGTTTATTAGGGTATATTAAGTGTGTAATTGTCATGAAATTGAAAGGGAGATAATGTATTGAAGTTTACTGACCCCCAGTAAAAGTATACTGGGGGCAGTAAACTTCTACTGGTTTTACTAGGGGGCAATTAAATTGTTTATTAGGGTATATTAAGTGTGTAGTTGTCATGAAATTGAAAGGGAGATAATGTATTGTTGTTTACTGACCCCCAGTAGAAGTTTACTAGGGGGCAGTAAACTTGGTTATTTGTATATAATTGTTTAACAGTAACGATTTCGTTGTTATAACGTGTACATGAGCTGCCGATGGAAGATATGAAGAAGCTGACAGAATTTGCCAAAACAAATGAAGAACTGGTGAATAAAAACACTGAATTGCTCAGCAAGTTAAAGAAAGCGGACAACCAAATCATTGAGCTAGAGAAAAAAAGGAGGGCAGACAAAAATGAAATAAACACTCTCAAGAAACAGTTGCACAAGGGGGCAAAACATGCTCAGACAAAGCATGTAATATGTGTAACTGAGGAGAAGGAGGAGGAGGATGATAGGTCAAAGCCGGTTGAAGAGGAAGAATATAACTGCAGAGAGGAGCAACCAGGAACTGAAGAGGTAAGAGTAGAAATCAGTTTACTGACCCCCAATAAATATTGTGTTTTCTTTATTTTTTGAGAATAACTTGTGTGTTTTCTTTTGTGTAGTTTTTTGAACAAGTAGTAGAACCAGTTTCGTTGCGAATGATATTTCCAGAAAACGATGAACCTATGACGACCGATGTCAACCTGTCTAAACTAGACAAACTTGTTGCTCAAGCTGTGGAAATGGCCGAAAAAAAAATGAATGAAGAAACCAGCTTGAAGAATAAAGAACAGCAAGCAAGAGAGCTCAAGAAATATGTCAAGCAGAAGGGCTCAAAACAAACTGTGGAGACTGGTTCGATTAAAAGAGACGTCAACCTGAAGAAGCGTGGGGCACAAAAGAGGAAAGAAGAAGAATGGGAGTATGACACCCCTGAAGGGTAAAGCCAGCAAAAAGAACAAAGGAAGTGGAGCATAAAGTCGAAAATTGTATTGTTATTGATGGAGTGAACTGCAACACTTCGACATGGAAGCTCTTGGATGAAAAGGTGGCGAATCACTATAAGAGCTGGTTTGATTTGAACAAGGACGAGAATGATGAGTAAGTTTATTCTTCCCTAGTATATATATATAACATTACAATTAGTTCCCTGGTTTGCCTTGCATATGACTTATTTGTGTCTGCACAGTTTCCGGTATTGGGAGTGTTGTGATGGTATCATTGACATTACCAAATATGACTTGAAGAAAATAATTGAAGGAGAGATTACATCTAATGTGAGAAAAAATTACTGGTCTTACTAATCGCAATAAAGTTGATGTTTGAGTAACCTAAGATGTATTCTTTGTTGTAATTATTTGTGACTTATAATTGTTGTACATGCAGACCATCAAGATGTACCTCGCAATGTTGAAGGAGAAAATGGAAAAGAAGAAGGTCTCGGTCGGATTCCTAGACATAGAGGCAGCGGTAAGTAGTCTAACCTGAAATAGCAGCGTGCCGCAGCACCGCGGTCTCCTCTGTTACTTTTTTTAGTTAGTTAACACAATCTTACTACTTGCTTTTATAAATACAGCGCGCGGCGATGGTACATGAACAAAAACTGAAGGAGTTCCTAGCTGGAGGAGGAAAACAGGAGGAATTCAAATGTAATGAATTGGATATAGAGTTTTCCATTATTAATCCTCTGTGGTCCATCTTCAGTAAGGACTTGGTTTTCATTCCGGTACATCACGGGGTCAGCCACCACTATACATTGGTCCTGATTGACAACAAAGCTCGATGCTTCTATCACCTGAACTCAATGCTATCGCCAAGGAAAAATTATTCTGCCGACACCAACAACCACTTTCAGAATGCAATGGCAGTGGTGAGTTGTAACTGATTTATTAGGGTAAGAAGTTTACTGGGGGGGGGGCAGTAAACTTCTACTGGTTTTTGTTTGTTGCTTGTTCTCTTAGTTTGTTTGAGTTGTAATTTACTTGTATGTTGGAACCAACAGGTGAAGCACATTATGGTGTTCATCAAGCGCATATATGATTCCACCAAATACCCTCTCAGCCAAGGCATGGACCTTGAGGAATGGAGGGAAAACCAGGACAACCAAGGAATAGTGGTTGATGGTTACTCGATGATGAGTGCTGAAGAGAAAAGAACAAGAAGATGGATGCTGGACCAAAACGTTTATCAAGCAAGATACAAGCTGACTGATATCTTATCCTGCCCGCAGCAAAAGAAAACATCGTAAGTACCTTTAAACTTCCTTTAAAGAGTTTTATTGGGGTCAGAAATTACTTGTCTGTTTTGTTGGGGTGAAAAATTTAGTAACACTGTTTCTTAATACATTGCAGGTCAGACTGTGGACCATTTTTGCTCCACTTTATAGAGAGCCTATGTCATGGGAAAAAAACGACAGAAGATGGTGGTAATAAAATGAGGAAGAAGATCCTGTTAAAGTTCATGGGCATAAATATAGAAAAAAGATTAGTGCCACTTTAGATGTAGGATCTTCAAAATGTGAAAATATGTAGTATTTTGTCAGTGTTGTAAAAACATATGAATGATCTTGAATTTCAATGCCAGAACTTGTTCTTTTAGTAATTTTGGTCTATTCCTTTGATCTTTCTATCAGTTTCATTTATCTTTGGTTGTCAGTTTCAGTTTTTTTTGTTACAAGGTGGTTATTGGGTTGTCAGTAAACTTTGGTTGCTCTGTTCAGGAAAATTACTGACCCCCAATAATTTTCCCTACTTGAGAGTTTACTACCCCATTATGTCATTAGAGGATGGTTGAAAGGAATCTAAGTAATAACAATCATCCAGAAACTTTGGTTGCTCTGGTCAGGGAAATTACTGACCCCCAATAATTTTCCACACTTGAACATATGAGCATAACAAAAACTGGAAGCATTCCAGATTAAAGAAAAGACCTGGAAAAGAGTAAAACAAACATCCAAGTATGAAACTGGAAGAAAATAAAGGAAGGCGGATGTGTTGTATCAAGAAATACAGAAAATTACTGACCCCCAATAATTTTCCACACTTTACATATATATGAGCATAATTTTTCAATCATTTTCCATACTTAGGAGCTTAATTACTACCCCAATAATATTCTCCACCTTATACCTCCGGTTAGGGCCCTAATCCCGTTTGAGCGCATATGACATTGGGATTTCGTTTGTTGTTGGGGGGTTTCTAATTCGCATATGTGAGAAAATTTCGGCAGCATCTCCTTACAGTTCCCCAAGTGCACTAATATCTATACCTAGAATGCACTCGAGGAACAATAAAGGAAGATCTTGTCGAAATATATATACCCACAACCGAAAACGAAACGCACCAACAACAAACGGAATCTCAATGTCATATGCTCCCAAACTGTCCAAATATGGACAATTCGAAAACCATTTTGTTAGACACAGTCGTAACATAATAGTTCTCGAACAAGATTTTAAGGGTAACAATATATATTGATGAATGTAAAAGAATATTATAATTCTTAATTACATGATTCATCATTTTACTTTTTATCATATGAATACACAAATCGATTTGAATGAAAACAAAAATTTGATAAACATATTATTCACATAATTATTAATCATACATACAGAAGCTAAAGATATATATATATATCTTTAAAAATTATACACACAAAAGTTAGATATATATACAAACATAATATTATATAGTCGTTCATGCATATATAATATTATATATACGTACAAACATATTATACACACATGCATATCCAGTAATTATATTAAGCATACAAGTAAGCAACAATAATCCATCAAAATTAGACCGGCAAGTCGCCGAAAGTTCGCAGGAAAATATGCCTAAAAGAAGAAAGTAGATTAATTAATTAAAGTAGTTACATACATACCAATTAGGAGATCGAGATCGAAGCGCGCAACTCTTAAAGATCAATCAAATTCATGAAGAAAAGCTTCCAAAACTACATTTGGATCGGATGAATATTCCGATGAAGAGGGGGAGCTAGACCATGCCTTTCTTCTGCGCTCTCTTCTGGGCAAAATGTGTATAAATGGATGATGTGTAAATTTAGCGGACGAAATATTCCGTCGCCTAGGACAAAAGGCGTTGGAAAAAATATTCGTTCTGCTTTGTGTCAGGCAATAATTCAAATTCTTAGTCAACGGAAAAGTTCGTCGGCTAAGAAAAGAATATTCGTCGCCCAAGTCGTTCTTACCCGATGGAATCAACTTCGTCGCCCAAGAAAATTTCAGACGACGGAACATTATTCGTCGTCTAAGACTGGTAATACCGACGGAACATTATTCGTCGCCCTAGACAATCTTAGACGACGGACTATGTCGACAATCAATTTCTGTCGACTAAGAAGATCTAAGCCGACGAAACCATACCGACGGAAGATATCCGTCGCCTAGGGTTGACTAAGCCGACGGAACATGGACGACGAATAGTGTTTCATCGATTATGAATAGCTTAGTCGACGGAAGACGTCGACAGTTATTTTCCGTCGCCTAAGATTTCTTAGGCGACGGATGTGGTGCCCTATACGACGGTTCTTATTCCGTCGGTGAAGAGTCTCTTAGCCGACAGAATTAATAAGATTCCGTCGGCTAAGTCGATGTTTCCTGTAGTGGCTTTAACATAAATCGTCCGGGACAATTTTGGACATGTTTTGATGATCCGTATACTAAAGAGTAAAGACTCTCACGGACATCCTTTCTTTTGAGCAAAGTAACCATTGAGATCAAAAATCACCAAAGTACATCTTGGTGGAACTATGAGCAATGCTCACGGCCTATGGATGGCACTAAGCCATTCGCGTCATCCTCCTATACAATGGAGGCACTACTCATGCTTTCACAAGCAAATTCGACGCAAAAGAACCCCTTTATATATGATCTCACATTGGCCATACTCGTTACTTGTTTTGTAAAGCCTATTCTTTAGCAAAGATTAGGAGCGACACTCTCCTACGCTAAAGACAATGAAATAAAGAGACTAGCATATAAACAAGATGCTAATTAATGTAAGACATTAATTACAATGTCTATGAGTGATTATACAAGACTGATCGATACATAAGATGTTGGTCTAGATGGCTTCTCATTGTTCACTTTGAGGCAAGGTTCTAAAAAACGTGGGCGGTAGTCGGGCGGACAACGCCCAAAAGATTAATCGGGGATTAATCGGATTTGTATTTTTGCATTATTTTATTTTTTAATAACAAATAATTATATAAATACAATAAAATAGGCATTATAATATCTATGATAAAGTGAAAGTAATCTGAGAATAGAGAATCGTGAAGATGTGTGTATTATTCATTAATAGAAGCCCTTATATAGGGAATTACACAATACCAGTATGGTAAGGATATGAACACATAGATTAGTCAAACTACATATCATATTGGTATAAGGCAAAGACACACATAAATAATATCCTAGAACACTCCCCCTTGTGCCGCGCGCTGATATGTCGATGGTGTTGATCTGTTGCCTCGTCAAAAACCTCGTCAAGTCACAAAAACCGGTGGGAGAAAAAACTGAACTTGATCGTAGGAGAAAAAGAGTACAACGCACCAGCCTACTTCATTGAGATGATACTCCCCTGATTTTGAACATTATTCGGAGACTTGATAGCCGACGCATGCCTATACTTTTCAGATGTTTCTCAAAAGTAGACTTAGGTAAGGACTTAGTAAATAAGTCTGCTGCGTTTCCTTCGGAACTAACTTGGTTCACTTGAATGTTGAGAAACGCCTGTTGCTGTTGGTTGTAGAAGAACTTAGGTGAAATGTGCTTTGTATTGTCACCCTTGATGTAACCTAACTTCATTTGCTCAATACAAGCTGCATTGTCCTCATAAATGCATGTAGGTCTATCAGTTGTAGAATTTAATCCACTTGTTCCTCTAATGTGCTTAATGATTGATCTCAACTAAACACATTCCCGAACAGAATGCAAAGCTATAATCTCTACATGATTTGAAGATGTCGCCACTAGAGTCTGCTTAGTAGACCTCCAAAATATTGCTGTATTCCCAATGGTGAACACATAACCAGTTTGAGAACGTCCTTTATGAGGATCAGATAAATATCCGGCGTCGGCGAAACCCACCAACATATTTTGGGTGTCTCGGCATTAGACAAGGCGGCGGTGGCGTGCTCGGCATTGGACCCGTGTCCAGCAGCCGTGCCGGTGGCGTCCATGGCGGCGGTCTGGTCCCTTGGTGGATCCGTGCCGTGTCTCCATGAGCCATAAGACCATCTTCTGTCCTTCTTGAATCAATGTAGGGAAAGAACAGTCCCAAGTCAATGGTACCCTTAAGATATCGAAAGATGTTTTTAACTCCGGTACAATGACATTGGGTTGGCGCTGAGCTAAATCGAGCTAACAAGTTGACTGAGAATGCAATATCTGGTCGAGTGCATTGAGCTAAGTACAATAATGCGCCTATTGCACTAAGGTATGGAACCTCTGCGCCCAAGACCTCTTCGTCGTTCTCTTTCGGACAGAATGGATCTTTAGTTATATCCAAACTTTGACCAATCATGGGAGTGCTGACAAGATGCATCTTGTCCATATTAAATCGCCTGAGCATCTTTTGGACATATGCAGTCTGATGGATAAGGATCCCACAGACTCGGTGCTCTAGTTCAAGACCTAGGCAAAAACGAGTCTTCCCAAGATCTTTCATCTCAAACTCGGATTTCAGATAAGCCGCGGTCTCTTTGATTTCATCAAGAGTACTGATAATGTTCATGTGATCGACATAAACAACCACGATTGCAAATCCGAAACTTGTCTTCTTTATGAACACGCACGGGCATAGTTCATTGTTCTTATATCCCTCCCTAATCAAGTGTCACTTAGACGAGTATACCACATTCGTCCGGATTGCTTTAATCCGTAAAGTGAGCGTTGCAACCTTATAGCATACGCACTCCGTGGTTTAGAGTCACTTGACTTAGGTAACGTAATGCCATCAGGCACTTTCATATATATCTCTGAATCTAGATCCCTATAGAGATATGCCGTAACCACATCCATGAGCTGCATGTCAAGTTTTTCGGACACTACCAAACTGACTAAGTAGCGGAAAGTTATGACGTCCATGACTGGAGAGTAAGTCTCCTCGTAATTAATCCTAGGGCGTTGTGAGAAACCTTGTGCAACAAGGCGGGCCTTATACCGAAGTACCTCATTCTTCTCATTATACTTTCTAATAAAGACCCATTTATGTTCAACAGGCTTTACACTTGGCGAAGTTAGCACTACTGGGCCGAAGACCTGTCTCTTTGTTAGAGAGTCTAATTCTGCCTGGATTGCAACTTTCCATTTAGGCCAATCTACTCTGTTTTGGCATTCTGCAACAGAGCGTGTTCGATGTCATCGTGCTCAATGATTTCATGAGCCACGAAATAAGCAAATATATCATCGACATGGGTTGATGACCGGTTCATCAATTCATAAGTGTTATCATAACATATGGAGATCTCTATGTTCTCTGATGTTGACATTGACCCTGAGGCGTCCCCCATGGATTCTAACATCAATTCGTGGACATAACTGTAATCAGAGATGATCTCGTGAGAAGGATTCTCAACATCGATGATCAAATGATTGACTTGTGCCTTGTCGGTCCGTTTCTTTTTCGGACGCGTGTCAACCGAACCAGGTGGCCTCCCCCTTTTCCTTTGGGGAGCCATGGCCTCCATCCCTCCACCGTGGGCAGCGCGGCGGCGGCGGCAGTACCAAACCCGGGGGGCCGTGCCCTTTCTAGGGACTTTGAGCCTAGCAGGAACATTTGCAGCTGGTATATCTGATCTTGTCACTTTCGCAATCTCGGAGAAAGAGTCAGGCATTGTATCTGCTACTTTCTGAAGTTCGAGAATACGTTTCACTTCACTTTCAGTTGTGAGGTGCGGGGATCATAATGAGACAGGGGGGGACAAACCACGACAATTCCTGTCGTTCCACATGAACACGTTTGTTCGTATCTCCCCCTAACAATGGGAATAATGTCTCATCAAAGTGACAATCCGCAAACCTTGCGGTAAAAAGATCACCTGTTAATGGCTCGAGGTATTTGATAATCGTTGGAGATTCATAACCAACGTAGATACCTAATCGTCTCTGAGGACCCATTTTAGAACGCAGTGGAGGAGTAATGGCACATAAACCGAACAACCGAAAATACGTAGATGCCAGATGTCAGGCTCATATCCAGTGACCAACTGGTACGCACTGAATGGTTGTCTAGCAATGGGTCTGAAACGAATAAGTAAGGCTGCATGCAATATTGCATAGCCCCATGACACATTGGGAGGTTAGTGCGCATCACCAACGCTCGAGAAATAAGCTGAAGCCGCTTAATCATAGCTTCGGCGAGACCGTTTTGCGTATGAACATGGGGTATGGGATGCTCGACTTCAATCCCGATAGACATGCAATAGTCATCAAAAGTCTTTGATGTAAATTCTCCAGCGTTATCTAGTCGAATTGACTTGATTGGATAATCCGGGTGGTGAGCCCGAAGTTTAATAATTTGTGCTAGGAGTTTTAGAAATGCAGCATTACGTGTGGACAAGAGCGCGACATGAGTCCAACGCGTTGAAGCATCCACCAGGACCATAAAGTATCGAAATGGTCCACATTCAGGATGGATGCGTCCACAAATATCACCTTGGATACAATGTAGAAATGGAATGTTCTCGGTGTTATCTTTAGCGTAAGATGGTCTCGATACTACTTTCGCTAAAAAGCAAGCTTTGCAAAACGAACGATGAGCTATTGAAAGAGTCAACGACACATCAAAGGAGAACGGCGTGCCTCAATTGCTTGAGGGATCGGCCAAGCGGCAGCCATGAAGTTGGTGCCGAGCCCGTGAGACGTCAAAGTCCCCTTTGGGCTGTTGTGATCAGTTGAGGCGTCACCACCATGATTCAAAGTGATATCATTTCCCAAATGTTTTCGTTTTGATCTGAAGAAGGGATGTCCATGAGAATTTTACAGAATTCGGATCATCATGTCCCTTCCAGGATGACCAAGTCGATCATGCCAAAACTTGTATGAGTCAGAGTCCCAAAGATCCTGTTTGGCGAGTACATGGGATTCAATAATCCGAATTGTAGTAAGGTAAAGATCACTAGATTGACTCATGAGTTTCTCCAATATACGTTTCGTCCGTATTCATGAGAAGTTATACATAAGAACTCAGTTCCATCTTCACAATGAGTTTCCAAGTGAAAACCATTAGCGCGAATGTCCTTAAAGCTAAACAGGGTTCGGTGCCCTTTTGGGGCATAAAGAGCGTCTGTGACGTGGATCATAGTACCATGAGGCAGAAAGAAGCGAGCAGTTCCATGCCTGAGGATCACAGGGGAAGATCCAATCATTGTCGTCACAGATGATTTACAAGGCACTAACTCAAGAAATAGTTGCCGGTTCCTCAGAATTGTGTGGGTTGATCCACTATTTGCGAGGCACTCGATCTCTTCAAGAGATACCTACAAAAGAGAGTAGATATATGAGTAAATAGGTTAAAAGGATTTAAAAAGGCTAAAAATAGCAACAATCCTGAGAGTGCTGAAAATTTCTCGCGCAGAATGATATTTGTGCACTAAAACAGTCATAACTCCTTCGTTAAAATAGATATGGACGAACTGCAAAATGTTCTGAAAACTAGACTCGTAGAGCTTTCCAAGAATATAAAGCTCACTGTCTGGCTCGTCTAGAGCTGTTCACAAAGCTCAAACAAAGTGACTGTCCAGGGAGGATAGATTACTGTTTTTCGCAGATTTGACATTAGCAAAGCTTTTGAAGCTTGCTGGTGGCATGGAGGCGTATGCTGAGCCACAAAGACGTGTTGATGATCAAATCCAAGTCCAGAGAACCTAGAGGATTCGATGTTGATCCGGTTTTACCAAGTCTTTAACGTCTTTTTCAAGACGGCAATTGGGGTAATAGCGTAATGGGAATCCAAAATCAAAAGCTTTCGGTAACTCCAAATTAAGTATGACCAGGCATGTCCGTGTAGGGTCGATAGTGCGAGGCACACTTAAATCACTAGCTTCTTAATTCGGACAATTTTAAGAGATCATACTAACTTGGATGAGCCTAGTTGAACAATTGATGATGAAAAATTCGCTATAGGTAAAACACTTGAACCGAAAAACACATGAGTAACTCTCCTTGAGAGTCACGGCGCCGTACGTCACCTCCTTAAGGGAGAGACCAAAGACGGCGTTGATGCCATGTTTTCTAAGGTAGATGTAAATCAATTCGAACCATGTAGAGACAAGAAGAACCAAAAAGAAATAATTTTTCATTAATGCGCTGAAAAGAGTACATAAGGGTCTCAAAAAAAAATTGAGAAGAAAACTAAGCATGGCATGCTAACGATGCCTTATTACATCATGACTTGTATAAATGAAAACAATCTAGCCGTTGACGTCAAAGTCAGGAGCATCTGAGTCAGAACAATGTCTATTGGGGTCTGCGACCTTGAAGGTAACATTATGTTCAACTCCATTGTTTTCAGTGGAATTGACTTCCATCAATTTCTTGTATTTCTTGTATGCGGCAACAACATTTGCAGGAGCGCGACAGCTTTTAGACTAGTGGTCCTTGGATCCACATCTGTTACATTGACCATTAGAGGCAGAGGAAGAGCGAACATGCTGCTTCCGAGGAGGGGCGGCGCCGCCCTTGGAGCCGGTGGCACCGGTGTCTGGACGCCATGTGTTGGTATGGCCACTAAAGCCACTACCTTGTCCCCGAGAACCAGAGGCACAGTGGTGTTGATTCCCACATGCATAAGGTTCATTCCGATGTTGATCCTTGCGTTTCAGAGCTTTCTGACTCCGTTTGCTGTTGTAATTAGATTTCGGAATTTTCCGGGTGCCTACAGGATGCAAATTATGCTGATCATTGATTATGTTGTTCTTTTCTTTCATAAGGAGTTACGTCATTAAGCCGCTAAATGTAGTAATCCTCTTATTTGTGAACTCAAGTCCATATTGGTTCATTAGGATCTTAGCAGCTGAAGGGAAGGTCGAGAAAGTCTTTTCAATCATGTCGGCATCACTTTTCTCGACTCCACATGAGCTCAGTTGAGCTTGTAGGCAAAGCATATCCCTGTTGAAGTCGTCAACCTTCTTGTAATCTAAAAGTCGGATTTCATCCCAGCGAGCAATTAGTTCTGGGAGCAAGGTCGAATGGATATTGCCGAAGCGTTCAGCAAGTGCATCCCACATATCTTCTGGATCATGCTTTGATTGATACTGCTTGCGCAGTGTGGGATCGATATGCTTACGAAGGAACATGAGCGCCTGAGATTTTGTTCTCTTGTTAGGCGGTTCCTGAGTTGGATCGGGGAATATGGTCTCGGTCAGATCCTTAGCGATGAAGGTCTGCTCTATGTCCGAGACCCAACGATGGTACTCGGTACCATGGCGTCGAGGACGTCAAATTCAATGCCTCTTTCCATCTGCATACAAGAGAGAACAAGTCGTATTAGTTTTCTGTTGAGACCTAAAAGGATACTCAAATACGATGATTTTATATTAGTTTGTCTCTCTAGGGTTGATCAAACACAACCCTAAATGTCCGGAGTCGATCAAACACGACCCGGAAAATTTGTGTGAAGGTGATCAAACACACCTTCAAAATAGCAATAACCAAAGTTGAACAAACACAACTTTGGACCCGGGGAGGACAACCGGGATTTTAAACCTGCAAAGACACCGTCCCAAGCATAGAATGGAGTAGAAGAAAAGAGAGAAAGCACTTTATCTCCCCCGAGGTTATTGAACTTAGAAGAGTTTTAGGGTTGTAAAGAAAACATACCGTAAAACTTGGATGCTTGATCGGACGAGAAGAAAGCAGTGGAGTAGACGGCCGGAAAGCGACAGTCGGAGGGCGACAGCGGAAGCAGCGGCGGCGGCTGAGGCAGGGCCGAGTGTTTTCGGCTTTGGGTTTTAGGGTTTGGGAAAAACTATTAGCTCAAGGGTTGGGCCAAGAGCTGATAATGTGATGAAGTGAAGTAATTTGAGAATAGAGAATCGTGAAAGATGTGTGTATTATTCATTGATAGGAGCCCTTTATATAGGGAATTACACAATACCAGTATGGTAAGGATATGAATACATAGATCTAGTCAAACTACATATCCTATTGGCATAAGGCAAAGACACACATAAAGAATATCCTAGAACAATCTAAAATAATGAAAAAAACAACATATAATGCTGAAAATAATGAAAAAACATAACATATGTCCTTAAAAATGTATTACAACCATGTTCTTACGAAAATAAGAAATACAATTCAACATTTCAACAACAATGTCATTGAAGCAACTAAGAAACGCAATTAAACAACAATGTCCTTAGGAAAATCCGAAAAGAAAAAACACAATTCACCAACTAGGCAACAATGTCAAAAAACAATTCAAAAAAAAAAATACATTTTTGCAAGCCTACTCCTCCAATTCTTCTTCTCCATATCCTTCAAGTACTTCTTCATTATCGGAGTCAAACTCAAAATGTATAGTTTCTTCTTCCTCTTCATCCGAATCAAAATCTTCTTCAAGTTCTCTTATTTCTTGAATCCTAGAACTTCTCCTAGGCTCTAAGCCACTATCCACTCCTAAATCATTTCCAACCATTTCATTAGTGACATCGGACAAAGTATCCTCATCACCACCATCAACAATCCAACCTTGTGCATTAGTAGCTTCACTAGCAAGAAGAACATCCACATTTTTCTCTTTCTTTCTTTTCTTTTTGTTGAGAATCTTGGCATTGAATTGAACATAGACTAAATTGTTTAACCTTGTTGCATCAAGTCTATTTCTTTTCTTTGTATGAATCTAAATTAAGAATAAAAAAAGAGAGTAAATTATCATAAAAAAAAAGTGAGTAAATTATCATAAAAAAGAGAGTAATTACCCCCTCATAAAAAAGAGAGTAATTTATCTTAACTATATAAATTAAGCAAATAATTACCCCCTCAAAAGCGCTCCAATTCCTTTCACATCCGGATGAACTTGTTGTCAAACCAAGTATTCTTTTAGCCAAAGTTTGCAAATTTGGTACTTGATTTCCATAAATATTCCACCAACCAACTACAAAAACATAGAAAGCAACAACATTATTAATTAGTCAAAACTATAAAAGCAAAACAAATAAACAATACTAATGACAAAATAAAAAATTTACGAAGTTTTCTTATACTACGAGAATTCAGGGCATTTACCGTGCAAAATTTACTGCGTGCATTGGCTTTTTAATGCGTGCCGTAAAAAACCTCTAGCATGTATCTTTTACTGCGGTTTAATGCGTACCGTAAATGATTAATCACATTAAGTCTTTCGCTACGCGCATGTATAGCGTGTCGTAATCGTGAAATGTTTTTACTGCACGCATAAGTAGAATGCTGTGAAAACCTAGAAAATTATTTACAGCTCGCATATGAAGCCGGCTGTAAAAAACGACTCTAAGCGCGAAATTTTCAAAACTTCTATTTTTCATTTACTTTTTCCCTTCTCAATAACTCCCTCTTCCCTCTTCAATTAACTTTTCCCTCTTCTAAATTTTCCCCAAGTTATTAACTTCTTGCATAGAAGTTCGGGGTCGTTGCTTTCTTCCTAAGAAGTTGAGAGAGGGTCATATGAGCTAGAACACTGTAATCTTGTCTTCCTCTTCTAAGAAGTCCCACACCTTTGCAAAGCCTCAAACCTCAACCCCCAAACCTCAATAATCTCGACAGAGTTAGAAAGAAGCTCTAATCCTCCACTGAATTCTACAGTGAGCTGTAAACGGAAAGCCTGCATATCGATTTCTGGGGATTTCTGGCTGTGGTGCTCTGCTCTGGTGCAAGGTAGGTTTGTTTCTTCTTCTTCTTCTTCTTCTCTCTTTTCTCAATCGATTTTTGTATTCTACTTTCTGTTTGAAGCGATTATAATCGCTGAAACCCTAAATCTTTTTATTTCTCCAGTCATGAATGTCGCTGTTTCAACCCCAGCCGTCAGCCTTCCTCATCAATCGCAGCCCTAAACTATCGTCAGGCCACAAACTCTTGGGCTATCAGATTTCACAACGTTCGTTGTTGTGTGCGGCTGAGATCGTGATTCTTAATCATAAAATTCAGGTATGGCTAACAATAATCCCTATTATAGTGTGGATTGTAAATTTCACAGTAATGTAAAAGTAATTTTCTTTTATAACCTAAGTAAGCTATGAGTAGGTTGAGTGTTGCATTGTTATGTCGATTGCGATATGTTTATATGCATAAGTGTAAATGTATTTTTTTGCTAGTATCAATTTTGGGAGTGTGATGTTTAGTGGTAGTAGACAGTCAACCTTTTCGCTGGGGTTTTGATTTGAATAAAGTTTTGAACTTGGTTGTAAAGGAGGGTTTTAGTTAATGATTCTAATTGCTTGGGATGCAGGGATGCACTTGATGCATTGGGGTTGGTTCATTACTGCTGCAGACGCATGCTTATGATTCATGTTGATCTCATTGAGAAGTTTCTCAACTACAACAGTAAGTTTCAACTCTTTTTCTAGCTGTCTTTCTCCTGCACATACATGCATAGAGTTACCACATGTGTAATCTGTCCTGAGTGTGGCTGATGTGTTTATTGGAACTGACATTGAACCTTTGTTACAGCTTTGGAGAAGTCGGACAACAGTTAGAGGAAGCTTAGTACGGTGTAAAAAACTACGTCACAAGGTGCAGGAAGTTGGTGTTATTACTTTCTTGGTTAGTGTCTTGAGTGTGTGAGTACATGCTTTGTCTTAACTGGAGCTGTATTATTCCTTAATTTCATGCTTGGATTAGGTCTAACATGAATTTTGCCTGCCTAGCGTTTTGTGCTTTCCTTCCATCATGTTTTGTGCAATATGCTATATATTTTTGCTGAAATCTTCTGATCTGTTATTTGATTTGTTCTTTGGCCAACTCATAAGTAATGTCACCTACTAGCTAATAGTGACCCAAAAGCAGAGTTTAGCTAATTTTCAACTAAACATGAGTATTGGCCAGTTGTTGTGAATAGAATAATATGTAATGGTATTTTTATGTGCAGGTAATATAATGCTTGTTTGTTGCTGATCTATGGCCGGTTGCTTTAGTCGTCTGTTAAGCAATGAAGCATGAAGGTGGGATCGTTCAAGTCAATGATGATGTTTGATATATTTGTTTGTGTAACCTTTTGGATTTATAACTGGGTATATATTTGCTAATCTAAGGTTTAAACTTTTAGATTAATAGTTGGGTATTTGCTAATCTAAGATGAGTGTCTGTTGGATTTGTAAGAGAGGAGTTTTGGGTAATTGTAAGGGTTAAATTTCAATGGGTTCCTTCTTTGGTTAAATTTCTTTATGTTTGGTATTTGAGTATTGTTTCTATATTTGGTGCAGGTCTCCTCACACAATTAAGGTGCTTTACTTAACAAAATCATCAAACTCTCTTTGCAATCAAATGCAGCCTGCTCGACTATAGGTATCAAATCGTCCTCTCTCTCTTTGCTTTACTTAACAGTAAAGAATTGCAATTGTGTATTTCAGTGTTTTGTTGGTTATATATGTTTCTTTTTTAATTACATGTAGTTCTTTTGTGCTTGTTATAGCTAGTTATAGTACTTGAATTGTAAAATGTTTGCTCTTTGAATACAAGTTAGAACGTAAAGCCAAGGAAAACGAAGGTGTAACCAACATGGATACGGAATGGGCACATTGTATCCATGAACTTTTATAGGTAACACACTCTTAACATATAACCTCAATATTTGTTTTCAGTATTGTACTCTATATTCATTCGTTAAATTAAACTCAGTATATATCCATCTAGATTCTCTATTAATTCTGGTTTGTTATTATTGATAGTGCAACCACTCAATTTGCTTATAAATTAATTAGTTATATATAGTTGTAGATTTGATTAAGGTTCTATGAGGACTACCACATTCTTGTCTGGATACTTGAACTCAATTTTACATGTGCTAGGAGACCAAAACTCATCATCTTTGGAGATCTGAACTCATATTTTTTTTTCTTTTTTGAGTATTGCATTATGTATGCAATTATTTGGATTCTTATGATCCTCAAATCAACCAATGTGTAACATATATATTTTCAAACTTGTTTTTAGCAGGTAATGTGAAGTTTTGAGGTGAATGAGGATTAATGCTTATGTTGCTACTGTTGGGACATTTTGCATTTGGATAATGGACTTTGAAAGCTTCCAAGTACTCTGAATTGTAATGTTAGTTTTAAGCACGAATTTGTAGGGACATATGCAGTTGTTATGTGTTGAGATGCATATTGAATTTCCAGATTGTTCAAATATGAATGTATATATATGTATGATGTTAGTTCACCTTTGCTAGATCTTAGATTGTTGTCCTTACTTAAGGTTTTGAAGTTAATTATTGTTAATTGTGATTTGAGCAGTCATTGGAATAAAGTATCATGTATCTGGAATATGATCAGTAACTCACATATAATTGTGGAAACAAGAAATGCAAAAAGCAGCGTGCAGAGCAAATAGGTCTTTACGGCATGTTTTTCCATCGTAAATGTCTCTAAACTAATACTCTTTTACGACATGCCAGAGCGCTGTGAAAGCATTGTACTCCAAAGTCTTTTACGGCGCTCTTTTGGATAATTTACGGCGCACAAAAATGCTCCTTTGGATATTATAACGTTGACTGGATCAGTTTTACGGCGTGCGTTCATCCAAATTTATGGCTCGCATTGGCGCGCCGTTAATGTAGTGTGTCTTTTACGGTGCAAGCTTTTACTGCTAATTTTTGTGTGCCGTAAATAGTCTTTTATGACGCGCATTGCCGGTCGTAAAAGTCTGTTTTTGGCGTAGTATTACCCGGATTATAATTTTCATTATCTTGTGAGCATCCCTTCAAAGTGATAGGTTTTCCAAATGAACCCTCTTTCTTCAAGTACTTGTGCAATTCTACATTTGTCACCTTATCTTGAATGTCAAGATCATGACCAAAGAACTTCTCTACACATTCAATAAACCCATCCATGACAACTCCATCATTTATAATGCTTGGATCAACATATGTGTAATAAGGGTTCAAGAGGTATCCCGCTAAATGCAATGGACTATCAAGTCGTTCACGGGCTTTCCCATCAACAATGTCAAGGATTGGACGATAGTGAGCTTCTTGATTTTTGTATGTCTTCTCTTCTGTAGCTTTTTGTAGCATACACAAAACCCATTGATGGCTTCCAATCCCCATCAACAAGGCGAAGCACCTTAACTAAAGGGGCAAAAACCTTCAAGCAAAGATTTACTCCATTCCAAAAAGAAGGACTCAAAGCAATACTCGCAGCTGCCTTCCCCTTTGCACTCTTTGCATGCTTGTTTTCACTCCACTCACCACTAGTAATCATAGATCTCAATTCAATCTTCTTCTCCATCAAGCTTTGTAAAGTAAGGAAAGCGGTTGCAAATCTTGTGACTCCCGGCCTCACTATGTCTCTTTTCTTTGTATACTTTCTCATCAAGTGCAAAGTCTTGTGATGTGCATAAATATAGATGGTGAAACTCTTTGCCTTGTCAATCACAATCTTGAATTTAGGTTGGGTGCCAATTCCTTGAAGCATAAGATTAATAGTGTGAGTTGCACAAGAAGTCCAAAATATTATTGGCCTCTTCAACTTTAACAAATCTCCCGCTGCCATGTTGTTTGAAGCATTATCCGTCATCACTTGAACAACATTTTGTGGCCCAATTTCTTCAATGCACTTGTCCACATATTCAAAAATATATTTTCCGGTGTGTGACTCATCTGATGCTTCCTTAGAAGAAAGAAAGGTTGTCCCTTCCGCACAATTAACACACAAGTTCATGATACTTCTTCTTTTCCGGTCACTCCATGCATCGGACATGATAGAGCAACCATTCTTTGCCCACTCTTCTTCCTGCCTCTTTAATAAGCCCTTAGTTCTCTCCACCTCTTCCTTCAACAATGGCTCCCTTAATTGGTATTGGGTTGGTTGTTTGTAACCCGGGCAAAATTGCCCAACCGCTTCCACAAACCTCTTGAAGCTATCATTCTCAATGGCATGGAAAGGAAGGCCGGCTTCATACACCCATCTAGCCAAATATTGATGCACATTATGTGTTCTTTCTTTGAAAAGTGAATCATTAATATTTTGTTGCTTCATCTTCTTGCTTCCATCCAATGAAGAATCGGGATCAATGGCGGATGCATAACGATCCATAGGTCCAAGAAAGCGCATCTTTCTTCTTGTCTCATGACTTGATCCATCCTCTTCCTTTTCATCTTCTTCAATACCAACTTCTTGCCTCAATTCTTCTTCAAAGAGAATCTTTTGCCTCTTCTTATTTCGCCTATCTTCAATAGCTTTGATACATTTGGCTTTGTCCTCATCCGAACTCTTCTTACAACCGTGAACATTCCCCTTGATTTTTGCAATGTGCTGTTTGATTCGATTTATTCCACCACTTACTACTTTATTACACAACAAACACTTCAATCTATCTGGATTTGTAGGATCAGCATACACTGCATATTCCGAACCGATATCAGTTGAATTAGCTTTCAACTCCTTTGAGACTGACCTATTCTGGCTATTCAACTCCGGAACTGGATTAGATGCAGAGGAAGAAGCAGTGCCTGCCATATTTGCCTGTATATATTTTGTAATCAATCACAGACTCACAGACTCACAGTTCATAGATTCAGCAACTCAGCAATTCAATGACTCAGACTAACAACAGCAGCAGCAACTCAGCAACTTAGCAATTACCAAATTCAATGAACATTGGTAAACAACTAAACATATTATCAAATAGACAAATACCAAGTTCATCACTTATCATTCATCACTCATCATTCATCAATTACACAATTACCAATTACCAATGAGTCAATTACCAAGTTCAAATTCAATGAACTAACCTCAAGAGTGAAGACATCAAGCTGTGCCGGGACTCCGGGAGAGAGTTGACGCGCCTTGTCGGGACTGAGATGAGCGCACTTTGTCATTGTGTGACGTCGCTTGCCGCCGTGCATCACCGATTGAGAGAGGACAGACCGAGAGACAGATGAGAGACGAAGAGAGGAGGGAATAGAGACAGAGAGAGGACTAGAGGAGAGACCGAGAGACAGATGAGAGAGTGAGACTGTGAGAGACGAAGAGAGGAGAGAGTCCGAGAGACTGAGAAGTGAGAAAGTGCAAAGAGAGGAGAGACCGAGGGACTGAGAAAGTGAGGCTGTTAGGGAGTGTTAGCGAATAACGACTTAGAGTTAGGGTAGATTAGTTTTTTTTTTTTCACTAAAAAAAAAAACGTTTTTTTGTCTGCCCAGCCGCCTAGGCAGCCAAAAAAGGGCTGACCGCCTACACTCGCCGATTTGCCTAAAATCGGGACGACAACCATTCTCCGGGCGCCCAGGTGGCCGCCTAGGCCGTTTTTGAGAACCTTGCTTTGAGGCATAATGATGCTATAGTGATGTTCACACTGATTTAACTTAAACCCTGACAATTAGATGTTATGGGGAACCTTAACAATGATTGAAAAGTTGAAAAAACCTAGAATTTCCGGTTTTTCAGCCTGTGGACAAGTCATTGTGAGGACCAGTTCAACAACTTTTAGACCGATTCTTGAGGTTATGTTTGCGGTCACTGATTCCTAACATCCGAGTCTACCTATTCACAAAATTTGGTGACATTTGGAGACCTGGAAGGTGGTGAACCGCTCAATATAAGTGTTCACAGATGTCTAGTGACTCCGACGTCCGCTTTGGTACTTTTTCGGCCGGTTCTATCGTCGAGGCTGGTGGTTTCCGAATTCTAACTCCCATATCTACCTACTTACAAAATTTGGTAGCATTTGGAGCTTTGGAGAATAGTGAACCATTAAATGAAGTGTAAAACAAAGGTCCGGTGATGCCGGGGGTCGGTTCAACCAGTTTCTTTTTGACTGGTCCCGGCGGTGCGGCCAACATTTTGTTTTTGGACCTGTAAGACCAACGACTACAGATTGTAGCAGGGTCATAGTTTTACTTATTCATCTTTACCCACCATCATTCAAATTTTTATGTTACGGTTGTAACGGTATGCCAATTTGTTAACAGATTGAGTTAACGTTCTGCAATCTATATCGGCCACATATTGTATTTGCCAAATTGCGTCTCCATAAGCGCACAATGATGAGTTATTTGATGAATATTGTCTTTGAATAAGACATGAGCTTCCGACTATAATCCGCTTATATAAGGACCTTGACAGGCAATCTCTTTTATGTCACTTTGATGAGCCAGTTTTCCCGTCGTTAGAGGGAGATAAGAACAAGAATGTTCAAGTATAACGACTTGGAATTGTTGTGGTTTGTCCCTATTGTGTCTCATCAAGTTTCCTAAAGTGACGAGATCACATATACATGCTGCAAACATGTTTGCAAGGATTGATGTCCGGATAAGGACATGTTGATGTCCGGATAAGAGGACATGTCGTCACCCATAGATGGTGGCATGGTGACACCACAAATGTGGTAGATGGTGTCGCTAGGCCGTGGCTCCCACGGTTTAGGGGGATGCTACTCGGTTCGATACATACTCGCCAAGGAAAAGTGCGAGTTTGTCACAACTTGATCATTTGATCAATGATACTCAATCGTCTGTTATTTCTAGATTATGGTTATCATTGGGGGTCGCCTCAATGTCAATACCAATCCATATAGAGATCTCCACACTTAGAAATTACACTGGTGTATATGATGACGTGGTTTAATGAGTTTGATATCGAACCATACTTCGTTGAGAAAATACCAACGTTGTAGATTGGCCTAAATGGAAAGATGCGATCCAGTTTAAACAAAGAGATAGTGCTTTGGTTAGGTGACGCCGACACCCCAAGTGTAAACTCTATCAGTTATGTCTTTGTTAGAAAGTGTAGTGAGAAAAAGAGTTTAGACTCACCTTCTGGCGCAAGGTTTCTCACAAACGCACTGGAATCGACTACGATGAGATATACTCTCGTAATGGATGTCATTGCACTCCACTATCTTGTCAGTTTGGTAGTTTATGAAAAACTGAACATGCAGCTTGTGGTCACAACTTATCTTGTTGGGAACTAAGAGATGTACATAAAGATCTTGAATAGATCGGTTTTCACCCAAATCAAGTGGCTCTTGACCATGGAGCGCGTTTGCAAGGTATTTTCTAAGTATCTACTTGATTAGGGAAGGGATGTGAAGAATTATGCCTCTTTGCGTGTAAATTCTTGATGAATCGTGATAAACTCTTGTTAAACTAAGAGATACCACTTTTCCAAAATTAAGAATGAAAGGATCTTGGGAATACTTGGTCTCGAAAGTGAGGACCGTTATTGATGATACTTATTCATCTGTCGGCTTAAGGCAAGCTAAAGGACGATGAAGTTATGCCTATATGTATCCCTTGATCGGTCGAAGTGTTGAGAAGACCTGTTTCGTCCATATGACAAAGAAGTCTTAGGAGAAATCCTACATCTAAGTACGGTAGCATATTCATGTACTTGTTACAATATGCTCAACTCGACATCTCATTCACTATAAACTTGTAAGGTCAAGTTCTCCTTAGTCTTTCAACTCTCTTCCTAGCGGTTGAGCATCTTCGCTCCCTTTTAGATGAGTGTGAAGGAATATCAAGGTAGTGGCCTGATGCGCCCACGCAACGCCAATGTAATGACAGTGATTCCTTCTATGATAGGTTCAAGCTTATTCATCCCTACATAAAGACACATCAAATGCGAAATCAGAATCTGCCTAGTTTCATAGGTCAACTTCCACAGGACTTACATAATAGCCCACTCATTGGAAAATAGTGAAATTACTACCATTGGAAAGGTCTATGTGTCTACTTTCCAGGGACACCAATATTTGATCACACCTATCATATTTGGTAGAATAGTCAACTTCGACAGAGCTTTGTGATCAGCTCAAGACGAACTAGGTTATGGACCTTATACGGTTGGAAAACTACGGGTGTCTTGTTTCCAGAACTTTGTACGATTCGTCCATACCTATTGTATTGAAGAACTTATGACTGTTTAAGTACACGAAGGTCATGCCACGCGTGAATCTGATTTTCAAAGCGAACTTATGTTTTGAGTTGTTAGGCAACCTTCTCCTTAAAGATCAAAATAATGCTAAGTATAGCAGGTCTGATCTAAGGATAATGTGGCTGGATTTAATGACTAAATCGTTGCCCAAGTCTACTTTTGAAGTATGTGAAGTGCATTGGCTTGCGCCGTTTATCTGTACTCCGAGATTGAGTAACCAATTTGGAGAAGTCATTATGTAGACATCAGGGGGAGTCTACATGCATCACATGTTATCTTCAATTGTAGTCTGTGCGTTGTGCTCTTTTTTCCTTCGTCCAAGTCTTTTGTTTTACCCATGAGGTTTTTGATTTACTTAGCAAGGTTTTTACCGAGGCAACACCATAAGTACCATATCGTATTAGGGACGCAACACAAGGAGGAGTGTTTAAGGAAATCATATTTTCGTCCTTCTGTTATGTGTTTTGCCCTAATACACGTAGGATTGGTTAATCCGGTTTCCTTATTAGAATAGATTACAGTTGATAGAACTTTTGAATCTTTCGGGAGACTCTATGTAATGCCTATAAATTGGTCTTTCTATCAATGAATAAGTAGACCGTTATTCTTGTTATATTTTCTCATTCAACAAGACAAACATTTACAAATAAGGACAAACTGTTATATTGTTGTCATGTGACATTGCACATTTACAATTTTGTCCTTAATTAAAACATACTTCCCTGCTACTGCCTCCGATTGGAAATCCACTGCTACTGCCTCTGACTGGAAATATGCTGCTACTGCCGTTGACCGGAAATCTTCTGCTAATATGCCGACCGGAAAATTTTCTGCTATTGCACCGACCGGATGGCACAGTAGCAGCACGCAACAGGATGACACGGTAGTAACAAGCAACACCACCGCGCAGTAGCAGCACGCAGCACCACCACGCGCAGCGCTGCTACTGGCTGCTACTGTCAATTCCCAAGCATAATGACACTAACCCAACCACAATCCTAATCCTAAATCTACCATTACCACCACCAGCAATGCTCCCACCAACTCAACCCCAACTCTGTTCCAATAGATCACACAAATTTCAAAGATAACAAACAAATCAAAACCACAATTTTGAAATCTGACCACCTGCAACCAAATCTGCCCTTGAAATCCACCAAATCACACAAATCGAACTCATTTGATCTCATAACTCACTCCAAATCTCACCACCCCTCACCCTTATCGACGTCACTCACCTCCCATCATCTACGTCGCCTAACCAACAAACCCACCGAGGTTGAGACAAGAGTGCAGCGGTAGAGACAGATCGGCTGGAGGCGAAGCCTGAAGCGGCGCCCGACCAGGGCAGCGGTGGGCAGGCACGCAGGCGAAGCCGAGATCGGGGGACGATGGGCAGTGGTAGATGCCAATGATGGCGAGGGTTTGCGGTTGTGCCAGAAGTCCTTCGGCGACCTAGATGAGTCGACGGTGATAGAGTAGAGTGATGACGGAGGCGACGACAGAAGGGAAGGCGGTGGGCTAGGAAGGCGGGATCAGTGGGGGAGAGCAGCGCGTGGCCGAGAGAGAGAGAGAGAGAGAGAGAGAGGAGAGAGAGAGAGGAGAGAGAGAGAGGATGACGACGTAGGTTAAGATATTTGGGTAGTAATTTTCGTAATTTTATTGTAAAGTAGGGGTATTTAGGTCATTAGATATGAAAAATGGGATCAGGCCTGGTATTGTTGGTTTGGGCCTCAGGCTTGTGTCCTAATCTGTATAAAAATTATTGGAAGTGGTTTTTTGTGTTTTTAAATTTGGTCATGTGCTACTATGTAATTTTCTCTTTTTTGTATCATCACTCCGCTTGCTTAGCAAGTTTATAAATGTAATTATCTCTCATACCTATGCCACACGTGCACAACTAATCTCCTGTCAAGTGTTCAAGTTTAGGGGTTTAAACTGTCGGAAACAATTAGATAACAAATAGATGAATGATATTCAAAACACAATTGAGTTTGCTTCTCTTCTCTAAAATAGCTGTAATTACATGCAACAACTGGTGTATACTCCTAGAAATCCTCAAAGATACTAGAAGAAAGAGGTGTACCTTTTTCGATGAAGTTTTCTGGTGAGCTGCGGTCCTCGCTTGCCAATCGGACGGTGGGTCGTTAGAGATAGGCTTACCAGCCACCACCATGAATGTCTATGGTTCAAAGGACTGATGCTTTACCCTTCCCTCACCAAATGGAGCTCTCACTTCTTATGCCTTATGCCAGTGTATAATATCCCAGTTTTGTGTTTTCCTTTCATGAGCACTATTTTCTCAAAAAAAAAAAAAAAAACAACAACTCAACAGTATTTTTATGACAACTTTACCCCAATTTCGATATAAGAAAATAAATTATAATAGGCTAGTGTTTTTTTTTTGGTTTTGGAAGAAGAATAAAAGTATTAAGGGAATAAATAAGCGTAATACAAAAGTGAGTAGATATGAATCACATAATATTCTTGATTTTGAAGACATTGATTTTGGTGACACTAAAGTTTATCTAGTTAGATTGTCACAACATTAATTAGGATTAGTCGATGAGAAGAAAAATTTCCAAATAAACCAACTCTCCGAGTGAGTAGGTGTAACATCCTGAATTTTAAAATTTCTCAAAATATGTTTTTCCTCTTAGAATTAGAAGCTAGATGTCGCCACGAGTTCGCAGTATTTTTCGGTGAATTTTTCAGACTCCCAAGCTATTTTTAACGATTTTTTAAAGTTTCGTCGAACTTCTGTCGAAATTGGTTCGAGTGGTGACGTGTCATCTTGATATTGGTCCATAAGATTTCTTAATCACCAAGAATAACAGCTAACCCACGTGCCGGAAGGGGCAGCTTGCTTTTGTTGGTTGACAAGTGTTGATTTGGTCTAATGAAGTCTTGACATGTAGCAATTGGTGTTGCAAAATTAAGAGAAGTCATGCCTTCTGCCAAGTGTGGTTCTTTTAGTGGATCAGCACACCCAACCACCCTCCTTTTGTCGGCCTACCAACCCTATAGAGCTGACCCGGTTCAGCTTCTTCTGCCATTTTCACTCTCTCCCAAAAAAAAATTTCTCTCTCTAGAATTTTTTTTACGATTAAACTTCTGCGGACCATAACTTTTGATCCGTAACTTTGATTTTGAATCCGCAAAGTGCTACGGGTTCGTAGCGATGTACTCTTCCTATCCTAGAAATTTGAGCTTGATCCAATGGTGATTGTAGATGACTCATTTAAGGAGGCTCGGTTTACGATCGGTACTCGTGGTGGGATTTCGATGCTATCGAGGTGAGTGGATTTGTGTAATATGTTTCAAATATTCTTATTTGTTTTCAAAATAATAAAAAGCATGATTTTGATCTATTTACGAAATATCTCTCTATTTCAAGTGAAGCATGTCTATATTACGAAATGTGCGGAGTTTATATATAATTATGTGTTGGATCCATTGTTTGACTAGTCATGGAACATGTGAACTTCTTGATTGGTTATGCCGAAGTAAGGATGTGACACATGAAGGTATATGACATGAAGGTCATTAGGTTCCCGTGGGGATCACTAAATTGAAGGATATCTAATAAGAAGAGATTGTGCGATATGATGAATTGCGTGAAATGATATGTATACGATATACATATTTTATAGCGTGGGTAAAATGACATGGCTTTGCGAGCATATTACATTAGTCTACTCACTGAGCGCGTGGTTTTACTCACCTACCCATCTCTGACATTTTTTTTACAAAAAAGTACTTAGGTTGTACCGAGCCGGGAAAAAGGTTAGACGACGAGCCTAGAGTGAAGACCCTAGAAGATAGTATTTTGTTTACTTTCCACTTTATAACACTCGTTTACGCCTCGAAAACGGCATTCGGTGCCTAAAACGCACCGACGTCGGGACCGGGGTTTGATAGTAGGGTTGTAAACTATGTTGCACGGAAACGAAAACGAGTTTCGGTTTCCAATACGATTTGATACGCGGAAACGTCAAAATCAAATATAGTCTGATACGAAACGTGAAGGAAACGTCAAAATTAAAATAAATATAATATTGTTTAAGGAAATTATATTTCTGTCATTTTGTTATGTGTCTTGCCCTAATACACATAGGATTAGTTAATCCGGTTTCCTTATTAGAATATATTACAGTTGATAGAACTTCTAGATCCTTCGGGAGACTCTATGTAATGCCTATACATAGACCTCTTTCTATCAATAAATGAGTAGACCGTTATTCTCGTTATCTTTTCTCCTTTAACACGTTATCAACACTGTGCTCTAACCCAAGCTTGATAACGAAACCTAAAAAAAAATATATAAAAAAAAAAAACCCTAGTTTTTTTTTCTTTCTCACCAGCCGCTGCCTACCATTCCATGCTTTCGGCGTGCTCAACCCAGCCCCGAGCCGAAACCAGGCCGGTCACCAGCCAAAGCCCCATCACTAGGCACCTAGAAAATTACTTTGGGCACCCACCAGCTCCCTGACGACCTCCAAATCACCTCCGGCGTGGACAACCCTACTCCTGCTTTCCCCAACACTGCCTTGACAAGGACCTTTACGGTTGAAAATCCAGCATCCTCGCCGTGATCGATTAAACCCAGCACTCGATCTCCAGCGAACCCAGTTATGCCTGGATTGATCCACAGCTAGCGTTTGCCCTAGCCCAGTCACGAGCGCACGTCTCCGGAAACGCATTCGGACCTGCACCGATCCGGGAGTATCAAACCCCACTAGATCGGCACCACCTAGTCCAACCCCTGCCGCCCGTCTCTCGACGTTGTCTGCCCGCCACCACGTCCGCCCCCCGACCGCTGATGCAGACTAGATCTGACCCGGATCTGCTCGACCTGGATCGTTCTCACCTGATCCAAAACTTACACAATGTAAGAGGGGCAAAACAGTAAATTTGCCCTTCCGGGTAAAACATTTTTACCCCACTAGTAAAAACAGTTTATTTACTCTAGTAACTCTTTAATTAGTTTTACTGTTTATATATATGGTGATCGAATATGACTAACCATATGTTTATATTTTTCATGAAATTTTTCGCGCGACGAATCGCGACGGAATTACGAAAGTAACTTCTGCACGCACATGGAAGTACAGATGAAAATGACAAGGGCAACTTCTGTTAAATGCAGTTTATTTGGCAAAGTAGCAAGTAACCTTTTATAAAAGTTGCCGTTTTTGAATTTTAATTTCATAACCGGGCTTCGTAGCCTTCTTCTACCCCCACCTTTCTTATAACGTGGGTTGATGTGAGGAATTGAGACCTCTCATATTAAAGTTGAAATTTGTGACAGTTTGACAAGTCACGGTATTACGACGAAATATTGTTGTGGTTAATAAAGGGACAAACATCGATTTGTGATGGAAATTATCACGGTTAATATCGATTTGTGACGGAATTTGTCGTTGTTTACATTGAATTGAGTTACCATAAACCTTGGTCTTGACCAAATTCAATACTTGGGATTAATTATCGTATATCGATAATAGCTAATCTTCCATGTTGTCGTTTGAAATAATTGACTGAAACATGAGCCCTGAATTTGACATAAAAAAAAAAGTGACTAATTGCGTGTTACGAATTCTGAAAAGAGGGAGATGCAACACATCGAACCTCATATGTCATAAAAAGATTGGGCCAGTAAATGAAAGAAAAATCATGTTATTGATGTGGTTCTACATCGGTTCATTAATTGCAATGAAAACAATATTATGGTCAATGTATACAAAATATATGGAGTTCTTGTAACAAGAAACTCACTATATGGAAGAAGATGAGAACATTATTCTCACAGTTACAGATTTTAAAAGCAAAAGGTATATTGCGGAATATATAAAGCATATGACTTCGGTATAATAGTCTAAGTGACTATAAATCCGTTTATTTTTCCAAGTTTTGTGAAGGTATACACCTCACATATTTGACCAAAGTTACTTAGTCGTTATATTTGAATTAAACTCATGGTCAAGACCTCGTTATAATTGTTGGCATATATATTCAGATTTTGTCTAGCACATATGGTTCAATCTACATAAGCTATATGTTAATGCAATATATCGCATTACAACATGACACTACATTGGACTACAAAAGACCACCAGTTACTATAAGGTGGCGTTTATAAAGGTTGAAATCGCACCAAGTATGGCGCAATGCATACTTGGGCATCATATTTAAACCAAGTGTGGCGCAATGCACTTGGTATATCATGATGTTGCGCAATGCACATCAGTTTTGGATTAAAAGAGGATTTGTAATGTCAAGTGTGGCACAATGCACACTTATACAATTGTAAAGGCATTATAAACAAGAGTCGTTTTCTACACTTTTTAGCGGATTCATACAATTGCAAAAAGAAAATTGCGTTATGCTAAATGTCATCCAAAATTGGATGTTGAAAAATCCTCCTCTTTTTCTACAAGATCCAACAGTGGGCCGTGGGCGGTGGCACCGCCCCTATATAGTGGTCACGATCTATTTTGCCAACTTTGGCATGTTCTAAGCCTTGTTTCGTTCATCTATGTAGTATCACGTCATGTAATGTACTCCAAAGGATTCCAACACCTTTTTTTTCAATCTCCATCGAAATTGTTAACATATTTCGGTTTCTATGTCTTAACATAAGGCTGTTGTCTCTACATTCGTCTCTACATTCTTGTATACGAATGTGTTGTAGAGAGATTGAGTGCTTAGCTTATTGGAAAAAATAGATAACTATTTATGGATGTAGTTCTTTATAAATCGTTATGACTACGATGATAGATCATCATAAATAATCAAAGAGAGGATTAATGCTCAAGTTCCAATGCCTAATGGCGTTATGATTCAAGTCACATATGTTGTTTATGCATGCATAAGGAAGCAATCGAACCGTATTATGACTTAATGATATTTACGCCAACATTTATCACCTGGAAACACATTGTGAGAATTGATGAGAATTTCTTATGTATCACTATAATGAATGCGCAACATTCATGAGTCACAAAGAAGATTTGGTTAATTGAATCGGTTATTGTCACCAATGATGAGATTTGAGACATCGACTCATGTAGGCTTTAACATAAATCGTCCGGGACAATTTTGGACGTGTTTTGATGATCCGTATACTAAAGAGTAATTAAAGACTCTCACAGACATCATTTCTTTTGAGCAAATTAACCATTGAGATCAAAGATCACCAAACTACAACTTGGTAGAGCCATGAGCAATGCTCACGGCCTATATATGGCATTAAAGCCGTCCGCGTCATACTTATGCTTTCACAAGCAAATTTGATGCCAAAGAACCCCCTATGATCTCTCATTGGATGTGCTCGTTACTTGTTTTGTAAAGCCTATTCTTTAGCAAAGATTAGGAGCGACGCCCTCCTACGCTAAAGAAAATATATAGAGACTAGCATACACAAAATGCTCAATCGTTGTTCAGTAAGTAAGATATTTCAATGTCTGTGAGTGATTATACAAGAATGATACATAAGATGTTGGCCTAGATGGCTTCTCATTGTTCACTTTGAGGCATAATGATACTATGGTGATGTTCACATTGGTTTAACTCAAGCCATAACAATTGGATGTTATGGGGAACCTTAACAATGATTGAAAAGTTGAAAAAAAACCTAGAATTTCGGTTTTTCAGCCTACGGACCAGTCATTGTGAGGACCAGTTCACCAACTTTTAGACCGGTTCTTAAGGTTCTGTTCACGGCCATGGATTCCTAACAACCAAGCCAACTTATTTACAAAATTTGGTGGAATTTGGAGACGGGGAAGATGGTGAATCGTTCAAAAGAAGTGTTCACGGATTTCGACACATTTTCGGCCGGTTCCGTCGTTGAGGCTGGCTGTTTTGGAATTTTAACTCCTATGTCTACCTGCTTACAAAATTTGGTAGTGTTTGGAGCTATGAAAGATAGTGAACCGTTAAAGGAAGTGTAAAACAAAGGTCCGGTGATGTCGACGGTCGGTTCAACCGGTCCCGGCGCGGCAGTGAGGCCAACGGTTTTTGGACTTTTAAGACCAACGACTACGGGTTGTAGCGGGTCATAGTTTTACTTATTCATCTTTACCCACCATCATTCAAATCTTTAAATTACGGTTGTAACGGTATACGTATTTGTTAACGGATTGAGTTAACGTTTTATAATCTATATCGTCCACATGTTGTATGTGCCAAATTGCTCATCCACAAGCGCACAGTGATGGGTTATTTGATGAATATTGTCTTTGAATAAGACATGAGCTTCCAACTATAGTCCGCTTATATAAGGACCTTGACATGCGATCTCTTTTATGTCGCTTTGATGAGCCAGTTTTCCCATCGTTAGAGGGAGATAAGAACAAGAATGTTCAAGTAGAACAACTTGGAATTTTTGTGTTTTGTCCCTACTGTGTCTCATCAAGTTCCCTAAAGTGACGAGTCCACATATACATGCTGCAAACATGCCTGCAAGGATTGATGCCCGGATAAGGACGTGTTGATGTCCGGATAAGGACATGTTGATGTCCGGATAAGGACATGTTGATGTCCGGATATGAGGACATGTCGTCACCCATAGATGGTGGCATGGTGACACCACAAATGTGGTAGATGGTATCGCTAGGCCGTGGCTCCCACGGTTTAGGGGGATGCCACTCGGCTCGATACATACTCGCCAAGGAAGAGTGCGAGTTTGGCACAACTTGATCATTTGATCAATGATACTCAATCGTCTGTTATTTCTAGATTATGGTTATCATTGGGGGACGCCTCAATATCAATACCAATCCATATAGAGATCTCTACACTTAGAAATTACACCGGTGTATATGATGACGTGGTTTAATGAGTTTGATATCGAACCATACTTCGTTGAGAAAATACCAACGTTGTAGATTGGCCTAAATGGAAAGATGTGATCCAGTTTAAACAAAGAGATAGTGTTTTGGTTAGGTTGTTTTGGTTAGGTGACGCCGACACCCCAAGTGTAAACTCTATCAGTTATGTCTTTGTTAGAAAGCGTAGTGAGAAAAAGAGTTTAGACTCACCTTCTGGCGCAAGGTTTCTTACAAATGCACTGGAATCGACTACGATGAGATATACTCTCGTAATGGATGTCATTGCACTCCACTATCTTGTCAGTTTGGTAGTTTCTGAAAAACTGAACATGCAGCTTGTGGTCACAACTTATCTTGTTGGGAACTAAGAGATGTACATAAAGATCTTGAATAGATCGGTTTTCACCCAAATCAAGTGGCTCTTGACCATAGAGCGCGTTTGCAAGGTATTTGCTAAGTATCTACTTGATCAGGGAAGAGATATGAAGAATTATGCCTCTTTGCGTGTAAATTCTAGATGAATCGTGATGAACTCTTGTTAAACTAAGAGATACCACTTTTCCAAAATTAAGAATGAAAGGATCATGGGAATACTTGGTCTCGAAAGTGAGGACTGTTATTGATGATGCTTATTTATCTGTCGGCTTAAGACAAGCTAAAGGATAATGAAGTTATGCCTATATGTATCCCTTGATCGATCGAAGTGTTGAGAAGACCTGTTTCGTCCATATGACAAAGAAGCCTTAGGAGAAATCCTACATCTAAGTACGGTAGCATATTCATGTACTTGTTATAATATGCTCAACTCGACATCTCATTCACTATAAACTTGTAAGGTCAAGTTCTCTTTAGTCTTTCAACTCTCTTCCTAGCGGTTGAGCATCTTCGCTCCCTTTTAGATGAGTGTGAAGGAATATCAAGGTAGTGGCCGGATGCGCCCTCGCAACGCCAATGTAATGGCAGTGATTCCTTCTATGATAGGTTCAGGCTTATTCATCCCTACAGAAAGACACATCAAATGCGAAATCAGAATATGCCTAGTTTCGTAGGTCAACTTCCACAGGACCTACATAATAACCCACTCGTTGGAAAATGGTGAAATTAGTACCATTGGAAAGGTCTATGTGTCTACTTTCCAGGGACACCAATATTTGATCACACCTATCATATTGAGTGAGTTATGGCTATTTTCGTAAAGTAGGACGGATCTGTCCGAGAATCTGCTTTGGCAGAATAGTAAACTTCGACAGAGCTTTGTGATCAGCTCAAGACGAACTTGGTTAGGACCTTATACGGTTGGAAAACTACGGGTGTCTTGTTTCCAGAACTTTGTACGATTCATCCATACCTATTGTATCGAAGAAATTATGACTGTTTAAGTACATGAAGGTCATGCCACGCATGAATCTGATTTTCAACACGAACTTATGTTTTGAGTTGTTAGGCAACCTTCTCTTTCAAGATCAAAGTATTGCTAAGCATAGCAAGTCTGATCTAAGGATGTTGTGGCTGGATTTAATGACTAAATCGTTGCCTAACTCTACTTTTGAAGTATGTGAAGTGCATTGGCTTGCGCCGTTTATCTGTACTCCGAGATTGAGTTACCAATCAGGGGGAGTCGTTGTGTAGACATCAGGGGGAGTCTACATGCATCACATGTTATCTTCAATTGTAGTTTGTGCGCTGTGCTCTTTTTCCTTTCGTCCAAGTCTTTTGTTTTACCACGAGGTTTTTGTTTTACTTGGCAAGGTTTTACCGAGGCAACACCATAAGCACCATAACGTATTAGGGACACAACACAAGGGGGAGTGTTTAAGGGAATTATATTTATGTCATTCTGTTACGTGTCTTGCCCTAATACACATAGGCTTTGTTAATCTGGTTTCCTTATTAGAATAAATTACAGTTGATAGAACTTCTAGATCCTTCGGGAGACTCTATGTAATGCCTATAAATATGCATTTCTATCAATGAATGAGTAGACCGTTATTCTTGTTATCTTTTCTCCTTCAACAAATATTTATTATAATAGATATAATTGAAAAAATAACATGAGAAAATTACATAGTAGCACATGACCAAATTTAAAAAAAAAACAAAACACCCACTTTTAATATTTTTTAGACAAATTAGGACACAAACTCATGTCCAAAACCTACGTTATCAGATCTAACCTAAGTTTTGACCATTCAATGACCAAAATATCCAGCTTTCACGATCAAACTATGCGCATGCCACTCCTTCTCTCTTGCTAATCCTCTTCGATCTGATTCCACATATCTCTCTCTCTCTCAAATTCACATCCTCTATCTCTGATCTATCCGATTCACCATCGTGGCCAAATCGTCGTCATTGCAGGCCACACAAGCTCGGTTGTGACGACCTAGAGGCATGGCGCGAATTGTGGTCTGCATTTCTTGGGCGGCGGCCTTCTTGGCGGAGAGATCGGAGGTGCTCCAATGGTTGTACCGCGCCGACGCCTCAGATCCGTCGTCTCTTTGTCATGATTTGGTTGCTCCTCATTCGCCAAAGCCGTCGATGACAACCTTGACAACGACGACGATAAACCGCTTTGGCGCAACCGTGTAAGATTCTGACGAAGCCGAGCTTGACTCTGCCAGCCGGCGAGATCTATAAGCATCCCAAGATCCTCCGTGTTGGAGGCAATAACACCAGCAAAGCTTCGCCTTTGATCGACCATTAAACCTCCTTACCAATTCGTTTTTTCGGTTCCAGATCGAGGAACTTCTTCTTTATCTATTCTCTCGCCTCAGGTAAAACGACGATGTTCCCCAATCTTCGTCTCTTAAAGTATTAAGCTGGTTATTAGGTTTTGATGACTGATCGGAATATTTTCAATTGTGGAAGAATTGTGGTTAGTGTACTCTTCTGATGCATTTTCGGTAAAGGCAAAACACATTTCTCCGAAACCCCGAAACGTGTATCGGGGGCGTTTCAGAATACTGCTTTTGTGAAAACGCGTTTTGAAGCGTTTCGTTTCTGAAACGTTTCCGAAACACGAAACACGAAACGCGAGTGAAATGGCGTTTCCGTGCAACAGAGGTTGTAAACCAAATTGATATCACTCTAGCTTGTATTGAGCTTAGAGGGGGTTGTTTTTGAGCTCGTGTGTGAGTCGGTTTTGAATAAAACAAGTCAAATTTAAACTCTAGCATGACTCGTAAAGCTCGTTAATAACTTACCTGAAAACAGAAGACCCAAATTGAAATAGATCAAAAATCTCTATCCAGCCCACACCAGAAGGGAAAGTCCCTCTAAAGATCCGACTCGACACAAAAGAGGCAAACAGCCGCTAAAACCCTCACTCAGATTCTCAGAGCCAAAACGGAGAAGGAGAGAGAGAGAGAGCACGAACGCTACCGGAAATGTCACTCCGGCCACGTTTTCCGGTGGAAGCTTCAGCGAAAGAATTTGTAAGTCTCTAAACCCTAAACAGTTTCTCACCAGCTTTGTGCAATCTAGGGTTTGGTCCAGTCAATTTGGGCGCCAGAGAAATTACAATGGGAGACGGCGATGCTGTGTTTAAGCGAGCTCATACCAACTTGGGCGACTACGAGGAAGATGTGATTGCCGAGATCCTAGCAAGGCTACCGGTCAAATCCCTGAAGCGATTCCGGTGTGTCTGCAAGTCATGGCGTGCTTTGATCTCCGATTCCTATTTTGTAAAGAAACACCTCAGCTATGTTGAGAGAGGCGTCACCGATAGCGGTCGCAGGCTCATTTTCCTGTTGCATCCTCCCTTGGCCTTGGACTGTGAAGCCTTGATAAGTATGGAGGAGTACTTTGAAGCCGTGAGAAGTACGGAGGACTATGAAAAATTGGAAAGGATTAAGAAATATGTTGATGGTGGTCAGTTTGCAGTCACCCTCCTGGATTTTCCGGTAAGGAAAACTATCTATGATTACGGCTGGAGAGATGTTGTTGGTGCTTGCAATGGTTTACTATGTGTAAAATACCCTTGTGACGGAGACTCCAAGGCCATTATGTTATGGAACCCTTGTACTAGAGACTACAAGGTTTTACCGAACCCTCCTCAAGTTATAGAGTCTAAAGATAGCTACTACTGTTTAAATGGATTTGGGTTTGATCCCGCTACTGACGACTACAAGGTCATACTGGGGTTCACGTATGATGAAAATGGTGCTAAGAAAATCATCATTCACATATTTGCACTGAAAACAGGTTCATGGAGGATTGTCCAAGACATTGATTATGTTGCATTAAGTACATGGTTGGGGCTGTATGTAAACGGAGCTCTGCATTGGTTATATTCTCCACCGGAAGGAGGCTCAAGAATTTTGTCCTTTGATTTAGGGGCGGAGGAATTTCAGAAAACGATTCCATTACCCTATGATGACTGGTTTTCTGATCCCTTGATTCATAGAAATTGTCTCTGTGTATATGCACTTGCCCAACTGGATCCAACAGTATCAACATATGGATGATGAAAGAATATGGTGCCAAGGAATCCTGGACTGAAGTATTACAATTTTCTCAGGAGAATTGTGTTTTGACTCTTCCTGATTTTAGGCAATATTTCAGCCCTGTGTGCATTTTAGAGAATGATGTAGTTTTGATTAGCAAGATGGGTACGTTTGACCGCCTTGTGGTATTTTCTAATCTAAAGGAGAAGACATACGAGCATTTTGTTGAGGTCGCGGGGGACACGGGTTTTGAAACAGTCAGTTACTGGGAGACATTAGTTTCACCAGACGCCCTCACGTACAAAACCAACAATGTGAGTCTTTTTTTCTTTTTTTTTTTCTCCATTATGATTAGAATGTTAGTAGTATGTTGCCCTGTGTCAGTTGTGGGTACTACCTTGTGTCATACATTTGGCGAAGTTTGCTTTTGGGTATGCTATTTCGTATCTTTCTTCAGCTTTCATAAATATTGGGTGCATTTTTTCTCCTGAGTAATATTATTGCAAAACCAAGTTAAGCATGAAATGTCACCGTATTTGATTCAAATGCATACATATTAAGATTCTAATTTAGCCAAATCTTGTTATTAGATGGCAAACAGCTACAGCCTACAAGTATCAATTATGTTAATCTTTGTATGCTGCACTAGTGTTGTTAGATAGAGAGAATTCAGTGTCTTCAGAAGTTATGTTTGGACAGTGTGAGTACCTTTTAGTACTTTTTCTGTTTAAATACTGTTATAAGCTTTGTCACAGTTTAGTTATGTACAAGGCAGACTCCAGGTTCCAGCATTATGTCCAGTGACTAACACACAATCATCTGTTTTCCATTTTATTCCACCTATATAGAATGTTCTTCCCTTTTCATTTAAACATCTGGATTATTAGATCGGGACGGCATATGTTATGTTGGATACTGCTTCCCATTCTGAATGAGTGAAATGCTTGTAATTCAACTTTTAACTCATTATTGTCAGATTTGTAGAGCTGGTAGCTCGTTGCTGTAGTTCTCAAGGAATGGGGAGGCGAAAGGGCTTTTGTAGAAGCAACATGGTTATAATTCAAGGTGGGCTTCATTTTGAGGGGGAGAGGTATATGTAATGTTTCTCCACTTGGAAACAAGTTGAGAAATCCAAGAAGTCGTTTGCTTATGTATAAAGTGTATGCAGGTGTTGTTATGGATGTTGTACTAAGAATGAAATATAGCTGCTTTGTCAACTTAATAGGTTTAGTTTTATTCTCTGCAAAACAGAGAGAAAGATTGTTAAGCATGTGTGTTGATTTGGAATTCCTCATTATCGGATCCAACTCCGAATCATCAATGCTAGCTCTGTAATAATCTTCCAACTCGCAGCAAAGCCATGCTCAAATGTAAATTTTATGGTGAGGAGAATTATTTTTAAGTAGAATTGTTGTGTATTCAATAATTTTATGTAAATCTAATAATTGTTTAAAGATATTTTGTATCTTTCTAGATATTCTTTATGTGTGCTTTGGCTTTATGCCAATAGGATATGTAGTTAGACTAGATCTATGTATTCATATCCTTACCATATTGGTATTGTGTAATTCCCTATATAAATGGCTCTTATCAATGAATAAGATGATGATTCTCTTGCTGTCTCTTTGTCTCTACATTTTATCCTTCATCACGTTATCATGCATTTTGTTCTAACCCTAGAGTCAATAGCCTATCATTTGTTTTCCAAAACCCTAAAATTGGGCAGCCTTGTTTTTCCTGATTTCTGACCAAAATTCCAACTGCCCTTCGTCGGAATTTTATATCCCTAGAAAGCTCTCTCCGTTCTGGATCCAACGCCGCCGGCCTCACCCTAAGAACCGGCCGGAAAGTCTCTGAACCGGCCGCCGGAAAGTCTCCGAACCGGCCGCCGGAAGATTCTAGACCATCGCCGCTATCGACCACCGGTTCACCATCTTCCCTTGCTCTGATCAATCTGAATTTTTGACAGCAGCTTCCCCATCCAGATCTGCTTCTTCTGTCAAATTTTCAGCCCCAAATTCGAAGTAGAAGTAGGCGAAAAGTTGTTTCTCCTCTCGGCAGCCTCTAGAAACCAAAGATTTCAAGATTGCTCGTTTTCCAAGGAAAGCCAGAAAGGTTCCCAACCCTCGGTCGAAGCCTGCAATCGACTCAAACTCATCAGAGCTCCTATAAACGCAGTTTATTTGGCAAACTAGCAAGTAAGCTTTAATATTACAGTTATTTATTTTGGAATAACTCGGGGGGATAAAATCATTTCTCCCTTCTCCATCTCTATTCTATGCTTGGGATTTTGTGCGTGCATGTACCAAAAATCCCGGAATTTTATTCGCGGGTCAAGAGTGTGTCTGATCACTCTTATTTCCTTGTCCGGGTTGTGTATGATCAACCCCCACATATCACCGGATTGTGCTTGATCAATCCGAGGCCTTTTGTCAAATTGTGTTTGATCAATTCGCGGCTTTTACGGATTGTGTGATCAATCCGAAGAACAAACCATTAAAAACATTATTTGAGACCTCGATGTACTCACATTAGCAATAATGAATGCCTTGAGAATTTTTTCGAAGTTATGAAACTATTGTCCTTTTATGGTTCGTATTGATTTACAAACAAGATGTACATTTTTACATCGTCCTTAGAAGCATGGCATATTTACAATCTACATGGTTAGATTGTGCCGTTTTGGTCTCTTCCAAGTGAAGATGACGCACGGCCTTGCATCCTCAAGGAGGATCGCCAACGTGTTTCTGGTTAAGTCTTCTACCCTTTAGCGGATTTTCCATCATCAATTGTTCAACTAGGCTCATCCAAGCTCAATGTGATGTCTTAGAATTCTCTGAAATTAAGGAGATAGTAGTTTCAAGTGTGTCTCGCACTACCGACCCTCCACGGACATGCCTAGTCATACTGACTTGGAGTTACCGAAAGCTTTTGATTTTGGATCCTCCTACGCTATTAAACCAATTGCCGTCTTGCAAAAGACGTTGAAGACTTACCAAAACCGGAAAATTATTATCATGATCGAATCCTCTAGGTCCTCTGAGTTAGTTTATGTTCATGTCAGGGAGCTTTTGCTAACTAGTCATGGAGTTTACGACCTTAGAACGACCGAAAGGACTTGGTTTTGATCATACACACGTCACTTTTGGCTAAGGCAAAAGCCTACACGCCACCTGCAAGCTTCATAGCTTCGCACATGCCAATTCTGCGAAAAACAGTAATCTGTCCTTTTTGGACAATCAACTTCGTTTGAGCTTTGTGAACAGCTCCAGACAAACCAGACAGTGAGCTTTATATCATTGAAAAGCTCTACGAGTCTAGTTTTCAGAACTTTTCTCGGTTTGTCCATATCTATTTTAACGAAGAAGTTATGGCTGTTTTAGTGCGCAAAGGTCATTTTGCGCGGAAATTTTTATGCACTCTCGGGATTATAGATTTTCGTAGCTTCTTTCAATCCTTCTAAATGGTTCAAGTGGAACTATTTACTCTCCTATCTACTCCTTGTAGATATGTCTCATAGAGACATTGAGTGCTTCGTAGATTGTGGAGCTATCCACAACATTCTAAGGAACCGTGTTAAGTTTTAAAGACATTCCTGCTAATGATTTTCATTTGAAAACACATTGTGAGAATGAACAAGAATACTTTTGTGTATACCTCCTCATGAATGCGAACTGAAACGCATCTTGGAGAAGTTCATGAGTCAATATAGTGGACTGTATGTCACTACGATTCGAATATCGAATCCCATGTTGTCGCCAAACATGATATTTGAGACACCGACTCATATAGGCTTTGGTTTGACCAAATTGATCAACCTGGAAGAGATATAATGGTCCAAATTTTGAGAAATTCTCATGGACATCCATTCTTCCGCTCAAAACGAAGACATTCAAGATCTAGCATCACCATGAAGCATGGTGGTGACCCGGGGGACATTGACATCACCCGAACATGACTCCAACTTCCTGGAGGTCGTCCGGTCGATTCCTCAAGCAATTGAGGTGCACCGGCCTTCCCTCGATGTCGGATTGGCCCCCTGCAATGCTCATTGCTCATTTTGAAAGCGTATTCTTTAGCTAAATTAGGAGTGAGACCCTCCTACGCTAAATGACACAAAAGTGAACGTTCTATTCTTACATCAAACTATGTAGATAGATACAACCAACCAACTTGCGGACATATTTTTATGCTTTATGGTGTTGGTTGAAGTGTTAATACACGGGTCACGTGTTACACTATTATCTACTGCTTATGCTGCTTATACTTCTATGGGCTCACTACCCATTCTTTAACAAAGTTTATCGGGATATAAGTTGAAGTGTCATGTACCCCATGTTCACACGCAATACGGTCTCACCGAGGCTACGACTAAGCAACTTTAGCTTGTCGCTCAAATATTATTGATGCGCACCAATCTTTCTATTGCGTCTTGGGGCTATGCAATATTTGCATGCAGCTTTACTATTCATCTACGACCCACCATCATTGAATATTTTTGTACTACAGCTCGTGACTGTGTACCAAGATTGCAATCCTTGAGCTCAAACAAGATTGAAACGGATCTCCAATCCTTGAGCTCGGCTAGATGATATTTCTAGGTGTCAAATCGCATTGTCACTGCGTACAATGATGGGTCATTTGAGATGAATAAGTTTAGGTTGGATATGAAACTCCACCTATAATCCGCATATGTAAAAACCTTGTTAGGCGATCTCATTTTTTTGTCACTTTGATAAGACAATATTCCCGCCGTTAGTGGGAGATAAGAACACAAGTGTTCAAGTAGAACGACGTGAATTGTCGTGGTTTTTCCCCACTAAGTCTCATCTTGATCTCAAATGCTTAAAGTGTTAAAGTGACGAGATCACATGCAGTAAATATGTCTGCAAGGATTGATGTCCTACAAAAGGACATGGCGCGACCAAACGAAGTTGGTCTTGGCGCCATCACCATGGATGGTGATATGGTGACGCCATATAGTGACAAAATTGGTGTCACAAGGCCGTGTGGCTCTCCAAAAGGAGGGAGGCCCTTAGGTTCGATACTTTCTCGCACTAGGAAGAAAGCGAGATTGGCACAACCTGATCCATTGATTAATGATACTCAAATCCGTCTCATGAAGTCTGAATTGTGATTATCGTTGGGGGACGCCTCAATGTCAAATCCAATCCATATAAAGATCTCTACAAGTATTACACTACTGTACATGAGGACGTGGGATAATGCGTCTACTATCGAACCACCCTTCGTTGATGGATATCAACTTAGTTGATTGGCCTAAATGGAAAGATGCGATCCAGTATTAACAAAGAGATAGATCCTTAGGCAGGTGATGTCGACACCGTAAGCTAAACCCTATCAACTATACCTTTGTTAGATAATGTAGTGAAAACAAGAGCTTAGACTCACCTTATGGCGCAAGGTCTCTCACTAACACGCATTGAGATCGACTACGATAAGATATGCTCTCGTAATGGATATCATTGCATTCCACTACTTTATCAATTTGGTAGTTTCCGAATAACTGAACATGCAGCCTATGAATGTGGTCATAATAACATCTCTATGGGATCAAAGATATACATGAAGATCTTAAACAGACTTCATTCATCCAAATCAAGTTGCTCTAGACCACAGGAGCACGTGTTTGCTAAAGGTATTGGAACGCACGTACATGAACTCTACTTGATTTGGAAGGGATATGGTGAATTATGCCTTTGCGTGTTCATTCCGGATTTATATGGACTCTTGATGGATCAAGAGATGCCAATATGTATCTGTAAACACGAAATTATCTGCGACGAATAACAGAAAGACATGTGTACAAATAAAATATTTGTATTGATAAATTTGCTGGTTACAATCTCTGTGGGTATTCTTTTAACAAGAATTTCCTCTGATTCGATCTTCAACGTTGATTTGATCCAAGGGTGACGAGCACTTGATCTTGAATCGAATGGTTTTAGTTTGGACTTCTTGTCGTGTTGACGATTCGTAGAAGAAGTTGACCAAGGGCCCTAGAGGCTTGATCTTGATCGGATTTGGCCACGAGCGGTGTCACGTGGTGAATGTTCTTCGGCTTTGATGGCAGATGAATCAGCACGTGTGTTCGGTGCTTGTGATTACCCACGAGCTTGTTGAAGAACTTGATAGAAGTTTTGATTTGTTGAAGACTTGAAGACAAGGGTTCATCAAGGGCTGTGGAGGCTTGATGTTGATCAGGTTTGGTCCACGAGTAGTTTCACGTGGTGGTTTGTTCTTCGTCTTGAAGTTGGTGAAGATGTCAGCTATTTGGCAGCTTGGTGACTCTTCGGGATTTGACAACTTCTAGTCTTGAGGTTAATGAATAATCGGCTATTTGGCAGCTTGATAATTCTTCAAAGGTTTTGGGAGACTTCTGAGCTTTCGGGAGTAATTTTTCTCTCTTGTCCCCGGAAGTCCTCCTCTTGATATGAGAGGGGTATTTATAATGTCAACACACCTCCGTTTATGGCATGTAATGAAGATACCGAATTAATTGTATTTCCTTAACGGTAATAATTAAATCAATCAGTTTTTATTAATTGATTTAATTATTAATTTTAACATAAAAATCAATCAGTCTTAATTGATTGATTTAGTTACGACCGATAAGGTATAACTGCTTTGGATTAAATGTCCGACTTTTATTTTCGATAATCAATTTAATTTAATTGATATCTGATTATCGATCGACATTTAATAATTGATTTTAGTCGGGATTTAAGGTTTTGTTGTCGACCGACCATTTACACGATGCCACTTTTCACTTCCGACGACTTTTCAACTTTACCAACTCACGAGCCACGTATGTAATTTGTCGGGCCCACATGCCGTTTGAATAATTCAACGATTATTATTATCATTAAATTTTGTCTTTGCTCTAAAGAGAGATCCATTGTTTTGTCTAAAGCAAGATGACAAATATGTGTTAAGAGATGGAGTTCCCATCTAAGTACAATATGACGCATTAATGTACTCAACACAATACGAAAGACTTGACATCTCATTTGCTATGAAAAGTTGTAAAGCTATACACCCACGCAATGCAAATGTAATGACAGTAACTCTTTTTTCAATACTTAATGGTATGAAAGATTGAGGCTTATTCTATCCCTACATAAGAAAGACACATCAAAAGCAAAATCAGAATCTGCCAAGTTTCATAGGTCAACTTCCACGAGATCTACAGGAAATCTCACTCACTGGAAAATGGTGAAATTGGTACCATTGGAAATGTCTATGTGTCTACTTTCTAGGGACACCAACCATTTGATCATACCTATCATATTGAGTGAGTTATGGTCATTTTCGTAAAGTTGGACGAATCTGTCCGAGAATCTGATTTTGGCAAAACGTCAACTTCGACGGGACTTTGTGAATAGATCCTGACGAACCAGAATGTGTGTAATATACGGTTGGGAAGCTAAATGAGTCTAGTTTCCAAAACCGTTTACAGTTTGTTCATATGTATTTTCTAGAGGAAGTTACGACTGTTCTAGTAACTGAAGGTCATGCTGCGCGGAAATCTGATTTCCTGCACGAACTTATGTTTTGAGTTCATAAGCGGCCTTCTCCTCAAGATCTAAGTGTAAAAGATCATTTGAGGACAATACGGCATGGTTTAGTTAATCATTGCCCAATGCCACATTTGAAGACATGTTAAAAAGCATTGACATGCTAAGTTGTTGAAACTTCCGTGATTAGGAAAAATCAGGAAGAGCCCTATGATTGATGTAAAGATCAGGGGGAGTTGCGAACTTCAGGGGGAGTCTAGCACATGCATACATGTCACTATCAAATGTGAAGGGTGCGTTGTACTCTTTTTCTCCTACGATCAAGGTTCAGTTTTTCTCCCACAGGGTTTTTGTGACTTGACGAGGTTTTTGACGAGGCAACAGATCAGCACCATCGGCATATCAGCGCGCGGCATAAGGGGGAGTATTCTAGGATATTCTGTATCTTTCTAGATATTTTTTATGTGTGTCTTGGCCTTATGCCAATAGAATATGTAGTTAGACTAGATCTATGTATTCATATCCTTACCATATTGGTATTGTGTAATTCCCTATATAAATGACTCTTATCAATGAATAAGATGATAATTCTCTTACTATTTCTTTGTCTCTACACTTTATCCTTTATCAATAATAATTTAATAAAATGGTCGGTTAGTAATAAGATGAACACTAAATAACCTGCTGACACCCGACCACTAAATATCCTTCCTCAGCTTTTTTTTTGTTTTGGGAAAATGTAGGATTTTATAAAGGGTCTTTTCAAAAAAAATAAAAATAAAGGGCAAAGCCCAAACAAAGACTAAAAGCAAGCGCACCTTAATCCATGAAAAACACAAAACTGGGAATATCTACTCGCAGAAGGGACTGAGAGCTCCATTGGTGAGGGAGGGGTAGAGCATAGTGGTGGCTGATAAGTTCGACCCACCGTCCGATTGGCAAGCGAGGCCGGTAAATATGCTGCTCCATTCGCTTCACCAGAAAACTTCATCGAAAAAGGTACCGCCTCTTTCTTCTGGTATCTTTGAGGATTCCTAGGAGTAAACATCAGTTTTTGCATGTAATTACACCTATTTTAGAGAAGCAGACTCAATTCTGTTCTGAATTTATGTTTATTTTAAAACGAAAAGTATCTGTTGTCCGATTGTTTCCGACAGTTAAAACCCCTAAACTTCAACAATTGACAAAAGATTGGTTGTGGACTTGTGGCATTGGTAATGTGAGTTATCTACATCTATAGAGTAAACATGCTAAGCAAGCGGAGTGTTAAACTGTTAATAGTCTTGCACTCTTGCTGAAAAGTCCAGCATTGTGTCTGATCAGAAATAGAAAATCTTGTTCCTAACCTTGTACTGATGATAAGATATCTGAAAACAATCACCTTACCTGCTCACACTACACAATATTTCATAAATGTTAAAAACTTGCAACGATTACATTACAAGAACAACGACAACATTGATTACCCAAAATAAATAACTACACCATAGTTTGAGTAATAAAGTACAGAGAAAAAAACGCCACGAGAGTTTCTAGCCTAATGCAGTTGAGCTGCATGCTTGGTTAACCTTACCATTTCATCGTCTCCTGTGCCTTCCATTTATGTAAACAAGCCTTTGAATATTACTAAATCTTTGTGCCAGCTGAGGGAATATCTTGAACAGGATGTTACACATAGCTCTGTAATACCATTCCCTCCATCTTTTGCAAAACAAAAGCGATCCAATGACAAAACCAAATCCACATGTAAATCCAATTTCAACACTAATAATATCCCAGTCAATCTCATCTCCAGGGTTCTGATTACTTGAGCTTCCATCTAATGTAGGTGGTGGCAATACGGCTGGTATATCTTCTGTCAGAGGAGGCCCCCATAATCCTTTGTTACCCTGGAAGGAGGTGTTTGGAAATGTCGAAAACTGAGTGCTGGTTGGGATCCTTCCCGTCAGTTGATTATTTGAGACATTCAAATATGAAAGAAAAGTGAGATTTGCAAGCTGATGTGGAATTTGGCCGCTCAGGTGGTTCTGTGAGAGGTCTAAGGACTTGATGGTTCTCATGTTACCAAAGGATGATGGGATTTTGCCTGTGAAAGCATTACTGGAAAGATTGAGGACATACAGTGATCTTAATTGGCCTATTTCCTTAGGTATTGTTCCATTGAACTTGTTAGCAGAGAAGTCAATCGAAGTGAAGATTGTTAAAATCTTTACTAGATCCATCTCCTAACCTTTGCTTGTAGTTGTTACTGCATTACCATAATCAATAAAGAGTCCACTACAACTACCTCCATTGTACGAATATCCAAGGTCAATTGGGGTGTCATCTTCATTGACCATCATTGCCTGCCATGTTGCCAATGACGAACCTGGTATTTCACCATTGAAACTGTTATGAGCTAAGTCTATGATTTGAAGCTTCGGCCAGGTGCCATTAGTCTCGGGACATCCAATTCGTCCATAAAATTTGTTGGATCGCAATATAAGGACATGCAAGGTGGATATGTTCTTCAAGGGGCAGGGAAAGGTGCCTGTTATTTGATTGAGTCCAAGGTCTAAAACCTCTAAGTTTGAACAATTGGCTAGAGATTTTGGAAACTGACCTATTATCTGATTTCTGCTCATAGCTAGAGTTTTCAAATTACAACCTTCACGAAATGTATCGGGGATAGATCCAATAAGATTGTTTCTCCTCATATCAAGGACAGAAAGTGAAGATATCTGAGTCAAGCATTGGGGAATGATTCCACTCAAAGAGTTATTAGAGAGATCAAGAACTAGACCACTTGCATTGCATATTGAATTTGGAATTTCCCCATACAAGTTATTGCTTGAAAGGGAAAGGTAGGCCGTGGAAGAAATGAAATCACCAATGTCAGTGGGTATACTAGAGCTGAAGTTGTTTCTTGAGTAATCCAAATAATTACCACTTACAAACAATGGTATTTGTCCCTGAAGCTGGTTAGAGTGAAGATCAATATTTGTCAGACGGTAACTAGAACCAAGTAAAGGAGCTTCTAGACTTACCAAGTTGTTACAACAGAGATTTAGAGTATTGAGAGGAAGCCCCCAAATCCAATTGGGTATTTGACCTGAAATCTGGTTGTCTGAAAGGTCCAAGTAGGCTAAACTAGATTGATCTTTCAAGAATTTTGGGAATGTTTTCAACTTGTTAGAAGCCAACATCAAGTTGTTAATCTGAAGGAGGGAGGGGTGTGATGACTTGGCACCGTTATCATTGAACAACAGGCTATTGTGGGATAGATCAAGAAACGAAAGATTTCTCGACTCTTGAAGGCCATAAAAAGGAAAACCACTCAAGTTGTTTGAAGAAAGACGAAACTCCTGAAGCCCTGGAAGATTAAAGATGGATACAGGTATTGATCCTTCCAAATTGTTGCTACTCAAATCAAGTTCGTACAACAAGTACGAAGAGACATTAGAAAATTCAAGCAACTGACCAGAGAAGTTATTTCCAGAAAGTACTAACCTCTGCAGCAAAGGAATGAAAAAGGGAGACACTGGAATACTCCCATAGAGTAGGTTGTTGGCTAAGTCGAGAAGCTCAAGCTTGATGAGTTTGTCCCATTGGATATAATTAATCGGACTAGAAAACTTGTTGGATGACAAGGCCAAAAACCCCAATTGTGTTAGGTTTTCCAGTGACTTTGGAACTGCTCCTGTGAAATTGCAATCTGAAAGATCTAATTTGGACAGCTTTTCAAGGTTACCCATAGAGTCCGGCAAGACTCCTGAAAATTTAGTCCCACGTAGGACTAGGGATTCGAGAGATCTGTTCTTTGGAAACTCCGGTAAGGAACCCTGGAGCTCTGAATTAGTTGATAGGTCAACCGACTGTAGTGTAGGTATCTGGAGTATCTCTTTGGGAAATGCTCCTTGCAAGTTACAGTTAGAGAGACTCAAGGAAACCAAACTAGAAAAATTTGCAAAGAATTTTGGAACTGGACGAGAGATGTAGTTTTTATCCAATATTAACATGGATAGAGAATGAAGCCTGGCAAATGATTCATGAATAGGGCCTGAAAGATCACAATAGGACAAGGTCAACACACTCAGCTTTGGAAGTGAAGATGATATGGTTTGGCTCCATAGAGATCCTTCAGCTGATAGGTTTAGATAATCAAGATGTAACTCTGTAAGCTCTGTAAGGTTCTGGATTACCAAGCCTAAATTCGGGTTCTCAAGTTTTAACTCCCCATTCAGATAATTACTAGAGAGATCAAGAACCGTCAACCTTGTCAAGTGTGCAACCTCAATGGGAATCTGCCCAGAATAGAAGGCATATGTTAAATTTAGATACCTCAAACTTGCAAGCTTCCCAATTGCAGAAGGTATTGAAGAGCCATTGAAGTCGTTATAGGCCTAAATTGAGGCTCTGAAGATGTTCAAGTTGGAACAGACTGCTGGAATCGTCAATGTTGCATGAGATAGACTCGCTGCTGATGTCAAGTCCAACAATACTCCCATTAGTGCTGCAAGTTACACCGAGCCATGAACAGCACTCGGTGCTGGAATTCCAAGTTATGAGCTTGGAGGAAGAAGAGAATCAAATACAAGACTGTTCTTGAAACTAAGCAACGATTGTTTCTGGGTTTCAATACACTGGCTGTGTACAGCAGGGATGAGGTTAGTAACACAGGGAGTGATCAAGAAAAGGAACAAATGGAAGAACAAAGTTGTCATTCTTCCAGCAAACTTACAGATGCACAAAATAATGCACTGTGGCAAAGTTATAATAATCTGTGCTTGGCTTGACTTTCAAGTCTCCTCCTCCTTGTGCATAGGTAACTTCCAGGAAAAATAAGACGTGTCTTTCAAATCTTCTCCTCTCCATTCAATTATTACATAAATTAATAATAGACGTTGGTTGGGAAGACTTGGTTGTGAGTTGTGACTGCTCAGTCTCATCTCTATTCAAATTTTCACACATTTAATCTCTGGGGGTTCCCAACAGTATCGATCCAAATTCTTTGACTAGTTCTATGTATCTCATAGGACATTCGATCAACTAGCTGATCCGGAATGGACCATTTGACCAATTCTCAAACGTGCTGAAATTAAATTTGATGATGAAAATTGATGCTGGTGAAATTTATGAGTGCATTTTCACAGCTAAACAGCACAATAATGGTTAAAACAAAAATATTTCATCGCAATCATCATATTACAAAAACCACTAGAACAATGACCTGCTAACACGACACAATATTACATAAATGTATTACCCAAATTGAAAAGAAATAAAGAACAATCACACCGTAATTGAAATAAAATGGGATATACAGAGAAACCACACCAGGGTGAGCCTTTGGCAAAGTGGACTGAGCAGCATGCTCAATCTTCGTAGACATTTCAGTGCCTCCACCTTGTGTTTATGTAAACATGTCTTCTATGATTACCAACTCTTTGTTCAAGCTGAGGGAATATCTTCAAAAGAATGTTGCACATTACTTTGTAATACCATTCCCTCCATCTTTTGCAAAACAAAAGTGATCCGATGGCAATTCCAAATCCACATGTAAATCCAATTTCAACACTGATAATATCCCAATCAATCTCATCTCCAGAATTCGGGTTACTTGAACTTCCATTTGACGTAGGTGGTGGCCATGAGGCTAGTGCATCCGATGTCAGAGGAGGCCCCCATAACCCTTGGTTGCCTTCAAAGGAAGTATTTGGAAATGTCGAAAACTGAGTGCTAGTTGGTATTTTGCCCACCAGTTGATTATTTGAGACATTCAAAAACGAAAGGAAATTGAGATTTGCAAACTGTTGGGGAATGTGGCCGCTTAGACGGTTCTGTGAGAGGTCTAAGGACTCTATGGTTCTCATGTCTCCAAAAGATGATGGGATTTCACGTGTGAAAGCATTACCAGATAAGTTGAGGACATACAATGCTTTCATCTCTCCAATTTCCGTAGGTATCGATCCACTAAAGTTGTTGGAGGAGAAGTCAATCAAGGTGAAGATAGTTAGAATCTTTACTAGATCCAACTGCAAACCTTTGATGATGGTTGTTATTGTATCTCTGTAATAAACTTCAAGCCCGATAGTCTCAGTCGTGTACAGAGGTGTGTATGAAAATCCAAGGTTCGCTAGGAATTCATCTTCGCTGACCTTCATTTTCTGCCATGTTGCAAAAGAAGTTCCTGGTATTTCACCATTCAAATGGTTGTGTGCAAGATCTATAATTTGCAGCATAGGCCATGTGTTGTTGGTCTTGGTTCATCCAAAGCTACCATAAAATTTGTTGGATCGCAAAACAAGGATACGCAATGTGGACATGGTCATCAACAAACATGGAAATGTATCTGTAATCTGATTGTTTCCGAGACTTAAAATCTCTAAACTTGAGCAGTTGACAAGAGATTTCGGAAACTGACCTTGTATCTGATTTCCGCTGACATCAAGAGTTCGTAGCTTACAATGCTCAAGAAAATTATCAGGAATAGTGCCAGTAAGGTTGTTTGTCCTTAAGTCAAGGACTGCAAGTGAAAGTTGAGTCAAGCATTGTGGAATGATGCCACTCAAAGCATTATAGGACAGATCAAGAACCATACCAGTTGTATTGCAGATTGAGCTTGGAATGGTTCCATGCAAGTTATTGCTTGATAGAGAGAAGAAATTTGTTTGAGAGATGAAACTACCAATATCAATCGGTATGCTAGAGCTAAAATTATTTCTCGAGTAATCCAAAAAATGGGCAGATGGCAGGAACAATGGGATTTTTCCCTGGAGCTGGTTTGAGTGAAGATCAAGAGAAGTGACGCCACAATCAGGTAAAGGAGCTTCTAGAGTTTCCAAAGAGTTACGAGAAAGATTCAGTTCTTTAAGAGAATTGAGCCTCCAAATCCAATTGGGTATCTGGCCTTGAATTTGGTTGTTTGAAAGGTCCAAGTAACTTAATGTGGACAGATTTCTCAAGAAGTCTGGGAGTGTTCTCAACTTGTTAGAACTAAGGTCAAGATTTGCTAAAATACAAGTAGAATTAGGAAGAAGAGGTTCTAGAGTTACAATGGAGTTAGAAGAAAGATTTAGGAGTAAAAGGGAATTGAGCCTCCAAATCCAATCAGGTATTTGGCCTGGAATCTGGTTTCTTGAAAGATCCAGTCGCCAAAGTGTGGATTGATTTTTCAAGAAATCTGGGAATCCTCTCAACTTGTTTGAAGCCAATAACAATACTTTAATCTGAAGGAAGGAGGTACTTGTACCATTGTAATCAAACAAGAAGTTATTGTGGGAAAGGTCAAGAAATGAAAGAGTTCTGGGCTGCTGAGGACCAGTAAAAGGGAAGCCACTGAGGTTGTTTGAAGAAATATCAAGATACATAAGCCCTTGAAGATTAAAGATAGATGTTGGTATTTCTCCTTCCAAATTGTTGTTTCCCAAAAGAAGGTTGCGAAGTGACTGCGATGATGTATTGGAAAATTCAGGGACTTGACCAGAGAAATGATTATTGGAAAGCGCTAATGCAACCAGCAAGGGAGGAGAAACAATAGATGATGGAATGCTCCCATAGAAAAGATTGTTGCTCAAGTCAAGGCTTTCCAGATTAACAAGGGCTTCCCAGTGAATAGAACTAATAGGACTATTGAACTTGTTCCATGAAATGTCCAGGTCAACCAATTGTGTGAGGTTTTCAATTGACTTGGGGAGGAATCCAGTGAAATTGCAATGTGAAAGAGATATGGTTGAGAGTTCTGTCCTATTCTTTGGAAACTCTGGAAAGGAACCACCAAGTTCTAGATTACTAGAAAGATCAATGGATTGAAGGGAAGGAATAAGTAAGATCTCTTTTGGAAATGTTCCCAACAAGTTACAACGAGAAAGGCTCAAGGAAGTCAAGTTTGAAAGATTGGCAAAGGATCTCGGAACTGGAGAATTGAAGTAGTTGCTATCTAAGTGAATCACAGATAGAGATTGGATAGTAGCAAGGGACTCACATAAAGGGCCTGAAAGACCACAACTGTACAAGCTCAACACCTTCAGATTTGGCAGTGAAGATGATATGGCTTCGCACCAGTCACTGCTGTGTAGATGTCTCTACTGCATCAAGATATAACTCCTCAAGCTCTGAGATTTTGAATTAGCATGCTTAAACTCGGATTCTCAAATTTCAACGATACCCGGTCGTAATTGTTTCTAGAGAGATCAAGAGTAACCAACCTTGTCAAGCGTGCAATCTCCACGGGAATCTGCCCAGTAAAATAGCTACTAGCTAATTTTAGATGCCTCAGATTAGTAAGCTTTCCAATTGCAGATGGAATTTTAGAGCCATTGAAGACGTTATTGGCCAAATGGAGGCTCTCAAGATATTGAAGTTGGAAGATACTGCTGGAACTGTCAATTTTGCATGAATCAAACTCGTTGCTGAGGTCAAGTCCGACAACATATCCATTAGTGCTGCTAGTTACACCAAGCCAAGAACAGCAATCAATACTTGAGTTCCATGTAATAAACCTGGGGGAAGGAGGCTCAATTACATATACAAGGCTTTTCTTGAAATGGAGTAGTGATAGTTGCTGATCTTCAATACAGTTACTTTCAACAGCAGTAATGAGGGTGGTAATACAAGTAATGGTTAGGAATAGGAAGAAATGGAGGAACAGAGTTCTCATTCTTGATAAAGCTTAATTTTCGGAATGATTAGTCGTTGTGAGTTCTCATGAAGGAACAGAGTTCTCATACAATGAGGGAAATTGGTAAGATTGGTGTTAAATGGTCGTTGTGAGACTGATTAGTCGTTTCTCTGGAGTGTGTGTCTAATTATTACTTGAGAATCAACGAGTCAAAGCATCTATAAGGGAACTGGTGACGTTTGTTAATTATCAGCTTGAATAAAGTATAATTAGAGTTCTACTATGAAGGCCTGCAAAATTGAGGTGCTATTCTCTTTGGAATTGGTAGTCGTTGAAGACTTTGAGGTCTGCATGAGATTTGATGTTGGCTTGGATTAGATATATTTTCTATCTTCTTCATACAAGAAAGTAAGCAAACAAACAGACAATGAAGAAGATAAAACACAAAAGAAGCAAAACAAACAAGTAGCTTGAATTCCAAATTAAACCAAAAACAAGCAAAGACCTAACAAAAGGAAGATACAAAAATAAGCGAACGTAGTTCAATTTGTATGTTTGTTTGTGTTTTGTGTGCGAAATCATCATCTACAATTTACAAATGGATGAATAATAAATGGTAAAATAATGGAAATTCCATGAGATGAACTGAACCAATATTATAAAAAATGCAAAAGGACTTTTTCTGTACATGACTGATGATTTCATTGCAGTGCTGAAGCTTTGACTGAGTAGAGTAGTAATTGTAAAAACAACAGCATCAAGTTGTTTCTCCCGTACAAATACTCCTTGCAGATTCGAACTTGACGCCTCGGAGATGACATTAAAGTTTGAAGCTTTGAGGCAAAGGTTCCATGGCTGATAATAATTAAGTGGACAATGGAGCAAAGAACAATCAAACATTGTTACAGAACGGGTACTTTTTCTGTTTTTGACCTTCACTATGATGATACCAATACTATGTATAGCATACCAAGTTACCAACACTATTCCAGTCGGAATAAGATGGATATAAATCGGTTAATCTTATGAAATGAACTGCAATAGCCTATACATGATACAGAAATACAATATCTAGGGTGAAACCTTTTCATGCATCTTGGCTATATAGCTAAACAAACGTGATAAGTTCACAGAGAATTTATTACAATCACCACTATTTACTATTACTGAAAAAACAACAACAAAAAATAATGAAATAAAAAAACAAAGCTGCAAGAACAACAGCTGAGTCTTAGACATTATAGAGTCCAGTTACATTCAAACCATCTCAAGTGTTTATGTAAACATGTCTTCTATGAATACCAAACCTCTGCTCCAGCTGAGGAAATATCTTGAAAAGAACACTACGCATAGCTCTGTAATACCATTTCCTCCATCTTTTGTAAAACAAAAGTGACCCAACGGCAAGTCCAAAACCACATGTAAATCCAATTTCAGCAGAGATAATATTCCAGTCAATCTCATTTCCAGAACTCAGAGGTCTCAAGCTTCCATTTGAAGTTGGTGGCGGCAACAATGCATCAGTTGTCAAAGGAGGCCCCCATAATCCCTTGTTACCTTCGAATGAGGTACGTGGAAATGTAGAAAACTGAGTACCGGTGGGGATTCTCCCAACCAGTTGATTATTTGAGAGATCCAAGACAGCAAGGAAACTGAGTTTTGCCATCTGTTGTGGAATTGTGCCACTCAGTTGGTTGTTTGAGAGATCTAAGGACTCCAATTGTTGCATCTGACCAAATGATGATGGGATTCTCCCTGTGAAAGCATTATTGGATAAGTTGAGAACATAGAGTGATTTCAACTCTCCGATTTCCTCAGGTAGTGATCCGTTGAATTTGTTTGAGGAGAAGTCAATCAAGGTGAATATGTTTGGAATTTTTACCAGATGGAACTCTAAGCCTTTGATGATAGTCGTAATTGCATTTGCATAATAAACTTGAGGATCAGTGGGTCCGTCCTGCGGATTAGAATATCCAAGGGTAGTTGGAGAATCATCCGTATTAGACATCATAGCCTTCCACATCAATAACATTCTTCCCGGCATATCACCACTGAAGTTGTTATGAGCCAAATCTATTACTTGAAGCACAGACCATGTGTCATTGGTGTTTGGACATCCAACGCTTCCATAAAACTTGTTGGACTGCAAAACAAGGACATGCAAGGTGGATATGTTCATCAAACCGCATGGAAATGAATCTGTGATGTAATTGTTTCCGAGGTTTAAAACCACCAAACTTGAGCAGTGGACGAGTGATTTCGGAAACTGCCCTTGTATCTGATTTCTGCTAAGGTCAAGAGTTTCTAATTCACAACCTTCTTGGAACTTATCTGGGATAGTTCCAGTAAGCTTGTTTCTGCTCAAATCAAGGACTGAACGCGAACGGGGGAAACCTTTTTGAGTTAAGCATTGGGGTATCTCTCCACTCAAGGAATTATTAGACAGATCAAGAACTAAACCACTTGCGTTGCATATTGAATTTGGAATGGACCCATGAAAGTTATTGCTTGAAAAGGAAAGGTAAAACCCAGCATAAATGAAATCTCCGATGTCAGTAGGTATAGTAGAGTTGAAATTATTTCCCGAGTAATCCAAGTAATCACCACTCAAGAACAATGGTATCTGTCCCTGAAGCCAGTTTGAATGAAGATCAAGTGAAGTCACAACATAAGTAGAATTAGGTGGAGGAGGTTCGAAAATTTCGAAGGAGTTGCGTGAAAGATTTATTAGAACACCATAATAATCATGAGAAATGAGCCTCCAAGTCCAATTGGGTATCTGGCCTTGAATTTGGTTGTCTGAGAGGTCCAAAGTTGTTAAATCCGATTGATTTCTCAAGAAGTCTGGGAATGTTGTCAACTTGTTAGAAGCTAATGACACAAAGTCAAGCTGAAGGAAGGAGAATGAGGAAGGGATACCCTCAAGCTTATTGGAACGAAGGTAGAGAGAAGATAAAACAGAAGTAGAATTAGGAAGAGGAGCTTCTAGAGTGGCCAAGGAGTTGTAAGCAAGATCAAGATCATCAAGCGATTTGAGATTGAAAATCCAATTGGGTATTTGTCCTTCCAAATTGTTGTTTCCTAAATCAAGGTCACGAAGTAAGTAAGAAGAGGTATTGGAAACTTCAGGGACTTGACCAGAGAACCGATTGTTGGACAGTGTTAAAATTACCAGCTTGGAAAGAGAAACAATGGATGATGGAATAGTCCCATAGAGTTGATTGTTGCTCAAGTCAAGCCTCACCAGATTAACAAGGGTTTCCCAGTGGATAAAACTAATGGGACTCTTAAATCTATTCCCTGACAATAGCAGATCATTCAACTGTGTGAGGTTTCCAATCGACCTGGGAAGTGATCCAGTGAAATTGCAACTTGAAAGATCTATGCTTGACAGCATTTTAAGATTTCCAATAGAATTGGGTAGCTCACCTGAAAAGCTCGTCTTATCTACAATTAAGGATCGAAGAGAGCCATTGTTTGGAAATTCTGGAAAGGAACCATGAAGATCAACATTAGCAGAAAGGTCAATGGTTTGTAGGGAAGGTATCTGAAAGATCTCTTTTGGAAATGTGCCAAGCATGTTAGAACCCTGAAGGTCCAAGTATGTCAATTTTGAAAGATTGGCAAAGCCTTTTGGAACGGGAGCATGAAAGGAGTTATATCCCAAGTGAATCTCAGACAGAGATTGAAGGTTTGCTAGGGACTCACATATAGGGCCTCGAAGACCACAGCCATACAATCCCAACGCCCTCAGATTTGGAAGTGAAGATGATATGGCCTCACACCAGTCACTCCCCTGTGCTGATAAGTTTAGTGATACATCAAAATATAACTCTGTAAGCTCTGTGAGGTTCTGAAATAACATGCTTAAATTCGGGTTCTCAACTTCGAACGACGAGTAAATTTGATCAGAGAGATCAAGAGTTACCAGCCTTGTTAAGCGTGCAACCTCAATGGGAATCTGCCCAGAAAAATAAGTAGAGGATAAATTCAGATACCTCAAATCTGCAAGCATTCCAATTGCAGATGGAATGGAAGAATCATTGAAGCTGTTATCGGCCAAATTGAGGCTCTGAAGATGTTCAAGTTGGAAAAGACTGCTTGAATTGTCAATGCTGCATGAGATAGACTCACTGCTGAGGTCAAGTCCGACAACACGCCCGTTACTGCTGCAAGTTACACCGAGCCAAGAACAGCAGTCGGTACTCGAATTCCATGTGATAAGCTTTGAGGAAGAAGAAGAATCAAATACAAGACTTTCCTTGAAATGGAGCAACGATTGTTTTTGGCTTCAATACAGTTGCTGTGAACTGTGGGAATGAGGTTAGTAACGCTGGTGGTGATCAAGAAAAGGAAGAAATGGAGGAACAGAGTTGGCATCCTTTTAAGCAAAGGATTGACGCAGACACAAATGTAATGTTGGAAACTGGATATATAATTGGGAACTGGTAATATATGGTTCTGGACTAGTCGCCGGTGGCTTATGTAAGGTTAAGAAGGATTTGGAAAATGCGTCCATGCTTGACTTTCAAGTCGTCTCCTCTATTTATTTATTTATTTATTTTTTTTTGAAAATGATAACGTATATTGTTTAATCAACGACTAAAAGACACGTACAAATGTACGTCTTCCACAAAGTATACTGAGGGAGGCTTACAAGCACCAAAACATGTACTTTTATTGATTACACATAGGCTCAAGAAAAGCTTGAAGGAAGAGAAATCAAAACTTACTACCTAAGTCTCTAGAACAAAATATTAGCTGCCTAAGACCTCAATTGGTGTACACCTAATAAGCTTAGAAAATAAGTAGTAAATCTACTTTTAATGCTCGGGCTGAGTGCAACCCGAATTCTAAGTCTTGCCCTTGCCCTTAACATTAGGGCAAAACTCCTCACCAACATCTACAATCAGAAAAAGCAGCCCAAGACCAATAGCAGTTTCAAATGCATCCACCTTATCGGGCCCAAACTCAAACTCATCTGACCCAATAAGTGGGAATCCAATTATCAGGTCCAGCCCAATCATCTCCTCCACAATCAACCCTAGGTTAGGGTTTCCTGCTGTCCAAGCTAGGCCGGCCTCTCCGACGGCTTCCCCGGTTGCCATGAAAGTTGTAGAGCACAACCTCGCTTGAAGGATCGCCAACCCAATCTTCGACGAGGCCATACAATTCGGCACCGAACTCACAGCCACTGCCACGTAATCTGCATCTGGGTCTTCAGCCTCCATCGCCGCTATAGATTCAGGCCAACAAGGAGGTTCTTGAACTTTTGCAGACGAAACTCCAACGAAGGTCACCGAAGGGCGTCCACCTGCAGCACTCTCAATCTCCAGAGAATACTATCGCATGAACCTTGGTGTTGCCGTCATCTTACAACTGCTAGAACGACAAAGCACAAGGCCAGTCACTGCGTCAATGAAACCCAGATTTCGTAAGGCCAGGGTACTCCGAAAGAGACGGAGCATAGGCGTCATGAGAGCTGAATAATATAATCAGTTTCTCAGTAAGAAGAACTTGATGTTATGGAGATAGGCTTGGTTAAGTCGTCTCCTCTATCGATCGGCAACTTCCAAGATATATAAATGAGACGCTGAGAGAGTGGATACATATGTCTTTCAAATATTTAAACAATAGTAAGGTCTCAGTCGAGCAAGTCTGGTGAACTCTTGTGGTTTATTCAGAATATTTGGTTGTGACTGTCTCAGCCTTTGAAGTTTCTTGCTTGGATATTATTAGTGTACTACTGCAAGTGGGCAATTCAGGACTCGGAAATTAGTTAATTAGTTGTAAGTTGGGGAAAGCTGTAGTGAGTCTGAAAGTGCGAAAATTATTCAGTGCACCCGTGTGCATATGCACCCGGAATCTCCACTGTCCAAATTGACGCGTGGATCAAATTTTTTATTAAGGACGTTTAGTAGGCGAGTGAGGGGAGAAAGGGGAAGAGAAAGGGTCTGCAACTCTGCATCAATCATCAATATTGTACCCTGCTTTGATTTTAGAAGATGCTTCAGAGTTTTCCACCATTGGAGCCATGATTAACTTGAGTCGGCTTAGGTTCGCCCAATTTCTGGGCGGAGCAGGGGACGCCGTCGAGGTCTTCAGCTATGTCAAGTAGTTGAGGTGAGGCCATCTGAGATTTGGGTTTAAGGGCGAGGGTTTTGCGAGATTGAAAGGGTAGACCGAATTCCATGACATGACAATTCTGAATTGCTGTGTTGCATAATTGAAGCAGAGGAGATGATTTATCTGGGTTTGTTTGATTTTTTTTCTTTTCCCGATGAACATCTGGGAATAGAAGAGGCAACACACCTGGACAAGAGCCATTTTGACATATGATCAAAGGTCAGTAAAGTAACCCCCGCCGTACTGCCGTTTTTTCATTATCTTAACCTTTTAAGCTAATAACTATTTCTCTTTAAAAAAAAGCTAATACTTATCTAATAAAAACATTATTAATTGAACCATTGTTTGGTTTTTTGTTTTTGAAGAATGGAAACAATTGTTTGCTTACGGAAATGTTTAATTGAAAAAGCAAAAATATTGTAGGTGCAGAGTAGTTAATATTTTAGAAACATCTAATCCATTGTGGTTGTTCCGTTTTTATCAAAAATCAAATATTATCGGAAGCTTATGATTTTTCAATCCTATTCGTGTTTCACTATTCCGGTCACGTTTTATTTCACAAGATTTTTAAAAATTGTGTTTCCTCTGTATAGTTGGTTCACAGTGATGTACGCTTTCATATAACATATTAAACAAGTTATACCACATTAATAGACACGTTGTGGTTCTAATGTCTCAATTTCATAAAATGAAAATTCAACCGTCTGATATGATCATCATACTTAAATACGGCTACGAAAAAAATTCACATGTTTTCGATAACGTTTGGCTCTCGATCGATGCGGTCAATCTTAAACCGACGTCATTTATTACATGAAAACGCTCTTATATACCCTTACATGACCTAGTTTGGTTGATTCTTCCGCACATAAAACTCTCATATTGATGATATGTAACCACCCATGTAAAAATTTAGGAACGTTTACCTCCCGACGATAGGGCTCTTCATAGGGAAGCATAAACTTAACTAGGGTTCACTACTTCTATCGGGGACCAAATGTTACCGGAAATATATGATTTTTCAACCATAGTTGTATTTCATCATACAAATCACATCTTATTTCATAAGATTTTTGAAAATATTGCTTCTTCCGTATAGTTAGTTCACAAAGATGTATACTTACATATAACCTATTAAACAAGTTATACCATATTAGTAGGCACATTGTGATTCCAATGGCTAAATTTCACAAAACGAAAATTCAACCGTCTAATATAATCAGCGTACTTAAATACGACTATAGAAAAAAATTCACATGTTTTTAATAACGTTTGGGTCTCGATCGACGTGGTCAACCTTAAACCGATGTCATTTATTACATGAAAACGCTCTTACATACCTCTATATAACCTAGTTTGGTTGATTCTTCCACACACAAAACTCTTACATTGATGATATGTAACCACCCACGTAAAAATTGAGGAACGTTCATCTCCCGACGATTGGGCTCTCCATAGGGAAGTATAAGTGTAAATATGGTTGACCACTTCTATCGGGGACCAAACGTTACCAGAAATATGTAATTTTTCAACTATAGTTATATTTCACCATACAGATCACATCTTATTTCACAAGATTTTTGAAAATATTGCTTCCTCCGTATAGTTGGTTTACAAAGATGTACACTTGCATATAACTTATTAAACAAGTTATACCACATTAGTAGGCACGTTATGTTTCCAATGGCTAAATTTCATAAAATAAAAATTCAACCGTCTGATATGATCAGCGTACTCAAATATGGCTATAGAAAAAAATTCACATGTTTTCGATAACGTTTGGCTCTCGATCGACGCGGTCAACTTTAAACCAACGTCATTGATTACATGAAAATGCTCTTACATACCTCTATATGACCTAGTTTGATTGATTCTTCCACACAAAAAACTCTCACATTGATGATATGTAACCACCCATGTAAAAATTTAGGAACGTTCACCTCACGACGATAGGGCTCTCAATAGAGAAGCATAGCGTAAATAGGGTTGACCGCTTCTATCGGGAATCAAACGTTACCGGAAATATGTGATTTTTCAATCATAGCTGTATTTTACCATATAGATCACATCCTATTTCACAAGATTTTTAAAAATATTGCTTCCTTTGTATAGTTGGTTCACAAAAATGTATACTTGCATATAACCTATTAAACAAGTTATACCACATTAGTAGACACGTTGTGATTCCAATGGCTAAATTTCACAAAATTAAAATTCAACCGTTTGATATGATCAGCGTACTTAAATACGGCTAAGGAAAAAAATTCACTTATTTTCGATAACGTTTGGCTCTCGATCGATGCGGTCAACCTTAAACCAACGTCACTTATTACACAAAAACGCTCTTATCTAACCCCTACATGACCTAGTTTGGTTGATTCTTCCACACACAAAACTCTCACATTGATGATATGTAACCATTCATGTAAAAATTTAGGGATGCTCACCTCCCGACAATAGGGCTCTCAATAGGGAAGCATAGCGTAAATAGGGTTGACCGCTTCTTTCGGGACCAAACGTTACCGGAAATATGTGATTTTTCAACTATAGCTGTATTTTTCATACAAATCACATCCTATTTCACAAGATTTTTGAAAATATTGCTTCCTCTGTATAGTTGGTTTACAAAAATGTACACTTGCATCTAACCTATTAAACAAGTTATATCATGTTAGTAGACACGTTGTGATTCTAATGGCTAAATTTTACAAAATTAAAATTCAACCATTTGATATGATCAACATATTTAAATACGGTTAAAAAAAATTCACTTATTTTCGATAACGTTTGTACAACATTTCAACTCTACATGCTTATTTTATTTATGTGTATACAAAGTAAAAGATAGAAAAAATAGAGCCTATTTAGCGCACCCGGGTGCGCGGCGCACCAGGATGTCCAAACAGCGCGTGCAAACAACGCAGGTCAGTTCGACTGGCGGTCGTTTCTCTTCCTTTATCATAACTCTCATCGAATTCAATCTAGTTAATGTACTCAGAAAGCGGTCAACAACAAACAGACCCATTCGAACGCCTCTCTTTAATCTTTGACGAAGACTACGGCAGTCGGAGACAAAGCCGCCGAGGTCCGCCATCCACTTGGTCTCTTCCGTTATCGGCGTCGCAAGATTCCTAACCGTGTCATTCGATGAACGTTGAGAAATTGGGTATGTATAATTTCGGATTTTATTTGGCAAATTGAGGTATGGAAGGCAGTGATCTGCAGAAATAGCCGCAATCGATTTCGTGGCTTTAGATTTATAGATTTTGGGTGTACTGGTGAGTTCAATGTGAATGGTTTAATGTGTTCAACTATTCTGGGCGTGATCGAGTTTTGGGTCTGAGTCCGAAAAGCTTGAATTTTGGGGTTGTTTTCCGTTTCAGTTGGGTTTGAATTTGATTTCCCAAACTCAACCCTTTGGCTCCTCTGAGTATTTTTGATCATGTGGTTGATCTGGGAGCTATTGGATTTTTTTTTCCCCGAATTGTTATGGTTGAGGATGTAATGATTTGTGTGCATAATCGACCGGCTTTGCAAAGCCCCCTAAACGACGAAACAACTATTCTGGGCACACAGTTAATTGAGATTAGTGTGGTGTTTTACCTTGCAAATTTTTGGTGCTTTATAGTTTAGCAAGTGAGAATTGTGGAACTGAGTGGGTTTTGATATTGGGTTTATGAGGAAATGTGGATGCAGTTTCAGCCCGCAGAAGCAATTAAGATACTGGATGACAGCTCAAGTATGGTAATAATAAGAACGTTCCTCCTTTTTAGTTATTTAGTATGTTGAGAATTTACTAGAAAATAAGAACATTTTATGCCTTCAAAAAAGAACATTTTATAACTCCGGGACAACTTACGCCTAGCCAAGAACAGCAACAGCAGTCGTTACTTGAATTCCAAGTTATGAGCTTGCAGGAAGAAGAAGATGAATCTAACATGCATGAGACTTCTATTGAAATGGCATGGAACAATGATCGTTGCTAGGCTTCAGTGACTTGCTATAAACGGCAGGGCGAGGGTAACAAGTAGTAACACAAGCAATAATTAGTGTTAAACTGCGACAAATGTGGTACATGGCTTACTACATTACCCTAGTACACGCGTTGGGTTTAGAGTAAACAAGTCTCGATTCATTTAGGAATAAGCAACAAACTTGTAAGTTACATTTGTACTTGTCCTTTTCTATTTGGGATCTTCACACTTCAACCATTAGCAAACGGAAGAGATGGAGGTTAAAACTTGTCATTTCTTTTTAACAGACGAGCACAAATGTGTGGACTTTACAAGTGTTGATGGCAGAATTATGGTGGCTTTTAAAAGGTACTTGAAAATGCAAAAAAAAAAAAAAACCTTCCATGAGATAACCTGTGCTTGGCTTGGCCTTCAAGTCTTCTCCTATTTATCTCTATATATATATATACCAGGAAAAATAAGACGCAATGAAAAGGTAGATGTGGTTCCAGCAAGTGTTGCAGTACATCGAGTTGTGATTGGTAAACTAAAGATATCAAATTTCTGAGATTTGTAGTTGAATTGACGCTGAAGTCTTCTCCTATATATCTATCTGCAATTTTGTAGGCAAGGCTATGGTTTGGAAATAATTCAGGCACACAGACCTATTCTTCTGGGTTGAGACTGACAAGGTCACCGATGACAGTTGACAAAGCCTCCATGAGATGGACATCCGTCAACCAGCTTGACTTGTTTGCCGTGTTTCTGGAACGAGTCACACTCAACCATCCTCAGTGGTCCTGTTAATCTGTGTGGATGTAACCAGCTTTCAAAATTAACGTTTGGCTTCATTGATCAAATTCTAGAAAATGACCATGAGAAGTCTCTCACCGTTCTTACATCACAAATCTGTAGTTGACCTCTATTTATTAACATATATGAGGATAGATCTTCTGTGTTATTAACAAAAGGTTAACTACAGATTTGTGTTATTTCAATCACGCATATTACTATACTGTAAAAATTCCATTGCAAAATCATTTTGATTTACCATCTCTGAGAATATGAATTACCAGTAGTGTTTACATGATCACCTAGTGACTAAGGAAATCATGGTCAATCACCATTGGATATAAATCCAAAGATGAGAAATATTATTTTAAAGTTAAGTTGTTTTGTTTTTCATTGACCATGATTTTCTTGGTCACTAGGTGACCATGTGAACACTATTGTGTGAATCACTGAATCTGAATCTGAATCACACTGTCAACCCTTAACAGCTTGTTTGGGATGTAAACTGAGTTCTCAGAGTATGATTAACAGTTCCCATCCTAGATAGATAATCACTAGAATTATCACATTACTTCGAGACATTATCACATTCCTTCTCAAAGGTATACGTCATCTAATTTCCCGACACACGAGTCGCATATATGGAGTACATGTCACCAAGTTCTATAGATCATGGACAAGTAGAAAACAACTGTAATCAGGATTCATAAATTTTTTTGCCCAAGTGAAGCTAAGCTTGTATAAAGTAAAAGCAAGAGAGCATCGACAGTGAACATACAAAGCAGAAAGGGACACCAAGGTAAATAGAACACGTTTTCTGCCATGTCATGCAACTCAAATGTGTAGGAGTATCAAGACACGATAAAGCCTTCACGAAAGATTTTGCCTGAACTGATCATTAGATACAATACTACGATACAATTTATAGACTACCTCCACGTAGTGCAAGCACCAAATGAAGGACAGAGCCACCCTCAATGTTGTAGTCTTTAGCAGTTTTGTCATCTCCAAGCTGCTTACCAGCATAAATCAGCCTGCAGACATTTCAAACTCATTAGATACGTATCTCTTGAAAGCTGGCCAGTACCACAAACATGTGAAGCTATTACTAAGCCAAAAATAATAAACTTTGTGATTCAGCCATAATGCTGCTTAATAAACTTTATCCTAGCAGGTCTCCTTAAGCTATTAAAAACATAATGCAGGAGATATCTCAAAACAGTTGTTAAGTTAATGTGCATATAAAACAATTATATGGCACCCAAAATTCAAAATAGATGGAGCATCTAATAGTTAGAAGCAAAGTCAGCCATAACTCAGCCAACCTTCAGTGGACAAGATAATCTTGGCCACTGAACAAATCAAAGTTCTACAGAAAACCATGAAGGCCTTTAGGAAGAAAAGAACGAGCCACTGCTCGTACCACTTCCAATAGGTGAAGGATAACCGAAAGCTAACCAATGCATTACTCACTGCCACATTTGAAACAAGAGCTCAAAGCATTGAACAGATCAATCATTTTTTCTTCTTGTTTGATTCATAGAAACTCCACAGGCAGCAAAGCATAAACAATGTTATTTTTCATGAATGAAATAAGGCATGAAATGCAGTTAAAAAATAAATAAATAAATAAGGCATGAAAAATAACTAAACTAAGAGTTCAATTTATTAAAACGTAGTGCATACTGATGCTAGATAAAAGTACAAAACCAGACATAACTCAAGTTCCCGCAACTTATTACTTTTAGATAGATTAAATATGAGAAGAAAGAGAACAAGTACCTTTGTTGCACTGGAGGAATTCCCTCTTTCTCCTCAACCCTTTCCTTGATTCTGTCAATGGTGTCAGTTGGTTCAATATCAATCTCAATTTCTTTCCCGGTAAGAGTCTTCACCTTAATCATAGTTCCACCCCTCAGCCTTAAAACCAGGTGAAGAGTTGACTCCTTTTGGATGTTGTAATCTGCAAGAGTTCTTCCATCTTCCAATTGCTTACCGGCAAAAATCAATCTCTGTTGATCAGGAGGGATGCCTTCCTTATCCTGAAAACAAGGGTATATTACATGGCTGCATATAAAAGGAAATGCAAACTAAGGCTAATTTCAAAGAAAAAGTAGATATCACTCATATCAGAGGCCAAAATTTCACATTATAAATCTGCTGCTGTTGTCATGATAGCATGAAGGTTTTGCCATCATGAATAGAAATCAGTACACACTGTCCGAGTAGCTACTACACAATACTGATTGTTGATCGAAATCTTGAACAGCAACAAAATTGCTGAACAATACAAACCACTATGTGCAGTAATTGGACAGTACAAAAAGAATACCAACGACATAAAAGGTTAACCTTACAACTAGGAATGAAAATCAAGAATGGGGAAAAGGAAAAATCATTGATTGAAAATCTATTCGATATCCCTTTACCACCAAAAGGCCCAATTTTTGTCAGTAAAAGAAATCAGAGATTTTCAATAACAATGACAATAAACCTGAACAAAAAAATACAGGCCCAAATAGAAAAATTCACAAAACCTAACACTAGCTATCAAATTCTTCACAACACCCAGAAATCGTTCAGTCCCAAATGACCAAACAAACAAAAAGCAAAGGCTGAGATAACTAAAAACCCATATGATAATAAAAGCTAAGAACAAGATTTATATACAGAAATTACAACCCCAACTTCATCCTAACTGTGTTGTAGGAATCGTATCGATACAAATTACATACAGAGAAACCAATGAGACTAGAGAGAGAAGAGGGTACCTGGATCTTGGCTTTGACATTATCGATGGTGTCGCTGCTCTCAACCTCGAGAGTGATGGTCTTGCCAGTTAGGGTTTTCACGAAAATCTGCATGTTGGCTCCTGTTTTTGGTCTTGGCTCTCTCAGAGAAACAGAGCATAGAAATCTCACTTCGTTGTTAATTATAGCTCTCTACTTATTTATATTTATTTTGCACTTTTTTTTTCAGAAATAACAAAATTCGGTCATAAATTGTGATTGGGGGAGTACAGAAGTGTTGCCCGCGTATAAGATTCCCGAGTTTTGCTGAATGGATCTCAGTACGAGTTACAGGTTTTCTTTTCTTTTTTCCGATCGGGACAGATTAATGGGTTGTCTTTAGGTAACCGGTTTTGACTTGCTACAGCAGGTTAAAACAAATTAACGTCGTTAATATTCTGTTAAGTCTCTATATATCTACAGTTTTCATTAGATATGTCTACCATTCAGATGAGCTTAAATCACACAAAAAATAGATTTTTTAGAAATCAAAATGATTCTTAACATTTTCTACAACTATCATAAGAAACAACTGCTCCTATCATAAAAAATATCACAAAAAATGTTGCAAGTCATAAGACACATTTAACATAAGACACATTTGCTGTTTTCATTAGAAATGTTTACCATTTAGATAAGCAAAATCACAGAAAAGTAAACTTTCTAGAAATTAATCAAAATAGTTCTTAAGATTGAACTCATTAATGACAAAATTTACAAATTCTACATTTAACATAAGACACATACTATTTTCATTAGAAATGTCAACCATTTAGATGAGCAAAATCACAAAAAAGTAGACTTTCTGGAAATCAAAATGGTTCTTGATATTGAACCCATTAAAGCCAAAAGTTGCAAAGTCTACATTTAACAGAAGACACATATACTATTTTCATTAGAAATGTCTACCATTTAGATTAGCAAAATCACAAAAAAGTAGACTTTTTGAAAATAAATGGTTCTTGACATTAAACCCATTAAAGGCCAAAGTTTCAAAATCTACATTTAACATAAGACACAACTACTATTTTCATAAGAAATATCTACCATTTAGATGAGCAAAATCATAAAAAAGTATCCTTTCTGGAAATCAAAATTGTTCTTGAGATTGAATCAATAATTGAAGGTGAAAGTTGCAAAGTTTATATTTAACATAAGATACAACTACTATTTTCATGAGAAATGTCTACCATTTAGATAAGTAAAATCACAAAAAAATAGATTTTCTGGAAATCAAAATGGTTCTTGATATTGAACCCATTAAAGACAAAAGTTGCAAAGTCAACATTTAACATAAGACACAACTACTATTTTCATGAAAAATACTTACCATTTAGATGAAGAAAATCACAAAAAGTAGACAATCTGGAAATCAAAATTGTTCTTGAGATTGAATCAATAATTAAAGGTGAAAGTTGCAAAGTTTACATTAAACATAATACACAACTACTATTTTCATAAGAAATGTCTATCATTTAGATAAGCAAAATAATAAAAAAGTAGACTTTCTGGAAATCAAAATTGTTCTTGAGATTAAATTAATAATGGAATATGAAAGTTGCAAAATCTACATTTAACATAAGACACAACTACAATTTTCATGAGAAATGTCTACAATTTAGATAAGAAAAATCACAAAAAAGTAGACTTTCTGGAAATCAAAATTGTTTTTGAAATTGAATCAATAATGGAAGACACAACTACTATTTTCTTGAGAAATGTCTATAATTTGGATGAGCAAAATCACAAAAAAGTAGACTTTCTGTAAATAAAAATTGTTCTTCAGATTAAATTAATAATTGAAGGTGAAAGTTGCAAAGTTTACATTTAACATAAGACACAACTACTATTTTCATGAGAAATGTCTACCATTTAGATAAGCAAAATCACAAAAAAGTAGATTTTCTGGAAATCAAAATGGTTATTACTATTGAACCCATTAAATGCAAAAGTTGCAAAGTCTACATTTAACACAAGACACATCTACGATTTTCATTAGAAATGCATACCATTTAGATTAGCAAAATCACAAAAAAGTAGACTTTCAGGAAATCAAAATGGTTCATGATATTGAAACCATTAAAGCCAAAAATTGCAAAGTCTACATTTAATATAAGACAACTACTATTTTCATAAGAAATGTCTATCATTTAGATGAGCAAAATCATAAAAAGTAGACTTTCTGGAAATCAAAATTGTTTTTGAGAATGAATCAATAATTGAAGGTGAAAGTTGCAAAGTTTACATTTAACATAAGACATAACTACTATTTTCATGAGAAATGTCTACCATTTAGATAAGCAAAATCACAAAAAAAAGTAAACTTTCTGGAAATCAAAATTGTTCTTGAGATTTAATCAATCATTAAATGCAAAAGTTGCAAAGTCTACATTTAACATAAGACACAACTACTATTTTCATGAGAAATGTCTACCATTTAGATGAGGAAAATCACAAAAAAATAGACTTTCTAGAAATCAAAATTGTTCTTGAGATTGAATCAATCATTAAAGGTGAAAGTTATAAAATTTACATTTAACATAAAACACAACTACTATTTTCATGAGAAATATCTACCATTTAGATAAACAAAATAACAAAAAAGTAGACTTTTTAGAAATAAAAATTGTTCTTGAGATTGAATCAATAATGGAATGTGAAAGTTGCAAAATCTACATTTAACATAAGACACAACTACAATTTTCATGAGAAGTGTTTACTATTTAGATAAGCAAAATCACAAAAAGTTAGACTTTCTTAAAATCAAAATGGTTCTTACTATTGAACTCATTAAATGCAAAAGTTGCAAAGTCTATATTTAACACAAGACACATCTACGATTTTCATTAGAAATGTATACCATTTAGATTAGTAAAATCACAAAAAAACAGACTTTCAGGAAATCAAAATGGTTCATGATATTGAAACCATTAAAGCCAAAAGTTGCAAAGTTTACATTTAACATAAGACACAACTACTATTACATACCATTGGTTATGGTCTATATTACATGAGATATCCAGCCGTGTTGGAAGGATATAACGATGCCAATTGGATTTCTAATAACACCAGCACAAGATCAACTAATGCATATGTATTCACACTCGATAGAGCAGCCGTGTCTTGGCGATCGTCTAAACAAACATGCATTGCACGATCGACAATGGAATCCAAATTTATAGCCTTAGACAAGGCCGGAGAGGAAGCAAAATGGCTTCAAAATTTTTCAGGAGGATATTCCATTGTGGTCTAAGCCCTTGACCGCAATATGTATTTATTGTGAAAACAAAGCTATGGAAGCTAGAGTGAAAAATAAAATTTACAATGGGAAGTCAATGCATATAAGACAAAGACATAATACTATAAGACAATTGCTTCATAATGGAACAATATCCATTGATTATGTGAAGTCAAAGGACGATATAGCGGATCCTTTGGCAAAAGGCCTACCAAAGGAGCAAGTTGTTTCTACATCGAGGGGAATGGGTTTAATGCCAATTTAATGGACTAACCCGGCGGAAACCTAACCTAGTTGATTAGCGATCCCATGATCTAGGTTCAATAGGCAAACTAGTTGGGAAAGTTCAAAAGAGTTAGTACACACTATCTTTCCCATTCCTATGATGTACCAAGTGTGTTACATGTCGAGGCATGTGTAGGGTGAATATTACTATTCTTAATGACACTAATATCCTTTAACTATGAGCAATATGTCAGGATATTCTTACTTAGTGTCACTGTCACGCCCCCAAATTCAAGACCAATATTATACTGAAATATGGCTCGTGAACTTGTGATGTGAGCCATAAAACAATAATAAAACTTGAAAGTAAAACATAGTTCTGAGTAAAACTTTCGATTGATATAACAAAGATTCTTTTATATCAATTGAGCTTATCGATAAATTTTGTAAACACAAATAAAGATTTATTGTGATGAAATAAAAGTAGAAATATAAAACATTCTTTGTTAAGTTTACATCGGTTCACCCCGTCCCCAAGAATATACTCGTTACCTGAAAAACATAAATGTGTAGCATCATGAGTTACACTAACCCAGTAAATATGGACCACAGTCTTATATTAATCTGTCTTACAAAATAATGCAAATTGATTAACGAAGTAAAAATGATAAGACAATCCATTATTAATGCACATTGGATATAATCTATTTTGAATACCAATATTATATAGTACTTCACTAAATCGACAAATGTTGCATCAATAGATGAAATCAAAAACGGTGTATACTCAATCATCTTTTCATCTAGAATCATAACATATTAACAATATCGTAAACATATATTCAATCAAAATAATATACGAATATTTCTCTTCTCAGTGAATATTTCAGAGTAACTGGTAACAAATCTAAAAAATCCACGTGCTAGGTCCACTATACCAAAGAACGGGTAAGCCGCAGCATACTAAGACCACTTGCCAAAACATGTATACTCAAGGTTTGACACTTCCATCCCAATGAGTATAATAGTTCACTATTTGAAGGGACTAGGGCCTACAGCTAACTTCCACATAAAACACTTTACCAGTAATTCACTTGAGCACGGGGGTAGTACCATTCACCCGGCTCCATAACTTCTCAAACATAGTCAAATTCACAAATATAATCTTTATGAGTTATAGATCGTAACATATATATATGTACACAAATACATAAATACACACGCACATATATATATACGTATATATATATACACAGACACTTAAGAATATTTCATAATGAATGCACATGTAGCATAAACATGATACACAAGAAGGAAAAACTTATGTAGCAAACAATTAATAATTTAAGCTTACAAGCAAAGACTCGAATTCATAATAAAATGTAAGTAATGATAAAACACAAACAATGAAAGAGTAAATTTGCGGACTTTAAATAAACCATATTATTTACTGAATAAACCATATTATTATTAATAGTAGTTTCAGTCCTTAAGTCCAATTTCATGGGGTTAATCAACCATGTCCATGATTCTCCGATTAAAGTCATTAAACTTCAAAATGTGTGAAGTTGTCCATCTCAAGTCCGATTTAACAAAGTGAGTACATCACTGTGAAAGGTTTCTCACAAGGAATCCAGTGGTAAGGTTCATGTCAACAAGTCCAGAAATGATGATATTCCAAAGAAGTACAGAAATTGATTACTATTTAATTAACCTTAATTGCATAAATTATTACGTTCAGTAATTTTTGACTATTATTCTTGACATTCTCCAGATTTAAATTTCAGGTTATAAGCTTAGTTTTGATATAAAGATCATTAAAAACGGATAAGAAATGAGTGAGATATGATCATTTGAAGTTATGAACATCTTATTAGTTTTCTGGCATAGTTCATCGGAAAAGTTATAAAAATTAACCGTTTAAGGTTTTAGAACTCATTTATGAAGGAAGATTAAGATATAAGATTAGTTATATATCAATATTATACAGTTGATTCAATAAAACAAGGATAAAATCAAAATTTTATAATTTCCGGCGGCCGGAAAATGCATGAACTCGCCGGTTTCTGGAAATAATACTTAGAAAGTAGAAATCTTCTTTTAGCTATAACTTCTTCGTTTCTTAACCTTTTTGAGTGATTCAAAAGCCTAACTGAATCATTTTTCATGTAGATTAATATAGTGTAACTTTAATAAGCTAAAGCAGAAGTTACATGTACGAAAATTAGAATTATGCAGCAGCCACGTTTTTATACCATTTTATTCTTTGTTCTTCAAGTTGATCAAAATCTAAGGCAAAAGACTATAAGAGAGTTTTCATATACTTACATAAGAAGAAGTGAAGTGAAGAGTTAGGTCTTTGATTCAATCTTGTATTTCTTTGAAAGAAAAGAACTTTTCAAGAACAAAGGGTAATTAAGGACTCTGGGTGTGAGGTGCTTTTGGTGTGAGGGACTTAGTTGAATGTTGTTTCCAACTAAGGAAGCTTCCGATCAGTTTTTCATTTGACCTTGAAGATTGAGAGAAATATGAGATAGATCATATGTTTATATAGGCTACAAAGCATGCATTGGAATTTAATTTCCAACCCACCAATTTGACTTTCAAAGCCAAAACTATAGAGTAGGGTAATTGTTCAGTTGGAAAACAGAATAGTGAGATGAATGAGAAAGAAAATCGATCAGTTATCTACCTATATTTAATTTAATTGCATTTGCATTGTGTTATATATGTATATATGTACACATGTTTATATGTATATGTTGACTCACAATGACAATTAAGACTTTCTTAGGTGTTTTCTTTCTCAAGATTCAAATGTGTTAGTAATATTAACTTAGCACAAAATAAGATACATACCAAAAATAAGAAAAATAATAATCTCAAACTCAACAACGAATGTCGGGTGTAGAGAAAATTGAATATTGAAAAGGTGTTAACATAATTTGTAAACTCATGATAAAGAGATTTTCGAAGTGTGATGACCTTCAATCATATATTTCTTAATAGTCGAGATTCTAATATAAATACAATATAGTTATCCTTGAAAACTCGGGTTATCAGAGTCACCTATATGAAGTGATGTGGGTCACATCTATGAGAATTAAATGGCCACATTCTCTAGAGCTCTCATAAATCGGGATATGTTAAGAACCAAAATGAACACAACCGCAAGAACCGAAATGTGCTAGATTCGGTGGCTGTGACATTTGTTGTCTTGGTTTACTACAAAAGCGAATAATTCAAGAATAATTTCGCTACATTGCAAAGTAAATACGACAAATGTTCACTACAGAAGGTTCAAATCCAAAAGACACATCTTCGGATGCCTATCGAGTCTTCTTTTCTCTTTGGTTGCATAAGAGATGTTGGTATCCCAAAATTCTTATTTTCTATTCAAATGTGGGGTATTGTTAGAACTTGTTGGGATAGAGAGTCCTACGTTGGAGACTAGTCTCCTTCTTGGATTTGGACTCAATTAACACTCCAATAAATGAATTTATTTTCTTGAAGTTTTTAGATAAAAGAAATAAAAAAAATAAAAAAACTTTGTTTTACCAATAGTTACAACTATTCAACTCAAATTCAATTTGTGAGCAGACATATCTTCTTATCTGAACTTTATAAAAGAGGACATCGAATTCATTTGGATGCACAATAAAAATAACGATTCTTTCTGACATCTCTACAATCAAAATACCTGAGAGAAACACAAGTGAAGTTCGCCAGGGTTCAAGTCAAGAGTTGTATCCTGCAACGCAAACATCTACATTCAATCAAGCACTGCATAGGTGTGGGGACGAGTTTCTGTCTTAGGACATTGCATTTGCAAGCCTCTCTCACAAGTTTGTTCTTTTCAATTTCGTTTATATATGAGGATTGATATCTTACTGCAATCCTTGTTAAAGATACGAATTCGTTTTTAATTCTATCATCTATTTCTCTGAATATTTGCTATAATTTCGTTGTTCTATATATATAGGTCTTTTTCAGATACAGACCTCCGTATTTATTCAAAAGGTACGGATTTCCTTAAAAATTGACATACTTTTCCATCATATTTTCTCATCTCAACCATTCATCTTTTAGGTATATATATATATGATTAAATCATCTCTACAAAATTTCAGCCAAAATGATAATCATTAAGATATTCAAAATTGTGAATTACACGAACGGTTCATGTTGAATAGATTTGGTTTGTTCATTGTAATCATATAGTTTCGAAACCTTAATGATTATCAATTTGGCTGAAAATTTGTAGAGATGATCTACTCATGTATACATACAATGTAAATGGTTAAGATGAGAAAATATGATCTAAAAGTGGGTCAATTAAGAAAATCCGTACCTTTTGAATAAATATGGATATTTGGACCTGATAATATATATATATAATATATATATATATATATAATATATATATATAATATATATATAGTCCGGATCTAGAGAGAAACTCCTTAAACTCTTAAAGTAAGGATGTATTTTGTTCTACCATGTATTTTGACAATCAAAGCCACCAAACCCTTAGCTACTTACCCACATATGAATCCTACAAAAAATTAGCCAAAATGAAAAATGTTTAACCATTTGATTAGCACAATATTCGTTTTAATTTTATCTAACGGTCTACAATTATTTACATCAATTTGAATGACCAAATGATTATAGAATTAGTTAAAATTTTGTAGACATGTTTCTTGCATATGAATCTAGAGGATCAACGGTTGAGATCGTTAAGTGAAGTCATCTACTAATGTAAAATAGTAGAAATTTTCAAATTCTTAAAATAAGAAGGTCTTCTTTAAATCCTCTATATATATATATATATATATATATATATCGAGCGACTAGGATTGATCAGTGCTTTCAATCCCACCTGTGTCTAATGTATGGAACATAAGTTATTCTTGTTTTTAGCAATCCAAAACATGAAAAGCTCTCATTCGGAGATATTTTTCACAAGCAGATGATCGAAAGGGGAACCTTTTTGAGCTAAACTTGCAGACCTGAGATCATTTGTAGCATCCCGCATAACGAGATATTGTAGCACTTTAGCACTTTCAGTTACAGATGGCCCAAGTCTGATTTAATAAAAAGTTAACATGTCTTCTTTTAAAAAAAAAAAAAACTGCTTCCGAGGAGAGGGGAGCATGCAAGATGCAACTCTCCACCCAAAAGTCCCTTGTTTGTCTCAACGAACTGAACGAAGCAAGTACGCAACCAACCGACGAAGGAAATTGCGAAACCTCTGCGATCTGTAGACTGCATCTCAATTCCCCTATTATATATAATCCCACTATTATTCCCTCTCACCCCATTTTTCCCCTTTCTCCTGGTAAAGCCCTCCTTCTCCACGCACACTGTAATTCCCATCTCTCTCCTATCTCGTTTATCATTTAATCTGTTGTCACATGCATTTCAAAATCTTCAAACTTACATTTCGCGTTAACCATTTTGTTTAGGCCCTTTGTTTATTTACACTAATTTCAGATCATCCTGGAGAAGAAATTTTTAAGCCAAAGTCAGGTAACCCTCCTCTTTTCTTGGTTTCTCTATGTTTAATGTGAGATATCTACCTCATTTATTGAATTTGAATCGGTGTTTCTTGTTATGAACAGGAAAATATACTGTAATCCAGTAATTGTCATTTTTACTTGACCTGTTTCAGTTTCTAAGGCAATGGCAATGAAGTTCTGGACTCAGGTAATGTAGGATAAACTTTTTGTTCATGATTTTAGTGACTATATTATGTAAATTCATTTCAGATGATACTTGGTTTGTATATATTGTAGCGTGAGAGCGATTCGGAGGATGAGGAGAGTGATTATGGTGAGGAAATTGAAACCGGAGGAGGTGAGCCTAGCACTAAAATAGCGGACAACAAGTACCTGAAGCACTCATATGATAGCGATAGCGATGATTCGGATGACCAAAAGCGTGTGGTTAGATCAGTGAAGGACAAGCGTTTCAATGAGATGAATGCCACTGTCGACAGGATGAAGAATGTAAAGAACATAAATGATTGGGTCAGCTTGCTGGACTGCTTTGACAAGATCAATAAGCAGCTTGAGAAGTTCATGCGGATCACTGAGTCAGAAAAAGTACCAACTCTATACATTAAAGCACTTGTTTTGTTGGGGGATTTTTTGAGCCAGGCTCTAACAAATAAGGATGCTAAGAAGAAGATGAGTAGCAGTAATGCCAAGGCCTTGAACTCAATGAAGCAGAAACTGAAGAAGAACAATAAGCAGTATGAAGACTTGATCACCAAGTACAAGGAGAATCCGGAGCTGAGCGAAGAGGATGAAGAAGATGAGCAGGAGGAAGATGAGGAAGAAGATTCTGAAATTGAGGATCCTACAGATATTGCAGCGTCGGATGACGGAGAGGAAGAAGATGATTCCAAGGATGGTTGGGAAAAGAAAATGAGTAAGAAGGACAAGCTCATGGATAAGCAGTTCCTGAAGGACCCCCGTGAGATCACATGGGATACAGTTAACAGGAAATTCAAAGAGGTTGTGGCTGCTCGGGGAAGGAAGGGAACCGGAAGATTTGAGCAAGTTGAACAGCTTACCTTCTTGACAAAGGTTGCTAAGACCCCTGCACAGAAGCTTGAGATTCTTTTCAGTCTTGTTTCTGCTCAGTTTGATGTCAACCCTGGTCTAAGTGGGCACATGCCTATACATGTGTGGAAAAAATGTGTGCAGAATATGCTCATTATACTTGATATTCTGGTCCAATATCCAAACATTGCTGTGGATGACAAGGTGGAGCCTGATGAGAATGAATCCCAGAAGGGAGCCGATTACAATGGGACAATCAGGGTCTGGGGAAACTTAATAGCCTTTGTAGAAAGGATAGATACCGAGTTCTTCAAGAGCTTGCAGTGCATTGACCCTCATACCCGTGAATACATTCAAAGACTTCGTGATGAACCCTTGTTTGTGACTCTTGCTCAAAATGTTCAAGAATATCTAGAAAAAGTTGGAGATTTCAAAGCTGCTGCAAAAGTTGCCCTGAGGCGGGTAGAACACATTTATTATAAGCCTCAAGAAGTTTATGATGCTATGAGAAAACTGGCTGAGCAGATAGAAGGTGGTGATGAAGTTGAAGGCCAGGAGCCTGTAGCAGTGGAGGAAAATCGGGGTCCAGCTACGTTTGTGGTGACCCCTGAGCTTGCACCTAGGAAACCAACTTTTCTGGAGAGTAGTAGGGCCTTGATGGATTTTCTGGTTTCTCTCATATACAAGTACGGAGATGATCGCACTAAAGCTCGCGCAATGCTTTGTGATATTTACCACCATGCTCTTCTGGACAAGTTTCCTACTGCTCGTGACCTGCTGCTAATGAGTCACCTGCAAGATAGTATTCAGCACATGGACATTTCAACCCAAATACTTTTTAATAGGGCCATGGCACAACTTGGTGTCTGTGCATTTCGAAATGGACTAATCACTGAAGGACATAGCTGCCTTTCTGAACTCTATTCAGGTGGACGAGTGAAGGAGTTGCTTGCACAAGGTGTCTCCCAGAGTAGATATCATGAGAAGACTCCAGAACAGGTGCAGTATTTTACTGTACAGCTATTCTCTCTTTTATCTGCATGCGGGCTGCTACTTTCTATAGAATCTGAAGTTACTATCCACAATGATTGTTCGTGCAGATTTCTAATAAATAATCTTGGAGTATATATGCAACTAGCTGCTATGTAACAACAATGCTATGACAGCACAAAAATATTATCCAATCTTTTAGAATGAATTTACCTAACAATATATATCTGCTTGTCCAAAGGAATTGACTGTCGTTTTAAAAAATCTAACATTATTACATTACTCATAAGAATTATTACTTTTGTTTTGCTCACACTCATTAATCTCCTGATATGTTATCACCTTATAAGTTAATTAATCGGTAATTTGATGGATGTTTTCAGGCCAGAGCAAGTTCTAAATTTTTCCACCCCTGTCCACTATTTTCCCTATGTTCGTGCTATTTTAAGTTTGCTGATGTAATATTCATTGGGTCACAAACTCTGTTATCAAGTTCCATGAATTATCATTTTGCTGTCCTGCTGGTTTTCTGAGAAGTTTGGGGTATCATATGATCTAAGACGATAGAAGTGTTGCCTTTAGGAGGGGGTCAATCTACCACAATTAGTTTGTCTGCATATGTTAGGATCTGCTATCTGTCAATTTGCCATTGGCTCAATTTGCAATATATTTCTGTAACTAAATAATAAGATTTGACATGAAAATTGGTGTAATAGGTAATCTGAGAGAAATTCTGGACAGATGAAAATGAAGATAGATCATAATTTGTCAGCTTGTTGTAGATAACGGGAGTCCAAGATATCCGAAATTATATTTCATTATGCAGACTACTATTTTTTTTTTTTTTTCCTTTTTGTGTAAATGTAGAATAACAGCATGCTCTCAAATTAGTTTGCTATAAACCCTTTATTCTGTAGAACTGATTTTGTCATCCTCTGTTGCCCTTACTCTCAGGAAAGGCTGGAGAGAAGACGACAGATGCCCTTCCATATGCACATAAACCCTGAGCTCCTCGAGGCAGTGCATTTGGTATGTGCCATGCTGCTGGAAGTTCCTAACATGGCAGCAAACATCCATGATACAAGGCGCAGAGTGATCAGTAGGACATTCAGACGGTTGCTTGAAATGAATGAGAAGCAAACTTTCACAGGTCCCCCTGAAAATGTGAGGGACCATGTAATGGCAGCAACCAAGGCCCTCCGCAAGGGTGACTTTCAAAAGGCCTTTGATGTTATCAATTCCCTTCATGTCTGGAAGCTCTTCAGGAATCGGGAGACTGTTCTTGAGATGCTCAAGGCTAAGATCAAAGAGGAGGGTCTGAGGACCTACCTTTTGACGTATTCCCGGTCTTATAAGACGTTAAGAATGGAGCAACTCACCAAGATGTTTGATCTCTCAGAGGCACAGGCTCATGTCCTTGTTAGCAAGATGATGATCAACGATGAGCTCCATGCTAGTTGGGACCAGCCGACACATTGCATTGTCTTCCACGACATTGAGCACACTAGGTTGCCGGCTTTAGCTTTCCAGTTCACTGATAAGCTGTCAATCCTTGCAGTAAGCAATGAAAGGGCAACAGAGTTGAAAATAGGTGGTGGAGGGTTAGATTTGCCTCCAAGGCGTAGAGACAGCCATGACTATGGTGCTGGAAGTACTACAATGAGTGGCAGGTGGCAAGAAAACTTATCTTTTACTCAAGGAAGACAAGGTGGTGCCACTGGACGTACAGGTTACAGATCATTGACATATGGTCATTCTGCTGGAGGGGGATATCCTAGGGACCGCACAGGCACAGGTCAGTTCCGAGGAATGGGTCAATATACACGGCATCAAGGTGGTGCGCATGGAGGCTCAGGGAGGACTGGCTATCAGTCTACTTCATCTGGAAGGGGAACTCAGATGGATACATCAGCCCGTTTTGTCAGTCTTAACAGGAGTGTTCGTGCTTAAGGGAACATTGTATCAGACAAGAATGAAATTTTTGCCCATTAGAAAGCCATTCAAGTTTGATTTTTCGAATTCACATATTTAGGCCCTATGTGGCGCGCACCAAATAAGACTCCTGAATAGTATTAAATAACACAGAACTAGTGTTTACTTTTACTTGTTACTTTTAGCTACTGGCTACACTTAACTGTTTAGGTATCTAGTACACTTGACTCTCTTATATCAAAGAAATTAAGGTGTCACAGTGCTGCACTCACCCCTTGGCTCTGTCTTTCTTATTCATCAGAGCTCAAGCTGTAGTCAGAAGCTTTGACCTCTACTATACGAGGTATCTCTACTCTCTCTATCCTATTATATGCTCGTGTCTTATTTTTCCTCACATACCTGAAGAATCACTCTTTGGATAAAAGCCTGTTATTTGTTCTCTGATATGCTTCTTAAGGTCTTCATTTTTGTGTTTCTTTTTTCAATCTTTACAGTGATATAGGTTTTTATTTGTTAATAAGGTGTTCAATTTAATTAGGGATCTGATGACTGATGAATGGTAATTTTAGCATTATAAGGCCATGATATTTCTGAGATCATGAACAAGTGTCCAAGATCTGTTGCTTTTGCAGCATATGGATTTAATCTAGGGTCTTGAATTTATTGGAGTTTTTACAGTAGATACTGGTTGCCATCAAGTTTGATCATCTTACTTTATATTTGTTAAGAACTAGCCTCTTGGTTTATTAAATGCAAGGCATTTTGTTTTGGCAAACCAAAGAGGGTTAAAGTTCTCTGGGGCTGTAACTGCTAGATATGATGTCTTTGCTCACACATTTTGGGTTTGGTTCCCCTATTTTTTCCTTTTACACCAAAATGTTGTCTCGTTGTAAGTTTGGTTTCTTACTTGTTGCTTTTAAACAGCTGAATTCAGTCATTCACCACTGTAGAATTTTTCTCTTTTTAAACCATGCTTCCTTATGTTAACATTTTAATCAACCAGAACTCCAGAATGGCTTTTGAAATTTTAAAAACCTAAGGTGTGTTTTCTTTATTAATAGAGATATATGGTAATTAAAGCATATGGTAAATTGGAGATCTTCTTTCTATTATTAGTAATAGATTACTTAGGGCTGGGCACGGGACGGGATGGGCCTGGATTTGGTGAATCCCGTCCCGTCGAAAATAAAAAAATGTATACCTAGAGTTGAAACGAAGGATAAATACGGAATTACATAGCCCATCAATAGGGAAAAAAGGTCCGCGTTGTCATTCAAAGATGTGATTTAAAACTAAAAACATGAACGGTTCAGGTTGAACAGTTTCACTTCGTTCATTTATTTAATTCATTTTCGATACCTTAACAATCTCCAAATTAGCTGAAAATTTGTAGAGATGATATACTTATATATACCTACAATGTAAACGGTTAAGATGAGAAAATATGATCGAAAAATGGGTCAAATTAAGAAAATCTGTACCTTTTGAATAAATAAGGATGTTTGTATTTGACTCACTTTTCGGTCACATCTCAATCGTTGAGTTTATTGATACTAGTGTATAGATCATTCTTGTAAAATTTCATCCAAATTGATGATCGTTAAGGTACCGAATTAGATTAAATCAATGAACGAATCATAAATTTGTCTAACCAGAACTGTCTGTGTAAATAACGATTACGAAAACCAAACAATTGGAGCATTCATATTTTGGGTAGAACTGTATATATATGTATATATATATACATGACCCTTCTACTAAGGGATCCATTATTATGACTTATATGAAAGATTGAGCATTAGACTAACTTTTCGATCACATTTTTCAATCTTAACCATTCAGTTTTTAGGTCCTAATATGTAGATCACTTATGCAAAATTTCATCCAAATTGGCGAACGTTAAGGTGTTCAAAACTGCAATTTTCATGAACGGTTCACGATTGGCAGATTTGAACCGTCCATTGATTTAAGCTAATTCGAAGACTTAAAGATCACCAATTTGGCTGAAAATTTTCAGAAATGATCTACTCATATACCTAGAGGTTGAATGGTGGAGATGTTGATATGTGATCAAAAAGTTGGGCTAATGCTCAATCCCCTCATATAAGTCACAATAAGGGATCCCTTAGTGAAGGGCCTTGTATATATATAATGACACGACCGCCCCGAAGTTCACCCTGAACCCGGAGTAAATCGTGCGGGGACCACCTCTAAGGAAAGATTTACCGCAAAATTTGGTACAACCTCCCTTGGAAATGGACAACTCTTCCAATAGAAACCTGTAAACACTTCTAAAGGTTCCAAATCCAACCTTAACTTCTGGAGCATTCGTGCTCCCCAAAAACAAACACCACCAACAAGATAATAAACATTATCTAAGATAATATACATCCTCCGTCAAATATTCTAAAATATCAACAAGCCTTCACCCACAACCAAAAATATAAACATTAAACCCAAGTATTTAGAGCTACTATACACTCGCGGAAGTAAGAAAACACAGGTAGGTTAAACAGGTAACCTACTGGTGAAAAGTGGTGGAAATACGGGTGACTATGCCTCGTCTCCTATTAGATCCAATCCGAACTCTGCAGACTAGGCATTTTAAAACGAAGGGCCCAGGGGAAGACATTTAATAACATTAGAGTGAGTGGACAAAAATAATTTAATAACAAAATATTTATGCATTCCCATTTTAATTTCATAGAAAAATATACTACATGCAGCAGTTTAAAAGTGTTCAACTTATAAACTAGCACTGGCTAGTCACAAACTCAAATAAAAATAGAGTCTCTCAGGCTAAACTATATATAAACATATATTCGTATGTATTTACACTCGTCAAACTCCTTGTATGAATCTTAGAAACAATTTAGAAAAATAAAAATTCATACAAGGCTACAACGCTGGCGTTTAACGCTCACGTTGCGCCATAATGGTATTTTTCCTCATTATGACCGAAAAGACGGTGTATATATATATATACGCGCATATCCCCTATATAAATTATTATATTTATATAGGGCTACGACGATTGCGTCTAACGCTCACGTCGCACCATAATGGAATTTTACCTCAGTATGGTGGAAAAGCACGTATAGCTAGCTAGCATTTATTTATATACATACTATCCTCATAAACATCTAAAATATGTATATCTACCGAAAATCTCATTTTCGGGATCTCTCCAAAGGAGGAAAAATTATCAAATAGCCGAGAAATCAATAAGTCTCGTCAGAAGAAATCGCATGCTTTTTAATTAAAACAAAGGTCCACTCACAATTAGGAATTAGGCCTAAGCCTGATGACGCTCCGAGGCTTCTTCTGCTCGGGCCTCCTCACGTCCTGTTCCAAATATATAATTAATTTTCCACTAAAAATCCAATATTTATACAAAATAGGCAAAATTAACCGAGAGCCATAACCACGCTTATCATTGCCTAACTTCGATATTCTTAAATCGGAATGACCCAAACTTTAATACCATACTCGGCAGCCGTAAATACAACCTTTCCCAGAAATTGACTTAAATCCTACGGCCGGATTTTACATTATTTAACCGCTAAAATACCAAACTTCGGAAATTCACAAACCTATTCAAAACTCATCCGAAATAATCGTCTCCCAAAACCCCTCTAGGGACCAATTAAACTATATCTCAATGTCGGAGACGGTAAAAATTCTTATTATAATCAAGCTAGTAAATAAGATAAAATTTTACGGGTCGGGATGTGACAATTCTCCCCTCCTTATAAAAATTTCGTCCTCGAAATTTACATACCTGTCATTCGAAGAGGTAGGTATCTGCTACATCATTTGCTCCTCTAATTCCCAAGTAGCTTCTTCTACTTGATGACTTCTCCAAAGCACCTTGACAAGTGGGATTGTCTTGGTCCTAAGCACTTGCTCCTTTCGGTCGAGAATCTGAACCGGTTCCTCTTCATAGGACAAATCTCTCGTCAAATTGATCGGATGCCCTTGCAGCACATGAGAGGGATCGGCAACATACTTGCGAAACATGGATACATGAAACACATTATGTATCCTGGCTAATTCTGGAGGCAAAGCTAACCGATAAGCAAGTGAGCCAACTCGCTCTATAATCTCATAAGGGCCAATATACCTCGGACTAAGCTTCCCACGTTTACCGAAACGTACAACCCCTTTCCAAGGAGATAATTTCAAGAACACTCAATCACCCACTTGAAACTCAAGATCTTTCTTACGGACATCTGCATAACTCTTTTGCCTACTTTGAGCGGCCTTGAGTCTATCTCTAACCACTTTAATCTTCTCATTTGTCTCATGGATTAACTCTGGGCCACAAAGCTCTTTTTCCCCCACTTCATTCCAACATAAAGGTGTACGACACTGCTTCTCATAAAGCGCCTCAAAGGGAGCCATACCAATGCTAGAATGATAGCTATTATTATAAGCAAATTCCATCAAGGATAGGTTTTTATCCCAACTCCCTCTGAACTGCAAGGCACAAGCCCTCAACATATCCTCCAAAGTCTGAATAGTCCTCTGGACTGCCCATCAGTCTGAGGATGAAAAGCAGTGCTGAAATGTAATCGGGTACCTAAAGCTGATTGAAGAGCTCCCCAGAATTTAGAAGCAAATCTAGGATCCCGATCTGACACTTTTGATTCAGGCACACCATGAAGCCTCGCACTTTCATTCACATAAAGTTCCGCCAATTTATCCAATTCATACTTTTTTCCCACTGGCAAGAAATGTGCAGACTTGGTGAGTCTATCCACAATCACCCAAATACCGTCATGCCCTTCACGGGTACGAGGTAAACTGAAAACAAAATCCATGGTGATGTGGTCACTTCCACACTGGAATAGGCAACGGCTCAAGCAATCCAGAAGGCTTCTGCCTTTCAGCTTTTACTTGCTGGCAAATCAGACATCTACTCACAAAAGCTGCAATTTCCCTCTTCATGTTTGGCCACCAATAATAATCTTTCAAAATCCGATACATTTTTGTGCTACCCGGATGAGCTGCATAAGCGGAACTATGAGCTTCCACTAAAATCTCACTCTTCAACTCTTCATTTCTTTTTGGAACACAAAGCCAATTCTTAAACAATAAAGTCCCATCCTTTCTAACTGAAAAATGATCGGCTGCGGCTCCGCTCAAAGCTCTTTCTATCAATCGAACTATGGAAGGATCATTATTCTGTGCTTCCCGTACTCTATCAACCAAAACTGGCCTCACATGAAAACTAGCTACCAAGGCACCAACCTCATCTACTGCTAAATCCACTCTTGTAGCTCGCAACTCACTAAGAAGTGAAACTCGAACCGTCCTCAAGTGAGACAAGGATATGGAGGGATTTCGACTAAGAGCATCAACTACCACATTAGCTTTTCCAGGATGATACTCGATAGTGCAATCATAATCACTAATCAACTCCATCCACCTCTATGTCTCAAGTTTAGCTCTCTTTGAGTGAACACATACCGAAGACTCTTGTGATCGGTAAAAATCTGACACTTGGCTCCATAAAGATAATGTCTCCACAACTTGAGAGCAAAAACTACTGCTGCAAGCTCCAAATCATGAGTAGGATAATTCCCTCGTGCAGCTTTAATTGCCTGGAAGCATAGGCAATAACTCGCTCATGCTGCATCAATACCCCACCTAGACCACGTCCAGAAGCATCACAAAAGACCACATACTCCCCACTATCATCCGGAAGTGCCAAAACAGGGGCACTAATCAAACGATTCTTCAATTCTTGAAAACTTTGCTCACACTCATCTGACCATTCAAATTTAACACTCTTCTTGGTCAACCTTGTAAGAGGAGCAGCAATCCTTGAAAAATCTTGCAGAAAGCGCCGATAATAACCTGCTAATCCCAAGAAACTACGTATCTCCGTAACAGTGGTGGGTCTTCTCCAATTTGACACTGCTTCCACCTTTTGGGAATCTACACTAACTCCTTCTGCCGAAACCACATGGCCCAAGAATCCCACTTTATCTAGCCAAAACTCACACTTGCTTAACTTAGCATATTTAACTAGGAATTCCTCAAAGTCCGCAATATTATTCTTAGATGTTTGGCATGCTCCTTCTCACTTTTTGAGTAAACCAAAATATCATCTATGAATACGATCACGAAACGATCAAGATATGGATTAAACACCCTATTCATGAGATCCATAAAAGCAGCAGGTGCATTAGTAAGTCCAAATGACATCACCATAAATTCATAATGACCATAACGTGATCAAAATGCAGTCTTGACTATGTCACTCTCCTTGATCCGTAATTGATGATACCCAGATCTCAAGTCAATCTTGGAGAAAACAGAAGCACCCCTCAACTGATCAAATAAATCATCGATCCGAGGCAACGGATATTTATTCTTCACTATGATCTGATTCAACTTCCTATAGTCAATGCATAGTCTCATGGTGCCATCTTTCTTCTTAACAAACAATACCGGAGCACCCCATGGAGACATGCTAGGCCGAACAAAACCCTTGTCTACCAACTCCTGCAATTGAGTCTTCAACTCTTTCAACTCCGCTGGAGCCATTCTGTAAGGTGCCTGAGAGATAGGCATAGTTCGGGAAATAATTCTATAGAGAAGTCTATCTCCCTTGCAGGAGGCAAACCAGGCAACTCCTCAAGAAAAACATCCGGAAACTCTCTTACTATAGGAATATCTTCTACTCCCAAAACTCTCATACTTGTATCCACCACATGAGCTAAATACGCATGACAACCTTTATTTAATAATTTCCTTGCAGCAACAGCGAAAATTAGGCAACTCGAAATAACATCTCTTTCCCCTTGAAAAGCAACCTCAAATCCACTTGGACTTCGAAGCACCACTACTTTCTGAAAACAATCTATCAAAACTCTATATGCTTCCAAAAAGTCCATCCCCAAGATCACATCAAACTCCACTATATCTAAAGGAATTAAATCGGCCTTGAAATTAAATCCCTCTACTAAAACTTCACATCCACTAAACACCCAATTAATTCTCATGACCTCATCGGAGGGTAGAGATACATGCCACTCGCCTGGAACAGATGATGATGGCACATTGGCATGGAGAGCAAATCTACTAGACATAAATAATACGTGGCTCCAGGATCAATTACATGCAGGCTGACCAAAAATTAATAATGTACCAATGATGACATCTGGAGAAGTATGTCCTTCCTGCTGGGTCATAGCATGCAATCTAGCGCGAGTCATGGGACGTCCACGCTGACCACTGCCCCGCTGAGAGCCACCTCTGACCGAAGCACTACCCTGGGCACTACTACTAGAACCTTTAGCTGAAGACTGACCAACTGACTGAGTAGGGGTAGGGGTGGTCCTCTGAGCCAACAATGGGCAATCTCTCCTGAAGTGATCCAGACTACCACACTCATAGCACCTAGAAAACTGCTGCTGCCCATAAGAATAAGTCTGGCTACCGGATGACCCACCCTGGAAACTACCACTAGAACCATACTGCCTAGCCTGCTGCCTACCCAACTGGCTCCGAGAAGAACTTCTGAAACGTCCTTTAGATCTGCTTCGAACGCCAGAGCTAGATCTACCACTACTGCCACTACCAGCAGAAGACCTAGAAGCGGATGATGAAGCAGTCTTCTTGGATGGACCCTGACTGGGGCCACTGTAATCACGAAGCCGAACACCAAATGTCCCCTTGGACTCAATGGCCATGGCTGCACCAACTGCATCCATAAAGTCGGGTAAATTACCTCCGTCATCTTATTTGCATACACTCCACCAAGTGCCCCAATGAACATCTCAATCCTGGTCTTCTCATCAGGAACCAGATATGACACATGGTAGCTCAGGGAAGTGAATCTTTCCTGGAACTCTATGATCCCCTCATTATCCCTCTTCGTCATATGCAGGAAATCCGACTGAATTCTACTACGGTGGGCATGATTGAAATACTGCCCCAAGAAGAGAGTCTTAAACTGCTCCCGCGACATACTCAGAGCATCCTCAACATTCCTGTTGGCAAGCGACCACCAGTGATGTGCTGAATCATCCAGAAAAGTCACTACCATCTTCACCTTTCTTTCTTCTGGTAACTCAGTGATCGCAAAAGCATTTTCCATCTTATCCACCCATTGTGAGCATCAAGGGGTCCCTTGGCACCCTTGAACTCTCTAGCTCCAACCTCATAAACTTCTCTCCTTTTCACCGCATGAGGTGTGGAGCTCGATCCATGACATCCCTCACCAAATTTCCAATATCATCAACCAATCCCCTGACCTCATGGCCCTCATCGGCATTGGTCGAAGTAGCCACACGAGTTTGCCGTGGGCGCCTAGGAGGCATAGTACCTGAGGAAGAAAATATTTAGCAGTCCATAAACAAGACTAACTCAACTATCACATATACCCAATAACACATAGCACCAAAAACATAAAATGCCAATGAATCCGCCGCGGACGGATCATCACTCTATAGACACTACGTGGTACTTAGGCAAATATGATAGTGACAAGGAAGCAGGAAAAGGAAACCTAAAGCTCTGATACCAACTGACACGACCCGCCCCGAATTTCACCCTGAACCCGGAGTAAATCGTGCGAGGACCACCTCCAAGGAAAGATTTACCACAAAATTGGTACAACCTCCCTGGGAAATGGACAACCCTTCCAATAGAAAACCTGCAAACACTTCTAAAGGTTCCAAATCCAACCTTAATTTCTGGAGCCTTCGTGCTCCCCAAAAACAAAACACACCAACAAGGTAATAAACATTATCTAAGATAATATACATCCTCCGTCAAATATTCTAAAATATGAACAAGCCTTCACCCACAACCAAAAATATAAACATTAAACCCAAGTATTCAGAGCTACTAGACACTCGCGGAAGTAAGAAAACACAAGTAGGTTAAACAGGTAACCTACTGTGAAAGGTGGTGGAAATACGGGTAACTATGCCTCGTCTCCTACTAGATCCAATCCGAACTCTACAGACTGGGCATTTTAAAACGAAGGCCCAGGGGAAGACATTTAATAACATTAGAGTGAGTGGACAAAAATAATTTAACAACAAAATATTTATGCATTCCCGTTTTAATTTCATAGAAAAATATACTGCATGCGGCAGCTTAAAAGTGTTCAACTTATAAACTGGCAATTTCACGACTAGCACTGGCTAGTCACAAACTCAAATAAAAATGGAGTCTCTCAGGCTAAACTATATATAAACATATATTCGTATGTATTTACTCTCGTCAAACTCCTTGTATGAATCCTAGAAACAATTTAGAAAAATAGAAATTCATACAAGGCTACAACGCTGGCGTTTAACGCTCACGTTGCGCCATAATGGTATTTTTCCTCATTATGACCGAAAAGACGGTGTATATATATATACACGCGCATATCCCCTATATAAATTATTATATTTATATAGGGCTACGACGATTGCGTCTAACGCTCACGTCGCACCATAATGGAATTTTACCTCAGTATGGTGGAAAAGCACGTATAGCTAGCTAGCATTTATTTATATACATACTATCCTCATAAACATCCAAAATATGTATATCCACCGAAAATCTCATTTTCGGGATCTCTCCAAAGAGGAAAAATTGTCAAATAGCCGAGAAATCAATAAGTCTCGTCAGAAGAAATAAATGATCAATAAAATCATTCATCGCATGCTTTTTATTAAAACAAAGGTCCACTCACAAATTAGGCCTAAGCCTGATGACGCTCCGAGGCTTCTTCTGCTCGGGCCTCCTCACGTCTTGTTCCAAATATATAATTAATTTCCCACTAAAAATCCAATATTTATACAAAATAGGCAAAATTAACCGAGAGCCATAACCACGCTCATCATTGCCTAACTTCGATATTCTTAAATCGGAATGACCCAAACTTTAATACCATACTCGGCAGCCGTAAATACAACCTTTCCCAGAAATTGACTTAAATCCTACGGCCGGATTTTACATTATTTAACCGCCAAAATACCAAACTTCAGAAATTCACAAACCTATTCAAAACTCATCCGAAATAATCGTCCCCCAAAACCCCTCTAGGGACCAATTAAACTATATCTCAATGTCGGAGACGGTAAAAATTCTTATTGTAATCAAGCTAGTAAATAAGATAAAATTTTACGGGTCGGGATGTGACATATAATGTGTGAAGTTCCTTATTTAACTCATTTTTCGGTGATATTTCTACATCTCCACCATTCTGTTTATTGATACTAATACATAGATCATTCCTACAAAATTTCATTCAAATTGATGGTCGTTTAGGTACCGAATTAGATTAAATCAATGAACGGATCGTAAACTTGTCTAACCAGAACTATGTATGTAAATCACGATTATGAACACCAAAACGATCATCAAATTTGATGAAATTTTACATAAGTGATCTATGTATTTGGGTCTACAAATAGAACGGTGGAGATGTGAAAATATGACCGAAAAATGAGTCAAATAAAGAACTTCGCATTTTAATTTCAGAGCGAAGCTTCGCTCTGGATAGGAACTGTATATATATATAGGGCCCTTCCACTAATGGATCCCTTTTTTTGTTCATTTTTAGGGATATATCATTTGACGAACTTTTCGATCACTATATCAAATCTCCACCGTTCAGTTCGTTGGGCTATATGAGTAGATGATAGGAGCACAAAATGTTACATTTATAATGTATTTCCGACCCTATTTAGCTATATAATTCCTTTAACAATATTCATATTAACTAAGTTTGTGTTTTTACCCCGAGGAGCTTCGAATATCTGGGCTTCGACTGCATCTAGGGTTTGCGAGTTCGATGCTCGTCCGATGGCGCCCGTCTCAATTTGGGGTTGCTGCCGGACGGGTGATAGAAGTATAGGGGGGCTTCTGGGGACCGTGGGTGCGGTTTGCTCGAGGTTTGATTGTTGTTTTGGCATTTGGTTTGTGATGGCATCTCTTGGAATGGAGGGTGGAAGTTGTACAATGGCGGTGTTCTCATCATGGCCTCCCAATTCTGGCGGCGGAGAAGGTCTTGGTTCTCTGTGGCGGCGATATGGAGTTTGGCGGTACGGGTTCAGTCGGTCTCCGTCCTGGAGTTGCTGAGTTTCTACTGGCGACGTGGATCTCATAAGGCTCGACTAACTTTGAGCAACAGTGGATTGCGGCAGAGCGCGTGGTCAGAGGCGACGACGGGGCTCGTGGTTGGAGAAGACGGCGGAGCTCGTGATCGGTGGAGTCGGCGATGCTGTAGAGTTGGAGATGTATCCGGGCCTGGTCAACAACATTGGGCTTTGAGTTGGACCTTATTCTTGTGTCCTTGGGCTACTATGTTGAGCTAGGGTTTCTCTTAGTCCAATTTTATTTATTTATTTTGTTATTATTTAGTTTGTCTAATAATGCTCTCCATGGAGGGTGGAGTGGGTTTTTGCCCTGTATTCCTTGCTCCTTTAGTCGTTATAGAGTTAACCCAATTGCATCGGTATTTATGTACACCATGAGGTCTTAGGCGGATAAACTGATGGGTTAAGTTTGTAACTTATATTGGTCAAGGTGTATAAGTCTAGGCTAGATAGGAACCTTGGTTATGAGTCATGGTTTCATGTGCAGTTGGTGCACTACCTGAGCAGTTGATGTATTAGGTGATCTTTAGATCACTTAGATTGAGCGAGAGAGCTCGTGTATGATCTTTTCGATCAATGGAGTTTTTTCCATTCCCTTCAAAAAAAAATGTTTGTGTTTTTAGGTCATAAATAAAGCCGAGGAGCCCAAAAGAGACGAAAGAGGAGAAATCTTAAGGGAAAAGAAATCCATGTTGTGCAAGGAAAGAAATCAGAAAATCTGCCAGAAATTATCAATCAAATTCGATAGAAGATTGTGATTAGCTCACAACAATTCAGGAGATGTGCCATATATCAATGGAAAGCTACAAGAGTCTACTTTCTAGAAACTTTTACAAATCATCAATACCTATTTTGGAGAAGACGTTATGACCATTTGAGTGGCCGAAGGTCAGTCTGCCCGAATTTCTGATTTTGACCAAAACTTCTATTTTGAGGCCCAGACCACATTGGCAAGCCCATGGACGAGTTTTGAGGGTTTCATAACCCTAATTACAGCAGAAAAGAAGAGGGAGACGTAAAGATTAGAGGAGGCCAACGATCTCACATCATCATAACCTCCATAGTTGCGGAATCGCAGAAGGAAGCCGCCAAGCCATCATGCATTGTCCCCCCGCGACTAGGTTTGAGATATATATTAGGATCGGATTTCACTCTCCATCATCCACGGTTTATCTTTTCTTTGTCATCTTTTATTCTCCTTGTGTGATTTTGCAGCCATGTGTGGCGGAATTCTCTTAGTTAGGGGCAATGTTTGAAGCCCCAAGAATGTTTTAGATATTGTTTTGAACCTTGGTTTCAAATTATTGAGTCTTTCAAATTGCTTATTTGGTTTTGGTTTATGGGGAACTCTTGCTTGTTTATGTTCATGTATGCGCAACTTAGAACATTATGAACTTGTAAATGGGGCTATAATTAGGTTGTTTAATCTCCTAAACGGTTAATACGGCTTAATTCAAGGTAATAAAACCTATAGGACAATAGGTGAAACCAAATAAAAAAGATTGCATGCTAGGTAGGCGTTCCACACTAGTTTTGCATACTTGTTCAATCAAACTTTCATTGATCTTAATGCTTGGAATAATTTGTTGATAGGATATTGTCTATACCTTGATCGGTTATTCTAAAGGCTTAGTAATGGTGTGTTCATCTTGCTTAAGTATTTAAGAGAAGTAATAAGGACTTACGCAGTGCGTTCATGGTTTGTTCTTGATTGATACTGATTTGTGACTTAATGATTGAAGCTTTGATTGTTAACATGTCTTGAAATATACTTGGTGGTGGATTTCCAAGTCTCTAACGTCTCATTCATCTGATCTTTTCTGCTTTATTTTGTTTCTTTGTTTTCTCTTGTTCATAACTATCATCTTTTGTTTTCTTTTGTTTTGTGATTAACGTAAATTGTAAAGGCACCCTTTTGTTTTAGATTTAGATTTAGATTTTCTCTTGCTTTATAACGATACCCTTATTTTCTATATACTACAATTGACACAAAATAGTTCTTTATTGAAACGCCCGGTTTCGGTCGCTATTAAAATCTAAAACAAAGAAAACAAAACAAAGACTCAAAACAAACTATGCCTTCAACATTATTGTCTCAGAAATCTCTTACTTTCATAGCATCAAGATTAACACTCAATCAAGAATCAATTATGAGTAATTCGAGAGTTAATTAAAACATATACTCCGCATATAAGCATGTAAGACACGGGGGTGACAATGGTGATGGGTGGAGCTCAGCATGTATCCAACAAGTATGATTCAACCTCACATGATTACCACTCTTTCTTCTCTCAAAATCAAGGCTAATGCTTAAAAGTTTTTTCACTCTCAATGTATATATGTGAGAGAATAAGCAAACAAGTAGGCTCACATATAAAGAAAGAAACGCACTTTGTGAAATTAAAAAGATCTCATGAAAGATATCAACTACTTGCCAAACAGACCAACCCATATGCTCAACTTTTGTAACTAATCTCCACAAATCGATGGCTGCCCATCTTTTGGATCATAAAAGAACTTTATCAAGGTTAAAATTTGGCCAAGGCTAGGGTTTAATGAGACAAAGGATAAAGAATTGCAAATCGTCCTTAAAACTTAATAGAGCCATAAGATCACCCTAAACATTCATGAATGAGGACAAAGACCATATATCACATCATTAGGTCTTCAATTTAAAACAAACTCCTCCATCACAAAGGGAGACTTAATCCATATTTTCATCATTGTAATTAACGTAAATTGTAAAGGTACCCTCAATTCCCGGCTTGTAACGATACCCTTATTTGTTATATACTACAATTGACACAAAAGGGTTTTTAATTGACACGCCCAGTTTCGGTCGCTATCAGTAGATCATTTTTACAAATTTTTAAAAAATTTGGTGATCGTTATGTCATCCAAATGAGGGATTTGTTTTTAATAATCTTGAACGGTGTAAGTTTGACATAAGTGTTAAGTTTTTTGTTTTAATCTCAATCATCCAGCCCATTAAAAAACAGATCTAATGGTGTGTACCTATCCCTAAAAGTGACAAAAAATAGGGATCCCTCATTGATATATATATATATATATATATATATATATAGGGTTAATGGCAGTATTGTGGTTTTCTAAAAACAATAGGGGTAAAATGATCAGCACATGAAAACACATTATTGACATGCTTATCAACAGTCGACCTAGCAACTGTTCACATCCTTATGAACAGTCGACCACGCTATAATATATAGATAAACTAGGAAGATACCCGCGTATGAGTCGACCATGCTATAGTATATAGATAAACTAGGAAGATACTTGCACCTTGGCGCGGTGTATACATTTATGAAATTGGCAATGGTTTAGTTGATAGATGGAAAAGTTTTTGATATGTACTTCATAGAATTTGAATACATTATATGTTACACATAAGGAACAACACTACACATCAAAATATTTAGTATTGTCTGGAGCAGTATGATAAAAAATATAGCTCCATCTATATGTTAACTACTTTTCATCAAAAATGCAGCAGTATGATCAAAAATATAGCCCCATCTATTTGTTAACTTCTTTTCACCAAAAATGCAGCAGTATGATAAAAAATATAGCTCCACTTGTTTGTTAACTGCTTTTCACAAAAAATGTAGCAATATGATCAAAAATATAGCCCTATCTATTTGTTAACTGCTTTTCACCAAAAATGCAGTCAAAACCTACTAAGAGTTGGATATATACATTGTAGTGATTGATATTTAGTCATTTTTCAGCTCTTTGCTTGGTAACACTACCAGAAGAAAGACTTTAACCGACGAAAATAAAAAAATCAGGCTGACGAATTAGCTGACGAAATTTTCCTTCGTCGGCTAATTTAAATTTTCGTCGGCTATGGTCAACTGTAGCCGACGAAAAAAAAAAATTCGTCGACTATTATTTCTTCAGCTAAAAGAAAAACAATAAAATGTTGTATAACTTGCTTAGTAGGTTTTAAACAAATACACAACTTTGTGAACCAACTCTACATAGAAGCAAAATTAACAAAAATCTCGTGAAATAAGATGTGTTCAGAATGGTGTAATACGGCTATGATTCAAAAATCACGTAAATCGGGTAACGTCTCTGATGTAGAACAGTCGAAACCCGGTATGCAGCAGATTTGGCGTTCGGTGTCCGATTGACTATTGTGATACATTTCCGGAAGCGTAATGGCCCTACGAGTCAAACTCATCACTTTGCGATGACATATGGGCCTTTTTGGCCATCCGAGTCCGTTTAGGGCTTCAAAATGCAGTTTTCTTATTTCCGATTAGAGTTGACCGTTTCGATCGAGCCCTTAACGTTGTCGAATCCAGTTGAATTTTTACTATAGACATCTTTCGTCATAATGATCATATCTGATGGTCGAATTTTGGTTTGTGAATTTTAGTCATCGGAATCACAACGTGTCTACTAATGTTGTATAACTTGTTTAGTAGGTTATACAACTTTGTGAACCAACTCTACATAGGAGACAAAATTATCAAAAATCTTGTGAAATAAGATGTGTTCATAATGGTGAAATACGGCTATGGTTCAAAAATCACGTAAATCGGGTAACGTCTCTGTGCCGATAGTAGCGGTCAACCCTATTTACTATTATTATTCTCTATGGGGAGCCCTATTATCGGAAGGTAAATGTCTCAAAAAATTTATATGGGCCGTTGCGTCTCATCTACGTGAGAGTTTTTAGTGTGGAAGGTTGACCAAACTATGTAATATAGAGGGAGATATGAGCGTTTTCGTGTGATATGTGACGATGGATCAAGGTTGACCGTTTCGATCGAGCCCTTAACGTTGTCGGATCCAGTTGAATTTTTTACCATAGACATCTTTCATCATAATGATCATATCTGACGGTCGAATTTTTGTTTGTGAATTTTAGTTATCGGAATCACAACGTGTCTACTAATGTTGTATAACTTGTTTAGTAGGTTATACAACTTTGTGAACCAACTCTACATAGGAAGCAAAATTATCAAAAATCTCGTGAAATAAGATGTGTTCAGAATGGTGAAATACGGTTATGGTTCAAAAATAGAGGCGGTTGCGTCTCATCTACGTGAAAGTTTTTCGTGTGGAAGGTTGACCAAACTACGTAATATAGAGGGAGATATGAGCGTTTTCGTGAATTTATAGACTTTAGCCGACGAGATATTAAAAAAGTCGTCGGCTAAGGTCAAAAATTGTTTGGTGGTAAACCAAATTTGGAGGAACATTTTCAAATGACTTTAGCCAACGAAAATATATGAAAAGTCGTCGGCTAACGTCGAAAAAAAATTTGGGGGAAAATTTTCAAAATTTTCAAAGGACTTAAACCGACGAAAATATATGATTTTGTCGGCTATTGTCAAAAAATTTTGGCGGTCAACCAAAATTTTCAAAATTTTCAAAAGAGTTTAGGTGACGAAAATTAAGAATTTCGTCGGATAAAGTTTTTTATATAGGAGTTTTACCGGAGGTGGATGGTAAGAAGTCAGAAAATCAAAAAAAGTTATTGTTTCGCCTGCCGGATTTTCTTCTCGGCCTAGCTCCGTCGTCAAGCCACCAGAGACCGCCACACTTGTCCCAAAAGCTTCACCGTCGTCTCTACTTCATTGCTGAACAGGTGGTGCATCGAGTAGCACCGCCGTAAAGGATAAATCGAGCTCCAAAACTCCGCCGGTTCGGATTCGGTGTCGATCGAATTTCTCCTTCCTCAGGTCACCATTTGGTGAGTTCTATATATGGATAAGTTGAGTTTGATTAGTACTACATTCCCCTAGAATTTGGTAGCTCGATTAGGTGTATGTGAGGAGAATCGAAGATTTGTAGTTTTTAGGGTTTAAAATTGGGGATTTTTATATTTTGATTCAATTAACCTGTTTAGGCTTAAAATTGGGCTTGGACTTCTTCTAGAAAGTTGTTCGAAATGTTGAGATAAAGATTCTGTTAAATTTTGGTGGTGATTAGAGGTGGCCGAAAATTCTGCATTTTTTTTTTTTCAAAAACCAGCAAATTTAGGCGACGATATTTAAATATTTTAGCCGAAGATATTCGTCGGCTATAGTATTTTTTAATTTTTTTTATAAGGTTTAGCCGACGAATTATGACATGTTTCGTCGGCTAGATACTTCTAAATCCGACGAAACAGACTATATTTCGTCGGCTATATTATTTTTTTAATTTTTTTTATAAGGTTTAGCCGACGAATTATGACATGTTTCGTCGGCTAGATACTTCTAAATCCGACGAAACAGACTATATTTCGTCGGCTATATTTATTTTTTTAATTTTTTATTACATACTTTAGCCGACGAATATCGTCGTCGGCTAAAGTCTCACACTATGGTCGACGAAACATTTAAGATATTCGTCGGCTATTGTCCCAGATAATAGCCAACGACGTCTTCTAGTGTCGTCGGCTAAAGTCATCGCCGACGACCCTTTCCTGACGAAACCATAGCTGACGAAGGATCTTAGCCGACGAATTAAGCTAACAGGCCGACGAAACTTTTTCGTCGGCTAAAGTGCTTGTCCTGGTAGTGTGAGGACGATGTACCTTCATTGTTTTGCCTGTCAATTGAAGTAATATTAAATCAGAGGCATAGAACTGACAAAAAAGAAACTACTTGAAATCGTATGAGCAAATCATCTTGCAACATATAATAAAATGCAATGGTGAACCATAAGCAATGGTATGATCATTAATAAGTTCCATTTATTAAATTTAAATGAATTGAGTGTGTATTTTAAACTTGTCTAAACCCTAAATGGAAACCCATAATTTATTAAATTCAAAAATCGTAATGCTATAACTTATAAGAAATAAGATCACTGCATATTTTCATTTTTTTGTAGTGTTGTAACTAAAGGGAAATCAGAAATGCATATATAAACATAGCACTAAGCAACACTCATAAAGACATAGGACTCTTGTAGGAGTATGATTGGCAATTACACATCCAAGTGTCTAACCCTTATTAATTTTCTTCTAAACTTTAGGCAAATATCATCGCATTTGCATACTGATCTTTGTTGTTCTGATCAAACGGTTACCTTACAAATTTCTATTGCATAGCGGGTTTCACTACTTTTATGAAATGGGATTACCCAAAGTAAGAATCTAACTTGCTGTTTAAGCTATAAACCTTATATGCGAAAACATGTAGATAGTATAAAGAAGGATCCAGCTCCTTTAAAGTGAGGAAGCCGTAAAGTTATGTGAAGTTCATAAAATCTAGGTGTTTCATATAATCTAACGGTCTTAACATTTGACACATCACTTTACAACCAATTTTTGAGGTTTTCATCTAAAATCCGCTAACTTTCTGTTGACTACAAAAAAATTGACGTGATCTTCTCCTTTCCTCAACGCCGCACTGAGAAAACACAGCATTCTCGATTTGTGGTTCCGTGGAAATTAGTCCATGGCTGAAGATAAATCTTTCCAAAATCATTGACGTGGATCTTAAGGATAATTGTCATAGTACGCGATTATAAACTGATAAACTCTATTGAGTTAGAGATCCACCAATAATAATTAAGTAGTGGGACAAACCAAGAACCTCACTTCAGCAAATTATGGGGCCCTGGAAGGATGCATTGATCAGTTATGCAAAAGTGTCCAGGATCTTGATGATCAATACTGGAAGTCGAAAAACTACAGGGCAATTATTCGTTGATAAGGGTTTTCTAATTTACAGAGCTTAAGGTTATACTCTTCTGACTCTTCTCTAATGATTCTTTTAAAAAAAAATATATATTAGAACTCAGAACCATTATTCTCTTTGTTCAACCATGGATGAGTTTCCATGAAAAGCATATGGAAAGAAAATTGAGCAGCCGTGAGACGTGCAGCAAAAGAGAATTTTTTTTTGAGCTGAGACGGTGTTTAAGCTAAATTTTTTTAAATTTGGTGAAGAAGAACAACAGTAACACAACGTTCTGAACTGTATGGTAGAAAAGAGAAATCTTTATTGGGAAGAAATGGACCATTCAGTAGGAGAGTCCGTTTGGATTTTGCTTTTCACCTATCCAAGTTTCCAGGAGAAGAACGCAGAACCTCAAAGCAGAGTAGCCAACAACATTCTACTCACCTACCTCTTTTTGTTTTTTTTTGGGTAAGTGTAGAAAGTCCCTACAAAAATTTATTGAAAAAATAAAAAAAAAATACAACAAACCGCAGAACTAGGTCAATATCAGTTATATAGTATAAAAAACGTCTAATATAGAGAGACAAACAATATACTCACCTACCTCTTAAAACCTCTATCCTTTTTTTTTCCCTCAACTCGCTGTGACTTGTCGGTTATCTTCCTCTCTCTATATTTTTCTGCTTGAACGTTTCAAATCCAACAAATCCCACACCAACCACACCTTCCCTTACTCCTGAAGCATAAGAGAGAAGAAAAAAAAAATGCAAAATTCGACACACTGCTTAACTTAAAACAAACCGAAGATGAGGAAAAAGTTAACCATGTTCCTCTTTAATAATCAAACACAGTCCCTCTATCTATATTTCTCTGCCTGAACGTTTCAAATCCAACAAACCCCACACCAACCGCACCTTCTCTTACTTAGATAAGGAGAAAGTAGAGTAATTCGATTCTCACACAGTTTTTGAGTTTCTTTACCTGTATCTCTCTGTTTTCTGAGATTGTTGATATTGTTGCTTGGAGATCTGAAATGGGGGATGGACAGAAACTTTCACTAAACTCACAACTGATAAGATTTGATGCAAAATTCAACACACAAATTTTCTGCTACAAACTGCAATAATGCCCAATTCAATAAAATAAGCACTCTTACTTTCGTTTTTGATCAAACCCAATCCTCTAACACGATCCACAGATTCTTTATAGCGATGTACAAAAACTGAAAGGTTGAATGAGAACAGAAAGTGAAAGGCTGAATGGGAGACACAGGGAGAGAGTGTATTGATATAGAGAAGAAGGTCGGTGGTCAATCGGCGTCCAGATAGTTCTCGATCATTCACAGAGACACAGCGAGAGAGTGGATTGATATAGAGAAGAAGGTCGGTGCTTAATCGACGTCCAGATCGTTCTCGATCATTCACGGTCTATTTGGGATTTATCGACATCTGCTATTATTATACGTATTTATATTTAGGATTAATAGTAGTATTGTGTTTTTCTAAAAACAATAGGGATAAAATACATATTATTAACAATCGAGCTAGCAACCTATAAACATGAGACCATCACCCAGCATATAAACAGTAGACCAAGATTTTATAAACAGTATATCAAGCTTTAGTATATATACTAGAATTATACCCGTGTCTTGGCGCGGTGCATGTATACATTTACGGTATGTTTGTATATGGGTGAATTTCCGAGAATTTAATAAAAAATAAGGAATTTTTAATTTCTTAGGATGGTTTCCCTCGTTTAGATACTTATCTCATGGAATTAGCAATTTTCACGGGAAAATAATCGTGAAATTTGGGAGCTTAAATTCCCGACTTGAATTCCTCACAAAATAAGCCTCATTTGTCAATTCTTTTAATTAAGGTTAGTATGAATACAAATTCTTATCATTTTAAAACTCTACATCATAAAATCCAAACAATGGAATTCTCAATTAATAGAATTTAAATTCATGAAAGGGTGCGTCTATTGCCACCCCACAAACTATTTTGATCACCCCACATTTTTTTCACACCCCACTCATAATTTTAATTGTAAGTCTGCTTTGTTCACCCATTAACAATACCTAAAAAACCATTTTCTCAATTCTACTTTGTTCACCCTACATTCTCTTCATATATGTTGTCAAATTCAGAATTGCTTAAGGTAAGTAAAATCACCAAGTGAACAAAAATTCATATGAAAGTATAAATAAATCGAAGTTAAAGAACAAGAAAAAATTCTCAATTTAACAACTTAATGATATCAGTCGATATCAAGATGCACATGTTTGTAAATGTATATCTAATAGCAACGTCTTTCATACTTCTAAGTTTCTTGAACTAATCTATATGTTGTTCATAAATACGGTACAATAGTTTTCCATAAGAATTTACATACAAAGTCGACATGAAAAATAATGAATAAAGGGATAGACGAATCATCAACAAAGAAAAAAAAATACAACACTTTATCTCATCTTCAGGTTAAATGCTAATGTCTTCAGACTCACGACCGAATATGATAAATCTGGGTTAGAGTTATGAAATTTGTGTTCATCCAAAACAAAAAAGATAAAAAAGAAAAAGAAAAAATTTGTAATTTGTAACAACTTATTGTCCCTTGCGTCTCACGTGTCCTCGTCTGACCCTCTATTACAGGAGGTAGAAGAGTTTAGCATGGTGAGATCTCGAGAGGATGACGATTCGTTCTAGGATCCTCCTGGCGAGAGTATGACGTCGGCAGAGCTGAAGGCACTTGGGCAAAATTGGAGTATCCCCAAGGAGGTTTTGTTACGGCCTCTTGGCAGGGGAGTTAACTTTTGGGACCCTCCAGACAACTTCACCCTGGTGTACGAGTATCAGTTAAGTGTGGGCTGATGTTCCCGCTTCCCCCCTTCGTGCAGTACACCTTAGCGTGTCTGCATGTTGCCCCGAGGCAAGTCATCCCGAATATGCTAAGGCAAATTTTGGGGACGAGGATATTGTTTCGTATATTGGGACAAGAGTTCCTAAATTTTGAGGAGTTCAACGCCTGTTGGCATATGGCGTACTACGCGAAGAAAGGTAGCCGGGGCTGCGTGACGTTGAAGTCCCAGGGTAAGTTCAAGATTTTGGTGGAAGACTTGCCCACCTCTACGAATGAGGGTTGGCGGCGGAAGTGCTTCCTTGTTGGGGGGCAGTGGCAGGAGTGGCACGGACATCCCTTCCGAGTACCCGGGGCCTTTTAGAAAATAGGTACCGTGTTTTGTGTCTCGTGTTTTCTTACTGTTTGTACTGTGCTGCTCCTGCTGACTGCTAACTTTGTGTAGTGCCCCAAAAGTATAAGTTAACCGAGCTGATGGAGCGTCGGATACGTCGGGTGCTGTGAGCATTCGAGTGTAGGAGTTCATACCGAATATGCCGGCTTGGCGTATATAGTCATTTCGGCTATGCCCGTGTCCCGGGTCTGTATTTTTGTTATTGAATGTTTTTTTTTTGTTGTGCTGTTCTTGACTGATCTTTTGTTTGGTGTAGCGACGATGCCTCGGGATGGTGGATCGCAGAAGAAAGAAAGGTCGTATGACAAGGTCTCTGATGAGGATGTGCTGGATGGGTTCTTGCCGAGGCTACTCATGTCAAACGTTTTGACATTGATCTAGAGACTGGGGAAGGGAAGGAGGTGGAGTTGGAGGAATGTGAGGATGATTTCTTGAGACTGAACCTGGCAGATGAAGATTATGCCTATGTGCCTCCCTTGGTAGCCAAGGTTATGGGTTTAGGCGATTAAGCGGTTGGTGAAGTGGCCGAGATGGAGGGTGGCGACCCTGAGGGTGACCAGGAACGAGTTCCAGTGGGGGAAGAGCACGTCTCGGAGCCAGTTGGGATAGGAGAAACTCCTGTGGGAAATGTTGGGGAGCCCCATACTAGTGACGAAGATCGCGCAACAGAAGAGGTGGAGCCTCTTAAGCAGGAATCCGAGGAGGTCGTTGTGATGAAGACTCGGAAGAGGAAGGAAAGGGTGGAATCGTCGTGTGACGGTCAGGCAAAACGGTCCCGGAAGGAAGGGCGTTCCGAGAGTTCTGGGAGTCTGGCCGAGATTACCAGGCATTGTAGGGGACCGGGGAGGTACAACCTTATCTGGCACAAATGGCGTATGACATGCGTCACCAGTCCCGCGACATGAATGCTCTAGAGGAGGTTGGGCCTTAGCTGGCATGGCTCTTGCCAAGGAGAAGTTGACTCGAGTAGATGTGCATGCTTGTCGATTTAACCGTAATCGATTCTTGGCCTTTTGCTTATGTTTTAGTTTTTATCTGCAGGCGACGCTACTGATGTATGCTGCAAGTGAGAAGGCTGTTACTCACTTGCAGGGGGATGCGGAGGCCAAGTGACAGCAACTAAAGGGGGCAGAGGAGAATAATCGTGCCATCTCCCAACGTTTGGAGCAGGTGGAGCAGGACGTGGCTGTCTTCCGAGATCAGGCCGCTACCATTGGGAAAGAGGTGGCTGCGCTGAAGGAAGCGATGCAGGAGAAGGATAAGCAGGTGGAGGCCGGGAGGTAGCTGTTGGAGGAGCAGGTGGAGGCCGGGAGGTAGCTGTTGCTAAGGTTGCTTCTCTGGAAGCGGAGGTGGCGAGACTGAACCACGCCTTCTCGGAGCAAGAGAGGGTGTGGAAGTTGAAGTGCGCCAGGGCTGCTGGGGCTGGGGAGGGGTGTTCCGGGAGAGTAACATGTATAAGCAGCAACTAAAGAGTGCTTATAACCGGGGCAGGATGAGCTTAGGAAGACTGGGTGTCAAGCTGGCTGAATTAACGAGGTTGCTATGCGCAAGTTTTATGCTGAGAGGGATGCCGCGAAGAAAGCCTGGGAGTTGATGATGTCAAAGCAGAGAAAGCAAGCCGAGATCTCGCGATCCTTGGCTAAGCAGCACGAATCCTGGCGTGCTACCTCTTCTGCCGTACCGAAGGAAGGTCTTGCCTTGAAGTCTCCTCGTCCTGAAGGGTCCCCGGCCATTCAAGTTGTAGCATCTCAAGTGGCGTCGTCTGCTGTTGAACCTTCCCCCCCTCGAGATGCCGGACTTGTGTCACCCTTACGTGCTGGAGTGCCGAAGGTTCCAGCGAGCAAGTCCCCTGCTGTTGGAGTGCAACAAGTGAGCTCTTTGGTGCGTCCTAACATTTCTATGAGGCCACCAGCAGGGTCATGTGACCCTGCGAAGCATACTTATGGGCAGAGGGGTTCTGTAAACATCATCCAGTCCCGTGGACAAGGCAGCAGGTCAAAGAGTGGCGGGAGTGTGAATAAGTTCAGTGGTGCGTTCTCCGGGGAGAAATAATTATTCTGTACTTAGTTGTTTTGTTAGTTTTCAATTTTTTGTTTGTTGTTGAAACAATATTGATGGCGTGGTTAGCCAAGTTGAACAAGTTATTTATTGATTGCCTGGGAGTCCAGGTTGACACTTGTTTTTGTTAAAGAATGTTTTGCTTTTGTTGTGATGTTATCCGTGTTCTTGAAACGGTATGCTTAAAGATGAACAAAAATAGCGTCTTCATTTAGGATAGGCCGCTAATGGGCAAGTTGTACATTTTACTTGGGCCGCTAACGGGCTACAGTACACAACTGATGAAGCGCTAGCTGCCATGTTGGCTTTTGTTAGGTTAAACAGGGTAGAGGTGGAGGTGGCGAGCGTTCTAGAGGCGGGGTAGCACCCAGCCATCGGTGTCACGGAGATAGAATGTAGCTGGTCCCGGGGCATTAACTATCTCTAGCGGGCCTTCCCACTTTGCCCTGAGTCCCGTGGGATGGGGAATGACTTCTTTCATGACCCAATCACCTATCTTTAAAGGTCGGGAAACAACTTTCTTGCTGTAGTGTTGAGCAATTTTTTGCTTGTTGTTGACATTCCTGAGGTGTGCCCTGTCCTGTCGTTCCTATAAGAGGTCCATGTTAAGCTTTAACCCTGTGACGTTTGTCTCGGGGCCGTATGCTGCGACACGTTCACTCAGGACTTCCATCTCTACTAGAATCACTGCCTCAGTTTCATAGGACAAGAGGTATGGGGATTCGCCTGTAGCTGTTGTTGAGGTGGTACACAGTGCCCAAAGGACTTCTGGGAGCTTGGCTGCCCATAATCCTTTGGCGTCTTCCAGGCGTTTCTTCAAGTTCTGCTTGATGAGCTTGTTTATGGCTTCTACCTGGCCATTGGTTTGAGGATGTGCTGGGGAGGCGTAGAAGATTTTGGTACCTTGCTTAGAGAGGAATTATCTGAATGTGTCGTTGTCAAATTGTGTCCCGTTGTTAATGATGATGGCTTGTGGCACTCCAAACCGGCAGTACAGATTTTGCCATAGGAAGTTAATCAATTTTTCCGTTGTGATTGTGGCAAGGGGCTTTGCCTCTATCCACTTCGTGTTGAAGTCTACTAGGACGATTGCAAATTTGAGTTGTCCTGGGGCTATTGGCAACTGTCCCACGAAGTCGAGTCCCCACTGGCTGAAATGGACTGGGGAGATGATAACAGATAGTGGCACTGGGGGGTGATGAGCGAAATTTGCAAATTTGTGGCATTGGAGGCATGCTTGGACAATTGTTTTTGCATCTTGTTCTAGTGTGGGCCAGTAATACCCAGCTCGGAGTGCTTTGAACATGAGGTTTCGGGTCCCTGCGTGGTTTCCGCAGACACCACTGTGGAGTGATCTCAATACCTTGTGCCCCCCTTCTGTAGGTAAGCATTTCAGAAAGGGACATGATTGGTCACGACGGTATAGCTTACCGCCCCTAAGCAGGTAAAGTGAAGCCTTGTGGCGCAACCGTTGTGTCTCTTTTTTGTCTAAGGGCAAGGTGCCTTTAGAAAGGAAGGCCACATATGGGTCCATCCACGAGGGCTGGCTAGGTGTCTCGAGGGCAAAGATTTCTAAGTAGGCCTTCGAGATACTAGGCTTGTCCAGGGTTTCTATGTGGACATCTGGTGGCATGGACTCAGGAGGCGCTGTGGCGAGTCTGGCAAGGGCATCAGCTTTGGAGTTCTTGGCCCTTGGGATTTGTGTGAGTTTGTAAGATGTGAAGTGCTGCAGAAGGGCCCCGGCTAGACTTTTGTAGGATCCCAGGATGTTCTGGTTGGCTTTAAAGTCTCATCTATTTGATTGACCACAAGTTGGGAATCACTGAATATGTGGATGTGAAGGGCTCCGAGTTCTCGACATAGCTGGATGCCAGCTATTAAGGCTTCGTACTCTGCTATGTTGTTGGATGCTTTGAAGTCAAACCGGAGAGCATACTTATAGGAGTTTCCCTCTGGGTCTGTGATTATAATACCCGCTCCGCTGAGCCTGTTGTTTGCGGATCCATCGACATGGAGTTCCCAGATGGCGTCCCGAGAGGGGATGTCTAGGTCTGGGTTGCTATGGTCCAGGGGGATGAACTCAGCAATAAAATCTGCCGCTGCCTGCCCTTTTATGACTGTTCTCGGTTTGAAATGGAGGTCGAACTCACCCAATTCAACTGCCCATTTTACTATGCGTCCTGAAGTTTCAGGTTTTTGGAGTACTTGACGCAAGGGATGGTTAGTTAGGACATGAATTGTGTGAGCTTGGAAATATTGCCTAAGCTTTCGTGCTGCAGTGACGAGAGCGAGGGCAAGTTTCTCAATATCGGGGTAGCGAGTCTTGGGGCTTGCAAAACCTCTTCCACAGTAATATACCGGGAGCCCGTTGTCATGCTCACGGCGCGTGAGGGCAGCGCTAATGGCTGTGGCTGAAACGGCGAGGTATAGGTAAAGCACCAATGCCTTGTACCGGGTACTCGGAAAAGTCATGTCGAGTATGGCTTGTACCTTTTCCGGGTTAGCCTCAATGCCTCTTTCACTGACCATGAACCCCAGAAATTTTCCTCCCCCGACAGCCAAGATGCACTTCTGCAGGTTGAGGCGCATCTTGTGAGTCAGGAGCTTAGTGAAGACTTTCTCTATATTGGCAATGTGGTCGCCCTCTGCCTTGTTTTTGACCAGCATGTCATCCACATATACTTCCATGACCTCCCCAATTTCTTCTTCAAACATTGCATTGACCAGCCGTTGATAGGTGGCTCATGCATTCTTGAGTGCAAAGGGCATGACCCCGTAACAATACAGACCCTTGTCTATAACAAAAGTGGTGTGCTCCTAATCTGCAGGGTGCATCTTGATCTGGTTATATCCCGAGTAGGCGTCCAGAAAGCTGAGCATCTTATATCCAGCTGTGGAATCGACCAATTGGTCAATCCGTGGCAAGGGGAAGCTATCCATGGGACATGCTTTGTTGAGGTTAATGTAATCAACACACATTCGCTATTTCCCATTAGGCTTAGGAACCATGACAACATTGGAAACCCAAACTGGGTAGGAGACCTCTCGGATGAACTTGATCTCCTTCAATCTTTGAACTTCGGCTTGTATAGCTCGATACTTTTCTGGGTTTAAGGCACACCTTTTCTGCTTGACATGGGGATAGTCCTTGAGGGTGTTAAGTTTGTATGTGATTACATCAGGGGAGATGCCTGGCATGTCAACATAGGACCAAGCAAAGACTGCCTGTTTATCCCGAAGAAAGGCGATGAGTTTCTCGCAGAGTTTCGGGTTAAGGTTTGTGCTTATGCAGACTTTTCTCTCGGGAGCACTGGGTGATAGGGAGACCCACTCTGTCTCTTCTACCGAGTTAGGTCTTGGGATCTACTTCTTCTTTTCCTTCCCGTCAGGGTCATCCCTGGGGTCATCAATAGGCTCAGAGGGGCTGAGTGGCAACATCTCATAGGCACCACGTCCCTGCTGAATGGCATTGAGGTGGCCGTGCTCAATGGCCGCCCTATCTCCTTGGATTGTAAGTATGCCTCCCGGGGTAGGCACTTTCATAAGTAACATGTGACCTGCAATGAAGCATTGTAGTCCCCAGATGATGTCGCGACCCAAGATTATGTTATAGGATGAGGGACAATCAACTATGAGAAAACGTGCCGTGATGGAAGCACGACGGGGGTTGGTCCCACTGAAACTGTTAAGCGATCGGAACCCAAGAGCTGTACAATCTCTCCTGAGAAGCTGACAAGAGGGTCATGGTTGTTGTATAGTTTCGCGCGGTCCCGCCGGAGCCCTCTATAGCAATCAGCAAACATGACACTAATTGCAGATCATGTGTCCACAAGGGCTCTGTGACACCTGTAATGATCCACTTGGACATTGATTATGAATGGCTCATTGTGATGGCAGTTTATCGTGTCTTCCCTTTTGTGAAATGTCACCTGGTCCCATGCTGATGGGGCAGCGGTGACACCTCTTTACAACTCGAGAATTTCCAGAGTTGTACATTGTCTTTTGGCAGAAGGTTGACGAGGGGGAAGTCTCGGGGCTCCGCCATGCAAGGTTAGGATTTGGCCATGAACCTTAATGGCGTTAGCTCCTGTTGCGGGAGTGCAATATTGATGTAATTGTCCGTTTCGGATTAAATGCTCGATTGCATTGCGGAGGCCATGGCACATCTCAGTGGTGTGGCCATTGTCGTCATGATAAGCACAATATTTGTTCCTTGTGGCCCGCCAGGGCTTCTTTGGGTATTTGCTCTTGGGTGGTGGGGGAATGAGGTCTTTATGTTTGGCCCAGATGTCTTCGTATGTAGTGGTCAAGGTAGTGTGGACTTCGTAACGGGGTGGTGGGGAAGAGCGACGCTGCTGCTGGGGGCTCTGCTCTCGGGACCGATAAGGATTGTCCCGTCCCCGCTGACCGTTATGGCGGCGGTCTGAACCGCGCCCCTGGTTATCTCGAGAGTTGCCATGCTGCTTGCTTCTGTCATAATGGTCGCATTTCTGCTGGGATTGTTGCTTGGGGGTGGGGCTAGAAGAGCTAATGTGGTGATTTGATTGGAGTGCCCAAATGTGGCAAATTCAGCGCTTGCCCATCGGACAGCAAGGTCCATCAGGGCATCGTATGACCCTAGAGGGTTCCTATTGATCTCCATTAGGAAACTACCGGGAAGCAAGGCTTGGCGAAAACCTTGTTCAGCGACTCGGGGTTCCAGGTTGTGGCAGCGCGTCGTGGCTGATTGCCACCGGGATAGGAATGCATGGAGTCCTTCCCCCTCTTTTTGCTTGATGTTAAATAAGGCATCCACACTTCGGTAGATGCTGGCATGGAGTATGAAACGGTTGAAGAAGCACTCCGAGAGTTAGTCAAAATTGTCAATGGAGTTGGGGAGCAAGTTGAGGAACCAACTAAGTGCTTCATCTGAGAGGGTTTCTTGGAAGGCGTGACAGACCATGGCATCCGTGTACCGGGTGGAGCTGCACAACGAGAGGAATGTTTCAAGGTGGAGGTGGGGGTCCTCGGTACCCTTATATTGTCTGTCTTGAAGGGTTTGGCCTCGGGAGGTCTCTTATCCAGCTGAACTCGTGGCGTGAAGGGACTTGGGCGGTGTCCATACCCCGAGAATAGAGGTCGCTAGCTCCCGCGACTCTCGACGCTTTCAACTCGGGAGGCCAACTGGTTGACAGAATTGCTAAGCTGGAGGAGAAGTCGGGTTTGCATGTCGAGAGGTGGGTTGGCAGAGGTGGGATTAGGGTTGGGAGTATCAGACTGCTCGGGTCGGTTTATCGGGGGAATGGACTCATAATTGAGTGCAGATGGTTGAGGGGCTGGGAGTGGAAAGGATGCATGAGTGAGTGGATGAGTGACATAGATGATCTGGTTGAGGCCTCCCGGGAGCATGGAACTGTTCTGTCCTTGGTTAGGAAAAAGAGATGTCAGGGTGGGATCCGGAGTGGGAGTGACCCTTGCTGCCCGCTCCAAGGTTTCATTGTAAGTGTTACGGTGATCTAGAGTGGCGCGGAGCAGGAATTGTTCCTTTTCCAGCTCAGCGATGCGTACTCGGTATGCTTCGGCCTCCGCTTTATCCTTAGCCGCTTGCTCTCGGAACGAATGGAAGTCCCTTTTTAGAATTTCAAGGGCTGTAGCAGCATCCGGGTGGTTGACATGGCCCGTAGATGCGGTAGCTTGGTTAAGGGAGGCGTCTTCAGATTGGAAGAGTTCATTTTCTATGTGGGTTCCGAGTTCGCTTGGGTCATCCCTAATTTCCACCATCTTTCTAAGTTAAAATAGTTGTTCCACAAGAGGGGCCCTCCTTCTAGCGCCAATTGTTTCTACCTCTCCCGAGCTCTCGGGACGGGAGGTCGAATTCTTGGCTCCGGGTCCTGCACAAGTAACAATACGTCAGGAGTCGGGACCGGGATGGCCCAGTCTTCGACTCTCCGATGCTTAAGTCAGCGTCGAGTTGCTACTCGTATAGTACGGAAGTATGGGAGGAGTGTCAACACTTACCTTATCTGGGGGTCTGCGCCCATTTTATAGGTTAGTATTGGGGGTTTTTCTGTTAGTTCCCGATGTGGGACTATTTCATGGCATTGCTCAGTCTCCCTCCTTTCGGGGGAGTTTAGCTGCTGCAGAATGAGTCTGGCATGTGTATTGTTGTTGTACCTCCACTGTTTGGGTGTCTTTGGAGGCTTTGCTGGCGGAGTATTGGCTGGAGTGATCTCCGACGACCGAGTAATGACGTTACATTCTCCGCATGGCCAAGTGTTTTGGCCATGTATTAATAGAAATACTAAAATACCTTGATGTAAAATTACAGCAAGGGACAATAAGTTGTTACAAATTACAAATTTTTTCTTTTTCTTTTTTATCTTTTTTGTTTTGGATGAACACAAATTTCATAACTCTAACCCAGATTTATCATATTCAGTCGTGAGTCTGAAGACATTAGCATTTAACCTAAAGATGAGATAAAGTGTTTGTATTTTTTTTTTCTTTGTTGATGATTCGTCTATCCCTTTATTCATTATTTCTCATGTCGACTTTGTATGTAAATTCTCATGGAAAACTATTGTACCGTATTTATGAACAACAGATAGATCAGTTCAAGAAACTTAGAAGTATGAAAGACGTTGCTATTAGAGATACATTTACAAACATTGTACATCTTGATATCGACTGATATCATTAAGTTGTTAAATTTGAGAATTTTTTCTTGTTCTTTAACTTGGATTTATTTATACTTTCATATGAATTTTTGTTCACTTGGTGATTTTATTTACCTTGAGCAACTCTGAATTTGACAACATATATGAAGAGAATATAGGGTGAACAAAGTAGAATTCAGAAAATGGTTTTTTAGGTATTGTTAATGGGTGAACAAAGCAGACTTACAATTAAAATTATATGAGTGAGATGTGAAAAAAATGTGGGGTGATCAAAGTGGTTTGTGGGATGGCAATAGACGCACCCTTCAATAAATCAACAATGTGTAGGGTGAACAAAGTGGTTGTGGGGTGGCAATAGACGCACCCTTCATGGAATTGTAATTCTCATGATTTTGAAATTCTATGGACACATCATGAAATTCAAACAATGAAATTCTCAATTAATAGGATTTAAATTCATGGAATTGTAAATCCCATGATTCTGAAATTTCTATGGACATTAAAATTACTTTATCAAAAAAAAAATGTTATGAAGTTGGTCAATGGGTTAATTGATTGATATAAATGTTTATGATATGTACTTCATAGAATATTATACATACAAATTATACCCAGCTATTATACTGATTATATATCTAGGGTTAATGACAATATTGTGGTTGCGTCTTGGCGCGGTGTAGTATCCACATTATGCATATTCCATATATGTATAAGATTTATCACAAAAAAAACTTTTATATAACAAAATATCTAGTCTTGTATTCTACCCAAAATATAAATGTTCCAATTATTTTGATTTGTAAGATTCAGGAGGCAGAAGAAAAGTCAAAAATGGAGGGCAAAAAAATCTTTGCCGAAAGAGAGCCTATCTAGAAAAATCTAAATTACCTATTTCAGAAGAAAAAAAAATTCACTGTTGTTAATGAACAGAGTAAAAACATTGTTCATAGGCTGAATACAAATTCTTGAATTCCTCATAAAATAATCGTCATTTATCAATTCCCTTAACTAAGGTTAGTTTGAATATAAATTCTTGCCATTTTAAAACTCTACATCATGAAATCCAAACAATGAAATTCTCAATTAATAAGATTTAAATTCATGGAATTGTAATTCCCATAATTTAAAAATTTCTATGGACATTAAAATTACTTTATCAAAAAAAAAATGTTATGAAGTTGGTCAATGGGTTAATTGATTGATATAAATGTTTATGATATGTACTTCATAGAATATTATACATACAATTATACCCAGCTATTATACTGATTATATATCTAGGGTTAATGACAATATTATGGTTTCTTAAAAATAACAGGGGTAAAAGGGTCAGTATACTCGCGCCTTGGCGCGGTGTAGTATCCACATTATGCATATTCCACATATGTATAACAGCTATCACTAAAACAACTTTTTACAACAAAGCATCTAGTCTTATATTCTACCCAAAATATAAATGCTCTAATTGTTTTGATTTGTAAGATTCAGGATACAGAAGAAAGTACAAAATGGAGGGCAAAAAAATCTTTGCCGAGAAAGAGCCTATTTAGAAAAATCTAAATTACCTGTTTCAGGAAAAAAAAAATTCACTGTTCATATGATAATGAACAGTTAACCACCCTTTAGTATATAGTATAATATATAGGTAAATGGTTTGGACTGGAAATTTTGCCTCAATATGTATCAAAATGTCTTTTTTTTTTTGGGCAATTACATATAAATCCACTTTGAGATATTTTTTCTCACATAAGTCCACCCCAACATTTTTACCCACATAAGTCTACCCAAGCCTAAATAGGGTTTGGTTTAAGTATTGAAGTTCAACATAATTATAGACTGTCATCCAACAAAAAAAATTAGATTTTCTCTTTTATATTATAAATATGCCACTAATGTAAAAAGTCAACAACCACTCTTCTCCCCGGAAAAGTCTCTGGCAGACCTCCGGCGAGGTCTCTGACGTACTCCGGCCGACCTCCGGCAATGTCTCCGGCCGAATTCCGATGAGGTTTTCAACGGTTACGAAAGCTACTACCACCAGCAAGAAAAGCTACTATCCCTAGCTACAAAAGCTATTATCCCTAGCTAGAAAAGCTACTACCACCGACTATAAAAGCTACTACCGCCAGCAAAAAAATCTACTATCCCGAGCTACAAAAGCTACTACCACCGACTAGAAAAGCTACTACCACCGACTAGAAAAGCTACTACCACAAGCAAGAAAAGCTACTACCGCCAGCAAGAAAACCTACTATCCCGAGCTACAAAAGCTACTATCCCTAGCTAGAAAAGCTACTACCACCGACTACAAATGCTACTACCGCCAGCAAGAAAAGCTATTATCCCGAGCAAGAAAAGCTACTACCGCCGACTACAAAAGCTACTATCGCCAGCAACAAAAGCTACTATCCCTAGCTACAAAAGTTACTACAGCAAACAACAAAAGCTACTACTGCCAGCAAAAAAACATACTACCGTTATCAACAAAAGATACCATCGTCAACAACAAAAGCTATTATCGTCACCAACAAACGCTACTACTGCCAACAACAAAAGCTACTACTGGCAACAACAAAATCTACTACCTCAAACAAAAAAGTTACTACTACCAACAACAAAAGCTACTACTTGTAGCTACAAAAGCTACTATCGATAGCAACAAAAGCTACTATCGATACCAAGCACCAAAACCTACTCTCACCACCACAAAAACCTACTACCAAACACATTAAAAACTACACTCACCTCCACTGAAACCTACTCTCACCACCACCAAAACTTACTCTCACCTCCACCAAAACCTACTACCAAACATATCAAAAACTACACACCTCCACCGAAACCAACTCTCACTTCCACCAAAACATATTGTCGCCTCTAACGACCTCCTCTGTAGCAACGTCTTCGGCGACCTCCGGCAAAAGTGTCTAGTGACTTCATGCGGCTTTTAGAGATGTAGTGGCTGGCTTCGCTGGGTGGTAACCGAGAGCAGATCGAAGAACATAATCTTCGCCCGTCGCCTTGCATCGGAGTCGAGGCGTCGGTACGGTTCTGGAGTCGAGGCGTCGGCTTGCTGAGCTGTGGTATCCGGATAGGAGTCGAGGCGTCGCCGCGGTCCAACTCCTCCGAAATCTCCTATAGGTCGGCAACCGCTCAAAAAATGCAAGTCTCGGGTGAGAGAGTCGGCGGGAGAGGTGCGACGGAGATCGACGTCGGAGAAAGACGACTCCAAATCAGAGATCAATGTCGGAGAGGAAATCAAAGATCGACGTTTAGAGTGAGACGACTCCAAATCGGATTTGACAACATCGACTCCGGAGATGGCGACGATCCTCGCCGGGAAAAGCGAGCCGCGCATGTTGTGGACTGGGCTCGTGAACTCCATGTCGGTTCCAATCTGAAATTGAGATGAGTCAGCAAATTGGGGTGTGGTGCTCGGAGGCGAAGAAGAGCAGCAAACGAGGATGAGGTCGCCGGAGATGGTAGAGGCGAGGATGATGTCGCCGGAGATGGTAGAGGCGAGGATAAGGTTGCCGGTGGAGAGAGAGAGAGAGAGAGAGAGAGAGAGAGTTTAATGAAAGAGACGGACGAAGAATATGTGAGATGGTTTTGGTTGAGATAGGTGTATTTTAGGTATAGTCTAAAGCTAACATAATGGATTTGGGTCACAAAGTGGACTTATGTGAGTAAAAAAATAAGGGTGGACTTGTGTTAGAGAAAATGATGAGAATATGACCTAGATAAAATTTTCTATTTTTTTTTTTTTTCACAATAAAAATGACAAGCCAAGAGGCCCAAGAGTCCAAGACCAAAGAAGAAAAGGAATTAGTCACCATTATTATCTAGTACAGAACAGGAGGAGGGAAAAAAACATCCCTAAACAAAACGGAGCTTCAGGCGGCGACTTAACAAAACGTATATGTGAAGAAAAGGTATTTCTTGGCATCCAAGAAATTCACACCTTAAATACTCCTACGCCCCCCACCAAATTTGCTTAACAAAGCAAAGCACCTCCATCCCACAGTGTAAGTCTCTCTACACCTCCATGATTCTGTGTTTTTGAGAATACATGTTTGCTTTCCTCATGTCCATTACTGTTAGGGTATATGAAACAAGATTCTAATATGCATATTGCTGCTTGTGTTGAACAGAGGATATATTCTAAGAGTACTACACCGATTATCAAACCTTTTTCGCTTGTGATATTTGCTTCAGCTACGACACAATGGCTTCTACTTCGAAATTCTTTGGCCACCAGGTTAATATATTTCAGTTTTTTTCACAACACTCTTATGGTTTCGGTATTTCGATTGAATGCTAGAATTTAGAAGCATATTATGTGTTGATAAATCTGTTGTTGTATGTCTTTGTAACTTTTGGGATGTGTTATTCATGGCGATCAGAACGACAGCGACAGCGACGATTCAGAAGATGAGCCTGTGCTCACAGATGAGGACCCGGATACCATCGAGAAAGTCAAGAATAAATACGTGATTGAAAGTGACGATGATGATAACTCTGATGGCGAAAAGCGTGTGGTGAAGCCAGGGAAAGCTAAGCGATTCGAGGAGATGTGTGCTACCCTTGACAAGATAAACAAGGCAAAGAACATAAACGATTGGGTGAGCATGCAGGAGTCTTTTGACAAGATGAATAAGCAGCTTGAGAAGGTGATGCGTGTCAACCGAAGTGGAAAGGTACCAACTCTGTACATCAGAGCGCTTGTTTTGTTGGACGAGTATGTGGGGGAGACTCTAGCGAATAAGGATGGTAAGAAGAAGATGAGTAGCACCAGTGCCAAGGCCTTGAACTCGATGAAACAAAAACTGAAGAAGAACAATAAGGACTATGAAGATTTGATTCAAAAGTACAAGGAAAATCCTGTAGAAGAAGAGTTTTTGGAAGAGGAAGAAGTTGAAACAAATTGTGAAGCTGAAGTTCCTAAACATGAGGAAAACCAAGATAAGAGGGAAAAGGAGGATGGTTGGGAGAGAAAAACTGGTAAGAAGAGTAAGCTTGTCTTGGATAAGCAGCAGTTCATGAGTGACCCTTGTCAGGTTACATGGGAAACTGTGAACAAGAAATACAAAGAGGTTGTGGCTGTTAGGGGAAGGAAGGGAACGAGATGGTTTGAGCAAGTTGAGCAGCTTATTTTCTTGGCTAAGTTCGCTAAGACTCCTGCACAGAAGCTTGAGATTCTTCTCAGTATTGTTTCTGCTCAATTTGATGCTGGTCTCCATGGTCACATGCCTGCGCATGTGTGGAAAAAAAGTGTGCATAATATGCTTGTTATTCTCGATATTCTAGTGCAAAATCCCAGCATTCGTGTTGATGACAAAGTGGAGATTGATGATAATGAATCTCAGAAAGGAGCTGATTATAAGGGGACAATCTGGGTCAATGGAAACTTGGCTGGTTTCGTTGAAAGGCTAGATAATGAGTTCTTCAAGAGCTTGCAGAGTCTTGACCCTCACACCACCGAGTACATCGACAAACTTAGAGATGAGCCTATGCTTTTCCTTCTTGCTCAGAATTTTCAAGAATATTTGGAGCAAGTTGGAGATTACAAAGCAGCTGCAAAGTTAGCCCTAAGGCAGGTTGAACTCCTTCACTACAAGCCTCAAGATGTCTATGATGCCATGAGAAAACTAGCTGAGCAGAGGGAAAGTGCTGATAATGGTGAAGTCCAAGCTGCTACATCTGTATTTCTTGAAACTCCTGAGCTCGTACGTCGGAGACCTGCTTTTGTGGAGAGTAATAGGGCCATGATGGATATTCTTGTCTCCCTCATATACAAATATGGAGATGATCGGACTAAAGCTCGTGCAATGCTTTGTGATATTTTTCATCATGCTCTCAATAACGATTTCTATACTTCCCGTGACTTGCTGCTAAAGAGTCACCTGCAAGACAATATTCATCAGATGGACAATTCATCCAAAATCCTTTTCAATAGGGCTATGGCACAGCTTGGTCTGTGTGCATTTCGAAGTGGACTAATTACTGAAGGACATAGCTGCCTTTCTGACCTTTATTCAGGTGGAAAAGTGAAGGAGTTGCTCGGACAAGGCGTCTCCCGAAGTAGATATCAGGAGATGACTCCTGAACAGGTATTGATCTTTTTTTTTCTTCATTTAGTTAATTCTTTTTAGTAGTTGCATGTATGGTTTCCATGTGCATACGATCTGAATTCACTGTTATTCAATAATGTATGTTGTTAATGGCTATTGGCTAATTACATTGTTTATGCACGACTGCATGATGTTTAACACAAAATTATTGTTACGGTAGGATTTACAACTAGTACTTCTGCAACTAGTTTGTGGTAAATATTAACATGTTTTTGTCTTCAATTTATGTGTCTTATAGTTAAATCATAACATTCGTAGTTCTTCATTCTGATATATGTATAATATTTCACTCCATTTATGAACTGTATGCAAAAATTGAACAAGATCCTTAGAAACTTTGTAAGCTAGATGTTTGTTGTGGTCCAGAGTCCTGATACTCCTGACACACTAGGTTATTGTAGTTGGATAATATAATCGAAGTTGAATTTGCTAATTTTTTATGTTCCTCTGCATTTCAGGAAAGTCTCCAGAGGCCCTATCATATACACATCAACCTTGAGCTCCTAGAGGCAGTACATCTGATATGTGCCATGCTGCAGGAAGTGCCTAACATGGCAGCTGTCAACACCAATAAAAAGCGTAGGGTGATTAGTAGGGCATTCCGGTGGTTGCTTGAGAATCAAACATTTATAGGACCTCCTGAAACTGTTAGAGACCATGTAATTGCAGCTACAATGGCCCTCCTTAAAGGTGACTCTCAAAAGGCTTTCGATGTGATCAATTCTCTTCATCTCTGGAAGCTCCTCAGGAATCGTGAGAATGTTCTGGAGATGCTCAATGCTAATATCAAGGAGGCGGCTCTGAGGACCTACCTTTTCGCCTACTCTCCATCCTATAAATCTGTAAGCATTGAGCAAGTGACCAACATGTTTGAACTCTCAGAGGCCAAGGCTCGTAGCATTGTTAGCCAGATGATCATGAACGAGGAGCTCCATGCCCGTTTGGACCAGCCAACAGGTTGCATTGTCTTTCATGACATTGAGCACACTAGGTTGCAGGCTCTAGCTTTCCAGTTCAGTGAGAAGCTGTCATTCCTTGCAGAAAGCAATGAAAGGGCAACAGAGTTGAGGATAGGTGGTGGTGGGTTAGATTTGTCTACAAGGCATAGAGACAGCCAAGACTATGGTGCTGGAAGTACTTCAATGAGTGGCAGGTGGCAAGAAAACTTGTCTTTCACCCAAGGAAGACAAGGCGGTACCACTAGGCGTACAGGTTATAGATCATTGACATATGGTCATACACGGTATCATGGAGGCTCACGGAGGATTGGCTATCAGTCTGCTTCATCTGGAAGGGGATCTCAAATGGATACATCAACTCGTTTGGTCAGTCTTAACAGGGGTGTTCGTGCTTAAGGGGAACATTGTAGCATCAGACAAGAACGAAACTTTTCCCATTAAAGTTTGATATTTTGAATTCACATTTTAGGCCCTATGTGGCGCACCAAATAAGACTCCTGGATAGCAAACACAGAACTGTTTGCTTTTGCTTGGTTTGATCTTTAGAGTACTTGTTACTCTTGCTTGTTACGTTTAATCATTAGAGTACTTTGTTTGATCTTTTTGTTCTGTTTTGTTATTGTTCGTCTTATAGAGAGTAACAATGTTTAAAATTGCTGGTTTTGGAGTAAGCAACTACGGTCTTGACCCTACTTTACCAATTTAATTGTGGCATGATTACTGGCTGAGATGTTATATCTCAGATATTCAGATGCATCATAAGATTGGGACCGTGGTCGTCTACGGATCTGCGCATTCTGTTTGTATTATTCTATTCTTCTTTTGATTTGATTGTAAAGTCATTGGATCTTGCATCTGGATGCTAATTAATTAATTGAACTTCATCTATAAAACTGTGGCAGATGACATATCAATCTGGTTTTAAGTTTATGTCAAGAATATATATATGGTATAGTTCAAACTAGATGATACAGTCAAACTTCGATAAATTAATAATTGTTTAAGAAAAATAGATTTTTTAGTATGTGTTTTTGTCAAAGTAGAATCAGAATATGATTTAAACTTTGATAAATTAATAATTGTTTAAGAAAAATAGATTTCTTAGTGTGTCTTAATCAAAGTAGAATCAGAATATGATTTGATATCAATGTTGTAATAGGAATATATGTATTTTTTTATGTATTGTATCATCTATATATAGAGACTTATTTTATGAATGAAATATAACGATTATTCTTCTCAAATTCTCTCTCACAGTTTATTTCTCCCGCAATAATAATCTCGATTAAATAATAATTTTTCCGAACCCGACTCGGGACCAGTTCATATTACTAGGTATCTCGTTAAATGCATAAGATAATAAGTTTTTAAGACACTCCTTAGGTCCCAATGAATACAAAAAGTAATAATTTATTATCTAATCATTTAAAAATATCACAAAAAATATTAATATTTGATGAAATACATAAAATAACAAATAAATAATGTTCATAAACAAATTAAGGAAACTCTTAACAATTTTAACTTCACAATCTGGTTATTCCCAAAATTTCCATGTATAGTCATTTGCATTTTTCTTGTATTATGAAAAATTAAAGATATTTTTAACAATTTAAGGAAACTCTTAACAACAAAACCCTTTATAAAGCAATAAATATTCATTTATCGATAAATGAGTACATTATTCATTTATCGATAATATAATAACCCTTCTAAAGTAATAACTTTTCACGGTCCTGACATTATTCATTTTTAGAGGTTTTACTGTATATATATATAGCAGTACAACTATCACTAAGTGTGAAAGATAATACAATAGTAGAGCTAAGAGCTATGTATGAAAGATGATACAAAGGTCATGCAATACAGTTGCATTAACTACACAATTGTGTCGAGTACGCGGAAACTACACAATTTTTCAGTTTTGCAAGCTGAATGTATTGCTCTTAGAGATGGGCTCCTTGCTGCTAAAACTCGCAATTGTCATCAATTGAAGTAGAAAAAGACTCGTTCCTTATCATCAATTGTATCAAAGGTTTTTGTGCTATTTTTTGGAAGCTCAAGTTGTTAATCCGAGATGTTAAGGTTCTAGCTGATTCTTTCATCAATATATCTTTCTCTCATACCTTCATGTTATCGAATTTTCTTGCAGATGCTCTTACCTGTGTGGGTCATTCTCTTTCTTCGCCGAAGTGTTGGTTCGATGAGGTTCCTCTTCAGGCTTAAATGGTTTTACTGTTAAATTCTTTTTATGTTAAAAGCCTAAAGACTTCTCGTCGTAATTTATTTTTCTTCTAAAAAAATAAATACAAGGTGGTCCTCAATTAGAACGGGCTCCTAAAGGACATCTCCTTCTCTTTACCTTTTTTTTTTTTTTTTCAATCAAGCCTCTGTATTTCAAAAAAAGAAAGAAAAAATGTACAAAAAGAGAGGGGGACATGGACCAAAACCTCTCCAAGAACCAAATCAGGGCTTAAACAAAAGTGTAAAGAGTGAAAGGAGCAACAGCCTAGACATGACCTATATGTATATGTCTGAGGCAAATGAAGCAACCCAACATATGTATATGAAAACAATGCAACAACCAAATGGATAGAACACACCTCCAAAACATCAGTAATCATGAAACCTATACCATTAAAATCTAAGCCCACATCTACTAAAGGTAACCACCAACCCAAATGAGAATCAAGCATATCGAATTCAGGCAATGCGAAAGTTAGGTAAGCCCTGCAAATTATGAACAAAAGCAGCTGAAGCACATGAAGGGCAGGAGCCCCACCAATATTGTCCCTCATGATCCACCCCAAAATTAGCTAAACAATCAGCTACCTGATTCCTTTCACGAAGAATATGTGAAAAACGAACCTGCATGGAAGAGAGAGTGGTACAACAATTAATCCAATCAACTCTTAAACGCCAAGGGACTGAGCATTTGTTATTGGCAAGAAAATGAATTGCAATTGCTGAATCACACTCAATACAAAGTGAACGCCATCCCTTTCTTGAAGCCATAGAAATTGCATGAATAATGGCTTGAAGCTCTGCTTCTAAGGCAGTAGCAATGCCCATGGAACCAGCAAAACAACTCATACAATTGCCCAAGTAGTCCCGGAACATACCACCATAGCCTGCCGGCCCTGGAGTTCCACGAGCAGCACCATCAGTGTTGACCTTGAATTCAAAAGCATTAGGAGCGTGCCAATTTACCTCACGAATTTGATGAGGTTTTGAGGTTCTACCGTTGATACCAAGAGCACGCAGAATACAAAGCTCATCTACTGAGTTGCGCATTGTTCCCAACCCTAAGAATCAACCTCACGAATTTGCAGCTTGATAGAGTGAATCAAGTAATCTGGTGTTAAACAATGCTCATCAAACCGAATAGAGTTTCTAGCATTCCAAAGAGAATAGAAGCCAGCTCCCATCATTCCCCACCAAAGCAGTTGCAATTGAGTACCAAAGCCACATTGAAGAGGATAAGAGAAGAAAGCATAAATATCCAGAAAATAAGTACTGACCCTAAACCAAGAAAAAATTTCACACCAGACCTTCATAGAGAAAGAGCACTCAAAGAAAAGGTGGTGGGTTGTCTCAGCAGATGCATGACAAAGAGAGCACCTGGAAGCAAAGTGAAAGCCTCGCTGAAGCAATAGGTCATCTGTTAGAAGCTTACCATGAAGAATTTTCCATAAAGTAATAGAGTTTCGGGGGCGAAAGCATTGACGCCAAACCCATCTATCCCATGGAACAATTGCCTGCTTACTTCTCTTAAACTCATATGCCATAGATAAAGATAGTAATCCATCAGAAGAATCTAACCACACTAGCTTATCCTCCACATCTGAGTAAGGAAGTCTTATAGATAAGATTTCTGACCATAGGGTAACAAGATTTGTGTTCAAATTAGAAGGGCAGTACCATGTGCCATCCTTAATGAAATCTGAAACTTTAGCATTCAAAAGTTTGGCAAGCTGCTGCTCAATGCCCAAATTTTCCACAACCGAACCATGAAGCCGATTAGCATGCCAAAAATCAATTGACTGGCCATTACCTACCAACCATTTAGAACTGTAGAAAATATCCAAAAACAAGGGGCGGATACCAGGCCATATAGATGATCTTTTATAGTAAGAACATGGCTTACCTGAACGCCCAAGAAACCTAGCAGAAAAAAACTCAGCTGCCAAAGAAGACTTGGTTAAGCAGTCCCAAAATTTTTTAAGGAGGAAAGCTTTATTTAGAACCATAATATTACGAACTCCGAGCCCACCCTCATTCAAAGGAGCACAACATTTCTTTCAAGCAACCGGATGATAGGCTCTAGAAGACACACTACCTGTCCAAATAAAGTTTCGCATCCAATTTCAAACCTGCTGCAAGACAGTCTTAGGCCAAGCATAAATCATGAAACTATGAGAGAGCATACTAACCACCACAGAGTTCACCAAAGTTACCCTTCCCGCCATGGAAAGAGACTTACCCCTCCAATTAGACATAACATTTCGAATTCGATCAGCCAAAACTTGAAAGTAAATTCGTTTTGGTCGGCCCACAAAAATTGGCACACCGAGATAAATGAAAGGAAATTTTCCCATTGGAACGCCCAACCAAGAATTTATTAACGTACGACGATGAATAGCTGACTTACCCAAATAAACACGAGTCTTGGTTTTGTTCACCAACTGTCCCGAGTTTATCCCGTACTCCTCAAAAAAAGCCATAAGACTTGCTAGCTTCTTTTATCACCTTTACAAAACACCATAATATCATCAGCAATAATACATGAGAAGGCACTTTCACTGCACGCGGGGAGGAAATAGTCTGAACATTCCCCATATCAACCAGACGCAAGATGCCACGGCTAAGAACCTCTTCAGCAAGACAAAAGAGAAGAGGGGAGAGTGGGTCACCTTGACGAACTCCGCGGCTACAACCAAAAAATCCCACTGGAGAGCCATTGAAAAAGATGGATAGGTGAGCTGAAGCCAATATAGAACTGATCCGGTCTACAAAGGTTGCATGAAAACCGAAGGCAATGAGAACCCTTCGAAGAAAGTCCCAATTCAGAGTATCAAAGGCCTTCGCTATATCAAACTTAATAGCCACGTTCCCTCCACGACATTTATTATCCAATAAGTTAATACATTCAGAAGTCAGAAAGATGCAATCAGATATTTGTCTTCCTTTAGAAACGCAAATTGATTCGGCAATATAATTCTAGAAGCAATTGGAGCAAGCCGGTTGGACTTCGAACATCACCGGTTGGACTTCTCTTTACCAAACAAAACAGAAAACTTGACCTGAGAACCGCCGCCTCTCTTCCTCTATCTCTTGATCTTTCCCCATCCATCACCGGTTGGACTTCGAACTCATTCACCGGTTTGAACTGGTACTGCGAACCTCGGTTTTCTTTGTTTTTGTTGTGTTTATGTAACTAATGCTATATCCCTTTTGCATCGCTCCATCTTGTATTACATGGTCCTTTGCATCGCTCTATTCTTCTCTTGATTTGATCGTAAAGCCATTGGCTATTGGATCTGGCAATTGGATGCTAATTGATTTATCTATGTAATTCTAACAGATTATATATCAATCTGGTTTTGAGTTCATGTTAGTATGGAAAAAGTAAATTCCTTCAATGCTGGGTGGTCCTTGTAGTGTTGCTCAATCTGGTTTTTCTTGTCATTATTCTTATTGTTTTGCTCTAAACAGGTCGGTGAGTAATGTCCTGATCAGGAATGGTTCGGCCGAATAGGAAGATTGAATTCTCGAAGATGTTGGACGGCAGCAGATACCATGCTATATGCAGCTCTGTGGGATCTGATTCTGGAAAATTAAAAGGTATACCCTTGGAAAATCAAACATGGTTAGACTTTACATGGATCTTTGTTAGACTTTGTTCCTGCATCACTCATTGGACCCATTTGCACATCATAACTGATCCCATCACAGTCAACTCCCTTTCCTGAAAAAATACGTTTGGTATATAGGTTTTAGGCATCAGCATTGCTCGAAGAGTAATGGTGTTTTTTTTATTTTTTTTTATTTTCATGTCTTAGATGAAGTTTTTTGTTTTTGGGATACTGATTTTTACATGCTTCTCACATGCCTAAGTTGTACTGACACCCTATATTTGTGAGTACTCAGATATGAATTTGATCTTCTATTATATTTATTTCAGGACTAAGAAATGAGGCATAGATTTATTTATTTCTGCATCTTATTCTTCCTGAGTAATGCATCAACATACTCTTTGTCCTGAACTCATTTGGTCTTGACCATGTTCAGGGTCGTCGCTTAACAAGTTTATGTGAAATCACTGAAATTTTTTGTCTGCTATGTCAGACAGATGCCACAGATCAATCCTGCTTTAGAGGCAGCAGTCACGAAAACTTAATTGTAAACGTCTCTACTTGGTTAAGATGGAAGCAACTTGAGTTTTGCATGTAGCCTTTTTGACTCTCTGCCAGTTTTGCGTAGGGGAACCTAACATATAGTGTAATAGTTACGAACTTGCATATTGCTTTATTAGTCTTGCTTTGAGAACCAAAACAGTCGCAAAAAAAAAAAACAGAAAAATTTTGGTCTGAAGTTTCATTGTTGTTGTTTCTAGTAGATTAGGTAGGATACGAAACAAACATACGATCTCAAAAGTTATATCTGGAGGGAATTAGATTTGGGCTAGGGAACTTGAGCGATCCGGTTTTCAGAATCCTGGAAAATGAATGAACTCCAAAACCTGGGAATAGTTGTCTCTGTTCTTATCCCTAAATATGATGACAAACTATCTAGAAGCTTCCTTCTGTTATTTGCTAGGAAGCTTACGATGAAATTTATATTATCGAAATAAGAAAAGACAACATTGATTGAATTTAAGCAGTCTTAACTTGTAAGATTTGATTAATGAGGATTCTGTTTTGCAGGATCGTTTGGTAAGGATATTCCTGTAGAAGGTCTATTGCGCACAATCATCTTTTTCCGAAGAAGAAGCTAACTCGTTCATCCTTTAAAAAGACTTGTGTATGCACGCTTCTGAATATCCGGTACCATGACAAGAACTAAATAAGTGATGTTCAGGAGCAAGACAGCTGAAAATTAATGGTAAAATGCTCGTCTTACTTGATTAAGATAAATGAGTTATTTCATCTAAGTGCTCTGACAGTGACTGAACTTAAGAAAACAAAAAGAGAATGAAATTTTGGTCTGATGAGGTACAACCATACAGACCCATATTGCCTTCATGTCTTATTCTTTTGCCTTTGTATAAAAAAGCTAGTCATAGTAGTGATACTACGATGTACTTTTGTAGATTTTTTTCTGTAACTCTTGCCAATAGTCATTGCCTTGTTCATTGTCAAAAACATATGCTTGAACAAAACAAACGTATGATTTCAAGAGCTAGATCTGTAGTGTTTTACTGGAATTATATGAGGGTTAACAAACTAAAGCACCTTCCAAAAACAAAAAAAACAAACAAGCTAAAGCAATTTGGTTCTCAAAATTATATCTCAAGAATTGAACTCCAAAATCTGGTTAGAGTCCCAATTTTTTGTTAACCATGTTGAAGCTTTGTTCTATTATATGCTAGGAAGCTATCATGATATTTGTATTGTCGAAGACCAAGGAAGCTATCACAATATTCTGGTGAGAACTAGTGATCAGCGGCTGGGTCCAGCAGACCAGCGAAAGCCTGAGTGGCCAGTAGAACTTTACTCAGTTGCAGATAGACTTGAGACAAATCGCATTGAATCGTGATCTGTGCTAGGCCAAGGATTTGGTTCTCAATGCAGACGAGTAGACCACTGTGGACACTGGCTCCAGATTGGTGAATGGCTTCAGCCCTCTCACATATCTGATGCATTTGATCATGAAATGGACGGAGGATCTGGGTTCCATGATCATGTGCCTGGAAATTTATTCTCCCACAGATATGGTTCCCGGCATCATGCATTTGTTCAACCAGGCTAGGCATCTGACTATTCGAGTTCCGCATCAACTTCACAGCATTTTTGACAGCCTTTTTGACAGCAATGGGCAGATTCTTTTGTTTACGGGCCACATGTATATCATCAATGGCGCCGTGAATGCTCCTGTGTGCAACCCGCAGTACATCTTCCGTCAGCCTTAATCTTTCGAGATATATGGATGCGATATGGACAATTCCTCCAGCAGCAGGACCATTTGCATTTCCTTCAGGTAACCTAACATAAATTGTAACAGTCAAGGACATGTATATGCTTTAAGAGTACTGCTTTAAGAGCTTGCACTGTTAAAAATAATGATAAAACCTTTGTAGCTTTTTCTAAGTTACAAGGTTTTAAAGAATCCAAACAAACATATGCATTCAACTCAAAACAGGTCAAAAGATATAGGCTGCTTCGTAGTTTTTATGAAATAGATATCATGTATTTTGGCAGTGAGAGATTATGCAGCCGCGGCAGTTATGTTTATGTTATTTGTTCTGTGGTGCTAGGTACATTTAGGAATAACTGAATTGCTAGGATTAGCATTTAACCTATCTTCAAATAAACATGTGCCTGTAACCCTATCTTTACATAAGCATACTACCTGATAAAAGATGTTGTGATGGGCTTTGTTTATGCAGGGACTGATAAATCCTGCATTCAGTAGAGTTACCAGGTTTGAGAAAAGTTTGAGAAGGATCATACCCATCATTCAGGTGCAGATCAGCGGTGGCACGAGTGATGACAACGGTGAATTGCAACATCATAGCTGCCTTTTGCAAGGTGAGACCCGGCAGATTGTTCTCCACACTGTTGAGAAGGTGATGAAAGACGGCCATTGCCATATGAATTCTACTGAACCCTGCTAAAAGGATCCGGAAGCTGGGTGGGAACGGAGATTGGGTTGGCCAAGAGTCACCCGGTCCATGTTGTGTGAAGATTGGTAAACCGCGAGAGCTTCTTTATAGAAGGCCTGAACCAGGCCCGGGAAGATGAGTTTCTTGTTCAGCTCATGATCAGGCTGAGCCAATGTTCAAATGATCGAGCCCAATACCTTGATCCAAATTTCTCACCCTTACGATTGCTTGATTACACTCCTTCCGTATCTTACCAATCATCTCACTCTCATCGCCTTCCATATCGGTCAACGCGTTATTGACGGTCGCCAACGCCCCCTTGAGATGTCCAAACGCACCGTTTAGACCTTTCACCCAGGTAAATTCTCCGGCCCCACGTCCCTGACTTCCGGCGGGCCCACCTGCTCGACCGCCGCCGAGCCCTCCATGTGCGCTGCTGACCCCACCTCCCAGACTTCCGGCGGCCCCACCTCCCTGACCTCCGGCAACCCCTCCATGTGCGCTGCCGACCCCACCTCCAAGAACTCAGGCGACGGCTCGTCCCTGTGCGCCCCCGACATCTCGTCCCTGTGCGCCGGCGGTCCCTCCTCCGTAAGCGCCGCCTATACCACCTCCCTGGGCGCCGGCGAATCGACCTCCTTGACCACCGGCGACCTCACCTCCCTGTGCGGCACCGTCACCACCTCCATTACTGTTCATTTTGGCTTCTTCTGGTTTAGTTTTCTTTCGTTTCTCTCTGGATTTCTTTATTTTCTTTTAGAAACCCTAGGTCGGTGGGTCTTGTGCATTTATAGTTTACACTGTTGTTACCTTAGGTCGGTCCAACAGCCTTTTTTTTTTTTTTGGGCAATGAACTTTCTATTTTTTTAAAAAGCTCAGGAATTGAATTAATTTTTTTTCTTTTCTTTTTAAGAATCGCTACATATAGAGATATTAAAAATAATTAATTCATAAATCCTGTTGCAACATAATCAAAGAAGTAAAACAAAGATCGATCAATCACTTCATTTTACCTACCCTAAACCTCTTTCTCTCTAAAACACTCTCGCAAAACCGTAAAGCCGGCAGCGACGCTAGGCTGCAAAACCATCCAGCGGTGTCTACGTCGGTCTGTGGCCTCCGGCCTCTCCGATCTCGGATATGTTGTCGGACGGGTGTCCAAATAAGGGTTCTGGTTCCAGGGTGAGGCTAAATTAACTTTTTCAGGCGGCTTGACAAAGTTATGGTTTCATCTTTCTCAATTACCTAGAGAAAATATATAATTTCATAAAGTGAAGGAACTTAACCTTGAGTCGATCCTACCTTGTTCATACAAAAATAACATTTTCATATTATTTATAAAGCCATCAAGATTATTTTGATTCTTCCTGAGGGGAAATTTACAATTGATAGTGCAGTTTCTTTCATAGATAGTACACATCCAAATGTGAAAGTCAGGAATTGCAAGAGCATGCTTTGCAACAACATGTGCTGGTTGATTACAATCATGTGGAGAGAACTTAATTACCAACCATTTCTTTAGATGCGGATCTGGATCCTCTCCTCATATTTCTCTCGTAATGCTTCCTCATAAGATAATCTTGACGATCCGTCATAAATCAAAAGCTAAGATGTCTCTTGGTCTACCTTTTCAGATATTTTCTCATCTCATCCCCAATGTCTAGCTTTCTCTCTCTTCCCAAATTCTCGTCAGAGAGAAATTGTTGTGGATTAGAATTTGTGGTTTATGTGCGGAAGCTATTTAGTGTGTGGTGGGTTAAGACAATGTGTTTAGGACTTTGGTATATGTAGGAGCTAGAAGTTAGGAGAGAATGTTAATTAGCACAAGAATGTTTAGGAGGTTAAGATGAGGGTAAGAGGAGATGTGATAACAGAGGAGGATAACTATAAACTTTTAATTGCTTGCTTCATTCATTCATGTCTTATACAATTACAAGTTCGCATGTTACATATTTATAGACAATGATAACCGATCTTGATTAGTGGTCTTAGTGCCACCGATCGACTCGGTTGTGGTTGATTAACTATATATCATACCAGACTGACTTGCATATATTCTAGCTAGCATCATGATTCTTCTAGGCCATGCTAGACAATTACATGATCTTACACATATTCTGGACCTATCTAGACAACTCAAGTGTGATCTAGACTCCAATGTGCATCATGTTCTAACAGACGTCCTATATCTAAACTCTCCTTCAACATATTAGTAGTTGGTTCTGATACTTATATTGGGTTTAAACCATACCCCATATGCAAGATTCGAGCCGTTTTCCTCACCATTCCAATAGTGGATGAAGAATTTTCCAGAATGAAGTGCAAAAAAAGACTCGTCTAGGGTTGGCATGACTGACTTGGGCTTCGAGATGAAGGTGCTGTGTGGGGCGGATAAGAAGAGCACTTGGTCTTGAGCAACATCATTCGTTGCGTTCACCCAAATTGGAATACAACCACTTGTATCATCCGTCTTTAACACTTGAATTATTGGAAGCTCTGGCAGCTGGTCGTGCTCCTCAAGTTCAAGCCTCACCGAAGCCAGAAAAAGCTCACCTTTGGAGGACCAGGTAAATGATGGAGTCGAATACATCGCACGGAGTATTACTTTTGCGGGGGGGGGGGGGGGGGGGGGAGGGGGGGCAAACAATGAGTTTCTCATACTTGCATTTGCCTTCACATTCAACAAGAACAAGAACATGGACCTGATAATCTATAACCTGACAATCTATACGACCGCTATCCATTACGTATAACTTGCCATCCTCATGAAACTGAACGAATACTATATCATTATAGCGTTGCCCTTCCGAAAGCCATGATCCATGGCTACTTGGCCTGCAAAACACCAACTGTGAACATTGTGCAATTGCAACGATACAATCAGAATTTGTTGGATCTGAAGAGACTGTGGAGCTATGTGGAATGCTTCCGGTCAGCTGGGGAAGCATAATACGATCACCTGTCATTGGGTTCAAGAAGTAATTTATGGACGTCGTAATTGGGTTCAAGAAGTAATTGATGGACGTCATATGACTCGTATCCTTTTTTGTCCATTCAGACATTATCAACCAGCCATCAATAGAGCCCGAGCAACGTATCAAGTTACTACGTGAAGCACTTGGAAACTTGAGGTCGTAGTCTGTGTCTTCACTTGGACTGTAGAGACTATAATTTACAGTTTCTGAGTCTAGAAACCGAGTGTTTTTCAAGAGCCATGGAAGTCGGGTTACTCGTTGAAACAATTGTGATGATACTCTTCTCCAAAGAGGACACACGGCAGGGAATCTGATTGAATCGACTAAGGTTAGTCGCTTCACAATCATCTCGATCAATTCATCAGGAAGGTGCTTCGACCAACAGTCGTTCATTGGGCCTCTTCTGCGACTCATCATACACGATAAAAGACCATATCTTGAACGGAATACAAGATGCATACAGGCCGTCCTAGGTTCACTATTTATAGGCTTCAAACTCATCTTAATCCTAATCCTAATCTAAAACGGAACAGATGATAAAACGAACTGAAAAAAAATAAAAATAAAAATAAAACAAAGGGATAAAAATAGTCTTAACCTAACCCTTAATTTATAACGTATGCAGTATGATGGGTGAACAAGTGCAGAAAAGGGAAATATGCAGCAATGTAAGAAAACAAAATAACATTCAATTCATTTCTCTCCCTTCCAGCCAGAAGAGGTTTGGGATACATATAAGAGTGGTTGGTTCTCATGCAGTACAGCTATGCTACTACTCAGGACCACTCTACAAAAGTCACGTAAGTCTGGACTTGGGCTGATAGCTACATATGGGCCTAACAAGAGAATTAAACTAGTAGAATAAGAGATGATCCTATCAAGTGCTCCCCCCTTGAGATTGTGCACGTCCTCGGGCACAAAAATCTGGAAACTTGCGCACCATGGTTCTTGCATCCTCCCAAGTGGCATCTTCTTCTGACATGCCTTTCCATTGAACCAACCATGTGGTAATGCGTTGTTTCTTTTTTGTGCGAACTCCCATGTCTAGAACGCGAAGGGGTTGCCATATAATGTCCCCTGAGCTATCAAATTGAGGTAAAGTGGTGGACACAGGCAAGCCTTCACCGATTCTCTTCTTTAGCAGACTCACATGGAAGACAGGATGAATTTTGGAATTGGGAGGGAGTTTGAGGCGGTATGCTACTGTGCCAATGCGCTCCAAGATTTGATATGGCCCATAATAACGAGGAGAGAGCTTGTGAACTGTGCGGTTGGCCAAAGACTTCTGCCGATATGGGTGTATCTTCAAAAACACCCAATCGTTCACCAAAAACTCACGTTCAGTGCGTTTGCGATCAGCAAACTGCTTCATTCTATGTTGAGCAAGTTGGAGATGGGAACGAAGATTCAGCAGCAATTGGTCCCTGGATTGTAAGGACTTATCCACAGATTGAACATTACTAGTGCCTGGAATATATTTCATCACAGAAGGTGGAGGTCTGCCATACAAGGCGTGGAATGGAGTGGTCTTGATTGCCGAATGGAATGTGGTATTATGCCAATACTCAGCCCAGTGAAGCAATTGAGACCATGAGCTGGGCTTATCAAACACAAAGCAGCGAAGGTAATGTTCAAGAGAGCGATTCACTACCTCTGATTGTCCATCCGACTCAGGATGATATGCCGAACTGTGGCATAGTTGTGTGCCTTGTAAACGAAAGAAATGTGTCCAGAAATTACTCAAAAAGATTGGGTCTCTATCACTTACAATTCGTTTAGGCAGACCGTGCAGGCGAAATATGTCTCTTATGAATATTGTTGCAATTTGAGCTGCTGTAAAAGGATGAGACACAGCTATGAAATGCGCATACTTCGATAGTCTATCCACTACCACCATGATTGCATTGTATCCATCAGAAACAGGTAAGCCTTCCACAAGTCCATTGAAATGTCCTCCCAAGTTTGCTCCGGAATAGGAAGAGGTTGTAACAACTCTGGGGGGTGGACAGCCTCATATCGCTGCCTTTGACACTGATCACAAGAGGCGACATATAGCTTGACCTCTCTGCGCATGCCGGGCCAGGCGAAGTTCTTTGATAGTCTTGCCAAGGTTCTGAGATACCCAGAATGGCCTGCAATTAAGGAGGCATGGTACTCATAGAGGATCTTGGCGCGCCATTCGGTCGAAGCCGGCACAAATATTTTGCCTTTGTATAAGAGGCGTCCTTGGACAAGACTGAAATTCTTCTTCGTGGCAATTCCTATGGTTAGAGCATCAATGATAGCATTGGACTCGGGGTCTTTCTTGTAAGCATTGTCAATGTGTTGGATGCTATCAAAAATTAGGGCTGAAACAGTTTGAATAGCTAACAGCTCATGTTGGCGCGAGAGGATGTCAGGAACAGTGTTGGATTTGCCGGCCTTGTACTCGATGGTGTAGTTATACCCAAGGAGTTTGACAACCATTTTTGCTGTGCCGGCGTTGATATTCGTTGAGCCAACAAATGTTTCAGCGTTTGGTGGTCTGTTTAGATCACGAAGGAGTTGCCGATGAGGTATGGACGCCATTTTTCAATCGCAAAGAGGACAGCGTACATCTCCCTGTCGTAGGTAGACATCATTTGCTGTCGTTCAGAGAGTGCTTTGCTAAGGAAAGCTACCGGGTGGGTGTCTTGAGTAAGAACTGCATCGATGCCCTTGGAGCTAGCATCGGTTTCAATAGTGAACAGCTTCATGAAATCTGGCAACGCCAATACAGGTGATGTAGTGACGGCGTGTTTGAGGTTGAAGAAGGCTTGTGTCGACTCTGGAGTCCAATTGAAACCTTCTTTTTTTAACATTTGAGTGAGAGGCTGAGCAAGGGATCCAAAGCCTTTCACAAAACGGCGATAATAGCCCGCTAAGCCCAGAAAACCGCGCAGCCCCTTTACTGTGGTTGGCTTGGGCCAATCTTGGATATATTGAATTTTACTTGGGTCTACTGTCACACCTTCCTCATTGATCACATGACCCAAATAGTGCACAGTTTGCTTGAAGAATGAACACTTGCTCAGTTTGACCTTGAGCTCATTTTCTCTCAACACTTGGAATACTTGAGCTACATGTGAAGTGTGATCTTCCAAAGAAGAACTATAAATGAGAATATCATCAAAAAAAACGAGAACAAACTTACGTAGCATTGGCTGAAATATGGTGTTCATCAACGCTTGGAAGGAGGAGGGAGCGTTGGAAAGGCCAAAAGGCATCACCACGAACTCGAAATGTCCGTCATGAGTTCGAAAAGCTGTTTTTTCAATGTCATCCTCATGCATCCGGATTTGGTGATAACCGGAGCGTAAATCCAGTTTGGTGAAATACTTGGCTCCGTGCAATTCATCAAGTAATTCATCTACCACCGGAATAGGAAATCTATCCTTCACTGTCACGGCGTTTAGTTCCCGGTAGTCGACACAAAATCTCCAATTGCCATCTTTCTTCTTGACTAGAATTACGGGAGATGAAAATGGGCTTGAACTTGGCCGAATAATCCCACTAGCGAGCATCTCCCTAACCTGTTCTTCAAGCTCGTTTTTATGGTGAGAGACATACCGATAGGGTCTGACGTTCACCGGTCCGGCAGAGGGTAAGAGCGGGATACGGTGGTCCATCGCCCTTTTTGGTGGTAAGCTAGTTGGAGACGCAAATAGATCTGCATATTGGGTGAGCAAGGATTGCACCTCTGGAGAATGCACTGCTGTCTCTGCCACTGGTTCTATTTGAAACAAATTTTTAAAGCCCAAGTGCTCTGAGTGGATGAGAGCTAATAGCTCAGATTTCTCAGTAGTGGGCCGCCCATTAGTAATGCCCTCGATGGTGTAACCCCGGCCCGCTACAATAAAAAACATAATTTTAGTAGCAAAATGCCAACCAATAAATCCTAATTGGTTGAGCCATTGTGCGCCGAGGACAAGATCACAGCCGACGACTGGGAGGAGAAGAAAGTCGTCGGTCAACGTGTACTCTTGCATTTGGACCGAGACGTTGAGAGCTTTGCCCAGCGGAGTCAATCTATGTCCTGAGGCAGAGGTTAATTGGATTGATTTGATGGGTTGTGTGTGGAGCTGAAGTTTTTTGGCTATTGAGGGGTTGAGTAGGTTCAGGGCGGAGCCACAGTCGATGAATATATTGATGGGTGTGCCATTGATGGAACCCTCGACTCGCATCATATCGGTGAGAGTGGTGTTGGTAATGGTGTGGAGAGGCATGATGTTGAGTGTCAGGCTCACTTTGTGGGTCAGGTAATTCTGGAGGACAATCATGAAACTCTTGGATTTCCTCCGGTGTGGGTTGTTCAAAAATGGCCATAAAGGGCTTGCGGCAGACATGATTCTCATGGTAGGGTTCATCACAAGTGAAGCACAGGCCTCGGGCACGCCGGTCACGCTGGTCTCTAGGAAGCCAGCGCCGAATTTGGCCTGGGTTGGTCGGTCTCTGTGGCTGTTGTGCATGCTGTTGGTTATTGGGAATAGGGTCAGGGGTGGTGGGAGTGGCAGCTGTTCGGGTGATGGTTGTAGTGGTCCCTGAGCTGGAGCCTGGATTGAATTTTGAATTAGTTGACCAAAAGTGGGGTCGGGGTTGCTTGGCAGCAGCTGCACGGAGGTCGTTTAGCTTGGCCTCATAGCGTCGAGCTAACCGTTGTGCTCGGGACAAAGTTTGTGGGTCCATCGCCATTACATCGTGTTTGATTTCCGGCCGGAGTCCGCCGAGAAACACATGGAGTAGTTGGGATTCAGACCAGTTTGGGGCGCGACAAGAGAGCTTCATAAACTCATTGATGAACTCGTCGATGGAGCCACGGTGTTGCAGATGTGTAAGCTGGGCTTGGAAATCAGAATCATAGCCAGCGCCGAAGTGTTCGAGGAAGGCAACCACAAACCGATCCCATGTCGGGGCTGGGTGCCGCATCTCGAATGAGTTCATCCATATCGACGCGTCAAGTCCGAAATGGGATGCAATCGTTGCCACACGATCATAAATCGGGATCCGGTGAACTTTGAGGTACCGGTCCGCCATAGCCAACCAACCGACGACGTCGTCGCCATGGAAACAAGGTAAATCGATTTTGGGTTGTCTGTAGGTGAGGTCTTGCTGAAAGTGAGTATTGGGCGGTCTATAGAAGTGTTGGTGAGTATTTGGGCCCGTGTAAGAGGAAGAGGAGCTGGTAGTGTTGGTGTTGGGAGGGGCTGTTGTGGTAGTGACTGTGGAGGAAGAGGAGTTGTTGAGATTGGGGTTGGGAAGTGGAGTTGTAATGTTTATGGTGGAGTAACACGGCGGAGCACTCATTGACTGGAAGAGGCCTAGAGGAGGGGAAGATTGTGTGGCTGAAGTGTTGGGGAGAGGGATATGAGTAAACAAGGTGTTGGGTGGGTGGGTAAGAGTGAGATCGAGGCCTGACCAAGAGCTTGTGGAGGCGTTGAGTGAGCCAAACTGAGGCTGGCTTTTGGCAGCCATCGATTGAACGATGGTGTTTTGTAAGGAAGCAAACTGGGCATTCATCTTGCGCTCTATGCTCTCCATGTATTCCCGCATATCTTCTTGTTGGTTGTGGAGAAAGTCTATCTGGTGTTGGAACCGAGATTCATGTTGCGTAGGTGGGTTTGTGGTTGCTAGTGGGATGATGGTGGAGGCGGAGCTGGTGTCCGGTGGTGGTGGGGTTGGTGGAAGGGGAGGAACCAAGGCGGAGGTCATGGGTTGGGAGGGTGGGGCATTGTGGAGGTTTCTCATCGAAACCTGGCTCTTGATACCAGTTGATGGGTGAACAAGTGCAGAAAAGGGAAATATGCAGCAATGTAAGAAAACAAAATAACATTCAATTCATTTCTCTCCTTCCAGCCAAAAGAGGCTTGGGATACATATAAGAGTGGTTGGTTCTCATGCAGTACAGCTATGCTACTACTCAGCATCACTCTACAAAAGTCACCTAAGTCTGGACTTGGGTTGATAGCTACATATGGGCCTAACAAGAGAATTAAACTAGTAGAATAAGAGATGATCCTATCACAGTGATGCGCTTGGTAATGAATCTGATCTAGTATTACAGTGACAGATGATTTCTTTGTCATTATGATTTCATGGTCTATTACAGATTTTGCTTTCTCATCTAATGTACGTACGTAGTCACCCGTCACCCTATGGTGTACTGTCGTTTGGGTTTTTGAGCTATGGGAGTGCAACCGGAGTACCGGACACTGGTTTCTTGAATTCTCTACTTAAAGGAGTTGGACAAACCATCCGAGGAGTACTACTTCTTTTTACTGGCCTTGGAGACAAGTAAGCCTGCTGCAGAACCCGGAATTGAAGCTCTGAAGGATAGTCCCTCATGCAACCGATCCTAGGGCCAGCTCCTGTGCTCCATTTTGTGCCCAAATGCTGACCTAACTGGTATGAATTCATTCCTTTATGTGAACTAATCCTCTGCATGATTTTCTCTTTTGATATTGGCTTTTCTTCTTCTTCATCACTTGCATCTTCATCAAACAAGTTGTGTTTCGACACCATGAAATCTTCCTCTCTCAGTTTTGATTCTTCATCTGCTGTTGCATAACCATCTTCGGAATCTGAGTCTGAACCTGAATTTGAATCTGGAAAATATTCGCGACAAGTTAGTGGAGGTTGTTCTTTATCTTCAATCACGTCTTTTCCTGGTATTTCAAGTTTGGCTATCTTTGAGCAGAACCCTTCTGGTAATCTTGACAATAGAGGAGGGTGTTCTGCACAGTTAGAGTTCTCCTTGCTTGAATCAGTGCTCTCTTCCACCGTGCCTTCAGCTTTTATTGTTATAGTGTCTTTAGACGAATCTGCTTTCCGTGGGCTGTTTCGGACTCTGATGCTGTTCTTTTTACTTAAAACGCCTCCTTCATCATCCTCACATGCAGTCTGAAAATTTGAAGATGACAAAAACATGCGTTAGTTATTTGCTTTGTTTTCCCATATCAGTAAAACATCAATATTTCTTTGAGTATTTAACATAGTATCTCATAATATTATGAATAATCAGACTTTGCCTGATGTACCTTTACGTTAGTGAGATCCACGTTGTTTTCCAGAAGGAATGACATAAATTCATCAAAATTTTCTTCTGTTGGGAGATAATGCCCACTGTGAGGCCAAACTGACTATTTTTGTGTAAAAACCAAAGATCAGAAAGAAAATTATGAGTGTGATGCTTAAAGGATATCGAGTGATGCTTAAAGGACATCGATAAGAATGAAAGAATGCATATAGTTGATAGATTCACTCTTTCTTACCTTTAGAATTCCATTATCAACTACTAATCTTCCAGCAGACAATGTGGCTCCGCCTGCCAAGAAACTTGAATGTTGAAATGTACCCTTGCTCTTCTGTCCAACATATAAGTCCTTGGACACACTTAGGACAAATATCCACTTCGATTCTTTGGGGCCTTTTGTTGTATCAAGAAGCACTCCACTCTCCTTGTAAATCAACTTCCCGTCCTCTACTACAACTTCGTAAGCCTTTCTCTCTACCTGCACAATGAAGCAACATCACTACTCAGTAAATGTGTTGTGTCACTTGTGTCAAGGATTTAGGGTTATAAGATACTCGAGTCCTTCCTGGACAACTTTAGGCTCACCGGGCCAAGATACTTGATGCATTGTGTTTGAAGCTTTGACCGAGGACATGCTTCATGGTTGAGTTCTCTTCCCTCCCCTATATCAAGCCTGCATTGTTCAAAAATTAAGATTTTTATGTCTCGGAATAGGCATATTCTTGATTGTGACTTTGTGAGAAAATAGAATTTCTGATAGTTGTGTATGGTGTACCAGATTCTTACCAATAAAAGAAGGGCTGTTTACTCTCACAGTGGAGCCATTTGGCATAGTAGAAGTGAAGATTATGTCCATACCGATGTCGGGGATCAATCTGTAACAGGAAGGAATGGATAATACATACAGATTAGTTGTTTGATTTATTGGTATTATTATACGTACTTCTATAAGGAATATAACTTACTGCCTCCAGCCAATGCTGCAAAGCAAGTTTACGAGCTTTTTTATCCTTAGACAAACCCTTTCCCACCTTCAGAAGATATGCAACAGAAGAATTTAGAACTATCATATATAGAGCAGTACAGATCAAAGAAATATAATTCACAAAGCTCAAGTATAACACTTACCTTGGCAGCTCTGGTTCTTGCTCTTGCCCAACGAGAAACAGCTGTTTCAGGCTTCTTAATGTCGAAAAATGATATAGAGCTCCGCTTGAGTTCAGCAAAATCTAGCACCTTCCACCTACAAAGTGAGTGGCCAAAATATAGGTACAGTACAAGTAGACAAACAGAAATATCATGTTGAAGTTCAGAGTTCAAACGTTCAATTCAGAAAAAATTGGCAATGTCCATGACTTTATATAGTGTTACTCGACGCTTCGGATTTCCAGTATTCGTTTTGATGAATTGAGCCATATATATCAACATATGGATAAACTGTATACTCTTGTACGGTTGTACCATAATAAGTTTGTTAGTGAAAAGCTGAAACTTGTAGGATGAATATTCAATAGTCACATACCATCTCTGCTCCACAAGAATTGCACAATCTGCAAGCTGTCTTCTTGTCCGGAAACTCTTGTACACTTTCTGCAACTTTAATGCAGCTTGGTACCTATGTGTAGTTCCTTTCTCACTGGAAGAGCTACCAGTTTGATTCGATGTCTCCATTCGGTCTTTGCTCTCACTTGTTGCTCTCGCAGACAAATTGTTCTCCATATCTTTTGGTGATCCAGTCTGGTACCTCTGAGTAGTACCTCTCTCACTGGAGGAAATACCGATTTGATGTGATGCCTCCAATCTGTTTATTCTATCACTTGTTGCTCTCGCAGACAAATTGTTCTCCATATCTTTTGGTGATGCAGCCTGGTACCTCTGTGTAGTTTCTTTGTCACTGGAGGAGTTACCATTTTGATGTGATGTCTCCAATTGGTCTTTACTATTACTCGTTGCTCTCGCAGACGAATTGTTCTCCATATCTTCTACTGATGCAGCCTGGTACCTATGTATTGTTCCTTTCTCACTGGAGGAGTTACCATTTTGATTCGAACCCTCCAATCGGTTTTTACTACTCATTGCTCCCGCAGACACATTGTTATCCATATCTTCTGGTGAAGATGTTTTACAAACCAACTTCGTACCTAATTCCTTCGCGTTAATGCCAAGCGATTTGTCATCTATCATCTTTTCTGAAACCATAAGACTTCTTGTGGTCTTTGGTTCAGGACCAAAGCTATTGAAGCTTAATGACTACAATGGAAAAAATAAAAAATAAAAAGCAAAGAAGAATAAAAGAGAGGTATTGTTATCTAGAAACAATGGATTCCTCACTTCTTCTTTGATGAGACTAAAAGGTCTCGCTGCAAATGATTTTTACAACGAAATAACCAAGATCTGTATCAACCAGATCTTTCGGGTCTCGATACCTGCAAAAATGAAGAATGTGGAGAATTCAATACTTGTAACAATTTCAATAAACTTGGGGTCCATGAAAGGTAGTGTATATAGTTTTGTTGGATAACCGTTATTCCTTGGAGCTTAAGCTGTTAACATATGAACCAATAGTTGTTTTATATTTTTGACACTCCCCCTCGTATGTAGATCACTTGCTTAATCTAGTAGGATTTACATGTCAGTCACTAGTTGTTTTACTTTGTAGGAATATTGATGAATGGAAATCTACCATTGAATACATGGACAAAGATCTATGTCTCCTACTTTTTCTACAAGAATCTTAACATGGTTCCTCACAAGAATCTTAATATGTGATAGTGTGCATTTGTAAAAGGTTGCAAGAAAGGAAACCTTTGTAAAGAAGTGTTGGAGAGGAGAGATCCCACATTAGAAAAGTGACAAATAAAATATAATTCATAAGTGGGTGGATCATTCCTAATTGTACCGAGGCCTTTTGTGATTAAAACCCAACACCTTAAAGGTGGTTAAGTTGGGACAATATCGGTACAAGGATGATCCACGGGCCACGTTTGTCGCTGTTTGACATGGTATCAGAGCGGGTCCCTCTCCAGTTGCGTCTCCACGAGCCCGGTTGGTTCTTTCAAGGGTCATGACCTTGGTTTGGGGTTCTTTCAGTTGTCATGAGGAGTTTGAGGTTCTTTCGGTTGTCATGGAGCCCGGGTTCAGTTTCAGTTTGTTAATCAGTTTCACGTGCAGACCTAAAAGTTAGGTTGCACGTGAGGGAAAGTGTTGGAGAGGAGAGATCCCACATTAGAAAAGTGACAAATAAAATATAATTCATAAGTGGGTGGATTATTCCTAATTGTATAGAGGTCTTTTGTGATTAAAACCCAACACCTTAAAGATGGTTAAGTTGGGACAATATCGGTACAAGGATGATCCACGGACCACGCTTGTCGCTCTTTAACAAGAAAATACAAAGGCCAGAACCAGAATATACATCACAGTTAGATATACCAGAAACCTTAATAGTGCAGAAAACTATACTTCAATGTCTATTTGTAGAAAATAATAGCAGAGTACAAGAAAACATGCAAAGCAACAATTCTTCATAAACACTAAATCAATTTGCATTACATTACTCTCATTTTAACATTCAAACAACAAACTGAGAAAGCAAGACAGAATTGTATACATTCATCATCAAATGTGTCATAAGAGGCGAAAATAGGAGGATTTACAATCAAAAAGTGATTGTGTTAGGCCTTACCTTGATTGGAGACAACCATGAAACTAGAGATGAAATCTGCTTTAAGGCAGGAAACTAAGAGAAAGGTAGAAAAACAGAGAAGAATGAAATGGCTAAATGGGGATGGGCAAAAAGTGATGGAAGAGAGAAACCTCTAATTTGTTGAGGTTCAATGGTTACATACGGCTAGCAATTCTCTTTCTTTGCCTCAAAGCTTTACTTTGCTATTCCTGCAACATTTATATATAGAAGCTAGAGAGAGAAATTTTAGAGAGAGAGAGGGAGGGAGGGAGGGAGAGTATGTTAAGAGTTGGATTACATGGTCTCCAAACACGTTATTTGACCACAATAGAAAACTACATCATCAAATTTTAAGGTGAAGGTTCTGCGTTTGAAAATTTTGTTATCAGTTTGAACCAATCCAATGATATGATCATTGTCTAGGTCCATAACTATTCCAGTTGAATGTATGTGTAACCTAATTAACCAATATTATCATGTCGATTTCCAACTTAATGTATTATTCTGCAGGAGTCTAGGTGAGTGATGATGATAATGGAAGTTAGCAAATACTATCAAAACATGTCCACATTGAGATAAGTAGAAAACGAACTTAACCAATAAAACATACGAAAGTGAAATGTATTCTATACCCAAGCTCATTCGATTCGTTACCCCATACCTTCACCTTATATCGTTCTATAGATCAATATATGCAAGATATTCAATTATGGTTGAGATATGAAACTTGTTTCATCGATCTCTCACGTTAAAATGAGGAAGGCGACCTTTTGAATTTATGAGGCATAGGCATTGTGGTTTGTAAGCATGATGGGGATCGGGAATGCTCTCTGAAATTTTGACTGGCCGGGGTGAAGCTTACAAGCTTCTGTTGGAGCGTGATTTATTTGTCTACTTAATGTCTAGAGTCCTCTTCCTTGCAGCTTACCCAATGTGTTTACTAGTTGAAATGCTCGTCGATTCCGATATGTAGGCGGACAAATTTGAAGACTTCTCAAATTAAAAGGAGTTGGAAGTTCATGTTAGGCCTTTCGATCAACCTTGCTACATCATGCTTACATGTTTCTTCTAAAAAAACAAAAACAAAAAATAATAATGAAAAAAGAAATAAAAATAAATTGTAGTGTATCTCCTCAATGTTGGAAGTGTGTCCTCTATTTGTCACCCTCCCACCGCCGTCTCCATGTTTACTTTGGTGTCAGCTTAATGCAAACCTCACGCGCTCTTAAACCGTGCGCTTCCGACGTAGTCTCGGAAGGATCTTCTTATTGGATGGTGCTTCATACGCGCTCTGAAAAGGAAGTGGTCGTTGCTGTTTGCAGTGAGGTCCGTACAGCTAAGTACAATGACCGTACGGCGTTGTTGATAAATGTTGAATAATGGGAATGAATGATGTTTTTCAATAACAGCTGTGCGTGGCTTTCTGCAAAAGTGCTTTTGGCTCCGGCAGAATCTAAATGAGTCAGAGGAATCTGACAAAATGATTTTAGGTCCATCGCGTTTGTCTAATTAAAAATAGTATTAAACCAAAGCACCCACGTAATAGTATGGAAGGGAACTAGAAATTTGCCTGCGAGACTTGTTAATTTTAGTAATCAGAAGATTGAAATACAACCACGTATTATTGAAATAAGAAAAGAGATTGCTACGGAATTTGTTCCTTTTAGAAATTTGACATTTTAGTTGAAGTTCCTTCAAAAGGCAGTGCAAAAATGTTAGCCACAGAAGTTTTATGATTAACCTAGGAAAAATTGTTGGAGGTTGTTGAGGACAGTATCTACTGCAATTGGCAAAAAAGATGATTGTTCCGGTCACAGCTGCAAAAGATGGCTGGTGCAAAAGACAAAGTGGCTAGTTAGCAAAAACTCTGAAATGTTATATTAACCTCAACTCACATAAAGCTTTAGCAAAACCTAAGAATAGTAATCAAAAGGGTATCTTGCAAATAATTATTCATTTAAAAGCAAAATGTGAAGCGAAATTAAATCTAAATGCAAAAAATTCAGCTTCAAACAATCACATAACATAAACAAAGAATAATTCTAAAAGAGAGACCATGTTTTCACTTTTAGTAAAATTAGCATAACTACGGTCTTGTGGAACTAATTCCCGAGGAACAGATTTAGTTGATTCAAAGACCTACAATCTGAAAGCAAATGATGAGGTTAATATGTCAACCATAACAAACACAAAGAATTCAGTTTCCAGTGAGTATAACACCAGAAAATTGATAGCTAAAAGCAAATCTTAATGCTTCTTCTTACACACTCTGATTTTGAAGTTGTATTGATGAACTTCTACCTCAGGAATTAATGTAGACCTCAGTGTGTTTCTAAAGTGAAAAGTAGAAACAGAATATATTAGTTTGCATTTTGGGAACTGATGTTACTGGTTTTTTTATGATTATGAAAGCTTGTTAATTTAACCCAAAGACTATTAGTGAACATAGTATCATACACTTAGTTCTGGCATGAGATTGTAACTTTAAGATGAAATAAAATTGAAGGACTCGAGGGTACATTATTTGACTTTATATGTTGAAAAAAAATGGATAGTATTATAAAACATAATCGGTACATTGAATGACTACAATAATCAGATGCATAAGTGCAAAGTCATATATCCATAGACATTACCAAGCAAGAAATGCTTTCAATCATTATCAAATTTCCTTCTGACCAAATCCAAACTCTCAGCTACCTGCATAATGTAGATCATTAGAATTTCTTAGCAACAGAAAAGTGATGACAGCATTTTCAACAGCTAAAATTACCAATTGAGAACAAAGAAATACGACTCTTTTTTTTTCTTTGCCAACAGCGATAAGACGTAAGAACATCTATGAGATCAATAATGACAGGTTGTAGTATATAAACATAGCTGAATAATCAAATTGAAGCAGATCTAGAAATATGAAACAGTCGAGTGAAGACTCTACAATTTCAAATTCATAGATTCAATATCTCGAAACATTAAATCAAAGGGAAAATGAAAACACTTTCATACTTATCTACCTCAATTATTTCAATTTCAAATTATTTTTTAACCACTCAAATTAGTTTCCCACATAGAGAAGTATTATCAACTACTGGCTAGTACAAATGATCTAGGCTTGTATTTAGAGTTTCCCTTTGGCAACTGTAAACTCATATTGAAAAAATTGTAAATCTAAATTTGTTAACAGAACAGCTACCTAAGTTACAGAACTGATACTAAACATCAAACACCATAAAATCTTGATAGAAACTATTGAAAAAAAAAATATGACAGAGATTCTGCATGCGCTAATTAGTTATTAGTTCCATTTGATGTTGATGACTTCACTTTTGGTGTATATAGTTTATTCTCATCACTAAAATGTTATGTTGCCGAATTCAAATCCTTATTCTTATAACTCAATGGACCTTGCTACATAAGGTAATGTGTATGCTTTTTCCATATTTTCAAAAAACATAGAAACAGGTTCAGTAAATACAACTTCAGGAATCGATTGTAAATGTTTTGTAAACTAAGTAAGATACAGCCAAGCTTTTTAACTTTTGTTAAATTTTTACAGTTCTAACTTTGTAATTTGCTATCAGCAAATTGAGTCCTGAACTTGGGAGAAAAAATGGTTCCTTCCTTTGTTATAGCATAACTTGAAAACCAAGATATATAAAGATGACAGAGTAAACAAAATTTAAACAGTGAAGTCACATAAACAGGTGCATTAAGCTTGAAGTCCTGACCTGATTTTAGAGAGAAATTGATGGGCAAGCTTTTGGAGCACAGCAAGCAATCCACAACTGATAATTCAGTGCTTCTCACTTTCTTTTACGGTCCAATTGTTGATGTGAAAAGAAATTTGCAATCATGCATTGTTGTTGGCTGCAAATAAATGAAGAACTAATTTAACAAAAACTCATCAACATGACCACAAAAACAAAAACGCATCCAACACATTAATATAGGAAACGTAGCTAAAAAGTAACCTAACTAAGGGTAGAAATTTGAAAGATATAGCTTATCATTGGTCTGTAATACATAACTGGGTTTTAGGATTACGATATGTGCTGCTATACAGTTCCACTTACAGGAAAAGTATTCCCATTTATGTAACTGATTTTGAGAATACATACAGGTTAGACTTTTATTGCATAGAATTTTAAAAATTCAAACAAAACAACAACAAAATTCTGAAATCAATTATACAACTCCAACAAAACTTATTTGAATCAATTAAGATCATTCTCAAAGAAGGAACTGACCAATCTTACCAAAATGAAGAACCCAAACAATTAAACGATCCAAAACAACGCAGGAGACTGTTGATCAAGACCAAGCAGATCAGTGAGATCAGCCAGAGAAAGCAAATTCCGACTGAGCTTGAGCTCTGTAAACCGGAGCTGAACTCCGAAACCGCCGAGTTGCGGCGGTTCACGGAAAACGGAGTTCGTCGATTAAATTAAGCTGAAGTGGAGTTCGGAAACTGAAATTGGACCAAACGATATGAACTATGGGCGATTTCTATAGCGAAGCAAATCCCTAATCCCTTTGTATTCGATCAAGGAAGAGAAGCGATATTTCTTTTTCGGAGGTCGATCTCTCTATCCGGCTATTCCTATGTATAGATCTCTCTCCCTCTTCTTTTCCTATGTATAGCTCTCTCTCTCTTCCCAATCTCACTCTCTTTTCCCAATCCGTTGTTTCACTTTCCTTCTTCTCAATTATGTTGTGATTATAAATGATTAGAGAACAAAACCTATATAGACAAATGCTCAATCGGCCAACACCAAAATACAAAACCAAACAACCAAATAGAAAATCTTCATTATCAAATTCATCAATTTCCAGACAGAGAACGTATTTACCTGAAAAGAGGAGCAGCGTTTATGAAAAATGCAGAACTTGAAGAAGAGGTGATGTCAGAAGATGAAGACTCGAAGCAGAATTAAAGCGAAGCTTCTCCGCCTATGGTTGAGACGAAGGAGAGACTGGTATTGGCGCAGAACAGTAGATGGAGTTTTCTTTTGTAAGTTTCGGGAGAGCGAGAGAAAAAAGATGCGGTGGAGAGGTTCGAGAGAGATCAGAGACGAAGCTGCATGAAATGCAGGCCCAACACCGTGAGCAGTATTTCGTGAACAGTGATGACGTCATCTCAGAAAATAGTATATAGGTTAAATTTGAAAAAAATTAAAAGGCATAATGGAGTAACGAAAATGAGATTTATAAAAGTTAAAAAAAAAACTGTTTTCCTTTTTTTGGTGTTAATTAACAAAAAATGTTTTCCCTTTTTGGTGTTAATTAACAGATCCAAAGAGGGAAGGTAAATCAGGAGAAATTTTTCAACGTTAAGGAGGATCATGTGGCAGGATCATGTGGCAGTATGACGTAGTCCTATATTCCAATCAAATATTATCACATGAATTTTATTAAGAAAAATTACATCAGCTATTTTCTCAAAGACAATTTTGGGTTTGTTGTTACTTTTTAAACCCTAAACCCTAACCCCAAACCTCAAACCCCAAACCCTAAACCCTAGTCCAAACTCAACAAAGACCCATGAAGGTCATTTCACAAAAAATAAAAAACTTTATTTTATATTTTAGTTGTAATAAATCCACGTGTCAATATTTAATTGGAATGTAGGACCACGTCATATTGCCACGTAGTCCTCCTGTAACATCTATACCATTCATGTTTGGTTGACATGAGTCACGAGTGTCATGAGCTTAGCTTGGCTTGATATACTCGTTTATTTACCCTTAAAATAAATTAAAAAAAAAATAAAATAAAAAAAGACTGAACCTGTCAACTGTGATCTCACCATTCCATTAAATTTGTCTCAACATTTCAGACTCACAATTTCTAATTGGAATTACCAATGGTATTCAGAAGTAGGATTATAGTTTTCTAAGTTTTTCTACTGGGATTAGAGACTACAGGTCTACAGTGCAAAGAGATAGAAATACTAAAGGGAAATACAATGTACAAAGTATAGAGCCAGTAGACCAACTCAGGTGGATTTTGATCGAGATGTAAAATCTTCAACCTAAGCTCAGGAGACTTAAACTCAACTATATCATACGAAGTTCAGACATCAAAATTAAGTAGGCCACTAGTACTAACCCACCATCCATGCTTAGAAACTTCAGCCTTGTTCAAAAAAAAAAAAAAAAACAACACACCTTCAGGTTCAAAACAATGTCCCTTGTATCTTTTCCTTATCTCAGATGAGAATTTGATACAAGAATTATTGCATAATGAATGTAACATCCAACACTTACAGCAATATCTACACTCTGTTGGCCAGATAGAATTTCTTTCTCGCTCTCTATACATCTCTATCTCTCTCTCCCTCCCTCCCTCCATCTCGCTCTGTTTCTCATACAGAAAATACAGACTAGGTCTAGATGAAAGGAAAAATGATATACTCTGCATAAAAGAGATTCCATATGAACCTATAGTAGTTGGCAATGGCTTCCTGCAGAATGCATGAGAACTTAGTATCAGACAATACTCTGTGCAAGTGTTAGTGGAATCAAAATATCATCCTAGCATATCCTATCTCAATCAGAACTAGTTGACCAATAACTGCTATATTTTATTTCATGCAACAAAAAATTGTGAGTACCTTAGTGTAACTTGCTTTCTCGAGCACCCAGGTCTGAAAGAATAATAAATAAAAAACCATACGTCTGTGTAAGCATTTAACCAAAGATGTCATAATTTTGCTGACTGAAAGATGTCTAACATGAACCAGTCAGATCCAATCAAATGTTCAATAGAGAGATCAAAGTAACACAAGAAATGAACTTGTCAAAGATCCTAGGCATAAATAAAGAACGTGACATTGATAGTCTAGGTCTAGGAGCTTTAGGCACAGGGGCATATACAAGCATTCAAGAAACAGGGACACTCCAATTGATAAAAAAGATAAAAGCTTATAAACATGTATATAGAGCATTCAAATTTCATGCCACCATTGAACGAACTATGAAATTATGAATTCAAGAAACCAACCTGAAAAATCAAACTCAAGGCCAAGATTGTATGGGTAGGTATCATTAAGCTACGCCTGAATGCCTGTAACAAGCAATTGGACTTGAATATTTTGAGAAGTTATATGTATATATTAAGAACTTGACAAACACAATTAGCCAAAGCTATACACTATATGACAGAAGTCTAGACACAGACTGCAAGCATCAAATGGTAAAATTCAAAAAGATAAATGCTTACCTCTGGCATGAAACTTGCTGCCAATATAGAACCAACATAATTTACCAGCAATAGCCCAGAACCAAGGAAGGCAATTTTTCTAACTCCAAGTTTTGTTGCAAAGGTTGATATCTGAAACCTGTAATGATTGTTAATTCAAATGACTATTGGACGGCAACTGGAATTTAGGCTTCAAACTATAAAAGTGGTGCTTCCAGATCTACAATATTCATAATGGTAAAGCTTATTATGAAAATTCATAATGAAATAAGCATATGCTAAGAAGACTGAGGATTACAGTGAGTGACATGACATCAGATGAGCAATGACTCAGCAGAAATCATAACTACTCTGGGGTGGAGGTCTCCAAGTTTAACACTTGTTAATTCATGTGACAATAAATAATAGATGGAAATAGTGCCATTCAAATTAACATCCAGAACATGGACATTTTAACAACTCTCAACAGGACAATATCAAATTAGATATGACAGCAACAACATAAAGAGGTCTTGACACATACTTGCGGTCCCCCTCTACGTCTGGAAGATCTTTTGTAATGGCAATCACCAGAGCGAACAATGTTACAAAGGTAGTGATAAAAGCAACGGGGGAGCTGCAGGCAGGGTTTCATCTTCAAGTTATGAATACGTACACAAAGCTAAAATATGAGAGGAATGTCACTCAACACGGAAGTGGACAGTGCAAGTAATGGTCCTAATTCGAGATTGGAATATAGTAATGCTCATTTTCTATATGCTGGGAAGGTCTCATTATTGTTCATTTTCAAAATCCATATTCAGGTGTAATTAGCATAACTAGTCATTCCATATAATAGCAGAGTCGTACTCATTCCATTTGAATTATTCGAATGACAATAGCATTTATTGGGCAGTTAGATAGTTACATGGGAATGGAGTATAAATAGCTAATTTGACTGTCTATTTCCTAGTATATTTTTGGGAGGATTAGAAGAGAATTACGATTTAGAACTGATATTCCAAATAGGAATTGCCAACTTGAAAGCACAAAACTATCCAACTTGACAACAGAGCGTTACCATGTCATTACTACTATTTGCTTTATAGGTCATGCTATGTTTTCATCTGAAACTACATGTTAAAGCAAAATAGCACAACTGGTAACACACCTCCACTCAAATTGAAGTCCAACGGCAGCTCTAGTGGCATAATATACACCAAAATTAAGAAGGAAACCCCGTACCTGCAGTAGGCATCAATTCTTTATCATTACTCTGTGAGAGAAATGTATGAAAACTATCTTTCAAATAAAAAATATTCACATATTCATGTGCACTAAAACGATCAGTGTCTTTACATCACCACAGTGCCATCATACAGGTCTATTTTAAAATTCATTTACTTTCCTGGCTTTCTGTTTGTAATCAGACACGTCACTTTGTAGACATTGTATTAGAGAAGACCATACTATGTGATTGTATAACTATAAACAGTACTCTACTTCTTTAACATGTGAAGATTCAGCTATAGGGAAAATTCTCGAATTTTGTCAATTCATTGTCTAATCAAGGAAGATTATCATCTGCAAATTCGCAGCATACTATTTTATGGACATATTCTGCTACAAAATTTATTGATAGGAGCACTTTAGGGCAAATCTAGAACAGGATACTAAAATTACCCATTTTCCAAATTCACAGCCTCTAACATATACTACTTCCTTTTTCTGTCGCTTGTTAGAAGGTCAATTTAAACTACAACCCGAAAGTACTAATTTCTACTTGGCAATTTTTAAAAAAACTTCAGATGCCCTTATCTATTACCAGTGTACTTTCATCAATTCTGATAATTATAAATCTCTTAACATTATCAGCTTTATCTGAGAATTGGAGTTGTTCAAATGACAATCATGTGGTCCAAATCATATTCAATATGAAGCCATTGTGAGTAGTTTCTGACTCATGATGGAGCCAAGAACATCAACAACAAAAAACCAAACATACAATTTTATTGAACGAAGTGGCGAACAGGAGCAATACCGTGGCAATTATGAGAAATGCCGCAACAGGAAATCTCTTCATTCTAAATGGAGGAACAGAATAGATGGTGCCAAGGAAAAGACCAAGACTGTAAAGAGAAGTAATGAATGGCCCGAAATTGAATCCGACAATCAAGAGGCCAGCGATTGCAAAAAATATAACCAAAACCCATGCTGATTTGACGGAGAGATCTCCTGCAGCTATGGGTAGATAAGGTTTGTTCACCCTGCAAACAAAATAGGCACGGGCAAACAATATAAGAATTTCCATGGGAAATATGTTGATATGGAAATAAATTATACATGAAGATTTACCAAAGATCAAGACTTTATCTAGCTAGATTTTTCCTTTTCTTAAAGACCAATGAAGACTTCTAATCAAGAATATCTACATCAATGAGTGATATGCATTAACTACAACTATCAGGCATCAACAATATCTGAAAAGAGGAAAGATGTCTTCAATTTTGGGTTACAAGAAATGTGTATAAACCCTAATTAGGTGCTATGCAACCATTAACTTTGAGCTCAAGGCAGTTTCACATTTCTTTACTCAGAATTTACTTAGAGTTTGAGTAAGTAACAGAAAGGCTTGTACTAATATGTATCACCATACTTGTCAATTTTGATATCGTATATCTGATTGACGCCAACAATATAGCCATTTCCACATAGCAGGGCAAAAAGACCAGAGAATGCCTTAAACAGCAAAGTCCACTTTATCAAATGGGAGTTCTCAATCAACGCCTTTGTCACCAAAGCACTGTGAAAGAAACCAAAAGGAAATTTGGTTAACTTCAAGTGGACCAGGTCACAATCACAAAAAAAAAAAAAAATGGTTGTGTCGATCAGTATCAAACAGAGTAATTACTCACATTGACCCAAGAGCAGTTCCACGTATAGTATGTGGCCTCAGGAATCTCCAACAAGCATCTTTAAAATCTGAAACTTTGGTAAGTACCGGATCAGATCCAGCAGCTTCAGCTTGACTGCAGGCCTGGCAGCATTCACTTACACTTTAATGGCATAAACAGAAGCTTGAGTCTCATAGACTAATACAGTCCCGCCACAACCATGTAATCAAGCACTACTAATACATGTCCATTTCATATTCTATATCAACAACCAGGGCAGTGAGTCGGTAAGTATTAAAGGAACACATTGTATTTTTTTTGGGTCTTTAGCAAGTAAAAAGGTTCATCAACTAACAGACTGTGCTGCATTGACGGCTAACAAATTCAACAAGAAGCAAATGCTGTATCATCAATCTCACAACATTCAAATTTCAAGTTTCAGAGCTAATGCTAATTGACCAATCTCTACTCTCTTTTCGATCAATCCCCGAATATATCAAACTATGATTGATTCAGCTAAAACAGATTAAACATACCCAACTGTACAAAAATTAATGCTTATACATATCAAACGTTTTGAAATATTTCATTAACAATCCGAAACGGGTCGAGGAAACAAGAAAGGGAGAGAAAAATGAAGCATACCCAGATGGAATTTCGCCTCTGCTGGAAGTTGAGGAAGGTTCTAGAGCAAGTGTAGAGCCCAAAAGAGTGGAGGTTGGTAGTGCATTGTGAGAGAGAAGAGAGGGATTGAGATTTGGTAGTTCGAATAGAAGAAGAAGAAGAAGGAAAACAAGAGGGTTTGGTGGTGCCTCGAATCCGAAGAGAAGAGGAGGAAGGAGAAAAGGAGAGCTCCATGTTACTAGGACCACGACACACACTGGGTTGCGCCGACAAACTTGGATAGGCTTTAAACATCACGCTAAACAGTAAACACCATACAGACGGTGTCGTTTGGACGAAACCAAAAAGAAGATAGAAGATTGGTGATGCGGGGGATCGAACCTCTTAAGTCTCCCACGCATTTTTTTACTCCTATGATTTTTTATTTTTTTTTAGAGGACCACATCATTGTGAACCAACTATACAAAGAAAACAAAATTTTCAAAAATCTTGTGAAATAAGATGTGATCGAAATAGTGAAATACGACTAAGGTTTAAAAAAAAAAAACTTCCAGTAATGTTTAGACCCTGATAAACGCGGTCAACCCTAATTACGTTTAGACGCTCCTAAGGAGAGCTTAACCACCAGAAGGTCAATTTAACAAAAAAAAATTCATGGGTGTTCCTAAATCTCATATATACGAGCTTTAGGTTCGAAAACGGAGAAAAATAGGTTTTCGCACGATCCGCGTTTTGTGTAAAAAATAAGGTTGAATTAAGGTTGACCGATTCGATGGGGAACATAATGAATGGTTGATTTTTTTTCAGTAGACCTATTTAATTAGCATGATTACATCAGACGGTGGAATTTTTATTTTACATATTTATGACATCGGATCACCTCGTGTCTACTAAAGCGGTATAACTTGTTTAATATGTTATATGCAAGCGTACATCATTGTGAACCAACTATACAGATGAAGCAAAATTTTCAAAAATCTCGTGAAATAGACTGTGATCGAAATAGTGAAATACGACTAATGTTTAATAATTTTGATCAACTTGATCAATTCATATATACATAAATAGGAAATAGATAGGTATAGCAGACGATAACCACTTGGACTAGAGGAACCATGCATGGTCCTTTTTCAAATTTGGATGAAATTTTTTTTTTTTTTTTGTCAAAGAAATGTGCTTCAGTCAGTTTCATCTTCTAGTCCTACAGGTATATCAGATAGAATCTGCAAGAAATAAATCAAAATGAAAAACAGCAATGTCAAATTACAAATAAGTGAAAAATAGAATTATTGAAAGTTCATGTATATATCATTGGAAAGGCACTAAGCTAACTAACTTATCATAATTTTTTTTTAATTATAATATTAGCACAAAGAACATAAGCAAAGGAATCAAAATGGGATTTAGAAACAACATGCAACTTCAGAGATGAGTGTTTTTTCCATTAAAGTGATATCAGAAACATCCAAATATATGCAACCAGTTTTCAACTACAGTGTAATGCTCAACTATAGAGTAACATCCCTCAAGTCTTCTTCCTGCCATTTTTTGCCTTTCCCATCTGTCTAGGAGTGGTTTTTCCACAAAGATCATTCTCCAACGCACCAGTAACGAAGTCCAGAGGACACCCAAACTTAAGCAGGCCTTCTCGCTCACGATCTTTAGCAGCAAGCTTATCAGCCACAATGTTCTGCTCTCTGTAAACATGCTCAAGATTATAATGCTGAAAAGACTTTAGAAGATTTTGGCAGTTAATAATTGTTTGACATAGCTGCTCAGAAACGACAGGTTTGGCTGAATCTTTCACCAATAGGACAAGAATAGAAGAATATGATTCGATCTCAAAACTTGTAAGATGAAGTTCATTGGCGACTGTCAATCCAACATATAGAGCTTCAACCTCTACTTTAAGAACGGTTCCAAACCCAAAATTGGCAAAAAAGCCATATAACCAATTTCCATCAGATTTCCTAATCACCCCGTCACCCCAATGCGGCCATTTATGGGGTTCATTGACCCATCAGTGTTGAGTTTACACACCCCAAGTGTTGGTTTCCACCATCTGAGCACAATTGTCTTGGAAAAGGCCAAATTTCCATGCTTCTCACCACACTTTAACAACTCAGATTCCCACATTGGTAGTCCTAAATAATGTTGTTTCTCTAACAAACTATAAAAATATACCAAACTACCAACATTACAACATAGATCTTCCAAGGCTATGTAACCACAGATCACATCAGGACTATAGAACTGCCTAATTAACGCCGAAGTCACACACTTATCCTTATTCCTTCTTAAGTAGCATATAGTATTCCAACGAACCTTTAAAAGTGCTTTTGTTGAAATTTTGTAACAAAACAAAGTGTTACAGTCGAAAGAACAAAATGATGTAAAGACGGTGGCTCAATTGATCTTCAACTAGGGGTGGGTTCGGTGCAAATTGGTTCGGTTTTTAGCTAAAATCGAAAGCAAACCGAATTTGGTTCAGTTTTTCAATTTTTGAAACAGTAAATCAAAAATAAAAAACCGAACCAAACCGACGGTTTGGCCATATTCAATTTTTATTTTATTTTATTTTTTTACACAATAGAAAATAAATTTCTGACAATGATTTAAGCCTAACGGAAAATGAACGTATTTTGTTTTTTCGTTAACTCCATAAAGCTCCTTCGTTTTATCATTTTTCAACTACATCAATATAATTTATGGCAATAGTTCAAATTTCAAAATGACAGTCGACAAATCAATGTATAAACATGCAATCAAAAAGATAAAAATACTTTAAAAGTCCAAAGTTTAAACTTTAAAGTCTATACATCTTAAACACAAATATAAAGTTCATACTTCATACTCCATAGTCCATACTTCATACTTACATATAGTTCAAACTTAAAAGTCCACAAATTACAAATAAAGTCCAATGTTTAAAGTTGAGACATCAAAACACAAACTCGGAATAAATAGGAGAAAAAAAAATCAAAATACTTCTTGCAACATCATCTCATGCTCGCAATAATATTTGTTTCATCTTAGGAGGCACCATACCACTCCTAACACTTTGCGTACATGACAATGATGACATATCCAAGATTTATAGAGGAACAAAAACAAAAAGTTAGATAAGAAAACCATATTTGTTACATAAACCAAAAAAAAAATATCCTCAAATCAAATTTTCAAAAATAAAAAATAAAAAAACTATTACCTCTTTCTACTTCTTCACATATCTAAGTAGGTTTTGATGTCTGTAGATTATGATATGTCTTTTACATCTAGATAGTGAACAATTCTTGTCGTACCGCACTTGAGCGTCTTGGCGACAGAAGTTTTCATACAAAATTATCTCTATGTAGGGCTAGATTATAGTTTGCTAGGCTCATCGTCAATGAGTAACAATATTTAATGTAATGGTATGTGAATCACCTCAATTCGTTGGGGTCTATATCGGTGTCATTCTAGCTGCGACTATTAATACAATGGGTTTTAAGCCCACCTTTGTATCAAAAAAAAAAAAAATCTCCTCACTAGTGGGCACATGATGCAAAGTAATAGTTTTGCCTCTAAGCCAACTTTGTGTACATATCAAGGCTTCCACCATTTTTGGACTTGGAGATCATCGATGTGGATTAATGACCCTCCCACTAGTGCTAAAATAAAATTCCGAAGATATAGCAGACACCGGAATAGTCAGAATATATTTTTCAATGCGGGCCAATATAGGTATTTAGAAACCCCATTCACTCTCCACCAATCCAACAATTCAAAATTTTCATCATCTCCTTCAATAGCATTCTAACATATCTATAAATATCATTGTTAATGATCTCGGCTTTTTTTGCTTTTCATTTCAACTCATTCTCCTTCAACTTTCTCTCAAACTCGGTAAGACCCGTGAAAGAAGGTTTAACTATATCATTGGATGCTTGAGACCCATTAACCCCTCCAACCTCATTTTCCTCTTCTTCATACACATTGTAAAGAAAACACAAAAGAGTCTTCACACTCTTTGTGACAACTTCCACCATATGACATTGATCATCCTCCCCATAGACAACCTCTGAATAATCAACAAGCATCTCAAACTTTTTTCGTGAATCAAGAACAAGAGAAAAAAAATATATTGATTCAACTCATCAAAATCACCCTAATTTTTATCAGTAAACTTATTTAATTACCATGTGTCACATCCCGACCCGTAAAATTTTATCTTATTTACTAGCTTGTTTATAATAAGAATTTTACAGTCTCCGGCATTGACATATAGTTTAATTGGTCCCTAGAGGGGTTTTGGGGGACGATTATTCCGGAGTGTTATTCGTAGGAGAAAAATGTGTCGACGGTAAAAATGGTAAATTTTAGCTAGTAAAAGGTAATTTTTTAATAGGGTATTTTATTTTGGGGTGTTAAATTGGTGAAGTTGGGAATTTTTTTTATGTTGGGCCGGATTGGTGTGAGGCCCAAACCCATTTTTTTCTTTTTCTTTTCTCTTCTCTCTTTCTCTCCGCGCTCTCCCTTCCTCTTCCCGCTGCCGGAATTTCTTCTCCGCCGTCCGTCGTCGTCCGGCCAAGCCAGGCCACCGCACCACTCCCATTCGGACCCCCGCCGCCTCCTCTCCTCGCCTGGACCGTGACCGGGCCGGTTGCGCCGCCGAACGGGGAGGAAACTCCCCTAGCAGCCGGTTGCCCTTTTCGCCGGAGCTTCCTCCTCCGGCCACCAAAGCCGGTGATCTTTGGCTTGTTTTGAAGCTCTCCTCCCGCGCAACAACCCCTCCAAAAGGCTCGATCCCTCTTGAGCTCGGTAAGGAGAAATTCGAAGTTGAAATTCTAGGGCTTTTAAGATGTTTTCGTTCGATTGACCTAGTTAGGCTTGAAATTGGACTTAGTGATAGTTATGAAAGTTGTTTGGGATGATGAGAGGAAGATTCTGTTGAAATTTGGTAGAATTTGGACGTCGTCGGAATCGACCTCCGGCCGCCGCCGGTTTGGGGTTTTGTATAATGTTAAATGTGTAATAATTAGAGGAGTTTAATGAAGTGAATTGTGGAATTTTCGGATGAGTTTTGAATAGGTTTATGAATTTCCGAAGTTTGGTATTTTGGCGGTTAAATAATGTAAAATCCGGCCGTAGGATTTAAATAAATTTCTGGGGAAGGTTGTATTTACTACTGCCGAGTATGATATTAAAGTTTGGATCGTTTCGATTTAAGAATATCGAACTTAGGCAATGATGAGCGTGTTTATGGCTCTCGATTAATTTTGCCTATTTTATCAAATACTGGATTTTAGTTGGGAAATAATTATATATTTGGAACAGGACGTAAGGAGACTCAAATTGGAGAGACCTCGGATCGACGTCAGGCTTAGGCCTAAAGTTGTGAGTGGACCTTTGTTTTAAATAAAAAGCATGCGATGAATGATTTTATTAATCATTTATTTCTTTGATGAGATTTATTGATTTCTCGCCTATTTGACAATTTTTCTTCCTTTGGAGAGATCCCGAAAATGAGATTTTCGGTGGATATATATATGTTTTGGATTTTATGAGAATAGTATGTATATAAATGCTAGCTAGCCATACGTGCTTGGTCCGTCATAATGAGGTAAAATACAATTATGGCGTGTCGTGAGTGGTAGACACAAGCGTCATAGCCCTATATGAAAACTTCTTTCTTTTTCGGTTTATTTTGGTTTTCATATAGGGAGTCCACACGTATATATACACTGTCCTTTTCGGTCATAATGAGGAAAAATACCATTATGGCGCAACGTGAGCGTTAGACGCCAGCGTTGTAGCCTTGTATGAATTTCTATTTTTTTAAATTGTTTCTAGGATTCATACAAGGAGTCTGACGAGTGTAGATACATACGAATATATAATTATATATGGTTTAGCCTGAGAGACTCCATTTTATTTGAGTTTGTGACTAGCCAGTGCTAGTCGTGAAATTGTCAGATTATGAATTGAGCGCTTTTGAGCTGCCGCATGCAGTATATTTTTTATAAAATTAAAATGGGAATGCATAAATATTTTGTTATTAAATTATTTTTGTCCACTCACTCTAACATTATTAAATGTCTTCCCCTGGGCTCTTCGTTTTAAAATGCCCAGTCTGCAGGATTGCATAGTTGAGATCGAGCGTACATGGAGAAGAGGCATAGTCAATAGTATAGCTTCCGCTCTTTTCTATTTATTTCTAGTTCATTTCCTCTCAAATAGAGTTGCTCTGAATATGTTGGTTATAGGATCTTTGTTAAATCTATTTTTGAGAGATGTTGTGATTTGTGGGGAGCACGAAGGCTCCAGGAGTCTATAAAGTTGGATTTGGAACCTTTAGACGTGTTTGCAGGTTTCTATTAGAAGGGTTGTCCATTTCCAAGGGAGGTTGTACCAATTTAGCGGTAAATCTTTCCTTGGAGGTGGTCCCCGCACGATTTACTCCGGGTTTATGGTGAAATTCGGGGTGGGTCGTGTCACCATGCCTATATCGGATGGTGAAATTTTTATTTCCACATATTTATGACATCGGATCGTCACGTGCTTATTAAAGTGGTATAACTTGTTTAGTAGGTTATATGCAAGTGTATATCATTGTGAACCAACTATACAGAGGAAGCATATCTTGTGAAATAGGATGTGATCGAAATAGTGATATATAACTATGGTTGAAAAATTATAAACTTCCGATAAGGAGGTAGAATAATACATATGGTTGACTAAGTCGACCGAGACCTAAACGATGACAAAAATTGTAAATCTTGTAAGACGCTATAAAAATTTACCTAGCTTTTGTCTAAGTATTGAAGAGTAGTAACCGTTGTCTGAAATTTTATAAGAAGTGCTCGGTCTTATCTTATCGATTTTACCAAAGTGAAAATTGTTTGTTTAAAGCCCTGATATTAAAGTACGCATCGACACGAGTTCCGTGGTACTTTCAGATTATTTTTCAGTGCATTGAGTTATTCACCATGAAATTTTCAGGTAAAAAATAATTTCTAGAACTTAGAAAATAGCTAAATGATCCAGGCCATTGATCCGGCCCTTTTTATCTACTTAAAAAGGGTGTGTTGGTCACTCGGTCAAAACGACAAGTCGAGTCTGAGACAAGCCCAGGTTCAGACCGACACCATCTTCGGTTCTTTCCGGCATAACTTTGCCGTTTAGCCGCCCCTTCTCGTATGACCAGTCCCAATAAATCCGAGGATGAAAAACAACTTAACTTTAAAATAATACTTCTCAGCTTTAGATTTACATCCAACGATCTTGTTCAATAGGTAACCGTGTGAATACTACTAAGTTATCACATAAGTAACTAATTTCATTGAAATCTAGTTTCTCGATGTAGTAGAGACCAATAGAAGATTAGAAGGTATAATAGACATAATACGGGATAGTACAACAGATTGGGGTAAGAAATCAGTAGTGATTTGATAAATAAGACATTTTCAAGAGAGGGTTTTCGATTTAGACTCAAGTTACGACAACCCCGTCATCAGTTCTTCACCAGTGATGCTTTTGCTTTGGTCATAATGTAAAATTGTATTTATCTATGCAAAGAAAGTGATTTCAGATAGAGTATCACTGTATCAGTGATGGAGAAGAACATCAACATAGAAGTACTCCACTCCTCCCCTTTAATTTGACACATTGAAGCCAAAGGAGCTAAACAGAAAAAATAATTCTAAGGTGTTCACCTGTCTTCTCTCGATTCCAAACATAGTTCATAACATACTAAAAGCAAAGAACACAAAAGAAAAAAGAGCCTAGATCATCTCTTCGCAGAAACAAAAAACAGTACATAAACATATCCGAAATAACAGCTAGCATACAGTCATTACAAAAAATAAATAAAACCCATTTTGTTCTTCTTTGATACATAACACCCACTTTGATTTTAAATTGTAGTCTTCAGTACCAGAAGTTTCCACAGCACCTTAACGATTGGCCTTCGCAACCCTTTCAATCTCATCCTTCTTCTTGATAGCATAACTACACCCAAACACACCAGTAGTTAGAAACAATACATTGAACCAGTTTAAGACCATAACAACCAATAAGATAAAAGAGGAAACCAAGCCATCTGTACCTGTTGGAGGAACCTTTGGCAGCATTGATAAGCTCATCAGCCAAGCATTCAGCAATAGTTTTGATGTTCCTGAAAGCAGACTCACGAGCACCAGTTGTCAGGAGATAGATAGCCTGATTCACACGTCTCAGAGGTGAGATATCCACAGCCTGACGCCTAACAACTCCAGCAGATCCAATACGAGTGGCATCTTCACGTGGACCACTGACAGTCACAGAACCAAAACACACAGAAGAAACATTAGATGTAGCTAGAGGTTTCCCGTGAATATCAATCAACTAGCAAAAGAAGAAAGTATACAATTGAGCAAAATAAGCATATCTGCACCCTCTTACCTGTTAACAACAGCATCAACAATAACTTGAATGGGGTTCAAGTCGGTAAGCAAATGGATAATTTCCATTGCGTGCCTAACAATCCTAACAGCCATCAATTTCTTTCCGTTGTTTCTCCCGTGCATCATGAGAGAGTTTGTAAGCCTCTCCACGATAGGGCACTGAGCTTTCCTGAAACGCTTGACTGAATACCTCCCAGCAGTGTGAGGCACATAAATTGCATGCTTGGATTGGGTCACTCCAATGTAATCTCCAAGGGAGATGTCACTGACCTATATATGTGATGAGAAAATTTCATAAGCACTTGAGATAATCAAAATACTGACAAATGCACATTAGTTCAGTATCACAACATACTAGAAAAAAAATATTCAAGGAAAACTGTCGCATAATCAATAGAAGAACTATCAAACCAGCCGAAACAACAACTGTAGGATACTAATTCCATTATAAACAAAGACATCAACTACAAAAGGACATCCGCACAATGATACATAAGAACAGATCAAACTAAGCTCACCAAATAATAACAAGTCACCTATGTAGCAGTGTCGAATCAGCAAGTGAAACAAGTGAAAGGCACACAACAGAATCACTTTTATGTCTAAAATAGAAAAAATAAATACAAGCTTATACACTGTTATATACGACTATCGGGCAGCCTACCCTATCAATCTCTAAACCAAGTACCATAGTGAAAAAATCTAGAAACTCGGAGCATCATTTCAATGCCTCTACCTAACAAAACTCATGCTCCCTAAAACGTAATTAGATCTGAAATTGAAAACATAGAGAATCGCAATCGTAACGTTCCGAATCGAATGAGATAGACATGTAGAGAGATTAGAAAGACCTGAATATCATCGAAGGTCCACTTGTTGAAGAGCTTGACATCGTTGTGAGGCTCCTGGTAGAGCTGCTGGACAGGCTCAGCTACGACTTCAGTTGCCATGGCTCTGTGCAAACGCAATTGAAGCTTCAAAAGGTTAGAGAATTTCTTTGAGAGAATCAAAATAAGCATTCGAGAACAAAATAGGGAGGGAGGTTTGTCGAGAGTAGCAGAGATCGAAGAAGGAAATGATTGAGAGTACCTCAGAGTTGCAGTTTCAGACGAGAGAGCGAGAGTACTGATAGACTGCGCCGAAGACGATGAGAACGCAAATACCCTAGGAGGCGGATCTTTAGGTTTTATACTGCGTGACTTTGTAATTCATTAGGTCTTTCAGGGTCTTATAGTCAATTTATTTGTAATCTCTATTGTCTAAACGACTAAACCTTTTTAACCATATAAAGAAAACCGAAAATTAAAAGAAAACATTTTTATTACGGCTGTCTACCAGCCTTTAGGATGGATTTGGTTTCAACGGTTCGGTTTTTAAGCATTAACTGAAAACCAAACTAAGAGGTTTCAGTTTCTTAATTACTGATTAAAACCGATAAAAGTATATAAAAACCGCTCTCATTGGTTAGCCTAACATCGATTCGATTTCGGTTACAAAACTTACTATTCGTACTTGACCAAATAACAAAAAAGAATATCAAAGTAGTAAACTACAAGTTCAATACTATGAATAAGCTACTCTAATGAGTTCAAACAAGTGATTGAAAAGAAAATGAAAGCTAAAGTTTATACTTCATTCATTTGATGCCTCCAAGATCCATAACAAAATGGAAGACTGCATGGGAGGGAATTATGTTAGACTTGGACACTTAGAAACCATAATCATGTATGTGGAAGCTTACCATATGTAACATCATAATCACTAAAACCATGACACTTAATGTAGAATTAATTATTAATAATTAAATAAATATATGTCGGTTTAGTTCGGTTTAATCAGTTTTCTGGATGCACAAAACCTCAAACTGACACAAGATTGTGGCCTCCGGAACCGATGGTATCAGTTCCATCCGGTTTTGAAATCTCAGTGTCGGTTTGATGCGGTTTGACTGGTTATGGTTTTCTCGAAATCTCGGTGTCTAAAGTCCAGCCCTATGGCAGCCTCATATGCAGTCCTCAACTTTTGTTTTGTTACAAAAAGTAGTGGTCGTGTTAGCTACTATTTTAGGATCGGGAGCAATTTAGGTATGACACCTTTTTAAGGATGTTTTCATAAGGTGGGGTTAAATCAAGGATTTACTATTACTAGAAAAAACGTCCGCTCCACTTGCAGCCTAGCATGTTCAACAGTTCAAACTGTTAATTTTTTTTTATTTTATCAAATTCACAATTAATGTGTTACAATACTGTGAGTCGAACTCACGACCTCTCACTCAAAAGGGACTGGGCTGTTAAAAGTAACTTTGATAGGTAAAAATCCTATTGTTATCAGTTTTTGAAATTGTTTTTTTATTAATATTTTTTTATTATGTTTTTTAAAATAACAATTTAAATTATTTAATCATTTTCTAGACTAGATTGTATTTTAAAAGGCCCACAATTTGGTGAAGCTTAAGCACTTGGCTTTATGGTGTTATCTAAAGATGACTAATTTAAGTACCCACAATAACACCATCTAAGGAGACCAAAATAAAAACAAGGTGTTACGTAAGCTCATTTATTTTAATTACCAGTAACACCAAACATGGTACGAACCAAACTGAACTCCTTATTTAGGACAGTGCTAGTTAGTCCCAACAAACAAACATGTATCCACAATCTAGATTTTTTTTTTGAAAGGCCACGCCGATCTAGATTATATAGTAATAGGTTACAAATCAAAATATCATTTTACCCCCTAGATTTTGAGTTAACATCATTTTACTCCCCATACTTTTAGTTTTAAAAATTTACCCCTAAAGTTTTCATTTTCATAAATCAGGCCCTATTGCTAAAATTCCGTCTAATTTGGAGGTCAAATGCTAGCATGAAATCTTTTTTAAAAGGTCCTAAAAGACAATTTATGTTGTTATATGACTATTTTAGCACTTTTAGTGAGTTATGAAATTAAAATTAACGTCTGAATCAGATGAAATTTCAGCAATTGCACATGATCTATGAAAATTAGAAACTTTAGAGTGTAAATTTTCACAATTAAGAGTATGAGGAGTGAAATGATGTTAACTTCAAATCTCAGAGGGTAAACTGAATTTAATCTTAAAATTGTTGAAGGAGAACATATAACGAGAATAACGGTTTACTCATTCATTGATAGAAATACCTATTTATAGGCATTACATAGAGTCTTCCAAAGGATCTAGAAGATCTATCAACTGTAATTTATTCTAATAAGGAAACCGGATTAATCAATCCTACGTGCATTAGGGCAAGACATATAACAGAAGGACGGAAATATAATTTCCTTAAACAAAAATATAATTATGTTTTCTTTATTTATACCAAAAATGTACTCTGTAACTCTCTTTATAATTGACACTTATCAATGAACACTGTTGAATTAACTATTTCAATATCTTGTATCCCTAATCCCTTTATAGGAACATGATTAGGTTGGAGCTTCTAGATAAACCTAGGCCTGCATCTCCATCCCTCTTCTCTTCCAGTGCTCTGGTCTTTTATCGAGTATGAGTCGCAAAAGACGACAACAAGTGGAGGACGACAATAGGTGGTCGAAGCACCTTCCGGATGAATTGATCGAGATGATTCTGAAGCGTCTAACCCTAGTCGATTCAATCAGATTCGCTGCTGTTTGTTCTACGTGGAAAAGTGTATCATCACAATGGCTTCAACGAGCAACCCGACTTCCATGGCTCTTGAGATCCGCTTGGTTTCTAGACTCAAAAACCGTGAAGTATAGTCTCTACAGTCCAAGTGAAGACACAGTCTACGACCTCAAGTTTCCAAGTGCTTCACGCAGTAGTAATGAGATACGTTTCTCGGGCTCTATTCATGGCTGGCCGATTATGTCTGAATGGACAAAAAAACAACGGTTTTGTGATATCACGGCCATCAATTACTTCTTGAACCCAATGACAGGTGATCGTATTTCGCTTCCCCAGCTGACCGGAATCATCCCATGGTGGTCCTCGGCCTCTTCAGATCCAACAAGCTCTGATTGCATCGTTGCAATTGCACAATGGTCACAGTTAGTGTTTGCAGGCCAAGTAGCCATGAGTCATGGCTTCCGGAAGGGCAACACTATAATTTTATTCCTTAAGTTTCACGAGGATGGCAAGTTATACGTAATGCCGTAATGGAAATCAATCGTGCGGACTATCAGATCCATGTTCTTGTTACAGATCGTATTACATGCGAAGGCAAAAGCAAGTATCAGAAAATCATTGTTTGCAAGAAAAGACAATAAAAGCTGGAAGCCTCTCTGCAGATCGTATGGCACCCGTGTGTTACTCGGCTCCGTCAATTATCTGGTCCTCCAAAGGTGAGCTTTTTGTGGCTTGGAAGAGGATTAGACCTAAGGAGCACGACAAGCTGCCCGAGTTTCCAATATTTATGTGTTAAAAACGGATGATACAAGTAGTTGTAATCCATTTTGGGTGAACGCAATGAACGATGTTGGTCAAGACCAAGTGCTCTTGTTATCGGACTTGCACAGCACCTTAATCTCGAAGCCCAAGTCATTTATGCCAATCCTAGACGAGTCTTTCTTTGCACTTCATTCTGGAAAATTCTTCATCCACTATGAGAATGTCTCAAATATTAAATATGGCCATGGGGTATGGTTTAAACCCAGTATACACAAATAAGTATCGGAGCCAACTACTAATATGTTTTTGTTTTCTCCTTCATTAAATAGAATGAATGGCACATTAATTTTTTTAATTTTTTATTGAATGGCATATTTCTCTCCATATATAGTAGTAGATTAGCAGAATCCAAACGACATCCATCTTATGACTCTATCTTTGGTCCTGTATTAGGCATTCATTCTATGCCAATTTCAATACTTTAGTTTCAGTACAGTACTTCAGGAAAAGCTCTATATATTCACAGCTCATAGATTCATCTCATTCACAATCAAGTTTAGCATTTGTAGCTTAATCATACACATGCAGCTTTCCATTTGCCTATTTCACCACTTAGTAAAGTTGCAGAAACAAAACATGTCTGGGTTTAAAGGCCAAATTAAGGTGGTCTCTTATGGGTATGACTGCACTCGTCATCGGTGGAACTAGATGCATTGGATTAGCTATCTCTTCATTATTACTGTATCTCGCCTATTAATGAAAGTAATAACCAAAAACAAACCAAATAAGATCACAGATGACATCAGTAAGTCGTAACAAGGCACTGATGAAAGGGTTCGAGAGTGAAAAATTAAGGGATTTACAGTGAGTGGTTCAGTTTGTGACCTCACATCTAAATCTCAAAGGGAGGTGCTCATAAAGACTGTCTCATCTGTTTTCAATGGCAAGGTTAGCATCCTTGTAAGTTCATAACTTTGCTTTTTTCCTTTCTTTTTTTGTTCTGTCATTTTCGAGTACATAATAAGGCTTGAGCAGCCTAAAGATGGCTTTTGAGTATAGTGCTACTTCTATACCAACTAGTGTAAAATTTAGTTTTCAAGGTTCTTTTGTGGTGATACAGGTAAACAATGCTGCAGAGGAACTAGTGAACTACAGATTATAGTTTAGAAGATTTCTCGAGTATGATGAATTGATGAGCAGTAATGCTTATTAGGAAGTTGATCTCGCATATCAATTATATTAGGAGAGTAACATATGTGAATATTCTTTTCCTATTGTATTGTAATCATGTAGATAGTTTCCTTGTTGGTTATTATCATCCCTTGTATATGTAATCATGTTTAGTGTCAATGAAATTCATTCTAGCCAAACTATTATTCTTTTATGGTATCAGAGCAGGAATCAATCTGATCCTGTCTCTTTGTTTTGCTTCTATTTTCTCGTGCAAATCATCATCCTATTATCGTTCATCATGAGCAATAGTATTATTTTTCGAAAAGGCAATCGGCCTAACATCTTCTTGAATCCCAAGAATCAGCTTGGTATCGTCAATGGCACCATCACAGCCTTTTTCAAATCCCAAGAACAATATTGGAATGTCCAAAGTATCATCTCAGCACTGGATTCTCGATAGTGGCGCAACAGATCATATCATCTCATCATCAAGTATGCTAACTCATAGCAAGAAAAATCATTCATTACCTCCTGTGTTGCTGCCGAGTGGAGAGAAAGCTCAAATATGTTCTACGGGATCAGTATCGTTAAATTCACATTATTATCTTGATAATGTGTTATATATTCTAAATTTCAAAGTTGATCTTATGTCTATTAGTCGGCTCACAAGGGGATTGAATTGTTCAATGACCTTTTTTCTATATTGGTGTATTTTGCAGGATCTGGTTTCGAGGAAGATGATTGGTTTGGGTAAGGAATGCAACGGTCTCTACTATCTAGTGGCGTTAACGACGGAGAAAACCAAGCTTAAACCACATCAGTCATCAACCATTCAACCTTCTTGTCACCTCACAACATCTTCTTCCAATTTGTGGCATCGTCGTCTGGGTCACGTTTCATCTCGTCCTCTAGATTATATCGCTAAACATTTTTTGGATATTTCTATTACTTCTAATTCCAATCATGCTTGCGATATTTGTTCGTTGGCAAAACAAGTCGTCTATATTTGGTACTAGTTCTATCTCTTCTGTTAAACCTTTTGATCTCATTCATTGTGACATTTGGGGTCCCTACAAACATCCTTCTCTTTTTGATGCGCGTTATTTTCTTACAATTGTGGATGATTATTCTCGTTTTACTTGGGTTTTTTTATGCAACATAAATGGGAGACTCAGTCTTTGATTAAACAATTTTTTGCCTTTGCATCTACCCAATTCTCGTCTCAAATAAAAACGTTTCACAGTGATAATGGGGCTGAGTTTCTTTCTCTTCGAAATTTTTTCAAAGATAATGGAGTCATTTTTCAGCATTCTTGCGTTTATACGCCCCAACAAAATGGGGTGGTAGAACGCAAGCATCGTCATATCCTCCAAGTTGCACGTGCTTTTAGATTCCAAGCCAATCTTCCTATTAAATTTTGGGGAGAATGTGTTCTTACAGCTGTTCATGTTATTAATCGCTTACCCACTCCACTTCTCTCTTTTCAAACACCTTTTGAACTTCTTTATTCCCGACCTCCTCCTTTTCATCACCTTCATGTTTTTGGTTGTTTAGCCTTTGCTACAAATGTCAAGGTCACACACAAATTTGCCCCGAGAGCAGTCATGCATTTTTATCGGTTATCATGTTGGTCAGAAAGCCTATAACTTTACGATCTCTGTTAATACATAGCCAAAACACTTGGCCATGCCGAGAATGTAACGTCATTACCCGGTCGCCGGAGATCACTCCGGCCAATACTCCGCCAACAAAGCGTCCAAAGACACCCAAACAGTGGAGGTTCAACAACAATACACACGCCAGACTCATTCTGCAGCAGCTAAACTCCCCCGAAAGGAGAGAGACTGAGCAATGCCATGAAACAGTCCCACATCGGGAACTAACGGCAAAAAACCCCCAATACTAACCTATAAAATGGGCGCAGATCCCCAGATAAGGTAAGTGTTGACACTCCTCCCATACTTCCGTACTATACAAGTAGCAACTCAACATTGACTTAAGCATCAGAGAGTCGAAGACTGGGCCATCCATGTCCCGACTCCTGACGTATTGTTACTTGTGCAAGACCCGGAGCCAAGAATTCGACCTCCTGTCCCGAGAGCTCGAGAGAGGTACAAACAATTGGCGCTAGGAGGAGGGCCCCTCTTGTGGAACTCCCATTTTAACTTAGAAAGATGGTGGAAATTAGGGATGACCCAAGCGAACCCGGAACCCACATAGAAAAGGAACTCTTCCAATCTGAAGATGCCTCCCTTAACCAAGCTACCGCATCTACAGATCATGTCAACCACCCAGATGCTGCTACAACCCTCGAAATTCTAAAAAGGGACTTCCACTCGTTCCGAGAGCAAGCGGCTAAGGATAAAGCGGAGGCCGAAGCGTACCGAGTACGCATCGCTGAGCTGGAAAAGGAACAATTCCTGCTCCGCGTCACTCTGGATCACCGTAACACTTACAATGAAATCTTGGAGCGGGTAGCAAGGGTCACTCCCACTCCAGATCCCATCGTGACATCTCTTTTTCCTAACCAAGGACAGAACAGTTCCATGCTCCCGGGAGGCCCCAACCAGATCATCTATGTCACTCATCCACTCACCCATACATCATTTCCACTCCCAGCCCCCCAACCATCTGCACTCAATAATGAGTCCATTCCCCCGATAAACCGACCCGAGCAGTCTGATACTCCCAACCCTAATCCCACCTCTACCAACCCACCTCTCGACATACAAACCCGACTTCTCCTCCAGCTCAGCAATTCTGTCAACCAGTTAGCCTCCCGAGTTGAGAGCGTCGAATACATGGATGTGCAGCTCCACCTCCACCTTGAAACATTCCTCTCGTTGTGCAGCTCCACCCAATACACGGATGTCATGGCCTGTCACGCCTTCTAAGAAACCCTCTCAGATGAAACACTTAGTTGGTTCCTCAACTTGCCCCCCAACTCCATTGACAATTTTGACCAACTCTCGGAGCGCTTCCTCAACCGTTTCATACTCCATGCCAGCATCTACCGAAGTGTGGATGCCTTATTTAACATCAAGCAAAAAAAGGGGGAAGGACTCCATGCATTCCTATCCCGGTATCAATCAGCCACGGCGCGCTGCCACAACCTGAAACCCCGAGTCGCTGAATAAACTTTTCGCCAAGCCTTGCTTCCCGGCAGTTTCCTAATGGAGATCAATAAGAACCCTTCAGGGTCATACGATGCCCTGATGGATCTTGTTGTCCGATGGGCACGCGCCGAATTTGCCACATTTGGGCACTCCAATCAAAACACCACATTAGCTCTCCCAGCCCCACCCCCCAAGCAACAATCCCAGCAGAAATGCGACCATTATGACAGAAGCAAGCAGCATGGCAACTCTCGAGATAACCAGGGATGCGGTTCAGACCGCTGTCATAACGGTCAGCGAAGACGGGACCATCCTTATCGGTCTGAGAGCAGAGCCCCCAGCAGCAGCGTCGCTCTTCCCCACCACCCCGCTACGAAGTCCACACTACCCTGACCACTACATATGAAAACATCTAGGCCAAACATAAAGACCTCATTCCCCCATCACCCAAGAGCAAATACCCAAAGAAGCCCCGGCGGACCATAAGGAACAAATATTGTGCTTATCATGATGACCATGGCCACACCACTGAGATGTGTCATGGCCTCCGCAATGCAATTGAGCATTTAATCCGAAACGGACAATTACACCAGTATTGCACTCCCGCAACAGGAGCTAACGCCATTGAGGTTCATGGCCAAATCCTAACCTTGCATGGCGGAGCCCCGAGACTTCCCCCTCGTCAACCCTCTGCCAAAAGACAATGTACAACTCTGGAAATTCTCGAGTTGCAAAGAGGTGTCACCGTTGCCCCATCAGCATGGGACTAGGTGTCATTTCACAAAAGGGAAGACACGATAAACTGCAATCACAATGAGCCATTCATAATCAATGTCCAAGTGGATCATTATAGGTGTCACAGAGCCCTTGTGGACACAGGAGCTGCAATCAGTGTCATGTTCATTGATTGCTATAGAGGGCTTCGGCCGGACCGCGCCAAACTATACAACAACCATGACCCTCTTGTCAGCTTCTCAGGAGAGATTGTACAGCCCTTGGGCTCCGATCGCTTAACAGTTTCAGTGGGGACCAACCCCCGTCGTGCTTCCATCACGGCACATTTTCTCATAGTTGATTGTCCCTCATCCTATAACATAATCTTGGGTCGCGACATCATCTAGGGACTACAATGTTTCATTGCAGGTCACATGTTACTTATGAAAGTGCCTACCCCGGGAGGCATACTTACAATCCAAGGAGATAGGGTGGCCATTGAGCACTGCCACCTCAATGTCATTCAACTGGGACGTGATGCCTATGAGATGTTGCCACTCAGCCCCTCTGAGCCCATTGATGACCCTAGGGATAACCCTGACGGGAAGGAAAATAAGAAGCAGATCCCAAGACCTAACCTGGTAGAAGAGACATAGTGGGTCTCCCTATCACCCAGTGCTCCCGAGAGAAAAGTCCGCATAGGCACAAACCTTAACCCGGAACTCCGCGAGAAACTCATCGCCTTTCTCTGGGATAAACAGGCAGTCTTTGCTTGGTCCTATGCTGACATACCAGGCATCTCCCCTGATGTAATCACACACAAACTCAACATCCTCAAAGACTATCCCCCTATCAAGCAGAAAATGCATGCCTTTAACCCAGAAAAGTATCGAGCTATACAAGCCGAAGTTCAAAGATTGAAGGAGATCAAGTTCATCCGAGAGGTCTCCTACCCAGTTTGGGTTTCCAATGTTGTCATGGTTCCTAAACCAATGAGAAATGGCGAATGTGTGTTGATTACACTAACCTCAACAAAGCATGTCCATGGATAGCTTCCCCTTGCCACGGATTGACCAATTGGTCGATTCCACAGCTGGATATAAGATGCTCAGCTTTCTGGACGTCTACTCGGGATATAACCAGATCAAAATGCATCCCGCAGATCAGGAGCACACCACTTTTGTTACAGACAAGGGTCTGTATTGTTACGAGGTCATACCCTTTGGACTCAAGAATGCAGGAGCCACCTATCAACGGCTGGTCAATGCAATGTTTGAAGAAGAAATTGGGGAGGTCATGAAAGTATATGTGGATGACATGCTGGTCAAAAGCAAGGCAGAGGGACATTGCCAATCTAGAGAAGTCTTCACTAAGCTCCTGACTCACGGGATGCGCCTCAACCCGCAGAAGTGCATCTTGGCTGTCGGGGGAGGAAAATTTATGGGGTTCATGGTCAGTGAAAGAGGCATTGAGGCTAACCCGGAAAAGGTACAAGCCATACTCGACATGACTGTTCCGAGTACCTGAAACGAGGTTCAGTGCCTCATGGGACGCTTGGTAGCTCTAACCCGGTTCATCTCCCGCCTCACAAACAAATGCAACCCATTCTTTCAATTGCTCAAAACTCAATATAAATAGAATGTGGCATGGGGCCTGGAACATGATGATGCCTTCAACAATATCAAAGCTTACCTCGCAACAGTCCCCCTTCTCTTTAGGCCTGTCCCCGGAGAGGTGCTTTACTTATACCTCGCCATTTCAGCCACAGCCATTAGCGCTGCCCTCACGTGCCGTGAATATGACAACGAGCTCCCGGTATATTACTGTGGAAGAGGTTTTGCAAGCCCCGAGACTCGCTACCCCGATATTGAGAAACTTGCCCTCGCTCTCGTCACTGCAGCACGAAAGCTTAGGCAATATTTCCAAGCTCACACAATTCATGTCCTAACTAACCATCCATTGCGTCAAGTACTCCAAAAACCTGAAACTTCAGGATGCATGGTAAAATGGGCAGTCGAATTGGGTGAGTTCGACCTCCATTTCAAACCGAGAATAGCCATAAAAGGGCAGGCAACGGCAGATTTTATTGCTGAGTTCATCCCCCTGGACCATAGCAACCCAGACCCAGACATCCCCTCCCGGGACGCCATCTGGGAACTCCATGTCGATGGATCCGCAAACAACAGGCTCAGCGAAGCGGGCATTATAATCACAGACCCAGAGGGAAACTCCTATGAGTATGCTCTCCGGTTTGACTTCAAAGCATCCAACAACATAGAAGAGTACGAAGCCTTAATAGCTGGCATCCAGCTCTGTCGAGAACTCGGAGCCCTTCACATCCACATATTCAATGATTCCCAACTTGTGGTCAATCAAGTGGCAGGAGACTTTAAAGCCAACCAGAACAGCTTGGGATCCTACAAAAGTCTAGCCGGGGCCCTCTTGCAGCACTTCACATCTTACAAACTCACACAAATCCCAAGGGCCAAGAACTCCAAAGCTGATGCCCTTGCCAGACTCGCCACAACGCCTCGCGAGTCCATGCCACCAGATGTCCACATAGAAATTTTGGACAAGCCTAGCATCTCGAAGGCCTACTCAGAAATCTTTGCCCTCGACACCTAGCCAGCCCTCGTGGATGGACCCGTATGTGGCCTTCCTTTCTAACGGCACCTTGCCCTTGGACAAAAAAGAGGCACAGCGGTTACGCCACAAAGGCTTCACTTTACCTGCTTAGGGGCGGTAAGCTATACCGTCATGGCCAATCATGTCCCTTCCTGAAATGTTTACCTACAGAATAGGGGTACAAGGTATTGAGATCACTCCACAGTGGTGTCTGCGAAAACCACGCAGGGGCCCGGAACCTCATGTTTAAAGCACTCCGAGCTGGGTATTACTGGCCCATACTAGAACAAGATGCAAAAGCAATTGTCCAAGCATGCCTCCAATGCCACAAATTTGCTAATTTCGCTCATCACCCCCCAGTGCCACTATCTGTTATCATCTCTGCAGTCCCTTTCAGCCAGTGGGGACTCGACTTCGTGGGAACCGCCAACAGCCCCAGGATAACTCAAATTTGCAATCGTCCTAGTAGACTACAACACGAAGTGGATAGAGGCAGAGCCCCTTGCCACAATCACAACGGAAAAAGTGATTAACTTCCTATGGCGAAATCTGTACTGCCGGTTTGGAGTGCCACAAGCCATCATCACTGACAACGGGACACAATTTGAAAACGACACATTCAGAGAATTCCTCTTCAAGCAAGGCACCAAAATCTTCTACGCCTCCCCAACACATCCTCAAACCAATGGCCAGGTAAAAGCCATAAACAAGCTCATCAAGAAGAACTTGAAGAAACGCTTGGAAGACGCCAAAGGATTGTGGGCAGCCAAGCTCCTAAAAGTCCTTTGGGCATTGTGTACCACCTCAACAACAGCTACAGGCGAATCCCCATACCTCATGTCTTATGGAACCGAGGTAGTGATTCCATTAGAGATGGAAGTCCCGAGTGAACGTGTCGCAGCATACGACCCCGAGACAAACGTCACAGGGTTAAAGCTTAACATGGACCTCTTAGAGGAATGACGGGACAGGGCACACCTCAGGAATGTCAACAACAAGCAAAAAATTGCCCAACACTACAACAAGAAAGTTGTTTCCCGACCTCTAAAGATAGGTGATTGGGTCATGAAAAAAGTCATTCTCCATCCCACGGGACTCAGGGCAAAGTGGGAAGGCCCGCTAGAGATAGTTAATGCCCCGGGACCAGCTACATTCTATCTCCATGACACCGATGGCCGGGTGCTACCCCGCCCCTGGAACGCTCGCCACCTCCATCTCTACCCTGTTTAACCTAACAAAAGCCAACATGGCAGGTAGCGCTTCATCACTTGTGTACTGTAACCCGTTAGTGGCCCAAGTAAAATGTACAACTTGCCCATTAGCGGCCTATCCTAAATGAAGACGCTATTTTGGTTCATCTTTAAGCATATCGTGCCAAGAACACGGATAACATCACAACAGAAGCAAAACATTCTTTAACAAAAACAAGTGTCAACCTGGACTCCCAGGAAATCAATAAATAACTTGTTCAACCTGGCTAACCACGTCATCAATATTGTTTCAACAGCAAACAAAAAATTGAAAACTAACAAAACAACTAAGTACAGAATAATTATTTCTCTTCGGAGGACGCACCACTGGACTTATTCACACTCCCGCCACTCTTTGACCCGCTGCCTTGTCCACGGGACTGGCTGATGTTCACAGAAACCCTCTGCCCATAAGTATGCTTCAGAGGGTCACGTGACCCTGCTGGCGGCCTCATAGAAATGTTAGGACGCACCAAGGAGCTCACTTGTTGCACTACAGCAGCAGGGGACTTGCTCGCTGGAACCTTCGGCACTCCAGCACGTAAGGGTGACACAAGTCCGGCATCTCGAGGGGGGGAAGGTTCAACAGCAGACGACGCCACTTGAGATGCTACAACTTGAATGGCCGGGGACCCTTCAGGACGAGGAGACTTCAAGGCAAGACCTTCCTTCGGTATGGCAGAAGAGGTAGCACGCCAGGATTCGTGCTGCTTAGCCAGGGATCTCGAGATCTCGGCTTGCTTTCTCTACTCTGGCGACATCAACTCCTAGGCTTTCTTCGTGGCATCCCTCTCAGCATAAAACTTGCGCATAACAGCCTCGTTAATCCAGCCAGCTTGGCACCCAGTCTTGCTAAGCTCATCCTGCCCCCGGTTATAAGCACTCTTCAGCTGCTGCTTATACATGTCACTCTCCAGAACACCCTCTCCCCAGCCCCGGCAGTCCTGGAGCACTTCAACTTCCACACCCTCTCCTGCTCCGACAAGGTGTGGTTTAGTCTCGCCACCTCCGCTTCCGGAGAAGCAACCTTAGCAACAGCTACCTCCCCGGCCTCCACCTGCTTATCCTTCTCTCGCATCGCTTCCTTAGCACAGCCACCTCCTTCCCAACGGTAGTGACCTAGTCTCGGAAGACAGCCGCGTCTTGCTCCACCTGCTCCAAACGTTGGGAGAGGGCACAATTATTCTCCTTTACCTCCTTTAGTTGCTGACACTTGGCCTCCGCATCCCCTTGTAAGTGAGTAACAGCCTTCTCACTTGCAGCATACATCAGTAGCGTCGCCTGCAGATAAAAACCAAAACATAAGCAAAAGGCCAAGAATAGATTACGGTTAAATCGACAAGCATGCACATCTACCCGAGTCAACTTCTCCTTGGCAAGAGCCATGCCAGCTAAGGGCCCAACCTCCTCCAAGGCATTCATGTCGCGGGATCGGTGACGCATGTCATCCACCATTTGAGCCAGGTAAGGCTGTACCTCCCTGGTCCCCTCCAATGCCTGGGTAATCTCGGCCAAACTCCCAGAACTCCCGGAACGCCCTTCCTTCCGGGACCGTTTTGCCTGACCGTCACGCGACGATTTCGCCATTTCCTTCCTCTTCCGAGTCTTCGTCACAACGACCTCTCAGATTCCTGCTCAAGAGGCTCCACCTCTTCTATTGCGCGATCTTCGTCACCAGTATGCGGCTCCCCAACATTTCCCACAGGAGTTTCTCCCATCCCAACTGACTCCGAGACGTGCTCTTCCCCCACTAGAACCAACACATCCTCATCAGAGACCTTGTCATACGGCCCTTCTTTCTTCTGCGACCCATCGTCCCGAGGCATCGTCGCTACATCAAACAAAAGATCAGTCAAGAATAGCAGAGCAAAAAAAAAAAAAAACATTCAATAACAAAAATACAGACCCGGGACACGGGCATAGCCGAAATGACTATATACGCCAAGCCGGCATATCCGGTATGAACTCCTACACTCGAATGCCCACAGCACCCGACGTATCCGACGCTCCATCAGCTCGGTTAACTTATACTCTTGGGGCACTACACAAAGTTAGTAGTCAGCAGGAGCAGCACAATATAAACAGTAAGAAAATACGAGATACAAAACACTGTACCTATTTTCTGAAAGGCCCCGGGTACTCGGAAGGGATGTCCGTGCCACTCCTGCCACTGCCCCCCAACAAGGAAGCACTTTTGCCGCCAACCCTCGTTCGTACAGGTGGGCAAGTCTTCCACCAAAATCTTGAACTTGCCCCGGGACTTCAACGTCATGCAACCCCGGCTACCTTTTTTCGCGCAGTACGCCATATGCCAACAGGCGTTGAACTCCTCAAAATTCGGGAACTCTTGTCCTAATAAACGAAACAATATCCCCGTCCCCAAAATTTGCCTTAGCATATTCGGGGTGACTTGCCCTGGGGCGACATGCAGACACGCTAGGGTGTACTGCACGAAGGGGGGAAGCGGGAACATCAGCCCGCACTTTAACTGATACTCGTACACCAGGGTAAAGTTGTCCGGATGGTCCCAAAAGTTAACTCCCTTGCCAAGAGGCCGTAGCAAAACCTTATTGGAATTACTCCAATTTTGCCTAAGAGCCTTCAGCTCTGCCAATGTCATACTCTCGCTAGGAGGATCCCAGAACGAATCATCATCCTCTTGAGATCTCGCCATGCTAAACTCTTCTACCTCCTGCAATAGAGGGTCAGACGAGGACACGTGAGACCCTTCATCCGTGACAGGAGTGCCCTCCCCTAAGTCAGGCGTAACCATCGCCATGAGAAAATTTATCTCCTCTTCCCACCAGTGCCAGGTGTCCGAATCAGGATCAGTCGAGCTAGAGACAGTCACGATCTCCTCGCTGGACACCCGCACCAGATCTGTCATACCCTACATCCTCACATAGTTAGACTCTCACTACCTTAACCCTAGCTAACCCGATAACAACCATTCAATCCCTACTCTAAACTCTCCTAGCACAGTCACAACTGAGGCGAAATCCAGAACCACTATCCCCATCGATTCGAAGTAAATCAAACAAAAACAGAACCCAGAACATGAACTGACAAGTTTATACCTTGGAAAATTAGATTTGTGTAGTGGCAGTGAAGCTGGTTGCAAACAGCCGAGCGCTCGCACCCAATTGATCGAGAATGGAATTAGACGTTCCCCAGTTTGTTTTTTTTTGATTGATTCACAATTCGTCACAAGCCCCTCTTCGAAAACCAACACCCACTCTTCAGCCCTAATCGATTCGTTTTCGAAATGCAAACTCCCTCCTCTATCCCCCCAAAGCCTATTTATAGAGCATTCAAGTGGACCTCGACCGTTCAGATCCCTACTAATCCCAACGGTCAAGGAATAGCCACGTCGACCACGATCAAACCTACGCGCGTCAGAAACAAGCTCAAAAAAAAAAAAGAACCCAGACCGTTACATCCTTAAAAACCGTTATAAATGATCACGTGCTCCTCATAAACTGGTCATTTATGACGCACGTGAGATATAACGCAAATGATTGTACCGAGTTCTTGGAACACAACCTCAGCCACCTCGCGACCCTCGCGTAGGGACTTGGGGACTAGGAACCATGCCTCCAACTCCCAAGTAAAACATTCTCGGCACGACTGGGGACTTGTTAATACATAGCCAAAACACTTGGCCATGTCGAGAATGTAACGTCATTACCCGGTCGTCGGAGATCACTTCGGCCAATACTCCACCAGCAAAGCCTCTAAAGACACCCAAACAGTGGAGGTACAACAACAATACACACGCCAGACTCATTCTGCAGCAGCTAAACTCCCCCGAAAGGAGAGAGACTGAGCAATGCCATGAAACAATCCCACATCGGGAACTAACGGCAAAACCCCCAATACTAACCTATAAAATGGGTGCAAATCCCCAGATAAGGTAAGTGTTGACACTCCTCCTATACTCCCGTACTATACAAGTAGCAACTCAACGTTGACTTAAGCATCTGAGAGTCGAAGACTGGGCCATCCCAGTCCCGACTCCTGACGTATTGTTACTTGTGCAGGACCCGAAGCCAAGAATTCGACCTCCCGTCCTGAGAGCTCGGAGAGGTAGAAACAATCTCTCAAGCCATAAAGTTTTTACAAGTCGTGATGTAATATTTCATGAAAATATTTTTCCTTATTAGTCTGTTGCTCCTGAGTCTAACTCCGGTCCAATTCTTCCTTTGGCCCAAATCACAAGCCCACCAGCCCACCTCACACATCATTACAATCTAGTCCACTAAGTTAACCTAGACATCCAAAACAAATTCCGTTTCCTTCTGCCATCGATTTCACAACGACGCCCAATCCTGTCGTCGCTTCACCGGCGCCATCCCTTTACGGCGTTGTCTCGCCGTCTCTGCCTCCGCCTCCACTCCCACAACCTCGTCGATCCTTGCGCCTACAAGTTCTCTCTCATAAGAATGATGCCTCGTCGTCTCTTCCAGCCCATCTTCGGTCTGACCCCATCTCCGACACTAGCTACTCCACCTTTGTATCCTGACCAGTCAACTTCATCCACTCCGAGTCATTTTCCTCTCATCCCTCAATCAATTTCGGCGTCACTTCCCGCTAGCGTCGTCGATCCAACTGAGTCGTCGTCCGTCGGTCTGCCTCCAACCGGGCCACCTCTAGCTACTGCACCTCCAGCCGAGTCATCAGCTCCTCCTCCTAATTCTGATTCATCCTCTCTTATTCAGTCTCCACCACCACCTCATCTCCCTGCCTCTGTTGTTCCAGACGCACCACCACCACCACCACCACCACCTGGAATTCCTCTCCGCCGTTCAAGCCGCATGGTTGTTCCTCACATCAAGATGAGAGACTATGTCTGTTCACAAGTTACGTTGCCTTCACCTGACCAATCATCTTCCTTGTTTCCTGGTCCAAAGAGAGGTACACTATATCCCTTATCAAATTATGTCTATTATGATCGATATACACCTGGGTATCGTCATTTTGTTGCACATATCAGTCGAGTAGTCGAACCTCGTTCTTATTCTGAAGCTGCAGCTCAGCCTGAATGGCAAGAGGCAATGCGGTCAGAGTTACAAGCACTTGAAGCGAATGGCACTTGGACTCTTACTTCTCTTCCAGCCGGCAAGACCCCAACTGGGTTTATAAAATCAAGCACAAGTCTGATGGTTCGATTGAGCGTTACAAGGCTCGATTGGTGGCAAAATGGTTCACCCAAATGACAGGTGTTGATTATCAAGACACTTTTTCTCCAACAGCCAAAATAATCTCTGTCTGATGCTTACTTGCTTTGGCAGCTGCTCGTAGCTGGCCTCTTCACCAGCTAGATGTCAATAACACCTTCTTACATGGTGATCTTGATGAAGAGATATACATGTCTCCTCCACCAGGGCTTCGGAGACAGGGGAGGAACACTTAGTATGCCGACTGCATAAATCATTATATGGCCTGAAGCAGGCGTCTCGGCAATGGTTTGCCAAATTTTCAGAAGCTATCCGGCCTGCTGGTTATGTACAATCAAGAGCTGATTACTCTTTGTTCACTAAAAAACAAGGCAAGTCCTTTACTGCTCTCTTGATTTATGTTGATGATATTCTGATTATCGGAAATGATCCAGTGAGCATTGCTGCTCTCAAGAATTTCCTTCATACTCAATTTCGTATTAAAGATTTGGGAGATTTGAAATACTTCCTAGGCATTGAGGTTTTTGCATCTAAAAATGAGATTTTTCTTTCCCAACGTAAGTATGCATTAGAAATTGTCAAAGATTGCTAGGGGCTACCCTTGTTGACACCCCAATGGCAAAAGGTCTGTTGTCAGATAAAAGTGAGTAGTTGAAAGATCCAGCTCGTTACAGAAGGCTTGTAACACCCCGGATCAAATTTTACTTTTTTATTGGGTATTCTACGAGTTACTAAGAAATTTAATCATGCTCGGTAATTTGGTAATTTAACACTCGAGTTTATTTTCGAGTTTTTTTTCAAATTGTTAAATTCTTCTTTTAAGGCCCGAGGTCGTAGCACGTGTCGATACGAGTTCATTGGTGTCTTCGAATTATTTTTGGAGTTTCGAGCTATTTTCTACGATTTTGTCGAAGGTTTGGTATGAGAATTGTTTTTCTGAAATTAGAGTATAGTATTTAATCTTGGCCGTTGGATCTTTAGGGTTTTGATCTCAACCATTAGTTGAAGTATAAAAGCATAAGAGATGATTGACTTTGTCAAAGCCCAATTAGGGGCGTTGACCCGAGCTGCATCCGTCTCCTTCCTCTCTCGTCGTCTTCGACGACTCCACGGTGGAGCGATGTCGTCCGGCCACCTCTCATCACGAAACCACCACCAAAATGACCGCCTCTTCATTCTATTCCTAAGCCAGCCCTCTTTTCGCACATCCATCCACGTACAAGGAATATCGACGTCAAAGAAGCACGGCGGTGTTCCTGGTTTTCCGGCGAGCTCCGACGGCGACGGTGATAGTGAAGGATAGGTTCTTCTCCTCCTTCCTTTTACTTCGATTTCATGTCTTTATTCTGTTGATTCGTGCCCTAATCGGAGGAACCTTTTTCTTCTGTTTTTTTTTAGTTTTTACGGCGTATCTCTGGCGACCGAGTTCTTGACGTTTATGGCCTCTCTTCCATGTTTCGACGAGCACGTTACTCCTTGGCAGACCTAGAGGCCAAGTGGAGGAGGTGGTTGGAGTTTGGTAACATGTGGAATTGTTCTGGTCGGGATAATGAGAGGCGGAGAACTGCAGGTCGATCTCCGGCAAGTAGAGGTTGCTAGGTTCGAGTGGTGAGCGGATTAGAGGTAAGGATTTCGTTTTGGATCGGCTGTGTTGTTATTGTGCTTACGATTTTTGAGTTTAATTGTGGCTGAAATTGTTGTTTTGGTTGTTCCATGTCGATAACCTTGTGATTCGGAGTTTTTGGGGAGGCTATGACCAAATTCTGGCAAGTCGCCGGAATCCGGCGAACTATTCCGGCAGGTCACCGGAATCCAGTGAGGGTTCCGGCAAAGCAACAGATCCGGCAGAGAGCCGAGAAGGTAGTTCTCGAGGTTATTCTTTCTAATTCAAGTCGTAGTTTCCGGTTTAGTAAAATTTGCCATGTTAGGAAAGTTTCCATTTAGGGAGACTTTCCCTTTTTGGAAACTTCTATTTATGGAAACCCATTTTTTGGATGCCCTTAGTGATTTATGGTGAGAAGTTGTGTAGAGAGGAAGTGAATGAGGATTTTATGGATCAAGAATCAATTGTTTTTGTGTTGTGTTCGAGGATGTTCTCGGATTAAGAAAATTGGTTAAATGAGGAATGAAGTTAGTGAAAAGTTGTTCTTATCTAAGAACTAATTGATTTCAAGTGAAACAAATAATTGAATTATTAAAATAATTATTAGATTTGAATTAGATGGTTAAGAGTAATCAAGGTAACCCGAATTTTCAAGTCGAAGGTTAGAGTGGAAAATGTTGAAACTTCGTTAGTTAGCCAACCCTAATTTAATTGGTCAAACTTGGTCAATTCTGGTCAACCCAGGAAATCTAGCCAAACTAGGAAGAATTTGAATCGATGATTATTATAGAGTTCGGTCTGACCAATTAATTGGTCCCTAGAGGGGTTTCGGGGACGGTTATGCTCGGAAGATTATTAGTAGGAGAAAAATATGACAACGGTAAAAATGGTAAATTTTAGCTAGGAAAAAGTAATTTTTATTCGGGTATTATTTTTTCAGGTTGTTTTATTTTGGAATTGGGTTGTATAAGGGTGTTGGACCGGTTTGGGTGGAGGCCCAAAACCCATTCCTCTCTTCTCTCTTTTTCTTCCCGGTTCTCCCTCTCTCCCCGAGTCCTCCTGCTGCCTCAATTTCCGGCCGTCCGCCCGCCGCCGTCCGGCCACCGTTCGCCACCGCACCGGTCCCAAACGGTCGGCCATCATCTTCTCTTCCTTCCTAGATCAGTGGCAGCCTCTCTAGCGCCGCTCTGAGGGAGATATCACTCCCGAGAGCTCCGGTCGTCTGTGGTGTTCCGTCGCCGGAACTCCCTCCTCCGGCCACCAAAGCCGGTAATCCTTGGCTCGTTTTGTAGCCCTCCTCCCGTGCAGCAACCCCTCCAAAGGGCTCACTCCCTCTTGAGCTAGGTAAGGAGAAATTTGAGGTGGAAGTTCTTGGGTGTTTTTGATGTTTTCGTTCGATTGGCATAGCTAGACTTGGATTTTGGGTTTGTGCTAGTTAGGAAAGTTGTAGAGTATGATGAGAGGATTATGCTGTCAAAATTTCATAGGAATTGGAGGTCGCCGGAATCGGCCTCCGGCCGCCGCTGTTTGGAAGATTTTTTAAAGTTTTAAATGTGGAATATTAAGAGGAGTATATTGATATGAATTATAGAATTTTTGGATGAGTTTTGGATAAGTTTGTGAATTTCCGAAGTTTGGTATTTTTGGTGGTTGAATAATGTAGAATCCGGCCGTAGGATTTAAGTCAATTATCTGTAGAAGGTTGAATTAGGGCTGCCGGTATGTTCGGTGAAGTTTGAGCCATTTTGAGTTAAGAATTGCGAAGTTGGGCAATGATGAGTGTGTGGGAGACTCACGTTTAATTTTGCCATTTTGTTTAAATATTGGATTTTTAGTTGAGAAATTAATTTTATATTTGGAACAAGACGTGAGGAGGCCCGAGCAGAAAAAGCCTCGGAGCGACATCAAGCTTAAGCCTAATTTGTGAGTGGACCTTTGTTTTAATTGAAAAGCATGCGATGAACTATTTTGTTGATCATTTATTTCTTCTGATGAGACTTATTAATTTCTCTGTTATTTTGACAATTTTCCTCCTTTGGAGAGTTTCCGAAAATTAGATTTTCAGTGGATATGTTTATTTGATGTTATGAGTATAGTATGTATATAAATGCTAGCTAGTCATACGTGCTTGGTCCGTCATAATGAGGTAAAATATCATTATGGCGTGACGTGAGTATTAGACACAAGCGTCATAGCCCTATATAAAAACTATTTTTTTTCTGGTTTATTTAGGTTTTCATATAGGGAGTCCACACGTAAATACACCGTCCTCTTCGATCATAATGAGGAAAAATACCATTATGGCGCGACGTGAGCGTTAGACGCCAGCATCGTAGCCTTGTATGAATTTTTATTTTTCTAAATTGTTCCTAGGATTCATACAAGGAGTCTGACGAGTGTAAATACATACGCATATATGTTTCTATATAGTTTAGCCTAAGAGGCTCCATTTTTTTTGAGTTGAGCGCGTTTGAGCGGTCGCATGCAGCATAATTTCTTTGGAAATTAAAATGGGAATGCATAAATATTTTTATTAATTTATTTTTGTCCACTCACTCTAACGTTATTAAATGTCTTTCCCTGGGCCCTTCGTTTTAAAATGCCCAGTCTGCAGAGTTCGGATTGGATCTAGTAGGAGGCGAGGCATAGTCACCCGCATTTCCACCATCTTTCACCAGTAGGTTATCTGTTTAACCTACATGTGTTTTCTTACTTCTGCTAGTGTCTAGTAGCTCTAAATACTTGGGTTTAATGTATAATATTTTTGGTTGTGGGTGAAGGCATGTTGAGTTTTTAGATTATTTGACGAAGGATTTATGTTATCTTATTTGGATAATTATGTGTTGATTTGGAAGATGATTTATTTATTTATTTTTTTGTGGTGGTTGTGTTTGGGGAGCATGTAGGCTCCAGAAGTTAAGGGTGGATTGAGAATTTAGGAGTGTTTGCAGGTTTTCGTTAGAAAGGGTTGTCCATTTCCAGGGAAGGTTATACCAAATTTTGCGGTAAATCTTTCCTTGAGGTGGTCCCCGCACGATTTACTCCGGGTTCAGGGTGAAATTCGGGATGGGTCGTGTCAAATACGGTGAGTGGACTTTTGTTTTAAATAATATGCATGCACATGGTTTATTGTTGAATAATTTCTTTTGTTGAAGAATAACCGAATTTGAGAATTTCGGTGAATATATATATATATATATATATATATCCATATTTGGATGAGTATGAGAATAATATGTATATAAATAAATGCTAGCCATACATGCTTTTCTGCCATAATGAGGTAAAATACCATTATGGTGTGACGTGAGTGTTAGACGCAATCGTCGTAGCCCTATATGAATATAATAATTCATATAGGGAATATGCACTTATATATACACCCGTCTTTTCCGCATAACGAGGTAAAATTTCATTATAGCGTGACGTGAGCGTAGTAGCCTTGTATGAATTTATATTTTTCTTATATTTCTTCATAAGAAATCATACAAGGAGTATGACGAGTGTAAATATATACATATATATATATAGTTTAGCCTGAGAGGCTGTATTTTATTAAGTTTTGGAGACTAGCCGGAGCTAATCATGTATTTGCCAGTTTATGAGTTGAAAGCTTTTGAGCTATCGCATGCAGCATAATTTCTATGGATATTAAATTGGGAAAGCATAAAGAATTATTTCTTTTAAATTTATTTTTGTCCACTCACTCTAACGTTTTTCAATTGCTTCTCCCTTGGGCCCTTCGTTTTAAAATGCCCAGTTTGCAGGTTAGTTTAGTTGAGGTCGGGCGTACTTGAAGTCGAGCATAGTTCGTAATATAGCTTCCGCTTATTTGTTATTCTGTCTCTTTTATTCCTTTTAGAGTTGCTCTGAACCAATGAATTGTTTGATGTGGGATTATATTTAGATTAGTGAATAAATTGGGAGATGTTGTGTTTGGGGAGCACGAAGGCTCCAGGAGTAGCAGGATTTTTAGAAGTGTATGCAGGTATTATTAGGAATGGTTATCCATTTTCAAGGGAGGTTATGCCGAATTTTTCGGTAAATTTTCCTTAGAGGTGGTCCCCGCAGGATTTATTTCGGGTTTCAGGATGAAATTCAGGGTGGGTCCTAACAAGGCTTGTTGGGAGATTAATATATCGTACTGTTTCTAGACCTGACATCACATATTCAGTACATGTGCTCAGCAGATTCATGCATCAGCCTCGCAAAATTCATATGGAGGCAGCTTTGCGTGTTGTGCGATACATTAAGAATGCACCTGGTCAAGGTTTATTCTTCTCTTCTAAAAGTGATTTCAGATTGCGTTCTTTTTGTGATTCAGATTGGACAGAATGCCCAATTACTCGGAGATCCACCACAGGTTATTGTGTCTTTCTTGGTTCATCATTAATTTCATGAAAATCAAAAAGGCAAAAGATAGCTTCGCTCTCTTCAACTGAAGTCGAGTACCGAGCAATGACTGGTGCTTGTTGTGAGCTTACATGACTTCGATATCTACTCAGAGATTTAGGATTTTTGCATCCGAAACCTGCCTTCCTCTATTGTGATAATAGAGCAGCGTTTCACATTGCAGCAAATCCTGTTTTCCATGAGCGAACTCGGCATATTGAAATAGATTGTCACTTCATTAGAGATAAAATCCAAGATGGTTCTGTCGTCACAAAGTTTGTCAATTCTTCCCACCAGCTTGCTGATGTTCTTACTAAGCTTTGGGAAAAGATGATTTTATTCCTATGATACGCAAGTTGGGAGTTCGGGATATCCACTCTCCAACTTGAGGGGGAGTATTAGGAAGTTGATCTCGCATATCAATTATATTAGGAAAGTAACATATGTGAATATTCTTTTCCTATTGTATTGTAATCATGTAGATAGTTTCCTTGTTGGTTATCATCATCCCTTGTATATGTAATCACGTTTAGTGTCAATGAAATTCATTCTAGCCAAACTATTATTCTTTTAATGCTGAATCTCCCTACCATCTTTGTCAACTAGCACATCCTCTTCTCAAGGGAATTTGAAGCATTATTTTTGTTTCCTCTACTGCTGGTGTAATAGCTCTGCCTAAACTTTCTGCCTATGCAGCAACTAAAGGTAATTGCGTCAATTACTTTGTTGTTCAACATAAAATTTGGATCATACTATCCTATTACTGACAAGAGATTAATTGGAACTTTTACAGGAGCTATCATTCAGATTTCAAAAAAAAAAAAAAAAAATTCATGTGAATGGGCAAAAGATAACATTCAAACAAACACCGTGTAGCACCATGGGGCGCTGTCAACAGTGAACACTGGGGCAGCAACAGTTAAACCGGTAAATAATATTGTCGTCTGTTATGTTTTGTATGACCGAGTCTAATAGGATCAGGGTTAAGGACATAAGGGTGTTTCTAACATTTTCATTTATGTTACCAGGATGAGCATCGTGGTGATTTCAGAAGGCTAATAGCTCGAACTCCCATTCGTCGCCTAGCAGACCCTAATGAGATATCATCTCTAGTGATATTTCTTTGCCTCCCAGCTGCTTCATACATCAATGGACAAGTTGTTAGCTTTGATGGAGGATTTACAGTTACTGGTTTCTAGCAACCTCATAGTATGTTGTTACCAACAACCTATCTATTAAAAAAAAAAAAAAAAAAGGGCACATAACACTAAACAACTATTTAAAAGTACAAATGATAAAAAAAGTTTTTAAATGTTCCAGATAATAAAAAAGTCAATATTAAAACATGTTACATGATAAAATGATCACCTTATAACATCTTAAACGATTAAATATCTATTTTCACACTTTTTACATGACTATTCTACCTTCCTCTCTAATTTCACCCCTTCTCTCTCTCTCTCTCTCTCTCTCTGACACGACCCACCCCGAATTTCACCCTAAACCCGGAGTAAATCGTGCGAGGACCACCTCCAAGGAAAGATTTACCGCTAAATTTGGTACAACCTCCCTTGGAAATGGACAACCCTTCTAATAGAAACCTGCAAACACGTCTAAAGGTTCCAAATCCAACCTTATAGACTCCTGGAGCCTTCGTGCTCCCCACAAATCACAACATCTCCCAAAAATAGATTTAACAAAAATCATATAACCAACATATTCAGAGCAACTCTATTTGAGAGGAAATGAACTATAAATAAATAGAAAAGAGCGGAAGCTATACTATTGATTATGCCTCTTCTCCATGTACGCCCGATCTCAACTATGCAATCATGCAGACTGGGCATTTTAAAACGAAGGGCCCAGGGAAAGACATTTAATAACGTTAGAGTGAGTGGACATAAATAATTTAATAACAAAATATTTATGCATTCCCATTTTAATTTCATAGAAAATATACTGCATGCGGCAGCTTAAAAGTGTTCAACTCATAAACTGGCAATTTCACGACTAGCACTAGCTAGTCACAAACTCAAATAAAATGGAGCCTCTCTGGCTGAACTATATGTAAACATATATATTCGTTTTCGGTTACAACACTGGCGTCTAACGCTGGCGTCTAACGCTCACGTTGCGCCATAATGGTATTTTTCCTCATTATGACCGAAAAGGGACGGTGTACATATACGTGTGGACTCCCTATATGAAAACCTAAATAAACTGAAAAAGAAAGAAGTTTTCATATAGGGCTATGACGCTTGTGTCTAACACGCACGACACGCCATAATGGTATTTTACCTCATTATGACGGACCAAGCACGTATGGCTAGCTAGCATTTATATACATACTATTCTCATAAAATCCAAAACATATATATCCACCGAAAATCTCATTTTCGGGATCTCTCCAAAGGAGGAAAAATTGTCAAATAGGCGAAAAATCAATAAATCTCATCAGAAGAAATAAATGATTAATAAAATCATTCATCGCATGCTTTTTATTTAAAACAAAGGTCAACTCACAACTTTAGGCCTAAGCCTGACGTCGATCCGAGGTCTCTCCAATTTGAGTCTCCTCACGTCCTGTTCCAAATGTATAATTAATTTCCCACTAAAAATCCAATATTGATAAAATAGGCAAAATTAATCGAGAGCCATAAATACGCTCATCATTGCCTAAGTTCAATATTCTTAAATCGAAACGATCCAAACTTTTATATCATACTCGGCAGTCGTAAATACAACCTTCCCCAGAAATCGATTTAAATCCTACGATCGGATTTTACATTATTTAATCGCTTAAATACCAAACTTCGGAAATTCACAAACCTATTCAAAACTCGTCCGAAAATTTCACAATTCACTTCATTATACTCCTCTAATTATTACATATTTAAAATTATACAAAACCCCAAAACGGCGGCGGCGGCGGTGGCTCCGCCGGCAGCGGCGGCCGGAGGTCAATTCCAGCGACGTCCAAATTCTATCAAATTTTAACAGAATCTTCCTCTCATCATCCCAAACAACTTTCATAACTATCACTAAGTCCAATTTCAAGCCTAACTAGGTCAATCGAACGAAAACATCCTAAAAGCCCTAGAATTTCAACTTCGAATTTCTCCTTACCGAGCTCAAGAGGGATCGAGCCTTTTGGAGGGGTTGTTGCACGGGAGGAGAGCTAAAGATCACCGGCTTTGGTGGCCGGAGGAGGGAGCTCCGGCGAAAACAACCACGCGGCAGCAGCGGCGTCACCGCGCCTTAACGCCGGCGAGTGAGGACCGGTCACCACCCCAGGCTGGATGAGCGGCGTCCCAGCTGCCAGACGCGACCCGTGCGGCGGCCAGGCGTGGCCGGACGGCGGCGGACGGGCTGGAAGAAAATCCGGCAGCGGAAGAAGAGAGGAGAGCATCGGGGAGAAAGAGAGAGAAAGAGAGAAGAGAAAAGAAAAAGAAACGGGTTTGGGCCTCACACCAACCCGGCCCAATATCATAAAAATACCCAACTTCACCATTTAACACCCCAAAATAAAATACCCTAATAAAAATTACCTTTTACTAGCTAAAATTTACTATTTTACCGTCGTTACATTTTTCTCCTACGAATAACTCTCCGAAATAATCGTCCCTCAAAACCCCTCTAGGGACCAATTAAACTATATCTCAATGTCGGAGACGGTAAAATTCTTATTATAAACAAGCTAGTAAATAAGATAAAATTTTACGGGTCGGGATGTGACACTCTCTCTCTCTCTCATCTAGATCAGACATGAGGCTGGAATCAGTGACGGTTCCGACATTGGAAGTCGACGATGGCCGCTCGCTCGAAGCTCCACGACTTCAACCTTTTCGTTCAAGCTCCATATCTATAAAAAAAGAAAAGAAAAAAAAAAGCTTGAATCCATGGGTTTTGTGTATTCTGAGTATGTTCTTTATGAATAAGAATGCATTCCTTATAAATCTTTCACTGCTTAGATTGTAAATGAATATTTGCTTGTTCTATTTCATTTGTGTTATGTTATTTGGTCATGCACACCAAGTGTTTGATGAAATGTCTATGAATGAATTAAGGTGCATGATTCTACTCGATGAATAAGAATACATTCCTTATGAATTTTTCTTTGCTGAGATTGTAAATGAATATTTGCTTATTCTATTTGTGATATGTGTTATGTTATTTGGTCATGCACACCAAGTGTTTGATGAAATGTCTATGAATGAATTAAGGTGCACACCAAGTGTTTGATGAAATGTCTATGAAAGAATTAAGGTGCATGATTCTACTCGATAGATCAAAGTAGACCTTGATGTGCTTGCGAGGGCTGATACTTTAGCGATGATACTTTATTGATATTTGCAATGTGCCGCTGCACTGTGACAGTAGCGTTCTGTTGCAAAATAATCAACTTACCAAGCAAGTGTTCATGTAACTGATAATGTAGCTATCTAAAACTCAAAATGCTTATGTAACTAGCTAGATAACTAGCATTTAGTGATGATACTTTATTGGTATTTGCAATGTGCGGCTACACCGCAACAGCAGCAGTCCGCTGCAAAGCAACCAACTTACCAAGCAAATGTTCACGTAACTGACAATGTAGCTATCCAAAACTCAAAATGCTTATGTAATTAGCTATGTAACTATTCATGTGACTAACAATATATCTACCTTTTATGTACACCTACATACATCCTACAATAGACTACGCATGTAACTATCAATGTAACTATGCATGTAACTATCCTTGTAACTATTCATGTAACTATCCTTGTAACTATGCATGTAACTATTCATGTAACTATCCTTGTAACTATGCATGTAACTATCCTTGTAACTATGCATGTAACTATCCATGTAACTATCTATGTAATTATCCATCTATGTAACTATCCATGTAACTATCCATGTAACTATCTATGTAACTACAGATTGATAGTTACCTGGGTAGTTACATACATGTTACACTTGTGTAACTACATTATCTTATCTATGTAACTATCTATCTATGATCTATGTAACAATCCATGTAACTATCAATGTAACTATGCATGTAACTCTCTTTGTAACTATGCATGTAACTCTCTTTGTAACTATGCATGTAACTACATAGATAGTTACCTGTGTAGTTACATACATGCTACACTTGTGTAACTACATTATCTTGTCTATGTAACTATCTATCCTTGTAACTATGCATGTAACTATCTTTGTAACTATGCATGTAACTATCCTTGTAACTACATAGATAGTTACCTGAGTAGTTACATACATGCTACACTTGTGTAACTACATTATCTTGTCTATGTATAACTATCTATCATTGTAACTATGCATGTAACTATCTTTGTAACTATGCATGTAACTATCCTTGTAACTATGCATGTAACTATCCATGTAACTATATATTGATAGTTACCTGGGTAGTTACATACATGCTACACTTGTGTAACAAAATAACCTGCCTATGTAACTATCCATGTAACTAGACCTGTAAATGGACCGGATCTGGACCGGATCTAGGTAGATCCGTATCCGGATCCGTAATATAAATTTTGGATCCGGATCCGACCCGTTACCCGCCGGATCTTTGATAGCTAGATCCAAATCCAGATCCGGCGGGTTAACGAATACCCGACCCGTTAATCCGATCCGTTTATGATTATAAATATTTTTAAATTTTAAATAATAATTTCTTAATTTTATTATAAATTTTCATAAAACACTAATGAAATATTATAACAAAATAAAGGTTTATATCAAAAGTTGAATTACATGGCCAAAATACTCCTTAACAATAAACTAATACATTCAAAATACTAAACATCCAATGTATTTAGCAAATAGCATAAAAAGAACATAGGCATCGTAACCTTCAACTTCATCAAATGATCATACTTTAGACGCAATTTAGACATTTAGGTTATCTAAATAATTATTATATTATTTAATATTTATCAATAATATTATATTTATAAAAATATTATTTAATTATTTTAAAACGGATCCGGGTCTTTAACGGATCGGATCAACCTCGATCCGTATCCGATCCGTTTAATAAACGGGTTAACGGATCGGGTCCTTAACGGATCAACAGGTCTAGTTTTCGATCCAAACCCGTTTAAAAACCACGGATCCGGAGCGGGTCCGGATCAAGATCCGGTCCATTTACAGGTCTACATGTAACTATCCATCTATGATCTATGTAACAATCCATGTAACTATGCATGTAACTATCAATGTAACTATGCATATAATTATCCATGTAACTATCCTTATAACTATGCATGTAACAATCTTTGTAACTATGCATGTAACTATTCATGTATCTATCTATGTAACTATCTATGTAACTATGCATGTAACTATCCATCTAACTACACCATGTAACTATCTATGTAACTATCCATGTAACTATCCATCTAACTACAGATTAATAGTTACCTGGGTAGTTAAGGTGATTGTTATTGTTATAATTATGTAACTAACTACAGGTTAATTGTCATATCCATCTCATAACTTAGCTACTCACTCCATCCATGCCACCCATGTTTTCACAAAGATAAGAACTTCTATTATTTCTATGATTTGTATCGCTTTTAGTTGTTGAGCACATTCACAATCACATATGTTACAAATAAGAGATGATACTCGCAAATGAAACTCGATCATATATGGTATGTCGCTACCATAAGCTCTAATAGCTAGTAAGACAACCGCGATCAAGTAGCTAGGTTATATAGCTCACAGCCTCACACTGATGTTTTTCTTGAAGCACAATGTGAATCTGACGAAATCATATAGTCGGTACGAACATGTAAAAAAGAATCAAGTTTTGGATCGACCCCTATGGAGTTTAGGTCGACATGCTGAAACTATTATTAGATTAACCCCAAATTTGATTCAATGTTTCTCTGCCTTATCCAGTTTGGGACTGCCGGCCAGCCAAGAGGTAGAAACAGACAATTTAACAAGCAGTACGTATCGATCTGTATAACTTGCAAGGCACTTTAATTAGGTGATGTTTATAATAATATTGCAAACTATATATCTGCACATTGATCTTTCATATATGCAAATAAATACGTATTAATGGAAGCCATATATAGTATGCCTTCCCCTTAAGGAAAGGAATTCCTGCAGCTAGCTCATCTAAGAAAACTTATACACAACGTGTTCTTAAGCTATCCAAACAAACAAATCGTATAATAAGTGTACATGTAAAATGCAAGAGTTTATTTAAGGTATAGACAGGTGAAGTATAATTGATTGTATATGAATTTAGAGAATTAGGTATAATCAATTTTAAACAGTTATATAGGTACGTAGTGCATGTAAGGAGGGAGCAAAATGGGGTGGGATTGCTTTCAAGTGGGAATGAGGCTCTGGTTTGAACACACACTACCATTTCTGGTGCTGCAGCAGTTGAGAGTTCATCATCGCTTTAAAGACTGTAATCCACGCATGCATGTTCACATATCACAGTTCCTTCATATTGGATTTCTCTTAAGTCGCACTTAATATTGTAGCTGTTTCATTGTTCGAGTAGATGATGTGAATCAAACCACGTGGATTTGAGAATCAGAGTTTGAATAAGAAAAATGAAACGAAAGCAATAGTGCATCTAGCAGTAGAAGTAATATCATCACCTTGATTCATTCATAGACATTTTATCAAACACTTGGTGTGCACCTTAATTCATTCATAGACATTTTATTAATGCTCAAAACAAAAAGGGGTAATTCACATTCAGAATGCCCATGAATCACTAACACTAGCTTCTTCAAGATTAAACTACATCTACTTTTCATTTCAATATATTGGAAAAGAACGAAACTTTGATAGAACCCAGAAGAGCCAAAACCTGAAAGGCGGAGCCTTCGGTGGTGCTGCCCATTCCAAACTCATCCAAATTGGCCTTGCCCACCACAATCCCACCCAGCTCCTTAATCTTCCTCATAGCAGTAGCATCATACGGTGGTAGGTACCCTTCCAAAACCCTCGACCCCGCCGTGGACGGCATCTCTGTCGTGCATATGTTGTCCTTCACGGCCATGAGCACCCCGGTCAGGGGGGCCACCTCCTCATTCCGGTGAAGCTTCTCGTCGTCTGAGGTCACAGGCGAGAGAGAGAGAGAGAGATGAGAGAGAGAGAGAGAGAGAGAGAGAGAGACGGTTTTTGTCAGTGGCATAGATCGTAATTTTTTTTTATTTTCATGGGTAACAGTTTAAAGAATTTAATAAGTGTACTATTTTATCATTAGTGAACATTTATTAACAGTTTTATCATTTGTTACTTCTAAAAGTACTTTTTTATCATTGGCCTAATAAAAAATTACCGACAAAGCAACAACTAGTTAATGATCAGAATTATTTATTTTTCGAAAATAATCAGAACTATTTGCATTACATTTTTTTATGACATCGTTCAGAAGTGATAACACATTATTAACATGAATAACCTGTAAGCTGTAGTGTGGTTTATATCCTGGAGCTCCCTTAATGAATTTTCTCAGTGTCACAAACTGTTGGATGTTTTCCAGAAACTTAGCAACATAAAAAGGAGACATGGTACAATATGAAGAAAGGAAAGATGAAAACTGATACCAATGCTTTATATGAGCTAGATTCATCATGCAGGTGAGATTACATGTAGACAAACATATATGTACAACAATTGATGTAACATTATAACAAGAGATATTTTGGCCTTCCAAGTTTTAAGTCAGCACTCAGCAGATTGATGAGTTGAGACGTTGAGTAGTTGAGATGGAAGACAGGACTCACCGAAATTGGAAGAAATAGGTTGATCATGCGATTTTAGAGCTGTATACGGTACTGGTAAACAAAGTCAGTATACTTAAAAATGTCAGCCCTAATTGGGGCAATTCAAAATACGAAAGAAATTTGGGGACAAAAATAGAAAAAGAAAAAACTAACACTAGCTGCCGAGTGCCGACTTAAACCCTTTCCCAGATGTAATATACCCTTTCCCAGAAAAAGAAAAAACTAACACTAGAAATTTGTTCACTAACCACACCGCCACCTACAAATGGAACAAGAACTCCTCCCTCGAACCGTCTCCGGCCACCAAAACGACGCCGTAGAAGACGATGACGACGCACCGACTCTAAGCCTTGAAGCCTTGGAAGCTCTCAAGGAGTTCCTGACCGAGCAAAGCCACTCCCTAAACGACACCGCCGCCGAAACAGCTCCGGCTCTGATCTCGGAGGACTGGCGGATGAGCCAGTTCTGGTATGACCACCACACCGCCCAAACCCTAGCCCAAGAGGTTCTCACTCTCCGCAAATCGGACTCCACTCGAGTCGCGTGCGTCGCCTGTCCCTCTCTCTACGCCTATCTCAAGGTCATTCTTCTTAGATTTCTGATTTCGTTTCCAATTTCAGTATTTGTTTTTGCTGATTTCGTTTCCAATTTTTCAGAATATTGATTCTGATGTGTCTGTACAACTGCTTGAGTATGATACAAGGTTTGAGCAATACGGGAGTGATTTCACGTTCTATGATTATAATCAACCGGAAGATTTGCCTTTCGAGCTCAAGCATGGTTTTGATATTGTAGTTGCTGATCCTCCTTATCTGGTATTCATGTGATTTCTTGCTATGTACGTTTTTATCAAATGGAGTATGGTAGAGTTTAGTTTGTTTGTGTTGCTTCAGCTTCGGTTTCATGTTTTTGGGTGTTTCGGTTTATGTTTTGGTGGTATTATGCTAGTGGAGAGGGGGAAGTTGCTTATGTAGTGTTACTGATGTTTACAGAGTCAGGAGTGCTTGGAGAAAGTCGCTAAAACTGTTTCATTTCTTGCACGACCGGAAAAACCTTACCTGCTCCTCCTCACAGGTAGGCATTGCCCATTTTCCTTCCCAGATGGCAATTCCTACAATGTAACTACTACTAGTATTAAAATGCATTTCACTGAGTTTATTGTGATGGAATTAGAAAGCAGAAATGAGTTAAATGTTGTTTCTAGGATATTTGAGGTTTATTGTATGTATCTAAATGGTTATATGATGACTTGCAGGAGAGGTGCAGAAAGAGAGAGCAGCTGAGCTCATGGGATTGCATCCATGTGGTTTTAGGCCTCGGCACTCCAGCAAACTAGGAAATGAGTTTCGGTTGTTCACAAGTTATGATCCTGAGACTAGATTAGGAGGGTGGGACAATTAGGAGCTCTCTTCTCATGTGACCTAACATTGGTAAGTGAGATTCATTGGGGAGACTTCTCTCTTATGTACTAAAATATTTGCTGGTATGCTAATCTGTATCGTGTCTAGAGCATTCTCTGCATACTGTGTAGACATCAGCAGATGTTATGGAGATGGTGAATAGACAAACTTCAGTAGGACCAAGTATTTAGTCACATAGTGCTGTTTTTTTTTCTTTCATTTATTGCCTAATTCTGATAACGCATCGGTGAAAATTTGAAATATGGGCTGTTATCAGTGGCATACACACATCAGTGAGGGGTATGGACCCCATCACTTCTTTTCTTTCTTTTAGGATATTTTTTGACCCCCCCCGGCGTCGTTTACAGAATTCATCACTGTTTACCTGAACCTCTCTTTCCAGTCATGAGACCAACGGTACAAAATTGTTTCTTGTACCTTGGTCGTGATCTTGATTCTTCATATAAATCAACGTAATTATATTAATTGTTGAACCATCCATGAAGGGACCAATACTATGAGGTATTGAGTATTGAAATGGGTTAAAAATCAATTTTGTAACTTTTGCATCTACTAGATGGCACTCTTTTTGTAAATATTGGCTGTTGTATGTTACAATAATGACATGCAACTTAAATTAAATTTAGATGAGCCATGAAGTCGCAAGTTTTTGATTTAGTTCTATATTGTCTAGCCTTATTGAGTTAAATTTCTGTCTGCAGATTCAATAGCTAAGCAATTGAAATTTGTAGCCTGCCAAGTGCAGTATGTTTTCCCCCTGTCTGTGTCATAATGCCTCGTAGTTCAATGCCCTAACCTGACTTTTTGAAGCCAAAATTTAATTTGCTATGTTGACTTGCATCATGCAAAGTTATTTATTTCTTGCATCATGCGATTATCTCTGTTTGTATCATTTAAGAATAACTGAGTAGCAGGTATATGAAACTCAGAAGAGATAATTGCTATTGGTCATGTTGAGTTTCTCTTGATGTCGTGTAACTTAATAGGAAATCGATATTTGAAGATTTCCTTTTTTCCCTTTTTAATGGCATTTAGCCATTTACAGCTTTGAACTCTTGACAATTTGGCCTTCACATTAGAGATACTGTTACTTGAACTAAAGTTTTGCTGAGAAACCCTTACACAGTTCAGTCTTCAAAATGATCAAACCCAAAAAGGCAGTATCCATTATCCATCCGTGGCTTAGAGAAGCGTGATGTTTGGAGATCGCATGCAAGGATGTGGAGAAAAGTTTTGTCTACTCGATAAAATGATAAATGGCTTCTCCCTGTGCCTGCTAGTTATTATGTGGTTTCATCCCTATCGTTGTGGTTGCGATCCCTTGACTTGTTTGGATATGTAAACCGTGTTAGCTGGTTGACATACCTGGTAGAGACACAGAGATTTGCATGACATTAATTAACATCATGAAAATCATCATGATTGAGATGGAGGGAGATAGACAGATATTGAATTTTATGCGGTTTTAATTAGCTACCACAAGGTCTTCGTTTGGTTCATCGTTTGGTTCATGAAAATGAAAGCAACTCATTTGTCCTATATGAAGGGAAAGATTAGGAAATTTCATTTCCCACAAACTTTTTGATGTTTTATCTTTTCCTTAGGCCTTGTTTGGTTCGTTGAAAGGAAAACGTTCATTCGTCTTTCGCATGGCAAGGGAAAAAGAATAGAAATAGAATTTTCGAAGAACTTTCCATTTTGTTAGAAAGTTATCCCAGAAAGTTTGAAATTAATGTAATAAATTAATTTATAATGAGTATTAAATGCAAGAAAAGAATATTTCAAAAAAAAATAAATGTAAGGAAAGAATGAAGAAAGGTTGGAATGAACTACAATCTCTCCACATGAGTTGCCTAAATCCTTATTTTGATTCATCCATTGGTGATTGTATTTTTTCTCATTTCAAGATAGTATTTCATTTTCTTTTGCATCCCAAACGTCATTTCATTTTGCATCCCAATTGATATGAACAACTTTTCTTGAACCAAACAAGCCCTAAAAGAAATTTTATCTGGAAATTTGTTAAAAAGTAATAAAATAATGGATTGTGATAATAAACATAAGGAAAGAAAATGGGATGCGAGTCTTTAGAATTGTAGAAAGAACCACGCCCCCTCCCCGCTCCCGTTTTCTTTCATTCAATCAAAAAAACATTTTTTTTACGTCGTGTTTGAATACAGTAATCTTAATATCCATATAAATTTTAAAATTATGGGAATTACAATTCTATGAATTTAAATTCCATTGATTGAGAATTTTATTGTTTGGATTTCATGATGTAGAGTTTTAAAATGACAATAATTTATATTTAGACTAACCTCAATTAAGGGAATTGACAAATTATGTCTATTTTGTGAGGAATTCAAGTCGGGAATTTAAGCTCTTAAATTCCACGATTATTTTCCCGTGAAAATTGCTAATTCCATGGGATAGGAGCATCTTTAGCAATGCTAGCCATTTTTAAGTTAAATTTTAGTCAAATTAGTTAAAATGTCATTTTGGCTAGCCATTTTAATTTAGAAATGTTGATGCATCAATGCTCTCTGTTTTAACTAGCATTACATCAACATTTTTTTTCAAATAGAAATTAAATAGTTTAAATATATTTATATATCACATAAAATATCTTATAATGAATGCATTAAATTATAGCTAGCCTTATCTGAGTCATCTCGCTAGCTAAATATAGCTAGCGCGATAGCTAAAATTTATAATAACTTAAGTTTGGCTAATCTGCTAGAGCTCCTAAAACATCCAAAAAATCTAAACACGCTCTCTAAAATAACTAAGGAGTTAAAGTAGAGAGTATGTTAAAGATGCTTTAAGAATCCAAACGAGGGAAAGTCCTAATAAATTAGGAATTCGTTATTTTTGTTAAAATTTTCAAGAATTCACCCGCATCTAAACACACCTTAGGGATTTAAACTCCATACACTCCAAATTGAAATCCACACACTTTTTTTCATTTTTGGTTAACACATTCACAAAAAGACAAAGTTTAAGTCAGTAAAAGACAAAATTTAAGTTACTAAAAAAAGAAAAATGATGTGTGTATTTCAATTTGAGGTGTGTAGATTTCATAACCCTTCTTTTATTGTCACATCCCAAACGAAGAAAGTTGAACCAAACGAGTATAATACGAGATACTAGAAAACAATCTTGAGTTATCATAGAAACGAATCCTAAAACCATATATACAACAATGTAAAATTGAAGAGTAGAGAGAATCACATAAAACATAATAGGATTTAACATGTACAAATCCAAAGAAAATTCATTTGTTAAGAATTTGCTAGCATTCATAACCCATTTTCTCATTTTTTATGTAACAAACAGAGAATTCGATCTATATACAATATGGGTATCAATAAAAATAAATTACATGCAGGATTATCATCCAAGCAAATGAAGCCGAAGCAATTGATAATCATTTGATTTTCATCCATAAATCATAAGCTACTTTAGGTATCATTATTTAAGTCCAGAAAACTTCCATCATATATGATAAATCACCGTCTCCCGTAGTGCTACCACAACACTGTTTCTTTTTCTTTTTTTGAGCTGTAGATTTATTAGTCATCCAAGCCTCTAACAGTCTAGTTTAACTGATCCCTAATTAAAGTCAAGGACAGCCAAGGACAAAACCTAGCCAAGGAGAGGATCCTGATCCCTAACAGTCTAGTAAAATTGATTGAGAAAAGTGAGGAATAAGGAAGTTGTCGCATTTTTGTCCATTTTACCCTCGATTACTTTTTCAAGGAGCAATTAATAGGCTTAACGTAGATGTCACATGTTATAAACGACACACACTCCTACAACCTCGAGCTAAACACTATAAGAAACGACCCTTCACTTTTGCTAGAATCCATCAAGGAAGCAAATCACCTGTCACTACCAGAACAAGCACTTTAGCCGACAAAAACTTTTCATCGGCCTGTTAGCTTAATTTGTCAGCTAAGATCTTAGCCGACGAAACTATAGACCGTCGTCGGCTAGTCCCTCAGACTTTAGTCGACGAAACAACTCGTCGGCTATTCTCTTACCTATAGCCGACGAAACAACTCGTCGGCTAGTCTCTTACCTATAGCCGACGAAACAACTCGTCGGCTATAGTATGTAATAAAAAATTAAAAAATAACTAAAGCCGACGAAACAGCCCGTATTTCGTCGGCTTTTAAGGGTTTAGCCGACAAAACATTTTATAATTCGTTGGCTAAACTCTATTAAAAAATAATTAAAAATACTATAGCCGACGAATTATGGCGTATTTCGTCGGCTATAAGTCCATTCCAGTATAAAAAAAAAACCCGAAATTTCTAAATTACCATTCCAAGCAAGCTGCAAAAAACACCAAAACAATTTCATATAACCAACAACAAGCACATAAAACTATATAATTCATCAACTACACAAAATCTAGATCGTCTAAATTAATATCCGCTTCTGGGGGCTGCTGCGGAGCTTGCGGCGGCTGGGGTAGCGGTATGGGCGGAGGCATGGGCGGAGCCGGAAGTCCCTGGAGCTGGGCAGCTGTAAAGTCCTGCATGTACTGGAACATCTGCCGCTGCTGGGCCTGCTGGATGGCATGTACCTCGGCATAATGGGCTGCCTGCGTGGCATTATAGGTTGCCTGCGCGGCATTATAGGCAACATGAGCAGCTTGCTGTTCCCGTAGTCTCTAAAGTCCCGACTGTAGCAGCTGAGTCGTCCTGGTGGTCGTGGTCCTGCTGCTGGTCGAGGCTGCCTTTCATTGAAATCCTGGAGTGGTCTTCAGGACCCCCTCGCCATTATTTCCTAGACCCCGACAGTAGAAGTTGTTTGCTCGCGGTGGGAAGACTGTGCCCATGATCCTCGCTCCAACCGTCGGATCCGAAGTGTCGATCCGGGACATGGCTTCGGACATCTCTTCCTCCTGCGTGTCCGCCATGTCTCCCTCACTATAGCACTCATCACCTCGTCACTAACCTCCCTCACCTTCGCCTAATTGGATAGGAAAAAAACTATTAATTAACATTTTGACATATATATAAGTAAAATTAAAAATTTAAAAACGTAAGATGACTTACAATATCCTCCTGGGCATCAGGATATGCCTTCTCGTACGTATAGACGTACGGGTTGACCTCTGGATGTTCCCTGGCTGCCTCGTCCATGAAGACAGCGAACTGTTTAGAACCGGCATGATGGTTCCTTATGTTGCGTTGCCGGTTCTGAGCGTTCACCCGGGAAACCGCCTTCAAAGAAAAAACTAAACTATTAGTAAAATATTTAAAAACGCACGTACTTAATGATAAATTAACTAATTAATTTATTTAAATACCTGTTTACGAGAGTTGTTGAATTCTGATGTCAGAAGCCAACGCCACTCGTACTCTCTGTACTGGAACTCAGTAGGGGTACCAGAACGTGCGTTCCCGTGCGTAGTCCAATGAGTCCGCAACTCGTTCTTCCACTCCTTATACCTACAGATACAACAAAAATATTAGAAATATTATTAATATCACATACAATTTTGTTTTTTCATTAACTTCCCAATGTACCTTCCCCCATGCACAACGTCCGCCCAGCTGCTCTTCAAGGGCTCGGGAACCTCAAACCACACCTGCATTTAACCGTTTATTAGTTTAGTTTTTCGAGAAATCTACAATGTAATACATAATATTATTGAGGCATTTTGTAAACTCACCGACATCGCGTTGTGGACCATGTCCTTAACCTCTTGCGGGACCTCGCCCCAGTCTGACCACAACATAGAGACTCTATCCCTAATGAGCGCTCCCACGCGGCGGAGTACGTCCTCGACTTCCCGCCCGATACTATGTCGCCATCCCCGTTAGTACCGATGACAATCCTCCCTGAGGTACCGACGATCTTCTCAAGAGCCTTCCTTGTGACGGGGCCTCTCTTCTTTTTTGTCGGCTTCGCTCCGACGGTGCCTATCACATGATAAACCAAATTGATTATTAAAATCGGAGAATTATAAGAAAACAAATCATTCATCTTTCATTACCTGAGGGCGATGCGGCAGACGCGACGGATTCCGTCCCCGATGATGATACCCTCGCGGAAATAAGAGGTGTATCAAAAGGCACGAACCGGTACGCCGCTCATGGAGCCACTGGCGGGGGCAGTGGATAAATCAGCGTCCCTGAGCCATCGACTGCAGGTAAGGCCGGTATCATCCGCGGAAGGAATAGGTGAGGCGGCGGCATCTGTACCCTAGATGACCCACTATCCGAAGAAGTAGGACCTGGATTGGGCGCCCGGTGTATCTCAGGCATACGGGGTGCAGACACCTCCGTCTGGGTCGGAGGCCACAACTGCCTCGAGGAATGAGGGACGCCCCGTTGCCTCGATGAAGGGGGCACCTCTGGCTGCCTCTGCGCCGTCTGCAGAAGGCTCGCATGTCTAGCTGTCATGAGGCCCTGAAACGACGTCTGAGGGTTGCTAGAGGTTCCCTCAGACGATTCGGACCTTTGCCCTTCGAACCCTTCGTCGATCTAATATTACCGCTCATCCTGTTTAAAATATTAATTTGAATCAAGGCCACAAAATCAAAAAATGTAAAACCATTCAATTAGTCAACAAAAAAAAATATACACACTTCTTAAATACAGATTGACACTTCCTAAATAAAAATATACACTTCCTAAATAAAAATATACACTTCTTAACAACACCACAACATTGCAATTGACCGAAAAATCAAAGCAAACACAAAATACTAAATACAAATATACACTTCCTAAATACTAAATACAAATATACACTTCCTAAATACAAATATACACTTCCTAACAACACCACAACATTGCAATTGACCGGAAAATAAAAGCAAACACAAAATGAGCCTTGGGAAACAGAAATGTACTCGAGGAGAAGGGAGGGCTCGAGGCTGGAGCAGCAGGAGGAGGAGGGAGGACCGGAGCAGCAGGAGGGGGAGGGAGGGAGGGCGGAGCAGGTGAGCAGCAGGAGGAGGAGGGAGGGCCGGAGCAGGCGAGAAGCAGAGGGCGACCAGGAGAGGGAGAGGAGAGGGAGTGGAGGCGGAGCCCGGGAGAGGGAGAGGGAGAGGGAGCGGAGGCGGAGACCGGGAGAGGAAGAGGAGGCGGAGGAGGGGAAAGAGGAGGCTAGGGCATTTCTGCTGTCGAGCGCTGGGTTATACCCGACAACTTTAGCCGACGAAATATTAGGGTATTCGTCGGCTAAGATAATAATATCGTCGGCTAAGATAATAATCTCGTCGGCTAAGATAAAATTCGTCGGCTAAACCTTTGAAATTTGTCGGCTAAACCTATGAAATTCGTCGGCTAAACAATAAATTCGTCGGCTAAACCTTTGAAATTTGTCTGCTATAGTACTTTTTATACATTCGGCAAACTGTGATTGTGATTGTGATGATCAATCTTGAGAAACGAAAATTCGACCGTCAGATCTGACCATCATGACAAAATACATGTATGGGCAAAAATTCAACTTGATCCGACAAGGTTAAGTGCTCGATCCGGACAGTCAATCTCGTAAGTCAAACCCCTAAATGCACGGAAAAGGTCGTTGGACCGTCTAAATTTCGTATTTTGGCCGGACCTTCAACTGAAAATAGTTTCAAATTGATGAGACGCAACAAGTCGTATAAAAATTTTACGCAAAATAACCACCGAAGATAGGGCTATAGTATGTAACAGAAAAAATTAAGGTTTAGCCGACGAATATATTCAAAAATTTAAGGTTTAGCCGACGAATACCCTAATATATTCGTCGGCTATAGTATGTAATAAAAAAATAAAAAAATTAACAAAGCCGACGAAATATTAGGGTATTCGTCGGCTAAGATGGTTTTAGCCGACGACTTATAATATAATTCGTCGGCTAAGATGGTTTATGCCGACGAATTATGTTGTATTTCGTCGGCTTAAGTAAAAAAATACATTAAAAAAACAGAGGGTTTAAACCATACTAATTTCTTGTTCATATATCACCAAAATTCATATAAAATAACAGAAATATGAATTCAACATATGTAAACTATAAATTAAGGTAATACAATCTTTTTTATTACAAATTAATATATTACGTCCTCTAAATTAAAACTAAGGCTCGTAATCGGAATCATCCGATGAGTCTTCTTCGGTGTCAGAATTAATTTCTGGTAATCTATGCCTTTCCTCATCTCCAGAGTCTTCGTCTGTTTCTTGATTTGGATCAACATCAATAAGCCTTGGCTCTTCATCATGAATTCGCACCGAACGACCCGCTTTAAAATTATTAAGGCGAACGGTAGAGGAGTTAGGAATACCTATTGCGTTGGGCTCTTGATACGCAACATCTTCTTCCTCGTCTTCGGCCTCTCCAAGTGTAGCCGCCCGGTAAATGTTTCGAGGGTACACAAGGTTGACTACTTTCCACGCGTCATCCTTAGCAAGGTCATCAAGATAAAACACTTGTTTTACCGATGTGGCAAAAACGAACGGTCATCTTCGTAAGAACTTGTAGCAGTGTTCACCGATATATTCCGTACTGATCGGTCTTCATGCTCTGCGGGCTAGTATCAAACCATCTACACTTGAAGAGGTGCACTGTCATGCCTTCACCGTAAACGAGTTCCACCACTGAATGGAGAACACCGTAATAGTCAACTCCATTCCGCCCACCATGCGCCATCACCCCAGAATTCTTTGTTCTCCGTCTGCTGTCTCTCTGTTCACATATAAATTGCACGCCATTCACCTTGCACATCGGATAAACTCTTGACATTATCGGCTTCATCGCTAGAAGTCTTAGTTCGTGCGACCAATTTGGGTGACCATCAAATTGAATATGGTTCATCTGCAACCAACTATTCAACTGTAAATATGGATAATTATGCAATAAACATAAATACGTACAGAAATATTGAATTACGTACCCAGCCACCAAAATAGTTTGCAAACTCCATGTTGTGGTACTCGAGATCACCTTGAATGTCTGGACAATATAGATGGATGTCTTTCCAGTATTCAACATCTAGACAGTTAATCAATACCCACCAGTGGGCAATGACTAGCTCATGTGGTTGCAACTTGTAGGAGTTTAGCGAAATTCCATAAACTTCAACATCACTGGAGAGTATGGAAAGATTGAACTTCGGTACATCTACCGGCATGGCTTCGTCTGTTTCCTTCAATGCTCCTAAATACAACTTCATGTAGGTGACGTACTCGTGCGTAATATATGCTTCAGCTATACATCCTTCAAGCGCGGATTTATTAGCCACATAATCTTTGTAGTCTCCAAGTTGCCTATAAATCAAGTTGCAAAATGTTATGATTATTGAACATGTATATATATTGAGGAATTCAGGTGTAAAAAACGTACCTTTCCATGTGATACATCCAAATGTAGTGTACTGGACCGGTAAGCAACAATTGCTCAGGAAGATTGATCATCAGGTGAGGCATGATGTCAAAAAAATTTGGAGGAAATATCCTCTCAATTTACACATGATATAAATGATGTCCTCTTGCATTTCCCGGAGGTTAGATTTTTTCACTTCCCGTGTGCATAACTTCTGGAAGAATCTTGCCAACGCTACTAACAGCTCCACCACCTGACGGGGAAGGATCGGTCGAATGAAAACAGAGAAGAGACGTTGTAGCAGGATATGACAGTCATGACTCTTCAACCCGTACATCTTATTGTCCCGGAATTTCACACACCGGGCTATATTTCCTGCATAGCCTGAAGGATACTTCACACAACTCATGCACCTGAAAATTACGTTCTTCTGGTCAGGCTTCACGGTGTAAGGAGCTTGAGGCATTTTTTTCTTCCCTTCTTTCAACCACAGATGTCTTCTTAATTGCATTTTTTTAGATCAATGCGTGCCTTAGGACCGTCTTTCGTCTTCCCTTCCAAGTTCAACACTGTGCCCACCACACTGTCGCAAACATTCTTTTCTATGTGCATCACATCTAGGTAGTGCTTGATCAACAACTTACTCCAGTATGGGAGTTCACAGAATATGCTCTTATGTGTCCAGAATTTGTACATGTCGGGTCTTTCAGGTATTGCCGCCATAATATTGGGATGATTGCTGAGCTGCTCAAAATCGTACTCATTAAGCACTGCTAAAATTTCTTCTCTCGTCCATCTTCTTGGAGGCACACCATGTTCTACTACGGTCCCATCAAATGCCTTGTCATCGAACGCCATTCGTGATTATATGGAAGGAAAGCACGGTGACCCAATCTGCATATCTTGTTGCAATGACTGCTGCTCCCCTCATCGCTAAGGCACTCTGGACAAGCCTTGTATCCCCTAACAACGTTGCCCGACAACATCCCACGGGCAGGAAAATCACTGATGGTACCAACAACTATGACATGCATCTGCAACATCTCGTGCATGTACTTGTCATAAGTGGGATGACCAACGTCCCACAAAAACTGAAGCTCTTCAATCAAAGGTCTCAAATACACATCGAGACACTAATTATGGACAGATTTCGACAACACCCAAACTTTTTCTCCCGTTTTTTCTTCTCCCGTTTTTTTTTCCCAGATGAGCTGCTGTTGTCCAGATCTACAAATATAAAGCACTTTAGCCGACGACATATTAATTTCGTCGGCTAAACTTTTAAATATTTCGTCGGCCATAGTCTGTGAACTTTAGCCGACGAAATAAATTCTTTAGCCGACGACATTTTAATTTTCGTCGGCTAAAGTTTACCATAGCCAACGAAAATATAAATTAGCCGACGAAGAAAATGATTCGTCGGCCTGGTTTTTTAATTTTCGTCGGCTAAAGTCTTTCTTCTGGTAGTGTGTACCAGTTTGCCCAGTGTCAACCATGTGCCACAAATAAAACTTTGACACGTAATCATCAGTCTAACAACATATTAACTCTATTAACGCTCCTAAAAATTAAATAATAAAATATGGGAAAATAAAACATATCTTCCTCATTTGAGCACAGATCCAGCCATCACCAAGATGCCTTCTTCATCGACGTTGTTTTCTTCTTCATCATCATCCTCTTCTTTGCTCTATTGGCTCTGTGTCGTGGCCCAAACAAGAGGCTAAAGTTGCCTTTACTGAGCTTTTCTTGGTTGTGGGATCAATGGCTATGGTGGTTCTGATGGTTGTTGCGGCCACTGATGATGGGGATGAGAATGGTGGGTGAGTAGGTCTTCTGTGGAGAGACTATCGTCGAAGTCCTAGAAGTGGGCAACCTACAAATTGGGCAGTATGCAGCTTGGAATGAGTCCTTAGATTGGTGCTTCATTCTTCTCTTTATATGATTTACTAGAAATATTAACCATTTAATTTGGAAGAGGAACGCATATTTAACCAAATTCGAATTTCTTTTGCAAATCAATATATCACAATCAACCATCCCTTGTTCTCTTCAATTTGTATGCTCATGGTGATCGTTTTGTAAATTGAGAAGAGAAAGGAGAGGTCATGTGATTCTTGAGATTTCAATCATAATAGACTTCCTCTCATTCAAGTTGCCATTTCTGACAAACTTGGTTACCGAGTGAGAGAAAAGATGAACATGGCTATGAGCCCAGAATTTTTTTGTATTATCATTTGTTTTTTTGAATTGAAAGTAATAAAACTGACGAAGTTATGCTCTGTTAGTTGAAGGGACATGTGTCAAGATACAGTGTATGGCACAGAGTTGGCACTGGGCAAATGGTTATGGTTACAGGTGATTTGCTTCCATCAATTACTGCTCAGACCTTTCAAAGGTTTTTGTGCGAAGGGAGTTTTTAGGAGTTGATTCTTGGGGTGGCTTGTACTAGGCTTCATCTATGATAGGTGACCCCTCGCGAGTTGTTGTTGATGGGAAGAGAACTGTATGAAGGAATTTCATCTCGTAAAACTTTTGTCCAACTTGCTTGTATGGAATTTCATCTCTAATTAAGTGTTATGTATGGATTTCATATCAAAATAATAGAGAATAAAACATATACCTTTGGCAAATCATTGATCCGATAATTGTTCGAGTATTTATCAGACTCTTTCATCAACACCATCTCCTTCTTTATGTCTTTCAAATGACTTAGAGTTTCTACCATGTCTTCGAAGTATGAAAACTAAAGAGCAAGGTCAATTGAGAAGTTGCTACTGCATATAATCTATAGGTTATGTGTTCTTATATAGATGGATCGACAATTCTAGAAGAGCTTTAAAATTTACCGTTAAAAAAGAAATAAATATAAAATATCTTTTCTTGTATGCCTAATAGGTTAGATTCATGAAACCGTTCTTGTCATCACACTCAACATGTGAGAATGCTCTTAATTTTATAAAACCGTTTTTGTCGTCTGACTCAACACTCAAGATTTGACAATTTTACAGTTTTTCATGAAATCGTCTTTTGTCTGACTCAACTTTTGACATGATACCGTTTGTAATACCATCTTGGTAATACTCTACATTTTGAATATGTTTCATCATTTCAATAAACGTTTTCGTATATAAATGCAGTGTAACTGGACTGGAACAATTAGCAAAAATTCTTTTCAAATTATACTTCAAGATAATATCAAATAATATAAAAGCTACTGTAGATTCCTCCCACCACTACAATTTTGAGCAATGGCCACACATTTAGTGTAGCCAATAGAGGTGTTGCAATTTCTCATAAGTGTGGCAAATGAAGATATTAGTAGGTAATGGTGGGGTATGAGAGGAAATTGCCACACATATGGAGATTACAACACCCCTAATGGCTACACTAGATGTGTGGCCATTGCTCAAAATTGTAGTAGTGTCCTCTCGGGTCTCACCACCCAAAAAGCAGTGGAGTAGTGGTCTGGTTCTTCAAAGCCAACCTTCGTAGTGTGTGAGGAAAAAGAGAAAATCACAAAATTACCTTTTAAAAGAAGAATAATTACATAACAATTACTGTGTTATTGACGTCAAGACTAAACTTTTTGTTGAACTTTAAAACTACGTACATTTTGAAATTTTATAGGTTTAAAAAAATATGTAAAAACTGATTGTCATAAGGCCTCATCCAAGGAGTAAAATATCAGGTTTCGAGGAAATTTTGATCTTCCGAAAACTGGATATTTCAAGAAAAATATCGAGGAAATATCGATATTGATAAACTTTGGGGAAAAGTGATGGAAATTTAGTGAAAAACAATGGAATGTTGTATGAAGCTTTAAGTGATGTTGACTTGATCCTTTATATTTATTGAGTAATTTAAGTTGATTTCAAGATACTTAGTACTTAAATAATGAATATGATTAGTTAGAATCATATTGTTACGGTTGTAGTTATGCATATTTGTTAACGGATTGAGTTAACGTTGTCACATCCCGACCCTTAAATTTTTACATTATTTACTAGCTTGGTATTAAAAATAATTTTACCGTCTCCGTCAATAAATTTATAGTTTATTTGGTCTTTAGAGAGGTTTTGAGGGACATTTATTTCGACGAAATTATTCATAGGAGAAAATGTGACGACGGTAAAAATGGTAATTTTAGCTAGTAAAAGGTAATTTTTATTAGGATATTTTATTTTGAGGTGTTATTTGTGGATGTTGGGTTTTAAATGGTATGGGATGGTGGAACCGGTTGGAAAGCCCAACCCATTTCTTTTCTCCATCTCCTTCTCCCGGTCTCTCTCTCTCCCTCTCTCCCCGACCGGCCAGACTTCCGGCCATCCGCCTGCCGCCGTCCGGCCATCGTTCGCCACCGCTCCGATCCCAAAAGGTCGGCCTTCGACTCAGCTTCCATCCTAGACCGGTGAGAAGCTCCCTAGCGCCGTCGTGAGTGAGATATCAGGCCCGAAAGGTCCGACTGCCATAGTGGTTCCGTCGCCGGAACTCCCTCCTCCATAACCGACGATTCTTGGCTCGTTTGGAAGCTCTTCTCCCGTGCATCAATCCCTCCAAAGGTTTCACTCTCCCTTGGTCTAGGTAAAGAGATTTTGGTGTTGGAAATTATAGGGTTTTTGTAATGTTTCTGTTCAATTGACCTAGTTAGGCTTGGAATTGAGTGTTGTACTAGTTAAGAAAGTTGTAGAGTGAGTTGAGAGGAAGTTGCTGTTAAAATTTGGTAGGCATTGGAGGTCGCCGGAATATACCTCCGGCCACCGCTGTGAAGTGGATTTTCATGGTTTTAAATATGTTATGTTAAGGGGAGTTTAACGAAGTGAATTTTAGAATTTTTGGAAGAGTTTTGGATAGGTTTGGAAATTTTTAAAGTTTGAGAATTTTGGCGGATTATTAAGGTAGGATCCGGCCATTGGATTAAAGTCGTATAATATGTAGAAGGTTGAATTAAGGCTGCCGGTATGTTCGGTGAAGTTTGGGCCATATTGAGTTAAGAATGGTGAAGTTGGCCAAGGATGAGTGTGTAGGAGGCTCACGTTTAATTTTGCCTATTTTGTTAAAATATTGGACTTTTAGTTGGGAAATTAATATTATATTGGAACAAGACGTGAGGAGGCCCGAGCAGACGAGGCCCCAGATCGACATCAGGCTTAGGCCTATTTTGTGAGTGGACTTTTATTTGAAATAATATGCATGCTATGGTTCATGGTTGAACATTTTCTTTTGTTTGAGCCTTTGACGTCATTTTATTTTGACGAATTTATTTCTCTTGAAGAGTTACCGAAAATGAGATTTTCGGTGAATAAAAGTATGTATTTATGAGGAGAGTATGTATATAAATGCTAGCTAGCCATATGTGTCTGTCCACCTTAATGGCGTAGTATATAACCGCATTATGGTGTGACATGAGTATTAGACGCGAGCGTAGTAGCCCTATATGAGTATTTAATTCATATAGGGGGTATGAGCACATATTTTTACACCCGTCCGTCCATCTTAATGGCGTAGTGTAGCACCGCATTAAAGCATGACGTGAGCATTAGACGCAAGCGTAGTAGCCTTGTATGAATTTCTATTTTTCTAATATTCTTCATAAGAATTCATACAAGGAGTATGGACGTGTGTAGATATATACAGTTATATATTGATGATTGTATATGATTGAGTTTGAGAGGCTCAATATTTAAGAGTTGAAAGTTTTATCGCTTGAGGCATGCATTCAATTTTCTTTGGAAGTTAAATTGGGAAAGCATAAAGATTTTTATTGCTCGTTTCTTTTAAGTTTACTTTTGTCCACTCACTCTAACGTTTTTCAAATGTTTTCCCTTGGGCCCTTCATTTTAAAAATGCCCAGTTTGCAGGTTAGTTTAGTCGAGGTCGGACGTACTTGGAGTCGAGGCATAGTTCGTAATATAGGTTCCGCTTATTTTTTTTTCTATCTCTTTTATTCCTTTTAGAGTGGCTCTGAACCAATGAATTGTTTGTTTTGGGATTATATTTAGATTAGTGAATGAATTGGGAGATGTTGGGATTTGGTGAGCACGAAGGCTCCAGGAGTTTAAGGTTGGATTTGGATTTTCAGAAGTGTTTGCAGGTAATATTAGGAATGGTTGCCATTTTCAAGGGAGGTTATGCCGAATTTTCGGTAAACTTTCCTTGGAGGTGGTCCCCGCAGGATATATACTTCGGGTTTCAGGGTGAAATTCGGGGTGGGTCTTGACAGTACGTTCTATAATCTATATCGTCAACATGTTGTATGTGCCAAATTGCGCCTCCACAAGCGCATAATGATGGGTTATTTGATGAATATTGTCTTTGAATAAGACATGAGCTTCCGACTATAGTCCGCTTATATAAGGACCTTGACATGCGATCTCTTTTATGTCACTTTGATGAGCCAGTCTTCCCGTCGTTAAGGGGAGATAAGAACAAGAATGTTCAAGCAGAACGACTTGGAATTGTCGTGGTTTGTCCCTACTGTGTCTCATCAAGTTCCCTAAAGTGACGAGATCACATATACATGCTGCAAACATGCCTGTAAGGATTGATGTCCGGATAAGGACATGTTGATGTCCAGATAAGAGGACATGTCGTCGCCCATAGATGGTGACATGGTGACACCACAAATGTGGTAGATGGTGTCGATAGGCCGTGGCTCCCACGGTTTAGGGGGAGGCCACTTGGTTCGATACATACTCGCCCTTAATGTATTTTAAGGAAATTACTTTCCTGTCATTCTGTTATGTGTCTTGACCTAATCGTTTCCTTATTAGAATAGATTTCAGTATTGATAGATGTTCTAGATCCTTCGGGAGACTCCATGTAATGCCTATAAATAGGTCTTTCTATCAATAAATGAGTAGACCATTATTCTCGTTATATGTTCTCATTCAACACGTTATCAGCCCGTTGTTCTAAAACTAAGTTCATAGCCAAAAGAAAACCCTAACCCTAGAAAACCAATATTGGCCAACGACACTTTCAGTACTTGGCCGAACCCGAAACCCATCATATAGCCCTTGTTCCCAGGATTCCAAAGCTGCCGGCCTCACCCCAAGAACCGGCCGGAACAGTACCGAACCGGTCACCGGAATACCAAACCGTTTGTCTCACTAACGCCGCCAGTTCACGCCTTCTCAGAGTCCGATCGCCTTCAAATTTTGTCACCAGTAGCGCGTCGTTGTCAGGGTTCTTGTATCCAAATTTCACTGCAAGAACTGGTCCAGAAGTAGGTGAACTACTCAACAGACCGACGGTAATGCATAAGAAGAAGAAGGAAAAAGTTCTCAAAACCCTAACATCGCAACGCCACAATTGCGCGCCTCCGTACACACCGCGTTAGGCGGTCTTCTGCTACATCTTGTCAACAACAAATCTCCAAGGTTCCAAGCACTTTCACTCCCGTCTCCGAAAGCGAATTCTTCGGCAATCAAAACGAGGTAATTTTTTCTAAAAGTTGCTGCTTTCGAGTTTTTAATTTCATAGTCGGGTTTCCTAGCCTTCTTCTCCATCCCACCTTTCTTTATAACGTGGGACGATATTGAGGGATTGGGGCCCCTCATATCAAGTTTGATTAGTGAAGGTTTTGTCACGGTACAACTCAAAAAAAAAAGGGAAGAAATCGATTGTGACGGTCTAACAGTCACAGTTTTTCGCATCGATATTGTGTCCAATACATCTTGGTTCACGTTCTAATTCCATATACTTGATTTTAGTATTCGAATTCTCAATAATAACTATCTCCCTTGTCTTTTGTAGATGACCGAGCCATCTAGGCCAGAGTTTGAAATCTTTGATGCTCAAGGAAAAGAGTGTCATAGGTGGGTGTCGGATGTGACTCACACGTTCGTCGGTAAACGATATACCACCATAATTTTCCCTTCGGATGTTCCCAATACTCCTTCTCCTAGTTTGGAGAACAAAGCTCAAGCCCTCATGTTTTTGAGGCGTCATATCCACCCAATTCTGAAGAAACAGTATTTGAAAAAAGAGGATCCCAAGGATTTATGGGACGTTCTAAAGCAACGTTTCAATAATGTACATGACGTAGAACTCCCAGAATTGACTGCGCGATGGGAAACCATTCGTTTGCTAGATTTTGCCATAGTTGAGGACTACAACCAAGCTATGTTGGACCTCTAGGCAGAGCTTAGTTTTTGTGGAGTCGATAAATCCGAGCAAGACATGATCGCGAAGACCTTGAACACCTTTCCCTCCTCCATGAGTTTACTTGCTCATCAATACCGCCTTGAGTATGAAAATGAAAGAGTTAAGACTTTCAGTGACCTCATGAATATACTTCAGAAAAAAGAGAGGCATCATGAGATTATTCTCAACAACAATGCAAGGCTGGTTGGGACCAAGAAAATCCTTGAAACTTATCAGGCTAGTGGTGGGAAAGCTCCAAGGCAAAAGAAAAACGATTGGGCTGTACCTTATGCACGCGGCCAATCTGCCCCACGTGGGGGCGGCAAAGGAAACCAGCAACACGGTCCAAACCGCTGCCTCACATGGAAGAGGGATGGCGGCGCCACCGCCAACAACCAAGGAGGGGGCCGATCCGGCCCTGGCTCTAGTACAGGTGGAAATCCTCCACCTAACTCTGTCAAACACGGTCGAGTTTCTTACTTCAAATGCGGTTCAACTATGCATATGCACAAACAATGTCGTGCAAGCAAGGAAATTCAAGATATCTACAAGAGGCATAAGCAGTATTTGGCTCAAGAGGCTAATTTTACTGGTGGAGATTATGAGATGGATAACGGAGACGCAGAGCTCACCATCAATCTCACTATAGCAGATTTTGAGACCAAGAAGAGTGTCTCTTCAGAGAGTGTTGAAACTCCGGATTTTGATTAGTCTATGTATTAGACGATTCTTCTGCTATGTTATTTAAGTGTTTTTTTTATTTGGCAATGGCCATGTATTAAGTTAGCATTAATAAAATTTCTCTTAGTTTTTTTGTCTAAAGAATAGTTGAGAATTTTATTTCCCTTAATAATGCATGAATGGTTAGAATTGCAAAAGCTACTTTGCACAAACAGTAATCTGTCCGCCAACTTCGTACAAGCTTTGTGAACAGCTTAGGACGAACTAGAATGTGAGTGATATATTTCTGGAAAGCTTGATGAGTCTAGTTTCCAGATCTTCTCACGGTTTATCCATATCTATTTCTATGACAAAGTTATGACCGTTTTAGTGAGAAAATATCATTATGCGCGGAAATTCATATGCACTCAATAAGGGATCACAACTTGATCACAATTCCCTGAAATTCCTCTATGTTATTTAGCGTGTTCGCCATGTCTTGAGTTCAAGACTAATTGATTTACATTCTTTTGTAGATGTCTCATGGCGAAATTGAGTGTTTGGCTGACAGTGGGACTACCCACACTATTCTGCGGAATAGGCAATTGTTTACGGATTTTGTGCCTTACATGTCACATCCCAACCCGTAAAATTTTATCTTATTTACTAGCTTGGTTATAATAAGAAATTTTACCGTCTCCGACATTGAGTTATAGTTTAATTGGTCCCTAGAGAGGTTTTGAGGGACAATTATTTCGGAGAGTTATTCGTAGGAGAAAAATGTAACGACGGTAAAATAGTAAATTTTAGCTAGTAAAAGGTAATTTTTAACAGGGTATTTTATTTTGGGGTGTTAAATTTTGGATTTGGGTATTTTTATGATGTTGGGCGGGTTGGTGTAAGGCCCAAAACCCTTATTTTTCTTTTCTCTTCTCTCTTTCTCTCTCTTTTCTCTCTTTCTCTCCCGCGCTCTCCCTTCCTCTTCCCGCTGCCGGATTCCTTCTCCGTCGTCCGGCCAAGCTAGGCCGCCGCACCACTCCCGTTCGGACCCCCGCCGTCCCCTCTCTCTTTCCGGGCCGGTGACCGGCCGTGTAGCGCCGCCGTGAAGGAGTGGTGCCGCCCGAAAGGCGCGGCTGTCTTGAGTTCCCGTCGCCGGAACTCCCTCCTCCGGCCACCAATCCGGGCAAACTTGGTACGGTTTTGAAGCTCTCCTCCGTGCAACAACCCCTCCAAAAGGTTCGATCCCTCTTGAGTTCGGTAAGGAGAAATTCGAAGTTGAAATTCTAGGGCTTTTAGGATGTTTTCGTTCGATTGACCTAGTTAAGCTTGAAATTAGACTTAGTGATAGTTATGGAAGTTGTTTGGGATGATGAGAGGAAGATTCTGTTAAAATTTTGTAGAATTTGGACGTCGCCGGAATCGGCCTCCGGCCGCCGCCGCCGTTTTGGGGTTTTGTATAATTTTAAATGTGTAATAATTAGAGGAGTTTAATGAAGTGAATTGTGTAATTTTCAGACGAGTTTTGAATAGGTTTGTGAATTTCCGAAGTCTGGTATTTTGGTAGTTAAATAATGTAAAATCCGGCCGTAGGATTTAAATCAATTTCTGGGGAAGGTTGTAATTACAACTGCCGAGTATGATATAAAAGTTTGGATCGTTTCGATTTAAGAATATTGAACTTAGGCAATGATGAGCGTATTTATGGCTCTCAATTAATTTTGCCTATTTTATCAAATACTGGATTTTAGTTGGGAAATTAATTATATATTTGAAACAGGACGTGAGGAGACTCAAATTGGAGAGACATCGGATCGACGTCAGGCTTTGGCCTAAAGTTGTGAGTGGACTTTTGTTTTAAATAAAAAGCATGCGATTAATGATTTTATTAATCATTTATTTCTTCTGATAAGATTATTGATTTCTCGCCCATTTGGCAATTTTTCCTCCTTTGGAGAGATCCCGAAACTGAGATTTTCGGTAAATATGTATTTTGGATGTTATGAGTATAATATAAATAAATGCTAGCTAGCTATACGTGTTTTTCCACCATACTGAGGTAAAATTCTATTATGGTGCGACGTGAGCGTTAGACGCAATCGTCGTAGCCCTATATAAATATAATAATTTATATAGGGGATATGCGCATATATATATATATATATATACACCGTCTTTTCGGTCATAATGAGGAAAAATACCATTATGGCGTAACGTGAGAGTTAGACGCCAGCGTTGTAGCCTTGTATGAATTTCTATTTTTCTAAATTGTTTCTAGGATTCATACAAGGAGTCTGACGAGTGTAAATACATACGAATATATGATTATATATAGTTAGCCTGAGAGGCTTCATTTTATTGAGTTGGTGACTAGCCGGAGCTAGTCGTGAAATTGCCAGTTTATGAGTTGAACGCTTTTAAGCTGCCGCATGCAGTATATTTTTCTATGAAATTAAAATGGGAATACATAAATATTTTGTTATTAAATTATTTATGTCCACTCACTCTAACGTTATTAAATGTCTTCCCCTGGGCCCTTCGTTTTAAAATGCCCAGTCTGCAGGATTGCATAGTTGAGATCGGACGTACATGGAGAAGAGGCATAGTCAATAGTATAGCTTCCGCTCTTTTCTATTTATTTATAGTTCATTTCCTCTCAAATAGAGTTGCTCTGAATATGTGGTTGTTTATTATAGGATCTTTGTTAGATTAGTAAATCTATATTGGGAGAGATTGTGATTTGTGGGGAGCACGAAGGCTCCAAGAGTCTATAAGGTTGGATTTGGAACCTTTAGACGTGTTTGCAGGTTTCTATTAGAAGGGTTGTCCATTTTCAAGGGAGGTTGTATCGAATTTAGCGGTAAATCTTTCCTTGGAGGTGGTCCCCGCACGATTTACTCCGGGTTTTAGGGTGAAATTCGGGGTGGGTCGTGTCATTACAAATCCTCAGTGACTACCATGATTGGTTCATCGCCGGTTATACAAGGACAAGGTATTGCACAATTCTTATTGTCAAATGGCACAAAGATTCATGTCACTGATGCCTTATACGCGCCAAAGGCCAATCGAATCTTGCTGAGTTTTAAGGACATTCGCGCCAACGGTTTCCATTTGAAAACTCATCGTGAGAATGATAAAGATTTTTGGTGTATTACCTCTAATGAATATGGCCGTAAGCGCATCTTAGAAAAACTTTTGAGTCAAAGTAGTGGTTTATATCTTACTACAGTTTGAATTATTGAATCCTATGCAGTTGCTCGCAACTTCTGCGAATCTGACTCATATAAGGATGATCGTCTGGAACATCCTAGACGTGATATGATGATTCGTATTCTTAAAAATTCACACGGTCATCCGTTTTTCAAAGCACAGGGGCGTATGGGAACACATATAGCCACCAAAAATGGTGGCAGTGTCGTGAGCACTGCTCATGGTCAGGGCTCGGCCTTAATGCCGCCCCAAATGCAGTCACAGCCTTCACATGCTTCCGTGCCGCATGGTTCCACTCCTGATGCCTCTATGGCAATCTCTAACACTCACCGCTTGTTTTGCAAAACTTGTTCATTAGCAAAGTTGTAAGCACGACCCTCTTTTGCTGTAGACACAAAACAAAACATTTCATTCTTATAGAGGATCCAAGGTGATATTTGTGGACCTATCAAACCAGAATGCGGGCCATTTCAATACTTTATGGTTCTGGTTGATGTATCAAAGCGTTGGTCACACGTCGCTTTGCTATCCACAAGGAACGCTGCATTTGCTAAACTCCTGGCTCAAATTATAAAACTCAGGGCTCACCACCCTGACCATCCGATCAAGTCTATTCGATTGGATAATGTAGGAGAGTTTACATCAAAATATTTTGATGATTATTGCATGTCTATTAGGATTGATGTTGAACATCCCGTTCCCTATGTTCATTCACAGAATGGTCTTGCAGAAGCAACAATCAAGCAGTTACAGCTTGTGGCTCGGGCTTTGGTGATGCGCACCAATCTACCCGTATCTGCATGGGGTTATGCAATTTTACATGCAGTACTTATTCGTTTCAGACCCACCGCCAACCAACCATTTAGTGCGTACAAGTTGGTAACTAGATATGAGCCTGACATTTCACATTTACGCATATTTGGTTGCGCGGTCTATGTGCCTATTACGCCTCCACTACGTACTAAAATGGGTCATCATAGACGATTGGGTATATATATTGGCTTTGAAGCACCAACGATTGTTTACTATTTAGAACCTTTGACAGGAGAGCTCTTTACTGCAAGATTTGCAGATTGTCACTTTGATGAGACATACTTCCCATCATTAGGGGGAGAAAGGAACGGTAATGTTCCGGTTGAATGACAGGAATTGTCGTGGTCTGTCCCCACTATGTCTCATTATGATCCCTGCCCATCTCAGAGCGAGATTGAAGTGCAAAGAATTCTCGATCTTCATAAAGTTGCAGATTCGATGCCTGACTCCTTTACTGATATCGCGAAAGTGACGAGATCAACTATCTCTGCTGCAAACGTTCCTGCAAGGTTGGAAGTCCCGAAAACTGGGCAAGTTAATGCCACACCCGGGCTAGGCACCATCGGCGTCGCCGCCGTACCTGATGCCCATGGTGGAGGGGTGGCTACGGCCTCGGCTCCCATCCAAAAGAGGGGAAGACCAAAGAAAGGTTCAATCGATGTCTTACCGCGGAAAAAGCAAGACATCAAGGCACAAAATGATCCGCTCATCATCAATACTGTGAATCCATCACATGAGATTGTCTCTGACTATAGCTATGTCCATGAATCGATATTGAAACCTCTAAGGGACGCCTCAGAATCAATGTTGATGTCAGAGAACAAAGAAATCTCGTTAAATTACACAAGTGCGCACGTTCTTATGGATAGGTCTTCCATGTTTATTGATGATGCTTTTGCTTATTCCGTTGCTCAGGAGATTATTGATGACGATGAAATAGAACCTCGCTCTGTTGCAAAATGTCAACGTAGAGCAGATTGGCCGAAATGGAAAGATGCAATCCAGGCTGAACTAGACTCCCTATCGAAAAGGCAAGTTTTTGGTCCGGTTGTGCCATGCCCACCAAATGTTAAGCCTGTTGGACATAAATGGGTCTTTGTTCGGAAGCGTAATGAGAAGAATGAAGTCATGCGATATAAAGCTAGACTTGTGGCGCAAAGATTCTTGCAACGCCCTGGTATTGATTATGAGGAGACGTATTCTCCTGTTATGGACGTCATTACTTTTCGCTACTTGGTCAGTTTAGTAGTGTCCGAAAAACTGAATATGCAGCTTATGGATGTGGTTACCGCATATCTCTATGAGGATCTTGATACAGAGATATATATGAAAGTGCCTGACTCTAAACCAAGAACGATGATTTGTGCCCATGCGTGTTCATAAAAAGAACAAGTTCCGGATTTACAATTGTAGCAGTTTATGTTGATGATATGAATATCATCGAAAATCTCAATGAGATCAATGAGACGGTTAGCTACTTGAAATCCAAGTTTGAGATGAAAGATCTTGGGAAGACTCGATTTTGCCTAGGCATTGAACTAGAGCATCGAGGGACTGGAATCTTAATACACCTGTCGGCTAATGTCCAAAAGATGCTCAGGCGATTCAATATGGACAAAGCACATCCTCTTGGCACTCCCATGATTACCCGAAGTTTGGATATTAAAAAGGATCTGTTTCGTCCGAAAGATGACGATGAAGAGATCCTTGGAGCTGAAACTCCATATCTTAGTGCGATTGGAGGTCTGTTATATTTGGCTCAGTGCACTCGCCCAGACATTGCATTGTCTGTGAACTTGTTAGCTAGATTTAGCTCTGCACCAACGCATCGTCATTGGAATGATGTTAAGCACATCTTCAGGTATTTGAAGGGTTCCATTCACTTAGGTCTGTTCTTTCCCTACATTGAAAGAAGAGAGCAAAAGATCATGTCTGGGATTGGTGGATCACAGCCCTCGGCCTCCTACCAAGAGACTGTGTTCGACGCTGCCATAGTTGCGGTTCATGCGCATGGTAGACTAGTTCCCTATCCTGCAACACTGAATAATGTGTTAATTGGATTTGTTGATGCGTATATCTCTAACCCACATAAAGGACGTTCCCAAACTGGATATGTGTTCACAATTGGGAATACGGAAATATCTTGGAGATCAACCAAGCAAACTCTTGTTGCTACTTCCTCGAATCATGCTGAGATTATTGCACTACATGAAGCAGTTAAGAATGTGTTTGGCTTCGGTCTATAGTGTCTCATATTCAAGAATCTAGTGGATTACCATCTACAACGGCTGAACCAACTTGCATCTATGAGGATAATGCGACTTGCATTGAATAGATGAAGTTAGGTTATATTAAGGGTGATAATACTAACATATCTCGCCGAAGTTCTTTTATAATTAGCAGCAGCAACAGTTTTTGAATATCCATGTGAACCAGGTGAGTTCTGAGGATAATGTAGTAGATTTGTTCACCAAGTCTCTACCCAAATCTACCTTTGAGAAACATGTGAAGAGCATTGGCATGCGTCGTTTATCTGAACTCCAAGATTGAGTTACCAATTAGGGGGAGTCATTATGTAGACATCAGGGGGAGTCTACATCACATGTTATCTTCAATTATAGTAGGTGCGTTGTGCTCTTTTTCCCTTTGGCTAAGTCTTTTGTTTTGCCCAAGAGGTTTTTGTTTTACTTGACAAAGTTTTTAACAAGGCAACATCTCATGCACTATCTCGTATTAGGCACGCGATACAAGGGGAGTGTTTAAGGAAATTACTTTCCTATCATTCTATTATGTGTCTTGACCTAATCGTTTTCTTATTAGAATAGATTTCAGTATTGATAGATGTTCTAGATCCTTCGGGAGACTCTATGTAATGTCTATAAATAGTTTTTCTATCAATAAATGAGTAGACCATTATTCTCGTTATATGTTCTCCTTCAACACGAATCAATTTATAAAAAAAATTAGAAATAGAAAGGAAGTATTTTTAAGTCATTAATATGAGTTGAAGACTAAAAATAATGTGGAGCGATAATGTAACTAACTCTCTGTAAGATATGTGGGTGTGTTTTAAGTATAAACATGGTGATATGTGAACAGATTCGATCTCAGTAGAGATGGTTGAGGTGTTTGAGTTTCCCTCGAACAAGGTTCGAATCTCGATGTTGGCAATGGCCTTAATTGCCTTCTCTTTTGCCTTGGGCCCAAATTTGGGCCAACTCTTCGAAAATTTTCAAGTTTGGGCTGGCTGGACGAATTTGCCCATGAGACAATCATAGAAATTTTGTGAAAACTTCGAATATTTTGAACAAAGATATATCGCTGACTTGAAAAAACGAAAATATTGCCGAAATTTCGGGAATATTTTCGATTTTTCACTCCTTGGCCTCATCATTTGGCCCTTTGGCCCTAACCCACCCTAAAACCAGCCCTACCCCGTTGGGGGAAAGCCATGCCCGACCCTCTCTTAGGGTGGGCCGGTTCAGAGCAGGAGAAGGAAGATGCCTTTTAATGCTTTTTTCAAATAAGGTAGGGCAAGGGTCAAGGAAATGAAACCGTCTTATCTTGGTACTCTTAGTTGCGGTTGGACCCAAGACTCTTAATTGTGGTACTCTTAGCAACATACAACCATCTAGGTTTTGCTAATCTTTCTAGTCTACCTGCTCACGCAACAATACAGAAGCAACACTACATTTTATTGCTGCCCTTTGAATCAGGCTTGGGGGAGTGCTAAAGAAGAGCGCACCCTCAACATTTTATCACTAGTAATATTGGAGTTCTGTGATGGTATCAAATTATCCTTTAGTACTACTTTAAATGAGTCCAATAGTACTTTCAGAATCAAACCAAAATATAGTTTGTTAAATATCACCACCTGGATCCCAAATACGAAACCCAAAAAAGCTAGAGCTCATCAGATTTGCCCACAACCGAGACCACCACTACCAGAAGAAAGGCTTTAGCCGATGAAAATAAAAAAATCAGGCCGACGAATTATTTTTTCGTCGGCTAAAGTGGACTTTAGCTTCATCGGCTAATTTAAAATTTTCATCGGCTATGTCAACTTTAGCCGACGAAATTAAAATTTCGTTGGCTGAATAATTTTTTTCATCGGCTATAGTCTGTAAACTTTAGCCGACGAAATTTTTAAAAGTTTAGCCGACGAAAAATATAATTTCGTCGGCTAAAGTGCCTTATATTTGCAGATCTGGAAAACAACTCATCTGGAAAAAAAAAACTATACGTAGAACCTTCAAACGCAAAAAAGTGTTGAAATAAGATATGACCAGAATGGTGAAATACGTCTACGATTGAAAAATCATGGTATTCCGGTAAAGTCTCGGTGCTGATAGTTGCGGTCAATGCAATTTACCCTTATTATTCACTATGCTACAGATTTGGTGTTCGGTGTCCGATTGACTATTGTGATACCTTTTCGGAAGCGTAACGGCCCTACGAGTCAAACTCATTTCTATCGCCATGACATATGGGCCTTTTCGGCCATCTGAGTCCGTTTAGGGCTTCAAAATGCAGTTTTCTTATTTCCGATTAGAGTTGACCGTTTCGATCGAGCCCTTAATGTTGTCGAATCCAGTTGAATTTTTTACCATAGACATCTTTCGTCCTAATGATCATATATGATGGTCGAATTTTGGTTTGTAAATTTTAGTCATCGGAATCACGTGTACTATTTACCGTTATTATTCCCTATGGAGAGCCCTATCGTCGGAAGGTAAATGTCTCAAAATTTTTATATGGACAGTTGCGTCTCATCTACGTAAGAGTTTTTCGTGTGGAAGGTTTGACCAAACTACGTAATATAGAGGGAGATATAAGCGTTTTCGTGTGATAAGTGACGATGGATTAGGGTTGACCGTTTCGATCGAGCCCTTAATGTTGTCGGATCCAGTTGAATTTTTTACCATAGACATATTTCGTCATAATGATCATATCTGACGGTCGAATTTTGGTTTATGAATTTTAGTCATCGGAATCACAACGTGTCTACTAATGTTGTATAACGTGTTTAGTAGGTTATACAACTTTGTGAACCAACTCTACATAGGAAGCAAAATTATCAAAAATCTTGTGAAATAAGATGTGTTCAGAATGGTGAAATACGATTATGGTTCAAAAATCACGTAAATCGGAAAAAGTCAGAAAATCAGAAAAAGTTCCGGATTTTCTTCTCGGCCTAGCTCCGTCGTCAAGCCACCGAAGACCGCCATACTTGTCCCAAAAGCTTCGCCGTCGTCTCTATTTCATTGTTGGACAGGTGGTGCATCGAGTGGCACCGCCGTGAGGGATAAATCGAGCTCCAAAACTCCGTCGGTTCGGATTCGTGTCGATCGAATTTCTCCTTCCTCAGGTCACCATTTGGTGAGTTCTATATATGGATAAGTTGAGTTTGATTAGTACTACATTCCCCTAGAATTTGGTAGCTCGATTCGGTGTGTGTGAAGGAAATCGAAGATTTGAAGTTTTTAGGGTTTAAAATTGGAGATTTTTATATTTTGATTCAATTGACATGAAAGGCTTAGAATTAGGCTTCGACTTCTTCTAGAAAGTTGTTCGAAATGTTGAGAGGAATATTCTGTCAAATTTTGGTGGTGATTGGAGGTGGCTGAAAGTTTCTGCAGTTTTTTTTTTTCAAAAACCAGCAACTTTAGCCGATGATATTTAAATACTATATTCGTCGGCTATAGTATTTTTCATTTTTTTTTATAAGGTTTAGCCGACGAATTATGGCATATTTCGTCGGCTATAGTTATTTTTTTAATTTTTTATAAGGTTTAGCCGACGAAATATTTCGTCGGCTATAGTTATTTTTTTAATTGTTTATTACACACTTTAGCCGACGAATATCTTAATTGTTTCATCGGCTAAAGTCTGGGAAAAAAACCGACGACATGTTTTTTTTTTCGTCGGCTAAAGTCATCGCCGACGACCTTTTCCCGACAAAATCTTAGCCGACGAATTAAGCTAACAGGCCGACAAAACTTTTTCGTCGGCTAAAGTGTTTGTCCTGGTAGTGCACGTCCATAAGGTCCCAATTTTTTTGGACCCCAAAGATTCATTAGGAGCTAAAATCCAAATAATTGTGGGCGGGCCAACTGACTTGGGCCTCCAGACTAACAGCCCAAGACTGAGCCACTTGTAATTCTGCTGTGACCTAGCGCCGATCAGCGTGACCGTACTATAGCCATCCTAAACCAGACTTTCGTTCATGTGGTTTCGGGTTTCATCAGCAACCCATCCGATTTGAGGTTCACCGCTGGCATCAAAACCATTACTCTCGCAGTTCGCAACTTTGAGATTTGCTTCATAGTTGCAGCAACATCGACATTGCTCAAAGATCGCATCTTCGACCAGTCCATAGTATTATTATCCTTGATTCGCACAACATAACTCTAGATCTGGCTTGATTCTCCAAATCTTGAAAACACCTGCATATATTCGCTTTTCAGCCTCGCATGTCGTGGCGACTCCCTCACATACAGATGTCATCTCTCAAAGCGGCGACTAGAGGCAGATGTGCTTCGAACTTTTGGATGAGAAATCAGGAAGCCTTGGTCGTTAGGTGAACCAATATGACTGAGAGGTAGATTTGATTTGATTGGGTTGCCACTGGACAAAAGCTACAGTAGAGGTGTAAAGACAATTGCGCTAGGATCGCATAACCGGGGAGGCTAGGGTTTAGGGAGAGCGCTGGAGTCATTCTAGTTTTCTATTACTTTGATAACGCTCAAGCAAACCCCAAATCTAGATTTACCAGTGAATTTATTTTTCTTAAACAAAATAAGGCTATATTTGGCCAATTTCTGACTTATTTAGCCATATTTAAAAGGCAGCCGACCAGGTCTTAGCGAAATAAATATTTACAGTGGGTAAGTATTTACATATTTAAGTCTCGATCTTACCCTATCCAACTTTAAGTTTTGTTTTTGGCCAAATCCTACCCAACCCTATCATAAGCCTTATAAAATCATCGAGGACCGGCCGTAGCCCCTGCCCATGATGAACCCATGTCATGTTAATGTTATCTCTAAGTTATAATCTTTAAAACGAAGTTAGCATTTCCTAAAAAAACGAAGTACGCATATGTGGGCTGACCCGCCCGGAATTCCATACCCGAGTAGGGACAAGTCACCAGACTTTGGAGAGTTCGAGATCCTCTGTTGGATACCAAGATGGACACAGCACTGGGCCTCATGTGTTTGCCCAATGAGAGAGTTAGCCCAATTGGTTAAGGTCATCATAGTTTCCTTTTGACTCTAGTTGTTGCCAGCTATGAACTTATCCTTTGTACTCAGCCTATATATGCTGTAAGAAGTGCGGTTGCACTTAGGAATGAAATGAGTATTATCTAGTTTATTTTCAATTTCCTTTCTTTGCACTTCGTTCCCAACATTTGGTATCAAGAGCTGGTTCGATGCGGACTCCACAAAACGTGCCGCCGTCCATGCCAATGTCCGACGCAGCAGTCGAGCCACCACTCCCTTCCCCATCACTAACCATACCCACACTTCTTCATCCCAAAATACCCTAGAAAACCAGTACCAAACTTTCAAATCTACGGTGGAATTTTTGCAAACCCAAAACACCGAGCTCCATGCTTCGATGAAGCACCTCACCCTTTCTCTAAACCAAGCTCAGACGGCGTTTCAAAATCACATTACAGCTCAGATGGTAGCTATGCAAGACAACCTTTTGGCTGCCATGACCCAACGCTTACCACCACCTCTTTCACAACCATTAACAACCTTTCCTCCACTCACTTTCGGCACATTGCCTTACCCAGCCATACAATCATCAACCCAAACCACTTCTTGCACTTGGTCGGATATGGGTATGACCAACCCTTTTCCTTCTGGGTTCATGGGCCAATCATCTTCGTCGACACAACCAGCTTCTTCCACATACTCCACAATCACCTCTGTTAGCACCCCAACCCACTCTGAACCACAAAACCAACAACACACCAACACCAACACCAGATTCCAAACCCATACAAATTTCCATGACTCTTACACTTACAAACCACCAAAAATTGACCTTCCCCGCTTCACCGGCGAAGACGCCATTGGGTGGTTGGCCATGGCTGATCGTTATATACGCTCCTACCGCATTCCCCCCCATGAGCGTGTACAGGCTATCTCTGCCCACTTCGGTGCCGATGCTTCCGTCTGGATGAATGCCCTCGAACAACTCCGGCCTTACATCACATGGGAGAGCTTTGTGGTAGCTTTTCTCGAGCACTTTGGGTCGGGAAACACCTCTGATTTCAAGGCTCAGCTATCTCATCTGCAGCAACAGGGCACGGTCGATGAGTTCTTCACAGAGTTCACAAAACTTTCGTGTCGTGCTCCAGATTGGTCAGACGCCAATCTATGGCCCATGTTTTGCGGCGGTCTAAAGAATGAGCTGAGACACGATGTGTTGGCTATGGGTCCTCGATCTCTCTCTCACACACACCAGCTAGCGCGGCGTTATGAGGCTAAGCTTAGGGCGGAGCGTGCAGAGCGGAATGTTACTGGCCGGCATTCAAGATTTCCGGCATGGCAGTCATACCCACGACCAACCAGTGGTCCCTCCCTAACCCAACCACCACCCATTAATCCCACCCACGGTCAACAGACAACCCAGCCCCCAAATTCAAAACCTGCTATCGCTGCACGACAAAACTCCTCCACCCATGTCCGTCAGTGGTCCCCAGCCAAGCAACGGGAAAGAAGAGAACGGAACCTCTGCTACACCTGTGAGGAACCATACTCTAAATACCACATCTGCAAAAAGCCATTTATGGCAATTTTGGCCCCAATGGTTGAGCAAGGGGATGAGCCGTTGGAATTTCATGATGCTAGCACCTCCTTGGACGATCAGACCCATGATTCCGAGGTGCCTCTGCCTTTACATGCTATTACCAAATCCTCCTTGGATGAGATGATGCGATTGGAGGGAACAATTCAGGGGAAACCAATCCGAGTCTTCATTGATTGTGGCTCCGCTTCGAACTTCCTCAATCCGGCTGTGGCTACACAACTGGGCATTCCGGTTCACCATGACTCTTCCCTAAGATTTACATCGGCTTCCGGACATCATTTACGTCCCTCCGGGACCGTTCGGGAAGTCACTGTGCATATTCAAGGCTATAATTTCACTGATGATTTGCTTTTGTTACCTGTTGAGGGCTGTGACTTGGTACTGGGAGTGAAGTGGCTCAGTACCCTCGGCTTCATTGGGTGGCACTTTGCCGATAAGGTGATGATCTTCTTCAGCAAAGGGAAGTGTTATCTCTCCAAGGTACCAACTCCGGCCGGCGAACAGATATCGCCTCTTTAATGGCGTTGGTCCAATCTGCTTTTTCCCATCCCACTTATCCCACCCCACCTAAACCTGACCCACTCCAGAACCAACCCAAATGTGTATTGGACCTGATACATGCCTATGCGGATTTGTTCTCTACACCCACATCCTTACCTCCACAGAGGCCTATTGATCACAAAATCACATTACTCCCTCACACAAGCCCAATTCGAGTCAGCCCATATAGATATGCCCATTCACAAAAAGAGGAGTTGGAATCGCAAGTTCAAGAGATGCTAGAGAAAAGGGATAATTCGTCCTAGCTCAAGCCCCTACTCTTCCCCGATGCTTCTTGTCAAGAAAAAGGATAAAACATGGCGTTTTTGTGTCGATTATCGCCATCTCAATGCCACCACCATTAAGGATCGTTTTCCTATTCCGGTGGTCGACAAGCTCTTGGACGAGTTACATGGTGCTTGTTATTTTACAAAATTAGATTTGCGATCGGGCTATCATCAAATTCGTATGAGGGAAGAGGATATCGAAAAGACGGCTTTTCGCACCCATGATGGTCATTTCGAATTTGTGGTGATGCCATTCAGCTTGACAAATACGCCATCCACATTTCAAGCCCTCATGAACCACATTTTCAAACCCCACCTACGTAAGTGTGTTCTTGTGTTTTTTGATGATATATTAATTTTCAGCCGGATTTAAACTCTCACTTGCAACATGTGCAAGCTGTTTTTGAGTTGTTACGAGCTAATCAACTATTTGTGAAGTTGTCTAAATGTTCTATCGCCTAACCCAAAGTGGAATATCTGGGTCACATTGTTACCAAAGAGGGGTCTCTATGGATCCACAGAAAATACAAAGTATTTTGGACTGGCCCAAGCCCACCACCGTGAAAGGACTGCGCAGCTTCTTAGGGCTGGCAGGCTATTACCGCCGCTTCATTCGACATTTTGGCATAATTGCCCAACCTTGAATGATATGCTATGCCATGACAACTTCCATTGGACCCCTGCTTCTGACGAGGCTTTCTCTAAATTAAAGCAAGCGATCACTACTGCCCCGGTTTTGGCCTTGCCGGATTTTTCTAAACCATTCGTGATTGAAACAGATGCAAGTGGTTGTGGAATTGGGGCAGTTTTGCAGCAGGAGAAACATTCAGTGGCCTTCTTAAGTAAGTCTCTTTCTCCCAAGCATCAAGCTCAATCTGCTTATGATAGAGAGATGTTCGCTATTATGTTTGCCATAGATAAATGGCGGCCTTATTTGCTTGGGAATGCTTTCACAATCATGACTGATCACAAGCCACTGAAGAACATCATGGACCAGCACATCTCCACACCGGCGCAACACAAATGGGTTGCCAAACTCATGGGTTACAATTACTCGATCGAGTACAAAGCCGGCAAGTCTAACACGGTTCCAGATGTGTTGTCCCGAAAACCTGAGCTTATGGTAATCCAGACCACCTCAGCGCCAATTTTTGATGCAATTCTCCAACTTGATGCCGCTTGTTCTCGTGATCTAGAAGCTCAACGAATTCTGGTAGCCCTTGCTTCCAATTCAGGACCAAAGCATTTTGAGAATCGCCAGGGTCGGTTATACTACAAAGGTAAAATTTATGTGCCTGAGACCTCTGAATGGCGCGCAAAAAATTTGCATGAATTTCATGGCTCTTTACAGGCCGGTCATTCTGGTTATCTTAGAACCTTGGTGCGGCTACAACGCAATTTTTCATGGCCTGGGATTAGAAAGGATGTGAAACTCTATGTTGTGACCATTGTCAAAGACAAAAATATGAATCCATCCGCCCACCTGGCTTGCTTCAACCTTTACCAATTCCGGCTCACAACTGGGAGGACATATCCATGGACTTTGTCGAGGGGCTGCCAAAATCAAATGGATTCAATGCCATCATGGTCATAGTCGATCGTCTCTCCAAGTTTACACATTTTGTTGCTGTTGCCTACCCATTCTCTGCAGCTGATATAGCCGACACTTTCGTGAGAAATATCTTTCGACTTCATGGGATGCCTAAACGCATTGTAAGTGACCGTGACCTTGTCTTTGTTTCAAAATTCTGGATTGCTTTCTTCAAGTTGAACGGCACGACCCTTTGCCATAGCTCGGCCTACCACCCCCAGTCCGACGGACAATCAGAGGTTGTGAATCGTACACTTGAACAGTATTTGAGGTGTTTTATCATGGATAAACCAGATAGTTGGGCAGACCCACTTCATTGGGCTGAATGGTGGACGAATACCACATATCACTCTACAATCCAGATGACTCCCTTCCAGGCCTTGTATGGTCATCCGCCTCCGGCAATAGAGGCATATCTGCCAGGCACTACCACCATTGCAGCCGTCGACAAGGCCCTGCAAGACAGAGATATCCTTATCGAGCACCTTCGTACTAATATGGCCAAGGCACAAAATAGAATGAAACAAATGGCGGATAAGAATCGCACAGAGCGCGAATTCGCAGAAGGGGACTGGGTCTTTCTCAAATTGCAATCTTACCGACAGAAGTCCTTGCTCAAACGTCTCTCCACTAAACTTGCTCCACGGTTCTTTGGTCCCTTTAAGATCCTGCAGAAAATTGGAAATGTGGCCTATCGTTTGGAGCTGCCACCAAACTCTAGGCTGCACCCCGTGTTTCATGCTTCATTGCTTAAGAAACGCATTGGTGATTCAGCTCCAGTTTCCGGCACCCTTCCCCCAATTCGACAAGGATGGACAGGTGGTATTGGAACCACTACGAGTGTTAGATATGGGTACTCGAACTTACCGCAAGCGCCGAATTACAACTTGGTTGGTTCAATGGAAAGGACTTCCAGTTGAAGATGCAACCTGGGAAGATGCAGCAACCATGATTTCCAAATTTTCAACTTTTGACACCTGCGGACAGGCACCATCTCGGGGAGGGAGTGATGTTGGATACCAACATGGACACAGAACTGGGCCTCGTGTGTTTGCCCAATGAGAGAGTTAGCCCAATTGGTTAAGGTCATCATAGTTTCCTTTTGACTCTAGCTGTTGCCAGCTATGAACTTATCCTCGTACTCAGCCTATATATGCTGTAAGAAGTGCGGTTGCACCTTTGGAATGAAATGAGTATTATCTAGTTTATTTTCAATTTCCTTTCTTTGCACTTCGTTCCCAACATCCTCACAGAGAAGTTAGAAACGCGCGTACATAGCGATTTGGTGACTCCAACTTACCATATGTTTCTCTAATTTCAAAACCAAGTCACTCTTCTTCTTCTTCTTCAATGAGGCCTAACATCGTTTCCGAGGTTCTTCTCCGATCTCTAATTTTCTCTCCTTCACTTTTTTTTTCGCATCCATTTCTTCTTGATTCTTTCTGTGTTTTCGTTTGGTTCCAGCTCAAACCGAAATTCTGAATCTAGGTTCATATTGATGTATGTTTTAGCAAAATTGAGCGAACATTCACCAGTAAAAGTAGTTAGTTCGAGCTTCGCGATTTGGAGAAAAACTCGTAGCTGTTTGATGTGCATTTCTCATTAGGAATTTCTGGCTTCTTTTCATTTCGGTTATGGCTTCGATGTTGTGAAACTGAAATTAGCTTTGTCTATTAAGTGCTTAGAAATTAAAACCCTAAGTTCGTTCTAAGATGTGTTGTGTCACTTGTGTGTGTGTGCTTATGATGATGAATTTGTGCTCGTTCAATTGTGTGTTGCATTAGATTTGGAATGGGCAGGAAATCAAAATAAGTTATAAAGCTTATGTTTTGGATTTGAGGAAGTTATGACACTGATTGAATGTGTGGGTGTGTATAGGCAGGACTGCAGACTAGGTTGGGGCAATGGTGGGAGGGCATTCCGTTCCTTACTTCTGCGGTGGTGGGTGTCTGCGCAACTATTTACGTTGTTTGCCTCTTGGCTGGATACGACTCCTTTTATGAAGTATGCTTTTTGCCGTCTGCAGTTATCTCAAAGTTCCAAGGTAGGTTTTCCAGAAAGCGAAATGTGAGACAATTCCTGGTTACTAGAAACAAGTACAATTTTGCAACCGGTTTATGACACTTTATTTCAAAGTCGTTACTCTTGATATGTCACTTCTAGATAGTTTTAGCCTTGCAAGTAATGTTTTTGTTTTTTCACGTTTTTTAAGTGATTCAGTTTTGTCTTTTCCATAAGTACCTTAGGTCCATGATTCTTTTTGTGTTAGTTTTTGGTTATTTGTTGTGGTACTGTTTTGAATTGTAGTTATCAAAAAACTAATGAATGGCATTGTTTGAGACTATTTAGGGTATTGGTATTTTAAGTGCTGAACAATTGATAATTCTTTGTTGTTACAATTCATGTAACATCTGAAGATGATTTTTTGTAGGGTTTTGGAAGATGTAACTGTTTCTGCTGGTTATTCTGTTGGATTCTGCTCTGTATGAATTCCGCACACTGACCTAGAAACTAGTAGTATTCTTCAATCATAAATTTTCCCTGCATCATGATCTGTGTTAACAAAAACATCAAGTGCGCAATGGGAATCCTAATTCAGTCTGTCTAAGATTTAACCAACTTGAAGCCTTTAATATAAATTGCAGCTGCTTAATTTTGAGAACCTTTCTCTGCTTAATTTTGATAACCTTTCTGTTTTCTCAAACAAAAGATTAATATAGTATAACGTTAATAATCAATATGACTGTCATAAAAATTTATGGGTAAAATATTGTACAATCCTTGTGGTTTAAAGTCGACATCTGTTTAGTCTTATGGTTTTATTTTAATCTGATTAGTCCTTAAAGTCATGATTTTTCATCCAAATAGTCCTTATGGCCTTAACTGAGAAAATTGCCGGAAGGACTATTTGGATGAAAAATCATGACTTTAAGGACTATTCAGATTAAAATAAAACCATAAGGACTATTTGGATGAAAAATTGTGACTTTAAGGACTATTTAGATTAAAATAAAACCACAAAGACTAAACAGATGTCGACTTCAAACCACAAGGACTAAACAAATTTCAATTCAAAATTTATTTATCTGAATAGAAAGAGAAGAAGTATCCTTCTATTGTCACACCATATCAGCTCCTCACCATCAACTTTTGTCGGCCTTTCAGTCTACAGGATTTTCACCGCCATTCTATTTCATGGTTCACTGCTTCATGTGTTGTTCAACATGATGGCATTGGTTCCTTTGGGTTCTGAGTTGGAGAGAATTATGGGATCTGTTCGCTTGTTGTACATAATCATTCTGTTGGCTACAACCAATGCGCTGCTCCATCTTCTGATAGCACTTTTGGTGGCTTATAATCCCATTCACCCTTTTGAGTATTTGATGCATGAGTGTGCAATAGGCTTCTCAGGAATCTTGTTTTCTATGATTGTAATAGAGACAAGTCTGAGTGGACAGCAATACAGAAGGTTGGTTTTTCTAATGGTTAAATTTTAACATGATTTGTAATTTTTTTGCATACATAATCTTCGCGAATTCAATCTTGTTCCAATATTAGCAGAATTTAATGTTTAGGCAGTTGCACATTGCATTTTTAGTTTTCCTGCTGTTCTTTCTGGCCTATGTATTGGATTATCTGCTAAACCTTAAATGTTCATTTTGTAATGCAGTGTGTTTGGACTCTTTAATGTGCCTGCGAAATGGTAATTCCCTTAACCTTTGTTATTAATCGCAGTAATACTTGCTTGTGTGATATCTAATTTTTTTCATTTTACATTCTCATATATATTATCAAAAATTCAAAAAATGTACCTGAATATTTGTTGCAGGTATGCATGGATCTTGCTGGTAGTGTTCCAACTTGTAATGTCTAATGTTTCATTACTGGGACACCTGTGTGGTATTCTGTCTGGCTTCGCTTGTAAGTTCTTCGCTCTTTTATATCTAATCTTTCATTTTTTTTCCTGCATTGCATGAAGTCAGTGAGACTGCCAATTTATTGCCTTTGTAATATAGATAGTTACGGCTTGTTCAATTTCCTCATTCTGGGACCATCATTCTATTCCAAAATTGAGGCCTCCTCGTTGCTTGTAAGTATCATAAACACATTGCTTTAGATGACTGATCAATTTGGAAACACTGTTACATTTTTTTCTTCTAATTCCGCTTATTCATTTTTATATTTCCACTTTCCAGTCAACGTGTGTGAGGCGGCCAAAATTTATTTTGTGCACTGGTGGAAATCCCTCTGCCTCCATCCCTACGTATACAAGCCAAGGTACCACATCTAGGTAAGTTCTATTCTAATTTAGATATAGTTGGTGAGATACGTTAAGTTCTGTTTCTTAGAAAGCTAACATTATGTTTATTATACGAGAAATAATTATTATATACTACTTTCTTAACCAGTGGATTATTTTCGGGAAATTTGTGGAGAAACTTGTCTTCATGGATCCCACAAAGAGAAGCATCACCACAGGTAATTCTTTTATCACCTGTCAATCTTTTTTGAACCTTAATGCTGTTTCTATTCCGTAGAAAAAGGCAAATGGTCTTTGGTGGTGCTTGATCACGAACATTTCCTTCTTTGTAGCCTTAACATGGTTAAGTGTGATTACCTGATCTATGCATTTTTATGTATATAGAAAGTGAGACAGAGGAAAATATGACCTATTTCTTTGTCACTTAAGAATGGTGTGCCCTGTATTTAATTTTTTAAAACCCACTACTTAAGTAAATTGTGATTTTCAACCCTCAAGGACCACTCTCACAGATATATCATATTATACTCTGGTCACTATTTATGTCCCATAGTGTGAGGAGTTTAAGTGCGTGTGGAAGTCCTGATGTACGTCATCTGTCTTATATCTTTGGTTGTACACGTACACATCAGTGTGGCTAAGGCTATATGGAATACGACTCTGTTCTTGATGTCATATGCTATAGTAGTATATTACATATGCTGATATTATTCTTGGGTTTTATGTCTTAAACATTGATCTCTGATCTAGAATAAACTATTTTGAGTTTGTTGTCAGAAAAACAAGGCACTTAATTCCCTATATCTATTGACCGAAAAAAAATCCTCATATATCTGTGGCAAAAGCGATATTGGATTGCAGTGTCGGAATAGATAGCTTTCTTGCCAAAAAAAAAGAAAAAGATCGAGTCATTGTTTGAGCACTCATTACACTAGCTAAACCTTTTTGATTATGTCAAATATAATGTTAGCACTTAACAAAAATAATGGTCAAAACCTATATATATCCTTTTGTTTCAAGTCATTGATCTATGTTTCTAAGTCCGACTTGTTTCCCGCTTTTATCCCTGTCAGCCTTTGATGTTGCAGCCTTCAGTATTTGCAAATATATATTGAGTAATTGAATTTGATGATGCAGGCAACACAAGACAGTCACATGTTTCCTGGGTGGGGTAGGACACTGGGGTCTGGTGCAGGTCAGGCTGTTTCTGATTTTAATTCAGAATCAAACTTACAGGCTAGACTGTTAGATAGTGACTCAGAACATCTATCTGATGCAGGACCGCAGTTATCTGATGCAAGGTACTAGGAGAACTCATGTTTATAACATAACAGACTGTTCCCGTTCATGGATAACGTGTTCAGAATCTGGTGAATATTTTATATTTGTTGTACCTAGAGATGTGATTTTTACCCTCACTTTTCATGATATTTTCAGGCGAACGATAAATAATACGGTGGTAGCCGGAGCTGAGATTCCTGTTCACCATCAGGTCTTTATTTTCAGTTGAGGTACTCATTGAGTAATTTCCAATTCTTCCATGCATATGGATTAAAAAAAATATCTTGGTTGGATGCAGGACTATGTGGCTTCTGAAGACGAAATACAAAAGCTTGTATTGATGGGTTTTGAAAGGGTAAAGAATTCATCCTCTGCTTTTCCTTATTGAATATAGTATGCATTGTTCCAAAACTGCCTCAATTCATATATGCAGAGTAGGATCCAAAGCAACTTATGGGATAGATTGCAAAGTTTTTGTATCCATGTTTTAAAGCACAATTTATATTATTGGATGTTGATGCCTTGGAGTTGGTTACAGACACAGGTTGAAGTTGCACTTGCAGCTGCAGATGGCGATATTAATGTGGCAGTCGAAATTCTGAGCCAACGGGTCTGTCTCTCAAGCGTACTTATTACCCATGAGTTTTCACAATGACATTTCCTGTTTCACTTATGGGGACTGGGACTTATCTGCAGGGTTAAAATGCAAGCAAAGTGACTAACTTTCGACTTCCCAAAGACCTGAACCTCAATTGACTCGTTTGACTTGCCCAGTTCCGCTATCACCTCAATGTGAAGTTCCAAACCTTGTAGTTGTATGCTGTATGTTGTTTGAAAGCAGCTAGGATTGCTAGGATTATTGGCTGGGGGAGAAGGGTTTCTGAATGGGAGAATTTACACCAACATTTGGTAAAAGACAAGGTACAGAAATTGTCTATGAAACATGTTCCAAAAAGGAAAAGAAAAAAAGATTGGTTTCAGACATACCGTTGTTGGATTACTGTAATTATATTCGTCTCCAGCTTAAATTGATCAGACATTATTAAAGGTTCTTTGTAGTTGATACTGTATATGCTTGTGCTGCTGTGAACTGGCCGAAATATGGATGCTATTGATGAACAATGTCTATATAGTGCTCAAACACTTGGCAAGGTGACTATTTGGTACGTTTCATGAATCAAACGGAACGTTGTAAACGGAAGCCATTAACATTTTGATGACATATTTACCATTGCCTATCTTATTGACGGCCTTTAAGCCCAAGACTGCACCGAAATTTACCAAATGCTTTAACTAACTGGTGTGGGTGTTCTAATTTCTAAATTTTATCGAGGCTCATCAGAAAGTCATACATACTGCAAACTGTACTACATAGCTCTCACATTCCAAATCGACCAGCATGCCAACATTATCATGTACATTCGCATTCCATATAAACCATTCAAATTCCTTTCAAGTCTGAAATTGCATTAATAACTTATTAGAAGGAACATATATATATAACCACAAGCTGAAACACTGCAATTAATTTACACACTTTTGACTACTTAGGTACTAGAGTTGGCACTTCAAATGATACTGAAGCCAACATGGCGACCTACTTCTTAGATGCAGAGCCCTTTGATCCGGTTCCCCTTGGTGGCTTCACGATCACGACTGGACATGCTGCATGATGTGCGCAATAGTCGCTCACACTTCCTAGGAATGCCCTGCAGCACCCAATCACATATTTATCACCAGTTAATGGGAATATTTTCGACTACCTAATATCGAAATGAGGTGTACCTCTTAACCATGCCCAGGCCACGACTACCTACAACAAGAAGATCTACATGCATCTGCTCTGTGGCTTGACAAATCACATCCTTTGGATCTCCAGTCATAATCAGAGTTTCTGCTTTGATCTGCACAATTGCTTACACATTTATATGCAATGTTATTCATCAAATAGACCAAACTGCATATGTAGCCAACAACTCCTATCTAATTACAAATTCAAACAGGTTCGGGAAAATAATAGCACTAAGATGACTAAGTGTAGGATTAATTGGAGGCCTACACTAGTCATACACTGTTTATGATTAATGGTCTCTATAATCAGAATTCCAAGCTAGAAAGATATTGAACTGCAGATCGATTCTCATATGAATCCCTGACTCATTTCTCCAGCCTCATTCCCTATTTGAGCTATGGCGCCCCCTTGATACACAAATTTCATCATCAATATTATAGATGTACATTAGCTCAATGAAAAATCGATTATTAGATTCTATATATCATTATATCAATGTTAACAACTACTATAATTAATCTCAGAACTAAAACTTTACATTTCCAAACACAAAAACTCATCAGAAGTTAGTGACATACCATCCTGTCCTTGCAAATCTGCAAAGCGCGGGAGAGAATGGCAGCAGAGCTCTCCTCCTGAGCTTTCTTCACTGACTCCACCACCGAGGCAGAAGCATAATAGGTTGCTCCGCCAGGTCCAGCAGGGTACACAAAGTGCTGAAACGGCTGCGTGATGTGGACCACCGTCACCAACCCGCCTCCCCCTCGTCGCCTTCCACCGTGCTCGGTGGGTTGATAAATAGGTGGTCAAGCGCCCAGGTGAGAGCATAGAAGCTCGAGTCACTTTCATCGATGGCGACCATCACCTCATCTTCGTTCTCAGTCCCTCAGCCCCACCGTGTACTAATGGGGCAGTCTGCTCTGTGGTACCGCTACCTGCGGCGTATGTGTACTCCATTGGAGATTGGTGTGGTCGAACAGGTTGGTTTCTGGTGGTATATAAATGGGGTGAGTTTGTGACAAATGGATTGGGTATGTTTTTCTGAGGGCTCCTTCACGTGGTTTTCAGGGTTTTGAAGATAGAGATGATGATTCTTGCTTTTGGGTTTAGACATGGTAGCTACGTGGTGGTGTTTTGAAGAAACTTGGCAACGGCTGGTTTGTGTGCGTGGCAATCATGCAGGTGGCAATCATGTATGGAGACTGCTGGACTGGACGACCAGGTTTACAAGATGTGGCCGACTGGCCGGACAAAATAAACTCTCAATCATCCACTTCTCAAAATTCCACAATTGAGATCAACGAAATAAATCATCCAAAATAAAACTCTACAAATTTATCATGCTGTTGTTCATATTTGACTACGTCAATTCTTATTGATCCATAATGAAAATTAAGAATGACTAATTTCAGTTTACCTATCCAAATTGAACATTGAATTTGACGTTATGAAAACACTAGATTTATTTGTCTTGAAATGATCATCTAAACTCTTGTAGTGGTTAGATTTAATATCCAATTTGGACACAACTGATGAAATTGGAAACTATAGGGGTGTACTGATTAAATTGGAACTAGAGGGACTAACATAATGTCGACCCTAATCTAAAAGGGGTAAACTGAATTTAATCCAATTAAAACACTATGGATCATGGAATTGTTTTAGTGTTAGTGGTGCGATTGGATTTGCTTTAGATTTTCAGACAGATCAAACTATTGCATTGAAGTTGGGCTAAGCGACTACACATCACAGACTTGGAGGTTGAAGGATATCTGTTGCTACTTATCAAGTTGGCCGGTTAGGCGACAGTTCAATATTCCTTGGAGACTATCCACACTCATTGGCGGAACCAGGATGCAATATCTGGTTGGGCTAAATTTAAGACATATATATAGATATATATTATTTTTTTAGTTATAAAAACGATAAGAAGCTTTTAAGACATACTAATGAAGTAACGTGTAGAAAAAAAAAAGTGTGGTTATTGAGACCTCCAAATTTGCTCACTAGACCTCACTTTATTATAAATTATTAAATGACATATATATCCTCATACACAATGACTATTAAGAACAATAATTATACAAAATGAAATATTATATTTATTTTCTCTACACTTTTTAATTCAATAATAATTGATTACATTCTTTATTATTTTCCTTATATATTTTCGTTTTCCAATTTCTTTTTATTAAAACATATATATATATATATGTAGTTCATAAGAGCTAAAACAATGATCAAATATCGATCATGTGACATAAAATTTTGTATTATCATACATGTTGAACGCATATACTTGCAAGGTGCATAAATATTTTTGCAAAAAAAATAAAAAGTTATACCTATTTTATACCTTATAATAAAAAATTGATTATAGAAAATATATATTTATTAAAATAATTATTATAAAGTATACAATAGAGATCAAATTATTCAAAGTAAAAAAACAGAGAAAAAATAACACGTACAAAAGAGAAAAACAAAAGTTAAAAAGATATATAGAATACCTCATGATAAAACATTTTCTTACATGAAAAAAATAATCAACAAATGAAGGTAGGGATAATGGATGTTCAAAATCAAAAAGGTAAAAAAAATATAAAAAAAAAAGAATGAGAGATCTATTGAGTGAATAAGAGATAAAGTAAGTATTTAATTGAAGTATATATCAATAAATAACTAAGGTTATGTTAGGAATTTGAAATGAGGTCTAGTGAGAAAATGTTTATATTAAAAAGTAAAAGAGAGGTGTAGATAGAATAAGAGGTATATTGAGCAAATTTAGATATTTCAATAGCCGCACTAAAAAAAAGTAAATGGAAGAAAAAATGAGTGAAATAAGAGAAATATAGAAACAAAATTTAAGAACGGGGAGAAGAAATTGAGAAACAGTAAAGAAAAAGTCATGAACTGTCTTCACCGTGACTCGAATCAGTGTAGTGTAGAGTGTAACTCATAACACTTTAGCAGCTGAACTACACTCCACTGTGTGTGAAGTAGATTTTTTTTAGTTTTCAAATCTTCACCTGGGCTCAAGCCCACTGGGCATGATCCGCCATTGTCCACACTGGCTTCCAGTTTTACAACCATTTATTTCGTGTAATTTTATACTTCCGACTCATACTAGTGATACTACAACGTACATGAATGTGGGCAAAACATGTAAACGTCAGTTTCTTCCATGAAGTCGAGAAATAAAAAAAAGATCGGACCATTTCTTCCGACTCCTACGATATATTCCAATCCTTCCAATTATGTGGCGCACTAGTTTTGGTTTTGGTAGCATCGAGCTACTATTTGTTCTACAATTCTGTTCGACTAATTGAGGCAGCACAAACATCAACCAATTCTATTGCACCACCACATCCATTCCACCAAACTCCCCTTACGATCGAGCTAGAGCCTGAGCCAGCAACAAAATCAACTACCTCATGTCCTCATCGATCAAGATATCACACGCTCATTGCCTTTGTCCCTTGCATTGGTTCGTTTATTAGAAGAAACCAGTTACACAACCACAAACTAGCAGAACAACTCGGCAGCTAGCTCTAATTAAAATTTACAAACTTGCATGTAAGTAGTGTACAAACCGACCCCGATTTAAGTGAACATGCGTGCATAGCTAGCTAATTAAAATTTACAAACTTGTAAGTAGTGTACAAACCGGCCCTGATTTAAGTGAACATCCGTGCATAGACGTCCCCGATTACTTTGAAGATGATACAGACACCTTTGGTCCAGACCCTCTTGGTGGCTTTACGATCATGACTGGACATGCAGCATGATGTGCACAGTAGTTGCTCACACTTCCTAGGAATGCTCTGCATGCATGCATATATGCACCCGTTCAAACATATCATCAGCTAATTGGGATTTTTTTTTTTTTTTTTAGAATAATTGGGAATATTTTAGCTTAATTGATATTTACATTCTCACCTCTTGACCATGCCCAGACCACGACTCCCTACAACAAGAAGATCTACATGCTTCTCCGTGGCTTGACAAATCATATCCTTTGGATCACCAGTCAGATGCACAGCTTCTGCTTTCACCTGCACAATTCATCAATTTAATATACCAAATTTTATATGTTGCCTACTTGCCTACATGTAACTCGTATCTAATAAGGTATTTATTGAAAATTATTAGCATTAATTGTTGTATTGTCAAAGGTTAAACCACACTAATAATTAAACGGAGAATCCGAGATCAACTTGAACTAGATAGTTATACGCGCACGCATGCATCTTACTGATTAATGTTCTAGAATCGATCACTGTTTCTAGATATATAGAACTCAATTCGTCGCACTCAAGACTCATCTGAATCCCAGCTCAATTCTTCTTCCTCGCTCGTATACTACTGAGCTAGGGCAGCTCGGATTAATTAGCTAACCTCGATTGACTAACACAAGCTTAATACATATATGTGCTTTAAATTAATGAAAACCGATCATTAGATTTCTCCGATTCTATATATCAATCTCAGCAACTATGTACTATAATGAATTAAATTCAGTTTACCCATTAGAGATGAATTCATGTTAGTCCATAAACTTTCAATTTCATCATATCTAATGGATTCATGTTAGTCCATAAACTTTCAATTTCATCATATTAACCCCGAGCTCTTATTTTTCTAGTAATTTAGCTTCTCAACCCCTAAAACGCCATCACACGTCATCAAATTTCAATGTCTTAATTGGACAAAACATGAGTAATAGGAGATGACAGACAGAAAAACAAGTGTTCGGGAGATAATCTGATGAAATTAAAAGTTTAGAGATTAACATAAATTCATCTCTAAACACCACGGTGAGTAAACTAAATTTAATTCTACTATAATAAATCTCAGAACTAAACGTTTACATTTCCAAACACAAAAACTCATCAGATAGAAGTTGTGACGACCTACCATCCTGTCTTGCAAATCTGCAAAGCGCGGGAGAGAAGGGCAGCAGAGCTCTCGTCCTGAGCTTTCTTCACCGACTCCATCACCGACGCGGATACATAATAGGTTGCTCCGGCAGGTCCAAGAGGGTACACAATGTGCTGAAACGGCTGCGTGACGTGGACCAACGTCACCATCCCCGCCTCCGCCTCGCTGCCTTCCACCGTGCTTGGTGCGTTGATAAAGAGATGGTCGAGCGCCCAGGTGAGCGCGTAGGAGCTCCAGTCGCTTTCGTCGACGGCCACCATCACCCTCGTCTTCGTCTGCACTGTGGTGCTGGTCTCCATTGGAGATTGGCGCGGTCGAACAGGTTGGTGTCTGCGGGTGTATATATATTGAAATGGAGTGAGTTTTTATTACAAATGGATTCTGGGTTTGATTGATCTGAGGGATAGCTCCTTCTCCTGGTTATGACTTATGAGGGTTTGGGAGATATGGATGACTTGGTAGCTACGTGGTGGTGCTTGACGAAACTTGTATGCGTGGCAATCATGCAGGTACAAATTTCCAATATCTCATGCATGACTATTTCAGTCATTGTATTTTCTTCTAAAAAAAAAACCCATTTTGTACCAAGAGAGTATTTTTAGTACACGGTGTGTATCTTCACATACATACATGGATGGTCAGAATTAGAAGAAATGATATAGAAACATGATGGTCAAACATATAAATTGTTATAAATGGTTAAGATTGCGTCGTGTAAATACATCGTGCATACAAGAATTTTCATTAGTACTAATTTAAACCATTTATTGTCCATTCCAATTAATCTAATAGACATGAGCTCATTCTAATATAAGGTGTTCTTACTTGTGCCCAAATACACAAATCTATATTATAGTCATAATAAAAAATTTAAAAATTGTATATTTTTAAGACAATTTTACCCTCACCACTTCAACATACATAAAGAGAGATAATACTTGACCGGAACCTTACCGGACTCCCGTCACCGGTCGTCAGTCGCGGGACTCCGGTTGCCGAACTCCAATCACTGGTTGCCAGAATTTCTTCGGTCGTCGGTTATTACCCCCTAGTAACTCAGATTTTCTTCGGTCACCGGTAACTCGGTTATTGACCCCCAGTAACTAGGATTTTCTCCGGTCGCTAGATTCCGATCACCAGTAACTCGATTACTGACCCTCAATAACTTCGTTACTGACCTCAAATAATTAACTTATTTCAACTTAATGTAATAGAATAGAAGAAATACCAGAAAATAATCGAGTTACTGACCCTAATAATTGGTTTACTGACCTCCAATAACTTGGTTACTAACCCTCAATAATCAGTTTATGACTCTCAATAATCAACTTATTTCAGTTTATGACCCCCTAACCTTCGTGGATTTCAACCACAACTTGTTATCGTATATATGTAATACTCAGAACAGTTTAACAGTAAATGCAGCAAATAAATAAATAAATATTTCTATGAATATATATACGATTTATATAGACGGAAGTCGAGATAAAAATGTCTTGGTAGTATCAATTAGAGGTTCGATGCTATTCGTGTGTACAGAGCACAACGTGTACATGTACGTACATTCTGCCAATTATGTAAATTAAATAAATAAAAATAATAAAAATATAATTGTAAAATAGAGAAAGGGTTCTAGAAGAGGCCAGTTCGGAACTGACATATATAACCGACATAGAGAAAGAAAAGGGAGGAAGGATGGATCGAGAATGGAGGGGGCATCGACCTCATTTTCTTAAATTGTCTTGGGAACTCTCCAGACAGGGGGGGAGAAGGGGAGGAGAAGCTTCCAGGTTTCTCTACTCGAAATGGGAAGCCACCAACTTTGAGGACAATCTAGCCTTATCTCCGGCTACTCCTCGACACAGGAGGGGGGCACCGTCGCCATATTGCTTTCTCGACGACGCCTTCAAGTTTCGAGTATCGTTTGACCAGTCCTTAAGCTTGGAGGGAGAACCGACGAAGAGAAGAGAGTGGGTTGCTTCGGCGGTTCATGGTGGTAACGGCGACTTCAATTGCGTTTAGGTTTAAATGTGATGGGTATGATCTGATAAAAGTAAAACATAGAAGCCACATATCGATGGGTATAAAATTCGTTTAACAAACCATAAGTTCGTTGAAATTTGAGATTGAATTTTGAGTTTTCTGTTCCGTTTAAAACTCACATTTCTTGCATAAATATTGGGTCAGGGTGTTACAATATAATGTCCCGCAACAGATCCAATATCAGGAAAGTTTTCAGGGAGTTCATATTTAGGAGGGATATTTTGAATACGTACCCAGAAGTAGAACGAGTTCATCACCATGTTTTTGAGTGATCTAACGCCATCATAAGGTTGGATAATCATCGGGACTTGCTGGTACTACCATGGACCACCACACAGGACTTTGTTTCGATCTTTCATGAGATCAAATCCAATAACGAACATGTTGTTTGGACGTTCTTGAATTTGAAAACGTAGTTCAAGCACCCGTACTCTTTCACATAATCGTTTCATATCTGTTGCGGTTGGTGGTTTAGAGTTCAGAAGCTTTGCAATGAGGAAGGATTGTTGTACATGCCTTTGAGGACATGTGATTCAATCAGAGAGATTGATCACTTTGGTGCTTACAATCGCAAGTGAGGCATCAAAAGTTTTGTGACTTCATCGATGGACGAGGTCTCAGATATCTGGCTCGAGTTTGGGGTGGAGGATGATGATGGTGAAAACATATTTGGGGTTTTGGATGATAAAGGAAAACTAAGTTTTGGGGATGCGAAAGCCATAAAGTCAATATGTAGAGAGATCGACGAGCGGCCGAATTAGGGTTTGATGGTTGTCTCGATAGAGGCGGTCTTAGGGTTTTGATATTAGGTGCAAAGTATCATATATATTTAATATTAGTTACCATTAAGAATTAATAAAATATAACATTAAATAATAATACATCAGATTCCATGGCAAATACTTGTGTGTCTTAAGGTATCCAAACCTAAGCTACACAGCGTCTTGTGTTCGTCCAACTAGATTAATGACGACCTGCTACCCCCGAAGTTGGTCATATGACCATTTGAAAATTTAAACCATAAACTCACTCTAACTGACGGGCATCTCTTTCTGTTCCTTCTCTCACACAATTCCAATTCTCTTTTCACATGAAATTTGAATGACAAATGGACTCTCATTTCTCTCTCTGATTTGAACTCTCCTGTCTTTCTCTTACCCTTGAATGACAAAGGGACTCTCCTTTCTCTCTCTAATTTGAACTCTCCTCTCTTTCTCTTACCCTCTCTCTCTCTCTCTCTTTCGGTTTCTTCGATTCGAGAAACTCGCTCTCTCAATCCAAATCGATCTGTGAAACTTCTGAACTCTCACGTCTCTCACACAGTAGATGAGTATTGCATTTCAATTTGGTCTACCAGTATCGTTAGCAAAGTCTTCTAATATCATGAGCAAGATCTACCCATATCATAAGCTAAGTCTCACACAAAAGTAGACTCTCTGAAAAATTGTTCTTGAGATTGAACACACTAGAACTAGTTTCAGAATTAAGCCTCTATTGTGTTTGTTGTTTGTTGGATTTAGTTTGTTAAGTAAATATGGATTGAAACACATGTATGAATGCATCTGAGAATGAAGAACACCCAGCCATGGATCCATCAGAGAATGAAGAACATCCTGCTTCGAGTTTTGAGGATGTAAAGGTACACGTCCCAAGATATGGAAACTTTTATGTTTCTGATATTGAAGCCATGACATTCGATACAGTTAATGAGCTAGGCAAAAAGTTTCTATGCTGCCTATTTAGTAGCAATTGGGTTTTGTATAAGAAGGGTGACAAGGGTGAGTCTAATGGTTTGATTTGGAGGAGGGAGTGGGTCTGCAACAAGGAAGGAACCTGAGCAAACAAGTCCTTGGAACAAGGAGAAAGCAGTCTCTATGCTCGGAGAGAGACAAGAATATTGTGCGGAGCTAAACTGAGGATTGGATACAGTGATGCAGCAAAAATTTAAGTGGTGAAGGCATTTGTTCCTCAACATAATCACATGCTAGCAACTGTCAACCAAATCCCCTTCATTCGTTCTTCAGAACCATTTTGATTTCCAGAAAGTCTATTTTTGTGTGATTTAACTCATTAAATGGTAGACATTTCTCATGAAAATAGTAGGTGTGTCTTATGTTAAATGTAGACTTTGCAACTTTTGCCTTCAGCGCATTCAATCTCAAGAACCATTTCGATTTTCAGAAAGTCTACCATTTAAAACAACAAGTGTAAATAAGTAATTAATGAATAATCACAAGGTAAACTTGTGAAAATTACCTTAGTAAATAACCTGATTTATCATCAAGGGTAAAAAAATCCGAATTTTTTTTTCTAGGTCGGGCCCTGGTCGAGATTGAATGTTGGGTCGTGCCGTGTTCGGCAGCGCTGCGTCGGATGTGCACTGCTTGCACCGGAGGGATCTGCGGTGACGTTGGGTTAGCTATGTGGAAATACGTGAGATTGGGTTGCAGTGGGTTGTGGCGTAGGTGTAGTGCGCCAAAGGTGGAGCGCACGACATGCAAGCGTTGGGGATGTCGCTGGCAGGGACTGGGTGGGCTAGTGAGTGTCAGTGTTGGTTGTCGGATCTTGGTTTCCATTAAAGGTTGAGGTCGGATGCACATTGGGCAAGGGATGCAGATGTTCTTGGTAGGCACATCGTTGATAGCTGTGTGTAGCGTGCAGAAGGGTTGGAGCACTGCTAGATTCTGGTCTGTCAAAGCTAGCAAGGGCGCTGATCAAGAAGACGACAGGAAAAAAAAATCTAGGTTTTGTCGTTTTTTTTCTTTGATTTCAACTCGGCATTTGAGGATCATGCTGATATCGTCTAAAAATAAAATAAAAAATGGAAAGGTTTACTTATTTTATTAGTATCCTTTTTATATAGAAGTGAGATTACAATGGTAATTACAACATACATAATGCGATAATGACTTATTAATGACTAATTTAGCTGTTACATCCGTTGATCATTAACTTCCTAATTTACTACCGTCAGTTACTTTGACGATTTGACGAATGCAAACTTAAGGTATTTTTTCTTCAACATAATTAAGTTATTATCCCACCATTTCTACAATCTTTTTGCCTTCATCATCTACATGGCGACTAGAGATGGGAAACACATCATCTTGGGGATATTCTCTTAATATAAATTTTTGCTTAAACTCTGATGTGGTTTTCTGCTTAGAAAGAACAAAATTTAGTAATCATCAACATAAATCACTAACTACCAAGCTACGAATCCAAAGACATACCGCCACCAATGTCTTCATTGTTTGGTGGAGTTGCAACGACATCTAGAATAGAGAGTACAACATACATTTATTTGTTAGATAGATAGAGAGAGAGAGATGTTCACCCTAAACATAATTCTAGGCGGCTAACCACCTTCAAATGGATTCAAATTTGCTGACCAGCAGCATTATGCTGGTCATAGCACCACCAAATAAGAGGTTTCCATGTGTCAAAACCATAGACCATCACTAACTGTGGTTAATCTCTCCTTAAATAAATACTAATGATAATTGTTGTAAAGTAGAGAAAATAAAAAGAGAAGACACAGAGAGAATAGTTGGGAGGAGGTGTAAGTCTACTCATTCATTCTCATTAGCCTCTTTATATAGAGGTAGGGTTTACATCAGAGTACATAACTAATGAGTAATTACGTGGACAACAATATAGATTATAATATTTATAACACTCCTCCTTGGATGTCCACCAATGAATGATGAAATTAGACGCGCTTAATGTTGTCTCGTTAAAAACTTTGCCAGGTAAGAAAAACCCAGTGGGAGAAAAATAACCCTGGTCGAAGGAGAAAAAGAGTGCAACGCGCATATGTCTTTAGCTAGGTAGCATACTTCTGGATGCTTCCCTTGATGAGAATCTCCCCCTGAACGTTGCAACTTTATGCACCGTAAATAACGGTTTGATTTGTCCATCACTAAAGTGAGACCATGCGTGCTTTGCATATAGGGGCTCATCATGAAATTGTGTACCTGCAAAGTTAAAAACAATACCAACAAAGCTAGAAAATTTTTAATACGTCTTACCTCATTTAGTTATACGATCAAATTCATACACCAAGTAATGGCTAAACAAGATAAGCAAACTGGCATTAAAACATTGAAACATCAATATGGCATATCCAGCCATACACATCAATATCTTTATGTATGATACGTCTCATATAAACTCTACAAGAGCTCTAAGTAATTCATAACTTCCCAAGAGTTAGAATATGTAGCAACATAATGATCATAATTCGAATCTGATTGTGTAGTCCGATCATAATACTCATTGAGGTAATTTCGATCACGTTAGCTATAACGGAATGAGTATATATGAGTTAACTTTAGACTATTTGATTCCATGAATTAGCTTCAGGCTCTCTCAAGTATTCATGGATCGAGTTACATTAGAATCATTCATGTACTTGAATCCTTTGAGGATTTGACAAGCAATACGCTTGTAATGACACTTCACTTCTGGGAATTTGGTTTATCAATGTGTCTTTAAAGGCCCTCGTAATATACGATGATAACATGCCATAAGTCTCTTGTCCATGTAATAGTTACATGTAACACTGTACTTATAGAAAATGATCATTCGTATAAGGGCATATTCATAATCCCATGTCTTTTGTAGACATTAAATCATAGTGATTTACTTTCACTTTGATAAATACCCTTTTGTATTCATAGGGTTAAAGGTCAAAGTATCTCATCACGTTTCAAATATTTAGTTTCATTAGAATTGCCTCTTTCCAATTTGGCCAATAATATGTTTTGTCGACATGCATAATGAAACGTGGCATAACATCGATTAATACAGTTCTTAATGATATTTGGTAGCTACTATTTGTAAATTGTCATAGATGATCATCATTCATAGATCCCACACATTCTTATATACATGCATTTTTGATATTGGGTACCCATGCCACTTCTGGGGCAAATATTGTCACTTCTAGGAAAAATATTATCTAGCGAATGTGGATCTTTTACTTGTAATATCATGTAGACCATTAGAGGACATGTATAATCTTTCTTTTTCAGGAGCTTAAAACTTTAGACCTGGTGGATATATTCCACTAAAATTCACGCCGTTATTCAAATGACAATAGTCTTATTCTCCCCCTAACGGCGGGAAGACTGTCATATTATGACCATGCGCAAATACGCGTTTAAAGCTCTATCACTTTCTTTCGAGTGAAATGTTCATTGGCTGGTGACGAACCTAAACCAAGTACGAGGTCAAAAACATTATATTCATTAACACCAACCAAGATATCATTCTCTAATGGCGTACATACAACCTTTGTATGTGTAGCCGTATTAAGAACTCTAACATTGTATAATGACATTCTCTTCAGGAGAACCATGTCACTTGGATACACATGCATCCCACAAATCAAATGAGGTATAAAGTATTTGAGTTAATATGGATGGTCTCATAGACTTTAATCCATGCTAATGCCTATGCTTTTAGCATATACATTGTCAAGATCTTTTATCAACTCATTTGCTGAGATATTTCTCAAAACCAAAATAAGATGGTGGATGGACAACTCACACCAATTTACATCGGTCTTCAGGAACAATCTATCTCCCCCTCATGTCAAAAGGATTGTCTCATTAAAGTGTCAAATAAACGATCGGCTATGAGTAGGGCTAGTAGTCATTAAAATTTGTTATTGATTCCAGGCAGCACTATGAGTAAAATATGACATAACTTGTCATGCCCAAATAAACTTGTCATGTCAAATAATGTATTTTGTTCAATGAACTTCTGGTTCATGATATTATGTGCCTTAGCTCATTGGAAAATTTGACACAATCTATATCATATATTAATCGATTTTGAACCATATTGAGACACTTAATTCAAAGAGGATGCTCTTCTGGAGCCATCAATCATATGTGAAATCGAAGCTTCAGGTTCGAATTTATAATGTTAGAATGATAGGTTCTCAGATGCATGTCGTATGTCAAACTTCGGGTTTAAATAATTCAAGTGCTCGAAACTTCAGGCTCGAGTAACCCAAGTGAAACTTCATGTTCACCTTATATTTTATACTCAAAACTTCGGGTTTGAGCCTTTATCGTTAGAACTTCGGGTTCTATAATTCCATTATTTTGAGCTTCTGGTTCGAGATATAAGGGCTGATGACACGAATGAATAACAATAAAATTAAAACAATAAGTACAGTAATGAAATTACATAACAAAAAAAAAATGAAAACTGTAAAGAACAAAGGTAAATAAATTGACATAGGAAACTTCTAGTTCCATGAATGAACAAAATACACAGAACTTCTGGTCTGGTTAGATTCACTAATATGATAATCTTGTTTTCTTGATCTCTTGTAGTTACACATGAAAACTAATATCAAAAAAGTGAGGGACTTCAGGCCTGTGTATGATTAGGGATCACAAGATGTGGTTTCGATCATTGTATAACTATGAGGGAACTTTTGGCCCTTGTAATTACATAAGCTTTAAGAAACTTCATACTGCAATTCCGATTATATATTACTCTTGAGGAACTTCAGACCCTCTATAGTTCGAACAAGGGACTTAATGTCACGATCTAAAATCAAAAATAAATATGCGTAATGATGTATTTCATGCTTCATCATATTAGCATGATATAACCATAACAATCTTGAGAAAAATGGAAGCTGGAAACATAATTAGATCGAAGCAAATCGCATAGGGTTCCGTAGAACTCGAAATCTACCCAAATTCTGGGTATAGAATATTACCATAAGGGAAAATTAATGCCAACCTTATACTTTCAACACAGATCTCGTCTCAAAGTCAGAGATCTTGCAATGCCGTCCAAGTTGAGCCAAGCTTGATTTACATATACGCAATGAAAGGGCGAAAGGTACTGATGCCTTGCTATATATTGAAATAAGGCTTAAAGATAAGTTAATCATGCTTGCAAATGATAGCAAGTATATATAGACCTCTGCGGGCTTGGACAGCTGGTCCACAACTTAGATAACACAACAGTAGATCTTTGCAGATTCCAAGACTCTGGTTGAGCTTGGGCGATCCAATTCACCTCGAAATAACTCTGGAATCTCTTGGGTGAGCGATCAATTACGGGGTATACAACGCACCCCATTCAGATCAAGCTTCAACAACTCATCTCCAGACGCTCACGGCACTCTCAAGTGCGATCGGAGCTGGATATCATCTCCAGTTCATCAAAATTGGCCCATTGGTCTCCGACAACCACAGGTTCCAAACCCCAAACCAAGATTTTGGTCGGGCAGCTCTGACCATCTCTGTGTCCGGATGGGAGCTCGATGCTCTTTCGGCTCAAATTCAAAACCAATTCATTGAGCCCGAACAAATCTTCAAACGCGAACTAAATCACGAATGGAGACCCAGCTACAATTTGATCTCATGGTCATATTCTAAATTGACGAAAGTATTTCAAAAGAAAAATGATTGATGCACTTTTGGAAAACCAATTAATATAAAATAAAGGCATCGTATCATATAACGTCTGAGTTAATAACACGCAAGTCAAACTCATAGATCAAGAACAAAGGTGAAAAACAACAACAAATAAGTTGCACCGTCTAATCTTTTAGATCATCATTGAGTTAAGAAATAAAAAAATAAAACACAAAATCAGTTTTGGTTTTCTAAAGTTTAATCGTTATCAACTCAAGGTAGAGTCGTGCTAATAACGTGTTGTAAAATAGAGAAAAGAAAAAGAGAACACACAGAGATAATAGTTGGGAGGAGGAGTAAGTCTACTCATTCATTCTCATTAGTCTCTTTATATAGAGGTAGAGTTTACATCAGAGTACATAACTAATGAGTAATTACGTGGACAGCCACATAAATTATAATATTTATAACAATAATTACTTTTAATACTTAATTATTTACTATTGAAGGAGGACATATAACGAGAATAATGATCTATTCATTTGTTGATAGAAAGGCTTATTTATAGGCATCACATGGAGTCTCCCGAAAGATTTAGAACATCTATCAATACTGAAATCTATTCTAATAAGGAAACGATTAGGTCAAGACACATAACAGAATGACAGGAAAGTAATTTCCTTAAACACTCTCCTTGTGTCGCGTGCCTAATACGAGATAGTGCATGAGATGTTGCCTCGTTAAAAACCTTGCCAAGTAAAACAAAACCTCGTGGGCAAAACAAAAGACTTGGACGAAGGAAAAAAGAGCACAACGCACCAACTACAATTGAAAATAACATGTGATGTAGACTCCCCCTGATGTCTACATAATGACTCCCCCTGATTGGTAACTCAATCTTGGAGTTCAGATAGATGACGCATGCCAATGCTCTTCACATGTTTCTCAAATGTAGATTTGTGTAGAGACTTGGTGAACAAATCTGCTACATTATCCTCAGAACTCACCTGGTTCACATGGATATTCAAAAACTGTTGCTGCTGCTGATTATAAAAGAACTTCGGCGAGATATGTTTGGTATTATCACCCTCAATGTAACCTAACTTCATCTGTTCTATGCAAGTCGCATTATCCTCATAGATGCAAGTTGGTTCAACCGTAGTAGATGGTAATCCACTAGACTCTCGAATATGAGACACTACAGACCGAAGCCAAACACATTCTTTAACTACTTCATGTAGTGCAATAATCTCAACATGATTCGAGGAAGTAGCAACAAGGGTTTGCTTTGTTGATCTCCAAGATATCGCCGTATTCCTAATTGTGAACACATATCCAGTTTGGGAACGTCCTTTATGTGGGTTAGAGAGATACCTAGCATCAGCAAATCCAACTAACACATTATTCGGTGTTTCAGGATAGGGGACTAGTCTACCATGCGCATGAACCACGACTATGGCAGCGTCGGACACAGTCTCTTGGTGGGAGGCCGAGGGCTGTGATCCACCAATCCTAGACAGGATCTTTTGCTCTCTTGTTTCACTGTAGCGAAAGAACAGTCCTAAGTCAATGGAGCCCTTCAAATATCTGAAGATGTGCTTAACACCATTCCAATGACGATGCGTTGGCGCAAAGCTAAATCTAGCTAACAAGTTCACAGAGAATGCAATGTCTGGTCGAGTGCACTGAGCCAAATATAACAGAGCTCCAATCGCACTAAGATATGGAGTTTTGGCTCCCAATATCTCTTCATCGTCATCTTTCGGACGGAACGGATCCTTTTTAATATCCAGACTTCGGGTAGTCATGGGAGTGCCAAGAAGATGTGCTTTGTCCATATTGAATCACCTGAGCATCTTTTGGACATAAGCCGACTGGTGTATTAAGATTCCAGTCCCTCGATGCTCTAGTTCAATGCCTAGGCAAAATTGAGTATTCCCAAGATCTTTCATCTCAAACTCGGATTTCAAGTAGCTAACCGTCTCATTGATCTCATTGAGATTTTTGATGATATTCATATCATCAACATAGACTGCTACAATTGCAAATCCGGAACTTGTTCTTTTTATGAACACGCATGGGCACAAATCATCGTTCTTGTATCCCTTCCCAATCAAGTAATCATTTAGACAAGTATACCACATTCATCTGGATTGTTTCAATCTATATAGTGAATGCCTCAATCTGATGGCATAAGCACTCCGTGGTTTAGAGTCACTTGAGTTAGGCAACGAAAGGCCGTTAGGCACTTTCATATATATCTCTGTATCAAGATCCCCATAGAGATATACGGTAACCACATCCATAAGCTGCATAAGCTGCATATTCAGTTTTTCGGAGACTACTAAACTGACCAAGTAGCGGAAAGTAATGACGTCCATAACAGGAGAATACGTCTCCTTATAATCAATACCAGGGCGTTGCGAGAATCCTTGCGCCACAAGTCTAGCTTTATATCGCATGACTTCATTCTTCTCATTACGCTTCCGAACAAAGACCCATTTATGTCCAACAGGCTTAACATTTGGTAGGCATGGCACAACCGGACCAAAAACTTGCCTTTTCGATAGGGAGTCTAGTTCAGCCTGGATTGCATCTTTCCAATTCGGCCAATCTGCTCTACGTTGACATTTTGCAACAGAGCGAGGTTCTATTTCATCGTCGTCAATAATCTCTTGAGTAATGGAATGAGCAAAAGCATCATCAATAAACATGGAAGACCTATCCATAAGAACGCGTGTACTTGTGTAATTTAACGATATTTCTTTGTTCTCTAACATCAACATTGATTCTGAGGCGTCCCCTAGAGGTTTCAATATCGATTCATGGACATAGCTATAGTCAGAGACAATCTCATGTGATGGATTCACAGTATTGATGATGAGCGGATCATTTTGTGCCTTGATGTCTTGCTTTTTCCGCGGCAAGACATCGATTGAACCTTTCTTTGGTCTCCCCCTCTTTCGGGTGGGAGCCGAGGCCGTAGCCACCCCTCCACCATGGGCATCAGGTACGCCGGCGACGCCGATGGTGCCTAGCCCGGGTGTGGCATCAACTTGCCCAGTTTTTGGGACTTCCAACCTTGCAAGAACGTTTGCAGTAGAGATAGTTGATCTCATCACTTTCGCGATATCAGTAAAGGAGTCAGGCATCGAATCTGCAACTTTCTGAAGATCGAGAATTCTTTGCACTTCAATCTCGCTCTGAGATGGGCGGGGATCATAATGAGACATAGTGGGGACAGACCATGACAATTCCTGTCGTTCAACCGGAACATTACCGTTCCTTTCTCCCCCTAACGATGAGAAGTATGTCTCATCAAAGTGACAATCTGCAAATCTTGCAGTAAAGAGATCTCATGTCAAAGGTTCTAAATAGCAGACAATCGTTGGTGCTTCAAAGCCAACATATATACCCAATCGTCTCTGAGGACCCATTTTAGTACGCAGTGGAGACGTAATAGGCACATAGACGCGCAACCAAATATGCTTAAATGTGAAATGTCAGGCTCATATCCAGTTACCAACTGGTACGCACTAAATGGTTGGTTGGCGGTGGGTCTGAAACAAATAAGTAAAGCTGCATGTAAAATTGCATAACCCCATGCAGATACGGGTAGATTGGTGCGCATCACCAAAGCCCGAGCCACAAGCTGTAACCGCTTGATTGTTGCTTCTGCAAGACCGTTCTATGAATGAACATGGGGAACGGGATGTTCAACATCAATCCCAATAGACATGCAATAATCATCAAAAGATTTTATGTAAACTCTCCTGCATTATCCAATCGAATAGACTTGATCGGATGATCAGGGTGGTGAGCCCTGAGCCCTGAGTTTTATAATTTGAGCCAGGAGTTTAGCAAATGCAGCGTTCCTTGTGGATAGCAAAGTGACGTGTGACCAACGCTTCGATGCATCAACCAGAACCATAAAGTATGGAAATGGTCCGCATTCTGGTTTGATAGGTCCACAAATATCACCTTGGATCCTCTGTAAGAATGGAATGTTTTGTTTTGTGTCTACAACAAAAGAGGGTTGTGCCTGCAACTTTGCTAATGAACAAGCTTTGCAAAATGAGCGGTGAGTGTTAGAGATTGTCATAGAGGCATCAGGAGTGGAACCATGCGGCACAGAAGCATGTGAAGGCTATAACTGCATTTGGGGCGGCATTATGGCAGAGCCCTGACCATGAGCAGTGCTCACAGCATTGCCACCATTTTTGGTGGCTATGTGTATTCCCATACGCCTCTGTGCTTTGAAAAACGGATGACCGTGTGAATTTTTAAGAATACGGATCATCATATCAAGTCTAGGATGTCCCAAACGATCATGCCAAAGCTTATATGAGTCAGATTCGCAAAAGTTACGAGCAACTGCATAGGATTCAATAATCTGAACTGTAGTAAGATATAAACCACTACTTTAACTCAGAAGTTTCTCTAAAATGCGCTTATGGCCACATTCATTAGAAGTAATACACAAAAACTCTTTATCATTCTCACGATGAGTTTCCAAATGGAAATCGTTGGCACGAATGTCCTTAAAACTTAGCAAGGTTCGATTGGTCTTTGGCGCGTATAAGGCATCAGTGACATGAATCTTTGTGCCATTTGGCAACAAGAATTGTGCAATACCTCGCCCTTGTATAACCAGCGATAAACCAATCATGGTTGTCACTGAGGATTTGTAAGGCACAAAATCCGTAAACAATTGCCTATTTCGCAGAATAGTGTGGGTAGTCCCACTGTCAGCCAAACACTCAATTTCGTCGCGAGACATCTACAAAATAATGTAAATCAATTAGTCTTGAACTTAAGACATGGCGAACACTCTAAATAACATAGAGGAATTTCAGGGAATTGTGATCAAGTTGTGATCTCTTATTGAGTGCATAAGAATTTCCGCGCAGAATGACATTTGCTCACTAAAATGGTCATAACTTCATCATAGAAATAGATATGGAGGAATCGTGAGAAGATCTGGAAACTAAACTCATAGAGCTTTCCAGGCATATGTCACTCACATTCTAGTTCATCCTGAGCTGTTCACAAAGCTCGTACGAAGTTGGCGGACAGATTGCTGTTTGTGCAAAGTAGCTTTTGCAATTCGAACCATTCATGCAGTATTAAGGAATATAAAATTCTCAACCATTCTTTAAACTAGAAAACTAAGAGAAATTTTATTAATGCCAACTTAATACATCAAGGATGTTCTTAACACGACCCACCCCGAATTTCACCCTAAACCCGGAGTAAATCATGCGGGGACCACCTCCAAGGAAAGATTTATCGCAAAATTCGGTATAACCTCCCATGGAAATGGACAACACTCCTAAAATTCTCAATCCACCCTTAACTTCTGGAGCCTTCGTGCTCCCCAAATACAATCATCACAAACAAGATAATAAACATCCTCTGTCAAATATTCTAAAATATCAACATGCCTTCGCCCACAACCGAAATAATATACATTAAACCCAAGTATTCAGAGCTACTAGACACTAGCGGAAGTAAGAAAACACAAGTAGGTTAAACAGGTAACCTACTGGTGAAAGGTGGTGGAAATGCGGGTGACTATGCCTCGTCTCCTACTAGATCAAATCCGAACTCTGCAGACTGGGCATTTTAAAACAAAGGGCCCAGGGGAAGACATTTAATAACGTTAGAGTGAGTGGACAAAAATAATTTAATAACAAAATATTTATGCATTCCCATTTTAATTTCATAAAAAATATACTGCATGCGGCAGCTCAAAAGCGCTCAACTCATAAACTGGCAATTTCACGACTAGCACCGGCTAGTCACCAACTCAAATAAAATAGAGCCTCTTAGGCTAAACTATATATAAACATATATTCGTATGTATTTACACTCGTCAGACTCCTTGTATGAATCCTAGAAACAATTTAGAAAAATAGAAATTCATACAAGGCTACAACGCTGGCGTCTAAGGCTCACGTTGCGCCATAATGGTATTTTTTCTCATTATGACCGAAGAGGACGGTGTATTTACGTGTGGACTCCCTATATGAAAACCTAAATAAACCAGAAAAGAAAGTAGTTTTCATATAGGGCTATGACGCTTGTGTCTAACACTCACGCCACGCCATAATGGTATTTTACCTCATTATGACGGATCAAGCACGTATGGCTAGCTAGCATTTATATACATACTATACTCATAAACATCTAAAATACATATCTACCGAAAATCTCATTTTCAGGATCTCACCAAAGGAGAAAAAATTGCCAAATAGCCGATAAATCAATAAGTCTCATCAGAAGAAATAAATGATCAACAAAATCATTCTCACATGCTTTTCAATTAAAAACAAAGATCCACTCACAAATTAGGCCTAAGCCTGATGTCGCTCCGAGGCTTCTTCTACTCGGGCCTCCTCATGTCCTGTTCCAAATATATAATTAATTCTCCAACTAAAAATCCAATATTTATACAAAATAGGCAAAATTAACCGAGAGCCATAAACACGCTCATCATTGCCTAACTTCAATATTCTTAAATCGAACGACCCAAACTTTAATACCATACTCGGCAGCCGTAAATACAACCTTTCCCAGAAATTGACTTAAATCCTACGGCCGGATTCTACATTATTCAACCGCCAAAAATACTAAACTTCAGAAATTCCTAAACCTATCCAAGTCTCATCCAAAAATTCCAAAATTCATATCAATATACTCCTCTAATTATTACACATTTAAAACCATACAAAACTCCCAGACAGCGGCGGCCGGAGACCGATTCCGGCGACCTCCAATTCCTATGAAATTTTGACAGCATAATCCTCTCATCATGCTCTACAACTTTCTTAACTAGCACAATTACCAATTCCAAGCCTAACTAGGTCAATCGAGCAAAAACATCCTAAAAGCCTATATCTTCCTCCTCGAATTTCTCTTTACCTAGCTCAAGAGGGAATGAGCCATTTGGAGGGATTGCTGCACGGGAGGAGAGCTACAAAACGAGCCAAGGATCGCCGACTGTGGTGGCGGAGGAAGGAGTTCAGGCGAAGGAACCACCGCGGCAGTCGCCGCTTTCGGGGGGAAGAACTCTTTCACGACGGCGCTAGGGCGGCTATCACCGGCCTAGAATGGAAGCTGGGTTGGAGAAGGACCGAACGGGACTGGTGCGGCGACGGATGGTGGCCGGACGGCGACGGATGGTGGCCGGACGGCGGCGGACGGGCGGCCGGAAGTTCGCCGGGGAGAGAGCTCGGGAGAGGGCTCGGGAGGAAGAGAGAGAAAAGAAAGAGGGGGTGATGGGTTTGGGCCTCTCCAAACCGGTCTAACCCAATATCAACGAAAACCATCTCCAAAATTTACACCCCAAAAATAATACCCTAATAAAAATTACCTTTTACTAGCTAAAAATTTACTATTTTTACCGTCGTCGCATTTTCTCCTACGAATAAATCATCTGAAATAATCGTCCCCAAAACCCCTCTAGGGACCAATTAACTATATCTCAATGCCGGAGACGGTAAAAATTCTTACTATAATCAAGCTAGTAAATAAGGTAAAAATTTAAGGGTCGGGATGTGACAATTCTCCCCTCCTTATAAAAATTTCGTTCTCGAAATTTACATACCTGTCATTCGAAGAGATAGGGATACTGCTGCATCATTTGGTCCTCTGATTCCCAAGTAGCTTCTTCTACTTGATGACTTCTCCACAGCATTTTGACAAGTGGGATTGTCTTGTTCCTGAGCACTTGCTCCTTTCGGTCGAGAATCTGAACCGGTCCTCTTCACAGGACAAATCTCTCGTCAAACTGATCGGCTGCTCTTGCAGCACATGAGAGGGATCGGCAATATACTTGCGAAGCATAGATACATGAAACACATTATGTATCCTGGCTAATTCTGGAGGCAAAGTTAACCGATAAACAAGTTAGTCAACTCGCTCTATTATCTCATATGGGCCAATATACATCGGACTAAGCTTCCCATGCTTACCAAAACGTATTACCCCTTTCCAAGGAGATAGTTTCAAGAACACCCAATCACCTATTTGAAACTCAAGATCTTTCCTACGGACATCTGCATAACTCTTCTGCTTACTTTGAGCGGCCTTGAGTCTATCTCTAACCACTTTAATCTTCATACTCTTCTCATTTGTCTCATGGATTAACTCTGGGCCACAAAGCTCTTTTCCCCCACTTCATTCCAACATAAAGGCGTACGACACTGCTTCCCATAAAGCGCCTCAAAAGGAGCCATACCAATGCTAGAATGATAGCTATTATTATAAGCAAATTCCATCAAAGATAGGTTTTTATGCCAACTCCCTCTGAACTGTAAGGCACAAGCCCTCAACATATCCTCCAAAGTCTGAATAGTCATCTAGGACTGCCCATCAGTCTGAGGATGAAAAGCAGTGCTGAAGTGTAATCAGGTACCTAAAGCTGCTTGAAGAGCTCCCCAGAATTTAGAAGCAAATCTAGGATCCCGATCTGACACTATTGATTCAGGTACACCATGAAGCCTCACAATTTCTTTCACATAAAGTTCCGCCAATTTATCAAATTTATACTTCTTTCCCACTGGCAAGAAATGTGCAGACTTGGTAAGTCTATCCACAATCACCCAAATACCGTCATGCCCTTCACGGGTACGAGGTAAACTGAAAACAAAATCCATGGTGATGTGGTCCCACTTCCACACTGGAATAGGCAACGGCTCAAGCAATCCAGATGGCTTCTGCCTTTCAGCCTTTACTTGTTGACAAATCAGACATCTACTCACAAAAGCTGCAATTTCCCTCTTCATGTTTGGCCACTAATAATAATCTTTTAAAATCTGATACATTTTTGTGCTACCCGGATGAGCTACATAAGCGGAACTATGAGCTTCCTCCAAAATCTCACTCTTCAACTCTTCATTTCTTTTTGGAACACAAAGCCGATTCTTAAACAATAAAGTCTCATCCCTTTTAACTGAAAAATGATCGGCTGCGGCTCCGCTCAAAGCTCTTCCTATCAATCGAAATGGAAAGATCATTATTCTGTGCTTCCCGTACTCTATCAACAAAAACTGGCCTCACATGAAAACTATCTACTAAGGCACCCACTTCATCCACCGATAAATCCACCCCTGAAGTTCGCAACTCAAAAAGAAGTGGAACTCGAACCATTTTTATATAAGATAAAGATATGGAGGGATTTCGACTAAGAGCATCAGTTACCACATTAGCTTTTTCAGGATGATACTCGATAGTGCAATCATAATCATTAATCAACTCCATCCACCTTCTCTGTCTCAAGTTTAGCTCTCTTTGAGTGAACACATACCGAAGACTCTTGTGATCGGTAAAAATCTGACATTTGGCTCAACAAAGATAATGTCTCCACAACTTGAGAGCAAAAACTACCGTTGCAAGCTCCAAATCATGAGTAGGATAATTCCCCTCGTGCGGTTTTAATTGTCTGGAAGCATAGGTAATAACTCGTTCATGCTGCATCAATACCCCACCTAGACCACGTCCAGAAGCATCACAAAAGACCACATACTCCCCACTATCATCCAGAAGTGCCAAAACAGGGGCGCTAGTCAAACGATTCTTCAATTCTTGAAAACTTTGCTCACACTCATCTGACCATTCAAATTTAACACTCTTCTTGGTCAACCTTGTAAGAGGAGCAGCAATCTCTGAAAAATCTTGCATAAAGCGCCGATAATAACCTGCTAATCCCAAGAAACTACGGATCTCCGTCACAGTGGTGGGTCTTCTCCAATTTGACACTGCTTCCACCTTTTGGGAATCTACACTAACTCCTTCTGCCGAAACCACATGGCCCAAGAACCCCACTTCATCTAGCCAAAACTCACACTTGCTTAACTTAGCATATAATTACGAATTCCTCAAAGTCCGCAATATTATTCTTAGATGTTTAGCATGCTCCTTCTCACTTTTTGGTTAAACCAAGATATCATCTATGAATACGATCATGAAACGATCAAGATATGGACTAAATACCCTATTCATATCCATAAAAACAGTGGGTGCGTTGGTAAGTCCAAATGACATCACCATAAATTCATAATGACCATAACGTGATCGAAAGGCAGTCTTGGCTATGTCACTCTCCCTGATCCGTAATTGATGATACCTAGATCTCAAGTCAATCTTGGAGAAAACAGAAGCACCCCTCAACTGATCAAATAAATCATCAATGCGGGACAACGGATATTTAATCTTCACCGTGACCTGATTCAACTTCCTATAATCAATGCATAGTCTCATGGTGCCATCTTTCTTCTTAATAAACAATACCGGAGCACCCCATGGAGACATGTTAGGCCGAACAAAACCCTTGTCTACTAACTCCTGCAATTGAGTCTTCAACTCTTTCAATTCCGCTGGAGCCATTCTGTAAGGTGCCTGAGAGATAGGCATAGTTCTGGGAAGTAATTCTATAGAGAAGTCTATCTCCCTTGCAGGAGGCAAACCAGGCAACTCCTCAGGAAAAACATCTGGAAACTCCCTACTATAGGAATATCTTCTACTCCCAAAACTCCCATATTGTATCCACCACATGAGCTAAATACGCCTGACAGCCTTTATTTAATAATTTTCTTGCAGCAACAGCGGAAATTAGGCAACTCGAAATAACATCTTTTTCCCCTTGAAAAGCAACCTCAAATCCACTTGGACTTCGAAGCACCACTACTTTCTGAAAACAATCTATCAAAGCTCTATATGCTTCCAAAAAGTCCATCCCCAAGATCACATCAAACTCCACTATCTCTAAAGGAATTAAATCGGCCTTGAAATTAAATCCATCTACTAAAACTTCACAACCATTAAACACCCAATTTATTCTCATCACCTCACCGGAGGGTAGAGACACATGCCACTCGCCTGGAAGAGACGATGATGGCGCATTGGCATGGAGGGCAAATCTACTAGACATGAATGAATGCGTGGCTCCAGGATCAATTAAAGTACATGCAGGCTGACCAAAAATTAATAACGTACCAATGATGACATCCGGAGAAGTACGACCCTCCTGCTGGGTCATAGCATGCAGTCTAGCGCGAGTCATGGGACGTCCACGCTGACCATTGCCCCGCTGAGAGCCACCTCTGACCAAAGCACTGCCCTGGGCACTACTACTAGAACCTCTAGCAGAAGACTGACCAACTGGCTGAGTAGGGGTGGGGGTGGTCCTCTGAGTCAACAATGGGCAATCTCTCCTAAAGTGGTCCAGACTACCACACTCATAGCACCTAGAAAACTGCTGCTGCCCATAAGAATAAGTCTGGTTACCGGATGACCTACCATGGAAACTGCCACTAGAACCATACTGCTTAGACTGTTGTCTACCCAAATAACTCCGAGAAGGTGTCCTGAAACGTCCTCTATTCATGTTCCGAGCACCAGAGCTCGATCCCCCACTACTGTCACTACCAGCAGAAGACCCAGAAGCGGATGATGAAGCAGCCTTCTTGGATGGACCCTGACTAGGGCCACTGTAATCATGGGGCCGAACACCATATGTCCCCCTGGACTCAATGGCCATGGCTGCACCAACTGCATCCATAAAATTCGGGTAAATTACCCCCGTCATCTTGTCTGCATACACTCCACCGAGTGCCCCAATGAACATCTCAATCTTGGTCTTCTCATCAGGAACCAGATATGACACATGGTAGCTCAGGGAAATGAATCTTTCCTGGAACTCTATGATCCCCTCATTTTCAGGAAATCCGACTGAATTCTGCTGCGGTGGGCATGATTGAAATACTACCCCAGAAGAGAGTCTTAAACTGCTCCCACGACATACTCAGAGCATCCTCAACATTCCTGCTAGCAAGCGACCACCAGTGATGTGCTGAATCATCCAGAAAAGTCACTGTCATCTTCACCTTTCTTTCTTCTGGTAACTCAGTGATCGCAAAAGCATTTTCCATCTTATCCACCCAATTGTGAGCATCAAAGGGTCCCTTAGCACCCTTGAACTCTCTAGCTCCAGCCTCATAAACTTCTCTCATTTTCACCGTATGAGGTTGTGGAGCTCGATCCATGACATCCCTCAGCAAATTTCCAATATCATCAACCAGTCCCCTGACCTCATTGCCCTCATCGGCATTGGTCAAAGTAGCCACACGGGGTTTTCGTGGGCGCCTAGGAGGTATAGTACCTGAGGAAGAAAATATTTAGTAGTCCATAAACAAGACTAACTCAACTATCACACATATCTAATAACACATAGCATCAAAAGCATAAAATGCCAATGAATCCGCCGCGGACGGATCATCACTCTATAGACACTACGTGCTACTTAGGCAAATATGATAGTGACAAGGAAGCAGGAAAAGGAAACCTAAAGCTCTGATACCAACTGACACGACCCACCCCGAATTTCACCCTGAACCCGGAGTAAATCGTGCGGGGACCATCTCCAAGGAAAGATTTACCGCAAAATTCGGTATAACCTCCCCTGGAAATGGACAACTCCTAACGAAAACCTGCAACCACTCTTAAAATTCTCAATCCACCCTTAACTTCTGGAGCCTTCGTGCTCCCCAAATACAATCACCACCAACAAGATAATAAACATCATCCGTCAAATATTCTAAAATGTCAACATGCCTTCGCCCACAACCGAAATAATATACATTAAACTCAAATATTCAGAGCTACTAGACACTAGCGGAAGTAAGAAAACACAAGTAGGTTAAACATGTAACATACTGGTGAAAGGTGGTGGAAATGCAGGTGACTATGCCTCGTCTCCTACTAGATCCAATCCGAACTCTGCAGATTGGGCATTATAAAAAAAAGGGCCCAGGGGAAGACATTTAATAACGTTAGAGTGAGTGGACAAAAATAATTTAATAACAAAATATTTATGCACTCCCATTTTAATTTTATAGAAAATATACTGCATGCGGCAGCTCAAAAACGCTCAACTCATAAACTGGCAATTTCATGACTAGCACCAGGTAGTCACCAACTCAAATAAAATGGAGCTTCTTAGGCTAAACTATATATAAACATATATTCGTATGTATTTACACTCGTCAGACTCCTTGTATGAATCCTAGAAACAATTTAGAAAAATAAAAATTCATACAAGGCTACAACACTGGCGTCTAACGCTCACGTTGCGCCATAATGGTATTTTTCCTCATTATGACCGAAGAGGACGGTGTATTTACGTGTGGACTTCCTATATGAAAACCTAAATAAACTAGAAAAGAAAGTAGTTTTCATATAGGGCTATGACGCTACACTCACGCCACGTCATAATGGTATTTTACCTCATTATGACGGACCAAGCACGTATGGCTAGCTAACATTTATATACATACTATACTCATAAACATCCAAAATACATATCCACCGAAAATCTCATTTTCGGGATCTCACCAAAGGAGGAAAAATTGTCAAATAGCCGAGAAATCAATAAGTCTCATCAGAAGAAATAAATGATCAACAAAATCATTCGTCGCATGCTTTTCAATTAAAAACAAAGGTCCACTCACAAATTAGGCCTAAGCCTGATGTCGCTCCGAGGCTTCTTCTACTCGGGCCTCCTCACGTCCTGTTCCAAATATATAATTAATTCCCCAACTAAAAATCCAATATTTATACAGAATAGGCAAAATTAACTGAGATCCATAAACACGCTCATCATTGCCTAACTTCGATATTCTTAAATCGAACGACCCAAACTTTAATATCATACTCGACAGCCGTAAATACAACCTTCCCCAGAAATTGACTTAAATCCTACGGCCGGATTCTACATTATTCAACCGCCAAAAATACCAAACTTCAGAAATTCTCAACCTATCCAAGTCTCATCTAAAAATTCCAAAATTCATATCAATATACTCCTCTAATTATTACACATTTAAAACCAATTCCAATGAAATTTTGACAGCATAATCCTCTCATCATGCTCTACAACTTTCTTAACTAGCACAATCACCAATTCCAAGCCTAACTAGGTCAATCGAGCAAAAACATCCTAAAAGCTCTAGATCTTCCTCCTCAAATTTCTCTTTACCTAGCTCAAGAGGGAGTGAGCCATTTGGAGGGGTTGCTGCACGGGAGGAGAACTACAAAACGAGCTAAGGATCGCCGAGTGTGGTGGCCGGAGGAAGGAGTTCAGGCGAAGGAACCACCGTGGCAGTCGCCGCTTTCAGGGGGAAGAACTCCTTCATGGCGGCGCTAGGGCGGCTATCACCGGCCTAGAATGGAAGTTGGGTTGGAGACGGACCGAACGGGACCGGTGCGGCGACGGATGGTGGCCGGACGGCGGCGGACGGGCGGCCGGAAGTTCGCCGGGGAGAGAGCTCGGGAGGAAGAGAGAGAAAAGAAAGAGGGGGTGATGGGTTTGGGCCTCTCCAAACCGGTCCAACCCAATATCAACAAAAACCCATCTCCAAAATTTACACCCTAAAAATAATACCCTAATAAAAATGACATTTTACTAGCTAAAAATTTACCATTTTTACCGTCGTCACATTTTCTCCTACGAATAAATTCTCTAAAATAATTGTCCCCAAAACCCCTCTAGGGACCAATTAACTATATCTCAATGCCGGAGACGGTAAAAATTGTTATTATAATTAAGCTGGTAAATAAGGTAAAAATTTAAAGGTCGGGATGTGACAATTCTAATTCCAAAACTACTAAGAAAAACCAAAGTCTTAAAACATGGCCATTGCCAAACAAAAAAACACTTGAATAACATAGCAGAAGAACCGTCTAATACATAGACTAATCAAAATCCGGAGTTTCAACACTCTGAAGAGACACTCTTCTTGGTCTCAAAATCTGCTATAGTAAGATTAGTGGTGAGCTCTGCGTCTCCGTTATCCATCTCATAATCTCCACCAGTAAAATTAGCCTCTTGAGCGAAATACTGCTTATGCCTCTTGTAGATATCTTGAATTTCCTTGCTTGCACGACATTGTTTGTGCATATGCATAGTTGAACCGCATTTGAAGTAAGAAACTCGACCGTGTTTGACAGAGTTAGGTGGAGGATTTCCACCTCTACTAGAGCCAAGGCCGGACCGGCCCCCTCCTTGGTTGTTGGCGGTGGCGCCGCCATCCCTCTTCCATGTGAGGCTACGGTTTGGACCGTGTTGCTGGTTCCCTTTGCCGCCTCCACGTGGGGCAGATTGCCCGCGTGCATAAGGTGCGGCCCAATCGTTTTTCTTTTGCCTTGGAGCTTTTCCACCACTAGCCTGATAAGTTTCAGGGATTTTCTTGGTCCCAACCAGCCTTGCATTGTTGTTGAGAATAATCTCATGATGCCTCTCTTTTTTCTGAAGTATATTCATGAGGTCACTGAAAGTCTTAACTCTTTCATTTTCATACTCAAGGCGGTATTGATGAGCAAGTAAGCTCATGGAGGAGGGAAAGGTGTTCAAGGTCTTCGCGATCATGTCTTGCTCGGATTTATCGACTCCACAAAAACTAAGCTCTGCCTGGAGGTCTAACATAGCTTGGTTGTAGTCATCAACTTTGGCAAAATCTAGCAAACGAATGGTTTCCCATCGCGCAGTCAATTCTGGGAGTTGTACGTCATGTACATTGTTGAAGCGTTGCTTTAGAACGTCCCATAAATCCTTGGGATCCTCTTTTTTCAAATATTGCTTCTTCAGAATTGGGTGGATATGATGCCTCAAAAACATGAGGGCTTGAGCTTTGTTCTCCAAACTAGGAGAAGGAGTATTGGGAACATCCGAAGGGAAAATTATGGTGGTATATCGTTTACCGACGAACGTGTGAGTCACATCTGACACCCACCTATGACACTCTTTTCCTTGAGCCTCAAAGATTTCAAACTCTGGCCTAGATGGCTCGATCATCTACAAAAGACAAGGGAGATAGTTAGTATCGAGAATTCGAATACTAAAATCAAGTATATGGAATTAGAACGTGAACCAAGATGTATTGGACACAATATCGATGCGAAAAACTGTGACTGTTAGACCGTCACAATCGATTTCTTCCTTTTTTTTTTGAGTTGTACCGTGACAAAACCGTCACTAATCAAACTTGATATGAGGGGCCCCAATCCCTCAATATCGTCCCACGTTATAAAGAAAGGTGGGATGGAGAAGAAGACTAGGAAGCCCGACTATGAAACTAAAAACTCGAAAGCAGCAACTTTTAGAAAAAATTACCTCGTTTTGATTGCCGGAGAATTAGTTTTCCGAGACAGGCGTGAAAGTGCTTGGAATCTTGGGGATTTGTTGTTGACAAGATGTAGTAGAAGACCACCTAATACGGCGTGTACGGAGGCGCGCAATTGTGGCGTTGCGATGTTAGGGTTTTGAGAACTTTTTCTTTCTTCTTCTTATGCGTTACCGTCAGTCTGTTGAGCGGTTCACCTAATTCTGGACCGGTTCTTGCAGTGAAATTTTGACACAAGAACCCTAATAACGACGCACTACTGGTGACAAAATTTGAAGGCGATCGGACTCCGGGAAAGGCATGAACCGGCGGTGTTAGTGAGACAGACGGTTTGGGTATTCCGGTGACCGGTTCGGTACTGTTTCGGCCGGTTCTTGGGGTGAGGCCGGCAGCTTTGGAATCTTGGAAACAAGGGCTATATGATGGGTTTCGGGTTCGGCCAAGTACTGAAAGTGTCGTCGGCCGATATTGGTTTTCTAGGGTCAGGGGTTTTCTTTTGGCTATGAACTCAGTTTTAGAACAACGGGCTGATAACGTGTTGAAGAAGAACGTATAACGAGAATAATGGTCTACTCATTTATTGATAGAAAAACTTATTTATAGGCATTACATGGAGTCTCTTGAAGGATCTAGAACATCTATCAATACTGAAATCTATTCTAATAAGGAAACGATTAGGTCAAGACACATAACAGAATGACAGGAAAGTAATTTTCTTAAACATTTACTAATATTACTAACCTACTCCTTCGTCTTCAACCCAGATAACGAGGATTTTAATAAAAGAAAACCTAGATGATGATTGGGATCAACCATAAGCTGCCTCTCCCTCTCCGCCTTCTCGCCGTCAACTACTACCTCCTCGACTGCGGCTCCACCGTGACCTCCACCCTAGCCGACGGCCACCGCTTCCTCGCAGGCTCCTCCCCTCATCCCTTTCAGTTCCCCTCCGAGACCAAAACCCTAACCCAACGCCCTCCAAATTTGCCAAACCGCCAGACTTTTTCGACGGTCGTCCTAGTACGAGTTCCAGATTCGCGACCCCAAATCATAAGCTCCGACTTCGACATCGTCGATGTCCAAGGAGAGACTCTCACAAGGTAAAAAAAATAACACAAAAGGTCGTCCTCTTTGTCATCTCAAGTGCCGGAAGTTTGGGACGGGGTTTTGTGGATTTGATGGGAGTAAATAGGCATCTCTCCTATTTCGGCAGTCGTCCAAGTACGATTTCAGATCTCTCCTATTTACTCCAATCAAGCTAGGCATCTCTAAGCTCACTCAACCAAGAGAGCCATGGATGTCGTGTCGTCCTCTTTCCTCTCCACATTTCCCACTCAATCCTACACAACAGCACCAAAACTCAACATTACTAAATCCCTCACCATCTTCTCTGTCAAAATTACTGAAGAGTATTAAGTATTAACACCTATAAACCCAAAGTTAACCAGCCTCATGTTCGTAAAGTAGTTCTTGAAGGAGGATGCCTCCGCCGACGGCGTCTCGTCTGGAGAAGACAAAATCGAAGAGAAGCTTCCAGTGGTGAGAGAGATTGTTGAAGTGCTGATGCCGAACGTCGACGCCGACGAGAGAGAGGAAGGATAAAAATCTGATATGAGATTCTGGACATGGTTAACAAAAAAGTAAAAAACATTAAAATATACGAGCATTAAATTTTCTCTTTCCTTTCCTTGTTAACTATGGTTAAGGATAGGTATTGTTTATTAAACGTGGCAGCTTTTAATTGGTGGTCCTTATGACCATAAACAGTGATGGTTGGCAAATTTGATTCCTCTTCAAATTGGCCAAAATCGAGGTGGCAACCCCTTTTAGGGCCTATGCGTTGAATTTTAGAACATTGGTTAAAGATGAATGAAGTACAAAATAGAATTAACATATAAATGTACTTGACGATTATCAATTTAGGAGGATGGAGTCAAACTTGAAATCACTGTCACTACTTTATAAAAATATATTTTTAGATACTTCGCCACTAGACCAAACACTAGTTAGCAATGTATTACATAAAAGAGAAAATACCCTAATGACCAAATATTTAAAAACTGAAGCTCATTCCAATGATAATAAGATTCTTGACCCCAATTAAATGAAAGAGATACTTATTTGTTCCCAAATACACAAATTTTTATTAAATTCATAATAAAATAACATTTTTGAGACATTTTTACCCTTGGTCCTTATATATATGCTTAGAGAGAGAAAAGACTTTGCCGACAGCTCACCGGATCTCTGAACACCGGCCGCCGGTCACCGGACACCGGCCGCCGGACTCTGTTCAACGGCCGCCGGACTCAGTTACTGACCCCCAGTAACTCGGTTACTCCGGCAACCGATCGCCGGAACTCAGTTACTGACCCCTAGTAATTCGGTTACTAACCCCAAAAATTCAGTTACTAACCCAATAAACTCAGTTACTGACCCCCAGTAACTGGGTTACTCCGGCGACCAATCACCAGAACTCAGTTTCTAACCTCAAAAACTCAGTTACTGACCCTAGAAATTCAATTACTGACCCAAAAAACTCAGTTACTGACCCCTAGTAACTGGGTTACTCCGGCGACCGATCACCGGAACTTAGTTTCTGACCCCAGAAATTCAGTTACTGACCCAAAAAACTCAGTTACTAACCCCAGTAACCGAGTTACTGATCCCTAGTAATCCCTAGTAACTTAGTTACTGATCCTAGAAACTCAGTTATTGACCCCAGCAATTCAGTTACTAACCCCCAGAATTTCAGTTACTAACCCAAAAAACTCAGTTACTGACCCTCAATAATCGGTTACTGACCCCCAGTATTCCACAGTAACTCGGTTATTGATCCCCAGTAATCAACTTATTGGCTCCAAATATTGTAGAAACTCGGTTTCTAACCCTTAAAAACTAACTTTCAGACCCTAGAAACCCCGTTATTGCCCCCCAAATGCATAAAAGCCCATGGCTCGAACTCAAAGAATTCGATTCTCTATGTCGAATGGGATATACAACATTGCTTTCTCAAACAGGTCTGCACTTGTTACATAATCTTTCAACCGGAAATGATCAACAGCACTGTAAAGTTCAGATAACAAACCAATTGAATGAAATGCCTAAAAAGTCCAAACTCCAAAGTTCAATAGTTGCAATAGAACAAAGAACCTTACCAATTCCAAAGCACAGCATGCATTGTAGTCCTTTGCTTAGCAGCAGCCTCACCGAAGAAGAGAGCCACCACTCTGTCATTAGATACAAGCTCCGAAACCACCTTAGCCCTCACTTTTGATCCCTCACTGCAACTTTCCCCAAGAACCCTGTGAGAAACCCTTACCGCCGCGCTGGCGCTGACGTGGCACCGTTGCCCTAAAAACACTCCCTTCGCCGTCTCTGCTCCAGCCGTCCCTTCTCATTTTCGAACACCGAGTACTGATTGGCTTGGGTTTTGTAGTGCTCCGGTGACTCGAACAACAAGCTCTTGGCCCGGTTCAGTAGCGCCACCGTGAGATCCCGGTCCGATACCTCCCAGGCGGTTTTTGACCTCGCGATGCTTAAATCCAGAAACAGCTTCTTCTCGCCGGCGTCGGAGATTGTGTCGATTCCAATCTTCGAGAGCAGATTGGTGGCTCTCTCGAAGCACGACGAAGCGAGGTTGAACTTTCGAAGCTCGTGCCATTTGACGCTGGTCTTGTACGTGGTAGAGCGAGGCGGACTTGATCGCCAGGGAAGGAACGCCGGAAACTTCACCTGCGACGAAGAGTAGGTCGGCGACGATGTGGCGGAGCTGGGCGTGCTCTTCGGCTTTGGAGGAAGGGAGGGAGCGGAGGGAGGTGGTGTAAATGAGAGAGAGGAGAGGCATGATCGGGTAAATGAGAGAGAAGTGGTTGGATATTTATGAAGAATAAAATTGTCTTTTTATTAAGATTTGTGTAAATGGGTATTGGAAAATGATTTTTATTGGAATGGGTCATGAGCCCTTAAAATTAGTAGTAAATTAGCATTTTTCCTACATAAAATCAAACTACTCACAGTAAACAATATACCAAGAAAATATTTACAAATCAAAAATTAAAGATAGTTTTTATAAAAATAAAGTTTGTAACCATTTTACAATTATGATTTAAGGTGTAAAACTGTACCTCTCTAGTAAATCATCGATTGGTAATTTCTAATCATAATCAAACTCTTCGCTTCTTGACGTGCCCTCAGACGTCCAAGAAAGTTTGTCCATTCTCTATCGGTGATTTGAAAACGAGAGATGATAACTTACAGATAATCACATTATCAGACATCGATCAACTTCATTTTATAGGCATAGAGGGAATTCTAGAACAAGCGGTTTTCAAAGATACAATGGGCATAAAACAATTGGTTTTCAAAGTCTGGTATTCGGTCTTCAATTTCTTTCCACCTATGAATACTATCAATTTGGCAAGTATATAAATTTGGTCTTACCTTTACGTCTTACTCGTGGTTAGAAATTATAATCATGTATCATTAATAAATAAAAACATAATTAGGTATCATTAATAAATAATAATATCGAAGAACAACTCTCTCGATCAAGATAGAAGAATTTGAAATTTCGTCATATTACATTTATATGCACAAATTAGACTGCATAAAGTAGAGCTTCTAAAAATTCAACCAATAAGGGGAGTGTTATAGATATTATTATCTATGTGGTTGTCAATGTAATTACTCATTAGTTTCTTTTTGTGAGAAATGAATAATTTATTAATCAAGAGATGAACCTAATAACAAAGCATGCAAACGCGACCCAACCAATCAAACCACCAACTCCGGTCGGCCCACCTATCACCGTGAGGCATCGCCTAAATCCCCTGGTTGTCGAAGCCTAGATTTGTCCTCCTACAGTGCCAAGACGTCCTATGCAGCAACCACCCTATCTTGAGGGGGACGAGAACCAAATCTGCTCGATCCCATCCTCTAAGCCACGAGAACTTCCAAATCGTTGCCATCAATTCCATTCGGCTGCACTCTCCATGTGCCGGCATGGCCAACAACCGTTGCCAGGGTCACAGCGCAGTCGGGCGAGAGGAAGTGAAGACGAAGGGAAATCTAGGTTTGCTCGCGCGTGAGTCGCGTTTTGGGAAAAATGGAAAAAGGGAAAAAAAAATTGTAAGAAAAATATACAATGACTAAGAATGAGATTTTTTACTCATTAGTTATATAGTTATATGCTCCGATGTAAACTACTTTTATATAAAAAGACTAATGAAAATGAACGATAACACTTCTACTTCCTTCACTTTTCTCTACCTTTTTTTTATCATTTAAATAATTCAGATACTACAATGAGTGTATTGTGAGTCAAACTCACGATCTCCCACATATAAAGAGAATCTTACGTTACTAAATCATATGATATTTTGCCAATTTTCTCTACTTTATAACAATTATTAATAAAATGAAATATATAATGAGAAAAAACAGATCATTAAATATACACTTTCAAAAAAAAAAACAAGATCATCAAATATACGAATTCTGGGCGTTGGGCGTTATAAGGAAATTTCATATTGGCCCCAGTCAAACGGTTCGACTCAAGCCCGGTTCATCCAAGAGGGACCGGTCCATAACCCGAATGTCATGGGCGTTTTGGTAATTCACGCAAAGTGCAAAACCCTAACTCCTTTTCTCCTTCATATTTATACGCTCACTTCCTCTTCTTCTCTCCTACTGCCGCGGCGAGACCTTCTCATTTTCTCTCATCAGAGTCGCACCCTTTTCAGGATCGGAGGTACCCACTTTACCCCCAACTTCTTTTCCATTGACGTTTATGTTTACTCAAACTCTAGCGATCCCGTTTGTGCTTCTTCGTATTCAATTTAATTTTGTGAACTTAAATTTGTAAAATTTAAGACGATCGTGAAAAGGGTTTCTTGGTAGTTCATGAAATCTGGCTCGCTTTTCTGTTGATGATAAACGACTTCTTAGAATAAGAAAGGAAGCTCTGCTTTTGTTCATGCTATATGGGTTAATTGGGTCCAAATGAAGCTTTTAGCTAAATGGTCTACATGTTTGTGGTTATGTTTTGGTTTTCAATTGTTGATTTTGATGATTAATTTTATCAGTTTTATGAGTAGTGGCCTTTTGTAGCTTGTAGTGTTCTCTGTATGAAAACAGATAAACAGTTGGTTGGTTGGTTGGATGATGTTTTTTTTTAAAGGAGGTTGGATGGTGTTTTTGATTAGCTAATGTGCTATTTCTTGATAAGAGATATAATTAATGTAATGCGGAACTCTGCCGCGACACATCCACACTTGGATTTTATAGCAGAATTCTATGTATTTCAGTGATTTCTTATTTGAAGATAATGTTTATTAAGGTACCCAGTAGAGTGCAGGCCTGCTTTACTGGTTTTAACTGGTCTTCAATTTGTCATGGTAGTGCTCGTAGAATAGGGTTTTTTTTTTTTGGTTTTGTTTGTCTCTTGGTACCCATTCTTGCCTTTTGTTTCACATGCTTGCGCAGATTTGTATTTACTTTGCATGCATATATACTGCTGGTACAATTCAAGGATGAATAGTTGTACCTGTAGACATGTTTTGCATCTGAAAGCTGCTTCTAGGAGCAATGAATTTTTAGATGACATTGGAATTTATTTTCTAACTTTTCCTTAATTGTTTGGTGTAGAATGGAATCCACAGTGAAGCATGCTCTTGTGGTGAAGGTCATGGGCCGGACTGGGTCTAGGGGACAGGTTACTCAAGTGAGAGTCAAGTTCTTGGATGATCAGAATCGTTTCATCATGAGGAATGTCAAGGGACCAGTGAGGGAGGGAGATATCCTTACCTTGCTCGAGTCTGAGAGGGAAGCCAGAAGGTTGCGGTAATTTTATGTTGGTTTCCTACCTCTGTTCTGTTGAAGTGCGACTGTTATTTCTGTTGGTCTATGGCAGTTCTGCTGATGTTGGTGTTACTTTATGATATTTCTTGCTGTTAGTAGCAACGTCCGAGACTTATTTTGTCATGAAATTTCTATCTGTCTGATTAATACTTGAATGATCCTATTTTATATCGATGACTATTTCAGCTAATGTTAAGTTTGGAGGCGCATCAGTCTTTTTTATAAGTTGCATTATACAATCATCTCCTATCGCTCTTGCCTCTCTTCCCTATTATTCAGATTACTCTACATTTTAGTGGGGCTTCCCGAGCTATAGCTTGTATCTATACTTGTCAAGGTGTCAGTGTTTGGGCATTCAAGAGTATGGTGCTTCTATGTCTTGGGAGGACTGTAGTTTGTCATAGAATTCACATAGATGTTGAGGCATAATACTGTGTTTTGCAGAATGATGATTATAAACTAGTATCTTGGACAAACCCTTGAGGCATAATTCTGAGTTACTTGTCTAGCACTTTGGTGACCATTAGATAGGCTATCATAACACGGCCAAAGTATTTCTGGTTGAAGATTCACTGTCATTCATATAGAGAAACTTGAATGAAGTCATATTAACTACGAAGCAAAGCACACTAATAAGACTGGTTCACTTGCAATTATGTAAGCGTCTACATGTTTGACAAAACTTCTAGAACAAAATCATTCATCTAGCCCTCCCTTGTCAGTCATACATTTGTGGCACAAACAAGACTAGAAACATCATAGAAGACTCATGGAGACTTCATTCAAGTCACCTACTCACCTAGTATAGACTTAACCTCTAACTAAACAGATTATCAAAAGATTGCATGCTCCTTCCCTTTCGGTTAGAGCTTGCATTTCCTGCAGGCTTGTCCAAAGCCATTATCCCCATGAGCTCTAACCCAAGCATGTTCTACCCTAAGCATGAACCTAGACCTAGGTCCAAGTGTCTGGATTCGAGCCCCAACATGAGTAGCGCTCTCTAACAAAAATGGTCGCTCCTGCCTCCTGCGACTTGTACCTATGAATCCTGGCATTGTTCCGGTCACTAGCACTGCTCCTCAGGGGCAGTTCTATGTCTAAGGCTGCATGGGCTGCAGCCTAGACAAGCCCTGCAGCCTAGACAAGATTCCTGCCCAAAATATCCCAAGTTATACATATACAGCCATCAATCTAGAGTAGCCAAAACAAAGAAAGAAAAAGTGTTTTCTTCAACCAGTTCCTCACCTCCTCGGACATGCAGAAGAGAAGGATACAGTCATCGAGGAAAGTGATGATTAAGATGAGATGAGTATGTGGTGTACTGTAAAGTAAGTGTGAGGTGATTGAGTAAACAAGATGGACTAACGGTGGTTTAATTCTTGAAATTCAATGTTTATGTTTGATACAACTAAGGTTTATGCCTGTTTATAGCATTTATAAATGTTCAAAATCCAAAATTGTTAGTCAAATGTCTCCAAATTTTGGACAAATATGCTATAGAAGGTCATCTTCACTACCCTATTTTCTCAGCTCATATTTGCCAAAACTTATTATAGATGTTCTAATTTCTGATAACCAGTAAAAAAAAAATTATGCACTTAAAATTAGCCTAGACAAGTTCGAGATCCTGGATCCGCCATTGCTGCTCCTCGACATTACAGGTTCCAACCTTGATCTGCGTTGCAGCCTTGATACCAACATCTGGACCAAAACACCTCCCATTTATGTGGCTAAGTGTTCCACCAGCCGAAGTCGGCATCTAGTTGTCGTCCTTGTTACGCCCGATCTGCCTTAGCCCAAACGTTCTCCACTGCAACCAGTGGAACACAAGAACCCAAAAACCAACACAGTCGCATACATGTTCACAGATTAATGGCCATGAGACTACTAATCCCTTTGAGACACACTCGCTACCGCCCATGATCAATGCACATAGTTTGGGCGTGGGCACTATACACCATAGGAGACACACACTCGCTAAGGTCGCTCCGAGAAGTTTGGAGACCCCAAGGTTCTTGGTATCCTCCTTGCTAAATGGTGTTTGTTAGAATACATAGGTTTAGTTGAAAGCCCTGTAATTATCCAGAGATGTTATCTTAGTGCTTATTGCACTAAGGGGTTTAGGCTCTCATATATTTTGACGTTTCAATAATGATCAAGGCTTGAAAACAGTCGTACTGGCCCGTTTTAGAAAAACAAAAAAACAAAAAAAAACCAAGTGGTTTAATGAGATATAAAATAAGGGTAAGTTTGGTGTTGCTGTGACTTTGAAAAAAAAAATTGTTATTGCCGTACTACGAAAATAATCAGTTGTGAATTAAAGAGTTTTATGTTTGATTAAAAGTGCTGCCAAGATAAAATATATTAATTTTTAGTGTTTTTAATGATAACAGCTTCGCTACCAATGACCTGTAATTTAAAATACAAAAAAATAAACTGGTTTTCTTTACTTTACCAAATACTATAAAATCTAAACGTTCAGATAGAAACTGATATTTTTTTTTAAAGTGAAGCGATATATACCAAACAAGGCCTAATCTTAACAAGAGCAATTAGACCCCCTTGGGTATATGATTTGTTTGATTGTGTCACCAACTAGAAAACGCAATAATGCATTAACGGCTAAATATTGTTCACTCCTTCAAATTTTCGTTAATTTTCGTTGAAGAAATAGTTCAGTCTCTTGTCTTTTAATTGGACATGTTTCCTCATTCATCTCTCAATTTTAAACCAATAAATCCATCTCGTGACTCTCAAGCCTCGTTTGTTTCGCAGAAAGTATGTAGCATAATAGGAAAATTGTTTATTTCCTGCATTTGAGAAAGTCAAAGGAAAAGAAAGACTTTCCTGATTGAAGAGAAAATATGAGGGAAAGTGGCTCCTTCCAATCTAATGGAATCACTTTCCTTCATTCTTTCCTTACATTTATTACTCATATCATAATATTTTATTATATTTTTTAAGAACTTTTCCAATAACTTTCCTTGCGTTACTAAATGAAAACTTATCTCAAAATTTCATTCTCGTTCACTTTCCTTTCTCATGAGACTGATGGGAGAGAGAAATGAACTACTTTCCTTTCCGCAAATCAAACGAGGCTTCAGTCCAAAGATTAAGTTAAGTCTCTTCCGTGACAATCTCTTCGGCTCTTCCATGCTAAAATCTCTATTATACTCTCACTTCCCTACTAGCACTTACCCCTCGGTTGCGCGCATACTTCACAATGTCTTGGAAAACATTATACGAAATGGTAACAGAAGGCTAAAAAATCCTACTATGCTTCAAGTTTGCAGTGATCCATTCCTTCCGACCTATAGTAAATGTATCCTTCATAATATAGGGTATCTAAAGAGCATCTCATATACTTGCTTGGCATAAGGTCAATCACCAAACAAAAACACTGAAATTCTTGATTATCAGTACAAAAATGTCACATCCCAACTCGAGTAAAGGTCTAATCTCGAGTTAAGGCGTGAATCACACTTTAATTATAGACAGTTTAATATCTATAATTAAAATGAGATAGATATCATAACATGACGTAAGAAACAACAACCTTTGCACCTTTATTTAGATTACAAGCCTTATAAAAAGGCACTTAAGGCACATAAGTTTAAAATGTTTACAAACACAAACGAACTAGAATAGCGTTTCTTTCTAAAATGTCTATTCTTTATTCAAGCTCTATCTTACACAAGAAAAACTTGAAGGCCTTAATTTACAATATAACACTTTTCCTACACTTCAAGAACCACATCTGCAAGGGGTTTGATGAGGGGTGAGCAACACTCAGTAGGGCTAGTTAATATATTAATAAAGCATAACATTATATATGAATCAAAACAAACAAACATGACATATCGAGAATGCATGGATGCAATATGGACTCAACTCTCATCTCACACCTCACATCACCCTTAAATACAATTTACTCATTTGTTAGTCGTCTTGTTATACTCATGGTCTCCAAACCCGAAACCCGATAAAATCGTTTTGTCGATGTTCGCCATCGAAAGGGCATACATTCCCTGAATTCGTGCACGTGTGGGCTACCTTGGATCTTGGACAACCTATGAGGAAGCTCAACTATACAAAAAGTTTTTCAATAATAATATCTCATATCTTCCCGAACACTCATTCTCCGTTTCACCTCCATCCTCACTCCTTCCCCACAATATCATGTAATATAAATTCAAGATAAAAACAACATGCTGTCAAAATAGATATATCATAATCGATTGAAGATCTCAATATCATCCAACATTTAATTCGAATAGTGTCACACAGTTCAATGTCAAACAATTCAATGTCAAACAATTCAAGCACTGACCACATAATTCATACAATAGTACAATAAATGAAAACACCCCATCAAACCCTACCTCGATTTGCACAGCACAAACTCGAGCTCAACTTCACTTCTCAGATTGGTGGATTGCCAAGATCGTCTCCGGAACTTTATCCAAAATGTAAAGTACATACAAACAATGATGAGCTAAAGTTAGCAACTATGTTATAAGTATTATACATAAATAAGAAACTCTAAACTATAAAACATATACAAAATAAGACTCAAAAGTTGTATAAAGAGCTACTGCAAAATATATGTTACAGTTGTTAAATAAAAGATTGAGTTAGAATAAGGTTTCATCTGTCAGCCTTGTGTCAAAACTGTGTGTAAGATGTTGTTTTTGGCTTCACTTTTCACTCACTCAGATCCAACAAAAGTTTATGAACCAAAGTCTATTGTAAAGATGGGATTACAAGCTTTAAGTACATAACTTAAGTTTTAAAAACAAAGCTCTGGATAGAAAGTTATGCTCTCCCATAGTGAAAGCAAAAATCTGGAAACCCATAAATTCAGCTTTTGACTGAATCTGCTACTGTTTTTGGCAAGTAATTTGACAAACCAAATGTTAACAAAATCTTCTGAAATTTAACACACACAAAGATGGATATATGAGCTTTACAAAGGTATTTTCGGATTTCAAAACAAAGGCTTGAGCTGAAAGATATCATGCCTCAAAGTAAGCAAAAAAATCAGTTTTTCTGCAGAATTCTGAAAATTTGCAGCAACCTTAAAACTTGATTTTGGAAGCTTTAATTTGACTCTTAAAGTAACAACACAAGTTCTAAAGCTTCATAACAGAAAAGAACAAATTTCCAGAACATTAGAATGATTTTAAACATAACCAACGGTTGAAACAAAATGATCCAAAATTTGATTTGGACACCCAAACTCAAGAACCATGTTCTTGAGCTTCAACCACAACAATTCCAAACAATAACATCCTTTTCGAATTCGATTTTGCTGTCTAAACAAGTCTGAGAATTCGAAATTACCAACTATAAACAAACAAAAGAATCATACTAAACTCAAAACAAGAAAACAAGAATCAAAGCAAACCATAAACAAAACTATGAAACTGAAATAGAAATTGCTAGAAGATGATATGGGTTCTACCTTAGACATAAACAAATTGGAAAGGGTTGTCTCTCTCTCTCCACAACTTTCTCAAATCTCGTTCTGCCCCAAAACTCTCTCTACTTCTCTCTAGTTGTTTTGGTCAAAAACTTAACCGACCTTCCCAAACTCATCCTATAGGTCTAGACCTCCAGCTCCTACTTTCATAGGCATGCCAACTATAATCTATAGGCCTGTTTTGAACTGAAACACAGCTCTCCCCTTCTTTTTTTTGAAAACAAAAATAAAATACCCAAAAAAAACTTAATAAAACAAAATTTAATACTAAGTAACCTAAATTAGCTGCTTTAGGATATTAAAAAAGCAAAATAAAGACTAATGACACTATTCTTTGAATCTCTCAGTTCCTCAATGACAAACCAAGTACACTCTTTTCCTTTTAAGGGAGTAAAGATCACAAATCTTCTTTCATCTAATATCATAGAGGCCATGCTCTCTGCAAGGAAAACCCCAGTAGTTGTATGGTTCCAAATATATTTGCCTTCACTATGGTCAATGGATATATGATTGTTCATAACACCATCAACAACAATATTGATGGTATTGTCGTTGATAGAGTAATGTATTGCATACTGAAATGACAAAATAGACCTACATTACAGGAGCTTAACTAAACAATGAGGTTTAAAGTTGTTAATGTGTATGTGACAATATACTTGTAGTCAAAGTGGTAATGTTAAGTTTTATATAAGAAAATTTTCAGAACAGTACATCAACTTTACGCTAATGATAATTTAGGTTTCTTCAATTTCAGAAATAACACACTAGTACATGAACTAACAAATTTGACGACATTTTTGTACATAACATTAAGTTTTTTGTTAAGTACCATGTTAAGTGTCATATTTTGAAGGACAAATTGGTCAGTTCAACATTTTGATCCGGAAGGAGGACACAAATTGATTTTTATTGAAAAAATTTCAGTTTACCCCCCAAATCTTTGATAGCAAAATCAGTTCAGTCATGCAACTTTTTTTAAATCAATTCGCCCCTTCAACTTTCATAAATACATCAGTTAGGTCCAATTTTTAAATTCCTCTCGAAATATAACGTTACCAAAACTGTTGGAACTGACAAGGGAACCCATAATTTAGCTTTATCCCCTCTTTTTTAACGAAATGTCTGAAATTATGGGTCCTTTGTTAGTTCCAACAGCTTTAGTAACGTCATATTTCAAGCGGAATTCAAAAATTAGACTTAACTGATGTGTTTACGAAAGTTAAAGGGGCGAACTGATTTAAAAAAAAGTTGCAGGACTAAACTTATTTTGCCACCAAATATTTGGGGGGTAAACTGAATTTAATTCATTTTAATTTTTTCGATGAGAGGACACAAATTAATTTGGAGAAATATGTACGAGGTTTTTTTTTTTCTACTTAAATAAGTTAAGTAAGGTAAGGATAGAATTCCGCTTGAAATATGTAAGGGGTTTTTTTTTTTTGGAGAATTTTAATTCAAAATTATAGAATATAAGGTAAGGATAGAATTATGGTGTCAAAATTCCATTTCACCCTCATGTATTTGACCCCGTTACAAAAAACTTAACGACGTGTGCAAAAATAATGTTATGTTTGTTAGTTCATGTACTAATGTTGTGATGCAAAGTTGATGTATTGTTCCTATAATTTTCTCCTCTATATATTACAAATTCTACAAGTATGATATTGAGTCCTATTGTCAAAGACAACTAACCTACCTTTGCTAAAGCCCTCACCTCCATGGCTCCCCTTATTTTTTCTTGCACATTTCATATCAAATGCTAGCAGACACAATTTCAAGTTGCATTTATAAAGCAATAGACAGTTTTTAAGGGGTATTTTGACAACTTAGCCAATTATCTTTTGGTTTCTATTTTACATCGCAAACCTCGCACACTCTATTGCTCGTAGGTTCCATGCCAATTGGTTATGCTTTGGTTCTCGAAGCATAAGCAACAAGTTTAAAGATGAGTTTGATTTGGGCTTAACATTTCAATCTACATCACTTTCAAAATAGAGGGAGATTAATTTACTTCGTCTTATCAAAATGGTTCGTTGTCTGTATCAAATCCCGCGTCACACTTATTTAAAACATTTTTCACACCAACATGTCTTCTGTGAAACAAATACGGTAGCAGATTTTTCTGCAAACTTAGACAAGTCTTATTCACATAATTGTATTCGGTTTAGTAACTAAGCAACTTCTGTAACTGTAATTCCTCAACAAATGTTCATTTTGATGCTGTGTACAAGATCCCTAGAAGATCTTTCACTTGAATGCATTCTCTTTTCAAAAAAAAAAAAAAAAAAGCCTAGCACACCCTATCACTAGGTTCGGTGGTGTAGAGCGTAGACGTGGTGCAGCTTTCCAAAGAACAATCGCAAAGCCTCGTACGAGGAAGTATTATACTACGTCATTTCGCTGAGCGTACACGCACGACGCATGTGACCTTCTCAGACCGACACGTGTATTTCGACCCCACCCAACCCATCCGTCATACCTGTCAGCCTCTCACTGGTTCCTCCTCACTCTCAAGATCTCATTGTCTAAAACGCACACTCTCACCCCCGAATTCCCCATACTACCCCGGAGCTTCACCGACTTCCCCATTATACCCCTCACCGAAAATTGCACTCAGCGCGGCTTGGTTCCGAGCCAGTTTGTTTCGGGAGTGCAACCCCCTTCTTCCTTTGCAAACGAAGCCCCGCTTTGGCTTTCCCCTTCTCTCTAAATCTCTCTCTTTCTCTCTCTTCTTTCTCTCTCCCTTACAGTTTTTCACTGTTTCGATTCGACTGTCAGATTTGTGGATCGGTCCATTGCTCGGCATCCATGACTATGATGACTCCTCCACCTGTAGATGTAAGCATCAAACTCTTCCTCTACATTTATACACCTTTCAATTTCATCTCTGTATTTCATCGCTTAGGGTTTCCGTTCTTCTCGTTCGGTCTCGATTTCGCCGTCAATTTTGTGATTCGCTGACTTGTGGAGTATCGATTGCTAGGGTTGTGATGATTCAGTAGTAGGACAGGGTTAGGTTTTTTGTTGTTGTTGTTGCTCTGATCAGAGCTCTGACTGTTTCTCTGTGCTCGCAGCAAGAGGACGAAGAGATGCTGGTGCCGTCTACGGATGTGGTCGTCGAAGGTCCTCAGCCCATGGAAGGTTTGTGTTTTCAACACTAACACCAGTTTTTACTGTTTCGATTTTGTTTAATTTGTGTTCAGATAGTTGGATTGAAGCTTTGTGTGTTGCGTAGTTGATCTGAATAATTGAGGTTTCGGCGAATTTGGTGTAGTTTGGGTGATTAGAGTGAAAGTGAATAGATTATATTTTGATTGATTTTGTGGTGTTTGATGTGTTTATAGTAGCTCAAGTGGAGCCAGCTAGTACAGTTGATAATCAGCCTGTGGAGGAGCCTCCAACCATGAAATTCACTTGGACAATTGAGAACTTCTCTAGATTGAACACCAAAAAGCACTACTCTGACATGTTCATCGTCGGTGGTTATAAATGGTATTGCTTCCCTAGGCAGTCATGTGTTTTGCGCTTCTGAAGTTGGCTTATATTGCATCTCGGTGATTGCTTCTTCATCTTCTTCTTTTGGTTGAATTGCTTTGGTTTGTTTCATCAGGCGGATACTGATTTTCCCTAAAGGAAACAATGTGGACTACTTGTCAATGTATTTGGATGTGGCGGATTCGCAGGCGCTGCCTTATGGTTGGAGTAGATATGCGCAGTTCAGCTTGGCGATAGTGAATCAGATTCACAACAAGTACTCAATTAGAAAGGGTATATCTCTCTATTGTACTTATTTGATTTTGGTATTTAAGCATTTTGTTTTTCCTTTGTGTCATTTAGAAGTTTTTCAATGAGAAATTACTCTTGAAATGGACATACTTGAGGTAATATATCACTTGATAGATTGCTTTCTTGACCCTCCCTCTCCCTCTTCTTGCTTAGTTGTTTTCCTGGAAGTTCTTTTCTTGTTCTTAATATCACACCCATAAAGTGAATGGCTAAAGGAACAAAAGATGAAAGATGAATTTTCTCAGTCCATGTCTTCTTTCCCTCCCTTTTTAAAACCGTGGCCTGCTGTCAGCATTGCTGCCTGGCTATCTGACAATTGTGGCAATTGCTTTTTGGGAGTTTGGAAGATTTAAGAGAAGTGACTGCTAAAAAACATTATGAGGCGTACAGATGAAATAAATACATTAAAAATACTTGAAGGGTAAACTTGAGCAGCTTATGTTTTCCAGTGCTTGGTTCTTGTTTACATTCTTATACGGTTTTGCACATTACTTATTATCCCTATTGTTGCCAAGCATGTACTCATTTGATGGTGAAAATTTATATTTCAGCTTTGTTCAGAAACAAAAGTGTTTCATTCATTATAATATGTAGGCTTCGGATGTAAATGGGCTGTCTAGTGGTTTAAAGGAATATGACATTGCAAGAAAGGAAATATCTTAATTCCTTTTCATTTGTTTTTCGTTTTCCCTAGTAGTGGGGTGCATTGTTGTTCTGTTGTTTGCATAAGGGATAACATTAAGCTTTGACATGTTACTTTTGTTTCCTTCCAGAACAGGGTAAATTGATCCAATAAAGAAATATGATCACAACCATTCATGATTGTTTTGTGTAATTTGCCATAATCTATATGGTCTCGAACTTTATTGCAAGACAAGAGATTACTCCATATACAAGTATCTAGGGGTCAAATCAAGATAATTACAGTTCAAAAGGTTTTTTTTTCCTTATGTTTATGTGCAATTAAAATGTCTTGTGCACACTAGTAGCATGCATGTATCATATACTTTGGGTTAAGTAGCTGATAGCAAAGCAAAAGATGACTCCTTTTGTTTAGAGGTCAATTAGCTTCATTGTTTGGGTTGAAAAGAGATGTCAAATAGTGATCAGTATTTAGTGAAAACAGAAAGATTTTGTTTTAGCTGTGGTGCTATTGCCACACTAAGGTTTTATTCTCACCCGCTAAATTTTGAAACTTATTAGCCCACTATTGTCATCCTCTGTTATTCTTACAGCCCATTTTCTTTTTGCTGAACACCTAACTGTATCCATAGTTTTTATGAAACTGGTTGCAGCTATGACTCCCAGCACCCAGAAGAAATTAAAACTAGGAATGTAAGCCAGTTACCCGAATTGAAGTACCATCCACCATCACTGCAAATGGAAGTACATTGCAAATACACTAGAAATCCTTGTATCACCTTAATTACTGTCTTTTACATAGTTTGAATCTTTTTTTAATGAATGGATTAGAATGTAGAAGCAATATGAGATCTAGTTTGGTTCATATCAAGTATCCAATTCACACATCACTAAATGTGTCAATCAGAACAGAATAATGTTGTGTTTTTAGGACAATTGTTGGTGTGGGATGGGATTGTTATTTTTTACCTATTATCACAGCAATCAACTCTATTCTACATTTCTAATCTTGGTTTATTAAATGATGATGCAGATACACAGCACCAATTCAATGCACGAGAAAGTGATTGGGGATTCACATCATTCATGCCTCTCGGTGATCTTTATGACCCCGGTAGGGGTTACCTGGTGAATGATACAGTCGTTGTTGAAGCCGAGGTTGTTGTCCGTAAAGTCCTTGATTACTGGTCGTATGACTCGAAAAAGGAAACCGGTTATGTTGGGCTCAAGAATCAGGGAGCAACTTGTTATATGAATTCACTTCTCCAGACTTTATACCATATACCTTACTTCAGAAAGGTTGTAATTCGATCTTCTGTTTTCATTTTAATTGTCTTGTTAGTTTTATATGGAACTGCTTATCTCAATTTTGGACTTATTTATCAGGCTGTGTATCATATGCCAACAACTGAGAATGACATGCCTTCAGGAAGCATTCCTTTGGCTCTTCAAAGTTTATTCTATAAGCTTCAATACAATGAAAGCAGTGTTGCAACTAAAGAACTAACCAAGTCTTTTGGATGGGATACATATGATTCGTTTATGCAACATGATGTGCAGGAACTCAATAGAGTTCTATGTGAAAAGCTTGAGGACAAAATGAAGGTATTGGAAGTCCTCTGTGTTTGCTCTGGGATTAAATTTGCTGTTTCATTTTATTAAGAATTCTGCTGGTTCAGGGAACTGTGGTGGAGGGTACAATACAGCAGTTATTTGAAGGACATCACATGAATTACATTGAATGCATCAATGTGGACTACAAATCTACAAGAAAGGAGTCATTTTATGGTATGTATTTCTAAGCACAAATTTCAATTTTTTAAGAGTTGGAAATATGTTGTAAATGTCAGTGCATGCGACTGGTTTCTACTTAATTTTTCTGTAGATCTCCAGCTTGATGTAAAAGGATGTCGTGATGTTTACGCTTCTTTTGATAAGTATGTGGAAGTTGAACGTCTTGAGGGTGACAATAAGTACCATGCCGAAGAACATGGTTTGCAGGTTAGTTACTGAATGTCTGTGCTGTTGTGATCAAAGTTCTGGGTACCCTTTTCGGTGTTGAGTTGTTCTTTATTTTATTGTTTACATTATTACTATCATTATTAATAATTATTTTTTTAATGTTTACATGCAAAATTTAATGTTTTTACATTTGTCTGCTAGTTTGATTTCGTTGTCAAGGCATTCCTGTGTTCTTGTGGTAAATCTTGATTAGATGCTGCCCTTGAATTTTATGATCCATTCAAGTACTTTCTTAAGTGTGTTCTTGCTTTTTCTTCCTTTTAATAATGGCTTCTTGAAGATTTGATTTTCAAGGAATATTTTGGACTTGATGTCTTTTTTTTCAGGATGCTAAGAAGGGTGTCCTGTTTATTGACTTCCCTCCAGTTCTTCAGCTTCAGCTAAAGCGATTTGAGTATGATTTTATGAGGGACACTATGGTAAAGGTATGCATCTGAAGTTTACTTTATACATCAGCTTCATCTGTGTGCTTTATCACTTTGTTTCTGCATGTACTCATGTCGACCAGTAAGATACATGAAAGATTGTATGTCTTACAACTGATGAGAGGAAATCTTTTGAACAAGCAACTGTAGCCTTTACAAATAAATGATAACAAAATTCACGGTTTTCTCTATTATGATTGTATTTCTTCATCGTTATGGTCTATTGATGTTGAGGTCATTGCATTTTTCTGTGTGTGCAGATAAATGATCGTTATGAATTTCCTCTTCAACTTGACCTTGATAGGGAGAATGGCAAATATTTGTCACCTGAATCAGATAAGAGTGTGCGGAACCTCTACACTCTTCATAGGTATTTATTATTTCTGTACTGTTGTATGATCTAAGCTACTTCTTCAACGTACCTGATATCAGTACAAGTGAACTTAGTTGTTTTGTGTTATGTGTCTTCAGCATTTCAAGTGACTACCTTTCTCAGTAGGTTTAAAATTACATTTACAACTTCTAAATTATGCAAGACCTACAGTTTACATGCTGGCACGTCTGTTGCTACCTATGATGCACGATGACAGGATAGTCTTGGATTTGCTAGACGTTTTTTTGTAATTAAAAGGGATACGGTAAATGAGACTTTTTCACCCATAAAAACATAAAAAAGACAGAGAAAAAAAAGGTCAAAAACTTAGCTAGATCATGTCTACTCTTACCAGAAAAGGATAAAGTCTAGTATTTTGTTAATGTTTTATCTATTATTTTCTAGTTATATATAAATTAATTAACAAGGACATTTAATTGTCATATCCTTACATGTATCCTAAAACATTTGAGATTTTGTGTTTCTACGCACATGTATCCTAAAACATTTAAGATTTTGCGTTTCTACGTACCATATTCCCATACCTGTGTCCGTAGTGGTGCTTCTCTGTTTGCTACTTTTTAGACATTATTTTACAACACATAAGTTCCAAGCTCCAGACTTGTTCCAACTGCAAGGGAATCAATGAGTGCTCGCTAGACCTTGTATGCTCCATGCACAAGGCATGCATCTTTTCACAATTAATTATAAATATAGAATGTGCAGCATGTTATGTACAGGTTACCTTACAGATGGATCACCTTTTCTGTTTGAGTGTTTCTGCTGTTGCATTCATCAAACAGAGGGTCTCAAAATTATTGTAATGTTGTGAAATTTTCTGTGATCTATGGCGATTCATGATGTGTGGATGTGAACATCTTTGTCAAAGTTTTCATTGTTTCTATCCAGCATTGTTGGAATAGGTTAGGTAGAGACAAAAGCCATAGGTCTAAGACTGCTTCTCATCAATTCTTGCTTGGTGTTTTTTCATGCTGTGCTTGAAGCTCTGAGATATATACTTCCTAATTGCTTCTATCGTAATATTTACTTTTTCCTCTCTACAGTGTCCTGGTTCATAGTGGTGGCGTGCATGGAGGACATTACTATGCTTTCATCAGGCCAACCCTTACTGATCAGTGGTATGGTTCTATGAAGTTCAAGGAATTAGTTTTCGTGGTATCTTAATTTCAGATGCTTTTCCCGTAATGTGGCAACAGAAATTACACCTTATGTTTTTCAAATGCTTTCGCGTGAGAATTTAGAGAGCAATTTGATTCTTTCAGTACAAATATTTGGGATATGGTCTTCAAACATTATTTTTTAATCTCATCAAAGTAATACTTCCCCGTGAAAACACATGTTACATGCAGTGAATTGTGAGCACTTGGAGACAAATTTAATTCTTTTATTACAGTTATAGGATTGTTGAGATATGTTCTTGACATTTAGGAGAAAGGAATGATCCTTAGATCTTTAAATATTTTCACCTCTTTTTTATTTGTTGAACAATATGCAAAGTAATGCATTTACCATATTTTTTTTCCTGAATATGGGTGGTCTTGGCCATGGTAATGGTTATCACCTAAAAAACTCTACATGTAGTGTTAAGATGGCTATGAATGTTTCTGTGTGCATGCATTTTTCATATATTTGTAGTTGGTTCATAGAATTTAATTTTGTCCTCTGTTATTTTAGGTATAAGTTTGATGATGAGCGTGTGACAAAAGAGGATGTGAAGAGGGCATTAGAAGAACAGTATGGTGGCGAGGAAGAGGTATTTTCTTTTGCTTTCAGCTACTTTGAGATCCTTAATCTTTTCAGTGTATTAGTTGTGAACAAATCTTTTGTTGTGTTCTATGTCAAACAGATGCCGCAGACTAATCCTGGTTTTAATAATACTCCTTTCAAGTTTACAAAATACTCAAATGCGTACATGCTTGTGTATATTCGGGGTAGTGACAAGGACAAAATAATATGTGATGTGGATGAGAAGGACATAGCTGAACATCTAAGGGTAAAATCCTTGTCCTATACTTGATTAATGTTGTATCAGGAATAAGTGTTCAACTAATAGATGAACTGACCCGAAGAAAAATGAGATCAAACTCACTTTCTTTGTTTCACTTCAGGTAAGGTTGAAGAAAGAACAAGAGGAGAAGGAGGACAAGAGGAGATATAAAGCACAGGCCCATCTTTATACTATTATCAAGGTAAAGACTCCTTGTCTATCTCATTACTTGTTCAGATGTGCTACTATACGTCAAATGAATAATTGTGGAGGTCATGAATAGGTTGCTCGAGACGAGGACCTGGCAGAACAAATCGGAAGGGACATATATTTTGACCTTGTGGACCATGACAAAGTTCGTAGTTTTCGAATCCAGAAACAGACACCCTTTAACCTTTTCAAGGTACAGTACTCCTTGCATGTAGTCATGTTATTGGAAATTGTTGGTTAATCAATATTGCACATTCAGTTTTGTGTTATATCATTATAATTATTGCTAATAATAATTCCTATTATTGCTATTATTCTTTGATTCTCTTAATTTGTTCTGGGGGTTGATAATATTATTACGCCTAGAATGTAAACTGTGTGGATTGAAGTTATGATTATTATTATGAAGTTTCTGATTTGAAATGGTTCACAGGAGGAAGTTGCGAAAGAGTTGGGAATACCAGTGCAATTTCAGCGATTCTGGATTTGGGCAAAGCGGCAAAACCACACATATCGGCCCAACCGACCATTGACACCCCAGGAAGAATTACAAACAGTAAGTCCTGTGATAATGAGGCAGTGCTCCTAGGCTGTCTACTCTCTGTCTCTCTCTCTCTTGATTGTGTGTGTACTGATGTCTGATTTCTTAAAATCAAGTGATCTTACTTTAATTCTTTCATGATGGTTGGGAGAGACTTTTGAGTATGAAATCAGATTATGATTGTATTGTTTTTCTCTGAACCTTCAGTTCTGCTGGTCAGAGTTTGGTACATGTGCCTTACACTAGCTAATAATGATGTCTATTTGCCATTAATAGGTTGGACAATTGAGGGAGGCATCAAATAAAACACACAATGCAGAGCTCAAGTTGTTTCTGGAAGTAGAGCTTGGGCCGGTAATTATGTGTTACTCTGTTATCATTATGACCTGTGGGTTTGAGGCTTGGTTACAGCTCAAATCGCTTTATGTAGGGGATTCTTATGATGTTATATTGTGTTTGTCCTCTTTTAGGAGCAAGTTCCTATCCCTCCAGCAGACAAAACCAAGGATGATATTCTGCTTTTCTTTAAGCTCTATGAACCTGAGAAACGAGAATTACGGTACTTCTGTTTCCTTCTTTCTGGGCTGATATTTTCTGTATTAAATTAGACATTGCTCACTTCTACTTCATCTTCTGTATCCAGGTTTGTTGGTCGGCTTTTTGTGAAGAGTTCTACCAAGCCAATAGAAATAATAGCAAAAATTAATCAAATGGCTGGTTTTGCTCCTGATGAAGAAATAGAACTCTATGAGGTTTGTTGCACATAGATTCATTAGTATCACCTGTGTCATAACTTGCACATGTAGAAAGATCGGTATACATATAAGTGTATAACGTATGTTTGTAGGTTTGCTACGTTTTGATGCACTCTGCTGGATAGCGGTTCTAAAATATAATATACAATATCTGTTCTGTTGCTACTTTCAGGAAATAAAGTTTGAGCCTTGTATCATGTGTGAACATCTTGACAAGAGGACCTCATTTCGATTAAGTCAGGTGACTGTTGCTGTATTGATGCACTTTGATACTGTAATTAAGTGCCTGCTATGGTAATTAATTCTTTTTATGCTTTTGTGTTTCAGATTGAAGATGGTGATATTATATGCTTTCAAAAACCTACTCCACTAGAAAGTGAAGAATGTAAATATCCTGATGTCCCTTCATTTTTGGAATATGTACACAACCGTCAGGTACCGATTGTTATATATTGTTGCGTGCTTAGTCTGTTCCGTGTTAAAAGTTCTATAATGAATTGAATTGATACCTTACAGATTGTTCATTTTCGCTCTTTGGAGAAACCAAAAGAAGATGATTTTTCTTTAGAATTGTAAGTATTTCCATTTGTGACAATGTCACTTATGGTTTGATATCTATCTATTTGGTGTTGATCTGTACTGAGACTAAACATCATTGTTTCTAGGTCTAAGCTACACACTTATGATGATGTGGTGGAGAAGGTGGCTTCCCAAATTGGTTTGGACGATCCTACGAAAATCAGACTCACTGCGCATAACTGCTATTCTCAGCAACCTAAACCCCAACCCATCAAATATCGAGGAGTAGAGCATTTAACAGATATGCTAGTCCACTATAATCAAGTGGGTGACATTTATTGAGCTTCCTCCTTTGTTTAACTTGCCCTCATAAGTTTCACACATTTGGGCTGCTAATTTCAATTCTTGTTTCCATTTGTAGAGTTCTGATATTTTGTATTATGAAGTCTTGGACATCCCCCTGCCAGAATTACAAGGCCTTAAAAATCTGAAAGTTGCATTTCATCATGCTACAAAAGATGAGGTCTGTGTGAAATATCTGGTTTGCATACCCTGCTTACACCATAATTACATTAGTGGTGCACATCATAACATTTTGTAATTTGTATACAGGTGGTGATTCACAATATAAGATTGCCCAAGCAGAGCACCGTTGGGGATGTGATTAATGTACTAAAAACGAAGGTAAAGTTCTGTTTGTTTCAGTTTTCTTATATTTCAACATCATGTGGCTTTTAGTGTTATTTATGTTTGAATGTGGGTACTAAGGCTTTCATGGATCATTCATGATGTTCCAACTTCATTGATTTATTCAATCTTTTTAAGATATTGTTCGTGTGGATCAGTGTGGTCCCTTTGACATGCTTAGTTGGGGGCTGTTCAGCTTGATATGTCTGTAGTAATCTTGTTGTCATATGTTCTATATAGTCCTTTACAAAGAGCAGTCCCTTTCTCTGGTGTACTTTATGCCGTTTAAAGTGCAATAAGAGATTTTACTTATGAGCATCGAGTGTTGAAGAAATTATTTCAAAAATCCGCCCCTCACTTTCTTACTCAATGTTTGGTGTTTGGTGTACCTGTAAACAGGTAGAGCTATCTCAACCAAATGCAGAACTTCGGCTTCTTGAGGTGTTCTATCACAAGATCTACAAGGTATTAAATTCTTTAAACGGGAAATGCATACCTTGGTTAAATTCCACAAGTGCTGATTATATATAATTTTTGTTTTCCATATCATACACATAATCTATCAGACTTATTTTTTTATATTTTTAATTCAAGCATCCTTCATCTGCTTTTCCTTTTTCAGATCTTCCCACACAGTGAAAAAATTGAGAATATAAATGACCAGTACTGGACATTGCGTGCAGAGGAGGCAAGTCTCTCTCCCTCTCATTGTGATTTTCTGCCAAAAGAATATGCTTGCGACTGGATTGGATTGGTATTCTGTATGCCATTGTACTTCGTAGCTGAATTTCTTATTTCTTTTGTATCAGATTCCAGAAGAAGAGAAAAACTTGGGTGCTAATGATCGCTTGATTCATGTTTACCACTTCACGAAAGAGACCGCACAGAACCAGATGGTAATTCAATTTTATATGTTTTCTGCCCCAAGTGAATCTATGAGTACTGTTGTGATTGAAGATGGAAAATACCTGCACTTAAATGTATGTTTTTCTTAGCATCTTCTTTCTACATTTCAACAGCAGGTGCAGAATTTCGGGGAACCTTTCTTCTTGGTTATTCATGAAGGTGAAACTTTAGCTGAAGTGAAAGCGCGCATACAAAAGAAATTGCAGGTCCCTGATGAGGAGTTCGCAAAGGTACTTGACCAACACACGTAATTTATTGGAGTACAGTAGAACATGAAATTATCTTTCCTTGCCTCATAATCCATTTTGTTTTGTTTTACAGTGGAAGTTTGCATTCTTGTCATTGGGTCGTCCCGAGTACCTGCAGGACACTGATGTAGTTTCTAGTCGTTTTCAGGTATGGTGTAATGTCATTTTGTATTGTCTGGTTTTCTCTGTAGAAAAGCTGAGGGTTAAATCCCAACTGTGTTATTGGTATTGAGAACTTAATCCCATTATTTTGATTCCGTTTCTCCAGAGAAGAGATGTTTATGGTGCTTGGGAGCAGTACCTGGGGTTGGAGCATGCTGATACTGCTCCAAAGAGATCATATGCAGTAAATCAGGTAAGGACTGTTGTACTACTTAAATATTGTATCATTGGTTTCCAACTGTGGACTTGGCAAAAAGATGGGGATGATTGGAAAGGCCCACTCATACCCTACAAACTCAAGATATGCTTGTGCTAGTTTAGGCTATGATATAAGTGTGATACATCCCGCTTCTCAACATTGTTACCTCAAAATTCTGCAGAACCGTCACACATATGAGAAGCCAGTTAAGATATACAACTAAGAAAGCTGTTGATCCTCGACCATTGCATCAGTTTGTACTAAGCATCCTTTGCTGCAACAGAGGCAGTTTGGAAATAACCAGGATGAGAGCTGAGTGGTACAGCTAAAGAAACAATGAAGCTCACATAGAGGTGACTTGGTAGGATTTTTCAATATTTTTGTGGGCCCAAATATTTTTTCATGTGGGTGGGGAAAGGGAGGTATAATCCCTTAGGATGTGTAGTATTGCTAGTACTCCCTGCCTGAGTTCTGCTGTCTGTTATTTTCCTTTATTTATTTCTCCGTGGTGAAGGCAGCTCCTTTCTTCCTGAAGGTTGATTGCTTTCCATTATACAGCTCCATAGAAATTTAGCAGTACATAAGAAGATTTTTGAGGGCATGTATATCGCGGGTATGCTTGGTTATAATATTTATTTCTGTATCTCCATTACTTCTAGCTTGGTGGAAATGAGTTGCAAGAGATTGTAATACATGGTTGAGTGATGCACAATTCTGGCCTTTGAATTGGGTAAGGCACATAATTTCACGTTGTAGTAATTTTTATTTTTTATTTTGTAGCCCTCTACCTTTTCTACATGTAAGATTGTCGGACGTGCCTTTTTTATTTTATTTTATTTTATTTATTGTTATTCTATATATTCTCCTCAAATGACTTGGTACTTATTTTCATGTTGGTTCAGATGTTGGAATTTAGTATTTTGGATAAATATGACGGTTCATGGTTTCACGCTTCTTGTTCACCCCCAAAATGAAACGTTTAATGAACTTCCTAGATAGAAGCCAAACGATTGTTGAGATGATAATTTGACCAGGTTCTTCTGATTGTGTTCAAAGATCTGGAGTAATGCCTTTTGGCTGGTTTACAGGTGTAATAAAAAGGAGATAGGACATTGTGAAGCTCAAATCCTTGTACTGATGTTTTGTTGAAAGCTTTTTTAATACAAGCTGCCAAACCATAAGGAAAAGGTGTTTCCCAATGATACGAAGTGGCCTCGAAAGAAAATTATCCATGATATGCGGAGAAAGTGTGAAGTAGGGTTGGGTTAGAACCATATTTGATCGAGATGATGGTAAAGCTTCTAAGACTTGGTTTCGTTTTAAAAAAAAATCAGCTTCTATTTGAATTTTAGATTTTTTAATGTTTAGTAAATGAAAGAAAAATAGTTTTTTTTTTTTGAAAATTTCAAGTCAATTAAAAACAGTTGTCATTAAAAATACTAGAAATTAATAAATTTTATCTTGGAAGCACTTTTAAAATTTAATATTTACCAAACATAAAACTGTTTTAATTCATTATTTTCGCAGTACAACAACAGCATGTTTTTTTAAAATCATAGTAATACTAAACTAGCCCTAACCTTAGCCGATTCAATCAGATTGGCTGGTGTCTGTCTTACAATGGTTTCAACGAGTAACCCGACTTCCATGGCTCTTGAGTCTAAGTTGAGAAAAATAAAAAATAAAAACATACCAGCCTTTTGATGCACGTGCTTTTAATTTTTTTTTTTTTTACGCTTTTAACATTAGTTAATTATTTTGTTTATTAATATGCATACAATGTTGGTTTTTTTGTATTTTGCTTCCAATAGTTCATACTACATTATTAGTATCAATTCACATGTAACAATCTTTTTTTATTAATATTCATTGACAGTCAATGTTCATCGAAAGAGCCGCACTCACGCTTGCGTTTATTGATTTTAAAAGAATAAAAAGACATAGTCCTCATATTGTCTTCTGTCTCTTGCTATACATGTTTTTAGGGAAAGACCTAATCAAAACGGGCGAAAAAACCACGCTCAACGCATACGATTAGTAGGTTATCTATTGTATGCCTTAGTTTTTAGTTTGACCTATATTCTTCACATAAAAGTGGACTAAATTTCTTCCCATATCTTCTCTTTGCCAAGGATACTAAATTTCTTCCCATACTAAATTTCTTCAATATATTCAATTTTTGTTTTGTGAGCCAAAGGATACTACACAGTCATACAACCATTAAAGCATACAAAAAGAAAACATACTAAAGTTCTCTCTATTATACCCAACATATCAGAAAAAGGAGAAGAAATAGAATGTCAATTGGAAACCTAATTGAACATGATAACCTAACATATATAGATGAAAATATCCTATTGAGTAATACTTCCATGCATGTCCCACTCAAGACTACAACAAATACATAACTGCCTGCTCTCTTCTCCTGCAAAACTGTCCGGGCCTCCTCCATCTTCTCCTTCCCTGCAAACGCTTCAAACTCCGCGGTGTAAGTGCTGCAGGTATTGGGCTGCATTTCCTTCCCGGACTTTTCCATCACAAACTCCTCGGCTATCTCATGGAAATTAGGGTCCGGGTCTATCCCAATTGTAAGCATTAGGAGCACAATTGACTCCACCATCATCTGGTACACATAAAGAGCCTCAACGGTCTTGCCGGCTTCTGCATACTCATCAATGATTCTGGTCAAGGTCACAACCGAATGCACCAAAAGTAAAAATGATTAGTAAATTGAATCACCTGCTATATAAATTAAGAAGGTGAATTTACAAAGTCGCAAACCACAAATGTTATCGGCTTAGTTACCGAATCGTGGTAGCAACAGGTAGCCTGGTAGCCTTCCATGTCTTCGTGTTTGAGCTCTTTCCAAGAACTACATGAAAGAAGAAAGAGAAAAGTTGAAACTGTCATCAAAATTCTTGTTCATAAGACAAAATGGGTGATATATGCTCATACATTGTAAGTTGTAGATCACCTCCTGCATTATAAACAACACTAAATTACAAAAGAGGGAGAAGTAATTGTCGTCCAATAGAAAAAAAAATCAATTGAGATGCTGCCGAATGTGGAAGAAAAAGAAAAAACAAAACAAACCTTAACTATAAGAGATTTTCATCATCCAATGAACAACTGCACCAAATAAGAATTTTCATACCCGAATTTATTTTTTATTACTCTTTCTATGTTGCTTCTTTCCGGATTTTCTTCTATTAACTATAAGGATATATAGGGTGAACCACTTAACCGTTTCTCTGCTCCAAACTCCCACGAACTCCAAATTCTTTTAATGGTGCCGGTGCGTGCGGCAGTTGCATTTTGTGGAAGTTATCCACGTTTATCCCAAAAAGTTAACAACTAACCAAATAGATTCAAGTCTCAAGTTTTTTACAAAAACTGGCCTCAAAATAGTGGTCATTTGCTTCTCAGATTCATGCACAACCAAAATCATCATGTCCTTCATACGTATCACTTCAATTCAAAATCAGCCAAAGCTTCCACGTACCAAGATTACGATCTATCTCAACAGTGCTGCACCTCCAATAATCTAATTTTCAATTGCTTCCTACATATTGTTTTATTGATCGCAACAAAATTTTAAAAATAACAGAAGGATGGACAGATTCTATAAATCAATTAGTATGTACCATAGGCCAAATATCCTCCTAAATTCCTGACAGTTGATCATCAAAGTTGTTCCTCCCTATAGAACATACACAATGAATGTTAAACTTAAGTAAAGGATCAAAGATGGATATACAACTAAAAGTGATTGAGTAATTCATACTGATTTGAAACTGTAATCCAACAGTTAAACTTGGCTTTATTGAAGTCAAATATGCAATGGAAACATAATGCAAGACAACTCATAATACCGATTGTTCTTCAAAAATAGAATTTGCCTGTCACAGCACTCTAATCATACTGTGATTTGAGTACTTCATGAGAGAAACACGAAATCTCAGTCGAAAAGTATTGATACCATATCATTGATAGCAAGGAGGAGAAAGTCATCCGATAGGCACATATCAAAGCTGCAAATCAGTTTTATCAATTGAAAAAAGAAACCATAGTTAAATTTGATTTGCAAAAACATACCCGGTAGGGAGATTTTGCAAAAACAGTTGTGACGACGTCCTTTGCAATGTGAGAATATCCATGATGCCCATGGTTGCCTATGTTATCAATATACAACATACCATTATAGATGATTTCGTCTTAGCTAGGCATCTCCCATTGATTGAGCGGCACATTTTGAAGGAATAGAGACGCAGGTTAAGAAAACCGCAGGTCTATTTTCATTATCTAGTTGCGGGAGAGTTTGAGGGAGAGAAGGAATCTGCTGAGAGTGGTTTCCATTGTTGAAGGATTACTCTTCTATCCTTTTTTATTAAATCTCTCTACCTAAAACAATAAATAATAAAAGCAAATAAAGGGATTCTGAAAATTTAACCAAAACAGTTCCCCTTCATCTCTACTATTAGAAAGCCATGCGCTTTCTTTCGTGTCTTTGGTGAAGCTTAAATTTGAACTTCTTAAACTATCCCCGCCGCCACAATCAACCCAACAAAAATCAAACAGGGTTAATATTGTAAACTTCAAACCAATTCAATAAGATATAAAATTGGGAAAATGAGTCTGCGGTAGTATGAGAGGAAAACTGCCGGCCACGATCTCAACTGAAACGGATATTCTGGACAACGTGGTAGCTGTTTTTGGGGGGGGGGTGGTGCATATGGCTATATCAGTTCTCACCCCTCTACCGATTTGTTGTGCAACTTCGACAACAAAAAGAGAGGAGCCCTCTTCCGATTTCCAGTTCAATTGGAGAGAGGAGCATATCAGTTCCCTTTTGGTAAGAATCAGAAATCAGATATGATCCCTACCATAGTTATGATCTGATTTTTTACGGTTCGCTGTTCTTTTGGTTTGCTCATGGTATGACACAGGGGAATCAATTTCCTTTTGAAGGAGGGTAGATACTGTATCAAAGCATATTGTCAAGGTATAGTCATAAAGAAATAAGAGAATTGAGAGAAGAGGTGAATCTTTTCTATTGCCGATTATTCTTTTTCCATTGATTTGGGTATTCTAATTATGTTATGTTTTTTTTTGTTGGCCGTAAATTAACCCATAGTATTAACCAATTGGGGTCCGTATGTGTTGCAGGAGCAAGAGTATCCCAATTGCTCAGTCTCAGTACCAAGGGTATAGAGATTCAGTTTGTTGGGTATCAGATGTAGGAACTTTGTTTCTGGAATGCTCTATGTGATATTTTAGGTACAGAAGATTGGACTCCCTTTATGATATTGGGTTATCAAGAAGTAGGGTATTAGTTTTAATTTCAATTGAGATTTTGGTGCTTAAGATATGTCATTTGACATGCTTTTTATGATTTTATTTTTGCAGGCAACCAAAGAGATGACGTTTGCAGTGGAAGCTCACTAGCTCAGCCAATAGAGGTTGGATTTTCTAATCCCCAATGTTGGATTTTCTTATTGATTTAGGATCACGGTGAAAGTAAACTAATTGCTATGATTGATGTCAAATTTGTGTTCTATGTTTGATCTTATTCGTTCTCTACCTATTAGTGATTTTGGCATATCAGTTCCATTTGTTTCTGTTTTCTGTTTCGTCTAACTTTATTAATAATGAATCTTTATACAGTTCGCTCAAAGGATTTGCTGCTAAAACTTATGAGGCAGTATTGACAAAGTTTCTGAGAAGAGTCATAAAGGTGAGTTCTTTCTCTTGCCCAGTGCTTAATTTTGGTTCTCTAAGGAACACGGTTGGGGTTCTTTGACAGGTTTGTGTTGCCCACGCTATGATTAAGTGAGCTCGATCACTATTAAAGCAACTTGTGTTGCTTTTTATCTTCGTTTTCAATTTTCCCAACCATGCTCCATCAGTTTGACGTTTAGGAGTGAATTTTATTATTGCAACACCTAAGTTGCAAAAGCTAATTTTGATGAACAATTTGTTAGAGATATACAAAATTATATACAACTGGGAATCTCGGAAGAAGGCCATAATGCTTTTTTTTTTTTTTTTTTTCCTGAAGGGAAGGGAATCATTTATATGCAATTTGGGTGGGAAGCAAGTGCTTCGATCTCATAGTTTGTTTTTGTTTTGTTTATATATTTCCATAGCAAGTGGTTTGATTTCTGGGTTCACTAAGTTTTTTTTTTGTCGTTGGTGTGGATTTACCTTGATCTGAATAGCTTTTCAGTTCTTAGCAAATTAAGGATTTAAAAGTAGGAACTCTTATGTTTGCTGCATTTACAGGAACATAACCTGTTCATGCCCAAGAGACGGAAAGACAGATTATAAATTATCACTAACAGAAAAGATAATTAATGAGTTCTTTACAGACTATGTCATCAGACTCTAACCCACCCAACCAACACCAGGTATGTTTTTGAGTTCATTTAGCTTGGTAGACCAAAACAATTGACATGAAATCTATTTTTATTGAAGTTCTACGTTCTTTTACTTTTCTTTTAGGAAAACCTGCATACTCATGCATTGGAGGCAGCTAGACAGCGTAGAAATAATCGCCAGAGAGAGAGGCGGCAATTATTGACTCCTTCTGAACGAGTGGAAACTTCAGCCCAAAGGCGTGCCAATTATCGGAGACGACGGCAAATAGCAAACACACATGTACCAAATCAAGTGGAAGCAATGGCGGTAAATTATTGAGTGCATGTTCTGAAACACAAAGCATCTTCACCGTATATTGTACACCAAAAATTCTTTTAAATATATCTAAATTAATATTCATTAGATCTATTTCCAGGAGTTTTTGAATTGATTAGATTTATATTCCTTAACAAGGAATTGTACGACAGTAACAATTTGTTACTCAACTTCTCCACACAAGTACTGAAATCGTAAATATTTACCTGAGCAAAAGGTGTACTCCAATGGAATCAATATGTTAATATGTAGAAATTCACATCCATTTCTTCCCTACTTTAATTCTGTGCCAATAATTTATTTTCAATAACCTATTATGTTCAAAATCTTAGGCGTTGAACATGACGATCAAGACTTACATCAAAGTATACCACATTCTGAAATAGAGGATCAAAGAGCGAGATGGCGAACAAGTCAACCGATTAGGCGAGCTTCAATGAGTTCAGAACAATGAGAGAATGGTTTAGCACGACGACGAGCCAATTATCAAGGTCATGGCAATCAAAGCCTAAATCATCAAGGCAGTAACCAAGAACTAAATAGAATGTGGTTAAGCCATGTTAGGCAGTTAGCACGGTTAAATAGGCCACAAGTACTTGATAATGAAGTTAATCATAACGCTCTGAACGAAAGCCAGGTCAACGAAGGTAAAAAAGACAAACATCTTTGTCCCTTTCAGTTTTTGTTCCAACTTTTTGTTTAATGTTTACAGACCCTTTTAGTATTTTGTTCCAACTTTAAGTTTAACGTTTTCAGATTTTAATCTCTATAATAATTTGGGTTTTTGAAACACCAGAAACCTCTCAAAATATAAGCATGCGCCAAAGTCATACTAGGCAGACAACACTGTCCAACAGGTCGCAATTGTCTGTTAACGGAGTTAATCAAATTAGTGCAAACAATGCAAATCACACAGCAGCAGGTGAAGGTTACGAATAACTTTAGTATCAAGTATTCTTCAATTTATTGTTTCAGTAACTAAGTTATTGACAAGTGACATTAATTTTTTTATTAAACAGGGACCTCTACAAATGTCGTCAATTATGACAACAGACGTGGGCAAGTACGTAGAGGTAGAGGTCGTAGAAATCACAATTGTGCTCGAAATTTTCATGAGAACATTGGAGTTGCAAAGTACCATTTACCCGCACCAAAGACATGTCGACATTGTCATGCCCGTCTGTTTCATCATGAGAGTAACGATATGTGTTGCAAAAATGGGAAAACTGTGCTTCCCCCAGTTCAGGCTCCTCCAGAAATGGTTGAACTATTTTCTGCTCAAACTCCACTAGGCACCCATTTTAGGCAAAATATCCGTGCTTATAACCATGTATTTTCATTCACTTCAATGGGTGTGCATGTGGATCAAAATCTAGCAACCGGTGGCAGTACCTTCACTTTTCGTGCTCAAGGATCAATATACCACAAGATAGGAAGTCTTTTACGAAATGAGAATAACAGACCAAGATTTCTATAATTGTATATATACGATACAGAACATGAAGTACAAACCGGATGTTAGAGAATGAAGCATTGCATAGTAATGTGGTTGAGACCATTCAACAAATCTTGAATCAACATAATCCATTTGTGCAGACATTTCATCACTTAGCTTAACGCCAAGATCTTCTTACTTGCAGACTTATCATCAGAGAGCAACCTGCGAACCAACGTCAATATAGTTTGCCTTCAGTCTCTCAGGTTGCTGCAGCATTAGTGGGTGCAGAAGATGCAGAAAATCTTAGAGGTCGTGATATGTTGTACAAACAAGGCATGGTCAACTTTTGAATGTCCAAGATTGTGCTGGCTACTATGATCCTCTACAATATCCATTGTTACTACTTACGGCACATATGGATGGGATTTGAATAGTCGAAGTAATAATGGTCGAAAGATGACGTGTCGTGACTATTATGCATATATTTTGCAGGTTAATAAATAATCCTCATTCTTGGATTTTGAACTAGCACATATGAGACATTTATTTAACATTGTGCTAATTAACTTTGAATTATAGTTTGTGTAGATTCGCCCACATCATGAATCAATTTTACTTCGAGGAGGCCGCATGTTGCAACAATATGTCGTTGATAATTATGTCAAAATTGAAACAAAAAATTGAGATGGGTTCGTAGTAATCAGGACGACTTGCGTTGTGAGCTATATGATGGACTCCGTGACTCGCTTAATGGGGGTGAAAAAAAAAAGGCGCAATCGTAGGCGAGGAGGAGGTGTTCACAAGAAATGTTGTGTATAAAGAGATCTTGCTTCCTTCAGATTAATGTGTTCATATGAGGTATGTGTTTTGCTTAATGTTTATTGCTACGTATGTGTAACCTTTATGGAACTTTACTTAATATTGTAGCCACAATTATATTTTTAAGACCGTGTAAAAATGTTGATTTCATGGGCTACTCACACAATGGGAGATAGTGACATGTTCACCAATAATAAACCTTCATGTGTTCGGTGATATAAATGACTAATGTTCTATATGTGAAAAGATATTTAGTTGTTTTTTTATGTTTAAGCATTGTATTAAGTTGTTTGACACAAATTCCAATACGTTATCATGTTTATAAAGTTTTTTTTTTTTTTTGAAGAGATGTACTTTATAAGTTGTTTTTTCTTTGTATATTTATGTTGTTTGTATAAAGTTAATTAATAATTCAGTAGATATCAACTTTTCTATTACACTTTTTTATACTAGAGTTGTAGAGGATCAAGAGAATATCACTTTCACAAATGTCTATTACTCAAGTCTTTTACATCTCCTTGACTTATGTGTATATTTTCTTTTCATAAAAGTAATTTATCGGTTATCGTCACGTTCTCACTCAAACTATAAAACACATAAAGAAATTCAAAATAGTTACATAAACATAAAATAATTATTCACACGCGCGAGCACGGCACTTCCGCACGCACATCACGCGTGCAGGAAGGCTAGTTAATAGAGATATAGGACGTCCTTAATTTGTTCTCTTCTTTCTTAGAATGACCATTATGAACTTCAGTTTTTTTTTATATTTTTATTTTTTTATTGAATGACATTTCTCTTCACGTACAAACAACATCCATACCATGCCCAAATCTTAGTAAAAAGTAAAGAAAAATGACCATTTGCACAAAAACAGCTAAACCAGAGGGTTTAAAGTGTTCTTGCATTGCAAATAATGGGAATGGCTATTATTCATGTATCCAAGGCCTATAATTCTGTTCTTATTAGGTCCCTGCTCTATCACCCGTAAGCAATTCATATTTTCTGCCACATGGGATTGCAGGTGGAGATTGATCACCTCTCACAGAGTTGATCGAGATGCTCATAGATAGGTTAGTTCGTTGCACTAAGATGTCACAAGCCTCGAGCCCCCGAAAGATTGACTTGTGTGTGGAAACTTATATATGTAGCTCACAATGTAACAAGTCATATCACCCTCTGTTTCCATGATTCATCCCAGTTCATTCTCTTTTTCAATTACTGCATCAGGAACCAGTTGCTTTACCCTAGTCATATCCTATCCATCGTCAACCAAAACTTCTGAAACTTTCAAGGGAATTCTGTGTCAAAATTGAGAAATCCGGCGAGAGCAGTAAAAACTAATTTTAGTACTTCAGAACTGTAATCAGTCCGCCGCTACGTACTACTGGAGCAAACTCGTTATACTTGGGCTATTTCACCAAGAAAAACAAAACTACAGTCTAAGAAGGCAAACTACGTACAAACAGCAGAGACACGTATGTTCCGCCAATATACGAACAGCAAACTGCAAAGGACTCTGGAATTCTTTGTAAACTACTATTTTAGATTGTAAACAAATGTTCAAGATATTCTTCATCAAGTGAAAGCAAACAACCGAATAAAGTTGTTGCACCTGACCGTCAGAAACCAAGGTCTCATCAAAGCCGTACTAGGAATCTCCAACAACTACAATTATTTGAATCTGTCAAAGCAGAGAATATATGTTTTAGAATTTTAAGCAGAAGTTTGATTTTGGCTTTGGTCCTGTATTATGCATTCATTCTAAATGCCAATTTCATTTCTTTAGTTTCAGTATAGTACGTACCACAGAAAAAGCTCTATATATACACAGCTCATAGATTCATCTCATTCACATTCAAGTTTAGCAGTTACTTAATCATACACAGCTTCACATTGCCTATTTCACCACTTGGTAAAGTTGCAGCAGAAGTAAAAGATGTCTGGGTTCAAAAGCCAAAGGTGGTCTCTTAAGGTATGACTGCACTCGTCACCGGTGGAACTAGAGGCATTGGGTTAGCTATACATTATCACTCCATTTGCAAATCATTCAAATATTTATGCCATTTCATATGTGATCTTATTTGGTATGCTTTTGGGAACTATGCAATTATGCATTAATAGGTATGCCATTGTAGAAGAATTAGCAGGACTTGGAGCAACAGTGCATACCTGTGCTCGTAACAAGGCACTAATCGATGAAAGGGTTCGAGAGTGGAAAATTAAGGGTTTTACAGTGAGTGGTTCAGTTTGTGACCTCACATCTAAATCTCAAAGGGAGGAGCTCATAAAGACTGTCTCATCTGCTTTCGATGGCAAGCTTAGTATCCTTGTAAGTTCATAACTTTGTATTATATTTTTTTGGTCTGTGTCATTTTCGAGTACATAATAACTTAATAAGGCTCAGCATAAAGATGCATGGTTTTGAGTATTGTGACCCTGTATGCCAACTTAGTGTAAAATTTAGTTTTCAAGGTTCTTTTATGGTGATGTATACAGGTAAACAATGCTGCAATAGTCATACTCAGAGGAACTACAGATTATAGTTTAGAAGATTTCTCAAGTATGATGAGCAGTAATGTTGAGTCTCCCTACCATCTTTGTCAACTAGCACATCCTCTTCTCAAGGCATCAGGAAATGGAAGCATTATTTTTGTTTCCTCTATTGCTGGTGTAATAGCTCTGCCTAAACTGTCTGCCTATGCAGCAACTAAAGGTATTTGAGTCAATTATTTTGTTCTTCAACAAAAAATTTGGGATCATATTGTCCTACTACTTACAAGAGCTTACTTGGTATTTTACAGGAGCAATCATTCAGATTTCAAAGAACTTGGCATGTGAATGGGCAAAGGATAAAATTCGAACAAACACTGTAGCACCATGGGCTGTCAACACTGGGGCAGCAGCAGTTGACCCGGTAAATATATATGCTGTCCACTTTTATGTGCTTAGTTTATGACCGAGTCTAATAGGAATCAGGGTTAAGGGTGTTTCTAACATTCTAAACTTCACTTTGTAATTTTATCAGGAAGAGCAACGTGATGATTTCAGAAGGCTAATAGCTCGAACTCCCATTCGCCGCCTTGCAGACCCTAATGAAATATCATCTCTAGTGACATTTCTTTGCCTCGCAGCTGCTTCTTACATCAATGGACAAGTTGTTAGCATTGATGGAGGATTTACAGTTACTGGTTTCTAGCAACCTCGCTCATATATGTAGTTACCAACCGATTCTTTCTTTGTGTGCCTTCGGGAACTCTTGTCAGCTCTCTCTCGTTGTTATGAAAATATTAAATTGTTCTTAAAAAAGTATATTAGAATCCTAATGACCAGATAAGATGCTAACTGTTAGACAACTAGGTGCAGAATCACATAAAAGGCCATGACGAGTCAGGTAGCTTTGATGCCAAAAGCTAACCTCGATTACATGAATAAACAGGTTTATCATGCAATTCATCCCCCATCGAGTTATATAAATGCATGGCCCCTATATGCATTTGCTACGCAGCAACATTTTTCAAACAATCTTGCGGAGCGGATTCGGTGCACCTTGGTGCACTTGAACCGTTCATATGGGTTTAACGTCTGTTAGCAGCGTTGGTAAGACGGAGCGATTCCGTTGGTTAGTCAGGATGCAGATGAAAAAAAAAGCTGCAGTAAAAACAAAAGTAGACTATGGGAGGCAGACAATCGACCTTTAGAAAATCCATTCTTGCTCTCTGCCTAATCTCACGACGGTGGCTCCGACGAAGAGATTCAAAGTCTCCGATTCAAACCTCAAAAACCCAAGCGGTATCCGGATCCGGTCAGGACTCCGATTCTCTCACCGTGAAATCTGCACCACTACAAATTGATGTACGAATCTTTTCCGATCGAGAATTGCAGTCATTTGCTTCGATTGTGATCAAGTACATCGATTTCAAGCTTCAAGAGAATGAACCCACCATTCGTTCCCCTATTTTCAATTGCAAGGGTCTGGTTGAGCAGGAGTACTGCCTTGTTCCTGCAAAACCCACTCAGAGACTCCTCCACAAAGAGAGAGAGAGAGAGAGGTAAGAAGGTTAAATATTAATCTTGTTTTCGTGGGGAGTACTCCCACGTTAATTTTCTTTTCTTTCAGTTTCACTGCTTAATATAGATTTTCTTTCAGTTTGACATTCAATTTTTCAGATTTTGCATTGTTCTTGAACTCTCCCATTCAGTGGCTCGTCTCTCTCTCTCTCTCTCTCTCTCTCTCTCTCTCCTCTCTCTCTCTCTCTCTCTCTCTCCTCTCTCTCTCTCTCTCTCTCTCTCTCTCTCTCAGTTCTCTAAGATTAAGTTATTCTCTCTCCCTAATTATTACTATTATTTGAATGTTGGGTTGAATTGGTTTGTGGAGTTGAACTTGGAAGATTTTTTTTTTCAATTCGTGAGTTTGGGTTTTACTGGGTTAGAAGACTTTTTGATGGTACTACGTCTATGTATTTAGATTGATGCTTAGTTTTCGAATTTGATTACCTTCCATGTTTAGCTGCGTGTAGATATGTTGATTAGCTGGGTCTTTATAATCAAATATCTTTTAATCATCTCATATGCGTTTGTTATTTGTTTAGCTGCATTTAATTCATGTTGTTTGTTAGTGTTTTGTTTATACCTTTATATACCTGATTTGATTATGAATTTGTGATATCATGATATTTAGTCTAATGTAATGAGATAATATATACGCATGTAGGTGATGGCGTCAAATGATGAGGCCTCAAGTGACGACTCTAGCAGAAGAAATAAGAGAAGAAAACTCAGAGAAAGGTTTGCTACAATTGGCCGGAGATGGAACAATTATTGGCTGGAAATTGTAGAATTGGGAATTTAGGGTTTTCTATGGGTGGGGGTTGCATGTTTGATTCGGTGGCAGGATAGAAAAAGGGGAGAGAGACGAGTAGAATGGTGGTCGGCAATCGTCAAGCGGTAGCTCGACGGCGACGGAATGACTGGCAGCGAGATCGAAATTTGATGCCGAAAGACGTCCCGAAAATTCTTAAATGTAAAACTTATCTTGGTTTAATTTGATTAGCTAATATTTTGTTGTTTTGTGTTTTTACCACGTTGACTTTTTGTTTTCTTAACAGTGCAACATTGATGTTAGTGGTACTTAACGATGTTAATATCGATATTAGTGATTTTATAAAACTAGATCAAATGAACGGTTGAGATTGAATTATAGGTATCGGGTCACTTGCACCTTAGTGCATCTAAAAACTTCCGGACAATCTTGTTCTTCATCCTCAACCTTGTTTCACTTGTAATCAAAGAATAATCCTTTATTGATAACAAGTGAAAATAAGGTTGAAAATTACCAAGGCAAATTTCTTTAGTTATTTATTCTTAATAATATGCATTATCTCTAACTACATGAATAAACAAGGTTTATAATGCGATTCATACCAATCGGGTTATATAAATGCATGCATAGCCGCTATTGCATTAGCTAAGAAGCAACATTTTTCGAACCTTGTTTTTCTTCTTCAATCTTCTTTCACTTGTAATTGAAAGAGAATTCCTTCATTGATAAGTGAAAAGAAGATTGAAAATTAAGCAACAAAATTCTTTAGTTATTTCTTTCTAAATAATATGCTATCCCTAACCAGTTCGTTTTAAGAAAATTGCTTTAAAAAAAATAATAATAATTTGCAGCCAAATGAACTAGTGGAAGTTTCCTTTTGCTATACTAGCCAATAGAAATGATATATTGCCCTGCCCACCGATGCACTTCCTTGCAATACGGCTAGGACTACTGTGGCGTCTAATCCCATTTGCTCCCCTAATGGGTATGGAACTAGTTGTATTACATTTGCTAATCACTTTGCTTATGACATCGAGCTCCCTTAATAAATTTTCTCAATGCCGCTAAAATTCAGACGGAAATAGAGTTATTGTCTGAGTGGAATATTGAGATACTAAAGATGAAAACTGATACCACGCATTATTTATATGAGGTTCATCATTACATGTAGGCAAACACATTTACAATATATGATGTATCATTAATGCGACAAATCATTGCATAACCTGGAAATAGCACTGCTTGTTCAAAAAATGTTGCTGGTGAAGTTTTTCTGCATTGGATTATATCCATCTATAAAACTCGGTAGGATATCACACCATCTACTGTCTCAACAACTAATTGGTTCATTCGTACAAGCAGCAGCAAATAAGATCTAGCTTTAGGCCCTATATCAACAAACACCACATCATTCCTGAATCTTCTTAATATAATCCAACAAGATATATTTGTTTTTCGACCAAAAAAAACAGATATATTTGTTGGATCAGCAGACAAAACATACTGATAATGTTTGGCATTTATATATACACAAGAATCCAGTTGCTATGAGCAGCAGTAGTCCATATAGTGCATATTTTGGCAGCAAAATGTTTAAACAAGAGATTGACATATGTGATGAAGCATGGATGTCACTGTCAGCACACGCAGAACTGCCGTGGTTCTTAGCAACTGGTAAGAAGTTAATAGAAATAACTTACCCAAACCCAAGGATGAAATTTCATCTTGGTGGAAGAAATTTCCTCCAGTTGTTTTCTGTTTCAGGCCCGAGTTGATCTTCTCTACAGCAGCAAGCAGGTCCTGAGAGTCCAGGTAGTCCAGTGAGTCAAAATATTACATAAGGGTCCCTACTCATATGAAATCCACACAACACAGGGCATCATCCATACTCGTATCTGATCTACAATAATTAATGCCTTTTATTGGTCACCTCTCATCTTAAAAGATGGAAGAACAGTCTGAATACCAGATTGATGAAATCACAAAGTGAGCTTTCTCTAGTGGTCTGCTACACGAGGGGTTGATCAAATTGGAATCAGTGAGACCATCTTGAAAGCAAAGCACAACTAACTTCCACTGATTATCATGAGTCAGCATTTTATGCTAGAGTTCTCCTAACTAATATTACGTTGGGAAATTATAATTGACTTGGCTAGAGGTGACAGGGACTCTTTTTATTAGAAATAAAGTTAGTACACATGAATTCCAGGGAATTGCAATAACCAAAAGTCAGTCTACGGTAGATACATCTACAGTTTATCTGATGGATGACTCAGCTACCCACCTGACAGAGAATCATTACCATTGCCCAAGCAATTCAAGATATTGTCCTAATAAATGGTACTGAATTTCCATTCTCTTTTCAGAACAGTATAATGCATGATCTATTGTGAGAAAGATCTCCCTAGGTCCTAGCTAGAAATATATCCTTATGTGATTCCAAAAGCAGGTGCAAGAGCAGTTCCTTTATCACTATGCATAAGAGTAAAAAATATTATCTTCCACTGAAGATGAACATTTCTTCAATTTGCAAACACAATCCGTTCACGAGAATCATCTTATTCACAAAACAGTTACAAGAAACATGAAGCATAAGATTATACCTCCCAAGGCGCTAGACTTTTCATGTAGGAAGGAAGAGACTCGTAATCATCCCTGCAAACCTTCACAAGTTGCAACGGAGCTAGAGCTATCATTTGTTTATCCTCTCCTTTCCCTACATTCATTTCACAAAGAAACGACCAATATTACCCTAGGCAATCATTATATTTCAGTCACATACACAGAAAAGAGTTCCAAACAGCATAAAAATAACAGTATTTGATACCAGAATCCGAGAGTGATCCATCTCCAGACGCTCCCGAGCTGTCCTTAGAAGGAAAAGATACATCTTGATCCTCGTTTCTAGCATTAGCTGCACAAGAGCCACAAAAGTACAAAATTAGCAAACAATAAAACCCGAACATTGCGAAGAAACAGTAACACAAAAAAGATTTTGGGGTTTCAGTACTTCACCTTGGAATGCTAGAGTGGCAAGCGAAGCATCCGAAAGCCCAAGCTTCTTCAGACTTAATGACTCGTCCAATCTAAATTAAAAAAAAAAAAAAACTCATAAAGGAAACAAACACATCACCACTCTCTTTTCAATTTCAATTCTGAAATTTCAATTCTCAGATAAAAAGGATACAAATCGTCGTCGTCCTCAGGCGCATCCGATCCATCCTGTTCAGTAATCGGCGTTGATACATCGTCATCCTCATCGATTTCAATTTCTACAAACAAAAAATCGAAAAAATTAATAAAAAATTGTAGAAAATAAAAAATAAAATTAGAGTGAGAGAGAGAGAGAGAAGAGAGTACCGGGGACATAACCGAAGGGCTGGAGGCGGTCTTGGAGGTGGAGGAGGCGGGTTTGGTTGTCCTTGAAGACCTCGTTGCAGTGACCGAGAAGCTCCTCGAAGGAGACGGTGTCGAACGACATCGTTTCGAGGAGGTTGAGGTGGGCGCTGGCGGCGGAGACGCGGCGGTTGAGGGAGTGGATGAAGGTGGAGGAGGCGGTGGCGAGAGGGATGGGGCGGCGGTCGATGGAGGTCTTGAGGGCATCGCAGCTGCTCTGGAGGTGGTTGCAGAATGAGGCCATGGAATTGCAGTAGCTTCGAATCGAGTCCTCCATTTCTTCTTTCTCACTCGGACTCTCTCTCTCTCTCGCACTGTCAATCAGGTCTTGAGGAAAATCTTTATTCTCTTCTTTCTTTTTTGGCTCCTTCCCAATCCACTTCAAAATTGAATGAGCGGGAACGTTTGATCACTAACATCAATGTAGATGTGAATATGTATTAGCATCTAGCGCCTGTAGCTCAGTGGATAGAGCATCTGTTTCCTAAGCAGAAGGTCATAGGTTCGACCCCTATCTGGCGCGGTAAGTTTCCTTTTTTTAGCAATTTAAAGTCTCAATTATGTTATGCGTAAACGAAGATCTATGAAAAATAACATACGACATAAGTCATCTTAATATTGTAAACCCTACAATAGGCACTTGAAACTATTAGAATCACCCGACTTATTGAAAGATCCAGAACAAACCAAACTACTCCAAGGGATTACCTAGAGCTACCAGAACTAGAGGAGTTGAAAGCAAGCTCCTCAATTACTTGAGTCCCCGCTTCAGAGGCAGCAACCCCAGCATTCTCAGATCCCGAGTCCGAGTTACCTCCCAATGCCAGCATCCTACGTGCACCAAAGGTCCTCTTCCGAGCTCTTTTCGGACCCAAACTATTCTCAGTTTTAGGCTTATTCTTCAAACCCACTAGGTGACCTGCCTTACGTTTTTTGGCCGGCGAAATGGTGAGGGTACCATGCATATGCAGAATGTTGAATTCGGGAGCAAATGCCAACTTTGGAGGTTGGGCCTTTCGCATCAGACTGTCACAGCGGCTTCGCTTGAAGAAGTTCCCTGTCTCCATATGCACATCTCTTAGCACATGTGATATTAGCTACCATTTCAATCTCATTGCTTAACTGTACCTGAGCCTCACCAGCGTCACCACCAGGTTGGTTTGAAGGGAGCTTGAACCGACTAAGCTGCACCCTAGGTCCGCCGCCGAGATCCCTAGGAGGGAAAAGGTGAACGAAGACGGCGCGCGCCCAAAGAGATTGGTGACTGCAGGGATATTACTGCCTCTAGGGGTAGTAGCAACAAGCGAAGGCGTTCGCAGCCCTCCCTTGGCCCTAACCATGGACTTATTAGGGTTAGGGTTTTGGGTAGGCGAACTCCCGCTTGCCACTACAACCGATCCAACTGCACCACCAGAGCCACCGTCAAGTAGCACCACCCCGAACATGTCCGGTGGTCCCTTACAGCCTGTAGAACCATGTTTAAGCATACCGCACGTCTTGCAAAACCCAAACACTCTCTCATACCTGAATTTGAGATTAACCGTGGCTCTCAGAGATCCAAAGTCAAATGACATAAGCGGGTAGGCTTCCTTGACAAGATCAGCAATCCGGTGACGCACCAGTACTCGTGTGCGCTCTTCTCTCCTTATACCAGGCTTATCCATGTCTTCAATCACACCCAAGTCAATCCAACCATGGTCACTGCCTCTATAGTGTACAGAGCTTGCGTCAGACCCAAGATCTTGATCAAAACTGTGTAGGTCAGAATCGAAACTTGAGATGCCCAGCACAAACCATTATAAGGCGCGACCACAAAAAGGTTCCGGCCAAAGAACCATGTGTCGTCAAGGATGTGTTGCTGATCCTCTGCAAGATTGAATCGCATAGTAAAACGATCTTCTTCTGCTCTCATGGTGAGCCGGTTCTTGAGTCCTCAGATCGAAGACAACGTCCCAATCAGTGCCTTAGAGTTTGGTTGTTTTTTCAGAGAGAGTAACCTCCCAACAGCAAACGGCGGCGGCTCCAAAAGAAACCTTGCCTCTGTCTTGGACAACCATGGCAGCGACAAATTGATTGGCATCAGAGTTCGACATATTCGTTGGGGAACAGGGCTGGTCTTGAAGGATCCAAAGCCCAATGCGGGGAAAAAAAAAATGTGCCCCTTGTATAAACTTTTTTTTTTTTTTTTTTGAAAAAAATATTCAAAAAATACCAATTTTTTTAGGGTTCCAAACCTAGTCAAGTGCAATGTCATAAGACTCGTCCTCACGCTAAATTTTTTTATTGATATGTTAAAACATGATACAATAGAGGGACATAAAACCATTATCTCTGAAAGGAAAAGAAATACAAGGATTACAATAAACACAGATAAAAAGTTGTTTATGAGAATACACCATTTACTCAAATACAAATATTCCGAAACGTTCATTAAAATGTCATATGCTTTAGAATCGCCTTTCCAACTTTGTCTTCCGCAGGCTTCTTAACTGGTTCTGTCAACTAAGTTTATATATTCAAATTCCTCAATCAATTTCCACTCATTTGAATAGCTAAATACTCACAATATAGAACAGTTTAAATATAACGGCAACTTAAGGTCTCAGCAAAAGCTACAAGTCATTGCACATTTCAAATTCTACCAATATAAATGGTTCAGAATGGCTTTAAACTAATAGTCTTAGAAACATAAAATTCATTCTATCAAAACCAAGGTCCCAATCACAAAACCAAATTCTAATCATCTCTGCACAAACATAAGAACAATTTCATAAGCACAATTTCATCTATGAATTTCATATATCGCAGATGCATGATTTCAGAAAGGAAAAAAAAGGGGAGATTCAAAGCAACCTTTTTCAACCCAAAAAAACGAATTCGAAGATGTGATATTCATAGTAACCTTATGTTCAATCTTTAAAAGCTGGATTGTGAGAGAGGAGATGTGAAATTGAGAGAGGATGAAAAATTTCTGAGGATCATGAGTAATTTATAAAGAGAGCAGGCAAAAAAATTTTGGTTCCGGAGAACATCAATCTCCAATCAAACTTCTTTATTGCTGCAATGGGTATTTGAATTTGGGAGAATAATCAGAAGATTAAGAGTTTGAGACAGAAGAAGAGACCATAACAAATGAATAAGAAATATCGGGGCGGATCCATGGTAACCTAATTTATATTTACAATTATACTCCAAATCTTGTCCGTCAAATTTAATAACAATAGACGGGTGTGATTAAACACAAGTCATTAAACCTTTCTCATAAAATAAATATATAATATCTATAAGATAATTATCTATTAATGCTTGTATTTATCTCTCTTCTACTTTCAATTATTCCTAATTAAACCAAAGATAATTTTCCTGTGATGGTTATTGATGTCCTTACCAAATAAACCTAGAATATGTACACGTCTGCCGATTGAAACATTGATTATCAAAATCAATTTAATAATGAAAACTCAATGGTAAGTATGATCTTAAAATTAAAGGATCAAATCTTTTAATTATTTTCCTACCCAAATTCAACTACTTGCTCGATCAGTTTCAAGAAAACGTAGAAGAAGAAGAAACGACCTACGAAAGAAGAAAATAATAGTGTGCCAATGAAGATGATGAAGAAGAAAAGAATAGCGCACAGCCGCACACACTTATAATTACAGTAATTGAGTTTTAGTCGATCTTTTGATTCATTCCTCTTTCTCACCTATTTCCTAGCTCCATTAAGATGACTGAGCATATACAAGATCCATCAAACTCTCAATGCAGATCACCAGTACGTTGCCTCTTTTTTTTTTTTTTTTTCCCTTTTTGCTTTGTTATATCGTGAATGTTTATTGCCTTCATTGAGACATCAGGGTAGCTAGCTTCTGTATTTAGTTAAGGTTCTGTAAACTCGGGCTGTAAACTACGCATGTCATATGTTTGGCTTTCATGTTCAATAATTGTAAATTTCTTCATGAGTTCATCTATTTTTATAATATCTACGCATCATAACCTTTGTTTTATCCTAGATACGTGGATTCTATATGTACGTAGCATGAATGAATGATAATGGTAAGCATGATTATTGTTATATCAGGTTACATACACACCTCAAGTAGAGAACCATGCAACGAGTACTCCAATTAGAAGAGTTGAAGTTGAACAAGTGGAAGCACCATATGTAGGAATGCTTTTTGAAACAGTAGATGAAGCCATAAAATATTACGAAGAATATGGTCGGCAAGAAGGCTTTTGGATTCGAACACAATCTTCTAAAAGGACAAGATCCCGCTCAAACGAGGTGACTAGTTGCCAATTCGTTTGTGCTCATCAGGGAAAATATGTCTGGAAGAAAACCGTAAAAGAGGGGTGGAAACAAAACAATCAGACAGAGACTAGTGAAAATGATACTGAGATCGGAAACGAGGATGATAATGGGACTGAGCATGTTGAGAAAGGTAGCGATATGAATAAAAAGAAAGTGAGTAGAAATTGTTCTACAGTGAAATGTGGGTGCAAAGCTAGTATCTGGATCATTCATGACAAGTGGTCAAACAAATGGAAGTTATCTGTTTTTAGAGACTTTCACAATCACAAAGTAGTTACTCCAGCAAGAAGAAAGAAGATGAAGTCAAATAAACATATGCCTAAAGCAGCAAGGAGTATGACAGAGATATTTCATAAAGAAAATTTGCCGATTGCAAAAGTTCATTCGATCCTTGGTGGTGCTCAAATTGGTTTTAGCAAAAGAGACTGTTATAATAATTTAAGAAATGTTCGTCACAGACAGCTGGATGAGGAGATACTCAGTCAGTGCTCACTTACTTTAGAAAAAAACAAGCTGAAAATCCCCAATTTTTTTATGCAATCCAATGCGATGAAGATGGAAGAGCAACTAATTTCTTTTGGGTTGACGCTCGATCACGCATGGCCTATGAATATTTTGGAGACGTGGTCACATTCGACACAACGTACAAGACAAACAAGTATGATATGCCTTTTGTGCCATTCACATGAGTGAACCACCATTGGCAGTCGATACAGTTTGGTTGTGCACTTATACAAGATGAGACATAGACAACTTTTTTGTGGTTATTTGAGACATGGTTACAAGCAATGGGAGGTCGTCATCCAATTTCCATTATAACTGACCAAGATTTGGCAATGAAAGGAGCAATTGCCAAGATATTTCCAAACACTCACCATCGCTTAGGCCTTTGGCATATCAAGAAGAAGTTTGTTGAGAAGTTGTCCCATGTGTACTACAAGAAATCAAAATTCAAAAAGGAGATGAAGAAATGTATTCAATTTACATACAAGACTGAATACTTTGAAGATAAATGGAAGATTTTAATGACTAAATATGAATTAATAGAAGAAAATGATTGGTTAAATAATTTTTATGAGATACGTACTTCTTGGGTGTCGGTTTATCATCGTGGAACATTCTTTGCAGGAATGAATACTACTGGACATAGTGAGGGAATTAACTCTTTTTTTGATGGGTTTGTTAAGTCAACGACAAATCTTAGAGAGTTTGTTGTCAGATATGATCAAGCATTGAAGAGGATTATAGAAAATGAAAGTGAGGAAGACTTTGAGTCAGAACACAAGTTTCGAATCGTGAATGATGATGAATTCCTTCTGAAAGATGCATCAAACTTGTATACTAGAAATATTTTCAACAAATTCAAGGCACAATGGAGTCAAATTAATCACTATAAAGTTGAAGAAAGGGAACATGACAATGAATGGCACTCATACTTGGTGAAAAAAAGGCTCGGAGAACATGAGAAAGATTTTATGGTGAAGTTAGATTTGACGACTTACGAGGGTTCTTGTGAGAGCCAAAATTTTGAGTTTGTTGGAATACTTTGTAGGCACTTGTTGAAGGTATTTTCACGTTTGGATATGAAAACAATACCGGCACATTTTATTCTTCCAAGATGGAGACAAGAGGCAAACAAATTTAGAATAATGGACTCTGAAGATTTGGTCAAAAGTGTTGGTAGAGAAGACTCAGAAGCAGCAAGACTTAGCCACATGTGTCACCAAGCAACCAAATTGGCTTGTATTGCTGCAACTTCAATTGAGGGATACACACTGTTCATGGATGCTTTATACGAAATCTCAAAAAAATTGCTGAAGCTTCCAGACCAGTCTGCAATCAATAAGGAGACTAGCGCTACTCCTTTAGACCAAGATGACTATACCATGGAAACCAATGCTTCCCCACATAATAATGATCTATGTATTAATATTCCTTCCACCCAGCCATTACTTTTGGATCCAAATATTTCTAAGACCAAAGGCAGGAAGAAAGAAACTAAGAGTTCTGGTAGAATAAAGAGTGGTGTAGAATTGGCCATGGAGAGAGGGAAAGAAAGTGTACATTATGCTCCAAGTCAGGACACAACAAACAAACTTGTTCCTTGAATCCACAGAGAATGAGTGAGTGACCTGCTACATGTAAGTAATTATATTTTTCATTGTCATTGTCTCAATCATTCTTTTGGTTTTGTGTTTATACGTACTGAACATAGTCATGCACTGTAAGAAGCTATATGCTTTCAACTGATAAGCATTAAAGAAACAAGATTATTCATTAGACTCATTTGAATGTTATGGTATCCAAACATGCATACAATTGGATGATAGTTTATGGACTTTGAATTCTGTAATTGTCATATATACTTGGTTGAGGACTAATATGATTTCATGTTCTTGTAGGGATGATTAAAATCTTCGAAGTGATCAAAGTTGCTAGAAGAATCTACTGATCGATTTCGGAATTGCTGAGAGCTGCACTATATTTTGGCTTTTGAATTGATCATCGTCATAATTTGTTTTTTCCAGAATGATTATCAAGTGATTGCAAATTTTATCGATCAGTTTTCGTCCTTGTAGTTCATTCAACAATCTCCTATTTTTTTTTTCATTAAGACTTTGTATGACTTGAGTTTATGGTTGTTCTTGATAATCAATGTTTCAATCGACAGACGTGTACGTATTATGGGTTTATTTGGTAAGGACATCGATAACCATCACAGGATAATTATCTTTGGTTTAATTAGGAATAATTGAAAGTAGAAGAGAGATAAATACAAGCATTAATAGATAATTATCTTATAGATATTATATATTTATCTTATTAGAAATGTTTAATGACTTGTGTTTAATCTCACTCGTCTATTGTTATTAAATTTGACGGACAAGATCTGGAGTATAATTGTAAATATAAATTAGGTTGACACGGATCCACCCCGAAAAAATATATATATATATATATTAATTACACCTATATACATATAACAAATGAAAAAAAAAAATGCCCCTTCAGCCCTGGGCCTCGGTGCCAGCACTGGGCCTGTCGAGGAGGAAGGGTACAAAGCGACGTTGAGAGAGAAGACCTAGAAATCCTAGCAGAGCTCTTTTCAACAAAGCTAACTTCTTCTTATTTGTAATCACGCAAGTTATAAGATCTTCAAACTCACACCCAAGTCTCGATTTAAACCCTGCGGCTCGATTTTTTTAAGCAAATCCCTTTATCCTTTATTTTATATAGAGTAACACATACAATATAGGATGATTATTTTATATACAAGATGAGCGTTCCTTCTTTTTTAGGTAATTTAAACACCACGTCTCGATTTTACTAAAAATTTCTTTAAAACAAGACGAGCATCTCATGTATTTTAAGCAATTTAAATTCAATGTCTTGATTTTATTAAATGTGACCCTAAAAGTGGATTAGTATAACATATAGAGAACTACTCTACAGAAGAAGATATGGACGAAATAATGACACACTTCGCCTTGTAGACAATCTAATCTTCGTCAGTCAAAGGAGGCATCTCAACAAAAAACTCTGTAAAACTACGCTTCTCTGTCAAAGGGTTTAGAGAATCGTTTCTCCATCTCGTCTGACGACAGCGTCACTAGTTTGGGTCACCAAGCTGTCAATCCTATTACTTGCCGCTTTCGGTGCTTAGTACCTTTAACTCTCGTTAACTTAAATATAAGGTTTCAAGTTGTAATTTTTATTTTTCTTCTAAACGAAATCTAGTCTACTTGTCCGCATACCTAGGCCCACATGCATTTGTTTACGTTAAACTGATTGAAGCCAAACACATCTACAGAAATAATATTCATGTAAACCAGCACATGATGTCACCAGGCTAGGGCCTATATACTGCCCAGTATGAAGAATGCTGGGTTGTGCTCTATCATTTGAGAAGTGTTTTCAAATCAATGAAACAAGTAAGTTCAGTTGGTTTTGCTCTGTGCTGCTTACTTTGCAAGTTGAATAGAATTTATTGCCTAGAAGCTGTTTGATGAAATGCCCGAATGATATTTATAGAAATTGGTCTTCCCCACGTGTTCATAGGTTCTTGTAGTCCGATGTTTTCTTCTTCTGCTTCAATTTCATTGTTAAAACCACTGTTCGTGTAGGATGTAGTTCACTTCATCTTCTGTTGTTGCAGGTGCAGCGGGAAGAGCAGGGTTTAGAATCTGCACTAGTGTTATGGCATGGTCATCTTAACAATTAATGTTATGAATTGAAACCATCTTTAAACATTTTCCAGGTTTGTTTTATTCTTGTGAACGTTTGCAACACAAGGATCTCATAACTGTAAGCATCCTTTGTCTTGATGGATTGACATTAACATTAACCACATATTCTGCTCTCAGAAAACAAATAACTATGTCAGCTGTCTTTGTACTATATGCATTCTCTAATCATCGAGTTAGAAACCAGACAGTCTAAAAGGCTGAAACTAGACATAAAATCTTCAATAGCGATATAGGAAAACTGAGTAATAATGCAGTAGAAGACTGTTACTTGGATCAGCATAGCCAATGTTTCCCTTGATTCCAACTGAACTACTTTAATTTTGAGAGAAGTCCATGGAATTGGGAAGAATGAGTTGTATTCATGTTTGCCTTTACTATTTACCTTTCCTTCTTCGACATATATATGTACTGGATTTCTTCCTTGTAACTTTAGGAAACTGTTTCTTTGCTTTCCTTCCAAATAAAAAATAAAAAAATCGATAACTTAGTATAGCTGAATTTCATCTCGCAGCTACATGTATTGACAGTAAGCAAATGTGCTGATAAGGACAGCTGATCTAGATTCATACAACTTAGAGCCCCTCTTTTCATGCTGAAACACATTTCAACGCGTTGAATACGATTAATATTGCTATGATCGATATCTCATGCATGCATTGCACTATAAATCATTAAATTCCGCATCCAACTGAAAACTGCAAAAATTTTAAGCGCATTTAGCGGCATTAAATTTCTCGATTCAGGAAAGAAATCTTCAAGAATTGATTAAGTTAGGCACGTGTTGATGCCTGCCCTATAAAAGAACGCATCTCTTCAAGGTAAACAAACCCATGAGAAACACTATTTTTCATTCCCATCTTCTTGCAACATTTTCATCATTTCTTGGTAATCATGGCAAGAAAGAAGGTGAAATTGGCCTACATCACTGATGACAGTGCTCGCAAAGCGACATTCAAGAAGAGGAAGAAGGGTCTTATGAAGAAGGTGAGTGAACTCTCCACTCTTTGTGATGTTAATGCTTGTGCTATAATCTACAGCCCCTATGACTCCCAACCAGAGGTCTGGCCTTCCCCACAGGGAGTCCAAAGCGTCCTTGCACAGTTCAATAGCATGCCTTCCATGGACCAAAGCAAGAAGATGTTTAACCAAGATACCTATCTGAGAGAAAGGATTGGGAAAGTTCAAGAGCAGCTCAAGAACCAGAAGAAGGAAAATCGCAAGAAGGAGATGGAGCGTGTCATGTTCCAGAGCCTCACAGGAAAGTCCCTCCAGGGCTTGATGCATATGGACTTGAAGGATCTGGACAGGACCATTGACCAGCATTTGGAGCAGATACGAAGCAGGATGAAGAGTATCACGGAGGAGGCTTTGAAGAATCAGAGCCAGGAGCAAGGAGCCTCAGTTGCAGCAGATCATAAACCGGATCATGTTATTAAAAGGGAGACGATCTAGATGCAGAAGCAGCAGTACCAGCAGAACCCCCACCCCATAAGGGGGTCTTTGGAATGTGATTCCTGCATTTTCTGTAATAACTTTGAAGTAATTTGCTTTTTATTTTGGTAGCATGTCTTTGATGTTTTTCTTTATTTTTATCTTTTATCTGAAGTTCTGAACTACAGGGTGTGATTTGTTCTTTGATCAATATTATGTGTTGTAGTTTGTTTATGCACTACTTTGATTGATTAAGATCTATATTTTACTTTTTTAGAACAACATTTGCTTAATGCTTCAACATTCAAGCAGTTTACATGAGTAACTGAGGATAATTAGTTTAAGCAAACAAAATTACCATTAATCAAAGAAAGTGGATGCTAATGAATGCTTAACCAACAAAATTACCAATTGAATTACCATTAAGCAAACAAAATTACCATTAATCAAAATTACCATGACTAACCAATTGAATGCTTAATGCTTTTTCCCAATTGAATGTCGCACGTCTTTTTTTTTTTTGTTTATTTTGCATTACTATGCACATCTGGTCTTCTATATTTTCAACTGAACTTAACGAGATTACTTCTGCTGCTCCTAGCATTTGAAGGCAACAATAGGTTCAAATTGCTCTACGTTTCATAGAGTGCACAGCATTCAGGAACGTGGTTTTGAAGGTTAGAATGTGTTACTAACAATAGACCGATACAGTAAAGGTGCGGCTATTTTCACCCTACTATCTTCTTTGTTCACCGTACATACTCATTTCACCCTATATTTTAATTTTCTATACTAGATTTACTTTATCCACCCATTTCGTTTTCCAATAATATCCATATATGACATATCCAATTAAAAAAAATCTCTCAAAATCTATAGCAACAAAAACATTTTCTAATAAAATATTAACATAATTCATTTCTATTTTTGTTCTAAATCATTTTTTATGTTCGTCCATTCCGGACTTCCAGTCATGTCAAAAAATTCATACAGAGAAATGAATTGAGAAAAAAATGATTACACATATATATATATATATATATATATTCTTAATTTCTAAGTTTAAAATATTATTGTAAAAACTTTGATCAAGTTAACACTAATGAGTTTATGAATTGAATAACATATTAACGATGATGAGAAAGCAACTGACAACTTTGAGCTGTGGCTTGGTTAGTTAAGGTGTTTAACTGACAACTTTGAGGTCATGAGTTCAAATCTCATTGACATATGTATGGTGTGTGAGTTATTAATAAAAAAAATTTAAAAAAAAAACGATGATGAGAAAGCAAAAAAAATTGTAATCCATTCAAATATGGGTGGAGAAGTGTGAGGATTAATGTTATTAATGAAGGATATTTAACTTGTTTGTTATGTATTTAGTCTTCTTTTAGATTTGGATATTACAAAATTAGTGTACTTATTAGTCATTTTACATTTGGGTAACATAGTCTTTCAATAATTTAAATATTCGTAAGGTGAACAAAGAAGATAGTGGAGTGGCAATAGCCGCACCCTACAATAATTGCTAAATATAGTACTTGAATCATTGAGAAACTACCTACCATATATACTCGAAATAATTTATCATGTTTCACCAATACATTAGCTATTGTTCATATATATATATATATATATATATATATATATATATATATATATATATATATATATATATATAGTTCCTATCCAGAGCGAAGCTTCGCTCTGAAATTAAAATGTGAAGTTCCCTGTTTGACTCACTTTTCAGTCGTATTTCCACATCTCCACTATTTAGTTTATTGATACTAATGCATAGATCATTCCTGCAAAATTTTATCAAATTTGATGATCGTTTGGGTGTTCATAATCGTGATTTACACAAACAGTTCTGGTTAAATAGGTTTATGATCCGTTCATTGATTTAACCTAATTCGGTACCTAAACGATCATCAATTTGAATAAAATTTTACATGAATAATCTATGCATTAGTATCAATAAACTGAATGGTGGAGATGTGGAAATACGATAGAAAAGTGAGTCAAACAAGGAACTTCACATTTTAATTTCAGAGCGAAGCTTCGTTCTAGATAGAAACTATATATATATATTTCATCTGTTTTGATATAGATGGGAGTAGGCAGGAAACCAGACGTGATGATGATATAACAGATGGTTCTGATGTTCAAATAATTTGATCTATGACTAAATAGTTCACATTAATCCTAAGGATTTCATATGTTATTAATTGATAACCATATATGTGATCCTTTTTTTCATATATAGTATATATGCTAATAATGAGCCTCAATCATTCAATATGTTGTAACTAAAGCAGAGATCGTTGTCTTCTGCAGAATGAAAAAATTATTTCATTCATCTTGCAGTAGTTTTCCAATTATCTCGATCATAATCGAGGGAGCTATACTGATATGCACTGTGAAAGAGGCACAAAGAGCGTAGACTCGTAGAGACTCTAGAGTCATATATAGCACAACCTCAAACGAACCTGGTTCTGCATATTATTAATCTACCTTTGAATCACTGTCTCTTCATCTTTTGTCAAAAATAAAAATGAAAGAGATTATAGAAAAAAAAAAAGAAAAAAAAAAGCTAAATGGCTGCAATTGGGAGAATGATGGAAGGATTTGTAACTTTTACTGATTGATACTAAATCCAATCAAGGAAGATTTGTAATGCTGAGAGGGTTTTGAAGTTTCCTGAGTAGATTCTGTTTCAACTTTCAACACAGTTTTGTAGCCTGTTTTGGAATCGAAGGTGGTCAATTTAAAAGATGAATTTCCATATCCATACTATACATTCAACTTGGATGATCAAACGATGTAAAAGAAAGTTTAAAAATATACTTGTCAAAGTTCACTTTTCATTGTCTGAATTTACCTTATGTGCTGAGACTCATCTGTAAAGAAAAGGTGCAGATGGTTCTTACCAAGCAGCAAGTATTGAAATATTTGTAACAAGTAATACCTTCAACTCTTCAAGTATACATTTTGCATAGATCAAGTCACAAGGTGCAGGTTTTACAACATGGCTAATTAAAGATGAATTCGTTGAGTTAGACATGAAAGATTTCTCTAGGGCATCACCTTTTATATCTTAAGGAAGCTCGGTCTCTCTATGTTTTAGGCCAAGGATGCAGATTTGGTAATCAACAAGACTTTGTAGGATGCTCCAGCTACCATGCATAGATGTTCATCCATCAAATGTGCTAGCTAGCTCTCCCTAATGATAAACACTAGCAAAACAAACTCTAAGAAGATGCATATTCTCTGGACTCTGGAGTAAATAGAGTTTCCGATTTGAGAATCAAATGTCTACCTTCTGCTCAAGTACATTTGATTCATATGCGTCCGTGATTTTAACTCATTGTTTTGGTTTCCACTTATTGGTATCTGGCCGATTTGTCCCTTGCCTAGTGTCAAACTCTCAACTTCACCCAAGGAAAAGTCTTGCCAAAAAGAAAAGTGAAGAAAAGCGATTGATAAGCTCAATGAAAAATAACTATACATCCCGCAAATCTAATTACAGTATATTTACAAAAACTGTACGTTCAGTAACAGTTGTCTATGTGTAGAAAGCTAGCTTTGGATCGCCAGGATAGAGTCAGTGAATTTCTCCTCTCAAGGATCTGGCAGCCCTCTGAATGGCTCTGACAACTCTCCAAATCTCATGTCGAAGTTTTGCTTGCCCCCGTCCTGCTTTCATGCTCTTAGCCTGATTCATGGCATCTGCTACTCCAGGAAAGAAAAAGAGTTTGCTTCCGTGATCAGTAGGAGGACCATAAACCTACAAAGATGAATAGACGTAAGACGGTCATGCAATATGTTGCATGTATATATGTAATGCACTTTCACTGTTTCTTTAAACTCTTGGCTTGCTTGACTATGTTTACTGAAGCATAACCTGCAATACTTGTTGCTACAACAATATTTTCCAATCAGCTTTAAGAACCAGTAAAAGGAAAAATATGCTCACAAGATGCTTGAACCACTGTCTTCCTTCAAGACCGTCAGAATCCAGGAAGCTTCTTTCAGCAAGCATCAACCGATCATTCAAAGCCCGCTTCTTCAGCATTACAAATTCACTTGTACTTTCTTCTCTCTCAGCTTCTATACATTAAAATAATTAGGGTAAATTTCACTGCCATATTTTAAGGTTCCGTTCAACACAACAAGCCAATCAGAGATGGATCCATAAATATCTTCTTTTTTTATCATTGAAGAAATGCTTTTAATTTAACAAATAATAAACTTTATTTGTCCAGAATTTGAATAGAGATTTGACCTGTGCTTCATTTTCAGCTTCTCTGGCTGCATTCGCAAATTCCTCAATTGCTGTTGTGAGAGGATCTAGAGATATACTCCCATCCAACAAGTGGCTCAAAACATCTTTGTAATGCTGCCGAAGAATTGAAAAGATGCCGGTTTAGAATCTAGCTGCAATCAGCATAAAGGCTACACATCCTTCAACCACAATACAAAAGAGAGCCCCATAGTCTAATGGACATTGATGTCTTTAAGCTATTTTCTCAGAACATCAATTTATTCCATCAACTAGAAAGAAAAAACGAAATATAGAAACTTCCTAAATTTATGCCATTCAATTTCAGTTAATAAACTTGAAATTTTTATTAAAGGAAAGGAATCCCACTCTACGAGGAACAAAAAAAACCCCTTCATCAGCTGTCACTGTCTGACATTCAGTAAAATAACATTTAATGAAAGTACACTATTTGAAAGAAGATTTACTTTTGTGCCAAGACTTGGTTTCTCAATTCTCAGTTCCACTAAACAAAAGGTAAAAAGAAAAATGGTATTATAACTGTTGCACATAAAGAAAAAGAAATGAAATGAAAATCTGGGAAGATTAATACCTTTAACTGATCCACATAGGAAAAGTACTTGAAAGGGAGGATTGAATCATCAGCCAGGTGGAGGGCTATAAGACCCCATATTCCAGCAACTGAGAAAACAAAGAGATCGAAGATTTAACTGTAATGTATACTTCTATGGACAAATTTGACACATAAAAGTGTAAAGGAAGTGAAGGAGCTGACCAGCCACATGACGATGAAACAAAGGATCTCCAAACTTTGTCATCCAGTCATACGAGTCAAAAGCAGTGTGATAAACAGGAAAATCTAAACCAAGAATCAAGATGTATCATTCTACGAATGTTAGGATGAAAACTTTCGTAATTGTATTATTTGAAAACTACACATTTACATAATTTGATAGGCCTTTCAAAGTTTAACCAAAAACTTTGACATCCAGAAGTGAGCAGAAATCAAGATGTATCATTCTACGAATGTTAGGATGAAAACTTTCGTAATTGTATTATTAGAAAACTACACATTTACATAATTTGATAGGCCTTTCAAAGTTTAACCAAAAACTTTGACATCCAGAAGTGAGCAGAAAGTGGTGGTGTACCTCTTCCATAGTAAATGTCAATGGAAGGAACCCCCGCATGTTGTACAAATGGAGCAAAATCTGAATCAACTCCGCTAAGTCTTTGAATCTGTAATTCATGAGATAACATGCTCAGCCCAGCATCCATAGCAGATAACAATGGAGCAAGAAAGTGAACTGTGGACATTCACTTACATCAATGACACTATTTGTGGCTAGCCAGTTCTCGTATACAGTGGAACTCTCCAAGTCAGGATCTTTGACCTGGAGTCATTTGAAATTTTGAATAGCAGGTAAGAACATGATACTCAAATTGTAGGTGACAAAACTGATTCACATCCAAGACGATTGACCATATAATTTAGAACTAATTTAACTGCTTAAAATATAATTTGTTTACCTTTTTTGTCACCTCAAGAATGAGATTGTCCAACTGAGGAGTCGCCCCAACAAAGAATCCTGGCCCTTGAGCTGCACAATCTACATTAAGGTATGCAACAGCTTTGGAGCCGAGATTAACAAGGTTTTGTTCAACCCACTCGGTAGATCCTACCTAGAAACACCAGAGATAATAAATTTATATATCAGAATAATCAAGGGAAGGAAACAATTTCTTTGTAAATGACTTAAAATAATAAGAAAAAGTAGAAATCTAACAACAACATACATAACCTTAAAACAATAATTGGAAAGACAGAGTACTATATTCATGCTTATTTGCTGTTCAGTCATTAACCCACATGTCATTTAAATTTAGGAGGATAGCAGAATCCCCATCTCCTCTCACTCAATGATTGACCCTAACGAAACTCGTCCATACAACATGGCCACTGATAATTAATCATGAAAACAACTCAGCGAGAAGACAATGCAGCAAAGTCCTTCAAGAGTGGCCTTCTTAGATTCCTCTTTACTTACTCATGGTATTGCTAATAGGACTCAACACTGTAAGTACCGTTTGGCAACACATTATGTAAATGAGCATTAGATCTGATGGAATGGCCTTCCTCATTAATACTGCACACTCTGAGAATACACCAATAAAAGACAATAGATTGATGCCCAGATCCAATCACCCTTCTCTCAAACACAAATACACAAAAATATAGATAAACATGTCTACCAACTATGATGGATTGTCACTTACCATTCCAAATTCCTCTGCATCCCAACTACAAAGGATAATTGTCCTCCTAGGCTTCCAACCTGATTGAATAAGAAGAGCATATCGACGAGCAACGTCAAGTAACGCTGCAGTTCCACTGTTAGGGTCAACAGCCCCATATGTCCATGCATCTCTATGGTTGCCAAGAAGCACATAGCGGTCAGGCTCTTCCAACCCCTTTATGACAGCAAAAACATTCTGAATTGTCACCATCTTTTTCTCCCCCTAGATTTAAGACACAAAAGTATAAGATAAAAGAGAACATATGATGATAAAGAGGTAGTGGGGAATTATCAAGGTATATGCTTAAACTATTTCCGGTTTTTTGTTTTAAAACCTCTAATACAAACACAACAAAAGTATAACAAAGAACATAACAGAAATGAGACATGCATTTATCTTCAAACAAGTTTATAACAGAGAGACATGGTAGATATGTAAACAAAAGTGACAGGATAAACAGGTTTCTAACAGATTAGAATAAGTTCGTCAAATACTGAGCATCATGGAAAAGGCATACTTCCCTCCTATGCATTATTTTGTAATTGTTTTTTTTTGAACCAGATTATTTTCCATTTCTTGCTCTGTACTCCTCTCCTTATGCTGTTGCCGGATAAAAAATAATAATAAATAACTAAATTAAATTTCTGATAAATGCACGAGGTTATTAAGAATTGTGAAGGCGGTGAGTAACACAGCATTTCTATGTGAAAGATGCTTATAGAATGCATCAACAAATATCTGTCCATACATGACATTGCTGAAAAACACTACACTATGACTAGGCTCCTAGGATTACACAATCAAAACAAGCAGGGCATGTCCTCACATGCCAAAACCATATCCATACCAATTCCCAGAACCAGTCAAGCAATTCCATTTCTGTCAACAACCATAACATGACATTCCTGTAATTTGTCAATTGGAGTAAAAAGTAAAACGACCCCAAGTTTTAGCACTAGATTTGTAAGGTCCCAGGTTCTATCCAAACATCAAAATCTAGCTGTACTTTTTACCTATTCAGGTAAACCAACCAAGAAAATATCCAAATTGACTTAAATTTGGAACTATGTCAATAACTGTACAAAAATGGTCCAACTTTCCCACCTGTTTCTAGAAAAATCTCCGACTTCTATCTGAAACTAAACCCTGTGCCACTGCCCACAACTCATTTTGTACTATCTTTGGACAACAAGAAAACAGAAAACAACCAAAACTACCAAAGTCAAAAGAACATTCTAATTCCAAGTCTCTCAAACAATGCCACAACATTTGACTAACCTCGTACGTGAAGTTCACCACAGTCGGCCCCGGCCCGACTCTCTCGACTCCGTCCCGCCACTCCGGCGGGGCCGGAGCCCCTCCAAGGCTGCCCAAAATGGTTCCGGCGGCCTCGGCGGACAACGGCAACGATGGAATATTGGGAAACCTCTTCAAAACCTCAGGGTCGTCCAAATCCAACCTCTCAGCTCCGTCAACTCCGCCCCACCGGGGCTCAGTGGGTCCCCCACCCCATTCATCACAACCCCTCTCTCAAAACCCTTGTTAAACCTCCTATCCCCCTCGGTGTACAACAGCACGGCCACCGCGCCGTGTTTCTCGGCATTTCTAACCGCCTCGCTTCTCGGCAACTCGCCGCCTCTTCTGGCGATCACCACGCAGCCGCTGACGTTCACCCCCAGCGCCTCCAGCGCACGATAGTCCTCGCCGCCGCCGTAGTTCACGAACACAACCTTAGCGTGCGCCGAGCCGGAAGGCGAGTAGGCGTGGTAGGGTTGGACGACGCCGTCGTCCGATAAACCCGGCTCGGAAAGCGGGATGTCGACGTGGCTGCCGTTGCTAAAATGCACGGAGAGAGAGGAGCGGAGGGGGTAGGAGAGGAGGGCGTCGTAGTGGGCCGTGTGGGTCTGGAGGCCCAGGCCCGAGAAGTGGGACTGGACATAGTGGATGGTGTCAAGTGAGGGTTTGGTGCCGGCGAGGTGGGGGTGTTGGGTGAGTGCTCTCAGGTAGGCGGCGACGGTGGAGTTGGTGGCAGAGGAGAGGAAATTACGGCGGAAACGGAGGGTAGTTTGGGGATTTGAAAGGGGAGGTGAAGTATGTAGAGTGTACAAGCCAAGAATGCAGATGATGAGGATGAAAAGGAAGGTGCATGGCTTGGAGAAGAGGAGGGTAGTGGGGTTGGGGAGAGGTTGACCCATTGGAGTTGTGGAGTTCTAGAGAGAGAAATTGAGTTGTACAGAGAGAAAGGGTGGCTGAGAGGGGCTGAGTGTTGCAAAGTTCGGTGAGTTCTTGGAGTTATCAGAGGGAGTGGAAGAGTGTGCTGGTTGAGGAAATTTTTAGAGGCTACATGAGGACAAAGTATTACGTGTTTTTACATTCCAATCAATCAAATGTTGATACGTAGATTTATTTCAACTAAAATATAAATTAAGATTTTCTATTTTATGTGAAATGACCTTCATGAGTTTTTGTTGAGTTTGGACTAGGGTTTCGGGTTTATGGTTTGAGGTTAGGGTTTAGGGTTTGAGGTTAGGGTTTAGGGTTTGAGGTTAGGGTTTAGGGTTTAGGGGTTAAGGGTTAGGGGTTAAGGGTTATGGTTAGAGTTTAGGGTATAGGGTTTAAGGTCTAGAGTTTAGAGTTTATAGTTTAGGGTTTAAAAAGCAACAACAAATCTAAAATTGTCTTTGACAAAATAGCTGATGTAATTTTTCCTCAATAAATCTATGAGTCAATATTTAATTAGAATATAGGACTATGTCATACTGCCACGTGGTCCTCCCGTAACGCTGAAAAATTTCTCGTGCTGGTTCCAATGGCCTTGCTGGCCAAATAGTGAAATCTCGGGTCTCTCAGTGGGAGTTTCTATTCATTTTTATATGTCAGTTCCTTTTTTCTATTTTTGTTAGCAAGATAAATATTAAAAATTATCACTTAATTACCACAAACAATTTGTAGTATGCAGTAGTACACACGGTCATTCCATTCAGGGATTTTTTTTTTAAATTTAGGGATATGGTATTTGACAAACATACTGATTATAAAATCACATCTCTACCGTTCAATTTGTAATTCTATATAAGTAGATAATTTCTATAAATTCTCAGAAAATTTGATAATCGTTAAGTTACCTAAAAGTTTGATTTATTTTTAATGATGTTGAATGGTCCAGGTTTGACATAAAGTGTTTAAGTTTTTTTTTAATCTTAACCATCCAATCTCATTATAAAGATCTAATGGTGTGGGTCTATCCATAGATTTGAGCAAAAAAATGGATCCCTCAGTGAAAGGGCCCTGTACAGCAGTATATTACTTGTTAAGTGATACAATAAATAAGGGTTACATGGAAGAAACCGAACCGACAACCGCATAGAGCAAGTCCACCCCAACCCCAAAAGCAAAACCTAGGCCTTCGTCATGTCAAATGAAGACCCAACCAGAAAAAACCTCCCTCCACTTGGGTCATGGGTATGACCCAGGCAAAGGATTTTGACGACCTGGGCCTTCCAAGCGACCTCAGCTCATTTGCATCCCACCACATGACGTCGGCCATGTTGTGGCACTATGACGCCCAGGCCTTAACGCGTTGCTCTCGTCTGGCACGACTGAATCAAAGAGAGAGCTAGACGCGTGCCATAGATGCATGCCGGAAATGTTAAACGGCGCCGTTGGTGGAAGATCACCAACAAAATCCCAAAAATGCAGAAAAAATGATGTTTTTTTAAAAATAGAAGCAATTCATGAAATTAAAGGTAGGAGAAGATAGAGAATGAAAAGTTGATCACAAACCATACCTCTAGCACACGATCTGGTCACCGGAAACCCAAGCCCTAGACTGAAAAGCAAAAGCTTTCCGGAGTCGATTCGATCACCATAGTGAATGCATGTGAGATTCATGATGGGGGTATATGATAGGGAAGAAAGAAGAAGGTTTTTGTCAAGCAATCTAGTATCGCGGGGTGGCCGAAATCGATTGCGTCGTCTTAGGTTGTCGGAGAGCTACACAACTTTTGATATCATCTTCGAAGAAGAAAGAGTTTACCCGATTTGGGTCAATTGACCTGAGTGGGTTGTTATAGAGAAAGTGAATGACTCGGATTTAAATGAAGAAATCAGACGGTTGAGAATTAATCACGAATTTCTAATTTCTAAAAAATAATTTAGTTTTACCGAAACTTTGATAAAACATAGAAAATAGTTTGACGCTCTGAAAAATAATCCGAATACGCGTACTATGACACCGAAGCCTTAAATAGAAGACTCAACATTTCAGGAAAAACTCAAAAATAAACCGAACATATGAAACACCTAATATATAATTTATTAAACAATCACTACCACGTGGTGAGCTAAAAACTAAAACCGTGGGTGAAAATTGTTGTCCAGTTTCACTACCACTTGACAACCCAGGTCACACCCATGACCCAAGTCTTCTTAACGAAGACCACGCGAGTGGACTCGTAGTTTTCTGCCTTTCTCCTTTCGTTGCAATCAAGGCTACATGAGCTTCTCTCATCCATCGTTCCATGTGCACATGTATGCCCTAAAACCAAGAAATGATACAGTTCGCCGGTTCAATAAGTTTCATTAAATATTGTTGCTTTTATCTTTCATTTCTTGAAGGACTTCCAAAATCTCTTGATCTACATCCCGAATTCCCGATCTTCTTATAGTGTCGGGCTTGAATATATATACAAAGAACCAAACTGTTAGGATTCGTGCCAATCTCCAGACACTAAGAGAAACGACCTATCTTACGTACATCAAGTTAGTGTTTCCACTAAATCTGAGAGTTGTAAAAGTGTTTCTTAGGTACACCAGGTTGTCACCTTCAACTCTTGGATGCAGCAGGCACCGGAAATCCATAATGGATGTTCCAGATGTTACGCCTTATGGAAGCAATTTGGACCTTCGATATGAAGAAGAAAAATTTCAAACTGTTGACATCATGTCACGCCATTTAGATGCAATTATTGTGTGAAAACTATGACAAATTAAAACAGTCGCATCCAAATGGGGTAGCATGACGTACTTGAAGAGTTAGAGCTTGGGAATTTTCTTCCCCAAGGGTTATTTGGAGCAGTCTTTACGAGGGCCAAATTCTGAATTGATGCAAGGAGACATTTTGCTTCCAAAAGGAGCGGCATCAGGAGTATCCACTTAGGATATTAATTATGTGACTGCTGTATGCGAAGGAGCGACATGACGGTATGTCCTATCATCGTCAAATGTGGAGATCATAAAATAACCGTAATTTAAGGCCATATTCGTAGTAGTGAGAACAGAATATGAGTGTAGGTTTCATAGTAAACTCTCACATAAAAACAATAAGTTCATGAACTTTAGAATTCTCCATAAACACTTCTACAAATATTAGATTTAGACTTAAGAGGAAACGCTTGATGTAGATAGTAGACTTGTAAATAGACCGGATCTGGAGCGGATCGACATAGATCCGGATTCGGATCCGTAATAGAAATTTTAGATCCGGATCCATCCCATTACCCACCGGACCATTGATACCTCGATTGAAATCCGGATCCGGCGGGTTAACGGATATCCGACCCGTTAATTGGATCCGTTTATAATAATAAATATTTTTAAATTTAAATAATAATTTCTTAATTTTATCATAAATTTTCATAAAACACTAATGAAATATTATAACAAAATAAAGGTTTACATCAAAAGTTGAATTACATGCATGACCAAAATACTCTTTAACAATACATTAATATAATCAAAATACCAGCTCTCAAATGCTTTGCTAGAATAAAAAGAATATAGACATCAGAAACTTTCAACTTCATCAAATCAATTTTCAACTTCATCAAATCATACTTTAGATGCAATTTAGACGTTTATGTTATCTAATTAATTATTATATTATTTAATATTTATCAGTAATATTATATTTATAAAAATATTATTGAATTATTTTAAAACGGATCCGGATCCTTAATAGATCAACGAGTCAAATTTTCGATCCAAACCCATTTAAAAACCATGGATCCGGAGCGGGTCTGGATCAAGATCTGGTCCATTTACATGTCTAGTAGATAAGCCGTTCTCTTCTTGTCAAATGTTTTGGTGACATATCAAAATTTATATACATATTAATTGTTCATCTTTTTTCTAGTACAAGTGCTTTGATTTCCCCGAATTTTCGTTAAAATTCTTTCTTTTTATGAACCTGAAATTGATTTTGGTTTTTGATCCCTCAATAGAAATAATGTCAATTTTACGTTGCATGTTGCGTATAGATCGATCGTGCCTGTGTTTTTAATTTATAATTTATGTTTGAATTCAATTCCTGAAAAAAAAAATTGAACTGCATGCATGAATTGGCACGGTGGAATGAGTCGTTCGATCTCTAATCCTCATCAAATAAACAAACAAAAACTCCCTAACCAGCAACGCAATCACCAAGTCTTGTCTATTACATATTGTCTCTAATATTGCTCCATCCCCACACGAATTACCTCTGTTAATTGCCCAGTGGCACATCTTTAATAGATAGAAGTTGGTTCCATTTTTAGTGTTTTTTCCCCGAAACTGGACGTACGTACTTGGGAGCTTTTGGCCCTTTCAGCTTGGTTTTTACGATGCAGATCGAGAATAAGTATCAGCAGCCAGTGTCTATATATATTTTTTGATCCCCTCTCACTTTGATTTCCACTTCGTAATGTATGCCAAAAGCTGAGTGGGGTTGAATGAATCATGCCAAAGGTGGGGAAGTGGCCGGAGCAATAGGCTTTTTCAAGCATCTAAATCTGTATTCGATCACCTGAAAAAAGGCACATACCAACAAAGAATTCAATCATTTAATATTGCTAGATTCTTTGCATAAAGCTAGTTATTCTTATTAGGAAATTTTTCAAATGGTGCCTCAAGTTAAGTCTATTCATCATTTTGACATCTCAATCTTAAAAATTATGATAATGGTACATCAACACTTAAACCTAACCCAATATTAGTTCCCTCCGTGATTGACACCGTTAAGTTGGACTTTGTCTATGGACAAAATTGTCTCTTCATGTTTTCCCTTCACAAACCTTATCAGTTAAATTAGAGTTTTTCGACTTGAAGATATCAACTATGAATGTGAGTCCTATTACCTAGTTATCTTTTATTGTTCTATTAAGTATATATGTTTCATGAACTTCTGTACTTGTTACAAAATGCATTTTAATCATTGTTGATTCTTTCTCTTACCGGTGTGTTGCAAAAGCTACTTTTAATAATGGATATTAATGACCAATGATGTATTATAATTTCTAGATGTCTTAATTTTTGTATGCAGCCAACACATGGCTCACCACAAATTCTGATATTGATAGAAAAAAAGACATTATTCTGAAGGGAAATGTTTGTGGAGGGAAAAGATTTGAGGAGGGAAAACATGAAAAAGACAATTTTGCCCATGGATAAAGTCCAACTTAACGGTGTCAGTCACGGAAGGAACTAATGTTAGATTCAGTTTAAGTGTTGAGGTACTATTATCATACTTTTCAAAATTGAGATGTTAAAATGATGAATGAGTTTAGCTTGGGACACCATTTGAAAAATTTCTTCTATTTTTATATATTCTCAAATTTTGACGCTGATCGAAGTACTGTTGAGTAAGATTCTGATATATATAGATGTTACGCGCATATATAAAACGTTGATCGGCTGACCAACTCAGATCACAAACCCAGACATATTTCTTGTCCCTTTCATAAGCTAGCCGATATGAAATTTCAAACATGCATGCATTAAGAACTTGAATACTTACGCACTGGATGAGCTCACCATTTTGTATATATTTCACTATTTTCGTCCAAAACCAGAACTAGAAACAAAGAGAGGTCATCGATCACTTGTTAGAGCATGACATGCATGCTGCATTCTTCATTGATCCATTCTTGATATATACTCGCGCGTGTACCGTGAATCAAAGAAAACAAGAGGGCTTGAGCTTGACAATTTTGAAATATGACATAAACAATGATCTGAGAAGGAAAAAATAGAACTACGTACATTGGTTGATGAAGACTTTCGTAATTCTACCTCTTTAATTTGAAGTATAGTTGGAGAATACTCTATATAGTTGGTTATATGCCTCAAAGCAATTGTGTTGCTCAGCCATGATGTATATTAGCAATGCTGAGGAGTGTTTTGGAGAATGAAATTAAGGCTAGTCCTCCTCAAGGATTGGAGAAGGCTAGAGGTTGGTGATGATGGTGAGGTGGGAGAATCAGAGGAGGATGCTAGGGGTCTGGGATGAGTTTAACAAAGTTTCAAATGTTTAATCATATTCAAGGGTAAATATAGAGCTATTGTGTAAGTTAAGGGTTAACCAATATTGTCTAATGAGGTTACCAAAACTTTCTTTACCAGTACCGTTACATTTTTAATAAATTCAATGATCTAGAATGTTTGAAAATTTGATGCATGTATGGAAAATGTCAATGATCTTTAATAAATTCCTTCACAACATTTAACCTAGAAAACCAGTCGCTCAAAGGAAACTTATAACATTGATTAGATGAATACAAGTGTAGAATAACCAATTAGAGATGTAGATTTAATCTTGTGTATGCATGTGACCAGGTTAAGTTTTGGGGTCCGATTCAAGGGACGACGTAATTTTTTACATAAATTTTGACACCAGTTTTGAGCCATTATGCTTAACGGTTCAGATTTATTGTCTAAATAGTGTCAGAACACAAAGTGACTTGGATATTACATGACATTACATGTTTGATATTTTCAATCTAAAATTAAACTTTTCTTGACATCAAGATTGAAACCTGGGAAATCAAAGTCAACAAATTCTAAACAAAGAAAGAAGAGGAAGAAGAATAGAAGAACAAGGACTATTGTACACGATCAATGAAAGAGAAATAGCATTTAGGACGCCAAACGCCAGAAAGAATATCATCTCCATCTTCTCTAACTTCAAGCTTTCATCCTACCTCCTACTTTCAACCTCCAAGCTCTCATCTCCATTGTTAATTGAAACTAAACAATTCCAGATATTAGTGAAGCCATTTCAAAATTATACCAGATTCATATTCATAATGAATTTGACATTAGTATTATATAATCCTAGGTGTGATGAGGGGGCAATTGTGACAAGCTGATCGAAATGCCAACAGGATCGAGGGTGAAGACACCAATTCCTTTTGACGTTTGGCATCGATCATTGTGTTTAGGGTTTAGTTTTTTTGCCTTCAGTCCTTGTTCCATTATTATTCTCCTTCTTCCTTTTTTTTTTTTCTCTCATTTAAGTTTTTTTTATTATACTGATTATAATTTTTCTTTTTAAGAAAAACTTAATTTTAGATAAAAATATGTAATGCCATGTAATTTTCACATCACTTGGTGTTGTGATGACACCATTTAGACAATAAATCTGAACTGTTAAGCATTTTAAAATCTAAACCGGTGTCAAAATTTGTGTAAAAAATTACGTCCCTTGAACTGGACTCCAAGTTCTGATGTGAGCATTGATTTCTTAATTGACAAAGACTCCAATGTAAGACTTGAATCCCAATTTCCTTAAAGTTGATTTGCAATTGGAATAAAATCGGTTAATTAGCATTTACTTTTCATCAGGGTGAAAAAAGGACTTGATAAGATTAGCATCTCTAACTCTATACTCGACCGAACTAATCGAATTAAAGTAGGAGACCAAATATCAACCTAATGTCCAAGGCACATAGCAATAATCTATGTTGATATTGTCGATATCAATGCAGCTAGAGAATAGTTCTGTTTCTTCAACTGCAGTCTCCGTTTTATAATCTATACCTAAAGCTGGGTGGTGATGAATCATGTCAAGGTGGGTGAGAGGCCAGAGAATTAGGCATTTGAAGCATCCCAGAGAATTAGGCATTTGAAGCATCCAAATCTTCCTATCAGCTGAAATATTCTTGGCATAAAGACGAAGCCTACTCTCCAAATTGGGTATGCTAAGATGTAAAGTAAGAATCAGACATGTACCAACCATGTTGTCACCCCCATTTATGGGAGCTCTTCTAGTGATGACTCTTAAGTTAAGGACTTGGTAATGACTTTTCGGTTTATGGTTTAAATGACCTAATTTTCGATTACATTTTGACATCTCATCCGTTCAATTTTTAGGATTTATATGAGTAGATCATTTCTACAAATTTTTAGTCAAATTAGTGTTCGTTAAGATAACAAACTAGATCAAATTAATAGACGAACCAAATCTGTTAAATATGAACCGTTCAAGTTCATAATTGATAAATCACACTTATGAATGTCTTAACAATTTTCAATATAGCTGAAAATTTGTAGAAATGATCTACTCATAAATACCTATAAACTGAACGGTCAAGATGTGGATATAAGATCAAAATGTGGAATAAGCCGAAAAGTCTTCATCAAGTCCTCAACTTACGAGTCCTCACTAGAAGGGCTCTCCCCATTCATAACATAACAAATCCTAATATGATCAAACTAACATTTTCAGCACTTGTTAAACACAAAAGATGTGTATGCCAAACAAGTCAGGCCAACACTAGAATGAGAACTTCAGCACCACCAACAAGTTTTATGTTGGATAAGTTCGTACTTGAAATTATGTGAGACAATGTCCAGAAGGACAAGCATCTGAAATTGGAGTAAATTAAGATGAGAGAATGATGCAGGATATTAGATCGCATTCAAATGATACGAGTTGTGTGCTTGGAGGCCACCATCGATCCAGAAAGGCTACATTGAGTTTGTTTTGGCTAACATGCTACACTTCTTTTGTTTTTTTGGTCAAGAACATGCTACACTTCAGTTTATCAAATTACAGCTAGCACGAGTCCTACATTCTTTCCCCGAGTGAAGAGCACTGAGTCCTACATTATGAGTAGCACCATTCCTTGGCTAGCAATCAGATTGTGACACTTTGCTTGTATATAAAACCTAGTTCATCTCTATCCACCCCTCTTACCAACAATTTGAGAACTGAGAACACACAGAAGGTAAAAGAAGAAAGGCATATCACACTGAGACAGACATGACCTACTCACATCTTAAAAAGACATCTGAAGTCCATACTCCACTGACAATCAATTAGGTACAATATTAGAAGAACTGTGCTACATCTAATTCAGATACTAGATAGAGAATACAGTATCTTTTGAAGGTTGTTTCCTTCTGCTCTTTCTATTCATCTGTGTCTTGCATGTAAAGTACTAATTCATCAATGGCTGCAACAACGTCTGTGTTTTGAGTGATCAGTTCATATACCGACAATGGCATTGTAAGTACCATATACCGCAAAAAGTAATCCACACAGTAAAATGAAGAAATCCAAGGCTTCTGCCAGAACTGCAGAGAAGAACCAAATAATTTTAAATGAAATGTGGCTGGCAATACAAATGATATCAGTGCACATACTGTACTTCCCACAAGTGAGGCAAACACTGCAAATCCGGGCACACATGAGGCGAAGACAGCCAACACCATCACAACCATTGCTCGACTCATGTATATTCCCAATTTTCCCATTCTTGTAGATGAATCTTTTGTTATGTTTCCCTCTATGATCTCATTTATTGGGCGGAGCATGATCGGGAATGTAAATACTAAACCCAAGCACAAGCCAATCTGTGTCCAGACAAAGAAAAGTTCAGCAAAACTAGGACCTATTATCTATCTTACTACAGGCTTTTACAGTACAATTAAGAAGGAACATGTGGTTGTAACAAAATTAAATGGAAACAAATTGGTGTACTAACAGTATGGTAATATACATTACTGAAAAAGTTATACCTTGATTAGTTCAATACAAACTGATATTACACATCAAACAAATTCATAACCTTATATAACTACATGGTGCTGAACAAGAAACTTTGGTCGTCATGCACAAAATAGACGCCAGAAAAATTAGCAAATGATTAAGCTTTCTACAGTATAGGAATAATTGAAGTGACCAAATGGAAGTGTCTAGAGAGGAGAAAATAAGTGCAATAAATCCATCCTTAGATTTTAAACATTATGCAACAGATATAATATGAAATACACATAGGTACTGCAACTTTTTAGTGATATCTTCTTAGATATATATGGTATCAATCTGCTTACCAAAAGGTAATCTACCATAGGGAAATTCTACCATAATACTCTAATATCAATACAATGACAGAGAAGTGAAGAAATGTAAGTCCAACAAAAGTACAAAGAGTGCCTTTTATTATTAAATTTTAGAATATGTTCTAGGACATTATATAGTTGTTAAGCACACCTCCGACCCAGATTTTGCCTTCAAGAGACTTTGCATCAATAAATCCATGTCTCAAGTGCAATATTTAAAAGGGACATATTCATTTCTAAATCCTAAAAGAAAACTCAGGCAGTTCAAACGTTTGTTCAAACGAAACGGAGGTCCCAAGTTCTCAAATCTCCTCCCTATGATTTGTTGGAACATATAAATTCAACAAGATACCCTTCCCAGGGACAGAGCTTACGCAAGTCAAAGTGCAAGTACAGAGTTAGCATATAAATCATTGTTTGAAAAAAAGAAGGCTGAAGGTTAGAGTATTACCTGAACGGCTATGGAAGACCAATTTTGAGGGAGATTGAGAGAGATAATCTCTTTTGTTTGATCACCGTAAGCCATGTATCCAAAGAATCCAAACAAAGCGTAGACAATGCTTATCCCTGTGAAAGCCTGAGCAAGCAATTTCGGGAACTGGGTTTTATCTTTCATAGAGGCTTCCAAAGCCAATGTCATCCCGAACCCCTCAAAACAAAACACTGCAACGCCTCCTGCAAATGGCAATCCTCCTATATTTGATGTGATCGCTGTCCTATCCCTAAAAGAAAACTCACCCTCTACTGCTTGCTGTATGTCTTCCTTACCACAATTGCCATAGCCAACAAATTGCAGATGGCAGCAAAGATACTGAAGGGAGCTAAAGCAGATAGACTACCTATCCAAGATAACCCAATTTCCACCGGCACTAGCAAAACTATGCAAGAATTAACCGAGATTCCATGGCCATTGAACATAGACGAAACATTTTGGCCGACAAACACAAGATAAGCCACAGAGCCCCCGCACTGAGCAATCAAAATCAAGGATTCGGTCAGAATACGACCTTTCCTTCCCATACATTCATACCCCAAATCACCATAAGACTTTTTAACCACTGAATCTTCTTCCGATGCATATTTCTCCCTGCATTGCACCTATTCATTTCACCACATTACACACACAAAAAGAAAATCAAACTTCGGCACAAACCAAAATATGTATTGTCATAAAGAAGCAAACAAGACATAATTCTGTTTCACCTAAGAAAAAACAAAAGTCGGCTATGTTCTACTAGAAAATTGATCTCTTGGCAAAGCATTTGTACTGCAATTAGGACGATTGATCATCTTATATAGTTTCATCATGTTGTAGAAACAGAACGCACCACTTAATCTAGCACTATCACAGTATCATTATAACTGAGAAATCACAACTTCTAACGGAAAAATTGAACAAAAGAGAGAAGCAAAGCAACTAAAATGAACTTACAAGGAGGAGCATGCAGTAGTAGGTGGAGATGCCAGTGACAATGACGCCGAGCGAGCCAGCAAGCCAACCAGCGATTCTCATAGCATACGGAAGGCCCAGAACTCCGGTCCCAACAACCGAGACGATTATGTTTCCGAGCGTCTGACCCCTCGAAGCCCCCACGGCCTTTTCCAGCAGAGGAACCCCCGCCGCGCTTTGTTTACCGCCCGCCATTGATTTGAGTATTCCCCTGACACTGAGAATGAGTGAGACCCAGAATTTTATATGGGAGACCAGATACGCTTCTGTGAGAAATATAGTATCTTTGATTCGGGATCGACCAGAATAAGACGGGACTCTTATAATGGCACCTTGATGTTGGCGAATATGATTACTTATCCAGATTAGAAGGGGGGTAGATTTTCGGGGTTGATTCCTGCTTCTATGCTCTGTTATTGGGTATGAAATCTGAAGCAAGTCTTGATTATGGCATGGGGGAGTTGTCTGATTGGGAAACAAACAGAAAGTTTGGTTGGTACAGTCCACGTCAAGTACTTGGTTAACATGAGTCATGAGCCACCGCCAGTTTGGAGGTTATGTCTCATCTGCACGTGGCACCATCTCCGGCGTACGTTAAACAAACAAGACAAGACTGTTGGCAAGACGTAACAGTTTCTCCTCACGCTCACTGTCTTAGCTTTTTAGTTATTTTAAAAAACGTGTTTAATCTTTTAAATATTTTAAAACTTGTTTATTAATATTTTATAAAACGATTCTTATAAAACTAGAGTTGGGCAATTAGTACCGGAATTCTGATCTCGTCCCGCTAACTGTTGGGCACTTAGTACCGGAATTCTGATCCCGTCCCGAAAGTTAGCGGACGGGATGAGATAAGTTTTGAAAATGATAATTCCGTCCCGTCTCGTCCCGTCCCGTCCCGTTATAGTAATGTTAAAACGGGACGAGACGGGACGGGACGGGACTATCCCGAAAAATCTCGTCCCGTCCCATAATATTAGAATACCTTATTTTAATCATTTTATATTTTATTTTTTAGGTTGCATGTTGTTATAATACACTCAACCACACTCAATTTGGTCTAAAACAGTAAAACCTAAATACTAGAAAATTCGATCTCACTCTCAACCAAATGATACGCCTCCACTCCCTCCAGCCTCTCAACCAAATTCGATCCCCAAATGCTTGTGTGATTTTGGATATTTTCAGTTGTTGTTTGATAATTTTTAATGTAGGATGTTTAGTACTTTTAAAATGGAATGTAATTTAGCACCTATGCACTTACGTTCTTGTTGATTTTAGTACTTTTAATTTCATTAATGTTTTTTTTTTTTACTTGTGTGATTTTGGATATTTTTTTTTCATTAATTTCATTAATGTTGTTTGAGGGTTAATTTTTCGGGATCCCGATCCCGTCCCGTCCCGTTCTTTTATTTTCGGGACAGGATGGGATTCACCAAATCCCGGCCCATCCCGTCCCGTGCCCAGCCCTACATAAAACTATTTTACGAAACGGAAACAATAAATTATATTTCAAATTTTCATAATTTGAGGATGTGTTTGGTAATGTTTTTATTAATAAGATCAGGAAAGCGCTGGACTACGCCGTAGTACAGTACGCCATGAAGGGACCCGACCACGTGGCGGCTTTTGATCGGCGGAGACGAAACTTGAGGGACATCGATGGGATTTCTCAGATGACGCTCATTCCCGTCGTCATCGATGCTGTCTGGTTAAAAGCGAAGGGCTTATGTGGAATCGCTGGTGAGGTGAGAAGAAGGGGGAGTGGGGGGTAAAAATGACGCTAGCGGGAGATCTGCCATGTCTCTGCCATCGAGCGGGAGAATTAGCGTCCTGCATAATTAGGCGGAGATGTTCAAAACGTTTGAAATCGATTTACTGAAGAACGGGTTGAAGGTGGAGCACGAGCTTGAAATCGATGAATGGGTTGAAGCTGGAAACTGCATGCAACCAGATCCGGAGGTAAGAGTTTTAATCCATGAGTTGCAGCATTGTGTCCCCTACAACCGTCTTCGAATTCATGAGTCAGGAACACATGTGACCTGATCTTGTTTCGATTTAATAGCGTTCTGTGTATGTTTTTGGCTTAGTTTATCATATGTGAATTTTTAGTTTAGCGAGAATCGAACTTGAGAGTATTTGATATCAGTTGTGATCTAATCTCCTTGATGTAGTAGACCCCCTCTCCCTCCCTCTATCTCTCTCTCTCTCTCTCTCTCTTGCGCACTAAATTTTCCCTTTTCTCCAGGTTTTGGTTTGTGCTCCTAGTAATGTGGCTGTGGACCAACTAGCTGAAACAATAAGTGCAAACTGGGCTGAAGGTAAAGTAGTAGTGTTTTGCCTACATTTATATCAACCCTGTTATTTTCTTTGCCTGGTTATATAAACCCAGCAACTGAGGATTGGATAGTATTCTCTTATGCTAATTTTAGGTAAAGTAGTGATCTTTTCTTGGCCTTTTTGCTTAATTTGGTTTCAGCTGAAATGTGGACGTTTAAGTTGGATTTTGCTTCTCTAAAGTTGGTAGGATTGTTCTTGGGTAGAAACTTTGAATACTTATATTTACTTGCGAGGCAATTTCTTGTTAGGATCAAGACATTTCTCGTGTATTTCCGAGCATCTTCATGGTGTTTTCTGGGTTGAAACTCGAAGCAAAGATTGATTTGGAGATGTAATATTCCAATATATGATACAAATGTATTTATTTGATATACATTTTTGTATAGAATAAGACTAGAGTCGATCACACCAACTGATGAGTCTGTTCTTTTGCTGAATGTGGTTCAGGGGAAGTCGTTTTCTCTGCTGTTTCCGATTGAAGTTAGAAACATTCATAAAGCCAAACATGGCAGTGACTCAGGTGTCTACGGCAGTGAAAAAGGTACATTGTAATCTTGCTGTAGAGTGTAGACATATTAAATAGTATGGACTCTATACCATAACATGTATATGTAACTTGGTACATTTTTTGATAGTTCACATTATTTGTATAGGTTCCATTTTTAGTTTAGAGAGAATCGAACTTGAGAGTATTTGGTAACAGTTGTGATGTAAACTCCTTGATCTAGACTCGTAGATGTAAGTCCACTAAGATGGGTTAAATAACAAGCTGCCTATCCAGATGTTAATCCCATGATGTTTGCTGAGATAACGAGATCTCAATTGATCCATTTCCATTGGCAGCTACATTTCAATAGTTCTAGACTTCTCAGTTTTATTCATGGCCAACAGTCAAAAAAGATTTAGCTGGTGAGGGCTTTGTACTGTTTAGGCGTTGGACAGTAGCTTATACGCATGATTTATCATTTTCACCCATGATCATGATAACTAGAATTTTGCACATCTTCAATTAGAGAAAAACTGATGCAATTGTCTTATTCCAGTATCAATCGAAGATTATTGTGATGCTTTGCTGTCATTGGGTTTTCAACACTTCAGTTGAATTTATTACACATAAAATTCATTTGTGCTTGCCGGTGTCATTTTATTATCTGCCTTGATGCCGCAACTGTCCCTTCCCCTTGGAACTAAATTGTTGTTTACACTGTTCTCATTAAGTCATTAGCATTAATCCAGAGCAATCTCTGTTTTACACTGTTCTTTATCTCTATCTGATATCAATATAAGGTCTTGCACATCAAATGCCTTCCTCTGTTTCTCTTTGTTTTCTTGTTTACAATAATGAAAATGGATTTGATTTCTTCTTCCCACAAGAGTGATAGGTTCAATGGCAAGCCATTATAGTACTTTTCTTTGGCTTTGTTCTGTATGATCTTTATCTAATATCTACCATATGTCTTAACTCTTATAAGTTCTTTCTATCGTTGTATTCTTTGCGGTGCTGTATCCAAATTTGATTCAATGAATTTGTAGTTGCCACAGCTGGATCAAACAGATGTCAAATACCTAGTCATCTGGTCTTGAAATTTAGATAATTTTATTTAGCTTGTAAGCTGTAGCTTATAAAAAAAATATGGAAGACACTGATAGTTGGGTTTGTGTTTGTCAATCTTTTCCCTTCTACCTTTTACAATGATGTAGATGGTCGACTCTGCTAACAGAGTTGTGCATATGGTGTCATTTAGTTTAGCATAGGCATATGTGGTTTAGGTAAACTGCAAATTCTTTAGCGAAGGTAGCCAGATAAGGATTAGAGCAACTGAAATTTGAAGAGCTGTGTAACGTGTGGTGTGTACTTGGAGGAGTACCAGATGAGGAATTTATACACATGAAATTAGTTGCTTGATTTCAAGTTTTAGACTTTCTGCTTGCGATTCTTTTGCATATATGATTATGGTCTACAATATGCTATTGGAATCTGATTCAGGCCGAAGCAATATCCTTCTCATTTGTGTGACTGATAATTTTGTGATTTTTCTGATTACTTGCATCATTCTTTATATGAAAGTCTGAGATTATGCATATATCATGAGTAGAATAGCCCTATATATTTGTTATTCTTGACATAAATGAACGTTTTCTAGATAACTGCATGAGGCATCGCAGATGCAGAGGTCTGAAGAGCAAGGCGTTTCTATGACACAAGAAGCAACAAAATACTGTTATTCTTGGCATTCTTTGGTCATATACAAGCACTAATTTGTGTTTTTAAGTCTTCATCGTCTTCTTAGGCACCAAAAATCTCATGGACTTGTGATACTCTGTCATGATTAGTGATTGAATAGACTAGCTTCACCATTTTAATACCCCTGTTGATGAACTATAGTAGGAAATGCATGAAACCAATAACTAGATGTGAAGCTACTTTACATTTGTGGGAGACTGTTGTTCAAGGAGAATTAGAAGGTCCTGCTCTATGCTCACGGTATCTTGGTTCTGGCAAAGGAAAGAAGGCCAAATTAAGTTCTCTTGGCTTGCGGTTTTCGCCGTCATTCATTTTGATAGAAAGAAGTATACGGATTGTTGAAGAATATAAAGGTGTACGTAGTGGTGGACAAGAATAGGGTGAATTAAATTTCTTGTCAGCTTTTGAGATTCTTTGTGTTTCTTGAATTCATCTTGATTAAAAGGTCTGCTGCTGTCTAAGGTTACAGCCACAATCAGAGTGGTTTTTGTTTTTGAAGGCTTGGTGAGGACATAACACAGAGTGAAAACGGGGCATACAGATTCATAACTTCCTTATTTCTCAATCAAATTATGCAAATAATGTATTGATTCTATACTACTCAAAATGCCCGTAAATTCTGTGTAATGAAATTATGAATCAAGGAGAAATATAACTTCACTTATAACAGAAATTTCGACCAAAGTAACAAGGATGTGGAATCCAACTAGCAAAAAGTACATACAACCAAGCTACCTTAGGGTTGAAATTCGTATCAATAGAAAGAAAGGATTCAAGGAACTAGTTGCAATGAATAATTTAATAGAAAACTAACAGCTCAATGATCAATCGAGATAAAGAGGAAGAGAACGAAAAGGCTGAAATGTGCTCAAAAGGCATCAATTCATCATAAACAAACAATTAAAAATAATTCATTTATGTATGCAATTTATCTCGCTAGCAACGGAATTATATAAGAAATGTCTACAAAATGTTTTGGTCGGCATGCTGTTCTAATAGTAACGGCAATATCAGCATCTTCTTTATGACCAGATTGTTTGCCAATATCTGCCGCATCAGCAGCAGCACACTGCCAAAAACAAGGTTATGAAGCAGCTTAAAACTCAAAGTTCAATTGTACATTGAAAAAAAAATAAAAAATCTCAGGTGCCTCAAACAAACAAAACACAAAGCAGCCTCTTAACCATGTTGCACGATTGAAACTGTTAAGGATTGTAAACTCAGCGTACCTGCTTCCCTTCCACTGACAATTTGCCCTTCCTCTTTGGCTCCTAGGATTGAAATTGCCTGTGTACCGCAGTAACGTAAAAATTAAATATAATCGACATTACAACAATCTGGTTTGATATCAACATAGGCAAGGTGATTTAACCAAATTAAGGTTCTCACTTACGTGTCTATAAAGTGATGCACGTTGTTCTTGCCTCTACGACGTCTGCGAGTGGGCTCCCTTCCGTCTGCCGTGGACCTGTTTCAGGCAAATGTCCGGTAAGCTGCTCTTTTGGTTATGTCTAACAAATCGTGATATTTAGAAAGAGAAGGAACCTGAATCAGATTGTATTGGGTTTCCGACGATGACTAGCGTTTGTTAGATTGAATAGATTCTACTTAGATCTCCCCGCAATAACTCCAATAAGCTTCGTCGCTAATCAACTATTGGAAGGCGGACAGATATCAGCTCACAATATAGCTCAATTAACTCCTGAGATCATATTCTCTTCTCTAATAATATGCTCTACCTGAAATTCATATACCAAAAAAGTCAGTATTAAATAATCATTACTAATTCTGGCTACAACGATTAAGGAAAATGAGAATTACCCAAATCCGAGCAGTAGCTTCTTGGCCAGTCTCAAGAAGCTTGGCAACGTCCCGGCGCATCTGTTTGATCTGAATTTCTCTCCTGTTCCTCAGCAGCTTTATCCGATAAATAGTCAATTTCAGCAGAGTTTTGCTACGACACACAGAGAATGAAACTTACATAAAATCACTGTAAAACCAAACCTCCACATAAATCAACACGACTATTTTCTACTTGCACACCGTCCCAATAGAAAATTCAACCCAAGCCTTGGATCATCAATAATTCACAAACCCAGAAGGTGGAAATACAAGACAAATCAAAAATCAAGAAAAAAAAAATGGATAGAAGGGAGAGATCATGATACCATTTGGCGGCTTTGAAGCCCTTGTTGAACAAGGAATTGAGCATCGACATTTTGAATCACTAAGAATGAAAGATTAAGGGAGAAAAGAAAGAGTGAGATTGAATGGGTTGTTTGAAGATTGTGATGTGGAATGATGAGATTGAATTATATGACTACCTGCTACGTATAAATGATTCGACTCTTCTCTCTTGGCAACGGCCAACATATGCAACCTCTATGCGTTGCTTGAGTCTAGATGCAGAACTTCGAATCGATCGAAATAGACGAAGCCTTGAGACGCGGGTGGGGATCGATCTCGCGTGAATTCTCTGTTCTATCCCTCAGGAGAGCACTGAAATTAGTCAGTTACCGTGACAAACCGAAATTACGTAACTACCCTTCCGTAATAAGATCATCTTAAGAATCTTCTTTTCGATGAGACCATCACTCCTATCAATATTAAATTGAATTAAGGCTTTATTCTGTTCTTCCATCCACATGTCTGCCTTTCTTCTTCTCTCTGCCAAATACCTCCATGTACTGATGTACGTGTCTATGCAACAAAGTGCATGTATAAGAATGCAAGTTTTCAATATGAGCAGTCAATGTTCTTCTTTTATGCTAAGCATCCCACCTGTTCCAAACCTCGATCTGGGTTTATACAAATCTAGCTTAAATCGAGTTGTTCGGTTTACAACTAGAGAAAAGGAACAACACGAAGGAAACTATGGGATTCTGTATGTCTTCTCTCTTTCAAATTAAAAGGAGCTTTTGAATGTTTCAGTTAATAAACGACATATCGAAGAGATCGAAAATCCAACCATAAGATCCAGCATCACAACAACAACACAACAAAGCGATTGGAAGATCCAGCATCACAACATCACAACAACAACAACAACAACAGAGCAGGGGTTGTGAGAAGAGAGGGCGAGATTATAGAGATCTTGGTTGAGGCCGTATGGATAACAAGATAAGTACGTAGAGTTGGCATGGATGGATTTTGGGTTAAGCGATTTGTACTCGAAAATAATGAAAACGAGAAAATATCGTTTCCGAAAATTACATGGGAGTTCAAAATTGTATTGCGAGAACAATTCTTCTTGTTTTCAGAAATTATTACACCGAACGCGTATCATGTTGTTTTTGAATTCATAATAAAAGAAACAATATCCTGAAAAAGATACCGAACAGCCTCTTAGGAGCTCCAACAGACTAGCTAAAGTTTAGTTATTTTAACTTTTAGCTATCTCGCTAACTATATAGCTAGTGACATGTGACTCTATAATTTAATACATTCATTTTAAGTTATTTAATGTGATATACAAATGCATATAAACTATTTAATCTTTATTTATAGAATAATATTAATTTAATACTAGCTAAAGTAGAGAGCATTGATGCATACGTATCTCATAAGTCGCTAACCAAAATGACATTTTTTACTAATTTGACTAAAATTTAACTAAAAAATAGTTAGCATCGGTAAAGATGTTCTTATTATCTGTATATGTCTGTATATATAAAGCGGACATGGTGATTACTGTTCACGTGAACAGTGACGCGACGACCTTGCCTCTTTGTTTGCTTTGTTATTTCAGTTTTACCCTTCTGTGTTGTCTTTCGGTACACCTGCCACCTGTTCCGATTTAATCCCTCAGTTCGCCGTCTCAATTCAATCCCAGATCAAATCTGCCATCGTTTCCTTCTATTCTTCTTAGTCCGATAACAAATTTCAAAATCGCACTAATATCCTTGGCTCTTTATCTTTCTGTCTCTGCAAACAGACCTTCACAGAAAAGCCAATTCGTCTCTCCTTCGTCGTCGCTTTTGTAAGTGAATGCTAAAATGTTTTGTTCTTTTTTAAAGGTTTGTTGTGTTCAATCTGTAATCCAGTTGAACTTGATTAGGTGTGTCAATGGTGGTTGTTGCTTTTGGTGGGTGTGTTAAAGTTTGTTCTTTGATCCATTTGTTGAGTGTGGTTTTGTTATTCTTTAATCCCTCTATTCCCTCATGTGGTTGTTTTTCAATGTTTTCTCCGAATTTTTTTTTCCTATATGAATTCTCCACAAACCTTTGTTCAATTCTTTACAGATCATCCATTTTTAGATATCACATTTCATATACCAATCACACATCAGTTATATGTTCTCTTTTGTTACAAGGAAAGCCAAAATACCCAATCAATATGCGAGGTAGCTGTGTTGTGCAATCGTGTTCTTCCTCGGTTCTATTGGATACATAATTACTAGTCAATGAAGGTGAACATCGATCTCTGGCATGTAAAGACTCGAGCTATAGCAACCATTTGTACAATGTCTATGCAAAAAGCAGGTTTTGGGTATGCCTTGATGTTGTTCGACGAAAGTCCTGGACCATATCCATATTTGGTTTCTTGGTATGCTCTCATTTTGGGTGTGCCCATACTGGACAGGATAGTAGAGAAGTCATTTCAGCTTTAGGATAAAACCACACACGCGCGGAGCGCGGGTTTAAAAGTTAGTTCCTTGAAAACAAAGATTGGTCGTAGTAAACAACCATCTTTATCCCATTCTTTACTGTAAAAAAAAGGACCATCTTTTGCCAATAACTTCATAGACAATTAAAATGCTGCTACTAAATAATATAAGTGTTTATACAATTTGATTTCAAGAATATGATACGGTATATTTAATGTATAGTGTTTATGTTGTGAGTCACGGTACCAAAACGGCTTAGTTGGTATATTGGTGAGGAGGATGGATCAGTTGACAGACTTCTCGGTAAATTGGTCGTAACTATCAATGGATCGTGCCTGGAGTCGAAGGAACCAATTCAAGGTCTCGTCACTCATGGTTTCTTGGAAGGTGAGCTTGAAGGGTCCCAAGCTCATGTCACTCATGTCGCCCTTCAACCTGGTACACAGATGTCCAACCTAGTCACACCTTCCAAGAAACCATGGTACAAGGTTGAGCTTGAAGGGCAACATTAACAACGTGTTCTCGAGCGGCTTGTTCCTTGAGCAAAAAAATAATTACCCTTCATCAGATAGTACGCTGTCGCGATATCAGTTTGTCGAACATTACCATCAATTTGGGCTATTTCTGAAAAGGTGGGGGTAAAATAGATGCGTCTTGGGATTTCCGTGAAACCCGAATCGTCCGTGCCGGCATGCATGATCTCAACCATAACGGAAGGTCTTGAATTCGACTCTCAACGAAAACATCAATTATTTCAGTTGCGACTCACGATTTCAAGACAGCTTGGCGTGTTAGTAGAGCATTTATGAAACTATCTTTTTTTTTTCTTTCTTTCTTTTTGCATTTAAACGCTGCGGTTTACTCTTGGCCCCTTTATAATCAACGAGAGGCAGAAGTGTTTGGGTAACTTGGCTTTTCCCCGAAGCACAAGTCGGCCACCGCAAGCACTGTAGCAGAAAACACCGTTTTCTTGCCGCTGAATCCTCTTCCCGAGTAGCCTCTATCTAGTAACGAGGGTTAGTCTTCTAACTATTTCAGTTCCACATTTCTCTGATTTTGATGAATATTTAGGTCCAAGATTTTCTGGGTTTGTTTTCGTATAAACCTAATGGCAGATAATCGTTTCCTTTTTGTGATTTGGTATACCTCTTGTGTTTGAACTGATATGACCAAAGATTGAATCTTTGTCAATGTAATGACATTTCCTATTGTATATAATTTCATAAAGTGTAGAGATTAGAGAAAATGGTTTCCGTTATCTTTGAGACTTCTATGGCCTGGTTTGCTCTCATCAATCATGATCTTTTGTGCTTCTTGACTTTGGGTTAGTTGTTAAAATACGTAGTGGGACTCGTTACCCATTATAAAGAAATTTTCAAGTACCCTGGGTTGCTTTCCTTAGAGTTAGTGATGGAGTTTGCCTAGTCCTATCGATTAGAATCAAGAAAATTGGGAATACTGTTTGAATTGTGTAGCTCTAACTTGGTAGTCTTAATTGTTTGTCAATGAAATATGAATAGAACAAGGAGCCTCCTGTTTATGGTTATCGTAACTATGTCTTCCGCATCTTATTTTTCCCCATTTTAGTTCCTGACGTTTTCGTTCTCAATATGTTGTAAAAATAGATAACCATTTCTACAAGCTGTAGTATGAATTTTCAATCTAACACTTAACAGATTCAAATCATAATTCCTGTCCACAAACAATGTGAGATGAAAATTTCTTTAAGGAGGTCTGTTGTCATATGCTAGACACCTGAAACTATTCTACTTAACACACACAAGATGGAGTTTCATATTATTGAGCCATTTGGCTGCTAATAACGTGTCTTGTTCTTGTTTTTGTACCTCATTATTCTACTTAAGTCATGTATACACAAGGTGGAGTTTTGTATTGAACTGATATGTTGCTACATTCCACTACTTAGATATAGCTGAAGCATATACTTGTAGATGGCTGGGATTCCGGGATTTAGCAGCCTTGCACCTAAAACAAAGAATGTCATAGTTGCTGGGGGCTTGACATCTTTTGTCTTTGGTGTGTACTTCTACACCATGAGAGCTGTTGGAGGTACAGATGAACTACAAGTGGCTATAGATAAGTTTGAGGGAGACAAAGTCCAGAAACAGGCTGAAGGAAGCATGCCCTCAAAGGTTTGATTTATAATCAGTTTGTAATAATGTATCTGAGAACAAGGTAAAAGTCTGTGAAAGACAAAATTGCAGCCCTTTATTTACTTTTTTCAAATGAATATGTGATATGTTCTTGGTAATGATTTCGTTATATGTGAGTTGCCATCGATCCAGAAATGCAACATTGATCGAGTTGTTTTTGGTTAACGTGCTACAATTGTGTATATCAAATTACAGCTAATTTGAGTCATTACATTCTTCACCCGAGTGAATAGCACCACACCTCAGCTGGAGCAATGAGATCATGCTACTCTCCTTGTTTATAAAGCTTAGTTGATCACTCACCTCTTTAGATCCACCCCGTACGTTTCAAACACAGCTGAGAAGATAAAATATAAAGCATTTGATGGTTTAGGGGTGGATCGGGATGGAGAGATGAGTGATTAAGCAAGGTCTAAGAAAAATTATTGAAGTCCATAATTCTATAACCACGGCAGTAACAATCTAATAGGTACAACATCACAAGAACTGTGCTACATTATCTTATTTAGATACCAGATACAAAATACAGCATCTTTCTATGATCTGTGTTGCTTGTACAGTACTTGTTCACCAATGTCTGTAACCAAGTTTGTGTGTTTTGACTTTCGAGTGATCGGTTCAAAATACCGATTACGGCATTGTAAGTACCATATGTGGCAAGTGATATAATCCACACGGAATTGATGAAATCCAAGGTTTTCTGCCAGAACTGTAGGGAAGAACCAAACAGGCAAACAATGTCAAATGAAATGTGGCTGGAAAGACAGAAGATATCAGTGTGCAACTGCGCATACCGTACTTCCCACCAGTGAGGTAAATACTGCAAATCCCGGCACGCATGAAGCCAAGACTGCCAATATCATCACACCGTTGCTCGACTCATGTATACTCCCAATTTTCCCATTACTGTAGATGAATCTTCTGTTAAGTGTCCCTGTGATCTTATTTATTGGTTGGATATTCACTGGGATTACAGATACTGAACCCAAGCACAAGACAATCTGTTACCAGACAAAGAAAAGTTCAGGAAAACTATGACAATACATAAAAATCTCTCTTTCTACAAACCTGAACCCTCTCCATGCGTAATTTTGCAATGAAAAAATATGGACGGGTGTGGTCTGTAAAGAATGGGTGCCAATTATACCCCATATCTTTTCGAAGCATTTGTAGAGAAGAACATACGGTTTAATTCTTTCTTCATCTTATCGAAGCATGATTGAGAATGAACATATGGTTTTAAGAGAATCTCCGGTTTGAGGAAGATCGAGTGGTAATGTCTCCGGTTTGAGTATGGAGATTTATTTACTGTCGTCGAAAGATGTTAAGAGTAGAAACACCACGGTACTAGAAAAGAAATTACATCACTCGACTCTTTGCACTTCTAGTTCTAGCTTAATGGATGCAAAAATGGATAGTGGCTTGTCTAATAAAACTAACTAGTACCTGAACCTATTCATTTCTTCTATGTAGAGGAATGCACCTTTCTATTTATACCCTACTGATCAAGGAAAACAGATCTCTGAAGCTTCCTCTCAAGATTCCAAGCAACTTTCCCTGATCAAGGAAAACATGTAATCTTCTTGTGCTGCACGATGGCTTTCGAGGTTATAGATACTGGCAAGTATAATCTGATACTGTTAAGTAGCCATCTGATCTGGGTAATAATGTAGTTCCCAAGTCACGCCTCATTGACTGGGCAAAAGTTGGATTGTATTCAGCAGTGGAGAAGCTCTTCTAGTTCTAGCAAGTCAGACAACTTTAGGGGCAACAGGTTTAATCTTCTCTTTCTCATGAACTGAAGCCGTTTTGGGATGTGTGTCGGTGGGAAGTTGTGATCCACTTTCTACTGTGTCTCTGGCCAGGAATTACAGCTGACTAGGTCCTGGGTTGAGAGTGGTAATGTATTAGCAATAGGCAGCAGAGGCACCAAAATGTTGAGACTCTGCATTTTGTCCAAATCGTTGTCAGTAGATTGTAGTGTCAATAAAACCTCTCGGGGTATTTTTCTTGTGCAAAGGGATTTGCCACCAGATGTCTTTGCCTTTCCTTTGCCATCAGCTGACAATCTGTTTGTGAAATTAACACTTTCATCAGATCAAAACCAATGTGCTCATTCCTAAAGGCCAAAGCAAAGCAGACAAATGGGACACATGCCATAAGTATTGCTGATGCAGAACATAACAAATCGAAGTATTTCACTGTCTTCACATACAGTTTGAATGGAGTATATGCTTTACAATTCCCTCCATATCTTAAGCATTCAGCAATCAACTACAATACGATTATTTACCACGAAACAAGTACAGAAGTAAATTTGACGTCTATTCATGTCCCTATAGTATATGAACTAAAGAGTATATATTAGCTTCTGTAATATGATTCTACAGCTAGTATTGAGGAATTTAAACTCATTGCTAATAGTTTGGAAATAGACATCTTAAAAAGAAGAATTAAATACAGTTTGCATAATAGTAAGGAGAGGAGAAGTGCTAAACTCAACAAAACATTTTCTTGTTCCACTAGCATAACAGGACAGGACGGAAGACTTAATTATCTCTTGTTTGGAAAGGAAAGCTTAAATTTAAGAGAGCCTCTAATTAATCAAAGAAAACAGAATACTTGAATAAGGATAATCAAGTCTGGCTCAATCCAAAGTTCCAAACAATCTAACAAGTGACTGAAGAATCTTGCACACACAAATAGCCTAACAACAAGAAAATTGAGCAATCTTAAAATGACGAGAATTACCAGTTGACATAGCTGAAGCAGGAGATGATAGAGAAGCAATTGATAGGTTGGTGCCAATTAGAACCCAGCTAAAAGCTTGTGGCTTCTGCGGTGGGACTTCATGAATCTCAGATCAAAGTGGTTTACTTTTCAAATTTTCCATCAAATACTCACCTTGTTGGGTAAGAGAAACATTCTGATTTAGATGGTCCAGAGCCTCTATTTCCTCTTGATAAAAAGGGCAGGAAACACTAATCAATAAATAAAACAGGACAAAATCACTGAACCCCATCTCTAGTTTCAAGTCTTCCTCTGGGATTAAGCCAAGCAAACATCTGAACTTCAGGTGAGAGCTTCAAGTTCCACATCTTTTCCAAGAAGCTAGGCACAAGGGCGGGTTTTATGGGAGGACACAATTGTAGGTCCAAAAACTAATTGAGTAACCATGCCCCACTATCTATCTGATTTCTCAAGTCAAAATATGTCTACATATCCATTATAGCTTTCGTGGCTGCAAAAGATATGAAGTTTTGAACAACTAATTTTGTAGGTTAAGATTTTCCAGCTGAGTTTAGCCATAGCAGCTTATTAAAGTAACTAGATGGATTTAGTTAACAAATAGTCCGTCCACCCAATAGGAGGGCACTTATTCATAATTAGAAACTTCAGGGTATTTGCAACTATAGGAGGACATTACAAACAAGACAGTACATGAATCCACAGATAAGATAGATTTCAATGTACACCTAGCTTACCGGCTCAAGATAATTTCTTTTCCACTAACTCCTTAACAAATTGAGCATGTACAGAGACGTTAGTAGTTTCAAGTTTCCACAACATTATACTGTCCAGAGGCAGGCACCATATAATTATAGTCACAAGGAAGATTAAACTTGCTGTTCTACTAAAGAAAAAGTACATATGAATTTCAAGCTGTCAGCCGTCAGGATAGACATATTAAGCTTATTGCATCTAAAAACAAGTTCCATTCTTAACAAGGAGAGTATAAAGATTTATTTACTGTTATTGGAAAAAAAATATATACTCGTGATATTCTTTATTATTATAACCGATGTTAACATTAAATTTGAAAAAGAATGAATTACAAGAAAAAGGAAATTACTTCACTTAAGCTGAAACTTTGAGCATAAATCTTCTAGTTCTAACTTCATGAATGTACATAATTGAACTATCTATTTGACACTACCCAATCATGATATTCTTTATTATTATAACAGATGTTAACATTAAATTTGAAAAAGAATGAATTACAAGAACAGGAAATTACTTCACTTAAGCTGAAACTTTGAGCACAAATCTTCTAGTTCTAACTTCATGAATGTACAGAATTGAACTATCTATTTGACACTACACAATCATGTAGCATTCTCAATACCCGATCATTGTGGATAGAGGCTAATCCACAAAAGTAGTAATCATGTACCTGAACCAGTTTTGCCATTCTGCGCTGTAGAGGCCTGCACCTTTCATATTCACTATTCGATCCAAGAAATATAAAACTGCTGCCAGTGCACATTGTTGACACTTTCTTTTTCATAAAATGCAAAAATTATAAACTGCACACAACTTGGACCAACAGCATGAAGGGGATTTCTCTCCTGGGCTCGTCTGATCAGCTTGTATATTCAGGTAAATGATTTCGGAGTGCCTTAATAATAGGATGGTTGGCAAAAGCATTCTATTGCATGCATCAATTTCCTTCTTGGCCCAACTGCATTTGCACCCATATCTTTGAGCTTTTTCATGTTCAAATTCACCAAATGGAATTTACTGAAACCTTTCCTCTGAAATATCTTAACAAACTGCTCCAGTCCCAATGATGCTAACCACCTGCTTAATCCACCAGCATTCTGAAGTTTCCTTGCAAGATTCCGAGCTCTCAGCCTTTGATTCACCAACTGTCCCTGATCCAGGAAAACATGTTGTAATTTTCTTTGCTGCATCATGGCTTTTGAGGTTATAGATACCCCTAGTGCTCTCTGATACTGTGAAGTAGCCATCTGATCTGGAATTCGTGAATTTGTTCTAATGTCTCGCCTCATCAACTGGGAAAAGGTTGGAACGTATTCAGCAGCAGGAGAAGCTTTCTTAGCAAGTTCCACGACCTTCTTACGGGCAACAGGTTTAATCTTCTTTTTCTCATGAACTGAAGCCGTTTTGGGATGTGTATTGATAGGAAGCTGTGATTCACTTTCTACTGTTTCTCTAGCCACAAGTTGCAGCTGACTTGGCTCTGGGCTTGGAAGTGGTGGTTTATTAGCACCAGGCAGTACAGGCAACAAAATGTTAACTCTCTGCTTTTTGACTATGACCCAACTATGTTGCGGATCCGGATCATTGTCAGAGTTTAAAGTGTCAATAAGACCACTTTGAGTACTTCTCTTGTGCAAGGGATTTCCCACCAGTTCTATTTGCCTTTTCTTCGCCATTAGTAGAAAATCTGCTTATGAAATTAACAAGTTCATTGGATCAAGAACAATGAGCTCATTTTTAAATGCAAATGCAAGCAGACAAATAGCGCAACAAGTATCGTATTATGCAGAACATAACAAAACAGAACAACTTCATATACTGTTTGAATAGGGAGCTGGATTTATAGTTCCCCTTTATATCTTTAGCATTCAAGATTAGAACTACATTTCTCAAAAAACCTCTCATCCAAGAAAGCATATTTGACATGTATGCACATTCCTAGGAAACACTTATGTCTTGCCTATGATTACAAATTCGCAAAATAGATATCATAATAAGTCCTAACATCTGAAGCAAGCAATCGAAACCAAACAGAGAGAACCCAATATGAAATTAAAACTAAAAAGATTCAAGAACCCACCCTGCCACCCTGGAATCAGATATGGGAGACAAAGTAGTTGCTGCGAATTGAACTCGGTGCCTTTGTAGATGTAGTTGTCGTACGGACCTTCGATTAGTCGATTACTGATCAAATAAACTGACTAATTTGGAGATTGAACTTTTTGATGGGGAAAAGAAAGAGAGAAGGAATTTGCTAACCTTGAGAGAGATTCGTCTGGGTGCATGAAATTGCAAATAATTATGGTCTGGGTTTCTTTGGATGAGAAAGATTTCTTGTAATTGAAATGGAGGAGAGGAGAGGAGAGGAGAGGAGAGAAAGGTGAGGGAGATTGATGGAACACTTTATATGTAGTTATTCTGTATCAGGCACAATAGCAGCAGCTCTCTGCGTATGGGTTTAGCCCAACTTTTTATTAGAATTATCAAGATTAATAAGTAGTTATTAATAAGTAGTTATCGTAGTAGTTATTGAAATAGTTATTTTCTATTTATAGGTTATATAAATAATGTAAACTTCTTTTATTCAGTTGTTGTGGATGGAACAAATATGTTTGTTATTTAGTTATATTCTTAGATTTTTCTTAATTTCTTAATTTTCTTTTCTTTTATGGATTTGATCCTAACAACTAGTATCATCAGAGCCCAAAGTAGGTTCTCAATGGAGGCCTATGTTCATCGTGTCTATACTTACCCACTTCAAACGATGACCAAATTGTTACAGCCAAATTATTACCCACCACCACAACCCAATCATCCTGCAACAATCATCAATGGCTACACCTTACCATTCCAATATCCATTTCCCAACCAAATCCATACGAATTGGAACCATTCATTCACCATATATCCTCCTTATTCGCAACACGGAATTCCTTTTGTCCGATACCCTTCATCATATCCAAACTTCGATCACAAATCTCTTCCTCCCCGCCGTAAGCCATTAAAGGAATTCAGATGTAGTCTCGCCATAGCAGCCAAGTCAAGAGGTGTCTAAAAGACCAGAAATTCAAATTTGAAGAAGATTCGTTTCTTGGGTGACCAGAAGAAGGCGTCTTTTTTCCAAGACAGTTTCAGAGAACCAGAAGCTTCGACCGGTACATCGAAACCGCCGGCAACAAATTCATCTTCTCCGCAACTTTTTTTTGATGTTCAGGAGCAATATGTTATTGATGATGAGAAGGAAGTCACACATGCTTCTCTGGTGGATGTGAATGATGACTCAAGAGTTTTGGGTAAGACTCTGGCCTTGGGTTCCTTAATTGCTTTTGAAAAACATACTAGTTGCAACGGTGTTAGTTATGATGATATCATGGTAGTTGATAACGGTGTTAGTTGTGATGATATCATGGTAGTTGATAATGAAATGCGTGAGTATAACAATGAGAAAGATATGTGAGTGTGATTGATAAATGGGATAAGTGGGATAACTTTATTGGTTGTGAAACTCTGCATTCCCAAATGTTTAAAGGCACTGAAGCCACGCAAGGTTCCTACAATGAAGATGCATCATTCATCTATGAGGTGTTACAAAGCATGGATGATTACTAGAAAGATACCCGCGCGATGCTGGGGGATAGAAAATTGTAATTATGGTTTGAATAACAAAAAATAAATAAACTTACTAATCTGAAGACTAATCAATGATTTTATGCTCGCAGCTTGCAAAATCAGTGTCATATCTTCTTTCGGTCTCTTTCTGCACTCAAAAATCAAACAGGTTGTAAGAGAAAACAATGTTAAAAGAAGAAACACTTCTTCTTAGATGCAAAATGATTGGTAGTGGCTCCACTCCATGCCTCATTTCATAGGGAACCTTAAAGCGGCTCTATTTCATTATATTCCATCCCTATCCCAATTCGATTCATTTAATATTCCTTTGGTGTCATTGAGATAAGAGATGTCACTTCGAGTCTATCTCTTTCTATTTCTAGATATATATGAAAAGTTAAAAAATCATCATATAATAATTTAGAAATTGCAATAGAAAAGAAAAAAGGGGGTTTGTGATGATTTTAAAATAAACTGGACTCCATTAAAGACAGCCCACTGTCAGTAACTTAATATTATCTATTGTCAATTCTCTATCTTCTCCTGCTAATCAAAACTACAGAATTAGATAAACAAATACCAATAGAATGAAACTCCAAATAATGAAACACAGCTTCTAAAGAAAAAAAAAGACACACACTTCAATCACAGAACTTAACAAAGAAATCGCCTCCTAGCTGCTCAATTGAAGCCCACAAAAACAGAGAAATATTGCTAATACCCCACCGAAAATTGAGACAGTATGACATGCCATTGAAACTTGAAAGATTCTTCCAAATAAATTAGTTAATTAATAACATATGGATAGAATGAAGAATGACCATCAAACGACATCAGATGTTTACAAAAATCATCTCCTCTAAACTGCTCACAGTAATGTGTGAGATATCTATTGGTCGATAGAAAAAGAAAAAGCAATACACATAAATACAAAAGGAGCAACATAGCCTAGTAGCATTACCTGCATTGCTCTCTAGTAACAGGGTAAGAAGGACGCAGCATAAGCAAGATCACGGGAATGCGTGGCCCTCATGTAATAGCATATATAGTCCTGAGTTTTGTATCTTCCAATTATATAGTAACATGCCGCATACTCGAGGTTTCTGAGCATTGGAACCTACGTAAAGCAAGAAAGTTATTGTATGTTTATATAGGACTGGGCAATTGAAAGAAAAAAAAATGTAAACTACTTTGGTAAGTTCTCAGTAATACCTGACTACAAAGTTGGTATGCCATGAAGAAGTCTAGCATGATAACCTGTAGAATGTAGAGAGCAAACAAAAATCAATTAGAAACATGATTTGATTGCTTTTAACTTGACATACATACAGTCCACCTCAAGGTTTCAGAATAGTTCTTATCAGTTTGATGGCCTCCTAATCTGGTTTTGAACAATTTTATGTATGTTATGAAGGGATTAAACCTTGTTCCCAGGCTAGCTTGGTTCCAAACTGTTTTTCATTTAAGATATGTGGACTATAGAGTAACAATGTTAGAGCAGTTAAAACAATATCACTTCCTGTATATCTATTTAGTTTTGTTGTAATAGTGACCAAACAAAACACTAAATACATAGACACACACATATATATCAATATATGTGATATATATGTGTGTAGATATGTATATAATACATGCATATGATTCAATCTAGCTACACTGTTCAAAAGTATTTCCTGTACACATTGATTTTGAACCTTTCCATACCTTATGTGCATTAGAGCTGAATGAAGTATTTGCTCTGAATTGTGAAGGTCTAATACTTGTGGAAGATGCATAGATTGCATTGGTTTCAAATTCAATAATTGATCGAAGAGGATCTGAATGATGGTTGTTCCTATTCCTTTGGTCTGATTGAAGTCTGCTTACCTCTCTTATGCTCACCTATCTATCAAGCTTGTCATTCTTCTTCAACAAACCAGAGCTCTCGCCTTTCTCAGCAGACCTGTAATATTTGAGTGACGCATGACAAAGTATCATATCTTTTCTGAAGCTATATTAAAGAAGCAACAAAACTTAGAATTTTTCTCTCTTTGCAATGACAGTTCCAAAAAGATTTTCAGTTTTCTAAAGGTATTATATACTCATAATAACCCATCGAATCTATCCCCAAAATCATATTCATGCGGTCCTTCTCTTTCTCTCCTCCTCCTCCAACTTTTTCCTTAAACAAATCGGATATGTCGTGCAGACATGCAAGAAAGAAACGAATTGAAAACCCAATTAGCCAGAGCAAGAAAGAGGCAATACCTTTTGTTAACCTTGATGAAACTATCCCCTCTATGAACACCAATCGATACGAAATCTGAAGACGTAAAAAAGAATTGATGAGAAAAAGAAAACAAAAACAAACTAAACAACCCAATTAGTCATCGATGACAGTTGAGGAAGAAGCGAATTGTAGCAATCAGGAACACCACTTGCAATTGAAGTAGTCAGGAACAACCTGCTCTCCACTTCTTCCTCTACTATCTGTGCTCTCTCTTTTTCTCTGTCTGTTTGAGATAGCTAAAGAAGACGCCAGAAGATGATTAGAGACAGTTCGCGAAGAGAAAACGAAGCACAGTCCAATTTGGAAGCTTCAAGACAGAACAACGGGGTGAGTAAACAAAAAATCCGCGCGCAGTCCACTGGAAGCTTCAAGAGAAAAAAAATCTGATCATTCTCTTTTTATCTCGAAACCTTTAGACACTAAATTCTGAAACCTTGGCCCAAGACCCAAAACTGTTTCTTAGGAACAGTAACACGTCCATGACGTCAACACGCAAAATAGTATATAGTAAATGTTCACAAAGTTGGTTGTATGGGTATGGGCGTATGGCTTCTGAATTATTGAAGGACTCAAAGAGAGACTTCTAATTGGCTTCGTGATTATGTCATACTATCATTGTTTTATGGTTGCAGTAACATTGGTGAACGTAACATCCGTAGGAGTGAGCATTTTTATTGTTTTCGGCTATTATTGTGTGATGATGGAGCAAAATTGGTAGCACCATTGCTTGGTAAGCTAATGAAGGTCGCATCTTTGGAATCAAACCACGAAGTCACAAATTGATTTTCGATTTCGGCGGCAACCGTGGAGGGCTTGCCACTCAAGGGGCGGCAATTGATGGAACATTTTCTATGTAGTTATTTTGTATTAGGCATAATAGCAGTAGCTCTCTTGAGTCTCTTCTTTGTATTGTGTATGGGCTTAGCCCAACTTTTTATTAGAATTATCAAGACTCATCCAGCCCAATAATAAGTAGTTATCGAAGTAGTTATTCTGTATCTATAGGTTATATAAATATTGTAAACTTCTCTTATTCAGTTGTAGATGGAATGAATATGTTTGTTATTTAGTTATATTCTTAGATTTCCCTTAATTTCCTAATTTTCCTTTCTTAAATGGATTCTGATCCTAACAGAGATGAACAACTGAAGAAGAGAGGCAAGATAGATTAGCTAGGGTTTGTCGAGAAATATATTTAATGTGTAAAGTTGTTTTGAGTTTTGACTACTTCTGTCAACATATAAAATTAGCTTTTGCATATATGTTAGCAAGTGGTTTGAGACTAGTCTCTCCACCTAAGTTGCACGGACACGGACACAGCGACACGGTAAAACTCAAAAATTGTGTTTCCGACACAGCTTGGACACGGCAAATATAATTATATATATTTATGTATTTTTAATAAATAAAAAAGATACTAAAATATGAAATAAGTTCATTACATTACCAAATAATGTTCTAAATTTAATCTATTGCATAACCATAAATAATAACATTAAAGAGAGTCAAATGTAAATGATAAAAGTGCATAACTAACAACATTAAAAGTAGAATACCTCTAGCACCTAAAACATAACATTAAAGAAAAACAAAATGAGCAGTATGTTGCTTTAAAACTAGGCAGTAGCTTGCTTTCATAAACTGAGCAGTAGCTTGCTTTCAAAACTAGGAGTAACAACTAATCAACCAACAACCTCTAGCACCTAATAGACAAGAAGATCAACTAATGGGCGGAGAGAGAAGAGATCGAATAGGCAACGTCTTCGTCTGCGTCGTTTCCTCTCTTTGTTTGTATGCGACTGCGAGACCTTTACTGCCTATTTAGGTTTTCGTTCTATTTTTTTTTCTTTTTAATAAAAAAATTGACAAAAGCTAACGTGGCGTGTCGTAAGATGACGTGGCGAGTCGGTCAACATGTCAGAAAAGTCAACATTTTTCGACACGTCACGTCTCGTGTCAGACACGTGTCGGGAGTGTCCGTGTAACATAGCTCTCCACCTATGTGGTCTTGGGTTCGAGTCCCATCTCTTCCAAAATGGTGAGTGTTTTGTATTTGTAGCGTATTAAAGTTGTACATATAATAGCTGGTATGCCTATAATTCGGTAGCTACATGGTATATCGTATTCAATTGAAACTGAGTATCAGTACTATACCGTCATATGCAAATTGATATATTGTATTGAATATGCTGTGTACCGAGTTTTTCGGTTACTGACTTAGTTAGTACGGTTAGTTGGTTTTGATCGGGCCTAAATTGTCAACCCTAATTACAATTAGATTGAAGAATTGAAACTCATTGCTAATTTCTAAGTAAAAATTGACGTATGTCTTGTTTGGCTGAAGGAAAGCTTAAATGGAAGTCAATCAAGAATATAAAATAGATGAATAAAGATTCTCAACCCAAACAATCTGAAAAGTCAATGAAGCAATGAATAAAGTTAAGGTGGGCAACCTTGAAAAGAAACAAGAAAGAACAAGTTTACCAGTAGACAAAGCTGAATTAGATTCCAGATGCAAGCTTGTGGCTTTTGTTGATGGATCTCAATCTCAGATTTGGGTGCGTCTTAATTGGACTCAGTAGCTGATAGATTAGTGATACGATGTACGATACCGACCAACTTCTATTATGGGATTCATCGGACGGATACAAAGTTGCCCCGCATCCTAACTTCCTCACTTTCATCCTCACCCACCAAGTCATCTAGATACATGACACATGTCCATTTTCTTTAACTCACCTAACCATGGTTAACAATATAAATCTAAAATTATTTATTTAATTTAAATTTATGAGGTTGGTATTTAGGGTTTTAAGGTTTAGTGTTTAGTGTTTAGGGTTTCGACTTTGGGGTTTAGGGTTTAAAGAAAATAGACATGTGTCATGCATCTAGGTGGGTGGGGATGAAGGTGGGGAGCAAATTTGTATCGTTCACCAGACAACCACAGAGAAGATCTACCTTCTTCGAATTTATTTTCACTTTTGAAAGGTAATAGACATTATGTAATCTTTTTAATAAATTTGTCCCACAAGGACTATAATTTTACCAGAGACTATTTTACCATTTAACCAGGAAGTAGAATTTTGAGAAAATATTAAAAGCTAAATATGCTCTCCCTTTTCCTCAGCCGCCTCTCCCGATTCTTCCTAAAACCTCGTCGTCTGGGCTTGGGTCTCCAAAGGCACACGACGATGCCGACTCTAAGCCGTTCCTTCTCAGCATCAAACCCTCTTGTGAGGCAAACCTAAATCTTTTATAGTCAATCAATCATCACCCACAAGCGGCGGCGGGAGTCTTGCTCCCTCGATCTAATAGTAATGGGATCTTGGTGATGATGGCTCTGAGAGTCGATGACTTCTTCAACCATGGCGCCAAAATTTCAATCATGTTCGATCAAAAGCCTATCAGAACCCGATCTGGGATCTTGCTGCTTTGTCTAGGAATACACAGATGATCTATGAAGGTGTCATGATCAAAAACCAAATTGGAAGGAAAATTGACTTGCATCGGTGAATCGACCGTTGGAAAAGATGATGGATCAACGACCCAGCTGGCGGCCAGAAAAGTTTGATGGAACGCATATGAGATCTGCTCTGGTTTGGGTTTGGGCTCAAATTTGGGCTGTTTGATTTTGAAAGAAGTTGGGCCTCCAAGAAAATCTCAAAGATGACAATAGAAGATGTCTTGAGTTGCTCTGCCCTAACACTCTTCCAAGCCCTGACCCAAAGGGCAAAAACAAAATTCAGCAAGTGTTAGTGAATTGGTAGCTTGGCAGATTATGCGAGCTAGATGTAGCGAGATGGTTTCATAGGACTTAGAGTACTGCAATTGAGCACATTGGCTCTGGTCTTATGTCTTTCTAGTATCTTGTGTGTAACTAGTTTTATCATATGCTAAGCTCACGAAATAATAAGATAAATGTCTAATGTAACAACACTATTGTGATCCTTGTGGTTATTGTACTCGCCATTCTGGCTTTCATTCCTATAAATGATATATTACTTTCAAAAAAAAAAAATTAACCAAGGAGTAGGCTGCAAAAACTATGAGGAGCAAATGTCCCTTATGATGGGGAAAATATTAAGAACAATACATGACAAATAGCTTACTCCGAAAATATATACATCAAGTTTCAAAAAATTCAAATAGATACATGACTTTTAAAACGAGATACATTTTTAGTAACATAGCTAACCAGGTTTGATCTCCACCACATCCTTTGACCTTCGAAACGCAACGCCAAATTGAAACGTGACATGAGCAACTAAGTTTTCTGAAGAGCAATTAAAGTATATTCAAGCCCTAAGAGCAAATGCATCAGAAGACCAATTGGAGGGGTTGGACCAGGAATAGAACGAAAAACAGCTTCCAACGGTAAGAAATTGATCTGGGTTTATTGTTGGCCCCACGGGGGACCTACTAAGTCTGATTGTGGCCTGGGTTAATCCTCAACCCAGCTCTCACTCTAAATTGATTTCTAAATGGGGCCCACTGAGAACAACTTGCACATGGGGGAAGAGATCATGCACATGGGGCAGTTAGCTTTTCTCTAACGGGTCTCTAATTTGGGCTATTCAGATCAAGATCTGACAGACCAAATTAAGTACCAATGACATTTTTCTGAACTATAAAAATAAGTCCATAAAGAATAACGGGCAATATTAAGTGTCGTAGGATTGAGATCTGATGGCTCCAAATCTTAGATATTTATGAAAGATAATGATATTGATGTGAACACGTGTCCTTCCCACATTAATAATTGATATCTTATATAAATAATTATAGTTTAATTTCTTTATATATATTATATGAGCATCTTGATTATAAATAAATAATTATTGAATTCAATAATAAAGTAAAAAGCAACAATTGTTTATCAATAAAAAATATTTTTATAAAGGGTGAATAGTAATTGGTCCTCATATTGGTCTTATTGTTGTATCGTCGAACCAAGGACCAACGACTGTTTTGGTTGAATAGTGGATTAGCCCGGGTTGAGGATTGGTCCAACCCACCTAAAATGGGTGCATTTGCTCTAATGTATAGAGAGATCAATGTTATAAATGCAAATGTTTTATAACTAATACCCTTCAACTTCTTAAGACGTATTGTTTTAGATTAATCTTATTATCTTAGTAAGAACTAACGAAGCTTAACCCAAAATTTCCGAGCCATTCGGGAAGCGTAATGGCTGATTTGAGAACTCTATATCAAAGTTCGTGTCAAGAAGAGTATTTGGTAATTTAGTAACATTATCGAACACTCGATGAAACAAAAAAAAAAAAATCCTTATCTCATAACCTTCCGCACTTGCCCTCTCCCCTTTTTGTTCCTTTGAACTTTTCCAATATGTGGTCCACAATCTGTATATGTAGCTTGCATGTTGTATCTAAAATAAAACTTATATATATCGTTAAATAAGTATTTTTATTAAAATTTTGAATTTAACATTATTTCATACCGATGTAGAACAATTATCAATTTTACATTAATTCTAATTAAAAGTAAAATAAAGATACATAACTATTTCTTATTTGTAAGAAAGGCACAACATCACTTCAACAAACTTAGGTCTTTACGCTTTTACATACACCGTTAACATGTTCTAGGCAGGAAGTGATACACTTAATGTGTTTGTTGCTATCATTCGGGGGACAATCTTTGGTCTACTCTTAATTTTTCTGATTTGTTTGCAGTCTTTACGTATTTGCATACATTGTTAACACGTTCTAGGCAAAAATCGATACACTTAATGTGTTTGCAGTTAGTCATGAGACATTTGTAATCATGTTATTTGATCAAGGGATGAAAGTACATGCCGTGTTTGGTTTTCTAACCAAAATATACCTTGAGGCACGGTGGGTCAATGTTGAGATCGAGATTATTACCTGAAAAAAAATAGAGGAATTAAAAAAACACAAGGAGAGTGACGTATGACAAAAAGAATAATTTTTTAGTGTTTTTTTTTTGGGTAATTTTTAGAGAAGAACTCCATTAATATTAAGGTGTTACAATGAGTAATGGAGCAACAAGTTGCTCACACTAGACCTCAAACTGAATTAGCTACATAGCTTTTTTACAAAGACTGAATGAGAAATTTATTACACTCATGTATGCAAGACGCTGACTACAGACTCGAAAAAACTAACTAAGCACTAACACAACACAAACATAACTATGACAAAAAAAAAAAACTATAGAACGTAATATTTATGGGTATGCTCATGGTATTGAGAACGGTCTACATGTCATGGGAAATGGGGACTTCATTCCTTCTATATCTCGAACCTGTCAAAACAGACAAAGTCAAAGGGCCTCAGGGACTTCATTCAATAATGATTGTTTGATTCAATAAATCATTGATTCATTGACTGTCCTATGACCTTGTCCTTCTACACGCATGCTTTTAAATTAATATATGTTTTTTTTACAAGCCCAAGTAAAAAAAAAAAATTAAATTGAGGCAGTCAAAAAATGAGGCTCAAGGCCTAGGTTTGCTTCGCCTTAGCCCAGAGCCAGCCCTGCGAATGATGAATGTATTACCCTCATGTTTTCAAGAGGCAAACTGCAGACTCGAGCTCAAAAAAAAACTAACTAAGCACTAACACAACTATGCTTGACAAAATTATAGAATATAACATGACAACCACAATGTGTGGATTACACAAGCCTTAACAGGGCATTTCCAAAGACAGTTTCATGTTACCTCGTATAGATTAACTGGTAGATTATATTGTATGGTTTGAGATGTTGAGTTTCATGGATGCATAGTCATGGTATAATCAAATAAGGATGGATGCCGGTGACAACTAGCAGCCTTATCTAGATTTGTATCAAGGCTCATGGATAAATGCACTCCTTTCTTCAAACTGTTAAAGAGCCAGCACTTGAAACTCATTAATTGGGACATTGAGCAAGATGAGGCATTCTAACAAATCAAGGCATATCTGGCATCGATGCCACTGTTATCCAAGCCAATTCCCGAAGAGATGTTGTATTTATACATAGCCACATCTTCCACAACTATAAGTTTAGCACTCATCAGAAAGGAAGCAGGAGATGTGCTGCCGGTGTATTATGCAAGGAAGGGGTTCACATGAAAAAAGCAGGTACCTGGATATTGAGAAGTTGTCTTTGGCCTTAATCGTGGCAGCGCGGAGGCTAAGACACTATTTTCAAGCTCACTCGATCACATTCTATAGAAACCACCTTCTAAGGCAAATCATATAGAAGTCAGATTCCAGCAGGAGACTAGTTAAATCAGCAATTAAACTAGAAGAGTTCAACATTAGTCACAGCTCTGATGCAACATTTGGACAATGCCATCATCACCCCAATACAAAGAAGCAAGAACAGTAGCGCTGACGCCTTGGCAAGGCTAGCCGCCGGCACAATAGGGCAGGGACCCGGTAAGGCTAAGGTAGAAACATTGGAAAAGCAAAGCATTAGCAGGATAGTCACATAAATTTATGCCATCGAGACAAGTCCTCTGGGAGCGCCAACAGGGATGGATCCTATCATCGAGTTCATGAGCGTGAGAACCCTACCGGAGAATAATTAGAGAGACCCAAAAGCTGCAATCTAGATGTGTCCGGTATTGCATCATGAAGGGGAAGTTTTACCAGAGAGGTTATTGTTTCCCAAACCTTAAGTGCGTGTTGGCAGAGAAAATGAGACTATCCTCAAGGAATACATGAGGGTGTATGCGGTAAGTCGGCAACCATGATGAGGCAAGGTTGTTAGCCCACAAGGCACTAAGGACGAGATATTTCTTGCCCAACATGGAAGCAATGGCGGATATAGTATCTACATATTGACACAAGTAATACAGTCCACTCCCCGCCTATGGTATAATTAATCCTTATGACACCATGGCCATGTGCACAGTAGGGGCTGGATCTCGTTGGAAATTTGCCCACAGCTCTCGGACAATTCAAGTATGTCATCGTGGCAGTAGACTACTACAAAGTGGAAAGAGGCGGAGCCACTGGTCAAGATCAACATGGAGAGTGTCAAGAACATTCTTATGTGAAACATCTACTGCAGGTTTGGGGTACCGACTTTGCCAAGGACATGGGAACAAAAATGGTATGCGCATTAGTGACCCACTCGCAAAGCAACAGGCAAGTGGAGACAACCAACAATATATCAAGAAGCTCCTAAAGAAAAAACTAGACAATGCAAAGGGGCTACGGGCTCAGATGCTATCGGAGACTATAGGCGATTCACACAATAACAACTGAAGCAACGGGAGACCTCAATCTATATGGCCTTCGGAGGTGAGAAAGTTCTCCTGATTGAGACAGAAATACCCACCGATAGGGTGGAGAACTACGACCTCGCAACTAATGATCAAGGCCTCCAACTGAACCTGGATTTCATAGAAGAAAGAAGGGAGAGAGCTGTCCTGCATAACCAAGTCTACAAGCAGCAGGTAGCCATTATGATAACAAGGTCAAGACCCCGTCACTAAAACTGGGGGACTCGATCATGAATAAGATCATGAAAAAGACATTAGATTTGGACCCAACGTGGGAAGGGCTTTATGAGATCATCGAGGAAGCGGGGTAAACTACATTTTTCTTCGGGACATGGATGGGGTAGAGACCCACCATCCATGGAATACAAAACCCCTTTGGTACTATGCCAAGTTGCTAGGTGGAGAAAACATCAGTGGAACAAAGGAGAAAACATCACCCGCTAGGTGGAGGATCCGCGTGCCCAGTAGTGGAACCTTGATACCCCGGTTGCAAGAGGCATCACCGAGGAATATATTTTGTTATAATCTTTTACAAGTTGTTATATACTTCCCCACTATCTACAGGTGGATGCTCTCATTTTGCCACATTAAAAGACAGAGTTCTCCACCACAACCTTTGTCTTTCGAAACGCAACGCCAAACAACCTGCATTGCATGGAAACGGAAGCGGAAGCATTTTTTTTCCAAAAATTATTGGAAGCGGGTGTGTTTTGGAAGCGTTAAAATAAAATGATTATATATATTTTATATATAATAAATAAATATCACTATAATTATTCTAAATACTAACATCATTATAATTAATTTTTTTCTGGCAAGTAAAAGTAAAAGGGAGATTTTATTATGCACTTGACATTAAAAACTAAGTTAATTAGATTAGAAAACTACATATTAGTTACAAACCAAATTTCAGTTTATAAATTTACACATTTAGTAAACTACATATTAGTTACTGACCAAATTTTAGTTTACAAATACATCATTTACACATTATCTTATACATTTAAGGATAAAAATTAACAAATTATGAAAAACTAATGTCCACATGCCATCTGTCATTATATATTTTACCAAAGTACCCTCACTACATATTCTATTGCTACTATGGATGCTACTGTCGTGTCGACATGAGACGTGTTATTGCCGTATCGACCGCAGACGTGCTACTGTCGTGTCGACCGAAGATGTGGTACTGCCGTGTAGGAAGGTGCTACTACTGTTTTGACGAGAGACATGTTATTGCCGTGTCAACATGAGACGTGCTACTGCCGTGTCGACCGGAGACGTGCTACTGTCTTATCGACGAGAGACATGCTACTGTCGTGTTGACATGAGACGTGCTACTGCCGTATCGATCGCAGACGTGTTACTGCCATGTCCACCGAAGACGTGCTACTGCCATGTAGGAATGTGCTACTATCGTGTCGACGAGTGTCACATCCCGGTTCTTAAATTAAATTACGGTTATTTACTTTTGGTATTACTTTGGTCTTTTACCGCTTTGAGTAACCGTTTACTATTTAAGGACCCTAGAGTTGACTTTTTGTAGGAAAATAATTATGGGAAAATTTATTTAAAGAAGTCGTAGATGACATTAATATGAATCCGTAGACATGCTATATGTTAAAATCGAAGTTCGTATGTGAAAGTTATGGTGTAAAATGTAAAGTTACTATTTTGGTTGGGGGTATAAAAATGGAAACTTACCCTTTGAGGTAAGTTGAAAAATCAGTTTCACCCCCCTCACTCTCTCTCTCTCTCTTGCGCCTCTCCTCCGACCGGCAACTTCATCACCTCCATCCGCCGCCGTTCGACCGAGCTAGGTGGCGTGCTTGGTATTGATTTGAAGCTTGGAGAATCCTCTACAAGTCTAGATAGGTGGCAGCCGGTGTCGCGTCGCCGTGAAGGAGAAATCATGCCGGAAAGTCGCGGTTGTGTGTGGCGGGGTTTTCGCCGGAAAATCCCTTTTCCGGCCACCATAACCGGAGCTGTTGGTATCATTTGGAAGCTCTCCCTTCCAGCAGCAAACCCCTAAAATGATTCGATCTAACTCGAGCTAGGTAAGGAGAATCGAACATTTGAAATTCTAGGGCTTTATTGTGTGTTTTGGTTTGATTGACCTAGTTAAGCTTAAAATTGGACTTTGTGCTAGTTAGGAAAGTTGTAGAGCAAGTTGAGAGGAAAATGCTGTTAAATTTTGGTAGGCATCGGAGGTCGCCGGAGTCGGCCGCCGCTGCCGGCGGAGCAGACGGCGGCACCGCCACTGTGAAGTGGTTTTTAAGGGTTTTAGATGTGTTATATTAAGGGGAGTTTAATGAGGTAAAGTTTGGAATTTTTGGAGGAGTTTTGGTTAGGTTTGGTATTTATCAAAGATTGAGAATTTTGGCGGTTGTTAGAATGAAAATCCGGCCGTTGGATTTCCTTGGTATTTATTCTAAAATGTTAGAATTGATAAATTAAAGTTGTGGTGGAGTTTGGTGGAAATCCGGTGAGCTTAACCATAGTAAGGGTACTGAGTTAAGCGGAAGAGTTCTGATGTTTATATTTAGAATTAAATTCAGTTTACCCCTCCTAATCTTTGGTGTCAAAATTAGTTCAGTCCTGCAACTTTTTTTTAAATCAGTTTGCCCATTCAACTCTCGTACACACATCAGTTTGGTCCAATTTTTGAATTCATCTCAAAATATGATGTCACCAAACTGACAAGGAGACCCATTTTCACAAACTGAAGGGTAAAATAGTCAATTTGAGAAGATATTACTAAAGAAAATTAAAAAAAATACATTTATTTGGCAAAAAAAAAATGGTCCTAACAACAAAACAAAATCAACCACAAAATAGGTCTGTAACATCAAAAATGATGGAATGAGCATATGTAGCTTTTATTTCCTTTTATTTTAAGTTCCAATTAATCTGAAAAAAAATAAAAAAATAAGGGCATTTTAGACATTTTGTTAAAAATGGGTTCTTTTGTCAGTTTGCTGATGTCATATTTTAAGGGGAATTTAAAAATTGGACAAAACTGATGTGTTTACGAAAGTTGAAGGGGCGAACTGATTTTAAAAAAAGTTGCAGGACTGAACTGATTTTGACACCAAAGATCAGGGGGGTAAACTAAATTAATTATTATATTTAAGTATTTATTTTCCGGAATTTAAGTTTGGTCCTAAGCATATTATTTGTGCTAGGATACGAAGGGAACCTCGCTTGAGTGGCGATGTGGATATCGTCGGGCTTATGCCTAAATTTGTGAGTGGACATTTTGGTTTTTAATAAATATGCATATAAGATTTTATAATTTATAATTTTATTTTCCGAGCATATATTAATACTTCGGCTTATGAAATGATCTTGGAAATTATTTTGAGTTTGACACATGGATTAATTGTTGTCCATTATATTTTCCAAGCTTAAAATTATAATTTCCGCTTTTGAATTGGTTATGAAATCTATTTATGTTTTCGTTAACGAACTTATGGATTTGAGCTTGGGTAAGTGATTTGATATTTGAGGATATTATTCTTTATGATTTTCAGATTTGAGATTACATTAAGGATTTAAGTTTTCTCTAGTTTTTGAAACATGTTGATTATTTAAGTTATTTAGTTCATTGAGCATTTTAACATGTGGGACACGTCGATGAATTTAATTAATTTCTTTGCTCTTTGAATTCTTTGAGAATCGTATTTATGCTTTAGTTATGAGTTTCGGAGAAACTCACATGAATTTATATTTTTCTTTATTTATGCCATACTCGTCGGGTTTAGGGTTTAGGGTTTAGGGTTTAGGGTTATGCCATATTACTAATGCTAGCATGTTGTTCTGCCTTTCGAGGCGATGTGACTTCCACGTTTTAAATGTGGTTACTCAAGCCCTTTCCGCCTTCGGGTGATGTGATGTAGTCGACAACATCACGCAAGCCCTACACCTTCTCTGTTATCATAACGTGAAGGCGTAGGGAGTATGAGAGTATTTTTGCCTGGGAGGCACCCGAGCCTGAGAGGCCCACTTGTATGGCTCTATATATATATATATATATGCTCTTTATTTATTGTTGTTGTTTTGACTACTGGGGCTAGTCCATTATTTTGGTACAATCTTCTATGATGGTTATTAATTATCTTTATCGATATTTTGACTAGCGAGGCTAGTCAGTATTCTTGGATTTTCTTTTGAAGGCGTTATCAACACTTGCATGCAACAGATTTATTGCGTATTGGAAAGTGGGAAAGTATTTAAGTTTTGATTTCTTATCCTATGTTTATTTTTGTCCACTCACTCTAACGTTTTAAATTACTTTCCCCTGGCCTTTTGGTTTCAAATGTCCAGTTTACAGGCTAAGTTTATTTCAGGTCGAGCGTACATGGAGTCGATGTATAGTTAGAGGTCGCTTCCGCTTATTCTTTATTCATTGTTTTCGTTCATTATTAGATGCTCTGAAAATCCAGTAGTAAAGTATTAATTGTCATTGTTGGTGGTGGTGGAATTCTTTTAGATTAATATTTGTTATTTTGGGAGATGTGATGAACTTGGGGAGCATGAAGGCTCCAGGAGTTGAGGATGGATGATTTTTAATAAAAGTGTTTATCTAGAGTTTTTCAGGTAAGGGTTGTCTATTTTCAAGATAGATTATGCCGATTTTTTGGTAAATTTTCCTTGGAGGTGGATCCCGTAGGATTTACTTCGGGTTTTAGGATGAAATTCGGGGTGGGTCTTGTCAAGAGAGACGTGTTACTGCCGTGTTGACTGGAGACGTATTACTGCCGTGTTGACTACAGATGTGCTACTGCCATGTAGAAAGGTGCTACTGCCGTGTTGATGAGAGCCGTGTTATTGTCGTGTCGACGATAGACATGCTAGTGTCGACGAGAGACGTGCTACTGTCGTGTCGAGAAAAGACGTGCTACTACCGTATAGACGAGAGACGTGTTACTAGCTGCCGTGTCAATGAGAGACATGTTACTATCGTGTCGACGAGAGACGTGCTACTGCCGTGTCGACGAGACACATGCTACTGCTGTGTCATTTTGCGTAAATTTATTTAAAAAAAGAGTATTTTAGTCATTTTGGTTATGAAAGTCTAGATCAGATCTGGTACCATTAGTTTGGACTTAGGCTTATATCCTAATTTGTATAGAAAATGGGGTTTTTATGTTTTTAAATTTGGTCATGTGCTATTATATAATTTTCTCTTACACATTTTCTTACACATTTAAGAACAAAAATTAACAAATCAGGACAAATTAATGTTCACATGTCATCTATCACTACATATTTTACTAAAATATCCTTCGCTAAATATCTACTGCTACTGTCGACTAAAAATGTGCTACTGTCGACCAGAAATATGCTACTGTCGACTAGGAATGTGCTACTGCCGATTGAAAGTGCTATTGTTGGTGCTGTTGCAATTTTTTTTTTCCGGTAGTCTCTGATGCTAGCGTGCTGCTACTGCCGACCCTAATACTATCACGTTGCTACTGCTAACTCTGATGCTAGAGCGCTGCTACTGCCAACCCTGATGCTATCGCGTTGCTACTGCTGACTCTGATGCTAGAGCGCTGCTACTGCCTAAGCTGCTATTGTTCCTTAACGCAAACAACAAAGAGCACCATAAGTTCAACAAAACCTCCATCAATCCACAAAGCCTGATCTCGTTCCTTAACGCTCCCACACGACCTCCATTTTCAGATGTCTAATCTCTCTCTCTTTTGAACTCCTCCTCTTTCTCCTGAATCACAAAATCATCAACTCTAATTGCCCAATCTCTCTCTAATCCCATAGATCTGATCCAATCTCCCTAGTTCGGTAAGATTTTGCAACAACAATTGAAACAAATTCTCATTACTTACCATCGGAGGCGCTCTATTTTTGGAAACTTCCTATATGGAAGCCGATTTACGGTCTTTCACATCAAAATGAAGCTCAGGACGGTTGGCGTTCGGGACGTCATCCAAGCTTCGGAGTCATTGTCTTCGAGACGTCGACGAGGCATGATCGTCGTCGTTGAGGATTCGGTGTCGGAGTTGTCGTCGAGGCTTTGACATCTTCATCGAGGCAACATCGTCATCTTCAAGGCTTTGACGTCTAGGCTTCAAGGGCGGCGTCTTTGTGCTTTGTGAATCTAAGAGAGAGAGAGAGATCTAGCGTAAATTATGGGAATTATAATTTCATGAATTTAAATTCCATTAATTGAGAATTTCGTTGTTTGGATTTCATGATGTAGAGTTTTAAAATGACAAGAATTTGTATTTAGACTCACCCCAGTCAAGGGAATTGACAAATGACACCTATTTTGTGAGGAATTCAAGTCGGGAATTTAATGTTCTAAATTTCATGATTATTTTCCTGTGGAAATTGCTAATTCCACGAGATAATAATCAAACGGGGGAAACAGTCCAAAGAAATTGAGAATTCCTTATTTTTTATTAAATTTCCAGAAATTCACTCACATCCAAATACACTGTAGAAGGAGAGCGACAGATCTGGGAAAAGAGATAAAAGAAGGAGATTTGTGGCATATTCGTAATTCTATTATGAAAATGGATATTTTGGTCTTTTTAGAGTCAAAATTTGGGTCAGGCCTGCTATTATTAGTGTTGGGCCCTGGGTTGCTGTCCTAATTTGTATAAAAAATATCAAAAATAGGTTTTTGTGTATTGAAATTTGGTCATGTGCTTCTATGTAATTTTCTCTTATTAGATAAGCTTTAATGTGGGTGAGTGGGTAAACATAATTGAGTAGCCAATCAAGTATCAACTACATAGAAGTCAAGACAGAACTGCGTCTCCTCAAGAGCACTAGTAGATCGGACGCGTCTCCTCAAGAGCACTAGTAGATCGGACCAAGGATCAATCCTCTGTGAAAATTGAAAATCGTCATTAAGATGGGAACGCTAACTATGGTGATCTCAACCTTAAAACATCAAATTCGAGTTTGGGTCTCTGCAATCTAAAACCCCAATATGCTTCCTCGTCGTATTTTCCACCTCGAAAGGGGCGAAAGGTGAGATTCATCAGTGTACTTTTAGTTCTATAATCCAGTATGTTTCGTCTAATTCTATTCATCTCTCATGCTAAGTTTACATTGGAATGGCTTGTTTCAAATCAGAATCACATGATTTTAAATCGGAATCGTGAGCTTCTGACGCGCTTCCACTACTGGAAAATGTCACTTAGGCGACGGAATTAAAAATTCCGTCTCCTAAGTGGTACTTAAGCAATGGAATTAAAAATTCCGTCTCCTAAGTGGTACTTAAGCGACGGAAATTTCTACTTAGGAGACGAAACAGTTTCCGTCTCCTAAGTTGTCCTTAGGAGACGAAATATTTTGATTTCGTCTCCTAAGAACGACTTAGGAGACAGAATTTCATTCCGTCGCTTAAGCACTACTTAAGAGACAGAATATTTTTACTTAGACGACGACATTTTGAAAAAATAAAAATTAAAAAATTTATATGAATTACTTAGGAGACGGAATTACATTCCGTAGCCTAAGTAGAACTTAGAAGACAGAAATATTTACTTAGGCGACGAAATATTTTCTAAAATAAAAAAACAAAAAATTATGAATCACTTAGACGACGGAAATAGAACATTCCGTCGCTTAAGTTCTAAAAATTTGAGTGCCCATCTTCCCGCGTAAAATTTCATGAAAATTCAAACCAAAATTTTTCAAAACATATCAATTCTTTTAAATCACACACTCACCAACCTTATTAATAGAACTTAAGCGATTCTCACTCTAGGAAACACATCTTTTCCCAGAGCTCTCTCTCTCTCTCTCCCTCTCTCTCATGCCGGCCTCTCTATCCATTCTCACCACTCTTTCCTCCGCTGCCACCTTCAACTGCACCACCCCCACCAACGCCACCTCCAATTGCCACGCACTTATCGACTTCGTCCCCACAAAAACCACCACTTTCAACGTCGTCAAGACCCTCTTCAACATCACCCGGCCACCTCCGCACCCTCCACCTCCGCCTTCTCGCCGACCCACCACCGGTGATGTAGAACAGATGGCGATAGAGATTGAAGAGCAGATCGATCGAAACAAGTCTAAACCCGGTCCAGATTTGGCGTTCGGTGTCTGATTGATCATTATGATACCTTTCTGGAAGCGAAACGGCCCAACGAACCAAACTCATCGTTTTGCCACGACATATGGGCTTTTTAGGCCATCCGAGTCCGTTTAGGCTTCCAAAATGCGTATTTAATTGTTTTCAGTAATTATTTTTAATAGTTTATTTTTGATTTGGTGGTGGTGGTGTATTTGGGGCAAATTGTTGGCATGAAATTGAAAGGGAGATACTGTATTGAAGTTTACTGACCCCCAGTAGAACATTACTGACCCCAGTAGAACTTTACTAGGGGGCAGTAAAGTTCCACTAGGTTTACTAGGGGTCAATGAATTTGTTTATTAGGGTAATAATTGATATATGTTGTGTATAATTGACATGAAATTGAAATGGAGATACTGTATTGAAGTTTACTGACCCCAGTAGAACATTACTGACTCCTAGTAGAACTTTACTGGGGGGCAATAAACTTCCACTAGGTTTACTAGGGGTCAATGAATTTGTTTATTAGGGTAATAATTGATATATGTTGTGTATAATTGACATGGAATTGAAATTGAGATACTGTATTGAAGTTTACTGACCCCTAGTAGAACATTACTGACCCCAGTAGAAGTTTACTGCCAGAACTTTACTAGGGGGCAGTAAACTTCTACTGGCTTCACTAGAGGCCAATAAAGTTGTTTATTAGGGTAAGATTTGGTATATGTTGTGTGTTGTGCCCCTGAAATTGAAAGAGAATTATTTTTTGCAAGTTTATTGGGGGGCAGTAGAAGTTTACTGGGGGACAGTAAACTTTACTGCGGTGACGTTTTTTTTTTTTTAATTCTTTTTCAGTCTTTAGCGACGGAATTCAACTATTCCGTCTCCTAAGTGGATAATTTTTTTTTTATTATAAAATAAAATCCGTTGCCTAAGTTCTTAGGAGACGAAAGTATTCCATCTCCTAAGAACCACTTACGCGACGGAATTTCAGGTTCCGTCGCCTAAGTTCCTACCTCACAACACTTAGGCGACGGATCTTAGCCGACGGACGTTCCGTCTCCTAAGTACTTAGGAGACGAAATTTGTCACTTAGGAGACGAAATAATTCCGTCTCCTAAGTTCTTTTTTTCAGTAGTGTTCCAAACTCTCTATTCTCGGAAGCACGCTTTCGGCCGCTTCCATGTGATTCCGAGCCGCTTTCGCTTCAGAAGTAGGAAACGTGAGCTAGATAACGCTTCCATGCTTCCTAGCAAACAACGTCCCTGATGGCTTGAAGCGAGAGCACGCATGTCGCTCAACTGCCGTCTTGTTCTTGAAACCCATTAAAGTGTTTTGTTCTTAAATAATACATTTTTACTACGTGATATATTTAGGAGAAATTTTATTCACACATCTCCGAACACTAAATGCACATCCCTCTTTTTTGAAAGTTTTTTAATTACACCTTTACCCTCATAACTAATTTGAGATAACAAAAAAAAATTGTCCAATTCTTAAACCTTAAACCCAGAAGATGAAGGTTTCTTTGATTTTACTATTCTCATTTGTGTGTCCAGCATAATGATAATCTTAAAAGTCTATACATGGAGGTGAATGTATAACATTGCAACTGTAAAATTATTGGATCATATGTAATAACAAACTAAGATGCAGGTCAACTAGCCTCCAAACCAAACTACTGAATGTCTGAATCACCTAAGAAATAATTTCAATATTAAAACTTAAAACATAGTTGACAAGAAATAACAAACCAAGATGCATGTCGACTGTATTGTTGTTTTGAAGCTTGGGATTTCTTCTTTTCATAGCCTGACAACAAATTTTATGTTGGTGTTAGAAGTTGAAATCTCTCCAAGAAATTCAAATTATCATCTTTATACACTCTTTTGTCGTCCTTTCTTGTTTTCAATTATTGATATATGATTATACATAATGTGGTGTGAGATGACGATGGTGATGGACCGTGTTAGAGACTCGAGGAAGACGATATTGGATTGAAATAAAATAAGGGCAAAGTGGGTAATTTGTGAGAAAAGATATTTACTGAAAAATTGAAATTTGTATCAAGTGATTTAGAATGTATGAATAAAATTTCTCTATATTTAGACATCTACCAAAGTATATTTAGCAAAAGCGTCAACGAATACACCCGGTGAAATACTTGAATATACTAAAATTCTGTTACGGTCAAAAGGGCATACGCGACACATGTCGTATTTAGGGTGATAGTTGTCGCTGGCATATGCATGGAATTTCCGAGAAAAGCGCGGGGTCTCACCTGGGGTTTCAAAACAGGTCTTAAAGCTTTCCGCCGACTCCGTCACAGCGGTGCCCCCACCACTCCAACCCTTGTCGCTTTGCTTTACTCTCTTCATATTCTTCAGCTCTTACACAACACTCCCCATATTATTCTCTTCTCTGTCTTATCCTCTCGGGGTTTTCTTTATTTGATTCAGTTTCTCAAACACTTTTAAGGAATATTCTCGGGGTTTGCGGAAGCCGGAACTAGGTTTATGTTTTTTATTTCATCGAAAATATTTGATTGATTTGAGAGGAAAGGAACAATGAAATTCGGAGAGGCGTTCATGGAATACCTGCATAACGAAAGAGAGAGGTACAGTGTCCTGGAGAAATGCTCGCATGTCGAGTATAAGCGCTTCAAGAAGGTCCTCAAGACTTGTCAGACTTGCAAGGATGCAGATGAGGCTGCTGCTGTTGCTTCTTCTCGTCAGAACAATCAAAATCAGATTTCCTGTCAATGTCAATCTTGCCCTGGTAAATATTTGATTTTTAGCTTTTTGTCCCCATTTTTTCATTTTTACTTTTTGAATATTCCTTGTTGTGTTTTCTTTTTCATGAATGGCTGAAGTTTGTAGAATCTCTGTGATATGGCAATGGAAATTTATCTCTCTTACCACAACTGTGGTTCACTTCTGGAGTTTGCAGATTTCAATGAGCTGTTATAGTTCCTTTTGATATATAGTTTTGCCATATTAACTCATGTCATTGGACAATTGAGTAGTGCTGGCCGGATTACAACAGTAAGACACTAACTTCCAATATCAGAAAAAAAAAATGTGGGATGCTTGCCTGGTAATGATTTTCTAGTATATTCCTACTGCAGTGGAGCTTATTCATCTTATTTGTTAGAATTGATGTGGACGTTTTAGAATATTTGGTTAAACAAGTTCCATGCATGCAATGAAAAAAAATGTTGCTAGCTGTAGAGTGCATTTACTTATACCTTAGCTTCAGCCTTCAGGCATTGCGTCAGATGGTTAACACTGATTCTCATAGTTCCGCTTTATGTCATGTGCATTTCCATTTGGTTGTCTAAGTCATCAAGATTCAAAATTTGTGTCAAAGACGGATTATTCTTCATTACATGGAACGACTGCATGTTTATATTAATTACCAGTGATTAATTAAAGTAGACTAGTCGATCTCATCTAGTTTCAGTGTCCATCTTGTAGTGTGTGATCAGACATTCTTCACAGATTTGATGAAGGAAACTTCAGACATAGCTGTATGCTTTAACTTGAGAGCAAGACATCTGCTCCATCTCCATGTTGCTAGTGGAATACAAAGATACTTGCTGCGGTTTCGGCAATGTTTCAAGTATGATCAACAAGCTATGGTTGAAGAAGGGCGGATGCTGATTGAGTATGCTACAATGAACACTACAAGAATTCAAGGCTTTTACCGCCTAATATTTACGGCGTGCATCAATGCGTGCTGTAAAAATAGGTCATTTACGGCGTGCATTTATAGCATGCCGTAAATATAATGTTATGTAGAGTTATTTACGGCGCACTTCCGAAGCACGCAGTTGCTATCAGAAAAATCCTTAAGAAATATGATAAGGTATGCAGCAGCTTGGTCAATTTTATCATCCTCGCTACCTCAGTTGATATGATTATGTATGTAGCACTGACTTTTCATTTTCTTTCAAATCTTCTATTCTAGGTACATTGCTCCGAGAATGGCAAGCATTTCAAATCTAAGTTGGGGGCTGAACATGTTGAGCTTTTGCAATCACCTTGCTTATAGAATTAGGTGCTTTTTATTTGAATCTTGAGGGATCGGATGGTGGAGAATTTAATGAGCTTTCTAGTCATTTCTCTTGTGATCTTGATGCAACACCACCTATAATGGCTTTGATTCTTCCTGACTCTCTAAAAATCGAATATGATCTGACTTGTGCTATATGCTTGGTAATGAAAACCTTTCAGTTCAACTGTAAAGGGCAAAACCTATATTCTTACATAGACGATCTTATATGTATTTGATCTTGCAGGAAACTGTATTCAATCCATATGCTTTGAGTTGTGGTCACCTTTTCTGCAAGTCTTGTACTTGCTCAGCTACTTCTGTGTACATTTTCCAAGGCCCAAAAACTGCAGACTCATGTTCAAAATGCCCAATATGCAGAGAGGTTTGTTCCTAGTATTTGAAAAGGATGTTCATAATCATTCCGTTTTCTGTTTCAATTTCCTAAACCATTGACATTTAAAGGTTCTGTCAGAATTTTGTTAAAATTGTTATTCATATCAGGAACATGTATTGGCCCTTATCCTTGACTTACTGCCTCCATTTCAAGTCATATTAAGCATCAAAAACTCTCTTCACAAGTATATCTGTACTATTTAGGCAAGGGTGTGAGGTCTAATAGCATATTTTATGAACTAAAACTATGCCACAACTTTTCCTTTGAGTGAAGATTATGTTTTTGCATTAATTCTTATCTTTCATTAGCAGAATATGAATGGATTAGAACTGCAAGGTTTTTTAAGTTTTGATCTTTCAGATAACTTTGATTGCAAGACACTGAACATATATGTTTATTGTCAGCTTGATAGCTCTAGATCACCAAGTTTATGCTCGTGGGTCATCATAGATATACATTGACAAAGATACCACAAAGTAGTTAACAATAGCACAATATTTTTCCATCAAAAAAAAAAAACACAGATATATGTTCATGTTTTAGAAGCAATATATAAGGTTTCATTGTTTTTATTTATTGCTCAAAAGCTTGAAAATTTCTGATCCTATACTGTTTGATCTGTTTTTATGGTTCTCTAATGCAGACTGGAGTATATGCTAAAGCAGTGCATATGTTAGAACTAGACCTGCTCCTGAAAACAAGGTGAGTAAATTGAAGTCATCCATTCTGCTTTAAGTCGTCAAAGTTGACCTTTTCTGACTGGAAAATTTTATCAGGTGCAAAGACTATTGGAAAGAGAGGTATAATGCAGAACGTACAGAAACGGTGAAGCAAACTAAGGTGTTTTGGGATTTACAAGCCAAATACGCACTGTACTGATTGATTGAGGTGTTCTAATCTTAAACCAATAAAAATATGAAAGCTGCAACTGTATGGCTTGTTTGGAAGATCATTCTTTGACGTCAGTCCACTATTAATTCAGCTTTTGCACCAAAGTTTCTGTTTCCCTTTTTAGTTTGAAGATTGTTTGTTTACCTGTTAGTTTTTAAGTAGAGGAAAATAGTCTTCCAAATTTTTGGGGCATGAACCTTAATACAAGTTAAATGAAATAATTGAGAAGAGAAAGGTCTTCAAATCCTTGTGTAAGCCAAAATGAAAAAAAAAAAAAAAAAATGAAGAAAAGGATCATCAATATGTTTGGCGTAATTATGTGTTTATGTTGTAGATGTAATGTAAGTGGTTAACTGCTCCAAGGTCAAGTTCTAAGTTCCAAGTTGAAACAACCACCAAGTTGTTTATAAGCTGAAATTGTCAGTGGTTTGCTATCTATCCTTACGAAACAAGAAAGAACACGGATGTGTAACTAGATTATGAAGAAGAGAGACCAAATGAAGCATAAATTCACAAACCAACAGATAACGGACCTGTTTACTTGGTGCAAACAGCATCTGACCACGGCAAGGTACAATGACCACTGCATTCTTGATGGTGGCACCAAGCTACGCCTCTACAATCTCGCCCATCTTGTTAAGGACCACGGAAGATTTATATCTCTTCAGCAGCAAACTGCTTCTCTTCTCCCTTGTATGATACACCAAATCATATATAGGCTTATCAGCAGGGCCAGAGGTGACCTTGAATGGCCACAAGTCCACAACTGCCTAGATCAATAGTTCCCTATTTCTCAGCATGCAAAACAATCGATAAGACTTCTCATTATCGGAGCCAGGTATAAAATTAAGCACTCATACTAGTTTGTTTTGCCTGTTTTATTCATAAAAAATATACTACAACTTTGATTATTAAGAAGAGAGACTATGTCGCTGTAGTAAATGGTACCGGTCAAAACCGTACGAGAGTTTCAATTATATAATCAGTCATATAACTTTGGCTAAGATTCCGCAATACCCTTTACAAATTCCCCAATCATAAGTTAGAAGTAGGCCTCCGATAACATCAAACAGACTCTTGAACTCCATTCCCCATGATGGCCATGTCTTCCTGGTTCTCTCGCCTACGCCACTCCTCCAAGTCCTTACTCACCATCTCCACTCCCCATCTCCTCCGATCATCCTCCACCAACCTCCTTAAAACTTCAACAACAACAACAAACTCCGGCAGCTCCAAAACCCCATTTCCGTTCTGGTCGCTCCCAATCGCAGTCGCAGTCTCAGCTGCCGCTGGATCACTCGCTCTCTACCCCCAGTCAAATCTCCCGCGCTGCGAACCACCCAATACCAATTCTCGGTAACTCCCAATTACACTGCACTCGTTTACTTTTCTTTTGTTACGTTGGATTTTTTATCTATAGTCATTTCTGTGTTTTGATCAAATTCAGCACCGAGTTTGTGGTTAAAGGCTCGCACAAGCAAGTCCCGCAGGCACTTGTGAATGAATTGAAGGCTTTTTGTAAGGTATTCTACTCATCCAATTTCGTAATCTATTGTATAATTTACTTGTTTTTAGTTGTATGGGTTTGAATGGAGAGTGTTTGGTTGGATAGGATAACATGACAATGGATTATGAAGAGAGGTATAACCATGGCAAACCACTAAACAGCTTTCACAAAGCTGTCAACATTCCTGACCTTGTTGTTTTCGCTCGGTGAGGATTGCTCTTCAATTCACCTTCTTGTGCAAATTTGACATTTTCTTGTATAAATGTGTTATGATTGATGATTTTCAGGTCTGAAGAGGAAGTTTGTAAGATAGTTAAGTTATGCAACAAGCACAAGGTCTGATAATGCTTTCAGTGCTATTTAACCTACTCAGTCATAGTTTAGTTAATGTTTCTAGCTTGCTTATCCAATATTTAGTAGTTTATCATCTCTCATATGAACTTTGAGAAATGAAAATTGTCTGAAGAAACCCGCTTCTGCTCGTATTTATTTTGCGTGCTTAACTTCACTTGTGTTGGATGGTTGAGTTGGCATATAAGTACTAAGCTGGTCTTTTGTTTGTTTGTAAACAGGTCCCTATTGTACCTTATGGTGGAGCTACATCAATCGAGGGTCACACCTTGTCTCCCAATGGAGGTGTTTGCATTGACATGTCATCGATGAAGGTATATGCATCGGATGCTTTTAGTAAAACAAGATTATTAAAGATTTCTAGTTATTAAAATATATGACTCTCATCACTTGCTAGTATGGTCTACATTCAGACCTGGTTCTCAGAATAAGCAAACCTAATTATGTTTCCATAACTTGAGGTTGAATAAGCAATCTACAAAGTTGTGAAATGATTGGCAACTACATCTTTCAAGTTGTTGCTCCTACAAAATTTCATAAATTACTATATGATTTTTTTTTGTTTAGTCTTAAACAATTAACAGTACAAATATCGAAGTCGAAGGATAATGTCTGCTTGACACATTTGTCACCGATTTCATTCAAACGAAGAGTCAGCAGCAATATTTTCTAGACTAGTTTAAAATGAATGAGCTCAAAGACATGTTTTTGCTCTTTTGCCATTGATATGTTTCCTAAAACTTTCAAATTGTAGAATGTTAAAGCTTTGCATGTTGTGGACATGGATGTCGTCGTTGAACCTGGCATTGGGTGGATGGAGCTTAATGAATACCTGGAGCCTTATGGTTTATTCTTTCCCCTGGATCCAGGTTTGCTAATTTTTACCCTACCCCACTAAGTTTATAGTTGTTATCAAATACTGTTATATATGCCTGGGATAGATGAGTTGTCTTCAAGATTGTTTGATACACTAGTTGAAGAATTTTGAAATGCATTTTGTATGAAACAGTTGCATTACTGTATGAATGAAAATGCATTTGTTAAATCACTCGCTGGTAGTTCTGGTTTATCTCTATGCATATGTGATTTGGTGCTCTTTTGGTTCACAACTGATATGATGAAATGTTCACTTTTGGTATTGTGGCTGAAAGTGTATTTTAAAACTATGCTAAAACATAGTTTCTGTCCTTAGTATTAATTATTTTTAAACAGGAAAATGGAGCCTTAATATCTATCTGCCTCTTATTTTCTGTTCATAGAGAACTAAAAAGTAATGTATGGTTCAGTTGGAGTTACATATGTTTTAGATTGATGCTGGAACGAGTAGGTTGTCAATGTTTGGTTTCAACACAATTGAGCTCCATGCTGGTATAATGTGGGCTTACTATAAAATTTTTCCTTACAATTACATAATATATTTTAGATTGATGCTGGAACAAGTAGGTTGTCAATGTTTGGTCTCAACACATTTGAGCTCCATGCTGGTATAATGTGGGCTTACTATAAATTGTATCCTTACAATTACATAAGATCATCTTACGGGATAGATCTTTTCCTCTTCCTTTAACCTCAATTCCCAAAGAAAGTGTGTGCATTTTGGTGGAGTAACAGATATGACAATTAAGTGCTATATTTTTTATGTCTCTATATTTTTATTTCCTCCTACACTGATCTTTCTTACCCGTTTTTACCCCTTCAACAGTTTTGTTATTTACATCTTGTATCTCATCCTGTTGACAAACAGGACCTGGTGCAACAATTGGAGGAATGTGTGCTACACGTTGCTCTGGTTCGTTAGCTGTCAGGTAGTTGCTCTGCTCATATAACTACTAATTTGCATTTAGTGAATGCAATATCATTAGAATCATTTCATGTGAGTTTGCTTGCTTATTATTACGTACAAATAAAAATATCAGGTTACAATTTACTTTTACCCCATTTCAGTGCTAATTCTGAAACTGTTAACGAGGTTCTCAATCTCGGCATCTAAGATTCTAAACCCTTGGTTAAGAGGAACCCTTTAACCAATTCATTTAAGGACATAGGTCTTGACATAGCTCTATCCATTCTTGTGCTAATGTTGCTAATGTTGTGTGGTATAATATATACTGGGCTGTGCATATTAGATAACTGGCAGATAAGTTATGTCGTTGCTTTGCCACAAAGACTTGATTGGTAAGAGATCTCATCATACTATGAATGAGATTTGGGAAAGTGTAGGAGATGAATGGCAGATTTTTTCTTTTTGGTACATGTATCAATATCAGTGGCCATTATAAGCATATTTGATCTACTAATTTCTTTTTTGGCTTTCTTTTTCACTTTCCTCACTAATATGCGGAGTTTTCTCTTCTAGATAACTTGCATGTCTGGTGTTTTGACTGTATTCCATTAACTAGTAGTATACAACATCCCTTCCATTTTGAATCTATATGTATATATTTAGAGATCGGTTGTAGTTTTCACTATGATTGCTCAATTAATTATAGTCTATCAACAGTATTTGGATAACCTGCACGTGTGTTTGATCTAGTTTAATATTTGATTTAACGATTTTGTTTTTAGCATGTAGGTATGGAACCATGCGTGATAACGTCATCAGTCTCAAGGTCTGTTAATTATCTTTATTGATGTTGTCTCAAACATGCCTTCAAAACTAATGTTCTTTATTCTGCAGGCAGTTCTTGCAAATGGAGAGGTAGTGAAGACCGCATCTCGTGCTCGAAAGAGTGCTGCAGGGTTTGTTTCTTTGCATATGTTTTGGATGTGGTATATCTCCTAAGTGTTTTTGCCAACTCTGGCATGTTGTGAACATTATATAGTTTGCATGCCATAGGTATGATTTGACACGCCTGATGATTGGAAGTGAAGGAACTCTGGGTGTAATTACTGAAGTAACTCTACGACTGCAGAAAATTCCCAAATATTCAGTGGTACGTTGTTAAATTTTCTGTTATAACTACATTGTATCCTGTCCTGTATTGTTCATTTACTACAGTTATGTTTATATATATAGGTATTACTCTTGTATATGCATTCTGTTATTTACATGATAGAAATTGCAGGTTGCTATGTGTAATTTCCCTTCAATTAAGGATGCAGCAGATGTTGCTATTGCTACTATGCTGTCTGGAATACAAGTAAGGGTTTGCTAATTGCTTATTCACATTTCAAGTTCTCCACATTCCTTCATTATAATCATTAATTATTAGGTGTCAAGGGTTGAGCTACTGGATGAGGTTCAAGTGAGGGCTATCAATATTGCTAATGGGAAAAATTTGCCAGAAACTCCAACTTTGATGTTTGAATTTATAGGCACAGGTCAGATAAGACCCCTCTTCTCTTTCCCCTGGAATGTCATATATTCTTCCATTCATTTTTTACTGTATATCATTTTCCAAAAAGAACATTTGAAACATCGAGTTAAATGGCTGGAATATTATTCTTTCTTGTTCAATCTATATGACAAAAATCATATATCTACGAACGGTTTGACACCAGTTCGAAAACTATGGACGAATCTGCACTTTATGCGCAAATGTCTGACTGAAGTAACCTAAAGTCCAGCCTATATATCATTTTCTTCAACAAATAAAGGCAGAGGTGTTGAAGTATCTTTAGCCTGATATATCTGCAATGTTACTGAAATCGGGACAATGTCAGTGGAATATTAACAATATTGTTGTTACCGGACCAAAAGCAAGGAAAAATCCTTAGTTCTGGACAAATAGAGCACAAATTTTCCAACTTCTAAAGGTAGAAGAGGATTTTATTTCAACATGAGCACAGCTTGTTGACCCCCTCCCGATGAAGGTTGGAAGATGAGTATTATGCTGAGAAACCAATTACTGGTGATGGAAATTAAATTTTCTTTTGGACCATAGGCTTTATTATGTTGACTGCCCTCCATTTCCATGAAGAAGATGAATGTGCATTTGCCAAAACTGTTAAGATGCCCCTGTTTCTTTCTTATACCCATTGTGATTCATGTTATTCTTTGCTTTCTACAGAGGCATATTCACGTGAACAAACCCAAATAGTTCAGAGGATTGTGTCTGAACACAATGGCTCAGACTTTGTTTTTGCAGAAGACCCTGATGCTAAAAAGGAACTCTGGAAGGTACCAATACTTTAATGTTCTACACTTTTGAATTCTTTTCCTCTGTTAAGGATTAGTGGTTGGTAACAAATCTCATTATGTTTGGGCTTCTTTATGGTGATTTACATATTTTCTTTCAATTATACAATTGACATAAAATATCACACTTCCACATTTAGTACTTCTATCACTTTATTGAGTCTATTCTGCAATTGAGGGAAGTGCAAAGAAAATCTAGCAATTAACTCTTCTTTTTTTTCTTTTGTTTTTTGTGGCCTTTTCGCCTTGCTATTGACTACTTGAATTTGTAGCCACTTTCTCTTCCATCCATAATTTTGCTTCTAACTACTACCATACTTCGAGCTGTAACTCTATCAAAATTCCCACTTCTTTTGTCTTGCAATTTCAACATAGTTGGTTGAGTTCTTTACTGCCAGAGGGTTGAGCCGACTAGTTCTTGTTGTCTATCTCTAGATTTATTATTATTTCTTTGTTGCATGCAGATCAGGAAGGAGGCACTCTGGGCATGCTTTGCAATGGAACCTGATTTTGAAGCAATGATTTCGGTTAGTTGATATAATGATATCATCTTGATTGTTATTCTGGAATTTATGTCCATTTATTAGTCTTTAGACATAGTTGAGTACTGTGCTAAATGAGCTTAGAAGTTTCCCACACCCATATTTTTAGTTTCTTTCTTATGTCAATCAACTTTAAGAGACCTACATCTGTTTGATGTTGAGCTCATGTGTTTGGAGGCGTGTTTGTGTGCTGGGGAGGTGGTTGTTAAAAACAAGTAGTTTTTGAATTTTTTTTGTTCAGTCAAAAAGCAATTATCAGCAGATGTTTTTGAAAATGTTGTTGGGTCAGTAGAAAGGAAGGATTTCTAATCATCTCCTTTCTTTCACACAAGCTGGTGGATCCTTTAATAAATCAACTCAATTTATCATTTGAGAAACTGAAGGGTTTCAACCGTTTCCTATGTTTACTGATTCTCTTTAATTAATAGAGTGCATTATTGTAAATCCAATGAATAGTTTGGGGATTTTAAAGTTACACTTTCTTGTGGCTGCTTCCTAAAATTCTAGAGGGTGCATTGCTCTATGTTTTCGCCTTACTGTTTTGATTGTGCAGGATGTTTGTGTACCTCTGTCACGCCTTGCAGAATTGATATCTAGGTCCAAGCAAGAACTGGATGCATCAGAACTGGTTTGGTAATGTCCTATCAATCTTATAATATTCAGAAAGCGAAGTTATGATGAAATACAAATTGTATTGCTAGTAGCCCGGAAAATTTAATGGTGTAGCCTTTGTAGTAATTTTTGTTGGTTTTCCTAACTGCAGCACGGTTATTGCTCATGCTGGTGATGGGAACTTCCACACAGTGATTCTTTTCGATCCCAGCAAAGAAGAACATCGCCGAGAAGCAGAAAGGTTGAACCATTTTATGGTTCATACTGCCTTGTCAATGGAAGGTAAAGACTGAAGACTATTCCGGAGCATATTTTGAAATTTCTTTGTTCCCAGAGTCGATGAATGATTGAGGTGACATGGAGTATGGCTGGTATCAATGAATTAACGTTATTGTTATTATTATTTGGAGTCACTTTCAACCCATTGTGTGTTGTGGTTTATAATGCCATTAAGTTTCTGAATGTAGCATCCTACTTGTGGTGTTGTCTCAAGTCGGTTAAAATTTTTTAGTTTTCTTCTATCAAAATAGTATTCTAACACTATAGACAAGTTATGGTGCTAAAAGTTGGTCTGTGAATACCGTGCAGGAACATGTACCGGGGAACATGGTGTTGGCACAGGAAAAATGAAGGTATGTACTATATTAACTTTGGATTGCGAGCCATTTAATGTAGAATAGGCATGGTGCTTTGGCCGTGGAGCCAAAGCATATGTATACTACAATGTTTATTAAACTTGGTAATCGCCCCCTTACTGGACAGAGTAAAACCATTATAAGTAATTCACAGGATATAGTAAAACTATTTATAAGTAGTAAACTATGTGGAATTTGACGATCAGCACATGACTAGGTATTTCATTATGCTACTAAGCTTAGCTTGACTTGAGTGACTTCAATTATTCACTTTTTCTGGTCAGTATCTTGAAGAGGAACTAGGAGCAGAGGCTTTGAAGACCATGAAAAGAATAAAAGTAGCACTGGATCCCAACAACATTATGAATCCAGGAAAGCTCATTCCTTCTCATGTTTGTTTCTAAGCGCTTACTCTCTTTATGCAAGTTTCTCATTCATGTGTGCATCCCTGTTGTACCACTCACCCGGTGGCTGTTGTAACTGAGAAACACAACTAAAAGCATAAAACTGCCCCTGTATTACCCCTCTGTATTATGAAGGCAGTACATAAAAAGATTACAGTAATTCAAATTCACTAGCTAATGAGTTGGTTTGAAAGTGATAGTTTTCATTTGTAAACTGAAGCCTGAATCTTATGAAATCCTCATATTTAGTTGAATACTCCATTTTAAAGTTAGTCTTCCTTCTTTCCCTTGGAATTTTTGTCATCATTTGGAGACCAAAACCATTAATAAGTGTCTTGTATCCAGAATCTAGTCCTAGTCAAAGTTTCATATAGTAGCAACTTTGAAGAATTCTTATGCCCTTTCTGAAATCTAATCCCCCACTTCCATTGATTCTAATTGTTCATTCGGATAAGTTGTGAATGTGGAGAAAAATTCTTGCGTGCGACGGGTTATTTGACTTGAATTATTTTGAAAGAAGCTTTGATTGCATACATTGTATGTTAGAGTTTTGTTTATTAAGAAAGCAACAGAGTGGAGAAAACCTTAAACCTCTCCATAGATAACTAAAAACAAAAGACTCAGTGTGGTAGACTAGTAGAAGATTCCGGTGGAGTAGTGTGGACGATGTGATTCAAGTGAAAACATTGACTAAATCATACTGTATATTTGGAGTGACAGAGAGGCAAGAGGCAATTTTTAGCCAATTAATTAAGGTGGATGCCTCGTGATTCTTTTATCGGATTAGGTATAAGGGTCCTTGCCTCGCTGAGGCTCTGCATTTGCCCCAGGACCAGGATCCAAGTCAAGGATCAAAGCCGACAAAACAAGAACGAGACAAACTAGTTCTTATCTCTCTCTGATTCGCATGGATTCGAGAAAAAGTGCCATATTTTTTCTCTTAAAGGTTTATAGATCTTCATGATTATTTGATGGACCTAGATTCCAATTGATCCTTAAATTCGAACCCCAATAATAGAGATAGAAATCTCCAACTTTTTCATCCTTCCAGATTTCGAGACGGTCAACTAGTCGGTGTACCGATTCCGATAGTTAAATGATCTAATAATGTAAACGTTTTAAGATGACAAAAACTGAAATAGGATTACATAAGGTTTAAGTCATCCCCTAAATCTCCATCTTCTAAACCCTGACCATCATCCTCTTTCTTTGACATTAAAGTTTTAAGACATGAAAATGGTTCATTTTATGCTTCGTTTTCTGTTTTACCAATCAAAATGTCAATTTCTGTTCAAGAACTTCAAGATTGATGACCCGAATGCAACTTGATCCTTACAATAGAAACAAATGACAGATAGATCGAGTCTATCTCTATAGAAGAAAATCTTGGATACAATTCTTCTGCTCCTGAGGATATTTACTTATTTTTCTGCATCATAAACCGTTAACCCAGCTAATGTCAAGTAGTATTCTTCTGTATAATGATAAACACTCAGATATTTCAACGATTCTCTGCGTATACCCCTTGCGGAGAATGAAACAAATAGGTCAATTTCTCCTTTCATTTTCTGTTCTAGTCATGGCCTCTGTTGAAACTGGTCGACCTGTAGTTTTCAAAGCAACAAATAGTAGCAGAAATTGTGGTGGAAGAGTACGTGATTGAGGCAATAGGTATATAATGATAGCCACAATAGAAAAAGGTTAGCAAAACAGGAAGTGGAGGACGTACTGCGGCTGCAAATTGGAGGTTATTTTGAACTCCGATCACCATCAAGACAGCTTCAGGCCTTCAGCCAACTAGGAACATCCCTCTCAGTCAATTAAACTGGATTTTGACTTGTTTCTAGAAGCATATACAAACCTACCAGTTTGCACCCATGTCGACGATTAAAAAAAACGAACTTACCTCATGAAAAACAACCACGATAATTTATCCGAGTCAAATGTGCATGTTTAAAAATGGGAATCATTTCTTATTTTCTACACGGCTCTGATTAATTAAGCTCACTGTTGCCGGGAGCACTACCAGGACAAGTACTTTAGCCGACGAAAAATTTTCGTCGGCTTGTTATCCTAACTCGTCGGCTATAATGTCGTCGGGAAAGGGTCGTTGGCGATGACTTTAGCCGACGACCCTAGAGACCGTCGTCGGCTATTGTCCAGACTTTAGCCGACGAACTATTTTGTCGTCGGCTTTTGTTCATGAATTTAAGCCGACGAAACAGACTCTATCTTTCGTCGGCTATACTCCCAGACTTTAGCCGACGACGTCCTGTGTCGTCGGCTATACTGCCAGACTTAAGCCGACGTAACAGAAATATTCGTCGGCTTTACTCCAAGGGTTTAGCCGACGGAACTGAGATATTCGTCGGCTAAAGATATAATTAAAAAATTAAAAAATAATTATAGCCGACGAAATAGAGCCTCTTTCGTCGGTTATAGTAGAGTTTAGCCGACGAAACATGCCATAATTCGTCTGCTAAACTATATTGAAAAAAAAAATAAAAATACTATAGCCGACGAATTGTGGCATATTTCGTCGGCTATAACTCCATTCCAGTAAAAAAAAAAATACACAAAATTCTTAAATTACCATTCCAAGCAAGCTGCAAAATACACCAAAACAATTCCATATATATAACCAACAAGAAGCACATAAAACTATATAAGGTATCAACTACACAAAATCTAAATGGTCTAAATCAATATCCGAATCTGGGGCCTGCTGGTGAGGAGATTGCGGCGGCTGAGGTATCTCTATAGACGCAGGCATGGGCGGAGGTGGAAGTCCCTGAAGCTGGGCAGCTGCCAAATCCTGGAAGTACTGGAACATCTGCTGCTGCTGGGCCTGCTGGGCGGCATGTAGGGCTCTAGTATAGGCTCTATATTCGGCGAACTGGGCGGCATGAGTGGCAGCCTGAGCGGCAACCTGAGCAGCATGAACGTCAGCCTGAGCGGCAGCATGAGCGGCTTGCTCTTCCCGTAGTCTCTCAACTTCCGACTCTAGCTGAGTCGTCCTGCTGCTGGTCGAGGCTGTCTTTCGTTGAAATCCTGGAGTGGTCTTCAAGACCCCCTGGCCCTTCTTTCCTAGACCCCGGCAGTAGAAGTTGTTTTCTCGCGGTGGGAAGGCTGTGCCTATGATCCTCGCCCCAACCCTCGGATCTAAAGTGTCGATCCGGGAAATGGCTTCAGACATCTCTTCCTCCTGTGTGTCCGGCCATGTCTCCCTCACTATAGCACTCATCACCTCGTCACTAGCCTCCCTCACCCTTGCCTAATTGGATAGGAAAAAAATTATTAATTAACATTTTAACATATATATAAGTAAAATTAAAAATTCCGTAAAAAGGAAAGATTACTTACTATATCCTCCTAGGAGTCAGGATATGCCTTCTCGTACGTATAGACGTACTGGTTGACCTCTGGATGTTCCCTGGCCGCCTCGTCTATGAAGACAGCGAACGGTTTAGAACCGGCATGATGGTTCCTTGTGTTGCGTTGCCGGTTTTGAGCGTTCACCCGGGAAACCGCCTTCAAAGAAAAAAGTAAACTATTAGTAAAATATTTTAAAACGCACGTACTTAATGATAAATTAACTAATTAATTTATTTAAATACCTGTTTACGAGGGTTATTGAATTCTGATGTCAGAAGCCAACGCCACTCGTACTCTCTGTACTGAAACTCAGCAGGGGTAGCAGAACGTGCGTTCCCGTGCGTAGTCCAATGGGTCCGCAACTCGTTCTTCCACTCCTTGTACCTACAGATACAACAAAAATATTAGAAATATTATTAATATGACGCCCGGCATGTTTTTTCATTAATTTCCCAATGTACCTTCCCCCATGCACAAAGTCCGCCCAGCTGCTCTTCAAGGGCTCGAGAACCTCAAACCACACCTGCATTTAACCGTTTATTAGTTTAGTTTTTCCAGAAATCTACAATATAATACATAATATTATTCAGGCATTTTGTAAACTCACCGACATCGCGTTGTGGACCATGTCTTTAACCTCCTGCGGGACCTCGCCCCAGTCTAACCACAACATAGGGACTCTATCCCTAATGAGCGCTCCCACGCGGCCGGAGTACGTCCTCGACTTCCCGCCCGATACTACGTCGCCATCCCCGTCAGTACCGATGAGAATCCTCCCTGAGGTACCGACGATCTTCTCCAGAGCCTTCCCTGTGACGGGGCCTCTCTTCTTCTTTGCCGGCTTCGCTCCGACGGTGCCTATGACATGATAAACCAAATTGATTATTAAAATCGGAATCGGAGAATTATAAGAAAACAAATCATTCATCTTTCATTACCTGAGGGCGAGGATGCGGACGCGACGGATTCCGCCTTCGATGATGATACCCTCGCGGAAATAAGAGGCGTATCAAAAGGCACGAATCGGTACGCCGCTGATGGATCCACTGGCGGGGGTAGTGGATAAATCGGCGTCCCTGAGTCATCGACTACAGGTATGGCCGGTATCATCCGCGGAAGGAATAGGTGAGGCGGCGGCATCTGTACCCCAGATGACCCACTATCCGAAGAAGTAGGAGCTAGAGTGGGCGCCCGGTGTATCTCAGGCATACGGGGTGCAGACACCTCCGTCTGAGGCTGAGCAAACAACTGCCTCGCGGAATAAGGGAAGCCCCGCTGCCTCGATGAAGGGGGCACCTCCGGCTGCCTCTGCGCCGTCTGCAGAAGGCTCGCATGTCTAGCTGTCATAGGGCCCTGAAACGACGTCTGAGGGTTGCTAGAGGTTCCCTCAGACGATACGGACCTTTGGCCCTTCGAACCCTTCGTCGATCTAATATTACCGCTCATCCTATTTAAAATATTAATTTGAATCAAGGCCACAAAATCAAAAAATGCAAACTCATTTAAAAAATGTAAAAAATATATACACTTCCTAAATACTAATTTTCACTTCCTAAATTTTACACATATACACTTCCTAAATATACACTTCATAAATAAAAATATACACTTCCTAACAACACCACAACATTGCAATTGACCGGAAAATCAAAGCAAACACAAAATACAAAACAAATATATACATTTCCTAAATACTAAATACAAATATACACTTATTAAATAACAATATACACTTCCTAAATACAAATATACACTTCCTAACAACACCACAACATTATAATTAACCGGAAAATAAAAACAAACACAAAATATAACTAAAGCTCAAAAAACGTACTCAAGGAGGAGGAGGGAGGACCGGAGCAGCAGGAGGAGGAGGCTGGAGCAAGAGGAGGCCGGCCGGCCGGAGGAGGAGGAGGAGGAGGAGGCCGGCCGGAGAGGGAGAGGGAGAGGGAGCGGAGGCCGAGACCGGGAGAGGGAGAGGGAGAGGAGGCGGAGACCGAGAGAGTGAGAGGGAGAGGGAGCGGAGGCCGAGACCGGGAGAGGGAGAGGGAGAGGGCGGCGACCAGGAGAGGGAGCGGAGGCGGAGGAGGCAAAATTAGTAGGCATGTTCTGATTGTGATGATCAAACTTGAGAAAAGGAAATCCGACGGTCAGATGTGACCATCATGATAAAATACATGTATGGGAAAAATTCAACTTGATCTGACAAGGTTAAGTGCTCGATTTGGACGGTCAATCCCGTAAGTCAAACCCCTAAATGCATGGAAAAGGTCGTTGGACCGTCTAAATTTCGTATTTTGGCCGGACCTTCAACTGAAAATATTTTCAAATCGCTGAGACACAACAAGTCGTATAAAAATTTTACGTAAAATAACCACCGAAGATAGGGCTATAGTATGTAACAGAAAAAGTTTAGGGTTTAGCCGACGAATACCCTAAATCATCGTCGGCTATACTATGTAATAAAAAAATATAAAAATTAATAAAGCCGACAAAATATTAGGGTATTCGTCGGCTAAGATGGTTTTGGCCGACGACTTCTACTATACTTCGTCGGCTAAGATGATTTTAGCCGACGACTTTCATTTCAATTCGTCGGCTTTAAGATCTTTTAGCCGACGAATTCATTTTCAATTCGTCGGCTATAAGTTCTTTTAGCCGACGACTTCCTTTTTAATTCGTCGGCTATAAGTTCTTTTAGCCGACGAGTTCTAGTATTCTTCGTCGGCTAAGACGGTTTTAGCCGACGACTTTTAATGTAATTCGTCGGCTAAGAGAGTTTAGGCCGACGACTTATGTTTTATTTCATCGGCTTAAGTAAAAAAATACAACCCTAAAACAGAAGGTTTAAACCATACTAATTTTCTGTTCATATATCACCAAAATTCATATAAAATAATAGAAATATGAATTCAACATATGTAAACTAGAAATGAAGGTAATACAATCTTTTTTATTACAAATTAATGTATTACATCCGAAGAAATTAAAACTAAGGCTCGTAATCAGAATCATCGATGAGTCTTATTCGGTGTCAGAATTAATTTCTGGTAATCTATGTCTTTCCTCATCGCCAGAGTCTTCGTCTGTTTCTTGATTTGGATCAACATCAATAAGCCTTGGCTCTTCATCACGAATTCGCACCGAACGACCCGCTTTGAAATTATTAAGGCGAACGGTAGAGGAGTTAGGAATACCTATTGCGTTGGGCTCTTGATACGCAACATCTTCTTCTTGGTCTTCGGCCTCTCCAAACTAATTATGGACAGATTTCGACAACACCCAAACGTTTTCTCCCGTTTTTTCTTCTCCCGTTTTTTTGCCCAGATGAGCTGCTGCTGTCCAGATCCGCAAATATAAAGCACTTTAGCCGACGACATATTAATTTTGTCGGCTAAACTTTTAAATATTTCGTCGGCCATAGTCTGTGAACTTTAGCCGACGAAATAATTCTTTAGCCGACGAAATTTTTTTTTCGTCGGCTAAAGTTTACCATAACCGACGAAAAAAAGCTTCGTCGGCCTGGTTTTTTTTTTTTCGTCGGCTAAAGCCTTTCTTTTGGTAGTGGAGTGATCACATTCAAAGAAAAAAGAAGTCTTAAGAGGATCAAGTGACATACATTAGATTTTTTTTTCTTATAACAAATGTAGTCACAATTACTTGCTTCCCAAAAAGCTTGAAATTAAACTTTTGTTTTTTAAGTTTACTTCTGTGAAGGTTATCTCCAACTTCAATGCATGACTGAATATTTTCGAGGAAGGAAAATGAAACCCAGCAGCCTTGCAATATATATACTACTGAGCACCTAGCTACCTCCATCCTCAATAGAAATCAACTGTTACATTTTTGAGGCCCGACTAGCTCATTCGTATTCGATTAGAGAAAAACAATGAAGAGGATGCAACAAAACATCTTCGAGCCAACTCAAACCCAAAACAGTGAAACTGGGTAAATAAGCATTATGTTATCCCTTATGATCGATCTAACACTACTAGCTAGAACACCAGCTGCAGTAACTTTCTTTGAGAGGAGGGAGAAGGGGAGGAGAAGAAAAGAATGACAGTGATATCCGATCCAGTCAATTAAGTTTAATTAGTGTTAACTTAAAAAGAGGGAAATCTCAAAACTAATCCATTTTAAGAGGAAATATGAATTAACAAACTAACAGACATCACCAAAAGGGACATTTTTTTTTGAAAGCAAAATGTAGGACAAATGCCACTTGTACATTGGTAGCCAAAATCTTGAGCCTACAGAGTGATGATCTACACTTTGTTTTCTAACTTTCTGTTTGGCTCCAGGAGAAAAAGAGGCAACAGATATGATAGAATAAGCTGGTAAAAACTGGAGCGAGTTGATATCATCACCATGTCGACGTCGACTATTACAGCCGCCACCGTGATGCACGCACACACGACACAAAATCCCCAGTTATATTTCCCCAGAAAGGTTTTCCCCTGGGCCAATTTCTTTATCGATCAACTTGCATGCCTTCACCTCCGGTCAATGCCTTCAGATATATTACATATGTGATCTGTAATATTATTTTCTTCTTCACTGTTTGCCCTAACCCTATCACTGCACGTTGCCTACGGATTTTCCACAGAGTGGAGCCTATTTTAACGTCATGCACTCCACTAGATTTACTTGTACGGTTTTTTACACCAACAGTGTCTGAACACATGCATAACTGATAATATGCTACCTGAACTTACAAAGTGATCAAAGTGATACCCAAACTCTATTTTTCATACCTCCGTGGTACTTGTCATCTATTTTCCGTCCCGTCCCGTTAACTTTAACCACATGCCACGGATCTACCTTCTTTCCCTCCAAAACCTGATTTTCTGACTAAGACTGACTTTTTTTTCCTCCAAAACCTGACATTATGAGTCTATGACTAAGACTTGGCTTCTTTTTGCCTCCAATTTTTTTCTCCCGAATTTATCTGAAATATGAACTATTCCCTCCAATTTTGAACAATACATGTTTAAGAACCATATCAAAGACAAATATAACTGTTCTCATTCATGGATGTAAAACTCAAAAATTGACAATATCAAACTGAATTATAATTTACAACCACATTCATTGCTCTATGGTCCAACATTTGTTCAAGAAAATGTCATCCAATGTCATCAAAAGAGAGCAATCACACCAACTGTTTTTCATATCATCAAACAATCCGACATGAAACATAACAAAAACTGGTTGTTTGATTCATAGCAAGTTAACATCATGCCTCAGAATCCCGCCCATTCAGATTCAGTTTGTGCGTTTTGCTGCTGGGTTTTGGCTACTTTGAGTTGGAGGTGCATGCATTGTTTGTGAACTAGAAGCCCCTGCATTGGCACCCTGGTTTTTTTTTTTTTTTTTTAAAAAACTTTTATTAAATAACTCACGCACTTTACATATGTCAGTGAGGTTTGAACCCATGACTTCAAAGTTGTTAGTTAACATTCTTAACCAACCAGGTCACGGCTCACCGACGGCACCCTGGTTAGACTCCATGGCCTTTCGCTTCTTCAAGCCTTCTTAGACTTAATGATCTGATCTTTTAAGCTGTTGTTAACCTTTGATGAGACTCTGGGTGCCTACATGCAAAAGCATAACCATATCCATCACAACCACAAAAATAACAAAAGAAAGAGAACAAGCACAGTAATATGGATAAATATAGCATTTACCTAGAGTCTAAACCTACTGACCATATACATCATCAAACACAAAAGCACTTGGAGTTGATACACATGTATATACACATCAAATTAACAACAGCATACAACAACAATCATAAAATTAGAAGGTTAAAAAACTAACCTGTTGTCTTCTATCCCTCTTCCTAGTTTGCTAGGCACTCTTAAAACTGCCTTCTCCCTGCAATGAAAGCAAAGTTGTTAAGATGATCATCAACAAAAAAATAACTTGAATGTTTCACCAGGTGACTGATTGTTTCAGATTACTCATTGATTGCTTAGTTGCTGCATTTTTTGCCTTGGTGATTGGGCACCCTTTCCTGTTATGCCCTTTTTGAAAGCACACCTGGCAGGTCATTTTTGTATATGTTCTAGGCATCCTTGTTGTGTTTGTTGTGTCTGGAGCTGGTGGAGGCTGCTTGTTCTCACCAGGTTCCTTGAATCTCTTCATTCTTGGCCTTCCAACTTGCTTCTTGTATGGAGGAGGTGCTATATGATAATCTACTTGTTCCCAATCATCCTCACCAGCAATAGGGTGGATGATGGGACTATATGCCCGTGTATATGTAGAAGACATCAAGTAGTCCTCACAAAATAGGGCAGGTTTTGCTCCTTTTTCTCTAATAGCACACATGACATGGACACAAGGTATGCCACTCAATTGCCACCTCCTACATGTACATGTCTGAAGTCTCAAGTCCACTGCATGTTTGCTGCCATTATCTCCCCCTCCAGTAATTTGGAATTCAAATTCACCACTGCTCCATGCTCTATAACGAGAAGTTCTTTGTGCCACCTTGTCCATAATCTTTTTGATTCTAGGGCCAATCATATCTTTCCATTTTGAACTGCCACTCTTTTGTTTGCCATCCTCACCATCAAATCCATCCTTATCTTCTCCATCATAGTTAAGATTGGCTTATCCCTAGCCGGAACAATAGCTGCATTGAAGGACTCACACAAGTTATTCAACAATATATCACATTTGCCATCTTCTTTGAAGTATGCTCTACTCCATTGGGCTGGATTCTTGTCTTGAAACCACTACCAAGCTTGTGGATCAAGGTGCTGCATATCATCCATGTGCCTCTTGAACCACACTTTAGTGCTTGATCTTGCAACATCCCAAACTAGTTGTTTTAGGCCTTCGCCTGGATGCTTTGCTTTGAAGTTGTTATACATATGCTTAATACAATGCTTGTGTTCAGCATTGGGAAAAAACTCAGCTATTGCAATCCCCAATCCCTTCTGCTTGTCAGTTATGAAGGTGTAAGCTGAATCTCTTTCAATCTTCAAATCCCACATGAGGTACCTTAAAAGCCACCTCCAGGTATCGGTGCTCTCAACCTCAGCTATAACATATGCAATGGGAAACATCCCATTGTTTACATCTACACTAACAGCACATAAAAGTTGTCCTGGTTGGTGGCCCTTAATGTGACACCCATCTAACCCAATTAGAGGTCTGCATCCATCTATCCACCCATTCTTACAAGCTGCCAAGCACACATACATTATGTGAAACCTTCTCACTTTCCCAACCATCTCAATCTTGATCTCCACAGTTGAACCAGAGTTGCTTCTTAAAAGCTTCTTCTTATAACTGGCCAGCTTGTTGTATTGCTCAACATAGTGCCTCTCATTCATTCTTTTTGCTTTCCTCTTCCCCTTGAGATGGTCTGAACGTTCACATCTAACTCGAACTTGTTTTGAATGTGGTTTTGAATCCCTTTTCTGCTCCAATCTTCATCAACCAACATGTCTTGTTGAACCTCTTTAGCAATCCTGTTGTAGTCCAAGTGGTGACTAGTACGAATTTGGGAACACTTGTGCTCAGGTCTAAGAGTCTTGATCACAATTGTGTTTGGCCCAAGCTTTTCAATGCCACTAGCATACAACCAAAAGTTACAACCCCACTGACATTTAACTTCAATCTTGTTTTTGCTGTTCTTTTAAAACCAAGTACCTCTTCTATTCACCAACCCATACTCCCTAATTGCTTCCTTCAACTGATCCACATTTGGAAAACACAACCCAACAACAAACGTAGGGTTCTTCAAATCTACCCTTCTTCTCCAAGACTTAAGTTTTATGCCTCTCCAACTAGGAATAGGTAGAGGATTCCCTTCTTCATCTTCTTCTGTCTCGGATCTATTAAAACTCCTTATCTCTTCATCTGTTTCCACACCATCATCACTGCAGCCACCCTTGAAACCCATGTCTTCAAATTCTTCGACATTTTAGGGATCTGACACATTTTCTTAAAAATATTGGTCATCTTCACCATCAGCTATGTCATAGTCACTGTCCACTGGAAAATCTGAATCATCCGAGCTTGAATCATCATCTTCTTCCTGCTCACATTTCTTGCTTCCTTTGTTTCTGGTGTTGTACCTTGGCTCCTTCTTTTGTTTCCTATTCTTTCTAGCCCTTGATACGCTTAATATTACACTATTGCCCACATTCTTTGCTGCAGCTTCAGCGGTAAGTTCAATAGTAGATGCATGGTCTTCAATAATTAGTCCAGACCCATCAACACTTGGCCCACAAGTTGGTGTTGTTTGCACTAGAACCTCCTCAATAGTAGGCCCATTGTAGAAGCCACTATATACCATGCCCTCCTCCATAAGTGGTTGTTGTCCTATTTTGTCATTCCCTTCAATGCTCACATCACATTAAGAAGTAAACAAGTCAGAAACTAAGTCACTAAGTCCCCCAAAAGTGCCTTCAGTTTGCTGCCGCACACCATCCAAATTGACAACACCATCCCCCACAGTTGGCCCCTCCTCATGCCTAACCTTTCCCCTATTTGCATTAACATCTACACCAACCATATTTAATCTCTTTGAACTACCACCTATACCTTTCTCCCTATTTAACTCAGTCCTAAACAGGTTGCTCTCATGCTCCATATTTTGGCTCTCTACTACAGTCACTTTATTCAAGGGATTCTCAAAATTTGGGTCAGCTGGCCTCAATGCATCATCTTCAGCCTCCTTTTTCTGCCTCCTACCACCACCAATAATATACACACTGATTTGGTTGGTCTTCTTTGGAATCAACTTAACCATCTCCAATGCATCTGCATCATTCTTAATCAGCACCCAACCCTCATTGCAGGTAGTCTTTGGAATCTTAAAGTACTAGGCAATGGGCTTCTCCCTGTACCCAAGATCCCAAGCTATATTCCCGAACTCAGTCCATGAAATCTTATCTCAATCTAACCCATCTAGCCAAATCGTCCCACCATCCTTGTTGAATCTAGCCACCTTATACTTCTTCGTACCATCCTGAAACTTGTGAAAGTAACCGCCATGGTGTATTTCCATGGTGTATAGTTCTATCGGAACTGAAAATGAAAAAGAACACATTATTCCACCCAGCTATGACCTGGGTTGCATATATCGAAACTATAAACCAAGAACTTTCAGCAAATCAAATCCTTTATCGAAACCCTTAAATCCCAATATAGAATTTAGGATTTTTTTTTAAACCAAGAACTTTTTTTGGTTGCTGGAAATTTAAACAACACAAATCTAATCCCTAACAACTAAATGACAAAGAGAATATTAATTTTTCAATACATGGACCACTCGATCTTACTAAAAAATTAAAAAAAAGTTTGTCAAATCCCTAAAACCCACTACCAGAAGAAAGGCTTTAGCCGACGAAAATTAAAAAACCAGGCCGACGAACTATTTTTTCGTCGGTTAAAGTCCACTTTAGCCGACGAAATTTTCATTCGTCGGCTAATTTAAATTTTCGTCGGCTATGGTTAAAGAATTTATTTCGTCGGTTAAAGTTCACAGACTATGGCCGACGAAATATTTAAAAGTTTAGCCGACGAAATTAATATGTCGTCGGCTAAAGTGCTTTATATTTGCAGATCTGGACAGCAGCAGCTCATCTTGAAAAAAAATGGGAGAAGAAAAAACGGGAGAAAAAGTTTGGGTGTTATCGAAATCTGTCCATAATTAGTTTGTGGAGCTATATATAGGTACGTATATGTATATATATGTTGATTAATTGAGTTTTATTTAAATTGATCGATTTTGAGTGTGATTGAGTTGATTGATTTTGAGTATGATTGAGTTGGTTATTGATTTTGAGTACGTTGGATGTATATATATATATATATATATGTTGATCGATTTGGTTGATGATTTGATAATATATATGAATTAAGTTGATTGTTGTTAATAAATAGTAGATATATATATATATATATATATATATGTTAATTAATTTATAATATTGTGTTGATGGTATGGAGTTGTTGATGATGATTTTGTGATGATGTAGATATATATATATATATATATTGTTATGTAATTATTAAGTGTGTGTGTGTGTGTATATATATATATCTGTGTGTGTGTTAATTAATTTGTTGTTGATTAGTTGTAGTACGTAGAATATATACGCGTACCAAATGAATTGAGATTTTATATATGACATGGAATTTAATTAATAATTAGCTAGCGTTATACATATATATTTTGTTATATTTTCAGGATATGGATAAGAGTTGGATTTCGCTTCCAAAATGGGACAAAAGATATGGTGCATGAGTTATAGTTTTCTGGACTATGCGCTGGCTAATGCTAACGGGAATACAATTTTCTATTGCCCGTGCACAAAATGTCAATGTCGCAGCGATATGCATCGATTTGCGATTGACAATGTATGGCAGCACCTGAGGAGTAACGGGCTTTGAGAGAAGTACACATGTTGGTTATATCACGGTGAAACATCATTAGGGGGTCCGCATGATCATGGCCAATTTTTTGAGACGGGCAGTACATCCAACGATCCAACAACGACATTCATCAACGACATGTTTCCTTATGAGAGCGGTGTATGCGCTCAAGGACAGTTTATGCCTGACCCGGTGCAGCCTTTTCTAGAGCTGTCAACACTGCTGGTATTGAAAAGTACAACAAACTGCTTGTTTTCCAACAGACCCCTGTATACCCCGGTTGTCAGAAGACCGTTCTTGAAAGTGTGATTGACGTAATGAAGATTAAAGTTGAGACAAAATCGACCGTGAAGGCTGTTGATAATTATCTGCAATACACTGCTTCGATGCTGCCCCACGGTCATCGTCTTCCTACCACTCATCGGTACTTCAAAGACTACGGGAACAACAACCTGCTCATGTTGCCTATAATACCGCGCATACAACCTATAATGCCGCGCAGGCAGCCCATTATGCCGAGGTACATGCCATCCAGCAGGCCCAGCAGCGGCAGATGTTCCAGTACATGCAGGACTTTACAGCTGCCCAGCTCCAAAGACTTCCGGCTCCGCCCATGCCTCCGCCCATACCGCTACCCCAGTCGCCGCAAGCTCCGCAGCAGCCCCCAGAAGCGGATATTAATTTAGACGATCTAGATTTTGTGTAGTTGATGAATTATATAGTTTTATGTGCTTGTTGTTGGTTATATGTAATTGTTTTGGTGTATTTTGCAGCTTGCTTGGAATGGTAATTTAGAAATTTCGGGTTTTTTTTTATACTGGAATGGACTTATAGCCGACGAAATACGTCATAATTCGTCGGCTATAATAATGTTTAGCCGACGAATTATGGAATGTGTCGTCGGCTAAACTCTCTAAAGCCGACGAAATATGGTCTGTTTCGTCGGCTTTAGTTATTTTTTATTTTTTAATTGCATACTATAGCCAACAAATATATTAAGCGTATCGTCGGCTAAAGCTGAGAGACTAGCCGACGAGTTTCGTTTCGTCGGCTTAAGCAGAGAGACTAGCCGACGAGTTGTTTCGTCGGCTAAAGTCTGAAAAACTAGCCGACGACAGAAGTTGTCGTCGGCTAAAGTCGGAGAGACTCGTCGGCTAAAGTTTGAGAGACTAGCTGACGACGTCTTCTGTCGTCGGCTAGCTATGGGACAATAGCCGATGACGGGCTATAGTTTCGTCGGCTAAAGTCATTGCCGACGACCCTTTACCAACGAAACTATAGCCGACGAAGTCTCGTCGGCTAAGATCTTTGCCGACGAATTAAGCTAACAGGCCGACAAAAATCAATAGTTGTAATCAGAACACTAATCTGGGTTAGCCTACCATTGAAACCCAGATGACGCCTCTTTCATAGATATGGTGATATTAAACTAAGTATTTGAAATCAAATGAGATAAGAACTTACTATCTTGGCTTGTTTGCCCAGGTCTTAGTCATCATAAAGTTTAGTCAAAGCACAGTAGCACCAAATCGAATCGCATCTGGGTGAAAGAAATTTTCTGAACCCAGATGTGATTCGATTTGGTGCTACTTGTAGTTAACTTTTTCGTTTGAGAGCAGAAGTTTGGAAAGATACGGCGACAGACTATTCAATATATATGTTGTTTTGTAGAGACTTGATGGACTTCTAAGGTTATTCTAAGTAAAAGCCTGTTTTGCCCTTCTTCAACGAGTCTCGTGCGTGGCATATGGTTAAAGTTAACGGGACGAAATGGAAAATAGATGGCAGGTACTACGGAGATACGAAAAATAGAGTCTGGGTATCACTTTGATCACTTTGTAAGTTTAGGTACCATATTGTCAGTTATGCAAGTGTTCAGACACTGTTGGTACAAAAAACCTGCTATTTTTTGCTGGCGGTGTATATGCAGATATTTTGGGGGAAAAGACTGAAGTGTTGATTAGACTGTGCTAAAATTTATTCCTGATGGTCGTGTCAGTGTTAGGTATGAATAGAGAGACATCGACCATTGGAGATACTTTAGCCACATCGATCGATCTTAACCCATGCCATGGTTGAAGAATGAGGAGGCGACTTAGAGTGTGTGATCTAGACTTGTATCTCTTTTTGCCATGCAATTCTCATGTTTACGATGCGCGCGCGCTACTGCTGTAGTTATCTATGCATGCTTAATTAGTTTCTGTTTAACTTTGACATTGTTTTTATGTTCAAGAGAAAAAAGGGTACGTAACTGAAAGCTAATTCGGTCAGATGATTCAGTTTGGTGTAATTTTATTGGACACCCACACGGCCACACTAATAAACATAAAATAGAAAAAGAGTATGAGGGTTTTGCTAGCTAGGGTTCCATAGTTATCATCAAGGCTCAAGCTAGCTAGCATCGATCGGCGAATCCTATTCTCAACACGTACTACTTGACACCCTAGCCTAATGGCTAGCTTGGTCTGTTTTCGGTTGCTTTGCTAAACTTTTCGGCTGAGAAGGTATGCGTCCAGATTTTCTATTTGACTGAATAACGGAGGTTCTTCTAAGACAATTTTGGGATAGCTAGGGAGAGTGAACTCGGTGCAAGCATATTATGCATAAATTCTTGCTAGAGGAAAGTTCTATTTCTCCATTACGTTTACTACTTTACTTCAGCTCAGAGATTCTCGTGGTTCTCTATTCTCCATTAGTAGACCTGCCTGCTCTCGTGAACCATGAACATGGATCGATCCCATATCTAATAACCACAGTGATTTGAAGGTTAAAATTAACACGTTTCTATCACTTTCAACTTCATTAACATGTAACATATATAGTATAGTAGCCTAGTAGGTATAGCTACAATGCTACATGTCTACAACAATTAATGCATTTTAGACGTTTTCCTTATAATATGAATGCCTAAATATAAAAGAAACTGCTAGTTTCCTACAGTTATACATGAAAAACACATTTTAATCACCCTTGGTGATCGAGTGTGAATCAGCAACATAACCCTTTATCTCCACCACTTGGTATATATAGCAGACTCCTCAAATGGACAATGAATTCTTCTTCTTTTTTTTTTTTAATCCAAATTTCTGGCAAACACATTTTGATGATAACTACCAGAACCATATTAATCAGATATTGATCTTTCACCTCGAGTTTGTCTGTGGTAAAACATGTCTTATGATTAAAAAAAGTTTGTTTGTTATATCAAAAGGTATAACATGTGTTATGATTAAAAAAAGTTGTCCACGTGGTAATTGATTGAATTTGTAGTCATGAAATTCAGAAGGTATGCTATACTAAACCGTATAGCAGAATTTTCCCTTTCACCTCCACGTCAAAACTAGTGTAGTTTTCAACCGTCAAAGCAATAGCAACATTCACCAAAGCTAGGGAGCCACCAAGCGCATCCATATATGGTCCATATTCAAAACAATAAGATAAACCAATGGCCATGCATGCATATGCCACCACCTTCAATAATGTCAATGTCCCCATCAACAATCTTACACAATCACCCCCACAATTTCACTCTATTCCCACCACCACCCTTCCTCTTTGTCGACTTCCATTTCTTACTTCGATCTCTAGCTATATATACACCCTAACCAAACCCTCCCTCTTCATCTAGAGCTTAATTCTTACACCAGAAAAAAGAAAAAAAAAAAAAATTAAAAATGGGTTCCCTCCCTCACATTGTCGAAGACTGCATGGGCGTTCTCCAGCTCTTTAGCGACGGATCCGTCCATCGCTGCTCTATGAAAGACATAAACTTCCCATTTCCAGTAGTTCACGACGACTCTGTGGACTTCAAAGACGTCGTTTTCGACAAAAAGCTCAACATTTCCCTACGTCTGTACAGACCTAAAAGCCACGCGTCGGCCACACCCACCAACCTCCTCGCCGTGGTGTTTTACTTCCACGGGGGCGGTTTCTGTGTCGGCTCGCCGGTGTGGCCCAACTGTCACAACTGCTGCATCCGCCTCGCGTCCGGGCTTGACGCGCTCGTCGTGGCGCCGGACTACCGGCTCGCCCCCGAGCACAAGCTCCCGGCCGCGTTGGATGACGCGGTGAGTGCGGTGGAGTGGCTGCAGAGGGAGGCTTTGATGAGTGCGGGTAGTAGTGGTGAGTGTGATGCATGGCTGGGTGGTGGTTTGGTTGACTTTGACAGGGTTTATGTGGTGGGTGACTCTTCAGGTGGTAATATGGCTCACCATGTGGCGGTGCGGCTCGGCGCCGGGTCAGTCAAGGCGGCGCCGGTACGGGTGCGGGGGTATGTTCTTTTGGCACCATTTTTTGGTGGAGAGGAGAGGACGAAGTCGGAGGAGGGCCCGCCGGAGACATTTTTGAATCTGGAGATACTTGACAGGTAATTCATACTACTAGCTATTCTCTTCCATTAGTAGTCCTTCTCTTTAGTTACTTGCTAGCTAATTAACACTTGTACCCACAAACACAACAAATTAGACACTAATTAATTTGAGCAATGCCTTTCCAATGCATGTTTGTAGTAACAAATTTTGGTTCAACTTCATGCATGAGACGAATAAATAATGGATGAAGTTCACTAATTCAATTAGCAAAATATTTTCTACAAAGGTCTAGTAGCTCATTGAAATTAATGGTTGTGCAATTTATTATATATACACTATCAGGACAAGCACTTTAGCCGACAAAAAAGTTTCGTCGGCCTGTTAGCTTAATTTGTCGGCTAAGATCTTAGTCAACGAGCCTTCGTCAGCTATGATTTCATCGGGAAATGGTCGTCGGTGATTACTTTAACTGACGAAACTAGAAAACGTCGTCGGTTATTTTCTCAGTATTTAGCCGACGAGAGAAGACGTCGTCGGCTATTGTCCTAGAATTTAGCCGACGAATATATTAAATGTTTCGTCGACCATAGTCTGAGACTTTAGCCGACGAATATATTAAGATATTCGTCAGCTAAAGTATGTAATAAAAAATTAAAAAAATAACTATAACCGACGAAATATAGTCTATTTTGTCGTTTTAGTAGGGTTTAGCCGACGAAACATGCCATAATTCGTCGGCTAAACCTTGTAAAAAAATATTTAAAAATACTATAGCCGACGAATATCTTACATGTTTCGTCGGCTATAAGTCTATTCCAGTAAAAAAAAAATACCCGAAATTTCTAAATTATCATTCTAAGCAAGCTGCAAAATACACCAAAACAATTCCATATATATAACCAACAACAAGCACATAAAACTATATAATTGATCAACTACACAAAATCTAGATTGTCTAAATCAATATCCGATTCTGGGGCTGCTGCTGAGGAGGTTGCGGCGGCTGAGATAGCGGTATAGGTATAGGCATGGGCGGAGCTGGAAGTCCCTGAAGCTGGGTAGCTGTAAACTCCTGCAAGTACTGTAACATCTGCTGCTGCTGGGCCTGCTGGGTGACATATACCGCGGCAGTATAGGCTGTCTGGGCGGCGATCTGGGCGGCAGGAGCGGCAGCCTGAGCAGCATGAGCGGCAACCTGAGCACCTTGCTATTCCCGAAGTCTCTCAACTTCCGACTCTAGTTGAGTCATCCTGCTACTGGTCGAGGCTACCTTTCGTTGAAATCCTAGAGTGGTCTTCAGGACCCCCTCGCCCTTCTTTCCTAGACCCCAGCAGTAGAAGTTGTTTTCTCGCGGTGGGAAGGCTGTGCCCATGATCCTCGCCCCAACCCTCGGATCTGAAGTGTCGATCCGGGACATGGCTTCGGACATCTTTTCCTCCTGCGTGTCCGACCAAGTCTCCCTCACTATAGCACTCATCATCTCGTCACTAGCCTCCCTCACCTTTGCCTAATTGGATAGGAAAAAAATGATTAATTAATATTTTGACATATATACAAGTAAAATTAAAAATTTAAAAACGTAAGATGACTTACAATATCCTCCTGGGCGTCAGGATATGCCTTCTCGTACGTATAGATGTACTGTTGACTTCTGGATGTTCCTTGGCCACCTCGTCTATGAAGAAAACGAACGGTCTAGAACCGGCATGATGGCTCCTTGTGTTGCGTTGCCGGTTCTGAGCGTTCGCCCGGGAAACAGCCTTCAAAGAAAAAAATAAACTATTAGTAAAATATTTAAAAACGGACATACTTAATGAAAAATTAACTAATTAATTTTTTTAAATACCTGTTTACGAGGGTTGTTGAATTCTGATGTCAGAAGCCAACGTCACTCGTACTCCCTGTACTGGAACTTAGCAGGGGTACCAGAACGTGTGTTCCCGTGCGTAGTCCAGTGGGTCCGCAACTCGTTCTTCCACTCCTTGGACCTACAGATACAACAAAAATATTAGAAATATTATTAATACCACATACAATTTTGGTTTTTCATTAACTTCCCGACGTACCTTCCCCCATGCACAACGTCTGCCCAGCTGTTCTTCAGGTGCTCAGGAACGTCAAACCACACCTGCATTTAACCGTTTATTAGTTTAGTTTTTCGAGAAATGAACAATGTAATACATAATATTATTGAGGCATTTTGTAAACTCACCGACATCGCATTGTGGACCATGTCCTTAACCTCCTGCGGGACATCGCCCCAGTCTGACCACAACATAGGGACTCTATCCCTAATGAGCCCTCCACGCGGCCGAAGTACGTCCTCGACTTCCCGCCGGATACTATGTGGCCATCCCCGTCAGTATCGATGACGATCCTCCTTGAGGTATTGACGGTCTTCTCGAGAGCCTTCCATGTGACGGGGCCTCTCTTCTTCTTTGTCGGCTTTGCTCTGACGGTGCCTATCACATGATAAACCAAATTGATTATTAAAATCGGAGACCCTTTATTATTAATTATAAGAAAACAAATCATTCATCTTTCATTACCTGAGGGCAATGCGGCGGACGCGACGGATTCCGTCTCTGTCGCCAATAATGATACCTTTGCGGAAATAAGAGGCGTATCAAAAGGCACGAACTGGTACGCCGTTGATGGAGCCACTGGCGGGGTCAGTGGATAAATCGGCGTCCTTGAGCCATCGACAGTAGGTAAGGCTCTGGCGGGGTCAGTGGATAAATCGGCGTCCTTGAGCTGCTGATGGAGCCACTGGCGGGGTCAGTGGTATCATCCGCGGAAGGAACAGATGAGGCGGTGGCATCTGTACCCCAGATGACCCACTATCCGAAGCAGTAGGACCCGGAGTGGGCGCCCGGTGTATCTCAAGCATACGGGGTGCATACACCTCCGTCTGGGTCTGAGGCCACAGCTGCCTCGAGGAATGAGGGACGCCCCGATGCCTCGATGAAGGGGGCACCTCCGGCTGTCTCTGCGCCGTCTCCAGTGGGGTCGCACGTCTGGCTGTCATGGGGCCCCGAAACGACGTTTGAGTGTTGCTAGAGGTTCCCTCAGACGATTCGGACCTTTGGCCCTTCGAGCCCTTCGAACCCTTCGTCGATCTAAAATTACCGCTCATCCTGTTTAAAATATTAATTTGAATCAAGACTGAGGAAGAAAATCATGAAACTTAATAACGACACACCACACGTAAATCATACACAAAATAAATAGGCATCGAAAATATCCATAATATTTCAGCAACCACATATTAAAACTTGCATAATCCAAACCACAACGAAGTCACAGAAACAACGTGTGTGTGTGTGTATATATATATATTCATCATAAACCAATCCACAATATCAATACCGCATAAAAACCCTAAATTCCTAAATTCAAAACCCTAGAATGACATATCAAAATAAAAATCAGAGGATTACACCATCTGACGAGCGACGAGCAGGCGGAGCAGGAGAGGGAGAGGGCGACCAGGAGAGGGAGAGGGAGACCGGGAGAGGGAGAGGGCAACCGGGAGAGGGAGATTGGGTCAAACCTAGGAGGCTCGCGGAGGCAGACCGGTATGGAGGAGGCAGAAGAGGCGGATCGGGCTTTAGGGTTTTTTCTCGCGCTGGGTTTAATTATATACCCTATACCTTTAGCCGACAAAATTTTTACTTTGTCAGCTAAACCTTTAAATTCGTCGGCTAACCTTTGAAATTCGTCGGCTAAACCTGTGAATATCGTCAGCTAAACTACTTTTTATACATTCGGCACATTGTGATTGTGATGATCAAACTTGAGAAACAAAAATCTGACCGTCAGATCTGACCATTATGATAAAATACATGTATGGGAAAAAATTCAACTTGATCCGACAAGGTTAAGGGCTCAATCCGGACGGTCAATCCCGTAAGTCAAACCCCTAAACTCACAAAAAAGGTGATTGGACCGTCTAATTTACGTATTTTGACCGGACCTTCAACTGAAAATAGTTTCAAATCGATGAGACGCAACAAGTTGTATAAAAATTTTACGGTAAATAACCACCGAAGATAGGGCTACCCATAGGGAGAAAGAATGGAAAATTGCATTGACCGCAACTATCGGCACCGAGACTTTACCGGAATACCGTGATTTTTTAACAGTGGACGTATACCATCTTATTTCACGACTTTTTTGCGTTTGAAGGTTCTACGTATAGTTTGTTTTTGAAACGGAACATTTACTTAACACTTAGTAAACAAGTTATACAACATTAGTAGGCATGTTGTGATTGTGAAGATCAAACTTGAGAAACGAAAATTTGACCGTTAGATCGGACCATCATGATAAAACACATGTATGGGAAAAAATTCAACTTGATCCGACAAGGTTAAGGGCTCGATCCGGACGGTCAATCCCGTAAGTCAAACCCCTAAACGCACGGAAAAGGTCATTGGACCGTCTAAATTACGTATCTTGGCCGGACCTTCAACTGAAAATAGTTTCAAATCGATGAGACGCAACATGTCGTATATTAGGGTATTCGTTGGCTAAGGTTTAGGGTTTAGGGTTTAGCCGACGAAATATTAGGGTATTCGTCGGCTAACCGCATCTTAGCCGACGAATTATGACTTATTTAAGATGGTTTTAGCCAACGAAATATACTATAATTCGTCGGCTAAGATGGTTTAAGCCGACGAATTATGGTATATTTCGTCGGCTAAAGTATAAAAAATATATTAAAAAAACAGAAGGTTTAATGTAAACCATACTGACTTCTTGTTCATCTATCACCAAAATTCATATAAAATAACAGAAATATAAATTCAACATATGTAAACTATAAAGGTAAGACATTCTTTTTTATTACAAATTAATGTATTACGTCCTCTAAATTAAAATTAAGGCTCGTAATCGGAATCATCCGATGAGTCTTTTTCGTTGTCAGAATTAATTTCTGGTAATCTATGTTTTTCCTCATCGCCAGAGTCTTCGTCTGTTTCTTGATTTGGATCAACATCAATAAGCCTTGGCTATTCATCACGAATTCGCACCGAACGACCCGCTTTAAAATTATTAAGACGAACGGTAGAGGAATTAGGAATACCTATTGCGTTGGGCTCTTGATACGCAACATCTTCTTCCTCGTCTTCGGCCTCTCCAACTGTAGCTGCCCGGTAAATGTTTCGAGGGTGTACAAGGTTGACTACTTTCCACGCGTCACCCTTAGCAAGGTCATCAAGATAAAATACTTGTTTTACCGATGTGGCAAAAACGAACATGTCATCTTCGTAACAACTTGTAGTAGTGTTCACCGATAATATTCCGTACTGATCGGTCTTCATGCTCTGCGGCCTAGTATCAAACCATCTACACTTGAAGAGGTGCACTGTCATGCCTTGCCCATAAACGAGTTTCACCACTGAATGGAGAACACCGTAATAGTCAACCCCATTCCGCCCACCATGCGCCATCACCCCAGAATTTTGTGTTCTCCGTCTGCTGTCTCTCTGTTTACATATAAATTACACGCCATTCACCTTGCACATCGGATAAACTCTTGACATTATAGGCTTCATCGCTAGAAGTCTTAGTTCGTGCGACCAATTTGGGTGACCATTAAATTGAATATGGTTCATCTGCAACCAACCATTCAACTGTAAATATGGATAATTATGCAATAAACATAAATACGTACTGAAATATTGAATTACGTACCCAGCCGCCAAAATAGTTTGCGAACTCCCTGTTGTGGTACTCAAGATCACCTTGAATGTCTTGACAATACAGATGGATGTCTTTCCAGTATTCAACTTCTGGATAGTTAATCAATACCCACCAGTGGGCAATGACTAGCTCATGTGGTTGCAACTTGTAGGAGTCTGACAAAATTCCATAAACTTCAACATCACTGGAGAGTATGGAAAGATTGAACTTCGGTACATCTACCGGTATGGTTTGCGGAGTTCCTTCAATGCTCCTAAATACAACTTCACGTAGGTGACGCACTCGTGCGCAATATATGCTTCAGCTATACATCCTTCAGGCGCGGATTTATTAGCCACATAATCTTTGTAGTCTCCAAGTTGCAAAGTGTTATGATTATTGAACATGTATATTGAGGAATTCAGGTGTAAAAAACATACATTTTCATGGGATATATCCAAGTGTAGTGTACTGGACCGGTAAGCAACAATTGCTCGGGAAGATGGATTATCACGTGAGGCATGATGTCAAAAAAATTTGGAGAAAATATCCTCTCAAATTTACACATGATATAAATGATGTCCTCTTGCATTTCCCAGAGGTTAGATTTTTTCACTTCCCGTGTGTATTACTTCTGGAAGAATCTTGCCAACGCTACTAACGGCTCCACCACCTGACGGGGAATGAACGGTCGAATGAAAACAGGGAAGAGACATTGTAGCAAGATATGACAGTCATGAATCTTCAACCCGTACATCTTATTGTCCCGGAAGTTCACACACCGGCTATATTTCCTGCATAGCCTGAAGGATATTTCACACAACTCATCCACCTGAAAATTACATTCTTCTGGTCAGGCTTCACGCTGTAAGGAGCTTGAAGCATTTTTTTCTTCCCTTCTTTCAACCACAGATGTCTTCTTATAAGCATTTATTTAATCAATGCGTGCCTTAGGACCGTCTTTCGTCTTTCCCTCTAAGTTCAGCATTGTGCCTACCACACTGTCGCAAACATTCTTTTCTATGTGCATCACATCTAGGTAGTACTTGATCAACAACTTACTCCAGTTTGTGAGTTCCTAGAATATGCTCTTATGTGTCTAGAATTTGTACATGTCGGGTGTTTCAGGTATTACCGCCATAATATTGGGATGATTGCTGAGCTGCCCAAAATCGTACTCATTAAGCACTGCTAAAATTTCTTCCCCCGTCCATCTTCTGGGAGGCACACAGTTTTCTACAGTCCCATCAAATGTCTGTGCATCGAATCGTCATTCGTGATTATATGGAAGGAGAGTACGGTGACCTAATTTGCATATCTTGTTGCAATGATTGCTGCTCCCCTCATCGCTAAGGCACTCTGAATAAGCACTACAAGGAAAAGCACTTTAGCTGACGAAAAAGTTTCGTCGGCCTGTTAGCTTAATTCGTCGGCGAAGATTTTAGCCGACGAGGCTTCATCGGCTATAGTTTTGTCGGGAAAGGGTCATCAGTGATGACTTTAGCCGACGACGTCCGACAACACTAGAAGACGTCGTCGGCTATCGTCCCAGAATTTAGCCGACGAAAAAGACGTCGTCGGCTATCATCCCAGAATTTAGCCGACGAATATCTTAAATGTTTCGTCGACCGTAGTCTGAGACTTTAGCCGACGAAATATTTAATATATTCGTCGGCTATAGTATGTAATAAAAAATTAAAAAAATAAATATAGCCGACGAAATATAGTGGGTTTCGTCGGCTTTAGTAGGGTTTAGCCGACGAAACATGTCATAATTCGTCGGCTAAACCTTGTAAAAAAAAATTAAAAATACTATAGCCGACGAATATCTTACATGTTTCGTCGGCTATGAGTCCATTCTAGTAAAAAAATAAATACCCGAAATTTCTAAATTACCATTTCAAGCAAGCTGCAAAATACACCAAAACAATTCTATATATATAACCAACAACAAACACATAAAACTATATAATTGATCAACTACACAAAATCTAGATTGTCTAAATCAATATCCGATTTTGGGGGCTGCTGCTGAGGAGGTTGCGGCGGCTGAGGTAGCGGTATAACCGTAGGCATGGGCGGAGCCGGAAGTCCCTAAAGCTGGGCAGCTGTAAACTCCTGCAAGTACTGGAACATCTGCTGCTGCTGGGCCTGCTGGGTAGCATATACCACGGCAACATAGGTTGTCTGGGTGGCATGAACGGCAGCCTGAGCAGCTTGTTGTTACCGTAGTCTCTCAACTTCCGACTCTAGCTGAGTCATCCTGCTGCTGGTCGAGGCTGCCTTTCGTTGAAATCCTAGAGTGGTCTTCAGGACCCCCTCGCCCTTCTTTTCTAGACCCCGGCAGTAGAAGTTGTTTTCTCGCGGTGGGAAGGCTGTGCCCATGATCCTCGCCCTTATTGAACATGTATATTGAGGAATTCAGGTGTAAAAACGTTCATTTCCATATGATACATCTAAGTGTAGTGTACTGGACCGGTAAGCAACAATTGCTCGGGAAGATGGATCATCACGTGAGGCATGATGTCAAAAAAATTTGGAGGAAATATCCTCTCAAATTTACACATGATATAAATGATGTCCTCTTGCATTTCCCGGAGGTTAGATTTTTTCACTTCCCGTGTGCTTAACTTCTGAAAGAATCTTACTAACGCTACTAACGGCTCCACCACCTGACTGGGAATATATACTTAATAATTACATAACAATATTATATATCAACATCATCACAAAATCATCATCAACTCATCACATCAACAACTTCATACAATCAACACAATATTATAAATTAATTAACATATATATATATATATAATATATATATATATATCTACTACTTATATATTAACAACAACTTCATATATATTATCAAATCATCAACTAAATCGATCAACACACATATATATATATACATCCAACGTACTCAAAATCGATTAACTCATAACAATATTATATATCAACATCATCACAAAATCATCATCAACTTATATCATCAACAACTTCATACCATCAACACAATATTATAAATTAATTAACATATATATATATATATATATATATATATATATCTACTACTTATTAACAACAACTTCATATATATCATCAAATCATCAACCAAATCGATCAACACATATATATATATACATCAAACGTACGTACTCAAAATCGATCAACTCAATCACACTCAAAATCGATCAACTCGAATAAAACTCAAAATCAACATATATACATATATACGTACCTATATATAGCTCCACAAACTAATTGTGGATAGATTTCGACAACACCCAAACTTTTTCTCCCGTTTTATTTTCTCCCGTTTTTTTTTCCCAGATGAGCTGCTGTCCAGATCTGTAAATATAAAGCACTTTAGCCGACGAAATTTTATTTTCGTCGGCTAAACTTTTAAAAATTTCGTCGGCTAAAGTTCATAGACTATAGCCGACGAAGTAAATTCTTTAGCCGATGAGATTTTAATCTCGTCGGCTAAAGTTGACCACAGCAGACGAAAATTTAAATTAGCCGACAAAGAAAAATTTCGTCAGCTAAAGTCCACGTTAGCCGACGAGAAAATAATTCGTCGGACTAGTTTTTTTATTTTCGTCGGTTAAAACCTTTCTTCTGGTAGTGATAGAAAAATCTTTGAACATAAAAATCAGTGAAAATGAAAGACAAAAAATGACGGTGGAAGCTTTAGGTCATCAAACATATCTTTTGAGATAATGTTGGGAGTATTGGCTTTCTTAAACACTCTTGTTAAACTTTTGACTTCAATACAAAATGTTAGAGTAATTGGATTTGCAAGTGCAGCGAGTCTTAAGCACACAACGTGTAGATACACGATATCATGGTCTATGTAGATGGTTACGTTTAGAGTTTGTTGTTAATTGGTCCTGGTGTTCTCTTTTTGTGTCCAAAAATGCTTTCTTTTTTCCCTCTATAGAAATCATCATATCAGTCGTATATTAAGACAAATATTATTCACTTACCAATTTTTAAAAGATCATAAATCAAACAAAGTAGCATTTTTCTCTCTTTTTGTTGAAAAGTGTTAGAAATTTCAAAAAAGATAAGAGTGTACAGGAAACTCATCGGGTGAAATTTGACTAAAACCACATGTACATGGATCCTTATTTACTGTTTCTGAGCATGTTCAATGGAACTTGTCTAGGGACATATACCCACTACATGCATGATCGATCATCTAGACTTTGGAACAGATTCATTAATTTCGTCCATATATATGAATTGCATTTTCGTCCTTTCCACCACTACATCTACATGCATGATCATCTCGACTGGATCATATTATTTTCTTTGTGGGAAGTAGCTAGCTAGATATGTGTCTAGTAAAAGAGACATGAATATGGAAAGTTGGGGAACCAGAAGAAGATGATGCACCTCTAAAAGTTGCATCTTTTTGACGTCAGATCCCTCTAAAGTTCATGATTTGAAACTTGAAAGTCACCAGTACGTTATCATGTATTTACATATGTGTCGCTCTTGGATTTGGAACGAGTCATGGGAACTGTTATTGGGGTATCCTATCTGACGGTATAATTAAGCTTCAATTTGCCCACGTGGATGTCAATAATCTGATCTAAGTTGGAGAAGATCATGATCAAGAAAAAATGAAAAGAATATCAACAATCTCGTTTTTTTTTATACGATTTAGTGATAAAAGTACTTCCTAAGATTGTCGTAAAGCTTAGAAGTACGTACCGAAATTTTATAGAGTGAGAATGGCTCATGCGAAATAAAGTTATTTTTTTTTCATAGATTATGTACTAAAGTAGATGATGGTTAATCTAAAAGAACCATGACCGACGTCTCAAATACCATTAAGATGACAAGTAGGCATATCTTATTACAATAATTAGTGCTTAATCCAATATATGAGATTATGATCTAAGTAAAGGATAACGATAGTGCATATCCATTATCATACCCCCTTAATTAACAAACTATCGTCCTCAATGTGATGGTGATGGTAATTAATAATTTAAGTAATTAACTATGACGTGCTCCATATATAGAAGAAAAACCCTATCCGATCCAAAACTAATATAGATCTCTAAAATCTGCTGTCTTATTCCATATATATACGTACGTGCAGATTTTGGAGGCTGTCAATGCCAAAAGGAGAATCGAGGGATCATCCGATGGTGAACCCATTTGGACCAAACAGCCCCAGCCTTAAGGAGGTGGATCTTGATCCCATCTTGGTTATGGTGGGTGGCAATGAGATGTTGAAAGATAGGGTGGAGATATACTCGAGGAGACTGAAAGAGTTGGGGAAGAAGATTGAGTACGTGGAATTTGATGGACAACAACATGGCTTTCTCACAAATGATCCATACTCAGAAGTTGCAAATGAAGCCCTTCAAGTTATTAAGAGATTTATGATTGAAAACTCCAACTAAAACGTCGGTCATTATCATCAACATTTTAATGTATTTTCCACTTATATGAAATTTTTGTTTCTTCCTTTTTGAGTGTTTGAAGTTTTGTAAGTTTGTAGTGTACAAGAACTTAGAGATATTGTTTGTCCTTGTGCACCTATTAGTTCTACGCACGTTAGTCCTTGTGCACTTATTAGTTCTACGTACTATATCGTGATGATAACCCTCTTGTAATTTGGTCTGCGTTTGAAAATCAGAGTAGTGATCATATATATAATGTTGGGTTTTGATCTATACCATAATTACGTTAAGGAAAATGATTCTTGGCCTTAATAAGGCTTAAGATTTGTGATTTTAATCCTAAGTGGCATGCTATGTCACTTAGACACATCACTAATTCAAAAGATTTTGTCATGTCATTCTTAAGCAAAAATGCAATCTTATCATTCTCAAATCTAATGGCTCTAGATTATTTTATTTTTTATTAAGAAAAAAATGATTATTATGTCTTTTCTTTTATATAAAAAGTATATTTCTAGTCTTTTCTCTCTTCTAATTTTTATTACGATCATGTTTAGATAATGTTACTTAGATTAAACACCAAAATATAATATGAAATACATATATTTTTGTTAGTATACTTGTTCAAAATGTGAGTTCATCATACGATATAGATAATTAGATATACATATAATTTGTCCAAGAAAAAACAATTTCATCTAATATAAAAATTTACACATATATATATAAAGATAACTTAGTGTGATTTTTAAAATTGATGAAATGTACTTAGTGTGATTTTTAAAATTGATGAAATGTCTTAATGATATAGTATGCCACCTAGGATTAAGACCACAAATCTTAGCCCTCATTAAGGTCCTTTAGCACTACCCATAGGTTAATTACTTTTATGGCATTAGCCAACAGATGGAGGGCTTTCCAACGTCTCAGATGGTGTCTACTGTATTCAACATAACACCAAGTACTACTTCTACTACGTGAATAAGAAGGAAACATTGATCATTTTGCCAGGACCAGGTTTACTACCCTAGCTAGCTAGCCTGCCATATTGATCGAAGAGCTCACAATGAGCTTGGTCTCGATCTTCTCTATCTATCCTTAATTACATGCTTGAATGTTTCAAAGTAACAAGCAAGACATGCATGCACCAAAATTTTTAAAGGTTCGCTTACAAAAGAAACCTTGGTGTGTGATCAACCTCTAAACTAGGAAAGAATGAGTGGATAACTGGATATACTGAAGCAAAACTCATATGTTAACCTAAAGTCGGCAGGCTCATTACCATCAACAGGAGGGAGACGTACTGGAGGTCATAATTAATTGTAATCATGGAAGGAAGCTATACAAAATATCGTCGGTGGCTTTTGAAAAATCAAAACTAGTTTTAGAACTCATATTATTCTGCCACAGAGATCTAGATTATCGTAAACACCACTACAAGTTATTCATGACTTTGCTAAAGTTCTACTTCCATTAAACAACAAGTTGTTGATTAAGAAATAAAATTGGGTTGATGATCGAATTAATTAGTTGAAGTGGTGAAGGAGATAGCAGAAACCCATCGTTGTCATATATGAATAGGTAGGATTCAGGTAGCTAAGATTCATACCCTCGATGATCAAATAATGATTATAAAAAAGGCAATATTGGAAAGATATATATGTCTGCAGTAGCAGATTAAACGTCTAAATCCAAAACTTTATAGACTTGATGAACTCTATCCCACGAAAACAAAAGCTTAGTCAAACTAGCTTCTGTACCGAAATAATCACCCTATATCATGCAATATTGTTTTTATGGTAGAAGATAAAATTATTCATTGTATCATCGTCAGGAGGATGATTTAGTGAAGTTTACGTTGGGTCCAAAGAACTTGATCATCCATGCCTTGATGACTTTGTCTTTAGATCGAGTTATTCATATATATATATATATATATGATATTTATCTTCATCGATCTAAATTTCCACTACAAGAAAAGTGTGCCTTATCTTCTATTATTAGATTAGATGTTCCAAAACTGATAAGACCTTAATTGGTTACATATGTTCATGAAGTTCCAACTCTATCTACTTGTGCATAAGGTGCATGTTGAGAGTTTGAATTAATCTTCTCTGTATGAGCTTCTCAACTTTCCTGTATTTCTAAAAAAGAAACGTGCCCTGATCTTATTCGGATGAACTCTATGAAATTCGATCCGTAAGCTTAGCTAGCTAGCTACTTGATGATCATGGCTAGCTTTGACAAAATATATGCCCAAAAGTATAAACGTGTTATACATTATTCCAGATTTGGATGCTGATTGAATGCAGTGCATCAGTTAGGCTACATTATTGATCTATATCATTTAACCTATATATATTTTCTGTGCTGACGTCAACATTGTTCATTAACACTGTTTACAGGACAGTGCTACGAAGATTTTTTATTTTTTATTTTTAATTTAGCTGCGTCTATAGTTCTCTCTCACAAACTCTTTACATCCTTCATCGGAAAAAAAAAAATCTCTAGATCTTTCTCACTCTTTATCTCTCTATTTATCTCCCTCAAGATTTGCTCTCCTCATACTGCAACTAGATTCGATCTCTCTCCTCGTTGGGATTGATATCTCTGCTCTGTTGAACTCTCACTCTCCTTCAAACTCTCATGAACGCAAGTTGAGTCGAAGGCGCATAACAAAAGGTTTGGCTTGCAAATTCTTATCTGGTCGGATTTGACTTAACTTTTGCGATCTTGAATTTTGATTCTTGCTTGGTTGCCTGGATTCTCATATCGAAGAGACGCATTACTTAACTTTGTCAAATCTGACAAAGCTTATGGAATTGCTTCTTCAAGTTTCTGGAAAAATAATGCAACTGAATGCTCTTTGATAATATGTGAACTATTCTAGGTCTGGGTAAGACTCTCACTTTCTCTCTGTTGCCTCTGATTTACTTTGGCTATGATTTCTCACTTCTCCATTGTTAGAGTTCTGAAATTTGCTGGGTTTAGTTAGGTTTGCTGAACCTGAAGCTTTCAGCAGACCATCACAAAGTATCACTTCTCAATTTGAATGTTGATATCAATGCTTTTATACACTTGGTATATCCTACGTGAATTGAATTAGGAGCATGATTTTGCTTTCCTTCTTATTGTTTTTTTTAATCAATGGTATTCTATTGTTTCTCTCTTGATCCTCAGATGCTCTTCTTTATTTACACTTTCTTTTGTTTCACTTTGAATGTGTTTGTGTATAATTGTAACATGCTAGCTCTTCTTTAGTGTTATGAATGGATTTATGAGGAAATATATTCTCCCAAATCCTAATAGGAAGTTAGTGTTTAAATTGATCGCATTCTCATGAGGGATACTATTAACAGAAAAATGATATTTTTTAAGGTAACCGATCTGAGATTTATCATGGTCTATTTATATTGTTCATGCTAGGTTGAGTTTGTCTAAAAATGGTTGAATGTAATCTTACATATTCTTTTACCTCTTTTATTTTCATTGTTAGTTTTTTTTTTTTTTTTGGATTTTGATTGTGTATTTTGTTATGTAGAAATTTGCGGGACAACAATATCTGTATAAGGATAAAGTTAATGCCTTCTTGAATCAGCTTTTGACTCTCTCATTGAAGGTAAAGTTGACAAATTTCAGTACCCTTTTTGAGGTTTTTGTTCAATTCTGTTTTGAATTTTGTGGTTTGGTGTATAAGTTTGGGTATTCATATGCGATTTTATGAAAGTTTAACAACACACGCAAATTCATGTGAGTTTATTAAGTTTGTTTGAATGTTTTGTTTGGTCATGACCTCTCATTAGGCTTCCATATTAGGTGTTCTAGCTTTGGGCTGATGTTTTGATTTAGGGTCTCCTAAAACTTGCATAGTCGATCTCATTGTTCTCTCTCGCTCTCCTGAAACTTTCATAAACTCTGCATAGATATCTCCATTTGTCCACAAAACTTGATAACAATCACATTTATATTCCTATTTATTCACATATATTTATTAGTGTCGTTTTCTCTAATCTATCTGTTAATAATTATTCAATTTGATGTAACAGGGAAATCAGCAAACCGATATCATCCTCAACAAGCAAGAACCAAAACCAGAGTAGAAGATTAACTAAATGTGATATACAACTTTTGTTCAACTTATCTAAGTTGTGAACATGTAGAGCTATGACTGCATTTTTGGCTAACAGCAAAGCATTTTGTATAATCAAAACTGGACACTTTTTTATCATGCTCCACACTATGCTCTTTGCTTTCTGCTAACAATTAGAATAACAATTAGAGTCTTATTATTTTGAACTGAATGACTCCAGCTTCATTGTAATATATGTTCTTTGCTACTAAATGATATCTTCTGATCTTCATTTTATCTCTAATTCTTCAAGTATATAAACATACAAAACACCGCGGCAAAACGCGGTCAGCTATTCTAGTTCTATATACTGAGAATTTGAAGGAGACTGTAGCAGCATGTTATTTCAGATAAGTATATAGAACTATGCAGATCATCATGTATGCCGGGACGTATCTAGTCTAATGGCTGTTATTTCAGATAAGTATATAGAACTATGCAAATCATCGTGTATGCCGGGACGTATCTAGTCCAATGGCTGCCTGGGCTGTAGCCCAAGGGAAAATTCTGCAAAACATTTATATAGATTATAACATGCATCTTATACACAAAGTTTTACACAATCAAGTTGGTTAAGCAACTTATTCCCACATATCAGGTCCTAGTTCGAACTTCCAAGTTTTTAGTAATTATATTAAAAACACGTTAGATTATGGAGACAAAAAAATAAATAAAAAATTGGGCCCAACAAAGAAGAACGCCAATAAATTAGCCTAACCCATATCCAGATCCTGGATATTACTGAATCGTTTTCTGGCTTTCTACATACTAGCCTTCCTGCACGCACATACGTGCGTGCGGAAGTGCCGCACTCACGCGTGCGTGTGTTGATTTGTTACGAAATACGTTTTGCATATATACATACAGTCTTTCCTCTTTAGTTCGTTGTGTGTCAAACATCACGTAAGAATGTCACACGTTCCCTAACTTTTATAACATGTAGTTTCTTTTAAATTTTGTCAATGCCTAGACTGCGCGTATGCCTACGACCATATGATGAACATTTTGTCTAGTCTCCCTACACACGTGTGGAATTGTTTTCTTGGAGATGGATTAGGTACAAATAAAAAAGTACAATCATATTCTATTGTCATGCTCACGCGTGTAGGTGCGCCCTGGTGATGAAAATAAATACGAAAACTTGACTTGGCAGATGCGCCCTGGTGATGAAAATCCCTTACTTCGAGGCAGACGTCTCTTGCAACAGTATGTCGTTGATACATACGTAAAAATTGAATCACAAAAACTCAGATGGGTTCACAGTAATCAAGAAAAAATTCAGACCGCCGTTTATCAAGGTCTTCATGACTCTTTATTAATTACAGGGGAAAACAATGCCGGTATTAATTAATGTCATTTCCACCTATATGAGATATGAAAATTTTCAATTGTACAAAATATAACCTAAATTCACATATTCTTAGGTAATGTCGGTCGTAGGACCATTCTGCCATCAACATTTGTTGGAAGCCCACATGATATGTACCAACGGTATTAGGATGCCATGGCTTTGGTTCAAAAATATGGCAGACCTGATTTTTTTATCACTATGACATGTAACCCAAATTGGGAAGAAATTAAAAGTGAGCTACTCCCGGGACAAACATCACAAGATCGTCCGGATTTGGAGGTCAGGGTGTTCCATTCAAAACTTGAGCGACTAAAAGAAGACATCATCAACAAAGGGGTATTGGGAAGAGTTGTTGCTCATGCTTTCATTGTTGAATTTCAGAAACGGGGATTGCCACATGTACATATGCTGGTCATGCTGGATGAACACGATAAGCTTAATAACCGTGAAGATTATGACCGCATTGTTAGAGCTGAAATACCAGATAAAGATGAAGAGCCTCGACTTTATGATCTGGTGTTGAGACATATGATTCATGGTCCATGTGGACCTTTAAACCAACAGTCTTCATGTATGAAAAATGGGGAATGCAAGAAAAATTATCCAAAACAGTTTACACAGTACACCGTGCAAGGGAACGATGCATATCCTATTTATTGAAGACGGGCAAGTCGATTACCGGTCCCACTATGTAGACGAGGGGACACAATAGTGGATAACAGATGGGTTGTTCCTTATAATCCATGGTTGTTGTTACGGTATGATTGTCATATCAATGTTGAAGTATGCGGAAGCATAAAGAGTGTCAAATACTTATACAAGTATGTCTACAAAGGCCCTGATAGAGTAGCAATGCAAGTGCAATCTGACATGGATAATGATGAAATAAGACAATTTGTTGATGCAAGGTGGGTTTGTGCACCAGAGGCATTATGGAAGATATTTAAATTTGTAACAACCAGAATATATCCATCAGTTGAGAGACTACAAATACATCTTCCTGATATGCAACGAATAAGATTCGATGCAACTGAAACAATAGAAGACATTCTAGCAAATGAACATTCACAAAGGACTATGCTTACTGAATTTTTCAACAAGAGCCATACAGATTCGGAGGCAAGTGAGACATTTGTATCGAGAATTCCCTCAATATTATAGGTGGGATAATAAGTACAAAAAGTGGGAAAAAAGGAGGAACAACATTAATGTCATTGGGAGAATTTATAGTGTTTCACCATTCGAAGGAGAAAAATTTTACCTTCGTGTCCTTCTCAATCATATAAGAGGACCAAAATCATTCGGTGATTTGCTTACTGTGAATAGAGTTTTGCAACAAACATTTAAGGAAGCAGCTGAGAAAAGAGGTTTGTTGGAAAATGACAACAGCATCCGACAATGTTTGTCTCTGCAATTCGAATGCCATCAGCTTTGAGGAGATTATTTGTCACAATTTTGATGTATAGTCAACCAACTGGTGTCCGTAGATTGTGGGACGAATTTCATCCTTTCATGGCTGAAGACTACTCTAATTCGAGTGGGATGGTCGACAGTTCTGTCTGAAACAGACTACTTCGAGATCTAAACAGAATGCTAGAACAATTTGATAAGAGCATTAGAGACTTTGATCTGCCTGAAATGACAAATGAGCAAGAAGATGGTCTAGGAGTGCTGAGGTGTATTGAAGATGAACTTTCTGTTAATGTCCCTCAAGAAGATATTGATGCAATTGGTCGGCTCAACAATGACCAAATGATCGCATTCAACACCATACTGGATGCGGTCGTGAGAAAAGAAACTGCATTATTTTTTGTTGATGGTCCTAGAGGAACTGGGAAGACGTACCTATACCGTGCTTTGTTGACAAAGTTAAGAAGCATGAATCATATAGTCCTAGCAACTGCATCATCCGGAATAGCAGCAACTATCTTGCCCGACGGGAGAACAGCCCATTCTAGATTCAAGATCCCACTTGATGTAAAAGATCCGACATCCATGTGTTCCATAGAAAAACAGTCTGCACTGGCACAATTGGTACGAGATTCCACTGCAATCATTTGGGATGAGGCACCTATATATGACAAATAGACATGCCTTTGAAGCACTTGATAAAACTTTTTGTGACATTATGGGCGTAGAAATTCCGTTTGGTGGAAAAATAATGATTTTTGGGGGAGATTTTCGTCAAGTCCTTCCTGTTGTTCCTAAAGGAACGAGGTCTCAACTGATTGGAGCCTCCATTGTGAAATCAGCATTTTGGGCACAGGTAAGGATATTGAGATTGAGACAGAATATGAGATCCATAAATGACCACCAATTTGCAGAGTTTCTACTTCGTGTTGGTGATGGGAGTGAACAGGTCATCAATGACGAAATGATAAGATTACCGGAATACATGGTGATTCCTTGGGAAAGCGAACAATCTATCAACAAAATAATTGATGATGTTTTCTCCAATTTAGGTGATCATGTCAACGATGCAAGATACATGGTGGACAGAGCATTGATTACTCCTCTAAACGATGATGTGGACATGTTAAATGAGAAGATTATCAGAATGTTTCTAGGTGAAGAAATTACAGTATACTCATTCGACTCTGTAGAAGATGACACAAGAAATTTGTACCAACCAGAGTTTTTGAACTCGATCAACGCCGGTGGGTTACCGCCCCATAAATTAACTTTGAAAACAGGTGCTCCAATCATGCTTCTAAGAAATATTGACCCAAAATTAGGATTATGTAACGGCACAAGATTGTTGTGTTGCGGTTCGTACCAAAACCTGATAGATGCTGAGATACTGACCGGATAATTTGCGGGGACTCGAGTTTTTCTACCTAGGATTCCTTTAAAAAGTCAAGAAAGTGCTGCACTACCGTTTCAACTAACAAGAAAGCAATTTCCAGTCAAATTGAGTTTCTCTTTGACCATAAACAAATCTCAGGGTCAGACTATCCCACAAGTAGGTGTTTACCTCCCAGATCATGTTTTCAGTCATGGACAATTGTATGTGGCATTGTCTAGAGGAGTATCGAAGTCAACCACAAAGGTTCTGGTTAAAAAAGGCTCCGAGGTTGGTGAAGATGGCATGTTTACTAAGAACGTCGTATTTAAAGAAGTTTTGCTTCATTCGAACGCAAATGATACGTCGTCTTCATAGGTACCTCAATACTTAACTATGATTACAAAGTGCATTATTTGAATGGATGTTTTTTTATTACCATCGTTAAGTTTATGTAGTTCTTTCTATTTGTAGGAATGTACAAGGAAATGGAGCTGAACATATGAAAAGGTTTCGAAAGACATGACAATATAAAGATCGAGGACCAAAGTCAGATGACAATTTGTAGTTTGAGCGATGACGGTTGACAAATAGATGGCTAAGATGTAGTTGATTAGAGCATGTGAACTTTATTGTACATATATTTGTATACATGCATGTATAATAGCCTCTTTCAAGAAAATATGTTTTTTTTCATGGTAGTACCGATAATAATTAGTCTATTAAACATGTCTAGCCTCCTGTGAGTTCATGCCATAGAAATTGTACATATTTTAGTAGACCGATGAATGTTTCTGTGTAAGTAATATGTTTTTTTTTTTTTCAAGTCCAGAATATGGTTGTAGGCATATGCAAAACGAGCTAAAAATGAATGACTGAATATACATATGCAAAACGTATTTCATGACGGAAAAAAACATACGCACGCGCGAGCGCGGCCCTTCCGCACGTGTATAATCGTTCTTAAAAAAGTACAATCATATTCTATTGTCATGAATATACAGAGCATTGATTACTCCTCTAAACGATGATGTGGACATGTTAAATGAGAAGATTATCAGAATGTTTCTAGGTGAAGAAATTACAGTATACTCATTCGACTATGTGGAAGATGACACAAGAAATTTGTACCAACCAGAGTTTTTGAACTCGATCAACGCCAGTGGGTTACCACCCCATAAATTAACTTTGAAAACAGGTGCTCCAATCATGCTTCTAAGAAATATTGACCCAAAATTGGGATTATGTAACGACACAAGATTGTTGTGTCGCGGTTCCTACCAAAACCTGATAGATGCTGAGATACTAGCCGGACAATTTGCTGGGACTCGAGTTTTTCTACCTAGGATTCCTTTGAAAAGTCAAGAAACTGCTGCGCTACCATTTCAACTAACAAGAAAACAATGTGGATGAGCACTGATGTGGACATATGTACTTCAGAAGATCAACCCCACGTCGTGCAGTGCGTTAGTGCTGTTTGGCTGAGATCGTGGTCACGGCAGTTCTCCTCTTTTCGCGCGGCAGTTTTTCAGTTTACAGAGGAGAATGACGTTCTTTGATTCCTCTGATCCTCTCATCCACAGCGGATTTCTGTCTTCAGGGTTTTGTGCGCTGTCAATTTGTTGTTAAATTACCATCATATCCATCACACATTAGATAAAAAGAGAAGAGTTTTAATAAACTCTGGGCTTTTTCAGAAGTTTAAAAATTTAACCATCCTACTTTTCTTCTGGCTTTATTAATAGAGATAATAATTAACAAAATAAAAAAAGGGTAAGTTGCATTTAGGGGTAATAGCTAAACAAAACTGAATTATAATATTATAAAATCTGTATGGGGTGTGTGAATAGCATTTAGGGGTCTGTTAATAGCACCACCTTAAAAATATGAATAGCATTTAGGGGTGTGTTACCAGTCAGACTTAAAAGTACCAGATCTAAAACACTAACGTTGACACGGTGAATTTGTTTCCTGTTTAAAGAGATAACAATTTTAGTATTGAAAATGTATCAAGAACAATGAACAAATCCTATAAGACAATGTATACCTAATCCGCATGACTTTCTTCCATGTTCGATTGATGTGAGATATCGAATGAGTCATCAACTCTTTGTGTGCATTTTTGTACTGCAAGCTTTATTAATTTCATGAAAATACAATTAAATAATTTATAAATTTACTATTTTACCCGGAGAGAGAGGTGAAAGTACATACTGTTCATCTTTTTTCCGGTTCCACTCTTTCAAAATCAACTTGCTTAGATCAGCAGTGTTCACTTTTACCCATATCCTCTTGCGGGAACCAGGTAATGTAACACTATGAACAGTGTTCTTTTTTTTTCAATATTTCCTTGTGCCAACTTGAAAAATACAGTGGAACATGTCTTCTGACATCTTCTTTCCCCCTCATCATTCCTATAAATAAGAAGTGTATTATAGTTAAAGGGGCAACTCCATTGTAAATAGAAATCAAAAACACAAAATTGAAAAAAAAATGAAAAAGCTATAGCTGCAAACCAATGGTCCATACTTTTTATTCACAGATTCCTTCGTATATGATAGTGTGCATATCTTCGGGCTGAACTTTGTACTTGTTGCGAGTATGTCATTGGTTGTTTCCTCAATTGTTCTTCGTCCTCGTTATAAAAAATACAAATGATAAGAAATTAGTTTGAGGAAAAAAAGACATTTATAGCTGTCATTGTTTGGTCTTTTCACATACCTGTTCAAATTTTTTTTACCAAGACAATAGAATATATTTCCGAAACGACAAAACGGGCAACTGGTGGCAACAACATTTCCATTAACATACATAAGGTTAATGAGTGACAGTAAGTGATAGATATTAAACTGAACAGGATATAGATAAAGGCAAGAAGCAGTAAAAGCAAGAAGTACATAAATATTGACCACTTGAAACAAAAAAAAATACAACTCTCAGATTACATACAAATATGCATATGAACGTCCTATCAATATCCTTCATTCTCACTTCAAAGCTTAGAGATAGATTGAACTGAAAGTAGATTAGATACACAGAAACATTTTTTATGTTTTCAAAACTCGGTGTGTATGACAAAGAACGGAATTGAAGGCCCGGAAAATAAAAATCATATGGAGAGCTTAAGTTAGCCACCCAGAACCCAATATAATTAAGGGGAAGTAAAAATTGAAAAATATACAAATACCTACCTCAGTCGATTACCAGTTCCAACCGCAGACGAATTTGTGTTTGGTTTTGTTCCATATCAGCCGAATTTGTATTAGGCTTTAGCAGTTGCTTTCTACAAAACCAAAGGAAAATAGATTGAGAAGAATGTCAACAGTTTCCCATCCCATTCCAAATAGAAATCCCCAATCTGTGGAACTCACAAAAAAAAAAAAAAAAAACCAAAAACCCATAAACCAATTTGTCAAATCTGATTACAACAATCAGTGTTACTCACCAGAATCGATACGGAATTAGAACAAATATGATCCTTCCCACCTCTGCCGATACTGCTCTTTTTGGATTTGATTTCTGTGTGCTCTTCTTTGTTTCTTTTTTTTTTTTCTTTCTGTTTCTTGTTCGTTTGCTTCTTCTGTTCCATTTGTACCCAGCGTTGTTGTGGCGGTTTCCGTCTATGTGGAGATCGTGGCGTGGTAGTTCTTCTGCTGGCAGTTCTTTTCAAGTTGGGAGATGTAGCGAACCAAGTCGTGCGTCTGTGTTTTTTTTTTACTTCTTCCCTTTTTCTCTCCTCCTCTCTTCCGTAGAGTACTCCCTATTTCATTATTTATTTATTTTTTTCTTTTTGGTCGAAACCTGTTTCTTTCTTCCTCTGTTCCTTTTTTTTCTCTCTCTTTCTTCCTCTCTTCCACATATTCCTCTCTCCTTTTTTCTCTCTGCCTATCTTCCCGAGCTCTGTTTTGCAAAGTTACAAATGTATCCTTGCAATGATTTTTACACATAGGTGAAGATTAATAAACTCGTGGCTTTTAGGGAAGTTCAAAATTTAACCATCCTACTTTCCTTCTTGCTTTATTAATAGAGATATACAGTACGACTACGTGAGAGTGTACGAAATATAGACCGGTTTAATTTTAGAGAAATTGGTCGTTTGATTAACAATCATATAGTTACATACAACTCCGCCAAAAATAAAAAATTATCATAAACTTGCATAGTTCAAAAATGAAAGTTAATATATAGATATTGGCCATGATCGAGGAGATGATGATGAGCGCTGAGGTATATATCATCGTTTGAATTGCCGTACGACATAGAGCCATCAACCTCTATATGATTGTGGTGTTGGATTGACCCTTAATTAGTTTCTGGATACATACTGCATGCATATGAATGTATCAGTACATTGCTTCTGGAGATGCAAAACATGGGCATATTAGAGTATATATACTTGAACAGGGACAAGTGTGGCATGTGGATCATTATTGTACTGATATTGTCTTAACTTAACCACATTTAAGGTGTTGGGTTTTAACTACAAAAGGTCTCGGTACAATTGGATATGATATATCCACTTATAATTTATATTTTATTTATTCATTTTCTGATTTTAGATTTTTCCTCTCTAACACTCCCCCTCATGTGCAACCTAACTTTTTTAGGTCTGCACGTGGAATTCATTCAGTCCAATTCCCACATCGGAAATTGGTCATGCTTCGGTCCAGTTCCCACTTTTGGAAATTAGGGTATGCGGTCAAAGGTCCACTGCAGACACTTGGTATGGTATAGGCCAATCGAAATATTTCCGATGGCAATTCGATGAACCAAATCTGGGCTCACTATGCTGGGAGAGTTTCTCCAGTTACGTTGAGAGATGTATTGAAGAGGGACTCGCTCTGATACCAACTTGAACAGGGACAAGTGTGGCCCGTGGATTATTATTATACCGATACTGTCTCAACTTAACCACATTTAAGGTGTTGGGTTTTAACCACAAAAGGTCTCGTACAACTGGATATGATATATCCACTATAAGTTATATTTTATTTAGAGAAAAATTCACCATTGGTCCCTAAACTCTTGTGTCAAGGCCAATATGATACCCAAACTCTCACTCACTCTACCAATGTGATACATGATCTCCTTATTTGACATCAACATGTACTTCTGTTCTGTCAATTTTCGATGACGGTTCAGTCAATATGGTCCGTGGCCCGCACGAGTTTAGCCAAAAACGAGGGCAAAACAGTCAATTCAATTTCAATTTTCAACAGAACGAATAAGAGTCGACTAATAATCCCCTCATTTAACTCTCATTTCAGCCTCTCGACCTAATCTAAAACACACCCAAACTCTCCTCAACTAAATCAAGATTCAATTTGACTCAGTCACTATCTTATTCAAAAAAGGGAGATTCTGAGACTGTTAGCGAATCAGACGACGTGGGATTATTTGAATCCTCAACAAAGATGGCGACGACGTGGGGCTAGTTTCCGGTATCTGGACCACATCGAGAAGACAGTGAGTTTCAATTCTCTATTTTCTATCTTTTCGATTCTCTATTGTTTATCTTCCATTAGTACTTCTAGGTTTTGAAGAATCTAGGTTGAAGAAAACAAATCGAATTTTACTAATTGAAACAATAAGCCTTTCGAATTCAAATCAATCGATATATATAGCGATTTCAAAACTATGACGCAAAGTGGTAGGGTTTAAGAACCTGAAGAATTTGAGATCCCGCTACAGTTTTCACCAACGAACGACAATGGTAATGGCACGAGTCTCGACAGAGTAGAGATGGGCGGTGTGGTACTTGCAAACTATGAGAACACTATAAAGAAAAGAGAAATAAAGAAAGAGGAGTTAATTAAGGTATGCAAGTTAAGAAAACGACGAAATCAATTCTGAAACGAAACTAATTTTTAAATTCCAATTGGGTTTAATAAACAATAGAAAAGCGGTTGAAGAGATCATTTTTATGTTCTGGGTTATTAAATTATTTGTGTGTTGGAATGTAGTTGTATAGTGTTCATTGTGAATTAGGGTTTCAATCCTAATCGATTTTAGGACCATGTGTTAGGGATTTTGAAATGGAAAGAACTAGAAATTGGGGTTCAAAAACTGGGTTCTAAATACATCTATTAGAGTTTAAATATATTTCGGTCTGTAGTTTGAATTTCTTTGTTTTTTCTTTTTTTTTGAAATAAGATTTATGGTTCTTAATCTGCTTTGTTTGTTCGAAGAAAAAGTTTTAAACTTGGTTTCTGTTCTTAAATTGCAGTTGTTGATAATTTGTTTACAATAGAGATACACCATGGGGGCTTCTTCACAAGGCTCTAGATGGTACAAAGAAATACAAGGTTCCAAAGTTCAACAAGCTAGGGGAAGATTTGGATGGATGGTGTAGACCTAGAGATGATGTCATGGTTGAGTTAATAATATGGCTTATCACTCTCGGGGTATTGAGAGCTCCCTATCTCATATCACTTTAAAATTTCAGGACAACTGCAAATGAAGGCTGGGTGGAGCTTAAAAGTGATATTGATGTATTTGAGATGCTGAAGTTGATTCCCATGAGGACTAGGTGTATAAATTTGTATTATTACAGGAGGGGCCAAAGGAAGGCACAGGTTGAAGAGTTCATGAAGAAACCAATTGACCCTAAATGGAAGAACTCATTAATTAAACAGACAAATTTGTAGAAAGAGTGAGCTGCATATGAGGCAAACCTTACAACAAAGAGTTGTGGGGTGAACCAAAAGTGGAAGAGAACGTATCAGAAAATGGAGGAGCAATAAATATGGTTGAGGGCCCAGAATATTATTTTTTTTTTGACGATGAAGACGAAGTTAATGTGGAAAGTGGAGTTAATGAGAAGGATGGAATATGTGCTGGACTGAATGTGGGGCGCATACTACTACACAATCCATATTTGCTGGGTTATCTGATATTGTATCAGATTTGGACATGGGAGAAGACATAAATGAGAGGTAAGATGGGGAGGGACTGAGTGGGTATACTAATGAAAGCCAGGGGCATGTTAGTAACTTCAAAAGGACTATTGGAAACTTAAAAGGGTTCAACAACATGCAAAGAAGCTGCGGCCTCCAAGTGCAAAGAAGGAGTTAGCTAGGAAGAAAGCACAACAAGAGAAGCAAGAGAGAGAAAAGAAAAGGAAATGAGGAGTTTCTCCAGAGCATTGAGAGAGAGGCTACAAAACTGATAGACGGCAAGAAACTAAAGGTTTGAGTGTTGAGGAGGTAGAGGCAAGGGCAAAAGAGAAGGCTGAATTGAGGGAAAGAGAGGCTGCATAATAAGAGAAGAGGGATGCTCACTTGAGAGAAAAGGAGGCGGCTGAGAAGAGAGCATAAGAAAGTTTAAGGGCAAGGCAACAGTTAGCAGAAGCAGCTGAGAATCGGTTGGCTGAAAGTAAGAAAGCAAAATCAGCTGCTAAAACAGCGAGATCAATAGCACAATAGAAGGGAAAGAGAAAGGTTAGGGCGTAGAAGTACAACATAAGGATAAGGGCAAAAAGCACTATGAGGTGGTAGATGATGAGGAGGACACTGATGATGAATCTGATTTCTACATTGATTCAGATTATGACCAGGAGGTTGGCTCCGATGATGATGCTGACTTTGAAGAAAATGTCACTGAACCAGAAGTTGTCCCAGAGTTTGAAGAAATGTGATTTGGTAGTAATTGTTCAGATGGTGCTAATGATTCTGATGAGTTAGAGAGTTTGAGTGGAAGTGGAACCGAGGAGGATGATGAAAGAAATGTGTTCCAAAGAGGGACAGGAACAAGGTGAAGTCTAGACCTTGGATCAGATCTGTTGATTTGAGAAATCCAAGTTTAAGTTAGGTATTGTATTCCTAAACCATGAGCAACTGAAGGAGGCAGTGAGGGAGGTTGCAATTAAAAATCAACTTGGCTTGTGGTTTGAGAAGAACACTCCAAGCAAGGTTGAGGTGCATTGTGTCACATCTCGACCCTTAAATTTTTAACTTATTTTATTAACTTGGTTATATAAGAATTTTTTAAGAATTTTTACCGTCTCCGGCATTGAGATATAGTTTATAGTCCCTAGAGGGGTTTTGAGGGACGTTTATTTCGGAGGATTTAGTCGTAGGAGAAAATGTGACGACGGTAGCACTGGTAAATTTTAGCTGGTAAAAGGTACTTTTATTAGGGTATTATTTTTCGGGGTGTTTTATTTTGGAGTGGGTTGGTATAAGGGTTTTGGCCGGTTGGTGTGAGGCCCCAATACCATTTCTTCTCTCTCTCTCTCTCTCTCTCTCTCTCCTCTCTCTCCTCTCCAACTTCTCTCCCGAGCAGCCCGACCCACCGGACTTCCAGCCGTCACTTGCCACCGGCCGCCACTCCAGCCCAGTTCGGAGCCCTGCCGTCTCCTCTCTCTTCTCGGCCTAGCGTCCAAGCCTATAGCGTCACCGGAGAGGAGAAATCCCGCCGGAAACGCCGACAGCTCCTTCGCCGGAACTCCCTCCTCCGGCCACCACCGGCGATCCTTTGCTCGTTTTGTAGCTCTCCTCCCGTGCAGCAACCCCTCCAAAGGGCTCACTTCCTCTTGAGCTCGGTAAGGAGAAATTCGAAGTTGAAATTCTATGGCTCTTTAGGTGTTTGCGTTCAATTGACCTAGTTAGGCTTGGAATTAGTGATTGTGCTAGTTAGGAAAGTTGTAGAGCATGATGAAAAGATTATTCTGTTAAAATGTCATAGGATTTGGAGGTTGTTGGAATCAGCTTCCGGCCGCCGCTGCCGGCGGAGCCGTCGCCGGCGCTGTTTGGGAGTTTTGTATGGTTTTAAATGTGTAATAATTAGAGGAGTTTAATGAAGTGAATTGTGGAATTTTTGGATGAGTTTTGGATAAGTTTGTGAATTTCCGAAGTTTGGTATTTCTGACGGTTAAATAATGTAGAATCTGGCCGTAGGATTTAAGTCAATTTCTAGGAAATGTTGTATTTACGACCGGCTATGATGTTAAAGTTTGGGTTGTTTCGATTTAAGAATATCAAAGTTAGGCAATGATGAGTGTGTTTATGGCTCTCGGTTTATTTTGCCTATTTTGAATAAATATTGGATTTTTAGTTGGGAAAATTAATTATATATTTGGAACAGGACGTGAGGAGACTCAAATTGGAGAGACCTCGGTCGATCGACATCAGGCTTAGGCCTAAAGTTGTGAGTGGATTTTGTTTTAAAATATTGTGCATGCGAAATAATTTTTGTTGTTAGAGAATAACCGAAATTGAGAATTTCGGTGAGCATGTTTATATATATTTATATTTAGATGTTTATGAGGATAGTATGTATATAAATAAATGGTAGCTAGCTATACGTGTTTTTCCACCAATACTGAGAAAAAATCCATTATGGTGCGACGTGAGCGTTAGACGCAATCGTCGTAGCCCTATATAAATATAATAATTTATATAGGGGATATGCGCGTATATATATATACACCGTCTTTTCGGTCATAATGAGGAAAAATTATATTATGGCGCAACGTGAGCGTTAGACGCAAGCGTTGTAGCCTTGTATGAATTTTTATTTTCTAAATTGTTCTTAGGATTCATACAAGGAGTCTGACGAGTGTAAATACGTACGCATATATATTTATATATATAGTTTAGCTTGAGAGGCTCCATTTTTTTGAGTTGGTGACTAGCCGGTGCTAGTCGTGAAATTGCCAGTTTATGAGTTGAGCGCTTTTGAGCTGCCGTATGCAGTATATTTTCTATGAAATTAAAATGGGAATGCATAAATATTTTTATGAAATTATTTTTGTCCACTTACTCTAACGTTATTAAATGCCTTTCCCCTGGGCCATTCGTTTTAAAATGTCCAGTCTGCAGGATTGCATAGTTGAGGTCGGGCGTACATGGAGAAGAGACATAGTCAATAGTATAGCTTTCCGCTTCATTTTATTTATTTATAGTTTATTTCCTCTCAAATAGAGTTGCTCTGAATATGTGGTTGTCTTATAGGATCTTTGTTAGATTAGTAAATCTATATTGGGAGATGTTTGTGATTGTGGGAAGCACGAAGGCTCCAGGAGTCTATAAGGTTGGAGTTGGAACATTTAGGAGTGTTTGCAGGTTTTTATAGGAAGGGTTGTCCATTTCTAGGGGAGATTTTACCGAATTTTAAAAAAAATCTTTCCTTTGAGGTTTCCCCGCACGATTTACTCCGGGTTCAGGGTGAAATTCGGGGTGGGTCGTGTCAGTTGGTATCAGAGCATTAGAGAAGGAGGTTAATAGCAGTCGATGAATAGTAAGATTTTTAGGTGACTTTCGTCTATATTGTGGTTTAGCTGAAGCCGGCTAAGGCGTTAAGTAAAGAGTTCAAGATTATTTTCCTTAGATTGTTGGCCTTGCAAGAGTCATTGAGCATGGCGTTGTGAAAAGCATGTTGTTGTGTCATAGCAAGAGAATTGAAGAAAGTGAATGGTATATCTACATGTTTCTAATTGCTAGCAAGCTCTGAAGCGTTGAGTGACATTTGTCGGTTATATTATTTTAATCGTGGGGCCATTATGGATTCTTTCAGAATTCTAGGTGTTGAAGTTTGATCTTCGGATTTGTTGACTGTATTATAAAGATGGTAAGTGTATTGACCTTGAAATTATAATAATAAAGTAGATGCAGAAGAGTTGAAGTCATTTTGACTTTACGACAACAGTTGGGAATGGATTAATATGTTGAGATCTGGAAGTTCTTGGTAATGCTAACTTTTTTAGCGACCTTGGTCGCTAGGATGGAAAAGTTTGGAATGTTGGTGTGGCGTGAATGTCTAGAGAAAAGTATTATATCTTAAAGTGTGTGGCTATTGGAGTTGAATATTATGTTATCTGGAATAGCTGTAGATGAAAGGATTTATTGGAGAAGCTTGGATGGGTGTTCATAGTGCTTTCAGTCGGCTTGTATTGAATTAGTCGATACAAGTCTTAAATGACATAATATTAGTGTTAAGTGTGAACGAAGTCTATCTGCTAATGTCACTTCGTTTGTTGCAGTTGAAGTTTATTTGGCATACTCCGCTTGGGGATTTGTTCATCTTCCATGCTAGTGACTTGGTAAATTGGATTTTATATGGAACATGTTTTGGCGATATATAAGTTGTTTATGTTGCAGTTTTATGTAACCGAAATGTTCCATTCGCATGATAATCATGTTTCAGATCATCTTCTGGTCTGGGGTGAAGAGAATAACAGAATTAGGAGAGAACTGGTATTCCCATATGCTGCTAGTTTGGTGCTCAAAATAGTAATGTAATAGTTTTGGTGAGAGACCTAAATGACGTAGTATTGATCTCTTCATAATGTCATTTCGAGAATCAAGGTTATCATATGTTGGTGGACTGGTCACTTAGACAGAGCAAGATTGTCTTGTGGACTTGTGAGAGCTTTGACTCCACGAAAGACTCTGGGAAGTGTCTCGGTATTAGAAGTGTTTGCTGCAGTTGTTGCAAGGTACGAATCCTTAAATATGTTCAAAAAGGGTCTTAATTTTTGACCTCTATGAGCGTATGAGAATGCGTGAACTTTAGTTTCCTAACAAGTGAGCTTCAACGTCGAGTTTGTGAGCAGCGTAATGACGAGGTTGTTGCATGACGTTAGGAGATTTGAGCCCGATGGTGATAGCGATTTTTCATTGCACATGAAATAGTGTGCATACCTTCGGGTACTCGTACTCTAGAGCAGGTATCGCTGAAATCATTTACGTGTAGACGTTAGTGGTTCAACGAAAGATTTAGTTTTTAGGAAGATTAAAATAGTCAGAGATAGACTTAAAGCAGCTCAAGTGGGCAGTAGAGTTCTGCAGATGTTCGTAGGAAGGACCTTGAATTTCAAGTGGGTGATTGGTGTTCTTGAAACTATCTCCTTGGAAAGGAGTAGTACGTTTTGGTAAGCGGGGAAGCTTAGCCCGAGATATATTGGTTCATATGAGATTATAGAGCGAGTTGGCTCACTTGCTTATCGGTTAGTTTTGCCTCCCGAATTAGCCAGGATAGATTGTGTTTCATGTATCCATGCTTCGCAAGTATGTTGCCGATCCCTCTCATGTGCTGCAAGAGCAGCCGATCAGTTTGACGAAAGATTTGACTTATGAAGAGGAGCCGGTTCAGATTCTCGACAGAAAGGAGCAAGTGCTCAGGAACAAGACAATCCCACTTGTCAAGGTGCTGTGGATAAGTCATCAAGTAGAAGAAGCTACTTGGGAATCAGAGGAGCAAATGATGCAGCAGTATCTCTATCTCTTCGAATGACAGGTATGTAAATTTCGAGGACAAAATTTTTATAAGGAGGGGAGAATTGTCACATCCCGACCCTTAAATTTTTACCTTATTTATTAGCTTGGTTATAATAAGAATTTTTACCGTCTCCGACATTGAGATAGTTTATAGTCTCTAGAGGGGTTTTGAGTGACGTTTGTTTCGGGATTTATTTACTCGTAGGAGAAAATGTGACGACGGTAAAACTGGTAAATTTTAGCTAGTAAAAAGTAATTTTTATTAAGGTATTATTTTTCAGGGTGTTTTATTTTGGAGTGGTTAGTATAAGGGTGTTGGACCGGGTTGGTGTGAGGCCCAAACACCATTTCTTCTCTCTCTCTCTCTTTCTCTCTCCCTCCCAACTTCTCTCCCGAGCAGCCCGACCCGCCGGACTTCAGCCGTCGCCTGCCGCCGTTCGGTCAACCACCGGCCGCCGCTCCAGCCCAGTTCGGAGCCCCGCCGTCTCCTCTCTCTTCCCGGCCTAGCATCCAAGCCTATAGCGTCGCCGGAGAGGAGAAATCCCGCCGGAAACGCCGACAACTCCTTCGCCGGAACTCCCTCCTCCGACCACCACAGCCGGCGATCCTTGGCTGTTTTGTAGCTCTCCTTCCGTGCAGCAACCCCTTCCAAAGGGCTCACTCTCTCCTGAGCTCGGTAAGGAGAAATTCGAAGTTGAAGTTGTAGGGCTCTTTAGGTGTTTGCGTTCGATTGACCTAGTTAAGCTTGGAATTGGTGATTGTGCTAGTTAGGAAAGTTGTAGAACATGATGAGAAGATTATTCTGTTAAAATTTCATAGGATTTGGAGGTTGCCGGAATCGGCCTCCGGCCGCCGTGTTTGGGAGTTTTGTATGGTTTTAAATGTGTAATAATTAGGGGAGTTTAATGAAGTGAATTTTGGAATTTTTGGATGAGTTTTGGATAAGTTTGTGAATTTCTGAAGTTTGGTATTTTGGTGGTTGAATAATGTAGAATTCGGTCGTAGGATTTAAGTCAATTTCTAGAAAATGTTGTATTTACGGCTGCCGAGTATGGTGTTAAAGTTTGGGTCGTTTCGATTTAAGAATATCAAAGTTAGGCAATGATGAGCGTGTTTATGGCTCTCGGTTTATTTTACCTATTTTGAATAAATATTGGATTTTTAGTTGGGAAATTAATTATATATTTAAAACAGGATGTGAGGAGACTCAAATTGGAGAGACCTCGGATCGACATCAGGCTTAGGCCTAAAGTTGTGAGTGGACTTTTGTTTTAAATATTGTGCATGCGAAATAATTTTTGTTGTTAGAGAATAACCGAAATTGAGAATTTCGTGAGCATGTTTATATATATCTATATTTGGATGTTTATGAGGATAGTATGTATATAAATAAATGCTAGCTAGCTATACGTGTTTCTCCACCATACTGAGAAAAAATTCCATTATGGTGCGACGTGAGCGTTAGACGCAATCGTCGTAGCCCTATATAAATATAATAATTTATATAGGGGATATGCGCGTATATATATACACCGTCTTTTCGGTCATAATAAGGAAAAATTATATTATGGCGCAACGTGAGCGTTAGACGCAAGCGTTATAGCCTTGTATGAATTTATTTTTCTAAATTGTTCTTAGAATTCATACAAGGAGTCTGACGAGTGTAAATACGTACGCATATATATTTTATATATATAGTTTAGCCCGAGAGGCTCCATTTTATTTGAGTTGGTGACTAGCCGATGCTAGCCGTGAATTGTCAGTTTATGAGTTGAGCGCTTTTGAGCTGCTGCATGCAGTATATTTTCTATGAAATTAAAATGGGAATGCATAAATATTTTTATGAAATTATTTTTGTCCACTCACTCTAACGTTATTAAATGTCTTCCCCTGGGCCTTTCGTTTTAAAATGCCCAGTCTGCAGGATTGCATAGTTGAGGTCGGGCGTACATGGAAAGAGGCATAGTCAATAGTATAGCTTCCGCTCATTTCTATTTATTTATAGTTTTTTTCCTCTCCAATAGAGTTGCTCTGAATATGTGGTTGTCTTATAGGATCTTGTTAGATTAGTAAATCTATATTGGGAGATGTTGTGATTTGTGGGAGTACGAAGGCTCCAGGAGTCTATAAAATTGGAGTTGAACCTTTAGGAGTGTTTGCAGGTTTTCGTTAGGAAGGGTTGTCTATTTCCAGGGGAGGTTTTACCAAATTTTACGATAAATCTTTCCTTGGAGGTGGTCCCCGCACTATTTACTACGGGTTCAGGGTGAAATTCGGGATGGGTCGTGTCACATTGTCAGTGGAAGTGCCCTTTCAGATTGTATGCAAGCACAAGGAAGAATCAGGGTCAAACATCACCATTGATAAACCAACATACATATTCTCCGGTGCAGACAAGTCATTTTTTGGACTACAACAGAATAGCAAAGGAAGTGCAACAACAACTTTTGGTGGATGAGGTCTGGTCAAGGAAAGGGATCCACAATCACATAGAACAAATGTACAATTTGGACGTGGGGGTGCAGACTATCATAAGGGCAAAAGAGGATGAATGAGGGACATTATATCGATCAGTACAAGAACTTGGCATCTTATTGTAAGGAACTACCAAGAAGCAATCTTGGATCCACTGTGCTAATCAAGACACAAATGAATGGTACTGTGAGGAGGTTTACAGGTTGTACCTCTGCTTTGCTACGTGCAAGGAGGATGGATTAAGGGATGTAGGCCTCTAATTGGCCTAGATGGATGTCATATTAAAGGGCACCATCCAGGTTAGCTTCTCACAGCAATAGGGATAGATGCAAACAATGAGATGTTCTTGCATTTGCAGTGACTGAGGTGGAGACCAAGAAGCTTGGACTTGGTTTCTGGAGTATCTGAAAGATGATATGAGGATTGAGAGGGATAGCAGCACACATTTATCACTGATAAGCAAAAAGGGCTTGGCAATGCAATTGCAATAAGTAATATTGTTTATTTCTTGCTTCAGAACTGTTTTGATCACATTTTAATCACTTTATTCTTGCTTCAGAACTGTTTTGATCTAATTTTTTGCATCTCTTATTTGCATAGGTTTGTTTCCAAATTCCTAACATAGGCACTATGTGAGGCATCTCTACAATAACTTCAAGGCAAAGCACCCAAGAGAAGGGCTAAAGCAGTTGGTATGGAATGCAGCTAGGTCAAGCTAGCACAAGGTTTGGTATAACAAGCATATGGATGAGCTGAGGGAACTTGATGAGGAGGCCTGGATAAGAGCATAAAATGCGACATTTTTAATGTGTTATTACCTCCATTTGTACTTTGATTCTCTCTTATTGTCGTAAAATAGAGTCATAATGTAGAGTCGAAAGTTTTTGGTAGTTTGTGTGTAAAACGTGTTAAACATAAAGGAATGATGTAGAAAATTGTCATAAATTGATTTAACTTCTCTGATACTTAGGTGACATGTAGAAGACTGCCGAGAGAAGTGTTCCTGATGGATCTAGGAAAGCAAAGCAGCTGATCTACAAAGCCTGGTCCATTAAGGAGAGGTCCAAACCAAGTCCAATATGGAGAAGAAGATCTAAATTCGGCAGAATATCAAGGAATATCCAAGTCTTGAAAACCCTGATTGAATCGGGAAAATTCTTGTGCACGTCTCTCAACTTCAACGACTCTCTAGGACAGCTCACAATAAATCAGAAAACGTGCTAGATATGGATAGAGAGCTACGGGAGTCTAGTTTCCAAATCAATTGGAATCACCGCAATATCTATTTTCTAGAGGGAGTTATGACGTAATCATCAGACGGAGGTCATTCTGCCGAAATTGAGAAGAACTAGGAAACCTAAACCAACTTGGTTTAGGCTTTGTGGCCGACTTCTCTAGGGTTTTTCCTCTATATAAAGCACGACTTCAAGTACAGAAGATCATCATCACTACCCTTGCAATTGCATAGCCGAAACTCTACCAAACTCTATACAGAAAATTACTTAGCCGATTCATCCACCACAAACCATAAGAATCATTCCATCCTTCCACCGATTTTCCCACACTTGCCGAATCTTTCAAGGTTGTAAAAGTGTGATTTTCTCATGTCTTCTTGTATTATTTTCTGTATAGTTTCGAACTCTATTGTAATATACTTTTCGATTTTGGTTTTATTTATCAAACATGGTTTTCGGATTTCTTTGTGATCTTTGATTGTTCTATGTTTTGATTTGTAACTTCTTGAATATATGATGATTTCGTGATTTAGGTTTTGGGGCAGTAGCATGTTCTTATGTGTTTTTGATTTCTAATTGATTAATTGTCATGAATTCGTGCATCTAAATCAATCCTTGAGGCTGCCTTGGCCATGGTTGTCCTTAAGATGCGGTTTCATCTATCATAATAATTTTGGATCGATTCATACGCAAAGTTGTCTTGGTCTTTGTTATTAACTTAGGAAGGATATAATTCTGATAATTTGCATGCTAATAGGATGAGTGACGCCATGCCTTAGATCATGTTTCCGATTGACTCGTGTGCTAAAGTGTTTTCTTGTTTAATCTCTACGCAACGTGTTTTAAATGAGTTAGCATTCATGTTTAGGATCAAGCGCAAAGATGGTTCTAAATACTTGAGGAGTCTTAACAATTAGATAACCGCAAAGGCTCTAATTAGAATCGGAATTGGTTAGAGTCTAGGACAATTTGAACGTTGCTGCCCGGCCTTGCATGAAGTTGTTATGTGTTCTTGATGGTTTTTCGTGTTAGGTGTTGCATGAGTATGTTGATCACTTGTATATATTAATCTTAGGTTTAATTTTCAGTAGATTATTTGTTGGAATTAATCAATCTTAAACCCCCAATATTTCGATGTATATATGTGAATACTTGTTTATAAGTTGTTTTGTTTCTCTTCTTTCGATCGCCCTTTGGTTTCCCCGGCTAGAACGATCCCTACTTGTCCATATTACTACGATTGCAGGGTAATTAAATTGAAGTTGTTTGACCCCGGTTACGCGACACGTCAATTTTTGGCGCCGTTGCCGGGGATGCCAAGAAGAATCGAAGAAGATGTTATATAGTTTTTATTTATTTATTGGTTTTCGGCTTGTAATTAATTTTGGCCGATTTTTTTTTTAATTTTCGGAAGTTTCAGTTTTGATTTGTGTGCTTGAATGCATGTTGTAATAACTTAGTTTAATTTCTAGGAAGTTTATAGTTTTATGTATGCTTGAGTTTATTGTAGTTTCTAAAGTGAAACATGTAGCGGGAAGCCACTTTTGTTAATCTTAGCCTTAACCCTTCATGTTATCTTATGATCTCATGAGGTTGAAGGCGGCTTTGATTAACACTTGTAGACCGGTTTAGTGACCCGAGTTTGTTCTCAACTGAGTAAGGGGCAAGTTATTTTCATAGATATGGTTCTCAGGTTTGTTTAACTGGATCTCAAGGTCATAGACTGATATCTCTTCTCAGTGAAGGGGTCGATAGGGAGTTTGCTCTCCGTGACCACTAAACGAGTCCTGCCTGGTTCCTGTAAGGGGTTCGCCCTCCGTGAATCTTAACGACACCGCCTTCTGAAAACACGGAACACGCTCGAACTAGCCAAGAGCTTGGGCCGAAGCATCTCCTCACTTTAGACGCTAGAAAATAATTTGGCATATGTAATCTATTTTCTTCAAACAATTTGAATAAAATCAACTAGAAAGAACTAGGTTGTGACGCCATGTATTTGAACATAATGTTGATTTCGATGCTTGAAAGTTGTTCACATACTTGTAGTAATTTTCGATGTTTTGTACGAATGACGATTTGTGTGAAGCTTTGGAGATTTTGTTTGTGTATATTGTCTTGAAAACTTCGAGTGTTTATTGTATAAAAATCTGAAGATTTCATGTATAACCCACGGCATGGAGATTCAAAGTAGTACATCAGGCAATACGTTCAAGGTGAATGGTCATCGACTTAAGCCTTATTACGGGGCATTCAAGGAGTACAACGTTGAGGAGCAAAACGTTAAAGACCCACGGCATGGAGAGTGACGCCATTATGGAGATGAAGAGTCTAGGCTAAAGGACTTTAAACATTAAGCGCTGCATGAGAGACAACTCATTTCAACCGTAGCGGTGGAGGAGCCATCACCGAGAGTTTGCATCACTTTTATCCCTTCATTTCTTATGGTTGAATTGTATATGTGTTTGTTATGTGACTTAGACGCATGCTTAGGAAATTATGACATGATTTCGGGTATTACATTGAGGACAATGTAATTTTCTAAGTGTGGGGTAGAGGTTTACATAGTAACATGTTTTTTTTTTTGAGTCATTTAATTATAGTTTTTGAGTCATAAAAAGAAAACCAAAGATAAAATTCGGAAAAATCGGATCCAACAAAAAGATGAGTGTTTTGTTTTATTTTGAGTCTTAGAATGCCCTTAAAGTCAATGACGATTATGTCTTTGAATGCATAGATGATGGTTTGACATTTACTTAAAGAAATTGTGAGTTTCATGGATATTGTGGACTGGTATGAACATCTGAGATTTGATTGATTGTGAAGCATGCATGTTTGGTTAATTTGTTTCCATAACAACTCATGTGAGCTATTGAGCCTAAATACTTTCTTCTTGAGTGATAATATGTAAAAATTTTCAAAATTCACTATCATAAACCTCATCATTCTTTGCATATTCAATGACTATGTGCTATAGCTTTTTAATGGACTCTAGAATGTACTAGAACTCACTCATGTGATTATCGAAACTCTATAATCATAACATGTCTTGATTTTGAAAAGGATTGAATTGAACTTCTTTAGGATTACCACCATTGTCAAATAAAACATGTGCCTATTTGTGCCCGTAGTGGGACTTCTTAGTTTTAACCCCTTTGAGCCTACATTGAGCCTTTTCTTTCATCACCTTCATAAAATTCCCTTGCTTAGAATAGTTATATCTTTTACCTTGTTATCAAGACTTGGCAAAGCTTACATTTAATGTGGAGTTATGTTTGTGTGATGTTAAGGAACAAATGTGGGGTGAACTGATGTAAAAATTGTGTGTGCCGAAACCTATCCAAAAAAAAATTAAAAAAATTCTTTGATCCGAAAACAAAAGAAGGAAAAAAAAATTTATGAAAATCAGATCAAAACAAAATAAAAGAAGGGACGGCACACTACAAAAGAAAATGTTTTGAATTTGGAGTTTGTGTGTATTTGAAGGTCTAAAATTGTAATATGTGACCTTTGTTCATGTTCATGATGCTTTGAGGAGTTAAGAATGACGTATGGGTCCAACAAGATGAAATTCGGGCCTTGGAGTGAAGACATAAGGAGGATCGAGCTTTGCTAAAGTCTTGGTGACGTCTTAAAGCACCACTTATCCTAAAAATTCCTACCCTATGCAGCCGAGCCCCATTACAACCATTATTGAGATTGATTCATGATTCTTAAGATGACTAACTTTGATTTGTGGAGATTTTCTCATGAGTTAAGCATATGGTTTTGGTCCATTCTTGCACTTAGTTGTTAAATGAGGTTTTTCCATAAAATTTTATTCACAAAGTGCTTTTATTTGATGAAATATGCAAGCTATTCTTGTCTTACAATCTGTTCTCTTGCATATACTTATGAGTGAATACCATGATCGAGTGAAAAGAATAGAGTATGCCATTGTGAGGAGGATCAGTTGACCTTGTGTGTTTATGCTATTTGTTCTCACTTCTTACTTATTATGCCATGATACATGTTTTATGAAACTTGGAATTTACGTGTTTACACTCGAATGTTCAAATTTAAAAGCTATGCATGATAAAGATTCTGAGAAAATTGTTTAAGGGCATTAGTAGTGTTTGTACTAGACTTTTGTATTTAGTTTGCTAAGGGACTAGCAAAGGATAAGTGTGGGGTAGCTGATAAGAGCATAAAATGCGACATTTTTAATGTGTTATTACCTCCATTTGTACTTTGATTCTCTCTTATTGTCGTAAATAGAGTCATAATGTAGAGTCGAAAGTTTTTGGTAGAGTTGTGTGTAAAACGTGTTAAACATAAAGGAATGATGTAGAAAATTGTCATAAATTGATTTAACTTCTCTGATACTTAGGTGACATGTAGAAGACTGCCGAGAGAAGTGTTCCTGATGGATCTAGGAAAGCAAAGCAGCTGATCTACAAAGCCTGGTCCATTAAGGAGAGGTCCAAACCAAGTCCAATATGGAGAAGAAGATCTAAATTCGGAGAATATAAAGGAATATCCAAGTCTTGAAAACCCTGATTGAATCGGGAAAATTCTTGTGCACGTCTCTCAACTTCAACGGACTCTCTAGGACAGCTCACAATAAATCAGAAAACGTGCTAGATATGGATAGAGAGCTACGGGAGTCTAGTTTCAAATCAATTGGAATCACCTTAATATCTATTTTCTAGAGAGAGTTATGACGTAATCATCAGACGGAGGTCATTCTGCCGAAATTGAGAAGAACTAGGAAACCTAAACCAACTTGGTTTAGGCTTTGTGGCCGACTTCTCTAGGGTTTTTCCTCTATATAAAGCACGACTTCAAGTACAGGAGATCATCATCACTACCCTTGCAATTGCATAGCCGAAACTCTACCAAACTCTATACAGAAAATTACTTAGCCGATTCATCCACCACAAACATAAGAATCATTCCATCCTTCCACCGATTTTCCCCACACTTGCCGAATCTTTCAAGGTTGTAAAAGTGTGATTTTCTCATGTCTTCTTGTATTATTTTCTGTATAGTTTCGAACTCTATTGTAATATACTTTTCGATTTTGGTTTTATTTATCAAACATGGTTTTCGGATTTCTTTGTGATCTTTGATTGTTCTATGTTTTGATTTGTAACTTCTTGAATATATGATGATTCGTGATTTAGGTTTTGGGGCAGTAGCATGTTCTTATGTGTTTTGATTTCTAATTGATTAATTGTCATGAATTCGTGCATCTAAATCAATCCTTGAGGCTGCCTTGCCATGGTTGTCCTTAAGGTGCGGTTTCATCTACCATAATAATTTTGGATCGATTCATACGTAAAGTTGTCTTGGTCTTTGTTATTAACTTAGGGCGGATATAATTCTGATAATTTGCATGCTAATAGGATGAGTGACACCATGCCTTAGATCATGTTTCCGATTGACTCGTGTGCTAAAGTGTTTTCTTTTTTAATCTCTACGCAAATGTTTTTAAATGAGTTAGCATTCATGTTAGGATCAAGCGCAAAGATGGTTCTAAATACTTGAGGAGTCTTAACAATTAGATAACCGCAAAGGCTCTAATTAGAATCGGAATTGGTTAGAGTCTAGGACAATTTGAACGTTGCTGCCCGGCCTTGCATGAAGTTGTTATGTGTTCTTGATGTTTTTCGTGTTAGTTGTTGCATGAGTATGTTGATCACTTGTATATATTAATCTTAGGTTTAATTTTCAGTAGATTATTTGTTAGAATTAATCAATCTTAAACCCCCAATATTTCGATGTATATATGTGATACTTGTTTATAAGTTGTTTTGTTTCTCTCTTCTTTTGATCGCCCTTTGGTTTCCCCAGCTAGAACGATCTCTACTTGTCCATATTACTACCATTGCAGGGTAATTAAATTGAAATTGTTTGACCCCGGTTACGCGACACGTCAGCCTGGACTTGGTTCCAAGACAAGAATCCTGCACAATGGTGTAAAGCGTTTTTTCCATGAGGAATGCAAATGTGATATCTTGCTTAACAACCTTTGTGAGTCTTTTAATTCAGCCATCCTACCTGCAAGAGATAAGTTTATCATCACAATGTTGGAGAAGATTAGAATGGACATAATGGTGAGGAATGCAAATCAAAGAGTGGCTTATGATAGGTGGAAGGACTTTTAGGTCCAAGAATTAAGAAGATGATTGACAAGATTGGGCAGAGAGCTACTTGCTATAGGGCACATAGGAGTGGATAGTTTTTTTTTTTTCAAGTAACCGGAGCTGGTGACATAGGGACAAGCATGTAGTTGATTTGGGTCTGCATACATGCACTTGCAGGAGGTGGCAGATTAGCTGGATCCCCTATATGCATGCTATTTGTGCTATCAGACTCAAGAAGCAAGAAGCATCACTATATTGTGATGATTATCTCATGCTAAACATGTACAAGGAGGCCTACACTCCAATCATCTATCCCATTGCATGGGAGGATGATTGGGATCAAGTTGACTACTCCATTGCCCCTCCACCCTACAAGAAGCAAACTGGTAGACCTAAAATGAAGAGGCATATAGAAACCAAGAGAAAACAACACAACACTGTTGCTCCTAAAGAAGGGAAACTATTCAAGAAAGGGATCAAAATGAGTTGTAAGATCTGTGGGCAATAGGGACACAACAAGCTAGGTTGTCCTATAACCAAGACAAAGAAGGCAAATACAGTAAGTTAATTTTTTGAAATATTATATAATGAGAATAATTTTTGCATGCGATTTTGAAGGGTTTTTACTAACTTTAACTCATTATCTACAACAGGGACATGGAACATCAGCTGGAGCTGGTTCTAAGACAAGGAACAGAAGCACGGTATGTGTCTTAAACTTTGAGTTAAATTTGTGTGTTGTGTTTAAGTTGGTGGTGTTGGTTTCACTGAGCTTTGTTGGTTTTAATTTATTGTCATACTTTTAAGTTTTGCATACATGTGTTGCTTATATGTTGGTTGTATTGGTTTGGTTTGATCGTGTTGATTGAAGCTAATTGTGTTGGCAGACATCTTGGGTTGGTGTTGGTGTTGTGTATATTATGTTGTGTTGGTGGACATCTTATGTTAGTAGCATGTGAGGAGTTCATGACTTTATAATAAGTTGTTTAGAAGCTTGTTACGCCTTTTATAACTTAGCTCTGTAGGTTATAATAAGGTTAATTGCTTTCGAAGCTTGTGTGTTTCTTGGTTATGGTTATATTACTTGACATGCTCAAATGGTAGTTGTTGGCAGCCTTTCAAGCTCAAATATGTTTCTTCATTTTTCTGTAGGTCAAGAGAGCACCAGCCCCGAAAGAAACTAATGTTATGGATCAAGTGATTAGGTCCAAGAAGACATAAAAAAAATGAAGAAGTAAACTGTTAAAAACTGGTTCTGATAACCAGCTGATGCACCAAGTTCAAAAACCAACATCAACCCCCTACTCAAAGTAACAAAATCATGCAACAAGGAATGGTGGGACTAAAGTACCAAGGCTATGGAACCAAGTCAAGCTTCATCCGAATGGGCAGGATTATAAACCAGACAAGGCTCGTTTTGATTTTATTTTGCTGATTTTCATGTGTTCTTAGCCCTGGACGAATTCTCATTTATTTTGTAATTGTTAAATTGGTTTGGATGACTCTTGATGTTGAATGGTGAGCACCTTTTGCAAATTTGAACAATGGGTTTTTATGAGGTTTTTGTTGGCTATTGATTGACTTGGTCGAAGATTTTAGAACACTTTTTTCAAGATATGCATTTTGGATGTTTGAATGACTTAAACTTGTTCACCGATTTTTTTATTTTATTTTATTTTATTTTTTTGAGAACAAGTTAATGGATAAGTAAGTTTGATATGGAAAGAAATAGGATTCTCAAAACAGGTTGTTCAAAAAGTCAGTTGTGTAGTGAAATCATAATTCTTCTTTTAGTTGGTTTGTAATTGGAGGGAAAAGAAATGTTATTTTAGTTGAATAGGCGGGAATTGGAGTAGTCGAGTAGATAAGATTTAGTTTAGAGGGAAAATGGGAATAAGGGTTAATTCAGTCTTTTGCCTCGTTTTTGGCTAACACGTGTAGGCCACGTGATCATATTGACGGAACCGTCAACGAAAATTGACGGAAGTATGACGTTGACGTCAAATAAAGAGATCAAGTATCACATTGGTAGAGTTGAGAGTTTAGGTATCATATTTGCCTTGACACAAGAGTTTAGAGACCAATGATGAATTTTACTCTTTTATTTATCTATTTTCTGAGGTGGGATATTTCATCTCCAACATATATAGTAGCATATAAGCTTGCTTATCCCGTGGTTTTTATTTTCTATGATAATTTTCCTATTCATAAGCTAGCTAAAAGATCACCTTCGATTCCATATGTTCAATACCATTGAGAAATTAAGGAAGAACAAAGGAGTGCTGCAAGATGAATAAGATTAACCCTGGTAATTAATATGCTAGCTCCTATTCCTGGTAGTATTTAGTTTTCGACATCGAAACAGAAAGAGAACTCTACTGCATGCGCAGTAGTTGATTCACTGGGCTTGATATATTGATCAAGATAATGTTCCTTGGATACTTATTATTGCTGTCTTTTGTCTATACATCATATCTTTCAGTATCGGTCTGAAGATAACAGCCAATATATAGATAGTTTGCTGAAGTGCCCATCTTCCCAGTGAAGTAATTAGAAAGCATTTTTCCATATCAATTAGCCAAAATTGCCAAAGTTGTTATAGAAAGTAAAGCATTGAAGTTCTTAACGACGCAGTACTGACCTTCGTGCGGAAAAATTGCTTATGGAGGAAATCACAGTTGTAAACTTGTAATTAGTAAGTTTGAGTTTTGCATCAGTGTTTGGGTTCCTGAAGTTTATAATAAAGCCATGTATGCTACCACAGACACTGCTCTTAGTTGTTATTTGTCGATGGCTGTCTATGTTAAACAACAAATGTAATTACTCCATGTGTCTTAACTTCTACACAAGAACACAAAAATGATTTCATATGAACACTGCACAAATATGGTATGCCAATAATTCTAGAAACATTGTCTGCAGTTGATAGCAACAAGAGCGATATAAACAATTTTGAACAAGAACTCCCCAGACTCGACAAATATCTATCAACTGTACCATATCAACTATATCCTCCTATTAGTTTCCTCAGTCTCAAGATGACACTAACTCTGTAGTTCAACAAAACAGATACACTTCTCTCTCCAGATATGACGAATATCAACTGTAATATATCAACTGTATCCTATTAGTTTCCTCAAGTCTCAAGATAGACACTAATAGTTCAACAACACAGATACACTACTCTCCAGCATTTACATCCGTGTCCCAACCAGTGATATTACTTGGTGATAGTCACTTTTCCAAACAGAATTTATCTTAGTGACACCATCAACGAATGCAGTTGTACCTGGGAGAAAATGGCATCAGACTTTGTTTTGGAGCAGGCTTAGCAACTTCTGGGACCCCAAACACATTCCAGAACCTCAGAGTCTCGTCCGCTGCAGATGCAACGGTGAACCCATCTGGGCTCTGCGTCATATAGAGCACTCTAGAAGTGTGACCACTGAGCTCTGTCAACCTCACCATGGACGGGTACTTCCAGAGGATGAATTGGTTCTCAGTAAAGCCATGAGAGCTTAACAACTCTCGTTCATGGCTGTTCCACAGTAGAGCACACACTTGCGAGCCTCTGTTGACTGAATTTAAGCAGGAGCCCGTGTGTGCATTTCAGAACTTAATTGTATCATCCCCTACACCACCACCAGAGGCTAGTAAATTCGCTTGGAATGGACACCAAGCAAGGGCTTTGACTGCTGAAGTGTGATCTTGTAACCTGTGAAGCCACTGTGCATTTGGAGAGGGAAATGACCTATCCCATATGAAAACCAGACTATCGTTACCTCCACTTGCTAGCTGACAGCCAGAGGCAGACCATTTTGGCCCACAAACCTCCTGCTGGTGGCCCAAGAAGTTTTGAACTATATGGGATCTAACTCTTACATCATTGTTGATGATATTTCCATCCCTTGAACCTGTTGTGAGAATCTCTTTGTTCCATGCCAATGAACCTACTCGTTCATGGTGACCCCTCAATCTTCGTAACTGCAATATGATTAGCATAGTAAGTACTAGCCCAAATTGTTTTGTTTCAAAGGAAATGAAACAACAATAATACACATACATAAGCAGCAATGGTCTTACCAGTTTAACAGAGATAGAATCCCACAATTCAACGCAAGAATTGTTTAATCCAAGAGCAATGTGCCTTCCATCAGCAGCCCAGCTAGGCTTGTAACAGGACCATCATCATCAGAAACTGTAACGAGCTCTGAGGTGGAGCTGTTTGAAGCATCCCATAGGTAAACCGTGCTTCCAAGAGCTATTGCAAGGATGTTGTTTGTGCCCCAGTCCAGTAAATTCAAATAGAAATCATCAGAGAGATCGGGAGCATCCAATATCTTCTCTGCTGTCTGCAATGTCAATTTTAAATCAATTAGACACTCACCCAGCATTAATAGCACACAAACTCTAAATATGAAATATTTAGCAAAGCAACACAGTATGCCTCCATGTCATTCATACACACACACATTGACAAGTCACTTGAAAAAAACTACCACAGAAAAATAGAATTCCTACATGTCTCACTCTGACACACGCCCGCCGCAAGGTTTGAAAAACCAATTCAAAAGAATTAACACTGCAGCCACATCACTTCTCAACACACACATTAGCACAGCAATACAGCCGAAGAACTATAGAACACATTGCAAAATCAATCTGAACTAGCCAGCACAGCCACACTGACATATATTACTTCTACTATAGCACAGTAATTACAAAATCACTCACCGCAAGAGTATTTCTATGTATCACACAAACACACACTCTGACTGCTCAATTTAAAAGAATTAGTACAGCATTCCTATAAATCACAGACACACATGCTCATCTTCACAGATACATCACAAAGCCTATCATAACTCATTTACATACAGCCCCACAAAATACTTATTCATTGAACCAACCTAAAAAGTTTGATAAGTCACCATAGTCCCATTCAACACTAAATCTTATGCAATTATACCTGAGAAATGTGTCTCCTGGTCCTGGATTGGCCTCATGATTGGGGGTGAATGCATTGCCCTCGGAATCAGTTCAATAGGTGCAGGAGGCTTGCTCTGAATGTAAGAATTCTCCGATTCATGTTGAGCGTCTCGGCCAATAGCTTCTGGTACGCACACTAGATGCAGAGCTCTCAACCAGGTTCTCTTTGCCTGTTCTGCTTTCTGTCAGCACAGCATTGGCATAACCAATGTCTATAGCCTCCCGATTGGGGATGAACCTATCCAACTGGAACAACACACAAAACTCCATCAGAAAACCACTGGGTATAAATTTTGACAAATATATAAATCTTAATCATATAAAGTTGGATGAACCTATCCAACTTTAACAAACATATAAACTTTAATCAAAAAATCGATAAGAATGAACCTATCCAACTATAACTCAATCAGAAATAAACAATCACAAGAAAACGTCGGAGATGTCTTTAGATTTTACAGAAAATTAATCAAAGGTTGAATCTTGATCAAACCATGTGGGGGATAATCGATATTAGGGTTTGCCAAAAGAAATCAAACCCAGAATTGGGGCAAATAATTAAAGAACAAAGACAAACCCTAAATAAAAATGGGTTGGAGATGTCTTAAATGATCAAAGGCTGAATCTTGATCAAACCATGTGGGGGAAAACGAAATTAGGGTTTGCTAAATGAAGTGAAAACCAGAATTGGGGCAAATCGTCAAAGAACCCAGAAAAACCCTAAATCCAAAATGGGTGCCGATCAATAAAATTGAGTCAAATTAAAGAACCCGGAAATGATTTCCTTACATTTTCTTGACTACGATGTCTTGGGTGCTGGGACATGGCCTTTCTTGATGAATCCATAGTTCCTGAACCCACAAATTCACACAACCAACAAGGGAATGAAGCAGAGAGACACCAAATATAGACGAAAATGAAAAGAATACGTGATCATAAACTGAGAAATTCAAAGTAGCAGTGAAGAACAGAGAGAATATAGAGGAATTCGCAGGACGATGATGAGTGAGAGAGAGAGAGAGAGAGAGAGAGAGAGAGGAGAGAGAGAGAGCCGAAATGAGAGGTTTATCGGAACGGGTTTGTGAAATTTGAAGGGGTTTGTCCAACGGCTACTGGTTTTAAATACACTTTATATTATATGTGATTAAATGATGATATAAAATGATTAAATATGTTTAAATTTTGTCTTGGAGATGCAAAACCTATATAAATAGTGTAACTTTGAGTGTCCTAAAATTGAATATAGGTTTATAATATTTTAACAATTATGTCTTATTTATGAAAAATAGAATCAAAATTATGCGTATGGGTTTAGACTTTATAGCATTACTATTGAAAACAAGCATTAGCATTACCTAACGGCCCAAACCTAGACTGGAATCACGTTTTGCTAGCAACGTCCAGAAACATGCACCAAGTGGGCCACCGCCCAGAGGCCCAACTTCTCCTCCAAGTCCCACAAAATCCAAGCTCGACACTGACAATTTCCCCTTGACACTCTCAACACCTGTCAAACAATTCTTCGTCTTCACCCACATTTTCAAATTACATGCTTCCAAATTGATCAATAAATTTACCTAGATTTGTGTTAGTAATGTTGTTCTTCTTTTGCTTATACTCTTGTGCTCTCTCCATTGCAGTCTTAAGAGCAGGAGGCAATTCCTTGTTCCCGAGACTTGGGTTCTTCTTATACGACTTGGCAGGGTCGACTGGGGGCGTCGTCGTTTCGGGGGGATTTGGTGAGTTGAGAGAGGAGAAGAGCTTGAATGGCTTCGAATGGTGGGGGTTTGAGGAGGGAAAGAGACTGAGAGAAGAGGGCCATGAAGGTTGACGATAAGCCATTGCCATTGGGACTTTTGGACCGTCGCTCACTCTTTACGTGGGATTAATTGGTCTCAAAAGATAAAAAGTAAAATGTACGTCTGGTAATAATTTTCTAGTAACTCTTTAACACATCCATCGTGAGTCTGCTGATATCAAATGCTAATGGCATTTGCACTCTCCAAAATCCTCATGCGTTACGTTTAAAAGTTATTTAATATCACTAGTGTTCCTAGAGCCAGGTGCTTTGATACCAGCAATACTGGTTAGTGTTCCTAGAGCCTCTTAACGCATCCTCTTGTTTTATATTAAAAATAAGAAAACGTTTATTTTTTTCAGATTTTAAATGCAAATAACTGTTAATGATGCAGTTGACATTTAGCAAAAATTGTTCCACGTTTTTCTCATTTTTTTTTTTTTTTTTTCTGCTTTTATATTTTTAAATTAGTATATGATTATGAGAGAATATATGATTGGTTTTTTTTTCCTTCTTTTATATTTTGAATTACTTTATTTTACGGTATTAACCATCTTTTGATTTGTTTTTTTCTATGTCAAAACTTCTATGGGTAATATGGGTAGTTTCTTAAAAAGGCTTCACCGTGACACCAAAAAGGGTGCCTGACTTTCTAATATACTAGCATCTAATTTTTTTTATCTTCTTGTTTTATAAAAAAAAAAGATTAAGTTTTTTTTTTCAGATTTTAAATGCAAATAACTGCTAATGCAGTGACAAAACTGTTCCATGTTTTTTCTCCTTTTTTTATTTTTTTTTTTCTGCTTTTATATTTTTAAATTAATACTTTCAAAAAAAATTTGAAATTAATTTGTTTTTGTTGCGGGAGAAATAAACTGAGAGAGAGAAATTGGGGAGAATAATCGTTCTATTTCATTCATAGAATAAACCTCTATATATAGAGGATACAATACATAAGGAAAATACCTATATTCCTATTACAACATTGATATCGAATCCTATTCTGATTCTACTTTGACTAAGACATACACAATAAATCATATTTCCTTAAACACTCCCCCTTGTGCCGTGTCAAAGTAATATGATACATTTAGATGCATTCTATGTTGCCTCATTAAAAACCTTGCCAAGTAACAATAAAACCTCATGGGCAAAAATAACCTTGGTCAAGGAACAAAAAGAGTACAACGCATCATTCACATTTGGAATTGACATGTATGTGTCAGACTCCCCTGATGTCTGCACCCCCCTGATTCTTACAATCATGGGAGTTTTAGATAAATTAAGCATACTAATGCTGTAGACATGTTTTTCAAATGTGACCTTAGGCAATGATCTAGTAAAAAGATATGTCATATTATCCTCATATTTAACTTGTTTCACTTTGATCACGAGGAAAACTCATTCTTTGCTGATCACGTACATGATATATACTTGGTGTTGTCGCTTTTGGTAAAACATTGCTTCATATGTCGAATGCAAGCATCATTAACCTCATAAAAATATGTAGGTTCATCTGTGGTAAACATTAAACCATTTGCTCTTAGAATATGTGTAATTATAGGCTTCAACCATATACACTCACGAACAATTTCGTGTAGAGCAATCATCTAGACATCATTCAAAGATGTAGCGACACAAGTATTTTGTTCACCAAGATATCACGTTGTTTCCCAATACATAGCTCACATGGAAACAACCTTTATGTGGTTCAAAAGATACCCAATATCAGAAAATCCTACCAAAACATCACAAATATTTGGTGGAATGAATAGAAGGCTGCCCAAGAACTCAAAACAAGAGTTTGCGTCGAAAATCAGATTCACGCGTGGCATGACCTTCGTGTACTAAATCAGTCATAACTTCCTGCTCAAAATAGATATGGACAAACGTAAAAAGTTCTGGAAACTACATATCCGTAGCTTTCCAACCATATATTATTCATAATCAGATTCGTCCTAAGCTGATCACAAGGCTCTGTCGAAGTTGACTGATCTGTAAAAACAGATTTTCTGGTTTCGCCTTTAATGCGTTTTTCTTCACGCATGGCTTGCGGCGATGGTTATGTGACGCAATCATCATGCCATATACTCTTCTCTTTGTAGGGATAGAATAAGCCCAAAAATGTCATAAGTATCCAGTGATTAATCTTATGCCAATCCATAGGCAATGCGTGGGCGCATAGCTGCATCTAGCTAACAAGTTCACAATATGGATGAGATGTCGTATCTTGTATATCTTTGCTCGGTACAATAATGCGCTTAATATACTTATATTAGGCATTCAGCCTTTAAAACGTGTTCGCCATCATCCCTTGGACGAAACGTATCCCTTTGAGGGTCAAGACTACGAACAATCAGGAGAATACTTATAGGCCTCACTTTATCATCATTAAAGTGCCTTAATATCTCATAATATAAGCCGATTGATGGACAATACCATCATTATGGTGCTCGAGTTCTAATTCGAGACAAAACCATATATTCCCAAGATCTTTATCTCAAAATTCGGATTTCAAATCCATAACGGTATCTCTTAGTTTATCAAGAGTTAGTTAAAATTCATATCATTGACATAAACCGCAATAATGAAAATCTGGAACTTGTCCTTTTTAATAAACACGCATGGGCATAATTCATCATATCCCTTCCCAATCAAGTTGTCACTTAGGAACGTTTCAACCTTATTGTAAACGTGCTCCGTGGTCTAGAGCCACTTGATTTGGGTAAATGAAGTAAACCTTGGACATTCATGTATATCTCTTAACTTAGATCCCCATAGAGATATGTTGTGACCACCTTCATAAGCTGCATGTCAAGTTTTTCAGAAACTACCAAACTGACAAGGTAGTGGAGTGCAATGACATCCATTACGAGAGAATATGTCTCCTCGTAGTCGATCCCAGGGCGATATGACAAGCCTGCGCCATGAGGCGTGTCTACTAATCATGCTTATAATAAAACTTATTAAATTGATAGGTTTTACACTTGCATGTCGGCATCACCAACCCAAATACTTTTCTTTCAACTTAGCCTGGATCGCTTCTTTCCTTTTAGGCCAATATTAACTACGTTTGCATTTTTGCAACGAAGTAAGGTTCGATATCTCAATATCTCACGTCTGCATGTACACTAGTGTAATATATAGTTGTAGAGATCTCTATATTTCAAGAATTTGGTTTTAATATTGAGGCGTCCCCAATGATAACCATAATTCATAACTATTCACATGAGACGGATTTAAGTATCATGATATCAATGATCAATAGATCAAATTGTGCCAAACTCGCTCACTCCTTTGGGTGAGTATTGATCGAACCTATAGGGCCTCCCTCCTTTTTCTTGGGAGCCACGGCCTGTGACACCATTATGTCCACGTTATGGCGTCACTATGCCACCATCCATGGTGACGGCGTCAACACCAATTTCATTAGGTGGCGCCATGTCCTCTAATAGGACATCAATCCTTACAGGCATGTTTGCAGCATGTATATTATTCTCATCACTTTAATATTACAAAACGCATCAGGCATCGAATCTGCTACGTTATGAAGATCAATTATTCTACGCACTTCAATATTGTGCGGTTTTGGGGATCATGATGAGACAAAGTGGGATAAATCACGACAATTTTCTGTCGTTATCTTTGAACATTCTTGTTCTTATCTCCCCCTAACGACGGGAAGATTGTCTCATCAAAGTGACATTCCGCAAATATGGCGGTAAAGAGATCGCCTGTCAGGTTTCAACAAAGCGGACTATAGTTGGAGACTTATATCCAACATACATACTTATTCATGTCTAAGAACCCATCATAGTGCGCTGTGGCTGCTCAATTTTGGCACATAAATACGTAAGTCACTAGCTTTAACGCATAAAAAGGTTAAGCGGTGATGGTTCATAGATGAATTAGTATAGCTGCATGCAATCACATAACCCAAGCGGAAAAATTGGTGCGCATTACCAAAATTTAGGCTACTATCATAGTCATTTACTTGTAACTTTCCGCGAGACCATTTGGGCATATACATAGGAACATGATATCAAACATCATTCCATCAAAATGTACGATAGTCATCGAAAATTGTCGATGTGAACTCTCTAGCATTATCAAGTCGAATGGACTGAATGGGATGATATGGGTAGTGAGCCCAATATATATAATTTGTGCTAGAAGTTATATTATAAGCAGCATATATAACTAGTAGACGATAGTGCGACACGTGACCAGCGTGTATGCACGTCAACCAACACCATAAAATATCAAATATGTCCGCAAGTTGGTTGAATATGTCTACAGAATCCCCTTGGATTCAATGTAATTTAGAACATTATATATGAGAATACATGTGTCCTTTGCATAGGATGATCTCAATCCTAATTTTCCAAAAAAATAGGCTTTACAAAATGAGTGATTAATTGGCTTTCAGAAGTAACCAATGAATATTTTGGTTTAGCCATAAAGTCATAATTGACTTGAGAAGCATAATAGGGAACGATTGCACCAACATGTGCATCAAAAATGTCCCAAAGCCACCTAGGGGGAGCGGCAGCATTTTTATACAAGTAGCAATATGCCTCTTGAACCATATTATTTTGGTTCTTGCTTCTTCTCACTCAAAACAATGGATGTCTGTGTGACTTTATTGTTTCAATATACGGATCATCAGACCATGACCATGATGTCTTAATCTGTCATGTCAAAGCCTATATGTGTCATAATCTCAATGTCATCTCATATGACATTGTTGGATTCAACAATAACAATAGTGGTTACAAATTAACCCACTAATGACACATAATCTTCTCTAATACTCGTGTACATCCGTAGTCATTAGAGGTAATGCAAAGGAACTCATGTCCATTCTCTCTTATGTGTTTCCACATGATAATCGTTGGCAATATATCATTTAGTGCTGATAAGGGTTCGATTAGCTCTTAGAGCATAAAGCTTCAATAATAATAATCATAGTGCCATAAAGACAAAAGAATTGAGGCATCTATCGCTCTTTTTTATCAATTGTGATGATTCAATCATCTGAGTCACAAAAGGATTATAAGACATTATTCCACAAATAATTACCTACTTTTAGGTATTATGTGGTTAGTCATATGATCGACTTTAAATATTCGATCTCTCCAAGTAACATATTGGTAAATTATAAGAGATCAGTTAACACATGTTCAAGACATATAATATGTGAGTGTAAATATACACAAATAAACAGCAATTTTTTTTTCTTTGTGCTGTTACTGTTCACGGTGAACAGTACTATTTTCAGTTGACTTTTGACCTTTTTTCGTCACTTTTGACCTTTCGTCACTTGATCTTTCGTCAGAGTTGACTTTTTCGTCACTGTTGACCTTTCGTCAGAGTTGATATTTTCGTCACTTTTGACCTTTTTCGTCATTTTTGACTTTTATGTTGACTTTTTCGTCAGAGTTGACTTTTTCGTCATAGTTGACTATGTCACTTTTTTTTTCGATTCTTTGTCGAAAATATTTTGTCACCATTTTGACTCATATTGTCACACCATGTGCATTTATGGTGGAATTATTTATTTCTTTCGAACCATATATCAGAATAAGGCATGATCACAGCTTTGAATATGCCATTGCAATAATAAATTCAAATAAAACTCAAATCTCATAGAAATATATTCGAGACTTTATTAATATGCCAATGTACATCGAGGTTTTGTAATCAAAATCTAATCCAAATAATAATAATCATGACCAAATGTCATTTATGAATTGAGGCATAGAAGCCTGTACAAGTATCTTGGAAAATAAATGCTCCAATCAAAATCTGCAACATCAATATGTTCTTTGCCAGATTTGAAATATGTAATAGTGAAACTGACATCATTGTCATCTCCATCTTCTTCTTCAGCTGCATGATGAGCCTTTTGCTCCCTTATATATTCATATACTTTATATTGTACAGCTAATTTAGCACTTGCCTTGCAATGCTCAAAATTCATGCTCATTAGATCTATGTCTATAGCATGTATACCTCATCTTCAAATACCAAGCCATGTCATGGCATTGAGGTGGTTCTCGATATCAGTCACCCATTGGTGATATTCAATATCATTGCAGTACAATTTTGTAAATTCCGGTATTTTTTTTTTATTTCCTTTGCCTTTTTCTTTTTTTTCGACATCTTGAGAAACAAGAAGAAGATTAGTGTCGTAGTCCCAAGGACTTCCTCGACCACTAATATTTTCAAGAAATTTGGATTAGACCAAAACGATGATGTTTAAATGGTCGTTCTGAGGCTCATGAACTTTTTCATAGCCATAATTCTATTTTCGATGCTCATAGCATAGCATATGAATCCCCACGATTCAATTAATTCTCAAAAGTCCCACGCCATATGAGGGGTCGGGGTGTAGAAGAAGGGAAGTTGGAAAATCCCCGATAAAAAACAATTCTCAGAAAGCAGGAACTTTAATTTAAAGCTTACTTGGAAAAGAATATTAAAGCTTGTAATTTCTAATACATGCACGTGCATAGGTCTCTAATATTGCTGCTTGCGAACAATGCTTACGCGAGACTACTTCATTCCGCAGTATATTTGACGTTACAATACCGGTTTTTGGATTTCGTGCTAGTTACTTTCGCAATTTCATCGTGATCCGTCGCACAAAAAATTTCATGAAAAATATATCACACGGTTAGTCATATTCACCGTATATATAAAAACAGTAAAACTAATTAAATAGTTACTGCTGTAAATAAAATAAACTGTTTTTACTTGTGGTAAAAACTTTTTTTTACCCGGAGGGACAAATTTACCATTTTGCCCCTCATACCAGTAATCGGCTGGATCAACCGGAGCAGCACTACAGCCGTGGAGGCACCGGCGTCGTGCGGCGGCAGACGTAGAGCTGGCTGGGTTTGATACGGCGCCGATCGTGTGGAGGGCGCAAGGCTGGTCGCAGATCCGACGTGGCCGAGAGGAGGCGCTGGGTTGCCCGGTGATGGTGGAGCGACTGACGTGCGCGCGCTGGCTGAGGGTCGGCGCCGGTGGAGCTCCGAGATCGAGGGGGATGAGGTTCGAGACGCGCGCATGGGCTGAGATTGAGTCGTCGAGGTGCTGTCGGATCGGCGATGTGCTGCAGAGGAGCAAAGGCGACGCCGAACTAGAGATCGGCTTGGGTTCGACTCCACTCCATCAAGGGTCGCCAGATCAAGGCTGCGTGCGTTGGCGTTCATCTGATGGAGGGAAGGATGTGGGTCCAAGGCCGGGGAGGCCTGGGGCACTCGCTGCCAGGGTGGCGCAAGGCAGGGGGCTGCCGGATCAGTGGTGGTGGGTGCCCAGAGTAACTTTGGGTGCCCAGATCAATATCCATTGGTACGGCAGCAGGAAACTTCTAGGGTTTTTTTAAGGTTTTCGGCTATAAACTCATGGTCAGAGTAAAGTGTCTGATAACGTGTTGCGGGAGAAATAAACTGAGAGAGAGAAATTGGGGAGAATAATCGTTCTATTTCATTCATAGAATAAACCTCTATATATAGAGGATACAATACAGAAGGAAAATACCTATATTCCTATTACAACATTGATATCGAATTCTATTCTGATTCTACTTTGACTAAGGCACACACAATAAATCATATTTCCTTAAACAGTTTTGTTATCATTTTACAGTATTAACCATCATTGATTTGGTTTTTTCTATGTCAAAACTCCTCTATTGTGGGTAATATATATGGGTAGTTAATAGAAAAAGGCTTCACCATAACATCAAAGAAGGTGTCTGGCTTTCTAATAGTAGAGATTAGAGATTAGAGATTATAGATGAACTGGTCAAACAACCAATTACATGTTTCAATGAAAGTAACTAACCGAATACTTGATCTTTGGCCTCGTTTGTATTTTGTCAAACTAACAAATTGGTAGAAATTTGGATAGCACCCATCTTGCTTGCCATTTGAATTTGGTCAAAGCTAATTACATAACCTCTTTTTCAGTTTATGTAGAAAGACCACCACCGATATTTGTGAACATTTTTGAGTTCAACACTGAGTTAATAACAAAAACTACAAATCTCACATAAACTGAAACTCAGATTCGCTTATCAAGTCTTCTACTTGAAATCTTCATTATATTGCCTCAATATGCCATTAAGGATACAAAAACTGAAATACTGAAGTCTGAAGTAGCGTTTCAACAAAAACTGATGAAGTCTTCATGAATTCTAAATAAGTTGTGATCTTGTAATCTTTGATACAAAAACTGAAGCAAGATTTTTTAGTTGCGCAAACTTTCCTCCATCTCTTACTAATATCAATAGGACAAGAACCAAACAATGTACTGGCAAAGGAAAACCGTATAAATAGTTTAGCTAAATAACATATCAAAATAACAACTATAATCATATCAGTAAAAATGAGACCTAGTAGTAAAACATTAAGTATTTAATATAACAGTCTAAATTTATATAACACATAACACATTTTAGCACAAACGATCCATAATTTTAGCACAAACATAACACATTTTATCCAAAAGTTGTCACTCAGCTTTGTCGCGCTGTTTGGTAATTTGTTCCTCTTCAGCCCGGAGCTAATCTTGCTCCTTATATTGTTACGCTTTGCATCTACCAACTTTCATCTTTCAAGCAAATCAGTGCTTCAATTTTTGCTTGAGCTAAAACTTGCCCTCTTCTCAAATACAACTCTTCCATCGGCACTAATAACTAGACTTTGAAGTGACACAAATACTGTGTGCTTATTCTCAAGCACATAGTATCGGAAACATTCTCATCTACTTTTAAATAGAATTGCCTTAATTTTTCTGGTTAAGTGATTTTGCTTTTCTAAAAAAATTGTCTCTAGCCTTACGTAACTGGAATTCAACTCGATGCGCGTGGTGGTGACCAACAAGCTCTGATAACATATGTTCATATTTATCTTCCTTGATTTTCTTTTTCCCAGACCTAAGCCACTTTTGCGAATCTGTAGCTAAGCCACGGTTGTAAAATAAGAGTATTATATATTCTTCTGATTGTTGAAAAGACGGCAATTGAATTTTTTTTACACCATCATTTTCAGCAAAACTCAATTTCGTAGAAGCATATAGTCAATTTTATGATGGTATGACATACAACACTTGAGATACTTGCTTCCCCCACCATTTGCATTACGACTGATCAATCCTCCTGTTATTGGATCATCTAAAGCAACAAAGAGCAAGATGTAGCTCACAACATCAACCATGGTAGACCATGGAGTTTTCATAATAATTTTCGTCTTATATTCTTATATAATTAAAACTTATAATATTTAGATTTTAGGGCTCAGTTAAATACTTATATATGAAGATAACTAACTGGATACTTGATTCTTGACCTCGTTTGTATTTTCAGAAATTTAGATAGCACCCATCTTGCTTGTCATTTGAATTTGGTCAAACCTAATTACAACCTCTTTTTTAGTTTATGTAGAAAGTCCACCGTCGATTATTTGCGAACTTTTTTGAGTTCAACACTAAGTTTATAACAAAAACTAAAAAACTTGCATAAACTGAAACTCGAATACGCTTAGAGCATCTCCAACGGTGGAGTCAAAATCCATTGTGGAGCTCCAACGTTAACAAAAAACCACATCCTGCCTCTCCAACCCACCGTTCAAATCCACCATGGATGACTACTCCAGTCTCACCTTGTCAAACTTGACAAGATCAACTCATCTTGTCAAATGTTTTTTATTGTTTTTCTTTTTTCATTTTCCCTTCTCTTCTTAGACAACTGATGTTCATGGCAGGCCTTCCAATCTTCCTCTAGTCCATTTATTTATTCCTACAATACCCAAATTTTTCACACCCAGACCTTCATCCTTCATTCAAACCCAGACAAAATTTTCGCACCCAAACCTTCATTCAAACCCAAACAAAAATATTTTTCATTCATATTTGGGGAAATAAAGAAAAGAGATTGGAGGGTTGAGAGTTCAAAATGAAAAACTCACGGATTGGATTTAAGGCGTGATTGTCATGCATGTCGCATCTTGAGGTCGAATCGGGACTGTGTTCACGATGTTGATACTTCTTTGATCTCACATATAAACTAAAAGAGGAAGAAGGGAAAAATAACAAAAGAGATCAAAAAAGACGAAGAGAGAAATAGAGAGAGGGCGGATGAAGGAGAAGGAGAAGGAGTAGTGGGTGCAATAGTGGAGTCCTAAAGTAATGAAATGGATCAGTAAAAATAGGAGTTTTGTGTTTGATCGGTGAGAAAGAGATAAGCAGTTGAGTTTGAGTTAAGTTTAATCTGTGAGAGACTGAGAGAGATAGAATAGTTAAGGTTTCATAATAATAATCTAACAATAAAATATTCAACTATTTTAATAGAATGGTTGGACTGAAAATTTGTCAAATTGTCAAAATCCACCTCACATGTCAAAATTTGAATTTGACCAAAAACTTTGACACTCTTACTGGAGTTACTCTTATCAAGTCTTTTACTTGAAATCTTCATTCTATTCCCTCAATATGTCATTGAGGCTACAAAAACCGAACTACTGAAGTCTGAAATAGTGTTTCAACAAAAAAGATCTTGTAAAAAAGTTGTGATCTTGTAATCTTTGATACAAAAACTGAAGCATAATCTTTCACTTGCGCAAACTTTCCTTCAAAATGAAAGAAAGGCTAATTGGTTCCCTAAGATTTTAGATACAACCATCAAACTGACTCCTATAACCAACACGATAATTTGCATAAAGGTAGGGATGTACAAGATTGTGACAAGATGTTGTTACACGTTGACAAAGAGTTGAAACTCTTAAAGGATAATAATGATGATATAATTGTATCACAAGTAGCAGAGGCATCTTACAACTATTTGGGTACAATATGTGATAAAAAAAAAAAGGTTTTTGAGCCATAATTGCTAGTTGTGATGACATAAAAGAAAACATTGTGGTAAAAGAGCAAGATCGTGAGATTTCAACATTGGGGTCTGGATATGGTTTTGCCTATGATATTCTAGTTTATGGTTATTACTTCAATTTGTCCTCGATTGATGCTTGGAAATTAGTCACCAAATCAGTGTTGGATGGAAAATTTTACGACAAAAACAACGGATGAACTATAAATGTTTTTCATGTGAGCAATATGAGAATTGATGTTGAGAAGATTCAAGAAGCTTTAAATGCATATTTGGATAATTTTGTGCTCTATGATCTAGGATGGGTGCTTTTCATAATTTATGATATCAAAGATAAAGAGAAGACAAAGCATCTTAGTTCTGATCATTTCATAAACCTCTTCAGGTTGGATCGATGGAGACATAGTAGCTGCTCACCGAGTTGATGAGCGTAAATATGATTACTTTGAATTCTTCTTTTATCGTCCCGTGTTCACCACTAATGAAGAGGTTAAAAAAGTGCTAAATAGCCCGAACATGAAGAAGTATCGCCACAAGGATTCTGATGCACCTATTTTGTCAAAGTTTTCATACAAACTAACTCATAATGGAGGTGTTGGAACAGTGGAATTAAGAATCGATGAGGCTTCAAAAGAGTTGGTAGAATATATATATGGTCAAACACTGCCTGTAACACCCTGACCTGAATTAAATCAAGAAATAATCTAAATCCTTCAAATTGTCAATTAAACCCAATTACGATCATAGAGGCATGTAGAGCTTGGAGAATAAACTTTTTTCAATACCTGAGATGAAATCAAAGGTCGCCAGTAAAATACAGAAACTCAATAGAAACTTGTTTCACCTAATCGATTCTCACTCACCACAACTTGTTTAGAGAAAAAAAAATTATAGAAATGTTGTAAACATCAAGTTAGAGCTTCAGCCTTTAATCAAAGCCATGAAATAACCTGGATCAAAAAACCCAACCCAAAACTAGACCTTTCAGGCGTTGTTTTGTCACCGTCGTTGGCCATCTGAAGAAGGGAGGCACTGCTTCAGCTTCGCGCCACCGAGAGGGAACCATGGGTGTTGATAAGAAGTCTAGGTGGAGTCGAAAAGTGGAGGTGACGAGAGTTGGGTCATAGCTCCTGTGAACCCCCGGTCCTCCCCCCTAAAGTTGGTCTCTCCCCCCATAAAAACAGAGTTCTCTCAAAACCCTCCCTCCTCCTTCTCAGAGATGAAAAGAAAATCGGAGAAAGCAAGAGAGATAGAGAGAGACCGAGAGAGTTCTAGAGAGGAAGAGAGTCCCCCCCAGAAGCTTCCTCTTTCCTTTTTTTTTATATATTATTTCTTATGTCGGTCGCTTTCCACCAACCTTCAACTCACAAATATATATATATTTTCCATTAGTTAGCATATTGACGGCCCAGATGAAACATTGACTAATTTGAATGGTCCATATCGCACCATAATTATTACCTTTATCTAAAATAATTTTCATAGATTCCAAACTTCAAAATCAAAAGTAAAATATATCGGAATCTTGAAAATCCTTGAAAATTTATTTATCAATCGAAATCATAAAGTAATCCTCCAACAATCTCAACATAATTAACTCGATAAATTTTCAGGGCTCACAATTATCTAACATCCTGTTTTCACCAAGGTTCAAAAATATCTTCCGACAAACCTCATTTTAACTTGCCAGATAATTTAAGGTTACATGAAAGGTAACACGGAGCCGGTCAATAGTCACAAATATTGACTGATAAGTAATCCATCAAAATAGCAACAATTAATTCAATAAAATCTCCCATGACGGCTCACACATATATCAAAATATTTGATAACTTTAAATGTAACGGAGTATTACATTGCCCAATCCAGAATGCTTGTCCAATCTAGAATGCTTAAGGAGTGATGTTGTAGTACCTTGAAAGAGTGTAGCAGGCAACAATGTGTATTTTTAGGTATATAAAAACAAAAAAGAATTTTGTTTAAGGAGAGTTTGGCATTTACAATGAGTGTCAAGTTTGATAAAAAGGTTTTGAGTTTTGGTTCTTCAAACAAGAACCCTTTTGGTAAAACAATATAATGGCAACAATTCTTGAGAAATATGATCCAGAGCGTATTACAAATTTAAAAACAAAACAAAAAAACAAAAAAAAAACATTCATTCATCTCTTACTAGCTAATATCAATATGACAAGAAGTCAAGAACCAAACAATCTACCAGCGAAGGAAAACTGTATAAACAATTTAGCTAAATCACATATCAAAATAACAACTATAATCATATTAGTGACAATAAAACCTAGTAGTAAAACAGTAAGTATTTAACACAACAGTCCAAATTTATATATAACACAACGATATGTAATTTTAGCACAAACATAACAAATCATATCCAAAAAGCTGTCACACAGCTTTGTTGAATCTCCAATCGGCTCCACCGCATCAGTGTTTGAATTAGCACGTTCAAGTGCAATCATATATTACGGTCTCGCTGTTTTGCAATTTGTTCCTCTTCAACTCTGAGCTAATTTGCTCCTTATCTTGTTGCATTTTGCATCTATCAGCTTCCATCTTTCAAGCAAATCAGTGCTTGTATTTTTTCTTGAGCTCAAACTTGCCCTCTTCTCGAATACTACTCTTTCATCGACATTAATAACGCCTCAACGAGTCCCCATCTTCATCATTAGGTAAAATAATAAATTCAGAAGAAGTTGCAGGTAAATTTGAGCTTAGACTAGAGGTTGGAACCACATGAACTACATTTTCTTTGTACATTTCATGTAAACCGAACAATTCATTCTTTCGACTACAAAGATAATATTCTATTTCCCAGTCATCAAGACCCATACTTTTCATCCATTGGTCAATTGCAAAAACCATATACTTAAGATCCAAAGCAGCCACAAGACAAAAAACATTTCCAATACTTCAAAAGTTTTGACTTCATGACACCCAAGGAAGCATCAATTATAAAATAGCGAGCATATTTAGTAAAAGCAACATTGATCCTTACTAAGCACATGGAAAAACACGAACATGGCGTTAGATAATACACACCATAGAAGGTTTTTGTTAAAGAATAAAAAAGGAGTTAAAAAGCGAGACAATTAGATACTAACTAATCTTCATCAATGAGAGCTGGATTCGATTGAACACATAACATAATTTCCCTAAGCCGAATATTGACTAGAGGTCAGTACCACAAATTCAAAACCGATGTCGAACCGCCGACGTCAGCTACCGACGGATGGTATACCGGAAATCCGACCTAGATTACAAGTGACTCTTTCCTTATTGCCAAATAAATGGTATAATTATTATTTCAATGAAAAGGGTTTTTGTTTCTTTATCCCTTTGGCATATTGGAGGAGTTCTGGATTTGGAATTGGACATGAAGTTGCAAATCTTATACAGTCGTTTTCTTCTCAATTTGGTTGTGAACATTAAAATTTATAGGACCCAAGGATGTTATGTAAAGATTCGAAACTCATAAACCTCATTTGTGTTAATTGAGAACAATTCAAGAAGTTTACTTCTTAGATCTGGGTTTACAGAATACAGATTCAAGACCATCAGTGAGAGAGGGAGAGAAGGAATACGTACGCAGAAAGAAACAAATATAAAAAAAAAACAAACAAGACGAAGAGGGAAAAGAAAGAGCATGAGGTTTATGAAGACATTAATAGACTATGTGAAAAATCGTTTGAATCCTAAAGGATGCATGGCTAAAAAGTACGTAGCTAAAGAGCTTACGAAGTTCTGTAGTGGATATTTCAAACAAGCTGCTGATGCGGGGGTGCAACACAAACGCGAAGAACATATAGGTGATTTTGATAATGTTTTAAAAGGGCGTGGATTTGGTGGTAAGAGTAGAAAAATGACTCTAACAATGTTCCAGATTGCTATTTTAATGTTTTGATGAAGGGTAGTGCTAGAGGGTCTTATTAAGGCCTAGGATTTATGGCCTTAATCCTAACTGGCATGTCAAATCACCTATCCACATCATTAAATAAAAGAATCATGTTATGTCATTTTTGGGTAAAAATACAATCTTATCCTTTCATATCTAATGACTCTAGATTATTTTGTTTTTATTCTATAAAAAGATGTTTTTAAATCCATTTTTTTCATTACTCGTGCTTAAATTTAAATATGAAATATATATATATATATAACTATACTCAGTTCGAAAATATGAACTCATTTGAATATATATACACACACACATAATTTTTCCAAGGAGAAAATTATACGAGTGGTTTTAAATACACACCCCTAATTACTTAATACACATCCTTATTATTTGACAATTCAAATCAGATTTTATTTGTATGTTAAATGACTAAAACAGACATGTGTAATACATTAGGAATATATAAACAAATTAAAAACATAGAATTTATATTTAGAAACTAATGATGTGATAATATAAAAAAAATTAAATTATTAAAAACGAAAAAATTTAAATTTGGAAACTTATAAAGTGAATATATTTATTTTTAGAAATTAATAAAGTGAAAATGTCAAGACCCACCCCGAATTTCACCCTGAAACCCGAAGTAAGTCTTGCGGGGTCCACTTCCAAGGAAAATTTACTGAAGAACTCGGTAAACCTCCCTTGAAAATAAACAACCCTAACCCGAAAAAAAAACAAGAATTTACTCTCCTAGACGAATCAAGCAACTTCCAAATCGTCCAATAAAAATAGCATACATTATCCTTAGAATGTATCACAAATTAATAAACAAGGACTTAGCACACAACCGAAATATTACACAATATTCCAAGGTAATCAGAGCTACTAATACTAGCGGAAGCAAGAAAATACACTGGAAAATTAAGCAGGTAACGTACTGGTGAAAACTGGAGGAAAAGTGGGTAACTACGCCTCGCCTCCTACTAGTGTCAACCCGAACTCTGCAGACTGGGCATTTTTAAAACGAAGGGCCTAAGGGAAAACATTTAATAACGTTAGAGTGAGTGGACAAAAAATAAATTGATGAATAAAATATCACTGTTTCCCCAAATCAATTTCCAAGGAAAAATCGAATGCATGCTACAAGCGATAAAACTTTAATCTCATAAAATATCGAGCCTCTCAGACTCTAAAATATATGTATGTATTTACACACGTCTATACTCCCTATATAAATTCATTGGTCTATATAGGGCTACTACGCTCGCGTCCAACGCTCACGTCACGCCTTAATGCGGTGATACACTACGCCACTAAGGTGGACACACGGGTGTATAAATATGTGTACATACCCCCTATATGAATTAAACACTCATATAGGGCTACTACGCTCGCGTCCAACGCTCATGTCACACCATAATGCGGCTATATGCTACGCCATTAAGGTGGACAGACACATAGGGCTAGCTAGCATTTATTACATACTCTCCTCACTATACATATATATACTCACCGAAAAATCCCATTTTTCGGTAACTCTCCAAGAGAAATAAAAGCGTCAAAATTAAATGATGTCAAAACTCCAACAAAAGGAAATGTTCAATCATGAACCATAACATGCATATTATTTCAAATAAAAGTCCACTCACAAATTAGGCCTAAGCCTGATGTCGATCTGGGACCTCGTTTGCTTGAGCCTTCTCACGTCCTGTTCCAAATATAATAGTAATTTCCCAACCGAAAATTCCAATACTTACTCAAAAAATAAGCAAAATAAAAATGAGCCGTAACCACGCTCATTCTCGCCTCACTTCGATATCCTAACCCGAAACGATCCAAACTTTAATACCATAATCGGCAGCTGCAACACAACCTCCCACATATTTAACGACTTTAAATCCACAGCCGAATTCTACATTAATTAACCGCCAAAAATACCAAACTTCGGAAAATCACAAACCTAACCAAAACTCCTCCAAAAATTCCATAATTCACAACAATAAACTCCCCTTAAAAGTCCTAGAATTTCCACTTCGAATTTCTCCTTACCTAGCTCAAGAGGGAGTGAGACCTTTTGGAGGGGTTGCTGCAGGGAGGAGGGCTTCAAAACAAGCCAAGGATCGCCGTGGCGACCGGAGGAGGGAGTTCCAGCGATGGAACCACTACGGCAGTCGGCCCTTTCGGGGGAGAGAGCTCCTTCACGGCGGAGTTAGGGCGGCTCTCACAGGCCTAGAATGGAAGCAAGGTCGGAGACCGACCTTTTGGGACTGGAGCGGCGGCGAACGATGGCCGGAAGCCTGGCGGGTCGGGCTGCTCGGGGGAGAGAGGTCGGGAGGGAGAGAGAAGAGAGAGAGAGAGAAATGGTTTGGGCCTTTGTGTCCAAACTGGTCCAACTCCTCCATATAACCTAAAACCAAAAATTAACACCCCCAAAAAAATAATAATACCCTAATAAAACTTACCTTTTTACCGGGTAAAATTTACCATTTTACCGTCGTCACATTTTTCTCCAACGAATAATTCTCCGTAAATAACCGTCCCCCAAACCCCTTTAGGGACCAATTAAACTATAACCTCAATGACGGAGACGGTAAAAATTTTTATTATAACCAAGCTAGTAAATAAGGTAAAAATTTAAGGGTCGGGATGTGACAGAAAATACATAACCAAATAAAGTACTAAAATTGGAAACTTATTTTGGAAAAATTGAAGTATAGTTAATACAAATTTTGTCAAGGAAGTTTTGATGATTAATTTCTTTCTTTTTCATCCTAAAAAGTTCATGATTTTCAAGTTCAGAATGTGAAACAATGTAATTCTTATATGAACTTCTATTTATTATATATTCCATCATCTTCTTCTTTTTTACCCAAACACACATGTTGAGGTATGCATTCTTCTTCTTGTTATCAATTTCATGTTTAAAGATTTGAAAAGAACATTGAATCTGTGTAAGGATTTATATAGACCATACACAAATAGTATATATGAACATCTACAAAGTGTAATAAACTTATAGTAATATATACTAATCACACAATAATAGTCTTAATATAGTCAATTAATATTTCATGAAATTTTGGATTAAGGGTTTTTTGGGTATTTTGGGTTGTGTATTTAGTAAAATATTAGAATAAGAAATTAGGTAGATAGTGTATTACGTGAGGCATGTGTATTAAGAAATTAGGGGTGTGTATATAAAATTTCTTAAATTATACATATATATATATATATATATCTATATATGTGTTTATATATAGTTCATATATAGTTCATCCAATATAAATTCGATAGAGATTTTCTTTTTTTATTTCTTTTTTAAAGTGCGATGGAGAATATATATATATATATATATATATATATATATATATAAAGTAAAAAGAAAAATTAATGGTGAATTAAGAAGTCTAAAATTATTTGATTCACAAAGATAATTTTTATTAAATATCGTAATTGTGACCCTAAATCTAATGAATTATTATAATATTTGACTCTATAAAGAAATGCATTTAATTTAGTTCATGTAAGGTAACTAAATCAACTACATAAAAATGGTAACTAAATCATTTTGATGAAATAAACAATATTTGGTATAATTATTCGTTAATTTGGTGTGATTATTAATTAGATCGTTATTAATAAACTATATTTGGTATATGATACCTATATAGGCATGTTCGTATTAAGAGGATATACAAACATTCATATTAGTATATGTACTGCCAAGTAGAGGGGAGAAGTATAAAAATGGTCTAAACTTGCAAAGTAGTTAATACATGAGACTTTAAAATGATGAAATTAATACATGAGACAGTTAATACGTATAATGTGTTATGTACGTTTTAGTGCGAACATGTCATTAGGGAAAGTCCCCGGTGAACTAGTACTTAGCTCATTATTTACTACTTAATATATTTAATCTTTAAACCCTAAACACTAAACTCTTATCCCTAAACCTGAACTTTTATCCCTAAACCCAAAACTTATTTATTCCATTTTAGTGTGAATACAACATTAAGCTAGGAAACGTTCTCAATGAACTTGCAAGTAGCACATAGTTAGCTACTTAGTACTTATTTATTTTATTTTAGTGTGAATGTTCCACTAAAGAAAGGTTTATAGTGAACTTTACCAGCTCACTGTCAGCTACTTAATACTTATTTGTTTAGTGATCATTACGTACTAGTTCATCATTGACAGCTTATAACTTATGTTTATCACTTTAAATCTCAATGTGAATAATGACTTCTATTTGAATATGAACTTCAATGTGTATTATGACTTCTATTTGAATGTGAATATGTCATTTAAGGAAAGGTTTCAAGTGAAATTACTAGTTTATTATCCGCTACTTATAACTTATTTGTTACTATAAGACATATTTAGGACTTTAACTTTCAATGTGAAAGGCGATTTCAAATTTTAATGTAAATAATGTCTTCTATTTCAATGTGAAGTTCAATGTAAACATGCTGTTTAAGAAATGTTCCAAGTGAACATTACTAAGTTATCGGTACTTGTAACTTATTTGTTATTATGAGACATGTTTATGACTTTGAATTTCAATGTGAACAATGACTTTTATTTCAATGTAAATATTCTATAAAGGAAAAATTCTAACGGAACATTATTAGTTCATTACTGACTACTTAGTACTTGTTTGTTAATATAAGATATGTTCCTGACTTAAAATCGATATATCAAAGATGACTAGCTTATTTTTTAATGTTATTGAAATCATCATTGGATACCTAGTACGTATTTATTCGTGTAGAACAGTATGTTAGTTTATGTTAATGTAGATGATGACTTCTATTTTAGATATTCCTTAAATGAAGTATCACTTCATACTTAACATACCTATTCAATCACTATATCTCATACATATTCAATGAAGTTCATCTTTTGACCAAAAAGTTCTCATGCCTGACGTAAACTTATTATAATTTGAACGAACAAGAAAAATAATTTAGAGTATGGTGCTCAAGTTACCTAAATCAACATTTTTAAATCAATATCATAAATGAAAATTTAAATCTTCATAAAAAGTCAATTTATTAGTGGGGAACTTCTTACCTCTTGAATCATAATATTTCATGAGCTACCGAATATGAATATTGTTAAATTTTCTTTCCAATTTGCGAATTTAATTTAAGTTTTGATTTGTCTGATTACCTTATTATAAGGAAGATTAATTTATAGATGACAGTATGTATATTAATATGAAGGGTTAATATGAATGTTTGCATATCCTCTTAATACGGACATGCCTATATAGGTAGCCTATACCAAATATAGTTTATTAATAACGATCTAATTAATAATCACACCAAATTAACGAATAATTATACCAAATATTGTTTTTTGTTTTCATCAAGATTATTTAGTTAACTTTTTTAATCAAGTTGATTTAGTTACCTTACATAAACTAAATTAAATGCATTTCTTTATGGAGTCAAATATTATAATAATTCATTAGATTTAGGGTCACAATTATAATATCTAAACAAATAATCTTTGTGAATCAAATAGTTTTAGAATTTAGACTTCTTAATTCACCATTATTTTTTCTTTTTACTTTATATATATATATATATTCTCCATCGAACTTTAAAAACGAAATTAAAAAAATCTCTATCGAATTTATATTGGATGAACTATATATAAAAAAAAAATATATAGATACATATATATATATATGTATAATTTGCTCCTTGGAAAATTATGTATATATATATATATATATTCAAATGAGTCATATTTTCGAACTGAGTATAATTATATATATATTTCACATTTTAAATTTAAGCAAGAGTAATGAAAAAATTGGCTTCAAAAACATCTTTTTATAGTATATAAACAAAATAATCTAGAGTCATTGGATATGAAAGGATAAGATTGTATTTTTACTCAAAAATGACATAACATGAATTTTTTTATTGATGATGTGGATATGTGATTTGGCATGCCAACTAGGATTAAGGCTATAAATCCTAGGCCTAGAAACATTTTCCTTTGATGAATACGATTGGAGTACATGATCCTTGAAGGAAGTAAATGATGGAACCTATTAAAGTTTTATTATCATCCAACAATATGTTAGCATTATTCATACTAAATATGATACACTTCTCTTAACAGTATGCATAAGGATGAGCTCAAGGTTTTAGACACACGTCTTTCAAGGAATGAAAGCCTGCTACACAAGAAGTATGTGGCAAGTTTCACCACTTGGCTATCAAAATTAGTTAGAACGGGTAATTCAGCTGATATGCCAAATATTATGAGGTGGCTAACTTGTAGACCTAGACGAGAGGTTAAGAGTTGTTCATGCTTTATTATAAATGGAAATAGATTTCATTCAAAGGCAGCGGAGAAGAAAACTTAAAACATTGGTGTTTTTGTTGAAAGGGACATATATTGTCAAGCTAGTGCAAGAGCTGCTCCAAGGTTGGAGATGGTGGATTATTGTGGTGTTATAAGGGAAATAATCTTGTTAGACTATCAAAACTTTAAAGTGTCTCTCTTTGATTGCGATTGGGCAAATATAAGGAATGGTGTTAAGGTGGAAGATGGGTTTACGTTAGTTAATGTAGACAATGGGCAACAATAATTTGAGAGAGACCCATTTATTTTTCCTTTACAAGTGAAGCAAGTCTTTTTCTTTCTTTTTTTAGGTCTGAATGGTGAAGCAAGTCTTTTACTCAAGAGAGAAAGTAAGACATCAAATTGGTATGTGGTTTCAAAAGCACCACCAAGAGAATTTTATGAGAGTGAAAACCTTAATGAAGTTGGTTCCATAGTATGTTCATGAAATTATTATCTTTAGTTCCTTATTTGTTATCGCTTTTGTTACAACAAGCATTTAGGTGATCTTGTTTACATTGCATTGTGGTTTTAGACCAATTTAGGTCACCTATGGCTTCATCTTGTTGTAGCCCTCCTAGAGTGATGTATCTAGTTTGTAACTATTTTAACTATCTAACCTATGGCTTCATCTTGTCGTAGCCCTCTTAGGGTGAGGTATCTAATTTGTAAATATTTTAACTACCTATATATGGATTGACCCCAATTTCAAAAAAAAAAAATTGATTTTATGTTAGTGCATTGATCTGTTTACCATTTTCAACACCTATTACGTGACAATAATTTCAACAAAATATCACAACCACCTCACAAAGTACCAACTTTAGGCCACATCATATCCCTCCACAACAAATTTAGTAAAAATATAAATGCATTTACAAGTTAAATATATCAGAACCACCTCACAAAGTGCCAGCTTTCATAATTTGGATCAAGGTTAAATCCTCCGAGTTAAAAACCCTCATAATTGTTTTTGTTATCGTATCAACAACTCAAATACTACAACCACTCTCTCGTGAGTAAGGACTAAAACTTCGGATTTTGAGAAAATATCGATTGTCCGAAAATTATAAATTTCGATGGAAATATCGCAGACGTATCGAGACTATGGAAATTTGAGTATTAATTATGGTTTTCTGTGTTTTTGATTGAATTTAAGGTGGAAGCCATATAAGGAAGCACCAGAGTGCTTTCATTTGGAGAGAGACTAGAGAATCTTTGCAAAATATTCCCAAAATCTCGAGAATATCGTGATATTTCTTGAAATATCTCAAAATTTCAAGAAATTTCGCGTGAAATTAGCTGGGGACTCTAGGATATATCACCACAATAATTTCAATTTTTTAGTCCTTACTCGTGAGTCGAACTTATAACCTCTGACTTACGAAAAAGAGACTATAACACTAAACGAAATTGTAATGAACGCTCACATAACTAATGACTCGGTTATCTTACACTATTTAAAAGAAGTATGCAGTCAAAACATATTAGGCTTTTACCAAATATCCCTCAAATGTCAAAACCCTTTTACTGAAATATTCAAGAATGACAAATAAAATAGATTTTTTTTCCGATAACATCAAATAAAATAGATTTAACAAAAACTATTGTGTAGCAAATTGTCTCCATTACACACGTAGTTATCTACATTCATAATTTGTTTGGTCCTCTAATTACATGGGGACGTGTATCGTGCGTGTTTATTACCGTACCTCCGAATTTTACCCAACTGTAAATACATAAAAAGCTACGATGAGTATAAAAGACGCGGTAATTAGTTGTACATAGGCCGGAGATAAACCCTGGAGCCAACCAACCCTCCTTTTCTCTCTGACCCTCTCTCTCTCTCTCTCTCTCTCTCTCTCTCTCTCTCTCTCTCTCGGTTTTGATCATTTCCACTTTTTCTCTCTCCTCAACAACGGAAATCGAGACGAATAAAAACAAAGAAATCCAAACCGAAAACCCAATAGAGAATGAAGCATGCGGTGGTTTTTTGAAAATAACAAACAAAAAAATCTAGGGTTTCCCCAATTCTCTGAGACTGTAATATCCCCCCAATTCGATTTTGGAGGGAACCAAAAGCGTGGCTTCTAAATTTGGAGAGGGCAGAGAGGCGTCGTTCCAGCTCCTTTCTTTGTGTTTTCGCTGTTCTTCTTCCTCCAGATCCTAAATTTTCTCCGGATTAAGCTTTTTTCCGGGAAAATTTGGCCTGCACGTCCTGCTCTCCACGTCTTTCAAGCTCTTTCGAGGTACCTCTCATTCTGTTGGCTCTGTTTTCTTTCTGTGGATTAGGCAAAACCGTGGGATTAGGAAGCTTTTTCCATGTTCCCTCAGGTTTGAGGGAACCTGTGAGGAGGTTTAGAGGCATGGAATTTTGATTTGGTGTTATTCCGTTTCGAAATAGAATCGGAGTTTTTGTTTTTGTGATTTTTAGTTTTTTAATTTTTTTTATGATGTTTTGTTTAGGAGCTTTGAGTGTGAATTGTTGATCTGTGTAGAGCAATAAACTCTGTGGCCGGGGTGCAGGAAGGAGAGGGGAAATCCAAGGGGGCTGGATTCGCAGAGGGAGGAGGATCCGGGACTGGTTAGGATTTTGTTTAATGTTGGATGGGCTGATTCTCTAGTTTTGTAGCTGGTCTTGTCTTGAATTGGTTGCGGTTTTTGATTGCGAAGTCGGGTGTATGGATTTGGAGGCACTGCCGTCCTCGAGGAATGTGGCGAAATGTTGCAATTGCGAATGTAGTTGTACGTTGACGAGCGGCTCCTCGGGGAGCTGGATTCGCTCGGTCAAGAGGAAGTATGCCGAGTTGGACGAGGAGGGGAACCGGTTCTTTATACCCGGGCTGGAAGTCTATTACAATGCAAAAGTCCAAGTGGATCACGAATGTAATGCGCTGCGTGAGGCTCTCAGTAGCCAGCAGCAAACAATACAAGATTTGTACACCGAACTGGATGAGGAGAGGAATGCTTCTTCATCAGCTGCAAATGAGGCTATGTCGATGATACTGAGGTTGCAGAGGGAGAAGGCTGAGATACAGATGGAGGCCAGGCAGTTCAAGCTCTTTGTCGAGGAAAAGATGGCACATGACCAGCAGGAGCTGGTGGCATTGGAAGATCTGTTGTATAAGAGAGAGCAGACAATTCAGGCACTCACATGTGAAGTGCAGGCCTATAAACATCGGATGATGAGTTATGGGCTCTCTGAGGCCGAGGCTGATGGTGCCGGGAGCGTGCTCAGCCGAAACCAGAGCACGGGGGACTGTGAATCCCAGTATGATCTCCCCACAACTCCCATATATGAATACCCGCCTTTGAAATGCAAGATAAATGAGACCCAAGGTCTGTTGGAGGAGGATGATGTAGCAGATATTGAGAAATATGCATTTGGTGAGACTCCTCAAGATCAATTGAAGAACCTAGAAAATAGGCTCTACCAGATGGAGAGGTGTCCGAGCAATAATCAGTTGGAAGGAGATTTTTCGGGTTCCAAGCACATATATGAAAAGGGGGTGATTGGCCATTCTCCTAGGCGGTCAAGAAATTCCAGGATAGTTTCAAATGAGTCAACTCCATATTCAGCGGTTGTAAGAGAAGCCGGTGCAGATTTCTTTGCTGAATCTCCTAGGTATAGCAGCAGCTTCAAGAAGGCAGAGAATGTCTCCCACCCTGAGGACTACTCAAATATGAGGAAGTTGGACAATGCATCAGAAATTGGAGACGACACGAGTGACAGAATTTATACCATTGACTCTGTTCATAATGGAGCACCATACAGTGGTTTTAATGATGCCAAACCTGGGATCTATGGGGATTACGAAAGTACACCAAGAGGGTCACTTTACCATACTGAAGATCCTGATATCATGAAGCTCTATATGAGGCTTCAGGCACTTGAGGCTGACAGGGAGTCAATGAGGCAAACAATGCTTTCGATGCGAACTGATAAAGCTCAACTGGTGTTACTTAAAGAAATAGCACAGCACTTGTATAAAGACATGTCACCAGATGGACGAGTGATTGTGAAGAAGCAATCTGGCTTCTCATTCATGTCCGTTTTTAAGGTAATTTTGGATTTATTGGGGCCATTGATGTATTATCAACATAGATCATCATCTGAATCAGCACTAATTTTTTTTTATTTGTGGAAATTTATGAAATTTATGTATATTTAACATTGATCATCATCTGAATCAGCACTAATTTGTTGTGTGCAGTGGGTCAAGTCCTTTGTTTTCTGGAGAAGGAGAGCTCGTCGGAGCAAGTAAGTGCCGTTTCTTGACACCATAGTGGAATTATATTTCAGCTGACATTTGAAGTCCTTTTAACTTTCTCGTTTCAATTTTTTTTTTCTTTTTATGATTGATTGAAATGCATGACTAAAATTGAAAGGCAAATACCACCTAAATCCCAGGCTCCTCCTTGTAGCAGCCTCCTAACCTTTATCCACTAACTTTTTAGTGCTTTAGCAATAGACTTTAGCTAATGTTTGTCCCACAAACATCTGTATAGACAACACAAAAGCTAGCAGGTTATAATAGCTCCCAGACCAAAATCTTGTGTCCACAGCCTTCTTGAACCTCTTTTTCTTTTTGATTGAATTTATTCTTTTCATGCTTTCTTATCATGTTATCAAATAATTCAGGTACATGTTTGGGCTATCGGCCAATGTGGGTTGCTGATGCTGTTAGACAAGGGCCCCCATACAAGGCAGTGGAGATGTCTTACTAGTACACAAATCTGAAACTGGTTAGCAAACATCCGTATCTGTATCTGTATAAAGGAGATGCTCAGCTCTCAACGAGTGGAACACCAAGGGCAGTTTTAATCACGCTACTGCGAGTAGATTTTTTACTTTCTTTTCCTGGTTTGGTTGTTGGTGCTGCTGAATTTGGGTTTTTGTGCAGTGTTCTTTTGATTCATTTTTCATTGGGGATTTGAATGTAATTCGTTTGCCTGATTTGGTAAAACATTGGTACGCTTTGAGCATAATCTTGCTCATATAGTACCTTGGAATTCAGCTCAAGCTATGTGTCATTTGGTAGTCCTCTCTCCTGTACATTCCAGATTCCTGTATTGCTTGATCTCAATTGCAAGGTCTATTCTAGTATACTTGAAGTCCTTGCTTTATGCAGGTCCTGCTGATGGGATATTAAATGTTGTTTCCCTCGGATTTTAGTACGTGGTCTTTTTCATCCTCATCTTTTTCCTTTTATAAAAGCAGAGCTGGTCCTTTAAAGAATTAGGGGATGCTTTTGGACCAGAGCATATGTTTGATACAGAACCATTGCTGTCATTCAAATGCGAAAGTGTTGATTCTAATTTCTAACTTAAAGTGCTCTGGTTTGATTAGAACACCTGTAGCATAGAGCTTGGACAGCCTAGGCGAGGATTAGACGGGGACTAGACGATTTGTATTTTTTAAGATTTATTAATTAAAAATATATATTTTATGTAATTTAATATTTGGAAGACAGTCAAATATGGATAAATTATTAAACATAAATCTAGTTAGACTCATTATAAAATAAATTAGGAAAAATGTTCATTTAGTACTAATTTAAACCTCTTATTACCCATTCTAATGAATTTAATAGACATGAGTTCATTCTAATATAAAGTGTTCTTATTGTGTCTAAATACACAAATCTATATTAAAGTCATAATAAAATAATAATTTTTGTATATTTTAAGACAATTTTATCTTCACCACTTCAACATGTATAAGAAGAGAAAATGAAAGAGTGAGAAGACTTTGCGAGAACCTCACCGGACTCCGGTCATCGGTCGTCGGACTCCGGTCGTCGGATTCTGGTCACCGGTCGCCTGACTCCGGTCACTAGTTGCCGGAATTTCTTCGGTCATCGGTTATTGACCCCTAGTAACTCAGATTTTCTCTGGTCGCCGGATTTCGGTCAACGGTATCTCGGTTACTGATCCCCAATAACTTAGTTACTGACCCCTAGAGGTGGCAAACGGGCCGGTCCAGCCTGGCCCGGCCCGCCTAATTGGGTTTCGAGCCGTACTTGGGCCGGCCTACGAAGGGCCACTTCTTAACTGGCTCGGGCTCGGGCTTGGCCGGTCCATTTACTCAAATGTAAGGCCCAGTCCGACACACGGCCCAAGCCCATAACGTGGTGGGCCGGCCCTGGCCCATTTCGTGCCGAAAATTGAAAATGGTCGAGGTGAATGTTCTATACCACTGCTCCTACTCTCGTAATCTCAACTTTTAATTATACATGATACGATTACAAACCAAAACTAATTCACACAATCTATCGATCATTTTTTTTTTTTGTTAACAAACTAAGGAAATAAGTAATAAATGCTTATTGTTCACAATTAATACACTTCTAAATTTCATACTCAAATAAATAATTATTAGTATAAAAGTATACTGTTCACACTTAAAACTAAGTTTATTATTTATAAATATGTTATCTTCATATTAGAATGAAAATGAAAAAAAAATTATAGCGGGCCGGGCCGTGGGCCACAAATTATCGTGCTCGGGCCGGGCCCATGGGCTTATTTTTCTAGGCCCAGCACGACCCATTAGAATAACGTGCATGGGCCGGGCCGAGCAGTTAACAGGCTTGGGCCGTGCCGGGCCGCTTTTAAACGTGTCGTGTTCGTGCCGTGCCCGTGCTTAGCAGCCCGTTTGCCACCTCCTCTACTACGACCCTAATATGTTACTAACCCCCCAATAATCAACTTATTTCAGCTTAATGTAATAGAAAAAAAGAAATACAAGAAAATATTCGAGTTATTGACCCTAATAATCAGGTTATTGACCCCTAATACCTTGGTTACTGACCCTCAATAATCAGTTACTGACCCCAGTAATGGTTAACCGGAATTACTGAGGTAATAAGATATTACTGAGGTAGTAAAAAACGTTAGGAAATATTTTTACAAGTGAAGGCTTCTTCACCTTCACAAACAAAGGCAAACCATGGCTTAATCACACGAATTCTCTCTACATCCAAAGTGAAATCATGGCAGTAAGACTACTCTTCTCACCTTCTCTCCTTCTCCACAACAAACACCAATTTAACCTCCAGACCAACAACCATAATTTACCAACAATATCAAAGAAGAATCAGATCCTACCTTCAAATCCCTAGCCTGGCCGGGGTTGCAATCCTCCTCTAGTAGCTCGATCCTGGAGATGGTTTGACCCCATGATCCTCATTGGGCTCCTCGCCAGTGCGTCGTCCTCGTCCTCATCCTCGTCCTTGAGGCGTCATCGGTGTCGAGGCAGCCAGAGAAAGAGAGAGAGTGTGTGTGTTTTCCAGATCGGAGGAGAGAAGGAGGAGGAGATCTGGTCGAAGATGTGGTGGTATGATCGGGCGGTGATGATGACCGACGTGAGGATCTATCCGGCGAAAGGAGAAACATCGGTGAGAGAGAGAAGAGAGAGAAAGAGAGGGTGGCGATGATGGTGAGGAGAGAGAGAGAGAGAGAGAGAGAGAGAGAGAGAGAGGAGTGCATCGATGATGGTGAGGAGAGAAGAAGAGAGAAGAGAGAAGATAGAGGATAGAGAGAGGAGCAGGTTAGAATGAGAGGTGAGGGATTAGGTAGGGGTACAAACATATTTTTCGTAAGAAATATTGGAATGGTCTAAGGGAACTGTTTTTCATTAAACTGGGCTTTACAAACCTTGTTTTTGGGTATTTGGGCATTTTCCCTATAAATTATAGCTAAAATTTAGCATAACTTCCTGTAAAAGTGAGCAACAACAACAATAAACATATACACTTCTAATTTTAAACACACCATTAACTCTTATACTCTCATACTCCCCACAATATAACAATCTCACCATCAAAAAGAAAACAAAATTAGCCGGAGAGCTTAGCAGCCTAGACGGCAAGGCGGCCGCCTAATCACCCACAGCCTAACACAAAGGCCTGAAAGAAAAACGAAGTGGCTTGATACAGCCTAGAGCCTAAGCGGGAACTAGGCAGTTCTAGCGGCTTTTTTGAAGCTTGGGTTTGATAAGGAGCCATCACCTGTTCATTTGTTTGGTTATATATTTAGTTTGTGTTCATGTTTGTCGGTTTGAACTTTGAAGAGAAAACCGGCTGCCAAAGCGTTCCTATGCTCCTTTTTTGGTCTTATTAGAACGTGATTAGTCTTGGATGTTATTGTTTGACCATTGACCAATTCGATAGGTACCGGCAACTTAGCTGATGTGAGAGGCACACTGTTTTAGGACATAATATTTAATTATTCTCATACATGTTGAAAGAGAACATATAACGAGAATAACGGTCTACTCATTCATTGATAGAAATGCCTATTTATAGGCATTACATAGAGTCTCCCGAAGGATCTAGAAGTTCTATCAACTGTAATCTACTCTAATAAGGAAACCGGATTAACCAATCCTACGTGTATTAGGGTAAAACACATAACACAAGGACGAAAATATAATTTTCTTAAACACCCCCCCTTGTGTTGCGTCCCTAATACGATATGGTGCTTATGGTGCTGCCTCGGTAAAAACCTTACCAAGTAAAACAAAAACCTCATGGGTAAAACAAAAGATTTGGACGAAGGGAAAAAGAGTACAACGCGCCAACTACAATTGAAGATAACATGTGATGCATGTAGACTCCCCTGATGTCTACACAACGATTGCCCTGATTGGTAACTCAATCTCGGAATACAGATAAACGGCGCAAGCCAATGCATTTCACATACTTCAAAAGTAGACGACTGGGCAACGATTTAGTCATTAAATCCAGCCACATTATCCTTAGATTAGACCTGCTATACTTAGCATTATTTTGATCTTGAAGGAGAAGGTTGCCAAAACTCAAAACAGAAGTTTGCGTTGAAAATCAGATTCACGCGTGGCATGACCTTCGTGTGTGTACTGTCTAACTTCTTCGATATGATAGGTATGGATGAACCGTATAAAGTTCTGGAAACTAGATACCCGTAGTTTTCCAACCATATAACATCTATAACCTAGTTCATCATGAGCTGATCACAAAGCTCTGTCGAAGTTGACTGTTCTGCCAAAGTAGATTCTTGGACTGATCCGTCCTACTTTACGAAAATAGCTATAACTCACTCAATATGATAGGTGTGATTAAATAGTTAGTGTCCCGGGAAAATAGACACATCGACCTTTCCAATGGTACTAATTTCACCATTTTCCAACAAGTGCGCTATCATGTAGGTTCTGTGAAAGTTGACCTATAAAACCGGGCAGATTCTGATTTCGCATTTGATGTGTCTTTATGTAGGGATGAATAAGCCTAACCTTTCATAGAAGAAATCACTGTCATTACATTGGCGTTGCGTGGGCGCATCCGGCCACTACCTTAATATTTCTTCACACTCATCTAAAAGGGAGCGAAGATGCTCGACCGCTAGGAAGAGAGTTGAAAGACTAAGGAGAACTTGGCCTTACAAGTTTATAGTGAATAAGATGTCGAGTTGAGCATATTGTAACAAGTACATGAATGTGCTACCGTACTTAGATGGAGGATTTATCCTAAGACTTCTTCGTCATACGGACGAAACAGGTCTTCTCAAGACTTCGACCGATCAAGGGATACATATAGGCATAACTTCATTGTCTTTTAGATTGCCTTAAGCCGACAGATGAATAAGCATCATCAATAACGGTCCTCACTTCGAGACCAAGTATTCCCAAGATCCTTCCATTCTTAATTTTAGATCAGTGGTATCTCTTAGTTTAACAAGAGTTCATCACGATTCATCCAGAATTTACACGTAAATAGGCATAATTTTTTATATCCCTTCCCTAATCAAGTAGATACTTAGCAAATACCTTGCAAACGCGCTCCGTGGTCAGAAGCCACTTGATTTGGGTGAAAACGATCTATTCAAGATCTTTATGTACATCTCTTAGTTCCCAACAGAGATAAGTTGTGACCACAAGCTGCATGTTCATTTTTTCGGAAACTACCTAACTGACAAGGTAGTGGAGTGTAATGACATCTATTACGAGAGTATATCTCATCGTAGTCGATTCCAATGTGTTTGTGAGAGACCTTGCGCCAGAAGGTGAGTCAAAACTCTTTTTCTCACTACGCTTTCTAACAAAGACATTACTGATAGAGTTTACACTTGGGGTGTCGGCATCACCTGGCCAAAGCACTATCTCTTTGTTTAAACTGAATCACATCTTTCCATTTAGGCCAATCTACAACGTTGATATTTTCTCAACGAAGTATGGTTCGATATCAAACTCATTAAACCACGTCATCATGTACACCGGTGTAATTTCTAAGTGTAGAGATCTCTATATGGATTGGTATTGACATTGAAGCGTCCCGCAATGATAACCATAATCCAGAAATAACAGACGAATGAGTATCATTGATCAAATGATCAAGTTGTGCCAAACTCGCATTCTTTCTTGGCGAGTATGTATCGAACCAAGTGGCCTCCCCCTAAACCGTGAGAGCCACGGCCTAGCGACACCATCTACCACATTGTGGTGTCACCATGCCACCATCCATGGGTGACGACATGTCCTCTTATCCGGACATCAACATGTCCTTATCCGGACATAAATCATTGCAGGCATGTTTGCAGATGTATATGTGATCTCGTCACTTTAGGAAACTTAATGAGACACAGTAGGGACAAACCATGACAATTCCAAGTCGTTCTACTTGAACATTCTAGTTCTCATCTCCCCCTAACGACGAGAAGACTGGCTCATCAAAGTGACATCAAAGAGATCGCCTGTCAAGGTCGTTATATAAGCGGATTATAGTCGGAAGCTCATGTCTTATTCAAAGACATATTCATCAAATAACCCATCATTGTGCGCTTGTGGAGGCGCAATTTGACACATAAAACATGTGGACGATATAGATTATAAAACGTTAACTCAATCTGTTAACAAATATGTATACCGTTACAACCGTAACATAAAGATTTGAATGATGGTGGGTAAAGATGAATAAGTAAAACTATGACCCTGCTACAATCCGTAGTCGTTGGTCTTACAAGTCCAAAAAAAAAAAACATAGCCTACCGCCGGACCGTCAGAAACCGGTGGAACTGAGCCGCACACCGGTGATTCCACGCCGTTTTATAGACCTTTGTTAATTTAACTGTCAACGTACAAACGCTTCACTATTCTTCAAAGCTCCAACGCTACAAATTTTGTAAGCAGGTAGACATGGGAGGTAGAATTTGGACAACCGCCAGCCTCGACGACAGAACCGGCTGAAAAAGTGTCGAACCGGCCGTCGGAGTCGCCAGACATCCGTGAACACTTGTATCGAGCGATTCACCACTTTCCACATCTCCAAATGCCACCAAATTTTGTAAATAGGTAGGCTTGGATGTTAGGAATCAGTGGCCGCAAAAAGAACCTTAAGAACCGGTCTAAAAGTTGGTGAACCTGTCCTCACAATGACTGGTCCGCAAGCTGAAAAATCGAAAATTCTAGGTTTTTTCAACTTTTCAATCATTGTTAAGGTTCCCTATAATATCTAATTGTTATGGCTTGAATTAAACCACTGTGAACATCACCATAGCATTATTATGCCTCAAAGTGAACAATGAGAAGCCATCTAGGCCAACATCTTATGTATCATTCTTGTATAATCACTCACAGACATGGCAATTAATGACTTACTTAGTGAACAACGACTGAGCATCTTGTGTATGCTAGTCTCTTTATTTCATTGTCTTTAACGTAGGAGAGTGTCCCTTCTAATCTTTGCTAAAGAATAGGCTTTACAAAACAAGTAACGAGCATGGCCAATGTGAGCTCATAGGGGGTTCTTTTGCGTCATATTTTCTTATGAAAGCATGAGTAGTGCCTCCATTATATAGGAGAATGATGCAAATAGCTTTAATGCCATCTATAGGCCGTGAGCATTGCTCATGGCTCCACCAAATTGTATTTTGGTGATCTTTGATCTCAAGGGTTACTTTGCTCAAAAGAAAGGACGTTCGTGAGAGTCTTTACTCTTTAGTATACGGATCATCAAAACACGTCCAAAATTGTCCCGGACGATTTATGTTAAACCCTACATAAGTCGATGTCTTCATTCTCATCATTGGTGATAATAACCGATTCAATTAACCGAATCTTAGTGACTCATGAATGTTGCGCATTTATTATAGTGATACATAAGAAATTCTCATTAATTCTCACAATATATTTCCAGGTGATATTAACGTTGGCGTAGATATCATTAAGTCATAACACGGTTCGATTGCTTCCTTATGCATAAAAAGCATGTGACTTGAATCATAACGCTATTACGCATTTAAACTTGAGCATTAATCCGCTCTGATTATTTGTGATGATTTAGTCATCGTAGTCACAACGGATTTATAAAACACCAAATCCATGAATAGTTGTATATTCCTTGCAATAAGCTAAGCACTCAATCTCTCACAACACATTCATATACCAGAATATAGAGACAACAGTCTTATGTCAAGACATAGAAACCGAAATATGTTAACAATTTTGATGGAGATTGAAAAAAGGTATTAGAATCCTTTAGAGTGCATTACATGACGTGTAATACTACATAGATGGACGAAACAAGGCTTAGAACATGCCAAAACTTGGCAAAATCGGTCGTGAGCACCCATGGCCCACTATTGGATCTTGTAAAGAAAGAAGAGGATTTTTCAACATCCAATTTTGGATGTTGTTTAGCGTAACACAATTTTCTTTTTGCAATTATGAATCCGCTCAAGAGTGTAAAAGACTACTCTTGTTTGTAATGTCTTTGCAATTGTATAAGTGTGCATTGTGTCACACTTGACATTACAAATCCTCTTTTGATCCAAAACTGATGTGCATTGCGCAACATCATGATATGCCAAGTGTGCATTGCGCCACACTTGGTTTAATTATGATGCCCAATTATGCATTGCACCATACTTGGTGCGATTTCAGCCTTATAATCGTCTCATCTTATAATAACTGGTGGTCTTTTGTAGTTCAATGTAGTGTCATGTAGTTATAATGCAATATATTGCATTAACATATAGCTTATGTAGATCGAACTATATGTGTTATACAAAATCTGAATATATATGTCAACAATTATAACGAGGTCTTGACCATGAATTTAATTCAAATATAACGACTAAGTAACTTTAGTCAAATATGTGAGGTGTAAGCCTTCACAAAACTTGGAAAAATAAACGGATTGTAGTCACTTAGACTATTAAACTGAAGTCATATGCTTCATATATTCCGCAATATACCTTTTGCTTTTAAAATCCGTAACTGTGAGAATAATGTTCTCATCTTCTTCCATATAGTGAGTTTCTTGTTTCAAGAACTCCATATATTTCTTGTACATTGACCATATTATTGTTTTCTTTGCAATTAATAAACAGATGTAGAACCACATCAATAACATGATTTTTCTTTCACTAGCCCAATATTTATATGACATATGGGGTTCGATGTAACAGCCCGGCCCAGTCCATTGAGATATTGTCCGCTTGGGCCCAACGACCCTCACGGTTTTTGCTTTTGAGGTTTCACCCAAAAACACGTCTCGAATGAGAGGTGTGCAGAGCCAGTCCTTACATTGAGATATTGTCCGCTTTGGGCCCAACGACCCTCACGGTTTTGTCCCAAACGCGTCTCAATTTAAAGTGCTAGCTCTGCACATATAAGCATAGCAACCTATCTTCCTCGGGCGATGTGGGACGGATGCACCTACTAGCTTGCCAGCCTAGTCAGGTCATCACAATCCACCCACCTTTGGGCCTGACGTCCGCTTCGGCACATTTCCGGCCGGGGACAAGCTCTGATACCAACTGTAACAGCCCGGCCCAGTCCATTGAGATATTGTCCGCTTTGGGCCCAACGACCCTCACGGTTTTTCTTTTGAGGTTTCACCCCAAAACGCATCTTGAATGAGAGGTGTGCAGAGCCAGTCCTTACATTGAGATATTGTCCGCTTGGGCCCAACGACCCTCACGGTTTTGCCCCAAACGCGTCTCAATTTAAAGTGCTAGCTCTGCACATATAAGCATAGCAACCTATCTTCCCCGGGCGATGTGGGACGGATGCACCTACTAGCTTGCCAGCCTAGTCAGGTCATCACATTCGAGGCGTTGCCTCCCCTCTTTTTAGAATTCGTGACACGAAATTAGTCACTTTTTTTTTATGTCAAATTTAGGGCTCATGTTTCGGTCAATTATTTCAAACAACAAGATGGAAGATTGACTATCGATATACGATAATTAATTTTAAGTATTGAATTTGGTCAAGACCAAGATTTTTGGTAACTCAATTCAATGTAAACAGTGACAAATTCCGTCACAAATTGATATTAACCGTGACAATTTTCATCACAAATCGATGTTAACCACGACAATTTCCGTCGATGTTTGTCCCTTTATTAACCACGACAAATTCGTAGTAATACTGTGATTTTTCAAACCGTCACAAATTTCAACTTTGATATGAGGGGTCCAAATCCCTCAATATCGTCTCATGTTATAAAGAAAGGTGGGATGTAGAAGAAGGCTACGAAGCCCGGCTATGAATTAAAATTTAAAAACGGTAACTTTTATAAAAACTTACGTACTAGTTTGCCGTGTAAGAGGAGTTGCCTTTGTAATTTTCATGCTTACTTCCATGCTGCGAAGTAACCCTCGCAATTCCATCGCAAAAAATTTCATGAAAAATAAAAACATATGGTTAATCATATTCACCATATATATAAAAACAGTAAAACTAATGAAATAGTTATTGTTGTAAATAAAATAAACTGTTTTTACTTGTGGGGTAAAAACTTTTTACCTGGAGGGGCAAGTTTTACCGTTTTGCCCCTCGTACAATTATACGTTCTCTTTTCTGCTCTCTTCTGCTGCGGATCCGAGTATTTGATTCGGGTCCTAGGATCCTTGCGCCGGATCGATCGGAGCAGCAGTGAAGGCGCGGGCGTCGTGCGGTGGTCTAGGGTCGCGTCGGTGTGGAAGCACAACGATGCGCCGCCGGGGAGGGTAGGCGCAGCTGGGCTGCGTTGGGCCGGGTCTGTGTCGCCAGGCAGTGGTCGTCAATTGCAGGTCAAGCAACCGGATCTGGGCTGAAGGGGCGGCGCTCAAGGCGCTAGGGAAGCCTGTTGGGCGCGCGGAGATGATGGTTCGACTAGGGCTCACGCCGGAAGAGAAACGAGAGCGGCGGAGGTGGTGATTTGCTAAGGTGGGACCGTCGGGGATTGTGCGCTCATCGGTGCTGTGGCCGAGAGAGGGCTGTGGTTCTGGGTTGCAAAGGGGCAGCGCTCGAGGTTGAGGCTCGGTTGGGTCTTGGGTGGTAGAGGAAGCTGGTGCGGTTCGCCGCCGGTGTGAGCAGGCGGAGCGAGGCTACCGGCTCTGGGTTGGGTGCCTAGAGCAACTTTCTGGGTGCCCAAGTCAAAATCGATGGGGGATGGCTGCAGAAAATTTTAGGGTTTTAGGGTTTTGTTATCAAGCTCGGGTTAGAGCACAGTGTTGATAACGTATTGAAGGAGAACATATAACGAGAATAACGGTCTACTCATTCATTGATAGAAAGGCCTATTTATAGGCATTACATAGAGTCTCCCGAAGGATCTAGAAGTTCTATCAACTGTAATCTATTCTAATAAGGAAACCAGATTAATCAATCCTACGTGTATTAGGGCAAGACACATAACAGAAGGACGGAAATATAATTTTCTTAAACTATACATAAATTTTACTTCCTTCCCCCTTTATTCCCTCCTCTTGTATTCGATAGTTTCATTAATCAAGGGTTAAGGATAGCCACACTAGTTCTTTACTCAAAAAAAAGAAAATTTACCTTTCTTCTAGTATATCTATCTCTCTATTTTAGGATTTAAGCTTTGTGTCCCCTTTTTGTATTCGACGGTTTCAAAGCTCGAAGACAGCCGCACCAGCTTTTTATTCAAAAAAAAATCTCTCTATTCTTTATTTCGATACGTATTAAATAAAAATGTTGCAGCCCGTAATTAAATATTACAAATTTGTTTTATAAATTATATGATATGGAAAAGATTTATGGTTCGTTAAGGTTTAACTCGATTGTCGGTTCAAAAGAAAAGGTTTTAACTTGATGGTTACGTAATACATTGCTCATTTTCATTCAGTTTATCTAGCAGTTTGACTGTTACGTAATATGACAATCGCATGAAATCTTTTTAAGATAGAAAAGCATTTATGTACATCAATCTTTTTAATTGAACCTGCATATTATATGTAAAATTCACATATATATCCATTTTAAAAAGTAATAATTTATGTATATAAAGGTTGAGCAAGTCTCTTCTCATTGTAACCTACGATTTCCATAAAACTATAAATTCTTTTGTTTGAATCTTTGTTTAAACGTGTGATTTTGTTCTGCACAACACAACCTATTTATTAATTATTTTTTTTTTGACAAGAGAGATGATTGTATTAAGATAATGAGGGCAAATTAGCCACTCATGTGTAGTACATCATAGTTTAAAACATCCAAAATATGAGTTGGAGGTCGATGGAGCTAAATAAGATGCTCAGATGACTCGTATGCGGTAGCAGCTAACCGGTGTGCCACTCCATTGCAGTTTCGAGGTGTATGTTGCAAAAAGACATTCTGCATTGCTGCTAAAGAGCTTCTGATATCATGCAGCAGACCTTCTAGGCCAGTATAGGTACCATGCATATCTGAAATGCACGTTATTGCTTCACTACAGTCTGTTTCTATTACCACATTAGAAGTGTGAAAAGTGTTGAGCAAGATCAAACCTTCCTTGATGGCATACAGTTCAATCTGTTTTGCAGACGCTGTTGCCGGTACCGGTTTTGCAAAAGCACCTCTAAATGCTCCATTTTCATCTCGCAAAACACCACCAATTCCTCCTTGAGATATTGTCTGAATAAAACTACCATCCACGTTCAGCTTAAATTGACCGACTGCAAGTGATTTCCATGTTTGTTTCTTTTTTGTTCCAGGCACATGTTGTATTTTCCGAGCCTCCTGAAACGTCCTCAACCACTCAAGAGCACTCAACATCAGACTTTGGGGAGTTTGAGCTTTCTCGTTCCACAACATGTTATTTCGATTCCTCCACATTGCCCATATAACCATCAGAAGCTGTGCAAAAATCTCCTTATGCATTACATTAGCGTGCTCACAAAGCCATCCTTTAAAAGGCATTGAGGGCATGCATGTTATGCTGAATTTGGAAAGGAGGAGCTGCAAGAATATTGGTGGCTATGGGGCATTTACAGAACAGGTGTGCTGTGTCTTCATACGGACAATCACATAGCAAACAAGCAGTGTCTCCAGTATAGCCCTTGGTGAGGAGCTTAGCTCTAGTGGGTAAAATGTTTGAGCATGCCTTCCAGATGCATATCTGTACCTATTTATTAAATGGGTTAATCGGGTTAGAAACAAGTAACCCGTTTAATAAATAGGATAGGTTTGGGTTTAAGATTTTTACCCATTTATTAAATGGGTTGGGTTTGGCTTTTGTACTTTATGACACCAATATACATTTACCTTACACGACCCATAACAGCCCTAAATTATGTAAAATCTATGAAACACTGGGGGTTCCATGATCTTGGAATTTTTAAAATTTTAACCAAGCATTGCACTCTAGACAAAATAATTTGGTGAATGATGCTCACTCCAAAGTCCAACTCAATAGTGTGTCACTTTTGCCCAGCATCATTTTGTCTAGTGACATAAGTCTCTCCTTATAAATGAGAGGTCGTGAGTTCGACTTACAATATTATAGTACACTAATTGTGCATTTGATCCAAAAAAAAATTAGCGTGTCAATTTTTTATTTTTTTAATATAAAGGTTAAACGGTAGCCCTCATGCCATAACCATTAATGAAACCTCAAAATACAAAGGGGGGGTGGACATTATGCCCAAACCATATACTGTAAGAACACCATAAATTAACATTAGACATATCTACAAAATCTATGCATTCTAACAAGCACCATCTAGCAAAGACTGCATCATTAGCTACTCTATTTGTTTTACAATTTTGGCAACATACCGGAAAAATACTGCTCATGCAGAGCCATAAGTTACAATATATGTTAGCTTTCCGGTTATGATGCCATTGAGAATAACCAGTGACCCCAAGTTTCATCTTGCCTCTAGGAGGCAGCAACCATTTGACAAAGCAATGAACTCGCAGCCTCGTTAAGACAAACATGGTACACAACGTGCGTTTTCCAGGACATAGCCCACCAGTATCCAAAATCACTAAAAAAACAATAAACCAAAAACCAAAATGAGCACCTAGTAGGGCGTAGCCCTCCGTGAGCCATAACCTGGCGACTTATTTCAAAAAATAACCGAATTAAACCTAAGAAGAGGAAAAACTTGACCAATGCAAAAACAAATACCCAAAATGGGTCACTATGCCACATCCAGGCCCTAAAGCCCAAAGCCACAAAGAGGTACCTCAGCCCAATCTCTTTAGCTCAAATCTGTAGCTACATCACCATCATCTCTGTCCCGTCGCCGTAACTGACCCAGCGCCACCCTTGTCTGATCTCAGCTGCCCTTGTTAGCGTGTCACTTTTAACAAGTCAAATATTTTTCTAAATCATTGTTATAAACAGAGAGATTTTCTGTAACTCAACTTTGACACTAGCAATAATATTTAGTTGTTGCTCTCTCTTTTGGAATGCGCTTTTCCAAAACCCTAAAAACCTTGCAGTTGATTTTTTTGCTCTCGTCTAACTACGCCTTGCCAGTGGTGCTAGACTGCTAGTCTATTGCTGTGTCGGCGTCCGATCGGTGCATTCGTACATGACGTGATGTTTAGTTTGTGTGTGTATTGTTTGCTCGGGGTTTGAGGTTGGAGAAGGTTGTTATTTGCCTCTCTCAATACGAAACGGCGACTACATTCAAGGGTTGTGGGGTGGACAGGTTTTGGGATCGGATTGGAGATAGATTAATTCCAGATAACGTCGTGTTGTTCAAAACAACGACATGTCAAAATTAGTGGGTAATATGATCATATAGTAAATTACATATATAGTAGCACATGATCAAATTTAAAAACACAAAAATTCTTTTATTTGACAATTTCTTCATTAGACAGGAACCAGCTGCACAAACCTTTTATTTCCAGAAAAAAAAAAAAAAATTTGATGTGTAGTCACAATTCAAGCATAAAGGAAATGTTAATATTTAACTAATTGACTTATTAATAATTTAAAAGCACTCCAGACCTTAAACCCTAAACTCCAGAAGAAGAAAAGAAAGCTGAAGGGATATGAATCTCATATTCTAAGAGGAGTATCATTGTTAATAACATAGTTATTATGACTAACGTTGTGGGTGGCAGCAGTGAGATGATTAGAGAGACTATTATGGAGGTTCTGGAAGGAAGCATACATTTTCTTTAGTTCCTCCAAGTCTAGCTCCTTAATAGGACGCTGCCACCAACCGAGGCATTCACTTGCTCTTGCTTTTTCTCTTTGCTGAAGTTCTTTCTCTCGAAGTTGTTCATTACTGAGCTTTTCTTGTAACTCATTGTACTTGTTGAGTAACTCAGTGATTCTTGCTTGCTTGTAAGCCCCCACAAGAGAACCGGCGATATTGTCACCGTTAGTTTCTTGGGGAGATTGTTGGTTTAAGAATCGGTCAGCTATGGATTCAATGGAAGGATGACCGTACGAGTATGGTTTCTCAGATTCAGAGAACACCACGACACCAACCTCTGCACCGCATAGAGTTGCTAGCTCGTTGCACTTGTTGTAAATGCCAGATTTCCTCTTTGTAAAAGTCACAAGGCGATCTTCTGCATTTTCAATTTTCTTTATCTCAATCTTTTGCTTCCCTCTAGTCTTCTTGCTTGCCATGGTGAGAAAAACAAGTACAAAAAAAAAAAGACAACAAACTATGGCAAATGTTAGATATAAAACATTTTTAATATACTGACTATTGCGCGTTACGTTTAATTGATTATTTTTACCCTGATTTGAGACTTTTATATAGCAAATGGAAGACTCGGGGTAATGATTGTGCATTAGCCTAGTTTGTTAACTATTTTGACATAAATTTTCTCTAAGTTGTACTTTCCACTATATGAATATATAATTAATATTCCTTTTAAAATGCATGCTCACCTAAAATACAGTTTTTAAAGGACTATGAAAAAACAAGTGAATCTAACAGCCAGAAATAAATGTAACGAATTGAATTGTTATAATTTAATACACGTGGTTGAGATGCATCTGTCCCTCACAAACCATACTATCCCTCATATGAGCTTACGTTTTAATTTTAATTGGCACTTAAAGCATATTGGAAAATATTTATGCCTTGGTTTGAAATGTGGTTTATAGGCCAAGGAAATCAAAGGAAATTAACCTTCATATGTAGCTTATTATAGCATCCACATGTTTATCATTTTGTCGAATAACAATTTTCTTTTCGTTGGCGCTTTAATGTCCAAAATAAATTTTCTTTTGGTTGACGTGTTACTATTTATTTATTTTTTCAGTTAAGGTATAGACATCAAAAAGAAAAGAGAAAAAAAAAAACAAAACAAAACAAAACAAAAACTCTAAAAAAGGAGCCTCAGCCCCTCAGGGTTTGCTTTTGTGGTCTGTTTTGCTTCGGTCCTCTTCTGACATTCAAGCACTGCCACACTTTGTAGTGTGCATTGAGTTACGATTCATATATAGTAGAACTTGTATAGAAAAATTCAAAATTTAACTATTAAAAGGAATTGGTCTACTGATTCTCATTAGATAACTCCTTTATATAGAGGATGAATACAACAGTTACAAATGGTAATTACAACGTAATAAAACCTAATAATCACATGATTTCATTTTCGTCAGTTTGATGAAAGCACATCAATGTATTTTTCCTTCAACACTATATATATATATATATATATATAGACACATAGAGTCGTTCGAGAGCGGACGTCCGCAAATATGTTAAAGTGCGAACGCCGGCAGCACCGATCGTCAGCTCTTCTTGCTGGTTCCAAACAAGAGGCCCATCTTGAGCTTCTTCTCCCCGGCAGACTCGACGATGATGAGTTTAGAAGCCGGGATTGAGCTTCTTCAAGTTTTTGCAGTTTTTCCGGCGTCGGACCTTCTTCTTCGATCACCTTGGCATTCAACTTGATGCCAATGGCGTCTGAGGATGGAAGAAGAGCTGCCGATCTGTGCCGCCATAGTTGATTTGAGCCGGCGTCCGTATTTTAACATAGTTGCAGAAGTCCGCTCTCGAACGGCTCTGTATATATATATATATTTATATATAGGAAAATGAAAAATGGAATTGGTCTACTCTCATTAGATAACTCACTTATATAAGGGATGAATACAACAGTTACAATGGTAATTACGATGTAATGAAACCTAATAATCACATGATTCCCTTTTCGTCAAAGTAACTGACGAAAGCACATCAATGTATTTTTCCTTCAACACTCCCCTTATGCCAAGTCAAAGTGGTGCATGGGGTGTTCCCTCATTAAAAACCTTGTCAAGTAACAAAACCCAGTAGGAGAAAATAAATCTTGGTTGAAAGGAAAAAGAGCACAACGCACCTATGATAGTGTATGTGTGTTAGACTCTCCTTGAAGTCTACACTCTCCCTAATCCTTACATCAATCAAGGGATCTATCAACGTCTTTGCATTCCTATGTTTCTCACATGCCTTTCAGATATAGTCGTAGGCTGCGATTTGAGAAACAAGTCTTTCCTATTCTCCTCGGACCTTACTTGATTCACTTGAATTTTGAGGAGAGTCTGATGTTTCTCACAAGGTATCGTCGTGTTCCCAATGACGATTACATAACCAGTTTAGGAATGACCTATTGACCATAGATACCTAACATTAGTGGACCCCAACCAAAGCATCGTTTGAGGTTTCGATGTAGAGGGTTGCAATTCCATATGCATTCCCTTTGTCTTTCTATAAGGATAGGATGAACCCAAGTCAATGGTTCAATTAGGTATCAGGATATGTTCTTTATACCTTCTAATGAAACTACGTTGGCGCTGAGTTAAGTTTAGCTACAAGTTCTTTGAGAATGTTATATCCGGTCGAGTTCATCGGACTAAGTACAATGTTGCGCCTATTGCACTTTAGAGAATGATTTTCGATTCTCAACCCTTCTTCGACATCTTCCTTCGGAAGAAATGGATTATTCCCTTACATCCAAACATCGACCAATCATTGGGAGTGCTAATAGTATACAATTCGTTCATGTAAATCGTTTGAGAATCTTTTGGACACATGCAGACTGGTGGATTAGTATTCCACAAAGTCGTTGTTAACCAAGTTTCCTAAGATTATTCATCTTAATTCTGAATTCATATAGCTCACGGTTTCTCTTACTTCATCAAAAGTATCTACTATGTTCCTATCATCAACATAAATAGCTATATTGCAAATCCGAAACTCTTTCCTCTATGAGTACGCAAGGGCATAGTTCATCATTTTGTATCCCTTCCCAACCAAGTAGTCACTTGTATAAAGTGAGTGTTTCGATTCTAATTGTAAGCGCACTCCGTGATTTAGAGTTACTTGAGTTAGATAGTTTAAGGCCATCATGCACTTTTATAAATATCTCCCAATCGAGATCCCCATGGAGATATATAGTAGCCACATCTATGAGCTGCATTTTCATTATGGGAGAATATGTCTCCTTGTAGTTAATCCAGAGCGTTGTGAGAAACCCTGGCGCCATAAGGCGAGTCTTGTCCTTTAGAGCTTCATTCTTCTCATTATACGGTTTTTAACAAAGATTTATTTATGTCATACATGCTTTACACTTGGAAAGGTTAGCACTACCAAACCAAATATTTGTCTCTTGTCAGAGAATCTAGCTCATCCTGATTGTACTTTTATGTAGACCAATATGCTTTTATTGATATTATTCAACAGAGCATGGTTCGATACCTTCGTGCTCTATGATTCCTTGAGCAACAGTGTGAATCATCAATGTTTATGTACTCTTGTAATCCGTTGAGATTTTGTCTCTGGAATCATTTTAAACATCGAAGCGTCCTCTAGTATTGATTCATGGACATAACTGTAATTAGAGACAATCTCATGAGAGATTCTTTACATGATAAGGTTGTGCCTTACTCGCTCGATTCTTTTAGGCAAGTAATGATCGAACCAAGTGGCCTCTCCCTATTCCCTTAGAGAGCCATGACCTCAACCACACCTCCACTAAGTGTGGTTGCATCACCTCTATTTGTGGCAACATGCCCCTTTATTAGGGACTTTTAACCTTGCAGGCATTCACAGCTGGTATGTGTGATCTCGTCACTTTGGTAATATCTTTAAACGCACCAGGCATCGAAACTGTTACGTTCTAGATATTGGATATGTGGGGATCAGGATGAGACAGAGTGAGGACTACCACGACAATTCCTGTCGTTCCCATAAAAAAATCATTTTTTCTTATCTCCCCTAACGACGGGAAGACTGTCTCATCTAAGTGACAATTCGCAAATCGAATAGTGAGATCGCCTGTAAGGGTTCCAAATAGTAGATAATTGTTGGAGGTGCGTAAATACATATTTGTTTTTAGTACCCATTGTTGATACGTTGTGGGGGCGCAATAGGCACATATGCTGCACAACTAAGTATGCGTAAATCTCAGGCTCATGTCCAGTTACCAACTGGTAGGTATTAAATAGTAGGCTAGCAGTTGGTCTAAAAACGAATAAGTAAAGCTGCATGCAATATTACATAACCCCAAGCAGATATAGGCAGATTTGTGTGCATAACCAGTGTAGATGGTGGCTTCTGCAAGACCATTTTGGTACGCATATAGGGTGTCAAGATGTTTTACATCGATCTTGATCATCATGCAATAAGCATCTAGTCCTTTTGATGTGAACTCTCACCATTGTCAAGTCTTATGATGTATAAAATGTGCTAAGAGTTTGCAAATGCAGCATTTTTAGTGGATAATTATTTGACTTGTGACCAGTGTGTCGAGACGTTCTAGTACTTGAATGGTCCGCAATTCTGGATGGATAAGTCCACGTATCACATTGTATTCTTCGTAAGAATAAAATATTTTGATATCTTTAGCATAAGAAGGTCTCGATCTTGTTTTTGCTAAAGAATAGGCTTTGCAAAATGAGTGATGTGTCTTGGAACTAATCAATAAGACTTAGGGAAACATGTTGCGCATCATGTGCGTTAGAATGTGATTACTGCATGCATTGGATATGCACTAGCTAGGACTAGTTAGTGGTCAGAGTCGGCGCCGCCGTCTTGCAGTGTGACGGACTTTTGTCCCATTTTTATCATTCACTCAAAGAAAAGATGTCCATGTAAGTTCTTCAAAATACAGATCATCATGTCACCACTAAGGTGTTTTAGGTGGTCATGTTAAAACCTATGTGAGTCAATATCCCACATTTTATTGTAAGTGACTCATTAGGTTCTTTAAAATGTGTTTCCTTTCACAATTATTTGAGGTAAATTCCACTCTCACATTGGATTTTCATATGATATTCGTTTGGCACGAATTTCTTAAAACTTTAACGAGGTTCGATTAGTGTGGGTTGTCTCATTGTTATCTAAGCACTTGGTTTCTCCTCAATATATTCTTACGAGTATATGGGAGTGTATATAATTCGAAAATTTTACCTCATATTCATTGGAGTATTTCGATTTAAATAGGATGATATGTTTATCATTCTGGTAATTTCCCCTTTTATTTGCCAGATGCATTGTTTTGCATCTTTATAGTGCTATTTCGAACCATGTAATTATTTATATATGGATCGAATAAATTCAATGCTTCATAATAAAATTCAAATTTATTAATAAGTCAACGATAATCAAATAAATGTCTTCTCAAGAAAATCTAATTCATTAAACTATTAACTAAAATCAACTTTAAGACTACCCAATAGTCTAATTACAAATGATGTATTCCACCTTCATAACTTTCTTGGAAAATATTGATGTTCACCATTTCAGACGATCTTTTGTCGTTGGTGTTAGGCAAGAAGTTGATGAGAAATGTAGTCTTTTTTTATAAAAGTGATTTCCACATCAGAAGTCCAATTATGACACTCAATTTCTTTTGAGTGTCACCTAACTTCATAAACATGAGTTAATTACGCATTAATAGATATCCACGTTGAATCAATTTTTCAAGAATGAGAATTAGATATCAGGATCGACAACAATTGTAACGGTCACATTTTTCGATGCATTGTGATGCTATGAATTTTTTTTTCATAGCAGCATAATTTATGACATGCTAATAAAATAATCATTTAATAAAATTAAATAGACATAATATATACCATGATAACATGTCACAATAATAGCAAAATAATTTTGTAACATGCTTAATGTCATGAATAAAATTTAATGAAAGCGGTAACGTTAATGTAAATCATACTTGTTAGTTTGCCAAATAAACTACGTGTGAAGCGGCACAATTAACGTTTTGATCGTCGCGTCTGATTGGTTAATCACATACATGTAATAATTTACCGCACTTGTATGATTTAACTCTTGTTTCACTTATGCAGTAGAAAAATTTAGAGATTAACTCATACAGTAAAATTGACATAGTAAATCAGAATTCACAATTACCATTTATAAAAATGGTAAATGAGGAATAGTAGTGCTGAAACAGTGAATGGGTAACAGTTTTACCATATGATAAATCGTAAGTTCGTAACTAGTAAGTGCCAGACCGTAAATAGTAAATTGTACCGTAAGGTGAATAGTAAACAAAATTTACCAGAAAAGGTAATATTCCTCTTTTTTTGGATCGGATTCGGGTCAGGCTAAGGAATCCGGGTCTTGAGTGTGATTTGGGTCTGGGCAATCGCAAATCGTTGTTGATGGCTGATCGAAGACGTCTCGGCGCCGGGTGGAGGCGGGGCTAGGCTGCAGCAGCGCAAAGGTCATGGGGTGGAGGTGCGCCGGTTTGGGATGTAGGTCGGCCGCCGATCTGGGCTAGGGGCGTGTCGGCGAAGGGCAGGGTTCGCGCCGGAGATAGACGATACGACTGTGTTGTGGACGGAAAGGCGTCCGAGGCTAGGTCGTCGGGTTGGATCGGGGCGGCGGAGATGTGTTCTAAGAGACTAATGCACGCTAGTAGTGTAATAATTTTGAGATTTAATTACTTTTAGTAATTACGAGGTTATCTATGGTTCCAAACTGTAACTTTTACACTGCTCATTTAGTAATTTTACAAGTAGCTGAACCAAATTTACAATTTAATTATAAAAAAATTTATAACATTGACAACAAATTTATTATATTTACATATAATGGTTAGTTTAAGATTGTTGTGACTTTTAAGTAAACTTGCAATTTAGGTATGAACATGTGTTTGACTTCAACAAGACTTCTGGCATTTTGAAACATGAATCTGCAGGGTGGCCTCGAGACATGTTAGAGATGTTGATTCTCGGTAATCCAGGTGGTTGTTGACAACATTGACTATCATATAAGAATTTATCACACTGGGACATTACGACTCCGAAATCGTATAAGAGATATGGGACAACAATGGATGTTTTACACGCCCCAAATGCAACGACAGATCGTGCGTCATAGAATAATGTATGACCAGGACATCATATTGTGTGAAAGAATACATGAAGCATCAGATGACTTTTACCACCACCTGGAGGAAGATGTGGTGTTATATGGTGGGATCCAATGGTCTTCGCCAGGTGTGGATTTGGGAAACAATCAAGTAGAAGTTGACGAGGAAGACCCTAACTACGAACCTATGGAGGCACTGTTTCGGGACCTCACCAGCCTGTCCCAGCTCCACCAGCCAATGAGGAGCAAATGGATGAGGGTGACGACGGATCAATGCACTCGGTTACGTATCTCTCGTCTGACACTTCTGTTATAGATCTGTTAGAAGATGACATGTAGAATTTAGGTATTCTGATTGTTGCTATTGTACAGCGGTGATAACAACAAATCTAGGTCCATGCACCGATCCGTCGTCATCCTCATCCATTTGCTCCTCATTGGCTGGTGGAGCTAGGACAGGCTGGTGAGGTCCCGAAACAAATTCACTTGCCTCCATAGGTTCGTAGTTAGGGTCTTCCTCGTCAACTTCTACTTGATTGTTTCCCAAATCCACACATGACGAAGGCCATTGGATCCCACCATGTAACACCACATCTTCCTCCAGGTGGTGATAAAAGTCATCTGATGCTTCCTGTATTTTTTCACACAATGTGATGTCCTGATCACGCATTATTCTATGACGCACTACCTATCGTTGCATTTGCGGCGTGTAAAACATCCATTGTTGTCCTACATCTCTTATACGATTTCAGAGTCGTAGTGTCGCAGTGTGATGAATCCTTAAATGATAGTCAATATTGTCAACAAGTCGAGGTCTGTTGGGTCCAACCTCGAATTCTCCATACGTATCATCACTCTGGACCGGCTCCATACCTATACATCAAAATGTAAGGATAACTAAACCTAATACATAAGGATGCGTAAATAGAATAACCAAATCCTAAAAATTTCGACTTTCTAATTCTCTTAGGGTCTTAATCTAATACTCTGATACCAACTTGTCACATCCCAACTCGAGTAAAGATTTAACCTCAAGTTAAGGAGTGAATCGTATTTTAATTACAAACAGTTTAATATCCATAATTAAAATAAAACCGATATCATTACATGACATAGAAAACAAAACTTTCGAACCTTTATCTAAATTACAATATTATAAGAATGTACTTAATACACACATGTTTAAAACATTACAAACACACAACAAACAAACATGACATATCAGGATTACATAAATGCAATATGAACTTGACTCTCACCCTCACACCTCACTTCACCTTCGAATATAGTTTCTTTATTTGTTAGTCGTCTTGTTATACTCATGGTCTCTAAGCCCGAAACCCGAAAGATCTTTTTATCGATGTCCGTCATTGAAGGGGCCTACTTTCCCCAAATTTGTGCACGTGTGGGCTAGCCTGGATCTTAGACATCCCATGAGGAAACTCAACTACATAAATGGTTTTCTAATAACAAAGTTCCATATATTCTCAATACTCATTCCTCTTTTAATCTCCAACTTCACTTTTTCCCATGACAACAATTTCAAAATAGAATCACATGCTTTCCAATATAAACATGTCATAATCGATTCAAAAGTTCAATATCATCCAACATTGGAATCAATTCATATCAAACAACTCAATGTTAAACAAATCAATATCAATCAACCCAATACCACATAATCCAATATCACAAATACATCCAATATCACCAACAATCCAATATCTGTAATATCATAAATAATAACAACACAAACACCCCATCAAACCCTACCTCGATTTGTATAGCATAAACTCGAGCTCAAACTTCACTTCTCACACTTTTGGATTGCCAAGATCGTCTCCGGAACCTTACCCAAAATGTAAAGCACAAACAAAAAATGATGAGCTAAAGTTAGCAACTATATATGTTATAAGTAGTAACTATGCATAAGAACAACTCTACTATTCCAAACTATACAAGAAATACCAAATAAAACTTAAAGTATGCTTAGAAAACTACAGCTGCTTCAGGAAAGATCAAGTTAAAAACAAAGTTCTTGTTTCAGCCTTGGTAAAAAAACACAGTGTGCAAGATGTTGTCTTTGGCTTCAAATTCTACCCACTCAACTCCAACCAAAATTGCTGAACCCAAGCCTATTTTAAAGATGGGATTACAGGCTTTAAATACATAGTTTTAGTTTTGAAAGCAAAATCCTGGATAGAAAGTTATGCTCTCTCAAAGTTGAAGTTGAAGCAAAAATCTGAAAACTCAGAAAATTCAATTTTGTTGAATCCGCTACTGTTTTTGGCAAGCTATTTAACACACCAAATGTTAACCAAATACTGTGATATTTAACATACACCAAGATGGATATATGAGGATTACAAAGGTACTTTCGGATTTTAAAACAAAGACCTGAACTGAGAAATATCATGTTTCAAAGTAGGCAAGAAAATAAGATTTTCTGCATTTTTTTTCTGGGAATTTACAGCAACAATAAAACTTGATTTTAGAAGCTTTAAATCGATTTTTGGAGTAACAAATGGAGTTCTAAAGCTCCAAAATAGAAAGGGAACAATTGCAAAACATTAGAACAATTTTAAACATAACAAACAGTTGAATCAAAAGAATCCAAAATTTGATTTGGATACCCAAACTCAAGAACCATGTTCTTGAGCTTCAACCACAACGATTTTAATCAATAACATCCTTTTCGAATTTGATTTTCCTGTTTAAACATGTATGAGAATTCGAAATTACCAACTATAATCAAACAAAAGAATCATATTATACTCAAAACAAGAATCAAGAATCAAAGTAATTAGAAGCTAATCTTAAGAACACATAGAAACAAATTTGATATAAAGCCAACGCAAAACTAATTCTACCTTTGAAGGAAACGAAATTGAAAGGGGTGGTTCCTCTCTCTCTACTTCTGTGTTTCTAGTTCCTGTCTCGTTTCCTCTCACTCTTGGTTTTGATCGAACACTCAGCCGACTCCCTCTCTCTCACCCATTCTAATCCACATAGAGCCTAGACCTATAGACCCTCCAGCTCCTACTTCTATAGGTCTTCACCTCCTGCTTCTATAGAGAAATATTGGAGTGACACCGCCTACTTACTCTGTCTATTCTGAAACACAGCTTCTTCTTCTTTTTCAAAAACAAAAATAAAATACCTCAAAAACTTAATAAAGCATAGATTAATACTAAGTAAACCAAATTAGCTACTTTAGGATGTTACAAAGCCTCCCTAAAACGTGTTGTAAGAGTTACGCTGTTGACTTTTACACTTTCTCCGACCAACGTCTCAGCAGCTGATCTCGCTATGCACTTGCACAAGTTCAAAGCATTAACTGTCCATGTAGCAGTGTGTTACAAACGGGAGAAGGTTGTGGTGTGCAGGAGTGGATGTGTGTTAGTAGACATTACTGGTTCCAAGCCTAGTGCAGGCATGGAGGTGGGAGGCTTCGAGAAAAGAAGTAGGAACGATGCTGATCCAATGGTGGAGGCTCTTGCATTGGAGTTGTCTTTTGTCCCCAAGCTAGAACTCCCTCATTTGAATGGGGTTCTCACTATCTCACCGGCAAAGAAGAGGAAGGTTAGTTGACCGGTTGGCTCCAAGAACAAGTAGAGGATGGAGGTAGTCAAGCAATTGAAGTTGGGAGCTAATACCTTGGGTCCCAAGAAGGCAAAGAAAAGAAGCTTCGGAATCCGAAGAATGCTAGTGTTGACTGATGGTTCTGGTCTGAGCTTGACTGTTGTTGCTGATCCCGAACTGGACTGGAGTTTTTAGAGGAGGTAGCTCTGTTTTCTCCAGGTTCTTCCTACGGGGAGTATCATTTGGAGTAGAATGATCGTGGCTCTAAATAAGTCAGATGATTCTAACAGTTATGGTTTATTGATCATGGCGCCTATTCTATGATTTGCAATATTTAGATATCTAAAGTTTTAGGTTGTTTTGCATAATCAATTTTTACATAGCCGCAAGGATGGATTATGTTCATATATGTTCATATTGTACTCCTACACAGAAGAGTAGCTATAGGGGGACGAGAGGGTTCAACTGACGCCTCTTAATTTTCAGACTAAGCTATATTGCTATAGGATTGGTCAGTAGAATGTGATATTGTCAATAAATTTGATCCTTCTAACCATAAAGAAAAGAGTTTGTCATAAAGAATCTAATTTAAACAAAGGAGTTCAACTCCTATTCATGTGGGTCTCTTTATTTTTTAATATAGACTCTTAGTCCTAATCAATGATCATTGATTTCTTCTCCCTTTGATATTGTAATTAAAACAGATTCCTAACCTTTTTTTTTGTTTTTTTAATATGTTTTTTTAATCAATTAAAACAGTTTTTTTTTATCAAATGCACAATAATGTGCTACAATACTGTGAGTTGAACTCACGACCTCACACTTACAAGGAGAGACTTATTCCACTAGACCAAATGGTACCAGGCTCAATTAAAACAGTTTTAATCGCTTCTTTTCGTATTCTTTTTGTTGTCCTTCAATATATTTTTCCATGTCATCAACCTAATTATAGAAGCTATAGCTTTATTCGAAAAATATGGTAAGAGAAAAGCAGCCGATCAATTGGCACAATTTGAAGCTCACCCAGAAGAAGCAAACTTGACAAATCCATCAGCACCATATCAAGCTCACCCAACAAGTAATGCATATGAAGATATTGGTACAAGTAATGCATTTGAAGATATTGGTACGTCAAACCATTATGTCAACGAGTTTAACATAGAGAGCCTTCCTGGAGATTCGGGACTTCGGACTTTAAATTTAGACTATGATCCTAATGTTCGAGATCGAGTGCGAAGACATTATTTGATGAAGGTCCTACCATCCTACCATTCAATGAAGATTATATTTTTATTTTGTGTGACAGTATTGTTTAAACTCTTGACCCTTCTAATTCTAGTTTCTGACTACGCCACTACTCCTACATTTTCTTTGATCGATAAAATGACCTTGCGTCTTGGTTCAACAACTACCAAAAGCAGCTTTTAAAATCTATTGTCAACGACATAATTTTCAAAACAAAAAAAAAAGAACTGATTTTCTTTAGTTTACCAAATACTATAAAAAAAAACAAAATGACCTTGCGTCCTAGTTCTCTTTGGCTTCGTGCTTTGATTCTAAAAAAGCAGTTTATTTAAGGGATGTGAAATCCACACCCTAAATTGTAATCTACACACTTACTTTCTTTTTTTTAGTGACTTAAATTTTGTCTTTAGTGAATTAAATTTTATCTTCATATCATCATATCATATATTACTAAAAATGAAGGATTACAATTTAAACTGATTTTTTTATAATCAAAGCAAATCCAAAACAAAGCCAAAGAGAACAAGTTAGCCCGTTGACTCCGCCTTGGGAACATGACCTTCTGACTCCGCCTATCACCACAAACGCCGCCCAGGCATTCCCAACTTCACGAGACAGTGGAGTTAACAGCACGGTCATCACCCCTCTCAAGCGATCCGGAAACAACCCCGATTCGAGCTCCACCTCACGTCGCTAGCCACCCCAGACGGCGCATCTTGCCAACGAACCTCCAACAGAGAACCCCTATTCCCCGGCCAATCCACCAAGCTAACCACCCATTCTGCATTTGGTGCAGCTGTGCTTATCAGAAAAGCTGGTTTTACTTATTCTTAAGAATAAGTGACTGAAAAGCAAAGTGACTGAGTGTTTGGTAAACTGACTTCTAATAAGTGTTGTGAGTACTAAAAGTTGTGGGAATGTGTTTGGTTTGTTAGAAATTAGAAGTGTTTCTAGTTTATAAAATGACCAATTTGGGCATGAAACTAAAATTGACTTCTTATACTATAATTTGGCATCAAGGAAGCATGCAAGCACATAAGTATCTTAAAACATAAACACTTATAATAGTTACATTGATAGCAAAGCACATTTTATATTGATATGAAGTAGCAACAAAAAATAGCTTAACACATCAAAACATTCCCAGTACTAAAATATTCTTATGTACATAATGACCATAATATTCTTCTTGTGCATCATCCTCCATCTGCATCCCATCACTTGATATGTCATCCGGCCTCAATCCAAACAGCTGATTCGTTTCCCATCTAGGTAGACAAGAGAGAAATGATACAAATCAACACCATACATGCATAATGTAATGAATCACTTCTAATATTAGATATGATCAATATACTATTGTGAATGTAGAACACAACCACAATAAGAAATTGATAAAATAATAGGACATAAATTCACCAAATATTCAAACCAACAGCCATAGAAACTTTCCCAACTTGTTCCCATAAACTGCCCTCTCCATTCCTAGATCAAATACCAAACCAACTGAGACAATGAATAACACACATATTCTGTTCCATCCATATGCATGATGATCTCACACTATCAGGAACTCTATCACTTGAACAGAAACATAATTCAACAGTTTGTACATAAAAAGTAGCTAAAAACAAAAATAAACTAGGACACTATTCAACAGTTCTCATAAATTCTAGTATCAGGGTTCTGTTTATTACACCAAGTAAAAGTATAGCCAGAAGCAGGTATAGGGATCAGATTGTTGCAGTTGAGGAAGTCCCGAAAGTTAATCATAAACTTTGTAGTTCTTCGGACACCGCCAAGTTTTTCAGAGAGATCAATAGTACAATTGAAATCACCCATAATAATCCATGGATCAGAGTCAGTAGGCTTGAAATTGGATAATTCATGCCATAGGTTCAGTTGGAGATCTTTTTGAGCATACATGAAAGGAAAGTGACATACGTAGAATTATTGGTAGAGATGTCAGTAATGTAGCAATGAAAAAAGCGGTCATGCTTGAAGATAATATGAACCTACAAAGTACCATTATTCCAAAGTAGCAACAAACCCCCAGACTGACCAACTTAAGCGATGGAATCAAAACTATCAAAAGAAAACTTAGACGACTTTAGTAGTTGCTTCATCTAATCTAGTATCCAAACAACAAAAAAGATCCAAAGATAAAGATTGAATTAAGAAAGAGGCTGAAGTAAGGAACTCATCCTTAGAACAGCCTCGGACATTCCAAGTAAGCCAACGCATGCACTGAACAGTTTCTTAGAAGAAATAGCAGATTGAAAACCAAGGGTAGAGCCCAGAGTATAGACAGAACACAGATTAACAATACAAAACAACAAAAAGGCAAAAACCCAGCACAGGAAGTCTTGAAGTACAGGAAAGTTGAGAACGTTGAAAGAGGTAGGGATAAAAGACAAACCTGGAAATTTGCAAGACAACAAGAAACAGATTACATAAAGCTTAAGATTGCAGTGGCAGACAACGAACCGAGAAGCAGTCCAACAGTGACGAAGCGCGAAAGTCGTGTTGTTGCAGAAGAAGAGGGCAGCAAGTTGAGGATTAAGATTTCAAAAAGAGAAGACAGCAAAAGTCGGGGTCTAACGATCTGATTGGGGAAATCGTAGGGCGAAAATGGGATTAATCAGTTTGGGAAAACACGAGGATAAGGATTCTAGGCACGATTTAGGGATTAGGATCAAGGATTAGATGAATTGAGGAAGAAATTTTAGATTTGGGAATGGAAAAGATTGAGTCGGTGGAGTCTCAGGCTTTTTCAGTTTCAGCTTGTAATTTGTTGATGTTTTTAAGGGTACCCAATGTCTTTTTAAAAATATCATTAATTTGCACACAACCCGTGTGTTTTGTGTTTTGCTGACTTCTCCTTTTTTTTATGAGGGGGGAGCAATTTCTCCTTTTGCCTTGAAAACAGCTACTACTTTTTTAAAAAGTAACTTATTATTTGTTTACCGAACACTAAAAACGTCATTGCTTAAAAGCACAAGAGTTTATAAGCTGCACCAAACGCAGCTTAAGGTGGACCAGGATCCCAGATTCGGATCTCTGCCCACTAAGGACCAGTTTGGTATTGAGTTTTAGAAATTAAAATCATTTATATCACTATTTTGAATAGATTTTCTGTTTGGTAAAATCTTAAAACGTGCTTATTTAAAACTTTTTAGTTTAAATAATCACGATTTTAAAAAATAGGTTCGGGGTTGCTTATTTAAAACTAAGTTTTTTAAAAATTGAGTTTTTAAACCACAATACCAAACTAAGCCTAAGCTGTCCGACGGATATCACCAGCCTGCCGCACTAGGGCAACACCACCATGAAGAGGAATTCGGGACCACACTAGGTCAACACCACCATGAAGAGGAATTCGGGACCACAGCCAACCCACCTTAGCACATGATCTCATTGTGATGGTGCCCTCCCCGAACAACACCTCCACCTTTCCAATAGTGGGTCAGAGCCAAACCACACGCTAGGAGAGAAAACCACACAATCGCGTCATGTCTTCAACCATCGGTTCCGATCTCAAAAGATCATATTAGGTTCCTAGATCGGACAAAGCCGATCTTGAAAACTCTAGCGGTGGTGCTGCTACTAGGTGGGAGAGAACAAGAGAGGAGAGGAATTGGATAGGAGACGGCTCTCGTATCGTAAAGTATGACATTTGTATATTTGTGTGTGGACTCTAAATGCATTAACAATTTGTTGGGTAAAAATAAACATGTTGCCATTTGTAACTAATAAATAAATTAGCAAACCACATGTACTCCCTTTAAAAAAATTTGAAACACAAATAAATCCACTTGTATTGTTATTAAATAAATAAAGACAACTTTTAAAAAATAAGGACAATTTATTCTATGTCTGCCATGTGTCTAAGTTCAATTTGTTCTCTAGAATATTGTATTGTGCTTCAAATTCATTATGCGATTATGACAACCTCGACAGTGATTCAAAGCCTGAGATTCTAATTCTGATTTCATTGGACATTGGGCGTAAGCAGGGCATTGACAGAAATCGGCGGCGAGAAGAAAGAGATGAACAACCGAGTAGTGTTGCCAAAGATGAGCTGATAAGCCAGATCGACAACGTTGGATAGCTAATGTCGCTTTCCTGCTCGGCTTAGGTTCGTCGAGAGAGAGAGAGAGAGAGAGAGAGATGTGGCATATCACGTAATTTTGTTAAAAACTTTAGCATTTTGGTAATGTTACATATCAGATCTAGGTCATATGTGTTGCTATCTGATATTGGGTCTGGGCTTCTGTCTTTATTTGTCTAACTCATTTAAAAAGTGGGTATGTTGTGTTATATTACTGTTTAGGGTAGTGATATATCATTTTCTCTAAATAAATCCGTCCACACCGAACTCATCCGCACCGCACTAAAAAATGGTGCGGTTATTGTTTAAAATATAGCAAAACCGAAATAGAAGTTTAATTATGTTTTAAGGCTTAAAACCAATCTAAACCTAAATGCCCGCATCCCACCGCTTAGTATTGAGTCATTTATTTGATTAAAAACAATAAAAAAAAAGGAACGTGAAATCCACACTTCTCAAATTATAATCCACACTCTTATTTTTTATTTTTAGTCATCATTTTCATAAAAAGACAAAATTTCGGTCACTAAAGACAAAATTTAAGTTACCAAAGATAGAAACTGAGAATGTGGATTATAATTACGAATTTCACTTCTAAAAAAAAAATAAAAAAATAAAAAAATAAAAAATGCTAATAAAACGAGAAACGTTTGTATGTGCCGGCAGTCTTCTAAAACCCTTCCTTATTGCCTCTGCCTCACTGTTTCTGGCTTCAGCAGCGAAGCAAAGCCCTCTAGCATGTTGAGCTTCAAAAGCTTATTGTCCAAAAGGACCAAAGCCATAACGAAAAAGAAGAAGAACAAGATCAGAAGCAAAACTGTTCCCACAAAACAAAACCCCATTTGCGAAAAATGCCCCGACGAAGAAGAGATGGAGGAAGCAGAAGATGGCGATGAGGTTGAAGAAGGATTCAATCTTAAAGCCTCTGCCCCATCACACACACATGGTGTCCAGCCACTGGGCAATCTCTACCTCAATCCAGGTTCTGTCAACTCAAGAAACACTGGCTTAGGTAATCTCCAAACCCTTACAGATGAGCTTGTTCTTGAGATTCTAGCCTTTTTAGCTGGGACCCACTTGGGGGTTTTGGCCAATGTGAGCAAGTCTTTTTATATCTTTGCAAATCATGAGCCCCTTTGGAGGAACCTTGTGTTGGAAAATCTGAGTGGTAGGCTTTTGTATAATGGCACTTGGAAATCTACTTACATTGCTGCTCATTACCCTTCATTTGATGTGTCGAATGTCAGTGTTTCTGGTTTGAGAGTGAGAGACTTTTATTCGGATTATCTGTTCCAGAGTTGGCTCTGTGCCAATCTTGAAATGAAACCTGAATGGCTTGAGAGAGATAACATAATACGGAGAAGGGGCATTTCGGTTGAGGAGTTCATTTCCGATTTTGAGGAACCGAATAAGCCTGTGCTGTTGGAAGGGTGTACGGATAATTGGGTTGCGTTAGAGAAATGGGATAGAGATTATTTGGTTAAACTGTGTGGTGATGTGCAATTTGCAGCTGGGCCAGTGGAGATGAATCTTGAGGATTATTTTAGATATGCTGATCAGGCGAGGGAAGAGAGGCCGTTGTACGTTTTTGACCCGAAGTTTGGAGAAAAAGTTGCAAGGTTGGGTTCGGAGTATGAAGTTCCTGTGTACTTTAGGGAGGACTTGTTTAATGTTTTGGGTAATGAGAGGCCAGATTATAGATGGATTATAATTGGACCAGCCGGGTCAGGTTCCTCATTCCACATTGATCCTAATTCAACATCAGCTTGGAATGCAGTGATCAAGGGATCAAAGAAATGGGTGTTGTTTCCTCCTGATGTTGTTCCTCCAGGGGTGCATCCTAGTCCAGATGGTGCTGAGGTGGCATGCCCTGTTTCAATAATTGAATGGTTCATGAACTTTTATGGTGCCACAAAGACTTGGAAAAGGAAACCTATCGAGTGCATTTGTAAGGCTGGGGAGGTTATTTTTGTACCTAATGGGTGGTGGCATTTGGTGTTCAACTTGGAGGAATCGATTGCCATTACGCAGAATTATGCTAGCAGGTATGGTTGCTATAAATCTTATGTTTATGGTATAGAATATTCTCATAACTTCTGTCACATTACTTCAAATAGTTGCAAAAGGTTGTGTGTAGTAACTAGGATTTGGTGAGTAAAATAGATATTTGTCTTGCCTTATAAACTCCATGTTGATGATTACTTGATTAGTATGTGGTCTATTGAAGGCACGAAGTAGGCATAACACTGTCTTCCAATAGCTGGGAGAGCTTAGTGAATTTAGAAAATATTTAGGTCATATTTCAAGCAATACATGTGATATTTCCATAATGGATTCTCAAAAAGAATACAAGATTTACCAAGTGAAAGCCAATAATGTGCAACTGTGTGAAAAATTCTTAGCACTTGAATCATGCCACTAGGGTTACCAGGATTGTTGAAGTTCTGATAGTCTGGTGTAACTTTTTCAATTAAATATATCATCAGTTAAGAAGTCTAATCAAGGTATTTCCTTGGGAGTAATAACCATGAAACTTAGTGAGAGTACTTGATAGAGGAGGGGGTATTGGATATCCTTCTGCTGACATTCAAGAAGACAGATAGATCAGTTAGAAAAAGAGGCTTCTTTCGTCAAGTTAATACTGGTTTGAGATTTATTTTCTAATGGGCCTGAAGGAGATGACAAATTAAGCTAGTGTGGACAGTGCGTGTATCTAACAAGTCAATAATTTAGGTTTAGGTTATTGTGGGGGAGGGGGTGTTATGTTGTTCCTTACAGAGCACTCAGCTCATTGGAAATATTAGATGGTAGTTAACAGATGAATGTGGTTATGGGGCAACTGAGCTGGTGTATCATATTTGAATTCGTGCATATGTAAAATAGCAGAGTTGATGAAAAAGAGATTCATACAGATTTAAAATGAGAAAAAAATAATGTCAGTACATAGTAAAGATTTTTGTGCCTTCATATAGCTTAAGATGAAAGTGGAACCTGAAAAAACCCCTATCAATTTGAATTGTATGTTGTTTTCCTCACCTTCATATGACAGGAACTGGATGTGCATTGCATGCCCATTCATTATATGCATTGTTCTCTGACAGAAAAGAAGGGTGATAGCTATAATTGCTTGATTTTTGTGTTTTGCAGGAGTAATTTGTTGAATGTCTTGGATTTTCTTAAGAGGCCAAATGCGAGCACCCTGGTGTCTGGGACAAGAGATCGGGTGAACTTGTATGATAAGTTTAGAAAGGCTATTGAGACTTCTTTACCGGGAACAATTGATAAGTTGTTGCAGAAAGCAGAAGAGAAGAAGGCCCAACAGAGTAAACCCTCCTTCTGGGATACAGTGACAGATTCAAAAGCTGGTGCGTTCAAGTTCTCTTTCTAACGTAGAAAACCTGAAGACACTGAGCAGACTGGAACTAGTACTTCTCCCCGTTGTTGCCTCCAACCTCCAGAAAATTGAGAACAATTTTGACGGTATTTTGATCAATTTCACATTGTTGTACTTCAATTATTTTCATTTCGCTTTACCATATTATTTGCCATTGCACTCCCTTGGAAACTTTCCTGTTCAAGTGTATGTGTTAAGCATGTGGAAAAGATCAGTTCAAATATCATACTACGGATGTCTGTTGAAATGGCAAGTTCTCGAATATGTTCACTTGAACTTGCCCAGGCAGAAGTAGACTTGTTCAACCGTCATAATCCAACGCCCACTGTTTAGTGATGTTGAAGGTGCCAACTGATATGCTCTAGACTTGTCACTTCAACAGTTCATAAGAAACAAAATGACTACAAATACCTATATAGTCATTTGTATAGGGAGGGATATGTTTTTTCAGATATAAACCTCTTTATTTATTTAAAAAATACGGATTAGATATATATATATATATATATATAGTTCTTATGCAGAGCGAAGTTTTATTTTGAAATTAAAGTGTGAAGTTCCTTATTTGACTCACTTTTCGGTCATATTTCCACATCTCCACCGTTCAGTTTGTAGAACCTAATGCATAGATCACTCCTGCCAAATTTCATTAAATTTGATGATCATTTAAGTTTTCATAATCGTTATTTACACAAACAGTTATGAATAGAAAGATTTAAGGTCGTTCGTCGATTTAATCTATTTCGGAACCTTAACGATCATCAAATTCAATGAAACTTGGCATGAGTGATCTATGCATTAGGTTCTACAAACTAAACGGTGGAGATGTGAAAATATGACCGAAAAGTAAGTCAAATAAGGAACTTCACACTTTAATTTCAAAGTGAAGCTTCACTCTGGATAGGAACTGTATATATATATATATATATATATATATATATATATATATATATATATACACCAAAACACATGTTTTGGTATCAAAGCCTAAGGCCTGATATAGTTAATCATTAAAACCTCCAACCTCAGGAGGCGGACTATCGCCCAGGAGTGGCTCTAGAGTTTTATCTCTTGTTAGCTTCTCAATCCCCATGTGGCGGACTACCGCCTAGGAGTGGATCTTGAGTTGATCTATTTGCTTTACTTATTTTGTGAAGTGTTTTGTTTACTATCTCTGAATTTTAAAGATTACAGATTTGTTTTCTTTTCCTTATTTTCTATTAAGTCTATTATTTTCTCCAACCAAACAATAAGTCTCAGGTGAGGCATGAGCGGAGTCGAGTGAATAGTGATCTTTAGGATCATAAGCCAAGGATCTTAAATTCTACTATCCTTTTAGTTTCGGTCTAGTTTTCTCTTCTCTTCCCAAAATGAGTCGACTATTTAGATCAAGCTCAGTCACTTCTAGTTCGTCTAGGTCCTCCCTCAATAGAATTTCAGATATAGTTAACGAAGAACAAATAGAGTTTCAGTCAAACGATAACATAGATATGAACGATTGGAATATTCCCAGAGTTCCTAATCATGAAATTTATAAGAAAAAATGGAGTCTTTCTTCATTCAAAAGTGAACACCATATTAAATCCGTAGAACAAGTTTATGCCCTTAGTAAACAACATGAAACTTGCCAGCTTTTCAGTCTTGAGTCAATTAAGAAACATAAAAAAGATGGTCATAATTTCCTCCATATTGGATTAGTTCAGATCGATGTTAAACCTTTAACTAGAAAAGGTCTTAATGCCTCCATTCTTTTATGTTTAAGAGATGCAAGGTTTACTGATTTTAATGACAGTACCCTTGGTTTAATTGAGTCAAGTCTGTTTAATGGTCCAGTCAATTTCAATTGTTTCCCAGATTTTACCATTAGTCTTAGTGACCCTCATATCCTAAAAGCTTTAACCCTCAATGTTAAAACTTCAGGTTATTATGTTCTTGAAGGAACCCAACCTTTAGCCTTAATTTATAGAATCCATTATAAAGTCACTGGCACAAACATGAATTTTCAAGCCATTAGTAAAACCCCAAAAACCAGACTCTCTTAATTCAAAGCAGTCAAGAAAACGTTAATTAGCATTTCACACACAATCAGATGGTCAGATGTCCATCTTCCTTCTGAATGGTCTCTCACTAGTGAAAACCAGCCATCCAATGCGCAACATAGTCTTTCTGATTTAGAATGTATTCAACAGTTAATGATGGCACGGTAAGAATTAATTTTCAAAACTCTAGGATAAGTCAAAATTCAAGAATCCAAGAAATAGGGAATTCCTCCAGACACTCTTTTGCCACTGCTAGACATTCATTTGCTGGCTCCACTACGGTTGAAACAATGTCCAGACGAGATCAAGATTTAGATAAAGAAATAAAAAACATTAGAATTACAGAATTAGAAGAAGAATTGCAAAAACTCAAAAGTAAACACATTAGAACTACTTCCCAAATTAGTTACCCAAATTATACAGAAAATGAATCCCAAAATATTTCAGCCGCGGATGAAGATCAAACTTCTCCAACTGCTTCTGATTTTTTAGTTACTCCCCCACTAAATCCTTAATTAAGTACACTTACCCAACCTTTTGTGATCAACTATTCTAGATTAGATAAACAGCTTGAACTAGAAGAAAATATCCTTAAAAGAAACCTTTATAGGATGAAGTTCCCTTTCATGGATCAACAAAAGCAATTATTTCGTGTTTATGCTTGAAACAAAATCTGAAATATTCTTTCTTGATTTTATAGATCAATTAAACGACCAGAAAATTCAAACGTTAACAAAAGCAAGATGGAAAACCTCCAATAACTCAGTCCTTTCCAGTCATCCTCTTGTTGAGACAATAATAATTGATCATCTTAACAGTCCAATCATAGCCTCACCTTTCAAAATTGCTGTAGAAGATCCAGAATCTAGAAAATTAACCCAGAAACTAAAAAAATTATTGAACAGAATAATTACACAAACCAAAGTCTAGTAACCATAGGAGCCCAGTTAGATAAAATAGAAACAAAAGTTGACAATATATCTTCTAAAGTTAACATTTTACCACAACCTAAAACAGAAACTCCTTTAGTTCATTTTAGTGAATTAAACAAACCTCCCCTAAAGCCTACTACTTCAATTCAAAAGATAGAACATATGTTAGAAAAATTAAAAACTGAAACAGCAGAACCTAGTAGAATTGCAGTAATCCATACCCAACAACATTCTTCATCCAATTCTTCTGATAGTGATTCTAGTAACACTAGCCAAATTCCAGAATTAGACCAGATATTTCAAACACTAAAGATAGACAGAATAATCCATCTAAAGAAAAAACCTTTTAAAACTTGGACAGAACGTCATCTCCCTTTAGATATACAACCCACTAATCATCTTAATAATCAATTCTCCGTTTTCGGACAAAACTTACAAATGGAACATTGATAATCTATCAGAACAAGAAATCTTAAATAAATTACATCACATGTCTATGGCAGCCAATAGTTATGTCACTAATCATAATTTCAGCCAGCCAGAAATTATTGACATACTCTCCACAGGATTTACAGGAATGCTTCATTCCTGGTGGGAAAAGCATCTCACTCATGACTCTAGATCATCTATTAAACATGCAATCAAACGTGATGAACATGGAACTCCCATCTTTGACGATCGCACAGGAATGGGAATTTCTGATGCCGTTAATACCTTATTTTACACAATCATCCAACATTTCATAGGAACTCCTAGTCATATTACATCCAGAATTCATGACCAACTCAGCAACCTTAGGTGTCCTACCTTAAATGATTTCAAATGGTATAAAGATGTTTTTATTTCTCGAGTCATGCTTAGAGACGATAGTAACCAACCATTTTGGAAAGAAAAATTTATAAATGGTCTTCCAAAATTATTTGCTCATAAAATTAGACAAGTCCTTAGTAATGAAACAGGTCACATTAGCTACGATTCTTTAACCTATGAAAATATAATTACAGTTATTCAAAAAGAAGGATTAAAAATGTGTATAGATATGAAACTAAACGCTCAAATGAAATCAGATAAAAAAACAGCTAAATATGAATTAGGAAATTTTTGTGAACAATATGGCTTACCTCCCTTACCTCCTTCAAGAAGGAAAAAGGCAAGCAATAAATTTATTCCTTATCATTCAAAAAGAAAATTTACACCACATAAAAGTAACTTTGAACCAAACAAATTTTATTCAAAAAACAAATTTCGAAAAAATTGGTCCAAGAAACCAAATTACCAACAAAAGAGTAAACCTTTTGATAAAAGTAAAACTAAATGTTTTAAATGTCATAAGACTGGTCATTTTGCGAATAACTGTCCAGTTAAAAATACTATTAATCAACTAAAAATCAGTGAGGAAGAAAAAGAAAAACTCATACAAACTTTAGAATTACGAAATACTGATTCAGAAGATGAAGTAAGTGAAGATGACATCTCATTGATGGAATCCTCTTCCTCTTAATCCAATGAACATTTTTTCCCAGATATTACTTTTGGGTGCAAGGATGCATGTAATTGTAAAACAATAAATGTTCTTTCCAAACAAGAAGAACAAGAAGAACTATTAATAGATTTAATAGGTAAAATAGACAACCCTGAACTCAAAGCAGAATATCTCAAAAAATTAAAAAAACTAATCACCCAAAAAAATATCATTAATCCTCCCTCATAAAAAATTAGCCTTACTACAACTTTCGATAAATTTTCTACTAGTAAGAAGGAAATAACAATCCAAGATCTACAACATGAAGTAAAAACAATCAAAAGTCAAATACATGCTTTACAACAATCACATTCAGAACTTACAATCACAATAAAGAAATTAAACAAGAATTAAACTTACTAAAAATAAATAATCAATTTTTTAAATTACAGGATTCCCCTGAAAATCATTTTCCAAATCCTTTCCAGGAGCTGAGACCTCTGAAAACAATACTATTAGTACCATACACCAAATTCAACTGAAAAAATGGTACACTACAGTCCAACTCAAAATAAAAGATTTCCAAATAACAATAACAGCCCTTATTGATTCCGGTGAAGATCTTAACTGCATCCAAGAAGGCTTAGTACCTTCAAAATACTTTGAAAAAACAAAAGAATCTTTACGATCAGCTAATGGAACAAAAATGGATATTAAATACGAAATCCCTAAAGCCCATATCTGCCAAAACAATGTTTGTTTCAAAACTTCGTTTGTCTTGGTTAAAAATTTAACTGATAAAGTAATTTTAGGACTACCTTTCATTACTTTAATTTACCCTTTTAAAACTGAATACGATGGTATTATTACCTACCCTTTTGATGAACCAGTTAAATTTACTTTTCTTTCAAACCCCGAAATCCATACTCTAAGAGCTTTTCAAGAAAATAATATTTCAAAAACTCTCAGTTGCATTCAAGCAAAAAATAAACAGATAATCTTTCTCCAAGAAGAAATTAATTTCAAGAGAATTGAAAACCAACTTCAAAACCTTCCCTTCAACAAAAAAATCAAACTTTTGAAACAAAAATAATCACAAAAATATGTTCTGATATTCCTACAGCCTTTTGGCACAGGGAAAAACATATTGTTTCACTCCCTTACATCAAAGAATTCGATGAAAAAAATATCCCTACTAAAGCTCGTCCAATCCAAATGAGTCATGAGATTATGGATTTTTGTAAAAACGAAATTAATGATTTACTCCACAAAGATATTATTAGCCCTAGTAAATCCCCATGGTCTTGCTCAGCTTTCTATGTTCAGAAAAATGTTGAACTCGAAAGAGGGACTCCTCGCCTAGTTATTAATTACAAACCTTTTAACACAGTCTTAGAATGGATCAGATATCCTATTCCCAACAAACGAGATCTTATTAACAGATTAAAAAATCCGTTATCTTTAGCAAATTCGATATAAAGTCAGGATTTTGGCAAATTCAAATCAATGAAACTGATAAATACAAAACTGCATTTGTCACACCCTTCGGTCATTATGAATGGAATGTTATGCCATTCGGATTAAAAAATGCCCCTAGCGAATTCCAAAACATAATGAACGACATATTCAATCCTATAGTCATTTCTCTATTGTCTACATTGATGATGTTTTGATCTTTTCACAATCAATTGATCAATATTGGAAACATCTTCACCAATTATTTTCCATAATAAAGAATAATGGTCTGGTTGTTTCTACCTCAAAAATCAAATTATTCCAAACTAATATTCGTTTTCTTGGATTTAACATTCACCAACTCCAAATTAAACCCATTGATAGAGCGATACAATTCGCTGACAAATTCCCGGATGTCATTTTAGATAAAAATCAATTACAAAGGTTCCTAGGATCTTTAAACTATGTAGCAGATTTTTACAAAAATCTCAGAAAACATTGTAAACCCTTATTCGATCGATTACAAAAAAATCCTTCCCCTTGGACATCAGTACATACATCCTTAGTTAAAGAAATTAAGAGTCATGTCAAAACCTTACCATGTTTAGGAATCCCTCTTCCCAATTCTTATAAAATAGTAGAAACTGATGCCTTTGAAATAGGTTATGGAGGTATTCTCAAACAACAACTTTCTCCCAATCATCCAGAACAAATTGTTCGTTTCCATTCTGGAATCTGGAACCCTGCTCAATCAAATTACAGTACTATTAAAAAAGAAATTTTATCAATCGTTTTATGTATCAGTAAATTTCAAGATGATTTATTAAGTCAAAAAATTTTAGTCCGTGTCGATTATAAAAGTGCTAAAGATGTTTTAGAAAAAGATGTTCAAAATATTGCCAGTAAAAAATCTTTGCCCGTTGGCAAGCAATTTTAAGTATCTTTGATTTCGAAATTGCATTCATTAAAGGCAGTGACAATCATATCCCCGATTTCCTAACTCGTGAATTTCTACAGGGTACCAAACCATGAAGCCCAGCTCATCCAAAGGGAGAAATCCCGGAAAATCAATTAAGACACCACCCTCTCCAGTTAAGCCAGAATCACCCGAGTCAAAATCAAACATAGTTCCTTATACATGTCATTTTCCTGTTGATTTAGTTAACCAGTATAGTACTCTTGGTAGCACCCCCCTCGCTCCATATACTACCCTCGGAAGCACCCTCAGTCAAATGAAACCTAATTATCAGTCAGCCTTAGTAAACCAATACGACCCTTATAAAACAGACCCCTCATCAAAACCCCTAGTCAATTATAAAAAATCATCCCCTTATTTTGACAGAGATGAGCATTTCCTATTTCATGTAGAACCTTCTATGAGTCATATAAAAAATCCTATTTCCTCGTCAAAAATTACTTCGGTCCAAATTCTCATTACCTTCCAGGTAAACCTTTAACATTCTATAAAGATATTTTGTACAAATCCGAGTCATTATCTATTAAACCAATCTATGACCCAAAAGATCCAACCAAAATATTATACCATTCCCTTTACATAATCCGTATCATTTCATTATCTCAATGGGGTGATTCCCCTTTACTCCCACAAATTAGACATTATCACATTCACTTATCATGATTACATTGCGGCATGGAGTAGAATTCTCCTCCACCAATCAAAAGATTTTAGCCATTCATGGTTTCTAAATTTTGATAGAAGATTCAATCGCCAATTTCCTATGTGGTTTGGTGATTGGTGGGAAAATCATGGTTGTTCTTATGACCTTCTCCCCCTTGATCTCCAAAATGCAGTCAAAAAATTTGATTCAGTCATGACCTTCTCAGACTATGAGAAAAGATTTCCGGTTACTCTCCAATTCATGGCCAAATATAAAATCTCTTGGATTTTCAAATGGCAATATAAACTTGAAAATCACATGGTTCTACGACAACTCTTAGTCAAATGGTGGGACAAATTCAATACTGAAAAAGTCCTTACCCAATTCAGTGAAGAATTTTCAGTTACTCCTTCGAGTTCAAAAACTCCGGCTTCCATTCAGCCAGTTTCTCAGTCACCTCAGATTCCTCAGTCACCATCTTCTTCTACGAAGAAAATTGAGTCACCATCTTCTTCTAAAAAGAAAAAAGCCTTCAGTCCATCATCATCTTCCAAAGCAGAAGAATTAAAAGAATTAGCCAAGCAATTACTACAACAGGCAGCCAGACTATCCACAGATGATGAAGAAGAACACTCTTCCTCAGAGTCATCATCAACTCACAGTCATCAAAGTTCCCCCAGTCAACCACCAAAAAGATGGGCCGATTATGAAGATAGTCAGGATCCATATGCAGAATCAGAAGAATTCCAGTCAAGACTGCCCCAGTCAGTATTTCCACCGAAAGCATCAGCAGTTTTTTAGTGGCAGACAAGCTCCTATTCACCAACAGTAAATCTGTGACCGACAAGTTACTATTCACCATCAGTCACTTTTTACTATTCATCACTTTGTAATTTCTATTTATAGTCGCCTCTGGCTTCAGAATAGGCAGGCTTCATTTTTTCTCTCTTCTTCTTTTCTCTCTTCCTCTCTACCAGTTAGCTTCAGTTAGTCTAAACAATTATCAAGAGAGCTCTGCCTCTCACTCATGCATCAATTTTAATTTGTAAGTTTGTAACTCTTGAGTTAAATCAAATGTTTTATTCACTGCTATATATATATATATATATATATATATATATATATATATGCTTTTTCAGATACAAACCTCCTTATTTATTCAAAATGTACGGATTTCCTTAATTGACATACTTTTTATCATATTTTCTTATCTCAACCATTCATCTTTTAAGTATATATGAGTAAATCATCTTTACAAAATTTCAACCAAATTGATAATCATTAAGGATGGGGGATTACACCAACTTTTCGATTATATTTTTGAATCTCTATCGTTTAGTTTGTTGGTCCTTATATATAGATCAATTCTGCAAATTTTCAGCCAATTTGGTGATCGTTAAGGTGTCGAACAAGATTAAATCAATGAACGAATCAAATCTGCCAAACCTGAACCGTTCATGCTTATAATTATAAATCGTAGTTTTGAATGCCTTAACGATCACCAAAATTTTTGAAAATTTGCAGAAGTGATCAACTCATATAGAACTACATATTGAACAATGGAGATGTGATTTTGTGATCAAAAAGTTGGTGTAATCCCTCATCCCTCATATATGTCAAAAAAAAGGATCCCTCATTGGAAGGGCCCTCTATATATATATATATAATTCAAAGTAGTCAACAAAACGCCAACATTAGCGTCCCTCACACAATCCGATGGTCAGATGTCCATCTTCCTTCTGAATGGTCTCTCACAAGTGAGAATCAACCATCTAATGCACAACATAATCTTTCTGATTTAGACTGCATCCAACAGTTTAATGACGGCACAGTAAGAATTAATTTTCAAAATTCTAGGATAAGTCAAAACCCAAGAATTCAAGAGGTAGGAAACTCCTCTCGACATTCTTTTGCTACAGCTAGACATTCATTTGCTGGTTCCACCACAGCTGAAACAATGTCTAGACGAGATTCTGATCTAGATAAAGAAATTAAAAATATTAGGATTAGAGAATTAGAAGAAGAATTACAAAAGCTCAAAATTAAAAACATCAGAACTACTTCCCAAGTCAGTTACCCAAATTACATGGAAAATGAGCCTCAAAACATATCAACCACAGATGAAGACCAAACTTCTCCTACTGCTTCTGATTTTCTAGTTACTCCCCCACTAAATCCTCAATTAAGTACACTTACTCAACCTTTTGTAATCAACTATTCTAGATTAGATAAACACCTTGAATTAGAAGAAAACATCCTTAGAAGAAATCTTTATCGAATGAAGTTCCCTTTCATAGATCAAAGAAAGCAACTATTTCGTGATTGGCAAGCGTTTATGCATAAAACAAAATCTGAAATATTCTTTCTTGATTTCATAGATCAATTAAACAACCAAAAAATTCAAACTTTAACAAAAGCAAGATGGAAAACTTCTACTAACTCAGTCATTTCCAGTCATCCTCCTGTTGAAACAATAATAATTGATCATCTTAACAGTCCATTATAGCCTCACCCTTTAAAATTGCTATAGAAGATCCAGATTCTAAGAAAATTAACCCAGAAACTAAAAAATTATTGAACAAAATAATTACACAAACCAAAGTCTAGTGACCATAGGAGCCCAATTAGATAAATAGAAACAAAAGTTGACAATATCTTCCAAAGTTAACATTCTACCACAACCTAAAACAGAAACTCCTTTAGTTCATTTTAGTGAATTAAACAAACCTCCCCTAAAGCTTACTTCATCAATTCAAAAGATAGAACAAATGTTAAAAAATTTAAAAACCGAAACCGCAGAACCTAGTAGAATTGCAGTAATCCATACCCAACAATACTCTTCATCCATTTCTTCTGATAGCGATTCTACTAATACTAGCCAAATTCCAGAATTAGACCAAATGTTTCAAACTTAAAAATAGACAGAATAATTCATCCAAAGAAAAGACCTTTTAAAACTTGGACAGAACGTCCTCTCCCCTTAGATATACAACCTACCAGTCATCTTAATAATCAATTTTCCGTTTCTTCAGACAAAACTTATGAATGGAACATTGATAATCTGTCAGAACAAGAAATCCTAAATAAATTACATCACATGTCCATGGCAGCCAATAGTTATGTCACTAATCATAATTTCAGCCAGCCTGAAATTATTGACATACTCTCCACAGGATTTACAGGAATGCTTCATTCCTGGTGGGAAAAACATCTCACTCCTGACTCTAGATCATCCATTAAACATGCAATCAAACGTGATGAAGATGGAATGCCCATCTTTGACGATAGCACAGGAATGGAATTTCTGACGCTGTTAATACCCTATTCTACACAATCATCCAACATTTCATAGGAACTCCTAGTCATATTACATCCAGAATTCATGACCAACTCAGTAACCTTAGGTGTCCTACCTTAAGTGATTTCAAATGGTACAAAGATGTTTTTATTTCCCGAGTCATGCTTAGAGACGATAGTAACCAACCTTTTTGGAAAAAAAATTCATAAATGGTCTTCCAAAATTATTTGCTCATAAAATTAGACAAGTTCTTAGTAACGAAACAGGTCATATTAACTACGATTCCTTAACCTATGGAAATATAATCACAGTTATTCAAAAAGAAGGATTAAAAATGTGTATAGATATGAAACTAAACGCCCAAATGAAATCAGATAAGAAAACAGCTAAATATGAATTAGGAAATTTTTGTGAACAATATGGCTTACCCCCTTTACCTCCTTCAAGGAGAAAAAAGGCAAGTAATAAGTTTATTCCTTATCATTCAAAAAGAAAATTACACTGCATAAAAATAACTTTGAATCAAACAAATTTTTATTCAAAAATATTTTAGAAAAAATTGGTCTAAAAAACCAAACACCAACGAAAGAGTAAACCTTTTGATAAAAGTAAAACTAAATGTTTTAAATGTCATAAAACTGGTCATTTTGCAAATAACTGTCCAGTTAAAAGTACTATTAATCAACTAAAAATCAGTGAGGAAGAAAAAAAAACTCATACAAACTTTAGAATTACGAAACACTGATTCAGAAGATGAAGTAAGTGAAGATGACATCTCATTGATGGAATCTTCTTCATCTGAATCCAATGAACATTCTTCCCCAGACATTACTTTTGGGTGTAAGGATGCATGCAATTGTAAAACAATAAATGTCCTTTCCAAACAAGAAGAACAAGAAGAACTATTAATTGATTTAATAAGTAAAATAGACAACCCTGAACTTAAGACAGAATATCTCAAAAAATTAAAAAAACTAATTACCCAAGAAAATATCATTAATCCTCTCTCACAAAAAATTAGCCTCACTACGACTTTTGACAAATTCTCCACTAGTAAAAAGGAAATAACAATCCAAGATCTACAGCATGAAGTAAAAACAATCAAGAGTCAGATACATGCTTTACAACAAACACATTCAGAACTTATGAATGACAATAAAGAAATTAAACAAGAATTAATGCAGTTTTGTTATTGTCAGGTTCACTGATTTGAATTTGCCAAAATCCTGACTTCATATCAAATTACTAAAGATAACAGATTTGTTTAATCTGTTAATAAGGTCTCTTTGTTAGGAATAGGATACCTAATCCATTCTAAGACTGTGTTAAGAGGTTTATAATTAAAACTAGGCGAGGGTCCCTCTTTCGAGTTCAACGTTTTTCTGAACATAGAAAGCTGGGCAAGACCAAGGGGATTTACTAGGACGAATAATATTTTTGTGAGTAAATCATTAATTTCGTTTTACAAAAATCCATAATCTCGTGACTCATTTGGATTGGGGAGCTTTAGTAGGGATATTTTTCTCATTGAATTCTTTGATGTAAGGAAGTGAAACAATATGTTTTTTCCTGTGCCAAAAGGCTGTAGAAAATCAGAACATATTTCTGTGATTATTTTTGCTTCAAATTTTTGATTTTTTGTTGAAGGGAAGGGTTTTGACATATATATATATATATAAACACACACACCACGGAGCCGTTCCAAAGAGGACGTCCGCACTGCCCTTAAGTGCAGATGTCCCTCCGTTCTCCACCGTACTGCTCGGACGACAGCGCGCCTCCATCTCAGCGGCCTCCAGCAGCGTCCCGATCACTTTTCTTCCTGGCGAGTCCGCTGAATTGCATTTTTTTCCGCGAGATCACTCAAAACTTCAAACAAAATCGATCTCACCGGAAAACTGGAATTCGACAGACTCGTCGAGAAGGCAAAGTGATCGGGAACGCTACTGGAGGCCGCAAGGTGGAGGCGCGTCGTCGTTGGAGCCGTACGGTGGAGAACGGAGGAACGTCCGCACTTTAAGAGCGTGCGGACGTCTGCCACTGATCCTGACTGTATATATATATATATATATATATATATATACTACGAACAAGGAGGTGTTCCCTTGAACCCCTTTGCTCTCCACCTGGTTTCAAGTAGAAACTTAACATGTTTTCTTTGTTCATGTGTAGCTAAGCTGTAAAGATGAAAGAGACTAATAAGAAACTCAGATGCCACAGCAAGGCAAAGACCTAAATGATTAATCTCGTATGAATTTCAATAATTTTAATTTGTTTTGTTAATCACCTTTTTCGTTCTTTCTGCTCGAAGCCATGCAACCTTTCTTTACTCCCTACAATATCTAACAGCTTTGAGTTTTGAAACCATTCGAGACCCAAGAACGATATCATGGTGAGTTGGGAATGCAATCCTGTGGTATGCTAGTAGCATTTTGCTCGATTAGTTTGTTTGTTTATAAGCGTACAGCATGTATTACAGTTCTTCGAGGATTCATTGTGGTACATTAAATTGGTACAACAATTCTTGCAGAAACATACTTAAAGAAAGCCATCCAGAGTCGATGGTACCAAATCAAAGTACATTGTTAGGGATGAAGAATGGTATCAACCAACATTGTGAAACCAAACTATAGTTTTTCTATTTGGAATCCAAGGTGGGAGAAACAGAAGCTGTATAAGACCCATTTGAAAATTTCAAGCTCTTTAGTAAACCCAAGCGCAGGTTTGGAGTTACAATGGCTTCCGGAATACCAAAAGCAGAACTGCTACTTTGAAAATCTTCAGCTGCCCCATCTTGAAAATTAGATTTCTCAGGAGCTGCTTCTATTGTAACATTCAATCCGATTGAGGTAGGATCACTTGTAAAACTGGAAACAAGCCAAATTAAACAAAAAAACAGTTAATTATCCCAAAAAAAGGTACAGTTAACCCATGGCTCCATATGCAGACAACTGTAACACTATTAATGAAATATTAAATCTGCAAAACTAGAATGCTAGATTTTATGTACTTTGAATTCCATTCATTGATGCAGCAACTGAAGTCACAAGATTATGGGAAACTAGTCTATTCTTCACTTGACCATAAAAAAAAGGTGGTGCACATAGGCAAAGATATATTGAGAACTCATGTCACTTGACCATAAATTGTGGGTATCGTATTTTAGGGAACTTTGTTTCAAAGAATCCTAGATAATCACAAGGACTCTCAGCAAGATTGCATAATAGTTCAAATGAAAATTGAGTTGCAGAAAATGTACCTCGCCTCAAAGCTTCCCCCTTCAGATCCCACTACAGCACATAGACTGGATATAATCCAGGGTGGAATAAATGCATCCTTAATTTCAACACTAGAGCAGAGACCAGCAGATACGCTTTGCATAGATCCAACATCTTGTGAAACAGATCCTTTGTTTGAAGCAACCACCTGTTCCGTTCTTTTCAGATCCATGCATTTAACCTGCATGACAGGGTTGAATATTTGATCAATGACAATATTGATAATCATGATAGTAACAATCTTAATAGAAATGATTTATTAATAACTAGTAATCCATTTGATATATCACAGTAATCGCATTACAATAAAGGCAAGTTAGGACATTCATGTGAAAGGGGAAAAACTGTTCTCTGCAGATCTCTAATACGTATATCACATCAATCACTATTGTGGTGCAATTAGTAAGACTCCAAAGAGAAGACAGTACGACTCAGGTTTTTGGCAACATGACATGATAAAGTAGTCTAGGAAGTCAGCAGAACCAGTGGCGTAAGAGATATATTTAATTCCATACAATTCAAGCATATTTTCTAAACTACACACCCACCTGCGGAGAAGAGATGGCAGCATTCTGAAATGGCACAGGTGAATATAATGCAGGAACATCCACTCCTATCAAGGTAGTCATGAAAGATCTAAACATGAAACCAGATGGAATCAAGTTCAACAAGATGATACAGATCAGAAAGAGTATATAATATGCAATTTGGAAACTAAGTAACTAAGCTTACAGAGTTCTCTTTTACCAGACCATACCTATAATTTATTAAAATATCAAACAGGCCATGAACATTCTTATTCCCACTAACGACAAGCAAAGATTCTGGGGTGTTATCTAAATCAACCAGTGATCTTGTGCGTCGAGTCTGCAACAATTAAAAATGGAGAAAGATTAGTAAAGAAGCCGAAGAGTCTTAAATAGCCAAGAGATGGAAATTGTACGAGTACACAACCAATTGCAGACTTATCCTTACTGCCAAAAAAATGAAATGCTTGTCATGTATTATCATTCTTCTCACCAATATCTTTTCAAAAAATGGTAACAATTATTGGAATCAGACAACCTAAATAAAGTATAGGGCACTTTTGGACCACTCTTGATCTGAAACTAGTTTATAAACCTGTCTGATCAAATGGTGGATAAGAACAGGGATCAGTTTTCCATCACAGGTCAGAAGAGATCAATATCGTTTTATAATAATGGTAACAATTATGGGAATTAGACAAACTAATTCAAGTATATGGCCCTTTTGGACCATTCTTAAACTGAAACTACTTTACAAACTTGTCTGATCAAATGGTGGATAAGAACATGGATCAGTTTCCCATCACAGCTCAGAAGTGAGTAAACAATCCTATCCTTTAGGTTATTTTCCGTACAATAGGATAAGGTATTTATGATCCTATAAAAATAAAATATACTGTGATGCAAGGGTAAAAAAGATACTAACCTGGCCCAATTTTTGCATCTCTGAGAGTTCATCAAGGACTTCTGTAGTGACTTGCTGCACTTTAGAACGGCAAAGGGGCATAGAGAAGGAAACATCCTGATATCAATATTTTAAAATTGAAAAATGTCAAACATGATAGACAATTTAAATACAAGAAAATGGCACAAAGTCCATTCTCAGCTTTTACAAATAACATGCATGAGAAAGACAATACTTGATCAGTGTCTAGTCAAAGAGCGAACTATTTATAACCAATATTGAATAACTGAGGAGAAGTACAAACATAAATTGGAGTTGATTTTAAAGAGTGAATCTCATTTAGTTACTTCAGTTTTCATTATCAGATCAAAACAGCATCAAAAAATTTCAAGCCTCGATGTTTGGATTTACCCACTCAGTGAGATGAACTTTTAAGAAACACTGGTTTTAATCTGACAGTATTGTTATTATTACAGCATTATAACGCTAGGCTTCACTGAGTTGTATTGGGTCTTTCTTATGCATCCTCAGATTTAAAGACTTTTGGGTCATGCAGCTAAATGAAAGCGATCTTAATGATGCATGACCCAAGCTTAACCCTTTTGAACCCATGGTTAGGTATGAAAGACCTCAAACACCTCCATTGACACCCATTTTACAATGCTATATACCCACTGTAAGACTCAGTCTCTGATCTCCATGAATTCATAAGCAGCTGTGCACAATAGTCAATAACAACAGTCACCTTGAGCTGTTGTTTCAAATGGAACCCGCATTATCAATCAAAAAATGAACTTTAGTTGCAAAACTCGTAAAAGTATATTTTGATTTGCAAAACACAAACCAAGTCGGTATAAAATATAAATAGGATCGAAATTCAACAGCACAAGGTCAGAAATACGACAACAGTTATACTGGGGCAAAAATGCTTCCTAATTCCTATAAAATGCAATAAGCATTATATTCAAAAACCAAGCTTCAACAAAATAGGTTTCAAAAGTAAAGACGCTATAAGTTTGCAATAAGGAAAAGTATAGTTCACCACAAAAGTAATAATAAAATATTTAAAACAAGCAAAACTTACATTCTCTCTTAACAATGATTGCAAGACTCTTGTTGACTGGGAGATACAAGCATTGGTGAGGCGTTTGGTACCCACAGCAACATCACAACCAGTAAACATTACCACAAAATACGGAGTACACACTAGAAGATTTTTAAATGGAAAAGGCAATCAGTAGAACCCAAATATGAAAAAAGCAGAAATTGAAAAAATAAAGAAATTAAAAATAAAACATTAAAAAAGGAACGTTCAAAATATTCATATGGATCATGGGATTCCTGAAAGTAAATTTATGCCTTATTCCTATATGACCAGAAAAAGGTTTCCAAGGCATGCATGGTTTGTGCACAAAGCATTTATATGCACAACTACGGCTTTAACAGTAATGACAGTAGCACATGACAGGAAAATAAAGAGACCTTAGTCCTTCTAAGCTGCATAGGAATGTTTCATTCATAAATAGTCAGACTTGAAGAGAGCTAGGCAGCCTGATCAATCTATAGTAATTTAGGGGTATTCAGCAAGTATTAAATCAATATATAATTACAGAAAAAAAATATATATATACATATTTTGAATAAATAAGGATGTTTGTATCTGAAAAGGCTTGTATATGTTTATATATTTATATATATAGATATATATATATACAGTCCCCTTCCAGAGAGGGATCCCTCTTTGAAATTAAAGTGAGGGACTCCTTATTTCGCTCACTTTCAAGTCGTATTTCCACATCTCAACCGTACAATGTCTAAAACACAGTGTGTAGATCATTCCTGCAAAGTTTCATCAAATTTGAAGATCATTTGAGCTTCCGTAATCGTAATTTACACGAACGGTTCTGTTTGGACAACTTTTGTTCTGTTGATTTATTTAATCTAATTCGGTACCCAAATGATCTTCAAATTTGATGAAACTTTGCAGGAATGATCTACACACTGTGTTTTAGACATTGTACGGTTGAGATGTGGAAATACGACTTGAAAGTGAGCGAAATAAGGAGTCCCTCACTTTAATTTCAAAGAGAGATCCCTCTCTGGAAGGGGACTGTGTATATATATATATTAATATATATATATATATATATATAAAGATAAAAGGTGGCTAGATAACAATAAATGACATAAGTTATTACCATAAAATATATTACAGGCACCATTGCGGAGCATGTAATATAGACTTTGAAATGAGTCCTCCCATGTCGCATGTCGTTTTGTTAAAAAATCCATTTCAACTGCAAAAGAGGAAACTGCTGATAAGTACATGTCAGGATATGAAAGACTGGGTATGATTTGAGAATATTGAGTATCAAATTTATTTAACGCACCTCCCTCAGCTGTTGAGGAAGTCAACACTTGTATAAGAGAAGGTGGCAGGGTAGATTGAGGATAAACCCATGAATGTAAAAGTTTGGAACTGACTTCAGAAGTTGATGTGAGCCCTGAGCTACAACTCATAATTTGATCATCAAAACTCTCAAATCTAGATGTGGATTTAGGCATACTGGGGAAGGCACTGCGTGTGATTGACTTATGAATCCTTAAAAAAAATTAAAAAAAAAGCACAAGAAACATAAGTTTGGTAGACTATTTATCAACCTACTATTAGCTGTAGCCAATGGAGAAAACTAACAGAAAATACCAGTTTGTACAGTACCAGATTTCCTTTACTAAATACAAGACAAGATTCACAAGAAAGCAATTACTAGGGGTGGCAAGTCAATACCATGTTCAAGATTCTGAACTCTGAAGTAACTTAGATTTTCAATGTCCATAATTTTTATTATTTCTTGACCTATATGGCATAAAATAATTAGTATCTCTTATATGAAAAATTTTAAGAATTTTGAAGTGAATGTCCATGCTCTGCACCCTTCTTCAACTTAATCAAACTATAAAAACGAAGTGGCCTAAATTCACAATATAAATGCTCATGAAAATACTGGATCTGTATAGCAGTTCATTTACATATTAAGGGTCATAACACATGTCAATGAGAACTAAGTAAGACCAGGAGAGATTAACAAGACAACAGATAAAAATCCAGCAATAATTTTATCTTCAAGTACAGTCAATGAAACAAGCTGTTGTAATAGATTTTAATTGTTCACTAACCAATTAGCTGGGGAAGAGCACACCACTCGTATACTAGTTTTCAAAGTAAAATCCAGAGGAACCTTGACACCAGGCAAGCAAAAGCTGCCAAAACCAGTTGATGAAGGATCCCCACATCTCCCAAAAGAATTAGCAGGTAAACCAGTAGCGATTGAGGATTCAATGGCAGCCATTCCTTTCATTGCTTTACCCTGGTAAGATGGGAATAAAACTGTTGAAACAGATTCTTCAGTTGTCTATATAACAGGAATGGCACGAAACATACCACATCAACAGATCCAAAGCCAGATGACCTATCACCAGCCGATGAAATCTCATTAACGCTACGGAAAGTACTTTGACTATTTTCATTTGCTTGACCAGCTTTAGCTACACCTTTTTCTGTGTTAACGGCTGCAATCTCTGGCCTATTCAGAGAAGAGAGAGAGTGAACAATATGACACGCAGATGTGCCTAACTTTTAGAAAGTATCAACAGTTACTGATAGCCATACCCCATTTGTTGGTGTTTTCTCTTAGAAGCCACACTAGTGAAACAAGAGAAATTCTTAAGGCTGATTGGTGGGTCCATTGAAGTACTTTCCTGGAGAGAATAATAAAGTAGTTTTGTAAAATACAGACTGAATTGAAACAAGAGAAAAAAAGAAAAAAGACATTGCAGGAAAATAGATAGATAATGTATGTAAGAATATGTACCTTGACATTTTCCTTTCCAAATAGCATTCTGGACCTACATTTTTTTGCAGGATATACTTCATCCATACGAATGTCATGATATCTAGGATTTCTTGATAATTCTGGTTTCTTAATCCCATTGTCCGACTCCCTGGTGTTCAAAAAGAAACTATGTTAGTACTTCACAATCCAAAACTACAAAGTCAATAACTCATGTTTGTGGACATTTTAACCAAATCTTACTTTGTAGAACCAAGCAAAGGAGCAGGAGATTCATCCATAATCTCCACAGCATTCATCCGCTCCAACTGCTCTTCCTGTCACGCAGACATTATAAATGAGAACCCTCTATAATATTATGGCCAGTTATATGATGCCCAGAGCTTCTTGAATATATACTTCATTCCAATTTTTCACATTGAGCAATAAGCAGATGTGAAACCGTATACTAACTCTAGGTACACAGGTTTATGTGCCCATTCCAATTAAAATGGGAATCCTGGGATGGAGATCCACTACAATCGTCTTGACATTAAACGTAAAAGTTTATAAGCAAAATAACAAGAAGTACATTGAGTTGCACGGTTTACTGTTGATAAGTTCTAAAGTTTCCAACCTACTATAATCAATAACTTTTCGAACAATAAAATCTGATTTCGCAATCAAGAAGAACAAAGCCGAGAGAGAACACGGTTAAGCTGAAGAGCTTACTCGTAGTTCTGAAGGCGTCTTTCTCTTGACTGGGCCAACCTTCATCGCTCCGCCGCCAACCTTGAGAGCAGCGGGAGGTAGAGAACCAGGTCGAGCAACCTTAGCCATACCTTTTGCCTCAAACACTATCCACGGCAGATCTTCACCAAGATTCACAGTCCTACACATGATTTAGAGCATCGATTCAATGCGTCAAACAAACAAACAAGAAAAACGAATCAAATCCAAATTAGTTTCGGTAAAATCCTAATTCATCATCTGAGAATGAAATTCCAGAAAAGTTGCATCGGAATCTGAGCAATTTCTATAAAGGGAGCATCGATAGAAAAGTGACTAACCTCAGCGAAGAAGAGAGTTCCGGCGAAGAGGCATCGGAGATCAAGAGCCGGGGAAATTCGAGAGTGACGTAAGCGTGGAGGGAGATGAATCGCTGTGGCTTTCGGGTCGATTTGCCCCAAAAATGAAATTTTAGGGCAAAAGAGGGGAGAGAGAGATAGAAAGAGACGGGTGGGAAAATGCGGCAAAAGATGGACTTGAGGCTTTATTTGAAACGATTTGGAATTTCGTTTCCCTCCTGTGGCAGACGCCGTTAGCTCACTCCCGTTACGGACCGTTTGCCTGTCTGTCTCTCTCCCCCGGATTTTGGGACTTCGACAGTTCGACCTTCCAAGTCTCTTCTTTTAATGGTGCTACGCACAAATGATGTCATTTGTTCAAAACCAAAACAGGCCCAATCTCAAAGCCCAATTCTTCTCAATGACAGCATTTAGGCCACGTTTGGTTCGCGAAATCAATATCTTGAGAAAGGAAATAAGATGGAAAAGAAAATGGTTCCTAAAAGTAAGAAAAATCCTCTCCTTTGACAAACTACACCCTCACCATCGAGCCTCAAGTAGGTTTTAGGAATTCATCAAGCATCCCATTTTTAAGGGAATGGAAGACAAATTTACTAATTGAACAATCATACAACCTCTCTCGGTCAAGTTTGTGAGCTCCGAAAGGCTCTCATATAAAAATGTGTTGTGCAGCATAAGAAAACTAAAATTCTGAAATCAAATTTCAAAATCATTCCATAAGACCTAGGCCGAAAATACTAGCTAAAAAGACTGAAAAAGAAAATCATGTATCGTAGGAGAACCTCTATTGTAACCATCATCACCATATTGTCGCCTAAAGACCGGTATAGTGTACGTCGTCATGAGTGAGGTAGGTGTTCAACCAATAGAAAACCTCTTATGTGAATCTGGCTCAGAACGGGCTTGCCAAAGACCGAACCCCAAATCCAGCCCCACAGAGAGAGAGAGAGAGAGAGAGAGAGAGAGAAATAGAGGAATTTAGGCTTCAACATGCCCAACCCACTCCCACTTCTCAACAAGTCCACTAGATATGATATCGCCATTAATCAGTCTGGCAGTCTACCCAAAAGCAAAGCCTACAATTGTCATGTTGCCATTAAAAGCTCGTGTTGATATCGACGTTGCGGCCGCCCAAGTCCTAATCACAATTCAATCACATGCTTCGTCAACCCAATCAAACGGCGTCGATTCTCACCAAGCAGTCAACACATCTATATTGAGATGTAACCAAGATGTGACTTTATATCGAACGACATCATGACTACATTACATATGTCATGAAGTACGTAGCTAGTGTCAAGGTAGTAGTAATTGTAACTGTAACCGTAAGCGTAGCTGATGAAATGACCACCTAAGATAAGTAAATCACTCACAAGAAGTTTGAGAGTAACTGACAATTTAAAAAATTAGCAAACTAACTCATAAGAAACAAAACCAATACCAGATAAAAAGGAGCAAATGTCTCGGATCTAAGGTTCGGATGTGAGTGTTACCTAGGTCACAAGTTCGAATCGAAATCTGACTCAAATCAAGTCCAGACCCAACATGAGCTGAATAGAGCACCCATACCTGGCCTACTTGGAAATTCCACCTAGGCCCAGGCCTACTTGGACACAGTGCACCAAACCGAAAAAAAAACCTCCGACGCCAACCCGTTGCAATGCCGACGACAGTTGAGATAAACCTATATGGTGAGCCAACCATCTCACCTCCGCCCCTCGTCAGGTAGAGACATCTTTGGAATAGTTATCCCCGACAACCCCTAAACCTCAATTGATCAGCAGCCTCGTTATATGCTAGATCCCGATCCAACATCCATCACCCACGACAACACCTACCACAATCTAGTCACCGGCGCAATGACTATTACATTCATGACACTATGAATTGTTCATCCAACATTGAAGTTACACAAACCAGTGCGCTGTCTATTCAAATGTATAGGTAATTTGGTGAAGAAGGTGAAAAAGATTTCAAGGATATTATGTGTATTTCTTCTTCCTATAGGCTCCAGCTCCATGCATATTAAGCTTTTTTTTCTCTTCAAATTGTTTTGGACATGGATATTATTCATAATTCCACAGTTAAAAATGGGTCGAAATGTGGAAGTTGTAACCTAGTACCATTTAGTCTAGTGGCAAAAGTCTCTCATTATAAGTGGGAGGTCGTGAGTTCGACTTACATCAGACTCATTATAGTATCTGAGTTGTTTAATTGATTAAAAAAAATATGGAAGTTGTAGTTGAGGGTGTGCAAGTTTCAACCCATTCCTTTAAGATATCTCTACTACTACATAAAGCCAAGCCAAAAGAGCTTCATAAAATTGTGGATCACGTAGAAGACCATATTAAAAGAAATCGCTTAAAGAATTATTCTATTCGAAAAAAAAATTCTTATATTCATCAATAACACACGCATTGCACAGATATGAGGCTAGTAACATTCTAATTGGACCAAGAATTGTAGCCAAGTGTCAACCTATTGCTCTAAAAAGAAAAGAAAAAAGAAAAAACTGCTTGGTTAAGAATTATGATGAGACGCTATGATCTTGACAAAGAAAATGTCTCGGCCCTTACTTTCTCTCTTCCTTGCCTTAGCAGTTGCAAGCGGCGGTGGATACTGGGATGGTGGGGGCGTGGATCTTGATGAGGACAGCTCGGGCTGGCTTTAAGCATCGGGAGGGTCTCGGCTACGTACTCCCCTCTTCTCCTCTGGTTACGGCGGCGAGGTTAGCTTATGCAAGTTCGGGTACGATTGATGGTTGTCTTGGCACTGTGTGTTAGGGCATCGAGTCAGATCTGAAACAACAATGGTGGTCGAGCTCTCCGGTGAAGTCAAGAGACAGCCTCGGTTGGTTGTTGGAGGATGCTTGCGGCAAACCAAGCGTGCTAACGGTAAATCAGAGGACATGGTGTATGATCTGGTGGCTGTTATAGAAGACATGGTGTTATGCGGCGATAGAAGGCTGAGGTCCGTCGTTGGCGGGCAGAGATCGATGACGATGATGGTGGTTCCTTGTCGGTGGCAGTGGTTACAGTGGCGGCTAATCGGCAAGATCTGGGGAGTAGTCCTAGCGACATTGGGCTAGGGTTTCCATGTGATGGGACTGGTATAGGGTGGGCTTGGTTACTCTCAACCCACCTGAAAATTTAGGATGGTTTTGGGCCAGTAGAATAAATCAGGATTAGGGCATGCCCAACCCTCTTGGTAATGGTCTTTTTGATGTTTTATTTTGTTTTAGTTTATGCTTGGTTGAACTCCATGGTAGTTTCTTTTATGTTGCCTTAAGGTTATCTAGCATGACTTCATTCTCTCGGCCCTTGCGGGCGGGTCATGTTGTAATTACAATTTTTCAGTTTGGTATTAAAGGTTTCACGTCCATGTTTCAAAAAATATATATAAAAAGAAGTATGATGAGACATTTTCGGAAAAATAACAAAATGTTGCCTTTGCTCAGTCACTCCCTCTGTTTTTTTTTTTTGTCATAGCTCAGTCACTCCCTCTCTCTCTCTCCTCTCTCTCTCTCTCTCTCTCTCTCTCTCTCTCTCTCTCCTCCTCTCTCTCTCTTCTCTCTCTCTCTCGATTTGGTCGCGCATTTGCTAAACGACGATGATTACAAATGAACAGTTTGATTACCCCAAGTTTCTGCTAACATAATTGCACGCCAAAGAGAAAAGTACATGAAAAATGACTTTGACCTTGATTCTGAGACACTAGCTACTCTGACTTGGTCTCGTTTCTGCTTTTGATTAATTCATTCCAAGTCTAATTATTAAATCAATGAAACAGAAACTTGTTTCTAATGATCTCTAGATCGAGAGACAGCCGGCAAACTCTACTGAATCAGCGCAATATTCAATAACAGAGAGACCAATTCAATCATCATATATACGCCTTGAAATATATATATATATATATATATATATATATATATATATATGCAGCTAGACAAAATACTAGCTCATTAACCTTTCCCTAACCAACGCCATTTAAATATTGCGCACCTTTCATCGTTTTCTTCCTTAATCCTAGTATAAATCTCTCTTCATCTGCTAAACCTCTTTTCACTCCACAATAGCCATCAAATAATCAGATTGCTTGTACTTGTGTAGTCGTGTTCAAAAATCACATTACGTTCTATTCGATATTCATACTTGTTATTAAGATCATGAAGTTCTACTGCAGCGTCGAAAATCGTGGTGATGAACCAACGAACTGTATTGCAAGGCCGCATACACAGTTGCAGGGTCCGAGGCCTGCAGCTCTCACAGTGAGCAAGAATTCGAAGAAGATGATGGCGAAGAAGAAGAAGCAGAACCCGAGTCTGGTTATAGTGTATCTGATATCGCCCAAGATTATTCATGTACAACCTGAGGAGTTCATGGCTCTGGTGCAACGCCTTACTGGGAATCATAAAACATCGCGTAGGGTTAATAATATCGTTGCTAATTCCCAGTCCTGCTCTTCTAGTAATTCTGGTTTGAGCCAAGGAGATCAGTATTTCATGGAGATCAGCCAACAGAAGCTGATCAGCAATAGGACAGACTACGATGATGTGCCTTTTGGAATACCTACTACAACAACGCATTCCAACTTCACTGAAATATTCTAGCTATTTATATATACTATATACATATATATTGCCTGTATGTGTTCAGAATAATGTAGAATATAGATTGCTTAATATCAATTTATGCTCATTAATTGGCTAGTTAGATTCGCAGAGCTTGGCATATATTACGGATTACGTTACTACGGATTGCATTTATATGCTTATAAATATCATCAATAATCTCATAAGCTTGTTGGGCTGTGCTAAAATTTCCAAATATTCAGCTGTCTGGGCAGTGTTTTTTTTGAACTAAAAGTAATTCATTCTCGATCCATTGACTTGCATACAGATAGCAAATAAGATCAAATGACTCACGTGCAGGTAGCACCCTCACTACACATTTCAGCTCTCAAACGACCACAAATGAGCCTATACCCTAGGCCATCACGCTAAAAACAAAGACAAAATACAAACCTATAATCTATGTGATCATAGTTTATAGGCAATTATTCTGAAAATAAAATACAACAAAATTAAAAGACAATTGAAACCCAGAGCCCAGATCATGTATCCTAGGCCCAAAACACTAGACCCAGGCATACTGATCAAAGGCTTTAGGCCCAATTGCTAGCATCATGCCTTCTGCCGTCGCTGTTGTCGCCTCTGGCGGGCGGCCTTGACTCCACCGAACAACTAGCAACATCACTTCTCCCAAACCAGCACCCGGTCTTAACCAATCCCAACCAGTCTCAACCACCAACCTCGTTGCAATCGGCGTCACTAAGACAAACCCCTGCAAGGAAGCCGGAGAACGATCTTGTCGTCGGCCAAGGTTCAGAGCCGACTTAAGATGAAGACCACGCCTCACCAAATGCCCACAGATCGTGCAAATTACTACACAGACCAGCGTCGTCCAATCCCAATCTCACAGATCGGAACCACCGAAAACGACAAGTCGACGTCTCCAAGCCGCCCTATCGTCGTCGACCCCAAACAAATCATGATCTAGGACCGACCTTCGTGCCGTCGTAGCCGCCTGACACTACCAGGACAAGCAGTTTAGCCGACAAAAAAGTTTCGTCGGCCTGTTAGCTTAATTCGTCGGCTAAGATTTCGTCGGGAAAAGGTCGTCGGCGATGACTTTAGCCAACGAAAAAAGAAGATGTCGTCGGCTATAGTCCCACAGTTTAGCCGACGAAAAACATGTCGTCGGTTTTTTTTCCAGACTTTAGCCGACGAAACAATTAAGATATTCGTCGGCTAAAGTGTGTAATAAAAAATTAAAAAAATAACTATAGCCGACGAAATATAGTCTGTTTCGTCGGCTATAGAAAGAATTTAGCCGACGAAACATGCCATAATTCGTCGGCTAAACATTATAAAAAATTAAAAAATACTATAGCCGACGAATATAGTATTTAAATATCGTCGGCTAAAATTAAAAAATACTATAGCCAACGAATATAGTTTTAAATATCGTCGGCTAAAGTTGCTGGTTTTTGAAAAAAAAAACTGTAGAAACTTTCGGCCACCTCCAATCACCACCAAAATTTGACAGAATCTTCCTCTCAACATTTCGAACAACTTTTTAAAAGAAGTCGAAGCCCAATTCTAAGCCTAAACAGGTCAAAATATAAAAATCTCCAATTCCCAAGTTCTCACCATAACCAAAGTAATCATATCTCTTCAACTGAAACTCCGGCCGGTTATCTTCATCAGCATTAACAGACCCAGTAACTTCAGCCTGCATCAACATCAACATTCAATCACACTCAACAAACCCCACACAAAAAACTCACAACTTTCCAAAACCCAATATTCAAAACTCAAAAAAGCACAAAACTTTAACCTCAAGAAAACTAACCTCTTCTTGAGGGAGGAGCTAGGTAGGCGTTGGAGTAGACTACTTATCATCCACCTCCAGTAAAACTCATATATAAAGAACTTTACCCGACGAAATTCTTTATTTTCGTCGGCTAAACTCCTTTGAAAATTTTGAAAAATTTCCCCAAATTTGGTTTGCCGCCAAATTTTTTTTCGACTTTAGCCGACGACTTTTCATATATTTTCATCGGCTAAAGTCCTTTCAAAATTTTTCTCCGAATTTGGTTTACCGCCAAAAAATTTTTGACCTTAGCCGACGAGATATTAAAAAAGTCGTCGGCTAAAGTCTATAAATTCACGAAAACGCTCATATCTCCCTCTATATTACGTAGTTTGGTCAAACCTTCCACACGAAAAACTCTCAGGTAGATGAGACGCAACCGCCTATATAAAATTTTGAGACATTTACCTTCCGACGATAGGGCTCCCCATAAGGAATAATAACGGTAAAGAGGGTTGACCGCTACTATCGGCACCGAGATGTTACTTGATTTATGTGATTTTTGAACCATAGCCGTATTTCACCATTATGAACACATCTTATTTCACGAGATTTTTGATAATTTTGCTTCCTATGTAGAGTCGGTTCACAAAGTTGTATAACCTACTAAACAAGTTATACAACATTAGTAAACACGTTGTGATTCCGATGACTAAAATTCACAAACCAAAATTCGACCGTCAGATATAATCATTATGACGAAAGATGTCTATGGTAAAAAATTCAACTGGATCCGACAGCGTTAAGGGCTCGATCGAAACGGTCAACCCTAATTCATCGTTACTTATCACACGAAAACGCTCATATCTCCCTCTATATTACGTAGTTTGGTCAAACCTTCCACACAAAAAACTCTCACGTAGATGAGACGCAACTGCCCATATAAAATTTTGAGACATTTACCTTCCGACGATAGGGCTCCCCATAGGGAATAATAACAGTAAATAGTAAGACACGTTGTGATTCCGATGACTAAAATTTACAAACCGAAATTCGACCGTCAGATATGATCATTATGCCGAAAGATGTCTATGGTAAAAAATTAAACTGGATTCGACAACGTTAAGGGCTCGATCGAAACGGTCAACTCTAATCGGAAATAAGAAAACTACATTTCGAAGCCCTAAACGGACTCGGATGGCCAAAAAGGCCCATATATCATGGCAATAGCGATGAGTTTGACTCGTAGGGCCGTTACGCTTCCGGAAAGGTATCACAATAGTCAATCGGACATCGAATGCCAAATCTGCAGCATAATGAATAATAAGGGTAAATTGCATTGACCGCAACTATCGGCACCGAGACTTTACCGAAATACCGTGATTTTTCAACCGTAGACGTATTTCACCATTCTGGTCATATCTTATTTCACGACTTTTTTGCGTTTGAAGGTTCTACGTATAGTTTTTTTTTTCCCAAATGAGTTGTTGTCTAGATCTGTAAATATTAGGCACTTTAGCAGACGAAATTATATTTTTCATCGGCTAAACTTTTTAAAATTTTGTCGGCTTAAGTTCACAGACTATAGCCGACGAAAAAAATTATTCAGACGACGAAATTTTAATTTCGTCGTCTAAAGTTGATTAAAGCTGACGAAGAAAAATTTCGTCGGCTAAAGTCAACGTTAGCCGACGAAAAAATAATTCGTCGGCCTGTTTTTTTATTTTCGTCGGCTAAAGCCTTTCTTCTAGTAGTGTGAGGTCTGCCCACGTCGCCAATCACGGTCTGGACTGCCCACCACCAGCCAAAAGCAGCCGGAAGGAGCCGCCTTCGCCGCCGCTGCTCGATCACTTTCTCGCCTAGGGAAACCCTAGTAGAGAGAAAGAGCCGACTTAAAGATAGTTTGTCTGGGCAGTGTTTGGTCGTTCAATCTTGTAAAATATTACTTTGAATTCGACTAAAATGTGTAGGATTCTATTTTCAAATTGTCAAGCTTTTAAAACTGCATGTTAAGCTTCTCCAATTAAGGGCTTATTTTTTGCTAGAGGGTGTGCGTTTAGCTTCTTAGAATGCTTTATAACCCTTTGATTATAGAATCAGATTGTCAAGTACTAGTGGACGCCTTGAGGAGTGATGCTCTTGACTGGTCCGACCTGGGGTTCCTCATTTTGATCTTTGTGAAGCTTTGTTGTTGTTGCCATCGGTGAGAGTTGTGTATGTTAATTAGGAGGACTGCTAATAAATCGAGCAGCTCTTCTATCAGATCAAGAAAGCCATCCATTCTGCTATATACTTCACTGGTTTACTTCTTTACTTCCTCCAAGCGTGGATATATAAACTTATTTCATCTGAATGTAATGATTATTAAATCGATGAAAACATTCATTTTTCGTAGATAAAAATGTAAAAAGAAGAAGAAATAAAACAAACAAAACTACTTTTTCGTTGTGCAACTCTGACATATTAAACACCACTCTGTGTCATATCTATAAAGAAGCTATCAGTGAGATGTAACATGGTTGGTTAAGTAGCTTAACTGACAACGTTGAGGTCATGAGTTCAAACCTGATAAACATAAGACATTTGGGTAACTGAGAACACTGAAAAAATTCAGACGACATAAGACATTCATTTTGTCGTTTGAAGCCTTTTGTGATGCAGTGCACTCTCCCTCCATCTTTGGCACTAGCAAAGAACCCTGCCCATCTCCAGAGTAGATCTGAATTGTGCAACCCATATTGGATCTAATTGACCCGATCCGAGCATAGGGAATCCCAACCACGCCACCATATTGTAATCATCGTCCAGTGACCTAGAAAGGGAAATATAAAACTTAAGGCTTGAAGAACAAAATCACCATAAGCGTATGCCCTTTGCTAGTTGGTCCGCCTAGTTGAGTACATGTTTATTGTATAGGCTCATGATGATATTATTTCAAGTCTTGTAATAAGGGGTTTAGGCTACATGCCCCAATTGTATTCGATAATTTCATTAATTAAGGCTTAAGGGCAGCTGAGCACCAGCTCTTTGTTTAAAAAACAAAAAGTACAATGGAGGTGTAGAGAGTGTAGGAGATGTAATTTGGAGGTCCAAATAGTAACACTCTTTATTTTAAGTTTACTAGCTAGCTAGTTATGAGATTTTTTTTAATCAAATAAAATATATCATTTCAATAGGTGTACTCAAGTTAAGATGACCACTACATATCAACCCGCTACCACTATGGATAGACAAGGCTTCGTAACGATAAGACCTTAGGGCATCTCCAACTATTAGTCTATAACCCAAACCTAAATTTAAATTTTAGGCCAACCAAACTTACAAATATTCATATGGGTTTTGCATCTCTAACCCATGGAGTTAAGACCTAAACCTATTTTGATTTTTATATCATTGTTTAATTTTAAATGGAGTAAAAACTCAAACATATTTTAATCATTAATTGTTTTATATTAATAAACTATGACACTAGCCCACACCTACTTACTCATTAATTATAGGTTTTGGTCCTATTTAGTTGAGTCAAAATATGACACATTTAGGTAAATCATATTTTAGCTCAACTTAGATAGTTAGTTGGAGATTATATTTCATAAAACTCAAACCTGTTATAGGTTTTAGACTAAGGGTTGGAGATGATCTTACAGTGATATGTAAGATAGACCACTTAGAGCATCTCCAACCCTTGGTCTAAAACCTATAATAGGTTTATGATTTGTTAAATCTCATCTCCAACCCTTGGTCTAAAACCTATAATAAGTTTAGGATTTGTAAAATCTCATCTCTAACCTACTACCTAAGTTGAGCTAAAATATGATTTATTTAAAATGTGTCATATTTTGACTCAACCAAATATGACCAAACCTATAATTTATGAGGGTGAGTGGATGTAGGCTACTATCAGATTTTATTATTAAATAATTAAGTTTCACTTTATGTATGATTAAATAATGATATAAAATAAATAAATATATTTGGGTTTTGCCTTTATAGATTAGAGATGCAAAACCTATATGAATATTATAGTTTAGATGATCTAAAATTTGAATATAGATTTAAAATTTAAACAAATTATTAAAAATGCCCTTATATACGAAAACTCTAGCTCACTTATTGAAAAGCAAGCCTATTCCTATGAACAATAGTATAATTAAAAAAATAAAATTACAGTCTACCTAAAATTACAATCTACACATAGTCATGTCCCTCTGCTAATGAGCCCAAGCCTAAACCCATTAACCTACCTAATTTCCGGCTATTCACATTGGTCATCATGACAAGCATCCCAGCAACAAGATTCCAAGAACTTGCAATTAGTTGCGTACCTCCACGATCATATGGGAAGGGACGACAAGCTGCATCCATGGTCGCCAACGATAGTGTAGCTTCAATATCAATCTGTCATGCCCATTGTGCAAGCTTGATCTCGGCTAATCCACCATACATTTGGGTTACCAAGGGAGGCACCTAGGTGGGTTGTGAAATATGGCGTCTTTCCTTCGTAAAGGGAGACCATGGTCGAAGGTTCAGGGACCCAAAGGATCTTTGCTTGCGGTTGCCGCTAGGGGACGGCTTGAGGCCGAGAGGATTCGGCTTGGTGTTTGCGGCAATTGCCGTGAATAGAGCCCAAGGCCATGGCGGCTAGGGCGTGGGAGGAGAAGAAGAGATGGGAGACGTCGGCGAAGCATCTTTAAGAAACCTTTTGTATATTCATGTGTAACATGTGTGGACGAATCGTTTACTAGTTATTATGTGATTAGGTTAATTTATGGTTTAAATAACTTTGTTTCCGTAATTATTTTTTGTCTTTTTTGTGTGCTTCATTTGATGGTGGTCACTACTTATCCGTTCTATATATATAGTGACGGGAGATTTGAATAATATTGAATATGTGAAAAAGAATTTAAGCTTGCTCTCAATTATTTTGTTATCGGAAAGTCCTAAATTCGACCTAGCTCAGTTTGTATTTTTGGAATTTTGGATCACCAAAAAAATGGTTTAAGCTTAACACGTATCAACTGGTAAATGAGGATATAATAGATCGAGGAGACTTAGGGGAGACCAAAGTGGTGATGTATATGTGAAACGAGAAAGGAAAATGATTAATGATTAATATTAGATTGAATATGCTACTCCATTATCTCTCTCATGCTCAACAAGTACGTATGGATCTGTAGCGACCATCACGATCTCTCGTTACTCAACATGCAGAACGTGGATATTGTGTCCTTTCAGTTTTAGACATGCCCAAATTCCAGAATCGCAGCATCTGATTCTTTTCGATTGTTTCTCATCCTTCTTCATCACGACTCTGCTATCCTGCATTTCCCGCACGCTCTTGTTCTTCATCTTCTTCAATTTTCGATTCCCACGCCTTATTAATTTCTGTGGTTTCCATCTATTTCTCTCGTTGCGATTCGTGTTGGGCTCGAATAAATTTTTTTGGGAAGTTTGGAGACGTATGCTGTTGGGAGCAAAGAATCAAATCAAGCTAGGGTTTGCTGATCAGGTCCCTGATCTGACCGCAGAGGTAGGGACTTGACTGGTTAATGGCATTCGGGAAGATTGATTAGGGTGTTGAAATGGATTCAAGGACCTGAGATTGGTGTTTGTTTTTTATTTGATGGGGAACACATGTGTAGGACCAAATCTCGGTAATGGTTTCATGCAATCCGTTACGGCTGCCATTTGGAAAACCCGGCCACCGGAGGACCGCCTCCCTCCTCCTCCTAATGAAGAAGGCAGTAGCAAAAATGGCCCAAATTCGAATCCTGATCCCTCATCCAAAGGTGAAACTCAGGCTCCTCCTCCTAAACCTCCTCCTGATGAGGCTCCTCCAGTCCACAACAGTCCCCCTGAGCCTGTGAAAATTAGTGATGATCAGCCTCCGAAAGCGGAACCAGCTCCGGCGAATGATGAGGCCACAAAGGACCATGAGGCCGAGAAAGCCAAGAAAGCTGCTCATATGAAGAGGGTTTCTTCTGTGGGACTGCAAATAGACTCGGTGTTGGAAGGAAGACTAGCAATATAAAGGATCTTTATACTTTGGGGAGAAAGCTTGGACAAGGCCAATTTGGGACTACCTTCCTTTGTGTGGAGAAGGGAACCCACAACGATTTTGCTTGTAAGTCAATTGCAAAGAGGAAGCTGACTACACAAGAGGATGTGGAAGATGTTAGGAGGGAAATCCAGATAATGCATCACTTGGCAGGACACCCAAATGTGATACAAATCGTTGGTGCTTATGAAGACGCTGTGGCGGTTCATGTTGTAATGGAACTTTGCGCAGGTGGTGAGCTATTCGATAGGATCATACAAAGAGGGCATTATACAGAGAGGAAAGCAGCTAAACTTGCAAAGATTATAGTTGGTGTTGTTGAAGCATGCCATTCGTTGGGTGTCATGCATCGAGACTTGAAGCCGGAGAACTTTTTATTTGTCGATCAAGAAGAGGAAGCGCCACTAAAGACAATTGATTTTGGGCTCTCAGTGTTCTTTAGGCCAGGTATGTTCATCCTTAATACAACTTATATTCATAATTTCATATACAGCATCCATGCGAAACTGGTCATTTGATGCTAACTATGTTGCTTTGGCCCTGTTATCACTAATATAGTCAGTTCATAGAGCCATGGCTCTATTTTCTTAATACAAGAAACACGTGTATATCTTTTCAATCAAACTACAGATGGGATGGGCTATGTTTTTGGGACTATGCAACTATGCAAGACCCAAGATGAGGATCTATGTCTGTAAATAAGGATACTGGAGAGGTAAACTTGTGAAAGGCAGCAGCCTGGCTAGCGTAATTATCCTAGTGTTAACTGTTGAGCAATATGGGAGTCTATTGGAACTTTGCAAGCAGTCATGAGAGGGAATGAGGGATCTACTATTTCAATGATTCGAGAGGGAACAGACGGCATTATAAAATACTATACAAATAAGCTTAAATGAATTGTGAAGCATATAAGGTGAAAGATTTTGGTATTAACTCATATGAATCCATTGTCTGTAATGAATTTAAATTGATTATGTTACCTTTTAGGTTAGAGCTAGCTTCCTTTCTTTTTCTGTTTGCAGTTAAAATTTCAATAGCCTACAAGTTTGGGCATAGGCTGATTTATTAATGCTTTCTTAATACTATGATTTCGATCTCTTATGTATTTGAAATTTTTGAAGGTTTTGAATATGTCTGGCAAAACAAAGGGTTACCTAAATATGGAACGAAAAACTAATAATGACACTATTGCGACACTTAAGCTAAGTGGTGAAGCTGAAACTATAGTATCTGGAGCAGACTAGCTAAGAAATTTGTTGGCCGTCTTCAATAAGTATTAAATGATAGTCCTCTGGGCTTGCATTCTATTATGAAGAGAAAAATAGATGCAACTGAAATATGACAGTTTTAGTCAAGAGACAATTCCTTTAGGAAAGGCAGATAGTTTGTGATCTACATCAGGATTCTTTTGCATAATGTGTACTGCCCTGTTGAATCAATTGTTCCCAGTTCAGTTTAGTCTGATGGCGCCTCTGCATGTTAAAATTTCAGAATATTATGTTTGCCTAAAGCTGCCATTCACATTGTTTAGCAGTCGTCATTGCTTATTGGAAGTTATTTGATGTTTCTTATGTTATCAATTTGCATGGTTACATTCTATGCTTTCAGTAGCTGAATTATAAGAAAAACCCATTCTTTCAGGAGAAACATTCACTGATGTTGTTGGAAGCCCATATTATGTCGCCCCGGAAGTACTACGGAAGAACTATGGTCAAGCATGTGATGTTTGGAGTGCTGGTGTAATAATCTATATTCTACTGAGTGGAGTGCCCCCATTCTGGGATGGTGAGAATATCATGATCCTTATGACTTTGTTGTATTGATCATTTGATACTTGTTAAAAGTTTAGCCATAAAGCACCTAGATCTAATTTGTAGTTTGTTTATGATGTTTGCAATCAGAAACGGAGCAAGGAATATTTGAGCAGGTTTTAAAAGGCGAACTCGATTTCATATCAGAACCTTGGCCCAACATATCTGAAAGTGCCAAGGATTTGGTCAGGAGAATGCTTACAAGGGACCCCAAAAAGCGGATAACAGCTCATGAAGTGCTTCGTGAGTACAGACTTCTCTGCAATTGGATTCTTGTTGAAATTAAGAAAATCGTAATTTGTCGTTTCAATGCTCAATTATTTCTGTGGAGATGTTTGTCTTGTGAATTCACAATATATAGCAAGGTGGTACTGTGATGCCAGCAATCTTATATGAACAACTCAAAGTCTGTGTCTAAGGGTTAAAAGTGGTAATAAATTTACCGGCAGTAGTAATCAAATGCAGCATAAGCAGGAGCATTATCATTCTTTTGCAAGCCTGATTGGATCATCATCTCAAACATCTCATAGAACATTACCAATGACTTGAAAAGGCAGAGTATTGGATGCATTTCATTGGAGACATTCATTGCAGACATTTCTTAATATGTGTAGTATGCAAATATTCATGGTAGCTCAAGTGTAAAATTTATCAAGTAGACAAGCATCTTTCAGTAATTATTGTATGAATCTTTGGTTTTAATTTTTCTTAGACACTATGTTGAAATTTACCTTGTCGCTTATACATCATCCATTTTCTGTCTTGTATAGTTGTATGAATAAGAAGATGGTTAGAGTTTATGCTCATTTTCTTTTGTCCAAAACTAAGATTTCTTTGTACTCAGATATATTTTTTAATTTTAGATAAGTAGATGATTAAGCACAAAATTGAAGGAAGAAAATCCTGATCTGAATATCAGTTTGTTGTTGAAACCTTTCATCCCTGGCCTGTTTGTGCTGTTGTTCTGTCATTAGTCGTGGTGCTGAAGAGCATATTTTTCCTTTTGCAGGCCACCCTTGGGTTCAGGTAGATGGTGTTGCTCCTGATAAACCTCTTGACTCTGCTGTCTTAACTCGCTTAAAGCAATTCTCGGCCATGAACAAGCTCAAGAAAATTGCCATCAGAGTAAGTATTACTCATCCTTAAACTGTGGTAGATGTCACATGTCAAGTTTGCATACTTGGGACATTGCCTTTTAATTGTTCTGCAACAGCAACTTTAATTAAAGTATGATCAAGTAAAAGAACACAGGTTTCAGTGGTTAATGTCAAATCATTGTTGCAAATTTTAACGTGTACATCTTTGTTTAAAATATCTATAAAAGCTCTCGTTTACAAAAAACTTGGGAATGAATTTGTGTTTGCTTGTTTCATTAGTTGTGTTTAATAATTGGATAACAGAAAAAAAGTCTTACCTGTTAATGCATGATAGTTGTGATGACGGATTCTTTTCTTTGGGTATGACTTGCCTGTTTGTGTCTGTTCTGCAGGTAATTGCAGAAAGCCTGTCTGAAGAGGAAATAGCAGGCCTGAAGGAAATGTTCAAGATGATAGACGCAGACAATAGCGGGCACATCACCCTTGAGGAGCTGAAGACTGGTTTGGAAAAAGTGGGTGCTGATCTCAAGGATTCTGAAATCACTTGGTTAATGCAATCGGTAAGCGCTCATTTTGGATCTATGAGAACTTGACCATTTTGGATCTATAATCCATGTAGCGTAGGTTATGGATCCAAGCCAAATTTCTTTGCATTCTTTAAAGTTTAAACCAGTTTTCTGGCTTAGTTTATACTTTCGTTTTATCCTGATAGTTGGTAGATAAATTTTCTTGCTTTGTGACTTTGTCTATTACGATTTCCCTTATTCTTATTATTTCTTCTTTGCTTTTTGGTTTTATTGTTAATCTTTGTCTGGTTTACACTTGGCTGTACATGTGTAAGTAATGAGGCCAGAAGAAGTTCAGGAATGAATGAACTTCATTATAATTAACCAGTTGTGGAACGAGTAAAACTCACATTCTCGAAAAACATATAGTTTTTCCTTGTCCTGACTCTTGATTGCTAATGGCTTGAGGGCTAAGATCCAGCTACATCTTCATAACAATTGTTATTTGTTTTTGGTCTTTTGGTCGTTTACAGTATGCATACACACTTCTCTATATTTGTGAGTGTCAATAGTACCTAAATATATGTATATTCGTAGTCATACTAATTCAGGAAATTCACGTAAGGATGACTGCTGTTGATAAATATGCTGTATCAAATAAGTTTAGATCAACTACTGTGCAGAGGACTGATGGCTGTATGAACAAGGGGATGTAAGTATAGATAAAATGCTAGTTTCTGTTTGATTTCCATAGTATAATATGACCATTTAAGTCGTGTCAATTACATGATCACCTGCTGTAGGTAAAATTCAGTTTTCAGATTGATAAATGACTTTTCTTTTATTGAAACTTTTTAGGCGGATGTAGACAACAGTGGTACCATAGACTATGGTGAGTTCATAGCGGCAATGCTCCACCTGAACAAGGTCCAGAAGGAAGATCACCTGTTTGCAGCATTTTCATACTTCGACAAAGATGGAAGTGGGTACATTACTCGAGATGAGCTGCAACAGGCCTGCGAGAATTTTGGTTTACAAGATGTGCAATTAGACGATATAATACGTGAAGTCGACCGGGATAATGTAATAATCTCAAACTGACTTCCCTGCTAACCTGTTTGATATTCTTCACTGTTTCTCCCCATAAAACTGTTGCAGGTACGAAATTGTTCCAAATAATTCGTGTTTGATTGACTCGTGTTCATTTTCAGGATGGGCGCATTGATTACAGTGAGTTCGTGGCTATGATGGAAGACACTGGTTTTGGCAAGGGGTTACAAACGAGCATGAGCAGTAGGCATATTAGTAGCTGATCCTGTTTTTCTTAATCAACAATCTATATAGTCAGCATGTACTAATATTAATTTGGTCTTTCAGAAATTAGAAGGATTAGTGATGAATATTGTTGTAGAGATCAGCCAGGTTTCAGGGATTTGAAGAGATCAGTTAGTGACTTGTTTCTCTAGTGCTTTCGTAATTGTACTTACGGTTTAGTTTCTTTTCGATGTATTCATTCACTTGGTAAAAGATTGCAAAATTTTATTTTCTGAAGCTATTATCATTGTACATGCCTTATTTCTTCATTTCCCAAAGTTTCATCTTACAAGTAGGATACTGTCCTGTTCGTTTCTTTTAAGAAGGAATGAAAAGTTCCATTTAAGATAGAATTGAACGTTCCTCTTGAAGATCAACCAAAATAGGAGTTGATTCTTTTTAACGGTAAGTAAATATTATAGAAGAATATTGAACGGTAAGTAATGGGCCTATACTAATTAACATCCACCCTGAACCTAAACCCAATATGAATTGATTCATGTGGAAGAAGGCTAGCTGTATATACCTTGCATGGTTCTGTAAAGTTGACAATCATCTTCAAAGAGAATCAAGTTTCGGTTTATGTTTTGTCCAACCAAACCAATACATTAATATGTATATGCTGCTGCTAAATGGCCAAGCCAGTGCTAAGTAATACTGTGAGGCATGCGTTTCATGCATACTGAAAATCAGAGGAGCCTTTCACTATCATCACCAGATATACTATCTTCAAAGCACTTGGCAAGGCCAAATAGGGATATATAGCTAGGTTCATGAAGTTGGGGGGAAAAAAAAAAAAAAAAAAAAACTAAAAACCAATAAGGACCTGAAAGTTGAACTGAATCAAGCCCTATTACATCTGCAGCTGGTTTGTTTTCGCTTTGATGCTTCCGGTTTCTCAGACGACATTGACAGAACATTGACGGACCAAAACAACACGATTCCGGCAATGGTTATGACGTTGGAGGGCTAGTTTACGGGTGATGTACGGATAACCCTACCAAATAATGTTAATTAGAACCCTAATCCTGTTGAACCAAATTACTAAATGCGCCTTTGATAATCTTCCAAAGATGATCTGAAATGTGAATGATTGATATTGGATCATGGAATTATCATACACAATATACACCTAAAAGTGTTCCTTTTAACTTTTCCAAGCATAGATCGATCAAGACATGTTTTCTATCCATGGAAAAAAAACCTAATGTTGGCCCAGAGCACATGATACTTTACCTAACAGACACCATCTTTTGCTCTTACACGTTTCACTTTTGGAGGTTTCTATAATCTTTATCACACCAACCTTCAATTCATCTCTCACTTTCAAGCCGACGATGGAGCAAGCAAAAGCTTCAAGTAGTCCCTAGTCCCTACCATTGACTCATAGTTTCCTGCTGTCGATTTCACCTTTGCATTATATGGACCACTGTAAACGTCTATTTTTTTTTTCCTTCTTCTTCTTTTTCAGTTCACTCCAGCTTGTTCCTCTCTCAAAATAAAACAGACAGGAACTTACAGGCTGGTTGATGAAGATGTAGTCCCAGATATGATAGCCTTGTATCAGACCCTCGTGGACACCATGCAATGCATATCATGCTAGCTAGCTCGGTGTACGTGTATCGTACGTGATAGCTAGCTAGCTTAGCTAGCTTAACTTGTATCTTGTTCACAAATCATATATTTTGACGACTCAATTACCATTTTCAGAACGTATATTATTACTATTTGCTGACTAATGTTGTAACTACTTTTTTTTGTTTTTACATCTTTTAGGACTCATGTTACAACTTGAGAAATAATATTATTATTTTAAGAACTCATTTTACATATTTAGAATAAATTTAATATATGTCATGCATTAACACATTGTATAATTTTTCGCATGCGTGTCCAAGTTATCTTTGTTTTTCCTTGTTGTCAATTTAGCTCAATTAGTTGCCCAATTCTACTTAGCTTGTCGTTGAATCTATATATTGACGTGTTAGTCTATCATTTGTCGAGTGCAAATATTTCCTCTAAATTTTGGTGTTTGTCGTGATGAGAAATTCTTAAGTGCGACAACCGCACCACCTGGCACATGCGCACCCAACCACCCTTTGACATGTGTTTTTTTTTTTTTTCACACCTGCCTTCTTCTTCTTCCTTTCTCCAGCGAAGCTTCTTCTTCCTTCCTTTTCGATGCCGCCGAAGGTCCCTGCGGGTTCTCTGAAGGTCGTATAGCCCCTGCGGCTTCTCCGGCACGGCGGAGAGCATGGACCAGACCACCACCTTGAGCTTCGGCGAGCGGCCGGGACCTTCCGATCATCATAGATGATCGCCATAGATGAAATATGAGAGAGAGGGTTTCTGGTTTGTATTTTCATGGTGGTCGACGGCGGCGTTGAAGAGGGAGGAAGGAAGGAGATCTACCAGAGAAAGGAAGAAGAAGAATGCAGGTGTTGAAAAAAAAAACACGTGTCATGTTATGAGTGATGGGTCGCATAGATGACGTGGTGCGGTTGTTGCACCTAATAACTTCTCTGTCGTGATGATTGTAATCGATTATTGAGCACTGTTATGATTACAGTCAATTTATGTTTTACATGCACTTCAGTGCTCACTAGCTAATGCACGTCATATACTATACCATGATCAAGTAGCTAGATGCTGGGCTTGGAATCAATCATATATATGTATTAACAAATTGTAAGTTGTGGGTGTTCTTGGTTTATTGGCTTTCATATCAGTCATGCACAGTGGTATTGCTGCCCCCTAGGGTACGTGGAGTAGGCTCAAACAAGATTAGTGGGATTGTGAGAACAAAGATTTGTCTACCTCATAATTAACCAATACTTAGGCTGGCCGGCCCATAGATCTAATTAGTGGGAGGGTAAAGCGAGGCTAAAGCATGCAAATGATGGAAAATAAAACCTAAAACCTTCTCAAAACCTTTTGCTGAAGTTGTAAGTGAATGAATTGAGGTGCATGTGTTGAAATTGAGTGCATTTGAGTTTATAGCAAGTGTGTCAATTTTTATAGTCAATAACCAAGAGTAGACACTAGCTAGTGCCATTGCCACTTCTATACCCAATTCACTCATAGCCATTGCTTTTGCCCATTCTCACCTTTAATTTCTTCCCTCCCACTAGTGTTGATTATTGCATTCGATCTAGTTATTCTACTAAGTAATAATGGAGCTTTGTACAAATTTATGATGACAATAACCTGATTTCAGTCCCAAAGAAAGGCTAGCTACTTCCTTATTATAGAGTTTTTCAACCCGACTATGTTCAAAATATTATAAGTTCAAAAAATAGTGAATTTAGACTTTTATCTCTGAAGGTCCTAAAGGGGGTGAATAGGCCCTTAACAAATTTTTCTTTTTCTTTTTTTGTATAAATTCATTCTCAAGGATAGCAATTGTAGAGTTTTTCAACCCGACTATGTTCAAAATATTATAAGTTCAAAAAATAGTGAATTTAGACTTTTATCTCTAAAGGTCTTAGAGGGGGGAGGGTGAATAGGTATAAATTCGTTCTCAGGGATAGCAAGGGTTATAGCTATCCTGAATAACAAAAATACAGTGACAATAAATAAAAGTTGCAGTAAAATAACAATGAACACCAAGATGTTTTTTACTCGCAGAAACTCTGCAACCAGGGAGAAAAACTACGTGCCCCTAACTCTTGAGAGACAAACATTTCCACTATGTAAAACTCACTTCTTACAAGATTATAGTCTAGGGATACATCAACGACTTGCTCTCCTGCCTAAACTACCCACTAGTCTAGATCTATACTTTTTCTCTTGTTTCTGAGTACCTCACTCCTTACAAGATTACAGTATAAGAAACAACAACGACTTGCTATCCTACCTAGTCCCAAACTAGTCTAGATCTACATCGATCTCTTGTCTCTAAGTGGTTACACATGAAGGTATAAGAAATTTCAACTCAGAACTCAGCTATCACTTAACTGATTCTTTTTTAACACTTCTCATATGTTTCACTCTCAGAAACTCAGCTATCTTAAACTGATTCTTTCATGAACCCAGCTACCTCAGCGGGATACATCAGAACTCAGCTATCCTCAGCTGCTTCTTTCATGAACACTTCCGGGGTTGCTGCACTACCAACTGATCTCATGGTATGCAGAATGCAATGAGTTTATGAGAAAATGTTTTGTTCAGCTCTAAGGTTTATAATCACAAAAGGAAGACTTAGAGACTAATGAACAATGCAAAGGAAAACCAAAACCCAACAATGCAAATGTAAAAACTACATTTTGACAACCATTGAGCAAAGGCAGCCTTGCTCAATATATATAGGCTGATGAAGTGCTCTAACAAGAGAGAGACACAAGCCAAAGAGGTGCCACAAGAGGGCAGACATGAGGGCCAAAGCAAGGAAGGAGTTTTGGACTAAAGTGATCTGCTGCAGATCCAAAAGAGAGTTGTCACGAGCCAACTCAAGGACACAAAGATACCTTTCTTAAAACAGGTTTGATTTAAACAGGGAGTAATAAGGTTGTATAACCTCTTACTCAGTCCATCAGTGGACCACGACTCAGCCAATAAGAACTGGTATAGACTCAGACAATTTCAGCTTTACATCTGATCTGGGCATCATTACAGCAAACCATTTGGTCACGGGTTGACACAACAAAATATCTCAACCCTAGACTAAATTGAGCACAAAGCCAAGAACTTTAAATATTCTAGTTGTCAATTTGAAATTTAAATTAGGATCTCCCCCAGACATAAAATTAATACCACAAGGGTAAAAAAATTTAAACATAAGATAACAGAACAAAAAATAAAAAAACTGGAAACCCAGATTTTTAGGATGGCAAGTGATACTGCTATTCTATGAGAAAAACCATGAAATGCACATGCATGATTTTACCTGAGTTTCATGAGATCATGTTGGTTCTTCTACTTCTTCAACTTGTTCTTCAGATGTGCAAGACTAATCTCCTAATTGCTTTAGGCTTCATAAGTGTGTTTTGTTCTATATAAGGATTGTCAACAACCTTATACCTTCAATCTCCAACTTCTCCATTTACAAGAACAAAATATATCCATATTTACTTCATATGAATTAGTAAGAAACAAATACGACTTAGGCTAAGCTTAAGGTCGCAAAGGGTATGCTGAAAATTAATCTGAAAATTAATTATGTAAATGAAGCTAAATTGGGGGATAGAGAGGTTGGTGAACGTGAAGAAACAAACTTATTGTAGTTGAGGTTCATTGTTTATGCGTTTATAAGTGATTGAACGTATTTGCTTTACTTTATATAAGAAGTTAAGAACTTGTTATATCCAAAGATGCCTGCAACTCATGATTCTTCGACAATCAGAAGAAAAGGAAAGTGAATTCCGAGTCGTTTTCTTCTATCCAAAATCCCTTTTGTGCTGGCTTTGTTTCATGCAGAAGTGCCTTAAACTAGCAAAAACTTTCTGTGCCTTGATGTTGAACTTCATAATTCTTTTCTTTCTTGTTCTTCGTCTTTGCATCATGCGCATTGCACCTGATCGCGAGCCGAAAGGACCAAAAAGATTTGCTTGCGACGTACGTGATCGGAGTCAACGTGTCACTGCATTTGCGGTTAGTCCCGTTCCCGGTCCAACACGTGGCAAACGAATATCAGACAGCTGCTGGATATGGTTAGCCGTATAATGAGACCCTAACTGCCAAAAATTGCAAGCTAATACCAACAGATCGAATTAAACCATGACCGATGCTTCAGACTGCAGCTAAGGTTCCTAATGGCTAAGATCGCAGTCACGTCTTTCTCACATGGCTTTCCCTGTCCAGGAGGGCACCGCCCATGCCCTTTGGGTCTGTCTGGCTGGCTACTAAGATAGCTTAGCTTATTAGCTACTCATGTAAATATAAATATATATAAGCTTAAGGATCTGTATCTATAATCCGACGAATTATTCCTTTATCAGATATCATTATCAGATCTATTAGAATTGAGGGGGATCCGTTCATGTATCTTGATGAGGTTTTCCAGGAGGAGTCATAGTCTCCGATAAATCAAATATGCGGCACAGCGCGCTGCATGAGTTTGAATATTAGGATGATGAGCTTACTTAAATTTGGACCAAGGGTTTAGGGTTTTAAGCTGTTAAGTAAAAGAATCGGTCAATTCGAACGATGTGAAGATCCGAACGTAAAATTCACAAGCTTCTTCTCTTCACTAAACATCAATCTGGAAATCCACAACAAACAGGTTAAACTATAAACCTCCTGTTATATAGAAACCCTAAAACAGTTATCACCCTAGCTAATTAATAAGTTTGATTTTCAGGACGTGGGAATGAAATTAAAGAGATCGGTTGCGACGAGGCAAGGATATATATGATGGACCAAATTAAGGAGCTGGAGGGTGACCAACCATGGAATAAGCAGCACCTCGGTCCTCAATCCTTATCACCAGTACTTAGTCCAGGCCAACACCAAAAATGTCTTTTCGAGGGGCCGCCACTCTGTCCATCTTCATCACAGCCATAAACCAGTCGTCCATTTTCATCATGACAGTAGCCATCGATTGGAAATTACTGCCCTATTTATATATCTCCGATCCTTTGTTAGGGATTTACCCCTAACTAGAGAGAAAAGCAAAGAAATGCAGAAATGAAAGAAATTAAAATGCTGATTTTTAAAAATGACAACTTATATTCTTTAATCAATGATCAAAAGGCACGTACATCAAAATGTCGTCCTCCACAAAGTATGTTAAGGGAGGCTTACAAGCACTAAGACATGTATATTTACTAATTACACATAGGCTCAAAAAGAGTCCGAAACAATAGAACACAATCTCACTATCTAAATATTTGCTGCGTAAGACCTCAATTGGTGTACACCTAATAAACTTAAGAAATAAGTAGTAAAATTAACTCTGATGTTCGGGCTGAGAACAACCCAAGACCTATGTCTTGCCTGTGCCCATAGTAGAAGGGCAAGCCTTAACACCAACCGCAGCTGAATCCACCCTAGTGGGCCCAAACTCACACCCATCCGATCCAACAAGTGGTTGTCCAAACATCAGATCTAGCTCAGTCAACTCAACCGTGGTCAACCTTAGGTTAGGGTATCTCACCGTAGAAGCTAGGTTAGCCTCTTTGACGGCTTTCCTGGCCACGCTTGAAGCTCCTCCGATCCAATCTCTGACATGTAGACCTGCACCATTACAGCCGCCACCACAGCCAGATATAACTCGTAACCACCATCTGGTTCTTCAACCTCCATCGCCGCCATAGATTCAGGCCAACAAGGAGGTTCACGACCTTTCGCAGACGAAGCTTCGACAAAGGTCGTCGAAACACGTCCACCTACAACACCCTCAACTCTCAGAGAGCGTCTCTGCTAGAACTTTATGAAAAGCTTTGCCGGCGTTGCCGCCATCTTACCACTGTTGGAACGACGAAGCCCGAGGCTTGCCGCCGCGTCAAAAAAAACCTAGGTTTCCTATTGCCAGGGTACTCTGAAAGAGATGTAGCATAGGCCTAATAAGTTTTGCCAAGTCTATCAGAAATTAAAATGCTGATATTTTCATTGACACCGAGCAAAAGCTCTCAAAGCAGTACATATAGACCTATCACTAGGTCAGGAAAGGCTTCAGATGACAGTTATTAACTGTCGTCTGACAGCTTAGAAATGTGTAGCGTGAGTGGCTGCCGTCTCTAAGCATGTTAGACGACAGTTATTAACAGTCGTGTGACATAGAGTCATACGACATAATTTTTTTAAAATCTATCGTCTGAAGTGATTAAGATTGAAGCCTAAAGGAGAACTTATAACGTTTGTAATGGTATTCAACTACATAAGTCTGTCATATGTCAACATATATAACTACAGTCATATGTCGTTGGAAGGTCAAGCAAACAACATACAACTGTAGTTTATGTGACATATCGACTACATACTTCCTAAAATAGCCGTAGTTATAAACTACTTTAGTCGATAGTATTCTGTAGTCAGAGGTAAAAAGTTCAGCTTTCACATAAACAATATGTCGTCTGAGATGTATTTCCTACTACATATTATAAAGTATATCTGTAGTCTTACAACAAGTAGGATAACACATAAGACTCAGTATCAATCGTCTGAGATGCATTTCAGACTACATTTCCTGAAGAATATATGTAGTATGACAACAACTGGGATACCATATGTATAAATGGATCTGTCGTCTGAGATGTATTTCCGACTACATATTATAAAGTATATATGTAGTCTTAAAACAAGTAGGATAACACATATGACTCGGTATCTATCGTCTGAGGTGCATTTCAGACTACATTCCCTGAAGAATATGTATAGTATGACAACAACTGAGATAACATATTTATAAATGGATCTGTCGTTTGAGATGTTTTCCAACTATATTCTGATGTCGTTGGAGGGACAAAGTTTAGCCTTCAACTGTGAGGATAAGTCGTATGATATTGTATTAGACTACATTGTTCTGTAGTTGGATCACTTATCGGATAACAAACACTTGTTTAGTTTGTCATTTGATATTGTTTTGGATAACAATTTTCCGTAGTGTGGAGTATCTTGTAGGAAATCACTACGATAGCTGCTTTTATGAACTACATGTTTCTGAGACTACATTTTTCATATTCAAGGACCTGCATATGTGGTCTAACCAACCATTCTATATCATCCACAATATTCACCAAATTAAACACCAAAACCACACAGAAATTGCACCTAAAAGCATTAAAAATTATCAAACATTTCATTACACAAATATATATCCATAAGTTCCACAAACATGAACCGAGCTAACATATTGCTATAATGATCAAGAAATCCAAAATACAGCCTAAATTCTTGATCACAACCATTAGCTAGCTAGCACAAAAACACATCAACCTAAGCTAGGAATCCGTAGCAACTGCATGCATACAAAACACTTCCCAACAGTTCAGACATATGCTGAAAATGAGTTCCTAAATTCAAATATATACTCAAAAGCAGTTTCTAAGTTCAATATGTCATAAAATTTATTCCACTGCAGCCACAGTTCTACATCACTAACATTAATGTTTAGGGGATCTCTTTAACATACTTTGCCCATTCAGCTCGGACCGCATCAATGTCATCAGTGTTATATTACCCACTAGTACCTTTTGTTCCCCACTGCAGCAACAAAATGCAGCAAGTTATGCACATTCACAGCAACAAAAAGCAGTTGATCATCTTACCTTGGTCGCAAACCCCAAGTCCTTATCCTGGACAATTTCTTTCATGAAACGTATAATGTAATATCCACAAGTATTGTAATCCTTTTGCTGAGGAATACCCTAGAAATTATTAATAAAGTTACTATTAGCAAAACTAGATGCATATGCATACAACTTACATCAGATATTAATCTTATTATTAAAGAACAATTAATATTCTTATTATTGAAGAACAATATATGACTGACCAAAAAAAGAAGAAGAAGAAGAACAATATCTGAAACACAGAAAGGCAAACATCTACATACTCATGATCACAAAAACCCAACTCAAATCAAAGTTATTGACAAAATACATATAAAGACATTGAATCTATACCTTATCTTTACTAAATTTCTCATAGCTTATCCTTGCTTTAGCACTAACCTTTGCTTGTCTTTGCTCTTTACAAAGCACCATGCAATAACAACAAAAAAGATAAGTTAGTCTAAACACCCATCACCCAAATAGCAAACAATCTCAATATATTTAATCAAACTAATTCAAATAGAATGCACCAATCCAATCCCTTTAATCCAATTGACATAATATTAGTATTTGAAAAGATAATAAAACCAATTGACATCTGTTGAAAGGATACTACCGTAGAGATAGAAAAATATTATCCATATGTTGAAAAGATACAACTACTATGCTAAAAAGACAATAAGAAGTTATTGATTCAAGTAGAAAATATACTAACATAGACATAAAAAAGTATTATCGCTATGTTTCAAAAGATATTATGATATAATGAAGTTGATAAAATCAGTGACAAATGGAAAACAAGCTTTTGGATCCACATTCAATAATAAATTTTAGAAGAACTTCAAGTCCACATCAAGTAACAATGGGAAACAAGGATATGCATAAGAAAAACTAGTTAACAATGGCTACAACGCACTACGCCAATTTTGCCTTCAGACGAGCGGAAATGCTCGTCGTCTGATTACTTTTTTGCGTGTCGTCTATCCAGCTGTCATCTGATAATGATTCAGTCGACATGCATAATCTGTCGTCTGAGGAAGGTTATACAACATACTGTATGTCGTCTTTATGAATCTAGGTTCGTAACATAAAAAATGAATCTGTTGTTAGAAAACATTACAACGATAGTTCTCTGTCGTTGAAGGAAGAATTAATCAACAAATGATTTCATCCATCTGTCGTCTCAAATTTATTCTAACATCACTTATATGACGTCAGAATAGCTTTTTTATCTATCCGCTTAATTTATCCGTCGTCTGCATTCTAATATTACTATGCTTTTCTCTCGTCTAATGACGACATATACTATTGTCTTTTTTTACTTTAAGACGACATATAAATGTCGTTTGAAAGCTGTAAGACGTCAAAGTTCATGGGATATCTGTTGTTTGATTTTGATTTGGAGGTCACCAAAGCATTTGCATAAACTAATTTAGAAATCTAAATTCATTCTCATTGCCAAAACCAACAATATTTACAAAGAGTTATTTGTTCTAAGTAGACATATAAGCTATAACACCAATAAGTAATTACTCTAAAATGACATTCAATACATATTTGCAAGTTCAAAGTCACATATTTCCTTGACCAAAGCTATAACACCTACTAGACATTCTGTGGTTGGATTAGTTGAGTTCCTTCTTTGCTGAAAGATATTGTCCTAGCAGAAGGCTTCAACCACTAAGGATCCCAAGGCTTAATCATCTTGCTCAATTCCCCATATGCAATAGCTCTTGGGAATAGTTTCTTTTCTTCTGCAGATAGAACCAATAAGGCAATGTAATTTCACTAATAACTGAAATTTCGATCAAAGCAATACATAAGTCAATTCTAAATGATACTAGATTTCTTATGATTAAGATTTCTATTATTGAAGTCTTATCAATTAATTGAATTGATATACGAGGCAGTCAAAAAATAAAATAGCAACCAAACCATCTATGATTACAATTATTATTGCACATAACAAACATGAATTGCTATAATTGCCAACAAACAAGAACTGCTATAATTGCATATAACCAAAAGAGGAGGCAACCAACAAAAAACCAAGCCAACTACAACAGCTGTAACCAAAATTTGAATGTGTTATAAATATTCGGAATCTTGTAAAAGCTTATATCTATTAATAGCATATGAAACTTTATGTTGTTTTCCGAACGGAACTAGGAGAAAATTATTTAAGCAGAGCATGTGTGGATTAAAGAAGACAGAGCATGTGCATATATTAACAAATGATATATTTACCAAAGAGGATGGTGAGTTCCTGGTCAAAAGATGTAAATTAGTAGAGTATAATCGTAATAGTTTAGGGGTAAGGCTATAGTTCTCCAATGGAAAAATGCTAGCTCTTTTAACCATTCAATCAACCAACCTGAGCAAAGACGTACAAATGGCCCTCCATCTCGCATTCTAAGTGTGTCACGCTCCATCACTGCCAAATCAGCTCCAACAGCTTCTGCAAGGTCAGTCTTGTTTATCACCTACAATCACATGTTGTCCAAGTCATTCACATATGATTCCTTATCAAATGCTATCAAGTCACAGTCATAAACTACTAACAGTCTATGAATATAGTATACACAACAAAGGCAGCAACAATGTATCAGTAAACCACATACCAGAGGTCAGCTTGAGTGATTCCAGGGCCACCTTTTCGTGGAATTTTGTCACCGCCAGATACATCTATGATGTAAATAATATAGTCAGCCAGCTTCCTGCTGAAGTCTGTCAAAAAGTCATTCTTTATATCGAACAACTTGCTGAGGAATAGAGCTTCAGTTCTCAGAAACTTTGTAAATCATATCAGTAAAAATACTCAAGTTTGAGATATCAAATCAATACAGGCTAGCTTTGATATAGACATACTTTTGAAGAGGAACAAGAAAGCAGAAGAGGTTAAAAACCACCAAAGTGATAGTAGGACATATACTAATTGGTTTTCCATAAGAACTTAACAAGTGATAACAGATAGAAGCATAAATGAATGGACCTTAAAAAGATGATTAGAATGTGAGTGGTAGCTTCACAATTAACAACACCTCGAATGGTAATCTACTTTGCAAGCACACACATAGTTTCCTTGATCAAAAACCAATACAATAAACCTAATTGATAAAATGAAAAAAAAAAAAACATTCAAACCTGCATATATATGAACATTTGTACAGGTATAAACTCAGAGCAACAGAATAACAATGAAAGAGAGAATGAACTCACATAAACTATTAATTATGAGTCTGGTTAGTAGAAGTCTTGTTCTAGTCATATTTATCTATTACGTAAAACCACATAAAACCATAAAGCCTGATGGAACTAATATAATTTGCATATATTTGCATCATATGCCTAAATACATCTAGAAGTTTACAGTGCATAGATAAGTGTACGTACATATAGCTATGTGCCAATGTAGATCTTAACTTCTACAAATTTTGTACCTGCAATTCAAAAAGAGATAAATGATTGCGTGCACTTACTATGGAAAGAGAAAATAATCCTAAGTTGATTGCTTCTTCTCAAATCCAATAGCACAAAAGTTAAAAATGCAACAGATGAGTGCTTATAAAAGAATTAGAGGAGCAAAAACAAGTTTGTACCTGCAATCCATTATTTTAACATCTGTATACCCACATTATGATCCAATGACAACCATTCCACCATCACCTTGCTCTTGCTCACTTTCTGGTCAAGGACTGCTCTTGAGTTCCCGAAAATTTCCCACATACAAAACATCGATCATTTGTTAACATCACAAATTAGATATTAAGCCAAAACCCCAACGTAATCACACAAAATCTATGAAACTAGAATACATAATCCATTACTCATAATCCCTCACTGCAGCTCTACACATTACTACAAAAAAAAAAGTGAGAACATGCAATGTAGCCCAGTGAGGCAATTTAACAAACATCTGGTGTGCATAAGATCAACATTCGACAAACATCCCACGATGATGTACCAACCCTTCTCAATTTCGTCCTCGACTTCTTTAATATGAACACAACCCACAAAACTCAATACCCATTGTGAACATAACCTACCACACAAACCCCGCATCCCCAATATGAACAAAACCCAGCAAAAGCAAATTTCAAAGAAAATTCTATATTTGAACCCTAATTTCCCAAATCCAATCCAAGCAAACACTAAATAAGCTTACAATGAGTTAAAGAGCTTACTGGCAGAGACAACAGGGAACCCAAAATCTATGAGTGCGCACTGAAGTTCGTTTTTGTCAAACCCTAATTTTGTGGCCGGCCGGTGGACCGAGGGTGGGAGATCGAAATGGGTTCTTCGTGGGGATGAGGTTCTTTTGGTTCAAGGGACTGAAGCGTTGAGATTTTAGTTCGCTCGAGGACAGATCTAGTTGAGGGCGCTGGGTTTTCAGTTTTCCCTTTGTTGAGACTGAGAGTTGTCGGGGAGAGAGAATGACAATTGAGTTCAAACCAAAAAAAGAGAATAGATACTTGATTTAAGTAAAACCCACCGCTAGATAAATTTTTTTTTGTTTTAAAGAGACGATACTCTTCTGTCATCTTAAAATGTTCATATCAATTGTAAAATTTCTTTTGTTTTTAAGACGATAGATGGTTGTCGTCTTATGAACACGCTAGTTTTAACTGTCTGTGGGTTGCTACATTCAGACGACAAAATTTTAAATATCTGTCGTAAAATTTAATCAGACGACAGTAAAAACGACTTCTGTCGTCTGATACATGTCGTATGATTGCAAAATTTGCGTAGTGAACATCCAACGTTTAGTACTTCAGACTCATGTTCGTTGAACTTGTAACAACCACAGTATCCAATTAACAATGTATAACCTTCAACTGATATTGCAACTTCACAACTCTAAATGTCCAAAATTTGCCATGCTAATGAATTCCAAGAAGTTTTCTCCCTATACTGCAATAGACCGATATTAAAAGGAGCCAATGACATAGTTAACAGCTTATATCTAAAAGCTATGGCACATATCAAAAGAAAAACAACAAATATTTTGGAAATTGTGAATTTCTTTGGACAAAAAGAGTTTCCAGATTAAACAGAGCAACAACATTCTAAAGAGCCTTCACTACATGCGCCTGCGCGCGTGCACACACACACTGTATCCTTGGACATTAAATGGATTTAAATATCGCTCATCAAACTGGAAATAAGATAATGAGTAAAATTTGACAATAATTACCAGATCTTCTAAGATAGAAATGTTTACTTCTCCACACCTCTTTCCATTTATATTCCACTGCTACCATCTTCCTAGTTGTTCCAACCTTCACAGTATCTTAAAATTAATTCTGTAGAGTAAACTAATAGATGTTCTGAAAGACTGAAACTATCAAGTAACAATAAAAGATTTATCAATGATTCAATGTCTCTTGCTACTGGCGCTCGCTGCAATGTATCCAAAAGGGAAAAGAATATATATATATATATATATAAATATATATATATTCGTCTTGAGCATTTACATGTTGAATTTTTATTGGAAATGGCTGGCAAGAGCTAAAATCGTTGGAGATTACCTATGCCCAATGATATTTGATGGTTGCTTATATATTTTTAATTTTTATTTTTTTATTTTTTACTTCCACTTGACCATATCCACAAGTAAGGATCATCAATTTACTTAGCAAGCATGCATATACCTGTAAACCAAGACTGAAATTCCTGCCTTAATGAGTTTGCCTACGATGCTGATTGTTGGTATCTCCAAATCCAGTAGCTCATAATCCAATACACTGTCATGAACACATAAGATCAGTAATAAGCAATCAAGCTATCAGTTCAAGCTTCTTTCAAATTTATATAGGTGACGAGAAGTACTTGCTGCAAACTGCCCATTTCCGAACACCAACAAGGCGAGCAAGAAGTGCCTTCTGCACATCCAGCCTGTTTAAATAATTTACTGTTTCATCTTCCACGCATACATCTATCGAGATCTCTGTTCGATTCATCAATTCCAAAGAAACTAACTAAACCTCCAATTTTTTCACATACACGGACTAAGGTCCAACTTCAAAACACAATTTTGACACCAAAATGCATAGATAATATCACTTAAACATAAAGATACTACCATATCATCATAAATATAATACAATACTGATACAAAGCTACTGTCTCTATACTATCATAGTGTTCATCTGAGACTCATGTAAATATTTCTAAGTCCCTTGGTTAGATCCATTCATGAGTTTCCTTCACAAATTTCACAGTAAACCAAAACCTCAAAAACTTAGAGAGTGTATGCCAAGAAATGGAACAATGTCTACCTGGAGCCAATTCTCTACTACTGAACCAACTACTGCACCAGCTGCAAGTCCCCCTATAGTTATTATAGTAGCCTTCCCTGCAGAGATGAACATTACACCAAATTACTTATGATACCTAAACTCAAAATAGAAAATGCATGCTGACAGAGGGTAAGGTATACATATTTCTCAATCCTTTCAATAACACTATGAAAACCAAAACCGAAATCGAAAACCAAACAACCCAAATCGAAAACTAACCAAACCCCCAATTCAAAAACCAAATCAAAAACTGAAAAACTCTCAATTCGTAAACTCTAGAACCATAAACAACCCCCATCGAGTGAGAGAGGCTTACCAGATTGTCACTTAGAATGAGCATAAACAACCACAAACTTCCTTTGCGAGACAAACTGAGCACAGAAGTGACGAAATCGCTAAACCTAAATCGAAATCGCTAAACCAAATCGAAATAGCTAACCCAGATTGTCACTTAGGTTCATCTTTCTAAGTTCGTGGTTCATCTTTCAATGTATAGACTGAGAGAGAGAGATCGAGAGAAGGTTAGGCTGAGAGTGAATTAGAGTTTTGAGTGATTTGAGCGAAATGGATTTGAGTGAATCGGGAGGGAAATTGGTTTTTGAGCAAATTGGTTTTCTGTTTTGACCAAATGGGTTTTCTATTTTGATCGATGCGAGTGCGTGGTAGGTTTTCAGTTTTTTTTTTTAGTTGTTGGTTAAATTGGTTTTCAGTTTTGGGGCTTTTGGCTAACGTGGCATCTTTCCCTCCTAGATTTGGCTAAGTGTTAATAAGCGCGGCATCTTTCCCTCTTACAATTTGAGATTTTCAAGTTGTTCAGACGACATAAAAATGTAGTCTAAGCTCGACAAATTTCTAAGCTTTTGAACTTTAATTTTCGTATTTTTGTACGACAATTATCTGTCGTCTGAGTTTTTGAACTTGCAAAAAAATTGAAACACATTGAAATTCATGAGTTTTCTCCCATCTCAGACTACAGAAGTTTAAATTTCTGTCGTCTGAGTTCATTGAAACTTGTCAGACTACATATCTCGAGAATTCTGTCGTCTCATACCTGTCGTGTGAAGCCTTTTCTGACGTAGTGTATTTGGCTGGTCACATGCGCGGCACATGATTAAGTGAGTAAAATATCATAACAATCCATCCCTCCCATTGGCTTAAGCAATCAACATTGGCTTCAAGTGTAACAGAAGTCTTGGCATATATATCATAATAATCATCAGATGGAGGACAAAAATGTTGTGCATGCCTTGTTGTATGAAGAGGGATTCAACATTGATTTCTTTAAGAAATCAGAAGACATGACACTTGAGATTTTGATAGAATCTTTGTAGACTCATGATGATTGTGTGGCTGTTTTGGAGGGTCTCGTGGATAAAAGCAGTGATAGTGAGCTTATTGGTGTTATATGGGACGCCCAAGTATGTTTCGGTCACTTGTGATTGGAGTAAGGGTGTTAAGGGGGACTCAAAAACTGAAATCATGGCTGGATTTAGTGAAGATGTGGAGGGTAGCAGTTTTACACCAGTTGCACCAGAATCTTCATATTCTTATGAGAAGTTGGTTACCTGGGCAGCAATGTTGGCTTTGATTGCAGATGAGGTAGGTTGTGAAATTCTTGAGTTCTGGTATGCCAGTCTTGGATATATGGTGGAGCAGCAAAGTATGTTGTAAACTTGAGGTCAAGTTTTTACTGGGAGGGATGGATTGTTATGATATTTTACTCACTTAATCATGTGCTGCAGCCAAATAGGTCTATATGTACTGCTTTGAGAGCTTTTGCTCGGTCTCAATGAAAATATCAGCATTTTAATTTCTTTCATTTCTGCATTTCTTTGCTTTTCTATCTGGTTAGGGGTAAATCCCTAACATCCTTCGTTCTTACAAATCTCAAAATATCATATATAAAATTAGGTTGATATCGGCATCAAGATCAACACCAACAATATACGTTCAAAGATTTCAGCAGACTTTGCTTACTAACATAAGGTCCTTAACATGGCTTACTGAAGATGGTTAATTTGTTGATGGACTTGTACACATGGAGCGAGACATTGTGGATGCAGTTTCTGGAGGATCATTTATGGACAAATACAACGAGGATAGAATTGAATGAAGCTTATAACAACAATTTTGAAAATATAACTCAACATTAATGTTGTACATTCAATACATAATCTGCTATAAGCATCCTCCTTGGATTTGTTTAGAAATGATCATCCAGCTACTACTGCATCCAAAGTGTACGTCTTGCTCCATGGTTACGTATAAGTCCATCGTAGAAAGCCGTCAACAGACAATCTTCAATCAGACCATGTTGAGGACACTGAAGTCTAAAAACTTTCAAGTACTCGGAATAAGATTCCAGTCATTCCTTACTGAATTCCTGTGAATGTACGTCATGCATGATATTCCATGAAGTTATATAAACCATTCGGAAGCTCCTATAAAACGTACCATGTCATAGTTAAGCCTATACAAAACCCCGGCCTTCATCTTCATGATAATATCATCTGGATTCTCCGGCTACTATGATTGAGCAGCAAAAAGGCCTCAGTTTACCTCAAACCTGGTAAAGAAAATTAAGGAGCGAGAATAACGAAGCAAATAGCAAAGCATGTGAATTCCTTGATGACCATGAAATTTTGATGGAATGGGAGCACTGTAAGTGAGAGAATATTGCTTGAAGAGGAAGTAAGTGCTTGTGAAACCTAGCCTTAATTTGTAGCTAGTGTAATATTGAGCATTATGGCGTACGTTCTTGGACCATATATATATATATATATATATATATATATATATATATATATATATATATATATATATATATATATATATATGGTGCACATGGAGGAGCATTTAGACGACCACCTCTTTAGCCTGACCTGATCAAAACGGCAAAATATTAACTACATATATAAAAGCTTGCTAGCAAGCTAGGGTGGGGTAGCACTGCATGATGCACATAAACCCCATTTGGGAGGCTCCATTCATATAGCCCTGCAATTCTTACGTTAATAATTTGCATTGATTTGTTTTAAGTGAATGACCTAAAACATATTTCTGCCAATGTTAAGGAACAATCATTGTATTCTTACAACAACAATAATTACTAAAGAAATACCAGCCACAGGAGCTGGGTTTTAAAACTCATCATATCAACCTAGCTATAAGGAAAACCTTTTCTATTTTCCTAGCCTACACGCACATGAAAAGAGCTAGCAAAGAGAGTTTCGTATTAGAAAAAAAAAAAAAAAAAAAACCTCTCGCACTAGGGTTGGCTCCTAAACCCTTAACCGAACTATCTCACGAAGTTCTAAGTTGGCGAACAACCGAAACCCTAGGTCCTTCTTCAACCCCAGGATATCATGAGGTGCCAAACAACTCCGTTGATAAGAGCTCTCTCTTAAAACATATGGTGATATGGTTATGCTGAAAATCATGCACAGTCTATAGTCTTAATAGTAGATGAAAAAACTTGCACAAAAAAGGAGGAGAACAGTTCTATAATAAGAGAGAAAGGAATACTGTAAATTACTCAAAAGCTAGAGCAAGAAAATTACAGGAAAGAAGGATGGAAGGAAAAACTGCTTGTATTTGAAATAAGGGTAATTGTACATGAGTAGTGATGGAGATGTTACAAGGGAAGAATGCAGAGCACTACATATATATAAGACAAGAATTAAGGAGAGTGGAGTTGCAATTGCAAAATATCTAATCTTGACAACTGCTATGCACCACGTGTAAGGCTATGATCATTTCTTCTTGTCCAAGAGAATGCTCCTGCTGTAGGATGATAAGAGATGGCAACAACACCAGTAAGAGATTCACGTGACTTTTGGCTAAGATCAAACTGATGAGTTTTCACCAAGACAACTGTCACCATTTTTGCTAGCTCACTGAGCTCATCATTTTCATCTAGCTCATTGAGCTCTATTATCTTAACAGCCCCCCTCAAACTAGTGCTGGGGTTACCAAGCACTAGGTTGCAGCATAGGTATTCAAAATGTGCAGTACTGAGGCCTTTGGTGAAGATATCAGCAAACTGTTCGAGTGAGGGAACAAACTGAAGATTAAGCTCACCCTTAACAACCTTCTCTCTTGTAAAATGAATATCAACCTCCACATGTTTACACTTTGACTTATGAATGGGATTTGGGGCAAGAGAAAGAGCTGATGCATTATCACAGTGTAGAAGAGGAGGACGTGGTAAACTCACATAGATGTCTGATAGCAGGTGTCTCAGCCAAAATATCTCACTTGCAGTGTCTGCCATGGCCCTATATTCAGCCTCAGTAGAAGACCGAGAGACTGAGTGTTGTTTCTGGAACACCAAGAAATGGGACAATTTCCAAGATAAATTACAAAGCCAGTGGTTGATCTTCTGTCATTGGGATCTCCTGCCCAATCTGCATCTGAAAAAGCCTTGAGTTCAACAAGGTCAGGAGCTGGTTTATATATTAGTCCATAATTCAGTACTAATTAAGTATCTGAGGATTCGTTTGACTGCAGAATAGTGAGCTTTAGTTAGAGCTTGCATGAACTGACACACAGTATTAACACTGTATGCAATGTATGGTCTTGAGAAGGTCAAATATTAAAGGCATCCAACAATGCTTCTGTAGTGTGTAACATCACTGAATAATGGTCCATCATCTCTTATCAGTTTGGTCATCATTATCAGTTTGGCATAAGGTAAGCAAGGAGTTGAGCAGCTCTTCTTACCAATCATTCCTGCTTTAATAATCACTTCAGAAGCATATTTGGATTGGGATATAAAGATCCCTCCAGATGGTGGATATTCAATTTGCGGGTCCAGAAAGTAATGCAGCATGCCTAGATCTTTCATGTCAAATTCTAACTACAAGGCAAGTTTCACTACACCAATCTCAGTTTCATCATTCCCTGTCATAATGATATCATCAACATAGAGTAATAAATAGACCACAGAGGACCCAAAAACTTTGACAAAGAGAGGGGGATCTGAGTGTGAGCCTTTAAATCCCAGAGATGGAAGAAAAGAGGTAAATCTTTCATTCCAAGCTCTAGGAGCTTGTTTAAGCCATAGAGGGATTTAACTAATCTGCACACATAATGTGGATGCTTAGAGTCCTCAAAACCTTGTGGTTATGACATGTAGACCTCTTCTTTAAGTACCTCATGAAGGAAGGCGTTTTTTCACATCCATCTGATGTAGTTTCCAGTTGAACTGTGCTGCAAGAGCCAGAAATAATCTAACTGTGGTATGCCTCACTACTGGACTAAATGTTTCATCATAGTCCACTCCTTCTTCTTGACTGAAGCCTCTAGCAACCAATCTTGCCTTGTGCCTTGCAATTGACCCATCTGGATTTTTCTTTAACTTAAAAATCCACTTACAGCTTACCAGGTTCTTATGTTGTTGAGGGGGAACTAAAAACCAAGTTCCTTGCTGAATGAGAGTATCATATTCATCCTTCATTGCCTGTCTCCATTCTGGAACCTGAAGAGCCTGTTTGAACGAATGTGGTTCCTTTATCTGCTGTCATTTTAATTGCAGCATTAGCTGCAAAGAACACCTTCTTCTTATAAATCCCATGCTTGCTTCTGGTTATCATTGGATGATCATTACTGTTCAGGTTGGACAAGGGAATAAATGAGGTCATTGTGTCCTGAGAGGCAGTTGAGGGTGGACCAATATCAATATAGACTTTTGAAATTAGGATGTATGGCTCATCAGTATAGGAGACAATGTTTGCAGGTTCTTCAGACACAACTATCTGGGCAGGACATGTTTTACTATTATCAATAATCAAAGGATTCTCAGCATCATCACTATTTCTCATCTCAGTTGAGAGTATATTATTATCAGGAGTACCAGAGTTTTCAACTGGAAATGTATCACCTTGAACATTTTCTGGTATCATAGGAGCTAGAGCAGAAGGATGAGTATGAACTGGTTGAGACTGATCTTGGACAAGGTTTGAGCCTGATGAAGGTGTGTGTGAATTGTCTCCTGTTGCTGTTGGGGGAAGAGAGCATGGAGCTGAGAAAAATTGTGTTACCTGTTCAACACTATCAGAAGATGAACTAGGATTCTGTTTGTAGAAAAAGTTGGTTTCATCAAAAATGACATTTCTGGAAATAAGGGTTTTCTTTGACACAGGATTAAAACAAATGAAGCCTTTATATCCCAATGCATAACCAAGAAAGACACAAGGTGCTGTTTTTGCTTGCAGCTTGTTAGAGTTGTAGGGTTTCATCAATGGATAGCAAGTAGCACCAAAAACCCTAATATGATCAATAGAAGGAGTTTGTTTAAAGAGAGCCTCATAAGGAGACTTAATGGACAGATTTGAGCTAGGCATTCTATTTATTAGAAACACAGCAGTTGCACAAGCATGATACCAAAAAATAACAGGAAGGTGTGCACAGTGCAACAAAGTGACAGCAGTTTCAACAATGTGCCTATTTTTCCTTTTAGCTAAGCCATTCTGTTGTGGAGTATATGGACAGGAAATCTGATGAACAATACCATTTTTATTCAAAAAAGCTTTAAACAGATTGCTTGTGAACTCCCACCCCCATCTGATTGAAAGATTTTAACTGAGGCTGAATATTGATTCAAAATGAAGGCACAGAAAGTCTGAAACAAAGGTAAAAACTCCTTTTTATTTCTCAATGGAAAAATCCATGTGTATCTAGTACATTCATCAATGATAGTGAAATAATACTTGTAACCCTCAATTGATACAGTGGGTGAAGGACCCCAAAGATCTGAGTGAACAACCTCAAAAGGCTTAGTTGACTTAGTACTAGACACAGGGAAAGGCAACCTTGAAGATTTACCTGCTAAACAAGACTCACAAAGGGACTGACATTGATCAGAAGAAACAATGTTTGACTTAGACAACATACTAGACACTATAACATTAGATGGATGACCTAGCCTCTTGTGCCACAATGAGTGAGACACCTTATTTCCAAGAAAAGCTAAATTTTTACTGACTGCTGCAGGTTGAAGTTGATGAGCTACTTTGACTGGAATGGGATAACGACCCTTGTCACACACACCTTCATATAAGACTTAGCCTGTTACCTTGTCCTGTATTAGAAATTCAAAGGCATCAAAGATCAGTCTCACACAATTATCTTTGCAAATATTATGAACAGACAACAAATTTGCAGCTAAATCTGGAACAAACAATATGTTTTTCAAACAGATGCAGGAATTCCCAACTGAGATAGTATTAGAACCTTTCTTATCAATAGAAAAACTGGCACCATTACCAATTTGTACTGAATTAGCAGCTGCATAAGAAGTAATGTTCTGAAGATGACCAATGTCAGATGTCATGTGGTTGGTAGCACCAGAATCCACCAACCATACTCCCTCATTCGAGTTAAAGTCACAAGCAAGCATAGCTGAGTTTCCAGACTGCTGCTGATTGAGATTGGCATTCCTCCATCTGCATGTTTTAGCAATGTGACCAGGTTTCTTGCAGATTTGGCATTCAACTGATGAGCTAGTAGCTTCTCCAGATTGGTGAGAGTTCCTCTGACTGCACTTGTAGGCAGTATGGCCATGTTTGTCACAAATTTGGCAAACAACATTCTTGTAATAGCCATTGCCTTTGGGGTTGTTGTTTCCATTGTTGTGGTTATCGTTAACTCTACCACCAGAAGAGGGAAACTGTGGGAAAAAGTCTCCATCTTGAGGGCTAAAGTGTCCAATGAAGGCTGTATTCTGAGAGTAAGGTGAAAACTGTTGATTTTCAGAGAATCCCTAATTTCCTGCTGATGCTTGCTGAGAATAAGGAGTGAGCTGGTTTTGAGAAAAACTATGATTCATGGCTGGGATCTGTTGGACTACATGCTGATTAGGAGGTGAATAAAATCCCATTAAAGATTGTGAGTTGTTCATCATGTAAGGAGAGGCATTGGTTTGTGAGAAAGGCATGATCATGTGTGCTTGGAGCAGTGGAGGTAGTGATAGCATTAGGACTAGATGAATACATGTGAGGTATGCTGGAGACTTGCTAAGAATTGACTGAGGGATTAATAAATCCTGTAGTAGCATGCATAGGTCCATAGCTCATGTGATTCACTGATGGAGTACTTATAGCAGGATTGGAAAGGCCATGAGAACCATACTGAGATCCATACCCCACAAAAGTCATAGCAGAATTTGGAACACCAAAACTATTATATCCGTTACTAGTTCCAGGAGCAACATTAGCATAGCTATTAGGAGAGCAATAAGTGGATGATGCAACACAATTATCAGACCTTGAGACGTTAAAGTTTGAGGGTGCTGCACAGTTTGCAGCCCATGGAATAGCAGTATTGAAAATGGTATTACCAAACCCTGGAACACTAGGTATTGAGACATTCTGACTTTGTGCACCATAGCAGAAAATTGTGTCAAAGGTAAAGCTTTTTGTTCAAGTTCAATCTCACTTTCTGCAAACAACAATAATGATCTGACCTCTCCTAGATCAATATTTGGTTTTCCCCTAATAATTTGTCTAGTATGACCATACTCAATAAGTAAGCCAGCAAGGATTAAAACCTTAACATCCTGGTTAGACATCATAACTCCAAGCACTGCTAATTTATCTCTAACACTCTTGAATTTAATAGGTATCTTTCAATAGAGTCACCTTCTTTTTGAATAGCTTGTAACTCAGCCTTAAGTTGCATAACATGTGCCTCAGAAACAGAAGCATACCTTTCCTTGAGTCTGTACCATACCTCCTGGCAGAGGTGTATCCCACAATCAGTGCAAGAGGCTCAGAGGAGAGAGAGTTGGCAAGGGTGCCTATGAGTGCACTGTCCTGCTCTTCCCATTTTTCAAGTGCAGCTGTGTTGTCCACCTCAGTCCCATCAAAGTTAAGATAGCAAGGTGATGGACAAGGAAGAGTTCCATCAACAAATTTCAGCAAGCCGTGACTCTTTAGATGATAGTGCATCTGATAGAGCCATGTAGGATAGTTGATTTCCTTAAGGAGCACCGAGATAACATTGCAGTTGTTATTCGATCGTGCCATTGAACCAACACTGTGAGAACACGAGAGATTTATCAGACTAAAAGCAAGAAAAGACTAGATCTGAAAGAAATTATACTAGATCTGACTAATCCTTAGTCTAAACCATGAAAATACAAGCTCTGATGAGTAGATGAAGAAAAGATGATGATAACGTTTTTATAGTCTCAGTAGATGAAGGAAAATGATTTTTTTTGTGTTGACAGTGACAAAGCAGCGGAAGACAGAGTGATGATGCAATGGTCAGACCATAGGCTTTGATACCATGCTGAAAATCATGCACAGTCTATAGTCTTAATAGTAGATGAAAAAACTTGCACAAAAAAGGAGGAGAACAGTTCTATAATAAGAGAGAAATGAATACTGTAAATTACTCAAAAGCTAGAGCAAGAAAATTACAAGAAAGAAGGATGGAAGGAAAAACTGCTTGTATTTGAAATAAGGGTAATTGTACAGGAGTAGTAATGGTGATGTTACAAGGGAAGAATGCAGAGCACTACATATATATAAGACAAGAATTAAGGAGAGTGGAGTTGCAATTGCAAAATATCTAATCTTGACAACTGCTATGCACCACGTGTAAGGCTGTGATCATTCTTCTTGTCCAAGAGAATGCTCCTGCTGTAGGATGATAAGAGATGGCAACAGCACTAGTAAGAGATTCACGTGACTTTTGGCTAAAGATCAAACTGATGAGTTTTCACCAAGACAACTGTTACCATTTTTGCCTAGCTCACTGAGCTCACCATTTTCATCTAGCTCACTGAGCTCTATTATCTTAACAATGTAGAGGGCTCGATTGCAACGCAAGTCGATTAGAAGACAACATTTCGTCTCCTACGTGTACTCTTATGATATATTGACATAGGGAGTCCGATTGGATTGAATTGCCTCCATCTACATTATGAATCAAAGACCAGAATCTCTGATGCATATCGAGCCAAAGAGTTGGCTACATTATTATTGATCGATTGTGTCTTCTACGTAATTGGCCACAGAGAGTATCAAATTCGGACATGATGAGAACCTTCAAGTTACTTCCAGTGCATAAGTGATGATATAATCTGAAAACTGCCATTATACAATATTCAGGTGTGTGTGCTTCCTATTATCTTTATTGGTCCGTATTTATATGCATATATAGAAATACATATTCCTTAAGTTTTGATCAACTAAATAATATACTAACTTGTCCGGATGCCATTGCTTTGATCGGTTGACGTGGTCGATGGAATACTAGATCTTCTAGTCTCTCCAGTCTCCTTATGCTATATCTTAATGGGGCAGAATATTTAGTGTATCGACTGTGAGCCTAGGGACCCTGTATTATAAGGTCAGATGTGTTAAAGTCCTAACTCATCGAGGATACAATAAGACACATCTTTATGACCTAGTAATTGACAGTATATCTCTAGGATTACATTAATCCTTTATTTGTCAGGTTTCCTATCAATATATTATTTCACATAGATAATATATATACCGGATAATCATTATTATATTCTCAACTATTTGATCATTGACTAATTGGTTCCTTAAGATTATATTACATGATATGTCAATATCTTACATTCTCCCGCTTGGACTTTCATGTATTATAACAACAATACCAATTTTCAACTGAATCAAATAATTCCTTAATGCGCACGAGAATACATATATGATAACAACCCAACTCATGATCAGTCAAATATGTGACAAGTAAAGAACTATACCACTAACTTACATAACCTTTTAATGTAAGAGTCTCATAGCCACATTACAAGCACAAAATTCACATGATCATAAGATAATACTTAAATAAAATATTATATGAAACTTTCTCTAATGTGATACCTTATTGTCTCATATGGTGGTCCACTTTATGATTTGAGCATCCTCAAATCTTCTGATGCTTCCAAGAAGCATGTATGCATGCCACGAATGAACATACAATCCTCTTTGCAATTAAACCTTCAAGCAAAGTTAGTCTTTCAATATCTATCAATTAAATCATAAGCTGCAGCAATAATATATAATCTGTAAGTGAACGAAAACATCACGTAGGTTTAATACATCCAAATCAATCTTAATGACATGTCATAAAGTTCACAAACATAAAAGAATAGCAATGCCGTTATCTCACCATGGCCGAGTCTTTATGGAGCTTGATTACAAGCTCCCACTATTCAATTAGATCAAAACTAGCAACTACTCCCATGTTAAAGGTGTGCTAATAAAATCCTTATTTGCTAGAGCTTTCGTAAGAGGGTCAGCAAGCATGTTTGCAGTCTCTATATAAGGCACAACTATCTCTTCACTCTTGGTCTTCTGTAACAAATAGCTGCTTCAAGGGTATCTGTCTTAGTAGAACTAGAAGAACGTTTGTTGTTCTTGGCAAAGAACACAGCTGATTGAAATGGGGCGTTCTATGGAGTCCACTAAACGAGTCTGAGAAATAAAGTTCTTTAGCCATATACCGTGAACTGTAGCATCATGTAAAGCTGTGAATTCAGCTTGCATGGTAGAAGTGCAAATGGCCTTTTGCTTGATCGATTTCCAAGAAATAGCACCTCCAGCTAACATGAAAATAAATCCTGATGTAGATTTTCCTTCATCTTTGTCACCTCCCAAATCTGAATCCGAATACCCGACAAGTTCTAGATTGTCTACCCTTTTATAAGTAAGCATGTAATCTCTAGTTTTCTTCAAGTATCGCAAAAGTCGCTTACCTGCATTCCAATGAACGATTCCAGGATTGGACTGATATCTGCAGAGCATCCCAGCTGCAAAAGCTAAGTCCGGACGCGTGCAAACTTGTGCATACATGACACTGCCCATCAATGATGCATATGGCTTTCCCTCCATGGATTCTTTCACCAAGTTATTCTGCGGACATTGTCCCTTATTAAATCTATCTTCTTTCCCCATGGGAACATCAATGCTTGAACAACCTTCCATATTGAACCTCTTCAAGACTCTATCAATGTAACTTGACTGTGAGAGTCCTAAAAGCTTACGTGCTCTATCCCTTTTAATTTCTATGCCCAAAACAAAAGAAGCTTCACCCAAATTCTTCATCTCAAAATTACTTTCTAGAAACTTCTTTGTCTCAAGAATCAAATCCAAGTTGTTACTCGCCAGAAGTATATCATCTACGTAGAGAACTAAGAAGATGAAATTCCTCCCACTAACCTTCAGATATATGCACTCATCTACTTCATTCTCCACAAAACCATCTTTCACCACAACTGAATCAAATTTTAAATACCATTGCCTAGAAGCTTGCTTTAACCCATAAATCAATTTCTTAAGTCTACATACCATGTTCTCAGCACCTTTAATTTCATACCCTTCCGGCTGCTTCATATAGATGTCTTCTTGTAAATCTCCATTAAGAAAAGCCGTCTTCACGTCCATTTGGTGTAATTCTAAATCATAATGAGCAACCAAAGCCATAATAAACCTAAAAGCATCCTTTGTCGATACGGGTGAAAAAGTATCATTATAATCAATACCTTCTCTTTGAGTAAGTCCTTTTGCTACAAGTCTCGCCTTATGTCGTTCAATAGAGCCATCCGAATTTTTCTTGGTCTTATAAACCCACTTTGAACCGATAGCTCTTTTCCTTCAGGTAACTCTACTAACTCCCACACTTCATTATTTCTCATCGACTCTAACTCTGCTTCTATAGCATCTTTCCACTTAGTCGAATTGGCACTACGAATTGCTTCTTTGAATGTAGTTGGGTCACTCTCTTCTCCGATATCAAAATCAATCTCTTGCATGTAGACATAATAATCATCAGTATTGATGGCTGGCTTCCTGACCCTTTGTGATTTTCGAATAACATGTGACTGTGGTGGTGGAGGAAGATCTTGAACAAGTGGTGTGGCTGACGTAGCATGAGAATTATCATGCAAAGCTTGGGCTTGATTAGGAACAAACTCACCAACGTGCATGGGTTGCATGGCATGGCCTGGGGTTCATTAGAATCAAAGTCATCAATGTGTATGGCTTGGGGTCTCTTTTCAGTTGATGGGGCTGCTATAGGTATAGTAATTGTATTCTGTGTATTGTCATCACTTGTTTGCAATTCTTCTCCTCTTCCTCCAACACAAATTCTGGATTTCTTGATTTAAGATGCGGATCTCCAATAAAAGTGGCTCTCATAGATTCGACAATCCGAGTAGAATGTGTAGGATAATAGAATCGAAACCCTTTGCTATTCGGAGGATACCCAATGAAAAACCCACTAGTGGTTTTGGGATCTAGTTTCTTAATATCAGGATTGTAGATTAACTTCAGCTTGACATCCCCAGATCCGGAAAAAATGCAACGCTGGCTTTGGATTCCCATAACTCGTAAGGAGTCAAATCAACTGCTTTGCTGGGAACATAATTGGAGATAAGTGGCAGTCTTCATGGCTCTCCCCACAAAAAGGTAGGAAGAGTCGTCGAATTGATCATGCTCATCACCATATTTAACAAGGTATTTTCTCCTTTCTGCAACTTCATTCTGCTCTGGTGTCCCTGACATAGTATATTGAGGAACAATACCGTGCTCTTGGAAAAGGGCAAAGCGCCGCCCTTTACGTTGACCTGTCTCATCATATTTGCCATATATTCTCCTCCCCTATCAGACCTCACCACTTTAATTTTCTTTCCGAACTTATTTTCTACCTCTGATTTGTACTGTTTGAAATATCAAGGGCTTGCGATTTTTCCGAAATTAAATAAAGGTAACAATATCTTGAAAAATCATCAATAAAAGTAATAAAATATCGGTTTCCACAAATTGTTTCACAGAAAAAGAACCACAAATATCCGTATGAATAATCTCTAAAAGATGAGAACTTCGAGTGGATCCTTTTTTCTTAATTTTGTAAATTTTCCTTTGATGCAACCAAGACAAATATTTAAATCCGAAAAATCTAAATCCTTAAGAATGTCTTGTTCTGAAGTTGCTGAATTTCTTTTGAAATATGACCAAGTCTTTTATGCTAAAGAAAAGAAGATTTTGGTTGTTGAAAGTGCCCTTTTTGGAAATAGAGGGAGTTTTAAAACCTGAGTTTTCAACAAGCATGACTTCCGTAGGAAAAAGTGCAATTTAAACACCAATGATCATGTAAAAGATAGGCAGTACCCAACAATTGATTATCTTTATAAAATTTTATTTCATCATCAATGAAAAAAGTAAAACCAGAATATCTACGAAGTTTGACAACAGAAATTAAATTTCTCCTCATAGAGGGAATAAAAGCTACATCCTTTAAATCAAAGAAAATCCTGACTCTAATTTTATTCTAACGGTGCCTATGAAATCCACTTGAACTTTGTTTCCATTCCCTACGAACACTTGCAGCTCATCCTTTCTTGGTTTCCTCTTTGTTCTGTAACCCTGTAAGAGTGGTGGTAATATGGATGGGTGAGCCGCTATCGATCCAAAAAAGTTCGTAGGTATAGAAACTAAGTTGGTTTCAAAAATAGTGAAAACATATTTTTTATTTGATTCAAAAATAGTGAAACCGAAATGTTACCTTGTTTTGCAACCATTTTTTGTAACGAGCACAATCTCGTTTCATATGTCCGTCCTTTTTACAAAGTAGCAGAGAAAAGGTTCGGGTTTCTGTTGGAAGGTCCTCTAGAATTGGAAGAACTAGGCTTCGAGGAAGTTGTAGACGGTTCTTTTGCACACCCCCTTGCGGCCCAAGATATGGCTGCCTTTTTCCTTTTGTTGTTGTACTTGTTTCCTTTTATGCACAAAATTAACAGATTTTCCCTTCTCCCGACGAAGACGTTCCTCCTCTTGAACACAATTTGAAATCAGCTCGTCAGGTGTCCAACTCTCCTTTTGGGTGTTGTAGGATACAGTCATTTGACTAAAAGATGGTGGTAGGGTATTTAGGATATGAGCCACCATCACCTTTTTAGAGATACCAAATTCTAAAGAATTAAGCTTAGCACCTAATTCTAAGACACTCATGATGTACTCTCTAATATTACCATCCCCATCATACTGTGATGAATTAAACTTAGATAGCAAAGCAACTCCTTCAGCTTTCTCAGACTCCTTATATTTATTACCGATGGCGGCAAGATAATCAATAGCATGATCACAATCCTCAATACTACCACGTACGGCTTCCGTCATGGATCTTTTATAACAAGTAGAGATAAACGGTTAGACCTCTCCACTTCTCATATGCGGCTCGTTGTTGGTTAGTCCCTGTGGCATGTGTGCTATTTGGTGGGGGAGTCCTAAGTGCTATATCCAAATCCGCTAGCCCTAGCGAAATAGTTATGTCATCCTTCCACTTCTTAAAATTCGAACCACTTAATGGTTCGACAGAAAGAACATTGCTAGGAACTGAATTTAAACATGTAAAAATAACATGAGAAACAATGTACATAAACATGCATCGATCAAGAACAATAAAACAAATATAATTGTTCAAACCCTTTTCTTTAATTTACATATTGTATTTTATCCCAAAGATGTCATACAACATGTCCTTATTTTCTGTTCATACCGCAGGATTTATTAGAATGCATGTTTGTGAAGATGACTTTCAAACAACCAAGATGTAAGAAGGCGCGCATCACTTTTTGCACTCTAAAAGTACCCCAGCATGCTGATCTTAACGTATAATCAAATAAATGAATTCCAAGGCTCTATTTATCAATCATAATCGTTAAAATCACAAAATGACCAAAAAATTCTTTATAGTCCCAAGCATACTTAAACTTTAACCAAGGTCAATTATTTAATTTCTTTTCTTGATATGGACTTTTGGTCTAACAAAACTCAACAGTAGTGTAAGTTTTATATTGTTCCTGCATAAAACAATTAATTCTTTACAATAACAGAAAGAGGAAAAACATACATATCATACAAGTTCTAACATGCACAGTAAAGGACCAAATTCTTATACAAAAGAAAAGAAATCATGTTATTGTTCAAAGGAAAAGATCTGACCCGATGACACCTTTTTTTTTTTTTTTTTTTAAACCTAAGATCAAAACAACCTTCATGATTTCTAGATGCATACGACTGGCTTTGATACCATACTATTATCTTTATTGGTCCGTATTTATATGCATACATAGAAATACATATTCCTTAAGTTTTGATCAACTAAATAATATACTAACCTTGTCCGGATGCCATTGTTTTGATCGGTTGACGTGGTCGATGGAATCCTAGATCTTCTAGTCTCTTCAGTCTCCTTATGCTATATCTTAATGGGGCAGAATATTTAGTGTATCGACTGTGAGTCTAGGGACCCTGTATTTATAAGGTCAGATGTCTTAAAGTCCTAACCCATCGAGGATACAATAAGACACATCTTTATAACCTAATATTCTTGACAGTATATCTCTAGGATTACATAATCCTTTATTGTCAGGTTTCCTATCAATATATATTTCACATAGATAATATTTACCGGGATAAATTATTATATTCTCAACTATTTGATCATTGATAATTGGTTTCCTTAAGATTATATTACATGATATGTCCAATCTTACACTTCCATCTTAAAATCTTACGTACGAACTCGATCAATGCATGGTTGCCGGAAAAATTTGACTGTAATTGTTGAGATATTACATCAATAAACTCAAAATCTGACTCCAGTAGTTGAATCCCATCGTTGTTCGTCTTTGTCCTAGCAGTCCGTCCTGTACTTGAATCTTTCCACTAAACTTTGAGAAAAAAATTATGCATTTGTTCAGATCAACGAGATGAACTTTGTACGTAGTAATTAACTGGAGAGTGAATTCATTTTATTTTTTTTTAAATTATTATTTTTTAATTTATAAACTCATGCACCCTACAAACACACACGTATAATAAGCTAGGTCCTAATATCATCATCGATCTAGACATGCGTACGTACTCATGACGTACGTACTGAATATCGATATCAATGCATTACTGTACTTACTGAAATGAATTCCAATCGAAATGGAAGAAACATGCGTGCAGTGTTTTTGAGCAAAACATCGAAATAGAAAATTAGGGTTCCCTCTGAAACAGGTAACTGAGACTAAACCAGGACCTCATATCGATCAGAGGCCCTCCCAAATTCTTGCAAGCAAAATTGATGGCTTCTGTCGCAATAGACTACTTGATTAGGCGGCACATACAATCATATCATATAATCAGCCACCACTTGAGGTTAAACTTCATCAATTTGTAATGCTTTTTTTAATTGATCGATCACTCACTGCCAATCTAGCAAAGCTCGATCAAACAGTGATCTCTCATCCATGCATATGATATATCCCACACAGAAAAACAAAATCAGCAAAATTCCACATAGTACAGCAGCAATTAACCAAATCGTCCGAACACGTGTACGACAGTGATGCGTCAGTAGGAGTAAATATGAGCATGATTGATGATACTGCTCCATCCATTAATATTTTGGTGAATTATGTGCAGTTGGAGGGGTTGTTGGGTCATTTAGATTCTTACTTCCTTGATTGCTTTGATCCTTATATAAGGAGTGGGATGCAACCCACAAGTTGAGACCATGCATATTACAATTTCCAAGTTCCAAACACATCAACACCATCTCTCTCTCATCCTCTTCTAGCCATAACCTTCTCTTCTACTTCTCTCTCTTCCCCCCTCTTAAGGTATGGATCTACTGGATTATACTTCATCTAGCTTTTTCCTACCTTCAATCATTTGATTTCAATAATTCTTGCCTCACTATTGTGTTTAGTATACTATGATGCAAACCCAACTAAACTACTCTCCCACTATCTGCTGCATTTGGATCATGCATTTCATTTCTTACTTTCTTTCAATTTTCTCAAGTGTTTAATGATGTCAGCCATTCCAACTATCCTTTGCTTGATTCTGTAATCATCATCAAATCTCTAAGAGTGTCTTTCAGATATAAGAGCTACTTAAGCAGTAAGCACATTGTAGAAGATGATTAGATGAGGTTTCTAGCTTCTACCATCCTCTTTTTTTAGTTCTCTCCATTTTCTTATAAACTAATTAAAGCTCCCAGTAAGTGTTCTTATTCAATTTCTGGTAAGATATGGTAGTGATCTGATTGCCTTTCCATTTTGTGTTGTGGATTCCTTTGCAACTGTACTCCATTCGATCTATTTGTTAGCTTCTGCACCTACCCATCGAAAATATATACAAAAGGGTACACAAATAATGTGAAAAGGTCGGGCTTTATATTGCATGCACATGAACTTCATTTTTACATTTTCTTTTTTGTTGAAGATGGAAAAACTAAATTCATCCGGGTTGGCAAGAACCAAGTCCGATCAACTGGTGGAGACGGTGGCAGCTGCGTTCAAGTCACCAACTTCAAGTGAAGCCGCTGCTGTGGCGGCAGAGGGCGGCAGCGGAACTCTCTCAAGGAAGTCAAGCAGGCGCATGATGGGAGCTTCGCCAGGGCGTGGCAGCGGCAGTGCCAAAGGTAGCACACACATAAGGAAGACTAGGAGTGCTCAAATGAAGTTTGATCTGGATGAAGTCGGAAGTGGCGCCGCTTTAAGCCGTGCTTCCAGCGCTAGCTTGGGGTTCTCATTCTCCTTCACCGGCTTTACTGTCCCCGCTGATGAAATTGCCGACTCGAAGCCTTTCAGCGACGACGATGATATTCGTAAGTACTTGCTTGTTGAGCACTTGAGCACAGAACAGTTGCTACAATATGCCACTGGAAGAAAAACACAACTAAAAAACATAAACTATATGCCACTACAAGAGAAGACATGCCAATTTTAATGGCAAAATCATGTTAATTAGTTTCACTTATTAGTGTTTGCATATGGAAAATTGGCAAAATCATGTTAATTAGTTTCACTTATTAGTGTTTGCGTATGGATGCACATGTTTCTGTTTTTTGTTTTGATTTTGTTTTTTTGTTTTTTTGTTTTTTTTTGGTATTGATGATATGTCATGTTGCTCTCCACTCCCAAACTTTTTGTCTCTCTTCATGTGAGTCCTTTTTAGAAGAAGAGAGGATTTTAAATGTATTTACCTCACCTTTCCATTTTGGGTTTAACTATAAAACCCACTAGCTTGAATAAACCAGATTTTATATGAAAAATATATTGTGTGCCTTTAATTAGGTCAGAGTTATTTCATCAGTTTTGCTTGTTGCTTTTATCAAATGTGAGAGTCGGTTTTTTATTTTGAATATTTTTGGTTTAAAACATGACTTTTGTGACAGCAAAATATAACCTTTTTTTTTTTTTTTTTGCTCCGAAAGATTTGAGTTTTCTTTCGCATTTGGGTGACTTTTCATGAAGTTTATTAGCTACGATGGAGACAAGGCAGAGTGGTTTCTAGTAACATGATTGGTACCCGTCCAGTTTCTGGGCATGAAGGGCCAAAGTTGCCCACATCTTTGATAGCATCTACTCGTTGTACAAAGTCGTAAACAGAGAAATGGCGGTTCAAGCCTTTAAAAAAGTGAAACACTGCTCTACAATGACTAGGATATGTGAAGAAATTGGACCCCAATGCTCCCATAGAAGGGAAAAAACCTTTGGCTCCTTTCACCAATCGATTATGAAGATTTTTTTTCCTTTTTATTTTTTGATTATGAAGTTTGAAAGGGAAACCATCTTGAATGTTTCTGATTTTCAATTTTTTTTTTTAAATTGTTGGATTGGAACTAAATTTTTACTGAACACTGTTTACATACATAACGGTATTTCTTCACCAATTGGTAACTGAATAAGTGAAAAAGAACAGTTCTAGACTGGGTGTGACATTAATTTCCACCTACCAGTGGCTTTTTTGGTCCTCTTTCTGAAGATCTGTCCTCCTTTTTTCCTCCTTGAAACGTCTGGAATGGATTGGTTAAGAGGTTAGGGATGATGTTGATGTGGGCATCATCAATTAAGTTACATCTGTTTTGATTCACATGATATACTCCCAATCAGTATGCATGTGTTGACTCATATGGTTCACAAGAGGAATATAGCAATATACTAGTCTTAATAAGGGTCCAAATTATAGGTGACATGAATCTAATCCTGAAGATTTAATGATGTGATTACCTAGTTCTTTAGAATTTAGAAGTGCTAAACCAACCAAGTCTTTGCTTAACAGTGAAAAGATGATAAACGTGACGATAATATTTTTTATTTTTGAAAATGAAAAACAAAATGCCATACTGTAGAATTACATAAGGTATCAAAAGGTGGATGATTACCTCCATGTAATACTGTAGAAATATAGCTCAGACATGAGACTGTTTGTTTGTTTTTTTTTTTTTTTGGGTAAAAAAGAACTGTTTGTTTTGATCTCTTTATATTTGTACTACTGATAGTAAAATGAGTGTCTTTAACTAAGAGATATCAATTTCAATGCATGCTGCAGCTGAAGATCTTGAAGCCGGCAACCGAAAAGCAAAGTTTCAAACCGAACCCACCATGCCGATTTACCTCAAGGTTTTACTCCATTACAAGTACTACACACAAGTTACCTAGTTGCTATGTATGCTTTTCTTGTCCTTGATTCCCAAAAGCCATTGAAACTCTGCATAATCTGCCGGTGTTCAAACCTGTGTTGGTCACTCTCTAGAGCGAAAAATTGATGTGGTACTTACTATCTATTTGGGCAGGAAGGGATGGAGATTGAGATGTAGACATCAAGGGCGGTCCATAGAACATGGCTAGCAATATTAGCATGGTCAGGTTCAGTCTTGTACAGAGTTGTCATTCTATATGACCTGTATGTACAAGACTTGCCCTTCTTTCCAAGCCAAAAGGTTGCTGCATATGTAACATGTTCATATAACAAAATCACATCTTAAGGTCACAAAACTAGTTTAGAAACTTACAATCAGGCTAGGAGGCTGTCTTCACTAGTCTATGAGACACTTAGCAGAGGCTCAGTTAAACCAACCCATAAAATAACACCAAAAGCATCAAAAGGAAAGAAGGCTATGGACACACTGATATATCTTCCTGATAAGTTACTGTCTTTCTTCATTTTGCAATAAATTCTAAGAAGTATGAGTATCTGCAATCTATCAAATGATGGCTAATTCTTGCTTTGGTTTATTTCAGTTCACAGATGTGACATACAAGGTCATTCTCAAAGGAATGAGGACAAATGAAGAGAAGGACATCTTGAATGGGATCACTGGTTCGGTAACCCCAGGCGAAGTTCTCGCCCTGATGGGACCATCAGGAAGTGGAAAGACCACACTCCTTAATCTGCTTGGAGGCAGGACAGCCAAAGGCAACATCGGTGGTTCAATTAACTACAATGACCAAATATATTCCAAGAACCTAAAGAGCAGGTATGCATTTTAAACTAAGTTTTGTACATTGACCATAATGAATAGCATAAATGAGGAGAAATAGCAACTGTGTGGACAGGAATTATAAGCACAAAGGCTTTGGTTAGTCTTCTGCGACCAAAATGGTTTTCCATTGGAAACCTGCTTGTACTGTTCACGAACCGTGCTACCTCAAAGAACAAGTGCAATAAAATCAATAACGTAAAGTGAATATGTGAATCGAATGACACGAAATATATGACAGGATAGGATTCGTGACTCAGGATGATGTTCTATTTCCTCACCTGACAGTGAGAGAAACATTAACATATGCAGCCCTCCTACGGCTGCCAAAGACATTGACAAAAGAGCAGAAGGAAAAACGAGCAGTTGATGTCATCTATGAGCTAGGCTTAGAGAGGTAAGTTCTCACTCTACTTGCTACTGTAGGGCTAATGCCTATAAGCATATTAGAAACAGATATGATGAAATAATATAAAAGCATTGGTCATCTTACTGAACTTGAAAGCTAAAGCTAAACAGCACAATTTCTTCATATCCACAGGTGCCAAGACACTATGATTGGTGGCACCTTTGTCCGTGGGGTATCAGGTGGAGAGAGGAAGAGAGTTTGCATTGGCAATGAGATCATAATCAACCCTTCGCTTCTGTTTCTTGATGAACCAACCTCCGGCTTGGATTCAACAACTGCACTCAGAATTGTTCAGATGTTACAAGACATAGCAGAGGTATGTTAGAAACTTAGAATTGACATTCCAGGAGCCACTCCTCGTTACACTTCAATATGCTACTTGTGATTAACCAAAAGTAAAAACTTTAACATTACAAATGTAATTTTTCGAAATGATTGAAACATGGAAAATTTAAAATGCCAATATCCTACAAAATAACCAAGTAAATTGTATATCAGATAGATCAATATATAGATTAGTATTATGCAACAAGACATTGCATACAATACAAGTAGTGAATTGCTTTCTTATGGCAGGCTGGAAAAACAGTGGTGACAACAATCCACCAACCATCCAGTAGACTCTTCCACAAATTTGCCAAGTTGATTCTTCTTGGGAAAGGAAGCTTGCTCTACTTTGGAAAAGCATCAGAAGCAATGGTTTATTTCTCTTCAATAGGATGTTCTCCACTTATTGCCATGAACCCAGCTGAGTTCTTGCTAGACCTTGCAAATGGAAACATTAACGATGTTTCTGTACCATCAGAGTTGGAGGACAAAGTGCAAATGGAAAACTCGGAAGCTGATACAAGAAATGGAAAGCCATCCCCAGCGGTTGTGCATGAGGTATAACCTGATCTTCTAAGTTTCTATAACATATGAACTCAAAAGGAAAAACTATCCATTGTCCACATATTAGCGCTGGGTACTGACTACTGACTTAACCCATGTAGTATGTACTGAGACACATACCAAGTATTTAAGAACACAGAAAGAATTCCAAAATTAAATTTCTATCTAAACAACAAGTTTCACACAATTGCTACGTGTAATGCAACATCAAAAGTACTCAACTAATGTTTCTATTTGATTGCAGTATCTTGTCGAAGCATATGAAACACGTGTGGCAGACGAGGAGAAGCAGAAGCTTATGGTTCCTATTCCCCTTGATGATGAACTGAAGTTGAAGATCTCTTTTTCAAAACGAGAATGGGGAGCGAGCTGGTGGGAACAATTTTCTATCTTATTCTGCAGAGGAATTAAAGAACGGAAGCATGACTATTTCAGCTGGTTGAGAATCACCCAAGTTCTTTCTACTGCAGTTATTTTGGGTTTACTATGGTGGCAGTCAGATAGCAACACTACCAAAGGACTGGAAGATCAGGTAAATCTTTGTTCTCTCAGAGCAGCATACATTCTTTTTCCCACAAAAAGTACTATAACTTAACTTTCCACCAAAAGAAACATCACTGTCGTAAACTTCTAATACGATACAAATATTCAAAACAAAATTTCAAAACAGATAAAAACAAAAGCATTGTCATGAAGAGAACATCACATTAGATTTCTTCAAACAGGAAGGGAGGGGGGAGGTGGTTATGCTGAACATTTCTCATTAGATAAATGTTACAAGCATAATCAGAAAACTTGCTTTTATTGAATATAGAATCAGCTCAAAACCTCTTAAACTTTACCTAAAATTTCAGGCAGGGCTACTTTTCTTCATTGCTGTCTTCTGGGGATTTTTCCCCGTCTTCACAGCAATCTTCACATTTCCTCAAGAAAGAGCCATGCTGACCAAGGAACGAGCAGCTGACATGTACAGATTAAGTGCATATTTTGTGGCTAGGACAACAAGTGACCTTCCACTTGACCTATTGTTACCTGTACTCTTCCTAGTCGTTGTATATTTCATGGCAGGCTTAAGGCTCAGTGCTGAAACCTTTTTCCTAAGCATGCTTACAGTTTTCCTATGCATTGTGGCAGCCCAGGTATGCTTTCTTTCATCTACTGGTTGAGAAAATAATGCAGAATAAAAATAATTATATTTAACTAATTACAAATGCATACAAAACAGGGTCTTGGATTAGCTATAGGAGCTACGTTGATGGACTTGAAGAGGGCTACAACTCTGGCTTCAGTAACTGTGATGACATTCATGCTGGCTGGGGGGTTCTTCGTGAAAGTAAGCATCCAAGTCTTTTTTGAGAGTTTAATATGATTTGACTCTAAGATACACTATATACAGATATAGAAAATAATACATGGTTTGAGTGAAGTTAAACAACAAATATTTAACACAACACCTAAACTATTATGTTTGCAGAAAGTTCCGGTGTTCATATCTTGGATCCGCTATATGTCTTTCAACTACCACACATACAATCTTCTTCTGAAGGTGCAGTTTGAAGATATTAGACCGACCATTAATGGGTCGAGCACTGATTGTAGTTTTACAGCAGTTGGTGCTCTTGTAGCCATGGTTTTCGGATACCGATTATTGGCATACCTTTCTTTGAGGAGAATGAAGCTTCAAGTTGGAGCTTAAATGTGATAAAGAACTCCCCAAGGAAGCCTAGATCTGGACATACTATGTTCCCCGTCCTTTTCTCCTTCCTTAGAAGCTATCTAAGAAACATGAGTCTCTAACTGAGGAAATTAAGCTAGTGGAGGCCATTGATCTGGAACTTCTAAGAACGTATGAAGTGTGTCTCACTTGGTAGGTTAAAGTCCGATAGGTTATTTATCTGAGGTGTAAGCCAACCGAATACAGGTAGAATTTCAGAGTTGTTTTTGGTGAACTTATCTAGAGTAACAAGTGAGTTCAGATAAGAATGTACTTTGTGTATAATGCTCAATTGACAAGAACTCGTATTATACCATCTAATTCAAGAACGAACTTTTCAGACTAGATGGCAAAGGTACAAAATGAAGGAAAATGTTCTGTATGATGAAAAGCATCTCATAGAGTTATTGTTGCATATATATATATATCTTTCTTCATAAGTAATAATATATAAATGAAAAGAAATATTAGCTACTAAAGTAGTAAACATAGCAGGAGAAGATTGCAGATAATAGAGCTCACAGCATAGTTTCTTTAAAGCAATGTGTATAAACTTCATCTTAATCATGTAAGAACTACAGAAGGTAATTTGACTGCACCAAAGTTGATAACATGGCTACTGTCATAAAACAAATCACTAGGCTCCAAAGAAAAAGAATAAGAAAATGAAAGAAGTATAATATATATATATATATACACACACAGTCGGGATCCGTATATATATAGAGCCCCGTTCAGAGGCGCACGTCCGTGTTTTAGCAAAAATGCGGATGAATGAAGTGTCAGACCACTATTGCGTCTTTCTTTTCCACTCTCTTTCAGAAAAGAAAAAGGCTATGCATGCTATGCATGATGAATCCATTTAAAAACTTTTTACAAAAGTGGGATGCCTATTACTTGTTGCAAACGGTTGCACTTTCTTTACCATGCATGTGGGTTATTTACTAGCACCTAATCAAAATATTCCTAGAAAGAACTAGCCTTCAACATGCCAAAAATTCACCTAAAGACCTACAGTCGACATGGTTACTGGGTTTGGCGAAATCACTGCTGTTTTAATAGGAACTGTTTCAATTAAAATGCAGAAATGCAACTGTAAACATGCTGAAAAATAATAGATTGACAAAATATTTTTGTGACGGGGTACTGGGCACAAAGTAGAATTTATTTATTTAAACATAAATACAAACTAAAACTCAGAGCCTCATTCTTGGGCAAACAGCTAAGAACTGTTTAGCTACTCATAATTATGATTAAAAATACTTACTTGAGAAAGAAAGACACATCACTCCACACTGACTTGAACAAGAAGGAAAGAACACACTGCTAAGGCTTTCTTACTCTTTGAGAGAAAATGATTCTGCTCAATTTTCTGATGCCTCTACACTACGACTTAAAGTTCCTTATATAGGCAACATAACTCAAACTGGAATTGAAATACAACCTAAAAACAGTAAAAGGCAGCTCCATTATTCTTCCATTAGTTGGCATTTTAATAGTTCCTCCACTAGCTGGCAGCTCCATTATTCATTCACTTACTAAAGCAGATTCCTTCTTGATAAGGAAAAGATCACATGTCTTCGAAATCTTCAGAATTATTGCCCAATACAGGATCTTCATATCTGCTTCTTGCATTTCTTTCATTTTCTTCCATGTCGGTATCCTCATACACCTTGTAGTGCTTGTCATTTTCAATCTTTTCAATCCACTGAGCACATGCTAAGGTGGAACCAATTTCCTTTTTCTTGAGAGATAAAAATAAATCACTGTTAATGACCTCAGGATGGTCATAGGCTGTAACAATTATTTTCTCTCCAGATGCAAGATAAGTATTTTCCTGATCATCCTCGATGATTTTCTTGATATATTCCAGGGACATGGCTTTCATCCATGGGATACTAGAGTTAGGTTGCCCATTGTATCCTTGACACGCAGGCTCTAAGTATTGCCCTTGGATAATTCTTATATAGTGATATGGAGATATGTATTCAGTTTCTCCATTTTTCTTCTGCACCCACTCAGGAGGTGTGGATCTGAACTTAAGCCTAAGAATGCAGTTTGACTTTCTAACATTCTTGACTGTGTTGACAATAATGGCACGCAATCTCTTAAGATCGTCGTTTGATTTTGTCCACAGATTATGAACAAAGCCATTTTCAACTAGCCAAAGCTTATGTTCTTGAGGATGTTCACTCTGAACATTCATAACATATCTTCTTCGATATGGTCCTGGGACGGTAAAAAGTGTTTCTAGCAGGACTTGGTCACAAGAATGAATTCCAATGCTATCATGAAATTTGAACCATTCTGATTCTTTCAATGCTAGGACATGAACTCTAGCACTTTCTAGACCTTCAAGATACTTTACCTTGAACATATTCACTGGGACAACACTCTGTTGTTTATTCCCTTATGCTGCGCTTCATGCAACTCTTCTAACAGAGCTTGAAGTGATTGTATCAAGCAATGTTTTCTGGTAGAAAGCCAATTTTTTGCCACAACGAAAACTTGGTTCAGGAAAAGTATTTAATTGGTAACCATGAACATTTAGGACTCCCTTAGGAGTAAGCCTGTTTTTTGGCAAAGAAGCAGCCATCAACGGTCTTGTTAAGCCTTTACCGTTCGCCGTTTGAGACGGCTAGCCAATCCTTTACCCTAGGATTGGTCAGTTGTGGCTGGTCTTTTAGGACACAGCAAGAAACTCTTAACAACCCTTTCGATTTCTTCTGGTTGTTCTGGTTCTTTTCCTGGTCTTCTATTTCTAGGATTACGACATTCGTCGCTTCCTTCACTTCTGCTGAACATCACCAATTCTCTGGTTAAGGTGTCAGGAAGATAATTTTTGTTACCTGTAATTAATTCCACATTATAATCATATTGATTAAGAAATAATTGCCAGTTTACTAATCTACCCCCATCAGCAGCCCTATCAAAGCTTGAAATTTTTAAAATTCTTAACTCTTGAGCAATCTGTGCGCACAGTAAATTGTTTTCCTAAAAAAGCGGGAGAATTTTCAATTGTTTTCTTTACCGCAAAAATTTCCTTTTCCCTTGTGGGATAATTCTGCTCTGCAGGGCTGAACTTGCCACTACAAAACTTTAAGATTTTTTCTGTGTTGGTGCCTGGAGTTCTTGCTAGAACAACACCAGCCCAAAAATTGTCACTAGCATCTGTTTGAAGAATGATCTAATCATTTTCTTCAGGTTGATGAAGTGGAGGCAAATTTTTGCATAGGTCTTTAATTTGCCTGACAATCTTTTCATCATCTTCTGTGAATTTCCAAGTTCTCTTAGAACTTGTTTTTGGAGACAACATTGTTGTTAATCCAACAATTTTAGGAAGGAAATCTCTTCCATAATTTATGACACCTAAAAATCTCTGTATACTTTTGGCATCTGGGATCTTATCTGGGAATTTCCATATTTTCTCCAAGATATGAGGTTGGAGCTTGATGACTCCATTTTTTATGTCTATTCCTAAAAAATCAATCTCATCTAGGACTAAATAGACTTTCTTTTCTCCTAGGATAATTCCATGCTGAACTATCAGCTTAACTACCTCATGTAAATGTTTCATGTGTTCTTCTTTGGTTTTGGAGAACACCAATATATCATCAATATAGACGACACAGAAATCTGCCACATGTATGAAAATATTATCCATCTTTCTTTGAAAAATTGATGGAGATCAGCTTGTTTCAAGCCAAATGACATTACTAACCATTCGTAGTGTCCCTGTAGAGTTCCGAAGGCAGTAAGAGGGATGCTATCTAGATGCATTTTAACTTGCCAAAAACCAGACTTTGCATCAAATTTTGAGAAAACTTTTGCTCATTTGAGCCTATTAATCAGCACTCTTGCTTGTGTTATTTGATAACCATCTTTAACAGTCTTTTTGTTAACATCTCTGTAATCAATCACCATTCTTGCTTTACCTCGTACTTGTCCAGCATGATTCCTAACATAGAAGGTAGGAGCATGATGAGGACTATTTGATGGTCTTATCAACCCATTTTCTAAGAGATCAGCTATATCTTTTCTGAATTCTTTCTGATCTTCTTCTTTGTATTGAGGGATTGCTTTTACATGACAAATGACATTCATGTCATGAAGTTTTAATTCACAGACCACTGGATCTTTTTCCCAAAACTTTAATGGGTTTATATCGATGTTTTGTTTCAGCATATCCTTAATCTCACCAAAGGTATGCTTTTTCTGCTGCTCAAGCTTGGTTTCAAAATGTTTGAGATTATGTTCTTGGACGAAATTGATTTCTTCATTGATCTCCTCTTCGTCTTCTTCTTCTTAAAATTCTTCATTTTGAAGTACTTCTTCTTGCAACCTGTACTGCTTGTATTGTAAGATTTCTTCAAATTTTGGCTTATAAATATCACCATGATTTTGCTATGACTTCTGATATTGTGATGTAAATCCGGGACCAACAACGCTTCTAGCATGTTTTAGTCGCTCTGTCCAGAAGACTTTATCTCCCTTTTCAAAACCTATTAGGTTTAGGGGTGCCTTTTGTATGAAGGTTTGTTGCATGTAGGATGAACTCATTTCCTAACAGTATATCAACATCTTGATTTTCTGATTGCCAAAGTTCTTCAATGATAAAATCTCCACCTCCGATAGTGATTTTAACCTTTTTAGCAATTGTATCCATGAGAATGTGTCTTCCTTTTATGGTTCTTCCAACAACACTTTTTCCTGGATCTACTGTCCAATATTCTTCTGGTATAGCAAACTTCTTTGCTAAGCTAAATCTAGATCCAGTGTCTATAAACGCATGTAGATGATATTTTTTGTATTCTGGAAATTTTAATCCAATTTCCATATAGTTACTGAATCTGCTTGTAGAGACTGTCTTTACTTGACGTATGTTTTGGTGTGGGAGATCTTCTTTTACCTCTGTAAAAGGATTGCACGTTTCTTCTTTGCAAATTATTTCTCCTGTCACCTCTTTAGTATCGGTCTCTTTAGCACTCTTTTGCTTATCTGTAGATACTACTTCTTCTGAAGTTGTATCGAATGATATTACTTCCTCTGAGGTTTTATCAAATTCCATTCTTTCAAGTTTAATTCTTTGAATTTATGTTCATAATATTTCTTTTCTTTCTTCTATCTCATAGAAGTAATCCTCATATTCTTGTTCAACAAGCTGACTTATTGAACTATTCTTTGTTTTCTTTCTTGCTTCAGCTATGAAGCATTCTTTGTGATAAGTTTTTCCTGACTTTTCACATGATATGGGAAGACCTTCATTCTCAAGACAAAGAAAAAAATCACAGGTAAATGTTCCTGGTTTTACACTATAAGAAGAAACTATTTCTTCTGTAGTGTTTTCTTCCCAGTTTTTGACTTCAAGAAGGTAAACCTCTCTAGGGTTACAATTTTCTTCTGAATCAGATTCAAATTCTTCTGAAGAATCTTCTTCTGAGCAGGCTAAGTAAACAGACATGTGGTATTCTTCCTCAGAGTAAACTACTTCAAATCCCTTCATGTTGGCCATCTCTATGACCTCTTCATATTCTTCAAAAAGAGCTTTTGAAGTTCTTTTTTCTTTCTTGGGGGACTCATTAGCATAATGTCCTTTTGCTTTACATAAACAACACCTGCATGTTTTCTTCTTTTCAGACTCCTGAGAAGTTGATTTTCCATGCGATGATTTTTTCTTTTTGAAAAATCTCTTTTTAGGGTTATGCTTCTCCCTTTTGGAGTTAGAACTTTTTTTGAAATTCTAATTTCTCTTTTTGTTTCCTCTGAAACGTTTGTGAAATTTCTTTTCTTTTCTCCTCCTTTTGTGTTGATCTAGTTCTTCACAACCCCAATTGGTTGGAACCTCTAAAAGTTTAGTACATAAATTATCAACTCCTTTAAGCTGTTTCTTTGCAGCTTTAGCTCTTATGTTTGCTTTGCAGTGTGCGCTCATCAGCTCTCTGATTCTCTCTGCTACTCCGCCAACTGAGAGTCGTTCTAGAGGTTTGACATCTATGCTCTCTTTTACAGCTGTCTTCCACGGCTTTGGGAGTTTCATATATAGAAGATATATCAGATCTATATTCTCTATATTTCCTATGGTGTAGTAGTAATCTTGAAACTTATTCAAATATTCTTCAAAATAAGCCATGTTGCATATTTTGAAAGCATATATGTTGGTTCTGGCTGTTTCTCTAGCTTTATCACCAACAAATGATAGATCTCCATAGATTGGTGTAGCAAAGGTTGTTGGAGATTTATCATCTTTTATGGATTCTAGCCATGCTCACCCCTTTGGATTTCTTTCCAAGCAAGATAAAATTTCTTTGCCATTCTTGTAAGAGTAGCTTGATAGACTGTTTGTAGGTCTTGTGCCTCAAACTTTCCATATGTTGTGCAAGCTGCCATAAACATAGCATTGACCCAGTCATCTATGGCTTTCTTCTTATTTAGGGCCTTGTCCAGATCTAACCAATTACCATGCTGTGATATTGACATTTTTGGTATGCTCAGTTCTGGGACAAATCTTTGAGAGTTTCTGCTGTCTCTCTTTCTCGTAGGCCCTTTTCTTTCAGGAAGTTTTGTATCTCTACCAATTTTGATAATGGTAGTCTGCGAATATCTTGAGGAGCTTTCTCCCTCTTCCATTTTGAGATTAGTTTTTCTTATTTCTTCAATCAGTTGCTCTAGACGAGCTGGATCTTTGCAGTTTTCTGCTTCATCATATAGCTTATAAAGTCCTTCTGACTTTAGCATGTTTACTTCTCTATGAAGTTATTCTTCTAAATCTTCTTCCACTACTGGAATAGATTCATCATTAATTATAATTCCAGTACTTCTACTTCTAGAAGTACTTCCTTCTCTAGAAGTGTTGCATCTCCTAAGTAATCTAGAGTTGTCACTTCTTAGATTTTCGAGGGTTGCATCACTTCTTCTATGTCCTTCGAACTTGAGATTGACGTCTCATGTTCTCCTATTTTCATAAATAGCTGCCCTCGCACTTTCTGGTTTTTCTTTAGGGCTAGATAATTTTCATTCTAGTGGAAACGTTACCTCATCCCAAGTAACCTTATGAATCTGTTCCGAATAATTTCATAGATTTGTGAGGAATCCAGTAGTAAGGCTAGGGATATTTGATAACTTGATTATTGGCTCTACTGTTGTACTTACTAGTTTATAGTAAATCCTATAAACTATAGCAAGCTCTTGCATGCCTTTTTTCATGGATGTGCCATCTGTTTTGACTCTCAGTCTTAAATAGTAAGCAACATCATTCAAGCTTGTTGAAAAGTTTGGGAAACAGTTGAAGTATGCAACTTGATTGCATAGAGATGCATGCTTGAAGAGTTCCTAACAAACTTTTCTGAAAATCTGTTAGTCTATTGTCTTGTAAAACACATAGAACTGAACAATTTAATCCTTCTATGGCCAGTAGCTTTATGCCTACTTGGACTGCTCCAATGTGCATAAATTTATAATTTATTTTTCTGGCTTTAGCCACCTCTTCAGGTGTTACTAAGAGGAGATCTGTTTCTCCTGTTGTTGCTGGAGTGGTAAACTCTAAAATTTTGAATTGATAGCTATCCAACAAATCAAAATTTCCTCTTCTATAGATTTGGTTAAATTCCAATTTTAGAATTGCTGAATTCCTGACATTACTCTCTAACTCATTGTATTCGAATTCCTGACATTACTCTCTAACTCATTGTATTCGAATTCTTCGAAGTTTAGCAGTTGTACTCTTTTCTTCTTTCCAAAGATGCTCATCATCTTCATGTCTTTTAAGTCTTTAAGCTTTGGAGTTTCTGAGGATCCAAAAACTCTTAGACTCACTGTTGGTTCAAAAAATAAAGTTCCTGATGAAGAATTTCCTTGAGGAACTTCTAATGCTTTGAATCCATGAGTTTTTGTGGTATTCATCTTACATTGACTCTCATTTTTTAGCCTTTTATGTTCTCCAGTTATCTTTTGAACATATTCTAAGATTTTTACCTGCTGTTGGTTAAGCTCTTCTATCTTACTATTGACCTTTGCCAATAATTCTTCTTTCTCTTCTTGAAGAGATTGAATATGGTCTATTTTGCTTTCTAGTTTAGTCAACTGATAGACTATATTTGGAATTCCTGCTAGAGATTCTTGATGTCTCGCATCAACTTGTTGTACTAGAAATTCAAGCTTTTTTAGTATCTGTTCAATTCCTGTTCCCATCTTGGGATTTCTTTTGAGCACTAACCAAAGGCTAGGCTCTGATACCAATCCGCTCGAGATAATATGCTTGAGGTGAAATCTGCTTAAGGTGATCTGCTTGAGATAGTCTACTTAAGAAGAAAGAAAACTTATCCTATACTGAGATAATCTAGAGGTTCTTGGTATACTTCAAGAGTTTCTTTGATAATTCTAATGTTCTTTTGAACTCTATAGATTTTTCTCTGAACCAAATAGATATTATCCTAATAATTATGATCTTCTCTATCAGATGTTGATCTAAACCTTTTTAGGATTGTCAATTGCTTTTGTTCTTCTGGCAATTTTTCTCTAGTTTCTTTGCAAATAGAAAGTAATTGTGTTCTAGTAAGAAGCGAAATTATAATAATGAAAAATTAACTGTTTACCTTCGAGTATAGAGGATAAATTTTAGTTGTAAAATGTCAAAATAAACAAATTCATGAATATGGGCCCATTACGCTCCGTCAATTTCCTGAAGGGTTAAAAGTAAGAAGAGAAGTAGAAATGAAAGAAGAGAGGAGACTTGCTCAACCGGTTCTACCTTTTGGAAAAGGTAGGAATTGATATCACTTTTTAGCAAGAAATCATGACAGACCATAGTGCATTCTACCAACTAATGCATGATTGACAACTGTATCATCCGTGAAATAAGAAAAGTGCGGACGTCCGCTTTTGATCCTCTCTGTATATATATATACACACACACACACGAAGAGGATCTAAAGAGGACGTCCGCACGCCGTTAAAGTGCGGACGTCCCTCCGTACGGCTCTGACGACGGCGCGCCTCCACCCCAGCGGCCTCCAGCAGCGTCCCTGATCACTTTCCCTCCCCGGCGAGTCCGCCGAATTCCAGTTTTCCGGCGAGATCGATTTAGTTTTAAGTTTTGAGTGATCTCGCCAGAAAATTGGAATTCGACGGACTCGCCGGGGAGGGAAAGTGATCGGGAACGCTACTGGAGGCCGCTGGGGTGGAGACGCGCCGTCGTCGGCGCCGTACGGTGGAGAACAGAGGGACGTCCGCATTTTAAGGGCTGTGCGGACGTCTCTCTGGATCCCGACTGTATATATATATATATATATATATATATATATATATATGAGGGAAAGCACACACATTGAACCTTCCCAAATTTGCTATATAACAGTGATAATTACAAGTAACAAGCAAGATATGCCTACTCTTCCATCCATCAATAAGCCCCAATCTGCTGCTCATTGTTGATCTTTACCAGCAACCCAAGCAATATAATGCTTCTCCACGAAAATTGTCAAGCTTCACTCCACATATTATCCTGCAAGACAAAGTCTCATGCTAATGTCCTAAACCACCCAAGTAGTCTAAGAAGGGCAGCATCCAGTACTGGGGACTTCTTCTCAAGGCCTGTAAATGAATAGCAAGTCAAAAGACTTATACTGGTTCTATATATCAGCTTTAATTTCTTTTAACAAAAAAGAAACAGCCACCCTAATAAAATGCAACAGCCTCTGACCAGAGACGAGGAGACGACCATAGGACTCATGCCTCTTTATAGTTCAAAAAGACCAGACCGGAAGCGCCCAATTGAATTAAAGTGAAGAGATGGGATAAAATAGGATCACTACAATTGTAGAGACAACCGTAACTGAGAAAGTGAGAATTATATTGCGTCAACCCAGAACGAGGTTAGAGAGATAAATGTTCACACGTTGTACCATGATACTCTATGTTTAGTTATAAACTTCTATCACAGGTTGAGAAAACTCATTTACAAAGATGTTGGTCACAAGATATACACATCCCACATATTATTCTTCTAGAGTGAAAAAAGGGGACTACCATGTGACCAACTTCTTTGTAATCTTAAAATAAAGAAATGCGTTAAATTGCAATTCAGACTCTTTAAGTTTACGAGATTTCACATTGTACCTTATTGTTAACGAAATCCCAATTCATACCCAAATTTAACAAAAGTCACATACCTTTTAAAAAAGAAAATATAAAAACTATATGAATGAGAGCAACATGAACTTCCACAAAAGAAATCTCACGAAACCATTCAAATGGGGGTGAAATGTTACTTGTTAATTTGAGAAGGAAAGAAAGACTTTTTAAACAATGAGATGCAATAAGTATATACCAGGGGTGTAAAAATTATCATCACTCAATAGATTAAAAAGGTTGATTGTTTGTGGTATCAGTTCTAGTGTTGCTTATGCTATGAATTCAAAGTACTTTGCATCTAAACTCTTACAATGAACTCAAAAGTAGTGAAACTTTTAGTAGAAGACAAGTTGAAAAAGTGAAATGATTTCATATAGAACTTAGCCTTGAGAATACCTATATCAGCGGCCACTCGATGAGCACACATTACTCCTGAGAATGATACAGCTATAACACCTTGCCCTGGAAAGCAGCTATCACCAACACAGTAAAGACCACCTATGGCCTGCGTTTTTCATCATCGCATGCCTCAGTTTGTGTAGTGCGCTAAAGAATTCATAACTACTAAACCATTCATTTTGAAATGTAACTGAACTTACTGTTGTATTGAATGGCATTCCTAATAAACCCTTAGGAGTTCTGCGTGGTAATGGTCCATAAGTACCCTGTTCACGAGCCAGGTACCGCCTGTGTGTCTTTGGCGTTCCCACCTGACATGATTGGAGAAACTTCTAATGAACATATCAAATTTTTAAAACTAGAACATTGACTGATAGAAGGGAATAAAATTAGCTTCTGCAAGTCCATAGACAGCAGGTCACGGAAGTTAATGCCTGAGGATGAAAATTTTGAATAAAATAAACACATCATCAAGGGCCCCAATACCAATGCTTCCATCTGGACCATTTTATAATTCTTTTTCACAGGTTGTGAACATGAGATTATTGATTGGCTTCCTGCCTCCCAGAATCATGTACATGCACTCTTATAATCTTATAATAAGCCATAGAACAACTTGCTAAGTGGAGAAGAAATGACTAACAGTCAAAATATGAAACTATCAGGGCCCTCTATAAATATTAAAACCTATTTTTCATTTAGGACCTGCTGTTGATTACGATAGAGTTTCAGACTAGCAAAAATCCTCAAAAAATCAAGAAATAGAATGCACTACCATAGAAGTTAACACTTAACAGGGATAGAACCTCAGATATCTTAACACCCAATTAATGAATCTCAGATTTCCTGACAAAAGAGGTTATCTTTTTCACTTTGTATACAATTCAGCAGCCAAAAAGAGTTAGCTCTCAAACCATTATAGGCTTTCTCTCTTGTCTCCCTTCTATTTACTTACTATAGTTCATCTATGGGAAATTCTTTTTTGTTGCTGAATATTTGCAGGGAAGTGTTGGTAAATCCAGAGTCTCTAACAATCAAACTATGACGAGCATCTGCCCCACCCACCATCAAGGGACTATTTTCACAAGGAAACTGTGATTTGTGATGATACCCACATCAACACTTTGTGGCCCAGGCTGGAATGTGGGGGCTCCTACCGAACCCTAACACCAGACCAAATTGGAGCAAAACCCTGGGCCTATCCATTCAACTATTGCTTGATTTCAATACTTTCACTATTCCAGTTGCAATTTTAATTCAAAGTTTCTGTCATATCAGCCTTAGAAAAGAAGCTATCAACCAACTTCGGAAAATCTTGGAATTATAGGCCAGTTTAAATATTTATAGTTAATGATTACTTGTAAAGTTATTGCTAGTGATTACTGGGGGCCTTGGGGGTATCTTTTACTTTGTATACATAGTTAAATGAATCTAAGTACTCCAACAATCAAGCCTCTTGAACCATTTCCTAATCTGTCTCTCCATCTTATGTCACAGTAGAAACAACCTTAACCCTATCTTCATGAACCTGAAAGGCTTCTGTTTTCTAAGAAGTGCTAGGTAGAGCATTACCTCCTTAAAAACGATGGATGACTTGAGCCCTGGAAATAGTTTGTTTTCTAATCTGCTAATGATTTCATCTGCCACAAGCTCCTTCTTTGCTTCATAGTCCTTTCGAGAGAGTCCCTAATTTAGACATCAGCACCTCATAAGCAATTCAGTTTTACAAACAATGATACTATGAGGGGTTAGGGAAGAGGGTGGGAAAAGGAATAAAGATCAACCATGGTTTTAATTTCCCAAAAATATAAATACCTCCCAGTCCTCAATGGAAGATGTTGTAAATATGTGAAGAATATGACGCCCTTCTGGGCATAACGATGGATCAAGAATAGTTGGAATGCTTAGAAATATACTTCCGTATGGCTCCTCTAACCTTGTCCAATCATCCTGGAAGAGAAGGACAAAAAATTCATGTGTTCCTTGTTATCATGAATTTACACATATACAGAAAAGTTTCAAGAAAATGATCAACTAAAAGCAAACAAGATCACACCTCAAGCACAAAATGGTGGCAGTCTGTGTCTGGTGGCAGAACATCAGATTTCACCCCCATGTGTATGGAAAGAAAAGATGGGGCCTTGACATAAACTTTCTGAAAATTTTCCTCTTCCTTTGGAAGGTCTTCTTCCTTCAACAGCTTTCCTGAAAATAAAGTTCGTAGGTAATAAGACTTCCTTTAGAAGAGTAAAAGATAAAATCAAATAGCACAACAAACAGCAGAAGATAAGATCACACTAATAAATTCTCAAACTCTTGGCCGTACTAACCAAAGGTATCCCATCTTGTAGCATTCGATATTATGGTTTTGGCAAAAAATTCCCTCTTGTCTGAAAGCCTTACTCCTACCTACATGTAACATAAACAAAATCAATTATTCTTTTTACGAATATGAAGTACATACCATGACCAAGCATATTCATCTTATCAGTCACTCGCCCATGACTAAATTTGAACTCACAGCTTTGCCTTGATCAAGTATGATGCCAGTAACATTGGCCTTGTAAAGTATCTCACTGCCCTGCTCCACCAGACCTTTGGCCAAGGACTTTGCAATTCCCCCTACGCCACCAACAGGGTAGTTAATTCCACCATAATGCCTGTCACACATCACCTGTTGAAAACACAAAAATGAGGAAACAAGAAGAAAATACACAAGATAAAGCACACAAATCTGCTATAAAAACTAACCATGCTTGCATTTATCATTGGTGTCTGCAAAGCCTTGACTGTGCTCACAATAAAACACTGTAGATGCAAAGTTAAAAAAATTCTATGAGATTGAGGGGAAGCCATTTTTGGACCACCACACTGCCTAAAGGAAAACTTGTAAATAAGAAGTTCAATAGGATCAAACAACTTCATTTCACCTCCGCATCAATGAAAGACAACAGTTGGGGATCCTGAATGTACTTACGAGCTATGTCCCCGGCATTTTGAGGCAAATAATAGGCTGCAATGAATAAAAATCATGTCAGCATTAGTGAATATACATCAGATCTTAATAGTACGAACAAAAGGAATTTGATCTGATTAAGTAACTGCAACAGATTCTATTTATGACTGATATCTAAATACATTTTATGTGTAAATAATTAACATTATTTAGAACAGCCATCTTGCAGTCAATTCTTCTGCATCCCCATATCGGAGAACTTAAGCTTTATAATTTCGTAAACTGTCATTTGAACATCAATATATTTGCCAGATAACTGCAACCATTAGGTGAATCAGGTTTGAATCACATGAATTTATCTTTACAAAACTCATGAATAACGTATATCCAAAAGAAAAACAAATCAAAGGCTAAATATATCTGCATGATGACTCTAATTAGGTAATCAAAATTTAAGCTATGTGGTAAAACCATATAGCATTATATATACCTAGTGTCAAGCATTCAAGAGGCTTCTGAAAGAACTGTCCAAAAAGGTAGATAGGCTCCTCGAGTGACTTCAGTTCCAAAGAGTTCAAGGCATTGAAAACCTATCCATATGCAGACAATCTAGTGAATCTACTATTGAAAGTTTTGAACCATAAATAGGAGGAAAACCCAAAGGAAGTCCAAAAAAAAAAAAAAAACAAATGAAGACAGAAGAAAAGGAAGGAACAAGACCTTCCAACATTCACCAAAGAATTTTAGGATCCCTTTCTTTTCATGGGGAAATTTAGCAGTAAGTTCTGAAATAAATTCACTGTATTCTCTGTGTACTCGAACAGAAAGATTATCGGGTAGATGGTAATGGACAGTAGTTGGATCAGGTATCACCTGCATCTCACAACCCACTGCTGCCAGTGCTTGTGTTATCAAGTTTAGATTGCCCTGCCCACATATAGGAGGAAAGACACGATGAAAATTGCCAATTCAGTAACTTAAAGATAGCAAAACTACCAACATTTCAGCTTAACAAAACCTGTCAACATCTGCAGCATCTGATAACTAAGAGCTTAGCAATACAAAATGGTAAGAAGATGGAATGTATGTACTAACAAAAATGATCACCTAATCTCATTACAATTATCGAAAATCCACTTTTATTGTTAAAATATCTAACTCATACTTCACAGCTAAACCCAAATGTCAAATCTAACTAACATTACAGATGTGTAATGATCATCTTGAACTCAAATAGCTACAAGTGAACCACATTGGATGTAATGAATATCCAAACTCAACACAGGAACTAACCTTATCGCTGAAACCGAACATGACAGAAGACCCAACATCAAAAGTATAACCGTCTCTCTCATAGTACCCAGAACTCCCACCAGGAATCACATACTTCTCCAAAACCAAACCTTGGCACCCTTCACAGCCAACTGTGTGGCTGCAACCAACCCTCCAATCCCTGACCCTATAACAATGGCATCATAGCCACTCTTCCACCTGCCTTTCCATCACTCTCCACCACTTCATCCACACTCAATGTTGAACTGGACCTCACTACAAAGCTCCAATCTTTCGAATTCGAATATCTCAACCCACTCCCTCGATTCAATTTCCTTCCGGGTCTCAAGCAGTCTTTGATACTGTAACACCCTGGAGTGGAATTTGTAGGCTTTTGACTTCTGGGTCTGGTTTTACCCAAGTGGGCACTGTGAACATGGCCATGTAACTGAGAAGGTGCATGGCAGGAGCGGAAGTGAAGCTTAGTGAGTTGGGAAAGTGCATGTTTGATTTGGAAGCAGTGCTTTTGAACTGTGTAGAGAGGAAGAGGTGTTGGTGGTGTACTTGGTTTAATTAAACTGGTGACAGTTGGTTGTGATTCCACTTCCTGATTCCTCGAGAAAATGACACAATGCGTTTTTGTTTTTTAGGTAAACGAGAGGCGGCAAGCTTTTTTATTTCTGTAATTCCGCCTTACATGCACATGGAGAGGCACTCTCTTCTCTTCTTGCAGCTAAAAGTAAGGATTACTGTGCAGCTTCTATTGTATTTGGATTTATACAGATTTATTTTAATCAACTGACTTTTAAAAAGTCTACAGATTCTTTAAAAAGTTCATAGACTTTCACTGATTTCTTAAAACCATCGATTTTTAATCACAGATTTTCACTGATTTCTGAAATCTACAGATTTCATATGAATGACTTATGTAGATTTCTCAATACTTACAGAGTTACAGGAAAGAAAAAAAAAATAAAGATGCAATGACAAACACATAATGACACCGATTATAAGTTTAGTGCTCATCTATCTAATTTCGATACATACAGTTGTAATATTTGATTGAAATACATAACATAGGTAACAAAAAAGATTATATTAACTTAACAACACGCATACTTGTACATAAACCAAAAACACATGTTCTAAAGTGGGACATTAGATGTTCACAAGTTTAATTCATATACGCAAATATAATAATATAATCATGTTGTTCTAATATCAAGAATTAGTAGATAATATTTAGGTTATTGAGGGTTCCAAGCATTACAATTGAAAGACAACAAAATGTTAACATTCAAAAAACATTGAAAAGAATAGGTATAATAGAACGTTGATAACACAAAATATTATTAAAAAAAATGATGTATCGTAGGATCAACCTATTCACATGTAAAGAGAAAGTCTGTCGTAGACTTTTCCAAATCTTTGCTCTAGTAAATGGAAAAATATTGGAGTTTGGTGTGTGTAATTTACACTACAAAGTCAACAATTATCCATGAGTTATTAATTTCAGTAGTATGAATGATATTTTGAATACATCTGAACTCTATTCATTTTAAAAATCTTAATTGAATACCCCTGAACTTTGGTGGAATTCATAATGATTTTTTTAAATCTAGTTGAATACACCCATACTTTGATTGATTTTTAAAAATCTGTATTGAATACACCTAGACTTTCAAATTTCATAGACTTCTTTATAACTTCCATTAATTCCATATACAATACACCCTCCTATATGTTGGTTTTTTATTTTGGTTGGTTGCTTACTAGCCAATAGTGTTTTAGTATTTCTCTTCACACAAGTGCAATAATAAGTGCAATAAGTGCAGACACTACAGGAAATCTCGTCATAGGCGACGGAATCAATCCGTCGCTTAAGAAGCAATATCCGTCGCCTAAGATCCTAGGAGACCGATTATTCGTCGTTTAAGTTCCGTCGCGTAAGTGGCGTGAGGTAGACACTTACGCGACGGAATTGAAGTTTTTCGTCGATAAGAACGATCCAACCCGACGAACTCTGACATGCCTTGTCGACAAATTTATTCGTCGATAAGTGTCACTATCGACGAACCATTTTTGTCGGAAAAATTCCTTCCTACGCGACGAATAAAAAAGTCTTCTTAACCGACGGAACTACGTCGGTATATATGTTTGTCGACGAATACTGAGTCGTTCTTAGGCGACGGAAAGGTCGTCGGTAAAGTTGTAATCCGACGAATACGAAACAGTTCTTAGTCGACGATTGTTCTTTGAATTCGTCGGTTAGGTGGTTTCTCTTAATCGACGAAAGTTACTATTTCCGTCGCCTAGATATTTCATCTTGGGAGATGAATGTTACTATTTCCGTCGCTTGGATTGTTTCTCTTGCGCGACGAAGGGTTGATTTCCGTCGCTGATGTAAATATCAATTGCGACGAATATTGTTGTTTCCGTCGCTCATGATATTTACCTTGGGCGACGAAGATTACTGTTTCCGTCGACTAAGTTATTTTATTTATGGTGAAAAGACACTGAATTTTTTATTTTTTATTTTTTATTTTTTATTACAAATTAGTAACAATAATCAAACACAGATATATTGATAGCAATGGATTTGGACCATTTTTCATATATTGATGATAGATCGATGGACAAATATTATTCATATATATATATATATATACGTACAAAATAATTAATGAATTAATTAACTAGGTAGAAAATTGTTCATACAATCTAGCTAAACTATGAATAATGCCAAGGGGCACTGTTGTCCAATCCTACACGTTGTCGCCTCTATCATCACTGTTTTGTGGGGAAACTTGTCGAGGAGGAGAAGATTGAGGAGGAGGAAATTGTGGAGGAGGAGGAGGTGGCATACCTAGGTGCGCATATATGCCTGCAACTTGGGACTGCACAGCACTATACATAGACTCGGCACGCAGGGCACGCTGCTGGACCTCTTGGTATTGCTGTCGGGCAAGCTGCTGGACCTCTTGGAATTGCTGCTGGGCACGCTCCTCTGATTCCTTTAGTCTCTGCTCATAGCGCTCCTGCACCTCTTGGAGTTGCTGCTCATCAACTCTAGGAGGACGACTACGTGAAGTGGAACCATTTGAAGAAAGGCTCAAGTCTCGCTCGCCTCCTCGTCTCATCCCTCTGATCTCCTTTCCTTTCCGAGTTTTGAGCACCTTACCCAACACCTCAATTTGTTGGGACTGAACACTTTTCATAATCTCCTCCTCCGTCGCGTCAGGATGTTGTTCCTTAAATGCATCCTTTCGTTTATTACCTCATCAACCATGTCATTCTGCATTTAAAATACATCAATTAATAAACAAAACATGCAGCTCAACATTTCCATAATAAAGTTTACTGGTTGCATAATAAACAGGGAATAAGCTACTGGGGGTCAGTAAACTCATTAAGCCAAGTAGAAGTTTACTGTCCCCTAGTAAACTTGTACTGGTGGGTCAGTAAACTTGCAATTCATTATCTCCATTTCAATTTCATGGCCACAACACACAACAGATACCCTAATAAACAACTTTAGTGCTCCCTCATAAACCCAGTTAAAGTTTACTGGCCCCCAGTAAACTTCTACTGGGGGTCAGTAAACTTCCAATTCATTATCTCCCTTTCAGTTTCATGGCCAGAACACACAACAGATACTCTAATAAACAACTTTACTGTAGTGCTCACCTAGTAACTGGCCGAAAAATTATTGCCCCCCAGTAAACTTCTACTGGGGGTCAGTAAACATGCAATTCATTATCTCCCTTTCAGTTTCATGGCCACAACACACAACAGATACCCTAATAAACAACTTTATTGCTTCCTAGAAAACCCTGTAGAAGTTTACTACTGCCCCCAGTAAACTTCTACTGGGGGTCAGTAAACTTGCAATTCAGTTGCATGGCCACAACTGATACCCTAATAAACAACTTTATTACTCCCTAGTAAACAACTTTATTGCTCCCTAAAACTATACATCTTAATTAATGACAATGATAATAACATTTTTTTTTGTTTTGGAAGAAGCAGGAAAACATAACATTCTAATTGGACAGTGCCTACATTCAACTTAATGGTCTCATATATATACCAATAGCCGGATTTACACATGCTTGAACCATTTGCTAAGCTTACATTCTAGTAAAAGGAAAGACACTTACATATTTCTTGGTTGTATCTTCATCACCGGCCCTGACATAGGTCTTCTCAAAACCTTTGATAATTGGAAGCTGCTCGCCTTGTATTCTGAGTTCCTCCATTGTGTAGATGATAGGAGAAGACCCTGTGTGGTGGTGCATAGTCTTCTCCTCACGGTTCCGCTTGTTTGCCAAGGAGAGTCTCTAATATATACACGAAAAAACATTAAATAGATTAGTTCTAACATCTTGCACATTTCACATTTCAAGTTATAAATACATAACTATACATGAATGGGCTAATAATAAAATACAAGGGAAACAATGAAGGTAATTAAAAAAAATCACCTTGAAAGCATCTGACTCAAAGTGCTCGCATAGAAACTCCTACTGGTCCTCTCTCCCAATGAAATCTACTGGCATACCAGAGGGCCCTTCCTTCAGATAAGCTTTGTGACACTGGTACTTCCAGTCCTTGTACCTCTCTTGTGCCCTCTTCAGTATCCAATTGAACATTGGCTCATCATTTTCATCCCACTCGTACTTCGGCTAAGTAAGAAATGAATAAAAAATCTCATGTTAAGCACTGAAAAATAAAATAAAATAAATTAATACAGCCAATTACTATCACAAAAGACATCTTTCAATTCATATCAACACACAATACTTTACACACATTCAATCATACTTTACACATATCCATAACATTTTCACTTATAAGACAACTCAGTCTTATGCAAACATATCCTTAGACATGAATTTTATCAACAAAGAGATGTCAATTCAGTCAGTTCATGCCTTCCAATTATAAGCAATCATATATATGTTATCAAACAAATGTAATTAAGTAAATTTACTTTTCATATACTTTTCAGTTACTTACCGACATTGCATTCCACACCTTCCACTTCTCAGTCTGATCAAGGTCGTAGAACGTGCTTGCCCTCATTCCCACCAGACTCCGTATGGCGCAACCGATATCATGTGCCACCAAGCTGTTTATCCCCCTCACGCTAGGGCCTTTTACGGGGGCAATACTCCAGCTTGATCTTCTGCCCCGTTTGTTGAACGATATCCTCTGTCTTCTTTCCAGAACAAAAACCCCGCTTCTTTTCGGGCCGGAGCTACAATTAACATGTGAAAATACATTATTACATTATGATATATACTTAATATACAAGAGGATATATGTTGTGTGTAAGTGGCATGAAAATGAAAGAGACATATTGTACTGATAGTTTACTGACCCCCATTATAAGTTTACTGACCCCCAGAATAAGTTTACTGATCCACAGAAGAAGTTTACTGATCCACAGAAGAAGTTTACTGACCTCCAGAATAAGTTTACTGACCCCCAGTAGAAGTTTACTGACCCCCGTAGAAGTTTACTGACCCCCAGAAGAAGTTTACTGGGGGCAGTAGAAGTTTACTGACCCCCAGTAGAAGTTTACTGGGGGGCAGAAGAAGTTTACTGACCCTAGTAGAAGTTACTGACCCCCATGATCATTGATCATAATGACCGAAACGATCAAACAAGAGGGTCCGAAAACCACTCAAGCAACAAGTTCAAACTTGGATCAAAACTACATCTAATAATTAAAAAACAACCACAAAACTACATATATATATATATGAATACTAGAAAGCATAATAACCTCCCCTACCCCAACAACTTAACTTCCCTCCCAGTATAAGTTTACTGATCCCCAGAAAAAGTTTACTGACCCCCAGTAGAAGTTTACTGACCCCCAGTAGAAGTTTACTAGGGGCAGTAGAAGTTTACTGACCCTCCAATAGAAGTTTACTAGGGGCAGTAGAAGTTTACTGGGGGCAGTAGAAGTTTACTGACCCCCAGTAGAAGTTTACTGGGGGCAGTAGAAGTTTACTGACCCCCAGTAGAAGTTTACTGGGGGCAGTAGAAGTTTACTGACCCCCAGTAGAAGTTTACTGGGGGCAGTAAATTAATACACTTACCTGTTGGGCTTCGAACTTTGATTCGAGTGCTGCCGACGATGCGTCTTGCAGATTCAGGTGCGGTTGCAGTCTCGGCTGCGGTTACAGACGCCGATTGAGATCCCGTTGAACAACTGTCAACTGTAGGGCGCCGCACGATCAAGGGGGGAGCCCCTGGTGGTACTGTCTCAGCCGGCATGGGGTTAGGATGGCTGCTACTGCTAGCTGAACCGACGCTCTGCCGTATTGAGTCCATCAAAGCACTGGCCTGAGTGGCTCGGCCCTTCCTCTTCCCCCCATGATCATCATATCTTGCACATAAATACACACAATTGTTAGTAAATGAGTGAGTAATAGATAAAGATTACGAAAAATAGTCCATAGAAAAGCATACAGGTTGATCAAACCACTTGAATTTGTTCACTTTATTTTTTTTTTTTTTAGAATTGATGCATTGGTGATACAGAAAACTGTGAGCCACTTAAGCAGAAGATACAATTGATATTGGGTTTTTTTTTTCGATAATTAAAAAAAATCCCAATAATAATAATAATGAAACACAATCAACTAATTCGTTTACGATTCAGACACTGAGAGAGAGAGAATACGCCTGCAAAGGAGCGGCGGTGAGAAGGTGAGAGCAGAGAGATCGTAGCGGCGGTGAGAAAGTGAGAGCAGAGAGATCGTAGCGCGGTGAAATGTGAGAGCAGAGAGATCGGAGCGGCGGATGGATGCGGTGGCAATGAGTGGAGGAGGTGGTGGATGCCCGCACTTTAATCGGTTGCCGATGCGTGGATGGGGTCTGGTGGCGCAGCTCTGGTGGCGCGACTCTGGTGGGATTTGGGAATTGAGAATTGTGGTGTGAATTAGGGATTGTGGATTGCGCGAGGGAGTTAGTATAGGTTTTAAATTAAACTCACTAAGACAAATATTCGTGTCGTAATACGAAATTTTGGGGAAAAACAAAGGCGCAAAATTTACCCGCCTAATATTTGGGGATCCTACACGACGGAAAATACATTTTCCGTGGCATTGGTTAACCAAGCCGACGACTTATACAATTTCCGTCGCCTAAGTAACATAAAATTTTTATAACTCCACGTAAGTATTCATACTTAAAAAAGCATACTATATATATATATATATGCATTTTAAAAATTACAATGGAAATTTGCATGAATATATTATATAATTAATGGTTTGACGACGTACGTACGTAGTTAATTATAAATTAAAATAAAGATGCTATTTAGAGTCGTCCGAATAATCGTAATATATATTAATCGTACTCATGATAATCTGAGTCGTTTGAATCATCATCCTCCTCAGTTTGGTCAGAATACTCATCATCCTCTATGTATCGTCATCTATGAAGCCGTCGTCATCATGACTGGGGTGGCGATGTTGTAGTGAGATCAGTTCAGATGGTGTAATTGGAAGATAACCTATGATATCCGGAACGTGTTGGTTGATGACACGAATATCCTCAGTATCAGGGACTACATGTGGAGAATCCTCTTGATATGGTTCATTCGGTTGATCAGTTGTTATTGGTTCACTGGGCCCACTCTCATCATCCCTTCCCAGTGTACTGCACTCCAAATATTCTATGTGACATCCACCTGCACCACTTTCCAACCCTCACCCATAGCCGGATCATCAAGATAAAACACTTGTTTCGCCATGATGGCAAGAATAAACGGCTCATTATCATACATACACTGTGTTTGAGTCCACTGATAACAAGCCACGATCCAGAATTGTACTCCTTCGTCTTGTTGAGTCAGTATTGAAGCATTTGCACTTGAACAACACGATTGGCATACGGTTGCCATAGATTAGTTCGATGACACTAACAAGAACCCGTAGTAGTTGAAACCCAGACCCTCAACCATGACTCCATTGTTTTGGGTGACATGGCCTTCATCTCGTTCTGACGTGACAAACTTAACAAGTTCACAAAACATCCAGCACGAACTCTGTGGCTTTAGGGTCCTCCAGCCAACAAGTGCAACTCCGGGTCGTAAGAAGAAGCAGGAAACTCTTGTTGAATGTGCATCATCTGTAACAATTTTAAGAGCAACATTGTTACATTATGTAACATCATATATAGAGATCGATAGAAAGGTACGTACCCACCAATAAATGGAGTAGTAATCAGGAAAATCTCTCTTGTGTATGACTTCATTACCATACTGCATTTCCAAATGCCTCTTGAAGTATCGCTCGGCTTCTTCGCAATGTTGAAGGACAGACCAATGAGCCTCTTTGATCTCATCATTACTTAATCTTTCAGAATACTTAAACTGCCGTACGGTTCAACATCGTTGAAACAACTGATAGCTTGAATTGTTGGCTACTACCCGCTCCAGATGATTCCCCCATTGTGTCTTCATCATTGAGATAGGCGCTGCAATAAGTTACGCTCTCAGCCTGAATGTATGCCGCCGTGATCGACCCTTCAGGGAAACGTTTGTTTTTGTTCTTCTTCTTGAAATCCCCCAGTTGCCTGCAAAACAAATATGCAATTCTTACAATACATATTTAAAATACCATTTTATCTAATTTGAAAAGGATGATTAATTAATTAGAATAAATATGAGTGCATACCTCTCATTTGGATAACACCAGTATACTGTACTGGACCAGTAAGCAACACTTGTTGGGAAGGTGGATCATGAGGTGAATCATGATGTCAAAGAAAGTCGGGGGAAAGATCCTCTCTAGCTTGCGCATGATGTACACAATGTCTTCTTGCAATGACCGAACATCAGACTTTTTTAAGCTCTTTAGCGCATATCCTCTGAAAGAACTTGGACAAAGCCCCTAACGTGTCAACCACATCACTCTGCAAAATACGGTCTAATGACCACGGGAAGAAGACGTTGCAGCAAAACATGACAATCATGAGTCTTCAACCCACTAATCTTATTGTCCCCCATCTTAACACATCGAGCGATATTCCCTGTATACCCATGAGGATACTTAACGTTTCCAAACCACTGAAAACACTTCCGCCTTCTTTTGAGGATGGACTGTGTAGCCTGCTTTCGGTATTATGGCTTTTTGGTTTTTTTGTTCTCTACTAGCCATAGCTGGGGCGTATACCCATCATATTAAGATCAACACGGCTTTGCTTGGTGGGTCCTTGTCCTGTTATGTTTGAGATTCATAATTGTTCCAAAAACGCTATCACAAACAACCTTCTTTTCTATGTGCATGACGTCCAAGTTGTGTCTGATTTTCAAGGTCGACCAGTAAGACAATTCAAAGAATACACTTTTGTGCGTCCAATACTTAAACTCATCAGGCGTGGGAGGATTCAAGTTCGTTACTTCTTTACTGGTGCTCAAATATCCGAACCAATGCTGGTTAAGCCTCTCCAAAATCCACTCACCAGACCTCCCTGGGGGTTTTGGATTGTGCTCCTCAGTCCCATCAAATGCATCAGCATCCCACCGCCACTCGTGATCCTCGGGAAGATGTCTACGAGATCCCAAGAAACAAATTTTGTCGGCGTGCCAACTAGAATTGACGTCATCTATGCAAACCGGGCAAGCCTTGTACCCCTTAGTTTGTTGGCCAGACAACATCCCGTAAGCTGGAAAATCACTGATGGTCCAAATAATAGCTGCTTTCATCATGAATGAAGTTTGACCATGCTTGTCAAAAGTAGGAAGTCCATTTTCCCATAACTCTTGCAGCTCGTCAATTAATGGTCTCATGTACACATCCAAACACTTTCCTGGAGAACACGGCCCTGGAACCATAAGCGTAAGAAAATTGTACTCCTTTCTCATACACATGTTTGGAGGTAGATTGTACGGAAATACTATCACAGGCCAAATGCTGTAAGACAAATTCATGTTTCCAGTAGGATTGAATCCGTCTGTTGCAAGTCCGAGTCTGACATTTCGACAGTCTCCAGCAAATTCGGGAAAAGAACGGTCAAAGTGCTGCCAAGCCTCCCCGTCTGCAGGGTGTGTGAGATTATTCGGATCTATCCTCTGCTGTCCCTGGTGCCTTGCCTGGTGCCATCTCATATGCTTGGCCGTATGTGAAGACATGTACAGACGCTGCAGACGAGGACCCAACGGGAAGTAACGAAGAACCTTCCTAGGAATGGGCTTTTTCTGCTTAGATGAAGTGGAAGCTTCATACCTTGGCTCGTAGCAGTGTGGGCACTCAACTTCATCCTTGTTGTCTTTGTAATACAAGATGCAGTTATTGACGCAAGCATCTATCTTCTGGTGATCAAGACCGAGGTCAGCCAACATCCTTTTTACCTGGTCGAAATTTGCCGGACAACTGTTACCTTTGGGAAGCACTTTCTTCATAAGTGCAATATCCTCATCAAAACATATGTTACTCTTTCCCCGCTTGTTTTTTATCTGCATGTGCTCCATGACGGTACCCAACACAGTATGTTCACTACCAGGATACAATGGGGTTTGTACTTCCCGTACAAGCCTGTTGTACTTATCATAATCACTGTTCTGGTCAACGTGGGAGACATTAGGGAAGGTGTCAGGGTTGTTGTCATAAACAACATTTTGCTGATATCCTGAGGCGGCGAACGGGAAGGCATCGTTTAAGAGGTTCATCACAGCAGGGTCCCCGTAACTAGCATTGGAAGATCCTGCCTGCGGATTATGTGATGCTTGAATTTCTGCAAGTGTGGGCATTTGAACTTGATTTTCGCCGTGCCATGTCCATGTGGTATAACTAGGACAAATACCGTTTAGTGCCAAGTGAGAATACATGTCTTCATATGTTACTGATTTCCGATTGAGACATTTGTTGCACGGACATATGTGAATAACGTTGTCTGGAGGACTATGTAGACGCACGAACTCAAGAAAATCAAAAATGCCTCTCATATAAACTGGGGACCCCCTCCCTAATTGCATCCAGCTCTTGTCCATGTTGTACACTATAATAACAATAAACAAAAATATATAATCAAAAAATCGTGAATAAAATCAACCGGAAATATATATATATATATATATATATATATATATATACTTTGTTGGGAAAATAAACATTTACTCAGTAAACAAGGATTTTAAAGCCCATTTCAATGAAAAACTATTGAGTAACCCATATTAATGTTTTAACGCCTCTAACAATTAATATTATACCCTTAATTATTGCATGAATTAAATACACATGTTCTCCCAGACTCCCACTCTCCACGATCAACCGAACTCTCAGTTCTCCCACTCTCTCTATCTCTCTCTAACACTCGATAACGATCTCTGGTTTAGGGTTCTTCACGATCTCCGTGATTCCATCGATCAGGCCACGTCGCTCTCTCGTTAAATATCTGTCCACTCCGTCGCTCTCCGCAGATAAATCCCAGTTGAGCAGGAAATCGCTCTCTGCCCTACTCTCAGTCGATCGAAGTTGATCTGTGGTCTATGCATTGGCGTTGAATATATCGGCGTCGATATCTGCTTCAATCGCTCTCACTCGACCTCGCTCGGGAAAACCATAAAAACAGGTACATTTTGAATTTTATTGCATTTAGGCTTATTTTGGACTTATCTGATGATATTGAAGCTCCATTCACTGATTTACTGCGTATAATTGGAATGACAATGAAAGGGAGATACTGTATTGTTATTTACTCTTGTGAAGTAGAAGTTTACTAGGGGGCAGTAAACTTCCACTGGTTTACTAGGGGGGCAATAAAGTTGTTTATTAGGGTAAGAATGTGTATATGTTGTGTATAACTGGCATGATTATGAAAGGGAGATAAGGTATTGAAGTTTACTGACCCCCAGTAGAAGTTTACTGGTGGCAGTAAACTTCCACTGTGTTCACTATGGGGCAATGAAGTTGTTTATTAGGGTAATAATGGGTATATGTTGTGTATAACTGGCATGATTATGAAAGGGAGATAATGTATTGAAGTTTACTGACCCCCAGTAGAAGTTTACTGGGGGGCAGTAAACTTCCACTGTGTTCACTATGGGGCAATGAAGTTGTTTATTAGGGTAATAATGGTATATGTTGTGTATAACTGGCATGATTATGAAAGGGAGATAATGTATTGAAGTTTACTGACCCCCAGTAGAAGTTTACTGGGGGCAGTAAACTTCCACTGTGTTCACTATGGGGCAATGAAGTTGTTTATTAGGGTAATAATGGGTATCTGTTGTGTGTTGTGCCCCTGAAATTGAAAGGGAGTTCATTTTTGCAAGTTTCTGATCCCCAGTTGAAGTTTACTGGGGGCAGTAAACTTTATTTTTTGCATATGCAGTTTATAAATGCAAGTTTTTACTACTTATATACAGGATGAGAAGCAGTTCAAGGCCTTTAGGTGTGGATTCTGATACCGAAGAGGATTGGTTTCAAGAATCTGTAGCTTCTATGAGGACAGAACAAAATATAGGAGAAGTTTTACAGAAGATGAAGTCGAAGAAAAAGAGAAAAGAGGTCCAGAAGGGTGCCGTTGCTGAAGAAGAAGAAGATGATGATTACACTGAAGATGAAGAGGGGGAAACAGAAAAGTATCTTTTTCAGAGAAGATCAACAGGCAGAAAAAGAAAACAAGCGGAGACAGATTCAGGGGAGGAGGAGGAGGAGGAAGAAAAGGGAAGAAAGAAGAAGGAAAAAGGAGGAGAAGGTGACTTGACCAAGATCAAACACGTGCAGCAAAAGTGCTCACTGACATCATTTTATATGTTAATGTATAGATACAAGGAGAGCATCCCAGAAGAATCATGGGAGTTGATAAACAACACTTGTTTTCGGGGAATAATTGAAGCATTCAGATTGGACAAGGTTGAGGAGGATCAAGTGAAGAAGCTTGAATCTGATTTTGAGATCCTAATGAGGCACTACAACAGTGACAATAAAAACTTCATATTTGGGAACACGGAGATTGAAATTACGGAGCATGACGTGCATTCAATTTTTGGAATAACCAAAGAAGGCTCGGATGTGGATATCACAATAGACCAGAAATACTGCAAGGGCAGTAAGAAGAATGTGGCAGATTCTGCTGTCTTTGGAAAGCAAACAAGAAGAACAATCACCAGAAAGGTTATTGATGACACATTAATGGAAGAGCTTAGGAAGCTTCAGAAGAAGAAGGGGGATCCAAGGAAGATAGCCTCTTTGGTTATAATGTACCTTATGGCAGCTTTATTTTTCAGCAGAAGCGGGAACCACATTGAATGGAAACTGATACTCAAGTGTGAAGACCTTGAAGGCATCGACAAATACAACTGGTCACATAAGGTATTAGAATTCTTGCACCAAGGACTTCACAAGCACGTAAGGGGGGAGCCAAGAGTTTTGAACGGATGCCTCCTTCTGGTTCTATACTGGTTCCTTGAGAAAACAAAAATAAAGAAGCGGATTATCGGGAAAGAGAAGGAGACTCCCAGATTTCTAAGATGGTCAATACAAGAGATCATCAAAGAAAAGGAGTATTTGAGAAGACCTGAATTGCTAGAGGTAATGGTATTTTATTTATATAGCCATTTTTATAATTAAAAAAAATATATTGCATTGTATTGTTTGTTTTTTGAAAAACTAAATTAAACTGATTTGTGTCTTATAAATGTAAAAACAGGAACTCATAATAGAAGGTCCATGGATGGATGAGGAGGAAACGAGTTCCGGCAATGATAAGCGGCTGCAAGATGACAATGGAACACCAAGGACAATTGATTGGGTAAGTTTGAATGGTTACTAACACCCAGTAAAACTATTAGCAATGAAAATGGAACGTGTATAGAAGTTTACTGACCCCCAGTAGAAGTTTACTGCAGTAAACTTCTACTGGGTTTACTAGGGGGCAATAAAGTTGCTTATTAGGGTATATTAAGTGTGTAATTGTCATGAAATTGAAAGGGAGATAATGTATTGAAGTTTACTGACCCCCAGTAGAAGTTTACTGGGGGGCAGTAAACTTCTACTGGGTTTACTAGGGGGCAATAAAGTTGCTTATTAGGGTATATTAAGTGTGTAATTGTCATGAAATTGAAAGGGAGATAATGTATTGTTTTTACTGACCCCCAGTAGAAGTTTACTGGGGGGCAGTAAACTTCTACTGGGTTTACTAGGGGGCAATAAAGTTGCTTATTAGGGTATATTAAGTGTGTAATTGTCATGAAATTGAAAGGGAGATAAGTATTGTTGTTTACTGACCCCCAGTAGAAGTTTACTAGGGGGCAGTAAACTTCTACTGGGTTTACTAGGGGCAATAAAGTTGCTTATTAGGGTATATTAAGTGTGTAATTGTCATGAAATTGAATGGGAGATAAGTATAGAAGTTTACTGACCCCCAGTAGAAGTTTACTGGGGCTAGGGGCAATAAAGTTGCTTATTAGGGTATATTAAGTGTGTAATTGTCATGAAATTGAATGGGAGATAAGTATAGAAGTTTACTGACCCCCAGTAGAAGTTTACTGGGGGGCAGTAAACTTCTACTGGGTTTACTAGGGGGCAATAAAGTTGTTTATTAGGTATATTAAGTGTGTAATTGTCATGAAATTGAATGGGAGATAAGTATAGAAGTTTACTGACCCCCAGTAGAAGTTTACTAGGGGGCAATAAAGTTGTTTATTAGGGTATATTAAGTGTGTTATTGTCATGAAATTGAATGGGAGATAATGTATAAAAGTTTACTGACCCCCAGTAGAAGTTTACTGGGGGGCAGTAAACTTTTTCTTTACACACTAGGGGGCAATAAAGTAGTTTATTAGGGTATATTAAGTGTGTAATTGTCATGAAATTGAAAGGGAGATAATGTATTGTTGTTTACTGACCCCTAGTAGAAGTTTACTGGGGGGCAGTAAACTTGTTTTTGTATATAATTGTTTAACAGTAACGATTTCGTTTTTATAATGTGTACAGGAGCTGCCGATGGAAGATATGAAGAAGAAGTGACAGAACTTGCCAAAGCAAATGAAGAACTGGTGAACAAAAACACTGAATTGCTCGGCAAGTTAAAGAAAGCGGACAGCCAAATCATTGAGCTAGAGAAAGAAAGGAGGGCAGACAAAAATGAAATCAACGCTCTCAAGAAACAGTTGCACAAGGGGGCAAAACATGCTCAGACAAAACAGATAATATGTGTAACTGAGGAGAAGGAGGAGGAGGAGGAGGGTAGGTCAAAGCCGGTTGAAGAGGAAGAATATAACTGCAGAGAGGAGCAACCAGGAACTGAAGAGGTAAGAGTAGAAATAAGTTTACTGACCCCCAATAAATATTGTGTTTGGTTCAATTTTTTGAGGATAACTTGTGTGTTTTCTTTTGTGTAGTTTTTTGAACAAGTAGCAGAACCAGTTCCGTTGCGAAAGATATTTCCAGAAGACGATGAACCTGTGACGACCGATGTCAAGCTGTCTAAACTGGACAAACTTGTTGATCAAGCTGTGGAAATGGCCTTAAAAAAAATGAATGAAACAACCAGCTTGAAGAATGAAGAACAGCAAGCAGGAGGGCTCAAGAAATATGTCAAGCAGAAGGGCTCAAAACAAACTGTGGAGACTGGTTCGATTGAAAGAGACGTCAACCTGAAGAAGCGTGGGGCACAAAAGAGGAAAGAAGAAGAATGGGAGTATGACACCCCATTAGGGCTAAAGCCAGCAAAAAGAACAAAGGAGGTGGAGCGTAAAGTCCAGAATCGTATTGTTATTGATGGAGTGAACTGCAACACTCCAACATGGAAGCTCTTGGATGAAAAGGTGGCGAATCACTATAAGAACTGGTTTGATTTGAACAAGGACAAGAATGATGAGTAAGTTTATTCTTCCCTAGTATATATATATATAACATTACAATTAGTTCCCTGGTTTGACTTGCTTATGACTTATTTGTGTTGCACAGTTTCCGGTATTGGGAGTGTTGTGATGGTATCATTGACATTACCAAAGATGACTTGAAGAGAATAATTCAAGAAGGAGAGATTACATCTAATGTGAGAAAAACTTACTAACCGCAATAAAGTTGATGTTTGAGTAACCTAAGATGTATTCTTTGTTGTAATAATTTGTGACTTATATATGTTGTACATGCAGACCATCAGGGTGTACCTCGCAATGTTGAAGGAGGAAATGGAAAAGAAGAAGGTCTCGGTCGGATTCCTAGACATAGAGGCAGCGGTAAGTAGTCTAACCTGAAATAACAGCGTGCCGCAGCACCGCGGTCTCCTCCGTTACTTTTTTCAGTTAACACAATCTTACTACTTGCTTTTATAAATACAGCGCGCGGCGGTGGTACATGAACAAAAACTGAAGGAGTTCCTAGCTGGAGGAGGAAAACAGGGGGAATTCAAATGTAATGAATTGGATATAGAGCTTTCCATTATTAATCCTCTGTGGTCCATCTTCAGTAAGGACCTGGTTTTCATTCCGGTACATCACGGGGTCAGCCACCACTATACCTTGGTCCTGATTGACAACAAAGCTCGATGCTTCTATCACGTGAACTCAATGCTACCACCAACGAAAGATTACTCTGCCGACACCAACAACCACTTTCAGAATGCAATGGCAGTGGTGAGTTGTAACTGATTTATTAGGGTAAGAAGTTTACTGGGGGGTAGTAAACTTCTACTGGTTTTTGTTTGTTGCTTGTTCTCTTAGTTTGTTTGAGTTGTAATTTACTTGTGTGTTGGAACCAACAGGTGAAGCACATTATGGTGTTCATCAAACGCGTATATGATTCCACCAAATACCCTCTCAGCCAAGGCATGGACCCTGAGGAATGGAGGGAAAACTATGACAAGCAGGACAGCCAAGGAATAGTGGTTGACGGTTACTCGATGATGAGTGCTGAAGAGAAAAGAACAAGAAGATGGATGCTGGACCAAAACGTTTATCAAGCAAGATACAAGCTGACTGATATCTTATCCTGCCCGCAGCAAAAGAAAACATCGTAAGTACCTTTAAACTTCCTTTAAAGAGTTTTATTGGGGTCAAAAATTACTTGTCTGTTTTATTGGGGTGAAAAATTTAGTAACACTGTTCTTAATGCATTGCAGGTCAGACTGTGGACCGTTTTTGCTCCACTTTATAGAGAGCCTATGTCATAGTAAAAAACCGACAAAAGATGGTGGTAATGAAATGAGGAGGAAGATCCTGCTAAAGTTCATGGACATCAATATAGAAAAAAGATTAGTGGTACTTTAGATGTAGGATCTTCAAAATAAATGTAGTATTTTTATAGTGTTGCAAGAACATATGAATGATCTTGAATTTCAGTAAAGGAACTTGTTCTTTTAGTAATTTTGGTTTATTCCTTTGATATTTCTGTCAGTTTCATTTATCTTTGGTTGTCAGTTTCAGTTTTTTTTTGTTACAGGGTGGTTATTGGGGGTCAGTAAACTTTGGTTGCTCTGTTCAGGAAAATTACTGACCCCCAATAATTTTCCCTACTTGAGAGTTTACTACCCCATTATGTCATTAGAGGATGGTTGAAAGGAATCTAAGTAATAACAATCATCCATAAACTTTGGTTGCTCTGGTCAGGAAAATTACTGACCCCCAATAATTTTCCACACTTGAACATATGAGTATAACAAAAACTGGAAGCATTCCAGATTAAAGAAAAGACCTGGAAAAGAGTAAAACAAACATCCAAGTATCAAACTGGAAGAAAATAAAGGAAGGCGGATGTGTTGTATCAAGAAATACAGAAAATTACTGACCCCAATAATTTTCCACACTTTACTTACATGAGCATAATTTTCCAATCATTTTCCATACTTGAGAGTTTAATTACTACCCCAATAATATTCTTCACCTTATACCTCCGGTTAGGGCCCTAATCCCGTTTGAGAGCATATGACATTGTGATTTCGTTTGTTGTTGGGGGGTTTCGAATTCGCATATGTGAGAAAATTTCGGCAGCATCTCCCTACAGTTCCCCAAGTGCACTAATATCTATACCTAGAATGCACTCGAGGAACAATAAAGAAAGATCTTGTCGAAATATATATACCCACAACCGAAAACAAAACGCACCAACAACAAACGGAATCTCAATGTCATATGCTTCCAAACTGTCCAAATATGGGACAATTCGAAACCCATTTTGTTAGACACAGTCGTAACATAATGGTTCTCGAACGGGATTTCTAAGGGTAACAATATATATTGATGAATGTATAAGAATCTTATAATTCTTAATTACATGATTCATCATTTTATTTTTTATCATTCAAATCGCATGAACAAAACGATTTGAATGAAAACAAAAATTTGATAAACGTACGTACATAATTATTAATTAATCATACATACAAAAGCTAAAGATATATATATATATATCTTTAAAAATTATACACACAAAAGTTAGATCTATATATATATATATATACAAACATAATATTATATAGTTTTCATGCATATATAATATTATATGTACGTACAAACATATTATACACACATATCTAGTAATTATATTAAGCATACAAGTAATAAGCCACAATTAATAATCCATCAAAATTGGACCGGCAAGTTGCCGAAAGTTCGCAGGAAAATATGCCTAAAAGAAGAAAGTAGATTAATTAATTAAAATAGTTACCAATTAGGAGATCGAGATCGAAGCGCGTACCTCTTAAAGATCGATCAAATTCATGTCGACGATAAGCTTCTAAATTAACTATATTTGGATCGGATGAATATTCTGATGAAGGGGATGAGGGGGGGGGGGGGAGCTAGACCATGCTTTTATTCGATCTGCGTTCTCTTCTGGGCAAAAGGTGTATAAATGATGATGTGTAAACTTAGCGGACGGAATATTCCGTCGGCTAGGAAGATATCCGTCGGAAAAAATATTCGCTCTGCTTTGTGTCAGGCAATAATTCAAATTCTTAGGCGACGGAAACGTTCGTCGGCTAAGAAATAGTTATTCGTCGCCCAAGATGTTCTTAGCCGACGGAACGGAATTCGTCGCCCAAGAAAAGTTTAAGCGACGGAAAATTATTCGTCGTCTAAGTCAAGTTCTACCGACGGAACATTATTCGTCGCCCTAGACAATCTTCGACGACGGACTATGTCGACAGTCAATTTCCGTCGACTAGAAAGATCTAAGGCGACTAAACCTTACCGACGGAAGATATCCGTCGTCTAGGATTTACTAAGCCGACGGAAATAGGACGACGAATAGTATTTCGTCGATTAGGATTCTCTTAGTCGACGGAAGTTGTTGACAGTTATTTTTCGTCGCCTATGAAATCTTAGGCGACGGATGTGGTGTCCTATACGACGGTTTTGTTTCCGTCGGTGAAGTGTGTCTTAGCCAACGGAATTAATAAGATTCCGTCGGCTAAGTGTATATTTCCTGTAGTGAGACTTTTTTTGTTTTGAGGGAAAATGGAGTGATGTTCTAGGAAAATGTTCGACGACATAACCATATACAATACGTTGCCCAAGAAATAAAATTTGTAAACAAAAAAAACCTACAAATTTAAACCAAAAAGCTAATGTTCAAATGAACTTATTAAAGCCAGGAAAACAAATAACCTACACCATCAAACCGAAGTACCCCGGCTTCATGGATCAGAGGCCTAGAGATAATTTCGGTGTACCTTTCCAACACAAAGTGGAGGTAGATCCTTCAAGATGATGGCGTAGGGTTCTGTCCCATTTTGAAATGGGACTACTCCCCGCCACTTTCATCTGCAGAGAGTGACTCTTGTGTTGCCATGGAGTTCGAAGCTACTCCTTGGAGTAGCCTCTTCTTGTTCCTGCTACCTCGAGGTCTTTCTCTCTTCTTCGGTATCTTCCCTGAAGTGACCGACACATCAACCAACTCACCAAGATCAAATACCGGAGGCATCACGGCTAAACCAGGTTGTTTCCCCGTCTCGCACCTATGCCATTTGCGCACATCCAAAGCTCGATTCTCATCGGGTTCAAACCCAGCCAATTCCAGCCCGGCAGATACAAACCCCAAAGAGTGCCCATTTTCCACAGAGTTTAGCCTAGAAAGCCCCAGGCCCGGCCCACCATCCAAGTTAGCGGTCAACCCTAGTTTCTAGGGTTTCCCTTCGATTTTTGCAGAGGTGATCTGATGCCTAGTGCTACCGAGCTCTCTTCTTCCACGACCACAAGCTCCATCCCCGGCTCTGGTAAAGCATCTCCATCAGCCACCACTTCTTCCTTCAGCAGCGACGTCAAGCCCCTATCATAGGCAACCCCACCATGGCCGAAATAGCCACATGTCATGGCACTTTTCCAGTTTAAACCCTAGTTCGACAGTGAAGTCCGGCGAGTATTCAAAGATCTGGCCAGCTGGGATTCGTTGCCGAACGTTTAACAACACACGGATCCTCTGTATCCTCTCCTTCCGCTGCAACGCCAACAAATCAGGTCGTACAAAAGACCCGAGATCGTTACCAATACGCCTCAGGGTTTGTTTGGTCCTCATCCCCATCCTCATCCACATCAACCCATACCTCCAACTGATTCAGAGAAACCGATTCTAAGGGGTTAAGACCATTATAATCTGCTAGAACGATCATGGATCGACACAGTACCACGGTCCGCCACCAAGAATCTGGTGTTTCTCCTTCTCGTTTTTAAAATGAAAAACAAAGATGCTGAGCTCCTCCTCCCTGATCATAATCCTCTCTTCCAAACTCCAAATTACGGCGACCACCGCGGAGAACAAAGGGATCGCCACAGGTTTGCCATGTAGTAGCCTCCCACACAGATAAAAGAAAGGGTCGCAACCCCTTATCAAGCTTGCAGGCTCCTCTCTCTCAGCCCCTGATTGACGACTAGAACTCGCCGCCGCCATCTCAAAGCAAATTTCGATCGAGATTGCCGCCGCTAGAAAACCTTAGCAAAGCAACCAGGCTGACTTTTTTGTTTCTTATATTTTCCCTTTTTTTTAACACAACGATTGTCCAATCAAAAGAGGAGCAATAAATGCAGACTTTGATGGTGTAGATGCATATCTATTTGTATTGCTGCTTTGTTGTATTTAGCTCGGGAGATTGATTGATAACATGACTCTTCTAGGCTTGTAGCATTTGAAGTTGTTAAGAAATGGAGGAATCAAAGCCAAGATTGTAGAATTGTAATCTCCAGCACAGTTGTTATTTCAAAAAAAAAAAAAACATAATGGTGGAATTCTGTTTTTGTCGCACTGGGTATGAAAGGTAATGAATGGCGGCACTAAATAAGAAAGTTGATTTGAAAACAGAATTCCACGATTTCCCATCCACCTTAGAAGACTCGCCAGAATCATGGAGCGGCAACCGGGTGGTTGGAAAGCAGAGGTGCTCGAGTCCCATGGACTCTTCAAGTAATGACCCTGAACATCAAAGATCCAAGCCAAAGAGGTCCACGGGTGGCAAAACCTTAAGGTTAACCGCTGCCAGGAAGAGAGAGCTCTCGCTCTCATATGCAAGTTCATCATAATTGATTACATGGGATTAAATCATCAAATCTTGTTACTTTAAATTTAGCGAAAAATATGACTTCATTGCTGGACATGATACTAGAAATATGAGCCACCTTTTTTCGGTTACAAGCGAGGGAACAAGAAAGAAAACTTGATTTTAGAGCAGGACCCTAGAAATATGAGCCACCTTTGGGACTTCGTACTCTAGCTAGTAAAAGACATGATTAGTCATAATCAGTTTACTGATTCTTTTATGGATTTCATTATTTATATTATAGTAAATTGATTATATCTTAGAACTATTTTCTTTAAGGAAATGAGTCAAGCTCTGATCTATCAAAACGACGTCATTCCGTCAAGTTAGGGATTAGGTACCCCATAATACAATGTGAGGCTCAAGTGGCTGCAAATAGCAAACAACTTATACTACTAACAACTGCTTAATATAATTGTATTATTCACAAGCCAAAGAACCTGAATCTAAACAGTCAACAACCGAAAGTGAGAAAATGCGACAAAAAAAAAAAACTTCCCTAACCTCATTATATCAGAAAACAAGAACTCATTTACTAAATATCTTAACGCCTAAGACTCATTGGTGTACGTCGCAATGATTAAATACAGTTCAGTAGTTCCAATCAACAAACATAACAAGGTTGGAGAACAACCACATACCGCTAAGGAACAGCCTCCTACATATCTTAGGGTGTACTTATACTCTCGATGGTAGGTGGAGGCTTAGGTTTGTTCCGGTGTCCACGGTGACGACTCTTTTTCTTGGACACTTTCTCCACCATAAGCACAGGACCTCCAACACTCCATCAGACCATCCTCAAAAGACTCAACATCAATGCAGAGTCGCTTCCCGCTCACTTCCCGATCACCTTCCCGAAATTTGCGCACCCCCAAAACCTCAACCGAAATTCCGAGAGAACCATTTATTTTCAGCCCAAAAGCAACCAAGAGAAGCTCAGCCGGCCCAGCCACAACAGACCTAAACATTTGAGTCAAACTCGTCTCAGGCCCAACCACCTCAGACCCAATCTTTTCAATCTAACCAACCTCAGGCCCAAACTCTCTTGGCCCGGTCAACCTTCCATTCAAACCAACATAAGTTCCTATGGAAATGGATGAAAACCCTAACGATGTTGTCGTCACTAGGTTTGGTTCCGGTCAAACCTCCAGCGCCGTCCTCGATCTAGATTTCGACATTCACACAGACTCCGCCTCTCTAGCCGCCGTGGAACCGACCACCACCAACCCCGGTGGCGCGCTCTAGTAACCCCTCATTACACTCCAGTCTCATGGCCGAAAAAAAACACTAGACAGACACTACTAGCAAAATGAAGCTTCACATAGATTTAAATCAGTGTGAAATATAGTTATCTCACACAGACATCTGTGTGAGAAAGTCATTAGTCACGCTACACTCACGAATTGCCTATCCGTGCTGTTTGCAGGGGGGGCTAATGCTCAACACACACAGATAAAAAAGTCCGTGCGAATAGGTGACGTGGGCCCCATCACATATCCACAAATCGTGATTGCTTTATGAGAACTCATTTAGTGAGAACAACTTTGTAATTCACACGGATGTCTGTGCGAATTGGTAGGATCTATTCACACAGATAACTGTGTAAAATTTCATTCACCTAAATCTGTGAGATAACTTATTCACGAATGAATGTGTCAATTTTGTCTACTTTAATTCACACTATTTTGTGTGAAATAAGGATAGCATTTAAAAAAAAAATCAAATACTAATTTCCTGCTCATATTTTTCTGCTATATATATATATTTCATTCTATTTACAATCAAACATTCAAACAACACAAATCCACAACTCCATCCATAATATAACATTTGACATTCCCATAAAAATGTATATAGTTTACATTCATACCAACATAGTTTACATACCCTAATTTTTACAATTCTTGGATTACAAAACAAGGCTGCTTTTCTAAAATACAATGTTGTTCAAGGTGGAAAACCACTAAGAATTTCCCCCTAAGAACAACATAATCCTTGTCCAAGAATAGATTCCTACCAACATAGTTTACATACCCTAATTTTTACATTTCTTGGATTACAAAACAAGGCTGCTTTTCTAAAATACAATGTTGTTCAAGATGGAAAACCACTAAGAATTTCCCCCTAAGAACAACATAATCCTTGTCCAAAATAGATTCCATCAAAGTAGACATAGATAGAACCATCAAAATAGATAATGACATATTGGGGTGAAACTAACCAAATCAGCAAGGCTGCAAATGACGAACCGTTTGAGGCATTTCGGGCCGATACACATCATTGATATCAAGGGTTGGGATCACATTTCTACTGCCTTCTGGTTGTGTTGGCTCCATTTGTGGTGCCGTCTCAATTTGCGAAAATCCAGCATCTCTCAGCATTCTACCCATTTCATATGTAGCTAGTTGTTTCACTTTATTTGACATAAGTATTTCTTGCTGCCTTTTGAAGTCCTCCATTTGTGCAGTGAGTCTTTTCTCCATATCAAAGGTTTCATTCCTAATTCTCTCTTCCCTTCAGCAGCTTTTTTCCTCTCAGTTTCAGCCTCAATCTTTAATCGTTCCATCTCCACACGTTGTTCATCAAGTTTAGCTTTCATTGCTTCCACGGTGCTAGAAGTAGTTCTTTTCTCAATATGAATATTTGGAACATCACGCCAATGAACTCCACCTCCAAGTCCCCTCACTCGGTTACGTTTCTCCGGCCAAAAAACTTCTGCATAGATATCTTCTCTAACCTCTGGAGTAATCTCAACATTTAACTTTCTTCTCTCCTCTTCAGCCTTTTCCAAATCTTGCTGCATTCAATCATGAAACTATTATAAACTAAAATTACCACTGCATTCAATCAGCCTTCTTTTCTATTCAACTGAAAATCTACTACTTTCATACCAAAATCTGTATTAGTATTCAACTGAACATAAACATCTTAGCACTTTCATAAAATACAAACCAATACAAATACCAACTTAGTTCTTTTCTATTCAACTGAAAATCCACTACTTTCATACCAAAATCTGTATTAGTATTCAACTGAACATAAACATCTTAGCACTTTCATAAAATAAAAACCAATACAAATACCAACTTAGTTATTTCAATACTCACCACTGCTTTGGTAGATGCAGCGTCAACATATTCATTTGTTTTTCCTTTCTTACGATGTGTCAACTTGAAGATTTCCAACCTATCAGGTTGTTCCTCAACCCCATTATGAACTTGCTGCAATGTAGGATACGCAAAGAATTAAACATCAATCAATTGAGCTCATTACCACATAACATGATAACTCACCCATTCATATACAACTGCTGAAAAAGTCCTTGTGCCTGTACTATGATGCATTACCCTTTGCGAGCGATTACTGACATTAATATCAGCTTTGGTCTGTAAAGGAATATTAATATCAGCCTTCACATATTATATTGGTCTGTAAAGGACACTCATACATTAAATTATTCATCATACATATTATATTGATGAACATTGAAAACACGAGAAATGCATCATTACCTGAGTATCCTCATCATCTAAGTGAGCAACAAAAGCTTTCCATTGACCACTATCTATGGAAGACAAAGGGCATTGAAAACGCTCATCAGTCCCTTTGTTGGGCACCCAATACAATTTCTTCAAGTCTGCCTTGTGGTGCTTCCAGCGATCTGAGAGTCTCTCAAGTGCATATTTCTTGATTTTAGATTTCTTAGCAGCAGTGTCAGCCTCAGACCAATCAATTGTCCCCTACAATTCCAAATATTATAATCCCTTATTAATTAGATGAATCAACCTATCAATATAATTCTAGATTATCAGTTTACATACCTCAATATGCAACCATGTCTTTCCAAGGTCGTTATCAACATCAAAGTGACGCCAATCTTGTACGTCAATTGGGAAATAAACGCCATCAGTTGCCAAACTACCAAGGAAATGGCTGTAATGTGCACATTTATCCCTTGGCCACACAGGTGCCCCATACATTCCCCACTTAACCTGTTCTCTTACTCCACCCACTGCCCATTTTCCAATCGTTTTCCCTCGCCCTCTTTTCTTATTACCGCGACTGGCTTCACTACTTCTATTTTCAGTAGGACATGTTGGTTGAGGCACAAATAAACGACCAACATCTTGAGTTTCACTGTCATCATATTGGACGCTGTCATGCAGCGATTCCAGGCCATCATTAGCTAACTGAAAATCCATGTCATAATGGGACATTCTGCAATTAAACAAACATTGAGATACTGTAATAGCTGACAAACATTGAGATACTGTAATAGCTGTTGTTAAGCATCTAGGTTGATATTGTAATCATTGTCATAGCTGCTGTTACAATTCTAGATTGATAGCATACTTGTATATATTCAGATTCTAGTTTCCCAACAACATATCCAATTCGTAATTCTAATTTTGACCAAAGCTTAACCTCATTCCACCAAATCAAAATTAATTTGGCATATCACTTGGTTAGAATCTACAAACCCAAATGACCATGTACTTTAACCGTTCAGTATGCTCATAGAGTTAGTGAACGAATATCACGTACCTTTACCGGCTTTCGGCACAGCGGTGGTGGTGGGATCTGAGTCGGCGATCGGAGCCTCTTGCAGCAGTCCTCGTTCCTTTTTTGTGTGGTTGTGGAAAGACTAAGAGTAAATAGAGACCCAAACGGCGTTGTGTTCTAGGCATGCATGTTATTACCTTCTTTTTTATTGTTTCTTTAAGGTAGGCACTTTAGTCCGTGTGAGTATATCCCGTTTTGAGCGGCATTACACCCGCCCCAAATTTCCAGCATTGAATTGAATCTGAGTATCCAGTTTTCAGCGGCAATACACCCCTCCTTAAAGTTAGCGCTACTGTTGAGTATCTCCATTCTTTTTAAGCTCGATCTTCAATTTAGAGCTAAACAAAAGTAAAATGGACAACTAAGTAATTCCCATCAATTGAACATATATATTTGTTACATTCCCATATAGAACAAGTCCCTTGGTTTTGCCTTCATGCACAGAAAAGCAACTACAAGCAAAATATAAATCCAGTTTGCCTAGATGAACAAATGACTAATCCAAATTAACTCCTGAGATATCCGTTCGTGGTATTGTCACATCTTCCTCATTCACTGCTTCATGTCCTAGTTGTTGAGGCGCATACGGCGCTGGATCAAGATCTATACCCATATCAAAAAAGTCCCTTGGTTTTGCCTTCACAACAACCTCCCAGTCAGGTTCAATAGGATCTTTAACGTAAAAAACTTGTTGTGCTTGAGTGGCAAAAATGAAGGTATCGGATGGTGGAAGCAAATAATTAAAGTTTACCAATATGAAGCCAAACTCATCCTTTTTCATTCCTCGACTATAGGTCCGGCTATCAATCCAATTCCCCTCAAACAGCAATACTTTCCTACCATTATGATAGTCCAATTCGATGATATCAGTCAATACGCCGTAATAGTCAAGCATGTCATCTCTTGGTTGGCGGTCATTGGCAGTAGCACAGCAATTACTTCCAGCTTGGACAAAAATACCGCTATTTTGATATGTAGAACCAGTGTCAACTGACTTCACATGAAAACGGCAACCATTCATGGCGTACCTTTTGTAACGTTTGGCTTCATTATTTGGTCCTTCCGCCAATGCGCAAATATCAGGATCAATATTCACATCACCTTCATTAATCTTTTCTCTTATCTGCAGATGAAACAAAGATTTGCAGCATATCAATAAAGTACATTATGATAAATATATAAGTTAGAAATTCACTGTCCCATATCAGCAAAATTTGCAGCATTGTATTTCTATATAATAGATTTACCTTGCTCTTAAAGTACTTGAAAAATGATAAATTTGCTTGTCTCTCAGACTCTTGTACAGAACGTCGACCTCTTCTCCTTTTCTCTATTTCCACATGCTCCCTGTTATAAGTACATTACTTAGTTAAGCTCTACATTTCAATTGAAATTAGTAATGTATACAATCACAAAGTAGCTCCAAACATACTTCAAGTGGCTGTCAATTTCTGGACAGTTGAGAAGCACATGCGTATGAGCTCGCTTCTTCTCCTCATCAGTTAACATAAACTTTTTTCCCTTTTCTAAAGCTCGTCCCTTTGTAACAAACAATGGCAACCCAGGTCTGATGATGTTATTAGGGTCATCAGCATTACGAGACAGTCTGATTCTTTCTGATTCAGTATCACCTGATAAATACATGGTACAAAATGAGAGACACTCATCTATTATGTATCCTTCAGCAATGCATCCTTCAGGTTGAGCCTTATTGCGAACATACAGCTTCAATGTGTGCAGAAACCTAAACACAAACAGTTTAATTAATCATGCCAAGAGATGAACGGATCAATGAATACTAAACGCATAAAATACATTTACCTTTCAATTGGATACATCCATCTATATTGAACTAGGCCTCCAATTGCAGCTTCATCGGCCAAATGAATTGGTAAGTGCTCCATTATATCAAAAAATGAAGGTGGCATTATACACTCCAACTCACATAGCGTTAAGGCTATCTTGACCGATAAATCTTCAAAATAAGATTTTGAACCAACCTTCGTGCACAATTGTCTGAAAAATCCACTCAATTCAAGTAAGACCTTAATAAGCTTTTTACATTTAATAGGCCGACGAATGGCAATTGGCAATAGATATTGCATAATGATATGACAATCATGGCTCTTTAAGCCAACAAACTTTCTTTTTTCAACTCGGACACAACTGCCAATATTGGAAGACCAGCCATCTGGGGGTCGATAGTCAGCCATGACTTCACACATCATCGTTTTCTCATCTTTTAACAGATTAAAGCTAGCTGGAGGATATATGGTATCGTTATTCCCTTCGGTGGTTACAGGATGAAGACCGTGCTTGACATTGAGAAAGACCATGTCGTTTCGAGCATTTTTACTATCTTTATTTTTCCCTTTCAGTCCAAGTAAGGTACCAACAACACTATCAGTGACATTTTTCTCAATATGCATGACATCTAAATTATGTCGCAATAAAAGATGCTCCCAGTAAGGCAATTCAAAAAATATACTCCTCTTCCTCCAATTACCAAAGTCCTCCTCAGGCGGTGTTTGATCATTCCGCTTACGTTTTCGAGTTCCTTTTTTCTTTTTCCTTCTCCCAAATTTAATTATCAAACCACGAGTTTCTCTTAGACATTGTGAACCCGTCAAACCATTTGGGCGAGGTCTTCGTTCAATCTTACCATTGAAATTATTCTTCCATCCACGGTAGCGGTGATCATCACACAACCATCGACGAGCTCCCATAAAACTTAACTTTTTACAATTCTTGAGCATAACAGACTCTGTATCTTCAACACACACCGGACAAGCTTTGAAACCTTTTGTGCTATAACAAGATAACATGGCATATGCAAGAAAATCATTAATAGTCCATAACACAGCAGCTTGCAGCCTAAACATTTCGTTCTTGAATGCATCATATGTCTCTACTCCTTCATTCCAAAACATCTTGAGCTCTTCCACTAATGGCTGTAAGTACACATCAATATTATTACCAGGTCCTTTTGGGCCTGGTATAAGCAATGACAAGAACAAGTATGGCTGTTTCATGCATAACCAAGGAGGTAGATTGTAAACAGACATCACAACAGGCCATGTACTATGTATAGTCCTACTCATTCCAAAAGGACTAAAACCATCACTAGCCAAACCTAAGCGGACATTACGACACTCATTACCAAAATCTGGATACTTTTCATCCAAATGTGCCCAAGCTGGAGAATCGGCAAGGTGTCGAAGAACCCCGTCTTTTGTCCGAACTTTAGAGTGCCAAGACATATCATCTGCAGTATGGCGAGACATATACAAACGCTGCAATCTAGGAGCCAATGGAAAATAACGTAAAGTCTTAGCAGCTTTTGGTTTTCCACCATCTTCATTGCCATTTTTCTTCTTAATCCATCGGCTAGCACCACAATGCTCACAAGACTGATCTTGTTCGTGGTCTTTCCCCCAATACAACATACAATCATTAGGACATGCATCAATGTTTTCATATGACAACCCAATGTCCTTGATCAATTTTTTGGTCTTGTGAAAACTCTTCGGAAGTGTCTTGCTTTTAGGAAAGGTATCTCTCAATAGATCAAGAGTTTCTTCAAAAGATCCATCACTATTTGAGTGTGAACTCTTAATATTATATAACCTCACTAAAAATTCAAGCTTCTTTACTCGTGCTCCAAGAAAAAGATCTGTGTTTGCATCTTCAAGTAACTTGTAGAACTTTTGGGCATCAACAGATGAATTAGAGTTTTCAGCTCCAACTGCCTCTGGAGAAGAAGGCATGGTCATATGATCATGAAACCCAAATGCATCTTGCAACATATCAGCCATATCATGGTTTGGCATAACTTTCTGTGGGGATGAGGGATGTGTTGACTCTTCATTTACTATGGGTAATTGTTCACCATGTGATGTCCAAGGAATGTCTACATAGTCATTCCACATGCCTACACAACGTATATGGTCCTCCACATCTTTCAAACCATGTCTCCACCGATTTTTACACTCTTTACAAGGACAATAGATTTTGCCAAAACAGGGGAAATACTTTGCGCACGATCGATGAACAGTCGGAGTCCAGAAATATATTCATGACTTTCTCTATCAAGAAACACCCAATTTTTGTCCATATCCCTAAACTATTGAACCACTTCAATAGAGAATTACTGCAAAGAAATTTCCAAGCTCTCAAATATGCATGCAGATTTTCAGAACTCTATACAAAAACTAAAACTTGAGGTTAAAAATATTGTAATCTAAGCATTGTAGTAAATTTTACACCTGTATGATCAGACCTCATAAATGCAACTCTATCAACCTATTCCACAACCAACCATTTATGATCAACGACAAACCTTCGCACAAAAACCGAAACAAATCATAAAAATGGATATACCATCATATTGATCATACATATTTATACATCCTCAAATCAAGAGAAGAGAACGACAAACCTGATATTCGATTCAGAACCGACAGAAGCTTGAGAACACACCAGTGCATCAAGTTTTAGAGAGAAAACATCAATGGCAGTTTGTTTCGAGCAGCTCGGTTTTATACATTATTTGACACGGATTTCTGTGAAAATATACAACATTTCTCACAGATATCTGTAGGTATAACACCTCGTTAAACTGATAGTTGTCATGTCAAAATTTCACACTGATATCCGTCCTTAAGAGTTTTACCTACAGAAGTCTGTGTCAAATTTAGTTCTTCACACAGATATCTGTATAAACATTCCACACGGTTAAATGTGTAATTAGCATTTCACACGGATATCTGTGGGAATTAGTATTAGTTACGGAATACTGTAAATATATGGTCTATATAATTGAAAAAGATGAATATTTTTAATTATTCTAATATTTCATTGTCACAGATGTCTGTGTGATTTATAATACACACAGATAGCTATGTGAAATGTTATTATTACACACTCTATTTTGTGTCTAATATTTTTTCACACAGACTTCTCTTACACGAGATTTCCACACGGTTATTTGTATCATCGAGATTTTGTCACAGATTTTCGTGAGTTTATAGTAATATGTGAGAACAAAATCCGTGTGAGATGTTTTTTTGCTAGTAGTGAGATAGATGTCGTGGCACTTTTCATACTAGAGTTCCAGTAGCACTGGGATTTCTGGCGAGAACTCGTACTCCTCGGCGGACATCATGGATTATATGAATCTTTTGATCTGGTTCTTTGCGTTGCATCGACTTCGGGTTGACGCGGTCGAACGTGCCCAGTTAATTCCCAAGAAGGGTGAGTGCTCGTTCATTCCTCATGGTCATCTTCAGACCCTTTACCACCACCCAAATTGCCATCTCATGGATATCTACTGCCACGAAGGGGTTGACGCTGTCGCATGCCGCCATCACTAAATATCACTGCCCATCATTCAGAACACGGTTCTTGACCGCCTCACCCTTCAACTAGAACACAAATATTCCAGCCTTCTCTTCTCGAATCAAGATCGGCTCCTTTATCCCCCCCACCCCCCCCCCCCCCCAATATATTGGATAGCGCCACCAATAGGGACAGAACCATGGTGGGTTTCTTCAAAGAAAGAAAACGCCCGCACAGGTAACAAAAAGGTCTTGGATAGTCTCGTTGCCCCCCGACTAGCCTCACGGGCTCGATCGCACACTCCTACAACGGCAGTCTTGATGACACCTTCGCCTTCTCGGCCCTTTTCTTGGCTAAGAAAAGCTTAGCAGAGAAGATAGAAAAGACGGACAGTTTTGAAAAGGATATATAAAAGAAAAAGAAAAAAAAAAAAAAACACCTTAGCGGTCTTAATGGAACGAACTTGTCTGACCATGGCTGGTCAGATGGAGCTGACCACAGGTAATAGGCAGGCAACACGTGTCCATTTGTTAGCAATTTGGGGACCAAACAAGGGTCAGTATGTGTGATTTGTTTATCTGTTTTAATAACAATTAAAAAGTCATGTGTCGTCTGTTCATCGGCTGTTGTTAACTTTATATGACCAACCATGTCGGACAGGTTGTACTAATGGGTTCTGACGGGTAAACACGTGAACCTTATAACATGTTGAGTCCGTTAAGACCGCCAACCCGTTAAGACTTGCCCGTTAATCAACCGAACCCGCTCATTTGCCGGGCCTATTAGAGAGTTCGGTTGAGCTCGAATCGTGACGGTGATAGATGGCTCGATCTGGGTTTTGAGGGAGCATATGCATATGTTCAAGCATATGCTTCCACAGTATCTCCCTCACATATTCGTTACCCTTCAAACCACCATTTCTCTTTTCCTAATATTATAAAATCAACGGTTCTTCTCGTGACAGCAGGTTCCTCTGACAATCACAACCGTCCACCAGTACCACAGTCACATGACCACTCCCCCTTGATACGCATCCACGTGTCCAAGGACACATATTTAAAAGCTTTTAATGTAATTTTTGGCTTACATCCCACAAAAGAAGCGCCAACGAATTTGGATCCAATTCCCTTTTCCATTATCGCTTCGTTCGGTTATGCCTACCTTTCAATCACTCGCTACTACTTCATCGCCCAAAACCTAATCCCCAATTCTCACTTACTTCGAATCCGAATCGCTACTCTCAAGTTTACAGGTGATTATTGTTCATTGCTTCGTCCGATACGTTTTGTTTCGCTTCAATTTCTGCTTTCCGTAATTGTCCAACTCTATGATTCTACTCTATGCGTGTAGCAACTGAAATCTAATCGATGATTTGAGCTTTTGAATTTCTCTTGTCATTAATCGGACCTTGAAGTTCTTAAGAAATTGGCTAAAGAATTTGATAAATTTACTATTTTCTTGTTCAGTGTTATAGAACTTTGAATTTGATCTAGGAATGATTATATTTAGGAGATTTTGAATTTCGAGTACGGTATATATATATTTTTAATTTAAACTGAAAATGAGGTTTTTTGTGTGGATATAGGATAATCATGGATCGGCTCAAAGCTCCGGCACGGTTAATGATAGTTTCGGATCTGGATCATACAATGGTAGCATTTCGAAGCGGTTGTGACATTTTCGGTCTTGCTTTTATTCGTTTTTTCTGAAGTGGTTTTGTTGTGAATATATTTGTAGGTTGATCATCATGACAAGGAGAACCTTTCGCTTCTCCGGTTTAATTCCCTTTGGGAAGCCAATTATCGTCACGACTCTCTGCTAGTCTTTTCCACTGGGAGGTCGCCAACACTGTACAAAGAATTGAGGAAAGAGAAACCTATGCTGACTCCGGATATAACTATAATGTCTGTGGGAACTGAGATAACTTACAGTAACGATATGGTTCCGGATGATGGTTGGGTTGAGGTTCTAAATCAGAAGTGGGATAAGAACATAGTCAAAGAGGAGTCAAGCAAGTTTTCTGAACTTAAGCTTCAGGTAGAGTTTATAGATTATGAAAATTGATCAGTGCCTTAGTTTCCGATGCAATTAATATTCTAATTGGAGTTTATACTTTTCTAACGAACTGATGTCAATAAAGAAATAGCTTGTATTTGAAATCTCTGGATGATTGAACTTAATGGGAAATGCAGGCAGAAACAGAACAGCGAGCCCACAAGGTTAGCTTTTATGTGGAGAAAGACAAGGCTCAGACAGTGACAAAGGCTCTTTCAGAGGCTTTGAAGCAGCGCGGGGTAAGATACCATTGTTTAGAGTGTTTTCACCTGTTTAAATGTGTCATTTTTGCCAGAGGGGAACTCTTTTTTCTGGTGTATGGCATGCTGTTGCTTTTGTTATTGACCTTGGGTTTCTCCATTTTTGAACAGTTGGATGTTAAGATAATCTATAGTGGAGGTATAGATTTGGATATATTACCACAAGGTGCTGGAAAAGGACAAGCTCTTGCATATTTGCTTCAGAAATTTAAGACCGAGGGACATCCACCTGTTAACACTCTTGTTTGTGGTGACTCTGGAAATGATGCTGAGCTTTTTAGTATCCCTGAAGTATATGGAGTCATGGTACATAGTTGCTCTCTTCAGAACATTTTTATTTAGTTTTGTTGGTGTTTTTCATCTCTATCCTCATTTATAATAAGGGGTTTGTCATCCTTTGTTGGCATGAATAAATTATTGCCAACCATGCAGGTTAAGAATGCACAAGAAGAACTGTTGCAGTGGCATGCTGAAAATGCTAAGGATAACAAAAATATTATTCATGCGACAGAGAGATGTGCAGCCGGCATCATTCAAGCCATTGGTCACTTTAGTTTAGGTCCAAATTTGCCCCCAAGAGATGTTACAGATATTTTGGACTGCGTGGTGGAAAATGTGAACCCTGGTCATAATATAGTGGAGTTTTTCTTATTCTATGAGAAATGGCGACGTGCAGAAATTGAGAATTCTGAGATTTATCTAGCCGGTGTGAAAGCCAATTGTGTATGTTTCTTATCCTTGTAAGATCACACGATCTTATATTATTTTGTTTTAGGTTGTCAGAAGAATTATCATCTTTTTGATGTTAGATTTTGACATTGTTTAGAAATGCTTCTGATTATTATTTTGGTAACTCAATAGTTTATGTTATTATTATTATGTGCCGTTGAGAACCGATGTGAAGTTTTCTGGGATCACATGAGTAGCATGCGACATGTTTACAAGGTTCAAGATTGAACTTTTGTTATTTAGTTTTTAACAAAGAGGTGGAACTGAAAAATAAAGAACAAAATTTAGGAGTTTTATGTTTGAACAATGTGCAAAGGTTTCTACAATATGCTATTGAAACTGCTCAATTTTCTTCAATGCATATTGCATTCTCAAAGCTAAAGCGATTTTACGAGTGGAACCTGTGAAACAGTTTATAATTGGTTCCTGTAGAATGTTGTGGTAATTTATTATATGGTTCATATAGACTGAGCAGACTGTTTCTCTGTATTTTGTAGAATTAAAGGGGTCTTGGATATTACTTATTTATAATTGTTCCAGATAATAGGGTCTTTTTGCATCTGAACCATCTTATCAGGTACTAATCGATAATTATGTTTTCAGTGTCCATCTGCTACATATGTCCATCCTACTGGCAACGAGCAAACTCTTCATAACTGCATAAATGCTCTGAGAGGCTGCTACGGAGACAAACAGGGAAAAAATTATCGAGTTTGGGTAGATCAGGTTTTACCAACGCAAATTGATTCAAAGACATGGCTAGTGAAGTTCGATATGTGGGTATTATCTGGTGAGTCTCTCACATGAGTTCGTGCAACTCAACATGTTCGATACATTGATGATGTGTTGGTTTTACCTTCTAATGAGATTGCTAGTTTGCAATTCTGGCTTGTCTGGGCACTCATGGAGAAACTGAAAAATTATTGGTAGACATAACACCTTTAGGATTGTTAGTTGTTGAGAGAAATTATTACTAAATGCATCACATAATCTGAGTATCAGAATAAGATTACAGAAGCTAAGTTGGGTTGGCCACATAAGTATATTTTTGTTCACTCATCTTAAAAAGCTTGATATGCCGTAGCCTGCCAGTGGTTGTTTCACATAGTTACGTTGCTACTAGCTGTTTTTTTTTTTTTTTGGAAGAACAGTATAGAGTTCTTTATATAATGTTTACTTTGAGATTTAGAAGAGTAGATTTGTACTGCTGATATGATGGCTAATCTGTTTTTCTGATGTCGAGTCATTTTTCCATAGGAAACGCAGAAGTATTTTGAAATCTTTGATTTGTTATAGGACTTCTGTTTTCATTTAATGAGCTTTCTAGCTATCCCAAAAGTTTCCCTTGACGTTCTCTAGAGCTGTTTTGAATTCTATTTAGAAGCATTTATATTCTGTGTAATACTAATTCCTTCTTTATGATTTTAGATTTTTATGGCGAGTTATTTGGTAGGGTAATCATACACAGTAGGGAAAGTGTTAAATGTTTCATGAACAGTTAGGTTTTCTCCTTCAAGTTCTGTCAGTTTTCTACTGTTTTTTTAACTTTGGGCCTCATTGTAGGTGAGGAACAATATGCAGCAAGGTCGACTGTTATATTTTCTTCAAAGGTGAGATAGGAAATTGCTATTAGCTTCTGTTCTCCGATAGTTGCAATATAACAATTCCTAACATGGTGCATTGAATTTCAGGGTGAGAAGCCCACAGATCAGCTCACTTGGATTCGTGGGCATCAGACATGGATCAAAGGATATGAACCAAAACAAGTTGCACCATTTTTCGGCTAAAATGTGTGAATGGCTTCATTTCAAAGGTGTTACTAAAGTGCCCTACAATCTCCTCTATGAAAATAATCGTGTTTGAGGGGTTTGTGCATCTTTAATATTCAAGTTTTGATAATTCACATGTAATCATCAAATACATGAAGATGGCTTAGTCCATGATTTGTTCAGTATACAATAATTGTAAGGATGATACTCGCGGTATGTAATCTACTGTCTTACTCAGTCTTGATAAACACCATTCGAACTTGAATGTATGACATGGACAAGCGACGCTGATGAGAAAGTAGTCCTTGTACATATGCATGTTGCCATGGTTCATAGTTTGTTTTTTTGTTTTTGGTCAAATGGTTATAGTTTGTTGAGCCAGGTTCATATTTGGTTCATACCTACTTTTTAATTTCTGTTGCTAGAAATGTTTTGATACAAGGAAGAACGAGCTAAAGTTGAATGGTTGTAGAACTGAAAGTGACGTTCTGTTATGGTTTGAATTAGGGCTGCCACTCGGTCGGTTCGAATCGGTAATGGGCGTTACCAACTTTAAAACCAAAGCTTTCGGTAATGAAATATGATTTTCAATTACCAAACCAAAAACTTCGGTATGAGATAAATATTACCAACTTCGGATGTCGGTTTTTTGGTATTATCAAACTTCACAACAAATATATTTTCAAAATATAACAAAACAATACAAAACTATAAAATTTAAATATCACTTGAGTTTCTAGAGTCTGGTAATACATATACAAAAGATAGTCATTTCAGTACACATTAGTAGATCGTTTGTAATCATACCCTACTAAGTACAAAAAAGACCAGCTCTTTTTTCTTCTTTCTTCTGCTGAATTAAGAAGGATACCAGACTAGTTCCTTTCAATATAAACAAAAACTACAGTACTGGTTTTCCAAAAGATTAAGGGTAGTAGTATTCCAAATCAGCAGTGAATTATCTCCTGTAAATATAGAGTACTTATCAAATTCTTCATCCTAAATTTTTACATGGGCGGTTACATGTCATCTAAATGGGTTTGTCTATGTGTGTGTGATGAATCGATTAAGACGGGTAGGTAAGAGCGTTTTTATATAACAAGTAACGTTGAATTAAAGTTGATCGTTGTAATTGAGACCCGAATGCTACCAAGTATAGTTGAATTTTTCTATTCATTGTCTTGTTTTTTACTAAATGATATATACAATTGAAAACGTGAGATAAGATTATTAATCTGTGTGTTTTTAGAAATATAAGTCATTAAATAATTAGAATTTCGGTAAATTCGGTATTTACCAAAAACCAAACCAACTTTTTCGGTATTTCTCGGTTTCGGTTTTTTTAATTTCGATTACCAAAATTCGGTTTACCAAATCATAAATTTTCGGTCGGTTTTCGATCGGTTTGGTATTTACCAAATCAAGTGGCAGCCCTAGTTTGAATCCACTCTCCGGCAAAAACCTTTGCATTTTTTCTTTTCCTCTTCAGATTAAAACATGTGTGCAGCTTGTATGCTTAGAGCGTTTGCTATGGTGTATGACTGTGTAATATCCTGGCAGTGACTTAGTGAAGTCGTGAATATCTCTATTGATATTCATCCCCTCAATCTCTACCAACACTTTTTTGGAGATGAGTATGCTTTTTCCTCAGCTGCTCTACTTAGTAAACCCTAGACGAAAATAGGTATGGTTTGCCAAATTTTTTCGAGAATTTTGAGTAGAACAAAGTTGTGATACACAGAAAATCACTGCACTCTCCAAGTCCCGAACCAAGTATGTTCACAGATCACAAACACACACAATGATGAAATGCACATTCCCGAAACCCTTTCTCTAACAAACACAAAGATGGGAACACACTGTAATCACTTACCCGTGATCCAAAATTCCAAATAAGTGCATCATGTGCCATTGGTGCTTTGGTCACATTTTAGCTTTTCATGAAAAAAGTGCACTAAACTAATCACCACACGTAACACACTCCTCAAACCCTATTTTCCACGTGGCAACTCCAAGCTGCACACCCACGACACGTATGAGATCAAACATAAAACATATTCAAATTCAAAAACCACCATTCAAATCCAAAATTCCAATCCTTCCGCCACACTCTTTCTCCTTTTCTCTTTCTCTCTGTCTTTATATATTGGTCTGTTTCAGATCTCTGATCTAATAGACAGAGAGACAAAGAAAGAGAGAGAGAGAGATCAATAGTAAGAAGCATATATGGGGCTGAGGATCGTTTACGGAGTTCTGTTCCTGTCATTTTCATGTGCAGCCATCAAGCTCCTCCACCTTATGCTCCACCCTGTATTCTACTTCACCACCTGAGAAACTTTTTCGAATCTGCAGCAGGTGAAATGGGTTGGTCAGAAACTTATACTTAGAGTTCTTTTGGGATGTATACGCAATAGGGTTTCGTTTAATTATCTTATTGTACACTACACCAATATAGCCTTTAGAGACAGACATACAGTCATCATCATACGTCTCTAGAGATGTATTAGGGACTAAAATATAGTTTAATTCGTCTCTAATGAAACGTCCCTACAAATCGCGTCTCTAAAACTTAATAGAAACACATGTGTTTAAAATTCCGTCCCTATTGCTCATTGCCTGCCACATATGGGCGATGATTATTAAAGACAACTTAAGCTGTTTCTAATACTTTTAGGCTGTGTTTGGTTCATGGAATCAAAGCTTTCGGAAAAGAAAGTTTTTACTTCCCTGTGTTTAGAAACAAAAGGAATTGAGCAGGAAAGGAAAATGATTCCCAGTTGATAGGAAAATTGAGGGGAAAATGTTTCCACCACCCACCCACCCTAGGGATTCACTTTCCCATCGAAGTTTCGGTAATTATTGCGATTTTTTGGACCAAATTATCCCTGTCAAAACTGAACCACTTCTATATTGGCTCGAGAGAACTGAAGCACTTTCCAGTTTCCATCTAAAATTCCTCTTGTTATCAATTTCCTCGCAAAGCAGCTGTCAGGTATGAACCATATAGGATTTGTTCTTCTCTCAAACAGTTTAGTAGATATGGTATGTTCATGTCGATCATATTACATATAGACATACTATGGCCTGTGGGTATGGTTATTGATTATATCTTGGTTAATTTTTTTGGATTGTTATCTCTCTTGATAGAGAGAAATTTTGCTTTCGAAAGGTGATGAATGATGGGTTTTTGCTCGATTGATCTGTTATATGCTGTGTGTTAGTCTCTTTTATTTTTCTGGGTCTGGGACTCTGGGAATTACATACGCTGAGAATGGGTATCTGACTTTCTTTCTCTTTCTCAATTGATCTAGTATAATACTTTAACAAAATAGACAGTAGATTGATAAAATGCTTTCATTGATGCTAGTACTAATTGCAATATGTTTGTTTGAAAAGTTGAATCACAAGAAACTTGATGATGTATAAGCGTTTTCATTTTTTTCTTCTATTTGATGGCCCAGTCTGATGTTAAATTTTGATCAAACAAACTTTTAGATGCTATTATGTAATCTGGATTCTAATTATGTTGAGCTATTAAAACTTATTATCTACTGTGATGTTGTTAGATTCTTCTATCTTGAGATGTTTACTTGGTCAAATCTTTATATGTATTGTTTTGATATGTATAGATCAGATTTCTTTGAGTTGATAGTGATTGATTGGAAATTCAATTGTTCTGGAACATGAGAGCTAATATGTAGAACTTACAATGTTCTACTATCTTTCTTGAAAGCTCTTCTGGAGCATAAGAGCTCATATGTGATTTGACATTTTCAATTCATCAAGCTTCTCAACAAGGGATTTGGATTCAGACCAAAGAACATCCAAAACTAACAGCAAAAGATCTGTTTGCTTTACAAATTCTCACAGCCAGTTGACTGCATTTACTTCAGTTTGGAAATCAGGTACCTAAGAACCCTTGCATTGAGAAAGCTCTTGTACAATCAGGTTTAAGTTGGGCTTCTTTGATACAGTTACAAAGAAGATATTGTTCTTGGACTTATCTCGCAATTCTGCATCTTGACAAAACTTAGTTGCCAATGTAGTTTTCCCGCACCACCCTGGAGCAGTGAGCACAAGCATTGATACCCTATATCCTTAAGAAACTTTAGCTTCAATTCTTTCGAAGGCCTGCTTGTCCATCAAAAGCTGATGCCATGACGTTTCGTGGTGTAAAAACCAGTTAGTGGGGGTGAGCTATTAGAACTTATTATCTACTATGATGTTGTTATTTCAAATTTTTCTATCTTGAGATGTTTACTTTGTAGTTGCAGCATGGTTTTGGCCACCTAAAGATTTTGGATTATTGAAGCATAGCAAAGGGAATGCTCCAGCCTTATGAGCATTAGCTTTCCATTGAAGTGGTCTATGAAGTTGAGGAACCAAGACTAGAATCATGGGAAAAGAGTTCATAGTTGCAAACTTGCTATTAGTCCAGAGAAAATTTAGGCGGTTGATAGAGTCAACCTAGCTTTGCACTAGAAACTTGCTGATAATTCACTTACACGTCTTCTGTGAATTGAGGCGTGTTGAAGTTTTGATGTTAAAAAAATTGGTGTTGCATTGTTGCTTATATCTTGGATGAATTTGAGGGTATTATTGGAAAATTGATAGGATTCTGTTTGCTTTCCTTGCAAGTTCCAAACACTGCAATAGAAACTAGATGATAAATTCTGACTACATTCCTGGCTTTCCAAACACAAATTAGGAAAATTAATGGGAGTAGCAATTTCCCATGTCAATGGAAAATTCAAAGATTTGATTTCTTTTCTCTTCCTTTCCATGAACCAAACAAGGCCCTACATAGAGTTAAGGTGTCTCTGATACCTCTAGAGACAGAGACATAAGATGTCTCTAATACCTTTAGAGACGGAGGAAAAAGTGTTCTTTAACATTATTTTTTTTGACAGTCACGTGCAATAGGGATAGAGGAATACGTTTCTGACAATGATACAACTCAGTAAACAATCGGCTTTCCATATAGAAATAATCTGTCAAGTACAAATACATGTATCACTCATTTACATGCTACAACACATAATACAAGTTAATCAAGTATTGAGTAAATACTTATCCAAGTTCTAAAGTGAGTTTCAAGAAAACCTGCATCCCCTATAACTCTATAAGCAATCATATCAGTCCTAGTCTCCGAAGTCATTTTGCCTTTCAACTGCAACAGCTTTTGCCACCTTCTCTTGCACTGTAAACTACAAAGAAACGTAGAAAACATTCACTTTTAATTAGTTTGTAAGATTCATAGCTGCAAACTCTATTGAAAACAGACCAAAAGAAAATAAGAACTAATAAGGCCAAAAGAACACTGTACTTGTGCTAAACTATCATTCTTATGTATCTATCATTCTATCTACTTATAAATAGAGATGCCATTCTGCCAACATCAAACATTTTAATGTACTTTGGACATAGTCAAGTAGCAATGATGATAGAAATCTAAGAAACGATCAGCCATGAAAGCACCAACTTAACTAAATGCCATTTAGTTAACTACAGGTTCTCTTGATCCCTACTGAAACAACCATGTGCAAATTAAATCAAAATTGCAATGGATAGAAATATCAAAATGCCAATTTAAGCAGCCTCATTCTAAGTTCAAACTCCCTCATGTTCACTTGTCATTACTTCAAACAATTCAATTTATAAACAAAGATAACACTTGGCATAGATGTATATGGATACAAAAGAGAAATATAAGATAACAGGTTGATACACATGAGTGATGATAAGAGAGGATTGGGTATGATTAAGTCTACAAATCCGGTAATTCAATATATGACTCTCAAGAGTCCTGATAATTCAATATTCGATTATGAAAGTACATCATAATCACAGATTGCTGTTAATCCGTAATCACAGATTCATAATCCATTTATCCAAACAAAACACCACTTGAATTACTCAACCCAAAAATCCACCTAATCCGAAACTCATATCAAACCAAATCACCATAACAAAACAACAATTTCACAGCAAAATTATAAGCATTAACAAAACATCCCTAATCAAAATCTCACAATGAAACTAAAACAAAACCTCACCATAAACCCCAATCTCAATAAGCTCAAAACAGATAGCACCAGAAATCTTCCAAATCAACTACGATTCGATTCCAAACAAGTACCAAACTCACAAAATTACTTAGAAAATTAAGCGAAAACCTCAAGAAACAAGAAATTAGAAAAGCAGTACTGACCGGACTTGACAGTCACGAAGACGTGAATGTTGAGCTCGTCGTCGTCGCCGGCTGATAAGCCTAAAATAGACTTATAAAATAACCCTGCAATCACAATCAAGTTATCGATGGTAGTATAGAAAAGTAGGGTGTCTCCCGCAGAGGATTGTGACTTAACAATTGCAAATATGACTCTGAAAAACTGAACAGACACCAGACAAAGACGAAAATAAAACCTATAGCTAGACCCAACTAAAAATTACGAAATTAAATCTGGAGAAACTAGACACACTGACGAAGACACACACAAAATTTGGGGGAAAACTGTGTAGTTTTGCTATGCTAACAAAATTCAGAAATATGACGGACAGAATGCTCAAAAACAGAAAACTAAATTTGGGGATTTTGGTTTTGGAAATCAAATAACAAAAACTAGTTAGGAACTACTCCTCACCACTAGACAATGATTACACCTATGATGTGTTTACTAACATGTTCAATTCATTCGGATATCCTTACTCAAGCTAAGCCAATGATGTGTTGAACTTAACTTATCAATCTTTCTTACTTGGTATGTTAAGAGAATGATGTTTTCAACTTAACTTAGCATCTAGAATGGAGCCTAGAGTGATGTTCTCGCATAGCTCTCACCTAGAAGTCATTAAGGTCTAAAAGATTATGAATAAGGCTAGACAATGTCGGTACTAATGTTGTCCTAATCTACCTAGACATTGATTTATATGAATGGGCTCAAGTCACTCACTCGCTACTCTAGAATGCAAGTAGACATGATGATCATACAAAACATTCATAGCTTTACAACCTAGCATGCATACTAATGTTGGCCACCATCAATAAACATACAAAGTTGATCAATGATATAACGATAAACCAATGAATATCCGAAATCCATGGAACAAATTAAATAAACGCCAACTTCATAGTTACACCATGTCTAGGGCTTGGAAGCAGCCCCTAACTAAGGGAAAATTAGTTACTCATCATCTTTGAAAGCACACCAGAGAATTTCATAAGATTCGGGAAGAAAAGAAAATACGAAAGATGAAAAACAAGGGAAAAGATCGATTTTCTGAGTCGAGAGATCGATCTCTTCTGGGCTCTGAACTTCACTTCTTCTCCTTGAGTTCTTGATGGCTCCCTCTTCCCATATGATGGCTTAGAAAAACATTATGGTATTAGGGTTTTGCCTTAAATAGTCTCCAAGTCTTCAAAGCTTCCTTTTCAAACTATGTTTCCTTCTTTGATTAGAATCCATGTTTGGGCTATCTTTTGAATGTCTTCCATATATACTCTGGGCTTGGCTTTTGGGCAAATTATATTAATGATGTCACTCTTCAAAATCGTGCAAAAACCCCCAAGAAATCTTCTCAGAATCCAGCCCAAACACTGCCTCGAACTTGACTGCTGCACAGCTTTTCCGGAACTGCTGATTTTCTGTCCAACTTCGACGCTTCATAACTCCATGATTTCATCACCTATTTGGATGATTCTTGAGTCCAAATTGATCTACAAACGCACCTCTACAAATCTGGGCAGTAATCTCAGTGAAAACATTCTCGGAACCTCATGGAAATAGGCCTTGAAAACCGGAGAAAATAAGCATAAACCAGTTTTCAGCTTTTTGCGTTTACAGCTTCTATTTTGGTGAAGTGGTTCCATCGCCTTTCCTTGATATTTTTGACCATGTGAATGATCAAACTCCATCCTTGACATCTCTACTTCGTATTGGAAGCCTTGCTCGCATCAGTTGAACACATATTTGCATTATCTTACTCCACGAAGTACCTAAGAAAATAACAAAGTTAAAACAATCTTTTTAAAGGAAAATAGCTAAGTTAAATGCAAAGGTTAAACTATAAAATCATCGCATTTTATGCTCTTATCACCGGCGCGACTCAAATTGAGGCAAAATTCGGCAAAGTTGAGAGCGAAAGGTCCGGGATCGTCGAATTCGAAGCGAGCAGAGGTCGATTCAGAATCCGAAGCAATTGGAGGTCATCGGAGGTAGGGGTGTTGCCGGAAGTTGCCACGATCACCTCCGCCTGCGAGACATCAGCGTTCCGGAGAAGAACGGCGCCGGGGATCAGTCGGAGAGAGAGGGATCCGAATTACCTGAGGAAGGCTAAGAAGAAGCGGTGGTGGCGGCTTCATTGGCTGCCGCGGTGGCGATGAAACCCTAGAAATGTCCTTCGTTTTTGGATCGGATCTGATTTGGGTTCTCTTGTGAGAGATAGAAGTCAGTTTATCAATTCCTAATCTAAAGTTTTGCGCCAAAAATACTGCGTTTTTTCGACTTTTACCTCCAATATTTTGCGGTAGCGCCAAAAGTACGACGAACTTGGCTCTGCCTCTATTAGTTTTAACGACGACACAATAAGTACCGTCTCTATTAGAAATCAGTAGAGACGGTTCTATTAATTTGTCACTGGGCTTTGTCTTTAAAGACTGTTATTGGTGTAGTGGTGAGTGTTCGCTGTTGTAAAGATATGTATTGTAATGATTGAATGCTGGTCATGATGATATGTTAAGTGGGGTTGAATTTCTGTGGTTGTTGATTTGGTTTTGGTGTATTGCCGTGGGATTCAATGTGCAACACTGTTTTTCAGAGTTTTTGTTCTAATTGCTTACTGTTTTTTTACGTTTTCATATATTCTTTTTCATGTGGATTCTGGTGCTTCAACTTTCTGAAATGGTGGGTGTGGATCATGAGGCATGAATCTTATGATCAGGGTAGAACTAGAAAGATACCCGCGATGCTGCGGGATAGAAAATTGTAACGAATCATGGTTTGATTAACGAATAGTACCTACAATGAAATGTGAAATGAAGCAATCTGAATTACAATAATGGATTTATGATGCCGGCTTCCAAAATAAGCTTCTTCATGTTTTCTTTCGATCTGTTTCTGTAAGCAACAATCAAGCAGGTTGTAGGATAAAACAATGTTGCAAAACAATTTTCTATCTGTTCCCGTTTACTAATAAGCTTGACACTATGTTGCAAAATAAACTTATTCACTGTACCTGAAGATTGAACTCCATTCCTCTTTATAATAACCACCATTTTCACCATTTCCTCTACTTCTACAGAATCATTGTTTGGAAAAATTTCTACCTGTGATAAAACAGTCTTGTGTTAGTAACTTATATTTATTTTTGGCCGAAGTAGACAAAGAAATACCAATACTATATGACTCTAAATTAGTGAATCAAGCAGAAACATAAAGACATACCTTTCAATCAAGTTGAAGGAAAAGAACACATAACGTGAACAAAGAAACTGCCTCCTAGCGACTCAATTGGAACTTACAAAAAATAGAAATATTGTTAATATCCGATGCAAAGTCATTTTATCCAGTTGATACTTGATATAGTACTCTCTCTTTACTGTAACTGAAGATGAAGATATTATGTAAATGGACAGGGCAATGGAAATAAACAATATTCGTAATGGTATCTGGTATGTATAAGAATTTCTTTTATTATGTAAAACCATGCTTCTTACAAAAACTCAGAAATAAAAAATCTATACTTTTTTTTTGAGAATGAATAAAAACATCTATACTGTACAGCCATACATTGAAGATAATACGGTATTCTATATAGTTATACAAAAAGCATTCTAGATCAGGTACATACTTCAATTTTTTCTGATATATACGACAATATGGTATTAACTTATCAATCTACCGCCTAGTTTCTAATTACTGGTCTCATACTCAATATATATGTGGTTATATACACCAACCAATTGTCTCACGTAAATAACCACACAATAGTAAGCAGTAGGCATCAGTAAAATGGAGAACTGTACAACAGATTCCAAAACTACCTTTATGGATTGCACAGATATGGGGATAGGTTGCAAAAGAACCAATGTAGTAATGTCAAGCTCTAAGGTGCTCTATTTTAAAGAAAAAGGGAATGTTTTGGGGAATTTTCAAACTCAGATTAAGAAAAGAAAATTGCGATTCAAAAAAAGAAAAGCAATCAACCAAATAAGAACTGGTAGACAGTGCTAAAGTAAGAACTGGTACATGTATAAGATAATTCTTTCAGTGCAAATGCTTTACTATCAATTATTCAGTTATGTCATATAACAAAGATATTAAAAAAAATCATAAATGTTTATCTCCTCTTATACCATTAAAAAGCTCCAGATCTGAAGATAGGTCTAGAAAGAGTATGGCTTCGCCTGTATTATCATGAATGTTAAGCATGCTACACCAACAACAAATGCAGCCATTACCATAGCAAGCACATTATTACAAAACAAACTTAAAAAAGTAGTCACCAATATGGATCCTTGAAAGAGTGAAATCAATGATTGATATTGCTGATCCAATTACATATGCTTTCTTTCAAGAGTGAACTGCATTGTAACTGGATCACTCCTACTCAAAAGTATGTTTCCCCTGTAACAAAATGATGTCACCAACTCCCGATCATTGATTCGCATGTTACTATTGCAGACATAAATAACCATACCAGTAGAGATCAAGGTCCTTAAATGCATATGCAGCTTCAGCTACAGCAAGTGTAGCTGAACCTGGAATGACAGTACAATAATTTTTTACAGATTAAAGCTTCAGAAATCATGTCAGGAATTCTCTTTCAAAACATAACTTATCTGTTCTAATACACTCCTTGCCTCATGGAGGAGTAAGACGAAGGCCGAATTGATGCGATGATCACCCAAGCAAAACAAAAACTGTACTACACAACAAAGATTATGAACCCTAATCAAACCACCAACACGAAACAAAAATAGAGCGAAAAAAGAAAAACAATCGACCCATACCTTTTAAAGACAATAGCAAGTTAGCAACCCAGAAACGTTGGTCACACAAAAACCCAAACATCAACCCCGAAACGCCAGAGATAACCTAAATGTGGAGAAGCACAGAGAAGAGAAGGAGGCGGTCGTCATTATCATTCATATCCACAGACGTACGAAGAAGAGATGAGACGGAGAGAGCGAAAGAACCAAAAGAAAACATCTGCTGCAATTAAACACCTGCCAGGCGTGAACCATGGAGACTGATGGCTACACCGGCTGAAAACACTTGTCAACACAGAAAGAGAAATGGCACAAACGTAAATAATCTTTAAACAGGGCCAGCCGAGATCAGAAATCTGGAAGCTTCAGAGGCGGCGAGCGAGAGAGAGAGAGAAAAAAAAAAAAAAAACCTGGCCCAAGACCCAAAACTGTTTCTTAGGAACAGTAACACGTCCATAATGTCGGCACGCAAAATAGTATATAGTAAATTCATTGACGCCAGTACATGCAATCTTGACGGATTGGTTTGCTCTCAACCGATTGTTGACCCATCTCTGGAAAATCGTTAAGCAACAAAGCCGATCTCATCTAGTCTTGGTTAATTTTGATTGATGGTGATGGATTCTGGCGAGTGGATTAATGGGTTTCGACATATTCCTAATAAATTGGGTATCAGCAAGCAACAATATACATTGATCACCCGTTCAGGGTGTTCACAATTGTTTCATTGTGAAGAAACTTGGGGAAAAGTAGTAAACTACATATTAGTTACTGATCAAATTTCAGTTTACAAATACATCATTTACACATTATCTTATACATTAAGGACAAAAATTAACAAATTAGGACAAACTAATATCCACATGTCATCTGTCACTACATATTTTACCAAACTACCTTTCACTACATAATCTACTGCTACTATGGACATACGTCAGTACATGCAATCTTGACGGATCGGTTTGCTCTCGACCGATTGCTGACCTATCTCTGGAAAATCGTTAAGCAACAAAGCCGATCTCATCTAGTCTTGGTTAATTTTGGTTGATGGTGATGGATTCTGGCGAGTGGATTAATGGGTTTCGACATATTCCTAATAAATTGGGTATCAGTAAGCAACAATATACATTGATCACCCGTTCAGGGTGTTCACAATTGTTTCATTGTGAAGAAACTTAGGGAAAGAAAAGTAGTAAACTACATATTAGTTACTGATCAAATTTCAGTTTACAAATACATCATTTACACATTATCTTATACATTTAAGGACAAAAATAACAAATTAGGACAAACTAATATCCACATGTCATCTGTCACTACATATTTTACCAAACTACCTTTCACTACATATTCTACTGCTACTATGGACATACTACTGCCGTGTCAACGAGAGACATGTTATTGCCGTGTCGACATGAGACGTGCTACTGCCGTGTCGACCGGAGACGTGCTACTGCCGTGTCGACCGGAGACGTGCTACTGCCGTGTCGACCGGAGACGTGCTACTGCCGTGTCGACCGGAGACGTGCTACTGCCGTTTCGACATGAGACGTGCTACTGCCGTTTCGATCCTAGACGTGCTACTGCCGTGTTGACATGAGGCGTGTTATTGCCGTGTCGACCGCATACGTGCTACTACCGTTTAGGAATATGTTATTACCTGTCGACGAGAGACGTGCTACTGCCGTGCCGACCGGAGACGTGCTACTGCCGTGTCGACCGGAGACGTGCTACTGCCGTGTCGACCGGAGACGTGCTACTGTCGTGTCGACGGGAGACGTGTACTGCCGTGTCGACGGGAGACGTGTTACTGCCGTGTCGGCGGGAGACGTGCTACTGTCGTGTCGATGAGAGACGTGCTACTGCCGTGTCATTTTGAGTAAATTTATTTGAAAAAGGGGTATTTTAGTCATTTTGCCTATGAAAGTCTCTAAATCAAGTTTGGTACTATTAGTTTGGGCTTGGGCTTATGTCCTAATTTGTACAAAAAATATTGAAAGTGGGATTTTTGTGTTTTTAAATTTGGTCATGTGCTATTATGTAATTTTCTCAAAGAAAAGAGCTACGCTCAACCATGTTCATCTGTCACGTATTACCAGCTAGAGATTTTTTTTAGTTTTTTCCAATCTTTTCCACAAGCAATCGCTTTTCCTTTTTGTGCTGAGTAAATTGTAATAATATTCTTTCTCGATTGTTTAGCAAATTAAAGACTTTGTCTCAGCTTTAGTAGCTAGGAAACCGTTTAGATCCAGGAAAGAAATTATCTATATAAAGTGGTCTTGGCCTCAGTATTCTTCACCGTTTGTTATCAAAAGAATTCTCAAAACAGTTTGTGTTTGAAACTTTGCTAAGTGAGATTAATCAAGAGCAACAAGTGGAAGATTGTCACATCCCGACCCGTAAATTTTATCTTATTTACTAGCTTGGTTATAATAAGAATTTTTACCGTCTCCGAATTTGAGATATAGTTTAATTGGTCCCTAGAGGGGTTTTGAGGGACGATTATTTCGGAGAGTTATTCGTAGGAGAAAAATGTAACGACGGTAAAATAGTAAATTTTAGCTAGTAAAAGGTAATTTTTATTAGGGTATTTTATTTTGGGGTGTTAAATTAGTGAAGTTGGGTATTTTTTTTTTTTTTTATGTTGGGCCGGGTTGGTGTGAGGCCCAAACCCATTTTTTTTCTCTCTCTTTTCTCTTCTCCCTTTCTCTCTCTTCTCTCTCTTTTCTCTCCCGCGCTCTCCTCTCTCTTCCCGCTGCCGGAAGTCTCTCTCCGCCATTTGCCGCCGTCCGGCCACGCCTGGCCGCCGCACGGGTCGCGTCTGGCAGCTGGGACGCCGCTCTTCCAGCCTGGGCCGGTGACCGGCCGTGTAGCGCCGCCGTGAAGGACTAACGCCGCCCGAAAGGCGCGGCTGCCTAAAGCTTTCCGTCGACGGAACTCCCTCCTCCGGCCACCAATCCAGGCAAGCTTGGTACGGTTTTGAAGCTCTCCTCCCGTGCAACAACCCCTCCAAAAGGCTCGATCCCTCTTGAGCTCGGTAAGGAGAAATTTGAAGTTGAAATTCTAGGGCTTTTAGGATGTTTTCGTTCGATTGACCTAGTTAGGCTTGAAATTGGACTTAGTAATAGTTATGAAAGTTGTTTGGGATGATGAGAGGAAGATTCTGTTAAAATTTGGTAGATTTTGGACGTCGCCGGAATCGACCTCCGGCCGCCGCTGCCGGCGGAACCGCCGCCGCCGTTTTGGGGTTGTGTATAATTTTAAATGTGTAATAATTAGAGGAATTTAATGAAGTGAATTGTGGAATTTTCGGACGAGTTTTGAATAGGTTTGTGAATTTCCGAAGTTTGGTATTTAAGCGGTTAAATAATGTAAAATCCGATCGTAGGATTTAAATCAATTTCTAGGAAGTTTGTATTTACGACTGCCGAGTATGATATAAAAGTTTGGATCGTTTCGATTTAAGAATATCGAAGTTAGGCAATGATGAGCGTATTTATGGCTCTCGATTAATTTTGCCTATTTTATCAATTTTGGATTTTTAGTGGGAAATTAATTATACATTTGGAACAGGACGTGAGGAGACTCAAATTGGAGAGACCTCGGATCGACGTCAGGCTTAGGCCTAAAGTTGTGAGTGGACCTTTGTTTTAAATAAAAAGCATGCGATGAATGATTTTATTAATCATTTATTTCTTCTGATGAGATTTATTGATTTCTCGCTTATTTGACAATTTTTCCTCTTTTGGAGAGATCCCGAAAATAAGATTTTCGGTGGATATATATGTTTTGGATTTTTTGAGAATAGTATGTATATAAATGCTAGCTAGCCATACGTGCTTGGTCCGTCATAATGAGGTAAAATATCATTATGGCGTGTCGTGCGTGTTAGACACAAGCGTCATAGCCCTATATGAAAACTTCTTTCTTTTTTAGTTTATTTAGGTTTTCATATAGGGAGTCCACACGTATATGTACACCGTCCCTTTTCGGTCAGAATGAGGAAAAATACCATTATGGCGCAACGTGAGCGTTAGACGCCAGCGTTGTAGCCTTGTATGAATTTCTATTTTTCTGAATTGTTTCTAGGATTCATACAAGGAGTCTGACGAGTGTAGATACATACGAATATATGATTATATATAGTTTAGCCTGAGAGGCTTCATTTTATTTGAGTTGGTGACTAGCCAGTGCTAGTCGTAAAATTGTCAGATTATGAATTGAGCGTCTTTAAGCTGCCGCATGCAATATATTTTCTTTGAAATTAAAATGGGAATGCAAAAATATTTTGTTATTAAATTATTTATGTCCACTCACTCTAACGTTATTAAATGTCTTCCCCTGGGCCCTTCGTTTTAAAATGCCCAGTCTGCAGGATTGCATAGTTGAGATCGGGCGTACATGGAGAAGAGGCATAGTCAATAGTATAGCTTCTGCTCTTTTCTATTTATTTATAATTAATTTCCTCTCAAATAGAGTTGCTCTGATTATGTGGTTGTCGTATATGATACTTGTTAGATTAGTAAATCTATATTGGGAGAGGTTGTGATTTGTAGGGAGCACGAAGGCTCCAGGAGTCTATAAGGTTGGATTTGGAACCTTTAGACGTGTTTGCAGGTTTTGGTTTGGAAGGGTTGTCCATTTCCAAGGGAGGTTGTACCGAAGTTAGCGGTAAATCTTTCTTTGGAGGTGGTCCCCGCACGATTTACTCGGGTTTAGGGTGAAATTCGGGGTGGGTCGTGTCAGCTTGGTATCAGAGCACTAGGTTATTCGATTCCTTTCTCATTTCAGTACTATCTCATATTCTTGGTCATACTTAGTGTCTATAGAGTGATGGTCCGATCGCGACGGATCTATTAGCATTATATGCTTTAGACACTATGTGTTGATTAAGTTTGTGATGTAGTTATTCTTGTCTTATTTATGGACAGTATTGTGCCATAAATGTTTATATCTTTAAGACTATGCCTCTGTACGCCGACCTCTTGAGTAATCATTATGCTTTGAGTAATGAAAATGTGTATGGATTATGCATTTTTCAAGGGTTATTGAGTTGATATCATAATTGTTAGAGTTCAATTGCGAGTTGGAAACTCCAGTGGGAAACTCATGTGCGTGATAGCATTCCTTTCATTTGATCAATGATTGATTGAGTTTTGATTAAGATGTTAAGGTGAACATCTTGTGCGAATCTGTAATAGGTGAAATGTTTGATTCGAATAATGTCTTGGAATTTCTATTTATGGTGGAAAGTTTGAAGTTGTAGTAGTCCGATGGAAAAATCTTGGTATTGAGATCGTGACTTTTGGGAGCAAATAGTCGGAAAGGAAGTTCGAAATAGTGGTGTATTATTTTGAGGTAAGAGTTGGTTGAAGTGATGCGGGAGGTACTCTTAGGTAATTCAAAGAGGTACCTATGCGAGTTGTTGATGACTCTAATATTTTGAGCTAATTAGTCACGGGAGATTTGTGGCTAATAAAAAGACTATCATTTAGAGAAGTCTTGAATGATGACCAAATTTCCAACTGCCTTGTCCGCAGAGAAAGTCAGTTGAGATTATTTTGGTTAATGCTTGTTATGGTATGGTGGCGTATGTTTTGGCCATACAGCTCTAATCTAGGATATGTTTCTTATCTTTGGAATCTTCATATTAAAGAGTATAATCAGAACATTTTGGAGAAGGAGGTTAACAGCAGTCGATAAACAGTAAGATTTTTGGGTGACTTTCGTCTATATTGTGTTTTAGCTGAAGCCAACTAAGGCGTTAAATATAAAAGTCCAAGATTATTTTCCTTGGATTGTTGGCCTTGCAAGAGTCATTAAGCATGGCGTTGTGAAAAGCATGTTGTTGTGTCATAGCAAGAGAATTGGAGAAAGTGAATGGTATATCTAAATATTTTGAATTGCTAGCAAGCTCTGAAGCGTTGAGTAGCATTTGTCGGTTATATTATTTTAATCGTGGAGCCATTATGGATTCTTTCAGAATTCTAGGTGTTGAAGTTCGATCTTCGGATTTGTTGAGTGTTTTATAAAGATGGTAAATGTAGTTGACCTTGAAATTATAATATTAAAGTAGATGCAGAAGAGTTGAGGTCATTTTGACTTTACGACAACAGTCGGGAATGGATTAATATGTTGAGATCTTTGGAAGTTCTAGGTAATGCTAATTTTTAGCGACCTTGGTCGCTAGGATGGAAAAATGAGGAATGTTGATGTGGCGTGAATGTCTAGAGGAAAATATTATATCTTAAAGTACGTGGCTATTGGAGTTGAATATTATGTTATCTGGAATAACTGTAGATAAAAAGATTTATTGGAGAAGCGTGAATGGTTGTTCACAGTTCTTTCAGTTGGCGCTGTATTGAGTTAGTCGATACAAGTCTTAAATGACATAATATTAATGTTAAGTGTGAACGAAGTCTATTTGCTAATGTCACTTCGTTTGCAGTTGGAGTTTCTTTGGCATACTCCGCTTGGGGATTTGTTCATCTTCCATGCTAGTGACTTAGTAAATTGGATTTTATATGGAACATGTTTTGGCGATATATAAGTTGTTTATGTTGCAGCTTTATATAACTGAAATGTTCCATTAGCATGATAATCATGTTTCAGATCAAGCTGCTAGTTTGGGTGCTCAAAATAGTGATGTAATATTTTTGGTGAAGAGACCTAAGTGACGTGGTTTTGACCTCTTCATAATGTCGTTTCAAGAATCGAGGTTATCATATGTTAGTGGACTGGTCACTTAGGCAGAACAAGGTTTTCTTGTGGACTTGCGAGAGCTTTGACTCCGCGAAAGACTCTGCAAAGTGTCTCGGTACTAGAAGTGATTGTTGAAGTTTTGCCGTGTGTGCATCCTTAAATCTGTTCATTCAGCGGGTCTTAATTTTGACCCTATGAGCATGTGGGAATGCGTGAACTTTAGTTTCCTAACAAGTGAGCTTCAATGTCGAGTTTGTGAACAGCGCATTGACGAGATTGTTGCGTGACGTTAGGAGATTTGAGTCGATGGTGATAGCGATTTTTCATTGCACAGGAATTAGTGTACATACCTACGAGTACTCGTACTCTGGAACAGGTATCATTGAACTCACTTACGTGTAAACGTTAGTGATAGTTCAATGAAGGATTTAAAGTATTTGAGAAGAATTATAAAGATGTCCGTAGGAAGAACCATGAGTTTCAAGTGAATATTTGGGTGTTTTCGAAATTGTCTCCTTGGAAAGGAGTGGTACTTTTTGGTAACGTGGAAGCTTGGTCCGAGATTTATTGGTTTTTATGGGTTTTTAGATCAAGTTGGCTCTCTTGCGTATTGGTTAGTTTTGCCTCCGGAGTGATCCAAGATACATAATGTGTTTTATGTATCCATGTTTCGTAAGTATATTGCCGATCTTTCTCATGTGCTGCAAAAACAACCGCTTAGTTTGACGAGAGATTTGTCCTATGAAGAGGAGCTGGTACAGATTCCCGACCGAAAGGAGCAAGTGCTTAAAAGCAAAACACATTTTTCCTCTTGTTAAAGTTATGTGGAAGAAACACCAAGTAGAGGAAGCTACTTGGGAATCAGAGGAACAACTGAGGCAGCAGTATCCCTATCTCATCGAATGACAAGTATGTAAATTTCGAGGACGAAATTTTTTATAAGGAGGGGAGAATTGTCACATCCCGACCCGTAAATTTTATCTTATTTACTAGCTTGGTTATAATAAGAATTTTTACCGTCTCCGAATTTGAGATATAGTTTAATTGGTCCCTAGAGGGGTTTTGAGGGACGATTATTTCGGAGAGTTATTCGTAGGAGAAAAATGTAATGACGGTAAAATAGTAAATTTTAGCTAGTAAAAGGTAATTTTTATTAGGATATTTTATTTTGGGGTGTTAATTAGTGAAGTTGGGTATTTTTTTTTTTTTTTTATGTTGGGCCGGGTTGGTGTGAGGCACAAACCCATTTTTTTTCTCTCTTTTCTCTTCTCCCTTTCTCTCTCTTCTCTCTCTTTTCTCTCCCGCGCTCTCCTCTCTCTTCCCGCTGCCGGAAGTCTCTCTCCGCCATTCGCCGCCGTCCGGCCACGCCTGGCCGCCGCACGGGTCGCGTCTGGCAGCTGGGACGCCGCTCTTCCAGCCTGGGCCGGTGACCGGCCGTGTAGCGCCGCCGTGAAGGAGTAACGCCTCCCGAAAGGCGCGGCTGCCTAAAGCTTTCCGTCGACGGAACTCCCTCCTCCGGCCACCAATCCAGGCAAGCTTGGTACGGTTTTGAAGCTCTCCTCCCGTGCAACAACCCCTCCAAAAGGCTCGATCCCTCTTGAGCTCGGTAAGGAGAAATTCGAAGTTGAAATTCTAGGGCTTTTAGGATGTTTTCGTTCGATTGACCTAGTTAGGCTTGAAATTGGACTTAGTGATAGTTATGAAAGTTGTTTGGGATGATGAGAGGAAGATTCTGTTAAAATTTGGTAGAATTTGGACGTCGCCGGAATCGACCTCCGGCCGCCGCTGCCGGCGGAGCCGCCGCCGCCGTTTTGGGGTTTTGTATAATTTTAAATGTGTAATAATTAGAGGAATTTAATGAAGTAAATTGTGGAATTTTCGGACGAGTTTTGAATAGGTTTGTGAATTTCCGAAGTTTGGTATTTAAGCGGTTAAATAATGTAAAATCGGATCGTAGGATTTAAATCAATTTCTGGGGAAGTTTGTATTTACGACTGCCGAGTATGATATAAAAGTTTGGATCGTTTCGATTTAAGAATATCGAAGTTAGGCAATGATGAGCGTATTTATGGCTCTCGATTAATTTTGCCTATTTTATCAATATTGATTTTTAGTGGAAAATTAATTGTATATTTGGAACAGGACGTGAGGAGACTCAAATTGGAGAGACCTCGGATCGACGTCAGGCTTAGGCCTAAAGTTGTGAGTGGACCTTTGTTTTAAATAAAAAGCATGCGATGAATGATTTTATTAATCATTTATTTCTTCTGATGAGATTTATTGATTTCTCGCTTATTTGACAATTTTTCCTCCTTTGGAGAGATCCTGAAAATGAGATTTTCGGTGGATATATATGTTTTGGATTTTTTGAGAATAGTATGTATATAAATGCTAGCTAGCCATACGTGCTTGGTCCGTCATAATGAGGTAAAATATCATTATGACGTGTCGTGCGTGTTAGACACAAGCGTCATAGCCCTATATGAAAACTTCTTTCTTTTTCAGTTTATTTAGGATTTCATATAGGGAGTCCACACGTATATGTACACCGTCCCTTTTCGGGCAGAATGAGGAAAAATACCATTATGGCGCAACGTGAGCGTTAGACGCCAGCGTTGTAGCCTTGTATGAATTTCTATTTTTCTGAATTGTTTCTAGGATTCATACAAGGAGTCTGACGAGTGTAGATACATACGAATATATGATTATATATAGTTTAGCCTGAGAGGCTTCATTTTATTTGAGTTGGTGACTAGCCAGTGCTAGTCGTAAAATTGTCAGATTATAAATTGAGTGTCTTTAAGCTGCCGCATGCAATATATTTTCTTTGAAATTAAAATGGGAATGCAAAAATATTTTGTTATTAAATTATTTATGTCCACTCACTCTAACGTTATTAAATGTCTTCCCCTGGGCCCTTCGTTTTAAAATGCCCAGTCTGCAGGATTGCATAGTTGAGATCGGGCGTACATGGAGAAGAGGCATAGTCAATAGTATAGCTTCTGCTCTTTTCTATTTATTTATAATTAATTTCCTCTCAAATAGAGTTGCTCTGATTATGTGGTTGTCGTATATGATACTTGTTAGATTAGTAAATCTATATTGGGAGAGGTTGTGATTTGTAGGGAGCACGAAGGCTCCAGGAGTCTATAAGGTTGGATTTGGAACCTTTAGACGTGTTTGCAGGTTTTGGTTTGGAAGGGTTGTCCATTTCCAAGGGAGGTTGTACCGAAGTTAGCGGTAAATCTTTCTTTGGAGGTGGTCCCCGCACGATTTACTCCGGGTTTAGGGTGAAATTCGGGGTGGGTCGTGTTAAAGATGGCTGGAGATAAGAAGCAAGACTGTTCGTCGTGTCCACCAGCTCCAAAAAAGAACCAACCTTCTTCGAGGTACAATGACTCATTTGAAAGACAAAATTTGAATACAAATTTCAACAATAAGAACGAATCGAAGGAGTTGATAGATAGAGGATATGGTATTTTTTTTGAATAATAGAGGATATGGTATTAGGAAATAACAATTTGATTTGTTTTGCTTTGACCTTTTGATATCTTTATGTTTACATGTTTCTCTAGCTATGTTTATGTATGACCAGTTTGTGTTTAGTGATGGAAGAGATAATACTACTACAAATATTCTATTACAATGTTAACCTTCAGTTTTATCAATTTGCATGGTGTCATTAGTTTTGAGAAAATTGCGTTTTAATTTAGAGTGCGGTTATTGGGACCTCCAAATTTGCTTACTATACCTCATTCTATTGTGAATTATTAAATGACATATACATCTTCATACACAATGACTATTAAGGACAATAATTATACAAAAGGAAATATTATATTTATTCTCTTTAGACTTTCCAATTCAATAATAATTGATTACATTCTTTATTATTTTCCTTATATATTTTTGTTTTCTAATTTCTTTTTATTAAAGCATACATAACTTATAATCAATATCGATCATGTGATATAAAACTTTGTATTATCATACATGTTGAACGCATATACTTACAAGGTGCATAAATTTTTTTATATAAAAAATAATAATATATATCTATTATAAAAAATATATATTTATTGAAATAATTTATCATGAGGTACAAAATAGAGATCAAATTATTCAATAGAAAAAAATGGAGAAAAAATAACACGTACAAAAGAGAAAAAAAATTAAAAAAGATATATAGAATAGTTCATGATAGAACATTTTCTTGCATGAAAAAAATAATCAAAAAATGAAGGTAGGGATGATGGATGTTGAAAACAAAAAGGAAAAAAAACAAAGAATGAGAGGTCTATTGAGTGAATAAGAGGTAATTAATTGATTGAAATATATGTCAATAAATAACTAAGGTTATTTTAGGAATTTGAAATGAGATCTAGTGAGCAAATGTTTATATATATTGAAAAGTAAAAAAGAGGTGTAGAGAAAATAAGAGGTATATTAAGCAAATTTGAAGGTTCTAATTGCCACACTCTTTAATTTACATGTGAATCACGCCACAAGATGAAAGTCTAAAACTAAGAAAAAAAGTTGAGAAGATTTCTTTGTCCCATTTCATTTGGATCTTGGAGATTTCTTTCCTACTTTGAACACAATTTTTTTTTCTTTGCGGAAAATAATGCCGATTCCAAATCTCTCACTTGTAGGGATGACAATGAGTAGGGTACGTAGGGTTAGGGGATCAAAATACCGTACCCGTCCCCTTTTTCATTCCTCATCCTCGTACCCGCCCCATTCCCTGTAATTAGATAATAAAGATTCCCCGTACCTGTTCCCTTTGGGGATTACGTTCTCATACCTAGGGGTGGCAATTTGGACCCTGGCGAAACCAACCAACCATGTACCAACCGTACCAAGAAAATTGGTATGCCAAGTAGTTGGTAACTGAGTTTTCGGTACAGTAGTACCGTACCAAGTTTTAGAAGTCGATTGGTACGTGGTACAAGTTTTCCCAAAATACAATATACCATGTACTAACCGAGTTATATTAAAAATAATAAAAAATAATTAAAACTACAGATCTAAGCCGTTGATTTGTGGAGATGAATCTCCATCGTTGATCTAACCCTAATCCTTATAGAATACAGACTCATTCATTCACTCATTCACTCACTCTCGCCTCTCTCATCTCTCGACTTCGCAGCACCTCCGCCACCTCGACTTCGCATCACCTCCGCCTCTCTCGCCGTCGACTCAGCAGCACCTCGCCACCTCGACTCGGCAGCGCTAAGGGCAGCGCCTCAACTCTCCGTAGAAGGGCAGCGCTAGGCAGCGCTAGGCAGCGCCTCGACTCTTCGACGAAGTGCAGCGCTAAGGGTAGCGCCTCGACTCTTCGACGAAGGGCAGCGCCTCAACTCGCCGTTGACTTCGCAGCACCAAGCCTCAAATCTCCGTATGTATCTATGTGCATCTATCAATCTATGTGTTCTATGCTTTGTGTTCTGTGTTCTGCTATCTATAATGAGTATAATCAATGATGTTGAGCTATCTATAATTTGTGTTTGTACAATTTGTGCTATCTATAATCAATGATTTGTGTTGTGTTCACATAGGCTATGGACTCTTTCATGTTGCAGAGTGGTTGTATAGGTAATTCAAGCTCAACACCATCATTTCCATCTGTTGCAAATTGATCTGAAACATGACATTTATATGATTTTGAGAGTTGAGATCATCATACTGAATTGTTGTGTTGTTATATAATCATAATTCATGTGTATATATATTTTATTTTGTTGTAGTGTTTGTAGAGAATGCTTTTGTCCAAGGCTTTGAGGCAGCAAGAAACAGACCAAGTAACACCTCTGTCTAGACTGGTGTTTAGCAGTCTAGCACTCTCCCGGCCTCGCAACATCACTCTTTCCCTGCTAATCTGGACTTTTGTGTTTTCATTGGACATGTGTTGTTTAATTTTCTATATAAGACTTTGGACATTGTTTGTTGCATTTGAAGTTTTGATCTTGCTTGTTTATGCATTTGAAATTATATGATGTGTGAAACTTTGAATGTATTTGAATAGTTTGATAATTCATAGAAGTTTGGTATAGGCCCAAAAAAATGATTTAAATGAGCTGGGCCTTAATCTAAACTTGGTAGAGGCACAATACCAACCGTACCAACTAAGTTGGTATACCAACTTTGATGGTTGGTTTTGGTACAAGATTTTGCCTACCAATCTTAAGTTGGTTGGTACATGGTATTAGAAAATAGAGTCGGTATACCTACCAATGTCAGCCCTACCCATACCTGCCCTGATCCCCATTAACAATTATGTAATAATTATTATTTTTTAAATATTTATGAAATATAGAAATATGAAAATAAAATCAAATACATATATAAATAAGTTTCTTGATTCATCCAACAAAAATGAATACAAGTCTTAAAAAAGAAGTTTCTATAAATATTCATTAAGAAAATCATAGTAAAAAAATATTACAAAAGATTTTACATAAATATCTATTTATAAATAAGATATATATTAAAATATAATATTTACATCCTAAATGGGTGGGGATGAGGACGAATATCAAAATATCATACCCGCCCCGTACCCGATTCAAAAATCCGAATACTGAAGATCCTCATACCCATCACCCGTTATCTCCGTATATCTCTCCCGTTAGGGTCGAATACCCGTGTGTACTCTACCCGCTGGAGATTATTGCCATCCCTACTCACTTGGTCTAGAACATGCATGACCATGTATTATCTCCATCAATTCCGTAATGCCATCAATTAGCATATCTATAGATAGTTGAGTTAAATTTCTCCTCGATCAACATGAACTATTCCTGTGATACAATTATGGTTTCTCTGGGTTCACACGTCCACAATAAAGAGTTAATTCATGCCTAGCTCGTGAAACTTGAATTGTTCATAGAAATAGTGTCAACATCCTAACGTAACTAAAGCTAGCTAGCACATAAAAGCTTAAAAGAAAAGCCAGCACATATATTTTCAATCTTAGAATATGCGATGGATAAGATACATATACAATTATCTATACTATTCTTAGAAAATTGTTACATCCAAATTTGTACCAATATGCGCATCCGAACTATCTCTTATTTGCATACTTTTGATGTTGTAAATCTATAATTTTAACTATTAAAAAATTGAATTAGCCAATAACGATTATCTCTGTAAAAAAACAAAAAGAAACGAAAATCGTTTGCTAAGTAGATTGGATCAAACAAATGAATAGGTAAAATTCAGCAATCTCATGTTACAACATTAGACTAATTTATGTCGGTAGGCTATGTCAGAACGTTTTCTAGATCTCCTCCCTGACCACACAAAAAATAGACTGTGATTTAACTCTAATTATAGTCGGCGGGATTCGAACTTGGTATGCGGATTCTCTTACCAATTCGACCACCTGTGGTGGTTTCAAACATGAGATCATTTGATAATTTCTTATCTTTTTTTTTATGAAAAAATAAGAGATAATGCCTATAAGCCCTAATTTTAAGAATTTTATTCCTACTAACAAAATCAGATTTTAAAATTCTGAAGAGCCAACTTAAATAGTAGAAAGACAATGATACCCTTAATGAATTAAATAAACTATAATAGACCATCATAAGAGCATAAAGACTAATATACCCTTAATGAATTAAATAAACTACAATAGACCATTATAAGAGTCTATTATAAAATAAAGTTTTTATGACTAGATTTCCATGACCAATGACGTTGACCGAACTCTGGCAACCTTTGACCAGGCTCTGGGGACTGTTGACTAGACTCCGAGGGCCGATGACCAGACTCCGGGAAACGTTGACCGGCAACTGGTGTCACATCCCGACCCGTAAATTTTATCTTATTTACTAACTTGGTTATAATAAGAATTTTTACCGTCTCTGAAATTGAGATATAGTTAATTGGTCCCTAGAGGGGTTTAGAGGGACGATTATTTCGGAGAGTTATTCGTAGGAGAAAAATGTAACGACGGTAAAATAGTAAATTTTAGCTAGTAAAAGGTAATTTTTATTAGGGTATTTTATTTTGGGGTGTTAAATTAGTGAAGTTGGGTATTTTTTTTTATGTTGGGCCGGGTTGGTGTGAGGCCCAAACCTATTTTTTTTTCTTCTCTCTTTTCTCTTCTCCCTTTCTCTCTCCCGCGCTCTCCCTCTCTTCTCCCGCTACCGGAAGTCTCTCTCAGCAGTTCGCCGCCGTCCGGCCACGCCTGGCCGCCGCACGGGTCGCGTCTGGCAGCTGGGACGCCGCTCTTCCAGCCTGGACCGGTGACCGGCGTGTAGCGCCGCAGTGAAGGAGTAACGCCGCTCGAAAGGCGCGGCTGCCTAAAGCTTTCCGTCGCCGGAACTCCCTCCTCCGGCCACCAATCCGGGCAAGCTTGGTACGGTTTTGAAACTCTCCTCCCGTGCTTCAATCCCTCCAAAAGGCTCGATCCCTCTTGAGCTCGGTAAGGAGAAATTCGAAGTTGAAATTCTAGGGCTTTTAGGATGTTTTCGTTCGATTAACCTAGTTAGGCTTGAAATTGGACTTAGTGATAGTTATGAAAGTTGTTTGGGATGATGAGAGGAAGATTCTGTTAAAATTTGGTAGATTTTGGACGTCGCCGGAATCGACCTCCGGCCGCCGCTGCCGGCGGAGCCGCCGCCGTTTTGGGGTTTTGTATAATTTTAAATGTGTAATAATTAGAGGAGTTTAATGAAGTGAATTGTGGAATTTTCGGATGAGTTTTGAATAGGTTTGTGAATTTCCGAAGTTTGGTATTTAGGCGGTTAAATAATGTAAAATCCGATCGTAGGATTTAAATTAATTTCTGGGGAAGGTTGTATTTACGACTGCCGAGTATGATATAAAAGTTTGGATCGTTTCGATTTAAGAATATCGAAGTTAGGCAATGATGAGCGTATTTATGGCTCTCGATTAATTTTGCCTATTTTATCAATATTGGATTTTTAGTGGGAAATTAATTATACATTTGGAACAGGACGTGAGGAGACTCAAATTGGAGAGACCTCGGATCGACGTCAGGCTTAGGCCTAAGTTGTGAGTGGACCTTTGTTTTAAATAAAAAGCATGCGATGAATGATTTTATTAATCATTTATTTCTTTTGATGAGATTATTAATTTCTCGCCCATTTGGTAATTTTTCCTTCTTTGGAGAGATCCCGAAAATGAGATTTTCGGTGGATGTATATATTTTGGATTTTATGAGAATAGTATGTATATAAATGCTAGCTAGCCATACGTGCTTGGTCCGTTATAATGAGGTAAAATACCATTATGGCGTGTCGTGCGTGTTAGACATAAGCGTCATAGCCCTATATGAAAACTTCTTTCTTTTTCAGTTTATTTAGGTTTTCATATAGGGAGTCCACACGTATATGTACACCGTCCCTTTTCGGTCATAATGAGGAAAAATACCATTATGGCGCAACGTGAGCATTAGACGCCAGCGTTGTAGCCTTGTATGAATTTCTATTTTTCTGAATTGTTTCTAGGATTCATACAAGGAGTCTGACGAGTGTAGATACATACGAATATATGAATATATATGGTTTAGCCTGAGAGGCTCCATTTTATTTGAGTTTGTGACTAGCCAGTGCTAGTCGTGAAATTGCCAGTTTATGAGTTGAACACTTTTAAGCTGCTGCATGCAGTATATTTTTCTATGAAATTAAAATGGGAATGTATAAATATTTTGTTATTAAATTATTTATGTCCACTCACTCTAACGTTATTAAATGTCTTCCCCTGGGCCCTTCGTTTTAAAATGCCCAGTCGGCAGGATTGCATAGTTGAGATCGGGCGTACATGGAGAAGAGGCATAATCAATAGTATAGCTTCCGCTCTTTTCTATTTATTTCTAGTTCATTTCCTCTCAAATAGAGTTGCTCTGAATATGTTGGTTATAGGATCTTTGTTAGATTAGTAAATCTATATTGGGAGAGGTTGTAATTTGTGGGGAGCACGAAGGCTCCAGGAGTCTATAAGGTTGGATTTGGAACCTTTAGACGTGTTTGCATGTTTCTATTAGAAGGGTTGTCCATTTTCAAGGGAGGTTGTACCAAAGTTAACGGTAAATCTTTCCTTAGAAGTGGTCCCCGCACGATTTACTCCGGGTTTAGGGTGAAATTCGGGGTGGGTCGTGTCACCTGGGACCATTGACCAGACTCCGGGAGCCGTTGACCGGCCTCGGGGGGCCGTTGTGCTTTAGTCACTTATAATAGGTCCTTATTGGGGGCAATATGCCCACCTATTGGGGTCAGTAGGACCTCTTACTGGGGGTAGTATGACCACATATTGGGGCAGTAAGACATCCTACTGGGGGTAGTAGGACCAACTTCTAGGGGCAGTAGGACCACCTACTAGTGTCAGTAGGGGCAGTATGACCTCATACTAGGGTCAGTAGGATCTCCTACCGGGGGCAGTATGTCCTTTACTGGGGTCAGTAGGGGCAGTATGACTCCTACTAGGGTCAGTAGGGGCAGTATGACCTCATACTGGGGTCAGTAGGACCTCCTACCGGGGGAAGTATGTCTTTTACTAGGGTCAGTAGGGGCAGTATGACCTCCTACTAGGGTCAGTAGAGCCTCCTACTGAGGTCAGTAGGGTCTCATACTGGGGTCAGTAGGGCCCCCTACTAGGGGCAGTAAAACATCCTACTGGGGGCAGTAGGACCCTTGAACTTAACTGTGTGCTTCAGTCGCATATAACAGGTCCCTATTAGGGGCAGTATGACCACCTGTTGGGGTTGATAAGACCTCCTATTGGGGTCAATGGGTCAGTAGGACCTCCTATTAGTAAGACCTAATATAAAAAAGAACAAGCATGGAGACTCGAGTGATTAGAACCTAATATCACCTAAGTTCTTTCTCATGCAGGATTTCATCAACGCAGGTTACAAGCAAATCCATCCATGCACGAACACAAACCAAGCATTGTAACTCAAATATGACCACCACTATATCTATCAAGATGATACATCAAGTGCACAACCCTTGAATAGGTATCATAACCATCTATTGGAAATATGTCATAAATAGTGAAAGTACTAGTCCAAAAGCACATGATACTAATCCCGGATAGCTCCAATCTGCAACCCAATTCCATATCATAGAGAATCAGAGACGATGAAGTGATGAACATATAATAATTGTACAAAACCTCACCACAAACCCCAATATATATCAAGCTCGAAAAAGGCTCATATAACTCTAAAATTAACAATGCAAACCATTTTCAATGCTGTTAACTATTTCTATTCACCAAAATTGCAGAACAATTTTGATTGAGCACCAACTCCTGCTACAATTTTAATTGAGCACCAAAATGAACTATTATCTCTCAGCACCAATTCCTGCACACAATTCCATCACTCAATTTTAAATTCATCTCACATAAAAAAAAAGTTGTATAAAAAATTTGGTTGAGCACGAACCTCGAGGCCGGAGAGCTCGATCCAAGCGAATATCGGCTTGACAGCGGCGTCTTCGAAGAGGTTCTGGCAGAAGGAGAGGTTGGTGAGGTTGGAGAGGGTGGCAATGCAAGTGTCCAAGGAGGAAAGGCGGTTGGCAGTGAGGTCTAGCACGGTGAGACTCGACGGTAACTCGACCGAGTTGAGGTCGTGGAGTTGGCAACTGATGAGATCGAGGACGGTGGAGGATGAGTCGCCGTCGTCCTTGGCCATCGGATTGTCGTGATTCAGTGGTAGCGGTTTGGCAAGATGCAGAAAAACCAGACCTGAGGGTGGACCGGTTCTAGATCAAGATGGAGAAGCCGATCTTCGACACGGTGGACGACGACGAGTTTGAGGACTTGATCGATGACGACGACGGCCTTGGAAGATGACCGGACATCCGCGTCGGAAGCAGCACTCGGAGAGAGAGAGAGAGAGAGAGAGAGAGAGAGAGAGAGAGAGAGAGAGAGATCTGGACAAGAGAGAAGAGGAAAAGAGAGTGCAAGGGTATTTTGGACATCAAAAATAGATTAAAAATTGAAAGTTTGGCTAGTGGAAATAACCTCTTAGACATTATAGGGTTAGTGGAAATTTTAGATTCTTATTTTGTTGATGGGAAAAAATTTCTCAAAAAATGAGAAGAAGGGAATTTTCTCAAAAAATAATTGTTTTTCTTTATTATCTCCGAAAAATCAGCTGTTTTGTTGTATTTTCTACTTGCTAAACAATGGGGCACAATAGAAGTTTCAAACATTTAACAATCAGATGTAAAAATTCTACACTACTGATGGGTATGTCATACTCATACTGTGACTTTATAAATATTGTAACCGTTGGATCGTTATTATATTTGATGGTTGTAAATATTCTGAAATAAATACTTGTTTACCCGTCACTTTCAACTCGATAAAATAAAAAGGGTTTGCGAGTAAGAAGAAGAAGACGACGGAAGATACAGAGAAAGGCATTCCAGTTTGCACGGAGAGACGAGAGAGAGAATCCATTCCGGTTATCAGGTTTCAATCGAACCTCCATGTAAAACCCAATTCTTGATGTTACAGCGCGATCTTGTGTTTCTCATTGATTTCGTTTGAATCAGGGGAATCGAAGTTGAGTTCAGTTTCGTTTGAGGATAACAAGAGGCTGATGCATGTTCATTTAGTAGAGGATGAAGTCGTAGTTTAATTGTTCAATTGGAAGAATAGAGGTTGAATTGATCGCCATTTTTGATCTCCTGTAACCCACAAGATTCTCGAAACCCCTCTGATTGTTATTTTAATTATTTTGTAGTTTTTTGGTTTGAAATTTGATGACGGAGATCTGTGAGCTCGGTGTGGTTCCACAGCAACAGGCGGTCATCCACTAAAGATTGAGAAGCTTGGTCCGCCTCTGTCCGTCGCCGTCGCCGTCGCCGAGACAATCAGCCTCACTTCACTGAGCCTGAATGGCACCGATGTTGTCGTTCCCAACGACATTCAATCCAACTTTGGCGTTCCCGTTATGAGCGATCCAGTCTTACAGTTCATAACTCTGCCGTCTTCGGCACCACCTCCTGGTCTCTAGCTTCAGGAACGGAAGGTAACATAGATATCTATGAAACACCTATTAGTAGAGTAACATTTCACACTGGACATGATTCTCATGGTGATATTCATGTGAGTGTTATGGAACCTGTTAGTGAAGAGAAAATTAGTGCATTGAGTGGAACCTAGCCACTATTGTCAACATACTAGACTGGGTGATGACTACTCTGGAGAGTTTGGAGAGTTTGACTTTTTTGGTGTTAAACCAGTTGTCGGTCGTCTTTTGGGCATAGATGAATTGAGAATGCAGTCTTCAATTAGTCAGATTATTGCTGTTGGTGCTGGTGACATGGCGCACGAGGAAAGGGAAGACGACTTCGATAAGGGATCCACTATGTTTGCTTCTGAATTGAAACAAGCATCTGGGGAAAAAGGATATGTTTACAATGGAAAGAGTCTACGTGTGACTGTTGCTTTGGACCTGACTACGTTCATTCATTCCAAGGGTCATGGTTCATGTCATTCATCTTATTTGAGTTATCAATTTCACTCTCACGCATCTGATGAGGCTACTGTTGTAATTGAGATTAGCAGGGTGATTCTGCTACTGAGCTACTCATACCGGTAGCTGTAGACAAATTTGGTTCTCGTGTTGCTGGTTTCATTTCTGATGACCCTTGTTGTTCTGATTCTACTATTGCGCACCAGGTCACTATGAATGATGCATTTTACAACCACGACTTAACGGTGGTGTATCATGGTGAATGTTACAAATAGGAGTTTGCTGTAGCAATACACAAATTGGATAGTTTTGATAAGTCCAGCAGGGCATTGTCTGAAGTCACTAGGCCTTGTTTTGCCTTCACTAGTAATGGCTTTTTGAATGGTCCTATTGGTGATTTGGTGAGGACAAATTGTTTGCTGGACACGAGTGTGGCAAAGTGAGTTCTCTTTGAACTGATAGCTTTTTGTACATAGGTGCTTCAAAGCATCATTTCAAGCTTGGTGAGCAGCTTGTGTTTCTTAGACAATTGAATGGTAAGCATTTGTTCATACAATTACAATTATTGGATGATACTCTAGCATTTGGCTGTGATCCTAGTAAGACTTGGACTTAATGATCTTATAACTCTTTGTATCACTTATTTAAGTTTCTGTTTATTGGCTTGTTTGTTTAGGTTCTCATTTTGACAAAGATAAATCAATGGAGTTCTTGCAGCTTGGTACATGTTCAAGGTTTATAGAACACAACAAATGAGAAAATTAGTATAGTTAGTAGTTACAATGCTGTTTTTTTATTTCCTTTTTATAGTTGATTCCCCTCTGTTCGGATCTTAATATATGCATAGATCATTGCGGCTGCCTACCCAAGTACTCAAGGAAATCCTGGTGAGGCTGACCCAAATAACACAACAGTAAGTAATTTTTGTGAGCATTGTCGGTGATGAATGGTGAGCAGTGGGATCATGAGTGTAGTTATATGTACATTAGAATCAAAATGTATTGTTACTGTACACATGTATTTTTACACTTCAAATAATTTTGTAATTGAAGTGGATTCTTAACATTAAATAAAGTGGTACTTTGTTCATTTTATTCTTAGTTTTTGTTACATATGAAGTTCAATTCACAATCACACAACATAAGCAGCAAGAATAGAAACAAGAATGTGAAGTCTAATAGACAATCATCATATCCTACAACATAAAAGATAAAAGTGAAGTGAAATGAACTATCAGACGGCATAAGTGTCACATCAAATCACATATATATGTCGTTGATTTTTCATTGAGACGACATAAAGTCTAATTTTCCAAACTTGACAACGTCAGACGACATTAAATTGTCATTAGAAATCTCATCTAACCACAATAAGTGAATGTATTTGTCGTTGAAGGTTTTGTGGCTCGACGATTATATGCAGTGTAAGGTTGTATCACACCACATCTATTTCGACAAAACCTTAATTTTTCTTGTTTTAGTCGACATATATATGTTGTCGTCTTTAACTCAAATGACATAAGTTTGCAAACCCTCTAGACTTGTAAAATTTCAGACAACATATGTTCTTTTGTCTGATCAACACTCAGACGGCGGTGGAAAACTATCGTCTGATCATCATTCAGACGGCAAGGCCTCAGACGATATATGTTTTTTCGTTAGACGACAGTCCTCTACTGTCGTCTGATGATGTTTTTGGCATAGTAGTTCTAATCAAAATAATTGGGTGGTGTTTTTTGTATCTAAAAAATAATTACATCATTTACAACGTTTTTACGAAAACAATGACATTTGGTTGAAACTTTTGTAACAAATGTCCATATGTTGTAATTACGAGGTGTTCACCAAATTTACAGATTTATGACTCTTTTTACAAAACTAAGGACGAATGTGTTGTCGAGATGGTAAATTTTCATATTTTGACCAAATAGACCATTAGTCCTCATTCACGTAATATGGTTCTCGGTTTTGTAATTGGGTGGTGTTTTTTGTATCTAGAAAATAATTACATCTTTTACAACGTTTTTACGAAAACAAGGACATTTAGTTGAAACTTTTGTAATAAATATCTATATGTTGTAACTACAAAGTCTTGATCAAATTTACAGATTTATGACCTCTTTTACAAAACTGAGGACGAATGTGTTGTCAAGATGGTAAATTTTCAGATTATATCCAAATAGACCATTCGTCCTCATTCACGTAATATGGTTCTCGGTTTTGTAATTTGGTGGTGTTTTTTGTATCTAAAAAATAATTACATCTATCATAACGTTTTTACGAAAACAATGACATTTGGTTGAAATTTTTATAATAAATGTCCATATGTTGTAATTACGAGGTGTTTACCAAATTTACAGATTTATGACCCTTTTTACAAAACTAAGGACGAATGTGTTAAGATAATAAATTTTCAGATTTGGACCAAATAGACCATTTGTTTTAATTCACGTAATATGGTTCTCGGTTTTGTAATTAGGTGGTGTTTTTTGTATCTAAAAAATAATTACATCTTTCACAACGTTTTTACGAAAACAATAACATTTGGTTGAAACTTTTGTAATAAATGTCTATATGTTGTAATTACGAGGTGTTAACCAAATTTACAGATTTATGACCCATTTTACAAAACTAAGGACGAATGTGTTGTCGAGATGATAAATTTTCAGATTTGGACCAAATAGACCATTAGTCCTCATTCACGTAATATGGTTCTCAATTTTGTAATTGGGTGGTGTTTTTTGTATCTAGAAAATAATTACATCTATCATAACGTTTTTACGAAAACAAAGACATTTGGTTGAAACTTTTGTAATAAATGTCCATATGTTGTAATTACAAGGTCTTCACTAAATTTACAGATTTATGACCTCTTTTACAAAATTGAGGACAAATATGTTGTCGAGATGGTAAATTTTCAGATTATGTCCAAATATATCAGTTTTCCTCATTCACGTAATACGGTTCTCGGTTTTGTAATTGGGTGATGTTTTTGTATTGAGAAGATATTTACATCTTTCACTACGTTTTTACAAGCATAAGGACATTTGGTTGAAACTTTATAATAAATGTCTATATGTTGTAAAATAAAAATAATAATAATGCCACGTGTCATATTCCAAGTGGGTACCCTAATGACCAGTTCTTCAGGTTATTATCATTTTAATTGTTAAATATTAAATAAAAAGAGAAAAAATGTATGATGTATTGGTGGGTATGCTAGCCTGTCCCAAAAAAATTTGCTTAATTGTATAAGATTTATAAACAAAGAACTTTTATATATATTGTAAAATACAAAGTTACATTAAAAAAAGAATTGAAATTTGTTTAGTATTTGTGGTTTGAAGCCGACATCTATTTAGTCTTTGTGGTTTTATTTTACTCTGAATAGTTCTTAATGTCACAATTTTTCATCTAAATAGTCATTATGGTTTTATTTTAATCTGAATAGTTCTTATAGTCATGATTTTTCATCCAAATAGTTTTTCCGACAATATTCTCAGTTAAAGGCCATAAGGACTATTTGGATGAAAAATCATGACTTTAAGGACTATTCAGATTAAAATAAAACCATAAGGACTATTTAGATGAAAAATCGTGACTTTAAGGACTATTCAGATTAAAATAAAACCATAAAGATTAAACAGATGTTGACTTCAAACCAGAAGGACTATACAATATTTTACCTTTAAGAAAATATAATACTTACCATTGTAAAATTACACCATGTTATTAATTAGCCGAATCAACCTAGCTAGATTCATATTCATATTGATATGTTTAGTTAACCGATAAATAGAAATTAATCGATAATGCATTGACTTGGATCTTGTTGAAAATTCAAGTCATCGACAATGACAAGTGTACATAGTTTGTACCCATCAACTACCAACAACTACAACAATAGTAAACCTAATGATTACACACGTTTAGATTTGATCTTAAATCTCCTATATATCCTGCTCAAAATTAAAGTGGATAGCAATCTTGTAATCTCGAATGATTACAAGCTCTTCAGATTGCACCTCCTTCTTCCTTAATCTGTTTCTTCAAACTTCTAGGAAGCTTTGGGTTTTAGGGCCGTAACTTCTCCAACCTACTCCCGAGGAGATCACATTACACTCTCTTGCATGTGATGCCATGGCAAGAAATACAAGAAAGACAAGTAATTTCAGACCTGTATTGCATGTGATCACAATAGAGGTCTAAAATTCAGGTTTACTAGGGTGAATCTGCTTAGGGTGGTACACAAAATTGCTAAAAAATCGTGGCATGGTTAACCAGATTAGTTGACAAGCACCTTATTATAAAGCATTTATAACTATTGAATAGACCTCAGTCACTTAGTAGAAGAGGAAATTTTATAAATAGTACCCGAACTAAATGTCATTCATCATTTTGATGTCTCAAATTTAAAAACTATTAGATTGGTACCTTAACATTTAATCCTAATACAATTAACGTACCCTCAATCAATAATAGTGTCAAGTCTATAATTGTGCAAACTATCTCAAGGACAATTTTGTCCTTTTGTTTTCTCCTTTTTTTTTTAGTTGTGCCTGTATGATTTTTTTTCTGGCTCCATCCACGCCAGAAACTCAAAACTCTCTGGTTCAATCCGTGCAAAAACCCAGAAAACATTTTTAAATTTTAATTATCCATGCAATGCAATAAACTCATATCCCTCACCATCCATATTTCATACAAAAACCCAGTAAAGAGCAATCAAATTGGTAATTTAAAGTTTTAAACCAAAATAAAAACCCATAGGTGTGTAAGACTGAAGTTTGTTTGGGGTACAAAGGAGTGAGGGGAGGAAGAGAGAAGGAGAGAGAGCAGTTGAATGCTTCAAAGACGAAGAAACCCAGTACATCTAAAACAACAAGAGACGAAAATATCCCAAAGAAGATGAAGACTTAACGCCATTAAAGATGACATGTACGTATTGATAGTAGGTCGAATTTTGATGTTGGGATATTAATCTAATAGTTTTTGAAGTTGATACACCAATGTGATGAATGGCTTGTAATTAAGGTATTATTTATAAAATTTCCTCTTATTAGAATCAATAATCTAATCTGTTAGCGTTGGAACGTTAGAAAACTAAATTTAAACCAAATAATTAAGTTCTACATGACTCTCCATAAGATCGTCAGTCATCACTAATGTCTTATGAGAAAATCACAAGATATGAATAGAAATGTATGACTACGTACATTGCATAAAATAGATTTTGATCAGCCGAACTTGAAGCGAAGTTATATGCTTGCAAGTTGCAATAGTTCTATATTTCTTAAAATACTAGAACTGAACCGCAGGTATAACTAGCTTACCCGATTCTATTGTTCCATCTCCAGATGAAGAAACTTAAGCAAATTAAAGAGCTACGCACATTCAATCTGTGTGCCTGGTCACGTGTACCAACTACAGATTTTTTAGGTTTTTCCTATCTTCTCCAAAAACAAAAGGCTTTTCCTTTCTGCGATGGGTAAATTGTAGTAATTGTTGAAGGAGAAAAGATAACGAGAATAACGGTCTACTCATTCATTTATAGAAATACATATTTATAGGCATTATATAGAGTCTCCCAAAGGATCTAGAAGTTCTATCACTATAATCTATTCTAATAAGGAAACCAGATTAACCAATCCTACGTGTATTAAGGCAAGACACATAACAGAAGGACGGAAATATAATTTCCTTAAACACTCCTCCTTGTGTTGCGTCCCTAATACGATATGGTGCTTATGGTGTTGCCTCGGTAAAAACCTTGCACCTCGTGGGTAAAACAAAAGACTTGGACGAAGGAAAAAGAGCACAACGCACCAACTACAATTGAAGATAACATGGGATGCATGTAGACTCCCCCTGATGTCTACACAACGACTCCCCCTGATTGGTAACTCAATCTCGGAGTACAGATAAATGGTGCAAGCCAATGCACTTCACATACTTCAAAAGTAGACTTGGGCAACGATTTAGTCATTAAATCCAGCCACATTATCTTTAGATTAGACCTGCTATACTTAGCATTATTTTGATCTTGAAGGAGAAGGTTGCCTAAAACTCAAAACATAAGTTCGCGTTTAAAAATCAGATTCACGCGTGGCATGACATTTGTGTACTTAAATAGTCATAACCTCTTCGATACAATAGGTATGGATGAACCGTATAAAGTTCTGGAAATTAGACACACGTAGCTTTCCAACCATATAAGGTCCATAACCTAGTTCATCTTGAGCTGATCACAAAGCTCTGTCGAAGTTGACTGTTCTGCCAAAGCAGATTCTCAGACAAATCCGTCCTATTTTACAAAAATAGTCATAACTCACTCAATATGATAGGTAAGATCAAATGGTTGGTTTCCCTAGAAAGTAGACATATAGACCTTTCCAATGGTATCAATTTCACCATTTTCTAATAAGTGAGCTATCCTGTAGGTCCTGTGGAAGTTGACCTACAAAACTGGGAAGATTCTAATTTCGTTGTTAATGTGTCTTTCTATAGGGATGAATAAGCCTGAATCTTTCATAGAAGGAATCACTACCATTACATTGGCGTTGCGTGGAAGCATCCGGCCACTACCTTGATGTTCCTTCACACTCATCTAAGAGGGAGCAAAGCTGCTCAACCGCTAGGAAGAGAGTTGAAAGACTAAGGAGAACTTGGCCTTACAAGTTTATAGTGAATGAGATGTCGAGTTGAGCATATTGTAACAAGTACATGAATGTGCTACCGTACTTAGATGTAGGATTTCTCCTAAGACTTCTTCGTCATATGGACGAAACATGTCTTCTCAACACTTCACCGATCAAGGGATACACGTACGGCATAACTTCATCGTCCTTTAGATTACCTTAAGCCGACAGATGAATAAGCATCATCCATAACGGTCCTCACTTTTGAGACCAAGTATTCCCAAGATCCTTGCATTCTTAATTTTGGATCAGTGGTATCTCTTAGTTTAACAAGAGTTCCTCACGATCCATCTAGAATTTACACGTAAATAGGTATAATTTTTTATATCCCTTCCCTAATCAAGTAGATACTTAGCAAATACCATGCAAACGCGCTCCGTGGTCAGGAGCCACTTGATTTGGGTGAAAACCGATCTATTCAAGATCTTTTTGTATATCTCTTAGTTCCCAACAGAGATAAGTTGTGACCACAAACTGCTTGTTCAGTTTTTCGAAAACTACCAAACTGACAAGGTAGTGGAGTGCAATGACATCCATTACAAGAGTATATCTCATCGTAGTCGATTCCAGTGCGTTTGTGAGAGACCTTGCGCCAGAAGGTGAGTTTAAACTCTTTTTCTCACTACGCTTTCTAACAAAGACATAACTGATAGAGTTTACACTTGGGGTGTCGGCGTCACCTCACCAAAGCACTATCTCTTTGTTTAAACTAGATCACATCTTTCTATTTAGGCCAATCTACAACATTGGTATTTTTTCAACGAAGTATGGTTCGATATCAAACTCATTAAACCACGTCATCATGTATACCGGTGTAATTTCTAAGTGTAGAGATCTCTATACGGATTAGTATTGACATTGAAGCGTCCCCTAATGATAACCATAATCCAGAAATAACAGACGAATGAGTATCATTGATAAATGATCAAGTTGTGCTATACTCGCATTCTTCCTTGGCGAGTATGTATCGAACCAAGTGGCCTCCCCCTAAATCGTGGGAGCCACGGCCTAGCGACACCATCTACCACATTTGTGGTGTCACCATGCCACCATCTATGGGTGACGACATGTCCTCTTATCCGGACATCAACATGTCCTCTTATCCGGACATCAACATGTCCTTATCGAGACATCAATCCTTGCAGGCATATTTGCAGCATGTATATGTGATCTCGTCACTTTAGGGAACTTGATGAGACACAGTAGGGACAAATCACGACAATTCCAAGTCGTTCTACTTGAACATTCTTGTTCTTATCTCCCCCTAACGACGGGAAGACTGGCTCATCAAAGTGACATAAAAGAGGTCGCCTGTCAAGGTCCTTATATAAGCGAACTATAGTCGGAAGCTCATGTCTTATTCAAAGACAATATCCATCAAATAACTCATCATTATGCGCTTGTGGAGACGCAATTTGGCACATACAACATGTGGACGATATAGATTGCAAAACGTTAACGCAATCGGTTAACAAATATGCATACCGTTACAACCGTACATAAAGATTTGAATGATGGTGGATAAAGATGAATAAGTAAAACTATGACCCTGCTACAACCCGTAGTCGTTGGTCTTACAAGTCCACAAAAACCGCTGGCCTCACCGTCGGGACGGTTAAAAAGAAAACGGTTGAACCGACCGCCAGCATGACCGGATCTTTGTTTTACACTTCCTTTAACGGTTCACTATTCTCAAAAGCTTCAAACGCCACTAATTTTTGTAAGCAGGTAGACATGGGAGTTAGAATTCGGAAACCGTCAGCCTCGACGACAGAACCAGCCGAAAAAGTTCAGAATCGGCCGTCGGAGTCGCCGGACATCCGTGAACACTTATATCGAGCGGTTCATCACCTTCCAGGTCTCCAAATGCCACCAAATTTTGTGAATAGGTAGGCTCAGATGTTAGAAATCAGTGGCCGCAAACAGAACCTGAAGAACCAGTTTAAAAGTTGGTGAACCGGTCCTCATAATGACTAGTCCGCAAGCTGAAAAACCGGAAATTCTGGGTTTTTTCAACTTTTCAATCATTGTTAAGGTTCCCCATAATATCTAATTGTTATGACTTGAGTTAAACCATTGTGAACGTCACCATAGCATTATTATGCCTCAAAGTGAATAATGAGAAGCCATCTAGGCCAACATCTTATGTATCATTCTTGTATAATCACTCACAGACATTGCAATTAATGTCTTACTTAGTGAACAACGAGTGAGCATCTTGTGTATGCTAGTCTCTTCATATTGTCTTTAGCGTAGGAGGGTGTCGCTCCTAATCTTTGCTAAAGAATAAGCTTTACAAAACAAGTAACGAGCATGACCAATGTGAGATCATAGAGGGTTCTTTGGCATCATATTTGCTTATGAAAGCATGAGTAATGCCTCCATTGTATAGGAGGATGACGCGAATGGCTTTAATGCCATCCATAGACCGTGAGCATTGCTCATAGCTCCACCAAGTTGTACTTTGGTGATTTTTGATCTTAATGGTTACTTTGCTCAAAAGAAAGGATGTTCGTGAGAGTCTTTACTCTTTAGTATACGGATCATCAAAACACGTCCAAAATTGTCCCGGACAATTTATGTTAAAGCCTACATGAATCGATGTTCTATTCTCATCGTTGGTGATAAAACCGATTCAATTAATAGAATCTTAGTGACTCATGAGTGTTGCGCATTCATTATAGTGATACATAGAAATTCTCATCAATTCTCACAATGTGTTTTCAGGTGATAAACGTTGGCATGAATACCATTAAGCCATAGCACGGTTCGATGCTTCTTTATACATAAAGAGCATATGTGACTTAAATCATAAATCCATTAGGCATTGAAACTTGAGCATTAATCCGCTCTTTGTATTTCTGATAATCTAGTCATCGTAGTCACAAAGGATTTATAAAGAACTAAATCCATGAATAGTTGTCTATTCCTTGCAAGAAGCTAAGTACTCAATCTCGCTACAACACATTCATAGATCAGAATGTAGAGACAACAGTCTTATGTCAAGACATAGAAACCAAAATATGTCAACAATTTCGTTGGAGATTGGTATTGGAACCCTTTAGAGCGCATTCCATGACATGTAATACTACAAAGATTGATGAAACAAGGCTTAAAACATGCCAAAACTTGACAAAATTGATCGTGAGTACTATATAGGGACGGCGCTGCCGCCCACGGCCCACTGTTAGATTAAGTGTGCATTGTGTCACATTTGACATTACAAATCCTCTTTTGATCCAAAACCGATGTGCATTTAGCAACATCATGATATTTAGCCTTTAGAAACGCCACCTTATAATAACTGATGGTCCAATGTAGTGTCATATTGTAATGCAATATATTGCATAACATATAGCTTATGTAGATCGAACCATATGTGCTAGACAAAATTTGAATATATATCAACTATTATAACGAGGTCTTGACCATGAATTAATTCAAAATATAACGACTAAGTAACTTTAGTCAAATATGTGAGGGGTAAGCCTTCACAAAACTTGGAAAAAATAAACGGATTTTGTAGTCACTGAGACTATTAAACCGAAGGCATATGCTTATATTCGCTACAATGTAACTTTTGCTTTTAAAATCCGTAACTGTGAGAATAATATTCTCATCTTCTTCCATATATATAGAGTTTCTTATTGTAAGAACTCCATATATTTCTTGTGTACATTGACCATAATATTGCTTTCTTTGCAATTAGTGAACCGATGTAGAACCACATCAATAACATGATTTTTCTTTTACTAACCCAATCTTTATATGCCATGTGGGGTTCGAGGCGTTACCTCCCCCTCTTTTTTCAGAACTCGGGACACGAAATTCATCACTTTTTTTTTATGTCAAATTCAGGGCTCATGTTTCGGTCAATTATTTCAAACAACAAGATGGAAGATTGACTATTATCGATATACGATAATTAATTCCAAGTATTAAATTGGGTCAAGACCAAGGTATATGGTAACTCAATTCGATGTATACCGTGACAAATTCTGTCACAAATTGATGTAACCGTGACAATTTCAGTCACAAATCGATGTTAACCGCGACAATTTCCGTCGCAAATCGATGTTTGTCTCTTTATTAACCACGACAATATTTCGTCGTAATACCGTGACTTGACAAACCATCACATATTTCAACTTTGAAATGAGGGGTCCCAATCCCTCAATATCGTCCCACGTTATAAAGAAAGGTGGGATGTAGAAGAAGGCTAAAAGCCCGGCTATGAAATTAAAATTCAAAAGCGGCAACTTTTATAAAAACTTACATGCTAGTTTGCCGTGTAAGAGAAGTTGCCCATGTAATTTTTATGTTTGCTTCCCTGCAGTGAAGTAACTCTCGCAATTCCATCGCTATCCGTCGCGCGAAAAATTTCATAAAAAATAAAAACATATGGTTAGTCATATTCACCATATATATAAAAACAGTAAAACTAATTAAATAGTTACTACTGTAAATAAACTGTTTTTACTTATGGGGTAAAAACAATTTACCTTGAGGGGAAAATTTACTGTTTTGCCCCTCGTACATTCAGTTTGGAAAAACGGAGCTGGTTGAATCCTCGAATCTAGGTCGAGTAGATCCGGATCAGACTTGATTGCCAGACGTCTGTGCGGCAACATTGGTTTCGGTGGGCAGCTAAAATAGGCTACCAGCGCTCGGAGATGGAGGAGAGATCGACGGACTGGGTGAGACGGCCCGCAGGGCTAGGCTGCCGGCGATCAGGGAGGAGCGGCGTTGCGGGCTAGCGAGGCTCGCTGTGTTGGGGCAGGCGTCGGTGTAGCCACACCAGAGATTGGGATCCGTGGAGGATGCCGAAATCTGGGCTAGGCTAGAGACACGCGCGCGGGCTAAGGTTGGGTCGTCGGCGCCGTCAAGAGTTGCAGGATCGGGGAAGGTGGGTGCCCAGAGAAGAAATCTGGGTGCCAGCGATGTGCTTTTTTTTTTCTTTTTTTTTTTTTTTGGTTTTAGGGTTTCGTTATCAAGCTCGGGTTAGAGCGCAATGCTGATAACGTGTTCAAGGAGAAAAGATAACTAGAATAACGGTCTACTCATTCATTGATAGAAATGCCTATTTATAGGCATTACATAGAGTCTCCGGAAGGATCTAGAAGTTCTATCAACTGTAATCTATTCTAATAAGGAAACCGGATTAACCAATCCTACGTGTATTAGGGTAAGACACATAACAGAAGGACGGAAATATAATTTCCTTAAACAGTAATATATTTTCCTAGTTTGTTTACCTCCTTGAATTTTATAGCTAAAATCAGTTTGGTACCTCATCTTGTTTTTTTAATCACGTTGGTCCAAGAACTTTCCAATACACATAAACTCGGTCCAAATTTTGAAATTGACTCTAATCATGACGTCATACGCTGAGTTGGCCCGACATGAGGGTCCATGTTTTTACAAAATGTCAAAATTACGCTCTAGGCCGCTAACAAATTTTTTTACCCACTTCTTGCATCTGCCGAGAGAACCTTCCCCACTTAGATACAATTTCAATTTTCAAGTCAGACACCACTCGTCCAAATTACATCTATTACTTTGTTCAAATAAAATGTTTATATATATTATGCCCTTACCTCCCATAATCCCATCGATGATCAATTAATGAGAGTGTTCATTGATCTCTCGACTTTTCAAAACTTCTTGATTCAAGAACAAGAACAATACAGAAGCTTAAACAAATACACAGAAGTAGGGAAGGCATCATCTTCATGAGTCGTGACCTCGATGGCCGTGATCCCGGCGTAATCTAGAGAGCGAGATCTCAGAGATGGTATTCTCTTCAGGGAGGACTTGGCGGTGAAGGGGGAGGGAGACGAAGTCATCGGAGACGTCGACAGCACAGTGGAGGGACGGGTGGTGGTCTGTCGTCGACATCTAGTACCAGTCTGGATTCGATATGCGGACTGTGGAGACCATAGCCGGAATAAGGCCTAGATCGGACTCCTGAGGTCGAAAATTGTCTCCGTTTTTGTCGTCGGCGACGGAGGTCGAGCGAGAGAGAGAGAGAGAGACAGAGAGTGCTCATAGTAGTGAGAATGAATAATGGATGAAGCTGAAAAAAATACCGTATAAATACTTTATTCCCATTATCAATCACAGATCACAGGTATGCGTTGGTGTAGTGGGGAGAAACTTATGATATAAGTTGGCAACAGTCGACCCTTGGCAGATGCAGGTTTTGGTTTTAATATTTTTGGAATTAAAATTCTAAATATTCTATAATGACCCAGAGGGTAATTTTGACATTTTGTGCAAACATGGACCCCATGTCGGAGCCAACTCAGCATATGACATCATGATTGGAGTCAATTTCAAAATTTGGACCGAGTTGATGTGTATTGGAAAATTCACAGACCAACGTGATTAGAAAAAAAGATAAGGTATCAAAGTGATTTTAGGTATAAAGTTCAAGGGGGGTAACTGAATTTAATCAAACAGATTATCTATATAAAAAGGTCTTGGTCTCAGTATTCTTCACAATTTATTCTCAAAACAGTTTGTGTTTGAAACATTGGCTAATTGAGATCAATTCCATACGTGATTTTCAAATAAAGTGGACGATGGCTGGAGATAAGAAGCAAGACAGTTTGTACAAACAAGGTACGATCTTCATGCGAAGACCGTACCGTTTGTACGTGTCCACCAGCTCCAAAAAAGAACCAACCTTCTTCAAGGTACAATGACTTGTTTGGAGGGAAAAACTTGAATTCGGATTTCAACCAAGAAGATCAAAGGGTAGATAGACGATATGCCGATATGGTATTAGGAAATAACAATTTGTTTCGTTTTGCTTTGAAATTTTGATATCTTCATGTTCACATGTTTCTTTCGGTATGTTTATGTAGTGACAAGTTTGTGTTTAGTCATGAAAGAATTAATTCTAACCTTAGATTTTAATCAATATTGCATGATGTTATTAGTCTTGAGAAATTTACGTTTCAGTTTACATCTTGAAAGCTAAGAAAAAGAGATTGAGAAGATTTCTTGCCCATTTCATTTGGATATTGGGGATTTCTAATTTCCTACTTCTCTTTAATTAATGGAAGATAAACTTTTTATTATTTTATTTCCATATAATGCTTCTTCGATTCAAAATCTCTCACTTGGTCCAGCAATATGACCAGCCTCTCCACTGTCATCAATTAGATTTTGTAGATATTCGAGTTAAATTTGTCTTCGATCAGCAAGAGGCATTCCTGTATGTGATCGTCCAAAGAGTTTGCATGGCTAGCTCGTGAAACCATATCATCTTGAACCGTTTATATAAAAAGTGCCAAGTTTTGTATGAAAAAAAAAAAGAAAGAAAGAAAGAAAGAAAGAAGAGAAGTACCTCTCTCTCTTGCCGATATATTGGAATTCTCGAGAACTATGTCATTTGATCGGTGTGATGAACTATTTCAGCAGTAATGACCAAATCAACCCAACATCCTAACGTAATTAAAGCTAACTAGCTACTTAGCTGGCAAACAAAAAGCATAAAAACAAAAAGCAACACATATAACGGTTTCAGTTTGGACACATTCGATTTTTTTTTTATTGATTTAATGTAATTTCGATACATCATTCTAAAAAAAAATGTAGTTTGATATTTTAACGATCACCAAATTAGATGAGAATTTATAGAGATAATCATGTCATATATAATTAGATAACCGGCTATAATATAAAAAGTGAGTCAAATAAAGATTTTCACTTAAACTGATATATATACATATATATATATATATATATTTTACAACACGGTATACTTATTATTGTAAAATTATACCATGTTATTAATTAGTCGAATCAACCTAGTTAGTTAGATTCAGATTCAGATTCAGATTCATGTGTTCCGTTAAGTTAACCGATAAATAGAGTAGAAAATGACATCTCACTACCATAAACAGTTGTAAAACACAGAAAACCCACATTTCAAAAGATTTATACAAATAAGGACGGAAGTCCAAACCCAAAACAATACAACATCAAGCCTAATCCAAATTTTAAATGCATAATGACCATAATACCCAGAATTTTGACAAAATTACAGATCATGTCACTCACTCTCTTTTCTCTCCCCTGATTTGATTTTTTTTTCTTCTCTCTCTCTCTTTCTCTCTCTGACAACCATGTTCAACAAAACTCAGACTCCGGCCTCGTCGGTCATCGCTCCGATCAGATCTGTCGGCGTCGAAATTGCAAGGAGACGAGGAAGGGAGGAGAAGCCGAAGAATAAAAGGATGAATGGTGATCAAGGCTTCAATGAATCATACCAGATCTGATTTGGTTCTTCTTCTTCTTCTGACAAAATTACAGATCATGTCACTCACTCTCTTTTCTCTCCCCTGATTTGATTTTTTTTTCTTCTCTCTCTCTCTTTCTCTCTCTCTGACAACCATGTTCAACAAAACTCAGACTCCGGGCCTCGTCGGTCATCGCTCCGATCAGATCTGTCGGCGTCGAAATTGCAAGGAGACGAGGAAGGGAGGAGAAGCCGAAGAATAAAAGGATGAATGGTGATCAAGGCTTCAATGAATCATACCAGATCTGATTTGGTTCTTCTTCTTCTTCTTCTTCTTCTTCTTCTTCTTCTCTTCTCTTCTTCTTCTCTTCTTCTTCTCTTCTTCTTCTTCTTCTTCTTCTTCTTCTTCTTCTCTTCTCTTCTTCTTCTTCTTCTTCTTCTTCTTCTTCTTTCTTCTTCTCTTCTTCTTCTTCTTCTTCTTTCTTCTTCTTCTTCTTTCTTCTCTTCTTCTTCTTCTCTTCTTCTTCTTCTTCTTTCTTCTTCTTCTTCTTCTCTTCTCTTCTTCTTCTTCTCTTCTCTTCTTCTTCTTCTCTTCTTCTTTCTTCTTCTTCTTCTTTCTTCTTCTTCTTCTCTTCTTCTTCTTCTTCTTCTTCTTCTTCTTCTCTTCTCTTCTTCTTCTCTTCTTCTTCTCTTCTTCTTCTCTTCTTCTTCTCTTCTCTTCTTCTTCTCTTCTTCTTCTTCTCCTCCTTCTCCTTCTCATTCATCATATCTGTCGGCGCCGAAATAGCAAGAAGGTGAGAAAGAGAAGAGGAGATGAAGAATGAAAGAAGTTCATCGAATCCGACTTGAATTCTTCTTCAATCTCTACAACTTGGTTTACTTAAAGAGTTATTGGAATTAAAACTCAAAGCTTTGAATTTGATAGCAAAAATTGATCCTTTGTAGCTGATTCGTGCTCCTGCTTCGTGATGTTACTGTTTGTTGCTGCTACTGCATTCTGTTATGTGCTGCTACTATTTGTTACTGCTACTGCATTCTACTATGTGCTACTGCGTGCTGTTGTGTGTTGTTGCTGCTACTGCGTGTGATGTTGTATGTTGTTTGTGTGTTGCTACTGTGTTGCTACTGCGTGTTTTGTTGTTGTTGTTGTGTGCTGCTACTGATGTTGTGTTGTTGTTGTTGTTGTTGTGTGCTGCTACTGCGTGTGTTGTTGTTGTTGTGTGTTGTTGCTGTGTGCTGCGTGTGTTGTTGTTGTGTGCTACTACTGTGTGTGTTGTTGTTGTGTGCTGCTACTGCGTGTGTTGTTGTTGTTGTTGTGTGTTGTTGTGTGCTGCTACTGCGTGTGTTGTTATTGTGTGTTGTCACTGCATGTTGTTGATGATGTGTGTTGCTATTGTGTGTGTTGTTGATGTGTTTGCTACTGCGTGTGTTGTTGTTGTGTGCTGTTACTGCAAGTTATTGATTCATGTTGCTGCTACTGTGTTGTTGTTGTTGTGTGCTGTCACTGCATGTTGTTGATTCATGTTGTTGTTGATGTGTGTTGTTATTGTATGTGTTGTTGATGTGTGTTGCTACTGCGTGTCATGTTGTTGATTCATGTTGTTGTTGATGTGTGTTGCTACTGCTTCTTGTTGAACTTCCGTATCAACAACAATAACAGAAAGAAGCAATAGAAAAGCTTTCGCCCCTCCTATGACTCCTTCATTATCTTAGTCTTCAGCAGTAGCAGAACTAGAAGATTGCCCAAACATACTTGTGCTACTATTGGGTTGTTAACCTATTGCTACTACTTCTACTGAGATGTTAACCTCTGCTATACTTCTATTGGAATGTTAACTTACGCTACTACTTCAACTGGAATTAACTGCTACTACACTAAGTTATTGAAAACCTACTATTGTATTCCATTTATTGAAAATCTCAAATGAGAGACTTTTCTCTTTTAAAAACATATTTAATTAGTATATGATTAGTTTGGTAAATTAAATCATGACACATGACATGCAGAAAAAAGATTGTCCTTAATTGTTAAAAACTGTCCTTATTTGTTTAACAACAACACAAGTGGATTTATTTGTGTGTCAAATCCTTTTAAAAGATGTATATATGATTTGCTATAAATAGAGATCTTCAATAGATTATAATCGATAATGCATTGACTTGGATCTTGCTGAAAATTCGAGTGATTGACAATGACAAGCGTACATAGCTATATTACCAACTATCACCACTACAACAATAGTAAACCGAATGATTACACGTGTTTAGATTTTATCTTAAATCTCGTATCCTGCTTAAAAAGTGAATTACCAAAACAAGATCGAAAATAATAGTAACCGAATCAAAACAACTTACTCGGAAAGATCCGAAATGGTGATAGATTTGCGGTTTATAGCCCCATGAATCCAGATTTAAAAAGCAGGGCTGTTACTTGGTTACCATTTATGTGTGAGGCACAGGATAACACAGGATAAATTAGCTTAGCCGTCATTGTTTTTAAAGACATAAAATTCCTAATCAAGCATGGTCATTCTTGAAGTTTCCTTGTATGCATCGTCCATCTAGAACCTCTTCCACACTATATATACAATTCTCACCAACCCTCATTCCACACCAGGTTCCCATTTTCCTTTTGAACAATGCGCTCGTTTCGCTTCTTTTCCATTCAGAAAAGATGTTCCTAGCTTTTCATTCAAATTGAAGAACCTGCAGGGCTTCATATCCTTTCTGGGATAAAGGGGGGAGAAATGGAGAACTCCATTGGTGTAGGATTCATGGCGGTTTTCGCCGTTTCAGGGAGCGTTGTTCTTCTCGCCCATCAATTCAACAAGCGTCTGCTCTCTCATTTCATGAAGGATATTGAGTTTGAATTGGGTGGCTTGCTGTATAACCATCACCATGATCACCACAAGAAATGGGTGGTTAGTCAACTTGTTCTTCCTCTATATTATTTATTTGCCATTTTAGACTTTTTCCGCGTCCATTGATTACTGTTTTGCTTTGAATTGTAAAACAAAAATGGTTGATAATTCAAACAAAAGATGGTATTAATTAGTAGTCATACAAATAACTGTCATTTTCAAGTCTATCAGTTCGGGATGAATTGCATTGTGAATAAAATGCATATGTATTGAGTTTTTTCTTCTTCCATGAATCAAAACAATTGTAATATATCGGATAGAGTTTATGAAATCACGATGTCTCGAAGATTTGCAATTGAAATGCTCAATTAGGTTGGTCTAACCCTATTGAATATAAACTGAGTTGATTTGTAAAAAATGCATAAAATTCATCTGATTATGATTGACTAGGGCATGAGAAGATCCAACAATGCAAGAAGACGGTTCGATTTGCAGATGATGTTGCAGAACCATCATCAAACAACAAAGAGTATCGCAAGAGGCGGATGACGAAGCAGACCAATGATGGTCATGGTGACAAACTTGAGAGCACCATGCCACTCAACAGGCAAGCTCTTTACAAAGGGATCATTGAGTTCAAGTCCCTCAAGGGTCAGCATGTATATTGACTTAAATAAATACAAACTTATTTCAGGTTGTTGTTAAGAAAAAAAAAAACTTACCTGCTGTTGTATACCAACAGGTCTCTTAGATTCACTGATCATGCGTATGTGAGAGACTTGTTGTTTACAACTAGGTAGATAATCAATGTTTTCTACAGCATTTTCTTTGTACATACATCGAGTCTTTTGTTTTGTTAACTGATCCGTGGAAAGAATCAATGCGAGATGTAAGGAAAAATTTAGGGTAGGAAGGTCGTCTATATCATCTTTATCGCAACAATTTCATCATGCGGTACTCGTATGAATGGTATGATAAAGAGATTATGAGATGTATATGCACTCCCCAGGCATGTCGACGAGTTTCCTAACTTGTATGAATGTGAAAGGTTTTCAGATAATGCGGGTAGTTTTTGTGAATGAAAGGGAATTTTGCCCCTTTTGGTTGTTGATAATTTGACCAAATCCTGGCCTCCTGGGAATCATCTAACAATGATTTCTTTGAAGATTGGACATGTGCTGCAGGATGCAGTATTTGGGTTTTTTTTTTTTTTTGTTTTTTTTTTCTCCTATGTAATGTGTCTGTACATATTCGAATTGACATGCAGAGTTTGAAAATGTTCAATTTTGTAGCTGTTATCTTCATTAAAAATTTACAACCAAGGCTAATCCTTGGTCTAAACGCCTGATTGGTTTGGACAAAAATGCAGGTGTTGGACTTGAGTATCCAACCTTGCACCAAATTAGTATTCAATCCTGCATTTCGATCCAAACCAAGTAACCAACTGGTTCTTTTCCCTTTTTTCCCCTCTTATGTAGGTGATCGTGTTCTTTATGTATGATTAGGATCCATTTTTTGTCGAGGTTGAGGTCCCAAGCGGGTGGAGGAGGCCCACGCCCAAAACCCTAAATTCGCAGTTTTGGGAGTCTGATCGGATCTTCATCTTTCTTTTATCTTCTAGCTTTATTTACCTCATTTGGTTAAAAGCTGCATACTGTCTACGTAATCACATTTGTCCCTTTCTCTTTTTTTAAATATTTAATTCACTAAAATGGATGACATTATTTCATATTTCGATTAACAAAATGGGGCCGAGGGAGGTACAACTTCAAGGTGTGGAGAGAAATTGATCCCTCCACCTGACTATGGAGGTGATTGAGTTGGCAATCATCCATGCAAAGGCCAAGGACAAGACATTTGGGGACACACTTCCAGCTTGGACTGCCACCCGTACCACAACACCCAAGGCCCTAGAAAAAGACGCGAAAAAGCGAGATCGCTCCCGCTCTCATTCCAAATCTTCAGTGCTCATGCTCATTGAGACACTTTCATGGCAAGCAAAACAAGGGCAATGATCGCAACAATTCATATCACTTAGGTCGCGATAACAAAGATCGCCACAACAACTATAGGGCTCCAACGCACAGGTTCGAAGTCTATTCAATTATCAACACAACATACACTGACATCTAAGAACGGTACAAAGATCAAATTCAAACGTCTGTGAATAGTTGTTCCGCAATGGCAAACTCCAGAACTGCCTTCCTAAGGCATCTGAGGGCAACCCCCTGTTTGCGGCCACATCAAGTAGGTCATACAACACCATAACTGGTCATAATCATCACAAAATCGTCAAATAAAAGACAACTTGTCTTCCCTAGCCCTATCTCAGATATGCAGGTTATGAAGGATCATTTCTTCCAGTTGCTTTGTGTTATGCTCAATGTTTTAAAAATCGGTCTGGGCGGCCGCCTAGGCGCTCGATGCCGGCTGCCCGTTCCGATTTCATGGTAATCGTTTGTGTTAGTCGGAAGGCAGAAAATCGGCCGCCTAAGCGGGCTGGGCGGCGCCTAGGCGCCTAGGCGGGGTCTGGGCGGATCGCCGATTACCTTTTTTTTCTGAAATTTTCGTGTACACAACCTTAGACTCAGGCGATTAGAGGTCTGGGATTCATCTATTTTGGCATCTGGGTCTTTATTCCAATGATCCAATCAAACAGAGAAGAGAACAGAGAGAAAGAGAGAATCAAACAGAGAAGAGGAAGCAGAGGACGGTGGGTATAGGGATGATGTTGTTCTTTGATGCGTTGTTGATGTCTGAAGAAATGAAAAAGGAGGCAGGAAGAATGGATGCGTAGAGAAAGAGATGAAGGGAGAGATGAATATATGATTATTAGGTTAAACGGCTAAAGACAAAAATGACCCTATATAAATTTGGGCTTACATTTGGTCATGGCCTATCAACCCCAACAAATTCTTTTACTTCTAAATTTTTTTTTATCAATAACTATAAATTTTTAATTATTTATCATATAAAATCTAAATAACTGAACTCATAAGTAATGACACTAGATCAAAATTTTGAGCATTTTCACTATTTTCAGATATTATACTATCTTATATAATTATTTATATAATTATTTATTATTAAAAAATAAAATAAATACAAAAATACAAATCCAATTAATCCCCGATTAATCTTTTGGGTGCTGTCCGCCCGACTAGCGCCCAGCGGTTTTTAGAACCTTGGTTACTTATGCTAATTCAATGAAATAAAAATGGAAATGATTCAAACCATTGTCTTATTTTCCTTCGTGAAAGTCTGCGACAATTTCAATTAATTTATATTTCATTCATTGAATCAAACGCGAACAAAATACAAGCTATACAACACATACAAGGCTACGAGCACCTAAAAGCTCAAAAGTTTTATTCAAGGCTACAAAAGCCTAAGCTTAAAAACACCTTAAAATCTAAAAACCTACAATTATAGGCTATGAATGCCTTCAACATGAGTCATTAATCATTATATTCCCATTCAGTTTACATGGATCTTTCCTACAAACTATGCTACACTAAATGCCTTAAACTTACAATAACTAGATGTCATATGCTAGTTAGCTTGAGTCTCTCAAACTCGATTCGCTATCGCTACTTGAGGAATCAGAGTCTGAGTTAGAACCACTCTTCGATTCCTCAGAGGCCGACACATTATACTTCTCATCCAACACTCGCTGCACTTCTACATCATTCACGCTCAGTATTCCTTGCTGCTTCAAGATCTGATATTGGCGACGCTTAGAGAAACGCTCAAGCTTCTCAAACACTTCAGCCAATGGCACATCTTGTGGTTGTTGACGTTCAACATTATATAAGTATCACCGATTGAATGACATCTTCTAGACTCTCATAATTTTTTTTGACGAAACAAAGTCCGAGAGCACATGGGCCTTACTTCTTTCACTATTTTCTATGTCTTTTCAGAGCAAATAAACATGAATTAATGTTTTTGGGTAATGATGATCGAATATGACATAATATTTTTCTATGTTTAAGAAATATGTATTCGTGGTCTGAACATCCATGACACTATTTTCAGTGGATTAATGAGATATAGCTCGATGGAGTAGTCTCGTAAGTGAAAAAGTTAACGGAAGCACCAGACTGTCAAAAAAACATAACGTGAGGTATCAAAGTGTCATTTTCTTTATTCAAAAAAAAAATGTCTCTTCTAAACACTATGTACCAAACTGTCCAATTGGTCATGCCTCTTATACTATAAGAGGAATTTAACCTAAATGATACTTAATATATATGTAAGGGAGTGGTTCTAATGAGGACCACTAAGTTGAGGACTAGTTAAGGACTTCTTCGTTTTATCCCGTTTTCGATCACATATTCACATCTCGACCGTCTAGTTTGTAGATATATATTAGTAGATCATCTCTACAAATTTTCATTCAAATTGAAAATCGTTAAGGCATTCATAAATGTGATTTACTGATTACAAACTTGAACGGCTCCTGTTTGACAGATTTGAATCGTCCATTGATTTGATTTAGTTTGATTTCTTAATAATCACCATTTGGTTGAAAATTAGTATAAGCGATCTACTTAGGGCTAGTTTGGTATTACTGTGACTTTAAAAAAATATTGATGTTGTACTGCAAAAATAATCACCCGTAAATTAAAACAATTTTGTGTTTGGTAAATATTAGTTTTAAAAGTTCTGCTAAGATAAAATTTATTAATTTCTAGTGTTTTTAATGATAGCTTGTTCTAGAAGACCCCAAAACCCTAAAGAGCCGTCGCTCCCAAAACTTTCTGATCCACCCTTGTCCGGTGGCGCCCGAACGCCTCGGTGAGCCTCTTGGCCTCGTCCTTGCCTCGGGGTCTGCTATCGGACGGGATCTGCAATTTGCTTGCTAGAAGAGATCTAGATGGATGCTTCTCGACTCATAAATTAGCGGATGGCTGGGCATGGTCCATGGTTTTTCTCTCAAAGGGGGTGGCTTCTGTGATGGTGGATGGCTATGTCTAGGGCATTGGCGAGTTTCATGCCTTTGTGCGCCGGTGTGGGTGGGTTCCAAAAGAACTTGGTTGGGGAACTTATGGTGGCTTGGGCGCAAGGCGGCGACGGTGAGTCTTGGCTGGCTTTGGGTCACGACATGGCATGACGGCGGCAACCGGAAGGTAGGACAGTACACTGGCATGAGAGCTGCAAACTGTGGAGATGGTAGTGGGCTGATTTCTTGCCATATCTTGCTGGGCTTTGTATTGTGAGCATCTTCTTTTGGATCTTCTATTAGGCCTCAAATTATGGCTGGAGTATTTTACTTCATTCCCTAGTCTAAGTTTTTAGTTAATCTAAGAACAGTAAGCTCCTTCTTAGGAGACCTAGCTTTGTTTAGTTTTCAAATATTTCTTTTCTGTCGTCTAGAAATAAGTGAACGGAATCTTTGTAATAAATGGTGCTAGCATGTCACGTCCTTAACTTGCCCAAATGTTTGGCAAGGGCATGTATTCGTGTCATTCTAGCTTGAGTATCAATGAATTTGCCGTATGGCTTTTACGTCAAAAAAAATGACAGCTTGTTCTAATTTCTAGTCAATTAATTTATTAACTTCTAAAAGCTGCTACTAGTGACCTGTAATTTTCAAAAAAATTTGTTTTTCTTTCATTTACCAAACACTATAAAATCTAAAAATTCGGATTGAAACTTTAAAAAAAAAAAACGAAATTGTACCAAACTAGGTCTTATATAGACCTAACAATTAAACGGTTGAGATGAAAAAATATGGTTAAAAAATAAGTATAATAAACTATTAATAAAAAAATCCTCAACTAATCTTCAACTAAATGATTCTCATCAGAACCCTCCCATATATGTAATCTTCAGGTTCTTCAGGTAACTTTCTTTTCTCTCAGTCTCGCTCTCGTTGGGTATGCAGCATACATCTCATAATTACCTTAACAAAGAAAAAGAAAAGATCATGAAATTAGCTACAAGATGAAACGACATATCATAACAAAGTAAAGTTTGCTCACGCAACTCTTGTGACTCACCATATCTCCCACTAAAATGACTAAACAAGTGAGTGACATTACATTTCCAAGTGTCAACGTGGCTAAAACTTGTTGATCCTTTGGATTTCTCTCATTAGCCAAAATTTCAGCTTTTTCCCTATTTTTATTATCTAAAATACCCTCTCTCTCTATCCTATTTTCTCTCTCTCTCTCTCTCCTTCATCACTCTGAGCCCGATCCATGCTCGCCGCCGACGTCTCCGATTTTCTCCTTGTCGACCCTCTCGTCGCCGACTCAGATCCCCTCTTCCTCAACCTCAACGCCACTGAGCCCACTGTCTCGCTCTCCAAGTCCAAAGAAGCCATCTTCGCCGTTCGATCTCAGAGACGCCGGAGATCCGCTCCTCGCCGACACCGGTGAATGCATCTCGTCGTCCTCCTCCTTCGATTTGAAAAAGAAAAAGAAAAAGTGGCTTCGTTTTATTTTGTGGAAATGAAAGGAGAGGGTGAACCACGTTTCTTTTCTTCTTCGGTGAGCATAATTCCGATCTCTGTGAGCCCAAATGTAGCATATGTTTGGAAAGAAAAATATTGGTACTGATTTTAATTAGCCTACTTAAGATTTTCCTGTTCTTCATTCAGCTGATTAAGCTCATGTCAATTAACTTCCTTTTGTTTTCAATCAAGAAAATCTTGGTGTCCGAAACTATGAGATTGGTGTGCAAGGACATGTTTAATGGTGTAGCTAGGTGCGTTTGAAATCATTGAGTTTTGGTGGACAATGGATAAAATAAGGAATGAACAAAATGAACAAAATTAATCTTTGATTTCTGATGCCGTCGACCTCACAAGAGGAATAGTGGAAATTCACACAATGAGTGTGAACAAATGGTTATAATGATATTGATGATGAAATGTAAAGTGTAGAGAAATCATCATCTTATTTATTGATAGGAGCCATTTATATATTGAAAATTACAAAGTACCAATATGGTAATGATAAGGAATACATAGATCTATTCCAACTACATATCATATTGGTATAAGGTCACACATAAAAAATATCTAGAAAGATATAGAATATCCTAAAACACTCCCCCTTGTGCTGCGTGTTACTATGCCGATGATGCAGTTATGTTGCCTCGTCAAAAACCTAGTCAAGTCACAAAAACTTTGTGGGAGAAAAATTGAACCTTGATCGTAGGAGAAAAAGAGTACAACGCACCTTTCACATTTGATAGTGACATGTATGCATGTGCTAGACTCCCCCTGAAGTTCGCACTTCCCCTTGATCTTTACATCAATCATAATGGTTTTCCTGATTCTTACTAATCACGGAATTTCTATAACTTAGCATGTCAATGCTCTTTAACATGTCTTCAAATGTGACATTAGGAAATGATTATCTAGATCATGCCATATTGTCCTCAAACATGTTCTTATATACTTAGATCTTGAGAAGAAAGCCGTTTGTGAACTCAAAACATAAGTTCGTGCAAAAAATCAGATTTCCAGGCAGCATGACCTTCAGCTACTAGAACAGCCGTAACTTCCTCTAAGAAATACATATGAACGAACCGTAAACGGTTTTGGAAACTAGACTCATTTATCTTTCCAACCGTATATTACACACATTCTGGTTCATTAGTAACTGTTCACATAGTCCCGTCGAAGTTGACTGTTTTGCCAAAATCAGATTCTCAGACAGATTCGTTATACTTTACGAAAATGGCCATAACTCACTAAACATGATATTTATGATCAAATGGTTGGTGTCCCTAGAAAGTAGACACATAGACCTTTCCAATGGTACCAATTTCACTATTTTCCAGTGACTGAGATTTCATGTAGGTCCCGTGGAATTTGACCTACGAAACTTGACAGATTCTGATTTCACTTTTGATGTATCTTTCTTATGTAAGGATAAATTAAGCCTCAATCTTTCATACCATTAAGTATTGAAGAAGGTCTTACTGCCATTACATTGGCGTTGCGTAGGCGCATAGCTACACTTAGCTTTATTACTTTTCATAGCGAATGAGATGTCAAGTCTTTCGTATTGTGTTGAGTACATTGATGCGTCTTATTGTACTTAGATAAGAACTCCATCTCTTAACACATTTGTCATCTTGCTTTAGACAAAACAAAAGATCTCTCTTTAGAGTAATGACCTTGACTAATCATGGGAGTATATGTAGGTCTCACTAGTTATAGAGTGTCTAAGCCGATTGATGGAAAATCATCATTAATACAGTCATCGAGTGTCTTATCGAGACCGTGTCTTCCCAAGATCTTTTTCTTCGGATGTTGATACATATTGCCATCTCCTGATCCATCAAGAGTCCATGTAAATCTGGAATGAACACGCAAATGTATAATTCACCATATCCCTTCAAAATCAAGTAGAGTCCATGTGCGTTTCAATACATTTAGCAAACGCATGCTCCTGTGGTCTGGAGCCACTTGATTCAGATGAATGAAGTCCTTTTAAGATCTTCATGTATATCTCTGATCTCATAGAGATGTTATTATGACCACATTCATAGGCTGCATGTTCAGTTATTCAGAAACTACCAAACTGACAAAGTAGTGGAGTTCAATGACATCCATTACAAGAGCATATCTCATCGCAGTCGATCTCAATGCGTGTTAGTGAGAGACCACTACCAGGACAAGCAATTTAGCCGACAAAAAATTTTCGTCGGCCTGTTAGCTTAATTCGTCGGCTAAGATCTTAGCCGACGAGCCTTCGTCGGCTATAATTTCGTCGGGAAAGGGTCGTCGGCGATTTGTCCATGTATTTAGCCGACGAACTCTTTTGTCATCGGCTTTTGTTCATGTATTAAGTCGATGAAACAGACTATCTTTCGTCGGTTATTTTTCCACTATTAAGCTGACGACACAAGACGTCGTCGGCTATACTCCCAGACTTTAGCGGACGAATATATTAAATGTTTCGTCGGCAAAAGTATGTAATAAAAAAATTAAAAAATAACTAAAGCCGACGAAATAGTGTCTGTTTCGTCGGCTTTAGTAGGGTTAAGCCGACGAATTATGACATGTTTCGTCGGCTAAACCTTGTGAAAAAAAAATGAAAAATACTATAGCCGACGAATTGTGGCATGTTTCGTCGGCTATAAGTCCATTCTAGTAAAAAAAAAATACGTGAAATTTCTAAATTACCATTCCAAGCAAGCTGCAAAATACACCAAAAAAAATTCCATATATATAACCAACAAGAAGCACATGAAACTATATAATTTATCAACTACACAAAATCTAGATTGTCTAAATCAATATCCGATTCTGGGGCCTGCTGCTGAGGAGATTGCGGCGGCTGAGGTAGCGCTATAGGTGTAGGCATGGGCGGAGCTGGAAGTCCTTGACGCTGGGTAGCTATAAACTCCTGCATGTACTGGAACATCTGCTGCTGCTGGGCCTGCTGGGCGGCATATACCGCGGCAGTATAGGCTCTCTGGTCGGCCATCTAGGCGGCATGAGCGGCAGCCTGAGCAGCTTGCTATTCCCGTAGTCTCTCAACTTCCGACTCTAGCTGAGTCGTCCTGCTGCTGGTCGAGGCTGCATTTCGTTGAAATCCTGGAGTAGTCTTCAGGACCCCCTCGCCCTTCTTTCCTAGACCCCGGCAGTAGAAGTTGTTTTCTCGCAGTGGGAAGGCTGTGCCCATGATCCTCGCCCCAACCCTCGGATCCGAAGTGTCGATCCGGGACATGGCTTCGGACATCTCTTCCTCCTGCGTGTCCGGCCATGTCTCCCTCACTATAGCACTCATCACCTCGTCACTAGCCTCCCTCATCTTCGCCTAATTGGATAGGAAAAAAATGATTAATTAACATTTTGACATATATATAAGTAAAATTAAAAATTTAAAAACGTAAGATGACTTATAATATCCTCCTGGGACTCAGGATATGCCTTCTCGTACGTATAGACGTACCAATTAACTTCTAGATGTTCCCTGGCCGCCTCGTCCATGAAGACAGCGAACGGTCTAGAACCGGCATGATGGTTCCTTGTGTTGCGTTGCCAGTTCTGAGCGTTCGCCCGGGAAACGACCTTCAAAGAAAAAAATAAACTATTAGTAAAATATTTAAAAACGCACGTACTTAATGACAAATTAACTAATTGATTTTTTTAAATACCTGTTTACGAGGTTTGTTGAATTATGATGTCAGAAGCCAACGCCACTCGTACTGACACGACCCAAGGAGTAAATCGTGCGGGGACAACCTCTAAGGAAAGATTTACCGCAAAATTCGGTACAACCTCCCTTGGAAATGGACAACCCTTCCAAATCAAAAACCTACAAACACTCCTAAAATTTTCAATCCACCCTTAACTTCTGGAGCCTTCGTGCTCCCCAAATACAATCACCACCAACAAGATAATAAACATCAACCAAGATAATATACATCATCCGTCAAATATTCTAAAATATCAACAAGCCTCACACCCACAACCTAAAATATATACATTAAACCCAAGTATTCGAAGCTACTAGACACTAGCGGAAGTAAGAAAACACATGTAGGTTAAACATGTAACCTACTGGTGAAAGGTGGTGGAAATACGGGTGACTATGTCTTGTCTCCTACTAGATCCAATTCGAACTCTGCAGACTGGGCATTTCAAAACGAAAGGCTCAGGGGAAGACATTTAATAACGTTAGAGTGAGTGGACAAAAATAATTTAATAACAAAATATTTATGCATTCCCATTTTAATTTCATAGAAAATATACTGCATGCGGCAGCTCAAGAGTGCTCAACTCATAAACTGGCAATTTCACGACTAGCTCCGGCTAGTCACTAACTCAAATGAAATGAAGCCTCTCAGGCTAAACTATATATAATCATATATTCGTATGTATTTACACTTGTCAGACTCCTTGTATGAATCCTAGAAACAATTTAGAAAAATAGAGATTCATACAAGGCTACAACGCTGGCGTCTAATGCTCACGTTGCGCCATAATGGTATTTTTCCTCATTATGACCGAAGTGGACGGTGTATATATACTTATGGACTCCCTATATGAAAACCTAAATAAACTAGAAAAGAAAGTAGTTTTCATATAGGGCTATGACGCTTGTGTCTAACACTCACGCCACGCCATAATGGTATTTTACCTCATTATGACGGACCAAGCACGTATGGCTAGCTAGCATTTATATACATACTATACTCATAATATCCAAAATATATATATCCACCGAAAATCTCATTTTCGGGATCTCTCCAAAGGAGGAAAAATTGTCAAATAGCCGAGAAATCAATAAGTCTCATCAGAAGAAATAAATGATCAATAAAATCATTTATCGCATGTTTTTCAATTAAAACAAAGGTTCATTCACAATTAGGCCTAAGCCTGATGACGCTCCGAGACTTCTTCTGCTCGGGCCTCTTCACGTCCTGTTCCAAATATATAATTAATTTCCCACCAAAAATCCAATATTTATTCAAACTGACAAAATTAACCGAGAGCCATGACCACGCTCATTATTGCCTAACTTCGATATTCTTAAATCGAAACGACTCAAACTTTAATACCATACTCGGCAGTCGTAAATACAACATTTCCCAGAAATTGACTTAAATCCTACGACCGGATTTTACATTATTTAACCGTCAAAAATACCAAACTTCGGAAATTCATAACTTATTCAAAACTCATCCGAAAATTCCACAATTCACTTCATTAAATTCCTCTAATTGTTACACATTTAAAACTTTAAAAATCTCCAAAACAGCGGCGGCCGGAGGCCGATTCTAGCGACCTCCAATTCTTATGAAATTTTGACAGCATCTTACTCTCAACTCCCTCTACAACTTCTCTAACTACCACAAACATCAATTCCAAGCCGAACTAGGTCAATCGAACGAAAACATCTTAAAATCCTTAAAATTTCCTCCTTGAATTTCTCCTTACCTAGCTCAAGAAGAAGTGAGCCTTTTGAAGGGGTTGCTGCACGGGAGGAGGGCTACAAAACGAGCCAAAGATTTGGACCTATGGCGGCCGGAGGTGGGATTTCCGACGAAAAGCTTCCCGGCGTCTCCGGCGGGTTTTCCTTCTCTCCAATGGGTTAGAGGCTCGGGCACTAGGCCGGGAAGGGAGAGGAGGTGGCGGGGCTTCGAACTGGGCTGGAACGACGGCCGGTGGCTGACCGGATGGCGGCAGACGGCTAAGAAGAAATCCGGCAGCGGGAGAGAGAGAGAGAGGGCTCGGGGAAGAGGGAAGAGAAAAGAGAGAAGGATAAAAGGATTTGCGCCTTTAAACCCGGTCCAACATCCTTATAACCCAATTCCAAAAATTAACACCCCCAAAAAAATAATACCCTAATAAAACTTACCTTTTTACCGGGTAAAATTTACCATTTTTACCGTCGTTGCATTTTTCTTCGACGAATAATTCCTCTAAAATAATCGTCTCTCAAAACCTCTCTAGGGACCAATTAAACTATATCTCAATACCGGAGACGGTAAAAATTCTTATTATAATCCAACTGGTAAATAAGGTAAAAATTCTTATTATAATCAAACTGGTAAATAAGGTAAAAATTTAAGGGTCGGGATGTGACACGTACTCCCTGTACTGGAACTCAGCAGGGTACCAGAACGTGCGTTCCCGTGCGTAGTCCAGTGGGTCCGCAACTCGTTCTTCCACTCCTTGTACCTACAGATACAACAAAAATATTAGAAATATTATTAATATCACATACAATTTTGTTTTTTCATTAACTTCCCAACGTACCTTCCCCCACGCACAACGTCCGCCCAGCTGTTCTTCAGGTGCTCGGGAACGTCAAACCACATCTGCATTTAACCGTTTATTAGTTTAGTTTTTCGAGAAATCAACAATGTAATACATAATATTATTGAGGCATTTTGTAAACTCACTGACATCGCGTTGTGGACCATTTCCTTAACCTCCTGCGGGACCTCGCCCCAGTCTGACCACAACATAGGGACTCTATCCCTAATGAGCGCTCTCACGTGGCCGGAGTACGTCCTCGACTTCCCGCCCGATACTATGTGGCTATCCTCGTCAGTATCGATGACGATCCTCCCTGAGGTAGTGACGGTCTTCTCGAGAGCCTTCCCTGTGACGGGGCCTCTCTTCTTCTTTGTCGACTTCGCTTCGACGGTGCCTATCACATGATAAGCCAAATTGATTATTAAAATCGGAGACCCTTTATTATTAATTACAAGAAAACAAATCATTCATCTTTTATTACCCGAGGGCGATGCGGCGGACGCGACGGATTCCGTCTCTGTCGCCGATGATGATACTCTCGCGAAAATAAGAGGCGTATCAAAATGCACGAATCAGTACGCCGCTGATGGAGCCACTGGCGGGGGTAGTGGATAAATCGGCGTCCCTGAGTCATCGACTGCAGGTAAGGCCGGTATCATCTGTGGAAGGAATAGATGAGGCGGCGGCATCTGTACCCCAGATGACCCCCATTCGAAGCAGTAGGACCCGGAGTGGGCGGCCGGTGTATCTCAGGCATACGGGGTGTAGACACCTCCGTCTGGGTCTAAGGCCACAGCTCTCTCGAGGAATGAGGGACGCCCCGCTGCCGCGATGAAGTGGGCACCGAAGGCTGCCTCGAGGAATGGGAAACGCTCAGCGGCTGCCTCTGCGCCGTCTCCAGAAGGGTCGCATGTTTGGCTGTTATGTGGCCCCGAAACGACGTTTGAGGGTTGTTAGAGGTTCCCTCAGACGATTCAGACCTTTGGCCATTTGAACCCTTTGTCGATCTAAAATTACCGCTCATCCTGTTTAAAATATTAACTAAATTGTACTCTATTCCAATTAAAATTTCCAGCAATTCATTACTTAACAAGACAACAATTCAATTAAATAAACATACTAGCAGACTAGTTCAATCAATTGACTTCAAATTGTAATTTTTTTTTTCCGATTTCATACTTCAAATTCAAATTCTATACCCTTCCACCATATCAAATATTCCAAATCATTACCAACCCAATTGAGCATTAATCATTCCCAAATTCCATAATACCACAAATTTCTAAAAGTCAAAAAGCACCGTAATTTCAAAAACACATGCATAAACCAATTCCAAAACAATTCACACTAACAATTCACACCAAATCAATCAATTCCAAAACAATTCACACCAACACATAAATTAGGGTTCATACTTTTACCTCCGACCTTAATAATGTGGCAGCTGCGGCGAGGCTCGGCTGGACGGCGAGGCTCGGCTGGACGGCGAGGCAGGGCTGGGCTGAGCAGCGGAGACGGCGGAGCGGAATTTAACGGTGAAGGTGAGGACGGAGAAGTAGCAGTTACTGACCGGGAGGGTGACGAAGAGGGAGACCGGGAGAGGGAGAGGGCGACCGGGAGAGGGAGAGGGCGACCGGGAGACCGGGAGAAGGAGAAGGAGAGGCGGACCACAACTGGTTATTGACGGAGGAGGCGTTAGGGTTTTTTCGTTGGGTTTTCTACGGTCCCGATAACTTTAGCCGATGAAATAATTACTTCGTCGGCTAACATTTGAAATTCGTCGTCTAACCCTTGAATTTCGTCGGCTAAACCTTTGAAATTCGTCGGCTAAACCTTGAAATTCGCCGGCTTAACTTTGAAATTCATCGGCTAGTAATTTTTATTTAATATTTTCAATTTATCTATTTTATTTTATTGTATTAACTATAGCCGACGAGTTTTTAATAATGTCGTCGGCTAAATTACTTTTTATAAATTCGGCACATTGTGATTGTGATGATACTTGAGAATCGAAAATCTGACCGTCAGATCTGACCTCCATGAGAAAATACATGTATGGGAAAAAATTGAACTTGATCCGACAATGTTAAAGGCTCGATCCGGATGGTCAATCCGTTAAGTCAAACCCCTAAACGCACGGAAAAGGTTATTGGACCGTCTAAATTACGTATTTGGGCCGGACCTTCAACTGAAAATAGTTTCAAACCGATGAGACGCAACAATTCGTATAAAAATTTTACAAAAAATAACCACGAATGATAGGGCTACCCATTGGAAGAAAGATTGGAAAATTGCATTAACCGCAACTATCGACACTGAGACTTTACCGGAATACCGTGATTTTTCAATCGTGGACGTATTTAACCATTTTGGTCATATCTTATTTCACGACTTTTTTACGTTTGAAGGTTCTACGTATAGTTTGTTTTTGAAACGGAACATTTACTCAAACACTTGGTAAACAAATTATACAACATTAGTAGGCATGTTGTGATTGTGATGATGAAACTTGAGAACCGAAAATCCGACCGTCAGATCTGACCATCATGATAAAATACATGTATGGGAAAAAATTGAACTTGATCCAACAAGGTTAAGGGCTTGATTTGGACGGTCAATCCGTTAAGTCAAACCCCTAAACGCACGGAAAAAGGTCATTGGACCGTCTAAATTACGTATTTTGGCCAGAACTTCAACTGAAAATAGTTTCAAACCGATGACACGCAACAAGTCATATAAAAATTTTAGGGTTAGGGTTAGGGTTTAGCCGACGAAATATTAGAGTATTCGTCGGCTAAGATGCGGTTAGCCGACGAATACCCTTGTATATTGCGTCGGCTAAGATGGTTTTAGCCGACGAAATATACCAAAATACGTCGGCTTAAACAATCTTAGCCGACGAATTATAATATATTCCGTCGGCATATCCGCATCTTAGCCGACGAATTATGGTATATTTCGTCGGCTAAAGTATAAAAAATACATTAAAAAAACAGAAGGTTTAAACCATACTAACTTTCTGTTCATATATCACCAAAATTTATATAAAATAACAGAAATATGAATTCAACATATGTAAACTATAAGGTAATACATTTTTTTTATTACAAATTAATGTATTACGTCCTCTAAATTAAAACTAAGGCTCGTAATCGGAATCATCCGATGAGTCTTCTTCGGTGTCAGAATTAATTTCTGGTAATCTATACCTTTCCTCATCGCCAGAGTCTTCGTCTTTCTTGATTTGGATCAACATCAACAAACCTTGGCTCTTCATCACGAATTCGCACCGAACGACCCGTTTTAAAATTATTAAGGCGAACGGTAGAGGAGTTAGAAATACCTATTGCGTTGGGCTCTTGATACGCAACATCTTCTTCCTCGTCTTCGGCCTCTCCAAGTGTAGCCGCCCGGTAAATGTTTCGAGGGTGCACAAGGTTGACTACTTTCCACGCGTCACCCATAACAAAGTCATCAAGATAAAACACTTGTTTTACCGATGTGGGAAAAACGAACGGGTCATCTTCGTAAGAATTTGTAGCAATGTTCACCGATAATATTCCGTACTGATCGGTCTTCATGCTCTGCGCTCTAGTATCAAACCATCTACACTTGAAGAGGTGCACTGTCATGCCTTCACTGTAAACGAGTTCCACCACTGAATGGAGAACACCGTAATAGTCAACTCTATTCCGGCCACCATGCGCCATCAACCCAGAATTTTGTGTTCTCCGTCTGCTGTCTCTCTGTTCACATATAAATTGCACGCCATTCACCTTGCACATCGGATAAACTCTTGACATTATCGGCTTCATCGCTAGAAGTCTTAGTTCGTGCGACCAATTGGGTGACCATCAAATTGAATATGGTTCACCTGCAACCAACCATTCAACTGTAAATATGGATAATTATGCAATAAACATAAATACGTACAGAAATATTGAATTACGTACCCAGCCGCCAAAATAGTTTACGAACTCCCTGTTATGGTACTTGAGATCACCATGAATGTCTGAACAATATAGATGGATGTCTTTCCAGTTTTTAACTTCTGGACAGTTAATCAATACCCACCAGTGGACAATGACTAGCTCATGTGGTTGCAACTTGTAGGATTCTGGCAAAATTCCATAAACTTCAACATCACTAGAGAGTATGGAAAGATTGAACTTCGGTACATCTACCGGCATAGTTTGCGGAGTTCCTTCAACGCTCCTAAATACAACTTCATGTAGGTGACGCACTCATGCGCAATATATGCTTCAGTTATACATCCTTCAGGCGCAGATTTATTAGCCACATAATCTTTGTAGTCTCCAAGTTGCCTATAAATCATGTTGTAAAGTGTTATGATTATTGAACATGTATATATATTGAGGAATACATGTGTAAAAAACGTACCTTTTCATGGGATACATCCAAGCGTAGTGTATTGGACCGGTAAGCAACAATTGCTCGAGAAGATGGATCGTAAGGTGAGGCATGATGTCAAAAAAATTTGGAGGAAATATCCTCTCAAATTTACACATAATATAAATAATGTCCTCTTGCATTTCCCGGAGGTTAGATTTTTTCACTTCCCGTGTGCATAACTTCTGAAAGAATCTTGCCAACGCTACTAACGGCTCCACCACCTGACGGGGAATGAACGGTCGAATGAAAACAGGAAAGAGACGTTGTAGTAGGATATGACAGTCATGACTCTTCAACCCGTACATCTTATTGTCCCGGAAGTTCACACACCGGCTATATTCTCTGCATAGCCTGAAGGATACTTCACACAACTCATCCACCTGAAAATTACGTTCTTCTGATCATGCTGCACGGTGTAAAGAGCTTGAGGCATTTTTTTCTTCCCTTCTTTCAACCACAGATGTCTTCTTAATTGCATTTTTTTTAGATCAATGCGTGTCTTAGGACCGTCTTTCGTCTTCCCCTCCAAGTTCAGCACTGTGCCCACCACACTGTCACAAACATTTTTTTCTATGTGCATCACATCTAGGTAGTGTCTGATGGTACCAACAACCATGACATCCCACAACTAGGTAGTGTATTTTCTTGTATCCCCTAACAAAGTTGCCCGACAACATCTCACGGGCAGAAAAATCACTGATAGTACCAACAACCATGACATGCATCTAGAACATCTCGTGCATGTACTTGTCATAAGTGGGATGACCAACGTCCCACAAAAACTTAAGCTCTTCAATCAAAGGTCTCAAATACACGTAGAGACACTTCCTGAATAACCGGCCCCGGAACCAACAAACTCAACATATTGTATTCCTTCTTCATGCACATCCATGAAGGAATGTTGTACGGTACCAAAATCACAGGCCATACATTGTATTGAAGACTCATGTTGCCAAAAGGGTTGAACCCGTCAGATGAGAGCCCGAGCCTCACATTTCGGACCTCTGACGCAAAAGGAGGAAACTCCCTGTCTATATGCTTCCAAGCCTCCCCGTCAGCAGGGTGTATAAGGGTATCTTCGTCATGCAATTCCCTATCAGCGTGTCATCTCATAGCTTTGGCCGTGTGTGAAGACATGTACAACCGCTCCAACTTATCCCTCAACGGGAAATACCGAAGTACCTTCACAAGTTTCCTATTGCCTGCAGGAGTCAGCTTATACTTGTCAGTGTGGCATACCGGACATGCGTCAAGGCCACCAAGGTCATTCCATTCTTGATCTTTACCCCAGAAGAGAACGCAGTCATATCTGCATGCATGAATCTTGATGTAGGAAAGCCCAAGATCTTTTAGGATACATCGGACCTTATGATGAGTGGTAGGAAGACGAGACCGTGGGGCAGCATCGAAGCAGTGTACTGTAGATAATCATCAACAGCCTTCACGGTCGATTTTGTCTCAACTTTAATCTTCATTACGTCCATCACACTTTCAAGAACGGTCTTCTGACAACCGGGGTACACAGGGGTCTGTTGGAAAGCAAGCAGTTTGTTGTACTTGTTAATACCAGCAGTGTTGACAACTCTAGGGAAGGGCTACTGTGAAACCCCAGACTAAAAAAAAAAAAAATTATTTATTTTTGGATTGCTGCTTTGTCTTATTTGAAATGCTGATTCACCTACTTGCTAGCTTATGTCTAACACATGACTACATGCAGCCAATCACAAGTGAAAGTCTGAAAACCTCAATCAGACTTGTGGATTGCATTTACCTGCTGAGTGAGCAATTTAAACTTAGGCATCAAGTTTAAAAACAACTGCTGGCACTTGAAGATAAACTTCAAGTGTTTTTACATTAATAGGTGGCAGCAACTTAATAGTTAGAATTTAACTAAGATAAGCTAGGGAAGCTACAAGTGGCAAATACAATGATAATTTTCCCTAGTATAATAGAAGTATTCACCTGAGGAAATAAAGAAGTAGAGTTCAAAAACATAAAGAAAAGTTAGAAGAAGAAAGAAACTAATGGAGGTCTGAAGTAAAATACTAGTATCTAGTAGTGAAATTTCAGCTTTGGTAAAACAGGTTTTGAGGTAGGGGAAGTTATGGGGAATCTCTTTGCTTTTTTTTTTTAATCTTGTTATCTTACTTTGGAATTGTACATGTTGTTTGTTAAAGATGGTTATTATACTTAGCTCAACATCATACTATTATTTGATCTTATGTTGAATAAGAAATGAATGAAGTTATGGGGTTGAGTCTATTACTTGAAAGGGACTAGCTATGTCAGCCTTTTGTATACAAATATGGAGAGAAGCCCTTTCAATTTCAAATTGATAAAATGATCTTTATTATGGCAAGAAGACACTGGTGACCAAGGATAGTACAAGAGTACCAATTTGAAAATTTAACCTATATATGTGCATACATGTTTATTGAAATGATATGAGATTTGCTCTACTGAGTTTATAGCTCACCCCTTTATGAATTTGTGCAGATGTTACTCTTTGAGGGATAAAAAAAAAAACTTAATACCTAGAAGGGATGAAGTCTAGGAGGAGTAAACAATGGCCTGCTGTTTTTAAATTTCTATTTGTGTAATAAAGCTTAATCTATAAGCTTCTTTCCTATTTGTTGTAAGAACAATATTTATGAAATAAAGTTTACTCCTTCATTAAGTTACCTCTGATTCACAGATTTTCATATAACTTTTACTTGTCCAAGGTTCTCTTAACCTTGACAAGTTGAAGTTATTCACATCCTTACTCGGAAAATAATCATTTTTTTTATTTCCGAGTTGGGGTGTGACAAAATGGTATCAGAGCCTAATTTTAATGAAAGGAATGAAACCATAGGATATGAGCTGTCCTAGTTGTTACCAGGTCTTAAAACTTAGTATAAGAGTTGAATCTTTGAGTCTAATGAAGGAAGGAAGATAACACATAGGGACATGTTTGAAAGTAATTTAGTTTTAGAGATCAAGATAAGATGACTTTAGATGTGTTACTCATGTATTTGTTTTTATCTTATGTTACTAACCTAAAAGGCTTCTTGGATATAGATGAATCCAGCAGAAAGCTTGGATAGCTGGGGTGGATTTCGGTTTGATGCAAATGGGGCACACCCCATCAACAGAGGTGCCTATGATGTAGGGATCGCGGTGGATGCTCGGAATCTCATGACTACTTTGATTCATGAGGTCACCCATAGGAGGCAGCGCTTCAATGAAGCAGCTCAGAGAGAGCTAGTTAGATACAGGCTGCGAGCTCATCTAGATATCATTTATAGTGCAATGGTGTTAGAGGAAAGCGATGAGGATTATCACTATCTCAGGAGTGTGGCAGTGGGTAATATAGGCCATACAGCTCAAGTGCAGATACACACAGTGATGCAAGTACCACCCATGGTGCAGGTGCCGCCCATGGATCCTACCATAATAGCACCAATACCGGTAGCTGTTGTGGGAACTAACGCTGGGGCTAACCTACCTGACTTGTACCTGCGCTCGGAGTCAGTAAGCTCTATCAACTTCCCACCTCCTATCGACACACCTGCTCTTCCTCCACCTCTGGATGGAACCCCGATCCCCCGAAATCCTTAGTCTACTTGAAGTAAAACCAGCTAGAAGCTATAATGGAGTAGAATAAAAAATAAAAAGAAGAAGAGGGGCTGCTGACCCTATGGTTGTTTTTAGTTTAGAATAAAAAGGGCTACTGACCCTATAAGCTGTTTTTAGTTTTAACTTTTCATGTTAGTATAAGCATGATAAGAACATTATGTACTTAAAGTATGATATATATGTTATAACTTCTGTTTGTTTTATGAATATATAGTTAAGATATATTTATTTCTCATATAAACCTGCCTCATGTCAACTAAAGAGATTTCAAAAGAAAAAGAAAAGAAAAAGAAGAACATATACCCAATTGTTGTATGCTATCCATAGATTATTACATTTCGGTGTAGACTTTACTTACATGTTTGGTTTGCTCTTTATCTTCTGTGGAATGTGTAAAAATGATAAAAGCATGCCCATCTGAATAACATCTTCCCTCGAGTACAATCTTCTTGTAGTTCTGTAACATGGAGTAGTAATACCTGTAAGATTCCATAAAAAAATAAATAAATAAATAAATTAAAAAAAAATAAAAAATTTAGAACATGATTGTATATGATGTATGAGTGTGGAATGCATATTGTTGTGTTATGTAATTGCATTATCAAAAGAAAATATTTGAACTTGTTCTGATGACACCAGAATCATCACTTTAGTTTTGATGTATTATTCACATAACCTTCCATAATTTGGACTTCTGCTTCATGAAACAATATACTAAGTATTGCATAATCAATGTTAGATCAAAACGTCACTATTGAATAGAAGGTTTGTGCTAATGTAAAGTTCTTATGACAAACCGTCATAACAGACTTTCTCATAAGTCATCATGACTCGTAACACTTCTATAAACACAGTGAACTACTGAATGATTTGTCATTTATGTAGTACTGATTAAAAATTTTAGAACTGAAGAGGAACTATAGTTTATGTGGGATCTGAAAGAACATGTAATTGGGAAGTTTCTGCATATATCTTGATCATTTAGTTAAACTTTGAGAAACTATAACATGTGATTTAAACATTCATATTTGAATCCATTTACACATGTTGAAAGTATATACTCCTAAGTCTCAAATCTGTATGATTTTATTTAACTTAGACATCACTGATCAAGTTCAAAGGTAGAAACAAAGATCTGCATTACATAAATCCGTTTTTTTTCTTTCTAAACCTAGTTCCCTATATGTTGAAAACTGTACAATTTCATTTGGAATTTGAAGTTGGTGTCTTCACATGAATTGTAGTAGACATCTTAAGGTTCGTTTGAGAATTTGAATCACTTGCAAAGGATTGTTCTAGATTAAATTATGATTTTTCAAAGTTTAGGGTCTGCATCAGGAAATTCTGCAGATCACTGTTTTCTGAGATTTTAAACCAGTTAGCTTCTTCCTGAAAACTGTGCAATTTGGTTGATTGTTTGAACTTGGTGTCTTCATGAAAGTTACAGTAGACATGTTAAAGATCATCTCAGAATTGGAATTTCTTGAAAACGATTTTCCTATATTTAGTTATGGTTTTTGAAAGTTGATAGTTTGCATCAGGAAATTCTGAAATCTTCACTAAATCCTTGTTTGTTCTATCATATATGTATGCAAACTTACAGTATATGAATAGCATGTAATACATTCTGAAAATAGAAAGAAGGGAGACACCAGTGATGCATGAATACAAATTTCGATAGATTTCATAGTATTCCATTTGGATAACATGCTCTTATACACCGAGACATTCAATATCTTCATATAACGATTTATGATTACTATTAACTTCAATAATTCACTAATTGATCCTACTGTCAAAACCAATATACACCAAATCAAAATATCACCCAGATCGATAAGATATCACATGCCTATTGATAGCAACAGAAGTAAGAATTTCCAAGAACCATAGAAGAAGGATTACCAGATACATTGAGCATTCCCAATAGTCTCTTCTGTACCGTCAACGCTGAAAACCGCTGTCCTCGTTTTCAGTCAATCTCTCCTCCTTCTTTCTGTGATTTTGGGCGATGGGTATTGAGTAGTTAGGATTGAGGTTTAGTTAAAAGCTCTTGTCGGTTTGATTCTGGGTAGAGAAAAATAGAATTCAACTTCCATAGGTTTAAAAAAAAAAAAAATGTTTGTGTTTTGAGTTTTGACTAACAGGAACAGGAGATCGAGGCAGTGAGGAAGTAGGAGACAAGTCCTATTATTTGTTGATCATGTTTATTTTATTTTTTTTTATTATTATTTTTACATGTGGCTATGACCAATTTAAAAAATAATAATAATAAAAAAATAAAAAAACCAGTAATATTTGTTTCAAACGTGATCATAAATCTTTTAGTATGGTTGAGTTACAATGACAGGGGTGGAACCGGTACGGTAACCGACTTTTTTGTCTCAAATCGTAAATCGTCCCGACTTATGTCGGTAGGCAAATCTTGATACTAATACCGACCGAAAAAATCGGTATCCCGAACCTTCGGTAACCGAACTTTCGGTTGGTATCGGTACGGTTGGGCCTAGAACCGAATTTTATTGGGCCTCTTAATCTGTCACTGTTTTAAATGAAAAATACGCTCAGACTAAAAAAATAAAAAAGCAACAACAGCAAACTAGTGATTCAAAGTTTCAAACATTGTAGAAACTAAATATTTTCCTGTGTTTCATATGTTAAATTCCAACCCAAATAACAAAATTACAAATCCACAAAGTTACAAACTCAGTCGGACAGTCTCAGACTCTCAGTGTCTCTCACAAGCAAAAAACTGACAAAGTTACAAAAGCACCCTATCAGCCTACTGCCTAAGTGACTAACTGCAAGGCTGCTGTCTGCAACTGCTAAACTGCACATTCTAATACTAAGTTACTAACACAGTATTGACTATTGACAGTATCACAATAACACTAAAAAAATGAAAGCCTAATAACAATGCACCAAAGAGGCAAAGACCAAAACCTGAAACAAATTATAAATGCACAACTGAAAGTTTAAACTTTAAACTACTCACAAGGCACAAGCATTAGTTTAAAGTTTCAACTGAAATAGACAAATAGTAAAGACTAAAAGAGTTTAAAGTCTAAACAAAAAAATAACTAAAACATCATGACAAATTTAGAAGCCATCCATTTCAAACACATTGCTAGCCTGCTGCTACACATTAGTTTGCCCAGAGCTTCCAGTAAACTCAATTGGGGTTGCTGCTGCCTCATGTCCTTGATTGAAACCATTTTCTGCAAAATAAATAAAATTTATGGTTAAAAAAATAAGGTATGTGACAAAATAGCAAATTCACACTGTTTTCTAATAATTACCTCTCTCAATCTCCTCCCACTCAGCGTAAATGGCGAGCTCATCTTCACTGGGATCCTTGTATAGGTTAAGTTGATCACATTTTAACCAGTCGCTTGTACACACTAGGGCCTCTACCATTTTTGGTGTCAATGATGCTCTAAAGGGATTGACCACTCTTGATCCTAAACTAAATGCATTTTCAGAGGCCACTGTTGAGCAAGGAATAGCAAATATATCCTTGGCTAGCTTTGATAGCACTGGATAGGTTGCCTCATTGCCTTTTCACCACTTTGTAATTTCAAAACTCTTGGAGAAGATGCTGACATATCTATCGGATAAGTACTGATCAACTTCATTTCTTATGCAGTTTGATTGCTCAGCCACCCTCTCCCTTGCTATCTCCTTGCTAACCTGATCGAGGCCATCCAAATCATCTGCTTCCATTTCAAAATCATAGAGAGAAGTCTACTCAGCCATCTCATTTGTGTCTTGACCTCTGTATTCTTCATACATCTTCATCAATATCTTCTTCAAGTCACTTTCTATCGATTCAATCACCACGGCACTTGCTTTAACTTTTTTCATTGCCACTTTAGCCCACTGCAACTTGTATCTTGGGTCCAAAACATTAGCTATCATAGTTACCTTGTTCACAACCTCAAAAGTGCCCCAATACTTGTCAAACTTCTCCTTCATAGAAGCAGCAACCCTCTTCAAAACTTCATCAGAAGACTCACATGCCTTGTCAATCTCAGTCTGCAATGTAATCATCTCGACAAATAAGATGTTTGCAGTCACTATTTTCCATGCACTAAGCCTCAAAGTAGCTTCATAAAATTTCTTCAAAAAAAGACAAAAGGCTTCTGCATTCCTCCAGTCATCATAACCCGGTGGTCCAACCTTGTCCTGAAAATAACTTTTAAATGCACCATCTTCTTCTGCCATCCTCCCAAACACAACTTCATACTTCAAAGCAGCTTCTAGCATAAGAAAAGTGCTATTCCATCTTGTTATTACATCCAATGGAACATTGGCATTAGCCCTACATTGCTCCAAAACAACAAACTCCCTAAACTTGTCAAGTCTCGAAGATGAACTCCTCACATACTTTGCACAATTCTATATTGTTGCAATCCCATTCTCCAACTCCTTCAAACCATCCTTAACTATTAAGTTGATAATATGACAAGCACACCGTAAATGCAAATAATCCCCATCAAACATCAAAGTCTTGTAGCCCCTCAACCTTCTCTTCATGTATTGCACCGCCACATCATTAGCAGCTGCATTGTCGACGGTGATGGTAAAGACTTTTGAGATCTCCCATTGCTCAACAGCTCTACCAATATCCTCACCTTTATGACTGACAATTGGACAAAAGTTTATGATTCTTTTGTGCAATTTCCAATCAATGTCCATAAAATGAGCTGTAAGAACCATGTAGTTGATGTTTTGTATCGATGTCCAAGTGTCCGTGGTGATCGATATTCTTGTGTCTGCTGCCTTCAAGCCACTCAACAAAAGCGCCTTCTCATGATTGAACTTATCCAACACACCCTTGGCAACCTGCTTTCTATTTAATATCGGCCACTCCGGTTCTAATTCATTGAAAAATTCCCTAAAACCCTCATTTTCCACAAACATAAAGGGTAGTTCATCCTTAATTATCATCGCTAACTTATCATCACACCTCTTTCGGTTATACTTATGGTAAGTTCTTGCTCCACTCACATTATCTACGGACAGTTTGGATTGTTTGGGATCAGAATCAGCTAGTTTGGGATGCAATGGGTGTTCCAAACATCTCTTGTTTACATGAGACCACATTGAGCTTGTCCCATTCCTCTTAACTGAGCACAACACTTCCTCACCACAAATGTTGCAGGTGCACCACTCCGGATCGATTTCATCCGAGTTTGGGAACTTACATCTAGTAAAGTATGCCCAAAGAGTACTTTTGTTGGCTGGTTCTTTTCGTTTCTGCCTACAAAAGGATTGAGGTTGTGAGCTTTGTGGCTGAGGTTCAGGTTGAGTTTGAGGATGAGATTGAGGTTGGGATTGAGGTTCAGCTAAAGGTTGAGGGTGTTGAGGTTCAGGGGGAGGTCCTAATGGGGATGTGTGTAAGGATGCAGTTCCCTCTACATTTGCGGTTGATTGAATAGATGGAGAAGAGCTACTAGTCTGACTACTCTGACATTGGGACATTGTTGTATCCACTATGAACAAATCAAAAAAAAAAGACACAATTAACAACTAAGCTGAAATAAGTTGAAATAAGATCATTCCAATATACACCAAATCATGACAAGAACCAAACCGGCCAACCACACCAAAAGTGTGAAAATGGCACCAAAGGAATGGACCATCCCAAAAATCAAACAACCTCAAAGTAGTAGAGTAACTAGGGTTCCTAATAGCCTAAACTCCCTAAAGCAGTAAAGCCTTGTGCATTATTAATACTACTGTTTACAACACATCATCTTTGTCTTTTGGCTATCTATTCTTACCTGCCTAATTTGCTTACAGCTGATCCATCTGATTATTAATAGTAATTATAAGTTTTATGTAGTTTGAATAGAGGGCATATCTTCAAAGTCCAAACCATAATATGGGGAATGATATCTGAAATCATGAATCAAATGACCTTCTAGTAAGAATAATGAGGACAAATATGATGTTACTTCACTGAGGGCTAATATTATCTAGGAGATAGAGAAGGTTTCGTTTTCATTGGCCAAGTATAGTGATATATTATCTAGGATCCAAATTACATAGACCATGACTTTCTTTCAACAGAGGGCTAAGAAATTAAGCTAGTCTCAGCACTCAGCAGAGACGAGACAAACCTAGGAGAGAAGCTAAGGGTGTCTAAGCTAATAGGTTAACAAGACTACAAGAGGATGGATAGATTAAGTTTCAAGAAACTTTATGCAGAATTTTCATTTGTCAAGAGTCTAGGGCTGGCATCAAACATGATATCTTCCAAACATCAAAACCATTATGAAGAACAAAGGCATCCATGATCACACAAACAGTCCTAATTCCGAACATCAAAACCATTTAACTAAGAACAAAGGCATCAAACAGTCCTAATTGTGAACATCAAAACTATTTAACTAAGAGCATAAATGCATAATCATCCATCAAACACCAAGCATAATCATCCTGCTCACATCACCAACTTAAAATTCGATTACTAAGAACTTATCCAGGAACCAAATAACATATTCAAACATCCAAGAACAAATAAGTGAATAACATATTCAAACTAAGAACTAAATAACATCCAAGAACCAAATAACATATTCAAAGTTCAAACTAATAACTTATCCAGGAAGGCAGGAACCATACCTTGTCTAGCTTCAGTAGCTTGCCTACCTTGCGCTCCCCTACCACCTGTGCCCCTACCACCTGCGCCCCTACCAATTGCGCTCATCCTAATCCTTTGGCGACCCATTTGCAGGATGAGAGATGATTTGGTTGAGCCGGATGAGGGATTGAGGGATGCGATGTGCCGGATGAGGGATTGAGGATGCGATGTGCCGGATGAGGGATTGAGGGATGCGATGAGCTGATGAGGAACAAATCAAAGGGCAGACTGACTCGACTGAGTGAGTGACTGAGGAGTTGGGAATCGATTTAGGGTTTGAGAGATTGAGAGATGAGAGTTTGAGAGCGAAAGGAGAGAGCGAGTGAGTGACAGAGAGGAGAGAGCGACTGAGTGTTAGGATTAGATTTCAACGGTTAGGATCCATTCTTCTTGAAATCAACGGCTAAGATTAGATGATTTTTAATATTCTAACAAAGTCGGTACGGTACGGTACGGTATACCGTATTTGTATAAAATTTCATACCGTTACCGTACACGTACGAAGTACGGTACGGTACAACCGTACCGAAAAGTCGGTAACCTATTCCGATGGTTCGGCTGGTTTGTCGGTTGGTACGGTTGGATCGGGACAAAATGCCAGCCCTATACAATGGTGTTACAAAGTAAATATTATTGGTTATTATCTATAATGTATGAGATATTTTCTAAGTTAACTTGGTTATAAAATACACGTTTAATTACAAGAAAAAGCTTATGATCGGATTACTAAGCGATCTTAATTTTTGGTTTAAGTGTGTCGCAATGGAAGGGCAACAAGACCTAAATGGCAACGGGGGTGTGATAGCTGCTATTCAAGATATGGCAAACGCCATTAGAGGAAATAATAACCATCAAGAAGATGCTGGAAGCCGAGTTATGAGAATTCAAGGGGAATTCCGGAAATCTCGACCACCAGTATTTAAGGGTATAATGGATCCAATGAAGGCTGAGGAGTGGCTACGTCAAATTTCAAGGAACATGAATAATCGAAGTATTCCAGAAGATTTGAAAGTAACCATTGCTTGTACTTACCTGGAAGGACAAGCATATCATTGGTGGGAATCAATTCTGAGTATGCCAAACACTGAGATCACCACATGAAGGGCATTCGAAGCAATTTTTTTAGAAAAATATTTTCCTGACACGGTGAAAGGAACGAAAGTTCAGGAGTTTATAAATCTTCTTCAGCGTGATTTAACTGTAGCTGAATATCAGGCTAAGTTTGAAGAACTTATACGGTTCGCACCCAACATGATCCCAACTGAACTTGCCAAAGCAAAACGATTTCAAGGTGGCCTTAAACCTACAATTAAGGAGAAGGTGTCGATTCTCAAACTGGAAAGGTATGCAGATGTGGTAGATCGAGCACTAATCGCTGAACAGAACCTCAATGAAACTAAGAGAATTTGGGAGAATCGACAACTAGGTGGAGGACAAAGGAATAACAAGCGCCAAAATTTTGGTAACTTTCAGTATCGTCAACAAAAGCCATTTCGAGCACAGCAAGACACAAGAAACTGTTATCACTGTGGACAAAGGGGACATGTTCAGAAATATTGTCCACAGAATCAGGCATATCAAGCACCAACAGTACCACAACCGCAATTTCGACCTATGCAATATCGTGCTCCTTATCAACCTCCACAAAACTGGCAGAGACCGCAAATTGAGCAACAACGACAAAGTGGACCCCCTGCACCGAATAGACCTAAGGCACCTGTTGAAGGGAGGAGATCAGGACAACTCAATCAGGGTCGAGTTTATGCTGTGGGTCAAGTGGTGGATGAAACTAATAATGCGGTGGTTGAAGGTACATTACTAGTATTTAACTCTTGTGCTTGGGTATTGTTTGATCCTGGTGCAACACAGTCTTTTATATCTATATCGTTTGCATCTCTCCTTGAACTGGAGACTGAGTTTATGAATTCATCATTTTTAATCGGATCTCCCTGGGGTGGCAGCATAAGAGTCGATAAGATATGTCAATCTTGTGAATTAGGGATCTCTGATCATAGAATTACATGTGATTTGATGATGATGGAAATGGTAGAGTATGATGTTATTTTAGGAATGGATTGGCTCGCAAAGTATCAAGCTATCATCGATTGTGGGAGAAAAAGGGTGACATTAACTACTTATGAAGGTGAGACTTTTACTTTTCAGGGAGAAAAAGACATAATCAGACCTCGATCACTCTTTAACGCTAGGAACTATAGTTATTCAAAGATGATTGCACACTTGATAAGTGAGGAGAAGACTATCACCAGAATAGATCTGATTCCAGTAGTGAAAGAATTTATTGATGTGTTTCCTGATGATCTGTCAAATTTACCACCAGAGCAAGAAGTGGAATTTTCTATCGAAATCTATCCAGGAACAACACCTATTTCAATACCTCCATACCGCATGGCACCTAAAGAATTGAAGGAATTGAAATCACAAATTGAGGAGCTACAGAGCAAGGGATTCATTCGTCCAAGTGTATCACCTTGGGGAGCACCCACTTTATTTGTGAAGAAGAAAGATGAAACTCTTAGAATGTGCATTGACTACCGACAACTAAACCGGATTACTGTGAAAAATAAGTATCCACTCCCAAGGATTGACGATCTCTTTGATCAGCTCAAGGGATCAAAAATTTTCTCAAAAATTGATCTTCGTTCTGGGTATCGTCAACTCCGAATTAAAGCAGAAGACATACAGAAAACAGCTTTCAGATCCCGGTATGGACACAATGAGTATTTGGTCATGCCTTTCGGTTTGACAAATGCTCCAGCGGCATTCATGGATTTGATAAACCGAATATTTCAACCTTACTTAGACCAATTTGTGATTGTATTCATTGACGATATCCTCATCTATTCAAAATCACAAGAAGATCATGAAGAACACTTACGTATCATTCTCCAGACTTTGAGAGAGCATCAGTTATTTGCTAAATTTAGCAAATGTGAATTCTGGTTAACTGAAGTAAAGTTCTTAGGGCATGTAATTTCTAATGAAGGCATCACAGTTGATCCTTCAAAAGTGGAGGCAGTACAAAACTGGAGTCAACCAAAGAATATTTCTGAGATACGGAGTTTTTTGGGTTTGGCAGGATACTACAGAAGATTTATAAAGAATTTTTCTCGATTGGCTGCACCAATGACCAGGTTAACACAAAAAGGAGTCCCCTTTATTTGGACAAATGCATGTGAAAGATCATTTGAGGAGTTAAAGACTCGATTGACTACTGCAACAGTTCTAATTATTCCTGAGCCCGGTGTAGGATATGTGGTGTATACTGATGCATCATTATGCGTATTAGGATGTGTTCTAATGCAATCTGATAGAGTGGTGGCTTACGCTTCTCGTCAATTGAAAACACATGAGAGGAACTATCCGACGCATGATTTGGAATTGGCAGCTATTGTCCATGCTTTAAAGACTTGACGACATTATCTTTATGGGGAACATTTTGAGCTTTATTCTGATCATAAAAGTTTGAAGTATCTTGTCACTCAGAAATAATTTAACTTGAGACAACGACGTTGGATGGAGTATTTGGAGGATTACGACTTTGGATTAAATTATCATCCTGAAAGAGCTAATGTAGTAGCAGATGCTTTTAGTAGAAAAAGACTTATTGCTAGACTGCAAATTCAAAGATGGAGAATGATTGAACCAATTTGTGAGTATGATTTGTTTGTACATGGACAAAAAGGTATTGCTACCATCTATAATTTAGCCACAAGACCGATTTTGATGACAACAATCATTGAAGGATAACAAGGTGACGCCACATGCAAATCCATCAGGCAACAGATTATAAATGGGAATGGACCTGAAGGATGGACTCTTAATGAAGACGAAAGTTTGAGATACTGGGGAAGATTATTTGTACCAAAAGATGGGGAATATAGGAATCAAGTACTTCGTGAAGCTCATCATGCAACATATTCTATTCATCCAGGAGGCACAAAGATGTATCATGACTTACGTCGTCAATTTTGGTGGATTAGTATGAAGAGAGACATTGCTATTTTTGTGGAAAAGTGTCTTATATGTCAGCAAGTTAAAGCCGAACATCAAAGGCCAGCCGGGAAACTTCAACCATTACCAGTAGCAGAATGGAAATGGGATCACATTACTATGGATTTTGTTACAGGATTACTACGTTCTCCAAAAGGTCGAGATGCCATATGGGTGATAGTGGATCGACTAACCAAGTCGGCACACTTTTTACCAGTCAAGGTAACCGATTCTACAGAGACCCTTGGAAAATTGTATGTAAAGGAGATTGTGAGACTACATGGAATTCCTGTTTCAATCATATCTGACAGAGATTCTAAATTCACCTCTCAATTTTGGGGAAGCTTGCAAGGAGCATTGGGCACTCGGTTACATTTTATCACTGCATTTCATGCTCAAACTGACGGCCAATCTGAAAGGACCATTCAAATTTTGGAAGACATGCTACGGACATGTGTACTGGACTTCCATGGGAGTTGGGAAGATCATTTGTCATTAGTGGAATTCGCCTACAACAATAGTTTCCAATCAAGTATAGGAATGGCACCTTATGAAGCATTATATGGGAGACCTTGCAGATCACCTTTATGCTGGACTAAAGTGGGTGAGTCGATTTTACTAGGACCTAACTTGATACAAGAGACCACTGAGAAGATAAAATTAATCAAGCAACGTTTACAAACTTCTCAGAGCAGACAAAAGAGTTATGAGAGAAGAAGGCCATTGGAATTTAATATTGGTGATCATGTATTCCTTAAGGTATCACCACACAAGGGAATCCAAAGATTTGGACAGTCTGGAAAGCTATCACCAAGGTTTATTGGGCCTTTTGAAATATTAGAAAGAGTCGGAGATGTAGCTTACAAGTTGGCATTACCACCTCAACTTTCAGGCATTCATGATGTGTTTCATGTCTCGATGCTTCGAAAGTACCACCCAGACCCATCACATATTTGGATTGGAATGATTTGGAATTGGATGAACAATTGTCATTTGAGAACAAACCAATCCGAATATTGGATCACAAAGAGCAAAAGCTACGTACAAAGGTTATTCCTTTGGTCAAAGTATTGTGGCAACATGGAGATGTAGAAGAAGCGACATGGGAATTGGAAAGCGAACTACGCAAGAAACATCTTGAACTTTTCTAAGATGATGGTATGACTTAAATTTCGAGGACGAAATTTCTTTTTAGGAGGGTAGATTGTGAAACCCCAGACTAAAAAAAAAAAATTATTTATTTTTGGATTGCTGCTTTGTCTTATTTGAAATGTTGATTCACCTACTTGCTAGCTTATGTCTAACACATGACTACATGCAGCCAATCACAAGTGAAAGTCTGAAACCTCAATCAGACTTGTGGATTGCATTTACCTGCTGAGTTAGCAATTTAAACTTAGGCATCAAGTTTAAAAACAACTGCTGGCACTTGAAGATAAACTTCAAGTGTTTTTACATTAATAGGTGGCAGCAACTTAATAGTTAGAATCTAACTAAGATAAGCTAGGGAAGCTACAAGTGGCAAATACAATGATAACTTTCCCTAGTATAAATAGAAGTATTCACCTGAGGAAATAAAGAAGTAGAGTTCAGAAACATAAAGAAAAGTTAGAAGAAGAAAGAAACTAATGGAGGTCTGAAGTAAAGTACTAGTATCTAGTAGTGAAATTTCAGCTTTGGTAAAACAGGTTTGAGGTAGGAAAAGTTATGGGGAATCTCTTTGCTTTTTTTTTAATCTTGTTATCTTACTTTGGAATTGTACATGTTGTTTGTTAAAGATGGTTATTATACTTAGCTCAACATCATACCATTATTTGATCTTATGTTGAATAAGAAATGAATGAAGTTATGGGGTTGAGTCTATCACTTGAAAGGGACCAGCTATGTCAGCCTTTTGTATACAAATAGGGAGAGAAGCCCTTTCAATTTTAAATTGATAAAATGATCTCTATTATGGCAAGAAGATACTGGTGACCAAGGATAGTACAAGTGTACCAATTTGAAAATTTAACCTATATATGTGCATACATGTTTATTGAAATGACATGAGATTTGCTCTACTGAGTTTATAGCTCACCCCTTTATGAATTTGTGCAGATGTTACTTTTTGAGGGATAAAAAAAAAACTTAATACCTAGAAGGGATGAAGTCTAGGAGGAGTAAACAATGGCCTGCTGTTTTTAAATTTCTATTTGTGTAATAAGGCTTAATCTATAAGCTTTCTTTCCTATTTGTTGTAAGAACAATATTTATGAAATAAAGTTTACTCCTTCATTAAGTTACCTCTGATTTACAGATTTTCATATAACTTTTACTTGTCCAAGGTTCTCTTAACCTTGACAAGTTGAAGTTATTCACATCCTTACTCGGAAAATAATCATTTTTTTTATTTCCGAGTTGGGGTGTGACAGCTGCACCGGCTCAGGTATATACTGTCCTTAAGCGCATACACCGCTCTCATAAGGAAACATGTCGTTGATGAAAGCCGTTGTTGGATCGTTGGATGTACTGCCCGTCTCAGAAAATTGGTCATGATCATGCGGACCCCCTGATGATGTTTCACCGTGATATAACCAACATGTGTACTTCTCCCAAAACCCGTTACTCTTCAGGTGCTGTCATACTTTGTCAATCGCAAATCGATGCATATCACTGCGACACTGACATTTCATGCACGAGCACTAGAAAATTGTATTCCCGTTAGCATTAGCCAGCGCATATTCCAGAAAACTCATAACTCATTTACCATATTTTTTGTCCCATTTTGGAAGCGAAATCCAACTCTTATCCATATCCTGAAAATATAACCAAATATATATGTATAATGCTAGCTAATTATTAATTAAATTCCATGTCATATATAAAATCTCAATTCATTTAATTTAGTATATATTGTACGTACTACAACTAATTAATAACAAATTAATTAACACACACACAGATATATATATATATACTAATAATTACATAACAATATTATATATATATATCTACATTATCACAAAATCATCATCAACAACTTCATACCATCAACACAATATTATAAATTAATTAACATATATATATATATAGATATCTACTACTTATGAACAACTTCATATATATTATATCAAATCATCAACCAAATCGATCAACATATATATATATATATATATATATATATATACATGCATCCAACGTGCTCAAAATCAATCAACTCATAACAATATTATATATCAACATCATCACAAAATCATCATCAACTCATATATATCATCAACAACTTCATACCATATCAACACAATATTATAAATTAATTAACATATATATATATATATCTACATTATCACAAAATCATCATCAACAACTTCATACCATCAACACAATATTATAAATTAATTAACATATATATATATATATAGATATCTACTACTTATGAACAACTTCATATATATTATATCAAATCATCAACCAAATCGATCAACATATATATATATATATTATATATATATATACATGCATCCAACGTGCTCAAAATCAATCAACTCATAACAATATTATATATCAACATCATCACAAAATCATCATCAACTCATATATATCATCAACAACTTCATACCATATCAACACAATATTATAAATTAATTAACATATATATATATATATATATCTACTACTTATTAACAACAACTTCATATATATTATCAAATCATCAACCAAATTGATCAACACATATATATATACATCCAACGTACTCAAAATCGATCAACTCAATCACACTCAAAATCGATCAACTCAAATAAAACTCAATAATCAACATATATGCATATACGTACCTATATATAGCTCCACAAACTAATTATGGACACATTTTGACAACACCCAAACTTTTTCTCCCGTTTTTTCTTCCAGATGAGCTGCTGCTGTCCAGATCTGTAAATATAAAGCACTTTAACCGACGAAATTAAAATTTCGTCGGCTAAAGTTTACCATAGCCGATGAAAATTTAAATTAGCCGACGATGGAAAATTTCGTCGGCCTGGTTTTTTTTTTTCGTCGGCTAAAGCCTTTCTTCTAATAGTGGACCTTACGCCATAAGGTGAGTCTAAGCTCTTGTTCTCACTACGCAATCTAACAAAGGCATAGTTGATAGGGTTTAGCTTGCGGTGTCGGCATCACCTGCCCAAGAACTATCTCTTTGTTAATGTTGGATCACATCTTTCCATTAGGTCAATCAACTAAGTTGATATCCATCAACGAAGGGTGGTTCGATAGTAGACTTATTATCCCACGTCCTCATGTACACTAGTGTAATACTTGTAGAGATCTCTATATGGATTAGATTTGACATTGAGGTGTCCCCCAACGATAATCACAATTCAGACTACATGAGACGGATTTAAGTATCACTGATCAATGGATCAAGTTGTGCCAAGCTCGCTTTCTTCCTAGTGCGAGCATGTATCAAACCTAAGGGCATCCCTCCTTTTAGGGAGTCACACGGCCTTGTGACACCAATTTTGCCACTATATGGAGTCACTATTTCACCATCTATAGTGATGGCATCAAGACCAACTCCTTTTGGTCGCGCCATGTCCTCTTGATAAGACATCAGTCCTTGCAGACATATTTGCAGCATGTGATCTCTTCACTTTAACACTTTAAGCATTTGGGATTAAGATGAGACTTAGTGGTGACAAACCACGACAATTCACGTCGTTCCACTTGAACACTTGTGTTCTTATCTCCCCCTAACGGCGGGAATATTGTCTCATCAAAGTGACAATCTGTAATTTAGCGGTGAATGAGATTGCCTGACAAGATTTCTACATATGCGGATTATAGGTGGAGATTCATATCCAACCTAAACTTATACATCTCAATTGACTCATCATTGTACGCAGTGACAATGCGATTTTGCACCTAAAAATAACATCTAGCCGAGCTCAAGGATTGGAGATCCATTTCAATCCTACCGAGCTCAAGGATTGCAATTTCATGTCAATCCTCGTACACAGTCACGAGCTGTAGTACAAAAATATTCAATGATGGTGAGTCGTAGATGAATAGTAATATTGGTGCACATCAATAATGTTCAAGCGAAAAGCTAAAGTTGCTTGGTCGTAGCCTCGGTGAGACCGTATTGCGTGTGAACATAGGGTACATGACACTTCAATTTACATCCCGATAAACTTCTTTAAAGAATGGGTAGTGAGCTCATAGAAGTATAAGCAACATAAATAGTAGATAATAGTGTAACACGTGACCAGTGTGTTAACACTTCAACCAACACCATAAAGCATAAAAAAGTGTCCGCAAGTTGGTTGTATCTATCAACATAGTTTGATGTATGAATGGAATATTCACTTTTGTGTCATTTAACATAGGAGGGTCTCACTCCTAATTTAGCTAAAGAATAGGCTTTCAAAACGAGCAATGAGCATTGCAGGGGGCCAATAAGACATCGAGAGAAGGCCGGTGCACCTCAATTGCTTGAGGAATTCACCGGACGGCCTCCGAAAAGTTGGAGCTGTGTTCGGGTGACGTCAATGTCCCCCGGGTGCCGTCATTTACATCCATGGCGTCACCATCATGCTTCATGGAGAAGCTAGACCCCAAATGTCTTCGTTTTGAGGGGAAGAATGGATGTCCATGAGAATTTCTCAAAATTTGGACCATTATATATCTTCTAGGATGACCAATGTCAAACCAAAACCTATATGAGTCAGTGTCCCAAATATCATGTTTGGCGACAACATGGGATTCGATACTCGAATCTTAGAGATATACAATCCACTAAATTGATTGATGAACTTCTCCAAGATGCATTTCAGTCCGCATTCATGAGAAATTATACATAAAAGAATTCTTGTTCATTCTTACAATCTTACAATGTGTTTTCAAATGAAAAATGTCTTTAAAGCTCAACATGGTGCGGTTGCCTCTCAATGCATAGAGGGCATCAGTGACGTTGATCATGGTGCCATGAGGCATCAAGATTCAAGCTAAACCGCTTCTCTGAATGACCAATATGATTCAATTATTATAGTCACAGAAGATTTACAAGGCATAAAATCTAGAAATAATTGCTGGTTTCTTAGAATGTTGTGAGAGGTTCCACTATCTGCGAGGTACTCAATGTCTCCATGAGACATATCTACAAAAGGGGTAGATGGGAGAGTAAATAGTTTCACTTGAACCATTTACAAGGACTGAAAAAAGCTACAAAAAACTGCAATCCCGAGAGTGCATAAAAATTTCCGCGCAGAATGACCTTTACGCACTAAAACAGCCATAACTTCTTCGTTAAAATAGATATGGATGAACTGTGAAAAGTTCAAAAAACTAGACTCGCAGAGCTTTCCAATGATATAAAGTTCACTGTCTGGTTCGTCCGGAGCTGCTCATAAAGCTCAAATGAAGTTGACTGTCCAAAAGGGACAGATTGCTGTTTTTTGCAGATTTGGCATGTGCGGCTGTGAAGCTTGCAGGTGGCGTGTAAGCTTTTGCCTTAGCCAAAAGTGACGTATGTATGATCAAAATCAAGTCATGTTGGTCGTTCCAAGGTCGTAAACTCCATGACTAGTTAGCAAAACTCCCTGACATGAACATAAACTAATTCAGAGGACGTAGAGGATTCGATCATGATGATGATTGTCCGGTTTTGATAAGTCTTCAACGTTTTTTGCAAGACGACAATTGGTTTAATAGCGTAGGGGGATCCAAAATCAAAAACTTTGGGTAACTCCAAGTCAGTATAACCAGGCATATCCGTGGAGGGTCAGTAGTGCGAGACACACTTGAAACAACTATCTTCTTATTTCAGACAATTTTAAGACATCACACTGAGCTTGGATGAGTCTAGTTGAACAATTGATGATGAAAAATCCACTATAGTGTAGAAGACTTAACCAGAAACACGTGGGCGATCCGCCTTAAGGATGCGGTGTCATGAGTCACCTTCAAAGGAAGGGACCAAAATCGGCACAATATGCCATGTTTCTAAGGACGATGTAAGAATACATCTTTTTTTTGTAAATCAATACGAACCAAAGGAGGAGAATAGTTTCACTTCGAAAAAATTCTCAAGGCATTTATTATTGCTAATGTGAGTATATATCGAGGTCTTGAATAAACAAAAGACATCGATACGACGTCTTGTTACATATAGCTTGGAAAGAAAATCAATGTCTAGCCAATGACGTTAAAGTCATAGGTAGCTAGAGTAGGATCTGAAACTTTGAAATCCGCGTTCATATATGAGGATGACGTTCTTGTCCTCATATTGAGTTTCCGTACCTTTTTGTATGCATTCACACTTTGAAGGAGAGCTCGACAACTCTTGAACCAGTGATCCAGAGACCCACAACTGTTGCATTGTCATGAGCTGACGTGAGTAGTTTTGACAAAATGGTGTCTAGACCGGAGTGTTGCTATTAGAGCCGGCAACACCTCCCCCTCTTTTTTAGACATCGGCACGGTATTTTCTGTCGTTTCCGTGACCCATATTGTTGTCCCCACATTAAGGGACAATCTCAAATACGTTTATCATATTAGCGTATATACAATTCCTGTTTGCAATTGTATGATCAAAATCAAGTCTCGTTGGTAATTCCAAACCAACTTGGAGGACCTAGAGAACTTGATGATGATCGAATCCGCTAAAGATTATGGATCATGATGCCACAAAAGATTATCAACAATATGTAGTCAATTAAGGTGGTAAGCAATCCACTTGACTAATAACTCAACAATTGAGTTATATGAACGTTTCAAGAAGCGCTCCATGAGTGCATTCCACAGTACTTTGTGGTCATTACTTTTTGCACAGATTGCCATTGAAGGCTTTTGTCGATGTGGCGCTTCAAAGACTTTGAGCGCATAGATGTGAAATCTCGGCATCTAGGCTTGTTAGTCTGGGGGTCAAAACATGTGGTTTAATCATTTCCAATGAAAGGTTCCACATATACCAAGCGAAGATTCGTCTTAGGCATCGAGTACGTCAAAACTCAAAGGAGCAGAATGTTACATTGCTCTTGCATACAAAACCAAGCTGTTATGAGACTCGATAGAGGTCACAAACAATGCTTTTAATGGTTTGTCCTTCGGATTGATCATACACAATCCGGAAAAGCCACGAATTGATCAAACAAAATTCAGAAAAGGCCTCGGATTGATCAAACACAATCCAAAGAAAGGTCGGGGTTGATCATACACAACCCAGACAAGGAAGCAAAGGTGATCAAACACACTCTTGATCCTCGAATAAAATTCTGAAATTTTGGTACCTGCACGCACAAAATCCCAAGCATAGAATGAAGATGGAGAAGGGAGGAAAGGATTTTATCCTCCCCGAGTTATTGAACTTGGAAAAGTTTAAGGTTTCAAAACATACCTTTAGAAACTTCAAACACTTGAAGATGTCAAAAACTGTAGTCGGAGGAAACCAAGAATCGTCGGTACGCGGCGACCAAGGATTGGCAGCCGATGATGTTAGACGACAGCCGGGAAAACACTTTTTAGGGTTTAAAAAAAAATAGTGGGCTATTGGCTCTAGGGTTAGAACAAAGTGCATGATAACATGATGAAAGGTAAAGTGTAGAGAAATCGAGATAGCAAGGAATAGAGAAATCATCATCTTATTCATTGATAGGAGACCTTTATATAGGGAATTACAAAGTACCAATATGGTAATGATAAGGAATACATAGATCTAGTCCAACTACATATCCTATTGGCATAAGGCCAATGCACATGCACATAAAGAATATCTAGAAAGATATAAGACACATATAAACAATATCTAGAAAGATATAGAATATCCTAGAACAATTGAATGAATATTGAAGATGGTGGATTTGGTGGTCTCTATTGTAATGTAACTTTTATGTTTACTTTTTTTCCTTTCTCGACTAAAAAGATAATTTCAAGTTGGGATGAGATCTACCATCTTTAGCCCTAACATGATGAGATCTACCATCATGATGCTAAAGATCTATCATCATTTGGTGGTCTCTATTTGTTTCTGCATAATCCCGAAGACTATGTAGAATCATGGTGGAACATATAAACAAGAGACACAAAGACATATAGTGGTTCACCATGCCATCGGAGGATATGGCTATGTCCACTTTAGAATCAACTATCATGGCCAATATGCCTTTGGTGTTACAAGAACTCTCCAAGATGGAGTGAGTAGGGATTATCATCCATCATCCTTTCTACATACAGGAAGCCTTCCTTTTATAGCTAAGGAAGGTTCCTTCACATATTATGTTTCCGATGTGGGACTAACTACATATATATCTTCTCATGATGCCTTCTTATGGGGCTTGGGAGAGCACCTTCCCGATATGGTACCAATAATCTTTCATCATGGCAAGGCAGCCCGGATGTCGGTCTACCGGAAGTATGTCGAGGACGGGGCCCTTCGTGGCCGGAAAACGTCTACGAGGTCGTTGCTTATGCTTGCGGTATATATACCAACAACATGTCCCCCCAACTCCCGAGTAAGAGGACCATCTTACTTGGAGAGTTACAAATAAATTGTATGCCGCCAAGCATAAGTAACGACCGAGTAACGGCATACACCCCATGTCCCCCCAACTCTCTAAGGAAGAAGGTTCTCTTACTCGGAATTATTTTCCTCTCTCCCTTTCTCACAATTTTCTTCTCTCTTTTTGAAGGGAGTGACAAGATTCACTATGTCCCCCCAAGTCTTGCTCGGGTGTCTTTCCCTTGTTGGCACATAGGTGTTATATATCCCCGGTGTTGCGTTCTTTCTGTTAAATTGCCGATGAATTTGGTACTCGGGCGGGTAGTACGTGCTCAATGTGATTCTCGGGTCTTGCTTGTTGATATTCTCTACTTTGATGCATTGGTCTTGCTCCTTTTTACACATGGGTGTTACTCGAGTCTTGTCTTTACTTGCTACCCATTAAATCTTACTCTCGATTGATGTTATCTTTTCTTTGTAACGTGAGATCTTATTCCGGGTCTTACTTTTTCTTGATATACACCGTAATGGATAAGACAATAAAAAAGTCCCTCCCGACCCCCGGCCTCAAAACTTATTTGGTCGGACGAGGCGTTTTCACGTTTCCAATGGCAAGGTACCGTTGGTTCCCCTTCTACGGCCATCCGGGTGTTACACTTTCCCATGGACAAAGGTAGCGAGCGCTTTCTATATCATGTATTTCTACTCGAGTGACGGAGTGTTAACGCCGTCTGTGGTTTACTCCGTTTTTAAAAGGATGATATAAACTTATGTCTTTCGGTCGATCACTTATGCCTCTCGCTTGATATTACTCGGGATTTTCGTGACTTATGCCTCTCGGTTGATTGCCTATCCCGCTTGATATTACTCGGGATTTTAATGACTTATGTCTCTCGGTCGATTGTCTATCCCGCTTGATATTACTCGAGATTTTCATGACTTATGCCTCTCGCTTGATATTACTCGGTAGAATGTCAATCTCTCGGTCAAATACCAATTTCAGTCGAATGCTTATCTCGGTCCAATGCCAATTTTGGTGGAATGCCATTTTTTTTTTGGGTACCGGTGATATCCCCCGGACTCTGGATGACTTCCAAACTTTCACTGTTCTATCTTCACTTGTCTTCCCACCTGACGCCCGGAGATGAAAGTGGTGGAGCCCTGACTTGCTTTTGGAGTCAATTCTCTACTTTCTTCAATTTCTTTTCTGCTCCCGGTGGCTGAATATGCTTTCAGACGGGAACCCCGGGATCATGTACGTGGATGACCAAAACTGGAATACCCCAGATTTGAATTGAGTAATCCTGGAAGTAGGTTCAACGTGTGCCGGAGAGTTGTTTTCGGGTTCCAAGAGACTGTTCCTGACCAGCGGGCAAGGCCATGGCTGTTCCCGGTGAATCACTCCACTCGGATGATTGGCGAGCTAGGCCCGGTCGGGAGTTAATCGGTTTCCACCCGATCCCAGTTGCCACAACTTCTTTCATATTCGATTGCTTCCGGAAACTATGGTGCATGGCCAACGGGAGGTGGAGTTGTTGGATTGTACAAAAGGGTACTGCTCAATCGCCCGACTTGTTAATTACTCACTAGGTGACTTTCCCGATGGATGAGTTATTGCAGGTTGATAAAATCAGTCGGTGTTGTTGATGCACCGAACCCTGCATTCCAAACATCCCGGTGAGGAATCACATGGGCTCCCAGTCAACCTTTTTCATCCAATACTAGCTTGATTGGCCGGTGGTAGCAGAATGTTGGCTGACGCCGGAGAAATAGCTTCGGGTGTCCATAGAAATTTCCCAGTGGGTACCACACCCAACACATTTTATTCGGCAGATAAATGATGCTAGCTGTATCGTTGGCCCATTCCAAGTCGGGAGTTTGGAGTTGACAAGATATGGATGCCTCTTGAGTTTTGAGTTTCCCCGGGTCCCCCGAGTCCTTGGAGACTTTAGAAGTTTGAAGTACTTCCCGACGGATGCAAATAGTAGCCTAAGGTTTCCCGTTAGTTCACCTCATCAAAAACAAACAAGTGATTAGCACAACTTTTTCATATATGACTTAGCTGATGGTGTCTAATTGGTATAACTTTGCTACCACTTTTGACTGTTTTGGTTGCATCAATAAAATGGAACACAGAGCTATCAGTATAGTGGTGATGATGCCAATAAATTGATGATGAACAATCTATCCTCATAGACCAATTAACTAGACTTGGAATATCAAGTTATGTGCACGTACGTAAGCAATTAAGGGCCAAGAGATATTGGTTCAGGGATACACGTACACTTTGATTATCCCATCATGAAGATAGGTTCATAATCAGTGGAACACGATTTTGCCAAAACTTCATGCATGGCCACTAAAAACCAAAGATTCATGCAAACAGATGTGGTAACAACTTATACGCTTATGAACATTTGACAAATGGAGCCAGTTCGATATAGGCAGCTAAGTGCATCTGCCATGCATATCTACGTGTAGTTCAGCATGAAATAGTTATGTTCTGTGAGAGTCATGCTTGACACGTGTACTGCAGAGTTAATAATAGATAGGACTACAACTTTGTCCTATAGTCTACAGACCTACAAACCAACATGCATACTCAAATATACAGGTTGAATGAAATCACGGCATGAAGAGCATGTTGAACTTTCGAAAATCAAAGAGATTATACGAATCACAATCAAGACAAGGGACTTATCTGGAATTTGGATATCCTTCTTTCGTACAAAGAAAAGCAAACCCAACACGGCAACGTACACTAGTAAGGAGAAGCTGATCACCGGGTTTCTCTGTTTGAAAATTTGACACAGATGGGATCGAGTTTCACCGGGAGAAGAGACCGCTACCGGAAAGGACTTCATCTGAAGACAAGATGGGTGTCCATAGCAGTTGCTTGGGTGCCAAGAGTATTTCCTCTTCTGTTAGCTGTTGGTATCATCGGTAGGAATGTGATTTGCACTCCAAATAACCCGATGCCATTTCAGCCCGATAATCTTTCTTTATGAAGCCAGCGGGTGCCGATGTCTCATTCCGTCTTCGAACCGGAAGAGTGCTCTCGGATATTGAACTCGACTAAAATGGATTTGAACCTTGATCACTTTCTCTTTCTCGCTCGGCTAAATAGTCTCAAGCTTTGGCTGATAAGTTATTTTTCTAATCCATCATTGTACTAATCCTCTGCCACCTCATATATACAACGCACATTGAACTCCCGATGATTGCGCCTCACTTGCAGGCTTATTCATCCCACATTGATTATTCTTTCCTCTTGGATTTGCTACTCTTACGTATATGCCACCAAGAGTCTGCACTTTTTTTTATATGCTTACCGAGCAGTAGCCGATGAATGAGAGCAGCGGGTGCCGGTGACTTATTTTGATATCGGACCTAGAAGACTGAACTCTACCAAGATAATGCCGGTTCCCGACGAATCACACTTATCCCGTTAGCAGTTGACTGACGAGTTTGACCCAAGAGAGCTCATGGGGCCGGACCCGTTATATTATAAAAACGGTCCTGGAAGCTAGCTCATAATTCTCCAGTCACCGAGTGATGGAGATGATCCCGGTGAGATACAACTGGCTGCATACCCGCGGACTTTGATGAAATCATAATCGAGATTATCGACTACCGCTGAGACTACCGCACGGGTGTCCATAGCAATTTCTCAGTGGGCACCCAACCGAACACAGATGTTTCTTCTGCAATTGAATGATGCCAGCAGATGGAGTGACCCATTCCAAGTCGATTGAGGCCGATCGCAGTCCCTCGATTGATGGTCACGTTTGATCCCATTTTCCACATTAACTCCCTCTCCTGATGAATCCGACCAACCGGGAACATGAGCTTGCTTAGCCCGAGCATGGACTCTGCTATCCCGGAGACGAAGAAACTACCGGTTGCATACTTCGATACCGGACCTGACACCGAACTCGACCGAGATAAAGCGGGTTCCTGGTGAACCCGTTTGCACTTGATTGATGAATTTGACCCGGGAGAGCTCATCGGGTCCAACCCGGAAGCTCACTTCTCTGGTGGATTTGCCCGGCTGATCAGGCGCCGGCTTGATACCCATCGATATTGATCGTGATGACGATGCTACCGGCTGGTTCCCGACGTATCACTCCTGGCCGGCACCGGATAAGCTTGGCCCGGGAGAGCTCATCCCGGCCTGCCAACTTGTCGATCGATCCCAACCCAGTGAGAACCACCGGGAAGTGGTAGCCGAGGCTAGCGACGAACCCCTGCATCCCGGGAAGAGTATATTCGGGCGGTACCTTCAAATGCCGCCGGATGGAATCGATTCTCGATGAGCCATGCTTTTTTTTTTCTTCTTGGAGGAGTCCCAGAGATGAAGGGCTCACGGGCGGGTCATCCAATCTCTCGGTGACTTGGGCCTAAGCTCTCCAATATGGTTGGGCCCGAGTGGCAGTTTGGACCTGGTTGAACAACTTGCTAATCCTGGTGACAGTCTTGGGCCCATCGAGGAGTATGCCACCCACTGACTAGCTAGCCTTTTGCTGGGCTTGTGCACTTCCTGATGGACCTGTTGCTCTTATGGACTTGAATAAATTGCCTCTCGGAGGCAGAGCAACGTGACTTTTCGTAATGATTCCCACAGACGGCGCCAAATGTTTCTGTATAATCCCGGAGACTATGTAGAATCACGGTGGAACATATAAACAAGAGATACAAGGACATATAGTGGTTCACCATGCTATCGGATGACATGGCTACGTCCACTTTAGAATCAACTATCATGGCCAATATGCCTTTGGTGTTACAAGAACTCTCCAAGATGGAGTGAGTAGGGATTATCATCCATCATCCTTTCTACATACGGGAAGCCTTCCTTTTATAGCTAAGGAAGGTTCCCTCACATATTATGTTTCCGATGTGGGACTAACTACATATATATCTTCTCATGATGCCTTCTTATAGAGCTTGGGAGAGCACCTTCCCGATATGGTACCAATGATCTTTCACCATGGCAAGGCAGCCCGGATGTCGGTCTACTGGAAGTATGTCGGGGGCGGGGCCCTTCGTGGCCGGAAAACGGTTTACGAGGTCGTTGCTTATGCTTGCGGTATATATACCAACAACACTGTTGTAATGTAATTTCATGTTGGGATGCCCTAATTGAAAATGTATAGGCATCTTAAGAGCATCTCTCATCTTTCATGTATAATGCCCCAAATAGAAGGTCATACTGCCCTCAATAGGGACCTGTTATAAGTGACTGAAGCACACAGTTAAGTTCAAATGTCATACTGCCCCCAGTAGGGGGTCATACTGACCCTAATAAAAGGTCATACTGACCTCAATCGGTGATCATATTGCCCCCAATAGGGACATGTTATAAGTGACTGAAGCACACAATTGAGTTCAAGAGTCATACTACCCCTAATAGGAGATCATATTGCCCCCAAATAGGTGGTCATACTACCTCCAATATGGACCTGTTATAAGTGACTGAAGCACATAGTTAAGTTCAAGGGTCATACTAACCCTAATAGGAGGTTCTACTGACCCCCAATAGGTGGTCATACTGCCCCCAGTATGGATCTGTTATAAGTGACTGAAGCACACAATTAAGTTCAATGGTCAAACTGCCCCTAGTAGGGGGTCATACTGCCCCTAATAGAAGGTTCTATTGCCCTAATAGACCCCTAACATGACCTCCTACTGCCTCCAATTGACCTCCTGACATAACCTCCAACTGCCCCTAATAGAACCCCCGACAAAACCCCTACTGCCTCAATAGACCCCCGACATGACCTCCTACTACCCCCAATAGACCCCGCGACGAAACCCCTACTACCCCAATTAGACCCCCGACATGACCTCCTACTACCCTCAGTAGACCCCCCGACGAACCCCCTACTGCCTCAATAGACATCCGGTCACCTCCTGTTCAAAAAAAAAAACATCCGATCAATGGTCGCCAAAGTCCGATCAACGTCGTTGGATCCTGGTTAACGGTCGCCGGAGTCACGGTCAACGATCATCGGTTGCGAGAATCTAGTCATCATAGATATTTATTTCAAAATAGATCTTTTATATTGGTCTTATAATGATCTATTATAATTTATTTAATTCATTAAGGTTATAATTGTTCTTGAGAATTTTAAAATCTGATTTTGTTGATAGAAATAAAATTATTAAAATTAGAGCTAGTGGACATTGTCCTTTTTTTTCTTTTTTCTTCCTCATTAAAACATTATAATTAAATGGAACAAATGCCCGAACAGGCAAATGAATCACGTGTCCAATGGTAGATGGATGCCTCGTTGGAGTGGAAGTTGTTTGGTGGCTGCACCGTCTAGATTGCGTAGAGGTACTGTCGGGGAGGAGCATACTGGTCTAGAGTTGATCGCCCCAAGAGTGGAGTGTAGTCAGTGGGAGCAGGGGCGGATCTAGCACTTGAGTCCCTGAGACTCAAGTCCCACCCATATGGTTTGGAGAAAAAAAAAATACTATATAGAGTTAGCCTATACAAAGCAAAGTTACATCCATTGTAGTTCAGTCCAAGTCCCACTCACCAAGGGAGGTAAATAATATAGGAAAATTACATATGAATCTCTATTCTATACAAGTCTTAGTCCATGTCGCAACCCATCCAAATGATATATGTAACTCTACATAAAAACGACACTCTTAATGATGCTAAATTTCAGAATTAGGTTTTATTCCAAAAAAAAAAAATTCAGAATTTAGGTAATTATATTTACAACAACAACTAAAAGATCATTCTCCGCCCTAATAGATATCATCAATGGTCCTCCGACATTGAGAAAGAACATGATGAATCTATTAATTAGCAATGACTCCGTGATATAGAAATTTGAAGATGGTGAGCTAGGCTTTACATCTATAAATTTTGTATTTAGTTTTTGTGTGTGTGTGTGATACATATAGAGAGTTTTATGAATATTGTTTTGTATAAACACGCATTCGAGGGGTAAAACTCTTTATGTTCACTCTCTCTATCTAGATATCCTTATTTTCAATCTATAAATTGTTTTCGCATCGTTGAAGTATTTTCTATAGTAGAATTCAAGTCCCACGCGGTTTCAACTTCTGGATTCGCCTATGAGTGGGAGGTTAAGGCGCTAGGTGGTGACTGGGTGGCAGGAGCGAGTGCCGGATCTGAAAGACCAAGATCATATCTTTGGACCGTGCTTTGGCTGATTAGTTTTAAAACCGTCACCAAACACCTCTATGATGTATTAGAGTTGTTTCCATCGGCAACAAGATCGGATGGAGGGACAGGAAAGATGAAGTGGGGGAGCGACAGCTGGCGGTTGTTAGAGGCGGCCGATATGCGATCAATGGTGGGACGACGACAACTTTGCATATGTGGATGACGGCGGAGAGATGCTTGCAACTTTGATTATAGGCTTGGGCATGGTATTTTTAGGGCCTGGGTCTCGGTTTGGGTCTTTTGGGTCGGTATATGGCTATATGCACATTGTGTGTCTTATCTGTTCGAGGAAGGAGGCACGTCTTTTACTTATTCAAATGGTCGTAACTTCCTTGTGATAGGATGAAATTAAGTTGCATTATTAGACATTATGGTATGTAATCATGTTACATATCTACTGGTCCTTCCATTATGACATCGTTGTGACAAAGCAAATAGAGTCGTCATTAGAGCAACACTCTTTGCTAGTTTGTGCTTGTTAGAATACATGTATTTTGTAGAGATTCTTGATATTATCCCCAAACGTCTTCTAGATGCTTATTGTAACTAGGAGGTTTGAAGCTTTATGTCACCCCTTGTATTTGACAGTCTCATTAATGAAGGCTTAAGGCCAACCGCATCGCTGTGACAAAGCAAATAGAGTCGTCATTAGAGCAACACTTTTTGCTAGTTTGTGCTTGTTAGGATACATATACTTTGTAGAGATTCTCGATATTATCACCCGATGTCTTCTAGCTAGGTGTTTATTGTAACTAGGAGGTTTTAGGCTCCATGTCACCCCTTGTATTTGACAGTCTCATTAATGAAGGTTTGAGGTCAGCCGCACCGGCGAAGGCTTCAAGTCAGCCACACCTGCCCTTTATTCAAAAAAGAAGAAGTGATTTTAGTTTGTTTTGGAGCATATTTTTTTGTTAACATAGATAACTTCATTAATAAAGACGAAGATTACATCGGATCCAGAAACATGAGCAATCAGATTATTCTGGACAAGACATCATACAACTCGATTCACTGGATTTCACACACGAAAATTTTGAAAGTAATGTTTACCAAATATGAAACTTTTTTTATTTCACACTTGAGTATTTTCACAACACGACGATAGAATATTAAAGAAATTGTGCAATATGTTAATGTGTAACATGCATACAATTATTGTAAAGTTGTCAAGTGAGTCTCGAAAATAATAATATTTGTCCTCAATGTAGTAACATGAGTTTTTAACGTGTACGTTAATAAATATTTACTACTTCAATACATAAGTGGTGAATTTACTATATATCTATTTGTTGATCACTGTTCATTTTACTGTTCATCTACAGTAAAAAAACAGTGTCGGGCTTGGGCTTCTGTTGGGCCTTGGTGTTTTGCCTTGATATATCTCTATCGATCTCTCTCAATCTTTCTTGCCGCTTTGTATCTCTCTCGACACCACCGAATCATCTCTATCAAGAGATTCAGCCAGATCTCAAGCTCTCATTCCCTCTCTTTTGTCGCTTCCTTCATCTCTCGCTCGGCACCTCTGGAAGAACCCGGACTACTCCTCTCTCTCTTATCCTTCTCCTCTCTCTATTTTCTCTGTTTTGGTAAGACTGAAAGAGAGACAGAGACCAGAGATTGAAAGAGAGAGTGTGGGTGCCAGATCAGAGAAAGAGGGATAGCAGAGGTCGTGCGCGCATACACTTGCAGAATCTGTAAACTCTCTATATACCAATTACAGAGAAAAGGACGCACCCATACTGCTGCAGAGATCATTGCGAAAGCAATTCTCAGTCGGAAGGCAAGTTACTTGAATCAAGAAGCTTCCACCAGGCAAGATGGTACCTTTTTTCATCTGTGTACCTGTAAAGTTTTGACTTTATTTTGATCTCAGCCAAACAATGTTGTTTACTGACAATTTTGATGTTTTTTTACCCCCAAGTTCTATATGTTTGATACAATACTATTCTGATTCTTCACTATTTTAAAATATGTACAACTGCAGTTGGTCAAGAAGCCGCCAATTAGTTGAACTCAATAGGGCGGAACGAATGCTTTGGTTGTTATTTCTCTCTTCAATGTTCTATGTCTTCTTAGGTTTGTATATCTAGATATATCATGTCTTGGATACTATATATATTGAATTCCCTTTTCATAGATGTTTTAATTGAATTGAATTTGTGCTTCCTTTTTTTATTGTTTTGTGGAAAGGTATAATTGAGTAAGTGGATCACTTAGGATATTTAGTTGAATCTGATAACTGTTGATGGTTATGGATAATTATGGGAGACTGATCTTTTTTTATCACACAGAGTGTATTTCCTGAATATCATTGAATTGTAATCTTTCTTTTATACTGTTGTCATCGTAGTGTTTTGTAAATTCTTGATTAATTGATAACTTCTTTTTGTCACTAAGAGAGAGGAAGAGAAGGATTGAATATATACTCCAGTAGACAGTTTTTTTTATCATGTTGTATTTTGATTATTGTGGAAGGATAAATATATTTTGTGGAAGGATAAATTTTGAATTTGCAGAAATACGTCAAATGAGAATGAGGATCAAATTCATAATTATATACATCTATTGTGCATTCATCATGTGTCCATATTCTTTCGTTGTGGAGACTATATAGCTTATGAGCCTCATAGTAAACTGCATAATTATTTGAATATTCAACAACATAGTTATCAAGATTTATTATGGAACTTCAAAATAAGAGACTGTTTATGGAGAAGCTTTGAATTTTCAAGAAAAAATTAGACGCTGCTGTTAGTGAATTTGTGAGGTCCTATCAAGTCCTGCCCTTTTACAATTGGAATCTGTGAGTTTTATTAGCTTAACCTTATTTTGATTAGTTGTTTCTTCCGATGAATTGCTCATAGATTACTTGATTTTTTCTTTTGCAGCTGATGTTCTAAGATTTGAGCTCCCTTTGATGTCAATTTGGATTACTGACAACATCAGCTTCTCAGGTTTGTTATTATCGTGGGCAGCATGAACTTGATTAGCATTTCTGTTATCTTAGATTTTGTGAGGTAAAATCTTTAGTCTGTTGAATAGTAGCTTGGTTCTTCTTCAAGTTTTAGTTCTGCCTATTGACAAAAATTGGTTCTTTGTGTTTGGCACTATGCAGCTTTGCAATGCATTTTAGATTAGTGGGTGGTTTGAGTCTTCTTGATAGCTACAAAAGTGATCCATATAGCATGACTACGATATTTAATATTTGTCAGGACATTAAGGTGAGTTTAGTTGCCTACGAATTGTCTTCTTACCAGTTGTCTGTTACAATTGTTTCTGTAGATTTTTTGTATAGTATTCGAAAATCTTAAACTTGCATAACTATGAAGTTCCCTAATTATTTGTAGTTTTTCTTTTCTTTTTTTATCATAATTATTTGTAGTTTACAAATATGTGATCTATCTTTAGCAATTTCTTTTCCTTTTTTTTCTCAGGTTTCCTGAGGTAAGTTAAATGCTTTATGACATTCCTTTTCTTTGTTTTTGATTTTCATAAGTGAATTTCATAGATCATACCATAAGAACATGTTCAATCTCAATTTTGTTTGTTACAGTTGTGTCGTGATTTATTGAGATTTGCCAACAGATCATACCATGACACCTTTCATATGCTATAATGCATTAGTTGATGGGTTTAGCCTATGGCTTTATACACTAAATGTCTCATGTACATTCCAATTGGCATACTCTGTAACTGATTCACTAACTAGAGATTCTCATGTACCTTATGCTATAATGCATTAGTTGATGGGTTTTGCCTATGGCTTTATACACTAAATGTCTCATGTACATTCCAATTGGCATACTAGAGATTTGGTTATTATTACTTTAAAAAATGGCAGTTTGGTCACTCATTTGTCTATTTCCATGACAATGTAGGTATCTTTCTTTAGCTGGTTAGTATTAGTGTTAATACTACAAATAATAAGAAAGAAAGGTTGTTATGTACCTTCTGAAATATTGTGACTTCCGAAATTGAAAGGTGTTATGTACCTTCTGAAATTTTACTATATACCATGAACTGATGTGAAAGCAATGTCTTCCCTAGCTTTAATAAGCATGATCGATCACTCTTAATAGATATCTAGCAGCTATGAAATTAATCTATCTTGGTATATATACTTTGATCTTACATTATGACAAATTCGATATTTCAGGCTTTAATCATGTTCTGTTGGTCATCGTGGCATTTTGATTAAATCTGTGTCATCTGACAGAATACAGATTTTTCAGAAATGAAGATGGTTGATCATTTGATAATACAATTAACTTTTTCCTGAGTTAAGTCGCAGTTCAAGTGGAAGTGAAACAGGTGGAACACTAATGATGTACAAATCCTATTCGCAGCAATCATTGCCTCACTTTTGTTTTCCCATGTAATATAATGAATGGATTTGCACATATTATCTTTCTTTTTCATATATGTTTGAGATGTGATTACGGGTTCTGGTTTAGAGTAAAACAAGTACATTATTGCATTTTTCTATATCACCCATATTCTGAAAATTTATAATAAGACAAGGGATGATATGATATCTTTTTCATTTTGTCCGTTTAGATTACCTTGAAATAGACTGAGCCGAATCACAGTGATTGTCAAAAATTTCCTAACCCGCAGCAACGCGCTGATGATTGACTAGTTGTGTTTATATATGATTATTTATTGTTGTTGAGCCGTGGTGGTATGTTGGTAAGTAACAGTTATAACATTATGAAGTTCAATGTGTTTGATTCTCAAGAATAAGGTGGGTTGTGCCAAAAAAAAATACCAATATTAATTAGATATTTTGGCAGCACCGGTACTCAAACTCTTGTGGCACGGTCAAAGTGATACACATACTTACAAAACTATCAATGTGGTACCCAAACTTCAATTTCACTACCGTTGAAAGGTCTGAGGGCATTTTCCGTCACCGCGTTGTCTATTTCCTAACATGTCAGGCATGTGATACTTTAAAGAATGGGCAAAACTATCTTTCTATATCAAGTAATTAAAAAAAATTGGGTTTTTTTTTTTAATTCTGAGTTTTTCAAATGAACACTTCTTAACAAAACAAAAAACAAAAAAAAAATTCTCAAACACACATCCGTAAAATTCTTCTCCTCTCCTCCTGTCTCTGAATCCAATTTCTTTTCCTTAGCCAAGTTGAATCCAAATGAAACTCCTCACTCTTCCTTCTTCTCTAAACCCTACCCTCCTTCGCTTCAAATTCAAACCCCAATCATCTCTACAGTACCCAAACCTCACTCCTCCTAAACCCCAACTGCCTCACCGGCAGCCAATGCGCCGCCGCGAACCCGACCTAGTCATGTCGTTGTAATGCCACTGCGCGCTTGGCGATGGTCATCCTTCTCTACACCGCTTGCACACTCTTCTTAGTGATGCTCTACATCATCCTCGGCTCCCGAAAGCGAGCGCAGCCCGGGTTCTTCGGTGGGGCGCACGAGCCCAACTCGGAAGAGACTCGCTGAGGTTCTGGGAATGGAGCTTTGGACTGATTTGAAGATTTTGGAGACTTGTTCTTGATCTATACTATTGCATGTTGATGCAGATGTCGATTTCATTGTTGCAAAGAAGAAGCTGAAACCTAAAGAATATGAATCTCATGTTTGTGAAACATAGGTTTTTTTTTTTAATATTTTATTTCTGAAACTGTATCGGTGAAGGTGGTGTTTGATGGGTCATTTTCGTCCTTGTTCATTTTTGTATGGGTCCTATGCTAGACACATCAGCAAATAGACGGCGCAGTGACAAAAAATTGTCTTGGCCCTTTTTGACGATACTGAAAATGAAATTCGGGTACCATATTTATAGTTTTATTAGTGTGGGTCTCACTTAGACTGTGTCACAAAAGTTTAGTTGTGAATTTTTCTCTATTAATTAACACATCAAAATTGCATAGGCATCCAAAAATAAAATGCCGAATCTTGATTAAAAGCAAAATCGAGACGGTAAAACGGTTGAAAGAAGAACCGTAGTGAGGCGAGAGGTTGGTGGAACAATGCAAAGGCTCGACACGGGAAGGCCAAGGCAGGTCACATCAGGAGATGGCATTAACATGAGGCTTTGTCTACTACTCTAATCTCCATCACAAAGACACAAACATCTCAAAATCAACACGTCAGATTCAGACTTGATGAGTCGGTTTAGAGTTTAGCCAAAACACAAGAAAAATAAAATAAAAATCAAGAAGAAGAAGAAAGAAGAAGGCCGACGACTGTGTCTGTGTGCCGAGTACGTACGCCGTACTCAACTCAAAACCCCCTTTGTTTCTAACTTTCTATCATTTCTTTATTTTCTAATTACGCACACCGCCGTATGGCAAATGTTAACGAGCAACATGTGTGGTGTTTTGGTAGGAGAATGGATTGCACTCGGGGGAAGACCCTTTTCTTAGATTTCTTTCTTTAACTAGATCAATCATTTCATGATTGCACTCCCCCATAAGGAGTTGTTTAGGGATATTCATATCAAATCTTGAGCTACGATTGGTCAACACTGAAAAATATGAGAGGACAATGGGAAATAGAATTGAATACTAGAGTACCATATTCACAAGCATGAACTCATCTGCTGTTTTGTTTTCTCGAATTTTGCCCTCAAACACATAATCGTTTAGTACGCTCATGTTAGTGTTCCTAATTACACTAATTACCTCTCTCTTCCCTTTTTCCATGTCGCAATTACTGGCTGAATCTCTCACTTGTCTTGATTTCATCCGCTGCTAATCCTCCTCAAGTTTGATCAGGGGTGTCGTCTCTCACTTACCTTGCTCTTCTCAAGTAAATGAATCTTTTCATGAGAACAAAGTAAATGAATCTTTTGGATTACCACAATTGAGTGTATTGACCAAAGAATATCCAAGCTAGCTATTTCAGAAAACTGAAATTTGCGCCTCCTTTTTTTTTTTTTATCTACACTCCTTTATTTTTTTTAGTTAAAATATTTATAAATAGACAAAACACATGTTACTTTGAAATAAAACTAAACTTACTAAAAAGGAAATAAAGAGTGAATTGTAAAATGAGAAATGTAAATTTCGATTCTCTATTTTATGGTGTGTCAAATTCGTGCACGGTTAATGTTGTTATCGCGTCACAAGTAGATTCTAGTCACAAGATACAAACTCAAACTCAACCTAGTCACAAGTAGATTCTAGTCACAAGATACAAACTCAAACTCAACCTAGTCACAAGTATATTCTAGTCACAAGATACAAACTCAAAATCAACCTATTTGTTACCGTGTCAAAAATTTAAACATAAACCATTTAATAAATAAGTTATATTTTGTTAAACACTGTAACTCAATTGTAAATTGGTCAAGAGAGATATTCACATTAGAGAGAAGTGGGAGCTTCTCACTTAAAGTCCACAACTTTCTCATCTTCTAGCAACTTTTCTTCTTTGATCTTCCTACTCATGTGGTGATTCCTCATTTTTAGTGGTAATTTGTCACCCTAAGTGGTGATCTTTTCGTCGTTTGCTTCTGATTTTGGTCATATTGTATATCGAATTTGTTTTCATATCTTGGATTTGAAACTCTAAGATATTACTCTCAAGATATGTTCTTAAGATGATTTACAGGCTTTGGTCTTCCTTTGTTTCTCAAGATCTTCAAACCACGAACATAGCTCTTTCTTCTTCTCTACCATGCCATGCCATGGAGGATTTCATACTCTTTTGCAACCAGCGTTACAGGATGGCTGAGATTTTTTTTTTTTTGGTTGTGGTTACTTTATATGAGATCTTCTCGTAATTAGTCAACTAGATAATGTATAGTGGCTCCAGCCATATCCTCACCTCTGCAGGCCACTCGTGATTCTCTATCCACACTCGCAACTTCCGTCAAAGCTTCGACAACAGGTGTTCCCTAGCGGTTACAAGAAAAAAAAATTGTTTAGGGTTTAAATCTTTTGGGTTTATGTTTTAGGCTATATTTAGTGTAGCCTTTGTCTTACTCTTATCTAGATTATTTAAGATTTTGACTCTGAGTGACTTGTTTTTTTTGCCTGTCCATAACTTTGTTTGGGTATTTATTGTGTTTTAATTTTTTTTTTTATAAAAACCTTTTAGAATTTATAGATATGTTTTATGACAAAAAAAAATTGTAAATGGGTGGTGTAGGGTTCATGTATGGTCAATGTTGTTACTTTAACTCTATTGTATCTGTTGGTGTGGGAATGAGACTAATGAAAGCACTACCACAAAAAGTAATGTTTGTCCTAGTGTCCTTGTATTGCCTAAAATCATATAACAATTTTACCACTATAACTATTAACATCATGACTCAGTTGTATGTTGTATGACCCTCTCTAACCAAGTGCCTCTTTAGCAAAAGACAAAGACAAAACCAATATTAATTTATAAACCCTACTGTTTTATAAAACTCCCAAAACTCCCTAATTATAATAATATCCTTCTCCCCTCACATTGCTTTGATTCTTCTCTTCTTCTCTGAGCTGCCTCAGGTTTGTTTGTCACTGTCGTTGCAAAATAAATACACCTCTCCATCCGTTACACACCTTTCTTCCTTCTTCAGAATCCCTCTCTCTAGAATCCCATCATTATCTTAACTAATTCCAAAACCCAGTTTTGTAGGATCCTAAACAAAGCAAACAACCCCTCCTTCTCTTCCTTATTCCCCACCTGAAATCAAATTAAGCAAACCAATCTTGCACCACCGCAAGTCGCTGAGCTCCATCCATTTTCACCTATACAGCTCCTTCCTTACCTGCCACTCCAGCTCGGCACAATCACATACACACTACCCCTTAGCCCCTTCTTCTTTTCTTTTTCTTCCTTCCATGGAGGAGGCCCCAATTTCAATCTCTCCTCCTACTCCGTGACCCTCTTCCCTGCTGAAGGGTCTCCGGCGATCCCTGAGCAAGGAATTGAAATCCGGTCCTCCTCCTTTGCCTTGTTCAGGATCCAGACCCGGCAAAAAACCCAAGACTTAGCTTTTCCTCATTCTTCTTTTTCTTTAATATTCTGATTCTGATTCACGAGTTTTTGGGATATTCAATCATCTCCGGTGGTTTTCCAATCCAATCTTGAAAACCCAGATAGGAATTTGCTCATTTTCCGTCGAAAACGGCCCCACTCAGGCACCCATGTCGTCATCTTCCCGGCACCTCTTCCTCCGGCAAGGCTCCTGGAGCCGCCGGCGGCCTCTGCTCAAGACCCACGTCTCCGACTGCAAGGACCGGTTGGCCGAAGTGGCCGGCGGGACCGCCGCCGAGTGCGCCGCCGTGTGCTGCTGCTGCCCTTGCGGGCTGGTCAATCTCCTCGTGCTCGTAATCTACAAGGTTCCAGCGGGGCTCTGCCGCCGCGTGCTGAGAAAGAAGCGGCGGCAGAGGCTCATCAAGAAAGGGCTGCTCCAGCCGAGCCACCTGCATTGCACGTGTGGCTGCGACGGCCGGGAGCTGCAGTTCCACCCGGTCGGGTTCGAGTCGCTGTCGTCGGAGTTCAAGAAGTATATGATAGAGGACGACGAGTCGTCTGACCAGGATGTGATTCAGCTCGAGAAGGAGATGTGGGATCGGTTTTACGGCACCGGGTTTTGGAGAAGCCCAACTCAGAGAGAAAATCCCTCCATGTCCAACTCCTCCTCCGACTCCAAGGTCGTCACCGGTACATAATTACCCCAAATTGTTACCTATTCCCAAGTTAAAAAGCTATTTTTCGATTGGTTTCCTATGTTCACCTGGAATCAGAATGTTCTACATCAGTGGTGTTTACTATGTTTTGTTTTTTTGGGTTTGTTTTGGTTTTTGCCAAAAAGGGTCTCTTGTTCTGGAATCAGTGTATATAGGAGGGAGCTAAGGAAATGGTTTTCGGGTTGAATTAGGAATTGGTCATGAAAATTGTTGATAGAGGTTGATTTACTTTGGGGCTATGAGAGTGTTGTAGGTTTCAAAGATTATACTGAAATGGGATTCTTTTGCCGACCTCTTCTTCTTCTTGCTTTCATTCTCAACCTTTTATTTTCTGAACTGTGTTCTTGTTTTTGGTGATGATGATGATGCTCAGATGCCAAGTGACTATGGGAAATCAGTTTAGGAAAGTATTGTTTATGTTATGTATGTGGGAAAGGTGATTCATTTGAGGGAGAAGTGTGTAGGCGCTGAATAATGGCGAGTGATAATATATTGAATTGGTTCGTATTGGATTTTCAATCATTGGAATTAGATTTGAGATTAAAGATGGTATTGACCACTAATATGGACATAATCTATTGGAACTGAGTTTTAGTTTGTTTTTTGTTTTTTTTTTTTTACCTAAAGTGAATCTGTGTGTTTGGAGATTGACAAAAGGGCCGATCATTCTAGAAAGTATAAATCGGTTAGAGCAATTGTATGCTTATGAATAGAATTTAGCTAAACCGAAGGAAAAAAATGGCAAACCATGTCAATGTTTATAGAGGTAAAGATAGATATTTAGTCATGCAGCATCTTAGATTTTGTGTTCGGCATCTTAGATTTAGTCAATGTGAGATGATTTGACAAGCTTAACATCAATTGGAAAGCTTCATATATTGCCCGTGAAGTGAAGTATGTGTGGCCTTTGAGCTCACACATATTCTGATATTATGATGAATAATTAGGCATCCAATCTTAATCTAATTGGCAATAAGCCAAGAGGTTCAAGTCCTCATAAACTTTAACAACACTACGATCTACATCCACTATTTAGGAGTCCTATAAATAGTCTTTGAGCTAGCTTCATGAAATCCGTTGACTAATACTTAGTATTTCACAAGGTTTTTTCGGATGGTCACATTTAGAGTTTAGAGTACTGCATTTCAAGCTCGGATACTAGAGAGTTGCTCTTTGATAATGTACATTCAGGTTGTCTGAAATGTTTCATTTTGTAATTTTATTTTTTGTATAAAAAAAAGAAGAAGAAAGGTTTTTGTAAGAAAATCATTCACTCTAAGATGTTCTAACTTTGGCAGAAGAACATCTTATGGTCACTCTTGAATTTTACCCCATTTAAAAATGAAGAGTTCGGGAATGTACAAATGCTCCATGTACTCTGTTTGTCTGTGTAGACGTGTCAAGCATTCACTGGTTTGTTGTTGATTTCTCCGTCAGGGCCTGTTAGCGCGTGTGTCACGTATCCACGGATAATTTTCGTAGGCAAAGGCAGATGAATTTAGGGGTAACTCGATTATGGAGGATTCTGGAATGCACCCACAAGTCCTAACTCCTGACACCCACGGTGTCTCTCTACGGTCCGTGTATTGTCCCCTTAGTATCTGTTAAGTAGCCTCGCCGGCGTTCGCCGAGTGTGGCCGGACGGGTTGCTGCTATTAGAGCATGCTCCGATGAATGGATGGGGCTGAGACGGTTCAAGCTTTCTTGGTCGAAGTCGACCGCCGCCGCGGCATATGCAGAGACTCGTGGAAGATGGGGTGATCGATCAATTCTGGCCGGATCTTGATTCAATATTGGCTGTGAAGCCCGATCTAGGTTGTGGTCGATCCTTTCGGATATCGTCAATCAGGGATTCGGGTCGAACGGTTTATGTTGTTGAAGGAGATGGAGGTTGGCTCACGCAGGTTGGGGTGGTGATGACGGGAGTACTGCAGTGGGGCTCTGACGAGGATGATATTTCGGCGGTGGTCGGGATCCAACAGCGGCGGCGGCGACGGGAAGCGGTAGAGGGTTCGCTGGTAACGATGGGGCTGCGTGTGCAGCAGCTTGCATCCCGGATCGAAGACCACAGAGCGACCAAGATGAGAGGGACTTTTTTTTTTTTCGATTGACAGAAGAGAGAGACTTTGATGAAGAAGAATAATAAGATAACAAGTGCCCACTACTTATGTAAATTAAAAACCACGCGACGCACCAACCGCGTGCGTCCAACCGAAATAGTACTCTCGTCAACCGACCAACGGAGTACATTTACATTCCAGACGTCTCCTTTAAAAATGGCTTGCTCTTATTTATTTGCAGGCGAGTAATAATTTAACTTTCGGTCACCTTCGGCGAGGTCGGTCAAAATTGTTAATTGTAAATTCTTGCAGGGAATCAAATTTCGGTCAAGCACTGACAGTAGACCCGTGAAAACATTTTACCCTTTTCAGTTTGGAGCCAAATCATGGGCTCCAGTTTTGAAGAACTGTCACACCATTTCTTTTACCTTGACTGGAAATTTCGTGTCCCCAAATGAGCAATGCCAAGGAGGAGAACAGTGGGTTCATTATGACTATGACTCACTGTTCAGTCTCCATGTTCCCGACTCAGGCGGTTTCAAAATCTCCGATCTGAACTGGAAACCAGTGCAGTAATGCGAGCGTGTAGACTGTCACTGTTTCTGCACATTGCCCTCCACTCCTGTTTTGTCACTGTCCTAAAAAACAAGGGCAGGGTCACCCCCCTCCCCTCCTCCGAGGTTTTATTTATAACTTTCATGGAAATATGGTAAGAAAAACTGACCGAAGAGGTCTGGTCGTTCTGCAGTGACTTGTTGTTTTCTTGGTCCACAGTAAATTCTAGAAGCTCTACTCTGGTACCAGTAAATTCTAGCAAGGCCAGTTGGTGAGGGCATTGTGCATTAAGAACCGCTTTGTAGTTTCTATTCAAAGGTATAGAGATGTCATTGTTCATGAGTGTCCAAGGTACACAAATTAAGGCTTATTTCATTTCAAATGCTCCATCGTTTTCTCTCTAAAATGTGGATGGCAAATTGGCAATGTGGCACGGCCGGCCCCTTGTTAACCATTGATCAAACCAAATTCATGAAATGATGTTTAGGGTTAGCAATTATTTAGCCCTTTAGGGTTGGCAATTGTGAGAGATAATATAGGCGTACAACAACAGTAAGAAAGGATTAAAAACCCAATTGGGTGATAATGATTGGAACTTGAGCAATGTTTTTCATTGGTAAACAAGAGTCAAAAGAGGCACTTGAAGGATCGATGAAGGGTTGTTGGTGTAAAGGTAAGAATCAAATTTGGAATTGGTTTCTTTTGTTTGCTACGTGAGATTCCAGAATGATTTTTTTTAAACTAATGGACTAGAAAAAGCAGCCCTCAAATTTTTCTTTCTTTCTCACTCAACCAGTCATCACCTTCGTGGTCCGATGAGGCACTAGATTTCGTATTTAAATGCAAACAGAATCTATCTCAAATTCTCAATCCCCCTCTAATCATTTGGCCTCCACCACCCAAATTTACAAGATCCACATTTTAATTCATATGTATTTAGTTGTTGAAAGAACTTCTGATTGGTAGGATCTCATCAGGAACATTGAAAGAACTTGAGCAAGGCTGCAGTTGCTGCGAAGATCATCCATATATGGCTCCGCTAACATAGCGTAGTAACGTATGAATCGTATGGTTACTTCCAACAATACATGGATTATGGATAATTGATACATACGATCATATGAAAGGGAAACTACTTATTTACACAAAAACAGCAAAACTAGAACCCGATTCATTGAAAATTTAATTCATAAGCTCATTCTAATAAAACTTAAGTAAAAGACAAAATGACCCTCACTTCAATTCAATTAACTCTCTCTCTCCTTTCCTTGTTTCCCGATCTGAATTCTTCTTCTCCTTTTTTTCTACCTCTTTCTCTCTCTTGTTGCAGAGACGTCTTCTCAAGTCCTCAACGACGATGCTGCCGCCTCGGAAGACAAGTATTGCCGGAATACTCTATAGATCCCCGCCTCTGATTTCTTCCCAGAGACCGAGGCCTCGTCGCTCGACGGCGGTTGCCGCTCATAGGTCGTCGCTCATCGGTGGTCGCTCGTCTCTCGGCGCTCATCGGTCACCGCTCATCTCTCGGCGCTCGTCGGTCGCCGTTCGGCGCTCATTGCTTGTCTAAGCCCAGTCGCTCTCTCGCCTGAAGCTAGCCGATGAAGATCAAGATGTGTAGCGCCTATATACTCCAGCGGTCTCAAATTAATCACCTCTTATCTCTCTTTCTTCGATCGCCAACCTCAGATCGATCGTGGCCAGCAAATCACCAGGGAAGCTTGGATTGGTGTTAACTTGTATTCTCATTTTGACTTCACTGTTATTTATCAATACTTTCATTGAAATTAAAGTCAGTATTTACCTTCTTATTCTTCTTCTATCTTCTTCTTTTTTCTATGTTTTGACTGATAATTGAGATGTAGTAATTGATTACTGATAGTCAGTAATTGATTATAGAGGATTAGTAACTTAATTATTGAATGCCAATAATGATTACCGGATGTTTGTAATTGATTACTGAGGGTCAGTAACCAAGTTACTGGGGTTAGTAACCATGTTATTGGGGGTCAGTAACTGATTATTAGGGATCAGTAACCCGCTTATTGGGGGTCAGTAACCAAGTTATTGGGGTTATAACCTAATTATTGGGTGTCAGTAACCAAGTTATTAGGGTCAATACCCGATTATTGGGGATCAGTAACTGATTATTGGGGTTAGTAACCGAGTCACCGGTGACCGAAATCCGGCGACCGGTGACTGGAGTCCAACGATCGGTGACCGAAGTTTGGTGAGATTCCGGCCAAGTATTCTCTCTTCTATTTTCTCTTTCTATGCATGTTTAAGGAGTGAGGGCAAAATAGTCATAAAATAATATGGTATGTTAAGACTTTAGTAAAGATTTGTGTATTTGAGCATAAAAAATATTACCTTATATTTGAATGGGTTAATGAAAAAGATTATCATTAGAATGGGGAATGAAATATTTAAATTAGTACTAAATTGACATTTTCCCTATGAAAAATAACCCTAATTGATATTGTGGAAAAAAATTTAAACATTTCTCTCAAAATGTTCTCTCTACTACTGATGGTACTTCAACCCTGATTACCGGAAAATGTTATGTTGTCCTATTTGATACCTTAACACTTGATTTTGTCCTAGTTGTTCCATCACTAGCTTTTAATCTCTTGTTTGTTTGTCAAATTATTTTACCTTTTTGCATTTTGCATGTATTTTCAAGTTCTATACGTCTTTCTATGTCACATCCCGACCCGTACAATTTTTATCTTATTTACTAGCTTGATTATAATAAGAATTTTTACCGTTTCCGACATTGAGTTATAGTTTAATTGGTCCCTATAAGGGTTTTGGGGGACGATTATTTCGGAGAGTTATTCGTAAGAGAAAAATGTAACGACGGTAAAAATGGTAAATTTTAGCTAATAAAAGATAATTTTTATTAGGGTATTATTTTTGGAATTAGGTTGTATATAGAGGACTTGGCCGGATGGGTGAGGCCCAAACCATTTCTCTCTCTCTCTTCTTCCCGGTTTCTCTCTCCCCGAGCCTCCCGCTGCCCGATTCTTCCGGCCGCCCGTCCGCTGCCGTCCGGCCATCGTTCGCCGCCAAACCGGTCCCAAAAGGTCGGCCATCAACCCAGCTTCCATTCTAGACTGGTGACAGCCGCCCTAGCTCCGCCGTGAAGGAGCACTCTCTCCCCCGAAAGGCGCGACTGCCGTGTTGCCTCCGTCGCCGGAACTCCCTCCTCCGGCCACCAATCCGGGCAAGCTTGGTACGGTTTTGTAGCTCTCCTCCCTTGCAACAACTCCTCCAAAAGGATCACTTCCTCTTGAGCTCGGTAAGGAGAAATTTGAAGTTGAAATTCTAGGGTTTTTAGGATGTTTTCGTTCGATTGACCTAGTTAGGCTTGGAATCGGTGATTGTGCTAGTTAGGAAAGTTGTTTGGGATGATGAGAGGATTATGCTGTTAAAATTTCATAGGATTTGGAGCTCGCCGGAATTGGCCTCTGGCCGCCGCTGCCGGCGTCGCCGTTTTGGGGTTTTGTATAATTTTAAATGTGTAATAATTAGAGGAGTTTAATGAAGTGAATTGTGAAATTTTCGGACGAGTTTTGAATAGGTTTGTGAATTTCCGAAGTTTGGTATTTTGGCGGTTAAATAATGTAAAATCCGACCGTAGGATTTAAATCAATTTCTGGGAAATGTTGTATTTACGGCTGCCGAGTATGATATTAAAGTTTGCATCATTCTGATTTAAGAATATCGAAATTAGGCAATGATGAGCGTGGTTATGGCTCTCGGTTAATTTTGCCTATTTTGTATAAATATTGGATTTTAGTGGGAAATTAATTATATATTTGAAACAGGACGTGAGGAGGCCCGAGCAGAAGAAGCCTCGGAGCGTCATCAGGCTTTGGCCTAATTTGTGAGTGGACCTTTGTTTTTAATTGAAAAGCATGCGATGAATGATTTTATTGATCATTTATTTCTTCTGACGAGACTTATTGATTTCTCGGCTATTTGACAATTTTTCCTCCTTTGGAGAGATCCTGAAAATGAGATTTTCGGTGGATATACATATTTTAGATGTTTATGAGTATAGTATATAAATAAATGCTAGCTAGCTATACATGCTTTTCCACCATACTGAGGTAAAATTTCATTATGGTGCGACGTGAGCGTTAGACGCAATCGTCGTAGCCCTATATAATATAATAATTTATATAGGGGATATGCGCGTATATATATATACACACACCGTCTTTTCGGTCATAATGAGGAAAAATACCATTATGGCGCAACGTGAGCGTTAGACGCCAGCGTTGTAGCCTTGTATGAATTTCTATTTTTCTAAATTGTTTATAGGATTCATACAAGGAGTCTGACGAGTGTAAATACATACGAATATATAGTTTAGCCTGAGAGGCTTCATTTTATTTGAGTTTGTGACTAGCCAGTGCTAGTCGTGAAATTGTCAGTTTATGAGTTGAGCGCTTTTGAGCTGCCGCATGCAGTATATTTTTCTATGAAATTAAAATGGGAATGCATAAATATTTTTTTATTAAATTATTTTTGTCCACTCAGTCTAACGTTATTAAATGTCTTCCCCTGGGCCCTTCGTTTTAAAATGCCCAGCCTGCAGAGTTCGGATTGGATCTAGTAGGAGACGAGGCATAGTCACTCATATTTCCACCATCTTTCACCAGTAGGTTACATGTTTAACCTACCTGTGTTTTCTTACTTCCGCGAGTGTCTAGTAGCTCTGAATACTTGGGTTTAATGTTTATATTTTTGGTTGTGGGTGAAGGCTTTTTGATATTTTAGAATATTTGACGGAGGATGTATATTATCTTAGATAATGTTTATTATCTTGTTTGTGGTGTTTGTTTTTTGGGGAGCACGAAGGCTCTAGAAGTTAAGGTTGGATTTGGAACCTTTAGAAGTGTTTGCAGGTTTCTATTGGAAGGGTTGTCCATTTCCAAGGGAGGTTGTACCGAATTTTGTGGTAAATCTTTCCTTGGAGGTGGTCCCCGCACGATTTACTCCGGGTTCATGATGAAATTCGGGGCGGGTCGTGTCATTCTATGTGTAACAGGTTGACGAATTCTTAGTTATGATGTTACGACGGAAAAGTTATATTACATGGATCTAACGAAGACTAAAGAAAAACTTAAGCATTTTTTTTTGGTCAAAAAAACTTAAGCATTTTTTGGGCAAGCTAATCGAGTCAATAGAGTCAAGAGTACTACAGAACTTGTGTGGCTATGGCGTTAGTCGTTTGATCATTAAACTGATGTTATCTCAAGTAGTTACGTACACTCTTAGTTGTTTTCAGTTGTCAGCGTTTTCGGTTTCTATTGTGACAATATTTTTGAACTAGCCAAGAGCCACTGATTTTCAAATTCATCAAGTCTTAATAGAATACTTGTTCATTTTATGAAGATCGTCTCTGATGTTTGAGGTCCTACAAAAATTTCTCTCTATGACGTATGAGTCGAGTTTCTCTAACAAGAATGATATGTGCTCTATGTTTAAAGAATTTCACAAGATAGTGTCTACTCAGTACTAGCAGTCCATTCGAGTTTGTCGGACATATATCAAAATTTATGTAATCTCCTGAATTCAGCACCAGGGTTCAAATTCATATACTCATGCGAGTGAGTCATCATCGCTTTTCTTGACCAGATAGAGCACTATTTGGAATAGAAAACTCTTGATTCTGATTATAGTTGCTATTGAAGAGGGAGATGGAAACAATCCTACGTAATAAGGATTGATATTACTATTGAAGACAAAGATGGCAATAATCCTAGCAATTAGGATTTGTATTACACGAATATCTTTTCCTATTAGGAAAAGATAACATTGCCTTGTAAATTCTACTTTACCTAGAATAGATCATCTAGATGTGTATATATTGTAATAGTCTTTACAATCATAAAGAAATTAATTCTTCACCGTATCAATTTCTTTATGGTATCAGAACATCGATTCTAAGACCTAACACTTATCAAAATTCTAGTTCCCTGCAAACAACAACAATGGCAGGAGATGCTGATACCAACACCAACACCAATGCCGAAGGCGAACTTGTCCTTCAGAAAATAGATTCAACCTCCAAAAATGCAAGAACCCTAGATCCATGGGAGAATTCAAATCATCCACTCTACCTCCACCATTCGGATCAACCAGGTGCAGTACTTGTGACACAACTGTTGATGGAAGAAGACAACTTACTACCAGACAAGTACTTTAGCCGACGAAAAATTTTCGAGGCTTCGTCGGCTATAGTGTATTCGGGAAAGGGTCGTCGGCGATGACTTTAGCCGACGACCCTAGAGACCGTCGTCGGCTATTGTCCAGACAATAGCCGACGAACTATTTTGTCGTCGGCTTTTGTTCACGAATTTAAGCCGACGAAACAGACTCTATCTTTCGTCGGCTATACTGCCAGACTTTAGCCGACGACGTCCTGTGTCGTCGGCTATACTGCCAGACTTAAGCCGACGTAACAGAAATATTCGTCGGCTTTACTCCAAGCGTTTAGCCGACGGAACTGAGATATTCGTCGGCTAAAGTATATAATTAAAAAATTAAAAAATAATTATAGCCGACGAAAGAGGCTCTATTTCGTCGGCTATAACAGAGTTTAGCGGACGAAATATTCTATAATTCGTCAGCTAAACTATATTGAAAAAAAATAAAAATACTATAGCCGACGAATTGTGGCATATTTCGTCAGCTATAACTCCATTCCAGTAATAAAAAAAATACACAAAATTCATAAAACTATATAAAGTATCAACTACACAAAATCTAAATGGTCTAAATCAATATCCGAATCTGGGGCCTGCTGGTGAGGAGATTGCGGCGGCTGAGGTATCTCTATAGGCGCAGGCATGGGCGGAGGTGGAAGTCCCTGAATGTGGGCAGCTGTCAACTCCTGGAAGTACTGGAACATCTGCTGTTGCTGGCCTGCTGGGCTGCATGTAGGGCTCTAGTATAGGCTCTATATTCGGCGAACTGGGCGGCATGAGCGGCAGCCTGAGCGGCAACCTGAGCGGCATGAACGTCAGCCTGAGCAGCCTGAGCGGCAGCATGAGTGGCTTGCTCTTCCCGTAGTCTCTCAACTTCCGACTCTAGCTGAGTCGTCCTGCTGCTAGTCGAGGCTGCCTTTCGTTGAAATCCTGGAGTGGTCTTCAAGACCCCCTGGCCCTTCTTTCCTAGACCCCGCAGTAGAAATTGTTTTCTCGCGGTGGGAAGGCTGTGCCCATGATCCTCGCCCCAACCTTGGGATCTGAAGTGTCGATCCGGGAAATGGCTTCGGACATCTCTTCCTCCTGCGTGTCCGGCCATGTCTCCCTCACTATAGCACTCATCACCTCGTCACTAGCCTCCCTCACCCTTGCCTAATTGGATAGGAAAAAAATTATTAATCAACATTTTAACATATATATAAGTAAAATTAAAAATTCCGTAAAAAGGAAAGATTACTTACTATATCCTCCTGGGAGTCAGGATATGCCTTCTCGTACGTATAGACGTATTGGTTGACCTCTGGATGTTCCCTGGTCGCCTTGTCCATGAAGACAGCGAACGGTTTAGAACCGGCATGATGGTTCCTTGTGTTGCGTTGCCGGTTCTAAGCGTTCGCCCGGGAAACCGCCTTCAAAGAAAAAAGTAAACTATTAGTAAAATATTTTAAAACGCACGTACTTAATGATAAATTAACTAATTAATTTATTTAAATACCTGTTTACGAGGGTTGTTGAATTCTGATGTCAGAAGCCAACGCCACTCGTACTCTCTGTACTGAAACTCAGCAGGGGTAGCAGAACGTGCGTTCCCGTGCGTAGTCCAATGGGTCCGCAACTCGTTCTTCCACTCCTTGTACCTACAGATACAACAAAAATATTAGAAATATTATTAATATGACATACAGTTTTTTTTTTTCATTAATTTCCCAACGTACCTTCCCCCATGCACAAAGTCCGCCCAGCTGCTCTTCAAGGGCTCGGGAACCTCAAACCACATCTGCATTTAATCGTTTATTAGTTTAGTTTTTCCAGAAATCTACAATGTAATACATAATATTATTCAGGCATTTTGTAAACTCACCGACATCGCGTTGTGACCATATCTTTAACCTCCTGCGGGACCTCGCCCCAGTCTGACCACAACATAGGGACTCTATCCCTAATGAGCGCTCCCACGCGGCCAGAGTACGTCCTCGACTTCTCGCCCGATACTACGTCGCCATCCCCGTCAGTACCGATGACAATCCTCCCTGAGGTACCGACGATCTTCTCCAGAGCATTCCCTGTGACGGGGCCTCTCTTCTTCTTTGCCGGCTTCGCTCCGACGGTGCCTATGACATGATAAACCAAATTGATTATTAAAATCGGAATCGGAGAATTATAACAAAACAAATCATTCATCTTTCATTACCTGAGGGATCGGACGCGGACGCGGACGCGACGGATTCCGCCTCCGATGATGATACCCTCGCGGAAATAAGAGGCGTATCAAAAGGCACGAACCGGTACGCCGCTGATGGAGCCACTGGCGGGGGCAGTGGATAAATCGGCGTCCCTGAGTCATCGACTACAGGTATGGCCGGTATCATCCGCGGAAGGAATAGGTGAGGCGGCGGCATCTGTACCCCAGATGACCCACTATCCGAAGAAGTAGGAGCTGGAGTGGGCGCCCGGTGTATCTCAGGCATACGGGGTGCAGACACCTCCGTCTGAGGCTGAGCAAACAACTGCCTCGCGGAATAAGGGAAGCCCCGCTACCTCGATGAAGGGGGCACCTCCGGCTGCCTCTGCGCCGTCTGCAGAAGGCTCACATGTCTAGCTGTCATAGGGCCCTGAAACGACGTCTGAGGGTTGCTAGAGGTTCCCTCAGACGATACGGACCTTTGGCCCTTCGAACCCTTCGTCGATCTAATATTACCGCTCATCCTATTTAAAATATTAATTGAATCAAGGCCACAAAATCAAAAAATACAAACTCATTTAAAAAATGTAAAAAATATATACACTTCAAATACTAATTTTCACTTCCTAAATTTTACACATATACACTTCCTAAATATACACTTCATAAATAAAAATATACACTTCCTAACAACACCACAACATTGCAATTGACCGGAATATCAAAGCAAACACAAAATACAAAACAAATATATACATTTCCTAAATACTAAATACAAATATACACTTATTAAATAACAATATACACTTCCTAAATACAAATATACACTTCCTAACAACACCACAACATTATAATTAACTGGAAAAAAAAGTAAACACAAAATATAACTGAAGCTCAAAAAACGTACTCGAGGAGGAGGAGGGAGGATCGGAGCAGCAGCAGGAGGAGGCCGGGGAGCGAGGAGGAGGAGGCGAGGCAGCAGGAGGAGCGGAGGCGGAGGAGGAGGAGGCCGCCGGCGCGGAGGAGGAGGAGGAGGAGGAGGAGGCGGAGGAGGAGGAGGAGGCGGAGGAGAGAGGAGAGGGAGCGGAGAGGGGTGAGGGAGGCCGAGCGGAGAGGGAGTGGGAGCGGAGGCCGAGACCGGGAGAGGGAGAGGGAGAGGAGGCGGAGACGGAGACGGGAGGGAGAGGGAGAGGGGAGGGAGAGGAGGCGGCGACCGGGAGAGTGAGAGGGAGAGGGCAGCGACCGGGAGAGGGAGTGGAAATAAGAGGAGGCGAAATTCGGAGAGGGAGAGGAAAAGGAGGCTAGGGCACACAACCAGTCGAGCTGGGTTATACCTGAACACTTTAGCCGACGAAATAATAATTTCGTCGGCTAAAGGTAATAATTTCGTCGGCTTACCTAAAAATTAGCCGACGAAATAATAATTTCGTCGGCTTAAGATAATAATCTCGTCGGCTAAGGTAAAAGTCGTATAAAAATTTTACTTTTTAAACATTCGTCAAACTGTGACTGCTGCTCGTGATGATCAGACTTGAGAACGAAAATCCGACCGTCAGATCTGACCATCATGATAAAATACATGTATGGGAAAAAATTCAACTTGATCCAACAAGGTTAAGGGCTCGATCCGGACGGTCAATCCGTTAAGTCAAACCCCTAAACGCACGGAAAAGGTCATTGGACTGTCTAAATTACGTATTTTGGCCGGACCTTCAACTGAAAATAGTTTCAAACCGATGAGACGCAACAAGTCGTATAAAAATTTTACGTAAAAAACAACCGAAGATAGGGCTACCCATAGGGAGAAAGAATGGAAAATTGCATTGACCGCAACAATCGGCACCAAGACATGACCGGAATACCGTGATTTTTCAACCGTAGACGTATTCCCCATTCTGGTCATGTCTTATTTCACGACTTTTTCACGTTTGAAGGTTCTACGTATAGTTTGTTTTTGAAACGGAACATTTACTTAACACTTGGTAAACAAGTTATACAACATTAGTAGGCATGTTCTGATTGTGATGATCAAACTTGAGAAAAGGAAATCCGACGGTCAGATCTGACCATCATGATAAAATACATGTATGAGAAAAAATTCAACTTGATCTGACAAGGTTAAGTGCTCGATCCGGACGGTCAATCCCGTAAGTCAAACCCCTAAAGGCACGGAAAAGGTCGTTGGACCGTCTAAATTTCGTATTTTGGCCGGACCTTCAACTGAAAATATTTTCAAATCGATGAGACACAACAAGTCGTATAAAAATTTTACGTAAAATAACCACCGAAGATAGGGCTATAGTATGTAACAGAAAAAGTTTAGGGTTTAGCCGACGAATATACTAAATCATTGTCGGCTATACTAGGTAATAAAAAAATATAAAAATTAATAAAGCCGACGAAATATTAGGGTATTCGTCGGCTATAAGATGGTTATAGCCGACGAATTCCTTTTCAGTTCGTCGGCTTTAAGTTCTTTTAGCCGACGACTTTCATTTCAAGTCGTCGGCTATAAGTTCTTTTAGCCGACGACTTCTAGTATTCTTCGTCGGCTAAGATGGTTTTGGCCGACGACTTCTACTGTAATTCGTCGGCTAAAAGAATTTATAACCGACGACTTTCATTTCAATTCGTCGGCTTTAAGATGATTTAGCCGACGAATTCCTTTTCAGTTCGTCTGCTTTAAGTTCTTTTAGCCGACGACTTGAAATGAAAGTCGTCGGGTATAAGTTCTTTTAGCCGACGACTCTAGTATTCTTCGTCGGCTAAGATGGTTTAAGCCGACGACTTTTAATATAAGTCGTCGGCTAAGAGAGTTTAGGCCGACGACTTATGTTATATTTCGTCGGCTTAAGTAAAAAAATACAAACCCTAAAACAGAAGGTTTAAACCATACTAATTTTCTGTTCATATATCACCAAAATTCATCTAAAATAACAGAAATATGAATTCAACATATGTAAACTAGAAATGAATGTAATACAATCTTTTTTATTACAAATTAATGTATTACATCCGAAGAAATTAAAACTAAGGCTCGTAATCGGAATCATCCGATGAGTCTTCTTCGGTGTCAGAATTAATTTCTGGTAATCTATGCCTTTCCTCATCGCCAGAGTCTTCGTCTGTTTCTTGATTTGGATCAACATCAATAAGCCTTGGCTCTTCATCACGAATTCGCACCGAACGACCCGCTTTAAAATTATTAAGGCGAACGGTGAGTAGAGAGTTAGGAATACTATTGCGTTGGGCTCTTGATACGCAACATCTTCTTCCTGGTCTTCGGCCTCTCCAAGTGTAGCCGCCCGGTAAATGTTTCGAGGGTGCACAAGGTTGACTACTTTCCACGCGTCACCCTTAGCAAGGTCATCAAGATAAAACACTTGTTTTACCGATGTGGCAAAAACGAACGGGTCATCTTCGTAAGAACTTGTAGCAGTGTTCACCGATAATATTTCGTACTGATCGGTTCATGCTCTGCAGGCTAGTATCAAACCATCTACACTTGAAGAGGTGCACTGTCATGCCTTTACCATAAACGAGTTCCACCACTGATTCAAGAACACTGTAATAGTCAACTCCATTCGCCCCACCATGCGCCATCACCGAGAATTCTGTGTTCTCCGTCTGCTGTCTCTCTGTTCACATATAAATTGCACGCCATTCACCTTGCACATCGGATAAACTCTTGACATTATCGGCTTCATCGCTAGAAGTCTTAGTTCGTGCGACCAATTTGGGTGACCATCAAATTGAATATGGTTCATCTGCAACCAACCATTCAACTGTAAATATGGATAATTATGCAATAAACATAAATACGTACAGAAATATTGAATTACGTACCCAGCCGCCAAAATAGTTTGCGAACTCCATGTTATGGTACTCGAGATCACCTTGAATGTCTGGACAATATAGATGGATGTCTTTCCAGTATTCAACTTCTGGACAGTTAATCAATACCCACCAGTGGGCAATGACTAGCTCATGTGGTTGCAACTTGTAGGAGTCTGGCAAAATTCCATAAACTTCAACATCACTGGAGAGTATGGAAAGAGTGAACTTCGGTACATCTACCGGCATGGCTTCGTCTGTTTCCTTCAACGCTCCTAAATACAACTTCATGTAGGTGACGCACTCGTGCGCAATATATGCTTCAGCTATACATCCTTCAGGCGCGGATTTATTAGCCACATAATCTTTGTAGTCTCCAAGTTGCCTATAAATCAAGTTGCAAAGTGTTATGATTATTGAACATGTATATATATTGAGGAATTCAGGTGTAAAAAACGTACCTTTCCATGGGATATATCCAAGTGTAGTATACTGGAACGGTAAGCAACAATTGCTCGGGAAGATGGATTATCAGGTGAGTCATGATGTCAAAAAATTTGGAGGAAATATCCTCTCAAATTTACACATGATATAAATGATGTCCTCTTGCATTTCCTGGAGGTTAGATTTTGTCACTTCCCGTGTGCATAACTTCTGGAAGAATCTTGCCAACGCTACTAACGGCTCCACCACCTGACGGGGAAGGAATGGTCGAATGAAAACAGGGAAGAGACGTTGTAGCAGGATATGATAGTCATGACTCTTCAACCCGTACATCTTATTGTCCGGAAGTTCACACACCGGGCTATATTTCCTGCATAGCCTGAAGGATACTTCACACACTTATCCACCTGAAAATTACGTTCTTCTGGTCAGGCTTCACGGTGTAAGGAGCTTGAGGCTTTTTTTTCTTCCCTTCTTTCAACCACAGATGTCTTCTTAACTGCATTTTTTTTAAATCAATGCGTGCCTTAGGACCGTCTTTCGTCTTCCCCTCCAAGTTCAGCACTGTGCCCACCACACTGTCGCAAACATTCTTTTCTATGTGCATCACATCTAGGTAGTGCCTGATCAACAACTTACTCCAGTATGGGAGTTCCCAAAATATGCTCTTATGTGTCCAGAATTGTACCTGTCGGGTCTTTCAGGTATTACCGCAACAATATTGGGATGATTGCTGAGCTGCCCAAAATCGTACTCATTAAGCACTGCTAAAATCTCTTCTCCCGTCCATCTTCTCGGAGGCACACCGTGTTCTACGGTCATATCAAATGCCTTGTCATCGAACCGCCAATCATGATTATATGGAAGGAAAGCACGGTGACCCAATCTGCATATCTTGTTGCAATGACTGCTGCTCCCTTCATCGCTAAGGCACTCTGGACAAGCCTTGTATCCCCTAACAACGTTGCCCGACAACATCCCACGGGCAGGAAAATCACTGATGGTACCAACAACCATGACATGCATCTGGAACATCTCGTGCATGTACTTGTCATAAGTGGGATGACCAACTTTCCACAAAAACTGAAGCTCTTCAATCAAAGGTCTCAAATACACATCGAGACACTTCCCTGGATAACCGGGCCCCGGAATCAACAAACTCAACATATTGTATTCCTTCTTCATGCACATCCATGGAGGAAGGTTGTACGGTACCAAAATCACCGGCTATACACTGTATTGAAGACTCATGTTGCCAAAAGGGTTGAACCCGTCAGATGAGAGCCCCAGCCTCACATTTCGGACCTCTGACGCAAAATGAGGAAACTCCCTGTCTATATGCTTCCAAGCCTCCCCGTCAGCAGGGTGTATAAGGGTATCTTCGTCATGCAATTCCCTATCAACGTGCCATCTCATAGCTTTGGCCGTGTGTGAAGACATGTACAACCGCTCAAGCCTATCCCTCAACGGGAAATACCGAAGTACCTTCACAGGTTTTCTATTGCCTGCAGGAGTCAGCTTATACCTGTCAGTGTGACATACCGGACATGCGTCAAGCCCACCAAGGTCATTCCCTTCTGGATCTTTACCCCAGAAGAGAACGCAGTCATATCTGCATGCATGGATCTTGATGTAGGAAAGGCCAAGATCTTTCAGGATACATCGGACCTTACGATGAGTGGTAGGAAGACGATGACCGTGGGGCAGTATCGAAGCAGTGTACTGTAGATAATCATCAACAGCCTTCACGGTCGATTTTTTCTCAACTTTAATCTTCATTACGTCCATCACACTTTCAAGAACGGTCTTCTGACAACCGGGGTACACAGGAGTCTGTTGGAAAGCAAGCAGTTTGTTGTACTTTTCAATACCAGTAGTGTTGACAGCTCTAGGGAAGGGCTGCACTGGGTCAGGCATATACTATCCTTCAGCGCATACACCGCTCTCATAAGGAAACATGTCGTTGATGAATGCCGTTGTTGGATCGTTGGATGTACTGCCCGTCTCACAAAATTGCCCATGATCATGCGGACCCCCTGATGATGTTTCACCGTGATATAACCAACATGTGTACTTCTCCCAAAACCCGTTACTCCTCAGGTGCTGCCATACTTTGTCAATGGAAAATTGATGCATATCGCTGCGACACTGACATTTCGTGCACGGGCAATAGAAAATTGTATTCCCGTTAGCATTAGCCTGTGCATATTCTATAAAACTCATAACTCATACACCGTATCTTTTGTCCCATTTTGGAAGCGAAATCCAACTCTTATCCATATCCTGAAAATATAACAAAATATATATTTATAACGCTGCTACTGCTAGCTAATTATTAATGAAATTTCATGCCATATATAAAATCTCAATTCATTTACTATATATTCTACGTACTACAACTAATTAATAACAATTAATTAATACACACACACACACACACACACACATATATATATATATATATATATATCTACGTCATCACAAAATCATCATTGTGGTATATACCATCAACACAATATTATCAATTAATTAACATATATTATATATATATCTACTACTTATAAACAACTTAATTCATATATATTATATCAAATCATCAACCAAATCGATCAACATATATGTATATATATATATACATCCAACATACTCAAAATCAATCAACTCGATCATAATAATATTATATATCAACATCATCACAAAATCATCATGAACTCATATATATCATCAACAACTTCATACCATATAAACACAATAATATTATAAATTAATTAACATATATATATATATATATAGATATATATATATATCTACTATTTATTAACAACAAATTAATTCATATATATTATCATTCAAATCATCAACCAAATCGATCAACACATATATATATACATCCAATGTACTCAAAATTAATCAACTCAATCACAATCAAAATCAATAAACTCAATCACACTTAAAATCGATCAACTCAAATAAAACTCAATTAATTAACATATATATACATATACGTACCTATATATGGCTCCACAAACTAATTATGGACAGATTTCGACAACACCTAAACGTTTTCTCCCGTTTTTTCTTCTCCCGTTTTTTTCCCAGATGAGCTGCTGCTGTCCAGATCTGCAAATAAAAGCACTTTAGCCGACGACATATTAATTTCGTCGGCTAAACTTTTAAATATTTCGTCGGCTATAGTCTGTGAACTTTAGCCGACGAAATAAATTCTTTAGCTGACGAATTTTTTTTTCGTCGGCTAAAGTTTACCATAGCCGACAAAAATTTTACTTAGCCGTCGAAGCTTTTGTTCGTCGGCTAAAGTAGATTTTAGCCGACGAATAAAAGCTTCGTCGGCCTGGTTTTTTTTTTTTTCGTCGGCTAAAGCCTTTCTTTTAATAGTGACTACATAGCATGGGCTCAATCCATGACTATGGCTCTAACTATCAAGAACAAGAAAGGGTTTGCTGATGGAACCCTCACCAGGCCAATTGTCAATCCTGACGAACAGACGCAATTGGATCATTGCAATATTTTGGTCAAAACTTGACTGTTGGTGTAACAGCCCGGCCCAGTCTATTGAGATATTGTCCGCTTTGGGCCCAACGACCCTCACGGTTTTGCTTTTTAGGTTTCACCTCAAAACGCGTCTCAATGTAAGGTTCTAGCTCTGCACATATAAGCATAGCAACCTATCTCCCCCGGGCGATGTGGGACGGATGCACCTACTAGCTTGCTTGCTTAGTTAGGTCATCACAGTTGGCATCCATGTCAAAATCGATTGCAGATAGTGTAACATATTGCAAGCTTGCAAGAGGTATGTGGATTGAATTGTAAGAGAGATTTTCTCACACTAATATTGTTGAGTTGTTCCATATAGAGAATTCCATTCATGATTACGAACAAGGCACATCTTCTGTCACATCCTTCTTTACAAAGCTGAAAGCCCTCTAGGATGAGAAGGACGCAAGTTGTGCGTTCCCTCCTTGTTATTGTGAGGCTGCAAGAGAAATCAAGGATTACTTGGAGACACAAAAGACTATGCAATTCTTGATGGGGCTGAATGAGAGTTTTGCAAACATTAGAAGGAATGTGATAGGGATGGAGCCACTCCTGAGCTTGAACAAGGCGTATGCATTCGCCTTGCGTCATGAAAAGTAGGCAGAGGTTGCTGGCAAAACACCAAATTATGTCGAAGGCACAACCTTTGTTGTGCGCACCCTTGAGCAGCAAGGGCGCAGCGAGGGGCGCGCTGGTGATGCTGCCCGCACAGGAGACAAGCCAAGGTGTGCTAAGTGTGACCGCGACAACCATAGTACCAAAAACTGCCATGCACACCTCAAGTGCACCTATTGCAATGGGAAGGGTCACACTTATGAGTATTGTCGTCGAAGAAAGGCTGCAATGGGTGGTGAATCCTCCCAATCAAGGAGCAATCATGTGATGGTGCCTAATGAATTCAGTGAAGGCATGAATGGACTGCCTCTTTCTGCAGAAGAATGTGATCAACTTATGAGTCTTCTAAGGAAAGCCAAATCTGGAACTGTCAATCATGTTGGACTGCCTGGTAATATTCAAAACTATGAGGAATTATCTGGTAAGGCTGCTACCTTCTCAAGCAATGGTCAAGAACCATTGTGGCTTATCCATAGTGGTGCTAGTGATCATATAGTTTGTCATTCTCATTATCTCACATCTTCACAGCCAGTTTTTAATCGCACAGTCAAATTACCTTCTGGGTCGTCTGCACATGTTACACACATAGGAAAAGTTGAATTTTCTTCTCACTTAGTCCTCCATAATGTTCTTTGTGTTCCATCTTTTTATCTTAACCTGATCTATGTAAGCAAATTGGCTTATAATTCATTTTTCATTACCATCTTTCTAAAACAAGTTTATGTCATACAAGACCTACGATCGGGGAAGATGATTGGGATGGGAACTGAGAGAGAGGGCGTACTGCTTCAATCCACTGCAGAAAGGAACATGCAATGTGGTTCATGCTTCAACACCTATCTTGTGGCACCAAAGACTTGGACATCCTTCCAGCAAAGTATTTTCATTATTTCCCTTTCTTACGAACACAAAGTGTGATTCTAATAATTGTTCAGTTTGTCCTTTGGCTAAGCAAACCAGACAGTCTTTTCCTTTAAGCAGTACTTTCAGCAAATCTTGTTTCGAATTAATTCATGTTGACATCTGGGGTGGTATCGAGTTCCTTCTCTTTCTGGTGCAAAATATTTCTTGACTATTGTTGATGACTATTCCAGGAGCACATGGGTTTACCTCATGAAACACAAATCTGAAGCTCGAACCCTACTTGTCAATTTTATTCATTTAGTTGAAAATCAGTTTGAAACAAGAGTCAAGGTTGTTTCTAGTGACAATGGATCGGAATTTAATATGCCTGAGTTCTATTCCTCTAAAGGAATCATCCATCAAACCAGTTGTGTCAACACACCTCAACAAAATGGTGTAGCTGAGCGCAAGCACATGCACTTGTTGAATGTTGCTCGCGCTCTTCTCTTTCAGGCTCATTTGCCTAAAATGTTTTGGGGGATGCCATTCTTACTGCCTCTTATTTGATCAATCGCACTCCTACTCCACTTTCTTCATGGGAAAACACCCTTTGAAATGTTTTTTCACAAAGTCCCTAATTATTCTCATTTAAAAGTTTTTGGTTGTCGATGTTTTGCCTCCACTCATCCTTCTTGTCCTAGTAAATTTGATGCACGATCTACTGCATGTATCTTTCTAGGATATCCTCATGGGCAAAAAGGGTATAAAGTTTATGACTTGACGGCCAAGAGATCTTTTGTTTCAGGGGATGTAATCTTTTATAGGGATATGTTTCCATTTCAAGCCAATTCAAATATTCCTTCTCCATCAAATCTGGGTCCAACCATATCTCTATCTCAATCAAATCTCCTAGATATTGATTCTCCCTTAAACACCACAGAATCTCATCCAAGCCAAAATCCTACAATCTCATCACCTTCTGCATTAAACACTGATTCTGCTTCAGCTACACATCCATGCGCAAAAACAGCGCCTTCCAGCGCCCCTGGCACATGCAGCGCCACTAGTGCGCCCCCAGGCGCCCTCGACACCACTGCCAGCGCTCTAATCACATAACTAGGCGCCCCTGCCGAACCCTTTTTGCACCCTCCAACATCTCCACTACCAGTACGCCGGTCCACTCGTCCAACCAAGGTGCCAACCACATTGCAGGACTTTCATATTGAAGCAGCCCTTCCCTCACATACTTTCTGTTGTCTTCTCCGAGCGAGGTTAGTCCTTCTTCTACTCATCATTCTATTTCCAATGTCTTGTGTTATGATCGACTTTCCCAAAGCCATAAAGCTTTTACCACTAACATGATTGTGCACAGAGAGCCAGCTTCTTTTTCTCAGGCAGTCCTTGATCCATAATGGCGTGCTGCCATGCAACATGAAATCAAAGCTCTCCAGGACAATCAAGCCTGGAGCTTAGTGCCTCTCCCCGCTCACAAGAAGCCCATTGGTTGCAAATGGGTGTACAAGATCAAATACAATCCTGATGGCAGCATTGAAAGATACAAGGCTCGGCTCGTTGCCAAGGCTTACAGTCAAATTGAAGGCATTGATTATCGTGAAACTTTTGCTCCAGTAGCCAAGCTCATTACAGAGCGAGTTCTCTTGTGTCAAGACCCACCCCAAATTTCACCCTAAAATCCGAAGCAAGTCTTGCGGGGTACACCTCCAAGAAAAATTTACTAAAGAACTCAGTAACCTCCCTTGAAAATGAACAACCCTAACCCAGAAAAATCAAGAATTTACTCTCCTAGACGAAGCAACCAACTTCCAATTCATCCAAAAATATCCAAATGAATTATAACATACATCAACCTTAGGATATCTCCCAAATTAAAATGTAAACAATAGTCCCAAGGTAATCAGAGCTACTAAACACTAGCGGAAGCAAGAAAATAAGGCAGTAGGTTAATAGGTAACCTACTGATGAAAGGTGGAAGAGATATGGGTATGTATGCCTCGTCTCGATCTAGTGCAAACCCGAACCCTGCATACTAAACATTTTAAAACGAAGGGTCCAGGGAAAAACATTTAAAAACCGTTAGAGTGAGTGGACAAAAATAAATAAAATAAATTATTTATGCATTCCCATTTTTAATATTCATAGAAAATGCTGCATGCGATAATTCAAAAACGCTCAAATCATAAACTGGCAATTTCATGACTAGCTCCGGCTAGTCTCCATAACTCAATAAAATGGAGCCTCTCGGGCTCTACTATATATATAAACATATATACGTATGTATTTACACTCGTCAGACTCTTTGTATGAATCCTAAGAACAAATTAGAAAAATAGGAATTCATACAAGGCTACGACGTTTGCGTCTAACGCTCACGTCGCGCCATAATGAAATTTTTCCTCATTATGACCGAATAGGGCGAGTGTATATTTACGTGTGGACTCCCTATATGAAAACCTATATGAACCAGATAAGAAAGTAGTTTTCATATAGGGCGGCTATGACGTTTGTGTCTAACACTCACGTCACGTTATAATGAAATTTTACCTCATTATGACGGAACAAGCACGTATGGCTAGCTAGCATTTATATACATACTATACTCACAATATCCACATACTTATTCACCGAAAATCTCATTTTCAGTAAGTCTTATAAGGGATGCCAATTGTCAAATATCAGAAAAAAATAAAGATTCTCAACAGAAAAATAACTGATCAACAACATAAAGCATCGCATGCTTATATATTAAAAACAAAGGTCCACTCACAAATTAGGCCTAAGCCTGTTGTCGCTCCGAGGCTTCTTCTGCTCGGGCCTCCTCTCGTCCTGTTCCAAATATAATATTAATTTCCCAACTAAAAATCCAATATTTATACAAAATAGGCAAAATTAAACGTGAGCCTCCTACACACTCATCATTGCCCAACTTCGCCACTCTTAACTCTATATGGCCCAAACTTCACCAAACAAACCGGTCACCATAATCAACTTTCTACAAATTATACGACTTAAATCCAACGGCCGGATTCTACCTTAATAATCCGCCAAAATTACCAAACTTTAAAAGTTCTCAAACCTATCCAAAACTCCTCCAAAAATTCTAAATTCACATCAAAAACTCCCCTTATTATAACCAATCTAAAACCATGAAAATCCCCTACACAACGGCGGCCGGAGGCCGACTCTGGCGACCTCCTATGCCGACCAAATTTTAACAGCAGCTTCCTCTCTACCTCCTCTACAACTTTCCTAACTAGCTCAAACACCAATTCCAAGCCTAGCTAGGTCAATCGAACAAAAACAGTGATTTGAGCCCTAGAACTTCAACTCACCGATTCTCCTTACCTAGCTCAAGAAAGGGTGAGACCTTTGGAGGGATGAACGTACGGGAGGAGGGCTTTCTTTTGAGCCTAGCAGCTCCGGCTATGGCGGCCGGAGGAAGAAGTTTCGGCGACGGAAAGTTTCAGACAGCCGGAGGTTTTGGGCATCGTTTCTCTCTCACGATGGCACTAGGGGGGTTGCCACCGGTCTAGGATGGGAATTAGGTCGGAGGCCGACCGATCGAGACCGCAGCAGCGGTCTCAGGTGGCCAACGACGGCGGACGGACGGCCGGAAGTCCGGCGGGGAGAGAGCTCGGGAGGGAGAGAGAAGGGAGAGAGAGAAATGGTTTGGGCTTTTTGCCCCAAACCGGTCCACTACCCTCAATTAAACCCAACATCAAAAAAATAACACCACAAAATAAAATACCCCAATAAAAATTACCTTTTACTAGCTAAAATTACTATTTTTACCGTCGTCATATTTTCTCCTACAAATAATCCCTCTGAAGCTATCGTCCCTCAAAACCCCTCTAGGGACCAAATAAACTATAAAATCATTGACAGAGATGATAAAATTCTTATTAATACCAAGCTAGTAAATAAGGTAAAAATTTAAGGGTCGGGATGTGACATCTTGAGCCTTGCTTCGCTACGTGGCATCAATTAGATGTCAACAATGCCTTTCTAATGGTGATTTATATGAGGATGTTTACATGCACCTTCCTCCTGGTTTTGGACGAAAGGGGGAGACACGAGTATGCAAGCTTCACAAATCTCTTTATGGATTGAAGCAAGCCTCACGACAATGGTTTATCAAGCTTTCAGGTGCCCTTAAGAGTGCAGGATTTTAGCAATCATGGTCTGATTATTCATTATTCGTCCGAAACCATCAAGGATGATTCATGGCCTTGTTAGTATATGTTGATGATGTTATTTTAGCAGGTGACATTATTCAAGATATTACTGAAGTTAAAGGCTTTCTTTCCAGACAGTTCAAATTAAAGGACATATGAGTTTTAAAATATTTCCTTGGCATAGAGGTGGCAAGATCTAGCAAGGAGTCGTGTTGTACCAAAGAAAGTATGCCTTGAATATTCTTGAAGACACAGGATTCTTGGGTGCTAAGGCTGCAAAATTCCCAGTAGAGCACAATGCAGCACTAACACAAGGAGAAGGAGAGTTGTTAACAGATCCTGCTCAATACTGCAGACTTGTTGGAAGACTTATTTTTCTCACCATCACGAGACTAGACCTTGTATATGCTGTGCACATTCTGAGTTAGTTCATGAGCAAGCCAAGACAACCACATCTTGAAGCAGCACACAAAGTTCTAAGGTACATAAAGCAGACTCCAGGTCAGGGTATACTTTTGTCTTCCACTGGTTATTTAGAATTAAATGCATACCATGATGATGATTGGGCACGTTGTAAAGATACAAGAAGGTCAGTTACTGGTTACTGCATATTTCTTGGTAAAGCGCCTATATCATGGAAAACAAAGAAGCAGGGAACTGTTTCTCGATCAAGTGCAGAGGCCGAATATCGTTCTATGGCATCCACATGTTGTGAAGTCACATGGTTGCATAATATATTAAAGGATTTGGGCGTCAAATACATTCAGCCATCTAGATTGTTTTGTGACAACCAAGCTGCTTTACACATAACATCTAATCCTGTTTTTCATAAGAGAACAAAACACATAGAGATTGATTGTCATGTGGTATGTGAGAAGATTTAAAGAGGTCAAATTAGAACTGCGCATGTCCGAACCAAGGATCAACCAACAGACTTGTTTACCAAGCCACTGAGTTCGAGGCAGTTCGATCAATGGTCTACTAGTCAAGTTGGGTGTCATTAACATACACTCCAACTTGAGGGGGAGTATTGAAGATGGAGATGGAAACAATCCTACGTAATAAGGATTGATATTTCTATTGAAGACAAAGATGGCAATAATCCTAGCAATGGGACAATGCCCACTAGCCTTAATTTTAAGAATTTTCTTCCCACTAACAAAATAAGATCTCAAAATTCCTACTAGCCAACTAAACGAAGAAAAAGACGATAATACCCTTGAAAACCTAACAAACACGCGTCCTCTCTCTCTGTCAGTTTCTCAATTCGCCTCAATCTCTCTCAGATTCGCCTCGACCTCTCTCTCTCTCTCTCTCAGTTTCACCTCTCTCTTCTCTCTCCCTCTCTCTCACACACTCATATTCGCGCCCTCTCGCTCAGATTCTCTCCCACTAGCCGTGTACTCCGTCGTGCTCCACCAGGTAATCTTCCATTTCTCTACTAGCTTTAATCTCATTCAAAATTTGATTCAATCTCTGTATAATTCATCTATTTTATACTTGTTTATGGTCTAAATTAAGAAGAATAGCAATTGCATTTGTTGAAATCTAAAAAATCTAGGGATTTCGTTTCAAGTTTAGGGTTCTACTATAGGTCCCCTATTGGGCAGTAGATTCTGAGTTTGGTTTTGATGCTCTGTGCTATTTTTGATGCTCTAAATTTGTTTTTGTGCCTTTTGGGAACTGGATTATGCAAGTATAGGTCCCTACTGGGGTCAGTAGGAGCCCCTACTGGGGTCAGTAGGATACTGTATTTGGGCAATAGCACCTCTGTTTGAGGAAGTAGAAAGCATATTTCCTTTATGTATTTCATTGCTCTATTCGATACTAATTTCATCATCCTCCTCCTCAGTATGAAGACAAAACGAAGAAGACAATCCTCCTCTTATTCTGAGAATGAAGAAGAAGAAAATGAAGTAGTAGAAACGAGGTCAAAGAAGCAGAAGAAGAATGTGCAAAAGAAGTCTGAGAAGAAGGAGAAGTCAGGGAGTAGAGTTATTGTCACGCCCCGACTCTTAAATTTTACCTTAATTACTAGCATTGTGGTGATAAATCGTATTTGCACACGCATCAATTAACCCTGTCAACAAATCAATCGTAGTATAAAGCAAGCAGGGATCGTTCTAAACCGGGGATCCAACTACAGGGTAGATCCATCTAATCTAATAAAAATGTCAAAATAAGCATATAGGGTTTAAGGGTTTTATAATTTCGGAACAAACATTAATAATAAATCCTAAATACTTCTATACATATATACATGTGATCAACCAACAATCATGCAAACTCAACCAAACAACCATGCAAGAATAAAGAAGACGATTTCTAATCTCATTTAAGTCTATACCGTGAGCAAATATACAACCTAAATTTGATATGCACATAAGTTCCTACGTGGTTCCTATGACATAGATCTACTTAGAATTAGACTACGGGTTTCATTCAACATCGTGACACAAACAAGCTCGGCTACGTGCTTAAACTTATAGGTCACACACATAAACTAATCATGCAATTACGTATCACATAAAAAATCGATGTGTTTAAGCACAAGTCCAAATCAAACATAGGTAGAAAATCGGTGAAATAACAAAGACAATGCAACTTATCAACTACTTGTATCAAAGTCGAACTTTGGATGATTAACACATGCAACATCAACTACTTGTATCAATTACACATGATAATGAATGCACCGAAAATCATAAAGTATAAAAACATAAAAACTCACGGCATAGAAAACCTAAAATCATTGATTAAAATTTGAAAACTTTAATTCAAAACATGTTCAAAAGTACTTCTATCTCATAGACAAGAATCGAAACATACTTAAGCAAAAACCTAAAATAAACAAAAACGAGAACAAAACACATAGCAATCCGAAAATAGAAGATGAAATACACTCTCAGAATATCCCTACTTGTTCTATTCTTCGAGTGCCTAGGCTACTTGCTTTGGATAATTGCTGAAGGTGGGAGCGAATTGTGGTGTTTGGAGTTGATGGAGTTTCGGCAAAGGCTTTGGTGTTATTTGCACGGGTTGATGATCATTATTGCTGCCATGCCATGCCCTATTTATAGAGTAACAAGTCTTGATCTCCAAGAATTCTTCTAGCACAAGGAATCCTATTGAATCGGCAAAACCAAGTCCAAGTTGGATTTAATTTCTTCTCTTGTTCTTCAAGTAATCCTCATGCATTAAGGAATGACAAAACCATCTTGAACTTGGAAAACCTTCTCTCTTTATGCAGCACGGATTCTCTCTCCTTGGCTGCTTGGGAAATCTTCACGGCATCTCCATACATATCTCGGATTGTACTTTTCCTAGCTCAAGCAGGAACTCCTAGCTGCCGGCCCCCTTTCCCTCATGAGTGACAAGCTTTGCCGTACACCATACGAAACGGTGACATCCCCAAAGGATTTTTGAATGCAGTCCGATATGCCCATAGTGCATCATCAAGTCGTTGGCTCCAATCCTTGCGTGACGGCTTCACACTCTTCTCTAGCATCCGCTTGATCTCTCGGTTACTAAGCTCCACTTGTCCACTTGTTTGGGGGTGATAAGGTGTAGCAACCTTATGCTTGATTCCATACTTCTTCATTAGAGCTTCAATTGTCCGATTGCAAAAGTGGGAACCTCCATCACTTATTACAAATTTCGGCATTCCAAACCTGGAGAAAATATTAGAGCGTAGGAAATCTGCAACAACTCGAGAATCATTAGTCCGGGTAGCTTTTGCTTCCACCCATTTAGAAACATAATCCACACATACAAGAATGTACAAATAGCCCTGAGAATTCGGAAAAGGCCCCATGAAATCAATACCCCAACAATCAAATATTTCAACATGTATAATAGGTTGCATAGGCATCTCATCCCTAGGTCCTAAATTCCATGTCCTTTGACATCTATCACATGAAGCACAATACTTATAGGCATCTCGAAAAATAGTAGGCCAAAAGAATCCACATTCTAAAACTTTCAAAGCAGTCCTACGAGAACCAAAGTGACCTCCACAAACTTGATCATGGCAAAAACTAAGAATAGACCTATGCTCATTCTCCGGGACACATCTCCTAATAACTTGATCAACACAATGTTTCCACAAATAAGGTTCATCCCACACATAATGTCTAGCTAATGCCTTAAGTCTATTTCTAGAATGATAGGACATAGAGTTCGGAAATTGCTTTGTCACAAGGTAATTCACAATGTCGGCATACCAAGGCTCACTTACCTCACTTACCTTGCTTACCTTGAAGAGTTGCTCGTCCAGGAAGCATTCTTGGATGGCCACGGGATCCGAGTCACGCACCAATCGGCTAAGGTGGTCGGCAACAACGTTGTCCGACCCCTTCTTGTCTTTGATTTCCAAATCGAATTCTTGGAGAAGCAATATCCACCTTATCAATCTCGGCTTGGCATCCTTCTTTGTCAACAAATACTTCAAAGCCGCATGGTCAGTATAAACAATAACTTTAGATTGAAGTAAGTAAGAACGAAACTTATCCAAAGCAAAGATCACGGCAAGAGGTTCTTTCTCGGTGGTGGTGTAGTTCTGTTGTGCATCATTGAGCGTCCGAGAGGCATAATGTCACATCCTGACCCGTAACTTTTATCGGATTTACTAGCTTGATTGTAAAAAGAATTTTACCGTCTTCGACATTGAGTTATAGTTTAATTGGTCCCTAGAGGGGTTTTGAGGGACGATTATTCCGGAGAGTTATTCGTAGGAGAAAAATGTAACGACGGTAAAAATGGTAAATTTTAGCTAGTAAAAGGTAATTTTTATTAGGGTATTATTTTTTGGGGGTGTTAAATTTTGGATTTGGGTATTTTTTTTCATGTTGGGCCGGGTTGGTGTAAGGCCCAAAACTCATTTTCTTTTCTTTTCTTTTCTCTCTTTCTCTCCCGATGCTCTCTCTCTCTCCCTCCCGCTGCCGGAAATCTTTCTCCGCCGTCCGGCCAAGCTAGGCCGCCGCACCACTCCCGTTCGGACCCCCGCCGTCCCCTCTCTCTTTCTGGGCCGGTGACCGGCCGTGTAACGTCGTCGTTCGAAGGAAAACCCGCGGAGACGTCGAGAAGTTTTTCGCCGGAACTCCCTCCTCCGGCCACCAATCCGGGCAAGCTTGGTATGGTTTTGTAGCTCTCCTCCCGTGCAACAACCTCTCCAAAAGGCTCGATCCCTCTTGAGCTCGGTAAGGAGAAATTTGAAGTTGAAATTCTAGGGCTTTTAGGATGTTTTCGTTCGATTGACCTAGTTAGGCTTGAAATTGGACTTAGTGATAGTTATGAAAGTTGTTTGGGATGATGAGAGGAAGATTCTGTTGAAATTTGGTAGAATTTGGATGTCGCTGGAATCGACCTCCGGCCGCCGCTGCCAGCGGAGCCGCCGCCGTTTTGGGATTTTGTATAATTTTAAATGTGTAATAATTAGAGGAGTTTAATGAAGTGAATTGTGGAATTTTCGGACGAGTTTTGAATAGGTTTGTGAATTTCCGAAGTTTGGTATTTTGGCGGTTAAATAATGTAAAATCCGACCGTAGGATTTAAATCAATTTCTGGAAAATGTTGTATTTACGACTGCCGAGTATGATATTAAAGTTTGGATCGTTTCGATTTAAGAATATCGAAGTTAGGCAATGATGAGCGTATTTATGGCTCTCGATTAATTTTGCCTATTTTATGAATACTGGATTTTAGTGGGAAATTAATTATATATTTGGAACAGGACGTGAGGAGACTCAATTGGAGAGACCTCGGATCGACGTCAGGCTTAGGCCTAAAGTTGTGAGTGGACCTTTGTTTTAAATAAAAAGCATGCGATGAATGATTTTATTAATCATTTATTTCTTTTGATGAGATTTATTGATTTCTCGCCTATTTGGCATTTTTTCCTCCTTTGGAGAGATCCCGAAAATGAGATTTTCGGTGGATATATATATGTTTTGGATTTTATGAGAATAGTATGTATATAAATGCTAGCTAGCCATACGTGCTTGGTCCGTCATAATGAGGTAAAATACCATTATGGCGTGTCGTGAGTGTTAGACACAAGCGTCATAGCCCTATATGAAAACTTATTTCTTTTTCGGTTTATTTAGGTTTTCATATAGGGAGTCTACACGTATATATACACCGTTATTTTCGGTCATAATGAGGAAAAATACCATTATGGCGCAACGTGAGCGTTAGACGCTAGCGTTGTAGCCTTGTATGAATTTCTATTTTTCTAAATTGTTTCTAGGATTCATACAAGGAGTCTGACGGGTGTAGATACATACGAATATATGTTTATATATAGTTCAGCCAGAGAGGCTCTATTTTATTTGAGTCTGTGACTAGCCAGTGCTAGTCGTGAAATTGTCAGATTATGAATTGAGCGCTTTTGAGCTGCCGCATGCAATATATTTTTCTATGAAATTAAAATGGGAATACATAAATATTTTGTTATTAAATTATTTTTGTCCACTCACTCTAACATTATTAAATGTCTTCCCCTGGGCCCTTCGTTTTAAAATGCCCAGTCTGCAGAGTTCGGATTGGATCTAGTAGGAGACGAGGCATAATCACCTGTATTTCCACCATCTTTCACCAGTAGGTTACCTGTTTAGCCTACCTGTGTTTTCTTACTTCCGCTAGTGTCTAGTAGCTCTGAATACTTGGGTTTAATGTATATATTTTTGGTTGTGGGTGAAGGCTTGTTGATATTTTAGATTATTTTCGGATGATGTATATTATCTTAGATAATGTTTATTATCCTGTTGGTGGTGATTATTTTTGGGGAGCACGAAGGCTCTAGAAGTTAAGGTTGGATTTGGAACCTTTAGACGTGTTTGCAGGTTTCTATTGGAAGGGTTGTCCATTTTCAAGGGAGGTTGTACCGAATTTTGGGGTAAATCTTTCCTAGAGGTGGTCCCCGCACGATTTACTCCGGGTTCAGGGTGAAATTCGGGGCGGGTCGTGTCAGTTGGTATCAGAGCTTTAGGTTTCCTTTTCCTGCTTCCTTGTCACTATCATATTTGCCTAAGTACCACGTAGTGTCTATAAAGTGATGATCCGTCCGCGGCGGATTCATTGGCATTTTATGCTTTTGGTGCTATGTGTTATTGGGTATGTGTGATAGTTGAGTTAGTCTTGTTTAAGGACTGCTAAATATTTTCTTCCTCAGGTACTATGCCTCCTAGGCGCCCACGGCAAACCCATGTGGCTACTTCGACCAATGCCAATGAGGGCCATGAGGTCAGAGGATTGGTTGATGATATTGGAAATTCGCTGAGGGATGTCATGGATCGAGCTCCATAACCTCATGCGGTGAAAAGGAGAGAAGTTTATGAGGCTGGAGCTAGAGAGTTCAAGGGTGCCAAGGGACCCCTTGATGCTCATAATTGGGTGGACAAGATGGAAAATGCTTTTACGATCACTGAGTTACCAGAAGAAAGAAAGGTGAAGATGACAGTGACTTTTCTGGACGATTCAGCACATCACTGGTGGTCGCTTGCCAGCAGGAATGTTGAGGATGCTCTGAGTATGTCGTGGGAGCAGTTTAAGACTCTCTTCTTGGGGCAGTATTTCAATCATGCCCACCGCAGTAGAATTCAGTCGGATTTCCTGCATATGACGAAGAGGGATAATGAGGGGATCATAGAGTTCCAAGAAAGATTCACTTCCCTGAGCTACCATGTGTCATATCTAGTTCCTGATGAGAAGACCAGGATTGAGATGTTCATTGGAGCACTTGGTGGAGTGTATGCAGACAAGATGACGGGGGTAATTTACCCGACTTTTATGGATGCAGTTGGTGCAGCCATGGCCATTGAGTCCAGGGGGACATATGGTGTTCGGCCTCGTGATTACAGTGGCCCCAGTCAGGGTCCATCTAAGAAGGTTGCTTCATCATCCGCTTCTAGGTCTTCTACTAGTAGTGGTAGTAGTGGGGGATTGAGCTCTGGTGCTCGGAACAGAAATAGAGGACGTTTCAGGACACCTTCTCAGAGTTATTTGGGTAGGCAGCAGTCTAGACGGTATGGTTCTAGTGGCAGTTTTCAGGGTGGATCATCCGGTAGCCAGACTTATTCTTATGGGCAGCAGCAGTTTTCTAGGTGCTATGAGTGTGGTAGTCTGGATCACTTCAGGAGAGATTGCCCATTGTTGGCTCAGAGGACCACCCCTACTCCTACTCAGTCAGTTGGTCAGTCTTCAGCTAGAGGTTCTAGTAGTAGTGCCCAGGGCAGTGCTACGGTCAGAGGTGGCTCTCAACAGGGCAGTGGTCAGCGTGGACGTCCCATGACTCGTGCTAGATTGCATACTATGACCCAGCAGGAAGAACGTACTTCTCCAGATGTCATCATTGGTACGTTATTAATTTTTGGTCAGCCTGCATGTACTTTAATTGATCCTGGAGCCACGCATTCATTCATGTCTAGTAGATTTTCTCTCCATGCCAATGTGCCATCATTGTCTCTTCTAGGCAAGTGGCATGTGTCTCTACCCTCTGGTGAGGTGATGAGAATTAATTGGGTATTTAGTGGATGTGAAGTTTTAGTTGAGGGATTTAATTTCAAGGCCGATTTAATTCCTTTAGAGATAGTGGAGTTTGATGTGATCTTGGGGATGGACTTTTTGGAAGCATATAGAGCTTTGATAGATTATTTTCAGAAAGTAGTGGTGCTTCGAAGTCCAAGTGGATTTGAGGTTGCTTTTCAAGGGGAAAGAGATGTTATTTCGAGTTGCCTAATTTCCGCTGTTGCTGCAAGGAAATTATTAAATAAAGGCTGTCAGGCGTATTTAGCTCATGTGGTGGATACAAGTATGGGAGTTTTGGGAGTAGAAGATATTCCTATAGTAAGAGAGTTTCCGGATGTTTTTCCTGAGGAGTTGCCTGGTTTGCCTCCTGCAAGGGAGATAGACTTCTCTATAGAATTACTTCCCGGAACTATGCCTATCTCCTCTCAGGCACCTTACAGAATGGCTCCAGCGGAGTTGAAAGAGTTGAACACTCAATTGCAAGAATTGGTAGACAAGGGTTTTGTTCGGCCTAGCATGTCTCCATGGGGTGCTCCGGTATTGTTTGTTAAGAAGAAAGATGGCACCATGAGACTATGCATTGACTATAGGAAGTTGAACCAGATCACAGTGAAGAATAAATATCCGTTGCCTCGGATCGATGATTTATTTGATCAGTTGAGGGGTGCTTCTGTTTTCTCCAAGATTGACTTGAGATCTGGGTATCATCAATTACGGATCAAGGAGAGTGACATAGTCAAGACCGCCTTTCGATCACGTTATGGTCATTATGAATTTATGGTGATGTCATTTGGACTTACTAACGCACCTGCTGCTTTTATGGATCTCATGAATAGGGTGTTTAGTCCATATCTTGATCGTTTCGTGATTGTATTCATAGATGATATTTTGGTTTACTCAAAAAGTGAGAAGGAGCATGCCAAACATCTAAGAATAATATTGCGGACTTTGAGGAATTCCCAGTTATATGCTAAGTTAAGCAAGTGTGAGTTTTGGCTAGATAAAGTGGGATTCTTGGGCCATGTAGTTTCGGCAGAAGGAGTTAGTGTAGATTCCCAAAAGGTGGAAGCGGTGTCAAATTGGAGAAGACCCACCGCTATGACGGAGATTTGTAGTTTCTTGGGATTAGCAGGTTATTATCGACGCTTTGTGCAAGATTTTTCAAGGATTGCTGCTCCTCTTACAAGGTTGACCAAGAAGAGTGTTAAATTTGAATGGTCTGATGAGTGTGAGCAAAGTTTTCAAGAATTGAAGAATCGTTTAATTAGTGCTCCTGTTTTGGCACTTCCGGATGATAGTGGGGAGTATGTGGTCTTTTGTGACGCTTCTGGACGTGGTCTATGTGGAGTGTTGATGCAGCATGAGCGAGTTATTGCTTATGCTTCCAGGCAATTAAAGCCGCACGAGGGGAATTATCCTACTCATGATTTGGAGCTTGCAGCGGTAGTTTTTGCTCTCAAGTTGTGGAGACATTATCTTTATGGAGCCAAGTGTCATATTTTTACCGATCACAAGAGTCTTCGGTATGTATTCACTCAAAGAGAGCTAAACTTGAGACAGAGAAGGTGGATGGAGTTGATTAGTGATTATGATTGCACTATCGAGTATCATCCTGGAAAAGCTAATGTGGTAGCTGATGCTCTTAGTCGAAATCCCTCCATATCTTTATCTTATATAAAGATGGTTCGTGTTCCACTTCTTAGTGAGTTGCGAGCTACAGGAGTAGATTTGGCAGTAGATGAGGTTGGTGCCTTGGTAGCTAGTTTTCATGTGAGGCTAGTTTTGGTTGATAGAGTACGGGAAGCACAGAATAATGATCCTTCCATAGTTCGATTGATAGAAAGAGCTTTGAGCTGAGCAGAGCCGCAGCCGATCATTTTTTAGTTAGAAGGGATGGGACTTTATTGTTTAAGAATCGGCTTTATGTTCCAAAAAGAAATGAAGAGTTGAAGAGTGAGATTTTAGAGGAAGCTCATAGTTCCGCTTATGCAGCTTATGTGAGTAGATGTCTGATTTGCCAACAAGTAAAAGCTGAAAGGCAGAAGCCTTCTGGATTGCTTGAGCCGTTGCCTATTCCAGTGTGGAAGTGGGACCACATCACCATGGATTTTGTTTTCAGTTTACCTCGTACCCGTGAAGGGCATGACGGTATTTGGGTGATTGTGGATAGACTCACCAAGTCTGCACATTTCTTGCCAGTGGAAAGAAACATAAATTGGATAAATTGGCGGAACTTTATGTGAATGAAATTGAGGCTTCATGGTGTGCCTGAATCAAATCGGCTTTGTGTTCCAAAAAGAAATGAAGAGTTGAAGAGTGAGATTTTAGAGGAAGCTCATAGTTCCGCTTATGCAGCTTATGTGAGTAGATGTCTGATTTGCCAACAAGTAAAAGCTGAAAAGCAGAAGCCTTCTGGATTGCTTGAGCCGTTGCCTATTCCAGTGTGGAAGTGGGACCACATCACCATGGATTTTGTTTTCAGTTTACCTCGTACCCATGAAGGGCATGACGGTATTTGGGTGATTGTGGAAAGACTCACCAAGTCTGCACATTTCTTGCCAGTGGGAAAGAAACATAAATTGGATAAATTGGCGGAACTTTATGTGAATAAAATTGTGAGGCTTCATGGTGTGCCTTAATCAAATCGGCTTTGTGTTCCAAAAAGAAATGAAGAGTTGAAGAGTGAGATTTTAGAGGAAGCTCATAGTTCCGCTTATGCAGCTTATGTGAGTAGATGTCTGATTTGCCAACAAGTAAAAGCTGAAAGGCAGAACCCTTCTGGATTGCTTGAGCCGTTGCCTATTCCAGTGTGGAAGTGGGACCACATCACCATGGATTTTGTTTTCAGTTTACCTCGTACCCGTGAAGGGCATGACGGTATTTGGGTGATTGTGGATAGACTCACCAAGTTTGCACATTTCTTGCCAGTGGGAAAGAAGCATAAATTGGATAAATTGGCGGAACTTTATGTAAATGAAATTGTGAGGCTTCATGGTGTGCCTGAATCAATAGTGTCAGATCGGGATCCTAGATTTGCTTCTAAATTCTGGGGAGCTCTTCAAGCAGCTTTAGCTACCCGATTACATTTCAGTACTGCTTTTCATCCTCAGACTGATGGGCAGTCCGAGAGGACTATTCAGACTTTGGAGGATATGTTGAGAGCTTGTGCCTTGCAGTTCAGAGGGAGTTGGGATAAGAATCTATCCTTGATGGAATTTGCTTATAATAATAGTTATCATTCTAGCATTGGTATGGCTCCCTTTGAGGCGCTTTATGGGAAACAATGTCGTACGCCTTTATATTGGAATGAAGTAGGGGAAAAAGAGCTTTGTGGCCCAGAGTTAATCCATAAGACAAATAAGAAGATTAAAGTGGTTAGAGATAGACTCAAGGCCGCTCAAAATAGGCAGAAGAGTTATGCAGATGTCCGTAGGAAAGATCTTGAGTTTCAAGTGGGTGATTGGGTGTTCTTGAAATTATCTCCTTGGAAAGGGGTTGTACGTTTCGGTAAGCGTGGGAAGCTTAGTCCGAGGTATATTGGGCCTTATGAGATAATAGACCGAGTTGGCTCTCTAGCCTATCGGTTGGTGTTGCCTCTGGAGTTTTCCAAGATACATAATGTGTTTCATGTATCCATGCTTCGCAAGTATATTGCCGATCCTTCTCATGTGCTGCAAGAGCAACCGATCAGTTTGACGAGAGATTTGTCCTATGAAGAGGAACTGGTTCAGATTCTCGACCGAAAAGAGCAAGTTCTTAGGAACAAGACAATTTCGCTTGTCAAAGTGCTTTGGAGAAGCCATCAAGTAGAGGAAGCTACTTGGGAATCAGAGGAGCAAATGATGCAACAGTATCCCTACCTCTTCGAATGACAGGTATGTAAATTTCGAGGACGAAATTTTTATAAGGAGGGGAGAATTGTCACGCCCCGACTCTTAAATTTTACCTTAATTACTAGCATTGTGGTAATAAGAATTTTACCGTCTTCGTCATTGAATTTATAGTCCTAAAGTCCCTAGAGGTGTGTGGAGGGACGAATATTTCGAAAGAATTATTCGAAGGAAGAAAATGTAACGACAGTAAAACTGGTAAATTTTTGCTAGTAAAAGGTAATTTTCATTGGGGTATTATTTTTGGGGTGTTGAAATTTGGATTGGGTATATGTGGGTTGGAACCGGTTGGGCCAAGCCCAAAAATCTCTCTCTCCCTCCCGATTCTCTCTCTCCTCTCCCGCTCTCGCACCCGAGCCTCTCCCTGCCGGAATTCCGACCGCCGCACCTGTCCCAATCGATCGGTCTCCAACCCAGCTACCGTTCTAGACCGATGGAAGCCTCTCTAGCGCCGCCGTGAGGGAGAGACGCCGCCCGGAAGTCCCGATTGCCGAATCGGTTTTCTCGCCGGAACTCCTTCCTCCGGCCACCATAGCTGGCGAGCCTTGGCTCAAAAGGAAGCCCTCCTCCCGTGTTTCAATCCCTCCAAAGGGCTCCCTCCATCTTCAGCTAGGTAAGGAGAAATCGGTATTTGAAATTCTAGGGCTTTATTGTGTGTTTACGTTCGATTGACATGGTTAGGCTTAGAATTGGAGTTTGTGGTAGTTAGGAATGTTGTAGAGGAGGTTGAGAGGAAGATGCTGTCAAATTTTGGTGGGCATTGGAGGTTGCCGGCCGCCGCCGGCGCCGCCGCTGAAAAATTGTTTTTGGTGGAGATTTTTATGAGGAGTTTAATGGAGTGAATTGTGAAATTTTCGGATGAGTTTTGAATAGGTTTGTGAATTTCCGAAGTTTGGTATTTTGGCGGTTAAATAATGTAAAATCCGACCGTAGGATTTAAATCAATTTCTGGAAAAGGTTGTATTTACGACTGCCGAGTATGATATAAAAGTTTGGATCGTTTCGATTTAAGAATATCGAAGTTAGGCAATGATGAGCGTATTTATTGCTCTCGATTAATTTTGCCTATTTTATGAATACTAGATTTTAGTGGGAAATTAATTATATATTTGGAACAGGACGTGAGGAGACTCAATTGGAGAGACCTCGAATCGACGTCAGGCTTAGGCCTAAAGTTGTGAGTGGACCTTTGTTTTAAATAAAAAGCATGCGATGAATGATTTTATTAATCATTTATTTCTTCTGATGAGATTTATTGATTTCTCGCCTATTTGGCAATTTTTCCTCCTTTGGAGAGATCCCGAAAATGAGATTTTCGGTGGATATATATATGTTTTCGATTTTATGAGAATAGTATGTATATAAATGCTAGCTAGCCATACGTGTTTGGTCCGTCATAATGAGGTAAAATACCATTATGGCGTGTCGTGAGTGTTAGACACAAGCGTCATAGCCCTATATGAAAACTTCTTTCTTTTTCGGTTTATTTAGGTTTTCATATAGGGAGTCTACACGTATATATACACCGTTATTTTCGGTCATAATGAGGAAAAATACCATTATGGCGCAACGTGAGCGTTAGACGCTAGCGTTGTAGCCTTGTATGAATTTCTATTTTTCTAAATTGTTTCTAGGATTCATACAAGGAGTCTGACGGGTGTAGATACATACGAATATATGATTATATATAGTTCAGCCAGAGAGGCTCTATTTTATTTGAGTCTGTGACTAGCCAGTGCTAGTCGTGAGATTGTCAGATTATGAATTGAGCGCTTTTGAGCTGCCGCATGCAATATATTTTTCTATGAAATTAAAATGGGAATACATAAATATTTTGTTATTAAATTATTTTTGTCCACTCACTCTAACGTTATTAAATGTCTTCCCCTGGGCCCTTCGTTTTAAAATGCCCAGTCTGCAGAGTTCGGATTGGATCTAGTAGGAGACGAGGCATAATCACCTGTATTTCCACCATCTTTCACCAGTAGGTTACCTGTTTAGCCTACCTGTGTTTTCTTACTTCCGCTAGTGTCTAGTAGCTCTGAATACTTGGGTTTAATGTATATATTTTTAGTTGTGGGTGAAGGCTTGTTGATATTTTAGAATATTTTCGGATGATGTATATTATCTTAGATAATGTTTATTATCCTGTTGGTGGTGATTATTTTTGGGGAGCACGAAGGCTCTAGAAGTTAAGGTTGGATTTGGAACCTTTAGACGTGTTTGCAGGTTTCTATTGGAAGGGTTGTCTATTTTCAAGGGAGGTTGTACCGAATTTTGGGGTAAATCTTTCCTTGGAGGTGGTCCCCGCACGATTTACTCCGGGTTCAGGGTGAAATTCGGGGCGGGTCGTGTAAGTTATACCAACATTACAACAAAAATGCTCGCTTGTCAATTTTCAGCAAATAGTTAAGATGGTGAAGCCGAAAGAGAAAGTTGAAGTATGGGATATGCTACGGAGAACTTCTTTTTGGCCGATGATATCGCCGATCTATCACTCTAAAGTGCAAGAAAATCATTTTACCAAGCATGAGCGTGACCTCGAAATCATCCTTCAATACTATGATGTTGAGAAGAGGAAGTTCTTTTTTGGGGATAAAGAGATGGAGATCATGGTGGAAGACATAGAGAGGATATTTGGGCTGCCAAATTCAGGAGAAGTGATAAACAATGTGGGAAGAAATATGGACAAGGATAAACGGAAGCTTTCAGCGATTTTTGATGTGAAAATGATCAAGGACACAGTAGACAAGCAAGTATTGCTTAAAAGGTTGGAAGCTGAGGTGGATAAGGAGGAAAAGGGTGATGCAAGAATCATTGCTGCCCTCATAATTATGGTTCTGTTTACAACATGCTTTTTTAGCAAATCAACAGTATCCATCACCTGGGACCTCATAAATGCTTGCGAGGACATTGAAAGAATCAACCAGCACAACTGGCCAAAAATGATCCTTGAATTTCTACTCGATGGACTTATGAGGCACAAGAAGAAAAAGCCAAAAGTTCTCAGTGGATGCTTGATAGTGATCTATGTAAGTTTTTTTTGGGTCTCATATAGGGTTTATTTGTTAGTTTTCTATTTATATTTCATGTCTATTATATACATTTACTTACGGAAAATGCATTTCTTTATTTTTCAATACAGTACTGGTTTCTGGAGAAAACCCAAGTGAAGCACAAGATTACTGGAAAGGAGAGATCGACCCCAACCTTTCTTAGGTGGTCGATAAGAGAGCTATTCACAACTGATAGCTTGAAAGACAATCCAGACATCGCAGTGGTAAGCAAAGACAAAAACTTCAAAAAAAGAAGAAAAGTTAATAATTGTGTGTATGCTTATCTAACTTTTCCGAGGACATGTGACAGGAATTCATAACAAAGGGACCATGGAATGAAGAAAGCAACAGAGGTGTATTGGATTCCGAGGACGTGTTACCTCTCACTTTCGGGGATTGGTTAAGTTCCCTTTTTAAATGTCTATTGTGGTCAGTAGGGGGCTTGACAACCTCCTACTGACCCCAGTAGGACCTCCTACTGTAAGAATTATATGAAAAAAAGATTAACTGAAAATCAAATTGAATAATTGCAGGTAATCAAAGCGTACACAGAGATTTTGCAAATGGAACTTGAAAATGCAAACATACATATTGCAGCATTCCTGGAGATTGAAGCATCGGTAACTTTAAATATAGGTTTAATATAACATGCACTTAGTATATTAGAGGCAGTATAGGGGGTTTACTGATTTAATATCGTTTGCATGCACAGTTTTATGCGATTAAACATGAAGAGGAAAGAGGAAGCGTGGATTACAAGAACCAAACAAAGTTGGCATGCACAGTTTTATACTAAAGAGTAAAGACTCTCACAGACATCCTTTCTTTTAAGCAAAGTAACCATTGAGATCAAAAATCACCAAAGTACAACTTGGTGGAGCTATGAGCAATGCTCACGGCCTATGGATGGCATTAAAGCCATTCGTGTCATCCTCCTATACAATGGAGGCACTACTCATGCTTTCATAAGCAAATATGACGTCAAAGAACCCTCTATGATCTCACATTAGCCATGCTCGTTACTTGTTTTGTAAAGCCTATTTTTTTAGCAAAGATCAGGAGCAACGCTCACCTACGCTAAAGAAAATATATAGAGACTAGCATACACAAGATGCTCATTCGTTGTTCACTAAGTAAGACATTAATTGCAATGTCTGTGAGTGATTATACAAGAATGATACATAAGATGTTAGCCTAGATGGCTTCTCATTATTCACTTTGAGGCATAATAATGCTGTGGTGATGTTCACAATGGTTTAACTCAAGCCATAACAATTAGATGTTATGGGAACCTCAACAATGATTGAAAAGTTGAAAAAACCTAGAATTTTCGGTTTTTCAGCCTGTGGACCAGTCATTTTGAGGACCGGTTCATTAACTTTTAAACCGGTTCTTGAGGTTCTGTTTGCGGCCACGGATTCCTAACATCCAAGCCTACGTATTTACAAAATTTCGTGGCATTTGGAGACCTGGAAGGTGGTGAACCGCTCGATATAAGTGTTCACGGATGTCCGGTGGCTCTGACGGCCGGTTTGGCACTTTTTTGGCCGGTTCTGTCGTTGAGGCTGGCGGTTTCCGAATTCTAACTCATATGTCTACCTGCTTACAAAATTTGGTAGCGTTTGGAGCTTTTAAGGATAGTGAACCGTTAAAGGAGGTGTAAAACAGAGGTCCGGTCATGCTGGCAGTCGGTTTAACCGGTTTCTTTTTTACCGGTCCCGACGGTGAGGCCAGCGGTTTTTTTTAGACTTGTAAGACCAACGACTACGGATTGTAGCAGGGTCATAGTTTTACTTATTCATCTTTACCCACCATCATTCAAATCTTTATGTTACGGTTGTAACAGTATGCATATTTGTTAACAGATTGAGTTAACGTTCTGCCATCTATATCGTTCACATGTTGTATGTGCCAAATTGCATCTCCACAAGCGCACAATGATTGGTTATTTGATGAATATTGTCTTTGGATATGACATGAGCTTCCAACTATAGTCCGCTTATATAAGGACCTTGACAGGCGATCTCTTTTATGTCACTTTGATGAGCTAGTCTTCCCGTCGTTAGGGGGAGATAAGAACAAGAATGTTCAAGGAGAACGACTTGGAATTGTCGTGGTTTGTCCCTACTGTGTCTCATCAAGTTTCCTAAAGTGACGAGATCACATATACATGTTGCAAACATACCTGCAAAGATTGATGTCTGGATAAGGACATGTCGATGTCCGGATAAGAGGACATGTCGTCGCCCATAGATGGTGACATGGTGACACCACAAATGTGGTAGATGGTGTCGCTAGGCCATGGCTCCCACGGTTTAGGGGGATGCCACTTGGTTCGATAAATACTCTCCAAGGAAGAATGCGAGTTTGGCACAACTTGATCTTTTGATCAATGATACTCATTCGTCTGTTATTTTTGGATTATGGTTATCATTGGGGGACGCCTCAATGTCAATACCAATCCATATAGAGATCTCTACACTTCAAAATTACACCGGTGTACATGATAATGTGGTTTAATGAGTTTGATATCGAACCATACTTCGTTGAGAAAATACCAACGTTGTGGATTGGCCTAAATGGAAAGATGCGATCCAGTTTAAACAAAGAGATAGTGCTTTGGTTAGGTGACGCCGACACCCCAAGTATAAACTCTATCAGTTATGTCTTTGTTAGAAAGCGTAGTGAGAAAAAGAGTTTTGACTTACTTTTTTGCTCAAGGTCTCTCACAAACGCACTGGAATCGACTACGATGAGATATACTCTCGTAATGGATGTCATTGCACTCCACTACCTTGTCAGTTTGGTAGTTTCTGAAAAACTGAACAAACAGCTTGTGGTCACAACTTATCTCTGTTGGGAACTAAGAGATGTACATAAAGATCTTGAATAGATCGGTTTTCACCCAAATCAAGTGGCTCCTGACCACGGAGCGTGTTTGCAAGGTATTTGCTAAGTATCTACTTGATTAGGGAAGGGATATGAAGAATTATGCCTATTTGCGTGTAAATTCTAGATGGATCGTGATAAACTCTTGCTAAACTAAGAGATGCCACTTATCTAAAATTATGAATGAAAGGATCATGGGAATACTTGGTCTCAAAAGTGAGGACCGTTATTGATGATGCTTATTCATCTATCGGCTTAAGGCAAGCTAAAGGACGATGAAGTTATGCCTATATGTATCCCTTGATCGGTCGAAGTGTTGAGAAGACATGTTTCATCCATATGACGAAGAAGTCTTAGGAGAAATCCTACATCTAAGTACGGTAGCACATTTATATACTTGTTACAATATGCTCAACTCGACATCTCATTCACTATAAACTTGTAACGCCAAGTTCTCCTTAGTCTTTCAACTCTCTTTTTAGCAGTTGAGCACCTTTGCTCCCTCTTAGATGAGTGTGAAGGAATATCAAGGTAGTGGCCGGATGCGCCCACTTAACGCCAATGTAATGGCAGTGATTCCTTCTATGAAAGGTTCAGGCTTATTCATCCCTACAGAAAGACACATTAACAACGAAATTAGAATCTGCCTAGTTTCGTAGGTCAACTTCCATGGGACCTATAGGATAGCCCGCTCGTTGGAAAATGGTGAAATTGGTACCATTGGAAAGGTCTATGTGTCTACTTTCCAGGGACACCAACCATTTGATCACACCTATCATATTGAGTGAGTTATGGTTATTTTCGTAAAGTAGGACGGATCTGTCCGAGAATCTGCTTCGGCAGAACAGTCAACTTCGATAGAGCTTTGTGATCAGCTCAAGATGAACTAGGTTATGGACCTTATATGGTTGGAAATCTACATGTGTCTAGTTTCTAGAACTTTATACGGTTCGTCCATACCTATTGTATCCAAGACGTTATGACTGTTTAAATACACAAAAGTCATACCACGCGTGAATCTGATTTTCAACGCAAACTTATGTTTTGAGTTGTTAGGCAACCTTCTCCTTAAAGATCAAAGTAATGCTAAGTATAGGAGGTATGATCTAAAGATAATGTGGCTGGATTTAATGACTAAATCGTTGCCCAAGTCTACTTTTGAAGTATGTGAAGTGCATTGGCTTGCGCCGTTTATCTATACTCCGATATTGAGTTACCAATCAGGGGGAGTCGTTGTGTAGACATCAGGGGGAGTCTACATGCATCACATGTTATCTTCAATGGTAGTTGGTGCGTTGTGCTCTTTTTTCCTTCGTCCAAGTCTTTTGTTTTACCCACGAGGTTTTTGTTTTACTTGGCAAGGTTTTTACCGAGGCAACACCATAAGCACCATCTCGTATTAAGGACGCAACACAAGGGGGAGTGTTAAGGAAATTATATTTTCGTCCTTCTGTTATGTGTCTTGTCCTAATACACGTATGATTGGTTAATCCGGTTTCCTTATTAGAATAGATTACAGTTGATAGAACTTCTAGATCCTTCGGAAAACTCTATGTGATGCCTATAAATAGGCCTTTCTATCAATGAATGAGTAGACCGTTATTCTCGTTATCTTTTCTCCTTCAACAGAAATGAAATTATTAAAAAAATTTCGTGGATGCTCTTAGTTCTTTTCCATAAACGACTACTTTATAGCTTTGCGGAGTTTATTTGCGTAGTGGTAATTAAGTTACTAAATTTTTGCTTCCCAAGCATCCACCATGAGCCAAAGGAGAAATTTAACAAGAGTTGATAGAAATGTGACAGAAATGATCTAGTCTCAACACATAGGTTGACAATTCAGAACAATCACTCTCTCCGGTCTCCACCAAACAATATATCCAATACTCCGATAAGGCTGCCAATGTCCAAAGGTAGATCGATCGTTTGTTTGAGATTGTTTATGTATAAGTGTTTTGGTTCTGTAGCAGCTCTACTTGGTAGTTTCACAGCTTGATTATTTATCAATTTCTCTCTGTTTGTAGTTTGTCTCCTACATGGAGTTTCCTGACTTCATGTATACTGTTCTTCAAAGATGAAAGAAAACAAACTCTACACCGTTACTTTTAGTTGTTGTAGTTTATCTGGTCTGCAGATGATGAATGATTGGAACTATTGCATTATTAAGTATGATTACATGACCTTGTATGCATTATAGTGATTATACTATGTTTGTGTTTCTGCTTTAATTTGTGGAACTAGCTTAAGTATATATAACGATCCTAGCTAGGTAAAATGTTAGTATTCTAACTGTTTTATTTGTCTGTCTATATAAGATGGATAAGTCATGGATGGAGGAAGATAGAAGATCGCTAAAGTTTCGGTTAGGACTTTGTCACATTTCTTGGGTTTGCATTGGCTAATGCGAGGGACAAAAATAGTATATGCTGCCCTTGCTCAATGTGCTTTATCAATGATGTATGGTCCATAAGGGTTATTAAGGAGCATATATTGTTCAATGGTATAGATGTTAGCTATAAGCAATGGAAGCGGCATGGAGAACCTTCAACTTCTGCCACCAATGCCTTAGGGGATTCTGAAACAGTACACATGAACCCCAATTTAGGGATAAAAGGGGGAAACTTAAGGAAAAGGAAAAGGAATGCTGAAGGGGGGATCACCTCATCTGGTTCATATGATGTGCTGACCATTGCTTCAGAGAATCCCGAGCATCATGGTAGGGTTAGAGGTGTTGGTGGCAATGTTAAGCCAGCTGCATATTTAAACTTGCCAAAACCACAAAGAAAGAGTATGAAACAAACTGTGAGTTTACCACTGAAGAAGATGATAGAGGAGATATATAGTATGCTTGCAGAGGACAGAGCGCAATGGGAGGAGAGGGGTAAAAAATATGCTGAGGAAAGAGTGATATGGACTTGGGAAAGAAATAAAAAAACTTTCTGAGGAAAGAGCTTACTGGAGTGATAAGTTTGCGAGGCTAGAAGCAAAAATTGATGGGATGGAGTTGCCTGTTAATACACCCAAATCTGCTACACCAGTAAGTTCAGGACAAGGGAGTTGTTCGCCACAATTTGAAAGGGTTGTAGTTTGTAATAGAGATGCTGAGGTGAGGGCTGCAAAGAAGAAGTTGATTTTAAGAGATGATGTGAACGTGGTAGCTGAAGAGAAAATTGTGCAGGCCGTTGATGGGAAGGCAAAACGGACCTCCATATTGGAAGAGAAGTTAAGAGATGTCTTTGTTCCAAAGGCATCAGTAAATGGTGAAGAGGTAAATACCATGTTATGCTGATATATAGCATTTCTGATTATGTACTTGTTTTTATGTAAGACTGAATGTCAATGTTAATTTGTTTCATGTATACGTTTCGTGTCATAAGGAGTGCAAAAATTGGCTGTTGATTCGGTGGTAAACATTGTAGCCATTGGAGTGCAATTGTCGACCTTGAGACCAACCAGCAAACTATCCATGGTGTTCCATTGGGAGATGAAAATGTGCGCGTCTCCATCATTCGGCCATTGGTTCCTGAAGCTTTCCTGCCATTTCCGATCAAAGATGTGATAGTGAAGGTAATGGATGCCATTGGTACTTCTGTTTCTTGGCCAAAGAACCTAGTCATTGTCAGTATACCAGATTCCAAGGTAACCCGAATTCTCTGTCTCTATTTTCATATCAATGTCACTTAGCACCCGTTTGGCCGCACGTTTTCTCCTTAAAATCACTTATGTTTAACATATTAGATGGACTTGGTGTTTGGTAAGACGATAAAAAGACGTAGTATTAAAACATTAGGGTCCGTTTACCGTGATTTTAAGAAGCAGGTTCGGGTCGGATTTTTAGGTCCTTCGAACAACCGTCTGGTGCGAGGCGTGCCAACACCTTGAGGAAGTGTGTCTGTCTTAATCTTGTCTAGTTCACGCGCTCCTCTTGACTTCTCTTCAAACAACTGTGAGTAGAAATGGTCAGTTCTGCTGCTGGGTTCTTCACAACGACCTAGAACGGATCCTTAGGATTTACTCAGTAACAAAATACAATAAAGTAAAGGATATTTGCTAAGGATTTCTCCTTAACAATGGGATAGACTGTTGCTCGCGATGAGGTTTTATGGACTGAGGGTGGACTTTTTGCTCGCGATGAGGCTTAGTGAGTGAAGCGGGGTTTGCTCGCGATAAGGCTTTGGTGTTGCTCCCTGGAGAGGCTTTTTTGGTAGATTGGGTGCTCCTGGGGAGGCGTCCAATTTGCAGTGGTACAAAGTTGTTTGAATTGTCCGGTGGGGTCTCTCATTCGCCTTCACCTCCTTATATAGAGAACTGAGTGGCTAAGGTTCACGAATGACTTGCATACCAAGGCAAATCTTCTGCTAGTAATTACCCAATGAGAAATAAAGATATTTACTGAATTGAACCGTATGTATCGGTTCACGTATCAGACTAGATACTATGTCTAGGTAAAGATATTTACCTCAAATATGATTCTTGGAGATCTTCTCGATGTCACCTTGTACGCAGAGAGATTACTTTATGACTCTTCCAACTCGGACGTGCATGTATATCACCTTTATGCTTTAAGAATATAATCTTCATATGGCCAAAGATCATGCACGTATTAGGCTTCTCTCGGGAAACAAAGAATCAAGGATGATTAATTTCCTTAGATAACACCATATGTCTTCCTTAATCACAAAGGTAACAAAACCTTCCTTACTAGCATGGCACACGTCTAAGACTCCTTCTTGAATGCAAATCCTTCATTCTGACTCAATTTTGGTAAACAAACAATCCTCCATTAATTACCGGATCCATGATATATCAATAATAACCCGAATTTACACCAAGATCTCTTGACCTCCAAGATAGGCTTGACTTAACCTCGATAACAAATATCTCCAGAGATATTCGATTATATCCACGACGAACCACATAACTGGTTCGATATGCTAAAAATCCAGGGGATGTAAATTTATCCTCAAACACAGGTAAAGGCCTGTTTTTTGAAAACCGAGATTTTCCACTATACGCGGAGTTAGGAAAGACTAATGAAATTTTCAAATGCCAAAAAGCCCCTCATCATTTTCTCTGAATGACAACCTCTGATTATGAATCAAATGATACTAACCTCTTTTCTTCTCCCATCAGTAAGTTTCTCTCACGCTCAGGTCCTCTGCTACTACTTTCTGATTAGTGTAAACCCTTTATTGTTATTTGGTTAGTTTTCTCTTGTTTTCCTCATGACCTTCCCAATTTCTGGATATATTCATCCTTCATCTTTATTTTTCCTCCCGGCTTGGTTCCATTCCGAAAATAAGCTTTTTGTTCTAAAATTTTCTCCCAAATGCCTTTGTAATTCCCTAAAGTCTCTTGTTGATCATATTTTCACAATTGATTAACTAAGCCTCAGAAAATCAGACTATATATATATACACCGACATATTTTTACAACGATAGGAAAAACAAAAGCGTAAAAATCAAAAGAAGACGGCGAGGGATCCTTTTCATGATAATGAGGATTTGCAAAACTTGCCAAAGAAGCTCCCGCCAGCTGTTAGTATTTTGTGCATTTGGGCCAACACAGACTTGCGGGATAGGGCCACCATACAAAACATTTTTGATGCTGAAATTTTTGGTCATACAAAGAAAGCTGTCGTCCTTAGAAGCGACATCTATGCCATGGCACACATGTTGGAACCATCAGGAGGCTGCATTGCTTTTTACATGAGGTAAATATTCAAAGCCAGCTATCTGTTTGTCGAATGTTTGTGTTTCTGATTTGTTAGATGTAAATTAGTTGTGATGTTGTCAATTTAAATTGTCTATGTAGCTACCTTCATGATGTTTTGAAAAAGTTCTGGATGACTGATATGGTAGCCTTTGTCGACCCTGATCACATGGGTGCAATTGGTTGTGGAAGTACAACTGAACAATCTCGGGCTTTATTCAATCGGTACAAAGCAGGGAAGCCTGGACAGATTTATTTGCTGCCATATAACTCAGGGTACGTAAACTGGATTATTACGAAGTTTGTCATGTTCTATTGTTTTGAGTGACTGCTTTATATAAACTAGGTTATATTGATAATGAGGCTTTTTCTTTGTGGCATAGTGATCATTTGATGTTGTCTATTGTGGATCCGGATCAAGAAATCATTTACTTCATGGATCCGTCAAGGAGGTGGCTCGACTTCGATGGTGAATGGAAATCAATTGTCGACACGTAAGTCTCTTTTCCACTATATAAGTCTATCAGTTTTTGTTGTTCTTTGCTGTTCTTTGCAAATTATATACATGCTTTACTAATGTTGGCGTTCTGCTAATCATTTTGAAGGTCCATTAGAATGTTTAATGCACATAATTTGTTTAATCCGCACAAGTATAGGAGAGGGAGGAAATGGAAATCAATCCAATGGAAATTTCTTGCTGTAAGTTAGTGTACTGTTTTGTAATGTACACAACAAGTAATTAAGTAAAGCTTCTGATATGGTATGGTGGTACTTTCAGAACATTCCGGATGGTGTCAAGACTTGTGGATATTGGATTATGCGTTGCATAAAGGAGATAGTGGAAGACAAGGATTTGGATTTTGCTGATAAGGTATATGAGCTGCTTCCAATACCATAATACACTTATATGAGTTATATCATGGTTGGCGACTTTGCATGTAACTTCTTCACGAGTGGGATATCTCATACTTTGTTTGTTTTCTATCTTTTTTTTTCTTGCAGTGGAAAAGTACTCAGAAAAGGGGAAATCTTGTTTACACAGATTATGAGATTGATGAAGTTCGGGTTGAATGGGCACAGCATGTGATGAAGTTTGCAAATGTCGAGTGTGCGCAGGGGCTCTATGGTATAAATTTAGTTAGGGACTGCCTAGCTACATTTTGGAAGGTTATTTTGGCCCAACTTATATGATCGACTTTTGTTTTATCGATCATTTTCAACCTCCTAGCAGATTACTCAACTTAAAGACGGATTGATAATTTTGAATATTACGAACAATTGATGTAGTTTGGTGACTGATTGAAATGAAGTTACAAGTATTTGGCTTTTGAATTGTTATCAATGGATGCTCTTTTGTTACTAGCAGATGACCGGTCGAAATAACTCAGACAACACGTATCGCAACAAGAATCAAACAACAGAACTGGACCAAATAACTGTTGTCTGATACAACAGATAACAAAAGAAATGACTGATAAAACTAACAACAATATAGTATAGTGCGAGACTGTGTTAACAAAAGGATCCGGATCCTCTCCTAACCTAGCAAATCACCTAACATTCCTAAGCTTTTACAAGATGATGACACATGGCTTTCATCACATCCAATGGCCAAAATCTTCTTAAGTAAGTACTTTACGAAAATACCCCATTTCATATATTTTCTCCCTTTCCTCTTCTGTTCTTCTCTTGTTCAACTAACCAAATTTTGCAAAATCTAATTAAGTAAATGAACTTTATCCAAAATTAGCAATATGCATATACTTAAGTGGTTCATTGTAACATTCGGATCTGTTTATTTATTTTCACCTTCTTCTAGACATCTCTTTTTGTGACCCAATAAAGCTTCTAGGATTGAAGGGAAGCGACGATAGAGACGATGCCGTTTCTATTTTACTGTAATTCCTCTGTTGTTGTGTGATGATTGAGTTTAAGAATGAGAGTTTGCCTTCTGGTTTTCTTCAAGGAAATGAGATGGGCGGAGGGAGGTGATGCGGGACTCGAAGAAGTTGGGTGCCCAAAGTGGGAAGCACAAGTGTGGATTGTGAAGAGCAAAGTGAAGTCCAAAAACATATTAGTTCTGGGTTGAATCTGATTAGCTTCTTGAGAAGATAATCAGAAGAAAAATGATAAGTGATGCAGTCCAATTTTTTTTCGGTAAAACTTCAAGGGAAAGAAAACTGAAGAAAAGAAAAGAAATATAGAAGAAAGAGAAAGGGAGCAAAATAAATTATAGACCATAAGATCTAATAATATAGACGTGAGCTTAAAAAAATTAAGTAATCTTTCAGGTTAAAAGACGATCCGGATCCTAAACGAATCTCACAGAGAGAGATAAGATTTTCAAGGGGGGTGTCAGCAGGTGTGAACTGATCATAGGGACGCGACTCTTGGAGGGTCTTTCCCTGTCAGTTTTATGATGTCGTGGTTGTCGGGATGCTTTGTTCTCCTACGCGCAACAGACAAAACAAATAAAGCAAAACCCCAAATGTGGGAATTGAAAGCCACCTTCATCCGTTTTTGTATTTATAGAAACTTTTATACTGGTAAACATTATTATTAGATTATATATGTTGCCATGTTGGTGAAACCAGAGAGCTTAGTTAACTTGGATTAGAGGGATATTATACTTGAAAACACAGCAAAGATAAAACCAACATACCCACAAATTATTATTAAAAGGTAAAGGTGAGAACATTGTAATATTCCTATTCCTTCTTCCTCCTCCTCATTTCTCTTTTTAGCTATTAATCATTGTGCACCACTGAATTCTAGGTGTTATAATCCATTTGCAGGCTTCCTGCTATGAATCTCTAAGTGGGATTCTCTTGTTGGGAAATTCAGACTTGATCTGCTGCATGAATGGCTCTTCTTCTCTGAATTTCTTGACTTCCAATTCCAATCTCTATATGGAGGTAAACCCTTCAACCTTTTTTTCCCTATGGATTTTGATTGAAGTTTTTTTTTTTTTTTTCCTTTTCTTTGTAAGATTGAAACTTGATGTGATTCTCTTATGATTGTTCTTTCATATGATCATTTTTTTTTCATCTGGGTTTGATGTATTTGAGTTTTCTATATGTTGTTGGGGATGAACAAACGGATGAAAGGGATGGTAGGATGAATGTATATATCGACTTTATGTAAAGGACTTTGTATATAGAAACCATGTCCAGGTAAAAGAAATCAGCTTTTCAAACTTTCTCAAGGATACCATGATTGTTGTTAGAATTTGAAATGGGTATATGGATTTTAATTTTGTTCTGGGGTGATCAGCGAGTCTTAGCAAGTTAAATCTTGCTTTTAATTTACAATGGTGGATGATCGCACTAAAGTTTGCAAGGATATACATTAGCTTTTAATCTATAAATTGTAAACCTTTTCCTGTGTCCTAAAATTACATCGATGCAGGACATCAATGCTTTTCCTGTGTCCTAGAATTACATTGATGCAGGACATCTAGAGTTTTATTCATATCTGATAGAGCTGTAAAAAAATAATACAGTGTAGCTCTTTGAGCTATGCTCCCTACATGAATCTCTTGGAGTCTTGCACATATATGATTATTGACGCATCTCAGTTCAACTTATTTGAAAAAGGACTGATTTTCATTTGAATGGTTGATGAATGATAATTAAGTTTGTCTGCGGCTTATGAAATTGAAGCCATTAGCTCATTTTTCAGATAATACACTTATCTTTCTAGCACAGATAATTTGAATGGAGAGATTGACATAGATGAAAATTAACTCGAGGAAAGCCGTGGTGGTTTTGCTGTATCCTGTATGGTGAGAAATGATTTCCATAGATTTTGGTGCTGAATGTGGTCCCAGGGCCAAAAGGAGTGAGACGTAAGACACTCACCTCGCCATCCTCAGTTGGTTAAGGCTCAAACTCGAAATGATCAGTAGCTGTATCTTTTGCTAGTTTAGAGGCGGTTGCAATTCTGTAATTCATGTTAGACTTTACCATTCAACTTAGGGACCCTAGACTCTGAAAGTGGATCCCTACACTCTTTGGTTTTGATTATGTTGCATTTGATGAACCCTGTACTCTATTGATCAATGCTGAAACTCGGTTTTGTGTATTAAAAGGTTCCAAATATGACGGAGGCAAAGAAGGATGAAAGTCAATTGATATCAGCTGCTGCTTTTGTTGAAGGGGGAATACAAGATGCATGTGGTGAAGCCTGTAGCATATGCCTTGAGGATTTTTGTGAAAGTGATCCGTCAGTGGTACTATTTCAATACATAGTTCTGTTTCATAAGTTGCAGTGATAATATAGATTATCTTGTGTTCAGAAACATATGATAATCTATATGCATTGTATTTCACGTGCTTACCTTACAAAGATGTGCCTTCAATTCCATTCCTGTGTGTTTTACTTGCAGCTGACTACTTGCAAGCATGAGTTTCACTTCCACTGCATCCTTGAATGGTATAACTCATACTAAACTTAAAATGTTTAATGACTCTTTATTTTTCTTCTGTTATGGTTGTTACTAAAGGTCAATTAGTGATCTTACTTTTTATTTTCTATGACTACATTTTATTCATATAAGAAGTAGAGAGATAATGCCATTTCATCGAGTCATACTTTTCTTCAATTTATTATATAACTGATAAATTTCCTCATTATGTATATTGCTTCATTCTCATGTAAACATAAAATTAACTCTGACTTGATGAAGATGTCACTGTCATTGGTGTTCATCTGCTTAAGAGAGATCCTTTGACATCTTTTCTCAGCTTAAAGAAAATGTATTTGTACTGAATTTTTTTTCCTTATTTGTTCTAACTTTGACACTGTCATTAGTTATTCAATAAGTATTCAAATTGTGAACAGTATATGTGCTTAAGGGATTAGCATTATGTAATTTTATAAAAAATAAAAAATATTCAGAGAGAAACGTCATCATTCTTAAAGTATAACATAAATTACACAATGTGACGTATATAGGTGCCAGAGAAGTTCCCAATGTCCGATGTGTTGGCAGGGCCTTAGCTTGAAGGATCCCTCGAGGTTAGCTTTTGCATTATCTAATTGACTTGTATTGTTATGCTAACCTGGAGTTAACTAAAATGCATTTTTGTGACAGTCAAGAATTAGTTGAGGCGGTAGAACGGGAGAGGACCATTAGGGCCACAGCAAGAAGTGCAACCATATTTCATCATCCCACCCTCGGCAATTTTGAAGTGCAGCATGTATATCATCTATCTTGTTCTTTGTTCCTTTCTTCTTTTTTTTCTTTTTTTTGATGAAATAATTCCATACATTCTTTGAAACATTAGACGCTCTGATCTACTTCCAACTCTCCAATAGAAAGCAATTGAAGAAATTAAATGTAGAAATTTAAAGCTTCAGGATTGATGTGTTTGTTCTATGCGATGCAGTTAGCTGATGGTACTAATGATGCTGACCTTGAAGAGCGTATCATCCAGCATTTGGCAGCTGCTGCATCAATGGGAAGGACTCACCACATTGGTAGAAGGGAAGGCCAGCGGAGCCGGTCATCTCTTCGTGGTCATCCACACTTCTCAGTCATTTCCACTCACCCCAGTGCACATTCTCTTGGTCATGTTTCTGCCTCGGGTGGGGAGAGTGAACCAGCTACCATAACTGCAGCAAGTCCATCTACCCCACTTACGTCAGGTGGAGATGAATCATCACGATGGAGTTCACAAGTTTCTTCTGTTCAAACTAATGAATTTTCTTCCTCCACATCTGGGCCTACACTCATGCAACGAAATCATCAAGGAATTCCCTCTTCCCGCTGGTAGTCTTCGTTTCCTTGTTTCATTTATGTTAATGTGGTGATCAGTTTTGTTGTATGCTCTTCTTTGCCAAACATTTGTATGACCAATTTTGTATATATTTCTAGGAGCTCTGCCAGTCACTCCTCACCAATAAATCAGGAAACAGCAGGACCATCAGATCTTCAGTCTATTTCAGAGTCTCTGAAATCAAAATTTAATGCCATGTCAATGAAGTATGATACATAAAGTGACCATTCTTTTATTTTAAAATTCCTTTGTCTACTTTGATATTTTGTGTTTGTGAGCTCATATATTTTCTCTTTTACCATTTTCACTTTGTTCTACGCAAGATACAAGGAGTCATTTTCAAAGAGTACAAGAGGATGGAAGGAGAGGCTGTTCTCTCGCAGCCCTTCTATGTCAGAACTTGGTTCTGAAGTCCGGAGAGAAGTCAATGCTGGAATCGCTAGTGTATCTCGAATTATAGAGAGCCTTGAGACCAGAGATAATAGTAGAGTTGGTCAGGATCCTGTAGCAAATCAAACAGCAGATGGTTCTACGATGGACCAGGGCAACCGGAACAGCTCTGAGAGTCATGGGAGGACTTTGACTGACAACAATAGGCCTGTGACACCTTGTGCTGCAGGTTCTGCTTCCAATTGATCTGCCATAAACTGTTTCAACAATGCATCTATCCTCAGCATTTCATTATATAAGGTGAGTAATGGCATTAGCTTCAATTTTGTTGCACCGAAGTAACCTACTTCATCTCCAGTCAACATATTTGTAGCTTATTGGTTTAAGGGTGAATTTTATTTTGGGATTTGAGTTCTGTGCATGTATAACTCCTCCTAATCCTATCTCGATTCCACCCTCAAACAACTTAGTTGTAACCTGTTTACAAAGTTCAGAATGTCTTTGCTTCATGTTTTTCTTAAACCTTTCTTATTGATCCAGCTCCTCTGAGTTTACTTCAGATTTTATTTTCTGCAGACATGACGTGCTGAGGATGAGATGCCTTGCAGTTCGGGCTAGAGTTGAAGAGCTGTGAATGTAAATCAAACAAGGAAGAGCAAGTCGCGAGATGAAAGGTTCCATCTGGACACTCGACATATATAAGTGGGTTTATTTATCTGTAAATATGTTTCTATATATAAACCAATATGTAGCGCTTTAATTATGTCTGAATTGTCTGGTTCTTGGCACTGGTTTATTTGGATACTACAGAATCGTGTTGAGACTTCTGGAACCACCCTTTCCAAGTACATAGAACTCATGGCAAAGCTGCAGAGCAATATGCCATTACGCATTAACAAGTATCATCTAATAAGGTAGAAGCAGTTTATCACTCTGTGGCTTACCATTGTAGCTCACTTGTGTCATGTTGGTTATGAATGGCTGTGATTCCAATCTTAACTCGGTCATGAATGTTGTTATTTACTGGACTGTTGTCATCATGGATGTTCGACTGATATAAACTACTTTTATATGACTAGCAAAATAAACTTATAAACGTGATCCAAAACTAATACATTTTGGTGAACCGGTTCAAGTGACAAATCATGTGATGTGGTTGTGGGTATTTGGATGTAGCATATGTTCTGTTGAGTGTTGACCATGAAAGATCTTATTGAATCGAAGAAGCATTATTTTCTGCAAATAAAATTTGTGTTCCATTGAAGAGAAGTAGTAAAGAAATCCCCAATGTCCAAATGAAATAGGCAAGAAATCTTCTCAATCTTCTTTTCTTCTTTTCGATTTCAACAAAAAACTAACAAAAGCTACAAAACAAACTAACAAAAGCTACTCTCAATGGACACTCTCACTCAACTAATCTAAATGGAACGCTTGGGATACATAAACTATAAAACAAACCCTAAAAAAGGGCAAGCAGTGAAACCAAACCAAAAGAGTGACAACAATCAAACCTAAAAAAGCTAATCTATCAGCCACAAAACAATCTTCTTTTCTTAGTTTTAGACCTTCATCTCATCGCATGATTCACATGTAAACTGAAAACGTAAATTTCTCAAAACTAATAACACCATGCAACATTGATAAAAATCTAAGGTTAATATTCTGAAAAGATTATATTTGAAGTAGAATTAATTCTTCCATCACTAAACACAAACTGGTCATTACATTGACATAGCTAGAGAAACGTAAACATAAAGATATCAAAAGCTCAAAGCAAAACGAATCAAATTTTTATTTCCTAATACCATATCGGCATATCCTCTATCTACTCCTTCGGTCTTCTTGGTTGAACTTTGTATCCAAATTTTGTCCTCCAAACGAGTCATTGTACCTCGAAGAAGGTTGGTTCTTTTTTGGAGCTGGTGGACACGTGCGGTCTTCACATGAACGATCTTCATCCGAATTGTTTTGCTTCTTATCTCCAGCCATCGTCCACTTGTTGCTTTCTTGTGACATATTTGAAAATCTTGCCTTGATTAATCTCAATTAGCCAAAGTTTCAAACACAAACTGCTTTGAGAAGAAACTATGAACAATACTGACGCCAAGACCTCTTTATATAGTTAATTTCTTTCCCAGATTCAAACGGATTCCTAGTTAGTAAAGTTGAGACGAAGTCTTTACTAAACAAACCAGGAAAGAATATTTAACTAGATATTATGTGGCCTAGCGCCATTTTACTGTTCCCGTGAACAGTGTCAGTTGGGCTTGGACTTTTTCTTCTCTCCTTGGTCTCTCGGTCGGGCTTGGGCTTCTTCTTTATGCCTCTAGATTCTTCTCTCTCAATATCTCTCGATCCCTCTCGCCGCTTTGCATATCTTTTTCTTTCTCTCTCTCGATCCCTCTCGACTCTCTCTGCTTCAAGAATGCATGGTATTTACAGGAGAGCAAAGCAAAGCAAGACGATCGTTCTTTAGGTAAGCTTGGTATTTTCCTTTTATGATTCTTGCGTGGTATCTATCGATATTTCTCAATTTCGATTGGGGTTTTTTCAATTCGGTTTATTGGTTTTTAGTTAGTGATAAGGCTGTTGTAGATTAGGGGTTTGGAGAAATAGATCTTTGATTGAGGTCGTGTTGTTCGTTCTAATTTGCAGCTTGGATGTTGCTGATTTGCAGATTCTTTAGTGATTGAAATTGTATAGGTCTCTATTGAAAGGAACAAATAAATTGTTTGCATAGGCTCTATCGGAATATCATTTCAATTGTGTATTTTTCCAATTTGGTTTTTTGGTTTTCAGTCTGTGAGCTTACTGTCAGTTTAGTAGGCAAAACATATTTTGGTATAACTGATAGGTCGGTTGCAGATTGAGGGTTTGAACAGGTTGATCTTTGATTGATTTATTTATTTTATTCCGATATTTCAAGGTTTCCAGTCTACTGCTCTAGGTATTGTATTCTATGCATGTCGTGATTGTTTGCACTTCTGTTCTAATAAGGGTTTATTGAAAGCATATTCATCTACTGTGTCATCATAGCAAATTTTAGTCGATTCAGTCTGCATAGTTATATGAAAGATTATAAAGTAAGCATGATAAAGTGACTGAATAAAAGTATGTGAAAGATGCAGGGCCATATATCATTCTTGCAGTTTTTAACGTTTCTATATTCTATTATATTGTTGATGGTTTTTTCAAATATATTGTTAATTCAATTACAGATCAGAGTTAATGAACTCAATACTATATTTGGTTTTATTGGTGATATTGATCGGCTTAAGAATAGAGAACTGAGGCTTCTATTGATATTTAGCCTTGCCTTAACATGGCCAACATCATTGTTTGGTCTGCTTATACATTATACAAATTGAGCTCTAGATTTGTGTGTTATGTGTTTGCTCTTCAATTTCAGTTTCAAACTTCTTTCTTTTTGCAGGTGAAAACTCTTTTGATCTTTTTGATCAAGTTTCACAGTCAAGCTGATTGTATTCTTTGTATATTAGCTCTGAAAAGGTACTATAATTGCATTAAGTTTTGCTTCAGTCCTTTCAAGTTATTGTGCATGTAATATGGAAGGGAGCAATTGTGGTTTTTGTTATATCAGGCAATTGGTTTCGGTTACAAATAGGAACAACTATTTCCTCAACAGTCATTATATAGTAGTGAATTATAATTACTTCGTTGGTCCTTCTGAAAAGAACCTAGAATGAGATATCATATAGTTCTAGGCCAAAAGCTATTTTTGATCATATGAACCTAGAATGAGAAAGTTGATGTTTTCATCAACATTTCATCTACTAATGCGTTCATGGTTTGTCTTTTGTTATGTTCCATACTAATGTTGATGATTTCATTATTATATAATTCCAAAGTTTCAAGCTTTTGTGATCATGCTTCTGTTAAAACAGGATTATCAAATTAGATACTGATCAATCCTCTTGCTTGAAATACAATTGAAAAAAATCTTACAGTGATTGGAAAAACAATAACCTATAATTGAATTCTATAAAATAATCGATATATATATATATATGTAAGGAATTAAGCATTAGCAATCTATACCAGTAGCTACTGAAACATTAGAAATAATATTAATAAGAAGTATGAATGAAACTGACTTGATCGAATTGATAGAGTCTTGCAGTAGCAATCTCCTAAGACAGAATTTCGCCCGTACTAGTGCTCGTACAGTCCTTGGACGTCTATCTTGCAGGATACAACTATCAAGTTCTTGTTTATGCACTCAACAAAAACTTCTTGCAAACTCGTATTTGTGTTTTCTCAGAAATAGAAGAGGAAGAGGAGTAGAGATTGTTCTTCTCATCTTGTTTGCCTTGTCTGCATCTTTCTTATAAAGACGCCAAACGAACAGTTGCAGTGCTTCTGATGCAATGGTTCGTTCAAATTCGACTTCTTCCAACAGTTGTAACTGTTGCTGTAACCTCTTGGGTGTACAGATCAAATTTCAATTAGGCAAAATGCAAAAAGAAAGTTTCTGACAAGTCCCCAAGATATATATATATACGGAGGTCCATATGGGTCTATATCCATTTAACAAGTATTCTACATAAACACTGATAAATGATATGACATAGAAACTTTTGTAGATGTGGGAGTAAACTCCCACAATCTCCAACAGCTTCTTCTCCTCTTTGGGATTTTGAGATAACTCATCTTTGGGAATTGAGATAGGTATTCTCTTAAGTTGCTTAATTACTTACTTTGTATGTGTATGTGTTTTAAACTATGATTGAACTTTTTAAGTTCCATCATACCATTTTTATCATAATTTGATCGTGCTACCTTCAATCTCTATTTATAAATCTCATTCTATTCTATAATTTACATGACAGCCACAGTTTTAGGTTCATGTGTATCTCTATATTAGTTTGGAAGTTCAGATAGATCATGTGTCTGCATGTGTACTTGGCCTCCAAGTCTGTTTGCTTTTGCAAATTAAGTATAAATGTGTATTGTGTGAGGACCAGGGTTAGGCTACATAGGTGTGTGCATATTTATAGGTTAAGATCATATGTAAATTAGAAGACTAACAAACAAAATGGATAAAGCAGTGTCATTCCACTTTGCATGCTACTGTGTGTGTAGTGACGTTAAATAGAGAAAGTCTTAAATTAAATTATGTAGTTAATGACTACACTAAAAATTAACCTTTGAAGTGGACTTTGAGGAACTGGACATTTCAGCCGATTTCAATAGTCATCCTTCAAGTAACCAACAGTGCTTTTGTGAAAGATTATATGTCTGTTCCATGCAAGTAGCTAATGGAGATTTCAATTATGGTTTCTTTGGTAATTATTTTCATATGTTAAACTGCGGTTTGATTATTGGTTTGGTCTTCTTCTGTAGTTGGGAAGCTGCCTGCAAGCTGTGTGAGTGATGAGTAATTCATTGGTTTCTCTGTTTGTTTGTTTTTTTTGTTCTTTTTTTTTCAGATGATTTTTTTTAATTTTATTTTACATTTTCAGAGTTTGTCTTCCATTTCTGTTATTACAAGGGAGAATTTGATCAGACGAAAAGTGGTAATAGATTGATCAACATGTTGATGTAGTTTTTGATTCTCTATTTCTGACTTATCAATGGCATCTGTGAAGAAACTCATATTCACAGACCTTAGATTTTGTATCTATTATGGTATGGGTTTGTGAGTGTTATGGTATATCAGACAAAAAACCTTTTGTGTTGCATAAAGAACAGTAGTTAATCGCACACATACAACGCACTTCTGCACGCTTTTGTTCTTGCTAATTAGTAGAATGTTGACCAAAAAATTTTATTTGTATATCTACAGGTTGCTTCTTCTGAAATAGAGATTTTAATTCGTACCTATGCCATGTTTTTCTTAGTTGAACAGGTATTGTTTTGTTCTGTAGCTATTCCATTGTTACTGTAGGGTATAGCAATGAGAACAGAAAGTATAAGAAAATCAATTAATACAGTTAGAACCACTTACTAAAGCTGTTTTCATAGTTTTTAGTAGATAACTAGTTGTATGGCTGTAAATGCTATAATGTTTGCAAGCAAAATATCGATACTTTGATTATCATAGCCATCAACTAATTACGATTACTTATTTGTGATTTGTATTGTTGTTTTATTTTATCCTTTTAGTTCTTGCTCAGAAACAAAGTATTTGGTTTTGGTCTTGCTACTGCTTTATCGAAGTTGAACAAGCTGAGATTCATAGGTATGTGTTGCTTCTTTAGCATTCAAGGAGTTCTGCATTATTCATTTAGAAGTAAAATCTTTTGGGGACTTCAGTTTTCCACAAGTTGATTTGGGATTCTATACGAGACTTTCTTTTTTTGCATTAAAAAAGCTATGCATTTTTTGTTTAGCAAAATCTTTTTAAATGTTGTTGTTTTCTCATAGTTTTGCAACCATGCATAATTTTTTTCTTTTGTTTCTCAACAAAAATGAAATATACTCCTTTTTCATCTTTCTCTGTTATGATATGCAGATTTTATGCAACGTTTTCTTCAATTCAAATTTCTGCCGTTGTTCCTCATTTTGGTCTTCTGTGTTAGCTTACTTTTTTTTCTTGCACAGGTTTATACCCCTGTGATTGCAAATTATTTCTTACTATCTTTACAATATTTTCAAAGGACTTTACGATTATTCTAAATCTACTTTATGTGTTCTGTAGATTTTGAGGGTAGCAGTTTGCTATATTCTGTAACTGATTTGTAACTGATTTAGGGAACAATCAACTCTTAATTGTAACAATATTACCTTCAGGTATGTTATAAATGTTGTTAGTCTTTATTTCACTCAAATGTGTGTCATTTTTTAAAGTACATGGTTATGGATATGCATGCTAAGCCTATATAGTTCTTTTCCAAAGTGAGTGTATTATTAGTCTATTTTGGATAAATGTGTGCATCTGTTTTTTTTTTTTTTTCGTTTTATTAAGGCTGCATGAGTCATCAGCCTTTGTGTAAAGGCTAGGAAGTACCATTTTTAAGATAGCGCTTAGAAACTGAAATCTTTGTGATTTATCAAGTGGGAATGCATGTTTGCTTTACAATTGATCAGTTGATCTAGCAACGGTTTTTTATAAGTAAGGTAAAGCTACAGTGAAGCTTGGAGTCTTCTGTGGGGATTCGTATATGCCTAGACCTTAAATGTCGTAAGTCAACTTTGTAACTCAAAACATCTTAATTTTGTTTCTTCACTTTTAATTGTCATGGTTCGTTGTTCCCAATTTATAAACTGTAATCACGCTCACCGTTCCGTCGTCTCTTTAGTGTGCGTGTGTGTGTGTGCAACAAAGTCATTGGACACATTGTTTTTTAGTTTTCTGTATGAACTTCTGCAGATTAACAGGTATGGGCATAGAGATCCAAATTCATCAAGTGGTACAGCAAAGATAGAGCAAGTGAAGATCACCATATGGTTTCTCGGGCTTAAGCAAAAGGTTCCTTCTAGGTCAATATACTACATTGTGCACTCTTAAAGTCCTAATCTGCAGAGGTGGGATAAGATGAATATCATAATATTTTTATTTACTACATTGTAATTTACTGTACAAAAGTATTTTATTATTTTGAATCAATTTATGTTTTAACCAACCTCATTGATATTAATACATCATGTTTATAGCTTCTGTCATAGAATACTCAGTATTCTTCAACACTTGATTGTTTCCCGCAGCAATGCGCAGACACAAAAATTAGTTATTACAATTTACCTATCGCAGAAAGGAATAGCTTTTGTTTTTGAAAAAGATTGGAAAAACCTAGTAAATCTCTAACTGGTACACGTGAGCAGGCACACAGATGATGGATGTGGCTGAGCGAGTCTAGTCTTGATTCTTCATTGTTATTATAAATGTTAGGTTTTCTATTGATCTTATATTATTGTTTCGCCTTACAGGCTTAATTAATTTCTTTTGTAATGCTTTACAAAATATAACGGTAAAAAGATGATCTACTTGTTCACCTGTGTCGGTTCGGGGTACAATTAGTTTGCCAGGGTTGACCAGGAGGATCGCCCTCCCTATTCGAAGTTTTTTCCTTGAAGTTTAAACCTTGTTGACTATGACAACAATCGCAACTATAAATAGACTCACGTCTCCGCTCTGCTATCTCGCGACCCCTACTCTAATTAAAAGTGTAAAGGCCCCTTGGGTCGTACAGGGCCACCAGGCCAGGCCGAGTCAGAAAGGTTTTGATGACTCGAGGCTTTTATTCACGTTGCGTAAACACATTTCAAAATGACCTTTTTATCATTGGCAGACAAAAAAAAGAGCTCAATTCAATCTCAGTCAAGTTACCGAACTCACTCGTTTATGTGTTTGATCAACCAAACTAGGTCAGAAAAGGCCTAATGGATCATCTCATCTTTTGTTGCTAATGTGTATGCCAAGATGCCATGTCTGACATGCCCGATATCACTATTTCATTTCAACAGTAAGAAGAAATTACCAGCTAATGGAGTAATATTCACAACTATCATTGCAGGCTTGCAGCCACCTTATTACAAGCAAGTGTTAGCGAGCGAGTGCAAAGCGGTGATAGCGCAGAACCAAAGCTTGCAGAGGTTGAGAGCTCGAGAGAGAATGGGGGACTATCACTATATCTATAAGGACTTGGACGGAGCCTCCACGCAGTGGGACGATATTCAGGCCAAGCTTGGCAATCTTCCGCCCAAGAAGTCGGCGTTTAAGCCCCCGGCCTTCACTCCGGCCGAGGACGAAGCCTCCGCTCCTAAAGACAAGTCGTGGATCGATGATAAGACCGAGCAGGACCTCGAAGATCTCGAAGACGATCCCGATCTCGACGACGATCGCTTCCTCGAGGAATACAGGTCACTCCTCTTCTTTTCTTCTTCTTCAATTTCCATCTCAGTTCTTCTATCTTTGAACAAATTAGATATCGAAGCAACTCATACTCTTTAGCTATTGAGGTTGAAATTCTTAGCACGAATCCATAAAATCCAGACTTAACTAACACAGATCGAATTTTTAGGAGTAAAATATGATTGATACCCTTGTTTCAATCAAAGAAGATGACTCCTGACTCTTCAAATTAAAGTTTTAAATATGAAATCAGTGACACCTCGAATAGATTTACCTCTCTCTTGGTCTCGGAGGTGATCGATGGAGAAAGAAAATGGAATATCTCGTATCTGGAGCAAATTCCATCCCGAAATTGCTAATTTTCTTTGGAGGGCAATCTCGGGTGCTTTGCCGATTTGCTGGAACCGTTTCAAAAGAAAAATGGCCCCAGCTCCTCTCTGTCAGATTTGTTGAGATTTTTCGGAGACCGCGGAGCACTGCCTACTCCTTTGCCATTGGACTTCAGTGGTCTGGTTTGCCGGACTTGCAAAGCATCACTACTCTGGAGGAATGGCTACTCCTTAAAAGTAAGTTTAACCCCCCTTTCGGATAGCCCTGAGGCTTTGATGGAATGTGTGTTCTTCCATCTTTGGGAAATTTGGAAGTATAGATGTGAGATTGTTATTAATCACAGCAAGCCAAATCCTCTCGTTACTGTTGGCAACATCAATAGAAATTTCTCTGATTGGTGCCAAACTCTCAGTCCTCTTTCTGAGCCAAATGATTGCCCTATCAATGATGTCTCAAGATGGCAGCCTCCATCTGAGCCTTTTGTTAAGATAAATTTGGATGGGGCCTTTGATGAAAAGAACAAAAGAACTGGCATAGGAGTTGTTATTCGGGATCACTGTGGTATTCTTCTAGCAGGTTCTAGTACCCTTTGCTCCCACAATTCAGTAACTGAAGTTGAGGCTGAGGCATTGTTTGTGGACTCAAATTGGCTGCGTCCCTTAATTTGAGGAACATTGCGTTGGAGTGTGACTGTAAGGATGTTCTGATGGCCTTTTCCTGCTCCTCTTTCTCACCAAACTGGAAAATTTCCCCCTACATTAGCAGGGTCTCTCATCTCAGGTCCTTTTTCACAGGGTTTCAATGGAATTGGATCCCTCATGAAGCTAACCGTTGTGCAGACGCAGCGGTTAAGCTTACTAAAGTGAGTTTGTGCTCTTCGGAATGGGCTAACCAGCCTCCAATCTCGCTAGTTTCTGTTCTACAAAATAACGGCCTCCCTGGTGATTAGTTTTGGCACTGTGCTGCCCCAGCTTTATTTGCTGTAGCTTGCTTTGTTTTTTTTTTTTTTTCTTTTTTTTTCCTGTCTTTTATTCCCCTTCCTTCTTGTATTGTTGTTTTTGCTGCCCAGGAGGCTTAATGAATTTCTTCATTACTGACCAAAAAAAAAAAAAGTGGGATAATTGGCTCAAATAGTCAAGTTGAACCTTGCGGTGCTCTATCTGATTTGTTATACCACTAGAATTGTGAAATTATTGTTGTGTTTATGTTGAGTACTATATGGAAGAGTTAAGATTAATGTGGTTTTGTTTGATAGGAGGAAGAGGCTGTCTGAATTGAGAGAAGCAGCTAAGGTTGCGAGGTTTGGATCAGTGGTTCCAATCTCGGGATCAGATTTTGTGCGTGAGGTTTCTCAAGCTCCACCAGACGTTTGGGTGGTGGTGATTCTTTATAAAGAAGGAATTGCGGAATGTGGATTGTTGATGCAGTGTTTGGAAGATTTGGCAACTAAGTACCCGGCAACTAAATTTGTGAAAATAATTTCCACAGACTGCATTCCTAATTATCCGGATTGCAATCTTCCCACTTTATTAGTGTACAACAGTGGCGCTGTCAAAGCCAATCATGTTGGGATGCGCAGCTTTGGTCGGAGATGCACACCTGAAGGTATCTATTTTCTTCTGAATACCCCGTCCTGACTTTCCTATTCCTTTTGCATATAGACAGTTTAATGGTTTTCTGACTTTCTCCGCCCAAAATAAAAAATAAAAATTTAAAAAACTTGCTGATAGGAACTTCTGTGGACTATGAAATTGCAAATCCGCTTGTTAAAAAGCAGCAAACGTTAAAATTCAAAATGAAAATGGGTTAATGTTGTTGTAGTTGGTGAGTTCTTTGTGCAATAAATGGCTTCTTGTGGTATACTTGGAATTGCTGCAACTTCATCTACTATTTATGAGTGTTCGGTTGTCTTAAATGAAGTATATACAACCTTAGCACGAACTTTTGGATAAGGATTTCAGTAACTTTTTCTAGGATAAATTCACATTCTATGGGAAATGCATTTTTGGATGGAATAGCATATTGTCCTGCTGTACAGTTCAAACCAGATGACTGATTCATTTTATACGGGTGGTGAAGAATCATGGTGTTAGATATTATTTCCTCCAAGAATAGGGCTCTTACTGACGTGTGCAAAGAATTGATTTCTGTCTTTCGTTGCTATTCTGAAATACAAAAGTGGATCATTAACTTATGGATTATGAAAGAACTATCTTTATATTAACTACACATGATTTCACCTCGGGTGGGAAAAATCTATTGGCCTGTGGGCTTTAGCATAGATAATGACTACTCACTACTCCTTGAAGCTGGACATAGATAACGAAGTACTCCCTGGTGCTGGACATATAAATGAATGCAGATCTGTAGTGCTTCACCGGATGGGTTTATGTTCTCTTAAAACTAAAGAAGTTATTAAAATTAGAATCCGGTTGAGGCTGCATAGCAGTGGGTTGTTTTTATGCAGGTGCTTATATTGATCGTCTTGTTTGGCTCAATGGAATAGAGGTCGAGAAAAAGCTTTCTAGTATTACAAAGTAGCTTAGAATGTGTTGTTTGCTTGAATGGTCCGTTACCCATTTAAAATGTTATCCTCAGTTTAATTACAGAGCGTCTCTTTGGTTTTTGTCACTGTATATCATAAACTTCTAATTAACATTGCAAGCTGTTCTAATATTATTGCAAACGATACATTTATAGATACATATATGTTTCTTGCTCAATATGTATTATAAACATCCTTTTGTTCTGTAGCTCAAATACTTGAGCTGATGATCATAATTAGCATTCTCTTTTGACTTTGGCCTTGTTATTGAAATTATAACTGTTTTTTTTTTCTTCTTCTAGTGACTAGTTTCTCTGTTTTGCTGAATACTAGGTGTGGCATTAGTTCTTTGCCAATCAGATCCTGTGCTTAATGATGGGCAGGGTGCTAATGGTCATTCAAGGGAAGCCGTGATCGAGGGAGTTCGCAAGAGGTTCATAGAGAAAGTTGTGACACAACATGAAGATAAGGACGATGGATATTCAAGTGATTAGAACTTTAGTAACTGTATGTTGGTTTGTCTAAGAATTATGTTGTTTTTTTTTGTCAGGGCTTCTGTAAGAGTGAGTTTAGATGAATACTGCCATTTAGTGAATCATCTTGCTGCTTGCAAAACCTTTTTCATGGTATGTGGAAGATTATGACTGAATTGCATTATCTGAGTGACCTAATTATTATGTCAACTGCACATTGTATGAGATGACATAGGGATTCAGTTATTACAGTATTAATACATCTTGTTTTGATTAGAAGATATGATGATCATTGACTATCAAAGTTGTATTCAGTTGTAGTGTTCTCTTTATTCAATTGATGTATCTTAACCAGCCCTTGAACCTCTCATTGCATATTAGCTTTTGACCACATTCACCAGATAATCTAAAAGTGATTTTTGTAGCGAGTGATCTTAACAAATCACTCCATTGTGGAGACCTGATACCACAAATCGACGTTAACAAATTGCTAACATCAGCAAAGCTCCATGATGCCATGGATGACAGCACATATCTACAACGCAACTGTTATGCACTCTTAATGTTCATGAAAACTTTATGTTAGTTGCTGAACATAAAACTTTCGTTAGCGCAAGTTCCTGTGAATAGATATAGCATGAAACATAGCCATCGCATTGCATATATAAATAGTGTATAGTTTCCCTATATAAGAATCCTCACTAATGACTGATGAGACGGTAGTTAAAATACATATGGACTTGCATTGAAATATTGAACCGTGAGATATTGGAGAAAACTTACGAATTATACAAAATACAGATTCTTCAAGTTTTGTAGCATTACTAAATGGTTTCAATCACCTCTTGCAGCTCTTTATATCATATTTCCAAGTCGGCTGAACCATCTAGCTCTTAGATACACGTTGCGTAGATCGTAGTGTGTCACGTATGAGGTTAAAGAACTTTGATGCTCAATATTGTGAATCAGAAACTAATAAATATATTAAACATAGAACAAATAGTATTGTTAAGTGGGTTATATGCATAGACAAAACCTGTACATAATAAAAGCTAGCTTAGAGGAGTCATGAGATGTAGAAGGTTTTTTCTTATTGAACTATAGCTCAAAGGTATCGCACAAAGCCTATTAGATGAGTTTGATATTATTATTTGTGACCTGTCCTTGCAGGACCGTTAAAAAAAGACACCGTTAAAACGTAATACAACTCACCTATTGAGTGAAGCTCAGAAGAGAGTAAACTTAGAAGTGGGCGCGGTGCGGTCTGGTGCAGTTTAAGGCCGAAACCGCAGTGCAGACTGCATTTTCAGTGTTCTAATTTTGCAGACTGTAACTGCTTTTAAATCATACTGTCGGTCGCATTACATAGTTAAACATCCTCATTCAAACTGAAATAAAAACATTCATTCAACTTACATATAGTTAAATACTTAAACATCATTCAACCTGCAACATTCCACATTCAACCTAAAATAAAAACTAAAAATTCAACTAATTCAACATTCTAATAGTATGAAATAAGTACTTAGATAATTAGATTACAGACCAAACCATCCAAATGAAGAAAGAAATAGAAAATGGCAGTTCTATCACTTCTCTGTTCCAAATTACCTCCCTTCTCATTCGGTTCAAAAGAAAGTTGTCTCTGCCTCTTGCTCCCGACATAAACAGGCGACTTCCGGCATTGCAAAGTCACATGACCCTTCATCGTAGATGTACCATTGCTTCTAGAGTCGCTGGCGTAAGTCTGAGGGCAGTACTTACACTTTGCACGACCTGGCTTCCTCATACTCCCATCTACATTCTTCATCTTGACAAAATGATCCCACACCATTGAGCTGTTCTTCCTCTTGTTTGAACAGCCTTCTTCTTCTTCTTCTTCTTCTTCTTCTTCCGGAATAAGAAGAGGTGGAAACAGTGGAACCGGTCAAGGAGCTACCAGTGGAGGTGGAGGACTCGGTGAAGGGGTGGTTCGACTAGTTCCGATGCTTGCAGAAGGCGAGGATGAGGGCGTGAAGGACTCAGTGAGTCCCCTTCCATAATCTGCAAAACACAAAAACCCCAAATCAATTTCCAAACCCTAATTCAATTTGAACGAAACTGGAAACTCTAATTCATCTTTCAAAGAGAGAATAAGAGAAGATTAAGAGATTGAGAGAAGAGAGAGGTAGAGAGTAGAGACCGTAAGTGAGGGGAGAAGAAAAGTTAAGAAAGAGATGCGGCTAGGGTGGGAGAAGAAAAGACAGTGAGAGAGACTGAGAGAAGAGAGAGGTAGAGAGTAGAGACCGTAAGTGAGGGGAGAAAGAGATGTGGCTAGGGTTGGAGAAGAAAGGTCAAGAAAGAGATGTGAAAGTGGGAGATGCGGCTAAAACTCTAACTTTCTCTCTATATATAGTGCTAGTATGCGCGTGTGGAAGTGCGTGCCTGTGTTGATTTGTTACGAAATACGTTTTGCATATCTACATACAGTCTTTCCTCTTTAGTTCGTTGTGTGTCAAACATCACGTAAGAATGTCAGACGTTCTCTAACTTTATAACATGTAGTTTCTTTTAAATTTTGTCAATGCCTAGACTGCGCGTATGCCTACGACCATATGATGAACATTTTGTCTAGTCTCCCTACACACGTGCGGAAGGACCGCGTTGACACGTGCGATTGTTATGTTTCTGAACAATACAATACAAAATATCTTTCTATTTCCCAAAATTACAACAGTAGAATTACATGTTCAATTTTGTGTCTTTGTTTTTAAAGGTTGATCAAAACTCATGAAACGTCTTCTCTTCTCACTAAAACTCCAATACATCAATTTTGTTTTGCTTATTTATCCATATAAATGCCTTCAAAGTAGGCGCACTTCTTTTATCTTGAAGACTTCGGTTGCCAACTCTCTGATACAAATGACAACTTACTAATTTGATCCTTGCTCTCTACAATAATTTGTGTATTAGTTTGTCATCTAGTTTCTATGATTGATATACAACAAATAAATAAAAACTTAACATATTAATATATCAAACATGGCAGAAAATAAGATTTCAGCTAAATAATAGGGTGACCATGCCAAGGTGAGGTTCATCATCAACAAAGTAGAAACATAGCAAATTGGTCAGCGTTTATATATACCTATTCATGTGGTTGTATTTTGTTTTTCTTATTTTTCTGCTCACATTTCCTTTTTCATATGCTTAAACTTTTCTGATCTTCCTGTGGACAATGCCCTCTCCTCCTCCTCCTTGCCTTCTATTTGGTTTCCACATTTTGTCTTGTTTAGTTGTCTATTTTTTTTTTTTTTTTTTTTTTTTTTTTTTGCTGCCAGCATCTCCTTTTCCATCTTATACCTTTCACGTTCTCTGTATAATGCCTCTCTTCATCCTTCTTACATTCTATATACCTTCTACATAACACTTCCATCTGGTTTTTTCTGTGTGCCTTCTTCTAAGACCTTTGTACGATCAACTAATGAAATAAACACAAAAAAGAGTAAGATTTTTAACAGAAATATAACAGAATAGTTCAGCATGACTTTGAATGGAGTACAGGGGAATAACTTCTATAATTGTTTTGAAATTGCAGGAATTCTTGTTTATCTTCTTTTCAACAATGAACCTGTAAAAACAGTAAACCTTATGGACAAAAATAAGGAGTAAATATTATACTATCAGGAAGGGTCAGTAGATGGTAAAAATAGATTCCACCCTCACCACAGACAATTTGCATGCATACAAAACCATAAGATGAGTTTCACCTGTGACGTGGAAAAACAGATGTTCCTGGCTGCGAGAATCACAAAACAATTTCACCATCAATAACAAATTTGTATCAATTCAATACTAATCAAAATATATTAGATGGAATCAGTGACCACAACAAAAACAGCAAAACAGAAGCAACTCAATTCTGTAGAATTAGGTGGATCACTGAATTAAGAGGCAACTACACTGGGAAAAAACAAAGGTGAATTTGGTTTTTGAAAAAGCTATGGTTATACAATATTCATGCTCCGTACTTTTTAGTCGCAGATTCCTTTGTATATGATAGTGTGAACATCTTTGGGATAAACTTTGAACTTGTTGCGAGTATGTCATAGATTGTTGGCTGAATTGATCATCTGCACCGTGAAAAAATAACATGGAAAGAGTAGATTAGATCTGCATTTGTTTGGAACACAACTATAAAAGATCTGGTAATACACAAACGTAGAACCAAAAGACCATAATAACTACCAAAGTACGACCTCTTTGGCACATTATAAAATTATGAATATGGTTATTCAGCCATTAATAACTTCTAATACCCTAGCACACTGCTTGCACAAACCCACAGAAAAAAGCCAAAGGACGCTAAAAGGACAGAGAAGAAAACGGGAAGAAGAGAAGAGAAGAGAAGAGAAGGGGAGCAAGTTTTGGTACCTATTAGTTTATGCTTTCCTTTGTGTCTTCAATCTGTTAATTCCCTTGCTTTCCTTTGCCTGGTTTTGGTTCTCCGTTGCCATTTATTACCAAAAGTCCACAGTTCCCCCAAAAACACAATGAATGAAATATCTGCGGAAAGCAGTGAAGGTCCTGCATATGAACTCTATATCATCAGCACATCAATTTGCTTCGTCTGATCCTATATACAAAAAGATTTATTTCTCTGAACCGTAAACAATCTCAGACAATGTAACCAAAAAAAATCTTAAGACAACAAGAAAACTCATCAATCCAGAATTACAAATCACAGAAACAACATACCTATTGTTGTATCAAATCAGAATCATCTTGTCAGCACAAAATTACCCTACAATCAAAACATCAATAATTTGATTAGTTCGACACTACAAACTAATGGATGCCTTTAGTTCCACTTATACATCAATGATCTAAAGGCGGGAAAAAAAGTCATACGCAGAACTTAAACTCAAAACCCAGAATCAAAAATATACAAATACCAATTATCAGTTCCAACCTCAATCAATTATCAGTTCCCATAACTAATCTTACAAAAACATGATCGATCTCGTATATTTTAGCGAAATCACCAAAATGATGAAACCAATTTCTATACGAAGCCAAATTTCTTGGAAGAATCCTGAAAGATTCAATCACGAAAGGAAAAAACAGTGAATATCAAAATAAATGTACCACATAATTCGAAAATTACACACTGACATTTATGAAGCCTGACCTCAACCAATTTGATAATGATCTTGTCCTTCTTTGTCCTTCTTCGTACGAATTGTATATCGGGAGATGGATGAGCACTGATGTGGACATATGTACTTCAGAAGATCAACCCCACGTCGTGCAGTGCGTTAGTGCTGTTTGGCTGAGATCGTGGTCGCGGCAGTTCTCCTCTTTTCGCACGGCAGTTTTTCAGTTTACAGAGGAGAACGACGTTCTTTGATTCCTCTGATCCTCTCATCCACAGCGGATTTCTGTCTTCAGGGTTTTGTGCGCTGTCAATTTGTTGTTAAATTACCATCATATCCATCACACATTAGATAAAAAGAGAAGAGTTTTAACAAACTCTGGGCTTTTTCGAAAGTTTAAAATTTAACCGTCCTACTTTTCTTCTAGCTTTATTAATAGAGATAATAATAAACAAAATAAAAAAAGGGTAAGTTACATTTAGGGGTAATAGCTAAACAAAACTGAATTATAATATTATAAAATCTGTATGGGGTGTGTGAATAGCATTTAGGGATCTGTTAATAGCACCACCTTAAAAATGTGAATAGCATTTAAGGGTGTGTTGCCAGTCAGACTTAAGAGTACCAGATCTAAATTACTGATGTTGACACGGTGAATTCTTTTCTTGTTTAAAGAGATAACAATTTTAGTATTGAAAATGTATCAAGAACAATGAACAAATCCTATAAGACAATGTATACCTAATCCGCATGACTTTTTCCATGTTCGATTGATGTGAGATATCGAATGAGTCATCAACTCTTTGTGTGCATTTTTGTACTGCAAGCTTTATTAATTTCATGAAAATACAATTAAATAATTCATAAATTTACTATTTTACCCGGAGAGAGAGGTGAAAGTACATACTGTTCATCTTTTTTCCGGTTCCACTCTTTCAAAATCAACTTGCTTAGATCAGCAGTGTTCACTTTTACTCATATCCTCTTGCGGGAACCAGGTGAATGTAATGTAACACTATGAACAGTGTTTTTTTTTTTTTTTCTATATTTCCTTGTGCCAACTTGAAAAATACAGTGAAACATGTCTTCTGACACCTTCTTTCCCCCTCATCATTCCTATAAATAAGAAGTGTACTATAGTTAAAGGGGCAACTCCATTGTAAATAGAAATGAAAAAGCAAAAAAAAAAAAAATTGAAAAAACAAAAACACAAAATTGAAAAAAAAAAAATGAAAAAGCTATAGCTGCAAACCAATGGTCCATACTTTTTATTCGCAGATTCCTTCGTATATGATAGTGTGCACATCTTCGGGGTGAACTTTGTACTTGTTGCGAGTATGTCATTGGTTGTTTCCTCAATTGTTCTTCGTCCTCGTTATAAAAAAAACAAATGATAAGAAATTAGTTTGAGGAAAAAAAGACATTTATAGCTGTCACTGTTTGGTCTTTTCACATACCTGTTCAAATTTTTTTTACCAAGACAATAGAATATATTTCCGAAACGACGAAAAGGGCAACTGGTGGCAACAACATTTCCATTAACATACATAAGGTTAATGAGTGACAGTAAGTGATAGATATTAAACTAAACAGGATATAGATAAAGGCAAGAAGCAGTAAAAGCAAGAAGTACATAAATATTGACCACTTGAAACAAAAAAAAATACAACTCTCAGATTACATACAAATATGCATATGAACGTCCTATCAATATCCTTCATTCTCACTTCAAAGCTTAGAGATAGATTGAACTGAAAGTAGATTAGATACACAGAAACATTTTTTATGTTTTCAAAACTCGGTGTGTATGACAAAGAACGGAATTGAAGGCCCGGAAAATAAAAATCATATGCAGAGCTTCAGTTGGCCACCCAGAACCCAATATAATTAAGGGGAAGTAGAAATTAAAAAATATACAAATACCTACCTCAGTTGATTAGCAGTTCCAACCTCAGACGAATTTGTGTTTGGTTTTGTTCCATATCAGCCGAATTTGTATTAGGCTTTAGCAGTTGCTTTCTACAAAACCAAAAGAAAATAGATTGAGAAGAATGTCAACAGTTTCCATCCCATTCCAAATAGAAATCCCCAATCTGTGGAACTCACACAAAAAAAAAAAAAAAAAAAAAAAAACCAAAAACCCATAAACCAATTTGTCAAATCTGATTACAACAATCAGTATTACTCAGCAGAATCGGTACGGAATTAGAACAAATATGATCCTTCCCACCTCTGCCGATACTGCTCTTTTTGGATTTGATTTCTGTGTGCTCTTCTTTGTTTCTTTTTTTTCTTTCTGTTTCTTGTTCCTTTGCTTCTTCTGTTCCATTTGTACCCAGAGTTGTTGTGGCGGTTTCTGTCTATGTGGAGATCGTGGCGTGGTAGTTCTTCTGCTGGCAGTTCTTTTCAAGTTGGGAGATGGAGCGAACCAAGTCATGCGTCTGTGTTTTTTTTTTTCTTCTTCCCTTTTTCTCTCCTCCTCTCTTCCGTAGAGTACTCCCTATTTCATTATTTATTTATTTATTTTTTTTTGGTCGAAACCTGTTTCTTTCTTCCTCTGTTCCTTTTTTTTCTCTCTCTTTCTTCCTCTCTTCCACATATTCCTCTCTCCTTTTTTCTCTCTGCCTATCTTCCCGAGCTCTGTTTTGCAAAGTTACAAATGTATCCTTGCAATGATTTTTACACATAGCTGAAGATTAATAACTCGTGGCTTTTTGGGAAGTTCAAAAATTTAACCATCCTACTTTTCTTCTAGCTTTATTAATAGAGATATATACATCTACATATTATAATAGAAGCGGGTCGATCGGTTTAAAAACGGGCGCTTTTGTATCCAGAACTGCAACCGCACCGGATCAAACGGGGTCGGTGTGGTGTGTGAGCGAAACGACGTCATTTTGCCTAAATTCGGTTAACCGCACCTAATATTTCGGTGTGGTGCGAGCGATGGCTGCATTTCGGGCTTAATATGCCCGGGTCTAAATAAACTAATAAAATACTGACAATAAATTTTTCCACTGCATCCATTAGAATACTCGCTGACAACCTTTGATCAATAATCTCGACAGTTCTTCGCAGGTATTGATCCCAAGAAAAAAATTGGTACCGAACTAAAAAAAGTTCTGGGTCCTAAATTTTTATCGTAAAGTCACCCGGATCCCAGATTCGAAACCAAAAATTAGGAAGCCCAAATATTTGTCTCTAGTCAACCCACTATAACTCAGGCCCAAGTAGCAAACATGAGCCCAAATCCCCCTAGGTCGACTCCAAGCAGACCACACGTCGACCACACCGCCGACACCGACCGAAGCCGCCATTGCCAATGTACTCCAGAATCTGGAAACCCACCACAAGCTCGATTTCCCTCCTTCAACCCTAACCTATGTGTCTCCAGATCCGAAGGCTTGCCGGCGGTCTCCGATCTCTCTATATCAACCACACCGCCATCGTATGTTCCATCAAAACAAAGAGGAGACCTAAAGAGGATCGACGAAGGCCTACCACGATTCCTAACAAAACCCAGCATCTCCGGTCGCCGATCAACCTTTCTCTCAACTGCCATCACTTGTCTCATGACCACAGGGCCAGATCTGTTCAACAAAATTGCTTTGAGGCGTGCTCGATCTGGTCGAAGGCAATCAACGATCTTAACCGGACCACCACCACCACCAGATTGCACACCCGCTGGTTCACCCAATCCACCACGAACCAGAGGTGTTCGTGACAGATAGGGAGGCACGGTAGAACCATCCACACAGGTAACGACGCCGAGAACGGTGCGGAAAAGGTACACCATGGTTGATGGAGGAAGGAATAAAGCGGCCACAGAAGGCGATGTCTAACCCCTAGCAGAGCGCTAGGCATTTTGAGAAGATTTTGTCGAAGCCGAGACGGCGACGATAAACCCTAACAGAGCGGCTGCTAGGTCAAAAAGAGGGGGAAGGTTTGGTGTTTTTTATTAGATGAGTTTGATTTGCCAAGCCTCAAAATATGGTTTCCAATAGTTCATATTCGAATCTACAAACTCCAGATCATATGACTACCTTATAGTGGTTAGCCAATTCGTTATTCATTATTGACCTTCAATACATGAATATATGAGGTCCCTTGCCTCTGCCAGCCATACTCCGACCATAGTATCTCAAGATCTGTGTTCCAAATTCCAATTAGCATTTTCAATAATGCTGTAAAACAGCCTTTCATTCCCTAATTTGCCTTCAATATAATGTCACCTTCATCTTCAATTGCGTACAAATAAAATAGAACCAGGCGCAATGAAATTGTGTTATCATCTTGCATGAACAAATAATTTCGTGTCAATTGGGTTGTCTGTTGATGAAACAAAATTACAAATAGTTCATGCATACTAAGGCGATGTTGTTCAGAATTAATACATCAAGTTATAGGTTATGAATGATTTAAGGACAGAATCATCATTCACAAATCAAAGTTGGATTCAGTTGTTGTGCTCCAACTTTTAATTAATTAATTAATTAATTAATATATCTTCAGCCAATCAGCCTCCCTTGAACCTTTCTAAGAGATGTGTCGGTTTTGTCCGCATTCACCAGATCATCTAAAACAGGATGGGATTTTGGATGTAAATATAAAACTGTATAAAGAGATATTATTAGCGAAGAAATTATGAACACTAGCTTAATGATCATGAAAATTTATGTTAGTCGCTGAATATACATATTTTGTAACCCAAATTCTCACAAATATATCTAGAACAAATTATGACTATTGTATGGTAGTGGATTAGCTAGTTGTGCTTCATACGAGTAACGTACAATAAAAAAGGATAGGGACTCTGCTATAGGGTTTACTTAACGGCGCCTTGGTAACATTGGTCGGGGGATTTAGATCTGCTACTTTTTTTTGGCTATTCTGATGAGATCGGAGGCAATGGAGAGATCAGTTAGCTTCTAGATCAGGCAATCAGAGTTCAATCTCCGTTTTCTTGTTTTTGATGTCAGTTTCCGAACAAAGGAGGCCTCTTCGATCTAGCAGAGTGCTGCAGCTCCGGTTGACAGGGCGAACATGGGTGTTTCTGAATAAGGTAGTTTATCTAACATGTCATGGTTACTTGGTTACTTTGGTGTTGCATACCAAGGTTTGCAACATAAAGATTGCTTAGGCTATCTTAGGTAGTTTCACATGTTTTCATTTCTTACGTAGCCCGTGAAGGAGGTTCGTGTTAATATTGTTCTCCTACTTGATAACAAATGACTATTGTTTGGTACTAAAACGATCATAGCATATATGAATGTGTGTGTCTACAGGGTAGTTCGAGAGCGGACATCCGCACTGGATTTAAAGTGCGGATTTCCCTTCGTTCTTCACCGTCCGGCGCCGACGACGACGCGCCTCCACCCGAGCGAACACCAGAGACATCCCTGATCACTTTTCCTTGCCGGCGGACTTGCCGAATACCAGTTTGCAGCCGAGATCGATCTTGTTTGAAGTTTTGGGTGGAGGTTGCTGTCCAGACCTTCAAACCGATCTCGCCAGCAAGAGAAAGTGATCGGGATGCCTCTGGTGTCCGCTTGGGTGAAGGAGAGCCGTAGTCAGCGCCGGACGGTGGAGAATGGAGGGACGTCCGCACTTTAAGCCCAGTACGGACGTTCGCTTCTGAATGGCTCCGTATATATATATAGCTCCTTTACATAGCAGAGTCTCGTTTTGAAATTAAAATGTGACCGGGGTTCCTTATTCGGATCACTTTCTGGTCATTATTCTGCATCTCCACTGTTTAATGTCTAGAATATAGTGTGTAGATCATTTCTACAAAATTTTATCTAATTTGGAGATCATTTGGGTATTAAATGAATCAATAGAACAAAATATGTTCAAATGGAACTGTTCATGTAAATCATGAATATGGAAACTCTAATGATCTTCAAATTAGATGAAACTTTGTATAAATAATCTACACACTAGTATCTAGATACTGAACGGTGCGGATGTGAAAATGTAACCGGAAAATGATCCAAATAAAGAGCCTCAAACTTCAATTTCAAAGCGGGGCTCCGCCTTGGATAAGAAATATATATATACACCCACACAGTTTCCTTCCAGAGCGGGACACCGTTTTGAAATTAAAGTGTGGTGCTCCTTATTTCGCTCATTTTTAGGTCACATTTTCACATCTTTACCATTCAGTGTTTAGAATATAGTGTGTAGATCATTCCTGCAAAGTTTCATTATTTGTGTACCGAATTAGATTAAAGGAATCAACTGAATAAAATATGTCCAAACGGAATCATTCGTGTTAATCACAATTACGAAACCTTAAATGATCTCTAAATTAGATGAAATTTTACAGAAATGATCTACACACTATGTTCTGGACACTGAACGATGGAGATGTCTTCCCTTAAAGGCCAAAAACAGTTGTTGTCTTCCTTCTGCTCTCTTAGGGTTAGAGTTTCGAAAACACCCAGCGAGCAACTCATTCTCTCATCCAATAGATGACATAGATGCCATGGTTGCAAGACTTGTATCCTCTCTGGCTTTTGCAAGGGGTAGAAGGCGGTGGATCTTAGACCATTGAAAAGAAAAGGCCTCCGTCAGGCGGAGGTTTTTCTGGTGGGTAAGCTTCTTACTGCACGCGATTTCGGTCGCAGATCATTCGTGGGGATGTTCAAGACGGCTTGGCAATTGAATGGAAATTTAGGGTTGAACCTACTGAAGGAGGAGAAGTCCTCTTCTCTTTCTCGGATCCAAACGGCAAAGCTAGGGTCTGGAAGGAAGCTCGTGGTGTTTCAATCGCGCACCTATAGCGTTCGCCGATTATGACGGCATCGATGATGTGAAGAATGTCCCGCTGATCAAGTCTTCATATTGGATTACTTTGTTGAAAGTCGTACTCTCTTTCGATCCGAAAGACTCATGCGTATGGTTGAAAACACACTGGGAGAGATGCAGGAGTTTGATAAGACGACTTAGAAGAATCAAACTATAGATTAGTGTTGAGATCGAATTCGGGCAACCCTTGATGTTGGAAAGATTATTCTGCTTGGATGATGGAGTGGAAAAAAAAAATCATACAATTCAGATATGATAAATTCTTTGGGAGATGTGGTCAGATAACTGACGTCGCTTTGCCGTGTACCGGAGCACATCTGGAGCCGGCCGGCAAGGCAGCAGCGACACCTCTCGGTGTGCAGATAGGATCGTTGTTCAACTCGGCTTTTGACACCTCTATGGGTTTGGCAACACCTATTGCACCAAGAATTGTGTCTAAAGCACAAATACCCTCTGCGATTGCACCTACTTTTGCTACCTTTGCTACTGGAGAATTTGCTTCAGGTCCATTGGCAGTGAGATCTTTCCTGCCACCAAAAAAAAAAAAACAAGAAGTTGGTAATCAGGGAGATTATGAGCCTCAACTTGTGAGCTCTCCTGTTACTGGGAAAAGAAGAAAGAGAATTTGTGGGGATTCAGTCTCTCACCAAAACGACCTCGACTTAGTCTCGCTATTGTTAGGCATAACATTGATGCCACAACTATGGAATTGTTGTCACTGCAGCCGCACAAAGCAGGCCAAATAAGAAGAAAAGAGGTCGTATGTTGCGCAAAAAAAATAAATAAGAAGACTCGTGGGACTGATGGAAAAGGAGATTCAGGCGATGCATGTAAGGCCAACAAGAAGAAAGCTGCAAAGATGCAGTTGCAGTTGGAGGAGGAAATAAAAGTGGTAAACTCCAACCCTTCGAGGAAGGAGATTGTTACAGTTTAATTGTGTTTTAGGCTGGGGATGAGTCTCTAGTTGATGGTCATAGCTCTATAAGTCTTCTAACAAGTCTAATAAGTCTCTCCTCTACTGAGCGAGGTTTGAAGTGTTTTGGTCTTGTTTTGGTCAGTGTGCTACTTTTGTGGAGTTACTCGTGGGAATATGGGTTTTATTGCTGTCTAGTTATCAACATAAGGGTGAATTGGCTTTGCACGCGGTCTTGTAGTAATTGGACACAATGTTGAAGAAAAAGAATTTGCTCGTGTTAGTGTTGGTAGTGAGGTTGTATTGTTACTTTCAGGATTTGATAGCTCTTTTTTAGAGTAAAATTTGGTTAGAGTTGGGTCCTTTTGGCTCATGGATGTTGATTTTGGTGATGGCCCCGTATCTATTGATCTTAGTATGAATGTGTGTTATGATGTAGTTATCATAACCAATCGTTCTAATGTGATGTAATTTCTTTGATTGAATAGAATTTTGTTATTTCTCTTAAAAAAAGAAGAAGTTATTATCCTCTTATATTATTGAATCTTAACCTCCTTCAAGCCTTGATAGAAAGACAATGCTCGCCTAACCTTACTTTCAAAGTTTTGTTTTTGAATAACCTTACTTTCAAAGTTGTACGTAGTACATTATTTAACTTACGTAGTACATTATTTAACTTTAGAACACACATCACTGGTTGCCATATCGTTTTCCAATTATGTAGATGATACACACAATAATTGATAAAGAGAAATGACATAGTCTAGGAAAGTAGGAGAAATTAAGTTGAACATGCATTAAGCAATTTACACGTATTGTTAGTGTGTCTTTGAAAATATAATGATTGCTTTGTAACTTTCATTGCTCCAGAAGGTTGGAGGTTCTTTTCTCATCTCAATTTCAGTTTTAAGAAACGATAAGTTCAAATGCAAGGTGTACACAAAATAGTCGTAAAATGTAACTAAACTAAACTTACTATAATATTGATTAGTGACTATATTATCGATTGTTTTTTACTCAAATGCTAGAACTAGTCTATCGTGAGTCGAAATTACAACATTTCACATATTAAAGAGAGACTAGAGTATGTCATTAGACTAAATGGTACTAGACTCGATTGTCTTAGTACATATTCAATATGTATTGTATCATATTTCAATATATTTATATTAGAATAAGAAACATTTATTAAGATAAACAAGAATCCTTAACCGTGTATGTATGATGAAAGGGCCCAACCCCTAATCAGTGATCGTCATAATTCATCAAGTTTACTGAGATGTCATTAGTATATATATACATATTTTGTTGTAGCTCGAATATACACCTTTAAATGATATAATGTAAAAATTGTATATAATCTATATGTGGTGCACTGGCGCTTCGAGAGTTCTTTTATTTCTTGTGTAGAGTCAACTTCACTTACTATTTCAATCATAATCTCTTGAGACAAAAATTTGTAAATAAGAGACATACATGATCATGCGCCGTTGTACTTTTTGCTTAACGCTACTTGAGTTGGTTGCCCAATCAACTATCTTATGATGTATAAACTCGATATGAGTTAAACTTTTTTAATCAAGAGCCCTTCTTATTCCTTCTTCATTTCGTTAAGGGTGTAGAGTCAACTTCACTTACTATTTTTACTCGTAATCTCTTGAGACAAAAATTCTTGTAAATAATAAACATTCGGAATTCGGAATCATGCATACTTTTTACTTAACGCTTTTTGTATTGGTTGCCCAATCAACAATCGTAAGAGATATGATGTATACACTTGATATGAGTTAAATGTTTCTTTCATCGACAATTCATTTAAGATTCCACCACCAAAACTATGATCGTACACCTTTTCTTAATATACAAATATAAGTTAAACTTTCATTGAGTCATTTAACCTTGAGCTCTTCATATTAGACCTAAAATATCATCATACATTTTTTTTTACCAAAGTAAATACTTATTGTATAATTGAGTTAAACAAAATAAGGGTGCGGTTATTACCATCCCACAAAATATTTTGTTCACCTCACATTTTAATTTTAAATTAAATATTCCAATACTAACCCCACAATCAAGAATTTTTGTGAAAATATAATATTAAACTAAAATCTATGAAATATAAAAATAACAATTCTCTACATCTTTACATCGGAAAAAAAAAACAATTCTCTACATTTTTCAAATCAGATTTGAGAATCACTTCAATTTTCAACAAGTCGGGTGGTTATACAGTGTGGTGGGATTGTTTGTTCTTATTTTTATCTTATTTATGGCTTCAAATGTAGTCTTAGACATACACACACGCACACACATACAAGACTCTTACACTAAGAGATCCCTTATTTTGGCTTATACGAGGGATTGATTATTAGCCAAACTTTTCAATTACCTATCAACATATCCATAATCGTAAAGAAGAAACTCAAGAAAGAGATCGAGGAGAACATATATAGGAAGAAGTTTGAAAAGAATGGAGGTCTACGTCAAACATATTGATGAGATATTTGTATATATTTTTAGATTTTATCAAATTGAGAAAAATAAAAGAAAGAAAATAAAAACCAGATTTTCTCAAAATTTTAAGGGCAGAATTGGAACTTCAAAGGTAAAAAATAAAGAGGGGGTGAACTGAGCATTTAATGAGGTGGAAATAGCCGCACACCTAAATAATTGACGTACGTAGTTTATAATTTATATTAGTATACAGTAGCACACTGAAATATGTGAACGGTGAACCTAATAATTTTTCTTGTTATCAGAAGAACCTAATCATCTTTGTTTTACTAAAAGGAAATTTGTTTTTATTCAAAAAAAACAAAAAGGAAATTTGTTCAAGTTTGGACACATGTGTGAAACCTTTATGCTTGTATTGTTTTGTAATTGGAAAAATTGTCTAAACAGTGTCTCACCTTTTACCGAAGCTAACTTTTGGTATCTCACATTTGAAAAACTTCAGAACGGTATCTCACGTTCTTAACCCAATCGAAGATTAGTATCTAAAGCGGTTAATTCCGTTAAAAAACCTAAGAGTGCGGCTATTGGGACCTCCAAATTTTCTCACTAGACCTCATTCTAAGAGAACAAGCAACAAACAAAAACCAGTAGAAGTAAATTACAACTAAGTAATTTACAACTCAAACAAACTAAGTAAATTACAACTAAGTAATTTACAACTAAGTAATTTACAACTAAGTAAATTACAACTAAGTAATTTACAACTAAGTAAATTACAACTAAGTAATTTACAACTAAGTAATTTACAACTCATTCTAAGTAAATTACAACTCAAACAAACTAAGAGAACAAGCAACAAACAAAAACCAATAGAAGTTTACTGCCCCCCAGTAAACTTCTTACCCTAATAAATCAGTTACAACTCACCACTGCCATTGCATTCTGAAAGTGGTTGTTGGTGTCGGCAGAGTAATCTTTCGTTGGCGGTAGCATTGAGTTCACGTGATAGAAGCATCGAGCTTTGTTGTCAATTAGGACCAAGGTATAGTGGTGGCTCACCCCGTGATGTACCGGAATGAAAACCAGGTCCTTACTGAAGATGGACCACAGAGGATTAATAATGGAAAGCTCTATATCCAATTCATTACATTTGAATTCCCCCTGTTTTCCTCCTCCAGCTAGGAACTCCTTCAGTTTTTGTTTATGTACCACCGCCGCGCGCTGTATTTATAAAAGTAAGTAGTAAGATTGTGTTAACTGAAAAAAGTAACGGAGGAGACCGCGGTGCTGCGGCACGCTGTTATTTCAGGTTAGACTACTTACCCCTACCTCTATGTCTAGGAATCCGACCGAGACCTTCTTCTTTTTCATTTCCTCCTTCAACATTGCGAGGTACACCCTGATGGTCTGCATGTACAACATATATAAGTCACAAATAATTACAACAAAGAATACATCTTAGGTTACTCAAACATCAACTTTATTGCGGTTAGTAAGACCAGTAAGTTTTTCTCACATTAGATGTAATCTCTCCTTCTTGAATTATTCTCTTCAAGTCATCTTTGGTAATGTCAATGATACCATCACAACACTCCCAATACCGGAAACTGTGCAGACACAAATAAGTCATAAGCAAGTCAAACCAGGGAACTAATTGTAATGTTATATATATATATATACTAGGAAGAATAAACTTACTCATCATTCTTGTCCTTGTTCAAATCAAACCAGTTCTTATAGTGATTCGCCACCTATTCATCCAAGAGCTTCAATGTTGGAGTGTTGCAGTTCATTCCATCAATAACAATACGATTCTGGACTTTACGCTCCACCTCCTTTGTTCTTTTTGCTGGCTTTAGCCCTAATGAGGTGTCATATTCCCATTCTTCTTCTTTCCTCTTTTGTGCCCCACGCTTCTTCAGGTTGACGTCTCTTTCAATCGAACCAGTCTCCACAGTTTGTTTTGAGCCCTTCTGCTTGACATATTTCTTGAGCCCTCCTGCTTGCTGTTCTTCATTCTTCAAGCTGGTTGTTTCATTCATTTTTTTTAAGGCCATTTCCACAGCTTGATCAACAAGTTTGTCCAGTTTAGACAGCTTGACATCGGTCGTCACAGGTTCATCGTCTTCTGGAAATATCTTTCGCAACGGAACTGGTTCTGCTACTTGTTCATAAAACTACACAAAAGAAAACACACAAGTTATCCTCAAAAAATTGAACCAAACACAATATTTATTGGGGGTCAGTAAACTTATCTCTACTCTTACCTCTTCAGTTCTTGGTTGCTCCTCTCTGCAGTTATATTCTTCCTCTTCAACCGGCTTTGACCTACCCTCCTCCTCCTCCTCCTTCTCCTCAGTTACACATATTATCTGTTTTGTCTGAGCATGTTTTGCCCCCTTGTGCAACTGTTTCTTGAGAGCGTTGATTTCATTTTTGTCTGCCCTCCATTCTTTCTCTAGCTCAATGATTTGGCTGTCCGCTTTCTTTAACTTGCCGAGCAATTTAGTGTTTTTGTTCACCAGTTCTTCATTTGCTTTGGCAAGTTCTGTCAGCTTCTTCTTCATATCTTCCATCGGCAGCTCCTGTACACGTTATAACAACGAAATCGTTACTGTTAAACAATTATATACAAATAAACAAGTTTACTGCCCCCCAGTAAACTTCTACTAGGGGTCAGTAAACAACAATACATTATCTCCCTTTCAATTTCATGACAATTACACACTTCATATACCCTAATAAACAACTTTATTGCCCCCTAGTGTGTAAAGTAAAAGTTTACTGCCCCCCAGTAAACTTCTACTGAGGGTCAGTAAACTTTTATACATTATCTCCCATTCAATTTCATGACAATAACACACTTAATATACCCTAATAAACAACTTTATTGCCCCCTAGTAAACCCAGTAGAAGTTACTGCCCCCCAGTAAACTTTTACTGGGGGTCAGTAAATTTCTGTACTTATCTCCCATTCAATTTCATGACAATTACACACTTAATATACCCTAATAAGCAACTTTATTGCCCCCTAGTAAACCCAGTAGAAGTTTACAGAAGTTTACTGCCCCCCAGTAAACTTCTACTGGAGGTCAGTAAACTTCTATACTTATCTCCCATTCAATTTCATGACAATTACACACTTAATATTTCAATTTCATGACAATTACACACTTAATATACCCTAATAAGCAACTTTATTGCCCCCTAGTAAACCCAGTAGAAGTTTACTGCCCCCCAGTAACTTCTACTCGGGGTCAGTAAACTTCTATACTTATCTCCCATTCAATTTCATGACAATTACACACTTAATATACCATAATAAGCAACTTTATTGCCCCCTAGTAAACCCAGTAGAAGTTTACTGCCCCCCAATAAACTTCTACTGGGGGTCAGTAAACTTCTATACACGTTCCATTTTCATTGCTAATAGTTTTACTGGGTGTTAGTAACCATTCAAACTTACCCAATCAATTGTCCTTGGTGTTCTATTGTCATCTTGCAACCGCTTATCATTGCCGGAACTCGTTTCCTCCTCATCCATCCATGAACCTTCTATTATGAGTTCCTGTTTTTACATTTATAAGACACAAATCAGTTTAATTTACACTACCAGGACAAGTACTTTAGCCGACGAAAAATTTTCGTCGGCCTGTTATCCTAACTCGTCGGCTAAAGTCTTAGCCGACGAGGCTTCGTCGGCTATAGTGTCGTCGGGAAAGGGTCGTCGGCGATGACTTTAGCCGACGACCCTAGAGACCGTCGTCGGCTATTGTCCAGACAATAGCCAACGAACTATTTTGTCGTCGGCTTTTGTTCACGAATTTAAGCCGACGAAACAGACTCTATCTTTCGTCGGCTATACTCCCAGACTTTAGCCGATGACGTCCTGTGTCGTCGGCTATACTGCCAGACTTAAGCCGACGTAACAGAAATATTCGTCGGCTTTACTCCAAGCGTTTAGCTGACGGAACTGAGATATTCGTCGGCTAAAGTATATAATTAAAAAATTAAAAAATAATTATAACCGACGAAAGAGGCTCTATTTCGTCGGCTATAATAGAGTTTAGCCGACGAAATATTCCATAATTCGTCAGCTAAACTATATTGAAAAAAAATAAAAATACTATAGCCGACGAATTGTGGCATATTTCGTCGGCTATAACTCCATTCCAGTAATAAAAAAAAATACACAAAATTCATAAAACTATATAAAGTATCAACTACACAAAATCTAAATGGTCTAAATCAATATCCGAATCTGGGGCCTGCTGGTGAGGAGATTGCGGCGGCTGAGGTATCTCTATAGGCGCAGGCATGGGCGGAGGTGGAAGTCCCTGAATGTGGGCAGCTGTCAACTCCTGCAAGTACTGGAACATCTGCTGCTGCTGGGCTTGCTGGGCTGCATGTAGGGCTCTAGTATAGGCTCTATATTCGGCGAACTGGGCGGCATGAGCGGCAGCCTGAGCGGCATGAACGTCAGCCTGAGCAGCCTGAGCGGCAGCTAAAGCGGCAGCATGAGTGGCTTGCTCTAGCTGAGTCGTCCTGCTGCTAGTCGAGGCTGCCTTTCGTTGAAATCCTGGAGTGGTCTTCAAGACCCCCTGGCCCTTCTTTCCTAGACCCCGGCAGTAGAAATTGTTTTCTCGCGGTGGGAAGGCTGTGCCCATGATCCTCGCCCCAACCCTGGGATCTGAAGTGTCGATCCGGGAAATGGCTTCGGACATCTCTTCCTCCTGCGTGACCGGCCATGTCTCCCTCACTATAGCACTCATCACCTCGTCACTAGCCTCCCTCACCCTTGCCTAATTGGATAGGAAAAAAATTATTAATCAACATTTTAACATATATATAAGTAAAATTAAAAATTCTGTAAAAAGGAAAGATTACTTACTATATCCTCCTGGGAGTCAGGATATGCCTTCTCGTACGTATAGACGTACTGGTTGACCTCTGGATGTTCCCTGGCGGCCTCGTCCATGAAGACAGCGAACGGTTTAGAACCGGCATGATGGTTCCTTGTGTTGCGTTGCCGGTTCTGAGCGTTCGCCCGGGAAACCGCCTTCAAAGAAAAAAGTAAACTATTAGTAAAATATTTTAAAACGCACGTACTTAATGATAAATTAACTAATTAATTTATTTAAATACCTGTTTACGAGGGTTGTTGAATTCTGATGTCAGAAGCCAACGCCACTCGTACTCTCTGTACTGAAACTCAGCAGGGGTAGCAGAACGTGCGTTCCCATGCGTAGTCCAATGGGTCCGCAACTCGTTCTTCCACTCCTTGTACCTACAGATTCAACAAAAATATTAGAAATATTATTAATATGACATACAGTTTTGTTTTTTCATTAATTTCCCAACGTACCTTCCCCCATGCACAAAGTCCGCCCAGCTGCTCTTCAAGGGCTCGGGAACCTCAAACCACACCTGCATTTAACCATTTATTAGTTTAGTTTTTCCAGAAATCTACAATGTAATACATAATATTATTCAGGCATTTTGTAAACTCACCGACATCGCGTTGTGGACCATGTCTTTAACCTCCTGCGGGACCTCGCCCCAGTCTGACACAACATAGGGACTCTATCCCTAATGAGCGCTCCCACGCGGCCGGAGTACGTCCTCGACTTCCCGCCCGATACTACGTCGCCATCCCCGTCAGTACCGATGACAATCCTCCCTGAGGTACCGACGATCTTCTCCAGAGCCTTCCCTGTGACGGGGCCTCTCTTCTTCTTTGCCGGCTTCGCTCCGACGGTGCCTATGACATGATAAACCAATTGATTATTAAAATCGGAATCGGAGAATTATAACAAAACAAATCATTCATCTTTCATTACCTGAGGGATCGGACGCGGACGCGACGGATTCCGCCTCCGATGATGATACCCTCGCGGAAATAAGAGGCGTATCAAAAGGCACGAACCGGTACGCCGCTGATGGAGCCACTGGCGGGGGCAGTGGATAAATCGGCGTCCCTGAGTCATCGACTACAGGTATGGCCGGTATCATCCGCGGAAGGAATAGGTGAGGCGGCGGCATCTGTACCCCAGATGACCCACTATCCGAAGAAGTAGGAGCTGGAGTGGGCGCCCGGTGTATCTCAGGCATACGGGGTACAGACACCTCCGTCTGAGGCTGAGCAAACAACTGCCTCGCGGAATAAGGGAAGCCCGGCTGCCTTGATGAAGGGGGCACCTCCGGCTGCCTCTGCGCCGTCTGCAGAAGGCTCGCATGTCTAGCTTTCATAGGGCCCTGAAACGACGTCTGAGGGTTGCTAGAGGTTCCATCAGACGATACGGACCTTTGGCCCTTCGAACCCTTCGTCGATCTAATATTACCGCTCATCCTATTTAAAATATTAATTTGAATCAAGGCCACAAAATCAAAAAATACAAACTCATTTAAAAAATGTAAAAAATATATACACTTCCTAAATACTAATTTTCACTTCCTAAATTTTACACATATACACTTCCTAAATATACACTTCATAAATAAAAATATACACTTCCTAACAACACCACAACATTGCAATTGACCGGAATATCAAAGCAAACACAAAATACAAAACAAATATATACATTTCCTAAATACTAAATACAAATATACACTTATTAAATAACAATATACACTTCCTAAATACAAATATACACTTCCTAACAACACCACAACATTATAATTAACCGAAAAATAAAAGCAAACACAAAATATAACTAAAGCTCAAAAAACGTACTCGAGGAGGAGGAGGGAGGACCGGAGCAGCAGCAGGAGGAGGCCGGAGCAGCAGGAGGAGGAGGCCGGAGCAGAAGGAGGCCGGCCGGCCGGAGGAGGAGGAGGAGGAGGCGGAGCCGAGCAGGAGGAGGCGGAGGCCGAGCAGGAGGAGGCCGTAGGCCGAGCAAGAAGAGGCCGAGCAGGAGGAGGCGGAGGCCGAGCAGGAGGAGGCCGGAGGCGAGCAGGAGGAGGTGGGCAGAGGAGGAGCAGGAGGAGGAGGCCGGCCGGAGAGGGAGAGGGAGAGGAGAGGAGGCGGAGACGGGAGAGGGAGAGGAGGCGAGACCGGGAGAGGGAGAGGGAGAGGAGGCGGCGACCGGGAGAGTGAGAGGGAGAGGGCGGCGATCGGGAGAGGGAGCGGAAATAAGAGGAGGCGAAATTCGGAGAGGGAGAGGAAAAGGAGGCTAGGGCATACAACCAGTCGAGCTGGTTATATCCGAACACTTTAGCCGACGAAATAATAATTTCGTCGGCTAAAGGTAATAATTTCGTCGGCTTACCTAAAACTTTGCCGACGAAATAATAATTTCGTCGGCTTAAGATAATAATCTCGTCGGCTAAGGTAAAAGTCGTATAAAAATTTTACTTTTTAAACATTCGTCAAACTGTGACTGCTGCTCGTGATGATCAAACTTGAGAACGAAAATCCGACCGTCAGATCTGACCATCATGATAAAATACATGTATGGAAAAAATTCAACTTGATCCGACAAGATTAAGGGTTCGATCCGGACGGTCAATCCGTTAAGTCAAACCCCTAAACGCACGGAAAAGATCATTCGACTGTCTAAATTACGTATTTTGGCCGAACCTTCAACTGAAAATAGTTTCAAACCGATGAGACGCAACAAGTCGTATAAAAATTTTATGCAAAATAACCACCGAAGATAGGGCTACCCATAGGGAGAAACAATGGAAAATTGTATTGACCGCAACAATCGGCACAGAGACATGACCGGAATACCGTGATTTTTCAACCGTAGACGTATTTCACCATTCTGGTAATGTCTTATTTCACGACTTTTTCACGTTTGAAGGTTCTACGTATAGTTTGTTTTTAAAACGGAACATTTACTTAACACTTGGTAAATAAGTTATACAACATTAGTAGGCATGTTCTGATTGTGATGATCAAACTTGAGAAAAGGAAATCCGACAGTCAGATCTGACCATCATGATAAAATACATGTATGGAAAAAATTCAACTTGATCTGACAAGGTTAAGTGCTCGATCCGGACGGTCAATCCCGTAAGTCAAACCCCTAAATTCACGGAAAAGGTCGTTGGACCGTCTAAATTTCGTATTTTGGCCGGACCTTCAACTGAAAATATTTTCAAATCGATGAGACACAACAAGTCGTATAAAAATTTTACGTAAAATAACCACCGAAGATAGGGCTATAGTATGTAACAGAAAAAGTTTAGGATTTAGCCGACTAATACCTAAATCATCGTCGGCTATACTATGTAATAAAAAAATATAAAAATTAATGACGCCGACGAAATATTAGGGTATTCGTCGGCTAAGATGGTTTTGGCCGACGACTTCTACTGTAATTCGTCGGCTAAAAGAACTTATAGCCGACGACTTTCATTTCAATTCGTCGGCTTTAAGATGATTTAGCCGACGAATTCCTTTTCAGTTCGTCGGCTTTAAGTTCTTTTAGCTGACGACTTGAAATGAAAGTCGTCGGGTATAAGTTCTTTTAGCCGACGACTTCTAGTATTATTCGTCGGCTAAGATGGTTTAAGCCGACGACTTTTAATATAAGTCGTCGGCTAAGAGAGTTTAGGCCGACGACTTATGTTGTATTTCGTCGGCTTAAGTAAAAAAATACAAACCCTAAAACAGAAGGTTTAAACCATACTAATTTTCTGTTCATATATCACCAAAATTCATCTAAAATAACAGAAATATGAATTCAACATATGTAAACTAGAAATGAAGGTAATACAATCTTTTTTATTACAAATTAATGTATTACATCCGAAGAAATTAAAACTAAGGCTCGTAATCGGAATCATCCGATGAGTCTTCTTCGATGTCAGAATTAATTTCTGGTAATCTATGTCTTTCCTCATCGCCAGAGTCTTCGTCTGTTTCTTGATTTGGATCAACATCAATAAGCCTTGGCTCTTCATCACGAATTCGCACCGAACGACCCGCTTTAAAATTATTAAGGCGAACGGTAGAGGAGTTAGGAATACCTATTGCGTTGGGCTCTTGATACGCAACATCTTCTTCCTGGTCTTCGGCCTCTCCAAGTGTAGCCGCCCGGTAAATGTTTCGAGGGTGCACAAGGTTGACTATTTTCCACGCGTCACCCTTAGCAAAGTCATCAAGATAAAACACTTGTTTTACCGATGTGGCAAAAACGAACGGGTCATCTTCGTAAGAACTTGTAGCAGTGTTCACCGATAATATTCCGTACTGATCGGTCTTCATGCTCTGCGGGCTAGTATCAAACCATCTACACTTGAAGAGGTGCACTGTCATGCCTTTACCGTAAACGAGTTCCACCACTGAATCAAGAACACCGTAATAGTCAACTCCATTCCGCCCACCATGCGCCATCACCCGAGAATTCTGTGTTCTCCGTCTGCTGTCTCTCTGTTCACATATAAATTGCACGCCATTCACCTTGCACATCGGATAAACTCTTGACATTATCGGCTTCATCGCTAGAAGTCTTAATTCGTGCGACCAATTTGGTGACCATCAAATTGAATATGGTTCATCTGCAACCAACAATTTAACTTTGTAAATATAGATAATTATGCAATAAACATAAATACGTACATAAATATTGAATTACGTACCCAGCCGTCAAAATAATTTGCGAACTCCCTGTTGTGGTACTCGAGATCACCTTGAATGTCTGGACAATATAGATGGATGTCTTTCCAGTATTCAACTTCTGGACAGTTAATCAATACCCACCAGTGGGCAATGACTAGCTCATGTGGTTGCAACTTGTAGGAGTCTGGCAAAATTCCATAAACTTCAACATCACTGGAGAGTATGGAAAGAGTGAACTTCGGTACATCTACCGGCATGGCTTCGTCTGTTTCCTTCAACGCTCCTAAATACAACTTCATGTAGGTGACGCACTCGTGCGCAATATATGCTTCAGCTATACATCCTTCAGGCGCGGATTTATTAGCCACATAATCTTTGTAGTCTCCAAGTTGCCTATAAATCAAGTTGCAAAGTGTTATGATTATTGAACATGTATATATATTGAGGAATTCAGGTGTAAAAAACATACCTTTCCATGGGATACATCCAAGTGTAGTGTACTGGACCGGTAAGCAACAATTGCTCGGGAAGATGGATCATCAGGTGAGGCATGATGTCAAAAAAATTTGGAGGAAATATCCTCTCAAATTTACACATGATATAAATGATGTCCTTTTGCATTTCCCGGAGGTTAGATTTTGTCACTTCCCGTGTGCATAACTTCTGGAAGAATCTTGCCAACGCTACTAACAGCTCCACCACCTGACGGGGAAGGAACGGTCGAATGAAAACAGGGAAGAGACGTTGTAGCAGGATATGACAGTCATGACTCTTCAACCCGTACATCTTATTGTCCCGAAAGTTCACACACCGGGCTATATTTCCTGCATAGCCTGAAGGATACTTCACACAACTCATCCACCTGAAAATTACGTTCTTCTGGTCAGGCTTCACGGTGTAAGGAGCTTGAGGCATTTTTTTCTTCCCTTCTTTCAACCACAGATGTCTTCTTCACTGTATTTTTTTTAGATCAATACGTGCCTTCGGACCGTCTTTCGTCTTCCCCTCCAAGTTCAGCACTGTGCCCACCACACTGTCGCAAACATTCTTTTCTATGTGCATCACATCTAGGTAGTGCCTGATCAACAACTTACTCCAGTATGAGAGTTCCCAAAATATGCTCTTATGTGTCCAGAATTTGTACCTGTCGGGTCTTTCAGGTATTACCGCAACAATATTGGGATGATTGCTGAGCTGCCCAAAATCGTACTCATTAAGCACTGCTAAAATCTCTTCTCCCGTCCATCTTCTCGGAGGCACACCGTGTTCTACGGTCCCATCAAATGCCTTGTCATCGAACCGCCAATCGTGATTATATGGAAGGAAAGCACGGTGACCCAATCTGCATATCTTGTTGCAATGACTGCTGCTCCCCTCATCGCTAAGGCACTCTGGACAAGCCTTGTATCCCCTAACAACGTTGCCCGACAACATCCCACGGGCAGGAAAATCACTGATGGTACCAACAACCATGACATGCATATGGAACATCTCGTGCATGTACTTGTCATAAGTGGGATGACCAACTTCCCACAAAAACTGAAGCTCTTCAATTAAAGGTCTCAAATACACATCGAGACACTTCCCTAGATAACCGGGCCCTGGAATCAACAAACTCAACATATTGTATTCCTTCTTCATGCACATCCATGGAGGAAGGTTGTACGGTACCAAAATCACCGGCCATACACTGTATTGAAGACTCATGTTGCCAAAAAGGTTGAACCCGTCGGATGAGAGCCCCAGCCTCACATTTCGGACCTCTGACGCAAAATGAGGAAACTCCCTGTCTATATGCTTTCAAGCCTCCCCGTCAGCAGGGTGTATAAGGGTATCTTCGTCATGCAATTCTCTATCAACGTGCCATCTCATAGCTTTGGCCGTGTGTGAAGACATGTACAACCGCTCAAGCCTATCCCTCAACGGGAAATACCGAAGTACCTTCACAGGTTTCCTATTGCCTGCATGAGTCAGCTTATACCTGTCAGTGTGACATACCGGACATGCGTCAAGCCCACCAAGGTCATTCCCTTCTGGATCTTTACCCCAGAAGAGAACGCAGTCATATCTGCATGCATGGATCTTGATGTAGGAAAGGCCAAGATCTTTCAGGATACATCGGACCTTACGATGAGTGGTAGGAAGACGATGACCGTGGGGAAGCATCGAAGCAGTGTACTGTAGATAACCATCAACAGCCTTCACGGTCGATTTTGTCTCAACTTTAATCTTCATTACATCCATCACACTTTCAAGAACGGTCTTCTGACAACCGGGGTACACAGGAGTCTGTTAGAAAGCAAGCAGTTTGTTGTACTTTTCAATACCAGCAGTGTTAACAGCTCTAAGGAAGGGCTGCACCGGGTCAGGCATATACTGTCCTTCAGCGCATACACCGCTCTCATAAGGAAACATGTCGTTGATGAATACCGTTGTTGGATCGTTGGATGTACTGCCCGTCTCACAAAATTGCCCATGATCATGCGGACCCCCTGATGATGTTTCATCGTGATATAACCAACATGTGTACTTCTCCCAAAACCCGTTACTCCTCAGGTGCTGCCATACTTTGTCAATGGGAAATCGATGCATATCGCTGCGACACTGACATTTCGTGCACGGGCAATAGAAAATTGTATTCCCGTTAGCATTAGCCAACGCATATTCTATAAAACTCATAACTCTGCACCGTATCTTTTATCCCATTTTGGAAACGAAATCCAACTCTTATCCATATCCTGAAAATATAACAAAATATATATTTATAACGCTGCTAGCTAATTATTAATGAAATTTCATGCCATATATAAAATCTCAATTCATTTACTATATATTCTACGTACTACAACTAATTAATAACAAATTAATTAACACACACACACACACATATATATATATATATATATATAGATATATATATATCTACGTCATCACAAAATCATCATTGTGGTATATACCATCAACACAATATTATCAATTAATTAACATATATATATATATATATATATATCTACTACTTATAAACAACTTAATTCATATATATTATATCAAATCATCAACCAAATCGATCAACATATATGTATATATATATATATACACATCAAACATACTCAAAATCAATCAACTCGATCATAACAATATTATATATCAACATCATCACAAAATCATCATGAACTCATATATATCATCAACAACTTCATACCATATAAACCCAATAATATTATAAATTAATTAACATATATATATATATATATCTACTATTTATTAACAACAAATTAATTCATATATATTATCAATTCAAATCATCAACCAAATCGATCAACACATATATATATACATCCAACGTACTCAAAATAATCAACTCAATCACAATCAAAATCAATAAACTAAATCACACTTAAAATCGATCAACTCAAATAAAACTCAATTAATTAACATATATATACATATACGTACCTATATATGGCTCCACAAACTAATTATGGACAGATTTCGACAACACCCAAACGTTTTCTCCCGTTTTTTCTTCTCCCGTTTTTTTTCCAGATGAGCTGCTGCTGTCCAGATCCGCAAATATAAAGCACTTTAGCCGACGACATATTAATTTCGTCGGCTAAACTTTTAAATATTTCGTCGGCCATAGTCTGTGAACTTTAGCCAACGAAATAAATTCTTTAGCCGACGACATTTTTTTTTCGTCGGCTAAATTTTACCATAGCCGACGAAAATTTTACTTAGCCGACGAAGGAAAATTTCGTCGGCTAAAATCCACTTTAGCCGACGAATAAAAGCTTCGTCGGCCTGGTTTTTTTTTTTTGTCGGCTAAAACCTTTCTTCTGGTAGTGTTAGTTTTTCAAAAAACAAACAATACAATGCAATATATTTTTTTTAATTATAAAAATGGCTATATAAATAAAATACCATTACCTCTAGCAATTCAGGTCTTCTCAAAGACTCATTTTCTTTGATGATCTCTTGTATTGACCATCTTAGAAATCTGGGAGTCTCCTTCTCTTTCCCGATAATCCGCTTCTTTATTTTTGTTTTCTCAAGGAACCAGTATAGAACCAGAAGGAGGCATCCGTTCAAAACTCTGGCTCCCCCCTTACGTGCTTGTGAAGTCCTTGGTGCAAGAATTCTAATACCTTATGTGACCAGTTGTATTTGTCGATGCCTTCAAGGTCTTCACACTTAAGTATCAGTTTCCATTCAATGTGGTTCCCGCTTCTGCAGAAAAATAAAGCTGCCATAAGGTACATTATAACCAAGAGGCTATCTTCCTTGGATCCCCCTTCTTCTTCTGAAGCTTCCTAAGCTCTTCCATTAATGTGTCATCAATAACCTTTCTGGTGATTGTTCTTCTTGTTTGCTTTCCAAAGACAGCAGAATCTGCCACATTCTTCTTACTGCCCTTGCAGTATGTCTGGTCTATTGTGATATCCACATCCGAGCCTTCTTTGGTTATTCCAAAAATTGAATGCACGTCATGCTCCGTAATTTCAATCTCCGTGTTCCCAATATGAAGTTTTTATTGTCACTGTTGTAGTGCCTCATTAGGATCTCAAAATCAGATTCAAGCTTCTTCACTTCATCCTCCTCAACCTTGTCCAATCTGAATGTTTCAATTATTCCCCGAAAACAAGTGTTGTTTATCAACTCCCATGATTCTTCTGGGATGCTCTCCTTGCAGCTATTATTTGGACCATCAGTGATTTTCCAGCTTACGGAATGTTTTCTGGCCAACAAACTAGGGGTACAAGGCTTGCCCGGTTTGCATAGATGACGTCAATTCTAGTTGGCATGCCGACAAAATTTGTTTCTTGGGATCTCGTAGACATCTTCCCGAGGATCACGAGTGGCGGTGGGATGCTGATGCATTTGATGGGACTGAGGAGCACAATCCAAAACCCCCAGGGAGGTCTGGTGAGTGGATTTTGGAGAGGCTTAACCAGCATTGGTTCGGATATTTGAGCACCAGTAAAGAAGTAACGAACTTGAATCCTCCCACGCCTGATGAGTTTAAGTATTGGACACACAAAAGTGTATTCTTTGAATTGCCTTACTGGTCGACCTTGAAAATCAGACACAACTTGGACGTCATGCACATAGAAAAGAATGTTTGTGATAGCGTTTTTGGAACAATTATGAATCTCAAACATAAGAACAAGGACACCCCCAAAGCCCGTGTTGATCTTAAGATGATGGGTATACGCCCCCAGCTATGGCTAGTAGAGAACAAAAAAACCAAAAAAGTCATAATACCGAAAGCAGGCTACACAGTCCATCCTCAAAAGAAGGCGGAAGTGTTTCAGTGGTTTGGAAACGTTAAGTATCCTCATGGGTATGCAGGGAATATCGCTCGATGTGTTAAGATGGGGGACAATAAGATTAGTGGGTTGAAGACTCATGACTGTCATGTTTTGCTGCAACGTCTTCTTCCCGTGGTCATTAGACCGTATTTGCAGAGTGATGTGGTTGACACGTTAGTGGCTTTGTCCAAGTTCTTTCAGAGGATATGCGCTAAAGAGCTTAAAATGTCTAATGTTCGGTCATTGCAAGAAGACATTGTGTACATCATGTGCAAGCTAGAGAGGATCTTTCCCCCGACTTTCTTTGACATCATGATTCACCTCATGATCCACCTTCCCGAACAAGTGTTGCTTACTGGTCCGGTACAGTATACGTGGTGCTATCCAAATGAGAGGTATGCACTCATATTTATTCTAATTAATTAATCATCCTTTCAAATTAAGATAAATGGTATTTTAAATATGTATTGTAAGAATTGCATATTTGTTTTGCAGGCAACTGGGGGATTTCAAGAAGAAGAACAAAAACAAACGTTTCCCTGAAGGGTCGATCACGGCGGCATACATTCAGGCTGAGAGCGTAACTTACTGCAGCGCCTATCTCAATGATGAAGACACAGTGGGGGAATCATCTGGAGCGGGTAGTAGCCAGCAATTCAAGCTATCATTTGTTTCAAACGATGTTGAACCGTACGGCAGGTTAAGTAATTCTGAAAGATTAAGTAATGATGAGATCAAAGAGGCTCATTGGTCTGTCCTTCAACATTGCAAAGAAGCCGAGCGATACTTCAAGAGGCATTTGGAAATGCAGTATGGTAATGAAGTCATACACAAGAGAGATTTTCCTGATTACTTCCCTATTTGGGTACGTACCTTTCTATCGATCTCTATATATGATGTTACATAATGTAACAATGTTGCTCTTAAAATTGTTACAGATGATGCACATTCAACAAGAGTTTCCTGCTTCTTACGACCCGGAGTTGTACTTGTTGGCTGGAGGACCCCAAAGCCACAGAGTTCGTGCTGGATGTTTTGTGAACGGTGTTAAGTTTGTCACGACAGAACGAGATGAAGGCCATGTCACCCAAAACAATGGAGTCATGGTTGAGGGTCTGGGTTTCAACTACTACGGGGTTCTTGTTAGTGTCATCGAACTAATCTACGGCAACCGTATGCCAGTCGTGTTGTTCAAGTGCAAATGGTTCAATACTGACCCAACCAGACGAAGGAGTAAAATTCTGGATCGTGGCTTGTTATCAGTGGACTCAAACAGTGTATGGTATGATAATGAGCCGTTTATTCTTGCCACCATGGCGAAACAAGTGTTTTATCTTGATGATCCGGCTATGGGGAGGGTTGGAAAGTGGTGCAGGTGATGTCACATAGGAATATTTGGAGTGCAGCTACAACTGGGAGGGGATGATGAGAGTGGGCCCAGTGAACCAATAACAACTGATCAACCGAATGAACCATATCAAGAGGATTCTCCACATGTAGTCCCTGATACTGAGGATATTCGTGTCATCAACCAACACGTTCCGGATATCATAGGTTATCTTCCAATTACACCATCTGAACTGATCTCACTACAACATCGCCACCCCAGTCATGATGACGACGGCTTCATAGATGACGAATACAGAGAGGATGATGAGTATTCTAACCAAACTGAGGAGGATGATGATTCAAACGACTCAGATTATCATGAGTACGATTAATATATATTACGATTATTCGGACGACTCTAAATATCATATGTATTTTTTAATTTATAATTAACTACGTACGTACGTACGTATACGTACGTCAAACCATTAATTATATAATATATTCATGCAAATTTCCATTGTAATTTTTAAAATGCATATATATATATATATGTATGCTTTTTTAAGTACGAATACTTACGTGGAGTTATAAAAATTTTATGTTACTTAGGCGACGGAAATTGTATAAGTCGTCGGCTTGGTTAACCAATGCCACAGAAAATGTATTTTCCGTCGTGTAAGATCCCCAAATATTAGGCGGGTAAATTTTGCGCCTTTGTTTTTCCCCGAAATTTCGTATTATGACACGAATATTTGTCTTAGTGAGTTTAATTTAAAACCTATACTAACTCCCTCGCGCAATCCACAATCCCTAATTCACACCCACAATTCTCAATTCCCAAATCCCACCAGAGTCGTGCCACCAGAGCTGCGCCACCAGACCCCATCCACGCATCGGCAACCGATTAAAGTGTGCGCATCCACCCACTCCTCCACTCATCGCCACCGCATCCACCCGCCGCTCCGATCTCTCTGCTCTCACTTTCTCATCGCCGCTACGATCTCTCTGCTCTCACTTTCTCACCTCGCTACGATCTCTCTGCTCTCACCTTCTCACCGCCGCTCCTTTTGCAGGTCTGTATTCTCTCTCTTCTCAGTGTCTGAATCGTAAACGAATTCGTTGATCGTGTTTCATTATTATTATTATTGGGATTTTTTTTAATTATCCGAAAAAGAAAAACCAATATCACATCGTATCTTCTGCTTAAGTGGCTCACAGTTTTCTGTATCACCAATGCATCAATTCTAAAAATAAAAAAATAAAGTGAACAAATTCAAGTGGTTTGATCAACCTGTATGCTTTTCTATGGACTATTTTTCGTAATCTTTATCTATTACTCACTCATTTACTAACATTGTGTGTTATTTATGTGCAAGATATGGTGATCATGGGGAAGAGGAAGGGCCGAGCCACTCAGGCCAGTGCTTTGATGGACTCAATACGGCAGAGCGTCGGTTCAGCTAGCAGTAGCAGCCATCCTAACCCCATGCCGGCTGAGACAGTACCACCAGGGGCTCCCCCCTTGATCGTGCGGCGCCCTACAGTTGACAGTTATCAACGGGATCTCAATCGGCGTCTATAACCGTAACCGAGACTGCAACCGCACCCGAATCTGCAAGACGCATCGTCGACAGCACTCGAATCAAAGTTAGAAGCCCAACAGGTAAGTGTATTAATTACTGCCCCCAGTAAACTTCTACTGGGGGTCAGTAAACTTCTACTGCCCCCCAGTAAACTTCTACTAGGGGTCAGTAAACTTCTACTGCCCCCAGTAAACTTCTACTGGGGGGTCAGTAAACTTCTACTGCCCCCCAGTAAACTTCTACTGGGGGTCAGTAAACTTCTACTGGGGGTCAGTAAACTTTTTCTGGGGATCAGTAAATTATACTGGGAGGGAAGTTAAGTTGTTGGGGTAGGGGAGGTTATTATGCTTTCTAGTATTCATATACATATATGTAGTTTATGTTGTTATTTTAATTATTAGATGTAGTTTTTATTCAAGTTTGAACTTTGTTGGCTTGAGTGGTTTTCGGACCCTCTTGTTTGATCGTTTCGGTCATTATGATCAATGATCATGGGGTCAGTAAACTTCTACTGGGGTCAGTAAACTTCTTCTGCCCCCAGTAAACTTCTACTGGGGGTCAGTAAACTTCTACTGCCCCCAGTAAACTTCTACTGGGGTCAGTAACTTCTACTACTGCGGGTCAGTAAACTTCTACTACTGCGAGTCAGTAAACTTATTCTAGGGGTCAGTAAACTTCTTCTGTGGATCAGTAAACTTCTTCTGTGGATCAGTAAACTTATTCTGGGGGTCAGTAAACTTATAATGGGGGTCAGTAAACTATCAGTACAATATGTCTCTTTCATTTTCATGCCACTTACACACAACATATATCCTCTTGTATATTAAGTATATATCATAATGTAATAATGTACTTTCACATGTTAATTGTAGCTCCGGCCCCGAAAAAGAAGCGGGGTTTTTGTTCTGGAAAGAAAGCGGAGGATATCGTTCAACAAACGGGGCAGAAGATCAAGCTGGAGTATTGCCCCCGTGTAAAAGGCCCTAGCGTGAGGGGGATAAACAGCTTGGTGGCACATGATATCGGTTGCGCCATACGGAGTCTGGTGGGAATGAGGGCAAGCACGTTCTACGACCTTGATCAGACTGAGAAGTGGAAGGTGTGGAATGCAATGTCGGTAAGTAACTGAAAAATATATGAAAAGTAAATTTACTTAATTACATTTGTTTGATAACATATATATGATTGCTTATAATTGGAAGGCATGAACTAACTGAATTGACATCTCTCTGTTGATAAAATTTCATGTCTAAGGATATGTTTGCATAAGACTGAGTTGTCTTATAAAGTGAAAATGTTATGGATATGTGTAAAGTATGATTGAATGTGTGTAAAGTATTGTGTTTGATATGAATTGAAAGATGTCTTTTGTGATAGTAATTGGTTGTATTAATTTATTTTATTTTATTTTTCAGTGCTTAACATGAGATTTTTTATTCATTTCTTACTTAGCCGAAGTACGAGTGGGATGAAAATGATGAGCCAATGTTCAATACTGAAGAGGGCACAGGAGAGGTACAAGGACTGGAGTACCAGTGTCACAAAGCTTATCTGAAGGAAGGGCCCTCTGGCATGCCAGTAGATTTTATTGGGAGAGAGGACCAGTGGGAGTTTCTATGCGAGCACTTTGAGTCAAATGCTTTCAAGGTGATTTTTTTTAATTACCTTCATTGTTTCCCTTGTATTTTATTATTAGCCCATTCATGTATAGTTATGTATTTATACTTGAAATGTGAAATGTGCAAGATGTTAGAACTAATCTATTTAATGTTTTTTCGTGTATATATTAGAGACTCTCCTTGGCAAACAAGCGGAACCGTGGGGAGAAGACTATGCACCACCACACGGGGTCTTCTCCTATCATCTACACAATGGAGGAACTCAGAATACAAGGCGAGCAGCTTCTAATTATCAAAGGTTTTGAGAAGACCTATGTCAGGGCCGGTGATGAAGATACAACCAAGAAATATGTAAGTGTCTTTCCTTTTACTAGAATGTAAGCTTAGCAAATGGTTCAAGCATGTGTAAATCCGGCTATTGGTATATATATGAGACCATTAAGTTGAATGTAGGCACTGTCCAATTAGAATGTTATGTTTTCCTGCTTCTTCCAAAACAAAAAAAAAGTGTTATTATCATTGTCATTAATTAAGATGTATAGTTTTAGGTAGCAATAAAGTTGTTTACTAGGGAGTAATAAAGTTGTTTATTAGGGTATCTGTTGTTGCCATGCAACTGAATTGCAAGTTTACTGACCCCAGTAGAAGTTTACTGGGGGCAGTAAACTTCTACTGGGTTTACTAGGGAGATAATGAATTGCAAGTTTACTGACCCCCAGTAGAAGTTTACTGGGGGCAGTAAACTTCTACAGGGTTTTCTAGGAAGCAATAAAGTTGTTTATTAGGGTATCTGTTGTGTGTTGTGGCCATGAAACTGAAAGGGAGATAATGAATTGCATTTACTGACCCCCAGTAGAAGTTTACTGGGGGCAATAAACTTATACTGGTTTACTAGGGAGCAGTAAAGTTGTTTATTAGAGTATCTGTTGTGTGTTCTGGCCATGAAACTGAAAGGGAGATAATGAATTGGAAGTTTACTGACCCCCAGTAGAAGTTTACTGGGGGCCAGTAAACTTTAACTGGGTTTATGAGGGAGCACTAAAGTTGTTTATTATGGTATCTGTTGTGTGTTGTGGCCATGAAATTGAAATGGAGATAATGAATTGCAAGTTTACTGACCCTCAGTACAAGTTTACTGGGGGACAGTAAACTTCTACTTGGCTTAATGAGTTTGCTGACCCCCAGTAGCTTATCCCTGTTTATTATGCAACCAGTAAAATTTATCATGGAAATGTTGAGCTGCATGTTTTGTTTATTAATTGATGTATTTTAAATGCAGAATGACATGGTTGATGAGGTTAATAAACGAAAGGATGCATTTAAGGAACAACATCCTGACGCGATGGAGGAGGAGATTATGGAAAGTGTTCAGTCCCAACAAATTGAGGTGTTGGGTAAGGTGCTCAAAACTCGAAAGGAAAGGAGATCAGAGGGATGGGACGAGGAGGTGAGCGAGACTTGAGCCTTTCTTCAAATGGTTCCACTTCACGTAGTCGTCCTCCTAGAGTTGATGAGCAGCAACTCCAAGAGGTGCAGGAGCGCTATGAGCAGAGACTAAAGGAATCAGAGGAGCGTGCCCAGCAGCAGTTCCAAGAGGTCCAGCAGCTTGCCCGACAACAATACCAAGAGGTCCAGCAGCGTGCTCTACGTGCCGAGTCTATGTATAGTGCTGTGCAGTCTCAAGTTGCAGCCATATATGCGCACCTAGGTATGCCACCTCCTCCTCCTCCACAATTTCCTCCTCCTCAATCTTCTCCTCCTCGACAAGTTTCCCCACAAAACAGTGATGATAGAGGCGACAACGTGTAGGATTGGACAACAGTGCCCCTTGGCATTATTCATAGTTTAGCTAGAGATTGTATGAACAATTTTCTACCTAGTTAATTAATTCATTAATTATTTTGTACGTATATATATATATGAATAATATTTGTCCATCTATCATCAATATATGAAAAATGGTCCAAATCCATTGCTATCAATATATCTGTGTTTGATTATTGTTACTAATTGTGTAATAAAAAAAATAAAAAATAAAATAAAAAATCAGTGTCTTTTCACCATAAATAAAATAACTTATTTGACGGAAACAGTAATCTTCGTCGCCCAAGGTAAATATCATGAGCGACGGAAACAACAATATTCGTCGCAATTGATATTTACATCAGCGACGGAAATCAACCCTTCGTCGCGCAAGAGAAAACAACCCAAGCGATGGAAATAGTAACATTCGTCTCGCAAGATGAAATATCTAGGCGACGGAAATAGTAACTTCTGTCGCTTAAGAGAAACCACGTAACCGACGAATTCAAAGAACAATCGTCGACTAAGAACTGTTTCGTATTCGTCGGATTACAACTTTAACCGACGACCTTTCCGTCGCCTAAGAACGACTCAGTATTCGTCGACAAACATATATACCGACGTAGTTCCGTCGGTTAAGAAGAATTTTTTATTCGTCGCGTAGGAATTTTCCGACAAAAATTGTTCGTCGATAGGGACATTTATCGACGAATAAATTTGTCGACAAGGCATGTCTGAGTTCGTCGGGTTGGATCGTTCTTAATCGACGAAAAACTTCAATTCCGTCGCGTAAGTGTCTACCTCACGCCACTTACGCGACGGAACTTAAACGACGAATATTCGGTCTCCTAGGATCTTAGGCGACGGATATTCCTTCTTAAGCGACGGATTGATTCCGTCGCCTATGACGAGATTTTCTGTAGTGTAGTACATGTTGAACGCATATACTTGCAAGGTGCATAATATTTTTTACAATTTTTTTTAATATCTATCGATTATAGAAAATATATATTTATTGAAATAATTATTATGAGGTACAAAATAGAGATCAAATTATTCAAAGAAAAAAAATGGAGAAAAAATACACGTATAAAAGAGAAAATAATTAAAAAGATATATAGAATAGTTCATGATGAACATTTTCTTGCATGAAAAAAAAATCAAAAATGAAGGTAGGGATAATGGATGTTAAAAAACAAAAAAGGGAAAAAAACAAAGAATGAGAGCTCTATTGAGTAAATAAGAGGTAATTAATAGATTGAAATATATGTTAATAAATAACTAAGGTTATGTATGGAATTTGAAATGAGGTCTAGTGAGCAAATACTTATATTGGAAAGTAAAAAGGAGGTGTAGAGAGAATGAGAGGTATAATGAGCAAATTTAGAGGTCCCAATAGCCACACTAAAAAACTAACGGCATTTTTTTTTTCAAAAAATGACTAATATGCCCTTTCACTTTTTTTTCGTTATTTTCTTTTTTTCTTCTGAAATGTTTTTCTTCAAAAATGATAACAGCAAAAAAAAAAATTGGAGGGTGAGTTTTGACTTTTGAATTTCTGAGATGGTAGTTGCTGTATTGACGACATTGGCCGTCGCTACCGGTGTCATCCTTAGAAAGGTACCAGGCCTTCCCGCTGCATGTCTTCGTCTTCCTCCGCCTCCACGGCGTCGTGATTTACTATGTTCCAATTTCGGAGAAACGCCGCCGGAGAACAAGAAGAGAGAAGCACCATCGTCAGAGATGAGGAGAGAGACAAAGAGAAGAGAGCAGCGCCGCCGTTGGAGGTGAGATCAGAGAAACGATGTTGTCGGAGAAGCAAACATGTTGCCGTCGTGATTGTGAATTGAGAGGTTGGGTTCACTCTTCTCCCCCAATGTTTAGATTCCAGATCAATCGGCGGTCACTTCCAAACACCAAATCTAAACCCAAATTGTTCTTCACCTTTTCTCCAATACCTGCACTTTTTCTTGAGCTTGAATATCAATATTCAATCTATTTCTTATCTAGAATTTTGTTTTAGAGAGTATGAGAAATGGAATATTTCTGTTCTTGGGATCATGATCTAGAATTCTGGGTTTGTTCTTGTTCGAATTATAATTCTGGAGTTGTTGGGTTTCAAATTCATATGGAATATTTCTGTTCTTGGGATCATGATCTAGAATTCTGGGTTTGCTCTTGTTCGAAAGAGAATTCTGGGTTTTTTCTTGTTCGAAAGAGAATTCTGGAATTGTTGGGTTTCAAATTGATTACCTTTAATGGGATACTTTACTGAAATAGATTACCTTGTAGCCTGAGAAAGAAAACGCAACGCAGATTGAAATCATACAGGTTGAATAAAGAGAAGTAGGTAACGTAATCCATTACCCCATTTTTGAAAAAATTCGGTTATATACTAATTACTCTCTCTCTCTCTCTCTCTCTCAAACACTCTTTTTCTCTTCTCCTCGTTCCAACACTCACCTCAATCTTTTGTCTTCACTCTTCATATGCTTCTGTATCTTCCAATCAAATTCAAACCAAAGCTTTGAAATTTAATTGAACGAAACTTTTTTTCTCATTTCGGTTTTGATACGGGGGCCTTGATTTTTTTTTTTTTTTTTTTTTGTCGTTGTTTTTTTCTTTTAAATGAAGAAAAGCCAATGTTTAAATAAAAAGACGAAAATATCTTTCAGTTGTCATTTTTTTAAATAGAGCTACTAATCTTTAGTCGATTTAAAAACGTGAAATACTGAAGTTTTTCAATATGAGATACCAAAAGTTAATTTCAGTAAACGGTGGGATGTTTGGATATTTTGCCGTAATTTGTATAATAGTTTTGGGGACATTGGAATTTTGGACAGCTGAGGGCCTGAGGCTGACAAGCAATCTGCCAGTGGACAAAACGTCGCCGTCTAGGCTTTTATTAACGCATGGCTTCTGGCACGCATTACACGCGCGCTTCGGAGTGACGTCGGGGATTTGGTAGCTTAGCGTAGAACTGAGGGCAATTCCTGTGATTTTGTTCTCTCAAGGACACCGACAGCTCGCCTTCAAGCCGGCTAAGCCGTTTCACCCTCGGCTCCAAATTACCTTCCCGCCTACTCACATGATTATTTTTTTTCTCGCGTATAAAATTTACCAAGCATATAACTATAGATTACCAAAAAAGGCATATAACTACAGACCCAAAAAAAAAAAAAAATACAGTATACCGAATTATTTTCTGCATAAATGGAAAGAAAGTGCACGTAAAAAAGAAACGTCCATTTAAACTTTTGTAACAAAACAAATACAGTCCTTTTGATTTTTCTTCTGAGGAAATGTCCGTTTGATATGGAAAGAAAAAAAAGTACAACATGCAAAAGAACCAGGCATATATATATGTACAACTACGTTTAACATTATTGAAACAGAAAAACAAGTTAAACTTTAATACTTAAAGTAACTTTCTTACGTGATATTTATCGATAACTTACGTTCTATTTTATATAATGATATCAATTGAAAGTAATTTTTTTCAAGCTAAATAACACATTTTTATTTAATACGAATACACTCTTTGACAGTTACATCATAAATAAAATAAAACGTTACAAAATTTAAAACAACAAAGCATACTAAACGGAGAGCCACATAATTGGCTTGATTAAAAGCTAAGGCAGTTACTGGTAATGTCATCGTGCACACTGTATTGCTTAAATAACATATCGAAATGTAGAATAATAACAAGATGAATAGAAATTAAAATTACCATTAAAAAACACCTAGGTCCAAAAGTGGGTTGGGCCCGGATCCTTGATTTGGGTCCGAACCTGATCCGGATTCAAGATCCAGGCCCAATCATCCAAATTGTTCAGGGCACCCACCTTAGTGGGCACCTCAAACCGAGGTTGTCCTCCAACCCTCTTCCCTTATGTCGTTGTTGACCCCAAGTGCCTCCAACGGCCGTCCATCCCCCCAACCAGCTTCCAAGACATAAAGAATACCAACCTCCTACTAGGTAGCTCTGAGTGTCATCATGCCTGTCCAAAAAAGTAGCTTACCTAAACCGCCACCATGCCAACCTAGCATTCAGAGCCGTAACGCAATACTAGTCATCCTGGCGCCACCAACCCGCAAGTCATCACCAGAGTCCACCCCAAGCACCATCAACCGAATGCGAGAGCCTTTGAGATTGGGACCTTTAAAACTCATAGGCGGACCCGGATCCCAAAACTCACAGGTAGAAAATACTATTTACTTTTTCGTGTTTATAAGCGCAAACCAGACCCACACCTTAGGTAAGGCCAAGGAGGCCATAACCTTAGGCAGCTAATATTTGGGGCCTAAAAAACTTTTCATTCAGAATTTATACCCACAGACATAGAGAAACCTCAAAAATCAGAAGTGTGTGTGCCGATATTATGTCCTGGAATTTTAAAGAATTCGGTTGCTCATAATTCTCTCTTCTGCAACTTATTCAGTAAAAAGGCTTTTCATGATCTTTTGCTCTCTCTCACTCTCAATCTACAAAATCCAGTCTCCAGTTGATCTTTCTTTGTAGTGTTTCTTGACATGCTCATATTTTGTTTTATTTTGTGTTGAAAATCCGATTGTTTTGTTGTATTGTTTCAGAGAAGCAAGCTGCAAGTTTAGATATGGCACCTATAAGAAAACCATTTCTCGTATGACTATCAGAGAGCACCACCATTATGGGAACTCGTTTTGGGTCTCAAAATCTCAGGTTTGGCCTTAGCGCAAACGATACTAGTTCATTTTTAACATGTTAAAACATGTTTGTGTGATGAACTTTACAAATTTTCTCTTCTTTTAGTGAACCCACCCATGGTGGGCTTCCAATAAAAACCAAATGAAGACTTTTAAACGAACGGTCGTACGACATGTATATTAAAATCTTTAAAATATTAACTACAGTTCAAAACCAATCGTTCATTCATATGTTTTTACTTAATCCTTAACTCATTATAAAGTCGTCACTAGGAGGACAAAAATCAGATTAAAAAAATTGATAATAATATGGGCAAAAATCAGATTAATACAAATTGATAATAATTTGGGCCTTAATAATTTTTTTCGTTACATCAAAGAAAAAAGTAATATTGAAAAAAATTTAAAAAAAGTAATAAGTTTGATGTTGTTGATACCAAGTCACGTCCTGGTTACTTCTCAATATAAATGTGTCTGTGTATTATCTTTTATTATTTTCTCATTATAAATACGTCTGTGCATCTTTTTATATTTTTTTACTTTTTCATGATATTTTTGTTTCGTGTTATGTATTTTTTAAATATTCTTATGGTAGATTATGTTCTTGATACAAACAAAATATTTTTGATGTTTGGTACGTGCCAAGTGGCGGTCTAAAGCGGCAAAGGCTTGTACTGTAGCCAATAGCCAGGGTAGGTAGCCATAGAAACACACACTAGTAACGCCGAAGCCGCCGAATCGGGTGGTAGCCAGAGAGCGAGAGAGAGGAAGTCTCCGTGTGGTCCCCCACCTCCAGCCTGTCCAAAAAAAAAAAAAACAATGAAGTCATCACTTCACCTTTTCTAGCTTCTTTTAACTCACCACCATAATCCCCCTCATCTCTCTTCAGACTCTCTCTCTCTCCCCTCCTCCTCCTCCTCTCTCTCTCTCTCTTCTCTGCGTGTCCGTCCCAAAACCGTCCTCCACCAAACACCCCCAAGCCCATTACTTAACATCTCCAACTCCATCCACCCCCATTTTAGTTTTGACTTGCAATTCCCCTCTCTAGAGCGCCATGGATTCCCACATCCACGGTAGCTCCATCTCCTTCTTCATCGTCTTCACTCTCTTCTTCTCACTCTCCTCCGCCGCATTGCCCCGCCAGCCAAAACCCATCTCCCCCAATCCAACTCCTCCGCCCAGATTCACTCCAACTCCGTCCTCGTCGCCCTCCTCGACTCCCATTACACCGAGCTCGCCGAGCTCGTCGAGAAGGCTCTGCTTCTCCAGACCCTCGAGCAGGCAGTGGGCCAGCACAACATCACTATCTTCGCGCCTAGAAATGAGGCCCTGGAGCGCCAATTGGACCCTGAATTCAAGCGCTTCTTGCTCGAACCCGGTAACTTGAAGTCCCTCCAGACCCTTCTCATGTTCCACATTATCCCCAAGCGTATCGCCTCCGATCAGTGGCCCAAAGATTCCGGGTCGGGTCGCCACCGCACGCTATGTAAGAACGAGCATCTTCATCTTTCCAGCAAAGACTCCGGAAATAAAGCTGTCGATTCCGCGGAGGTTGTCCGACCCGATGACGTGATCCGACCCGACGGTCTCATCCACGGAATTGAAAGAGTCCTGATTCCTCGTTCGGTTCAAGAAGACTTCAACCGGAGAAGAAGTCTGCGGTCAATTTCAGCTGTTATACCCGAGGGTGCTCCGGAAGTGGATCCGAGAACCCACCGGCTGAAGAAACCCGCGCCGGCAGTACCCGCCGGAGCGCCGCCAGTTCTACCCATTTACGACGCTTTGGCTCCGGTCCTTCTCTAGCTCCGGCTCCGGCTCCCGGACCCGGCGGTCCACGTCACCACTTCGACGGCGAGAGCCAGGTTAAAGACTTCATCCACACACTTTTGCATTACGGCGGGTACAACGAAATGGCCGATATCTTGGTCAACTTGACGTCGTTGGCGACGGAGATGGGCCGGTTAGTTTCAGAGGGTTATGTTCTCACCGTTTTGGCGCCAAACGACGAGGCCATGGCGAAGCTGACAACAGACCAATTGAGCGAACCGGGTGCGCCGGAGCAGATTGTGTACTATCATATCATACCGGAATACCAAACGGAGGAGAGTATGTACAATTCGGTGAGGCGATTCGGGAAGGTGCAATATGATACGCTGAGGTTGCCTCACAGGGTCGTGGCCCAGGAGGCTGATGGGTCGGTGAAATTCGGGTCGGGCGATTCGTCGGCGTATCTTTTCGACCCGGATATTTACACTGATGGTCGGATTTCGGTGCAAGGCATTGATGAGGTTCTGTTTCCGGTTCAAGAGCTGGAGAAGAAAGCAACTCCGGTTGTTAAGGCTGCTGTTAAGCCCAGAAGAGGTATGTTCTAATTTCTTGATCATCTAATCATTTTCATCTTAGTTTCCATGAATTGATTGAATTGCTATGCCGGTTGATTGTGTCTTTTACAATATGAAACTATGGTCAGAGATAGCTTAAAGCATTTGTTTTTTTAAGGTTAAAGCCAAAATTCTAATGGTGTTTGATGCTAATGTAGGCTTAATATTAAAACGGGGTGGGATTACTTTTGTTCAATAGAAAACAAGGCCAATTATGTCATGGCTACATGTCACTAAAATGATTAGAATGATGAGATTAGTTATTGATAGAGGTTTATATAATTCATCACCGAATTCTGGGTTGCCATATGCACATACTAGAGAAAGACAGCTAAACAGACCTAGAATTTCTATGTTAAAGCTTTCATAGCGTGTAAACCATTGATTATTATGGCGCGGTTATGCCCATCAATGACTTCAATCACTTGTGTATATGAACACATTGGCTGTGGTTTAAGGTCGAAAATTTTGGATCTAGGGTTTTAGACAGAGACAGAGAATAGGAGTACAGAACTAAGCAGGGAATTGGTATGAGGCAGATCAGAATACTTGGGTTAGAATTTGGAATGTTATGTTTCGTAGGCATATAATCTTGGGGGGAGAGGAAGCTTGGGAATGGAGCAGTCCGAGTCCCACTGTCGGTGGTGCAAAGTTAAAATTGTTATGTCACGGGGTCTTTAAGGGGCCGGGAGAAGGGTCCCTTGTTTGCTTATAAGAAATGAAATGATTCCCAAAATTATATGAAATGACGTTTCTTCCTGTTTAACCCCTAATTGCTTCTCTACCGCCATGTGAGTCCACTTGTTTGCCAAGCAAGCAAAACATGCCTGGCCCTTATTATTCAGAGAAGCAAATGTGTTGCCCAGCTGTGGTCTCTGTTATTATTCTTCTTCTTCTTCCCCACCACTCTTTTAACCATTTGATGCTGCTGCTACCCAACACAACCAGCCTGTCCCCAATTAATTCCATGCTACTCACCCAAATATTCAGCTGGCATGATTTGCCAATTTAATTTTCCAGATCTTTGTATTATAAACTTCTCTGATTTTTGATACCAGCTCAGTAGCTGACCTTCATTATATGCTATTACTAAATTTGTCACTTTATTTGTTTATTTTGGTGTGGGTTTTTTTGGCTGGCTTCAAAGTCCAATAATTAAACTGATGCCTAATCCAAGTGGGGTTTCTTCTTTGGTATTATTCTTCTATACAAGCATGTGGTTTTTGAACAGTTGACTTACCCTCTTCTCTTGACCTAATTGCAGGGAAGTTGATGGAAGTAGTATGTAGTGTGCTTGGAACTGTTGGGCAGTTCTCTTCTTGTCAATGAAGCAGATACATGGGATGCTCTCTCAGTCAGTCTCTTACTTGAGCCCCCCCCCCCCCCCGGAAAAGAAATTAAGGAAAAAAAATATATATGTTCATGTAAACAGTTATCGATAAAATGGTAAATACATGGGTTCCCTCCTCCTTCTATGTTCATTGTAATTTGTTTCTTTCTTGGAAAATCATGGTTCCAGTGTTCCACTTTGGGTAAACAGAGAGTTTTGTCACACAATGCAGTGTAGGATAATGAGGTTGATCATAATACAGTGAATTAATGGTTGTATAAAACAGAGGGGCTTTTTGGTTTTGCATGATCATTTCTGTTGGAAGGTCCAACCAAAAAGAAATTCCATCCATTGTTTTGCTATGAAATCTGTAATTACATTCGATTCTTTGCTTAATTGTTTTATTGTTTGGTTTGCGTGCTCTCTCTATGTATGCATACTTGAAAGACCAGCTAAGCTATATACCTCTGGTATAAAAAGTTGTCTGTTCTTTTGTCCTTCTCTCCATTAGTTGTTCTTCTCTCCGATAGTATTGCTTGAGTCAAATATCAACATGTTTTCTCAAAAGCCTTATCTAGAACAGAAGCAAACTTCTTCTGTTCCTTTTTCATGCAATATCTCTCCCAAAAATCAATTTTGTATCGGAAACTCTGAGACCTCGTTTTATTTAACCCGGGGTTGTCTCTTTATTTATTTATTTTTTTTGAAAAAGTTGTCTCTTTATTTAGAGTGCGGTTATTAGAACCTCCAAATTTGTTCACTTAACCTCACTTTATTATGAATTATTAAATGACATATTTATTCTCTTACACAATGACTATTAAGGACACTGATTAAACAAAAAGTAATAATACATTTATTCTCTCTTAACTTTCTAATTCAATAATAATGCCATAATTGATTGCATTTTATTATTTTCCTTATTGATTTTTATTTTCTAGTTTTACCACATATTTATTAAAGTATTTATATATTTATATTATCATACATGCCACATGCATATAAAAGTCAAATTTTTTTTACAAAAATTATGATCTATCAATTATTAAAAAAAATAATAAGTATAATAATATTTCTACAATTATGATATATCAATTATTAAAATAATTAATCATCATGAGTATAAAAACAAAAAAATATAAACTTACAAAAAAAAGAGTATATGTACAATAGAAATGCAAAAGTAACAAAAATATAGAATAGTTCATGTAAGAACATTCTTTTGATAATCGATAAATAAAATTTAAGACAAAATCCTTGTTTTTTTTTTTTAATATTTAAGAGAATAGTATTCTTCATGATTCGAATGAACTTTTCTCAAAAATTGATGTCATGAAAATTATTTCTTACAATTTGATAAAAAAATGAATGTCTAGTGACATTTTATGCAAAATACAAAAAATACAAAAAAAAAAAAAATTAAGAAATCAAGGTCGGGAATGGAATGGAGGTTTGCGTTAAAAAGAAAAAAAAATTAAAGAATGGAAGTCGGGAATGGATGTTCGGATGCAAAAAGGAAAAAAAAAAGAAAAAAAAAGAATTTAGAGGTATAGTGAGTGAATAAGAGGTGTAATGAGTAATATATTAATATATATGTGAATTACATAAACAAGGCTATTTTAGGAATTTGAAAGGAGGTGTAATGAGAAAATGCTTGTATTTAAAAGTAAAATGGAGGTGTAGAGAGAATGAGAGGTATACTGAGCAAATTTAGAGGTCTCAATAGCCGCACTCCTTTATTTATTGTCAATTAGTTTCAGATGTAAACCGTATAATATCAAGATAAGTCATGTTCTTTAGAATGTTTTTAGGACTTAAATGCCTTTGATTATCAATCATTTGAAAGGTTCAATATACAAATCAAAAACCAAACAAAGTATAAAAATGCAAATAGAGTTGCTAAAATGGAGTAATCAAAACAGTGAAAACTTCAACGCCAAGGAAATTTCCCAAGTGATTAATGAGATCATTAGTTATCTTTTTTCTTGATCATCCTTAATATAATGTAATGTAATGGGGAGGAGATGAATCCCATTGGATTCCTCTTGGTTCCCAAGTTATGGACTCGACTTCGGTGACCAACACCAATGGAGAAGAGACACGTGTCCCGTTAAAGAGTTTATGTTTGACTTTGAGGACACTACATGAGGTTATTGGTAATTAGTATTATATTTAATTATTTTTCTGGCCACGTGTCGCTTCTTCATTGGTGTTGGTCACCTGCTAGTAACAAGACCTTGTCACCTAAGTTTTTTCCCCAAATTATTATCCTCTAAAACAACAAAGTACCTCATCTTCTTGCATGCACTGATGCAAAAGAGGTGGGTCAATAAGCTAACCTAGCTTTTGTTTAAGTGGGAACAAAATGTATCATTTTCTCTTGCTATCATGGTCTTTTGTAGGGTATATGAAAACATGAATGTAGACCTGATTAAAATTTCCAATTTTGTTTGGGAATAAAAAGATGTGGTGATGTTGATCTGTGGTGGTTGAAGGATTTAATATAGAGGGGAATCAGTAGGTAGTCTTTCATGGTTTAGTTGGTATTCATTGTCACTGTACAACAAAACAGATTATGGTCATAATTTTTTTTTTTTTTGAATAAAAGATTATGGTCATATTAATTAGAGTACAAAGTGTGGTCAATTTTTTGTTGTTTGCCTATGGGAATTATTTTTAATATGTGCTAAGCATAATTATATGTGTTACATCTCTCTTTATTTTTTTTCTAATCAAAGTTATCAAACTTGAACAGAACTGTAGAGGATCCTTTAGAAGAAGACTGATTACCCATTAGTCCCACGTGTACAGTTAAGATCCCTTAATATCAATCAACGTTTCTTTGTCCCTTTTCTATGGAATCACTAGCTTTTACTCTTTGGTAAATTGGTAATCATAAGGATTTATCTTAAAGGAAAAACAAAAACAACCACTAGGGAGAGCGGAAAAAAGAAGCTTTCAAGATTCTAATTTTCCTTTAGGATAAGGATCCTCGCCTTGGTTAAGTTCTTTTCTTGGCTTCCTTGGCTTTTAATCTAAGCCGTCCATTAAAAATCGGAAGGTTAACATCAATCCACCTCAGCAATTGCTCTTAAATATCCAATTAAATGCAGTTTTATGACTAACGCCGTTGCACTCTCCTTTTCTACTTTCTCATCTGATTCTTCCTCGATCTCTTCTTCTCTCGTCTCCCTTGTTTTCTCTAGTTGATCAAAGCATCGACACAAATTTAATTCTTCTGAAGTTTGGACCCAGTTTGGTATTTTTTTTTTCTTTTTCTAATGCCCCATAACAACCTCTCTTTCAATTCGATCTGGGTTCATCTTTTTGCAATTTCTAGATCTAACCAATTAAACAGCTGGGTTCTCTGTCTCTCTTTCAATTTGATCTGGGCTCCTCTCTATTTCGCAATATCTATCCAGTTCAACGAATGAGTTTTCCTTCTTTTGATTCATTCTATGCTCGTTCCATATTTTTCCATCACTGTTTATAAGAATTTTTACCATTTCTCCTTACTTTCTTCCTGATTTGATTTTTGTTGGGGGATTTAGATATACCATGAGTTCCTGGGTTTTTAGATATCTCATGACTTCTTCAATTCTTCTGGAAATTTGATATTTAGTTGAGTTGAGAATGCGAAGGTTGTAAATGTTTAAGGTGCAGGTCAAGAGGAAAACAAGAAATATAGACGGCGTTAGAGCTGATATAACGAGAGAATGTCAAAAGTTTGTATTTAATGTCTGTCATCGAAAACAAGTGTGTATTTAATGTTAATTGTGCTGATGTGGTTGTTTATCAACCTTTAGATGTGTCTTTAACGGCTGAGATACAAAGCTGAGGACACCTAAGGAGAGAACTTAGCCAAGGAGAGGATCCTTTACACTCATTTGCGTTAAGTTGGCGCTGGCGAATTGCGCTTTCTAGTCTCTTATGTGTCTGTTTTACTTGTTCTTCTATCTTCAAAAGATTTTCAAGCTTCTTGGTTCGTAAAGATAGTCCCCTCGTCATTTTTTGTGTCGAGTGTTGACTATCTTTCTATGATCACAGGCTGTATATTTGTTGTAAATATATTTTTGAATGATATAGTTATTACTTATTGGGAACGTTTCTAACGAGGACCTTTATAGTGATGATTAGTTAAAGATTTTTCAGTTTATGGTTTAAAAGACTAATTTTTCCATCACATCTTGACATCTTGATATCTTATCATTTCAGTTTTTATGTCTATATGAGTAGATCATTCATATAAATTTTTAACCAAATAGGTGATCGTTAAGGTAACAAACTAGATCAGATTAATGGACGAACCAAATCTATCAAACCTGAATCGTTCAAGTTCATAATTGGTAAATCACACTTATGAATGCCTTAATGATTTTCAATATGGCTGAAAATTTGCAGAAATGATTTACTCATAAATAACTATAAATTGAACGGTTAAAATGTAAATATAAAATCGAAAAGTGAGATAAGCCGTAAAGTTCTCAACTAGTCCTCAACTTAAGAGTTCTCATTAGAAGGGTTCTCTATAGTTATTACAAGATAAGAGTTTATTACAAGATTAGATTACCTTAGTACTTCAAGATATTACATAGGTCTGTAACGTGATATCCTGATATTGAACCAGTAGTACTTATACTTCCATGGAAGGCAAAGAAGGCAAAAAGCTGATCATGAAACTATATGTTGTTCAACCCGTGCCTATCAAGAAAGGAAAAAGAAACAAACGCACGAGCTAAAGTCTCCACCTCTAAAAGCTAAAGATTATAAGAAACCCATCCAATCCAATTTTTACTACTTGTTAATGACCTTAGTTTATCTCTTCCAAAGTTGAACATTTTTAACATCATTTCTGACGGTCACCAACTCAGCCAGCTTCTACAAATAATGTCACATTTTAGCAACAGAGTCAAACATACATTATTTGACATATATATTGACAACAAAACAAACCCACAAATTAGAGCTTGGCTGGACACAAAGTATTTAGTGCAATCTATATGTGACAGCCTACACTAATTGTTGAAAGGGTCCATGTTGCCGATTGTGGTGGTTCTCAAAGCTTAAGGCTTTATACATGTGACCACACTTGTGGTTTCAACAGCTCTAAAGCAAATTCCAAACAAATATCCAGTCGTTCATAATCACATATGCACATATATTTGTAAATTTAAAGCATAAATACATCTTCTAAACATGAATTAAACTTTCACGTACGCAAGTACGTTAAGATGCCTGATGGCATGAGATACAAATAGAGATTGAGCGTAAATACCTGACTGATATGCATACGATTTAGTTTTGGCAATGCAAAACTTGAGGCACACGTTGACCATTCAGTTTGATTGTTTGAAATTTTGTTTAAGAAAACAAATTTCAATACATTGACATTCTAAAGCATTAAGAGTATATCGATCTAAGGACACATTCGGTACACCGATGTGTTATATCGATCACCTTCCTCCTTCCCTCCATTTCTCTCCTCCTTTTCCCATTTGGGCAGGTACAATCGAGGCACGTTTGTAAAGTCTTGTGATTCCACTAAATGCAAATCTCATTTTCGAGTGCCACATTTTGCACTAGAAAACTCAACGTCAATGGGATGCCAATCACTCTCTAGCTAGACTACTCTCCATTACTACATTAGCTTATTGCTTTGCTATATCCTACTAATTAAGTTCCCAACAAGGTCAAACGAGAAGAAAGCATCGTCGTCAAATCTCAATCGCGTCCGACGCATTTTATGAAAGCCTCCGTCGTGGCCTCATGGGGAAGTTAATATATAGGCAAAACCAGCAAATTTTCTACTCATATTCTGCATTAGTTTTTTTTTTTTTTTTTTTTTCTAGCTAGTTAGCAAGGATAAAGTGTAGAGACAAAGAGAGAGCAAGAGAATCATCATCTTATTCATCGATATGTGCCCTCTATATAGGGAATTATACAATACCAATATGGTAAGGATATGAATACATAGATCTAGTCAAACTACATATCCTATCGGCATAAGGCCAAGACACACATAAAGAATATCTAGAAAGATACAGAATATCCTAGAACACTCCCCTTGTGCCGCGCGCTGATATGCTGATGGTGCAATTATGTTGTCTCGTCAAAAATCTCATCAAGTCACAAAAACCCTGTGGGAGAAAAACTGAATCTTGATCGTAGGAGAAAAAGAGTACAACGCACCATTCACATTTGATAGTGACATGTATGTATGTGCTAGACTCCCCCTGAAGTTCGCACCTCCTCTTGATCTTTACATCAATCATATGGCTCTTCCTGATTCTTACTAATCACGGAAATTTCAATGCTCTTAACATGTCTTTAAATGTGGCATTAGACAATGATTAACTAAATCATGCTGTATTGTCCTCAAATGATCTTTTACACTTAGATGTTGAGGAGAATGCCGCTTGTGAACTCAAAACATAAGTTCGTGCAAGAAATCAGATTTCTGCGTAGCATGACCTTCAGTTACTAGAACTGCCGTAACTTTATCTAGAAAATACATATGAACAAACCGTAAATGGTTTTGGAAACTAGACTCATTTAGCTTTCGAACCGTATATTACACACATTCTAGTTCATCAGGAGCTGTTCAGAAAGTCCCGTCAAAGTTGACTGTTTTGTCAAAATCAGATTCTCGGACAGATTCGTCTTACTTTACGAAAACAACCATAAATCACTCAATATGATAGGTATAATCAAATGGTTGATGTCCCTGGAAATTAGACACAAAGACCTTTCCAATAGTACTAAATTCATCATTTTCCAGTGAGTGAGATTTCATATAGGTCCCGTGGAATTTGACCTACAAAACTGGGCAGATTCTGATTTTGCTTTTGATGTGTCTTTCTTATGTAGGGATAGAATAAGCCTCAACCTTTCATACCATTAAGTATTGAAAAAGGAGTTACTGTCATTATATTGGCATTGCGTGGGCGTATAGTTATACTTAGCTTTACAATTTTTCATAGCGAATGAGATGTTGAGTCTTTCGTATTGTGTTGAGTACATTGATGTGTCTTATTGTACTTAGATGGGAACTCCATCTCTTAACACATATTTGTCATCTTGATTTAGACAAAACAACGGATCTCTCTTTAGAGCAAAGACTTTGACTAAACATGGGAGTATATGTAGGCCTTACTAGTTATAGAGCGCCTAAGCCGATTGATGGAAAATCATCATCAATACAGTCATCGAGTGTCTTATCGAGACCGTGTCTTCCCAAGATCTTTTTCTTCGGATGTTGATACATATTGGCATCTCTTGATCCAATCAAGAGTACATGTAAATCCGAAATGAACACGCAAAGGCATAATTCACCATATCCCTTCCAAATCAAGTAGATACCATGTGTGTTTCAATACCTTTAGCAAACGTGTGCTTTTGTGGTCTGGAGCAACTTGATTCGGATGAATGAAGTATGTTTAAGACCTTTATGTATATCTCTAATGCCGTATAGATGTTATTATAACCACATTCATAGGCTGCATATTCAATTATTCAGAAACTACCAAACTGACAAAGTACTGGAGTTCAATGACATCCATTACGAGAGCATATCTCATCGTAGTCGATCCAAGTGTGTGTTAATGAGAGACCTTGTGCCATAAGGTGAGTCTAAGCTCTTGTTCACTACGCTATCTAACAAAGACATAGTTGATAGGGTTTAGCTTGCGGTGTTGGCATCACCTGCCCAAGGACCTATCTTTTTGTTAATGATGGATCACATCTTTTCATTAGGCCAATCAACTAAGTTGGTATCCATCAACGAAGGGTGGTTCGATAGTAGACTCATTATCCCACGTCCTTAAGTACACTAGTGTAATACTTATGGAAATCTCTATATGGATTGGATTTGACATTGAGGCGTTCTCCAACGATAATCACAATTCAGACTTCATGAGACAGATTTGAGTATCACTGATCAATGAATCAGGTTATGCCAAACTCGCTTTCTTCCTAGTGCGAGAAAGTATCGAACCTAAGAGCCTCCTTCCTTTTGGGGAGCACATGGCCTTGTGACACCAATTTTGCCACTATATGCCACATGCATATCACCATCCATGGTGATGGGTTCAAGACCAACACATTTTGGTCACGCCATGTCCTCTCGTAGGACATCAATCCTTGCAGACATATTTGTAGCATGTGATCTCGTCACTTTAGCACTTTAAGCATTTGAGATCAAGATGAGACTTAGTGGGGATAAACCACGATAATTCACGTCATTCAACTTGAACACTTGTGTTCTTATCTCCCCCTAACGGCAGGAATATTATCTCATCAAAGTGACAATTTGCAATTTAGCGGTGAATGAGATCGCCTGACAACGTTTCTACATAAACGGATTATAGGTGGAGGTTCATATCCAACCTAAATACTTATTCATCTCAAATGACCCATCATTGTGCGTAGTGGCATTACGATTTGGCACCTAGAAATAACATCTAGCCGAGCTTAAAGATTGGAGATCCGTTTCAATCTTGTTTGAGCTCAATGATTGCAATTTCGTGTCAATCCTCGTACACAGTCACGAGTTGTAGTACAACAATATTCAATGATGGTGGGTCATAGATGAATAGTAAAGCTGCATGCAAATATTACATAGCCCCAAGACACAATAGAAAGATTGGCGCGCATCAATAATGTTCGAGCGACAAGCTAAAGTTGCTTGGTTGTAGCCTCGGTGAGACCATACTGCGTGTGAACATGGGGTATAGGACACTTCAACTTATATCCCGATAAACTTCTTTAAAGAATGAGTAGTGAGCCCATAGAAGCATAAGCAGCATAAATAGTAGATAATAGTGTAACACGTGACCAGTGTATTAACACTTCAACCAACACCATAAAACATAAAAAAGTGTCTGCAAATTGGTTGTATCTATCTACATAGTTTGATGTAAGAATAGAATGTTCACTTTTGTGTCATTTAGCGTAGGAGGGTCTAACTCATAATTTAGCTAAAGAATAGGTTATTAAAACGAGTAATGAGCATTGCAGGGGGCCAATGAGACATTGAGGGAAGGCCGGTGCACCTCAATTGCTTGAGGGATTGACCGGACGGCCTCCGAGAAGTTGGAGTCATGTTCAGGTGACGTCAATGTCCCCCGGGTGCTGTCATTTACAACCATGGCGTCACCATCATGCTTCATGATGAAGCTAGATCCCGAAAGTCTTCGTTTTGAGTGGAAGAATGGATGTCCATGAGAAAATCTTAAAATTTGGACCATTATATATCTTCTAGGATGACCGATTTGGTCAAACCAAAGCCTATATGAGTTAGTGTCCCAAATATCATGTTTGGCGATAACATGGGATTCGATACTCGAATCGTAGTGACATACAGTCCACTAGATTGACTCATAAACTTCTCTAAGATGTATTTTAGTCTGCATTCATGAGAAGGTATACACAAAATAATTCTTATTCATTCTCACAATGTGTTTTCAAATAAAAACTATTAGCATGAATGTCTTTAAAGCTCAACATAGTTCGGTTGCCTCTCAATGCATAGAGGGCATCTGTGACGTTGATCATGGTGTCATAAGGCATCAAGATGCAAGCTAAACTGCATCCCTAAATGACCGGTACATGATTCAATTATTATAGTCACAAAAGATTTACAAGGCACAAAATCCAGAGATAGTTGCCGGGTCCTTAGAATGTTGTGGATAATTTCAGTATCTACAAAAAAACTAAAAAAGCTGCAATCCCGAGAGTGCATAAAAATGTCCGCGCATAATGACTTTTGTGCACTAAAATAGCCATAACTTCTTCGTTAAAATAGATATGGATGAACCGTGAAAAGTTCTGAAAACTAGACTCGTAGAGCTTTCCAATGATATAAAGCTCACTATCTGGTTCGTTCGGAGCTGTTCATAAAGCTCAAACGAAGTTGACTGTCTAGAAGGGACAGATTGCTGTTTTTCACAGATTTGACATTGGCAAAGCTTTGAAGCTTGCGGATGGCATGTGGGCATAAGCCGAAGCCAAAATAACGTGTAAATGATCAAAATCAAGTCCTTGTGGTCGTTCCAAGGTCGTAAACTCAATGATTAGTTAGCAAAAAGCTCCCTGACATGAACATAAACTAACTCAGAGGACCTAGAGGATTCGATCATGATGATAATTGTCTGGTTTTGATAAGTCTTCAACGCCTTTTACAAAACAACAATTGGTTTAATAGCATAGGGGGATTCAAAATCAAAAGCTTTCAGTAACTCCAAGTCAGTATGACCAGACATGTCCGTGGAGGGTCGGTAGTGCGAGGCACACTTGAAACCACTATCTCCTTAATTTCGGACAATTCTAAGACATCACACTGAGCTTTGATGAGCTTAGTTGAACAATTGATGATGAAAAAACCGCTATAGGGTAGAAGACTTAACCGGAAAACACGTGGGCGATCCTACTTAAGGATGCAGTGCCATGAGTCACCTTCAAAGGAAGGGACCAAAATCGGCACAATATGTCATGTTTTTAAGAATGATGTAAGTGAACATCTTGATTGTAAATCAATAGGAACCATAAGAGGAGAATAGTTTCACTTCGAAAAAAAAATTCTCAAGGCATTCATTATTGCTAATATGAGAACATTGTGGTCTCAAATAGACAAAGGACGTCGATACGACACCATATTTCATATAGCTTGAAAAGAAAATCAAAGTCGATCTAGCCGATGACGTTAAAGTCAGGGGTAGCTAGAGCTGGATCCGAATCTTTGAAATCCGTGATCATGAGGATGACGTTATTGTCCTCATATTGATTTTCCGTACCTTTTTGTATGCATTCATAATTTGAAGGAGAGCTCGACAACTTTTGAACCAGTGATCCGGAGATCCACAACAGTTACATTGTCATGAGCTGGAGTAAGTAGTTTTGACAAATTAGTGTCTAGATCAGGAGTGTCGCCATTAGGGCCGGCGACACCTCCCCCTCTTTTCTAGATATCAGTATGGCGTTTTCTGTCGTTGCCGTGACCCATATTGTTGTCCCCACATTAGGAGACAATTCCAAATACGTTTATCGTATTAGCGTATATACAATTCTCGTTTGCAATTGTATAATCAAAATCAAGTCTCGTTGGTAATTCCAAACTAACTTGAAGGACCTAGAGAACTTGATGATGATCGAATCCGTTAAAGATTATAGATCATGATGCCACAAAAGATCATCGACAATATGTAGTCAATTAATGTGGTAAGCAATCCACTTGACTAATAACTCAACAAGTAGAGTTATATGAATGTTTCAAGAAATGCTCCATGAGTGCATTCTACAGTACTTTGTGGTCATTACTTTTTACACAGATTTCCATTGAAGGCTTTTGTCGATGTGGCGCGTCAAAGACTTTGAGCGCATGAGATTGTGAAATTTCGACATCTAGGCTTGTTAGCCTGGGGGTCAAAACATGTGGTTTAATCATTTCCAATGAAAGGTTCCATAGATACCAAGCGAAGATTCGCCTTAGGCATCGAGTGCGTCAAAACTCAAAAGAGCAGAATGTTACATTACTCTTGCATACAAAACCAAGCTGTTATGAGACTCGATAGAGGTCACAAATTATGCTTTTAATGGTTTGTCCTTCGGATTAATCAAACACAATTCGGAAAAGGCCTCGGATTGATCAAACACAATCCGGAGAAAGGTCGGGGTTGATCATACACAACCTGGATAAGGAAGCAAGAGCAATCAAACACACTCTTGACCCGCGAATAAAATTCCGGGATTTTGGTACCTGCACGCACAAAATCTCAAACCTAGAATGGAGATGGAGAATGGGAGAAAACACTTTATCTCTCCCGAGTTTATTGAACTTTGAAGAGTTTAGGGTTTAAAACATAACGTAAAGTTTATGCGAAAAAAAACTCGGATTTCTTGATCTAAAGCTTGATTGGCGAAACAAAAAAAGAAGGCGGAGCTGACGGCTGGGAAGTGGCGGTTGGGAGCAGCGACGGCGTCCAGGCCGAGGCAGGGCCGAGAACTTATGGTTTGAAAAAAAAATTGTTTTTTAGGGTTTGGAAAACAAATGGTAGGCTATTGGCTCTAGGGTTAGAATAAAATGCATGATAACGTGATGAATGATAAAGTGTAGAGACAAAGAGAGAGCAAGAGAATCATCATCTTATTCATTGATAGGTGCCCTTTATATAGGGAATCACACAATACCAATACGGTAAGGATATGAATACATAGATCTAGTCACACTACATATCCTATTGGCATAAAGCCAAGACATACATAAAGAATATCTAAAAAGATACAGAATATCCTAAAACATGATTTATATTATGATATAATGTTATATATCATCAACAATTTCAAAGGAGATACAATATTGAGATACAGTATTGAGATTTCAGTGATCATATGCATGTAGCATCTCCTTCAAAAAAAACTTGTAAGATACAACAAGTCGTTTTTTTAAAGTTAAATTTTGTTTTGATCTTTTTTGTTAAACTATTGTCAATAAAATCTATCAGAATCCATGAGCTTGCTTTGGCAAGCTCAATGTAGATGGCACAAAGATTGGTCAAGATGAATCTGTTGGTGTGCTTAGGAATTCTGATGGCCAATGGATGAAAGGAATTTCACTCTAACCTTAAACCTTGGACTTGGTGAAGTTTTGGATGCTGAAACTTTGGGACTCTATCTTGATCTAGCCATTTTTGCCAAGCTTATGTTTAGAGACAGTTACTCTCTTCCTCTTGGTTCCCTGCATTCTCGCTGCAAAGAGCTGATGACAAGGTTCAATTCTGTATCTCTAATTCGTATTTTTCGAGAATGCAATATGGTTGCAGACTCGATGGCTAAGAAAGTATTGAGCATGACCTTGGTATGATGATTCTTGATGATCTCATGATCATATTACAAAAGTGACCTTTTATCTTTTCTGTTTTTAGGTCTCTTTGTAACAAAAGTAATTGTCAGTGGCATGTACTCCTGGGAGGATAAGGAAAATTGATATTGTCAGCAAATTATTTACAATGTGAAAAAAGGAGAAGTTATTCCCAAAATGAGAGTCTAATTCATTAAGGGTTCATACTGCTGTCCACATTTGTCACAAGACAGACTCTTGTAATCGATGTCCAATCTCACTACCAGATCCTTCTGTATCTGTGGAAACAACAAAGGCTATTCCTTGGCGTTGTTGTTGAGGTCCTAAAGATGGTTGAGATAGTGCATTGTGGGAGTGCCGCCTCAGGCCCAAGTGTACCTCTCTTTATAGCTAGCAGTCTAGCACAAATGTTAAACTACTGATTCTGCTATTTCCGCTATCATCTTGATTTACCCGTTTGCTGCCAGGAAGAAAAGGATATCATCATAGAACATATTTTGCTCTTTCGGATGAAAAGGCAATCGTCAATGATCCACTGTATATATACAAGCATAGTCCATATAAGCTCTATTGAAGACAGCATTAACATCAAATTTCTACAGAGACAATATCACCTAAAAATCACACACAAGCTACATAAACCTGTCGATTATATATATCAATATATGACTTTAAACGAGGATCCCATAATTGCTATATTCACAGGTCACAACATGAAACTTAAAATGATATGAACACAATGTAATGTATCAGAAATATGTTGTTTAAACTCCAATGGTAACTTCTCGAGGCATGATATCAGGGGCAGGAGCTGCAATGGTAACTTCTTGAGGCATGATCTCAGGAGCAGGAGCTGCACTGAGGACTGGTTCTTTGGTCTGGTCAACACTCACTTCAGCCTCGATCTTATCTTTGCATTCGGAAAGATCCCCAGATTGGTCTCCAGAGCATGCTTTGAGGCTGTGTTTTTCTTCTTTGCTGACCTCCTTCATTTGCGACTTACTGGGCTTTCCTTCTGCTTTAGCAGCTCCACTTTCCTGAGAATTAAGCCGATGTTGGGACTTCCTAATAGGCTTCTTCGGTTCTGTGACATGACTGACATCCTTTTCGCCTTTCTCCTTTAACCCTTTGATTGACTTGTTCCGTTCTTGAGCAAGACGTGGGCTAAGGCACATCCCGCCATCTTCTGAAAGGCTGTTCAGTGAAGGAATGGAGTTCTTGTGCCTTCCGAGCTTTGGAGATATGGGACGTGTGGTTGGTATCTAGATTGACCGGTATAAATGAAAGTCATACACAATGTTGCTATACAAAAGCAAGCAAAGTGAAGCAGAAGGGGAAGAGGAGAGTAGTGCAGGAATTCAAGTAAACTTTAGATTGATTGTAAGAAGAGTAGGGAAATACAGCGAGATATGATAGCCAACTTACCTTCTTTATTTCAATTTTTGGAGGAGGCTCTTTATAGAAACTTGGCATAGGAGCTGCCCTAAATGTCAGGCTCTTCCTCAGTTGCTTGATCTCTGCTTCCTGGTTTTCCTACAAGACAAGCATACATAAGATATCCTGAATTTGCTGAAAGCATAACATATATGAAATACAAAAGCAGAACAAAATTTCTGAATGCTATTGTTTATGTCCTGAAACCTTTGATTTTGCTTGCGAATTATTCTTTTCTGCTTCTTTAGCCTGTATCTTTTCTTCTAGCTTTGTAAAGAACTGGTGAACAATAAATTAAGTTGATTAGGGTTAAACATTGAAAATAACACTAGCAACCAAGTCTACAGGTATGTGTTAGCAACCTCCTTTCTTTTTTCAGCACGTTCATCCAACCTGAAGGAAAATCCAGAACCACTGCTCCTTCGCCCACCAGGTGTAGTGCTTCTGGATACAGAACAACATGTAAGTATCAGAAAATGAACTGGTATATTTCTATGCTACCGTAATAAGGTAAGCCACAATATTATGGGAAATGAAACATACGAAGCAATGGAATGAGCATCATCGTCCTCTTTGATTAGCACGGTTGTTTTTACTTCACTTAAGCTCTGCCCAACTGATCTGTAGATACATTAAACATTCAGCAGAAATGAGTTTCCTGTTTATTCACATGTTAAAGGTTAAACTTCTGTTCTAAAAAACACATATCAGGTTGTAACGTACTGTGTCACATCAGATGAACTATTAGCAGGTTTATTCACAGAACCAGATTTTCCGGCCTGAAACAATAAAGAACGGATATTAGTAACATGAAGGGATAGTAATATGCAGAGTATGTAATATAGATGATCACAAAAGCCTTACTGCAGAGGATCTCATGCTAGGTATTGATGCTAAAGTAGTCCTTCTAACTGCAGAAGCTCCGCCTGCTTTGTTCTCATCATTTGACTGTATTCCTGTGGATGCACGCATATTTAGATTATTCGAACGAGAAGATGGAAAAGAGGCCTCAGCTTTGGTTGCATTGCCACGAGTGTGTTTGACTTCTGTTTTCACTGGGTACACATCAATGCTCTTCTTCATTGCATCAACACGAGCTCCCCTTGCTGGGAACGAAAGACTCTGAGAAAGTATTGACCTCTGTATACGAGAAACTGGAGTTGCACCTTTCAAATTGGATTTATCCTTGGCCAACTTTCCCTTTGAAACACCGTTGTTTGGAGCATGAGGATCCTGATAGTACAAGCAAGTAGCAAACAGGAGGCAAAAGTACATTAATGAATGTTAATCATGAAAATTCTTAGGACAAACAGCTTAAACCAACAAAAATATGTGGCACAAGTACCTTCTTTGTTTTTGAATTTTTACCAGGCGGAACAGTAGCAGCAACTTCAGCTACACCTCCTGAAGAGTTAATGCCTTCATCTTCTGTGGTTACAGATTCAGATACTCCATTTATGGTAGGAACTTCTGTCTTGGCATCAATTTTCTTTCCTTCAATGTTGAAATCCGGTACTGATTCTGCAACATGTTTTTCCACAACAGCACAGTTCTCATCCCCCAAAGTAACCCCATTTTCAGACTCCATTTAGCCAAAACTTCAAGAACCAAATCAAATATCAGCAGAACATATCAATATCCCCACCATAGATAAAGTGCACAACACCTAGCATCATCAAGTGAATCACACAACTACTATTTAATAGATTTAATTGATACACGTGGGAAACATTCAAATGAAACTGGAGCAAAAGAAGAAACCAAAACACATAATGTCTCATGTTATTACACCAGCATGAATCTTGCAACTACATGCAACACCAGCAAGACATAAGGATTGCAGCCTTTGCAGGATTACACAGGACTGAGAGGACATCTACAATCACAAATCAACCAATGAGATCCTCAAAAGCTAAAAAGCTATGTAACATGAGAGCAAGATGAACAGCTGCCCTCCAGATAATTAATTCATTATCCAAAAGAAAACGTAGAACAGAATAAGTGGCCTGAGAAAATCACCATGAAGTGCTCATTTCAGTCAAATGCTGAAGCTTTCTAGATGATTATGTATATAGATTTATAAGCACAAGCCACAATTCTCTAACATGCAAAGTTGCAAACAGTTCTGCACAGTCAAACGCTACATCTTAACCATCCCTCTTTCAGTCTCACACTCAACACTTGAATCCATTTACAAAATGTCGTAATCCCATCAAAATAATCATACACAGTTCAGCGGCTCAAAATTACTTCAAGGAAGAATGAAGTCAAATCCATGAAGTAACAAGAGGTTTCCAAGGATCAACGATGTATACAACACCCGGGTAAGGAAAAACAATAGCAACAACGAAAACAGAGATACCCAATACAATGATGGATTCAGAAGTCCGAGAATTGAAGACAGAAATCACTCTAGATCAAAGAAGATAAAACTTACAGAGGTGAGTAAGCGGTTATCAAACTTGGGTTCTTGGATTTGGGCTATAAGTAACCGCTAAAAGACTGATTGACAGAGAAACAGAGAGGCACAATGCAAAGAAACTTCCAAGACTGAATTATGGGAGAAAGTGAAAGAGAGGAATAGAAGAAAGAAACAAGAGCAGAGAGTATTTGGGGATATTGATAGCGGTGTGAATAGAAGAAGCACTTGGGGGATTGATGGTCAAGTGCTTCTCATAGTTGGAGTTGAAAGCTATAGAGTAGAGAGTTGGTGGCACGCTGCTCTGGATTGGTTCAAGAAATCCCAAAAAGAGTGAGTTGGGGAAAGTAATTGAGAAAACGAAGGACGTTCTGATTGAAGTGTGGATAGAGATTGGTAAATAGTGAGGACAATGACTAAACTGCCACCATGGAAGTTACATGGCGGTTTTGAATTGAATCTAAACGCTAATGGAGGGAAATGGAGTTGGGATGAAGGATGCCTTCATGGTCAAACGAGAAGAAACTTCACATGCCTTTGCATTCTAGGGGAGTTTCTTTACCATTCACGAGATAATTGGAATGAGCGTTACTCTTTTCAAACGTTAGAGAACTTTATGATTATCAACGGTTAAATTGAACAGAAATGTTTATACCAAAATTGTTCCAAATCCTATCATATCTATATGAGCTTATGAAGTACGAAAATTCTACTACACAAAATATACATAATGACAGCATGCTAGTATATTTCATTATTTTTTTATTGGTTTGTTATGAGAGTACGTGTTATACAGTACCTGTCCACTTCATGTAATACTCTGGTTGGTGTCCACTAATATAATAGATTTATTAATAGTTAATAAAGTCCTAGTTATGAACCTCATTTCAATCAAAAGGATTCAACCGCTTTCAAATAGAAAAGTATTTTGGTATATTGCCTGAGATCATAATCGAACATCGATCGTAAGTTATCTTATGTCTTGAGTTATGTCAATTTTGTTTTTATAAGTATGTCAATTTGTTCTTTTAAGTAGAAAGACTATTGCCTTTTTGTTTTCTCCAAAGCAAATACATACACAAAGCTAGCTTTTACACTAATTTGAAGTATGATCATAGTGACTATCAAGGATCTAATGATCCATGCTTAAACTTAAAAATGCCTCAAGGGAAGATTTTAGGGAGTGTGTTTTCTAATGGAATGTTGAGAAGGGCAGCTTTCCTTAATTAGCAGTCTAGCACTCAAGTTATGAGAACCGAGTTCGTTTGGGTGGGGAGTGTGCTTCTGAGACTGCAATCTTGGAATTCTTGTTTATCACTTCAATTATGTGTTACAATTATTCAACAACCTATTTATTAACTTTATTGGTTATGTAGATCAATGAGAATGACTAACCAAGGTTTCACTCATATCTTATATTAGGAAAGAAGACTGGATTTTCTCATTTCATTGTCAGTCTCCTTCGTGTAGTGTGGTGGGTGTGATAGATAATCAGATGAAGATGTAAGGATCATTAACAGACACAAAAAAGATTATTTAATTAATCCTTTTATGGATTAACTAAGTCAAATTTGAAGGTTCTGGCATATAACAAAAACAAAGATAAAAGATCAGGTGGAAATTGCACAAAAAACACCACGATAAAAGAAATTTGACAATAATGAAAAGTAATAAGAGTTTGGTTTCTTTAATACCAAAAATAAAAGTCATTTTCACACATTGATGAATTCTTTTCTCAGTTGAGCTCAACTGTCACTAACTTTAAATCTAACAGTATCTAATCAGAAAAAATTAAATAAATTTCAAGTGAAAAATTACCCTACACCTGGACCTCTGGGTTCGTGCACTTATGGCGAGAAATTAGTCTCCAACAGCTTCCCCATTTTCTCGATTTTGAGGAATATTAAGCCTTTTTTAGGTCAAACAATTTCCCCATCTCATTCTCTAAAATGTGGATAGAGAAGAAAGAGAAGCCTTTATTCATCAAATTTGTAGCAAAACCTTCATTCTTCAAAATTAAATTTTTCACGTGCTCCAACGAAAAAAATACAACAATAGAATATTTTATTGGGTATTTGCAATAAAATATATAATTTTTTTTGCTATAATTAATGATGATATAATATATTTTATTGTTGTATTAAATGTCGAAATCTCTAAAATGGAGAAGTTGTTGGATTTTAAACATAATTTTTTTAGAGATTTTAGCTTTTACTTTTCTATTTTAAAGAAATTTTGAAAAATCTGTTGGAGATGCCGGAGGGTGTAAGTAACTAAGTCTCTCTTATTCAAGGGCATTACGGTCCAGAAAGTTTAAACCAACAGAATGAACTGCTAGGGCAAGATGGTCATTACACAACGAAGTGAACGAACCAATGATTGAAAAACAGGGCGAAGGGGAGGAGGAGGTTTTTATGTGATGTGGGGTTCACAGGTGGTGTTGCTGTCTCATTCGCTGACATGGCGTGACCGAGCAACATGATTGGTCTCACGTTAGGCCAACCTGGACACCCTACCACGTCCACCAACCGCGCGTGAGCTGTGACAACGTGCGTGGGAGATAGCGGAAGATCAGACGGCCGCTAACAGTTCTCCTCAGCCGTCGATTTGGGGGGGTCAATCAATCATGGTCCACGTTCCGGCTACGTTTGAATTCTTGTGGGTTTGGGATTTTGCGGGTGGTGAGTTGCATTCAACATCTAGGCTGGCTTTCTCAAGTCTTGTCCTCTTCACTCTTGATTTGGCACCTCCATTCATGGCCCTCAAACACAATTTTTTTTTCTTTTAAACGCACAGTACCAATTCAATAATGTAAAGAGAGTTTCCTCAAAAGAGTTTTATGGGATCCCAAACCTAGGATTTCTTTTGAGAAAAAAAGAAGGTGAGTTTTTCAATTCTCATTTACCCCGTAACAAAGGCTAAGAATTGTTTTCTTGTTATCCAAGTATATCTTGAATAGCTTTTCAACCCTAGTAAAGCCAATGCTCTCTAACCTTCTTCACCTTTGCTGGAATCAACGGCTTCACGTTTTTCCTTATAGGTGGAGCGTCGACTTTCGGCAATTTGTGGTTTATCATTGAAGGTTAGCTGCTAATGTTTCAAGATGGAGATGGGATGAATATCAATTCTCCTACGAGTTGAAGTTGGATTTGAGATCGATACGAATTCTGCTTGTACAATAAATCGATATGTCACACCGCTAAAGCTGTCAATGTGAATTAAGCTATTATGAATGAAGAAGATATAGTAGTCCCTTAACTACTAACTTTTGCTTGGAGATGGATTTGATGGAGGATGATAAATTTTGCCAGAAATGGAGATCAAGTCCAGAAGACCGATACATGATTGTGCAGAGTCTTCACTTTAAATACATATTCGACTATACAATATTGATGATCCAACAGTTTATTTGGTATAATAGAAACATATATTTTAAGGACGTATACTCTTAAAGGTGTAAATGAGCCGAGACGACCATCATATGGCAAAGCAATGTACATCATTGGTTTGGAAACAATATTGCCCCCAACTCGTACGACTATATATGGGACGGTTCACTTTGGAGTGCATACCCATTTGTGCAAAGCTTAATACAATGTTAAATCAACTGAACTTACATGAGTTACATCCTCAACTAAAATATTACTATACTTGAACTATCAAATTTTTTACGGTTCTTAACAGATCAAACTGAGACTCTGGAGCTAACCCTAATACCCTATACATATATGACCAAAACTTGTTTAAGACAAATGGAGGGAAGCCAAAATGCATACAAAAATTGGGTTGCTCCATCATGTGAAGCTCATGGAGTTGTTTGATGTCTAGACTGCAGATTTTCTTCAACAGTTGTCAACAAAGCGTAGACAAACCAAGTTATTGTCCCAGCGGCCACCACACCATTGTCAATGTCCCAACATTTGCCAAGCATCGTTTTCCCGATAATAATACACTCTTGTAAGGTATCCTAAGCAACTTAAGGCTAGGGTAAGCACCTTCTTGTCATGGGACCCTAATTAATTAGTCTCTTCATCTTATTCATCTTTACAAGTATTTGAAATTAATCAGCTACACATGTATAATTGAAACTTGGTTGATGGCAAGCCACTAGCTAGGGTCATGTTTCTGAATGAGCACGAACTTTAATTACATCCGAAGTTAAAATCTTTATACTTTTATGTCATATAACTAAACTAAGACGTAAGCATAAGCATATATAACTATTGTATATATTTTGAAGATCCGAGTTGAAGGGGACTCAAATCTCGCAATTACATGATGTAATTAGGAGATGTTCCCCCTTTCAAAGACTCAGAACCTTCTTCAAAGATATCCTCTAGTTGGTGTCTCAGTTTGAATAAATCAACTTCCATCACATTCCTTGTGAAGCCAACTTCGTTGCTGATTCGATCACTAGTTTGGGTCATCAGACTGCTATTACTTATTGGTGTATGAAGTTGCCGCTCTCAGCTCTTGGCGCCTTTAATTTTGATAATTTTAATGTAGGGTAGTAGGAGTTTCAAGTTGTAACTTATATTTTCTTCTAAGAAAAAAAAAAACTATTGTATATATTTTATTTTAAATAATTAATAGAGAATTTGACAAGAACAAGTTTGTGTAAAGTTAAACACATGATCGAGAAGCTTAACGCTCGAAGTGATAAACTCATATACGCATGATTAGGGTGAAATAATGCCCCCCACTTTGACTATGATATGGTTTTTATAGTTGTAAGTTGTAATCTTACCAAACAAACCCCACTCGATCAGATAGGATAGGAAGTTAGGGGCATCATAACACCATCACTCAGTCATGTTGTTTAATCTATTCTCAATAAACGTGTTTGGGTGCGTCTATTGTTACCCCACAAACCATTTTGTTTACTCTAAATTTTTTTTTCACCCTACATATATTTTTTTCATTTTCAGTTTCATATTTGCTTTGTTCACCCTACATCCGATCTCTTTTCACCCAGCCTATATATTTTTTAATTTTAAATTTACTTTATTCACCGATTTACAATACACACAATATCAACCGCTTTCAATAGCCATTGAACTCTAAAAATAAAATAAAATTGAAGAAAATCATAAGATTAATATCATTTGGGTAAGTGGAATCACAAACTGAACAATAAAAATCACATTAAAGTATAAATCTCAATTAAAGAACAAGAAAAAACACTCAAACTTAACAACTCATTGATATCCGTCGATATCAAGATGCACAATGTCTGTAAACTCTACTTGGAAAAAGCCATGATGCTGATAAAAAAAAAATCGAATACATATAAGTGAGTGACTAGACATGTAAATTTACATACAAAATCGATATAAGAAATAATGAGTAAAAAGATAGACGAATTATCACGAAAGGAATATATATATATATATATATATATATATATATATATATATATATATAAACAATTCACCTGATCTTTAGTTGAATGCTTGTGTTTTTTTTTTTTCAGATTTCATAGAAAGATCAAATATGTTATGGGTTAAGGTTTATGAAGTTCGTGTTTATCTTTAAAGAAAAAGAATTTGTAATTTGTAACAACTTATAGTCTTTTGCTGTAATTTCACATTAGGGTATATTAGTCATTCAATAAATCAACAACGTATAGAGTGATCAAAGTGGTTTATGGGGTGACAATAAACGCATCCAAGATGTTTTCCTCTAATCAAAGTATCAAACAGTGCGGACCTGTTCGACACAATTGTCTCATTTCAGATCATCCAAAGACAAATTAGACATCGAAAAGCTTATCCAACACTATTACAACAATTCGGAGTTTTGGACCCTATACAAACAGACTTTTAATTTGCCTTTTACATTATGGCTAAGAGCTTATTCGTTTATGAGAAACAACCTAAATCATGAAAACAAGATTTGGACATAGGAATACATATAGCGTGCTATTAGCCTAACATATTTTTTTGTAATCAACTAGTAATCATTCAAGAAGAACGGGTTACAAAGAGAGATGTTGCGAACACACTCAGATTTCAAACTGGAAGTCTATATCGGAAAAAACAAACAGACAAAAAATACAAAACAACACAAAACAAACACAATGGCGGCTCAAAAATTGTTCCAAATCAAGACACAGTCGGCAATTAGGTCCACATGACCGTTCCGCTAGAACTCTTGAATGCGAAACAAACATCAGGCCAACACTCCAGCCTATTCCCAATCTAGCCCACAGTTCAGCCCAGAGGAACTAAAAGCGCAGCCCAAAAATATGCCCATGGAGCAGCTGCCTCCCATCCAGTACCATTTGGTTTACACTCCAGCCCATTCCCAATCTAGCCCACAGTTCAGCCTAGAGAAACTAAAAGCGCACGAATAATAAAATTTATTTGAAGCATTTGAGTTTTTTTTTTTGGATAAAAAAAAGTAATATAAAAAGTCAATTGCATAAAACCGTGTTCCAATTTAAGCACTACAATTAGAAGGTGGAATATTACCATCTTGGAATACCTACGTATGGCATTGGCACACGAATAACATAACAAAAGAAACCAGCAATATTAACCAGAAATGAGATCAGACATCTCTATTTACAATACATTTTGCCCCCTTATATTACATGATTGAGAAGTAGTCTATCGTCGAATCTGTTTAAATACAAATTAGAAAACCAAAACTAATTGATTAAACTCAAATGTAGCGCCGTAGAGAAGCAGACCAGCTAGTTATTTACGGAAGACCTGATTATCTGTGAAACCTCGAAAAGTTGCATACAATGTGGAAAAAAATTGACCCAAAGAAAATTGCCTCACTAGTGACTTCCAAATATTAACAAACTGATAGTGCCTCCCTAAACCCAATGCCAAGAGCACTAGTTTGAAGACCCTTCTTATCAAACTCTGGATTGCCTTTCTGCATCATGGCAACGAACTCATTGTAATCTATTCGACCATCCTGAAAGATAAACAAGTGATGCTGCTTAGTTTCGGAGACAAGAACAGTAGCTAATATCAGTGGATGAATTCGAAACATGTGTACTTACATTGTCTTGATCGACTTCTCGGATCAAGTCTTCCAAGTGGACATCCTGAATGCCGAACTCCTCACACGCTTGTTGAAGTTCGTCTTGAGTTATATAGCCACTCCCATCTTTGTCAAAATATGAGAAAGCTGCAAATAAATGATCCTCCCTCTCTACTTTGTTCAAATGCAATGTTGCTGCTATGAACTCCCCATAATCAATTGTACCACTGTTGTCCACATCAGCCTACAATTCACAACAGGTGGCATTTGAATAATTGCCAAACAGTAGTACTGCTTTTCCTAAGCATATATGGATAACTGTCCTTGACGGAGAAAATGAAACTTCAAACTAGTTGGCCAAATGGAATTTCAAAAAGTAAGAACACTGGTTATCACAATCCTTATGCCTGACAAGTTGGATGAAGAGAATATCTAGAATTTTACACTTTTGGTAGCATCATTGAATTTAGAAGGACATGATAGAGAAATACTTACAGCTTGCATAAGGTCATATATTTCGGACTCATTTAGAGTAGCTCCAAATCTTTTCAGTCCATCTTTCAGCTCTTCAAAACTAATTTGACCACTATTGTCAGTATCAATCATCTTGAACATTTCTTTTAAACCGGCAATTTCTTCTTCAGAGAGGTGTTCAGCAATGACCTGCATCAATAACGTAAATTAGAGGATCGTTTGTGACCTTCAAAGGAATTTTGGTATTGGAAACTGTTCAAAACTAACAATCACCAAAATTTATGAACGTCAAAGACTCAAAATAAGATACAACTGCAAAGACTTACTCTAAGAGCCATTTTCTTAATTTTATTCATTGCAGAAAACTGTTTCATGCGACTTAAGACTGCAGAATCAAGAGGCTTGTCTGGAGCCACTCCATCAACCTGAACCCAAGGGTGACCTGTGGGAAGCAAACACGATCAGCTTCATTTGCTTATGGCATCCTCTAACAGATGAGCCCAACATTAAAATTTATTAGAACCAAATATCATGATGGTTTTGAGGAATCAGATTGCAATTCTTTTTACATTCAACACCAAAACTGTCAAATGATCTGATTGTAAGGGTGAATTTTAGTAACTCAAAAATGTAGGATTAAGAATGTAACGGAGTTCATAACTCAGAAGCCTACCCTTGACATGGTAATTCTGAGTGAATAGAAATTTAAGAACTTACATAGAACTTGATGAGCCGTTAGCCGCTTTTTGGGGTTTCTTACAAGCATCTTCTTAACTAGATCTTTTGCATCTTCTGAAATATTAGGCCAGGGATCTGTTGAGAAGTCAAGATCACCATGCAAAACCTCTTCAAAGATCTCTTGCTCAGTTTCTGTTTTGAAATGGTAACAGACAATTAGGAAAAGAAAAAAAATCAATAACTGAATAAGTGCTTGTGGAAATACATACAGTTGAGATGGGAAAAGAAACAAAACATTATACAGTACAAAGGCAACTTAAATCTCTTACCACCCCAGAATGGAGGCACCCCACTCAAGAGAATGTAAATCATAACACCAGCACTCCAAACATCTGCTTCTGGACCATAGCGCTTGCGCAGAACTTCAGGTGCGACATAATATGGGCTTCCAACCACATCACTGAAAATTTCCCCTGCCATATTAATTGTCAATGTTAGACAAGAGTCATAAGACACAGAAATTTGTATGTAGAGCAAATACTATGACCAAAAATTACAAGCAGAGGGAAGCAAGCAAAATGAATAGAGTCCACAATGTGACAGAATGGTAGATCAATATTCAAAAATGACATAAGTACTGTTTAATGAAAGTTGAGGGAACTAATCTTCTATATATTGTAGTATATAGTGATCATCACATTGTCAAAATGCTACTAACAGTACTGACAGTGATAAAGGATAGTTTGCAATACTAACCTGGCTGAAAGAATATTGACAGCCCAAAATCTATAGCTTTAAGTGCTGAATCCTCCTCCTCATCAACAAAAAGAAAATTCTCGGGCTTAAGATCGCGATGCATGACACCCAAAGAATGGCAAGCTTCTATAATTCCGACTATAGTCCTTGCTAACTGAGCTGCCTTTCTTTCGGTGTAATGCCCCCTCTTGATAATCCTATCAAAGAGCTCACCCCCTGCACATAATTCCATAACAACATGAACTGCAACAGCATCCTCATAAGCCGCCTTAATCGATATCACATTGGGATTCCCTGCCAAATGATGCATTATCTGAATCTCCCTCCTCACATCCTCCACATCTTCTGTTGTCAACAACTTCCTTTTCGCAATTGACTTGCAAGCGTACTCCCTTCCGGTTGCTTTCTCCACACAAAGGAAAGTTGTCCCAAATTGTCCATGTCCAAGCTTCTGTCCCAAATTGTAGTACTCTTTCAAATGACCTGTCTTGGTTTGCAAGACAGACTCGGCCTGAAGCCCTGCACTCGAAATCCTCTTGACATTTTGGGGCTTCTTCGGTCTCACAGGCACTGCTGCCTCATTAGTCCCTCCATTTTGTGTCTTAGGTTGTGCTGGTCTGGTCCCTTGATCCTTCTGAATTGCCGGTTGTTGAGGCTTAGTCTCTCCCTTCGGAACTGCTACTTCTGCCGCTGGCTTAGTCTCCTCGTTCTTGTGCTGCTCAGGATGAACCTTCATCGGTTGATGATTTGGTGGCTGCACTGGTTTAGACTCCTCCTTAGCTATTTTCATTGCTTCTGGGGGCTTGCTTTGAACATCAGCAGGATTAGCTTCTGAATGATTCGTCAACGATGGTGGTGCATCACTACCCTTGATTTCTCTAGAAACCAAACCCCCTGTTGATCTAGTCCACCAAAGTGCATTTGAGACCGAGTGGAAAAGCCCGGCCTTGGAATTTCCAACACAGTTGTTTCCCATCTGATATGTTGATCTCTAATCTCATCAAGCAGCTAAAGATCGCACATATCATCATATAAACGCCCGAATCCCATATCTTTTCTCCCAAAAAGGTAAGAGATATTAAAATGAAAGGACCAAAAATGGAGCATTATCCCCCAAAATCTGTCAACTCAATCCCAATTACTCACCAGACAGAGAATTGGGTATTGAACTTCTATGTAAAATTTCAAAGAAACAATCATAACCCAGGAACAAGACTCAACCAAACCAAACGTCCAAAACCAAACCAACCCAAAAAACCCTATTTTCTAAAGTCTCCTACAAGTTAGAAAAACACATTCACAAGGCACAGATTTTCCTCAAAAACCATTCAAACCTCCCAATGGGAGACTATTGTACCCTAAACAGAAACTTCAACAAAAACCCCAATTTTAAAGGGGCCAAACTATATTGACGTATTCCACGTCAACCCTAAACACGAAGAAATATGCAGATTCTGAGGAAGCGTAGGACGTAAGAAACAGGGAGAGACTCAGAGAAGTCACAGAAAACAATGAATGAATGAGTGGTTTTTCAGGATTTGAGACTAGAGTTTTCGGGTTCTCTACCGTGATTGTTCCAAAACCATCATAAAATCACCAGCATTACGAATGGAATGAAATGAAGAGAGAAAGAAAGAGAATGAACGAAGAGAATGAAACAGAGAGAGAGAGAGAGAGAGAGAGAGAGAGAGAGAGAGGGTTAGGTTTTTCTGTTGGAACTCTTCAAACGCGTCAAACATATAAACGAACGCTCTCTTATTTTTTTGGTGACAAACAGAATAGACTTTTGGGTATATTTTGTTTTGTTTATTTATTATTATGGTCTTGGACCATTGGATTGAATATTTATGTTAATTAGGAGGATTTTAGATTGTTGTGTTTTGACCGGCGCTCTTTTGGTACGACTGTACAAGAATGGCCGGCCGGCCGGAGCCGGTTAGATTTTTCGTTTTTGGTTGTAAGAAGACTTTGAACAACATCTCTGATATTGTTTCAACCACTATTTGATTGCAACCAATTACGGTCTTATGTTAAAATTAAAAGACGATTATGCAGCTAGTTTATTAAGAAATTGTGACATTAATGGTATGAACTATGAGGGTGAGCATTATTTATGGGTCTTAATTAGGAATAAAATCGATAATCAATCAAATCTAAATATCTTGATTCATTTCCTAACAAAGTAACATAGTATCATATCTTTATTATTTTTTTTTTTTTTGAGAATGTCATAGTATCGTATCTGATTGTACATCTCGAACATTCTACTTCTTTGATATTTAAGTGCTATGAACACACTTGTAGCCACATTTTGTTTTCTATTTTCAGATTTTAAGTAATTCAAAAGTGATGAACTTAGACATTTTTTAAGATTTTTCTTTTCACTAGACTTCTAATTTACGAAATTTATTTGCTAAAGTTGTCTCATTAAAGTCATTACAATCTTGTTCGGGAAAACATAAACTCAAAACAAAAGAAAAATTACGCGTTTCGTACAAAGTAAGAGTTGACAACATCTAACAATCCGACTTCTCCAATCCGACTTCTCCATTTGTGATATAATAGCTCTTGACATTATTTTAATCTTTATAAAAAAATTTCTATACCCTGACCTCTTTTAAACCTCTTTTAACTAGCACACGGATCATATTATACGTTCAAGAGGCGTAACCTCTTATAAGCATGCTTGCTTACTCTCTGATTTCTTGTTCATCATGGGTTTATGACTTTTGAAAGTTCCCTGCTTGTTGCTAGAATGCTAGGCTATGATCGACATGGCAAGCACAGACTATATCTATATTGGATATGTTGGTGAAATGTAGCAGTCACAGCTAATAAAGATTTTGATGATACTTGACACGGATTACAGTGGAGATAATTAACCTTGCAGACTCTCCAGTCTCCACGAGGTTGGCCGCTTTGTTTAGTCAACAATGGCATTGTACTTGTGTAGCATTACATGCCTTCGGTTGGCGGGTACTTGTTTTGGAAACTTCGTGATATTATAGAGAAGGCTGATCAAAGTTTCCACCAAGACTTTGAGGTGTTCCACTAACACAAATCTTTGACGGATTCTGCAACATATAGTTTGAAATTGGTCAATGTACGAGAAACATGTGATGCCCCCAATGCAAGAAAGGCATGATTCTCAAATTTAGGGGGTCTATAGTATAACACGAGAATCAATTTGAAACTCAGATTGATCCCTATGTCACCCTTAGTTTTGTAACTTTTGTTTATTTAGTCCAATGCTATCAGCTAAACCATGATCCCTGAGGGGGTTCTAAACCTATAAAATCTTGGATTTAAATGGCTGGCGTGTATCGGCACATTACCATGTCTCAGTATTTCTCCTGTTTGATCAGGGATTCCCGAGTATATATAGGGCTGTTCATGTGAAGCCAATCTATGTCTCAAAAGTACCATGCATCCACCGTGTCTTTAGATGTCTCTGAAACGGGACCAACGGATTTGGTCCGACGATCAAACCAATCTCCAATGGTGACATCCTCAAGGCCGTCTCGTAGTAAAGTTCAGAAAAGGATGAAACGAAACGTTGAATATGGATATAACAAGAGAATCAAGTGTGCTCGTTAAGTGATTATATCCTCTAGTGAGCAAATTCGAAAGTTCAAATACATACAACAACCCTTAATCCTCCCAAAACCATGAAATAGCTTAAACATGTAAACTACTGCAATGGGATTGTAGTCAGACACTCACAGAAAATCCACTTATAAGCATGTACCCCTATATTATTAAGTTGAACTGAAATCTAGGATACGATCACAAGAAGTAAACATAGTGATTCTCTCTATAGATCAACTGACAATCTAAAAGTGCTCTGCAGGGGCATTTACTCAAACATCTCTTGCCAACCCAGAAAGATCAACCTCCCCAGACTTTGTGCCGTATGCTTTGGGAAAAGCTTCCTGCTGACAAGGGCTGTCAATAGGTATCTCTCTCCTCGGAGATGGTAGTGAAGTAGAGGGTCCCTCATCAAAGATGTGTGGAATGCCAAATGAACTGAAGAATCCATTCTTCATATCCTCAGCAGCTTCAAAGAATCGGCTGAGCCCTCCTAAGAAGTTGCGTTCAATTTCATCGATATCACTCTGTAGTCCAGGGAAGTTAAATGCCCCATTGTCTGCTGACCCAAAGGACACAGACCCTTTCATCACCTGGTCTGTGACATCATCTTCAGTGTACTCTTTGTTGGATTGTACCACTTCGACGGGCCTGATAAAAAGTAACAAGTTAAATGCATTGGTAAATGTTAAGCCAACAGCGACCGATGATGCTTGAAAAGAGGAGAATAAAAAGAAGATTGGTAAGTTCAGTTGAACACTATGCTGCAAAAGTCATCCTACCATTAATCAGCTATAAGATGGGTTTAAGATACCCACTAAACTAAGGGCCAGTTTTTAAATGTGGCTCTTTTTTTTTTAATGTGGCCTTGTTTACACAATTTTGATCCCGAACGTAAAAACCAACACTAAAACCCATAATCTCTCATTGAAGTGCAATAAATAACATGTTCCTAAAGTTCTAGAACAAAGAAACAGTTGTACATGAAAGAGAAGGAACCTGAAAACTTGTACTACTACCAAGATGGCTACTCGCTTTAGAACAAACAAATGGAAGGAACCTGAAAACTTGTACTACTACCAAGATGGCTACTCGCTTTAGAACAAACAAATGCAAGGAACCTGAAAACTTGTACATGGAAAAACAGAACCATCTCACCTACAGAACCAATAATTTGAAACGACAAAGTTGCTAATAATAAAATTGCACAAAATATACCAATTTACTCATCCTAGAGTTCTTCAGTTTGTTTGCTTGCAAAAATAAAGAAGAATGAATCTTGATTCACTTTTAAGAACTCAGAACCAATGTTTGCTTCTTTCAATGTCCCACAAACAGCAAATTTCAAGTTAAATGTTTGTGTTGAGCATTGCTATCATGATTCATGGGACGGGGCTTAGAATCTAAAACAAACTTACGAGTTGTAACTCTATTAGAATAATGAAGAGAGCAGAAATCCAAATAACATGCTATTACTCTTCACCCGCACATGTCTTCAATTTCATCTTCTTTCAAAAAGAAAAGAAAAATCAATCAACTTTTTAAGAAGTGCATTGTCAGAAATCAGAATTTATGTTGCTAACCTTTCCTATCTCAAGTCTGAACTCCCGAGACATCATCCTAATCACACAATTCTACCCTGAACTTGCATCTCCCAACAAACACAAATTTAGTCCTGTGCGTAAAAACCGACACAGAGTTTGCTACAACATATCAAAACAAACAATTTCACTAATCAGGCCTACCGTTAAACAAGTCTAGACACCGTAAAATATCACAATCCTGAATTATCAGTACCTAACCAACACAGCACAAACAATACCTTTCGCAAATTATAACATTCCAATCTTAGTTCTCCTTAAAAACCCTAACTTCAAACATCACAGTAAACTATCAACTGGCACATAATAATGAAAATATGAAATCATACGAAAAAACTAAATTAGCAAGGTCGTCAAAACGGAACCAAGTTTTACAACATCAAAAATTTAATGAAAACGGAGACAAAGAGAGAGATGAAGTTACCGGCCAACGCAGTCGCGGAGAAGCTCCTCGGTCTTCTCGCACTTTCTAATGAACTTTCCGGGCTCCACCTCCTCCGTCTTGCACTGCGTCCTCACCACCTTTCTCGTGGAGCACCGGTCGCCGTCCGATCTGGGACTGATGTCAGCCGCTGATGGATTAACGTGGCCTCCTTGTTCGTCGTCGTCCTTCCACACCCAACCCATTTCTTGATCGTTCAATTCGGCTCTCTTCGCGTATATTCGGGAACTCTCTCTCTCTCTCTTTATTTAAGTACTTGGGAAGATGGCACCGTTTGGACTACAATTGGGCCCGTTCTGGGAGATTTTGGGCTTCAACTCGACGTGGATTCGGTGTGGGTATTGGCCGGTTTGGTTTTCTTTCGTGTCAAAAGTCCACCCCTACCCGACGTACTTCAAACTTGCCGAAAGCCGCACCAAAACAGTGGCGGTTTACGGTTACGTACATTTAGAAAACAGGTTAACTAAATCGAACTGACATACATTCATTTAATTATTAATTTTTAATTATATATTAGGTGTCATGTTTTTATGGGTTACATATAATCGGTTTTCACATATAATATTATAGTCTCTAAATATCTGATTCCAACCTAATTCTGTCTCATGTAATATTCTCTTTTGTTATGGATGTTTGGGGACATCAAGTATAAGTTTTAGCTTTCATTTTCTTTTTCAGTTACTTGTTCGAATCCATTAGAGTAAATCCGGCGAATACAATGTGTTGATGTTTGTCCTTTTTATCAAACTTAAGCGGGACTAAAACTTGAATTTTTGTTTTTCCATGTTCTAACTTGAATATTTTTCTTAAGCCTGAGTTAGGCTTGGCTCGGCTCGATTTAATGTACTATCTTAAGAGCCCTCGTTGCAAAATACGGTCGGCGGAATCGAACCCCAATTGTCTAGAGCAAAATAGAAGCAAATTTAGGATGCGTGGCCCAACAGGCAACAACAGCTCTCGCATCTTGGACTTGTGAGAGAAAAGGAAAGAGAGCAAAGAGCATAGAGAGAGAGATGGCAATGCCATGGAGCGTGACTGTTTGGATGGCGGAGATAGTCTGGATGGTTCTCACCGGCTGGGTCTCCTCTTGCTTGACTGTTGCTGATGAGCTCGCCTCCTCCATCCGAACCGGAGACATCGGCCCTTTCAATGTTGCTTGACTGTTGCTGATGTTGCGGATACCCAAAACCCTTCCGATCACTGCCTTATGTAAGCTTATTTCTCTTGTAGATTTCTGTCTTCCGTTGTTGTTGGGTATTTCATCTTAATTAGAGAATCGTTAAGAAAGACCAATAGGCATGCGTGGCTTAGCCACCAAATTACAGTCCTTGTGTTTGAGCTCCACCAGTAAAATCTTTCGTTTTCGATTGTCAAGAGTTCATAGGATTGATAACTTTGCAACGCTCACTAAACTATCTAAGCCCAAGAACGCCCAGTTGAAACAAGTAGAAGAAGCAAGCTCGTTTGGATTGCTGTTCAGTGAAATAACTGAGATTTTAGGGGCTGAAAATGTCACTGCAGATAAAACCCCATCTGGGTTTTTCATTTCCAAGGATACCCATGTTGGGGTTGGTGAGGTTTTGAAAGAGAGGGCACCTTGTTTGCCGAGTGTTAAAACTGCTGAGGATGGTGCCCTGAGAGTGAAGGAAGATGTAGCTGTTGTGAAGGAAACCAGTGTAGCCGAAGCTGATGTTAGCCCAGTAGTTCATGAGGTTACGAGGATTGTCAGGGCGGAAAGTGGTTTGGTTTCGATGGAGGAGCGGTTAGATGAGTTGGATTTTGAGTTGGATTCGGAGATTGTTGACAAAGTTTTGAAGAGGTGCTTTAAAGTGCCACATTTGGCTTTGAGGTTCTTTGATTGGATGCAGATGAGAGAAGGGTTCTGTCACACAACTAAGATATATAATACTGTGCTGTGTATAGCTGGGGATGCGAAAGAGTTTGGGATGGTGGAGAAGTTGGTGGAGGAGATGGAAAGGAACTCGTGCAAGAAAGATGTTAAGACTTGGACTATTCTTATCCACATGTATGGGAAGGCTAAGTTAGTTGGAAGAGCCTTGTCAGTCTATGAAAAGATGAAGAAATTTGGGTTTGAACCAGATGCAGTGGTTTTCAGAATAATGATAACTGCACTCTGTGCTGCTGGAAAAGCTGACGTTGCGATGGAATTTTACAAGGAAATGGTACAGAAGGACATTGGTCTTGATATCAAGATGTATAAGCTGTTACTGAACAGCATAGCTAGGTATGAAGATACTGCTGCTGCTGTGGGCTTGGTTTCAGATGACATGATAAGAGTCTCACAGATTCCTGAACATGTGGTTTATGGTTGTGTACTGAAGTCTTTCTGCATCTCTGGCAGAATCAGAGAAGCTTTGGAATATATTCGTGAACTCAAAAATAAAGAGTTTATGCTTCTCCCTGAGTATTTTGAGACTTTAGTGAAAGGACTGTGCAGGGCTGATAGAATTGCAGATGCTTTGGAGATTTTGGATATTATGAAGAAAAGAGATTTTGTCGATGGAAATGTGTATGGGATTATCATCAATGGGTACTTAAGAAAGAATGATGTTTCTAGAGCACTTGATCTGTTTCATGGTATGAAAGAATCTGGATATTTGCCTACTACTTCTACCTACATGGAACTGATGCAGCACCTCTTCAGTATGAATGAGTACCAAAAAGGCTGTGAGCTCTATGATGAGATGCTCGAAAGAGGAGTTGAGCCAGATAGCATGGCAGTGACAGCCATAGTTGCAGGCCACGTCCGACAAAATCATATATCTGAAGCATGGAAAGTATTTATTCATATGAAGGACAAAGGCATTAAGCCCACTTCAAAGTCATATATGGTATTTATCAAGGAGCTTTGTAAAATTTCAAGGACAGATGAGATTCTCAAGGTCTTGGTTCATATGCAAGCATCTGATATGCGCATTCAAGATGAGATATTCAACTGGGTTATAATTCATATGGAGAAAAAGGGAGAGATGGATAGCCTTGAAAAAGTAAAGCAGATGCAAAGTGTCAACAAATTTCAGCCTCATGATGTAGAGGTATCAAGCAATGATGCATCTACGGGAGAGAGGATCAAGACAGTGTTGGACTCGGTACCAAAGAAGCTGGAGCCCTTATCGAACTTTAATGCTTATGATGACAAGGATTTGCAAGAAATTTGTAAAATTCTGTCCTCTTCAACTGACTGGTACTTAGTTCAGGAAGCTTTGGAGAAGTCTACTGTTGTTTTCACTCCAGGACTCGTTCTGGCAATTTTGAAGAGTCATAGTGCTCATGGTTTGGTAGCATTACAGTTTTTCTCATGGATTGGAAAGCAATCTGGTTATCACCACACAACTGATACTTACAACATGGCCATCAAAATTGCAGGACGTGGAAAAGATTTCAAGCACATGAGGAACCTTTTCTATGAAATGAGGAGAAACAGATTCCCAATAACACAAGATACATGGACAATAATGATAATGCAATATGGTCGAACAGGCCTCACAGAGATTGCTCTCCAGTTTTTCAGAGAGATGAAAAGCAATTGCAACCCAACTGGCAGTACATACAAGTATCTGATCATATCTCTTTGTGGGAGAAAAGGTCGAAAGGTAGATGAAGCAATTAAAATATTTCAGGAGATGATCCGTGCTGCACATATACCTGACAAAGAGTTAGTTGAAACTTACATTGGTTGTTTATGTGAAGTTGATAAGCTGTCAGATGCTAGAAGATGCATAGATTCTCTTTTGAAAGCTGGTTTTACAACTTCTCTTAGTTATTCCTTGTACATAAGGGCTCTTTGTCGAGCTGGGAGATTACAAGAAGCTTCTGAGATGATGGATGATATTGGGGAAGAGCGATCCACATTGGATCGGTATACATATGGGAGCTTCATTCATGGACTTCTGCGGAGTGGACAAGTAGAAGAAGCACTTGCCAAGATGGAGTCTATGAAGCAGGCTGGCATGAAGCCAACTGTCCATGTTTATACATCCTTAATAGTTCATTTCTTGAAGGAGAAACAGATCAAAAGAGCATTAGAAATTTTCAATGAAATGCAACAGGAAGGATGTGAACCAACGGTTGTCACTTATTCCGCCCTTATTCGGGGGTACATGAATATGGAGATGACTGCAGAAGCTTGGAGTGTCTTTCACAACATGAAACTAAAAGGGCCTTCTCCGGATTTCAAAACTTATTCAATGTTCCTTCATTGTCTATGTAAGGCGGGGAAATCAGAAGAAGCCATGCAGCTTATATCTGAAATGTTGAACAGTGGGATTATCCCCAGTGTTGTCAATTTTCGAACTGTATTTTACGGACTTAACCGACAAGGTAAGCATGCTTTGGCTCGCACTGTTATGCAACAAAAATCATCTTCAATTAGAAAACGTAAGTTCTTAATATAATGGCAAGTTATGTTTGTACATTTGCTTTGATCAAGTTATGATCAAATGGTGGTCATTTTTCAAAATTTCTCATCCTTTTTCTTTCTTTTATCAGTTTCCTACAGGCTTTGTTTTAACATCTTTAGAAAGTATACCTGGACCAGATTTGATTTTGAAAAATAGATGTGAGCATACATGCATGTACTCTTAATTATCTGACCAATTTAGCAGAGTCTATCATAATTGGAAATGCTATCATCTCATTTTTGATAAACACGTTTGTTGACATGAGCAGTGGTAAAGAGGTAAAGATTGGGATTTGGAAATGTCAGAAGTTGGATTTATAATTCAGCAGGGGAACAAAATGGAAGAGAATAAAGATCCAAGATTCCCATGTATATCAGGAATGTAGGAATTTGCCTTCGGGCTTGTATACAGTCACACCTGCTTTACACAGAAATATCAAATATAAAAGAATAAGGCAAGCAAATGGTCTACAAGACGGGGAAGAAGAAACTAAAGCATCAATTTCCAACCCATTTTCATCATAATCATTGAAAATAATATACACACATGAATTGAATTTTGAATTTGGTTTAGGGTTTATATTCAATTCAACACAGCACCCATCATATTTACATGAGTTGAGTAGTTCAGTTCAGTTGAGAAGGAAAGCTTCCACGCCGAAGGCAAGGCTGACCAGAACTGGAAGACATAGGTTGATCATGCGATTCAGGAGTGTACTACGTAAACAGTTAGCGCCAACATCTTGCTTTCATTGTACATAAGATGCATGTGCTACAAAACGCACCCCAAAGGAATGACCCTTGTGTCGATTTACCTATGAATTATAGATTGACATACGATCTTAATTGATCCTCGAGATCGGGGCTAGTTCGACACCTTAACTAAAATGATGTGTTGAAATCTTTGTTTCCACATGAATTTCAATTATGCCGAACATATTGGGTAACTCATTCCACATGAAGGCCAACTCAGGCCAGAGATATCTTGCCTAGTTGTATGGAATAAAGCCATAATTTGCAGATGCATATATGCATGTATGGGAGATCGAGTCCGTTATTTGCAGCTTACTAGTTTAGCTCAAATCAAATTATTAGCACTTTCTTTCATTTCACGTAATATGAAACTGGGAATCAAATATGAAGTCAAAGCCAGTTTCGTGTAAACAAATTCAAAGCAACATATGTACAGCTAGCTAGTTTTCTCATAAGCATAATAAGAACCTTTGGTATTAGCATATCACCAAGAGATTAGCACTTGTGAGAAATGAATTTTGAGAAGGAGTACAGAGATGTGTTTTTAGTCCCAGCTGGGCTACTGATCATGCTAGTTTACCATCTCTTCCTCCTTTTCAAATACCTCAATAAGCCTCTCTCCACATCCATAGGTTATGAAAACAACGACAAACGAATTTGGGTCGGAAAAATCTTGCAGGTGTGTACGTACGTATCTTCTTTATTTCTGGATTTGCTTTCGATCTGAAACAAAATCATTGATCCAAATTTTACTTGGTGTTGATATATATAGTTGCAGGGTGATGATCTTAGAAAGAGTGTTAAAACAGCTCTCAATGTGATTTCCTCGAGTACAACTGCAACTGTTTACTTGGCAACAATCTCATTAACCCTTTGCTCACTTATTGGAGCTTGGATGGCAAACAACACAACCAATTTCTTCCCGAGAGAACTAATATACGGCAACACAAGCCCGTCGATTGTTTCGATCAAGTACATATGCCTCTTAACCTGCTTTCTCATTGGCTTTACGTGCTTTGTTCAATCAGCTAGGAACTTCGTTCATTCCAGCTTCCTATTAAGCACCCCGGGAGCTACGGTTAAATCCGATGCAAAGAAAGTGGAGAGAGCAGTTCAAAGAGGAAGTGAACTTTGGTTACTTGGGCTTCGAGCTCTATATTGTGCTCTAAACTTTCTGCTGTGGTTTTTTTGGACCTATACCAATGTTTGTTTCCTCAATAGTAATGGTGTTGATTCTTGGTTGCCATGACTTTAGATCAGATAATCAAAAGGGCCTTCAAGAGCTTCAAGAGAAAGTGAATGCAGTTTAAATGAACAGATTTCTTAGAGCTTCAAGAGAAAGTGAATGCAGTTAGATTCAACCAAAGTTTGATTGATGAATGAAAATATGCAATAATGCATGTCTACATTATTCTCTGCACCAAAGGTTTGGATTCTACTCAATTCAGACAAAACTTATTTTGTACTTTTCTGATTATGTTAGTGATCATGATTAAACTCAAGTTTATGATACTATTGAACAGTCTGTCTTCAACCTCCAGTTGCATTAAGATATTATGCATGTTGACTAATAGCAGTTTACAGCTTCGTGCTCAATAATGTTATTTACAAATTATGTTAAGGAATCTTAAGTTATGGTAATAATCACCAGAATCATACAACAACTCTCTTGATTAATTGAAAGTCTAGTCTACTCCATGCAAGAGAGTGAAGAGACTATATATCATGTATATTGGTAATAAATGAAAATCTATAATTACCAAAACAAAGCTAACTTGAAATTACGCCACTCTTACATTAGCAAAGTGATCTCATGTTCATGTAGGATTCTAGTCAATCCGAATCAAATATGTTTTACCAAAGAATCACATATATTAATGGCATGGTGTCCTTTTCTAACTCCTTCAAATTCAAGTAAAGGGCAAAGCATGGTTTGAACAAATCCAAAGCACCATGCATGTACCGATGCATTATATAAAGAGTAAACCCCATTGGCATTTGTTAGAAATATTTCGAGACTATGGATTTTAAGAAGGAGTACTTGGATGCTGTTTTGGTCACAGCTGGGCTGCTGTTCATGTTTCTTTACCACCTCTTCCTCCTCTACCAATACCTCCATAACCCTATCAAAACATCCATTGGTTACGAAAACAAAGACAAAGAAACTTGGGTTGAAAAGATTCTGAAGGTGCCTGAGGTCAGTACGTACTACTAACATATCTAGACTAATCTTGATTCGTTTTCGTAAATACCCCAAATGTGTTTTTCCTAATCTAATTGGTAGCTGCAGGATGCTAATGATGTTGCAGTTAAAGACAAAGTCATCACAGGACTTGGTGTGATTTCCTCAAACACAAGTGCAACCATGACCTTAGCATCAATCTCCTTAACTCTCTGCGCTGTAATCGGAGTCTGGATTTCAAGTTCCACCAATAAGTTTGTGCCACTGGAAATGGTTTACGGCAACATAAGTGAGTCAATCATTTCTATCAAGTACTTATGCCTGTTGAGCTGTCTTCTCCTTGCATTTTCGTTCTTCGTTCAATCTGCAAGGCACTTTATCCATTCAAACTACCTATTGAGCACTCCGGGAGCCACAGAGGAAGAGGATGTGGAAAAGGTGCAGAAAGCGGTCGAAAGAGGCAGTATATTTTGGTCATTGGGACTCAGATCACTATATTTTGCTCTTAATTTTATGCTGTGGTTTTTCGGGCCTATACCAATGTGTGCTTGCTCTATTGTAATGGTATTCGTCCTGTACTGCCATGATTTGAGGAAAGAGTCCAAACCCTCGGATAATCGAAAGAAGGGATGAGTCAATCCATGTCTCGACCAATTTGATTTCTTGAGCATGAAGCCATGAACTGTAGAAGCTAGTACTACTGAATCGGTCAGCTTTTAAAGATTAAAGAATGAATGCAGTTGTGTCTGATTTATGCATAATGAGTTTGTGATAATGGTTCTTCTGTAAATCGTTCTTCTTCAACCTCAAGATACATCAATTGGTAATTTGGTATCGAACATTCAGTCTTCAACTCTTAATTTGGATCAAACTCAACTTGCAATATTAACTAATATCATTGTAAGCGTCAGTTTGGTTTTTAAATTTATCACAGGCTTCACAGCTATGTATACGATTACTATATGCATGTTGACTAATAGTATTACAGCTCGATCAGCTTCTAAAATTTATAGGTATTAATTTATCTCAGTTTCTTTAAGACGCTCGTTCAGAATCATATTCTCCTTTTTCATTTCTTGGTTTTCTTGTTTCAACACCATATTCTCCTCCTCCTTCCGGGCGGCTACCATCTCAGCCTCGGTGGCAGCACGTGACCTGATCAATTGCTCAAAGACCTGTAGCGCGTTTGCAGCACGTGCCTTAGCATCGTTGACGTTGGTGGCGCTGCTAATCTCTCTAACAAACAGCTCAGTCCATTCCTCCGCACTCAGATTCTCATGATGAGTCATCTTGGCTCTCTTTCCGAAACGTTCATGTTCGGTTTCCTCAACGGGACGATGAAGTGGAGTGACACGTTGAGGAGGAATTGAGAAAGAAGAAGAGCATCGAAGTCTTTTTGAAAGATGAAGCGATGAAGGTAACACATCGTCTTGAAAGAACGACCTCTTGTTTCCACACAGAACTTGTGTTGCAGCCATGTCTAATCCGTTTTACAAATATAGAGAAACCCTAGATGGAATGGGATGGAGATCGAATTAAGCTGGGTATTTTGAGGTTATGGTGGTGAAACTGTATGTGTATTTATAATGAAAAAACAAGTCGGTGATAGCTTTTTCCATTTCCTTCCAGGGTAAGGATTCCGAGATTTTTCAAGTTTTTCCATCTCTATTTTTCCCTGCATGTCCTTGTTTTCATAGGACTAAGAATTTGTTTGAGAAATCCGTTACTATATTTTACCATTTCAAATCAAGTACATCTGTCTGTTGACGTCTTTGATCTTAATATTAGGCTGTGGTTCTTTGGACCTATACCGATGTTTGTTTCCTCTATATCCTAATGGTGGTGATTCTGTGTTGCCATGATAATTCCCCTAAGTGCATTAATTGGCGACCATGATGATGACGAATCCAATAATAAAGAAGATAACAATCATAAACCACTCTCAACCCCTCTCAACAGAGAGCCTCAATATATTAGGTAGTACTACTAGAACAAGTCCCCTGTCCTTGCGGCCTCTAGGACTTCAGCTTACTGCTCCTTTGCTGCCGAAGACCGTGCCATGCTGTTCTTCTTCTCTGTAGTAAATCTTCCCCTCAATTTGATTCCACTGGAGTCCAACAGGATTCATTTTTGAACAGATTTCACCCTTCCAAGCTGTTTTGAGCCGCAAACCCTCATTGAACAAACTCTACATCATTCCTTCGGTTGAATTTGAATCAGCTCTGTTTAGGTCACATCCACTCTTTCCCTCTCTTCCATGCTGTAAACCCCTATAGGATAAGAAAATTAATACAGTGACATTAATTTGAATAGCTGGCAAGTGGAGAACTGGAAATTCAAACCTTCAAATGAGATATTACCTAGTTTAGATAAGCCTCATCCATTGATCAAATAGATGTAAGAAGACTAGCTTGACAGTTCTCCTTGCTAGTACATTACTGCTTCATACAAGGTCTGCCTAAAATGCATGATCAAGATGAATTTCATTTTTTCCAGCTAAGCAACCACAATATTTCAGATTAGGTTGCACTGTCACTCAAAGACACAATAGAGAAGTTTGTCCCAAATGTCCCTAGCTCAATGTGATGAGAATGGAGTGTGGAAAAGGGCAGACTCAGAGCAAGTAGAAGCTTTAAGTAGTAAAGCTCAGTAGAATATATATTCCATATATGTTACATGCTTATATCCTTTTCTTTTTTGTTCTGTTAGTGAAATTCCATAACCAAATTCTGGTTTTTGTTTATCAGAATTGATCATTAATCCTTACTAAAATTTGTATTGCACATTTGCTGAATCCTTGTATTACATGATTCCTGTCTTGGTGAGATTTCATGACAAGATCAAGTTTTTTAAGTATTGAAGTCTCAATGATTTTGTGTTGGTAAGATTACATGTGCATGAGCCTCTTCTGATTACTTTCTTGAATTAATGCTTGTTGCCTGAGTGCTGAGTGTACCACAGATTAAACTACTCTAAAGTTTAAACAAAGATAGTGTAAATTAGGGATAAACCAAGACTACATCATTATCGACCTTCCATGATAGTTATTGTCATGTCGTTAGTAGAATACAATTCTTTTGGAATCAAGGCATCAGCAACAATGCTGGATTTTCTTCCAAAGACAAATGCAGGCTGATTAGGAGATGGAAGAGATGCCTCACCGCTCAACATGAAGACGACAGATGACATGGCTGGCCGGTCCTTTGAATCTTCTTGCACACACAACAGTCCAACTTGAATGCATCTCAAAACTTCATCAGGTTGATATGATTGTAATGATGAATCAACAATTTCTAAGGCTGTTCCTTCTTTCCACAGATGCCAAACCTATAGTTCAAAGTGCAAACTATCATTTAGAAAGAAGGTGAATAAGAAAGTTATATATGGTAGAACAGAAACAGACTTTTGGTACACTTACATGTCCTATCAGGTTCATGAAGTAATCATCCTCGTAAGAACCATTATTTCTCTTGCCACTAACAATCTCCAATAGTATAATCCCAAGACCGAACACATCCGATTTCGTGGAGAATCTCCCATACACTGCATACTCTGGTGACATGTAGCCACTGCATACGAACAATAGAAAACGTTACAGCCAATGATTATGAATGTGACAATTTGGTGATTTATATCATGAATGTGCGAGTGTAAGTGGGCTTCTCACTATGTTCCAACAACTTTGTTTGTCTTATCCTGAAGTTGGTCGCCATGGAAGATTCTTGCCATGCCGAAATCTGAAATTTTTGGGGTCATCTCAGCATCTAGAAGAATATTGCTGGTTTTTAGATCCCTATGAATAATCCTTAATCTGGAATCCTGGTGAAGATACAAAAGCCCACGAGCAACCCCGTTGATGATTTCAAACCGTCTTTCCCAATTTAAGAAGGACCTTCTACTGTTATCTAATCAAGAAAATTGAACTAGTGTAAATTCATGTGTACAGGTTGATAGAAAGCTTCAAAAACAAATGAAAATTTCCTTTAGACATACCAAAAAGAAAGGAGTCCAAGCTTTTGTTTGGCATGTATTCGAGAACTAGCATCCTTTCTCCTCCCTTCATACAACAACCTAAAAGCTTCACAAGGTTCCTGTGTTGAAGTCCTGCTATCAGTTCAACTTCATTTTTGAATTCATCAACCCCTTGTCCTGAGCTGCTAGACAACCTTTTCACAGCAACCTTCTGTTCATTTGGCAACTCACCCTGAAATTATAGGTCATTACTAATATTAAACTATCACAGTCATTAATTTTAAGGAGCATCAATACCTTTAATAACCATAGCAGGATAATAAAGAAAACCATCAGATCCTAAGAAAAAAAAAAAAAAAAAACAGAACAGAAGGACATCTAAATTTGGGCTCACCTTATAAACACAACCAAAACCACCTTCGCCAAGTTTATTAACGTCTGAGAAATTATCTGTGGCTGCTATTAGTGTGTTCAGATCGAAAAATTGCAATTCCAGGTGTCTCTTGCTTTCCTCAAGTTCATCCACCTCCACAAAGTCTTGCCCACCATAATTACATTAATACGTAATAGAAGAACAAATAACTCATTTCTAGATCATTTTATCTTCTCCGTTCTAAATGCATTAACAAATTGACTATGAAAATGGAACATGTTCTAGTACAGTGCTTTGATATGATTTACAAGCCAGAAAGGTGTTATCACCTCTGGGATATTGAAAACAGTTTATCATTTAAGAGCAGATGAGTGCTTTTGATACCTTTTGTCTTCCCTTTTTTCTTAAGCAACCAACAGGCAAGCACATTGATTGGTACTAAGGCCAGTAAAGCAAACAGTATTGGACTAACAAGCATGCCCCTCTTGAAGAATCCTTGTGAGTTTGCGGCATTCTCAGCTACATGTAAGAGTGAGACTCAAGATTAGAAAAGCAGAACACAAGGAACTCATGAACCAAAGCAGTAAAGAAATTCACAAAATCGTAGAAATTTTCGTTGGCAAGAAATATAGTACCTAACTCGATTTTATCTACACGAACATATAGATCTCGTCCGGTTTCGGTGTAAACCAAAATGTCCATCAAGTCATCATACCATGTCAAGCAATCAACAACCCCTTCAATCTTTTTGCTCATATATGCGGTGCAAGAACAATTTCTTAAGCACTCCTGCTCACATTCTTTGGCACTCATACTTGTTTTCAACAATGCTGCTCTGGATGCGTCTGGATCTTTCACCCTTGCCACCTTCACAAACCCTTCTCCATTTCTACACTTTGGCACTCCGATTCGTTTACTCACACATCCATCTGACCCATCCCTCCTATTCCAACCATTTATAGATTTTGGTTCATACCCCGGTAAACACTCACACTCAAACAGATTACCATTGCCAGGGCCACATTTGCTGTTGGCACCACAATGTCCATACCAGTCACACCGGTGATTCGGTGACGACCACAGCTCCTTCCATTGATGGTCACCATCGTTCCATACTAAGTGCTGATGTATCCCAGAAAACTTCAACTTCATTATTGTAAGTTTATCGGTGTTATATAGTAGATAAGACATTTCCTCTGCATTTCTGACCGAATTCGGCCATGGCTCTGGATCACTTCGCCAATACTTGGACAAATTTTTATAAATAAAAGACTGGGACATGGCAATGCGGTTCCAACTATGAAGCCTAAAGGTATAGTCCCCAGTGCCAGGGTCATCTTGTGATTTCCAAGATGTTAGAACCCATTCTAACCCAGTTTTCCAATTCATCCCGACTTTCATACCAGGGATTAGAGTATCTGTAGGATAATCAAAACTCTGCCATACAAAGATTCCCTCCGTATCATTCTGGAACATAACTAAGTTTCCTGTATCCAATAGCCGAACATATGCAGATAAGGTGCTTCTGTCTTTGACTAAATGAGACACATTTGCAGACCATATAGGACTAGTCTCCATATTATAAGCATAAAGCACCAACTCTCCGTACCTGTTTACAGTGAAAGCTCCAGACGTATCATTGATGGGGTTGTCTCTGTTTGCGATCCAAACCACTGTCTTTTCAGACACTCTAGATTGAGAAAACCAAATCCCAACATAGCGGTTGCTGGATTTTCCGGGGCTGAAGAAACCCAACTCAAAGTTTCTTTCTTTGGACACTAGAAGCCGACCATCATCATCCCTCAGACTTTCTTGGTTCGATCTCAAGGTGTCCCTGGAAGTGCAAAGTTGGAAGAGGAGGAAGAGAAACAAAGATTTCAATGGCATTTTCAGGGCATTTGCAATCTGGCAATGCTTGAATATAAAAAATGACCAATGCTTTTTTCCGTACTACCTTTTTTGTGTTTGAGTTGGGTGGGGTTCTCTGACTTATTTCTGATTAGGGTGTGGTCTGGAATGTACTCGGACATCGACTACTTTGGTCGTCTGGAATACGCGTCAAGAAGAGATTGGTATGTGTGGATTACTTTTTTACGAGGTTTCCTTATCCCAGTTAGCGCGTGATGCGTCTGACTTTTGGTAACTTTCTCTCCGCGGCGATCGATGATATGGAGGTGGGTAGGCCTCATTATGGTCCGGGCTAGGGCCGGTCCTGTCCTAATTTTTATAGCTTAAGGTAGGGTCGGGCGGAGCTTTGACTTGGTCAATAATATTTAGGGCCGGGTAGGATCGGGCCAGGGCTCAAATTTACAAGCCCTTGCCCACCCTTAAAGCCTATTTCGTTAGGGCTAATAGGGCCGGCCCTTTAAATAGGGCTGAAAAGGCTGAATATGACGTTATTTTATTTAACGAAATAAATTCATGAGCTTTAATTTTTCTTCCTCATATATTACCTCAAAGGATATATGTGATACAAGACCTTATTTTAGTCATATTTAATATACATATTAGGGCTGGGCATAAAAAACCTAAATCCCGATGTCGTTCCAAAATTTGATGGGATGGGACGAAATTAAAATCTAAAAACATTGGGTCCATCCCGTCCCGTTGGAGCAGAACGGGATAAGTCGCGGGACTGATAGGTTAAGACCCGCTAGACCCGTCTCGTTCCGTGTTTAAGTTATACGTAATCTCAGCCGTTGATATTCTTTCTGTCGTCAGTTTCTACACCTAATACTAAATCTAAACCAGTCAAACACTCAAACCTCATTCTCAATTCTGTAGTCTCATCCCAAAACGGCAAAACCCCAATCGCTCTCACCCCAAAATCTCAATCCAGCAAAACCTGTAAATCTGTAATCGAAGATGCAAACTTGAAATCCCCAAATTACTCATCTTCTAGTCTTCACCCCAAAATCCAAATGGCTCTGCTTCTGATCTTCATTCTCACCCAAAAACGACGGAAAGGGGAAAGAAAGTAGTTCCTCGACCGCGCCCTTGTGCTTCTGGCCTTCAAAATTCGTTGACATCAGTCGCATCACCATCTTCGATCAGGTATTATACATTTACTCCTTTTTCGATCTATTTTTGATTGCATATATTTTTTCTGTGTTCTTCTCTTCTCACAGTGTTGATATATTTGGTTCGCAATTTGCTGCTTTAGTAAATCATCTGCTTGTTAGTATAATAGTCTAAACATTGATCTGAGTAGTTTGTGTAATCAACTGAAATTGATCTGAAACTCTCTCAAGACTTTTACTTATTGAGCCAATCGTCTCTGTAAGCAGCATCAGTTCGTTTTCTTTGGCAATATATATGTTATAAAATTTCTGCATTTTTGTGGTGACGAAAGATTGTGACTTATGTCTGATTTAGTCCTCAGTATGTGTTACAACTCTAAAATGGCTCTGGACAAATCGAGAGTACTGTGGTATTTGAATTCGGTTAAATTTGTACATTTGAATATTGAATGAATCAAGTCTTAAATTGGTATCTGAGCTTGTTCTAATATTGTTGAGTGGAGTAGTACCTTATTTCCTATCTATACAATTCTAATTACTGCAGTATGCATGTCATTCCATTTTGTCTCTGCATTTCTGGAATTCCATATTCTTGTCTTCAGCAACAATGCTTATATATACCTTAACCGGACCTTAACTCTGTAATGCTTATATACATAGCAACATGATCACAGTTGAGTCCACTTGCATGCATATATATATATATATAGTTCCTATCCAGAGCGAAGCTTCACTTTGAAATTAAAGTGTGAAGTTCCTTATTTGACTCACTTTTCGGTCATATTTCCACATATTCACCGTTCAGTTTGTAGAACCTAATGCATAGATCACTTCTGCCAAGTTTCACTGAATTTGATGATCGTTTGGGTTTTCATAATCATTATTTACACAACAGTTCTGAATAGACAGATTTATGGTCCGTTCGTTGATTTAATCTAATTCGGTACCTTAACGATGACCAATTTGGATGAAACTTAGCATAAGTGATCTATGCATTAGGTTCTACAAACTGAACGGTGAAAATGTGGAAATATGACCGAAAAGTGAGTCAAATAAGGAACTTAACACTTTAATTTCAAAGTGAAGCTTCGCTCTGGATATGAATTGTATATGTGGACGTCCGCACCAAACTTTTGGTGCGGATTTCCATTTTTGGATCACTTCCCGATCGAATTTTCTCAAACTTCATTCTAGACATATCTAGATCATCTTGTGTAGATCATCTCTGCAAAATTTCAGCCAATTTGGTGATCGTTAAGGCCCTTAAACTTGCGTTACAAAACCGACGGACATAATTATGTCCGGTTCAGACATATAACAGAAAAATGCAAGTTTGAGGGTCTTAACGATCACCAAATTGGCTGAAATTTTGTAAAGATGATCTACACAAGATGATCTAGATATGTCTAGAAGGAAGTTTGAGGAAATTCCAATGAGGGATCCTCATTTTTTGTCACTTTTAGGGATAGGGCCCTTCCAACAGACTTCCTCCCTTCTCTCATATACACCTACAAACTGAACGGTAAAAATGTGATTTAGTGATCGGGAAGTTTGTCAAATACCCTATCTCTAGAAATAAACAAAAAAAAGGATCCCTCATTGGAAGGGCCCTGTATATATATATATATATATTCCAATGAGGGATCCCTTTTTTTGACATATATGAGGGATAGGGGATTACACCAACTTTTCGATTATATTTTTGAATCTCTACCGTTCAATTTGCTGGTCCTTATATATAGATCAATTCTGCAAATTTTCAGCCAATTTGGTGATCGTTAAGGTGTCGAACAAGATTAAATCAATGAACAAACCAAATTTGCCAAACCTGAACCGTTCATGCTTATAATTATAAATCGTAGTTTTGAATGCCTTAACGATCACCAAAATTTCTGAAAATTTACAGAATATCTACTCATATAAAATTACATATTGAACGGTGGAGATGTGATTTTGTGATCGAAAAGTTGGTGTAATCCCTCATCCTTCATATATGTCCAAAAAAGGATCCCTCATTGGAAGGGCCCTCTATATATATATATATCAACTTTGAAGTGTTTATACTTTTGGCTATTTTCAATTTGGCATGGACTAACTAGTATTCATTTTTGCAGAGCATTAGAGCACTGCTTCAAGCAAGAGAAGGTGGGAAGTCCGTTGCAACCGGTAATGTGAAGGTTGTTCAGGGTTGAAATTTTATTATTGGATATTGGATGTTTGGTGCAGCTTGTATTGCTCTATAATATTTTTCTAGTTTCCTTGTTTAACTTTATGATGTGCGAACTAATAATGAAGCATTGGTTATTGCATTTTAGCCGTCAGACATTATGGATGTTATGTACTTGATTGAATATTGGATTCTTCCCGTCAAACTTAGAAGGCCATCATGGATTTTTTTTTTTAATTTGTTAGTTGTGGGATTGGCCGGGATTAGGCCCGTCTCGTCCTGATCCCGACCAATCTCGTCCCGGTTGGGATCAATTCTTAAAAACGCAAGGCCCATTCCGATCCCGTCCCGTGTTCAATGTCTGGGACGGGCCGTGAGATTACCCCAATCCCGTCCCATGCCCACCAGACATCTAGAATTATTAATCTAAGTAATTATATTCATATATTTCATTAACTATCTCTGTAAATCACCAAAACTCAATTGTTATTTAACAAAGAAAAATACAAATTAAAGAAATAAAGCTTACAAAATTAGTTGTATTGTATAAAAAATAATAAACATATTAAAAACAATAGAAAATAAGTAATTATTAAGGTTTAAAGGGCAGGCTTTTAGGGCCGAGTCGGGCTTGGCCCTAATGGGCTCAATAGGGTAGGGCCGGGTTTCATTTGTTTGACCTTTGCCCTACCCTAATTGAAAAGGGCTAGGGCCGGCCCGCCCTAACGGAGGGCCGGATAGGACGGGTTTTAGGGCGGGCTAGGGCCGAAGGGACAAATGATGAGGCCTAGAGGTGGGTAACTTGAGAGGTGTGTTGAAGAAGCTTCGCATTGGTTAATACCCAATCGTCTCTCACAGTCTCACCCAAACCCGTAAACCATCAATGAAATTCCCCCAAATGCCTTCCGACGGCTCCAGCGAAGGGGTAGACTTGGGATTTGTCCCGCACCGGCCTCGCCCTCAGCAAAGGTTTGAGGAGATTACAAAGCAAGAGGAGTGATGGGAAGGAGACACCTCAGTCTAACAAAGGAGTGTTGGAAGGAGCTCAATCATCGTCGTTTTTGATTTGAAAGTAGATAGCATTGAAGAAAGAATGTGACTCAGGAACACACCATCATCTACTAAATTGAAGTTTCTGAGTCGATTTCAGGTATTGATACTGTATAATGGATTTTTAGTGTATGGTTTGCTTGTTAAGGATTGATTGGGTTAAACGTTTAAAGAGATGAGTTGCCCAGACATCCTCCTGTTATGAGAATCTGGTCTAGGTTAAATTTAACGAATTCCATTCTTTCTAGCAAGCAAGATTTCAATCAAGATTTTTCTACTTTTGATGAAACTCTTAACATGCTTGAAATAGATAGTTCCTTAATCATAAACTAACCTTTAACCATGTATATTTGATTCTAGCTAGCACTATATCCTAAATCATTTTGTTCCTTCAATGCTCATGGGTTTGGTTGTTTGTGAAAATTTAAACACGAGCTTGGAGTATGGTTAGCTTCTGTCTATTGGAAGTATCTTTGTGTATCTGTGTGTTCATTTGGATTTTTTGTTTATTGAAAGGCTTTATGGATCCAATTCTACAGTTATCTTGTAGGATAAAATGGACTGAGATGTCAATTTAATTTAGTTTTAGAAAGACAGTAGCATGCCCATCTATTTTAGTAACTCCATCAGCTCAAAGTCAGTATCTAGACTTTTATGTCTAGTTAGGGTTAATATAAGTTGTGCATAAACATAGGCAATTTCATGTCTGCAATTTGAACACAAACTGGTTTATGTTTTGTTTTCATGCTTTATATCCCATGCTTTTCATGCAGGTTTTCTTCTCTGTCATTCTATGAGGATCTTGGGAGGGCTGCAAAGAAGATGATAAAAACATAGCCAAAACATGAGGATCTACGCTAAATGAAAGAAAATGACAAAAAAAAAGGAGTAGGCAAGAACAACTGATCAAGACAAGGGAGGAGGTGCTTTTTTGTTATTTTTTTTTGTTTTAAAACTAATTTCTCTCTATCTTCTGTTTCGGTATTTTCTCCTAAATATAATAAAGCTTCCAGAAGTCATTGGTTTCTTGGTCTTGCTATACACAGGTTGTTGCTGATTACAAGGCGGTTGCTTATACCCCAGATGTTGTGGAACGGAGAAGAATGCAGGCAGAGACACTTCCAGCTGTATTTGAAACATATTTTCACACTTCCAGTTTTTTGCTTAAATGTTCATGTTGTTTTTGTTTTGCTCCTATTTTTTCTTACATGTTTTACTCATGAAGTCCAATACTGCTTTCAATATGTAGTTATATCCCATATGGATTTCGTATTGACATATCTTGATCATCCTATCTTCGACAGGAATTATATCAGACGGACGAATTTTATACCATAGCCCTGTTTTACTATAACAATCATATCAGACGAACGAATTTTCATTTTGTGAATTTTATTCATTCGAATCACAACGTGCCTACTAATGTGGTATAACTTGTTTAGTAAGTTATATATAACTGTACAACTTTGTGAACCAACTATAGGGACGAAGCAAAATATTCAAAAATCTCGTGAAATAAGATGTGATCGGAATACTGAAATACGGCTATGGTTGAAAAATCACGTATTTTGGGTAACGTTTGGGACCCGATAAAAATGGTCAACTTTTTTTACACTTAATCTTTCCTATGCGGAGCCTTATCGTCAGGAGCTGAACGTCTCTAAATTTTAACATGTGTAGTTAGGTCTCATCTATGTGACAGTTTAACGTGTGGAATAATCGACCAAACTAGGTCACGAAGAGGTAGGTAAGAGCGTTCCGTGTGATAAGTCACGATGGATTAGGGTTTATTGCTTTGATCGAGCCCCGGACGTTGCTGAATTTAGTTGAATTTTATACAATAACTTTGTTTTACTATAACGATCATATCAGACGGACGAATTTTCGTTTTGTGAATTTTAGTCATTAGAATCACAACGTGCCTACTAATGTGGTATAACTTGTTTAGTAGGTTATATGCAAGTGTGCAACTTTGTGAACCAACTATAGGGACGAAACAAAATTTTCAAAAATGTCGTGAAATAAAATGTGATTGGAATAGTGAAATACGGCTATGGTTAAAAAATCACGTATTTTGAGTAACGTTTGGGACCCGTTAAAAACAATCAACCTTTTTTACACTTAATATTCCCTATGAGGAGCCTTATCGTCGGGAGCTAAACGTCTCTAAGTTTTAACATGTGTGGTTAGGTCTCATCTATGTGAAAGTTTAACGTGTGGAAGAATCGACCGTACTAGGTCACGAAGAGGTAGGTAAGAGCGTTTTCGTGTGATAAGTGATGATAGATTAGGGTTGACTGCTTCGATCGAGCCCCGGATGTTGCCAAATTTAGTTGAATTTTATACCATAGCCTTGTTTTACTATAACGATCATATCAGACGAACGGATTTTCATTTTGTGAATTTTAGTCATTGGAATCACAACGTGCCTACTAATGTGGTCTATTTAGTAGGTTATACGCAAGTGTACAACTTTGTGAACCAACTATACATGAAACAAAATTTTCAAAAATCTCATGAAATAAGATGTGATCGGAATAGTGAAATACAACTATAGTCGAAAAATCTGCTGTCATTATTGCTCTTGTTCTTTTTTGGGTAGTCTTAGCTCTTTACAAGTATATGTCAGTTATCTAACGACGCAACTCCCACAATTGACATGATTTCTACAAGGAACTCAAACACAATTTCAATTTCACGCCATTTTTTTTTTGGCATGCTTCGTAAAATAATGTATTTTTCAAATACAATGGGCCACCGTCTATTCTATGATCAGTTGACGCTCTTTCCATTTGAGGCAAGTAACTCATCAACACTGATGTCCATTTCAAATGCATTGACAATTATTTACAACCTCAGCTGGTGAGCTTTGCTTAGGTCCATTTGCTTTTGGATGATGTAACTGCACAAAGATCACATCGAAAAAACTGCACAAAGAAGATATCATCATCATGAATTGAATATTCAAATAATTTATACTATCATAGGAAAAATTTACAGTTGCTTGGGAACTTAAATTTTTATAAATCTATATAATAGACATGAAGTTCTAGCTTCTCTAGGACAAGTCGACAAGCTATAGACACCTCAAGAACCTGATATATTTCATACAGTTTATCATATCATAGAAAATGCATTACAATCTCCAACTTTAGCATCTAATAGAAAATGCAATACAATTTCCAGCAAATTTTGGGAGTTCTTTCAAGATTATATAAGAAGATACAAAATTTGGTTGAATTTAAATGTTTTCCCATAGAATTCGCACTTGCAATTTGGGATAATAATGATCCATATCGGCTTAAATTCATATAAAAACAACTTAACTTAGTACATGCAACACATATTGAAGTAAATTGGAATCTTCAGTTTAGAAATACATACTGGTGATAGTTTATCATCTCCAAGCACTTGTACCAGATCCTTAACCTGAGACTGAGCACGGTCTCGTTGCAGGGCCAGCTCTGACACTTTTTTCTTAAGCTGCATGGTGGGATAAAAAAACCCCAAAATCCAGGTTATAAACAGAAAAACATGACAACTAGTCAATATTTGTTGTAGGGTCAGCTATGACACCTCTTTCTATGATTCATGTGACTAGTTTACGATTTAGTAAACGATAATCTGTTGTCATGTTTTTGCGTTGTGATAAATATAAGCGATTATCACAGCCCAAGAACATGACAACATATATTGACTAGTTGAAGCAAGTAACTTTGGCAGCAGATACCAGTAAATGGCTAAACATTGAGCAAGCAAGGAACTGAAAACAGAGTCCAAAATCAAATATACGTAATCGTACCAAAACCCGAACCTGAATAAAATAAGAATCAGAAACAATATGTAAGCAAACTCGAGCAAAGAAAAGGCAGAGAACTCATGACACTAGGGTCTCAACCGCATTCACCCAAAACAATTTTGTGGGGTTTAGTTCCCATATCTAACACCTTAGCTTTCCACTAGACCATATATCTTAGGGTTAGGGATAATCAGGTAAACCAATCCCAATGAATCAGATCATCTGCTCACCCATGAGCTTCTACTATAACATTTTTTAGGCTTCAAAGCATGAGACACGAGAAACTGAAGGTACTAAACCTATGCTATAAGCTTGAAGTCAATGATTCACTTCATCTTGGTGCATTAACTGATTAATTAAGCAACAAATTTCAAACTTCATATCCATGTTGCCAAACAACCAAGATTTACACATAAAAGAATGAACATCCCATTGGCTGTGTAAAAAAAATTGAACACACATGACATGAACATATGAACCTACCTCCAGTATCCTGTTCAATGCTTTTGCCAAAGACAGTTTGATGTTGTCAGGATGCACCTCACCTTTTGCATAAGTAGCACTCAATTCTTCAAATTCTATGAAAGTCCTGCATTGTAGGAATAGAATATGGCACAAAAAGAACAATTGTTACCAATGCTATGAAAGATAGGCCAAGACAACAACACTAGATTTTAATAAATGACATTCTCAGTAGAATGTGAGGAAGATCATATAGGTAGGAGAACTACAACCAACATAGAACTAATTAGAGTTTGTGACTTACTTATGTAGTTATCTTCACCGTTCTTCTTGCTGCGCTCTACTGTGAACTCATGAAACCAAGAGAAAATGAGGTGATGTATGTATTCCAAACAGGGATTGCCTTCAACCCTTTCTGGAGGGCAGAAAGTCTTCTCATATTTGTATTCACTTCCGCCTAAGATCACTCAAAAATATCAAAATTGAATTGTTAAAACTAATCAATTTCAAGTGGCATACAATATAGCTAACTATATTTAAACTTACACATTTTCACCTCCATCAGACATCAACTAATTTAAATTTAAACCCTCTTACTGTTAACATCTTTTTCAACATGTTGTACATAAACAGTCCACAACATACTACAAACTTACAAAGGCCATAATCTACTTTTATGTGAACATACATATACAAATACGTATGTGTGTGTGTCTATTTACTGTATTGTTTTATTGTATATACAGTTGATAAATCAGATACTATGATACATGGTCCAGACACATAAAATGGCAAACTAGAGCTATGCATGTTCTCCATATTCATGATATTTGGAGGGCTGTATTTACAATATCAAGTACATGCATCTAGGAGGATAATTTGGCTGAGCATGAATGTAGCACCTCATTAGAGAATCCAGGGTAAATAAAAATAGACTTGCTCCAAATAAAGAATGTCCACTAGAAAATCCATACTTGTGGCTATCTATAAATGCCTTTGGTGCTTCTACATAATCACCTCCACTGTCCAAAACATGACCTATGCATACTAAGTTTAACAAGAAGATCCATTATTATATAATGGTTTAATGCTCCACAAGAAGAAAGATATCGAAAACACAATCTGGGAAGATGAAGGTGGCAACTTGAGCGTATCTTTGAACAGGTATGAAACTGCAGTCCAAACAAAGGATCTGAAATCCTACAATTACATCAAACACAAACACTCATATGTTAATTACCATATAAATTACCAATTTTACAAGACAAATACAAACCCCTCTATTAAAATCACCAAAAATCCCACAACAGACACAACCTAGAATTCCAAAACACAACAAACCACAGAAACCCAGAAGCTAAAACTCATTCACATTGACCAAAACACCCATTCCCGAATCAAATTGGAACGATTATTGACGATAAATTCATTGATAGAACTTATAGTCGTTAGCATACAAGTTTTCTTATCTTTCAATTTTCTAACCAAAACTCTCTATAATCTTCAAAAAGAGAGTTGAAACAACAGAATGGTACCTTCGGCGGGACTTTCAAGAGAGGGAGCAGCGTCGCTCGCTGGTCGAAGTACTCGGAGTATTCCAGATCGAATTTGAGGGCCCCCCGTTTGCGATCTATGAAAGGCAGCGACCACCTGAAACCCATCAAATTCAAGAGCCGATTTGAAAACGTCGCCGCCGCTGTATCGAACCCTAGGAAACAAAAACGAGCAGCGAGACCTCTGACCCAAAACTCTCTCTCTTTGCTTTCCCTCAATATGATGTCCTCTTGGGGTGGATTTGGTGAGATGAAGATTGCCACGTGAGACGCGCCAAGCGCGCACGCGCTTCTTATCAAAGGTTAAAAGTCCTAATTCAACTGTGTCACTGTGCTATAACGTCGTCAACCAGACATGGGAAGTACATGATGTACTGCATACACAGCAGACGTCGCCCTCTGATTAGGCTGTTCTCGACAATTCAACTACTACATTCACATGCGTTCCTCTTCTTCAACTCAAGCCTTGTAATTTAGCTTCGATGGTGACTAAACTTAAAATTTCAAGGTTCACGTTGAAGATTCAGAAAACATATATCAAAGATTGCTTCAACTGTAGACGGACTTGAGATTGTGTCTTGTTTATTCCTAATTTACATAACATTTTAAAGCTTTTCTTTAAAATAAGAAGCTACAAAGGGTCTCTGCTAACAGCAGTGGCAAATCAAGGATGAGATTATTACCTGGGCTACCTAATTGTAACACACATAAAAAAATATTCAGGGATCTCGACGGTGCGAACAATTTTGTTAATTAAAAAAAGAAAACACATTTAGATAAAGGGTTCTAGCAAGCTTTATCCTCAAACGCATTTGTATAAACTAAGACACAACATGAGATAGAATAATGTACAATAGAATAAGCACGTTAATAAAAACTAACTGAACATTACTCTAAAAAAGAGAGCGCTGCTAGGGTTTTCTGCTCCCCTAGGGTTTCATTCTTCTCTGCCGCTCAGCACCCATTCCTCGTTTGCTCACTATGATTGACGAGGTTTCAACCCATTTTGCCACCACTCTCACCATTCGTGAGGACAGTTCGGCCATTCCCGGTGTGATTCCACAGACTCCGACTGCCTTGGCTCCCTCATTTGCCATTGGCAGACTACTGTTTATGAAGACCCTGACATCCGTCTGGGATCTCCATAACTGTCTCCAGGTACGTTCGGTGGGAGATCGATACTTGCTCAAGTTTTCTCGCCTTGAGGATCGTCGCCATCTGATCCAAGGAGGACCATGGTTCTTTGGACGATCCAACTTCATTCTTTCAGAGTACGATGGCTTCTCTGAGGTGACCACTGCTCCGATCTTATCTATGTGGGTTGAGATCTTTAGACTACCACCACGTTTGTTCACATAGGAGGCTGCAGGGAAGGTTGGGGATCTCTTAGGGCAAGTTGTTTCCGGCCAAGATCGGTTTGCGGCATGGAATTCGGGCCAAGGTTCGGCTCATCCATGATATATCTGATCCGGTGAGGGAGGCATTCCCTCCAATGCCTTTTGAATTCGATTTGGGTGATCGGAAGGCGACGGTCATGCTCTCCTTCAAATATGAAAGGGTGGTAGGTTTTTGTAGAATTTATGGACTGTTGGAGCATCTATCTCAAGGATGCGGCGGTCCGCCAGAAGTGACGATGGTGCAAAAGATTAGTTTGGTGCCGCTGGCAGAGGTGGAGAGGGATATTTTAAGGTTTGGACGCTCTCCTGTCATCGAAACCCTAAACCTAGCTTTCGACATGGATTAGGGTTGGATGGGGTTCACTCGAATCCTCTTCCCGCTCCGGTGAATCCCTTCTCAGGTGGAGTTCTCTCGGCTCCGAGTCCGAGTTTGTCGTCATCGCAGTCGGAGAGTATCTTCTCCATCCCTAGAGTTTCGGCCTTAGAGCTGGCAAGGTAATTGGCTTTGTTCAAGTCTCTATCTCCGACCTTGCTGTTGTTCTTGGGTAAGGGTTTAGAGGATCCACCGGTTATTCAGATTTTGGCGGCAGTCTATAATCCGGTTATCGGAGTGAAGAAAGATGCTGACCTAACCCTCACTCCAATGGGTATGAGAGCTCGGAGTGATGGTGTTCCTATGGAGGTAATCCCCTATGAGCCTTCTTTTGTACTTGAGATGTTTTGGCTTTTAAGGATGGCAGGATCCAAATCTTGCCCGTGAAGAAGAAGAAATATGGAAGACCTTTTGGTTCCAAGAACAAGAAGAAAATTGTGGAGGTGCAGCCAGGGAAGGCGGCAGCTAACTCTGGGGGTCCTAGGAAAGCTAAGAAGCAGAGTTTCGGAGCTCGCCGTGTTCTTGAGATGAGAGAGAGTTTTGGTGGCTCTTCAGAGATGGCGGATTAGTCTGTGGTGGTGATAGAAGTTGTAGAGGATGTTGTTGTCATTGCCGACTCTAGTGATCGGTGTCGGAGTCCGGGGAGATCCCTTCTGCGTAAGGCGATTCCGATTTGGTTCAATAAGTTGGCAGGCGCTGACAGGTTCTGGTTCTGGTTACTTGGTTACTTCTGTGCTTCAAGGTTATGGTTTTCGACATTGGAATTGCTTAGATTATAGGTAGTTTTGTATGGTTCACTTTTTATGTAGTCCGCAAGGATGGATCGTGTTCATGTTGTTTTTCTACATTTGATCATTATAGATTGACGTCCCCCTTTCAAAAAAAAAAAATAAAATAACTGAACATTACTCTACGAGGCCTCTAAAGCTTGAAAATCATTAATCGTCATCTCATTATCAACCACTACAACAAATTCTCATGAAATGTACAACTGCTTAACATTATTAATTGAGCTATATGTTAAGGTTGGATGTTTCTAACTCCAATCATATTTTGCAATCTGCTGTTAAGGTTCCTTACCATAAGTAATACAAGTGTATTTTCACAAAGAATACTAGTCATGGAATAGAAATATATATAAAAGGATTAATAAGCCTGTGTAGCTATACAACGTGCTCATGTTGTTGGTTTTTTTTAAGATGTGAAGTGGTTAACTTTTCTAGCTGACAATATTGACCTGGGCTTATGCCTAGGCAAGCCAGTGGCCAGCTCTGCCAATGGCTAACATGTACACTACTTTTTAGTCTTGTAGTTGGGGTAATATCGCCGGTGTAGTAGAGCTGCTCATAATTCGCTCAGCGTTGCAATTTCGTTATCATTTCTTACTCATGATGGAAAATGGTTCTGGATTCACAACTACCAATTATGTTTAACAAGTTAAGTCTTTGAGTTGCTGAGACAGAGTGTGGTATCTTTTTTTTTTAATCAAATAGATAATTTCATTATTTATCCACTGTTAGAAGGCACATATATCAGATTGTGTACTCAGAACCACTAATCTAGTTGGTAACAAGACCTAGTACAAAGATTTCCACTCCTATCTAATTCCTATGTAGCGATCATACATGTTGCCTGCGGACCGGGAAAATCTATGTAGCGATCATACATGATATATTAGATTCCTATATCAGATTGCCGGTTCTGAGCGTTCGCCCGGGAAACGGTCTTCAAAGAAAAAAATAAACTATTAGTAAAATATTAAAAACGGACGTACTTCATGACAAATTAACTAATTAATTTTTTTAAATACCTGTTTATGAGGGTTGTTGAATTCTGATGTCAGAAGCCAAAGCCACTCGTACTCCCTGTACTAGAACTCAGCAGAGGTACCAGAACGTGCATTCCCGTGCGTAGTCCAGTGGGTCCGCAACTCGTTCTTCCACTCCTTGTATCTACATATACAACAAAAATATTAGAAATATTATTAATATCACATACAATTTTGTTTTTTCATTAACTTCTCAACGTACCTTCCCCCATGCACAACGTTTGCCCAGCTGTTCTTCAGGTGCTCGGGAACGTCAAACCACACATGCATTTAACCGTTTATTAGTTTAGTTTTTTGAGAAATCAACAATGTAATACATAATATTATTAAGGTTGTTTGTAAACTCACCGACATCGCGTTGTGGACCATGTCCTTAACCTCTTGTGGGACCTCGCCCTAGTCTGACCACAACATAGGGACTCTATCCCTAATGAGCGCTCCCACGCGGCCGAAGTATGTCCTTGACTTCCCGTCCGATACTATGTGGCCATCCCCGTCAGTATCGATGACGATCCTCCCTGAGGTATTGATGGTCTTCTCGAGAGCCTTCCCTGTGACGGGGCCTCTCTTCTTCTTTGTCAGCTTCGCTCCGACGGTGCCTATCACATGATAAACCAAATTGATTATTAAAATCGGAGACCCTTTATTATTAATTATAGGAAAACAAATCATTCATCTATTATTACCTAAGGGCGATGCGGCGGACGCGACGTATTCTGTCTTTGTCGCCGATGATGATACCCTCGCGGAAATAAGAGGCGTATCAAAAGGCACGAACCGGTACGCCGCTGATGGAGCCACTGGCGAGGGCAGTGGATAAATCGGCGTCCCTAAGCCATCGACTGCAGGTAAGGCCGGTATCATCTGCAGAAGGAACAGATGAGGCGACGACATCTGTACCCCAGATGACCCACCATCCGAAGCAGTAGGACCCGGAGTGGGCACCCGGTGTATCTCAGGCATATGCGGTGCAGACACCTCCGTCTGGGTCTGAGGCCACATCTGCCTCGAGGAATGAGGGACTCCTTGCTGTCTCGATGAAGGGGGAACCTCCGGCTGCCTCGAGGAATGGAAACGCTCGGCGGCTGCCTCTGCGCCGTCTCCAGAAGGGTCGCACGTCTGGCTGTCATGAGGCCCTGAAATGAAGTTTGAGGGTTGCTAGTGGTTCCCTCAGACGATTCGGACCTTTGGCTCTTCGAACCCTTCATCGATCTAAAATTACCGCTCATCCTGTTTAAAATATTAATTTGAATCAAGGCTGAGGCATGGGCGTATACAGTCAGTGGGCTGTATAGGCTCTAGCCTAGACAGTTTTTTAGAGAGAAAAAACCCTCAAGTAGAGGTATATTTACTTGTGCAGCCATTACCCATACCAGGAAATAAAATAAAAAATAAACTAGTAGGCAGCTTCTCTATTTCTCCTATACTCATTTTTCGCTATTGTCAGTTCTTCTATCAACATTAGAGCCCATTTATCATATCTTTAAAACCCATTCAATGTTGCTCGTTAATTCATCTACTATCTATTACTCATTTGTTCCCCGTGCTGTATATATGAGCGAATTGGAAACTCATCTTGGGTTTCACCACACTATATATAATAATAGATGGGAAATATATCTTGTATCACCAATGCCAAATAGTATTCTTTTCTTTGTCGTTTATTGAATTTCGACTATAACATAGAAATTTATTACAGTGAGTTGATGTATTATTCTTTATAAGTACATTATTTGAATATCAAAAGAGATGGACTCAGTTGATTGATATATTGACTTGAGCTTAATCTGCGACTGTAAAAATCTAATAATCTTCCACTTAAAAAATGTTAGCATATCACACCTTTTCATCGTAGTCTTATGAATTTGGTGCAAAGTGGTGAGATCATGACCGTACCTGACCTTGAAAAGGGAGCAGAGCAGCAGAGCAACCGAGCAGCCGAGCAACAAAGCAACGGAGCAACCAAGCAGGCGACGGCGATGGGCGAGCGACGGCAAGGCGGGCGAGCAGACTTCGGAAGACGAGCGACGGCATCACGGCGAGGCGGGCGAGCGCTGGGTTTTTTAGGGTTTTCGTCGAGCGCTGTGGAGGCTGTCGAGCTCTGGGTTTAATTATATACCCTATACCTTTAGCCGACGAAATAAAAATCTCATCGGCTAAAGTAATGAAATTCATCGGCTAAACCTATGAAATTCGTCGGCTAAATCTATGAAATTCGTCGGCTAAACCTATGAAATTCGTCGGCTAAACCTATTAATCTCGTCGGCTAAAGTAATGAAATTCGTCGGCTATAATACTTTTTATACATTCGGCACATTGTGATTGTGATGATTAAACTTGAGAAACGAAAATCCGACCGTCAGAACTGACCATCATGATAAAATACATGTATGGGAAAAAATAAACTTGATCCGACAAGGTTAAGGGCTCGATCCGGACGGCCAATTCCGTAAGTCAAACCTCTAAATGCACGGAAAAGATCATTGGACCGTCTAAATTACGTATTTTGGCCGGACCTTCAACTAAAAATAGTTTCAAATCGATGAGACACAACAAGTCGTATAAAAATTTTATGGAAAATAACCACCGAAGATAGGGCTACCCATAGGGAGAAAGAATGGAAAATTGCATTGACCGTAACTATCGGAACCGAGAATTTACCAGAATACCGTGATTTTTCAACCGTAGACGTATTTCACTATTATGGTCATATCTTATTTCACGACTTTTTTGCGTTTGAAGGATCTACATATAGTTTGTTTTTGAAACGGAACATTTACTCAACACTTGGTAAACAAGTTATACAACATTAGTAGTGTTGTGATTGTGATGATCAAACTTGAGAAACAAAAATCCGACCGTCAGGTCTGACCATCATGATAAAATACATGTATGGGAAAAAATTCAACTTGATCCGACAAGGTTAAGGGCTCGATCCGGACGGTCAATCCCGTAAGTTAAACCCCTAAACGCACGAAAAAGGTCATTGGACCGTCTAAATTACGTATTTTGGCTAGACCTTCAACTGAAAATAGTTTCAAATCGATGAGACGCAACAAGTCGTATAAAAATTTTAAGGAAAATAATCACCGAAGATAGGGCTACCCATAGGGAGAAAGAATGGAAAATTGCATTGACCGCAACTATCGGCACCAAGACGTTACCGGAATACCGTGGTTTTTCAACCGTAGACATATTTCACCATTCTAGTCATATCTTATTTCACGACTTTTTTACGTTTGAAGATTCTACGTATAGTTTGTTTTTGCAACGGAACATTTACTTAACACTTGGTAAACAAGTTATACAACATTAGTAGGCATGTTGTGATTGTGATGATCAAACTTGAGAAACGAAAATCCGACCGTCAGATTTGACCATCATGATAAAATACAAGTATGGGAAAAAATTCAACTTGATCCGACAAGGTTAAGGGCTCGATCCGGACAATCAATCTCGTAAGTCAAACTCCTAAACGCATGGAAAAGGTCATTGGACCGTCTAAATTACGTATTTTGGCCGGACCTTCAACTGAAAATAGTTTCAAATCGATGAGACGCAACAAGTCGTATATCATGGTATTCATCGGCTAAGGTTTAGGGTTTAGGGTTTAGCCGACGAAATATTAGGGTATTCGTCAGCTTTAGTCTGTGAACTTTAGTCGACGTCTATATATTTCGTCGGCTAAACTTTTATATAGACATCGGCTAAAGTTCACAGACTAAAGCTGACGAAAAAATTTCTGTAGCCAACAAAATTAAAATTTCGTCAGCTACAGTTGACCATAGCCGACGAAGAAAAATTTCGTCGGCTAAAGTCCACGTTAGCCGACGAATTATTTCGTCGGCCTGATTTTTTTATTTTCGTCGGCTAAAGTCTTTCTTCTGGTAGTGTATACTCATATATATATATATATATATATATATCTATATCTACAAACTAGATGGTTGGTTGAGATGTGATTATGCAATCCAAAACTAGATACAACAAAAAAATGTTTAAATAACCCTCAGCTTAATGGTTCTCGAAACAACGACTCCCTACTTATCTGACTTCAGAAATAACAATATATAATAGAATGATCCACCACGTACACGTTTTGTTTGGTTCGGTGACACCATGCAAGCAATGCATGTTACTAAAATACATGTTAATAACACTTTTTCCTACAGTGTAGGATAATATATATAATTTACATAATCAACAGATTTTGAAAGTCAAATTGCGGACTATGACTATGGTCGTCACTGGAGGCGTGTGGGGAGATCTATAGATCTTTCATTTCTTCTTGCTGCAATATTTAGCATCCTAATTTTGGGATCAAAACTCGATCTTTTGTTACTTTGTATGAGTTTCTATTTTGTTTGAACAAAAAGAAGAGACATCATTAGTTTCAAAGCCTTCTCTCTCTTTCATTTTCTCTCTTTATGCATCTTTTAAGGGTAGGTAAAATAGTATTAAAATAATTTAGTTTGTTAAGATTTTAAGTAAAAAATTATTTATTTGGATATAAAAGAAGTTACTTTATATTCAAATGGGCTCATAAGAATGAATGTCATTAAAATATGCAATGAAAAGCTAAAATTAGTACTAAATAAGCATTTTCTTAATATACTCAGACTCTAAATCAATAATGATGTAATTAAGGAGAAATAGTTACATCAACTTGTACAAATATCCAAATTATGAATTAATCAAAATGATTTGCAAATATCCAAATACAAAGAAACTTTAGTTGTAAAGCCGTTCATACTAGAGGGTGTAATAAAGCCGTTCATACTAGGTCAGAGTTGTAATTTTTTTATCATTTTTTACTCACCCATGGAAAATGGTTTCAGATTCACAACTATTAGTTATCTTTGACGAGTTTAAGCTTTGAGATGGAGTGATACCCTCTCTAACTGTTTTGTGGTGGGTTTAATTAGGCACTATATACTCTCTAATTTAGTCTTTATTAATAAATAAATTTCATTTCGATAAAAAAACATGTAGATTACTAATGTAATAACATAAATCTCTCGTTTGTAAGTAGAGTGTTGAGACTAATACGTTGTTATATACAATGACGGAGCCATGATTTGGAACATGGGGGGTCTGAACATAGTATATAAATCAATAAGAAGAATTCGATCACCTAACTCAAAATTTTATGTATTTTTCCTTGTTGAAGATGTTCATCGATCATCTTCAGTAAGAGAAAAATCTTTATTTTATCATTTTATGCATCTCCTAAACTCATACAATACAATAAAAATGTACAAGTGAAGAAATTGCAATTTATTCATTTGTTTTCTTTCATGAATTCATTAATTTACTATTTTGATTATTTCATTAACTATTATGTAATAAGAATCAATCAGTTTTGGACATAAATACTCATCAATTTTGATAATTATCTTTCTTAATATGATTGATTGGTTATGTGAATTTTTGGGGGGGGGTGTTCATTCATAAATATAAGGAAGATTTATACTCATAATCAATATTAACTAGCTAATTAAGGACCAAAACTCAATTAAAATCTTAAGAGGGTCTAGACCCCATCGGGCCTAAGTTTAGCTCCGCCCCTGGTTATATATGAGTTTTTTATTGGATCCGAAAAAACAAACATCTCTCTAACACGTACAATTAAAAACAGAAGTAGCAAACAATGCCAAATACCAACTTTCTATGAAACGTTCAAGATAAGGGGAGAGCATATATCTTTACTATTAGAAAGCCAGACATCATTTTTGGTGTCATGGTGAAGCCTTTTTAAAAAACTAACAATATTACCCATGGGGTCGATTCAAGGGACACTTATTTTGACACAGATTTTGACACCAATTTTCACCCCTTAGATTTAAAGAGATCAAATGGTGGATATTAATTGAGAGTTTGATTTGGCAAGTGACATGGAAATTATATTATTTTCTTAAAAGAATGATAAATTATTATTTAATTAAACTTATAAACTTATTCCCTTTATACAAAAAATAAATTAAACTTTTTACATGATCTTGTTCTTCAACGAGAAAAGCTAGAAGAAAATTTCCAGATATCATGGCACAAGGGTGTTCTCATCTTCAAATAAGAGCACTTACATAGGATCATATATATAATTCAAAAGCTAGCCAATCTGATTTTTCTATTAAACACCACATCAATCTTCTCAATTCAATACTTTTATTTAACGACAATCAATAGATCAATGTGCAGCTGCAATGAGATTTGGGACTTCAGCAAACCCTAATTCTTTCATTTTAGAATATGCAGATCGGATCAAATTCTATCGTTTTCAATGAACATGATTAATATGACCTTGTGGGTTTTTATTTGACTAGGTGGTGCTTTGATTTGATAATACACTTGTACTTTGCAGATATGAACTTGGAATTTGTTTTTCCTGCAACTCCGTTGAAGAACATATATATAAGGTGTTCTTATGGAATTCAATCATGTAAAATCTTTTCTTTAATTCTTTAAAATAAGAATTCAAGGTACGTAATTATCTTTTTTGGTAAATAATAATGTTATTTCCATATCACTTGCCAAATCATACTCTCAATCAATATCTACCATTTGATCTCTTTCAATTTATAGAAAATTTCATATAAGTCACATTCTGAACATTTTCTCCTACATAAGTCCACCATAACAGTTTTACTCATATAAGTCCACTTTTAAGGCTAAATCTATTATTTTACTTATACGATGTACCTAAAATGCCCTCCTCTCCTTTACACCAATTCTCTCTCTCTCTCTCTCTCTCTCTCTCCTCTCTCTCTCTCTCTCTCTCTCTCTCTTCTCTCTCTCTCTCTCTCGCGAACCCACTGCCATGACGAAGCCGCCGCCGCCTCGATTCGACTTCCGACTCAACCTTGATTGCATCTCCGGCTCTGATGATGTCGTCGCCTTGACGATGACATCTGGATCCACCGTCGACGACTCCTCGATGACCTCCGCTTCGACCTCGACTGCATCTCCTCAACGCGCAGCCGAATCTACAAGGTCCAACCAACTCCGACGACGTCATCCACCACCTGTTCAGCGCCCGCCGCCGTTGGAAGCAGAGATTTATACGCCTTAGTAGATCTCCCCAGTACGAGTGGACCTTCCTCTACCTTTTTCGATCCTCTGATCAGCCCTCGTCATCGCCGGCCGCACCTTCTCCGATCAGCCTCATCGTCTTCTTCTCCGCACCTTCTCCTATGAGTTCGAGACGGTGACGACGAAGGTGATTCGTTGGTGAGGTGCATATCTATCGAGGATCCACCGCCTTGAGGCGGTTGTCATTTAGGTGGTTGTCATTTCTGACAAGGACACCGGCCGATCCAAGGGCTATGGTTTTGTGAGCATTCTGATTCATTACTATTCTTGTTAAATCTTGATCATGCATCACTAACTGCTAATTTAGTTGTGAAATTTGATGAATCAATAGACGTATGAGTTTTTGAATGGATTGTTTTGTGTTTCTGTTGAGGATTTTGATGACTTTCAACGAGCTAGAGGCTGCTGCCATGGCGTGTGCTGATCTGATGGCCGTCAGGCATCCTGTAATCTAGCTTCTCAACGGCGCCTTCGAGTGCTTGTGAGTTATGGTATGAAGCATTTAGGAACTCATTCTTTGTAGTCACCGGAATTATCACCGTAGTAGCTTTTGTAGGCGGTGGTAGTAGTTTTTGTAGATGGTGGTAGTAGCTTTTGTGGCTGGTGGTAGTATTTTTTGTGTTCGTCGAAAACCTCACAGTAGTACCTTTTGTAGGCGGTGGTAGTAGCTTTTGTAGGCGGTGGTAGTAGTTTTTGTAGATGGTGGTAGTAGTTTTTGTGTTCGTCGAAAACCTCACAGTAGTAGCTTTTGTAGGCGGTGATAGTAGCTTTTATAGGCTGTGGTAGTAGCTTTTGTGGCTGGTGGTAGTAGTTTTTGTGTTCGTCGAAAACCTCACAGTAGTAGCTTTTGTAGGCGGTGGTAGTAGTAGCTTTTGTAGCTGGTGGTAGTAGCTTTTGTGGCTGGTGGTAGTAACTTTTGTGTTCATTGGAAACCTCACAGTAGTAGCTTTTGTAGGCGGTGGTAGTAGCTTTTATAGCTGGTGGTAGTAATTTTTGTCATCGTCGGAGGTCGGCCGGAAACCTCACCGAAGGTTGGTCGGAAACCTCGGAAACCTCGTCGGAGGTCCGCCTGAAACCTCGCCGGAGGTCCGCCTGAAACCTCGCCGGAGGTCCGCTGGAAATCTCGCCGGAGGTCCACCGGAGACTGTTCCGAAATGAGAGTGGTTGTTGACTTTTTATACTAGTGGCATTCTTGTAAATATAAAGGAGAAAATCTAATTTTTTTTGTTGGATGGCAGTTTGTAATTATGTTGAACTTCAATACTTAATACAAAGCCTTATTTAGACTTGGGTGGACTTATGTGGGTAAAAATGTTGGGGTGGACCTATGTGGGAAAAAATGTCTCAAAGTGGACTTATATGTAATTGGCCTTTAAATTTAAGGGGTGAAAATTGGTGTCAAAATCTGTGTCAAAATAAGTGTCCCTTGAACCGGACCCTTACCCATGATAGAGAAGTTTTGATATAAAAAAAAACAAATCAAGGATGGTCATTACCGTAAAATAAAGTAATTTCAAAATATAAAAGCATATAAAAAAACAAAATAAAGGAGAAAAATGTGGATGAGGTTTTGCTGAATGTCAACTGCATTAGCAGTTATTTGTAATTAAAATCTAGAAGAAAAAAACTTAATCTGTTTTTTATAAAACAAAAAGATAAAAATGATGAAATTTGAGGTATGTTTAGCAGTTAACAGAGGGTTTTGACGGTGAGGTATGTGTCTGTTAACGGAAGCAAACGTGAGGTACTGAAATGATGAAATTTGATAGTTAAGTATCAAAATGAAAATGACCATATAGTTCGGAGGTCTTTTGTAATTAATCCTAACTTATATATACTTCACATTAATTAGATTTTGAAAGTCAAATTAACATTGTAGCAGACTAACTATAACTATGACTATGCTCGAGCTCGATCAGTCGCCACTGGAGACTCGATCAGGATGTCATTGAGATCCATAGTTGTATATTATCGATGCAGTATTGTGAGGACTGGGAACAATTTTGTGCGAGGCTCTAGTGGGCGAGTATATATATACGTTCACACTCGATCGATCTTTTGTACAAGTTTCTATTTTGTTTGAACAAAAAGAAGAGATATCATTACTTTCGAAGTCAGAATGCAAATATATCCCTATATGGTATATACTCGCCCTCTAAATCAATAGGAAAGTTGTTAAGGAGAAATTAGTACATCAACTAGCTAGTACAATGACACTAATGAGTCTACAAGATTACATTGGCATAGTAATACAACTTGCGAATTTATGTAAATTAGGGATATGAAGCTCATTGTGATGTTCACTTCATCACTGTTGATGATAAATTTTGTGATCACTGTTGATGTTCACTTCATCACTTTAAAGATTGAGATCAAATGGAACTGTTTTAGGTGTTAAATCTCAATCATGGTGACCATGAAATATTCGGTTCACCAGATGAACATTACTCCACATCATTATCGAGCTTCCACATTAGTTATTGTCAAGTTGTTACTAGAATATGATTCTCCTCTAATAAAGGGATCAGCAATAGTGCTCAAACAGCCTATGAATCTTCTTGCACGCACAACAGCCCAACTTGAATGCATCTCAACACTTCATCAAGCTGATAAATCTCTAGTGATGAATCCACAATTTCCAAGACTCTGTCTTCTTTCCACGTTATCTCGTCTCTTATTCCGCCATGAACTCCTAGGCTACTCTTATATCTATCATGTATCAAAAGGATGCTGCGGAACCCCAACTAGGTCTCGAATCAAAACCTGCATGTAAAAAGTGAAAAGAATCTAGGATCAAACTACCATTCATGCAGATGAAAAGGGGAAATTTCAAAGCACATCATTTCGTTTCTGAAACATAAGCTACTTACACTTTTTTCATTATAGGTTGTACTTCCCACTCATGAATTTGAATTCTGTTTGCACAATAACCATATCAGTTTCACATGCCCCAGCCTGAAAGTTGCTAGATGATAAGTCCCACTAGTAATACTTGTCCGTTAATAATCTAATGAGCAATAGGTATGAGCCAGCCTTCACTAATACAACTGCAGGCATACAATCCCACAATTTTATATCTGATCTAACTTGAAATTACGGGATGATAAGGTATGAGGATAGAGTTTTTTCCTGAATGCATGTTTCTGGAGATAGAAATGTTAGTACACTTTATCCTGTATGATTCCTGGTATACCCATTCTGTCTATGATGATGATTTAGCTGTAGAGTATAGTACTACCTTCACTGTCTCTTTACAATTTCTTCATTTACCCGCTCATAGTAAGTCATACGCCGAATAGCTTTTACAGCTTCTTCAAAGTTCTGGCTTTCAAATGCCTTGGCAAAATTATTAGACCACTGCTTCAGTTTTTCTTGCATCTGCATGAGAAAGAACACAGGTAAGTGAGAATAAAAATAAAGATAATAAACGGCTGTTAGAGTCCGCAATATACATATTCAATTGACGAAGCAGGTGACTTGAAAAAATAATCAAGCAAGCTCTTCCTTCCCAAAAGGAAGTATACACAGACCTGTTAAAATACCGTTCATGCTACTTAGACAAGATGCAATAGTCAATCCTAAGAATCTATAAAAATAATATATGGTTACCCTCACTCGTGTAAGGGATTGCTCTACAATTGAGAGTGCAAGCCACATATGTGTAGCCTAACAGAAATTTGTACTGCTGAACTGAATAGTCCTGCTTTTATTTTTGAATTCTTGGGCAATACCTGAGACTGGATCTGATTTAAAGCCTGAGAGTCGGGAGCCTCTTCAACAGCTTCCCTTATTTCCATAATCTGAAAAATTTTAAGGTCAGAAGGAATCAGATACCCGAAGTCTTAATGGAACCAATATATCAGAAAACTAAAGTATCAGTGACTTCCATCAATTTCAGAAAACAAGATAAAAGCAACACCACTCCAAAACATCTACAGGAACTACGCTTTCTCAAATAACATATGATAGTGTCCTGAATCAAAAATAAAGAACAAAAAGAATTTTAGAAAAATGAATTAAGACACCACCTCCGCAGAAAATCATCTCAATCACAACATGTGCAACATCCCAATTAGTAGCCTCAAATATCCATGCTTCAACTATCTCGGATTTTACAAACTAGTGAATGTATGCCAATTACTTCACTGTAAATGATATGATAGAACCAGAGAGAGAAGCTGAGAGATCCTATTCATCTCAAACACGTGCAATCGAAATATGTTGAAATTCTTACATGTATATGGAGCAAGAAGCAGACACATGGAACACACATGTAGATATGGAAATATGAAATTATGTTCCCATTTGTATATTCACTGTTTCTCTAAGGCTCCAGTAACCAGCAGATATAACCGATTTTTCCAACAAACTCCAAAGGACTAGATTACATAAATACAGCAAATTCAAAGTTTGCAAATTACCTCATTTAACAAATCTAAGTCTGTAAGTGTCTCTTCTTCATCGATGTGTACACCTTCAAGCTTCAGCTGGAAAAGATATAGTATAGTTTACTTTCATAAACGTGTGAAAGTCATGAATAGCAGACATTAAGCATCATTAGTAAGGAACAACAAAAATTGCCCAAATGATCTATTGCATTTATCGTTCATGAAAGTGCAATTGAGGCTAGCAATAATGAGATATGGGTATTCACAGTCCAAAAATGACTACTGAATAACAGGGTTCCTGGTTTTGTTTGCAAGCAAATGAAACGTATGACCTACAGTGATGAAAATGTTGAAAGACCAGGGCAGTATATTACATCTTATTAGATGTAGGACAGAATTGCGGCAAAGTTCTTTCTTCCTCAGTGTGCCTTGGGAATTTAAGATATATTGGTAAAAATTGTGAAGTTCTGTGGACATCAGTAGAGAAGGCTAGACTCTTTGCATTTTCGAGATTTATTCCAAATTTTCTGCATTATAACATCTATAGAGCCAACATGCCTATCAGAGGGGAATGCATTCCATCAGGGGAGAACTAGACCAATGCACCAGTAGAGATAGCCTGAGCCAGAGGGAAGAGGAGGGGGTTGGATGTGGGGCAGTTAGCAACCAAGTTCAATTATGGACACTTCGCACAAAGTTATACAGTTACACTCCGCACAAAGAGTGAAACAACAAGGACACTGGAAATTAATGAATAAGGATTGTGATTGCAATAGTAGTGAAGTATAAAGTCCAGGAACATTTGATTAAGTTACATAAAAAAAGGCCCTTAACTAAAAACAAATATCTTTCTTTCAATATGGAATTTATAATCTACACTTGACTAGGAAAAACTAAACATATCTATCTATTGTCATAAATGGAAAATAATTTGTTTAGCCTTTATCTCCCTGAAAGCATATAGTATCTCTCTGTCATCATAATCTCCTAACATTTCAAGCATCATATACAAATCTCATATCCAAGTAAGAACTTTAAATAGGTCACTTACAATATACATCGCCCTGGCCAAGGGCTTGCTAAGTGTGCGGTATGCATCAATCACCCGAGCAGATTGTTCCGCAGCATACTCTCTCTCCTTCTGTCAGCATAAGAAACAACAAGAAAATCAAATTAACCTTGGAATAATCTTTTAGTGAAGTGTAGTATGAACAAGTGTCAGAAATACCTCCGATTTGGAATGAACAAGATCAGGGTGCAACTTTTTCTGCCAATCCTTATACTTCCCCTCTAGATGTTCCTCCACACTATCATACTTCCTCTCCCTGTAAATTTAAAATTTAAAAAAAAAAAAATGCACAAGTGCTTTAAATTTTCACTCTTTTTTGGAACCACAAAACAATCACTATCCAAGTTTGAAAATTTCCACTATTTCTCCGAAACCAAATCAGATAAAAACCACAATTTGATTCAAGCATCAAAATGGAATGACTTACAGTCCGAAAATCTGAAGTAATCGACGGAGTGATCGACGGGCTGGATGCAGCGACAGGAGGAGCAGAGCAGAAACGGCGTCGTAGCGGCGGCGGCGCAGCAGTTCCAGCACTGGGCGGGATTGGATTGGGAGGAGATGAAAGATATGCCGGGAAGCGGGAAAAGTGGGCGGAGCTTTTGGAGATTGGGGCGGGATTGCAAGTGTGGGGTTGAGAAATGAGGGATTGGAGTTAGGGTTCGCCGGCGGAGGAGGAGGAGAGTCAGTAGCTTCTTCTTCCACATTGTGTTTGTTGGAGCTCCGATGAAAATGGAGAGAGCTCAATTAAGCAGGGTTTAAGATACAGTGGCAATTTAGAGAAATTTGACCCAATAGAAGGACACAAAGGTAAAAGCAATTCTGGAACTTCTTACCTGTCTGGAACCCTAACAAATGACACCCTATGCTCATCCAAGTCGTTGTAGTATAGTGGTATCAATTGGCAGCGCCTGCTTTATGTAAAGGTTGACGTAAGACAAGGGTCTTACGTACTGGGAAATTTAAATTTTGAAATGACCAATAAATCATGTTACTAAGTTTTATAGATAACAGAAGATTGAGTTTTTGGTTTGGTAAAGATGGATTCAGCAGCCAAAAGCAAACGCTCAGTCAGAAGAAGATTTGGTGTGGTGTGAGTGTGTAGGTTAGTCTTCCCCTCCAGATGTTCCTCTACACTGTCATAGTATCATACTTCCTCTCAGGACACAAGTTGGTCGACGCGACTGCCACTTGTACTGAGGCAATCTCCATGAAAAAGGTGTGAGCAAGTAGGGATCTGAGTAAGCTAGCTGTTCAAAGCACGAGTTGAGTTGAGAAGGAAAGATATATGGGAAGAGACAGGTAGAACATGCGATTCAGGGCTCAAGTGAACCACGTACACAATCACAGCCTGTTATTAGAATTAAATTCAGTTTATCTTTTAAATTTTTAATAACAAAATGAGTTCAGTCCTACAATTTTTTTAAAATCAGTTCGCTTATTTAATTTTCGTAAACACATCAATTAGGTCCAATTTTTAAATTCTCCTTGAAATATGACGTTACCAAAGCTGTTGGAATTAACAAATAGGCCCATAATTTCAGACATTTCGTCGAAAATGAGAGGATAAAGCTGAATTTTATGTTCTTTTGTCAGTTTCAACAGTTTGGGTGATGTTATATTTTGAGGAGAATTTAAAAACTGGACCTAACTGATGTGTTTATGAAAGTTGAAGGGGCGAACTGATTAAAAAAAAGTTGCAGGACTGAACTGATTTTGCCACCAAAAATTTATGGGGTAAACTGAAATTTTTTCTTGTTATCACTATATAAATGCATGCCTTAGCTAGCTTAAACCACAGCCAACCTACCTCGCTTTTCTACATGAATGCATATTCTCTGTTTAATCATGGAATCCTCCTCCCCTAGTCCCCTCCTTAGTTTCTCTCTTCTTGTTTCTGTTGGTAACCTAAGAAAATTCCACCAGCAAACCTACTTGTTCTGTTTGTTAGGTGTTTCTGCATAATCCCGGATATTATGTAGAATCACGGTAGAGCACGAATCATGAACAAAAACAATAGGGGCGAGAGACAATGACGTATAGTAGTTCACCATGCCATCGGAGGGCATGGCTACGTCCACTTAACAATCAACTATCATGGCCAATAGGCCTTTGGGATCGGGAGAGAGATATTCAGGCAGCCAGCTAGCTAGTTAGTTAGAGAGTTTCTACATATGGGAAACCTTCCTTTTATAACTAAGAAGGTTTCCTCCTTTTACATGTTATCAATGTGGGACAAACTATACATATCTCTTCTTATGATGCCTTCTTGTGGAGCTTGGAGAAACACCTTCACGATGTGGTACCGATGATCTTTCACCATGACGAGGTAGTTCAGACGTCGTTCTAAAAGTTTCCTGACTGGTCTATAGGCGGGGAAGGTAGTTTCCAACTACCGACTACAAGTCCCCCCAAGTTCCTACTCACGACACGTCTTGAGTGGGGACTTGATATATAAAATGCCCATAGACCAGTCATTTATTAACGGGTACCCGGTACCCGATCCCAGTCCCCCCAAGTCCATACTCAGGACGTGTGTTGAATGGGTCTTGCTGATTCCGGGTCTTACTTTTTCTTGATATACACCGTAATCTTGAAGTCCGCCGATAAGATAAAAAAAGTCATTCCCGAAACCTGGCCTCAAAACTTACTCGGCCGGACGAGGATTATTGTACCTTCATAATAAACAAATGATCGATTAGTAGCTTACATAGTTTAGTTGATCAACACAATTATGGGGCCAACCAACTTATGATCTCGGTGACTTTCACCCGAGACCGAGATGGTTCTTACTTTCACCCGAGATGGGTCTTACACTGGGTCTTATGATCTCGGTGACTTTCATCCGAGATGGGTTGTCACATCCCGACCCGTAAAATTTTATCTTATTTACTAGCTTGTTTATAATAAGAATTTTACCGTCTCCGACATTGACATATAGTTTAATTGGTCCCTAGAGGGGTTTTGAGGGACGATTATTTCTGAGAGTTATTCGTAGGAGAAAAATGTAACGACGGTAAAATAGTAAATTTTAGCTAGTAAAAGGTAATTTTTATTAGGGTATTTTATTTTGGGGTGTTAAATTGGTGAAGTTGTGTATTTTTATGATATTGGGCCGGGTGGTGTGAGGCCCAAACCCGTTTCTTTTTCTTTTTCTCTCTCTCTTTTCTCTCTTTCTCCCCCGATGCTCCCTCTCTTCTCCCGTTGCCGGATTTTCTTCCAGCCTGTCCGCCGCCATCCGGCCACGCCTGGCCGCCGCACGGGTCGCGTCTGGCAGCTGGGACGCCGCTCGTCCAGCCTGGGGTGGTGACCGGTCCTCACTCGCCGGCGTTAAGGCGCGGTGACGCCGCTGCTGCCGCGTGGTTGTTTTCGCCGGAGCTCCCTCCTCCGGCCACCAAAGCCGGTGATCTTTAGCTCGTTTTGTAGCTCTCCTCCTATGTAACAACCCCTCCAAAAGGCTCGATCCCTCTTGAGCTCGGTAAGGAGAAATTCGAAGTTGAAATTCTAGGGCTTTTAGGATGTTTTCGTTCGATTGACCTAGTTAGGCTTGAAATTGGACTTAGTGATAGTTATGAAAGTTGTTTGGGATGATGAGAGGAAGATTTTGTTAAAATTTGGTAGAATTTGGACGTCGCTGGAATCGACCTCCGGCCGCCGCCGCCGCCGTTTTAGGATTTTGTATAATTTTAAATGTGTAATAATTAGAGGAATTTAATGAAGTGAATTGTGGAATTTTCGGACGAGTTTTGAATAGGTTTGTGAATTTCCGAAGTTTGGTATTTAAGCGGTTAAATAATGTAAAATCCGATCGTAGGATTTAAATCAATTTCTGGAGAAGGTTGTATTTACGACTGCCGAGTATGATATAAAAGTTTGGATCGTTTCAATTTTAGAATATCGAACTTAGGCAATGATGAGCGTATTTATGGCTCTCGATTAATTTTGCCTATTTTATCAATATTGGATTTTTAGTGGGAAATTAATTATACATTTAGAACAGGACGTGAGGAGACTCAAATTGGAGCGACCTCGGATCGACGTCAGGCTTAGGCCTAAAGTTGTAAGTGGACCTTTGTTTTTAATTGAAAAGCATGCGATGAATGATTTTGTTGATCATTTATTTCTTCTGATGAGACTTATTGATTTCTCGCCCATTTGGCAATTTTTCCTCCTTTGGAGAGATCCCGAAAATGAGATTTTCGGTGGATATATATATGTTTTGGATTTTATGAAAATAGTATGTATATAAATGCTAGCTAGCCATACGTGATTGGTCCGTCATAATGAGGTAAAATACCATTATGGCGTGTCGTGCGTGTTAGACACAAGCGTCATAGCCCTATATGAAAACTTCTTTCTTTTTCAGTTTATTTAGGTTTTCATATAGGGAGTCCACACGTATATATACACCGTCTATTTTCGGTCATAATGAGGAAAAATACCATTATGGCGCAACGTGAGCGTTAGACGCTAATGTTGTAGCCGTGTATGAATTTCTATTTTTCTAAATTGTTTCTAGGATTCATACAAGGAGTCTGACGAGTGTAGATACATACGAATATATGATTATATATGGTTTAGCCTGAGAGGCTCCATTTTATTTGAGTTTGTGACTAGCCAGTGCTAGTCGTGAGATTGTCAGATTATGAATTGAGCGCTTTTGAGCTGCCGCATGCAGTATATTTTCTATGAAATTAAAATGGGAATGCATAAATAGTTTATTATTAAATTATTTTTGTCCACTCACTCTAACGTTATTAAATGTCTTCCCCTGGGCCCTTCGTTTTAAAATGCCCAGTCTACAGGATTGCATAGTTGAGATCGGGCGTACATGGAGAAGAGGCATAGTCAATAATATAGCTTCCGCTCTTTTCTATTTATTTATAGTTCATTTCCTCTCAAATAGAGTTGTTCTGATTATGTGGTTGTCGTATATGATACTTGTTAGATTAGTAAATCTATATTGGGAGAGGTTGTGATTTGTGGGGAGCACGAAGGCTCCAGGAGTCTATAAGGTTGGATTTAGAACCTTTAGACGTGTTTGCAGGTTTCTATTAGAAGGGTTGTCCATTTTCAAGGGAGGTTGTACCGAAGTTAGCGGTAAATCTTCCTTGGAGGTGGTCCCCGCACGATTTACTCCGGATTTAGGGTGAAATTCGTGGTGGGTCGTGTCATGGGTCTTACACTAGGTCTTATGATCTCGGTGACTTTTACCCGACCCGAGATGGGTCTTACCAATAATACATAAATAATGATATATGTGCCGCATGGGTGTTATATTAGTAGGATGCCATAATATGCATGCATACTTCCCTATACGCATATCAGATACCATAGAGTCATCATGAGCATGCATACTTCCATAAACTTATACGTGAAACATGCTTTGAACTTTCGATAAAAGATAAGAAAACGAAGGACTTATCTTTTTAGTAAGCTGCTGAATGGGTGCACCCGGGAGGTGTAGTAGTGTGGACTCCTTCATGTTAGAATCTCGTAAAATAGAATCATGTTGCTTTACCCGTGTTGTATAGTTTTTTTTTTTTTTTTTGAAGCCCTCCCCCGAGATCCGATGAGTAATTATCGGCTGTTCGCACTGCTGCTTGTGCATCCTGCTCGAGACCAAGGATTAAATAGCTCCGGGTCCCTCCGGGTGTCCATAGTGTTTTTTTTTTTTTTTTTTTTGCATCTTCCTTTCTGCCTTCTCTTTCTTTCCCCTCTTCCCCTCCCGATGACTATACCAGGTGATAGCTTCCGGGCTCCCGATGACTATCATACTTCCTTTGGTCAGTCTTCGCTTGTAATTTAGATTCTATCTAGCCTTACCATCTGACTCCCGGCTACAAAGAATTTCTCTCTTCTTTTTTTATCATTCGCGTCCCGATGTCTGCAGATACAAGACCACTTTTTGAACCTCAATCCCCCTCTGATGGCTTCTTCACTTGAACTTATCTTTCACTTTCAACCGGACGTCCATGCTATTGAATTCATCTTTCTTGTTGTTCACACCAGACTCTCCCCATATCAGTGCGGGTGCCCAGAGTAGATGTTGGGTGTCCAGACCAAAACCCCTTTTAGATGGAATTCCCTTATTAAGATCAGATCAATCAACTATCCTCTTATCCTTCCTTCTTCTCAGATTCCGCAAGGTTTTCCTGTGTCGGTGTCCCTGCGACTTGTCCGAGTTGAACCCAAGTGCCATGTCGATTTTCAGGCGACCGGCAAGATCGCTGAGTGAGGCATAGCTGGACAAACTGACGCAAGATCACCGGGAGGGGAGCCATCGCCTCCGAGACGAAGCTGCTGCCGCGCGGGTGTCTATAGCAATTTTTCAGTGGGCACCCAACCGAACACAGATGCTTCTTCTGCAGTTGAATGATGCCAGCAGATCGAGTGACCCATTCCAAGTCGATCGAGGCCGATCGTAGTCCCTCGGTAGATGGTCAGGTATGATCCCAACTTCCACATTAACTCCCTCTCCTGATGAATCTGACCAACCGGGAACATGAGCTTGCTTAGCCTGAGCATGGACTCTGCTATCCCAGAGGCGAAGAAACTGCCGGTTGCTTACTTCAATACCGGACCTGGCACCGAACTCGACCGAGATAAAGCGGGTTCCCGGTGAACCCTTTTGCACTTGATTGATGAATTTGACCCGGGAGAGCTCATCGGGTCTAACCCGGAAGCTCACTTCTCTGGTGGATTTGCACGGCTGATCGGGCGCTGGCTTGATACCCATCAAGATCGATCGTGACGGAGGCGCTACTGGCTGGCTCCCGACGCATCACTCCTGGCTGGCACCGGATGAGCTTGGCCCGGGAGAGCTCATCCCGGCCTGCCAACTCGTCGACCGATCCCAACCCAATGAGAACCACCGGGAAATGGTAGCCGAGGCTGGCGACGAACCCCTGCATCCCGGGAAGAGTATACTCGGGCGGTACATTCAAATGCCGCCGGATGGAGTCGATTCCCGATGAGCCATGCTCTTTTTTTTTTTCTTAAAGGAGTCCCGGAGATGAAGGGCTCACGGGCGGGTCATCCAATCTCTCGGTGACTTAGGCCTGAGCTCTCCAAGATGGTTGGGCCCGAGTGGCAGTTTGGACCTGGTTGAACAACTTGCTAATCCCGGTGACAGTCTTGGGCCCACCAAGGAGTATGCCAACCCACTGACGGACTTATGCACTTCCCGATGGACCTGTTGCTCTTATGGATTGCCTCTCGGAGGCAGAGCAACGTGACTTTTTGTAATGATTCCACAGACGGCATCAAATGATGGCATGGTGAACCATTATACGTCCTTGTCTCTCCCCCCTATTGTTTATTGTTCATGATTCATGTTCCACCGTGATTCTACATAGCCTCCGGGATTATGCAGAAACATTAGGAAATCAATCTTCCATATCTTTCCTATTTAGAATAGAAGATCTACATATATTAGTTGTACATCAGTTTTCCTTTTGTAAATAGATATCCTTAATTGTAGTTGATTCTTGACTTGTAGGAATAACTGGAAGTCTCTGTATATGTATACGATTCAGTATCAATAACAAATCATCTATTCCATTCTATCAATTATTCATTCTTATATGGTATTAGAGCGGGAGTGAGTTCCTGGTTCATTCTTCTACTCATCTCTCTTTTAATCACCATGTCCGATGATGATATCCCTCCACCGAAATCAGGCGGTGATAATCCTCCTCCACTGAAATCAGGCGGTGATAATCCTCCTCCACCAAAACCAAACAGTTCCGGTTCAGATGCGGATCCCTTCAAGGCAGAACCTTCCAATCCTTTCTTCATCCACCACTCGGATCATCCTGGTTTAGTCCTCGTCTCCAAACTCCTAAATGGGGATAACTTTTCTGGTTGGAAAAGGGCTATGGTTAGAGCCTTAAATTCCAAGAACAAGCTCGGATTCGTCAACGGTTCCATCACGGCTCCCTCAGAAGAAACTGACCCTGAAGGCTATGCGATTTGGTTGCGTTGCAATGATATGGTTCATTCCTGGATCGTCAACTCTTGTGATCCAGAAATAGCTAACAGTGTGACCTACTATCCTAATGCTCATGAAGTTTGGGAAGATCTCCATGAGCGTTTTTCTCAATCGAATGCGACTCGCATTTTCGAAATACAACGAGAATTTGCTTCTCATCGTCAAGAACAACTCCCTGTCTCTACCTACTACACGAAATTGAAGAGTTTCTGGGATGAATTGACCACATATTCAGACACAGCACATGGAGCACAAGCAGATCAACAACAATTGATGCAATTCTTAATGGGATTAAACGACATACCAAGTGCTCAGTAAAGATTGCGAAAGGAGAGAAAAAATTGCTCCATACAAGTAAAAATTGCTCGTTACCGCCAGTATTATTTCCTAGTGGAGAGAAAGTGAATATTGTTGCGAAAGGATCTCTGCCTCTAAATACCACATATTATCTACATAATATGTTGTCTATCTACTTTTAAAGTTGATCTGATGTCAGTTAGTCGTCTGGCGAGATGTCTGAATTGTTCATTGACATTTTTCCCTTATTGGTGTGTTTTGCAGGATCTGGCTACGAGGAAGACGATTGGTTTGGGTAAACAACGTGAAGGACTATACTATTTGGCGGCATTACCAATGGAAAAGCCTGTAACCAGCCCTTCCTCATCCACTAGCCGACCAGCCTGCAATCTTACCATTTCATCCACTGACATCTGGCATAGTCGCCTAGGCCATGTCTCATCTCCTTGTTTAAGTTTTATTGCCAAAAACTATTTGAATTTTTCCATTCAGCCTAATAATGCTTGCCCTATATGTCCTTTGGCTAAGCAGAGTCGTTTACCTTTCAGTGTCAGTACTATTTCTTCTACAAGACCTTTTGAGATTATTCATTGTGATATTTGGGGTCATTATCGATATCCCTCACTTTCTGGTGCGCATTATTTCTCACTATTGTTGATGATTATACACGTTTCACTTGGATTTTTTTAATGCGACACAAAAATGAAGCACAACCGCTTATAAAACGTTTGTTTTCCTATGCTCTCACTCAATTTGAATCTTGCATTAAAACTTTTCGTAGTGACAATGGTGGCGAATTTCTCTCACTTCATTCTTTCTTTCAAGATAATGGTGTCGTTTTTCAGCATTCTTGTGTTTACACGCCTCAACAAAATGGGGTTGTGTAACGCAAACATCGTCACATCATCCAATGGTGGCGAATTTCTCTCACTTTGTTCTTTCTTTCAAGATAATGGTGTCGTTTTTCAGCATTCTTGTGTATACATGCCTCAACAAAATGGGGTTGTGGAACGCAAACATCGTCACATCATCCAATGGTGACGAATTTCTCTCACTTTGTTCTTTCTTTCAAGATAATGGTGTCGTTTTTCAGCATTCTTGTGTTTACACGCCTCAACAAAATGGGGTTGTGCAACGCAAACATCGTCACATCATCCAAGTGGCTCGAGCTTTAAAGTTTCAGGCTCATCTCCCTAACCAATTTTGGAGAGATTTTGCCCTCACTGCTGTTCACATCATTAATTGGTTACCGTCACCACTTCTTTCTTTCAAAAGTCCATTCGAACTTCTTTATTCGAAGCCGCCTTCTTTTTCTCATCTTCGGGTGTTTGGATGTTTAACTTATGCCACTAATGTTCACCCATCTCACAAATTCGATCAACGTGCCATCCGTTCCATTTTCTTTGGTTATCCCGTCGGTCAAAAAGTTTTCAAGTTATATGATTTATCAACTAAAAAGGTTTTTACTAGTCGGGATGTGAAGTTTCATGAACATATATTTCCTAATACTTTTGTCCAGCCCGGATCCACCATATCTCCAATAGCCCACGAATCAGGCCCAATTTCCTTGTTGACCCATCTCACTTCTTTCTCTGACTCCATATTTGTATGTACACCCAATCTTCTCCTCCTTCTTCAACACCAAATATCGATCTGTCTTCTTCTTCTCCTCCTCCTCCTCCCACGTCGCCGCCACCACCTCCTCCTTCCACATCGCCACCACCACCTCCTCCTCCTGTCATTCGGTAGTATTCCCGCCGACCTAGAACCCAAGCACTGCCACCAGATATCACTTCTCCTCTTTCTAATCCGCTCGATTTGGCTCCGGGGTCGGAATCCTCACCCGTCCCAATCCCTCCACCAGTCATGAACCCGTCCACACCACCGCCACCTCTTCCTCAGATCACACCACACCCTGCCGAACCCGACTCCGCTGCTCCCGAACCCGCACCTGAACCTGTTGCTCTTCGTCGCTCGAGTCGCTAGACTGGCCCTCCTGTTAAGCTCAATGATTACATCTGTTCCAACGTTTGCTCCGACCAATCGCCTTCTCTCATGCCAGGTCCGACCAAAGATACGCGTTATCCACTGACCAATTATGTTTCATATCATCAGTATAAGCCTGCGTATCGATCTTTTGTTGCTCAAACAAGCGCTGTTACAGAACCCAATTCTTAATCAGAAGTTGTTGTCATTCTGGAATGGCGCGATGTAATGCAATCCGAATTGGCAGCACTTCAGGCTAATGGCACCTGTACCCTCACCTCTATCCCTGCAGGCAAGACACCCATTGGCTGCCGTTGGGTTTATAAAGTCAAACACAAGTTTGATGGCTCCATCGAACGGTATAAAGCGCGGTTAGTAGCCAAAGGTTTTACACAGTTGGAGGGTGTCGACTATCATGACACCTTCTCCCCTACTGCCAAAATCATTTCCGTCTGTTGCTTGCTTGCCCTAGCTGTGCTCGTGGTTGGTCTCTCCACTAGTTAGATGTCAATAACGCTTTCCTTCATGGTGACCTCGATGAAGAAATTTATATGTCTCCGCCGCCAAGTCTCCGGAGACAAGGGGAGGAGCACTTGGTATGTCGTTTGCATAAATCATTGTATGGATTGAAACAAGCTTCACGTTAGTGGTTCTCTAAATTTTCAGAAGCTATCCGCTCAGTTGGTTTTGTACAATCTCGGGCTGACTACTCTCTATTCACCAAGAAACAAGGCAAGTCATTCACTGCTCTCTTAATCTATGTTGATGATATTCCGATTAGTGGCAATGATCCTGTTAGTATTGTTGAGATTAAGAGTTTTTTTACATAGCAGTTTCCGCCTTAAAGATCTTGGTGATTTAAAATACTTTATGGGAATTGAAATTTTTGCTTCCAGAGGTGGAATTTTTATTTCTCAGCGTAAGTATGCATTAGAAATTATCAAAGATGCGGGGTTGTTGGGCGCTGCCTTTGTTGATACTCCAATGGAGAAAGGTATGAATTGTCCGACAAGAGCGATTTGCTCAGGGATCTAGGTCGTTATTAGAGATTGGTTGGGAGACTAATATATTTGACTGTTTCGAGGCCTGATATCACATATTCAGTACATGTCTTGAGTAGATTCATGCATCAACCTAGAAGACTTCATATGGAAGCAGCCCTTCGAGTTGTTTGTTATTTGAAGGGTACACCTGGTCAAGGTTTGTTCTTTTCATCAATTAGTGACTTCAGGTTGAGAGCCTATTGTGATTCTGATTGGGCAGGTTGTCCACTTACTAGAAGGTCTACTACTGGTTATTGTGTCTTTCTCGGACCTTCATTGAAAGCGGCAGAAAACAGTTTCTCTTTCATCTGCTGAGGCAAAATATTGCTCTATGACAGGAGCTTGTTGTAAGTTGTCATGGCTTCGATCTTTATTAAGAGACTTGGGACTTCCACACCATGAATCTGCTTTATTGTATTGTGACAACAAGGCTGCCTTACATATTGCAGCCAACCCTGTTTTTCATGAACGCACTAGGCACATTGAGATGGATTGTCATTACATTAGATAAGATTCATGATGGCTCTGTGACTACAAGATATGTGAGTTCTACACATCAGCTGGCAGATGTATTAACGAAGCCCTTGGGGAAGGAAATCTTTGTTCCTATGATTCGCAAGTTGGGAGTGCAGGATATCCACTCTCCAACTTAAGAGGGAGTGTTACGAAATCAATCTTCCATATATTTCCTATTTAGAAAAGAAGATCTACATATATTAGCTATACATCAGTTTTCCTTTTGTAAATAGATATCCTTAATTGTAGTTGATTCCTGACTTGTAAGAATAACTGGAAGTCCTCTGTATATGTATACGATTCAGTATCAATAACAAATCATCTATTCCATTCTATCAATTATTCATTCTTATACTGTTTCAATCTTCTTTTCACTTGTGTACGAGAAGTTACAGTTAGCTAAATTCAATATTCTGCCAATACAGATTCCTGGCTAATTCACAGTCAAAGTGAAGAAGACAGTTGATTCACCTATTTGTTCAACTGTTCTTTAATCTCATCATATGAAATAGCTAGAGAACATGAACTTTACCTCAAAAAAGTGATTATGTTGTAAATATTATAATATATGGATGTCCTTGTAAATAATCATTAGTCATGTCCTTAAGATGTAAATCATACTCCTGTATAAAGGAGCCTAATGAGAATGAAAGTGACACTTCTTCCTCCTCCTACATTATATGTTCTTCTCTTTTCTCTCTATCTCATTCTTAGTTTATAACAGATTTGGTAATTTCTTATGTTTCTTTACTTTTTCTTACCTTACTCTTAGGTCAATATTAGTGTGGATTAGGTTGAATAGACCATAGTCTTAGCCTCTTAGGCCAATATTAGTGTAGACTAGATTGAATATATGCGCCAAACCGCGGGGATTTGCTATGTGATTTGAACAAACTGATCAAGAACGCTTATTGAGAACCCTGAACAGGTTTCAGCAAGTTCGTAAATTATTACTGAAAATTAGAACAATAACAAACAATTTCTTGCCGATATATAATACGTACAAGTACAACACAGATTTAGTCCGATTGGCGCTTTCTGATTTTTAAGGTAGAGGATTCACCACAATAGTGAATCCGATTTACTTGTAGCTGTTATATTATCTCAATTGGCTACATGAACTTCTGAAGTGAAGGTCGTTCCGTCACACTGCTACTAAACAGTTTGAGCCAAAAACTTGCTATCACACCAGCCAATCCTGCGATGGTCTCATTTTCTATAAAAAAATGATACAATATTTCAGCACACTTTGAACATTCTAGTCACATGATATTTCTTTTATACATAAGACACCTTATTAGTCTTTGGATCTTCTTTCCTACTTGAAATCTAGGCAAGTCGCACCATTCCGAATTTTCAATGACATTATCATGCCAGATTTTGAAGGCCACATATCCTGATATCCATAGGAAACCGCAGCACCAACAGCAATGAAAATCATGAAACGAAAACGATGCTACAAGCAATCCAGAACGATCTCATTTCCATCGGTGAGGCATGTGTCAGATTGCAGATATGGACCATCTGGTCTTATAAACTATAAAAGACCAATCATACACAATTCAAACGTTCAGAACCTGTAGCAGGAAGGAAGATTTAAAGCACTGAAAAGACCCAACAATACCAAATGACAACCATCGACTATATAAAATATATGCTGTATGTAGCACATGATTGACCATGAACAAGTCCCATGAAAAAACATACATTATATTTTCCATTATTACTGATTATGCAATTGGCTCTTATAAAATACCGATACATCCTTAACCTCCTTACTCATGACTTGTATAATTTACTTCTTGTTGTATATTTAACCAGTTACAAGCGATTTCAATTTATGAAATGATACAAATCCACTCTCATTCCGTAAGCAATCAATTAGGCTAAGAATGTAGAACAGTAGAGTGACTTACAAAGTTCCAGTTTTGCAACTTTCAACTTGAATCACTTCTTAAGAATCTATCTGTCCTGAATTGATGCTGAAGCAACACAACCCACGCCTTATTTGCCGCCTTGACATCTTCCTTTTCCTGGGACTACTTTGATGAGTGTCATCTTCTTTGCAGCTAACTTGGTCGGTACCATGCATGATGTTATCCACTACAGGTACCTCTGCAGCCCCCCCATCTTTGGATGAACACAATGGGGAAGTAGGTACTATTCTGTTATGGTTAACTTCCTTTGCCAAACAATTTGAGCCTGCATAACTGCAACATAATAATACAAAAAGGTTGGATAATTCATAATTATGATTTATGAATAACATTCCATATGCACTAGATGAACCTGAAATGCAATCCTAAATTCAAAATGAAGTCTGACAACAGGATAGCAAAAGGAACTCTTTGGCTTCTAGATAAAATGAGAGAGGAAGTAAAGTAGTATTTATATTCATCATCCAAGGGACTTTTTTTTTTTTTTTTTTCAGATTTTTAAAGAAAGGGATAAATACAAGAAACAAACAAAAGGAGGTAATAGAAATATGACATGCATTAACCCAAAAATCAGTAACATGTAGGAGAATGTATATGATTTAGATTCATCTAGGACAAAGAACAGCATACGAGTAGTACCTTATGTTTTGAATGGCAGTGCTACTCCTTAAAGGTGTAGTTAACACCCCTTCAGTGTCCTCTGTTTTAGGTACTGCAGAAAGATGTTCACTTGAATGGATTTCATCTTCTAAGGACTTAGGATTACCTCCATCCTTTTCCTTTCCTGAGACTTCAGTGTTGAAACCAGAGGATGGCATTTCAGCACTGAACCTATATTGGCGAACCTTCAAAATGACCTTGTCTATTGTTCCTATAGCTTGTTCCACCTCAGAACTGATAAACACGTTTCTCTTGCCATTTATATGTCCCCTTTCTGGAATTCTGTTGGATGTTTGATCCTCAAGCTGCCTGCTTTCTTGGCTCTGTACCTCCTCAATCTTGCTTTTTTCGCTTTCTATCTCCTCAGTCTTGCTTTCTTCACTCTCTACCTCCTCAATCTCACAAGTATTTCCTCCAGTAAAATGTGCATCATCTAAGGTAGATTCACTTGCAAGTAGTTCATTATGAACTTTCTCCATATTTACCAACTTCAAATCATTCATTTTATTTTTATTTAGATGTTCTTCAGAGAGATTGGATGCATCATCATGTAGCTTTTTTCCCTCCACAAGCCTTTTTGATTCATGGAGTGAAGAAAGAGCTTCACGTATGCGAGAGTATAGTGGGCCTCTCAAAGCCTTGCTGTAATCTTCATCACGATTAAGCTTCGAAGACACTACCTGAAAGTTTGTAATAGCAATAAGGGATAGAATATATAATGAAAACATAGATCATAAAATCAGAGACCTGTATAGCTGTACATGATAATGAAAGATAGGAATGCAGTTTCAGAACATTGGCGAATGTGTAAATTCAATTTCAACCCTTCTTTTGATCTTGGAAATTAAAAGCCTAAGGAAATTTCTGGAGTTCTTAAGAGTCAGCTTCCTTTGTTTCAGAAATTTGCAATTCCTTTTATTGTCTCACCCTTTCTAACATCTTTTAGGTGGGTCAGTATATCAGATTTACAGAACATCTTAAGTTCCCGGCCCTGAAGATTGTTAAGCACATAACTACATATGAATAGAGAACCTTTTGGTTGACACAAACAGGTTGAGGTGCACCGTTAGTTCAGAAACTCATCAACAGCTCCTGTTAGTATATATGTGCTTGTGCTTGTGCATGTGCATGAAGGCCTATACTAGTTGCATCTTCCTATGTTACAAAGTGATTATACAACCTTTTGATATAGTCTGAAACCGTTCCCAATGAGCTGCCTTGAGACAAAATTTATAAGGGATGGTGAGATTAAGTCCATCTTTATATCCATATTTGCTATCGTCCTACAAAATTTGACAATTTCAAGTCTTGAATTAAATTCCAATGAACAAAGTAAACAAATACAACAATCAAGTAACCATAACATACCGAAAGTAACTTCGATCTTCAGTAACCTTCTGCAAAGCAAACCCACCTACTACATCTATCCTAACCACATCCTTTGCTACATCAGTTGCCTCATTTTTTAGGCCACCTTCAATGCCTTCAAAATCAGAGATCTGAAACGCAGTTTAAAAAAGAATCAGTTCATTCAGGTTTCCTTGTTGGAAATTCTGGAATTCTAGACCGATGCCAACAAAAATAAAGGAACGACATCAGTGAAATAGTTTGAATTACTACCGTGTTCAAGAGACAAACAATCAGGTCATCTTCATAATACTCGAACACAAAATAGTGCACTACAGCCTCCCTAGTTGAAAGTGGCCACGGAATCTTCATCCTTTCTTCAAAAAAATATATACAAAAGTCAGCATTGGAAATGAAATATATATATTTTGGATTTAGACAATTGATAAAAATCAAATAAAAGATCTTTATATGTTGGATTTATACCAACCTCACAACAGATACATGTTCACCGATGCCAACCTTCCGCAAACACTTCCCAGAGAGAATTTTGAAAGTTGGAATGGTAGACTGAGGCCACCTGGAGAAGGATAAAACGAATTATTTCTGAATGACATTATCCCCACAGTGACGATTAAAAGATCTTGCAGCTAATGTTTCTTTAGAATTCTCCATATACATGAAGTCTGTTTTTATGTACTTGAGCATGTGTGTGTGTTACGCGGTCCACTACCTAACCAAAGCAATAGAGCATTCAAATGCACATGCCTGAATAAGTATATACATGCTGCACTGAACAGAACACAACATTGTTCTTTTATTAATCTAGAACTCCTTGATGAATCCCCACCTACCATCTCAGGGTAAGACTGGCATGTGTTCTCATTTATGTCCTATTTCCTGTAATATTTACCAATTTGAAGACTTATGTTACTGCTTCGAGAACTCATGTGGTAACTAGGAAAAAGTTCCTGTTAAGGTAATAAGGTTCTCATTAGACTAATGTAGATTCTCATTTGAGTAATTAAGTTTTAAAAAAGGTAATTGTATGTATATTATATGGTTAACATATTGTAAAATTTCCTATTTATCTCGGATAAATATTATTTTGATGGAAAACATTTAGAATGACCTGCACAGAGCATATAGACCGTAAGTCATTACAAATATTATTTATAGTTTGGTGCACAATGCAATGATTGAAATGACCTACCATTTCTTGTAAAGTTCTGCCTCACACGAGATGCACAAACCTGCAATAGAAAGGGAATTTTAGAGTTTCTTGAGACAATTATTTAACTATAGATTTGCTTCAACTGTCTCAGAAAGATAGTTGATCTAAGGTTCATCATTTTAGAAAGAGGCAAAAAATTGTCCGAGTATATCAGCTTAACTTACAGACATCAACAGGCCCATCTATGTAACCTTCAACAAGTAATGTATGAAATGGACTGCCTTGGATTCCCTCACGATACATAACCCGGAACTCCTCATTGTCCTGTTTTAACTGTAAAAAGAAGTATGTTTTGAAGCATATAAGTATCGTAATGCCATATTGATGAACCAACAAGTTCATTTAGTAGCTCTTAACAAACTTTCCACAAATTGGCTAACTGATCAAGTTATAGATATAAGCTTCCAGATATTTTGAGAAAGGTAAACAAGAATCATTATAACTGCGTAAAGAATTCCATAAGCCAGAGGTTGAAGAAAATGCTGCAGATTGATAGCATACTTTCCATTCAGGCTGTGATGGAGTATCGCAAGTTTTCAATCCCTCGTCATCACCAAGGGAAGCACTCCTCAACATGTCAAGCAAATTTGACACCTCAGCCATCCTTTCTTCGATAATGTTTGCATTACAACCTGCAGAACCCAGAAGGCTAAAGTTATAATGTGTATACCAAATGCACCAGATGAAACCAGGATGTTTTATTAGCTTATACTTTCAAATTTGGGTGGGTGATTAAAGGACTGAAAACAAGAAATTCCAAGAACTAGCCACCTTTAATTTCATTTTCTGAAGAGCGGAGAAGCTGATCCTTGACAAGGACTTTTAAAGCCTCCTTGTTTGTTAGATTTGGAGATGCCAATGTCTTGTCCAGCCTCTCCCTGTATTGTGTGATCTTTCTCTTTTTCTCCATCTTCGGATTTCCAGCCAAATTATGAACAGCCCTCTCAGAAAGTCGTGAGGGTTATGTAATCCAGGTATTACCAATAGATTACAGAATTCATCCCCTGAACCCAAAATGATATTTATAAAGAAAAGTTAACTTCTGTAATCCGGTGAGACCCTCTAAAAATCATATCTGCCCAAATAAAACGTGTATCAAGAACTCTTATTGATGACAACAAGTGACGTATCCATATTACACCAGCAAGTGATTACATATCAAATGTTTATAATACTGTATTAGGCAACAAATGGAGCTATAGAAGATCTAAAATTCAACATGGTACCAGAAGTTTCCATATGAAAGCTGTCCATGTTTGCCAATAGCAACAGAACTTCAACATAACCGGCACCCAGAAATCGAATTTTAAGCATACGATTAGTGATGATCCAACATGACCTCATTGTTCATGAACAAATGATAGTCAATCAAGTCAAACAACATACTGAGCCAATAGAAGCTGAATATAAACATCAACTCCAATATCAGACACCATAAACTGATTCAGTTCAGAGCAACTGATGCAACATAAACCAGAATCAAACACATATGCATGAAAATCACACATAACCAAAACAGAAAGAATCCCACATACAAATTCATGGAGATGAGTCAAGAATCCAACTCTCTTCAGCCCACAGTTCAAGTTTCCTTCTTTCCAACTCTGAAGTCTGAGCAAAACCCAGAGCTAGAAAACTGAAATATTCACCACCCAGTTGTAGATCTCAACAAAAAGGAATGATGCTCTCCACTGAAACCAGAGACAAAGCCCACCTGATGTGATAGCCCCAAGAAAGATAATAACCTCTTTTCCTTGGGCATAACGGATTCCAAAACCTTTCCAGTTGAACTCAAAAACCATATAATAAAGGAACCCAACTAATAAAATTCATTTCTTTTTAACAGAAATAAAAAGTGAAACAGTAACACAAGTCCACGCAGCTTGCTGTTCTAGTCTTGTAGTTGAACTGAGTTGAGGACAAGGCTGGTGCACAGTAAAGGTGGGTGTGGGACAAAGACTTGTGCCGGCTAACTGTTCTCACTTAATGAGGTAGGTCGGAATAGATTGTTACGACCAACCTATATGAAACTATTTAAAGGAAGGAGTTGAAAAAGGACACAACTTCAGAAAGCCATTATGGAAATTAAGAGTCTGACGCTGACACGTGTGATTCTGACTCTGAGTTGGGCACGTAAGGAATGGAATTAAGTGACGTCTCCCGCGGTGGAACGGTCGGACACGGCGGCTAGATTCGCGCCTTCAGGCGCGATTGAGGGTGTTCAAGGCTTCAAGAACCTTGCTTTGTTCTTGTTGTTGGCTTTTCGTAAAATAGACGAGGCAAAACTATGGAGTTGAAGTTTCATGGGGAGAAGAAGATATGGAATTCAACTCGTTGAATATAATGTAATGTAAAGATTGACAGTGGTGCATTAGTGGTGAGCAAGTTTGCAACTATACAAAAAATAAAGCACATTAGTATGATGATGTGACCAAGTTTCTTATATATTGTCAATAGGATTAGGATGTAATAACTATTTGACTATTTCCATTTTTTCTTAACTCATTAGGTTGGAATGATTCAAATATGGAGTTGAAGTTTCTTTTTTTTGGGATACGGAGTTGAAGTTTCTTTGGCTTAAGAAAATATGGAATTCAACTTGTTGGAACTTGTTTGACCAAAAAAAAAAAAGAACTTGTTGAGACTTGTAAATGGAGTGACCAAAGACCCAAGCTTTGGTTGAATTTTGGCTGGATTTGTGCGTGAGTGGTTCATTAGTGGTAAGCAAATTTGCAAACATGCAGACCAAAATTAGCAGAAAAAATACAGCAGAAATGCAAATCAGTGTGGTGATGTATATATTCTATTAGGATAGGTTTAGATCATTAGATCGGAATGATGTATAAGAAATTGATCTACAACATTGAGAATGACAGTTTCACATAAAGTATTCACTTAGAAATTGTCTTTATGGATTTTATAATTTGCTAATTAAGTTTATCAAATGAATAAACAAAAGGGTTGGATTCAAAAATCAGAATGAAGCTACTACACATATGCTTCTGTGGGTTTGTTCAAAATAAAAGATTCTTTGTTTCGAAGATGCTGAGTTTATGTAAACAAAGAGTTGAATGCTTTGTGCAAAGGCTTTTGATCTGATTCACAGATTCTGCACAATCTTCTCACCTCCTTCATATCTTCATCCAAGTAGTTTCTGTTTCATATTCTCATAACTACTATTGCTGTGGTTTCTTCTCTTTTTCTTGGTTGCTCGAATTGGATTTGGTAGAAAATTTAAGGGTAATTTGTATCACATTTCACTGGTGAACTGGCTGGTGTCTTGAACCAATTCTGTGCTGCTCCACTCCAAAAACAGGAAGAAAAAAAAAACAAAACAAAACAAAAAACTTTATGTCTAGCTAGCCTTAAATGAAATTCACTTGCCAAGCAGGCAGGTTGGCACCAACAATATGCATATCATATGTAGGCGGTAAGCTAGCCAGACTTCAAAGAATGACAGTTCCATGTTGGTAAATCTAGCCTCCAATCCTCCACCACTATTTATTTTAACTACATCATGATCAGGCTACGAGTCCATTTGGGGTGATTTAGCTTCCTCATTAGGAACAGAGAGCCTTCTAGGTATAGTAGAATGGGACACCATTACTCTTGCGCACTCATAAACTCATCAGCAGCAGCACCAATTCTAAAAACGATTTGACATGTGTAAAGAAATGTGTGCAGGTGTGAAATGTGGGGAGGGAGAAGATTTGAGCCATAGTAGGCAGGACATTCTCAGCAAGCTTCCAAAGGAATGTAGTATTTTGGTAAGCCTTGATCTTCCAGATCACCTTCCAGACATGTAACCACTTACAGTGCTGAAGTCCTCCGTCTCATTTTCCTTAAACTCTAGCTAATGAATAAAAGAATTTAAGCGTGGATGAAACACCACAAATAAGAAGACAGATTTAACAAATTCACATCTTAAACTGTTTTAATCGTTCACTGAGATAGTCAATTTCATAACAGTTCCCATCAAGGCTGATATGCAATTGAGAATAATAAATCCAAAGGAGAAGATGAAAGAAATTGACTTCAATTTGAATAATAAGGGGGTGCAAAAGAAGTTTGCCTTAGCAATGACTAAATGTAACCAATACTTATTAAAATATTAATGATGGACATTTTATCAATTTTAAATTTTTGACCAACTTGGCAAAACCACCAGATGGTTAGGAAGTGTCATCAGCAAATAACACAAAGCAAATCACCTTCATCATTTGCTTGAACCTCTGGCCAGGGTGGACTTTTGGGACTTGCCATCTGGTTTTGGTTAATGTTCCTCTTCATCGGATTACCCCCATGATCAGTTTCTCCATTCATCCCATCTTCATCATCTCAATCAGCTTCATCTTCTTCAAGTTTGGATACCTCCATGGCTCCATATATCTGTTAAGACATGGTACTTCCTTTGTTTCTGAGGAGAAATGTGAAACATAAAAGTACAGAGTACAGAGCTCACTCAAAAAATGAAATGAATCATGCTGCATTAACCACTGTCAAGCCTACAGTACGTCATGTCATCAATTTTAAGTGCAATGTCTAGGAATACAATGACAAATTCTATATCAACAAGAATTTGGAAAAGATTTGAAAAGTAATCCAATCATCATATGCATTTGAAGCAGAACAACTATGCATGAATAGCAATAAATAAATTAAGATAAAAACCAGCAGAGGTGTAATAACTTTGCATTTGAAGCGGCAAGAAATGTGTATATAAATCAAGCAATATCCGCCTAACAAAGGCCAGGCTGCTGTTACAAGAGATTTTAATATAAAGATTCCTGGCCAAGTAAGTTAGCAGTCCATGCTGAACACCTCTCAGTAATAGCATCCCTGAACATATGGTAATTCATACAAGGTATAAGATATCAAACAAAACAAGGTCAAAATAAGCTAATCAATGAGAACAATGTCAATATATGCTAACTAATGATACAATAACCACCACTACATTTTTGAACTAGATATCCCAACATCATTGTATTCAACTCGATTAGGTTGTTAAGCCTTTCACTTGACAGATCCTGTAATGCCAGTTATTCTACACTTATGAACAACATAACTCTAAGATGTTTTAGAGTCCTTGTAAGCTCTGAAAACCTCGTCAATCTCCATTTCAGAATTATCTGTATCTGAGTTATCCTCCAAGTGAATGCTCTCTTCTTCAGAATCACTTTCACTTTCAGAACTGCTCCTATATAAACTACTGTCCTCCATGTCTGACATGTCAGTAAAAGTCTCGAACTTTTTCTTTTTCCTGTAACCAATAAGGCTCTGAACTTTTTCCTTCCAAATAACCAAAGGGCACTTCTCAATGAGCTCTGAACCTTCATAAGCTTCTGTCAAGAAGACACTAAATCTCTTCCCTCTCTCCGAGACATAAAAAATGCCAAAATGCTTCAGAAATAGTCTCATAAGCTTTTGGGGCATCACAAGTTCCTGTCTGAAGTGAGTGAGGTGATCAGTCACCAATCTCTTCTCTTCAGTAAAGCTAAGAAGCTCATGCATAATAGCCACTGCCCTCTTGTCAAATTCTTTCGACCCGGCTTTGAGTCCCCTGGCATCTGCATAAGGTGACAAATAAGACCTTTTCTGAAAATGATCAAGTGCTCCCCGATACTTGTACACTCTCTTCTTGTAATTGGGAGGGAACTTCAAAGGAAACGGGAGCGTCAGCAATCCAGGGGTATGAGCACTGGCATCAGTAACCCCCATTGTCTTCTTCTCCAACTCCGTTATAGCCCAAGCAGGATTCCAAGAAACAAGTTCCAAGTACTCAATGTCTTCATTATCCCGGACCAGCCTAAAGTATTGTGGATACTTATGCACCCAGGTAGTCCTAAAATCATTAGGAAGAGCAAAGTCTCTCCTGTAATGAGCAATCTTGTCAACTCGAAGCCGCTTATCAACAGACATCATAAGAAATCGCGTAACATACTCAGCAGCCTTATCTTGATGCTCCTCAAGTATCCTATCCTCCTCCTCAACCAACTCCTCAGCTTGCTCAGTCATCCCACACCACAAAACTCCCCTACGATCCTTATACAACTCAAACAGTTTCGGAGATTTCCTAATGAAATCAGACATCCTATGCGGCTTAGGAAGACTAATCTGCGCGCGGAACTTGTCCAATGACCTCACCGGAATTATCATTTCTGGCTCCTTCTTCAGTAACTCCATCAAAAACAGCACCTTGGATGTTATCTTCCATTTCTCAGTCACAACCTCAAGATCATGAACCCTCTTCATTTTGCTCCTGTCCTGCACACGCTTACTGGTGGTCATGAACCGGTTCTGATTCTTTGACCACCACTCCGCCGAGGACCGGTATCTCTTCCCAAACATATTTGGCCTAAATCAGAATCAACAATGCCGTTAAGGAACCAATGCAATGCAAACAAGCAATATAACTACAATTCCCACAACATGTTTGTGAAAATGCCCAAGAGAAGCCTCTGGGTGTTGCAGTCAAGTTTTGCTTCAAGACGACATGGGTTGTGTTGCTGAAGAAAAATGAGAGATGGCATTAGAACGTACATGGGAGTTTAACAAGTAGAGGAGAATTGGGTGACCTGGTTTATCTGACCCTTAACAACTCCAAAATGAAGATGAACCTCTCCATATGTTTCAAGGAAGTTTTTTTGTTTAAGTTGAGGGTCAGCACTCCCCACCGTTGGATCTGCTTTAATGAGATTGAATGGTTTAGATTAAAGAACCCTCCTCTCTAACCCGAGATAACTCCAATTCGCGAACTGATGGAGACGCAGGGATTGAGAGAGACTTGGGTTGATGTAACAGGTACTCGATTTCAATATCAAAAAATTGATACTTTATATGTGCTTGGATTTCTTTTTTCAGAGATGACTAACTTTTAACTGGAGATTTGCTTTCTCCTATTCCTGGTCTGTGAAAATTGGATGGAATTGCTTCCTCGGAATACTGGTTTGCTTTCATGGCATTGAGTTTAGATTTCGGTGGTTCTGTTGACTCTTACCTTGTTGCAATGGGCAATAACTCCTTTTGTTCGATTGGCATGGAGCTTTGATATAGGCTTCTGGCCTTGTTGGCCTGGAATTCCCAGTCTTGTCCATGCTAGCACTTCTATGTTTGATTTGTTGGTTTTTTCAATCTATGTGTCTGCTGTCATATACACACATGAAAGCACATAGAGATGGAGGGAGTTTAGCTGGTCAATTTCACTTTGGATAACGTTCACTTCTGTATACTACCTGACTTCTAACTTTAGTTTATTTATTCCAGCAAATGCTAAACGGAATTCTTTTAGTAGTGACCATTTTATTTTTCATTTTGAAGTGTCCCTTGAATAAGTGAGTAAACGCTGCACATCATTTTTGTGTTATTAAAGATATATTTTTCATGGTACTTGATGCTATATTTCAATAGTTACTCTTGTTATTCTCTATTAAGTGTCACTCCCAATGTAGGAAAACCGTGCTTCAGTAAGTGCACATACTCTACACAAAGTAGCTGTCTATTAAATACATGAACAAGAACTGGAATGGTCTGTGGTGTTTTCTTCAGTTATATACCATGTGCAACACCTTTGCTATCATTATAGAAGCTTTTAGGAAGACTATGTGGCTGTATCTTCCTTATTAGGAGTTGTTTATATTTCTGAATTTTGAGTACCAGTATATGAGAATGTACAGTCGCCGTTGCACAATCCTAAGGAACTATGGCCTTTCTGGCTATTCGTTGAAGACCATATGTCACTTTTGCATATGATGTACTCTTGTCAGGAGTAACTTCTATCAAAGCTTATATGAGGATCTGAGTCCCCAATTTATAGTTTATGTAGTCCATGAGTTTGATAACCTGCGTTTCTGTATAGCCGTGACCGCTGTCACTTTGTTAGATCCTTCAAGGTTGGGCTGACATACTCTAGAATTCCATATTTGTATCATTACTCATTTTTCTTTGTCAGTTAGGATATACTATAAATGTTTTGTATTGCTCTGCTTGATAATTTATTGCAACCTATTGTTTTCCTTAATAAGTATCTGCCAACTTATTTGTTTCTGCTTCTGTCTTGTCATTTCAGACCTGTCTCATGTCTTCTCCTCTGTAAGACGGGATCTCAATTTGACCACATTAGTGACCTTGGATGGAAAGAGTAGGCAAACCGTTTCACTAATTGTAGCCTTATTTTCTCCCACTTATTTCTATTTGAACGTGAAACTGTGTATATTATTCTTAAGCAGGTTGCATAGCATCCAGCCAATTATTGTTGCTCCAGGGATCTACCTAGCCAGGAGGAACCGAATTTTTCATGCTACAGAGAAGCGGATAACACCAGATGGTTTTGAAATATTCACAGGCATAGTCTTACACTCTTTATATTCAAGATGTGACATCATATTTCTTTCCACATTTTGAAATGCTAATTGGCAACGTTCCTGTCTTGATGCGCAGGTTATTTTGATACACTCTGTAAGGGGAAGGATACACTCCGAATTTTTCACGCTACAGAGAAGCGGATAACACCAGATGGTTTTGAAATATTCACAGGCATAGTCTTACACTCTTTATATTCAAGATGTGACATCATATTTCTTTCCACATTTTGAAATGCTAATTGGCAGCTTTCCTGTCTTGATGCGCAGGTTATTTTGATACACTCTGTAAGGGGAAGGATACACTCCGAATTTTTCACGCTACAGAGAAGCGGATAACACCAGATGGTTTTGAAATATTCACAGGCATAGTCTTACACTCTTTATATTCAAGATGTGACATCATATTTCTTTCCACATTTTGAAATGCTAATTGGCAGCTTTCCTGTCTTGATGCGCAGGTTATTTTGATACACTCTGTAAGGGGAAGGATATTTCCATTCTGTATATGCAACTCCCCAGAGTTTAAGATACATGATTTGGGACACTGGAGCCCCATTTCCTCAAAACATCAGATAATGATCAAATGGTCCAAAGTGGAGCTGCCTTCGGCCGACAATTCCAGAAGGACGACGCTGCGCTGTGTTAAATGTGGTTGATGAAAAGATCCTCAAGCGGGGGGAAAATGGAGCTGCCCCAGGGGCATTCTTTCTCTCAATGGGGGATGCGAACATCATGAAGCCTGGACCCCAAGCAAAGAAGTTTGAACAATCCATTACTAACCTTCTTGATGACAGGAGTTCACATTCAAATCAGTGTAACTGAAGATACTTGAACTGAAAAGTAGATCTTCAGTTCTTCACAGACTTTTGGTGCGGTTTTCCTTTGATTCCAAACACGACGGTTAGCTTGGAAGACTGCCAACAGCTGAGATGCATTCATTCATTCTTTTTTTTTTTTTTTTTTGAGGCCCTCCAGTCACAGCTTGACTATTGTTTATAACAGGGGCATAGTAGCATAGTGAATTCATGTAATGCTCAACTTTTAATATGGAAATGTGGAATTGGTTTTATCTGGTGCATGCTACTGGTTTTAAGGTATTTACAAACAATGAAGAATCCTGAACATTAACCATCAGTGCATCTCAGAGGCATTCAATCTGAAAACACATTATCAACTATGAACAAACTTTACAGAATTCTCATACATGGACTACTGGAATCAAGTTTACCATATTCCTAAAACCAAGCCTAAATCATTCTGCACTCATATGAAGCCAGCACTTGATCTTCATAGAAAGAAAAGGTCTATACCAAGATTATTCAGGCCTGTAAACAAAGAAGCGCCTGTGTGAAATGGCTGCTTCATCCTCGGTCATGTTAGAAAATATCTCAGTCGAGTCGCCGGCCTCAAATTCCTCCAAGTCGCCGCTATGGAATTCCGGCGAAGAAGGCACCTCGATTGCCTCATCTGCAGGCTCTGTTAGAGGACTCTCATCTGGACTCACTTCATCAGATTCAGGTGAAGAAGCAGAATCAGGCGAAGTAGTCACCACTTGCTCCGGTGGACTCTCAGGTAGAAACTCAAGAACCTCACTGATTCCGTGAACCACAAGCCAGTCGTTGTGATACATCTCCGGCATGATCACCGAGACTCCATTCAGCACCAAAACGCCGTCGTATCGACTCACGTTGATCAAGAAGCCTTGCAGATTAGTCCTCAACACAGTCCCGTCATCCAGGCTCACCAAATCGTTCCAAGAAAGCTTGCAGGGAGCCACGTGGCGGCGGAAGAGCGACGAGTACTCACTCAGATCTCCGATCCGGTTCACCATGGCATGGTCAACGGGAGCGAAGACGGTCAACTTGGTCAGGCACTTGAGAAACCCATGGAATTGCATTTCAAGAAACGAAGCCATAACAGAGCAGCCTTCCGATGTCAGCACCTTGCTCGCGTCAGTGAACGGGTAAAACGCCGCCGTCTCCGCCGTCTCTTTAGGGTTTCGCAGCGCCAGGCAGCAGCGATTCTTGTGGCCGTAGCTCGGAATCGGACCCGAGATCCGGAAATACGGGTCGAAGAAGCGGTTGGTGCCATAGATGATCAACGAGCCGTCGTCGAAGATTGGGGACGCCGTGACGGTGACGTTGTTGAGCGAGACGAGGCCGTCGGCCGGGAGAGTTGTGACGGTGAGGTAGTAGCCGTCGAGCAGAGTCCCGATCTTGGCGCCGAAAGGGAGGGACTTGAGTAATCGGAGATGGAAGGTGACAGGGAGAAGTTGGTAGCGGAGGAGGTTAAGACTGGGCTGGCCGGAGTAGGGGAAGGCTTCGTCGGCCGGAGCGAAGACGGTCAGTTCCGGCGGCTGGGAGGTGAAGGAGCGGGAGGCGAGGACGAGTGCGCCGGACATGGAATTGTAGCCGGAATCGGAGAGGATTCCGGCGGCTTTGTTGATGGTTTGGGCGGAGGAGACGGAGAGGAGAGAGAGAGGAGGAGGAGAGAGAAGAAGAAGAGTGAGGTTGAAGAAGAAGCCATTTTTTTTCTTTGATTTCTTGGAGAGATTCTGAGAGGTTCTGAGGCTTTAGGAAATAGCAGAGGGTTTTCGGTTATTTTGGCGGGGAAAAGGTTCGACACGTGGAGGTGTGGGACCTGGTGAATGTATTGTTTGTTACAGATTCTTTGGGTTGTTAAGCATGCGGTTTCGGTGAATCGTGGGTCTTTATTTTGGCCCGACCTTTTTATGTTACGGGCAATGTTGAATCACAAGGCCCTAGCTCACAATACCTTTTTATGTTACCGTCGCCCTTATGATTTTGTTTAGAGTAATTTTATTTTCACATCCCGAATCGGTTAAAACATATCCCACATTTTTATAATTTTTTAAATACTTTTATTAGCCCTCTTTTCAACTTAACAAAAAAAAAATATTAACTTCACTCTTCTCTTTGTAAGACAGTAAAACACCTATAGATGACTAAACTATTCAATGTGTTTCTTCAAGTTTTCCTCCCAAACAAATCCAAAGACATCACAGCTCAAAGATTTTGTCATATGACACCGATAACTAAACTAGTATGCACATCATACAAGAAAGGAAGAATAAAAGAAACATCTTGCATAATTCGAAAGATTGTTGATGATCTTATCAGTTTTTTTCTATAATTGGATTATGACTCATGATTGTATCTATTGATCAAGCAATTAACATATGAGTGAACTAGGTGGTGCTGGGTGTTGTGAGAATTGAGTATGGACTGAATGGCAGAGACTGGAGAGCGAACAAATGAGGAAGGGCAAAAGAGGAAAAATGTGGGAAAAGTTGGCAAAAAAACTTAAGGGGTGTGTATTGAGAATTTAGGGTTGTGTTAATAGGGAGCCCTTCTAGTGAGGACTCTTAAGTTGAGGACTAGTTGAGAACTTTTCGACTTATCCCACATTTCGATCTTATATCCACATCTTAACCGTTCAGTTTATAGGTATTTATGAGTAGATCATTTCTCCAAATTTTCAACTATATTAAAACTTTTTAAGGCATTCAGAAGTGTGATTTATCAATTATAAACTTGAACGGTTTATAAACTTGAACGGTTCATATTTGACATTTTTGGTTCGTCTATTAATTTGATCTAGTTTATTATCTTAACGAACACCAATTTTGGTGAAAATTTGTAGAAATGATCTACTCATATAAACATAAAAACTGAACGGATGAGATGTCAAAATGTGATCGAAAATTAGGTATTTTAAACCATAAACCGAAAAGTCCTCAACTTAAGGGTCCTCACTAGAAGGGCTCTTTGTGTGAATAAAATTCTCTTTTGTTTAGGGTATTTCTGTAGAAAAGATAATTAGACATCTTTTGGTATTGTGACAAGTAACTTGTTACAAGAATTTCAGATGTACCCTCCTAAATCGGTTAAGAAGAAGAAACGACCTCATGCTAAATGGCAGAACCTTTGAGAGGTCGTCTCAAAATGAACATAGATGGTGCCTTTCATGTCAGGACCCACCTTGAATTTCACCCAGAAACCTGAGGTAAATCCTACGGGGTCCACCTCCAAGAAAAATTTACCGAAAAATCGGCATGACCTCCCTTGAAAATGGACTACCCTCACCTGAAAAATCCAAATAAACACTCTGAAACATAATCCAACCATCCTCAACTCCTGGAGCCATCCGCTCCCTTCAAACACATCCACCACAAATATTGATAAATCATCTCTAAACCCAACCCATAAACATCCAAGATAAATTAAATGTCAACCTCCAAATATTTCTAAAATATATTCACAAATCTTAGCACACAACCGAATATTATACAACATTCTCATGGTAATCAGAGCTACTAATCTAGAGGAAGCAAGAAAATACACTGGTAGGTTAATCAGGTAACCTACTGGTGAAAAGTGGTAGTGATATTGGTAACTATGTCTCGCCTCTTACTAGTACCGACCCGAACTCTGCAAACTTGGCATTTTAAAACAAAGACAGGGGAAAACATTCGAAAACGTTAGAGTGAGTGCACAAAAATAAATTTAATAAAATGAACAAATACAAATAGTTATGTTTTCCCAATTTAATTTCCATAAAAATTATGTTGCATGTGACAACTCAAAAGCTCTCAACTTATAAACTGGCAAATACATGACTAGCTCCGGTTAGTCTCCAAAACTTTATAAAATAGAGCCTTTTAGGCTAAAATATAAATATATATGTATGTATTTACATTCGTCATATTCCTTGTACGAATTCTATGAAAAAAAATAAGAAAAATAGAAATTCATACAAGGCTATGACGCTGGCGTCTAACGCTCACGTCACACCATAATGGAATTTTACCTCATTATGACGGAAAAACATGAGTGTATATACGTGCATATTCCCTATATGAATTACTACATTCATATAGGGCTACGACGCTTGCGTCTAACGCTCATGTTACATTATAATGGAATTTTACCTCATTATGACAGAAAAGCATGTATGGCTAGCTAGCATGTATATACATACTATCCTCATAATTATCCATATATGAATATATATTCACCGAAACTCTCACTTTCGGTTATTCTCCAACAATAAATAAAATCGTCAAATTAAAATGACGTCATATGCTCCAACCAAAAGAAATTGATCAACAATAAACCATTTGCATGCATATTATTTAAAACAAACGTCCACTCACAAATTTAGGTCTAAGCCTGATGTTGATCTGAGGTCTCTTCTGCTCGGGCCTCCTCACGTCTTGTTTTAAATACATAATTAAATTCCCAACTAAAATCCATCACTTATTCAAGAAATAGGCAAAATTAAATGTGATCCTTAAACACGCTCATCCTTACACAACTTCTCTATTCTTAAGTCGATACGGCCCGAACTTCACCATAACCACTGGCAGCATTAATATAACCCTCTACAGTTTTAACAACATTAATCCAACGACCGGATTCTACCCCATTAACCGCCAAATTCACGAATCTTTGAAAATCACAAACCTATCCAAAACTCCTCTAAAAATTCCAAACTTCACATATTATACTCCCCTCAATATACCAAATTTAAAACCCTGAAAAACTACTTAACAGCAGCGGCGTCGCCGTCTGCTCCGGCGACTTCCGATGCCTACCAAAATTTAACACAAACTTCCTCTCAACACGCTCTACAACTTTCTTAACTAGCACAAAGTCCAATTTCAAGCTTAACTAGGTCAATCGAACCAAAACATAAAAATGAAACCCTAGAAATTCAACTCAACGATTCTCCTTACCTAGCTCAAGAGGGAGTGAATCATTTAGAAGGATTGCTGCACGGGAGGAGAGCTTCCTATTAAGCCAAGTAGCTCTGGCTATGGTGGCAGGAGGAGGGATTTTTGGCGACGGAACACCACGGATAGTCGAACCTTTCGGGCGCGATATCTCCCTCACGGCGGTACTAGGGAGGCTCCCACCGGTCCAAGAAGGAAGCTGGGTCGATGGCCGACCGATTGGGACCAATACGGCGGTCGAAACTGGCCGGACGGCGTCGGATGGGCGCGGGGACTTTTCCGGCAGAAAGAGAGCTCGGAGAAGAGGGAAGAGAGAGAAGAGAGAGAAGAAAAGAGTTGGGCTTTTCCCAACCGGTTCCTAACCCATACCAATAAAAACCCAACTCCAAAATAATACCCTAATAAAAATTACCTTTTTATTTACTCAAATTACCCATTTTTACCATTTCAAATATTTCTCCTACGAATAATTTCTCCGAAATAATCATCCCTCAAAACATCTCTAGGGTCCTTTGATACTATAAATTCATTAACGAAAACAGTAAAAACTCTTACTAACACCATGCAAGTAAATATGGTAAAAATTAAGAGTTGGGATGTGACATTTCAACTAGAGAGTGGACGAGGAGGTATTAGGGTAGTGATCAGAGATGATGGTGGCAGGAGTAGTGCAGTCATAGCTAATAGACTAGCTCATCTTGCTTGTCACTACGCCAATAAGTGCAACAAACGACATTTTTCATACAACGGTGCAGAATAACAGTGTTATACAAATTTCAAAAATGCTTCATACAACGTTCTTAAATTGTCAGCCGTTGTGTGGATAGTCTGAGATCATTCCATATTTTTTTTTCTTAAACCAATACAACACTTTGGACAATATTTTATTGTATGAATGAAAATAAAAATGAGGCTCATTTTGCGTCTAACCCCACTCTAGTTTGACATATAACTGGGTTTCATTACACAACAGTGAAACAAATAAATGTTGTGTGAATATATAAAATTTAAACTATCACACAATACTTTTTATATATCTGTTGTACGATATATCTCTCATGCCAAGCTACGGACTTCTAGTTTTAAAATTGCTCTTACATCCTCTGAAAACCTAATTTTTTTGTGAAGGATATCCTTGGTTGTTTTGATGTAACAAGAGAACACTCAAACCTGCTGTGTGAGAGTATATGATTTTCAGCAGTCACACAACGAATTTTCAGTTTTGGTTGTATAATGTATTTTCGTGCACTACTAGAAGAAAGGCTTTAGCCGACAAAATTTTCCTTCGTCGGCTAATTTAAATTTTCGTCAGCTATAGTCAACTGTAGCCGACGAAAAAATAATTTCGTCGGCTAAAGAAATTTTTTCGTCGGCTATACATTTCGTCGGCCAAAGTTTTTACTCGTCGGCTATTATCAAAAAAAGTCGTCGACTATTATTTCGTCAGCTAAAAGAAAAACAATAAAATGTTGTATAACTTGCTTAGTAGGTTTTAAACAAATACACAACTTTGTGAACCAACTTTACATAGAAGCAAAATTAACAAAAATCTCGTGAAATAAGATGTGTTCATAATGGTGAAATACGACTATGGTTCAAAAATCACGTAAATCGGGTAATGTCTCTAATGTAGAACAATCGAAACCCGGTATGCTGCAGATTTGGCGTTCGGTGTCCGATTTACTATTGTGATACTTTTTCGGAAGCGTAACGGCCCTACGAGTCAAAATCTTTGCTTTGCCATGATATACGGGCCTTTTTGGCCATCCGAGTCCGTTTAGAGCTTCAAAATGCAGTTTTCTTATTTCCGATTAGAGTTGACCGTTTCGATTGAGCCCTTAACGTTGTCGGATCTAGTTGAATTATTTACCATAGACATCTTTCGTCATAATGATCATATCTGACCGTCGAGTTTTGGTTTGTGAATTTTAGTCATCGGAATCACAACGTGTCTACTAATGTTGTATAATTGTTTAGTAGGTTATATAACTTTGTGAACCAACTCTACATAGGAAGCAAAATTATCAAAAATCTCGTGAAATAAGATGTGCTCAGAATGGTGAAATACGGCTATGGTTTAAAAATCACGTAAATCGGGTAACGTCTCGGTCCCGATAGCAGTGGTCAACCCTATTTACCGTTATTATTCTTTATGGGGAGCCCTATCGTCGGAAAGTAAATGTCTCAAAATTTTTATATAGGCGGTTGCATCTCATCTACGTGAAAGTTTTTCATGTGGAAGGTTTGACCAAACTACGTAATATAGAGGGAGATATGAGTGTTTTCGTGAATTTATAAACTTTAGCCGACGAGATATTAAAAAAGTCGTCGGCTAAGGTCAAAAATTGTTTGGCGGTAAACCAAATTTGGAGGAAAATTTTCAAATGACTTTAGTCGACGAAAACATATGAAAAGTCATCGGTCAAAGTCGAAAAAAAATTTGGCGGCAAACCAAATTTGGGGGAAAATTTTCAAAGGACTTAAACCGACAAAAATATATGATTTCGTCGGCTATTGTCAAAAAATTTTGGCGGTCAACCAATATTTTCAAAATTTTCAAAAGAGTTTAGCCGACTTTTCATATATTTTCGTCAGGTAAAGTTCTTTATATAGGAGTTTTACCGGAGGTGGATGGTAAGAAGTCAGAAAATCAGAAAAAGTTATTGTTTCGCCTGCCGGATTTTCTTCTCGGCCTAGCTCCGTCGTCAAGCCATCGGAGATCGCCACACTTGTCCCAAAAGCTTCGTCGTCGTCTCTACTTCATTGCTGGACAGGTGGTGCATCGAGTGGCGCCGTCGTGAGGGATAAATCGAGCTCCAAAACTCCGCCGGTTCGGATTCGGTGTCGATCGAATTTCTCCTTCCTTAGGTCACCATTTGGTGAGTTATATATACGGATAAGTTGAGTTTGATTAGTACTACATTCCTCTAGAATTTGGTAGCTCGATTTAGTGTGTGTGAGGAGAATCGAAGATTTGAAGTTTTTAGGGTTTAAAATTGGGGATTTTTTTATTTTGATTCAATTGACTTGTTTAGGCTTAGAATTGAGCTTGGACTTCTTCTAGAAAGTTGTTCGAAATGTTGAGAGGAAAATTCTATCAAATTTTGGTGGTGATTGGAGGTGGCCGAAAGTTTCTGCAGTTTTATTTTTCAAAAACCAGCAAGTTTAGCAGACGATATTTAAATACTTTAGCCGAAGACATTCGTCGGCTATAATATTTTTTAATTTTTTTATAAGGTTTAGCCGACGAATTATGGCATGTTTCGTGGGCTAAATACTTTTAAAGCCGACGAAACAGACTATATTTCGTCGGCTATAGTTATTTTTTTAATTTTTTATTACATACTGTAGCCGACGAATATCGTCGTCGGCTAAAGTCTCAGATTATGGTCGACGAAACATTTAAGATATTCGTCGGCTATTGTCCCAGATAATAGCCGACGACGTCTTCTAGTGTCGTCGGCTAAAGTCATCGCCGACGACCCTTTCCCAACGAAACCATAGCCGACGAAGGCTCGTCGGCTAAGATCTTAGCCGACAAATTAAGCTAACAGGCCGACGAAACTTTTTCATCGGCTAAAGTGCTTGTCCTGGTAGTGGTGTCATGATTCCACTCTCTTACATTTGATAATATTATTTTAAGTTCTTCATCCCACAACAATCAACTAAGAAATGTTGTGTGAGGGTATAATTTTTAAATATATTACACAACTATTTTTTATATCATGTTGTGTGTATCGAAACCCCTAACCCCTAAAATATCCTAATTTCTAACACCAAGTTTTCTACTGTAATCCAACAACGGTTGTCTTCCATGTTGACGTGTGATGAAAAAGCAAAAATGGTGAATCTATGGTTGACCGAATTGATTGATACCCAAACATTACCGACAATTTGTGAATTTTGTTACACTGCAATTCTTCACTATCATGATTATATCTAATGGTCGGATTTCCATGATCTTAACCCTAGATATCTGAATCACTATCAACCTGCTAATGAGGTATAACATGTTTACTATGTTACACATAATGTGGCATAACATGTATAGTACATCTTATATAAACATATGTTTCTCTATACATACACAATTGAGAAAATGAAATTTTGAAAATCGAACTGTATAGACATGTTTACGGCAATGGAGCATGATTGTGGTAGAAACATCAACAATTTTCGATATTAAATGGGTGTCGATCGACATGGTCAACCTTAATTACCCTTACGTTTTACTATGGGGAGCCAAACCATCGGGATACAATTTTCATCAACTTTTTACATGAGTTCATACACAATAATACTATGAGGCTACGACGAATGTCGGCAGACTCAAAAATACGAGTAACGCAGTTCAACATGTTTTCGTGTAACTAGGGTGGTCGATTTATGGTTGACCAGAGTCTCTCATATTCATACAACTCTTAGTGTTTCTCGGCGTTGTGTGAGTGAAAAATAAGGTTTTTTTGAAGAGTGACTTGTAAAAGTGAAAAGTAGAGGGAAATCTCCCGCTCTTACAATTTAGGTCTCAGACAATGAAATCTCTAATTTATGTTGTGTGATTTGTAAAATAGACAGGGTACAATTAGGAGTGAAATGTGTTTGCAGGAAATCTCCCGCTTTTACAATTTGGCGTGCCATCTTTGTTCTTTCTTATCAGACAATAAATTACTATTAATGTTGTCTGATTTGTAAAATGAATTTAACACCTAGTTATAGACACTTGAGTCAAAACATAAAAGACTTAGACATTTAGACCAAAAACTCCTCAACATTGCACTCAAAAACTGCCTCTCACTCAAAAACTCTCCTCTCTTACTCCATGACCCGATTTCTCAAAACTTCTCCTCTCTCACTCGAGTCTAAGCCTCTGTCACCTACTCGATTAGGGCTCAAGTCAATTAGGGTTCTTCGATTTAGGGGTGGAGTTCCAATTTGCATTGAGGTTCTTCTCCTCTCTCACTCGATTTATTTCCAAGTTGTACTATTCTCATCTCTCTCGATTGGGCTCGATTCAATTAGGGTTCTTCAATTTGGGGGTTTGGGTGGTCGAGGAGGGGACTCAGGGAGGGAGGGGATGGCATTTGGGGTCGAGGTTTTAGATTCGGGGATGAGGTTCGCTACCGCCTCGCCGCAGTCGATTCCCTACGCGCCAAGGCCAGAGTGATCGACAGAGATTCCAGAGTGAGGAGATTCTTCAATTTCGGCAACAACTGCGTCGTCTCTGCGGTCTTGGCGGAGCTGGATTTGAGCCCCGGCGAGTTGTACTTGTTCAAGTGTCTCATCGCCGCCGGCTAGGAGCACGTGCTCGGCTGGGGGTATGAGTTCGCCGACAAGAGCGAGGTGGCGGAGTCGGCCAGGAGCTCGATGAAGGCCGCGTTTTATGTGATTGTTGAAATGATTGAGAAATTGGATGTGAGTAGTGACGGTTCGGGGAGGAAGAAGAAGGTTTGGTTTGCTTTGAATGATGAGGATTTTGAGGACTTGAAGAAGCTGCTGAAAGTTTTGGGAGAGGTTGAACAGTTCTATAACGGCATTGAAGGAGTGATTGGGTCAGTCCACTATTTCGGAGTTTCGAATTCATTTTAATGTTAATTTTTCATATATGGAAAGCTATGCAATAGGAGATGTTCTTTCTCCTTCACCGCCGTCGACGGATTGTGACAAGCCCGAGATTTTCGTCGTCTACTCGACCCGCCATTTGTCTTTGAGGACATGGTTATGGCGATTTGTTATGCACTAGCAAAGCTGGTGGGTGACAAGAACAGAAGTGGAATTCTGATGCTCAAGGCTTTTGGGAATTGCAGTTTTCATTTGACAAAACATGCAATTCCCGAACCGACGCCTTTGCTGGTCATTACTTCCGCCACTGATCCGACTATGGAAACTGTCAAAGGAAAAGAAAATTGCCTAAGGTACATAACCCATAGTTCTATCACATTTTTGTTTGTTTAGGATTATAATTCTTCTTTTTCTTTTTTCTTTTTGAAGAGGTATATGATCATTGTATGGACTTGAGAGGAATGAAGCCTGCTCGATTCGCCCTGGAAGAGTTCAACAAGCGAAAGGTATTGAACTGTGCAATGTGTAATTGAAATAGTGAAATTGGTTTTAGTACAAAAAGAGTTTATGTTTCTAGTTATAATCATCCAGCAAATAATAATTATTCTACATTGCCTAATCAAACTTGTGCAATGTCCTACAAGTATTATATATCAAATTTAGGAATTTTGATTCGAATTCTGTTCTGGAAATGTGATTAGTATATAACTTGATTTAATTAATTTGCACTGTCTTTTAACTGATTACTATACTGGGTACAGCGTTTGCACTATCTTTAACCAATGAGAAATATAACTAACATCAAGTGCTTTGTATGTAATATGACTGACCCCAAAGAGATAAGTGTTCCAGTCCTGTAAACACATGAGGTTTGTTTCATATCTCCTGGACTCCTTTCATTTCTCCTTTCTTATGCTCATGTATGTAATTATGCTCTTGTATGTAATTGTACTTCAAATATTTTCTGGGTTATTTTTCTTTCTTAAAATGAACGAGTAAAATTCATATATGGCTATTAATGATTTTGGGTTTCCTAATACTGCAGTGAGACCTAGTGTGGGCTATAGGTTCAAAAACAAAGGAATTCTCTTCTGGGCCTCTCTTTGGATTTCTTCTTTGTGTTGCCTCTACTCTGGTATGATCAAATCAAGTTGATTATGTATTTTGGTAGTGAAGTTCTATTTACTGTGTTCTTGATGATTTCTGTGGTTTAACTTTATGGAAGAGTAGTTGGTATTAATTTTATTGATGCCCCAGTTATATTTTATTAATTTTGGTAAGTAGATTTGGTTACATTTAACTGCCAATTGAAGTATGTGGATTTGAATTGGATGTAAGTTTGAATCAGATGTCTGAAGGGATATTCAACTTTGTGATTGGGTGGACATTCATGTCTGCTACTTTGCTTTTCATTGATGGGAAGAGGGACAGATGCAAGGGGTCTCTTGATGTCTTATGGGGCTTTCAGATGTTTCTTACAAACAGTATACTTTCTTTAGTTAAACTTTGAAAATGGTTGGAGTTCTTTAGCATGGATATGTTCTAGGCTTGTTTTTCTGGTCAGTGTCATTTTAGTAGCTTGAAGTTGCTTTTGGTGGTTTAATGAAGAAGTAAGAAAGTTAGGATTTGTGTGTTGTAGGTAATTTGTTACTAGTGAATATTTAGAAGCTTTGAATTTTAAGTGAAACTGGATCTTTAAGTTTAGGATTCAAAATTATGGAACAATTTGAAAAGCTAAAGCAGTGACCTCCTTATTTCTTGATAACAGACTTAAAGAGTAGGTCTTTCTGTGCTTGCTTCTACTGTGTGATGCTCTTAAGTCTAACTTCTCCAGCATTTTAGGTGATTGATTCTCACATGCATGATACTCTCTCTGGTACCTTGCAAGTGCTAATAGAGAAGAGTTTCTTTTATTGTGTTTTGTATATGATGCTCTCCTTATGCTTCCTTGTATATTTGATGACATGATAAAGATTCATATATGCCTTTCTTGCTTTTGCTCATGTAAATGACCTTAATAAAGACTCATATATGTCTTCTTTCCTTGTATAGGAGGATCTCTTATTGGTTCTTGCAACTGGCCTTAATAAAGATTTAAAGGAATAAGGTGCTTACTGAAAATCGTAAGGTATTGTATTCGTTGCATATACAAGGTGTGCATATGAATTAATTTTTGCATATGCAAGGTGCATATACAAGATGTTTTTGCAAAAGCACTTCTAGCTAGTCATCAAAGCATGATAGTATAAAGTCTACAAATATGTTAAAATATGAACACAAAACGAAGTCCATGCCAACCTATATATTTGAGAAAGTTAACAGAACCAAGTTTCATGTAATGTTGATTGTGTCAATGCTTGAGAGAACTTATGAAATCTTTGAAATTTGTTGTTTGTCATGTAAATGACTTAAATTTCAATCTCTATTTAGGTTGGATGTATGCTCATATGTTGGTAGTATCTTCATGGTTTTCTGCCCTTTAAGAGTTATTGATTCTCTTAAGCATCATTATTGTTGGCCTTTAAATGAGACTGCTAGACAAGGAAAGTTCAATGGTGATTTTGTTCTTAGATAGGAGTTAATACCCTGAATACCTATTGTTATTTGATAGCTCCTGTTTTTTAAGCATGCAAGTATATATAGGAGTTGAGTTATATATGCAGCACCATGCTTTGAATTATGTGTTTTAAAAGTAGTAGTATAATACAATGATTATGGAGGATGTTAGACTTCTGATTTTTTTGCAGGTTACTTTTTTGGATGATATGAATTGAGTTACATATGTAGCAGCATGACAAACTACCTTTGAATTAAGTAGGTAGATTCAATTGAATACTAGTAGTACATTGTGGATGTTTGACTGATGGTTTTTTAGGCTTCTTTTGGATCTTAGACATGTATTAAGATAGATGTGTGTGCTATATATATGGTCTTCTTTGATGTGTAATACATGTTATACAATATTTATAATATGATCATTTCTTGGTGGATCATAGTGATCTTATATTATGTATCTATTTTGGTGTCCTAATCAAGGTTAATATTGTGCTTTTGATGCTTTTATGAGATTTTGGTTTGGATGCTATAACTATTTTTCGTTTGCTAAATTGGTAGAACAAATCATACAACAGGTTAATGACAATCCAACGTTGTCTGAATAAATGATTCTACAACTAATTCTCTTGGAATGCAACGTTGTGTGAGTATTGATTCACACAATAGTAATAAGGAACAAACATGTGTTCTTCTTAACAATCACACAATAAAGAAAATTAATAAAGGTACATCATATCACACTACAATTTTAATTAAAAAGCTATTGTGTGAGTGTTGACAGATGTTGCCGACTGTAATGCGGAATGATCTCGACGTATGCCGATGAAATATGTCGATATTCACACAACAACTCTTGAAAGGAAACATTGTGTGACTTGACAATCACACAAGGGTTTTTATTAGAAAAGCGGTTGTGTGATTCTCAGCAGATATCATCGACAGCTGACGAGAAATAGCTCGGCATGTGTCGGCATCTGTCGATAATATCTGCCGAGAATCACACAGCAATATTCTACAAAAAACCATTGTGTGATTCTCGGCAGAATTCATCAATATATGTCGACAACTGCCGAGAAGCAGCTCGACATGTGTCGGAAGCTGTCGATGATATATGCCGAGACTCACACAATGGTTTTTATTGTAGTGTTGTGTGTCAGTTGTGTGACATGTTGATCAGACATTGATCAGATTAACAACGTTTTGACTTTTAACAGACGACGTTTTTTCTCCGTCGTGTGATGCATTATCTGGCATAGTGTGTTATGGTGTTCTTGATAATGTTTGGTTAAAGGAGCCACCTAATAGCATTAAGGATGTGCTCTACGAGGATATGTGTCATGGTACTAATTAATGTAGCTCGGAGTTCAGGTGATATGTCCCCTCCGACGCAAAATGTTTATGTTCTTCATTGCAATAATAATAGGCGAAGCACCTATAGTTATGACTAGGTATTATGTTTTCTAACACTTTCACTATTAGAAACGCCACTTATGATTTTATTCAGAGTATATCATAGATATCAGAGAAGTTTATAATTTTACTAATTATTTCTAATTTTACAAAGTCTTGTCTTTATACCTCTTGATCGATGTATCAATAATATGAGTTTATTGATCTAGCATACATTGTGTCTATCAAAAACAACATATTCTCAGTTCACCAACTAAAGATCGAGTTGATGGGTTTGTCCTTGGCAACAACTTGGCTGCTGTTGCGTTTGTCGTCAGAATTCACAAATGGAGAGCATGCTTTTGCTAGTTCTAGAAAGGTTGGTTCAGCTTCAGTTCTTGTGGTTGAGTGTAGTGTTGTTCAGGACAGTTTGTTTCATGCGCTTTTAAATAATTGCAAGAAGATCCAAGTTAAAGGGAACTCAAAACTCGCAACTGATGTTATCAACAAGAGATGCTCCCCCCCCCCCCCCACGGAGACTCATTTCTAAGACATCCTGTTTTGGCCATGATCCTCAGCAGAGAGAGGAGAGGTAACTAGTGCTACCAAAAGTGAACTAGGGTTGCAGGGCGTGCCACCGCGCGGACGCGGGATGTGAACTGTGCGCGTTCCTGACTTCTAACCAGGCGAAAAGGGAGCTCCGGTGTCACCTCGCGGGCGAGGAATTACAAGCAAACTTCTTAGTCACTTGTGAATCGATACTCACTGTTAAAGCGAGCATAGCAACAATTAGGAAAGAAAGGCGAGTCCGGACGGGCTCTGAGAACTAAAGCGAGGTGCACTTAGAACTTTAGGGTTTCGAGGATGCTCGAGGATTTGTAGTTGTTTTGTATGATTTGATTGTGTGTCTTTATTGTATGTCGTCAAGCTCCCTTATATAGCACCCGGGGTTTCTTTCACGGGCTACTGCGCCAAGGTCCCCACATGAATGTATTTGACTTGGTGAGGCGTGCCCGTGAGGCTTATGGAACTCTAATTCGCCACCTCGCCGGCAGCACTCTAGCTTTAGACCATGCATTGGAACTTATTGATGCTGTCGAGCTGCAGGCCGCCGAGTTCAGATGTGGGGCCAGTCCAGTCGGCTGCCCGGGATGGAGTTCGCCAGGCCTTAGACAATCAGATGGCAGTCCTTTAGGCCGAGCTTGAAGACGCTGATGTTCCTGAGGCGTCTTCAGAGAATCTGTGCTCTGTTTATGCCCGGCAAGTGGAGGCCTTGGAGACTCAGATAGCGGAGCTGCAAGCTCAACTTGCTCAAGCTCGCCAGAACCTTGCGCAAGCTGAAGATGCAGAGGCTCGCGTGCAGGCTGCGGAGGAGACCCAAGAAGCTTTGGATTCAGCTACTGCTGCTGCGGACGAAGCCCAAGCCCAGTCGGATGTTGAAGAGTTGGCCTTAGAAGGCCTTCTCCTAGATTTGTATACGGCTTCTAGGCGGGTTTAGGCCCAGTCAGTGTTTGGCCCTTCTGTATGAACCGTTTATAATAATAATATTCTAATATTTACATGGAATCAAATCTTTCCCGCTCTTGTCAAATCTTCCTTGTGTAAAAACTGCTTTTCCAGGAAAAATCTTCTTCCGAGATTTGGTGGAGGTTTCCAATGCAACTGCTTTCTTAGAACGCGGTAGTCATCATGGAATAACGCGTCCAACTTTATCTCCAAAGCTCATATTTCGGAGCAAATCGTTGCATGCAGGACATTTGTCAAAGGGAAAAATCGGCCCTATTCGCCTATAAAAGAGAAACTCTTGGTTGAGTTGAAGCATCGACCGAGTCTTTTACGCCCACTGCTATGGATTTTTCTTCTCTTCTACTCATCCTACTGTCCTTGCTTAAAGCAAAACCCCCCAATTTTCAACTTCACTCTTCGTTCTTTTTGAGTCTGAAAATCTGCTCTCAGGCCGGAAGTGAGTCTGAAAATTTACTCTCAAGCCAAGCTTTGTTTGGATAAAAAATGGTCTAGGTACCTTCTGCCTTGCACCGCTGTTCTGTCCAAACGTGAGGTTTTCGAGGTTCCGTACCCGCTTGTGCTCTAGGCCCCGGCCAGTGTCCTTGAAGCACCTTCGAGCTGTGACTGGTAGATGAGGGACCCCGGGTCCAAGCTTGCGCTGGCCTGAGGGAACGGGACGTTCGCCAGCCTCAACCAAAGAACGCGGTGGCGGCCTCTTCTTCAACCCTGCAAGATATGCGGGTGAGGTTTTAATATCGTTAGACCTATGTTTTTGAAGGTAAACATAGTCAGATTTCATCCTTTCTATCAATGTAATTGCTTCGACCGTAAAGTCACGTATGAAACCTGTATTAGTGATAGGAGCATAAAATGCGACATTCTTAATGTGTTATTACCTCCATTTGTACTTTGATTATCTTATTTTTGTAAAATAGAGTCATAATGTAGAATCGAAAGTTTTTGGTAGAGTTGTGTATAAAAACGTGTTAAACATAAAGGAATGATGTAGAAAATTGTCAAAAATTGATTTAACTTCTCTGATACTTAGGTGACATATAGAAGACTGCCGAGAGAAGTGTTCCTGATGGACCTAGGGAAGCAAAGCAGCTGATCCAGGAAGCCTAGTCCATGAAGGAGAGGTCCAAACCAAGTCCAATATGGAGAAAAGATCTAAATTCGGCAGCAGAATATCAAGGAATATCCAAGTCTTGAAATCCCTGATTGAATCGGGAAAATTCCTGTGCACGTCTCTCAACTTCAACGGACTCTCCAGGACAGCTCACAATGAATCAGAAAACTTACTAGATATGGATAGAGAACTACGGGAGTCTAGTTTCCAAATCAATTGGAATCACCTCAATATCTATTTTCTAGAGAGAGTTATGACATAATCATCAGACGGAGGTCATTCTGCCGAAATTGAGAAGAACTAGGAAACGTAAACCAACTTGATTTCAACTTTGTGGCCGGCTTCTCTAGGGTTTTTTCCTCTATATAAAGCACGACTCAAGTACAGAAGATCATCATCAACCCGTGCAAAATTACACCAAAGCTTTGCCGAAACTTCATCATTCTCCAAACACCATAATCCGAACTCACCATCATCCTTGATCCGAAGCAAGTAGCCTAGGGTTCCGCTCACTCGAAGAATAGAAAAAGTAGGGATATTTTGAAAGTGTATTCCATCTTTTACTTTCGGATTAGAATGTGTTTGTTTTTGTTGATGTTTGTTTTAGGTTTTTGCTTAAGTATGTTTCGATTCTTGTCTATGAGATAGAAGTACTTTTGAGCCATGTATTGAATTGAAGTTTACGATTTATGATCGATGATTTTAGGTTTTATGCCGTGAGTTTTATGTCCATGTACTTTAATATTTTCGGTGTATTCTTCTATTTTCATGTGTAATTGATACAAGTAGTTGATGTTGCATGTGTTAATCATCCAAGGTTCGACTTTGATACAAGTAGTTGATAAGTTGCATAGTCTTTGTTATTTCACCGATTTTCTACCTATGTTTGATTTGGACTTGTGCTTAAACACATCGATTCTTTATGTGATACGTAATTGCATGATTAGTTTATGTGTGTGACCTATAAGTAGTGCACAGAGCCGAGCTTGTTTGTGTCACGATGTTGAATGAAACCCGTAGTCTAATTCAAAGTATGTCTATGTCATAGGAACCACGTAGGAACTTAAGTGCATATCGAATTTAGGTTGTGTATTTGCTCACGGTGTGGACTTAAATGAGATTAGAGATTGTCTTCTTTGTTCTTGCATGGTTGTTTGGTTGTGTTTGCATGATTGTTGGTTGATCACATGTAAATATGTATAGAGGTAATTTAGGATTTATTTCCAATGTCTATTCCCAACTCATCAAACCCTTAAACCCTATATGCATATTTCGACATTTATATTAGGTTAGGTGGATCTACCCTGTAGTTAGATCCTCGGTTTAGAACGATCCCTGCTTGCTTTATACTATGATAGATTTGTTGACAGAGTTAATTGATGCGTGTGCAAATACGTTATATCAAATGGCGCCGTTGCCGGGGATCCTTCGGGATCCTCGATCTTTTTAACTGTCGAAATTTGCATTGTATATATGTCTATATGTTTATATTTGTAAAATTAAAACCATGAATGTGTATATGATGTAATTGTGTTTTATTTTTGTTTTTCTACTTTAATACTTGTATGAATAATGTTGTAGGTTGTAATGCACAGGAATAGGTAGGATCCCTTTTGTTAATTCTAGTCTTAACCCTTCTTGTTTACTCTCTGGTTTGCATGAGGTTGAGGGCGGCTTTTATTAACACTTGGAGTCCTGTTTGGTTCATAAGTTTGTTGCTAGCTGAGTACATTGGTACGCTCCTTCTATTACTCTGGTGCATGGGACCAAAATTGGATCTTAAGAGCCTTGAAGACATACATCTCGGTGATGGAGTTCTCATTGCTCACTAAACGAGTCATACCATGTTCACTATCTCTGTATTGAGCTATTGACCTTTAGAAACAACACTTCAAGCTTGTGATCGAAACATCTACATCTTGGCCGCACGTCCACCGTGTCTTACCATCTAGAATCATTATTTATTTAAGTGTTTTAGTAGCAACTCGAGAATAAGCTTGTATGACTTTGTAATCTTAAAGATTGGTGTCATGTATGATTTTGTATTTAATTTGTTTCGAAATTTATCTCTTGATTTTCGAATTTCTTTTGTTTTCCTTTGTTTTGTTTTCCTTTGATTGATTTTGGAACCCTTGGTTCCTTTTCTCTTATTTATAAGAACCCTTGGTTCTTAGCTTAGTCTAGTTTATTGCTTTTGATTTCGTTTTATACTCATGCATTCTAACTTGATCTTGGCCAAATGGTTTTTCAGGTGCTAGACATGCATGCAACCTCGACTCACTCGTTCGTCTTCACAAGGAGCTCTTGTTCCATTGAATCCGGAGATTGACCGTGCTTGCAAAGAACAAAGAAAGAAGCATCAAGTAGCACGGTTGGACCTTTGGAATTTGAAGAGCAAGATCCTCCTTCTCCCTTTCGGATCCAGTCTGAATCTTCATCTTCATCCGAATCTGAGATTGACTGTGAGGAAGACAAGTCCGACATCGACATGATCGACTCACCACTCAAATCTGCTTTCATCCCCACAGCCCTGGAATCACCTTCATGCATTGCTTTCACTATGCCTAATGAAGCCAACTTCTCCATACCGGTTCAGTTGCTTGGGCAATTGCCTAAGTACTCGGGTTCTCCAATGGAGGACCCTAATGTTCACCTTAGAGAGTTTCTCGATATCTGCAGATTGCAATCAATCAATCATCTTACTCCAGAAGGCCTAAAATTGCTTTTATTTCCTTTTACTCTTAAAGATGATGCTAAGCGTTGGTTGTATTCTTTGCCTGCAGGAATCATCACCAATTGGAATGAGATGACCTCGAAGTTCTTGAAACAATTCTTCCTGCGCAACTCACGAAGAAGCTAAGGAGGGAGATTCAGAACTTCACTCAAAAGGATGGTGACACTCTCTATGAGGCATGGGAAGAGTTTCAGGAACTTCAGAGGAAGTGCCCTCATCATGGAATTCCTTTGGACGAGTTAGTTCAAGCTTTTTATGAGGGGCTTGACAACACCAACAAGGGTATGGTGGACTCTGCATGTGGATGCACATTTATGAACAAAACCGGACGGCAAGCATATAACTTGATTGAGGACTTGGCGGATAACAATCGTCAATTCAGCACCAAGAACTCAAGGAAGTCGGCAGGAGGCCGTGGTGGTGTCTATGACATTGAAGCTCGGAATCAGATGATCACGTTGGATAGGAAGCTTGATGTCTTGGTCAAGGCTTTCAATGGTTCGAATCTTGGCAACCAAGCTTGTGGAATTTGCTCACTTTCGGATCACTCTACAGATTCATGTCCGAATGGTGCTTTGCGTGAGGAGGAGTTGAACTTTATGGGACAACAGAGGCAACGTTATGATCCATATTCGAACACTTACAATCCTGGACTTAGAGATCATCCGAATTTTCGGTGGAATAACAACCATGCTCAACCGGCCAATACTCAAGGTCAAGGACCTCGTCCTTCAGGTTTGTTTGTGAGGCCTCAGGTACCTCAAGGTTTTGTTCCTAACTCTTCTAATTTCGTGCCTAATAATGCCAATGTTCACGGTTCAAATAATAATGCTAGTTCTTCTACTCCTAATTATGATGAACTCTTGAAGTCCCTTGCTCAAGGGCAACAGAACTTAACATCTGCAACTCAAGCTTTAGTGACAGGTCAACAGGCTAATTCTAAAGAGATCACGGAGCTCAAGAAGCAGATGGGACAGGTTATCGATTTCATGGGTAAAATCCATGAAAGTGGTAAGTTGCCGGGCCAAACCTTGCCAAACCCGAATGCCGGACAATTCAAGATCGTTGCAACTAGGAGTGGTCGAGTTTTTGAGGAGCCTTTGTTGAAGAAGTCGGAGCCTTCTAAGGAAGGTGAGGCCGAGAGCATATTGCTGCAAGATGACGAAGATATTGAAGAGGTTTATGTCGAGAAGCAGCCGGACAAAGAGGCCGTGCCTCAGTCCGAGAGAGAGAGTAACCGTACGGCAGTTCCTGCCGAGAAGAAGAAGGTGCAAGAGGCCGAGCCTCTTGCAGTCCCTGCTGATCCGAAATCACTCAAGCCGTGCTTGAGAAAGGTAAGTCTTCTAGCTCTAATGGTTTAGTTTCTACTAATGTCCATGCTCGTGCCCATTTCCCCAATAGTTTGCTAAATCAAAGCACGATGAAGCTGATCATGCAATGATTGAGTTATTCAAGAAGGTGGAAGTAAACATGCCATTGCTTGAGTGCATTCAACAAAATCCAAAGTATGCGAAATTCTGAAAGAGTTGTGCACCAACAAGAGGCTACCACGAGAGAAGGGTGTAGCGGTAATAATGAAACCATCTCTACGGTTTTTCAAAGGAAACTACCACCTAAGCTCAAGGATCCAGGGAGTTTTTGATTCCATGCACCATTGGTACTCATAGTTTTGATAAGATCATGTTAGATCTAGGTGCTTCGATTAATGTTATGCCTTCTTATCTTTATGCGGACTTAGGTCTAGGTGATTTGAAAAAGGATGACATTATCATTAGATTGGCTGACCGCTCCAACAAGATCCCTCTGTTGGGATGTTGAGGATGTTTTAGTGCAGGTTGCAAGTTTAACATTTCCTGCAGATTTCTATGTCATTGACATGGAACCGGCGGATGCAGATGACAAAGAAATTCCCATTCTGTTGGGAAGGTCACTCATGAGAACCGCAAGGACCAAAATTGATGTCTACTCAGGGGAACTAACTTTCGAAATAGACGGAGACATCATTAGTTACAATGTTTTTGATGCGATGAGGTATCCACTTCCTGAACTTTTTCTAGATTCCTTTTCTATTGATGTTGTGGATGATCTTGCAGTGAATATGTGGAGACAGTAGCTCAAGAAACCTTGGCACTCACCTTGGCAAAAGGAATCGGATTTGATGCCATGGGGAACAAAATCACCTTAGCTCAAGACACCGTGCCTCTGCCCTTGTTTGAGACCGTGCAGTCACTTGAGGTGGCTGCCGAGGTATGCTACTCCTCCCCTAGTCCAATTCTCTTTCCATCTAACAAGTTTCTTCCTTCCATTATCCAAGCCCCAAAATTAGATCTCAAGGTTCTTCCGGAACATTTGAAGTATGTGTATTTGAGAGAATGAAACGTTGCCGGTTATCATATCATCATCACTAGAGAAGGAGCAAGAGGAGAGATTGATCGAAGTTTTGAAGAGACACAAGACGGCCATAGGTTGGACCTTAGCCGACATAAGGGAATTAGTCCTACAATGTGTGTTCATCGAATTTTGCTTGAAGATGGAGTAAAACCGACCAAGGAGGGTCAACGACGTCTTCATCCACCTATGATGCAAGTTGTGAAGGATGAGGTGACAAAGTTGCTCGATTGTGGAGTCATCTACCCAATTTCGGATTCAAGATGGATTTCACCGGTTCAAGTTGTGCCAAAGAAGAGCGAATCACGGTGGTGAGGAATGATGAAAACGAGCTTGTGCCGCAAAGGACCGTAACCGGCCACCGAGTGTGTATCGATTATAGGAGGCTCAATGCAACAACAAGGAAGGATCACATGTCGTTGTCATTCATTGATCAAATGCTTGAGAGGTTAGCCGGTCATTCCTTCTATTGTTTTCTTGACGGTTATAGTGGTTATAATCAAATAAGTGTTGCAGAAGAGGATCAAGAGAAGACAACGTTTACATGTCCCTTTGGCACTTTTGCCTACCGCCGCATGCCTTTTGGCTTGTGCAATGCTCCAGGTACGTTTCAAAGATGCATGTACCACATATTTTCTGAGTTCATCGGTTCTAAGATTGAAGTCTTTATGGATGATTTTTCTGTTTATGGTGGAGATTTCGATGCATGTTTAGAAAATGTAGAACTTGTGCTTAGGAGATGTGAGGGAACTAATCTTGTGCTTAATTGGGAAAAATGTCACTTCATGGTTACTCAGGGTATAGTGCTCGGCCACATTGTTAGTTCTAGGGGTATTGAAGTTGATAAATCTAAGATAGATCTTGTGCGTCACTTACCCATCCCCACAAGTGTGAGGGATGTTCGAAGCTTTCTTAGACATGCAGGTTTTTATCGTCGATTTATCAAAGATTTCTCCAAGATAGCTCGGCCCTTGAGTTCTTTGTTGCAAAAAGATGTGCCCTTCCACTTTGATGCCGAGTGCAAGGAGGCTTTTGAGCGGTTGAAAACCATGTTGACATCGGCGCCGATCATGGCGCCACCAGATTGGTCCTTGCCCTTCGAATTATGTGTGACGCCTCAGACTATGCCGTGGGGGCTGTGCTCGGACAGAGAAAAGAACAGCAGCTGTATATGCCTCTCGGATGCTCAATGATGCGCAACAGAACTACACCACCACCGAGAAAGAACTTCTTGCCGTGATCTTTGCTTTGGATAAGTTTCGTTCTTACTTACTTCAATCTAAAGTTATTGTTTACACTGACCATGCGGCTTTGAAGTATTTGTTGACGAAGAAGGATGCCAAGCCGAGATTGATAAGGTGGATGTTGCTTCTCCAAGAGTTCATTTGGAAATCAAAGACAAGAAGGGTCGGACAACGTTGTTGCCGACCACCTTAGCCGGTTGGTACGTGACTTGGATCCCATGGCCATCCAAGAGTGCTTCCCGGACGAGCAACTTTTCAAGGTAAGCAAGGTAAGTGAGGTAAGTGAGCCTTGGTATGCAGACATTGTGAATTACCTTGTGACAAAGCAATTTCCGAATTTTATGTCCTACCATGCTAGAAATAGACTTAAGGCATTAGCTAGACATTATGTGTGGGATGAACCTTATTTGTGGAAGCATTGTGTTGATCAAGTTATTAGGAGGTGTGTCCCGGAGAATGAACATAGGTCTATTCTTAGTTTTTGCCATGATTAAGTTTGTGGATGTCACTTTGGTTCTCGTAGGACTGCTTTGAAAGTTTTAGAATGTGGATTCTTTTGGCCTACTATTTTTCGGGATGCCTATATGTATTGTGCTTCATGTGATAGATGTCAAAGGATAGGGAATTTATGACCTAGGGATGAGATGTCTATGCAACCTATTATACATGTTGAAATATTTGATTGTTGGGGTATTGATTTCATGGGGCCTTTTTCGAGTTCTCAGGGATATTTGTACATTCTCGTATATGTGGATTATGTTTCTAAATGGGTGGAAGCAAAAGCCACCCGGACTAATGATTCTCGAGTTGTTGCAGAGTTCCTACGCTCTAATATTTTCTCCAGGTTTGGAATGCCGAAATTTGTAATAAGTGATGAAGGTTCCCACTTTTGCAATCGGACAATTGAAGCTCTAATGAAGAAGTATGGAATCATGCATAAGGTTGCTACACCTAATCACCCCCAGACAAGTGGGTAAGTAGAGCTTAGTAACCGAGAGATCAAGTGGATATTGGAGAAGAGTGTGAAGCCGTCACGCAAGGATTGGAGCCAACGACTTGATGATGCATTATGGGCATATCAGACTGCATTCAAAAATCCCTTGGGGATGTCACCGTTTCGTATGGTGTACGGCAAGGCTTGTCACTTGCCTGTGGAGTTGGAACATCGGGCTTGGTGGGCGGTTCAGGCTTTTAATATGGATATTTATGAGGCCGGATTACACAGGAAGTTGCAGTTGGTGAACTTGAAGAAATCAGGAATGAGGCTTATGATTCTGCCATGATCTATAAAGAGAAAACCAAGGCATTCCACGACAGGATGATTCGAAAGAAAGACTTTGTTATTGGCCAGAAAGTTCTCTTATTTAATTCTAGACTTAGGTTGTTTCCAGGCAAGCTACGTTCTAGGTGGATAGGACATTTTGTTATCACTAATGTCTTTCTTTCTGGTGCAGTCATGATTAGAAGCATGGTCAAAGGAACTGAATTTCAGGTTAATGGTCATCGATTAAAGCCCTACATGGAGAACATGGTGAACCACACGGTGGAGGAAGTCCCTCTTCTAGATGCTACGGCATGAGCATAAGGAGATGATAGTCTAGGCTAAAGGACTATAAACACTTAAGCGCTGCATGGGAGGCAACCCATAGAAAGAGCCATCAACGAGAGTTTGCAAATTTCTTTCTCCCTCCTTTTTTCTTTTCGGATTGCTCTTAGTTTTCTTACATTGAGGACAATGTTGATTTTAAGTGTGGGGTGGATGTCATTACTCGTTGATTTGCTATGCTTTGATATGATTTGAGTTGTTTTTAATTTTTAGGATTAATTTTGAATTTTTTTTTTGTGTTTTCCGATTTTAGATGAACTTTTCGACATTTTTAGGTTTTTATTTCCTTAGATTCGGATTACAACTTTGTTTCTTTATTTTGTGTTTTGTTTTTATTTTGTTGAGTCTTAGGTGCCTTCTAACGTGTCTAGGATGAATATATGATCTTTGATTGATTAGTTATTGAGATGAGCATGATTTCGAATATTTGAGCTTATATGTTATTTGATGGTTAATAGATATGTTGAAATTGTACGAACTTGTAGTAGATGAGGACCATTGAAACTTAGGTACAGAATGAGCATGTTCCTTACTTGTTTGATTTCATGTTACCTTTGTGAGATTTTCGAGCCACATATATGTGCCTATTCTTTGGAGAGTTTACTCTATCTATTCTTTGATATATATGACCTCATTATACATTACTTGATCGATTCATATGCCATAGATATTGAATGAACTAGAGATTGCTAGAACTTACTTGTGAAACTTTCAAAACTTTTATCATAACTTACTTTGATTTTGAATATGATTGTGGATCTTTCTTAGGACTATCACCACTTTATCTAAATAGCCATATATCCCTATTTTGAGCCCTGTTTGGGACCCCTTAGTCTGAACCCCCTAGAACGTACGTTATGCCTTTCTTGTTCACCTAAATTATCCCTTGCCTAGTATAGAATTCCTCTACCTTGTCTCGAGCTTGGCAGAGCTATCTTTTTGGTGGTGATTTGAGGTGATGATTCAATACAAGTGTGGGGTTGTTCTAAGGAGTTTGTTGCCGAGATACACATGAGAAAAGAAAAAAATTGCTCTCGGAAGAAAGAAAAAAAAAACAAACAAAAAAAGCATGATCCGAGAGAAGAGAAGAAAAAAAATTTTCGAATTGATTTTGATGAAGATGTCTCGGCCTAGATGTAGTTTTTGTGAATTTGGAGTTGTTATTTGTTTGTTGAAGGCTCAATATGTTATACTTTTAGCCTTGGTTCGTTTTCACAATGTTTAAAGTGAAGGATGGGTCCAACATGATGATATTTGGCCCTTGATGGTGTTTGGTGACATAAGGTGGATGTTCGTGCTCTGCTAAGTCTTGAGGATGACCTTTGTGATTCCTTTACTTTGAAAATTTTTCCATGCCGCGAGCCTAACCAACCTATTTTCTAAAGATCCGCATGATTCTTAAGATAAGTAGCCTTTGATCTGTGGAGTTTGTTTCATGAGTAAGCGTATGGTTGTGGTTCATTTTTGCATATGATTGGTATCTTTCATGAGGTTTTTGAATTCACTACGTTCTTTATAACTCTTGTGTGTAAAAAGCTTCTAAGCATATGCCATGTTCTTGAGAGAAAAGATCCGAAGTGCATATCCTTTGTAAGTTGAATATGAACTTGTTTGGAACATGTCGAGCTTAATTTCACCTTTATTTCTGCCATGTCTTACTTGTTACATCGGAATCTCATGTTTATTAACCATTGAATTCATCTTTCAATTTCGATTCTTGTGCTATTCTTGATGCTATGATTTTGAAGGTCTCTGAGACAATTTCGTTGAAGGCATTAGATTGAGTCATTGTAATATTTTCGAGATTAGTTGTGTTGTTTTTGTTTTAGTGGTTTGCTAAGGGACTAGCAAAGGTTAAGTGTGGGGTTGTTAATAGGAGCATAAAATGCGACATTCTTAAGGTGTTATTACCTCCATTTGTACTTTGATTACCTCTTATTGTCGTAAAATAGAGTCATAATGTAGAATCGAAAGTTTTTGGTAGAGTTGTGTATAAAACGTGTTAAACATAAAGGAATGATGTAGAAAATTGTCACAAATTGATTTAACTTCTCTGATACTTAGGTGACATATAGAAGACTGCCGAGAGAAGTGTTCCTGATGGACCTAGGGAAGCAAAACCGCTGATCCAGGAAGCCTAGTCCATGAAGGAGAGGTCCAAACCAAGTCCAATATGGAGAAGAAGATCTAAATTCGGCAAAATATCAAGGAATATCCAAGTCTTGAAATCCTTGATTGAATCGGGAAAATTCCTGTGCACGTCTCTCAACTTCAACGGACTCTCCAGAACATCTCACAATGAATCAGAAAACGTACTAGATATGGATAGGGCTACGGGAGTCTAGTTTCCAAATCAATTGGAATCACCTCAATATCTATTTTCTAGAGAGAGTTATGACATAATCATCAGACGGAGGTCATTCTGCCGAAATTGAGAAGAACGAGGAAACCTAAACCAACTTGGTTTCAACTTTGTGGCCGGCTTCTCTAGGGTTTTTCCTCTATATAAAGCACGACTTCAAGTACAGAAGATCATCATCAACCCGTGCAAAATTACACCAAAGCTTTGCCGAAACTTCATCATTCTCCAAACACCATAATCCGAACTCACCATCATCCTTGATCCGAAGCAAGTAGCCTAGGGTTCCTCTCACTCGAAGAATAGAACAAGTAGGGATATTTTGAGAGTGTATTCCATCTTTTACTTTCGGATTAGAATGTGTTTGTTCTTGTTGATGTTTGTTTTAGGTTTTTGCTTAAGTATGTTTCGATTCTTGTCTATGAGATAGAAGTACTTTTGAGCCATGTATTGAATTGAAGTTTACGATTTATGATCAATGATTTTAGGTTTTATGCCGTGAGTTTTATGTCCATGTACTTTAATATTTTCGGTGTATTCTTCTATTTTCATATGTAATTGATACAAGTAGTTGATGTTGCATGTGTTAATCATCCAATATTCAACTTTGATACAAGTAGTTGATAAGTTGCATAGTCTTTGTTATTTCACCGATTTTCTACCTATGTTTGATTTGGACTTGTGCTTAAACACATCGATTCTTTATGTGATACGTAATTGCATGATTAGTTTATGTGTGTGACCTATAAGTAGAGCACATAGCCGAGCTTGTTTGTGTCACGATGTTGAATGAAACCCGTAGTCTAATTCAAAGTATGTCTATGTCATAGGAACCACGTAGGAACTTATGTGCATATCGAATTTAGGTTGTGTATTTGCTCACGGTGTGGACTTAAATGAGATTAGAGATTGTCTTCTTTGTTCTTGCATGGTTGTTTGGTTGTGTTTGCATGATTGTTGGTTGATCACATGTAAATATGTATAGAGGCAATTTAGGATTTATTTCCAATGTCTATTCCGAAATCATCAAACCCTTAAACCCTATATGCATATTTCGACATTTATATTAGGTTAGGTGGATCTACCTTGTAGTTTGATCCCCGGTTTAGAACGATTCCTGCTTGCTTTATACTATGATAGATTTGTTGACAGGGTTAATTGATGCGTGTGCAAATACGTTATATCAATTAGAAACGCCAAAGAGGGGAAAATAAATAAATTTATTTTTTAGGGCCTCTAGAATAGGCCTAAATCTTGTACTTGTCTTTGTGTTTAGACTTTGCACGTTTACAGAAAATGAAAAAAATGGATGAATTTATTTTTTAGGGCCTCTGGAATAGGCTCAAATCTAGCACTGGCCATTTTAGGCTGGTGCGTTACAATTGTTTGCTTCCATCTTCTATCCCGGGTTGCCCCCTAGTGCTGGGCGGTGAAGCAAGAACGCGGTGGCGCGTAGCACTATTGACCGTGGTGGCGGGCTTTGGGGGTGGATCCTCGCGCTCCCAAACTCCAGCAATGTGTCGCTTGAGGAAACAACCATTAATAGGATTGCGATGAATGGTGCCGTCTAGGTCGCGCAAGTGGTATGCCCTTTTGGGGAGTATACGATGAATAATGAAAGGTCCTTCCCATCGAGCTGACCACTTGCCCCGGCCCTCGGTTTTTTCCCCAAGTGGTAGGACAGCGCGCCACACCTTTTGGCCCTCGGCATAGCTCCGTCCTCGCGTGACTTTGTCGTACGACCGCGCGATGCGCTGTTTCTCGAGGATGAGAATGTTGAAGGCGGTGACGCGGTGTTCATCGAGATCTTCAAGTTCCTGCCACATAGCCTGGACATAATCTTCGCCAAGTAGTTGGTGTTGTTCCTGAACGCGGAGCGAAGCTATATTGATCTCGAGGGGAAGGACAACATCATGACCATACATAAGAGCATACGGGGTAGTGTCCGTCGGGCCGCGCTTTGAAGTGCGGTAAGCCCACAATGTGTGGTAAAGCTCCTCGTGCCAGACACGGGGGTTTAACTCCAGCATCTTCCGGAGAATACCAAGGATGACCTTATTACTGGCCTCAGCCTGGCCGTTGAACTGTGCATAATATGGCGTAGAGTGGAGGAGCTTGATACCATAGTCGCTTAAATATTTAACGACTGAATCAGCCATGAAAGCTGTCCCCCTATCCATAACGATGCACTCCGGAATACCAAAGCGGGAAAAAATATTGCGGAAAATGAAGTTGCGGACTGAGTTAGCGGAGGCAACCTTGAGTGGTTCGACCTCGACCCATTTGGTAAAGAAATCGGTGGCGACGATAATGAACTTATGTTGCTCAGAAGAATGTGGATGAATAATGCCAACGAAATCCATCGCCCATCCGCGACCCGGCCAAGGTTTAATGATAGGCTGCAATGGAATGTTGGGGATGTGTTGTACTGGTCCGTGGGCCTGGAAATCTTGGCAACCTTTGGCAAAGGCAATGCAGTCTTTTAAAATGGTCGGCCAGTAGTATCCATGGCGCCGGATTACCCAACGCATTTTTGGCCCTGCCTGGTGCGAACCACAAACTCTACAATGTACTTCGCGCATGAGACGTTTAGCTTCGTTCCCATACACGCAGTGAAAGTCGTTTCCGTCTTCTCCACGCCGACGTTGTTCACCATTGCGTAAAACAAAGTTTAAGGTGAGGAAACGTATCTGTCTTGAGTGAGCGGCGTCGTTGGGATTCTAGAGGTAGGTGATAAATGGTAGCCGCCAGTCCTCGTCAATAGGTTCTAAGGCCGCGACTCCGGGGGTGTCGGCCTGAAATTGCCCCCTCGTGATGAAAGAGGGCAGGGTACGGCGCTCAACCTTGAGCAAACGTTCGCGCACTCCATCGCGCAGGGTAAGGCCGAACGCTACTTACGCGAGTTCGTTGGCGGCGAAGTTGAACTCGCGTGGAATGTGTTCGATGTAGACGTCGTCGAATTGATCCAATACTGCAAAGGCCTTGCGCAGGTATGGTTCAATGGACGAGCTTAAGCACTTGAACTTCTCCACTAACTGGTTAACGACCAACAAGGAATCGCCGAAGACCTGAATCTCGCGGACTCCTAAGTCCAACAAAATTTCCAGTCCGATGATGAGCGCCTCGTATTCGGCCTGGTTATTAGTGCATTTGAAATCGAGCTGGAACGAGTAAAAGAAGCGATCCCCTGCGGGATTTTCGATGGCTATCCCGGCTCCGGCTGCGGTATCAATCCGTGATCCATCAAAGTAAAAGGTCCAAGGAGCTAGTGCTACAGCAGCGAATTCCAACTCGCAAAACGCCATGAGCTCAGAAGGTGGGTGATGAGCGAGAAAGTCTGCTATTGCCTGTCCTTTTACTGCCTTTTGCGGAACATATTGCAACGAGAATTCAGACATGGCTAATATCCACTTGCCTATGCGTCCCCGTAAGATAGGGCATGAGAGCATGTATTTGACTAGGTCGGATTGAGCAATCACAACCATGGTAAAGGCAAGCATGTTGTGGCGCAGCTTGCATCCCGCAAAATATAGAGCGAGACACAACTTCTCCATAGGCGAGTAGCGTGTTTCGCAGTCAGTTAACACCCTGCTGAGGTAATAAACAGCGTGCTCCACCCCGTTTTCGTCGTCTTGGGCCAAGAGTCCGCCGATGGACAAGTCGGCAGCGGCGATATAGAGTTTAAGCCGTGTACCTCCGCGGGGTGGGATCAGGACTGGTGGGTTCGTAAGGTTGTCCTTGATTCGATCGAAGGCCTGTTGATGTTGGGGTTCCCAGACGAACTCAGTTGCCCCCTAGAGCTTGAGTAGGGGTGAAAAAGGTTGGACCTTCCCTGCCGCGTTTGATATGAAACGGCGGAGAAAGTTGATTCGCCCAAGCAACTGTTGAAGCTCTTTCTTAGTGGTGGGGGGTGAAGCGGTGATTAAAGCCTGCGCCTTGTCCTTTGGGATTTCGATGCCCCTTTGATGTACTAGAAAACCAAGGAAATCGCCAGCTTCTGCGAAGAATACGCACTTGGCGGGGTTCATCTTCAGGTTATGTCGGCGCATCCGTGTAAACACCTGTCGCAGATCTTCAACGTGGGTTGCCCGTGTTTTGGTTTTGACTACTACATCGTCGATGTAGACTTCGATCAGCTTCCCCAAGATGTCATGAAAGATGAGGTTCATGGCGCGCTGGTATGTTGCCCCCGCGTTTTTAAGTCTGAAAGGCATGACAACATATTCGAACGCGCCAGCAAAACCAGGGCACCGAAAAGCCGTCTTGTGTCGATCTTCCTCAACGACGGGAATCTGGTGGTATCCGGCTGTTCCATCCATGAAGGATAGCATTTCGTGCCCCGCATCTGCGTCTATGAGGAGGTCAGCCACAGGCATGGGGTATATATCATTTGGCGTTGTGTTGTTTAGGTCGCGGTAATCAACACAGACGCGCATTTTGCCATTTTTCTTGCAGACGGGGAAAACATTGGATAACCACTCATTATACTTTGCCACGCGGATGATACCCGATTGGTGCATGTTTTCGATCTCTTCCTTGACTACGATTTGAGTCTCGGTTCGCATGAATCGGCCGTCTTGCCGCACTGGACGTCGGTCGGGATAAGTTGGCAACCGGTGGCAAACCAAATCCGGGGAAAAACCAGGCATATCCTCGTATTTGTCGGCGAAGCAATCCCTGTATTCGTGTAATAGGGTAAGAAGGTCTTCCTTTTCGTCCTCCGCCAGCTTAGCACTAATGGAAATGAGTAAGGGCTTTTCTGCAGTCCCTACATCAACTTGTGAAATGGGGTCGCGGACTTGAGGTGGTGTATCATCCAAGGCGGCGGGTGCTAACTGAATAGTTTCCTCCTTGGTATCGGTATAATCCACCACTTCATCGACATATTTCATAGTCGCGACCTTGTCGTAGGCTTCGCGTTCTGCCCAGTACGAAATGAGTCTTTCGCACAAGGACTCGCCAGCCTCGCGTGCCTCCTTTGAGAAGGCACTATCCATCAGAATGGGGTGTGGAATCCGCGATGGTGTGAGGACGTTGCAAATCGTCCTTCGCTTGGGTAAGTCCCCATCGCGCTAGGTTGGAGGTCGTTACCCCATATGGGCGGCCTTTGTTATCGACGCCTTGTACGTCCAACGGGCCCATGTCTGTGGTATAATATCGGGCGTCGTTGAAGTTGGCGGAAATAGAAAATGGCCGCGGGTCGGCTTTGATAATGATCGCTTCGCACTTCTCGGTGTCCCAGATCATGAGTTCTTGGTGCATGGAGGAAGGCACGCAAAAACTTATGTGGATCCAATCTCGGCCGAGAATCATGTTGTAAGAGGAAGAGCATTCGGCGACGAAGAAAGTGTAAACCTGTGATGACGGCCCGACCTTGACTCGTAGAAAGAGCAGGCCTAGGGTCCTGGACACCTGCCCGGTGAAGTTTTTGACTGTTAAGGACGTAGTCTGGATCATCGAGCGCGGGATGTCTAGGAGTCCCATGGTGCGGGTTGTAACGACATTGACCGCCGCGCCTATATCAACCATGACTTTGTTGATCATCTTCCCTTCGACTTCGGCCGTGATATACAGTGGCCGCATGTGAGTGGCCATGTCTAAGGTTGGTGTTGAGAAGGTAAGAGTTTGCTTATGTGTGATGTTGCTCATAATCTCCACTTGCAGGGCGTCGTCGGCTAATGCCGGAATTGGGCCCATTTCGCTGCTGCATGGCGGGGGTATGCTACTGACATCCTCGCTGCTGACTGAAATATCCGCCGCACTACAGGTTGTGTTTGGCGGAAGAGCGTATCTCTCCGATATGAAGAACACCATCCCGACTTGAAAGGAGAATTTTTCATGAACCGGGACCAGCGGAGTGTCAATGACCCCGTGTTCCCCTTTGAGCACCACTAAGGTTCTGCTTCGCGGCAAAACTCCTCATCTGCCAACCATCCTGAGACCTCTACCATATTACAGGTGAATGAATCCGCCTGCTCTTCTTCTTGGTCTGCTTCGAGGTTAAGTCGAGGTTCGGAGTGCGCCTCGTCATCCGCTGAATTCTCGCGGAATCTTTGGGCCATCTGCTGAGCGAGGTTAGGACTAGAAGGCGTATGTGCGGCCACCGGTGGCTCTGGAGCCTCTGTTTGCCGCGGGCACTAGACTGTCTTAGTGGAAGGCTGCTGATCCCCGGCTAGTTGTTTTTCTGTTACCACAGGGGCCTTATCATTGTCCTCCTTTTGCAACCGTTGTAGGGCGGATATTCGGGGAACCATACGAGTCTCGGGCTCTGGTGTACATCGTGCTTGAGGCAGATGTGGCTGTGGTGGCTCTCTTTTGGTATTGGCCTCCGGATTTTGAGGTTCTCGGTGCCGTGAGGGCTGAGGCGGTTCGCGCTCTGGCTCTGGGGTCATGAACAGCTTACACCTAGGACCAGTAGGCGGCTCCCTCCTCATCTCAGGCTCTGATGTCGGAGATGGCCTGCGCCGGGGAACTTGTGAGTCCCGTCTTCTTTCCGACTCCGGGGACGGTCTTCGCCTGAGAGCTTGGGGATCCCTTCTCCTTACAGGTTCGGGAGACTGCCTGCACCTGGAATGTTGTGGATCCCTACGCCTTTCAGGCTCCGGTGACGGTCTGGGCTTAGAAGGTTGTGGATACCTTCTCTTTTCAGGCTCCGGTGACGGTCTGGACCTAGAATGCTGTAGGTTCTGCTTTGGTGGAACCGTGAGTCGACAGAAGACGTTTGCCTTGGGTGCGGGCTCGTCTACGAACTGCTCGCAAATCCTTGGGGGTGTGACATGAGGCATTTGAAGGAATGCGCGCAAACCCTCTGCCTCCCTCCACATCCGCTCAGGTGTCTGAGCGAGTTGTGAGGGGCGTACAGCGCCCTCATCGACAGCACGTAAGGCACGCATGATGCTACCGTACCGTTTTTGGAGCTTTCGCTTTTTGGACTTGCTGATAGTAACTGCCTTACCCCCTTGCTGTGTGTACCAAACCCCGCCCTTGATTGCTGATTTGGACATTGGGGGAATATAGGGGTCGGTCAAGATACCTCCACGAGGGCTCAGGACCTCGTTGTCGTGACGATCGCTGCTGGAGTCCGACACGTCCATTTCACTTGTGGCAGGGGACGAAGGTACTTTCTCTGTCCAATGTGTATAGACGAACGTCTCGAGACGTTTTATCCTCCTTTCCAGCTCTTCTCGGGTCCTAAGACTCATAGGCTGGTAATGTCCATTGGGGGACAGTTTGTCGTCCCTCATGACTGCTCTGCCCTTATCTTTGTGAGAGAGGCGATCTGGTTCAAGCTTAGCGACCAACTGCCAAGCCGGGTCGTCTACTTTTCCCCTCTGGTTACTCGGGACAGAATAGTTATTTGTCGGCCGTTTGCGGTGTTGGCCTGGTGGTTCACGCAAACTTGCATTTGGTGACAAGTCTAGTGTTATTCTTTGTTGGCCGACACGAGGCCAAGCAATATCAGCCGTTGCGATCATGAAATCGCCCTTATTCTCAAAGCGAATGTACCCGAAATTGAGCCAATCTTGAACCTGGTCCCTGAGTTGTTGGCATTCGCAGGTTCTGTGCCCCTAACTATTATGGAACTTGCAGTGAATGCGCTCTTCTTTGTACTCTATGTAAGGCAAGGAATTGGCCATTGTGACGAGTCCGTCATCAATGAGATCGTCTAAAACCTCGTGAGCAAGGTCGACGTAGTAGGTATATTGGCGACGCGGCTGGCGGGCATCATTGTCACCTTCCTCGTGGCCTGTTTTAGGTGCCCGGCGTCGATCTTCGTCCTCGGTCTGATCGGCCCAGTTTATCTTGACCATGCCAACTACAGGTGGGAAAGGGTCTATATCGACCAACGAGGCGGTACTACCCGGAGTTTTCATTTTTAGTTCGCCAGAGTTCAGCCATGTTCGCAACTGGTCTCGAAGTTTGACACAATCTTTAGTGTCATGATTGTAAACATTGTGGAAGGCACAGTACTTCTTGTCCTTCAATTCTTCCTTGGGCGGGATCTTATGATCCAAGCGCACATATCTCGCCTCTATCAGGTCATTAAAGACCAGATGGGCGTTCTTAGCATCATAGGTGTACGACTCGTACTCCGGCTTGGTCCATGCAAAGGACTGGATGGTGATTGGCTCACGTGTCATCTTCAGGTTCTTCAATTTATGAGCTAATGGCTTGCCAGTCAATTCTACTGCGCCAATATCTTCCAGGTCCTGATCCGTATGAGCGTTCTCAGCTCTTTGATAGTATGGATCATAAGTAGGGGCTTGTAGGTTTAGTGCCCCCACTGTCTGATTCTTCCCTGGTATGTAAGTTCCTTTGGAAGCATTTGTTTTGTCGTCCAACTCGTTCAGGATTAGCTCGTAGCTGCCGACTTTGTTAATCAGGTCACCCATGGAAGTAAAGCGCTCTCCATGATGCTTCAACCGTTGGCGGTGCTCCAGGCCTCTAATAGCCAACTTAATGGCTTCTTGCTCAGGTAGCAGGTAATCACATTTGGCTTGCTGGATCTTGAAACGTTGGAGGAAAGAAACTCCAGACTCCATGCTCTGTTGGCTCATCTGTGTGAGGGAGTCGAGGCCAACTTCAGGCTCAATCGTGCCGTACGTCTCTCGGAAAAGTCTTTCCATAGTGGGCCAATCTGCTATTGACCCAGGCTTCAATCTAGAGTACCAAGTGAAAGCAGCTCCGGACAGAGAAGTCCTAAAAAGCTTGAGCTTAAGCATATCATCATTCCCGTATTGGCCGCATTGGACCTTGAAGCGGGCCATATGTGTTGCTGCATCCTCCGTTGTTTCCCCGGAGAAAGTGGTGAAGACAATATTCTTAAACCCCTAAGGGAAAGGAAATTGTGCCACGCTATCAGGATAGGGGTCACGATAATGCAAGTTAGCATCACCTTTTCCGGTTTGCTCCTTGACTATGCTCGAGATGAGCTGGCGCCAATCAGCTGCCGTTACTGGTGTGGAATCTGCCCCCTGATCGTGGTTTTGCCATGCAGAGAGGCTAGGGGCCTGCACGATGTTCTTAGGGGATGAACTGGAATAAGCTATAACTGGGTTATCTGGTGTCCCAGTCCCCTGATATGGAGAGCTACCAGCGCTTCTTAGCGTGACTCCAGGGCTGTACGGCGAAGGGAGAAGGGGTGGCGTCTTTGACGATCTGGCCCCTAATGTGAATTGGGGAGTCTTCTGGGCCCCGACCTTCGGATTTCCCCTAGGGCGTTCATTAGGTGGAATGTACCTTGAGCCCTCAGGTGTACCTGAACTAGTTAAGTTCAGAGCATGATTCTTTGGTGCCTGAGACCGCATCCAGTCTTCCACTTGCAGGACCCTTAAGCTCAGATTATCATGTCGTTCTTTGTATTTCTCAAGCTTTTCTATGCCATTCTTACTTCCAAAGAAGGAAGCGTCATGCTGTTGTTGTATCTTGGTGTCTTGCTCGTCTAGGCGACGGGTTTGCTCATCCACGGTTGCACAGGTAAGCTTCAGGGTTTCTATGAAAGCCGCCTTGCTCTGGTCCAATTCTTTCTGGATCCTTTGAAGGGAACCTTCCACCAAGTCCTTATTTTCCCTGACTTGACCAGCAACGTAGTCGAACTCCTCGCTGAGCTTAGAAAGGTTTTCTTGGTTAGCAAGCCAGATGGTTCTATCCTTCGTGAACTTTTCAGATAGGTCCTTGACGTCTTACTGGGTGGTATCGACTTTCAAGGTGAGGGAGTCGAGACCTTCCTTCAATTGGCAGGTTGCCTGGTCGGTATGAGCCTTTAGCTTTCGACCATAGCCGCTATTTGGTCCTCAGCTAAAGTGATGGGGCCAACGCTGCTGGTGGGTGTTAGTTCTACCATCGTAGGTTTGCTGAAATCTGGGTTTCCAAACCGAGTTAATACTTGATCTTTCGTGAGTGAGCAACAGGCCGCGCTGTTGTGAGGTTGGTAACGTGGTGATTTATGTTTCAGACAAGAAATCGAGGGTCTCCCGTATGGGGATCCGCCTGACTTCCCAATGATGACGAGAATGTTATACTCCTTGTCCCACTGGGCGTGCCAATGTTTTGGCCACGATCCTCAGCAGAGGTAGAGAGGTAACTAGTGCTACCAAAAGTGAACTAGGGTTGCAGGGCGTGCCACCGCGCGGACGCGGGATGTGAACTGTGTGCGTTCCTGACTTCTAACCAGGCGAAAAGGGAGCTCCGATGTCACCTCGCAGGCGAGGAATTACGAGCAAACTTCTTAGTCACTTGTGAATCGATACTCACTGTTAAAGCGAGCAGAGCAACAATTAGGAAAGAAAGGCGAGTCCGGACGAGCTCTGAGAACTAAGGCGAGGTGCACTTAGAACTTTAGGGTTTCGAGGATGCTCGAGGATTTGTAGTTGTTTTGTATGATTTGATTGTGTGTCTTTATTGTATGTCGTCAAGCTCCCTTATATAGCACCTCGCTACTTAGCTGATAGGTCTTTAATCACAAACTCACTTGGTTTCAACAATTAGAATTCTACCAGGACACAACTTGCCTAGCGAACTGTGCTATCCACGTGACACGTGTCACAATAGACTAAGATTAGACTTTTACTGCCGCCCCCGCCTCGCCGAGTACTGTAGACTCCTATGCGAACTAAAACGAGGATCTCGCGAACCTCGCGGAGTACCAAAGTCCTCGGTAAATTCTACCTCGCCCGCTGCCAGAGCTCGCCGCCATACATGGGCTTCATATTAAAAAAAGCCACAGGTACTGGCCCAAATGTTATCCAAAACCTATTACGAGTCTTGGACCAAAATCCCGTTAGGCTCAAACACATCCTCTATTTGGCGTTTCAGTTTGAAGAAGTCGCTTCCATTTCATTACTGATTCGATCACTAGTCTGAGTCATCAAGCCACAAATTCTATGACTTCAACTTGGTGTAGGAAGTTGCCACTTTTCCGCGCTCAATACCTTTTACTTTGATAAGTTAAATGTAGGTTGTAGTAAATGTTTCAAGTTGTAACTTTTATTTTTCTTCTCAAAAAACAACTAATGATCCAGCTAGCTAGGGATCTACAAACGTCCTAACTCCACGTACTAATAAAACGATAAAACTTTGTCTTCATCAATTATGATATTACTTGGAATCGACTTCTAGTATACATGTAATGTATGATTATGTGTCCCTTAACCTGACCCCTCATACACCAAAAGTAAATAGAAAACCCTGAACCCCATTTTAACCGTAATTCTTGATTCGTTTTCAAAATCCCAACTCCCAACATTTAATTGCAATAGCAATTGGGGTTTTAGGTCTGCACTGGGGTAAAGAACACAGCTTTCAAAAACTCGGCAGGTGAAATTTAGGGTTTATGCCAAACCCAAATGAAATTCTCAATTCCTCCCTTAACCCCAAATCGCCAAATGTGAAACCCAATCTGTGTTTGTTTGTTTTTCTTTGCAGGTTGGTAAATTCTGAGGTGAAGCCATGGTGGGTTGGCAGAGGCATCTCCACTCCTTAATCAGTCAAGTTGGGAAAACCCTCGAACGAAATCACACCCAATCCGCCGCCTTTTCTTCTTCTTCTTCTTCGTCTTCGTCTTCGTCTTCTCGCTTAGAGAGTCTGTTTGCTTCAAAAATCTAATCTTGATTTGCTTATTTGCTTTCATTGATGCAAAGTTTGAATCTTTACTTTGTTGTGTGCAGCTGGGTTGCCTTATCTGCAGAGACTCTGCAGCAGGCAATCTTCTCCAACCATTGCAAGGCCTCTTCATCAGTACTTTCAACAATTGGTAAACTCCCTTTTCTTCATTTTTCTAATTTGGTTCCGAAGTCATCTACTTGTTTATGGTTGTGATGTGAAATGGGTTTTTATTGTTATAGGGAATTTCGAGTTCACGGAGCTTACTAGCAGAAGAGCCGGTTTCGTCGCCGTTGAGACCTCTTTTGACATCTAGTACTGCAAAAACTGAAGAGCACAACCAGAAATCACTTACTAAACCTGCTACGGTTCAAGCTATTCTAAAGGGCATCAAACAGGTATTCCATATTGCGTGCTTGTTGTCTTGTTGTAAATTCTCTGATAGATTTTAAGCTTTGTTTGGAGTTTTCGCTGAAATGTCTGGGAATTTTGAGCTTCTGTTTGTGTTTTAGATGCATATTTGTGATTATGGTGTTCCTTTGCTGCCTGTTAAACTCAAATTTAGTTTAAGGAATTGATGTGTACGTGTACTACCGATTTCTGTTACCTTAGGATGTATTACTGGTAGTTGATCTGGGGTCTAACTAACAGGAGATGCAACTTTTAGATTATTCTTTTTCATATGTGTGAGTTATCTTTTACGGAAAATGTAGCGGTGCAACTGTAGTCTGCAATTTTTCCTTATGCCAAGTTAAGTGATGCCTTTTGTTCAAATTGATTCTTTCTTGCAATCAAATTGGAGCCATGCTTTAGCAATTGGAATTATATCTAGATAGTTCATCTTCTTGCAGTTTAAACATTAATGAAAGGATCTGATCACCTAAATGACTGCTCTTTAAGTTGTGTATGGTGTTATTGTTAAGTTCTCCCTCTATTCTTGGGGCAAGTGTTGAATTTTAGCTCACTCGCTGCTCACTATCAGAGTCCTAAGAAGGTCAATTTGGTTGCTGCACTGGTGCGTGGAATGCGTGTTGAAGATGCATTGTTGCAGTTGCAAGTGACAGTGAAGAGAGCTGCAAAAACTGTGTATCAGGTAATAAAGCCATTCATTTTGTTGAGTCAGGAAGCATGCTAATGGTATAATCCATGATATATATTTGGTGGGTTATGTAAACACATCTGCCTAAAACAAGGCGGTTACAGTTCCCTTTTTTTGGCCATCTAGCAGTTGCAGGATTAAATGGATTTAATTGGTATCTTTTGCTTAACAATTAGAATTGTGAGAGAGTAATCATAACAGGAGCTTGGGAAATCCATTATATGAGTTAGAAGGATTACTAAAGAAGAAAAATAATTACAATGAAAACCCTAATCTCAGTCTCTGTAATAAACCACGAGAAGAAGGTAGTTTACAAGGAAATTAAAAGAATCAACCTTAAAAGAAAAAGTAACTAATACTGGTCATGTATAGTAGATTGGCTGTGTTCACACCTTCTAACAGAATACTAACATAACCATTGAATGATAGACATGTGGCCTTCATTCTCTTCTAGACTTTCTTCTGTGATGACTCGACTTTATTGACTTATCAAGTAATGGTAGAGATGCACCTTCTGGTGGCATCATTGACAGTTTATAAAGAGTCTTTCTATATGCAATTATCATCGTCTAAATGATTAGCATTTCAAATTTTGAAAGCAGTAGTGAGGTTTGATGTTCTATATGCAATCTCTTGAATCTTTGATTATGATTATTAATTGCACACATGAGAAATGCTTACAACAGAAAGCTAAAATGTGTAACGAACTACTTTGTCCAGGTTATTCATTCAGCCCGAGCGAATGCAACTCATAATCATGGGCTCGATCCAGACCGTCTCCTTATTGGTATATAATGCAAGTGAAGTTAGTTCATTTTCTTCTTTTGTGTTTCAACCTCTCACTCTACATTCTCTCCTTGTGTGCAGCTGAGGCATTTGTTGGAAAGGGATACTACAAGAAACGAATCAACCCCCATGCTAAAGGAAAATCTGGAATTATAATGAGACCAGAATGCCGACTGACAGTGGTAGTACGGGAGATTACCCCTGACGAGGAGGCAGAGATTGCCAAACTGAAAGTTAAGAATTTTGTTAAGCTCACCAAGCGGGAAAGAAGGCTTGTTCCTCATCAGTTGATTGAGACAACTTCAATTTGGGGCCGCAAAGGCAAGGGTCACAATCATGAATCGAATGGTATGGCTGCATAATCAAGCTTTCTTTTTTGATGATTTTCTGCTTGTAAAAGAAAGTTCTGAGCTCCTCCTATGTGTCCTTGCATTTCAATGAAGGTGTCTTGTAGAAGTGTGAGAGGTCAAAGTCCCAGAGTAGGAGCAACGTTGTTTCTGTTTTGTTTGAATGCTTAATGTCTAGAATATGGTCTGATTGTTTCCATTTTGATTGCCTTCATTCGGAAAAATAAGTTTTTGAAATAAACCCCTGCCTACGTAAATCATGGTTACATTTCTGAATTAATAGTCATAGATTTTAAGCATAACAATATAGCCACATACTCCAGAAGATGAGATCCTACAACAAAATAATAAAAATGCTGTTATTGTGGTTGCACTGCTGTTGGTCTCCGCTAGTTAGCTGGATTTTCAGCCCCCATGACTCTAGAGTTCTATCTTTGAATACAAACGATCAGAGTTGACCTAAATATGTTCGTAATTCCTGTAATGACTGCCCCTAGTTGATTTTGATCAAGTAAACTACTATAGGAGTAAATAAAGGAAAATTAATTCAGAGACGATATAAATAACTGATACATATAGATACTTCAGTTTAAGGGCCGTATGGAGGGGGTTTAGGGAGACCCTTGACGACGCCACAGAGAGGGGTCGTGTCTAGCAACATGTACTCGTCCCTGAGAGAACGTGCGACATTTTCAACACTCAGGTAGAGCTGCTGTCCTAGGTACGCCCTCTCCGCTTGTGCTGACCTCAAGTTCCACATTCCAGCGTTGTCGAATGTCAACATTATGGCGGCCCATGAGCCGGGATAGACTTGGACGGTGTGTCGACTTATGGCATCAAGAAGGTTGTAGTTCCTTCTCTTCTCTGGTGCCCACCTCCCAAACTCAATGGCAACGGGAAAGAAAGCGTATCCATCCAGATGCCATGACTGAATGCTCTTCCCGTGGTTCTCAAAGATAATCTCCACAAAGTCCCTGTAGGTTTGGTTGACAACATTAGGTGCCAAGGTGATCTTGGCTTCCGCTTCAGGTGAGGGGTCGTCCTTAATGATGTCGTACTTGAAGACCTTGTCAGCAACTCCAAAGTACTCGGCATACTTGAGTGGGGTTTCTGTGTCAATGTGGGAAACTCCATTCACGGCATAGCGCAGCTTGCCATCAACCTTGCTGGCAGAGTTGACGAGCTTGATGGTGCGGGTGATGTTAATGGCACCATAGTGATAAGAGCCTTGGGGGTTAGGCCTGGCAGCGCTGGCAGTGAGGTTCCATCTGAAGGAGCGAGCTTGGTTGAGAGACCAAGCCAATCCCTCAGGGGGTAAAGGGAGTTCCGGGTTCGCAGGACCGTTACCGTTGGTGTATCGGATAAGACCTAAACCGGTGAGCATGGTCTTGGTGAATCGGGTGTCTGCCACCATCCAATAGTCCTTCGGTTCTTTGTCGGCGGTGACAAGCGCCGAAAAGCATTGTCCGAGATGCACATCGAGAGACTCGTATGTGTTCTGGACGACGTGAGAGCCTTCCATTTCTACAAGCTTCATGGTGTGGCCTTGGATCCTGAAATTGAGGGAGTTCTTGAGACCAACATTGCAGACTCTGAACTTGTAGGTCTTTCCGGGCTTCATGGTGAAGAGGGGCTCATCAGTGCCGTCTCCTCTTGCGTTCTTGCCATTAATGAGGACACCCTCGGGCCTCCCCAGAGAGCGACCCATGTCCAGTTGCTTCCTGAGACTGCTGTGGCTTTTGGTGTACCAGTCGCCGATGAGGACGGTGTAGTCATCTTCGGGATCAGCATATGGAACTGGGATCAAGAGACGACTGTTTACACGGAGGCCACCGAAGGCACCACCGGCTCTGTGCATGACAGTGATGGGATAGTAGAAATAGCTTCCAATCTGGTCCTTGACTTGGAAGTGGTACGTGTAGTTCTGACCAGGAGGAATATGGCACATTGTCCCCAGTGTTCCATCTTGCCATGAGTTCTTCCTCTGCTGGATTCCGTTCCATGTGAACATCAATGGTTCATCAAGGTTGTTGAAGACATTGACGACGATGTTGTTGTTGGTGGTGGAGTTAATATTAGGTCCCGGAAACTCGCCGTTGATGAGAATGCCTTGCTGGGGGACTCCTAAGGGAGAGATGGTTCCATGAGTGACATTCCATGTGAAGAAAAGGTGAGGATCCTCACCATGAACAACGGCGATTGTGCCAACCAAGAGGCACAAGAACAGAATATCCATCGTCGTGGAACTAGAGTATTTCTGATCTTTTTTACTCTTTCGAATGCTTAGAAGAAATGATAATCGATGCTTTGTGGTTTTTCCGTCTCCCCCAGGTTCCCAACTTTTATAACCTCTTCGGTAAATTCTCCACCATTCATACTTTTGGGAGTTTTAGTCTATATTGTTACATTCCAACGTGACAAGATAACAGTAAAACTAGTATCAAGATCAACAACAATTGTTCATCCAATGCAAAACTAACAATAACAACAACCACCACACAACAACGACTTATTTGTGTAAAAAATATAAAAAAAAGTGTGGCTTTAGTAACCATGCACCTCAAAAGAACTTTAAGAGTTCGATAAAGTACTGATCGTGACAAAAATAAAATTCAACTACCATCAATATGATTACAGTAATTAGTGAATAAACATTTGTTTAGCACTTTTATTTTTTCTGATACTCATCAGAGACTATGCTTAATACCCATTATTTCCAGTTTTTTTTTTTTTTGAATTAAAGACAATTTTGTCATTTATAATCTCAAATAGAGGTTATGTCCAGATGACAAATAAGATCATGATGTCGCATATATAAGAGTAACCTCGTTACACTTTGTAGCTCACAAGTATCACAAGTGAGCCTAGAATCTAATAGAGAATAGATTATAGGCTTAGTTCTTTAGCAAATAAGGAAAATCAAGGAAATAAAACTCATAAACCATGTGAAAAGCATGGTTATGAGTAATTGTCTATGCAAAAAATAAAATGCAAGAAAGCAAATAAACACAGAAGCTTTAGAGCTTCTCCTTCCTGCGCAAGCTAGGACTTGGAGGCATATTAGACGAAGCAAAACTGGGAAATTTGTTCCTCCTCCTTAGCACGGCCTTGGCTTCGTGTTCTTTGAACCCAACGGTCTGCCTCGTTTCTTCTTTGGAATACTGTTTGGCACCTTCACAGTGTCAGATTCGAGGGCGCTTTGATCAGGCACAAGCCCAAGGGTTTTGGTCAAAAGAGTAGCAAAAAAATCTGGTTGCCTCATCCTCTTTGTATGGTGCACGACATTTTGAGCTTGAAGCAGGTTCTCAACCAAGACTTTCAGCTTCTTGCGAGTGAGGACAGCTTCAGTATCATCCTCATTGCTGTTCGAGGGCTGCTGTGAGTTTGCAGATACTAGAAATATAGCCAGAGCATCCTCTTGAGGCTCTCTGGTCTGCTTTTTGATGATGACTGGACGCTTGTGCGCATTAGTGTTCTTCGTTCCAAAAAAAGAATTTCCAGATACAGAAGAAGGTGATAAGAGGCCTTGAAACTTGAAAACTCCATGAAATAGTGCTTTGGAAGCAAAATTAAGAACCGGGGCTGGACTGCTACCTCCGTTAAAAGATCCTGCACGTTTAACTTCAGAGCCAGCCAAACAACATCCATTTTTATGGAACACAAGATCACAAGCAGGGCAGGTTCCCAGGACATTTTCAAACTAAAAACTAAGTTCTTCTTCAACATTCTTAGCTAATTTTATAGTTTTCACATCAAAACTGGGGTCTGAGACTCTGAGAGTTTCCTCTCAACCCTAACCCTCACTTTTTTTTATTTCACAATAAAGAGTTTATCATCATATTCAATATACTCTCCAGCAACAGAACCAATACTAGGGAAATTTTCAAGGATCTCATACTTAGGAAGAATGTTTTGTATACGTACCTAGAAGAAAAGAGAGTCCATGGTGATATTCTTGATCGATTTCACTCCATCATAAGGTTGGATCACGTTTGGCGCTTGCTGATACCACCAAGGTCCTCCTCGAAGCACTTTGTTATGGTCTTTCATGAGATCGAAACCAATAACAAAGATGTTGTTGTGGCGTTCCTGGATCTGGAAATTCCTCTCAAGAACCCAAACCCTACCACAGAAGCGTTTGAGGTCCGCCAGAGATGGTGGTTCAGAGTTGAGAAGCTTTGCAAGCAGGAAGGATTGTGTGGCTCCTCTCTTAGGAGCAGAAATGCGATGGAAGAGATCTACCACCTTCGATTTGGTGAGAGCCAAAGATGCAGCAAAAGATTTCGTCACATCATCAATGGAGGTTTGCTGTGTCGAAGAGGACGATGCAAAGGATTTTGAGGACATGGTCGAGTTCTGCTTTGATGAAGCAGCAGAGGATAGATTGGTGGTGTTTGAGGGAGAGGAGCAGTTAAGGTTTGGGAGCATGAAGGCCATGGAAGCGGCAACGAGGTCGCTAGGGTTTGAGTTTGGGAGAGAGCGGTAGGCTCTTTGGGTTTTTGTGTTTAGGTGCGGCATCTCTATTAATTAAGGCAATTTGCTTTATGAAACTGTCATTTGGTTAAATTTTTAATACCCCTGAATTACCCTTTCTTGATATAAGTTAACAAAAGCTTAATATAATAAAGAGAGGGTAGAACAGTAAATTAGGAATGTGGAACAGTTTCAGTTTCCTTCAAAAACTGATTTGCATTTATTGTTTATTACCCCTCACACGTTGTATACATGTATACATTGTGCATAGGACGTTCTTATCAGTTGATTGATCCACATGCAGGAGCAGTTTAGTTTTCCTCTACGTATACCAGCCCTGTTCGTGCAAAGAGAAAATTTGTGGTAATTGAGAGAGAAGTCGGAGAAGTGGAGACTAAAACATACACAGGTTTGCACTTTGCACACGTACGGCTCCATCAATGTTCATCCCTTGTAAAAATTTACAGTTCATATAGAAATGGGAGCAGAGAAAAATCCAACAACAATTTTACACATTCAGTTTAGGTCAATCATTGGATAATTTCAAATTTTGATTTTCAGATGCATTTTTTGGGTTTTGATGGGTTTAGGTATAATTTTTGGGGTTTTGGTTTTCTTTTTCTGCCAGTACACACCTATGACGATACTGGAATTGATGTAGGAAGTGGCGCACTTCTTTAGAATAAAGGTATGCCTAATTTATCCAGTAAAATGTTAAGTACTGTCATGTAGGCTAGATTTTGGATTTAGTTTGTTCATTGTTGTTTTCTCTAAATTTTGCAGGTATCTTGGATAACTTGGTGCAAATGACTAAATGGTAATATTGTTGCTCTGTGCTCTCCTGTTTGCATTTAAATGGGTATATTACTCTTTCAATATGAATTTGGCTTTCCATTAATGTTCTTGGTAATTCTTGCTCTCTACTCTCCCGTATTCTTTTTGAATTTAACTGAATTTAATCACTTTCCTAATGACACAATTCATATTTATGCTTTCTATTAATTATCAATATCATTACTAAGACATCATGTATATTTTGATTTCTGATTGGTTTACTTGATTCGGATTTCTTTCTTATTTTGTTCCCTAATCATATCTTGCTTCTATTTTTAGTGAAAGTGGTGTGTCGATGACCTCTGTATGGTGGGAACACTTCAATGCTTAGCTGATAGCCCGATCCTAATCATTGGCTATGTGATACATCTTTGAGTACGTCCATGAGCTATGAAAAACTATGTCTTGGTTTAATTACAGATGTTGTATACATTTGGAGGTCTTATAATGCATAATTCAACTTTGGAGAAGTCTTACATTTGGAGTTCATGTATATGTCTTTAACCATGTTTTGTTTTGTTTTCTAAGCTACTCATGGTTATTGCTTATATTTCCCAGATTCATGTGTTCTCTTCTGTTTTAAATCTTCATTCGGGTTTCCAAAGTATTTTTTTCAGTTGTATTTTCTCTTTCGTTTTAAATCTTCACTCCGGTTTCTAGAGTATTTTTCCAGTTGTATTTGCATTTTATTTTATGCTCTTTTACTTTTAGTTTTTTGTTCAACGTAATTATGTTTCCAAAAGATATAAGGTTGTTGTATACCTCTTTTTAATTGTACTTCGTTATATATATATAAATCACTACCAGGACAAGCACTTTAGCCTGTTAGCTTAATTCGTCGGCTAAGATCTTAGCCGACGACCCTTCGTCGGCTATGATTTCGTCGGGTAAGGGTCGTCGGCGATGACTTTAGCTGACGAAACAAGAAGACATCGTCAGCTATAGTCCCAGAGTTTAGCCGACGAAAAACAACTCATCGGCTTTTTTCCCAGAATTTAGCCGACGAAAAACAAGTCGTCGGCTTTTTTCCATAATTTAGCCGACGAATACCTTAAATGTGTCGTCGACCGTAGTCAGAGACTTTAGCCGACGAAACATTTAAGATATTCGTTGGCTAAAGTATATAATAAAAAAATTAAAAAATAACTATAGCCGACAAAATATAGTCTGTTTCGTCGGATTTAAGAGGGTTTAGCCGACGAAACATGTTATAATTCGTCGGCTAAAACTTGTAAAAAAAAAATTAAAAATACTATAGCCGACGAATATCTTACGTGTTTCGTCGGCTATAAGTCAATTCCAGTATAAAAAAAACCCGAAACTTCTAAATTATCATTCCAAGCAAGCTGTAAAATACACCAAAACAATTCAATATAACCAACAACAAGCACATAAAACTGTATAATTGATCAACTACACAAAATCTAGATCGTCTAAATCAATATCTGATTCTGGGGGCTGCTGCGGCGGCTGAGGTAGCGGTATAAGCGTAAGCATGGGCGGAGCCGGAAGTCCCTGAAGCTGGGCAGTTGTAAACTCCTGCAAGTACTGGAACATTTGCTGCAGCTGGGCCTGCTGGGTGGCATATACCGCGGTAGTATAGGCAGCCTGAGCAGCTTGTTGTTCCCGTAGTCTTTGAACTTCCGACTCTAGCTGAGTCAACCTGCTGGTGGTCGAGGTCCTCCTGCTGGTCGAGGCTGTCTTTCGTTGAAATCCTGGAGTGGTCTTCAAGACCCCCTCGCTCTTTTTTCCTAGACCCCGGCAGTAGCAGTTGTTTGCTCGCGGTGGGAAGGCTGTGCCCATGATCCTTACCCCAACTCTCGGATCCTAAGTGTCGATCCAGGACATGGCTTCGGACATCTCTTCCTCCTACGTGTCCGGCCATGTCTCCCTCACTATAGCACTCATCACCTCGTCACTAGCCTCCCTCACCTTCACCTAATTGGATAGGAAAAAAATTGATTAATTAACATTTTGACATATATATAAGTAAAATTAAAAATTTAAAAACGTAAGATGACTTACAATATCCTCCTGGGCGTCAAGATATGCCTTCTCGTACGTATAGACGTACCGGTTGACTTCTGGATGTTCCCTGGCCGCCTCGTCCATGAAGACAGCGAACGGTATAGAATCGACATGATGGTTCCTTGTGTTGCGTTGCAGGCTGAGCATTCGCCCGGGAAACGGCCTTCAAAGAAAAAAATAAACTATTAGTAAAATATTTAAAAACGGATGTACTTAATGACAAATTAACTAATTAATTTTTTTAAATACTTGTTTACGAGGGTTGTACGAAAACTCAACAGGGGTACCAGAACGTGTGTTCCCGTGCGTAGTCCAGTGGGTCCGTAACTCATTTTTCCACTCCTTGTACCTACATATACAACAAAAATATTAGAAATATTATTAATATCACATACAATTTTGTTTTTTCATTAACTTCCCAACGTACCTTCCCCATGCACAACGTCCGCCCAGCTGTTCTTCAGGTGCTCGGGAACGTCAAACCACACCTACATTTAACCGTTTATTAGTTTAGTTTTTCGAGAAATCAACAATGTAATACATAATATTATTGAGGCATTTTGTAAACTCACCGACATCGCGTTGTGGACTATGTTCTTAACCTTCTGCGAGACCTCGCCCCAGTCTGACCACAACATAGGGACTCTATCCCTAATGAGCGCTCCCACACGGCCGGAGTACGTCATCGACTTCCCGCCCGATACTATGTGGCCATCCCTGTCAGTATCGATGACGATCCTCCCTGAGGTACTGACGGTCTTCTCGAGAGCCTTCTCTGTGATGGGGCCTCTCTTATTCTCTTCGCTCCGACGGTGCCTATCACATGATAAACCAAATTGATTATTAAAATCGGAGACCCTTTATTATTAATTATAAGAAAACAAATCATTCATCTTTCATTACCTGAAGGCGATGCGGCAGACGCGACGGATTCCGTCTCTGTCGCCGATGATGATACCCTCGCGGAAATAAGAGACGTATCAAAAGACACGAACCGGTACGCCGCTGATGGAGCCACTCGCGGGGGCAGTGGATAAATCGGCGTCCCTGAGCCATCGACTGTAGGTAAGGCCGGTATCATCCGTGGAAGGAACATATGAGGCGGCGGCATCTGTACCCCAGATGACCCACTATCCGAAGCAGTAGGCTGCAGCATATTAATTTGAATCAAAGCTGTTTAAAATACTAACTAAATTGTACTCTATTCCAATTAAAATTTCTAGCAATTCTACAATTCATTACTTAATAAGACAACAATTCAATTAAATAAGCATACTAGCAGACTAGTTCAATCAATTGACTTCAAATTGTATTTTTTTTTTCCGATTTCATTTCAAATTCAAATTCTATACCCTTCCACCATATCAAATATTCCAAATCATTACCAACCCAATTGAGCATTAATCATTCCCAAATTCCATAATACCACAAATTTCAAAAGGTCAAAAAGCACCGAAATTTCAAAAAAATCGAACTAAATTACATTGCAAATCACAAATTAACAACCCAGATCCGCAAATTAAAGCAAACAGAGCAAGCAAAGTCAAGAAAAGAGTTACATTTCGACTGTGTTCGTATTGTGGAAGAGGGAGAGGGAGATCGGGAGAGGGAGAGGGCAGAAGGACTGCTGATGCGGCGGAGGCGGTGGAGGCTGTGGAGTGCGGTGAGGGCTCGAGGAGGCGGTGGTGGGCTCGAGGAGGCGGACCGGTAAGTTTTTTAGGGTTTTTTCGTCGCTCTGTGGAGACTGTCGAGTGCTGGGTTTTCTACGGTCCCGATACCTTTAGCCGACGAAATACTTACTTCGTTGGCTAACTTTTAAAATTCGTCGGCTAACATTTGAAATTCATCGGCTAAACATTTGAAATTCGTCGGCTAACTCTTGAAATTCGTCAGCTAACCCTTGAAATTCGTCGGCTTACCCTTGAAATTCGTCGGCTAACCCTTGAAATTCGTCGGTTATAGTACTTTTTATTTAATATTTTCAATTTATCTGTTTTCTTTTATTGTATTAACTATAGCCGACGAGTTTTCAATAATGTCGTCGACTAAAGTATTTTGTATACATTCGGCACACTGTGATTGTGATGATCAAACTTGAGAAACAAAAATCCGACCGTCAGATCTGACCATCATGATAAAATACATATATGGGAAAAAATTCAACTTGATCCGACAAAGTTAAGGGCTCGATCCGGACGGTCAATCCGTTAAGTCAAACCCCTAAACACACGGAAAAGGTAATTGGACTTTCTAAATTACGTATTTTGGCCGGACTTTCAACTGAAAATAGTTTCAAACCGATGAGACGCAAAAAGTCGTATAAAAATTTTACGGAAAATAACCACCGAAGATAGGGCTATCCATAGGGAGAAAGAATGGAAAATTGCATTGACCGCAACTATCGGTACCGAGACTTTACCGGAATACCGTGATTTTTCAACTGTAGACGTATTTTACTATTCTGGTCATATCTTATTTCACGACTTTTTTGCGTTGGAAGGTTCTACTTATAGTTTTTTTTGAAACGGAACATTTACTTAAACACTTGGTAAACAAGTTATACAACATTAGTAGGCATGTTGTGATTGGGATGATCAAACTTGAGAAACGAAAATCCGACCGTCAGATCTGACCACCATGATAAATTACATGTATGGGAAAAAATTCAACTTGATCCGACAAGGTTAAGGGCTCAATCCGGACAGTCAATCTGTTAAGTCAAACCCCTAAACGCACGGAAAAGGTTATTAGACTGTCTAAATTACGTATTTTGGCCGGACCTTCAACTGAAAATAGTTTCAGACCGATGAGACGCAACAAGTCGTATATTAGGGTATTCGTCGGCTAACCAGATCTTAGCCGACGAATTATGACTTACTTAAGATGGTTTTAGCCGACGAAATATACTATAATTCGTCGGCTAAGATGATTTAAGCTGACGAATTATAGTATATTTCGCCGGCTAAAGTATAAAAAATACATTAAAAAAACAGAAGGTTTAATGTAAACCATACTAACTTCATGTTCATATATCACTAAAATTTATATAAAATAACAGAAATATGAATTCAACATATGTAAACTATAAAGGTAATACATTCTTTTTTATTACAAATTAATGTAATCGGAATTAAAACTAAGGCTCGTAATCGGAATCATCCGATGAGTCTTCTTCGGTGTCAGAATTAATTTCTGGTAATCTATGTTTTTCCTCATCGCTAAAGTCTCCGTCTGTTTCTTGATTTGGATCAACATCAATAAGCCTTGGCTCTTTATCACGAATTCGTACCGAACGACCCGCTTTAAAATTATTAAGGCGAACGGTAGAGGAGTTAGGAATACCTATTGCGCTGGGCTCTTGATACGCAACATCTTCTTCCTCGTCTTCGGCCTCTCCAAGTGTAGCCGCCCGGTAAATGTTTCGAGGGTGCATAAGGTTGACTACTTTCCAGGCATCACCCTTAGCAAGGTCATCAAGATAAAACACTTATTTTACCGATGTGGCAAAAACGAACAGGTCATCTTCGTAACAACTTGTAGCAGTGTTCAGGTGTAAAAAACATATATTTCCATGGGATACATCCAAGTGTAGTGTACTTGACCGGTAAGCAATAATTGCTCGAGAAGATGGATCATCAAGTGAGGCATGATGTCAAAAAAATTTGGAGAAAATATCTTCTCAAATTTATACATGATATAAATGATGTCCTCTTGCATTTCCCGAAGGTTAGATTTTGTCACTTCCCGTGTGCATAACTTCTGGAAGAATCTTGCCAACGCTACTAACGGCTCCACCACCTGACGGGGAAGGAACGTCGAATGAAAACAGGGAAGAGACGTTGTAGCAGGATATGACAGTCATGACTCTTCAACCCGTACATCTTATTGTCCCGGAAGTTCACACACCGGGCTATATTTCCTGCATAGCCTGAAGGATACTTCACCCAACTCATCCACCTAAAAATTACGTTCTTCTGGTCAGGTTTCACGGTGTAAGGAGCTTGAGGCATTTTTTTCTTCCCTTTTTTCAACCACAGATGTCTTACTATAAGCATTTTTTTTAGATCAATGCGTGCCTTAGGACCGTCTTTCGTCTTCCCCTCCAAGTTCAGCACTGTGCCCACCACACTGTCGCAAACATTTTTTTCTATGTTCATCACATCTAGGTAGTGTCTGATCAACAACTTACTCCAGTATGGGAGTTCCCAGAATATGCTCTTATGTGTCCATAATTTGTACCTGTCGGGTCTTTCAGGTATTGCCGTCACAATATTGGGATAATTGCTGAGCTGCCCAAAATCGTACTCATTAAGCACTGCTAAAATTTCTTCCCCCGTCTATCTTCTGGGAGGCACACCGTTTTCTACGGTCCCATCAAATGCATGTGCATCGAACCGCCATTCGTGATTATATGGAAGGAGAGTACGGTGACCCAATTTGCATATTTTGTTGCAATGACTGCTGCTCCCCTCATTGCTAAGGCACTCTAGACAAGCCTTGTATCCCTTAACAACGTTGCTCGACAACATCCCACGGGCAGAAAAATCACTGATGATACCAACAACCATGACATGCATCTGGAACATCTCGTGCATGTACTTGTCATAAATGGGATGACCAACGTCCCACAAAAACTTAAGCTCTTCAATCAAATGTCTCAAATACACATCGAGACACTTCCCTGAATAACCTGGCCCCGGAATCAATAAACTCAACATATTGTATTTCTTCTTCATGCACATCCATGGAGGAAGGTTGTACAATACCAAAATCACCGGCGATACACTGTATTGAAGACTCATGTTGCCAAAAGGGTTGAACCCGTCGGATGAGAGCCCGAGCCTCACATTACGGACCTCTAACGCAAAATGAGGAAACTCCCTATCTATATGCTTCCAAGCCTCCCCGTCAGCAGAGTGTATAAGGGTGTCTTCGTCATGGAATTCCCTATTAGCGTGCCATCTCATAGCTTTGGCCGTGTGTGAAGACATGTACAACCGCTCCAGCCTATCCCTCAACGGGAAATACTGAAGTACCTTCACAGGTTTCATATTGCTTGCAGGAGTCAGCTTATACCTATCAGTGTGACATACCGGACATGCGTCAAGGCCACCAAGGTCATTCCCTTCTAGATATTTATCCCAGAAGAGAACGCAGTCATATCTGCATGCATGGATCTTGATGTAGGAAAGCCCAAGATCTTTCAGGATACATCGGACCTTATGATGAGTGGTAGGAAGACGATGACCGTGGGGCAGCATCGAAGCAGTGTATTGTAGATAATCACCAACAGCCTTCATGGTCAATTTTGTCTCAACTTTAATCTTCATTACGTCCATCACACTTTCAAGAACGGTCTTCTGACAACCGGGGTACACAGGGGTCTGTTGGAAAGCAAGCAGTTTGTTGTACTTGTCAATACAGTGTTGACAACTCTAGGGAAGGGCTGCACCGGCTCAGGCATATACTGTCATTGGGCGCATACACCGCTCTCATAAGGAAACATGTCGTTAATGAAAACCGTTGTTGGATCGTTCGATGTACTGCCCGTCTCAGAAAATTAGTCATGATCATGCGGACCCCCTGATGATGTTTCACCGTGATATAACCAATATGTGTACTTCTCCCAAAACCCGTTACTCTTCAGGTGCTGTCATACTTTGTCAATCGCAAATCGATGCATATCGCTGTGACACTGACATTTCGTGCACGGGCAATAGAAAATTGTATTCTCATTAGCATTAGTCCGCGCATATTCCAGAAAACTCATAACTCTTTTACCATATTTTTTGTCCCATTTTGGAAGCGAAATCCAACTCTTATCCATATCCTGAAAATATAACAAAATATATATGTATAACTCTAGCTAATTATTAATTAAATTCCATATATAAAATCTCAATTCATTTAGTATTCTACGTACTACAACTAATTAATAACAAATTAATTAACATATATATATATATACTTAATAATTACATAATAATATTATATATCAACATCATCACAAAATCATCATCAACTCATATCATCAACAACTTCATACCAACAACACAATATTATAAATTAATTAACATATATATATATGCAATTCCTATACAGAGCGAAGCTTCACTTTGAAATTAAAGTGTAAAGCTCCTTATTTGACTCATTTTTCGGTCATATTTCCACATCTCCACCATTCAGTTTGTAGAACTTAATGCATAGATCACTTCTGCCAAGTTTCATTGAATTTGATGATCGTTTGAGTTTTCATAATCGTTATTTACGCAAACAGTTCTGAATAAACAGATTTATGGTCCGTTCGTTGATTTAATCTAATTCGGTACCTTAACGATTACCAATTTGGATGAAACTTGGCAAGAGTGATCTATGCATTAGGTTCTACAAACTGAACGGTAGAGATATGAAAATATAACCGAAAAGTGAGTCAAATTAGGAACTTCACATTTTAATTTCAAAGTGAAGCTTCGCTCTGGATAGGAACTGTATATATATATATATATCTACTACTTATTAACAACAACTTCATATATATTATCAAATATATCATCAACAAAATCGATCAACATACACACACATACACACATATATATATTTTGTTGATGATATATTTGATAATATATATGAAGTTGTTGTTAATAAGTAGTAGATATATATATATATATATATATATATATATATATATATATAGTTCCTATCCAGAGCGAAGCTTCGCTTTGAAATTAAAGTGTGAAGTTCCTTATTTGACTCACTTTTCGGTCATATTTCCATATCTCTACCGTTCAGTTTGTAGAACCTAATGCATAGATCACTCTTGCCAAGTTTCATCCAAATTGGTAATCGTTAAAGTACTGAATTAGATTAAATTAACGAATGGACCATAAATCTGTCTATTCAGAACGGTTTGTGTAAATAACGATTATGAAAACCCAAACAATCATCAAATTCAATGAAACTTGGCAGAAGTGATCTATGCATTAGGTTTTACAAACTGAACGGTGGAGATGTGAAAATATGACCGAAAAGTGAGTCAAAAAAGGAACTTCACACTTTAATTTCAAAGTGAAGATTCGCTCTGGATAAGAACTATATATATATATATATATATATATATATATATATATATATATACACACACACACACATCCAACGTACTCGAAATCGATCAACTCATAACAATATTATATATCGACATCATCACAAAATCATCATCAACTCATATCATCAACAACTTCATACCATCAACACAATATTATAAATTAATTAACATATATATATATCTACTACTTATTAACAACAACTTCATATATATTATCAAATCATCAACTAAATCGATCAACACATATATATACATTCAACGTACTCAAAATCAATCAACTCAATCACACTCAAAATCGATTAACTCAAATAAAACTCAAAATCAACATATATACACATATACGTACCTATATATAGCTCCACAAACTAATTATGGATAGATTTCGACAGCACCCAAACTTTTTCTCCCGTTTTTTTTTTTCCAGATGAGCTGCTGTCCAGATCTGCAAATATAAGGCACTTTAGCCGACGACATTTTAATTTCGTCGGCTAAACTTTTAAAAATTTCGTCGGCTAAAGTTCACAGACTATATTCGATGAAATTTGACCATAGCCGATGAAAATTTAAATTAGCCGACGAAGGAAAATTTCGTTGGCTAACGTGAACTTTAGCCGACGAAAAAATAGTTCGTCGGCATGATTTTTTTATTTTTGTCAGCTAAAGTCTTTCTTCTGGTAGTGAATGTGGATCAAGGGTTGCAAAATTTCTATATTTCTACCACTGTGAAAGTAGCTACAATATATATGAACTATGAGACATAATAATGAAACACAAAAAACCTAAACGCACGCGCGGACCTTTCGCACGCGCATTGCGCGTGCAAAAAGGCTAGTAGGATATGATGAGGATTATTTCCAGTTTGAATTGCCAGGGCCCAAAAAAAAAAAATAAAGATTTCTATCTTTCGGTTAATTTCATTTTTTCAAATAAACAATTCAGAAAATATACAACTAATTTATTATGAGTCGAACTTACGACCTCCCAATTAGTGAGACTCATGCTGTCATGCTAAGCCTCCGGCTAATGATTTGGTTGAAAACCTCCCAAGTTAGTTTACAGTGCTGTTGAATCTAATCAATGATTTCTTGAGTGGACACATAGACGAAACCAAGATTCGACAATTGAGGTATTCAAAGTATAATCGATAGAAAGATAGTCTCAGCAATAGAAGACAAAGAGAAAATTATAATTAATTATAATTACACTTTCTTACAAAGAGCTTTTCTCTATATTGCATGTGTTTCTTTCACAGCTTTTTTTTTTTCTTTCTTTTAATGAAGAGGTTTCCTCAAAAGCTTTTTAGGTCCAGAAACTAATATGTACCGAGAGATTATGTTAGAACGGTTTCTCCTCCCTAGTCACCAAAAATAGATTAAGATTTAACTTCAATCAGCGTCCGTATTATTCGAACGTGGGTATGTTCCACACCTATGCTTTTACTAACTCAACTACTTGTGGAGGTTTCTTTCATAGCTTGATACATGATTATACATTATCAATGTAGAGCGAATGTGGGAGCGAAATTATGGGTGCTCAAGCGGGTTTAAAGCTTACCTGCAGCGGAGGTGCGATGGGCCTCAGGGGTAACGTAGACCATCCAGACTAGTCCGGCAGTTGTCGGCTTCGTCGGACAATTCTGGACCAATCGATCTGGCTTGTTTGGCTGAGAGGAGGGAGAGGGGTGGGCCTCCGGGTCTCAGTTTTCGTGGGCTATAGTAGTGCGACATGGTGAACTGGGCCTTTGGGCTCTCTCTTTTCCTTTTTCTTGTTTTCATGTGTGGGCTGGATATGTTTTTGAACATTTGGGGGAGTGACACTTCTACCTATACAACATCTAAGTCGTAGTTGTTTGCTGGTTTGCTGTGTGGAAATGTATACCAATAGGTCTTAAGCGTCAATATCGTCAGATAAGGTGCTTTGTCCGGGCGTTTAGGATTAAGGGTTTTTAATTTGCATTTCTTTTTCAGATGTAATGTTGAATGGTCGGCTTTTTTGTTTTGTAGTATTTTAGTATGCATTTCTGCCGAATAAGAGCTCTCTCATATATCTTGCATGTATAGGAGTTTATCTCACCCTTATCCAAGCGTTGCACTGGTTGTATTGGGTTTTTTATAGCCTAATAGAGTTTTCTCCACTTAGCTAAAAAAATAATAATTATGAAGTACATCCAAGAAAATAATCAAAGAAAGGTAGTACTAGTGTAGATTTACTTTTTTCACTCTTTCTCCCCTGCCCTTTCTCTTTCGTTATGATCTTTTGCTTTTCCCTTTGACTCTGAAAATGGATGGTGCAAATGGAATGCTTATGAACAAAGATATATGACATTCCTATGAACATCTGAATTATACGAGTCCCCATATAATTAAATTAGCATTAAAATCTTCTTCTCTATAAATTTTGTACTTCTATGATTCTTTATATGGTTTTTAAAACTTTCAAGCAATTTACCAGTTTCGTAGTTATTTAATATTTTTTTTTCATCCAGAATCAATTTATACGTTTTTGGAAATGTGGGGTGGAGATACATCTTTTGACGGTTTCGCGGGAGAGAATGACGGTTTGGTTTGTGTGGTTAATGCATGGTTTTATTTTCTTTTTCCCCTCTATCATGTTATCATTTTTGGTAAATAATTTGTTATTATTGTTTTGTTCAATCACACGGAACCTAGCAGGGGTGAGGTAGCTCAGAGACGATCCCGGAAAGTTTGAACGGTGTAGAATATCTCAGTGAAATGTATAAAAGGGATGGAGTTGGGGACCCTTAGAGAAGCAAAGAAGAAGATCTCCCAATCTTCTTCCCCATATCTTGCAAAATAAAATAGGGATAGGAATTTAGGGAATAAGAAAAAAGAAAAAAAAAATTAGGAGTTTATTGCGTTTGGAAAAAAATTAGGAGTTCAACTTCTTTGTTTTACTCTTTTCTCATTGTTTACAAAATTACAAAAATATCTTCTTGTTTTCTTGTCAGTCGTTAGAGTAATTTAATCAATTAGTTAGAGTTGAAAGTTAGTTATCCATCTCTAGTTAGAACGACCTCGTATTTGCATATAAGTTGTACTATAAACAATTCGTGCTCTTGTGAAGTTATTAAAATTTGACAACAGGTTTTTGAGAGAGAAGAGTTAAGACTTGAGATCAATCTTGATTCTTGAGTCTGGGTGTTGGCAAATCCTCATGTTGAACTTCATCTGGATTTTCTGAATCCTCAACAACACATCCCAAGCACCATCTCTGGCTCACTGCGTTTTCTTATTTCTCAATTTTAAAAAAAAATACAGAGTTCCTGGAAGGGGTTTTTTTCAGAATTATTGATTAGATTTTTTTTTTTTCTACAAAATTCCATTTATTTGTTTAAGTTTTTGGTGGGTTTGTTTGAATTTGATCGATGAATATCTACTAAATTTGGTCCATATGGATTCTCAGTATTGCAAAGAATAAAAGAGGTTTTGGTCAAGATGCAATTTTGATCTGGATGCTGATTTGGTTATTGTTTTTCACACTTTACGCAGTACTGACTCACCAAACATGGTTCAAAGTGGTATTGAGTAAGCCTACTCAAGTGAGTGTAGGCCAAATATTAATAATAGAGTGACTCAGAATAGTCTTGTTACCCAATGTGCACTGATGGTACTATGGTGAAAAATGAGAAGGGCAGTGAGTCTCTTAGTTTGGAGATGGTACCAACCTCCATAAATGAAGAAGTATGACGCCACTGGCTTTCTTATCGTATGTGCCTACTATATTTCCATGGACGATGTTGAACTCTTTTAGGTGTGCTTAAAGTCTCTATAAGGTAGAATTATGCTTATGTAATTATTTTTTCTGTTAGCTCCTATATATATGACACAAGTCATTAAATATGATTCTGTTTTGTCAGTAAAAGACATGTCATTTGTTTCAAAAATAAAAATTCACTACATATACCCTCTTTTTTTTATTATTTTCTTTTTATGAGGGAGATATTAGTGTATCACCTCTCTTATGAATAGTGAAATACTAAAGTTACATATAAAACAATAAAATTAAAATAACACATAAGTTGACACGACCAAGCCCAGTACCATTTGGTCTAGCGTCATAATCTCTTTTATCTCTCTTTAGTAAGTGGGAGATTGTGAGTTCGACTCACAAAGACACAAAGTTGTAATATTGAAGTTGTTTATCTGATCAAAAAAAAAATTTGACACGGTCAACATTTGTTTTGGTGGCATACGTGATCCATAAATTAAATATTAAATTAACTCAGATGAAAAAAAAATTGTAAATGGATCTATAGAAATTATTAAGTACATAAATCAAGGAGACTTTCAGAGTCGTTCCACAAAAATCAGAGTTGAGGATACCAAATCCTAGGGTTTGGTGAAAGGGTGGGGGAGAACTTCGGTTCTCGGCATGCATCTGGGCTCCCCTATAATCACTCTATCTTATTGAAGAGTATGTGGCACTAATATGATCCATATTTTGAATATGTTGAGATATAAATCTCACATCGGGCAAATGAGACATTGCATGTGGGTTTATAAGGTTTGGGTCACTCCATCCATAACTAATTAGTTTTGAATGTGAACCCCCACTACTTTATCATGGTATCAGAGCATGTTACCCACGTTCACGTGTGAAACTCAATAGACACACGAACTCCACATCACCCTAAAATGTTGTCCACATGTTAGGCTTGAAAATTCGTCATACGTGCGAGGGCGTGTTGAGATATCAATCTCACATCGGGAATATAGAACCTTAGATGTGGGTTTATAAGGGTTGGGTCACTCCACTCATTGCTAATTGGTTTTGGATGTGAACCTCAGACTACTTTATGAGAATCGGAGGTCCTCGTTTTGGTCCAACGTTTCTCCGTGATTTTTGGGTAGACAAGTAGTGGTTCTAATCCTTGGTTTTCATTCTCTGCAACGTAGTTGATTCTGAGGCAGGGATTGGGTCTTGCACCAGCTACGACATCGGCTGTAGAGTACAAAGCATGGTCCTCACGGGAAATTGTAGGTACAGCCACTTTAAGTCGAAGCCTGGTCAAGCGGGTTTAAAGCTTACCTGCAGCGGAGGTTCGATGGGCCTCATGTTTGGTAGACCATTGGAGTAGTCCGGCAGTCGTCGGCTCCATCGGATAGTTCTGCACCAATCCGGCTTGATTGGCTGAGAGGAGGGAGAGGGGTGGGCCTTCAGGTCTTAGTTTTGCTGGGCTACAGTAATGCGACTTGGTGAACTGGGCCTTCAGGTCTTAGTTTTGCGGGGCTACAGCAATGCGACTTTGTGAACTGGGCCTTCGGGCTCTCAGTTTTCCTTTTTCTTGTTTTCATGTGGGCTGGATATGTTTTTGAACATTTGGGGGAGTGATACTCTACCTATACAACAACTAAGTCGTAGTTGTTCGCTGGTTTGCTGTGGGGAAACGTATAATAACAGCTCTTAAGCGTCAATCTCGTCAATAAGCAGATAAGGTGCTTTGCCAGCTTTTTTGGACTGTAGTATTTTCATTTCTGTCGAATAAGAGCCCTCTCATCTTGCAAATATAGGGGTTTATCTCCCATTTAACCAGGCGCTGCACCTGGTTGTATCGGGTTTTTTAGCCTAATAGAGATTTCTCCCCTTACCTAAAAAAATAAATATTAAAGAGGTAGTACTAGCGTAGATTTTACTTTTTTCACTCTCTCTCCCCTCTCTCTTTCGTTATTCTTTTGCTTTTCCCTTTGACTGCAAATGGAATGCTTATGAACAAAGATATATGACATTGTTATGAACATCTGAATTATACGAGTCCCCATATCATTACATTAGCATTAAAATCTTCTTCATAAATCTTGTACTTCTGTGATTCCTTGATATGGTTTTTAAAACTTTCAAGCAATTTACCAGTTTTCGTAGTTATTTAATATATATTTTTTCCATCCAGAATCAATTTACGTTTGGGAAATGTGGGGTGGAGATACATCTTTTGACGGTTTCGCGAGAGAGAATGACGATTTGGTTTGTGTGGTTAATGCATGGTTTTATTTTCTTTTTCCCCTCTATCATGTTATCATTTTTGGTAAATAATTTGTTATTATTGTTTTGTTCAATCACGCGGAACCTAGCAGGGGTGAGGTAGCTCAGAGACGATCCCGGACAGTTTGAATGGTGTAGAATATCTCAGTGAAATGTATAAAAGGGAAGGAGTTGGGGACCCTTAGAGAAGCAAAGAAGAAGATCTCCCAATCTTCTTCCCCATATCTTGCGAATAAAATAGGGATAGGAATTTAGGGAATAAGAAAAAAGAAAAAAAGAAAAAAAATTAGGAGTTTATTGCGTTTGGAAAGGGCTGATCGAGTTGAAGAGCAAGAGACATGGATTCCATGGCCATGAAACTACTGTTCTTGTGCCTCTCGATTGGCGCAATCTCGGTTGTTCATGGTGAGGATCCTTACCTTTTCTTCACATGGAATGTCACTCATGGAACCATCTCTCCTTTAGGGGTCCCCCAGAAAGGCATTCTCATCAACGGCGAGTTTCCGGGACCTAATATTAACTCCACCACCAACAACAACATCGTTGTCAATGTCTTCAACAACCTTGATGAACCATTGATGTTCACATGGAACGGAATCCAGCAGAGGAAGAACTCATGGCAAGATGGAACACTGGGGACAATGTGCCCTATTCCTCCTGGTCAGAACTACACGTACCACTTCCAAGTCAAGGACCAGATTGGAAGCTATTTCTACTATCCCATCACTGTCATGCACAGAGCCGGTGGTGCCTTCGGTGGCCTCCGTGTAAACAGTCGTCTCTTGATCCCAGTTCCATATGCTGATCCCGAAGATGACTACACCGTCCTCATCGGCGACTGGTACACCAAAAGCCACAGCAGTCTCAGGAAGCAACTGGACATGGGTCGCTCTCTGGGGAGGCCCGAGGGTGTCCTCATTAATGGCAAGAACGCAAGAGGAGACGGCACTGATGAGCCCCTCTTCACCATGAAGCCCGGAAAGACCTACAAGTTCAGAGTCTGCAATGTTGGTCTCAAGAACTCCCTCAATTTCAGGATCCAAGGCCACACCATGAAGCTTGTAGAAATGGAAGGCTCTCACGTCGTCCAGAACACATACGAGTCTCTCGATGTGCATCTCGGACAATGCTTTTCGGCGCTTGTCACCGCCGACAAAGAACCGAAGGACTATTGGATGGTGGCAGACACCCGATTCACCAAGACCATGCTCACCGGTTTAGGTCTTATCCGATACACCAACGGTAACGGTCCTGCGAACCCGGAACTCCCTTTACCCCCTGAGGGATTGGCTTGGTCTCTCAACCAAGCTCGCTCCTTCAGATGGAACCTCACTGCCAGCGCTGCCAGGCCTAACCCCCAAGGCTCTTATCACTATGGTGCCATTAACATCACCCGCACCATCAAGCTCGTCAACTCTGCCAGCAAGGTTGATGGCAAGCTGCGCTATGCCGTGAATGGAGTTTCCCACATTGACACAGAAACCCCACTCAAGTATGCCGAGTACTTTGGAGTTGCTGACAAGGTCTTCAAGTACGACATCATTAAGGACGACCCCTCACCTGAAGCGGAAGCCAAGATCACCTTGGCACCTAATGTTGTCAACCAAACCTACAGGGACTTTGTGGAGATTATCTTTGAGAACCACGGGAAGAGCATTCAGTCATGGCATCTGGATGGATACGCTTTCTTTCCCGTTGCCATTGAGTTTGGGAGGTGGGCACCAGAGAAGAGAAGGAACTACAACCTTCTTGATGCCATAAGTCGATACACCGTCCAAGTCTATCCCGGCTCATGGGCCGCCATAATGTTGACATTCGACAACGCTGGAATGTGGAACTTGAGGTCAGCACAAGCGGAGAGGGCGTACCTAGGACAGCAGCTCTACCTGAGTGTTGAAAATGTCGCACGTTCTCTCAGGGACGAGTACATGTTGCTAGACACGACCCCTCTCTGTGGCGTCGTCAAGGGTCTCCCTAAACCCCCTCCATACGGCCCTTAAACTGAAGTATCTATATGTACATAAAGGAACAGTCATCATCTAGGCAATGTGTGTATATCAGCCCTTTCCAAACTGCAATAAACTTCTAACTTCTAGCTAGTCCTGTGCGGTATCTTTATAGTTTACTTGATCAAAATTATTCAGACAAGGTCGTTACAGATCAAAAATATCCAACTAATGCTGCAATATATTTAATTATTTATAATATTTCTGCAACGTACTGAAAATATATTTACTTGATATAATACCAGTGTAGGTCAGTATACAGAAGAATTACTCGGAAATATGGGTTCACCAATGCTTCCAGGGTTCAGATTCATCACAAACACCATACTAGCTTTTCAAACCCCTTCAGCTTGTGGTGATAATCAGAAAAGAGAGAAAAAACAAAAAAACAAGTTTTATATTTGGTTTAAAACTACTGTGTATTCTTACTGTAATCATTTCACCTCTAACACGGTTATAAGAGGTTGGGTAAAGGCCGAGTCATTGGACATAATTTAACAAATAGTCGGACTACGGTCAGCAACATTTCGCACAAAACATGAACCAACACATAGGCCCCAACACACTCGCTCCCCCCTAAAGAATTTTATGGAGAAACAAGTTTTCTTTTGTTCCTGACTACCAAGGACCTTGCTGCTACATCATACATGTTGAATGTCCTACAAAAGTATTCAATGTAATTGTCATGAATTACAGGACTTCATATCTGCAGTTGCAAATACTAGATATTTATACAGTAGTTCTAGAGTGGGCAAATATCAAGGCATGACTCCTAGAAAATAGTTTCATACCTTGCCTAACATAAATAACTGAGAATGTATCACTGTGGGTTATTCAGGAATCTGGGCATCAACTTATACTCTGGTATAGCAGAGCTTAATGAAAAATTCATACAGAAAAGTTTTAATCAGGATTCAGTTACAGCTAACAAACACAACAAGAACCATATCTTGTTGCCCACAATCTGTCAAAAATCTTGAAGGTGCTGATCACTATAATTTCACAGTTAAGTCCACCTAAGAAAGATTTTTCCGACCACTTCTTAATCTTAAACCATTACCAGTCAATTCAAACCAACATGACCTACAGAACTAGACCCCTAGTAATATCATGAAGGAACTGACGAAATGGACAAAACTACAACTTCATAGTCAACAACTGGAATATGAAATGTTGGTAAGGAATTCAACAACCACGGAGAAGAATGGATATTGGTGAAAAGTACCATTTGAGAACTAAGGAGTTAGTCTCTTTAATGGAAAAATAAACAGAATTGATGGCACAAAGGACATTTGAGAAATAAGGAGATGACTAAGCTAAGATATTGGTCCTCTATAGTTTAGGAAGTTACTAAACACTTCCCGGAAAATGAAATGGGACAAAGAAATGAATCAGAGATCATAAATATAACAGAATTCAATAAATAAACATAAGCACGAGAAAGAACTACAGTCACCTGTGCAATGGTTCAAACTATAAAACAACAACTTCACCAAGTGTTTAAAAGGAACAAGAGAAGGAAAACATAAAGCAAACCTGTGTCAGGCTATCACATGGACATAGATTAAATGGTAACATCATTAGTTCGGTGCATCAATACTTCTGTATCTAAATATCTCAACACCCAAGTAATCGAGAGGACCATGAACAGCGACGTGAGGCTTTCCAACTTTCACAGAGACGGCAGAAATCCGCGGATAGTTTTTCAGAGTGGTAGATGCAATGAGTTCAGCAACAGACTCCAGAAGATTATGAGATGGCCCTTCGACAACTTCTTTTGCAATGCTGTGGTTTTCAGATTGAAAACAACCAAATGTATTCAGTATCGTATATGAGAAAACTATAATTGGCCCATAAAATGATAAGCATGTGGTATCGACTTTTTCTTTTGGGCATACACCTCGTACTTCAATTTTGCATATCTGACAATCAGCTATGAGCAATCATAATGCCCTTGTACTTCAATTTTACATATCTGACAATCAGCTATAAGCAATCATAATGCATTAATTAGACTAGACCACAGCCACTGGATCAAAACAGATTTGACTAAAGAAAGACTAATATGTTCTTCAAAGCCATAACAACCTTGAGGTATATATGCGACAACAATGTGAAACTGCTGAAATGCACCACTTGACTTGAACAACGACATATGAGTTTTCCAAGTCACAGGAATTACTAACCGATAAATATCAGTGTAGCTAATGGTGTCTGACAAATTATCAGATTTTCCAGCCACCCGAAGATCCATCCAAGCATCGACATCTATAAGAAATTTCTGACCCAACGTCTTTTCTTCTGGCTTCACCCATGGAAACCATGGAACTTCAAACCCCTTAGTACAAGCTTATCTCCCCCTCTAATTGCCGCATCTTCCTGTGCTGTTCCTGATGAAAATCAATTCTTATTATCCCTAAATGGCTGAAAAGAATATCACAAAGCATTAAATTGAACACACACATGGAACGGGGACTATAACAACAACATAAGTCACTAAACTTGAAAAGGGTAATGTTTACTTGAACCATATACAAAGCCTAACAACATTACTGGGCAAATTAACTTTGCTTGGGAAGTATCCGACTCCTAATGCCTCAAATGAGTATGAATAAAAAAATTCCAACAACCGATCATGTCTAAACTTCAACAAGGACCCAATAGAGCTAACATGATCCCAAAGATATTGTAAACATAAATACCAAAATAAACATATGATAAATTGTTTCTGTTTTCATCAATAAGGGTTGTAGAATAAGCTGTAGATAGTTATGAGGAGAATTTCAGTTACCAGTAGCCATTGGCACAGCAAAGCTTGATTATGGTGACTATATTGAGTGGACCCGGAACAAAAACCTGAGAACCAAACAAGAAGAGTGATTCAGAAAACCAAACTTACAGATAGTTGCAAGAATCTAAAAGTCCCACATCCAATAGAAGTATACAACTCAACTGAGCGTGAAAGCTGCCCAAGTGAAGGTCCGTCGATTCTGGACGGCGAATTGCCGATTGCCGATTGCTTACCACTTTCGCGGCACCGTTGTCATGACAACCCTTCGTTTCGAATTATATATATACAAAAGCTTTCCACTTGGATGATAAGATTTCAAATGAACCATTTGAATACGAGGGTTTTCTTTTCTTTTTCTTTTTTTCCTCTTTTTTCTGTCATTTTTGTAAGTAAGCTAATCTAACGCGTGTGATTTGTGCATCGAGATTCGTTTGGCATCAGGTATTCGAGCATCAACGCTCCGGTATTCCTCACTTACCTCATGGCTGCTGGCAGAGACGATGAAACGACAATGTTAGCAAGCATAGGTGATGTGTGCAGTAGTTTTTGTAGTATTGTTTCATATTTTATTTCAAATGTAGGATCTTCAGTCTATAGATTAGTGAGTTGTACGTCTTTTTTCATTTTTTCTAGTTTGATCAAGTTAGAGACTCATGCTCTTAATTTATTATAGCTTTGTTTTTGCGGGATTTATAATTGATGTTGAGCCGTGATTAATGAATTACTAGCCTCTTAACACACACAATAGATAAACTAAATATGAGTCGGCAACAAATGCCAAATGTCACAATTTGAATGGGTTACAGGGAAGGATACACGGAAACTGTGACAGAAGATTTGAGCCCTGAATTATTATTCATTTCTCACTAAAATTATTTATTACTCACCAAAAAATCTGATCCAACTCACCCAACATCTGCCCAGTACCATTTGGTCTAGTGGTATAAGTCTCTCCTTGTAAGTGAGAGGTCGTGAGTTCAACTCACCGTATTGTAGCACATTATTGTGCATTTGATCAAAAAAAAAAAAAAAAAACTCACCCAACATCTAATTTGCCTCGAAAACTAGTCATCATTTACTTTGTTAAGGGTCGGGGCCGAGTATTTGCTTACACAGCTCATCTTATGTGATTCATCATAATGAATCATTATAATGTTCTCATTTAATCAAAAACAAAACCATCTAATCTGTCTAAATCTTTTATTCTTTTCGACACTATCCTTTAGGATTAATCGCGGTTACAGCTATCAAGAAATAATCGCAAATACTCCTTGATAGCTGATGCCCAAACTTTTCTAGACTCAATGCTAATCTGTTGGTAGCCCGGAGTGGTCAAAGTTCTCAGGGACCTGCTATAGACAAGATCAGAACTCCCATTACGTTGGAGATGAGACTGATACATTCATAAACCTTTGGCTAACAGAGCTGACTTTAGTACTTGAGATAGCTTTCAAAAATTGAATAAGAAAAACTAGCTGCAATGAGATTGGTTGACATTCTTGTCAAACACCAACTCAAATGTGGCATGACTGAAGTGACAAGGCGAACAAAAAAATGCAGTGATGAGAAAAATAAGCACCATAACAAAATACTAATAAAAAGGGGGAAGACATGCCTACTGCAGTTCATGTAATTTCAACGTTTGCCTGTATGCCGCCTCTAATATATACATCTAAAACAAAAACCAAAGAAGTGATAATATCTTCCCCTTCCCAAAATGATGCTTCTATGCCGCCGCCTCTAGTACTGCTAGTATGACCCTTCCTTTCTAAAAAAATGCTATTATGGCTCTTGCACTGACACCAGACGCTAATCACGCTATACAACATGAACCATTTGTTTTCCTTCTCTACATCTTTCATCTAAGCAGGGTGTTGTTCCTCTCTCTAACTGCTTTCCAATCATTACTGAACTATACAATTGTGATAGGTCTATACATCTGGTACTCTTCGGTAGAAAAGAACATACGCCGCCGAAGTCTTAATCCTCTCCTCATGAACAGCAGAAACTCTGTCATCATCAAACTCATACCATGAACCCTTACCTAGCTGCAAGGGAACAAAATTGTTAGAAAATCCATGTCATCAAAAGGGTCTACCTAGAGAAGAAAAGCAAATATTCTAGTAAAGCAAACATATAAAAAAATAAATAAAAAAACATAACATTTCTTAGTTTAACCTAAATAACATAAAGCTCCAAAAACTGTTAATTAAAATTTTATTAGTTGGATACATATTATTATGTTACTACCTTAAACTATCTGCAGTCCAAGAAACTTACCTGAACAAATGCAGTATAGTGACCACCACCCAAGCCACCATAATGATTACTGATTGCGTACAACATGTATCGACTGGATAACTGGTCTCTGCGTTGGGTAATGTAGGCTGAGATATCCAGATCATAAAGGGGAAAATCAACCAGAGTCTCTAGCTTGTTCTTAAAATAATGGTCGTATGAGAATCTTTTTAGATGAATAACCAATATCTCAGGCAATCTCCAAAGATCTAACTTTTTGCTCGCTTGCCGAGGCGTCTTGCAGCTAGGGCAGAACCTGTCAGTAATAGCATATAATTGCAAAATCAGCATTAGATAGGCACCAGGAATATGACTGCAATTCATCATTACAATAATACCAACAAAAACAGAATTAACATCAGAAAATAGAGACATAAAAACCAAAGCCAAAACACATGCACAAAAAAAAACTTTATATGAATATTTACATAATTCAAGAAGACATGAAATTATTGTGCTTATGATTTCAAACAAAGACAGACACTAACCACATGTCTTCAGGTCCTAGAGGTTCTTCCTTCAGAAAGGCTTCAAGGCATTTATAAAGAGACACAGATTCTTCACTCATCGTGAAAATGTTAAAAACCTCGGGCAAAGAGGTTATAAGGCGTGTATCATACTTGTTAATCATCTCATCCGACCATATAACAATCACCTCCAGTATGTTAGGCCTTGGTATCACAGGCAACGCTGAGACCACTATCAGCTGATTCATCTCTATTTCCTTTCTTGTATCTGCCATGTAAAATTTGAAATCACCATCCACATGTGCTTCACCCACTGTTCCCCTGTCTGTGTCAGAATCATTATCCCAAAGTGTAGGACTACTGTCATCCTCCTTGTTATAGTCTTCGTTAGCACAGTTTCCAGAATCATCATCAAAAACGTCTGATATATCTCCATCAGGCTTCAAGAATGGAATTAGATTATTTAGGAATTTGTTGTGAATATCAGATCCATAACATGGATCAGACACCATTGCTAAAAACGGAATACCAATTGGGTCCTGATTCAAGTATAACCTGACAGCACACAAAGTTGAGTATTTAGTAGTCTACAGAATAACAATAACAACAATACAGATCCTAGAAACAATGACAATACTAAAAGAAATCTTCACACTGGATACATAAACATGCAAACACTATTTTAATATTTCCAAGAGATCATAACTGGGAACAGAAAAAGGCAAAAGGCAATAAAAGATAATTCATAATTTTTAAAACAAAACCAAAATAAAAAAAAAAAATATTCATAAACAGATGATTGTAAAATTATATCCAAAAAAAAAAACACCAATTTACTGAATGTGTTAGGAGATTATGGCACTTTCCTCCAGAGCCATGTACAAGTGCTATAATAACCTGGAGCCTTGTACTATTAAGTAGAGACAAGGAGAAACCCTTCGACATTCCACTAGCATGCTAAAGGAACAAAAAAAACAATACACAAAAGGTATTTACAACCTCAAATTCTAAACTTTTGAATCAGACATGAAGATTCAAGAGGATAAATCAAAAGAAACCAAAGGAACGGAGCGCAAACAAAAAAAATCAAAGGAGCATCGCTCTTTGGATTTTGCATAGAGATGCGATGATTTATTTCAGATATCGACGAAATTAAAAGCTTACTTTTCCTTCTCCTGATGAAGAAACACAACTAAGTGGGATCGCTCAAAATCTTTTGGTAAGCGATAAGCAACCAGTTTGTCAGCATCTCTGACACAGGCTAATGAATCAGCTGGATCCTCCAGTAAATGAAATATGTGACCTCGGAATATCTACAAACCAATAGGTCGAAGCATTAGTATTGGCAATATCTAAGATGTGAACAGAATGTGAGAGGTGAAAGCACAAAAAACCAAATGATTTTCGGAAGGCAAACAATTAGTGCTAGAAACCATACTCAGACAACACCATGACTACTGGATTTTTAAAATACCAGCAACCTGATTTTACAATACCAGCCCATGAATAAATAACAAACAATGCAGACAGCATCATGACTGTCGCATGACAAATATATCTTTCAGGCACATCCATAAAGACATACAATATGGCATTCCCACCCGACCCAATGACACTCAACAGAGAACGTTCAGCATATACCTCAGCCACCAACAGGGTTTCATCATCTCTTAGAGAACAGGCAATACTCAAGGCGTCAGTAAGATCCACAAGCTTCCCACTCTTTGGCACTGTTACGGTAAATGTAGTTGGCAATGCAGCACCAACTGTGCTTAAAACCGTCAAAGCCATGGTTCGCGTTGTTGTGGAAGGTAATGGCAGTGATAGATACATAAAAGGGTCAAATGTGATGGACACCTTGTTGCAATCAGGGCAAACCAATTTCGACCGGTATTGACCCTACAATTGAAAAAAACAATCCACCGAACTTAATTAGTAGGTATAGGTGGAAATTTTAATTCCAAACAAAAAGCATTTAAGCAAGACAACTTACCTGGAAAGCATTAACAATAACGGAATCATTGCGAGCAAGGTGATTCTGCCAATATTCTTCTGCCACTTCTTCATCTGGACGACCCTCTGCATCTTTAGCTTCAAAATATGGCTTGCATTTCACACGATTTAGATCTTCATGGAGACCATCCAGCAAAAAAGCAAGGAGTTCCTAAATGAAACACTTCACCAAATTACAAATGGTAAACTTATTTACCACACAAATTAATAAGTATATGAATATACCTACGGAAAAACTAGACGACCAAAATTACTCACTAACCTGGGAATCATGTTGATTATAGCCACTGAATTGAGGAGCAAAACTGGCAAGTTTTTGCTTGAACATTCTTGGAGCCACTGTCCTTGCACTGGGAGCCCATAATATCCTCAATAATTCTCCAAATGCAAAAGCCAGCTCTCCCTGAAATTGAGGATTAAGTATCACCGAATCAAAGAAAGTCAAGATTCCACCTTTTAAAATGGAAACGAAGAAAGCTTCACGCAATCACATACTTTCATTCCCAGAGGGTTCTGGTAGTTCATGTCCTTCCTGTAATCTCCTAGGAAATAGTCAACAAGCTTTGGAGTGTGCACCAAGCATTGGATTGCACTGTTCATAAAACAAGTATTCCCAAGATTCTTTATTCCAGTTAAGCCTAAAAAGCCAACTCCTCTATACATAACACCACTTCGCCAGGAGTTGCTTGAGTTTAAGTAGGGATTGATGTAGTCACTGCTTCCGTTCATTTTATTAGAGCCGCCACTAATACAACCATCAATACTGAAGTGGTTTTCAGCCATTTCATCACTCCTCCAACCTCTGACCTCTGAGAATCCATGAAGATACAGTTCAAGGAGAACCTGCAAAGAAAGCATGAAAATGAAAGGGAGTTTAGTCTGCCATAGATATATATATATATATATATATATATATATATATATATATACACAGTCCCTATCCAGAGCGAAGCTTTGCTCTGGAATTAACGTGTGAAAGTCCTTATTTGACTCACTTTTCAGTCATATTTTTTGATCATACCCGGTCAGTGTCTAGATACATATCGTATGATCATCCTTACAAAGTTTCATCCAGTTTGGTGACCGTTTAAGCCTCCATAATCATGATTTACTCCAACGGTTCTACTTGGACAGATTTTGTTCTATTGATTTATTTTATCTGATTCGGTGTGCAAACGATCACCAAACTGGATGAAACTTTGTAAGAATGATCCAGAGCGAAGCTCCGCTCTGGATAGAGACTATATATATATATATATATATATATATATATATATATATATATATAATTAAAATGCACAATGAGCATTCAAAATCAAGTTGCTAAGACACTTGTATTAAAAAGAAAAAAGAAAAAAATTATTGTTCTGTATTATACCTCCGGTCCTTTTGAAAAACATTCAAGAATTCATGATTTAATTGAAATGGATCACCCACTTTGATGAACCTTCAATTGCTGAAGTTAAGGGTTCATTCACGAAGCATAATTTACATATACTTGCCAAAAACGTTTTACATGCACAATTAGATACTCTGTAATCATCTAATTTCAACTGCACCAGTTATGAACAGTTACAAAAATTATAAAACAACAGTTATGAACAATTCATAAAAGATGACATTCAAGAATGACCTACTTGACTACTTCAGATTATAATAGCAAACACCAACAAATCCTTCAACTGATTTCACAGCAAAACGGATTGAATTAAATGAGCTTTTGGCCATCTACAGACAGTATTCCAAGAGCATTTTAGCGTCATAAAAATGATCTTCCTATGAGAGGATGCTTACGTGCCACAAGCAAAGGAAACCAAACAAAAAACAAGACCCACAAGGTTTCTGATTTGAGAAGGTACACTAAGCTCAAGGGTAACTCAATATACATCCTAATGCTCACACAGACTTGAAAGATAAAAGTAAAAATGAATCCATTTTACCCCAACTAAAAGTTGTTTTTATTTTTTATTGACTAATCCTTCCCTCTATATGGAAGACGTTATCCACCATAAGTGTTATAATTCATCTATTCAAATTCACATACCACTAAATTTTTTTATTTCAATATCCTAAAATTTCTGGCCGCCACTTGCTGGTGAAAGCAATAACAAGTTTAGAAAGGTAAAAAAAAAACATATAAAATTGATTCACCTCTCTGTTCAGTTGTCCAGGAATGTCATTTGGCAAACTAATTCTGCCATTCATGAAAAACTGGGTTGTCTGCCCTGAGAAGTCCCAAATATGCAGCTGTCCAATAATTCATGAACAAATGAATATCATCACATAAGACAATTGTACATAATGCTGTTTAGTCATAAATGATAACTGTCAATTCACTCACTGGCTCAGGGTCTGAACTAAACAAAATGTAGGCTCTCTTAAAAGAAGCAACCGCATTATCCTGAAAATTGCAATCAATTGTCAGATACAGATGATATGAAACCAATAAAAATTAACGAAACTAATGTGGCATGAGCTATTAAGCAAGGCTACATCAGATATAATGTCCAAAGCATACTCCACCAATAACACACATGTCATCCCTATTTCCTAGTAATTACATCTTATATGCTGGAGATAAATCCTTGAACTTTTTGGGAGACTGAGGAAAGCATATAAGTACTGGCCACTATACCCAGCCACTATACCCATCGATACATTGCATATTTGCATGGACTTTACCATCTACCACTACGCTAGTACATCCTAATGCGAACTATTTCTGCTGCATGCACGGTGCTATTTCATCCCATAGTTAATATGATCAAAGCACCGAAACTTATCATATGCATGCATTTTTCAGGAAGAAGCATATTCATGTCACGAGTACAGTGTTATAAAAAAATTATAAAAAAGAAAAAAAGAAAAAAAAAAGAGGAATTCAACAGTCCAAATTGCAGTAGGATCAGGAAGAAGCATATTCATGTCACGAGTACAGTGTTATAAAAAAACTATAAAAAAGAAAAAAAGAAAAAAGAGGAATTCAACAGTCCAAATTGCAGTAGGATCATATTGTCACACGACTCACACTCACACCATCATACAGCACACAGCACTTACATCATAAAAGATAACTCCTCATGCTTCAGGTCCAACTGCAATAAGTCAAACTATCGATCAAAATTTTCCTGTTGGCACTTAGTCTTTCTGTAATTGTTAACCTGACTCCTCTTCCCCTATATGACATTCCTTCAACTAGGACTGTACCACCCCCTCTAAACTATGTTCACCAAGTTTCCACCAATTATCAGAGAACCATTCCAATCAGATCTCCAATTTTTGTATTAATCAAACTAGGATCAATGCATATTCAGGACTTCAAATCCCTTGCATTTATATCATAACAAGAGCACCAATTTCCTATGCGGGCAAAAAGCACCAGTAATTTCACACTTCAGAAGTCTCAATTATGCTGAGACGAATCTAGAGTATTATTCTCCCAGACATTTATATGTCCATAAAATGAAATCAAGATCCAAACTTATACCACTTCCATAACTAATTATGAGAATTCATCTAATACAGAACCATAAAGAGAGTGAAGGGCTACAAAGAAAAAAAAAAGATTCAATCATAAAACTGACCTTTTGGCTGATCTTTACAACCAATGAATTTGTTTCCCAGGAAACAATGAGCCTAATTTGTACAGAAATGACATCCTTTAAAAACTCTTCGTCACCAAAGGAGCTGCCATCATCCATTGCTGTTGTATTAAAATCATTATGCCTACAAGAAGAAAGGACTAATAAATGCCACTGTAATGTAGGCCAAACCACTCCATAAAAGAGAAAAAAAAAATGACAACAGCAGTGCACAAATAGACACAAACAGGGTGAAAAATTAAGCAGCCATCACAGATTCACCATTCAAGCTTTGGCAACTATTAATATTACACTCAAGCTTTCGTTTCATTGCACTTTTAACATACAGTGATCAAGCGTTTATGCAAACGAATTTACCACAATAAAAAAGCTTCCTTAGGACAGTGCAAATGTATCAGAATCCAGACAAGCTAAACAAAGTAATGCAGTAGTGTAGACCGTTCAATACTGCGAAATTCAAAACCCTAAAACTCAAAATTACCAGAAATTAGACTGCTTACCGTATAAGAGCGCGGCACCAAGTCGCTTCAGGGACCAATGCATACTCGCGACCTGAGAAACCTTCTTCGGCAGAGTCTCTCTTCCTCAAACTCATCAGAATTTCCAAGCCGGAATCGTCCTCCTCCGGTGAAGTAGCGTACAGCACCCCTTCGCCGCGATCATCGTCCTCACTCCGAACCTCCTTCCACCACCTGAAACCCAACGCAATGCGAGCAAGCAAAAATCAAAATCCACGGCATGCAGGAGTCGCCGGAGAAAGAAAGAAAGAGAGAAAGACAGAGGCATTACCGGTAGGGAAGGAGGTAGACCTTATCGGCGGCATTGTCGGGGACGTCGTCGTCCAGGTGGTAGTCGAGGAGGAGGCGGGGGCGTTGGGCGCGGTTGCGGGACTGGAGGTCGAAGTCCCAGCCGTCGGTGGAGTCGTCGGCGGGGAAGGAGAAGGAGTCGCCGTCCATTGGGGGGAAGGAGAAGAGGGCTAGGGTTTTGGAGGTGAGGGCGCGTGCGAGGGACTTGCAGAGGTGGAGCGTGGAGGAGACGGGGGAGGCGAGGAGGCGCTTAGAGGAATGAGGAGGGGGAGAGAGAAAGCGCGGAGATGAGAAGAATGGGAAGGGGAAGAGAGACATGCGGAGCTTTTCCGAGAGTCGGGTCATAATCCCCCGGATTGAGACCCCTATTTACTTATTATGACCCCTATTTACTTCTCTCTTCTTCTTCAACTTCCTCCCTCTCTCGGTCTCTATTGGTAATTTCCTCACTTTTTAACTCTCCTGGGAGGATTTTACTGTGGGACCCGAAGGTGAAAGGTTTTGCGACTTCTAGACTAGAGGGAGATGAAGGTTGTGATCGCCACACGCTCAAAATATGTCCAATCTTTTTGAACTTTGAAGTTCAAACTCACTATAGAATCAAGGCTTGTTTCGAGTTTCTTGGCGGAGTTTTTCCGAGAGTCGGGTCATAATCCCCCGGATTGAGACCCCTATTTACTTCTCTCTTCTTCTTCAACTTCCTCCCTCTCTCGGTCTCTATTGGTAATTTCCTCACTTTTTAACTCTCCTAGGAGGATTTTACTGTGGGACCCGAAGGTGAAAGGTTTTGCGACTTCTAGACTAGAGGGAGATGAAGGTTGTGATCGCCACACGCTCAAAATATGTCCAATCTTTTTGAACTTTGAAGTTCAAACTCACTATAGAATCAAGGTTTGTTTCGAGTTTCTTGGAGACTGAGGGCTAGTTTGGTGTTGCTGTGACTTTAAAAAATAATTGATGCTGCTGTACTGCGAAAATAATCAGCTGTGAATTAAAACAGTTTTGTGTTTGGTAAATATTAGTTTTAAAAGTGCTGCCAAGATAAAATTTATTAATTTCTAGTTTTTTTAGTGACAGCTGCTTTCAAAAATAACCTTCAAGTTGCTTCTAAAAGCTGCTGCCAGTGACCTGTAATTTAAAAAAAAAAAACTGTTTTTTTTTTCATTTACCAAACACTATAAAATTAAAAATTCGGATAGAAGCTGATTTTTTTAAAAGCGAAACTGTACCAAACTAGGCCTTAGAGATGCATATGGTTTTGATAACTCGGGATTACTTATGATTCGTAATATTTTTTCTAGCGTATGGATTCATCGCTTGATATCGAATGTTTTCTGAGAATTTAAATGCGTCATTTAATCAAGGCTCTCCGATTCAAGACTCTTGGAGTTTTAAAATAGTGGTTGTTGAGTCTTTGAGATTCTAGTATTTTGATTTTCTACCTTTTGTAGAGTCAGGTCAAAGTATTAAGTATGACTTTTTCTTTTTGAGAAAATTGAAATTATTTCATTAGGCGTAAGCCAATAATGACCGTAAAATGATCAATACATGAATAATCCTAAGACTACTCACATACAAAGCAAAGAACTTAATCCAAGGACGGAGCCATGATTTTAAAATTGACCAGGCTAAATATTTATCACAAAAATTTCGAAAATAGAAATAAATTAGATTTGTACAATCCAATTAGAACAAGAAAAGAAAAGTATGCATGAAGAGGAAAGAAATAAGAAAAATGCTAAAGACCCCAAAAAATTTACAAAAATCTTATACCAAATGATCATCATCTTAATCCCAAATATTTTCCAGCATGCCTTCATATTGTATTCTTCTTAATCCAAGTTAAAAAATCAACATTGAAAATAAAATAAGAACTATTTTGGTATTATGTAATGGAAACTGATGGTATATCTCGATGAAATTGAGGGTTTGGTTATCATGAAAAACTTCAAAGCAAGTACGTTTATTCAAATTTTTCCTGAAAATTTATAGGTGTTCCTTCTTCCTTCATCTATTTTCTAAATCGTTGTAAAAAAGAATTAGAAGATTGACTATGAATTAAGGGGTTGCCACAGAGGTATTGAGGCAAGGTATGTATGTACGTTTCTGAGTTCATCCCGACTGACGACTTCCATTCTTTCCCAGAACCACCTGACACTTTCCTCGCAATTTGATTCAATTTTGTCTTTCTTCTACACTCCCACCTACATATATATAATGGACAAAGAAATCCAAATGTTTGCTCTTTTCTTTTTCTGTTTCGGAATGAGGAAGCAAATTTACAATGCTCTTAGATCTGATAAAACCTTGATGATTAGTACTTCGATTATTCTATCTAGGTTAATCTCATCAAGTCTTTTATTCTAATAAGGAAGTTGTCATTATCATTTATTTTATCAATCTTTTTAGATTAATTGAAAGAAAAAAAATATCTGATATGGAAATTATTCACTTGAAAGTGATGACGTGATGCAAACATGTAGGATGCCACCTCATTTGGTATTAAATTTTTGTAAAACTTTTTGGTGATGTAGCACCACTCAAGAAATAAATAAAAAACTAATTTAATCGAAACATATCCTTATGGTTTAACATTGGTAGACTTTTCAATAAAAGGTTGAGCAAACTTCGATTCATAAATTGAGTAAAAGAGACAATGCTACAGATTTATTTCTCTCTAGGAAACTTTTTCACCGTTTGATTACATGGGCTGTACTTACATAAGCATATCATGTTTAAGATAAGGGTGCGGCTATTTTTATCCCACTAAATACTCAGTTCACCCCACGTCTTATTTTTATCTTTAACGTTCCAATTTTGCTCTTAAAATTTTGAGAAAATCTAGTTTTATTTTCTTTCTTTTATTTTCCTCAATATGATAAAATCTAAAAAATATATACAATTAATACAAATATCTCATTAATATATTTGATGCAGACCTCCATTCTTCTCAAACCACATCCTATATATATTCTCCTCGATCTCTTTCTTGAGTTTCTTCTTTACGATTATGAATATATATATATATATATATATATACAGTCCCCTTCCAGAGTGGTAGCCCGCTTTGAAATTAAAGTGCGGGACTCCTTATTTTGCTCATTTTCAAGTCGTATTTCCACATTTCAACCGTACAATATATAAAACACAGTGTGTAGATCATTCTTGCAAAGTTTCATCAAATTTGAAGATCATTTGAGCTTCCGTAATCATGATTTACACGAACGGTTCTGTTTGGACAACTTTTGTTCTATTGATTCATTTAATCCAATTCGATACCCAAATGATCTTCAAATTTGATGAAACTTTGCATGAATGATCTACACACTGTGTTTTAGATATTGTATGGTTGAGATGTGGAAATACGACCTGAAAGTGAGCGAAATAAGGAGTCCCGCATTTTAATTTTAAAGCGGGATCCCACTCTGGAAGGGGACTATATATATATATATATGAAAGACTACATTTGAAGCCATACATAAAATAAAAATAAGAACGAACGATCTCACCAGACTATGTAACTACCTTGTTGAAGATTGAAGTGATTCTCAAATCTGATTTGAAAGATGTAGAGAATTGTTTTTTTTTTTTCCGATGTAAAGATGCAAAGAATTGTTGTTGTTTGGATTTATATACTAAAGTTTAATATTATATTTTCACAAAAATTCTTGATTGTGGGGCTAATATTGGAATATTTAGTTTAATATTGAAATGTGGGGTGAACAAAGTATTTGGTGGGGTGGCAATAGCCGCACCCTTAAGATAATTAAACCACTTAATTAGAACAAAAATATAAATGTTTCATGGGCTATAGCCCAAGGAGGATTGCACTATCCTCCATCCTTGACTTAATCCAAATACAATCTACGAATTGAAAATACAACCGCAAAGCTACGTTCAAAAAGTGGACATGAAACACTAGAAAGCATAATAACCTACTTCACCCCCAACATAACCAATCTCTCAACGATTAAAGGCCTAAGACCCAATATGTACCTTTCATCATTTAACTAGAGAGAAATTACGTTTAGGATTTAGTAGAGATCTTGTTTAGAGCCCACAACAAGCTTGATTTAGGCCTAAAACCCAAAGGCTCAACCCACCATACTGCAAGCAGCAGCCTAGCAGACTAAGGCCTAGGGGCCAGACCTGCTCCTCCTCTCTCTCGTCCTGTTTTAACCCGACATCAATTTAAGAAAAACAAATTATAGCAAATTGTACATAAGTTATTAACCAAAGATGACTATACAATTCTAATAAAAAAAATATATGACTTTACAATTAATCTATTAAAAATTCAACTAATTTTTTTTTGTTGCGATAGTGACCAAGTTTACTTGATAAATCTACACAAAATCTTTTCTAACTTACAAATATGTACAAATTTTTTTTTTCCAAACCTAGTGAATTTTGGATAGTTGTCCTAAGCCCAAAAGTTCATAGTTATGCAAATTATTGCAGGTCTTGCAATCATTTGCTTCTACTTAATGAACGAGAAAAATGTTTTTGTTTCCAGGCCAATAAGTTTCCTTAGCATAAATAGAGAATATGCTAAGCGATTCCCAATAACTTGATGAGTACCTCAATTTCAAGCAGTATTGTTCAATCATCTCACGTGTTGAGGAATACTTGGTTTTCTGACCATTAATTCAAAAGAGTTGAAGATCAATTGGGATCAGCTTTAAAGATATGAAAAAGAGAGAGTACAACAAGTCTTTTGATGAAATTTTGGCAAAAGCGAAAGAATTTGCAATAGAGCCAGAGCCAGGGGAAGAACTTGAAATTTTGAGAAATTAGATTTTGCATCAATCGAGTTGTAGAAAATCCACAAGAGAAAGACAATGTCTGACGAGTATCTTCGATCTTAAAAAAAAGACTAAAAATCAACCATGAATAGTGAAGAACAAGATGAAAATTATCTCTACCAAGCTATGGAGTGATATAAGATAAGTTCTGATGATTTGCAATGGTGAGAATGAAGAAGTTTCTTATCGTTTTTCTGCAAGGAATGATCAGCAGATGAAACAAAAGCAAAGTCCTAATGCTTGTTGCTCCAAAAGCAGTGAAGATCAAGATGAATGTTTCAGTGAACACAATAAAGCTTCTTCTCCTTATGTTTATGCATGGTGGGAAAAGAAAACGCCAAATTAAATGACCGAAGATCATCATGGATATTATTATAACTATGCAAAGAAGAAGGTGAAGAAGCTATGATCTTTGCCATTTGATGATGCACTATCAAAGTTGCCATGATCTTTACCATTATAAACAAGATTGAATCCTTACATGGCTCTGATGCCAAACTAGTAATACACAAGGTGATAAACGCTACTGATGTGAGCGACCACCATGATCGTCTGAATATGCCAAGAAACCAGATTCTCAATGAACAAGAGCAAGAAGAGATTGAGGTTTCAAAACGTGGTTTGGAAGTGAAAGTGATACAACCATGGCTAGAAGAGAAAACCTTACAATTAAGGAAGTGGTTTTCGCAGAGCGGTAACTATTCATATCTCTTAAACAGTGGTTGGAAACATGTTGTGGGGAAGCGTGAGAACAATATTAGCTTCAGTGTTACAATCTAGGTTTGGTCCTTTCGAGCAGTGACGTCCCATGACAAATTGAGGTCTAAGGCAAAAAATTGAAAACACTTTCATAATATATTTTTTTTAATATTAGTTGGAAGTGTTTTTTTTGTTCGTCTAATAATGACTTATATAGATAGAAAATGAAGAACTACTTTTTTTTCATAAATAGGCATATACATTCAATTTTCATTATAAAGATGTAACTCTAAAAGCATAAAGCCTTTCATCAAAGATAAATCCGAGGAATCAATTTCAGATTTTCTATACGGACGAGCTCCTCTCTTCTCTGGGCGCCTGAGAGACAATCTTCACACACTTCCATCTTGTGTGGCAGCGTGCCTCTCATTGTCGCCAGACGAGAGCTATTCGGCCCTCTATGGGTTTGCATGTGTCACATCCTGATCCTTAAATTTTTACCTTATTTCCCAGCTTGTGTATAATAAGAATTTTACCGTCTCCGGCATTGAGTCTATAGTTTATAGTCCCTATAGGGGTTTTGAAGGACGATTATTTTAGAAGAATTATTCGTAGGAGAAAATATGACGACGGTAAAAATGGTAAATTTTACCTAGTAAAAAGGTAAGTTTTATTAGGGTATTATTTTTGGGGGTGTTAATTTTTATTTTGGGTTATATAGAAGAGTTGGACCGGTTTGGACACAGAGGCCCAAACCATTTCTCTCTCTCTTCTCTCTCTCTCTCCCTCCCGAGCTCTCTCCCCCGAGCATCCCGTAGCCGAAACTTCCGGCCGCCCGTCCGTCGCCGCACTGGTCCCGTTCGGTCCTTCTCCAACCCAGCTTCCATTCTAGGCCGGTGATAGCCGCCCTAGTGCCGCCGTGAAGGAGTTCTTCCCCCGAAAGCGGCGACTGCCATGGTGGTTCCTTCGCCGGAACTCCCGCCTCCGGCCACCACAGCAACCCCGAGCAGCAACCCCTCCAAAGGGCTCACTCCCTCTTGAGCTAGGTAAGGAGAAATTCGAGGAGGAAGATCTAGGGCTTTTAAGATGTTTTTGCTCGATTGACCTAGTTAGGCTTGGAATTGGTGATTGTGCTAGTTAAGAAAGTTGTAGAGCATGATGAGAGGATTATGCTATCAAAATTTCATAGGAATTGGAGGTCGCCGGAATCGGTCTCCGGCCGCCGCTGTTTGGGAGTTTTGTATGGTTTTAACTGTGTAATAATTAGAGGAGTATATTGATATGAATTTTGGAATTTTTGGATGAGACTTGGATAGGTTTGGGAATTTCCAAAGTTTGGTATTTTGGAGCACTACCAGAAGAAAGGCTTTAGTCGACGAAAATTAAAAAACCAAGCCGACGAATCATTTTTTTGTCGGTTAAAGTGGACTTTAGCCGAGGAAATTTTTTTTCATCGGCTAATTTATATTTTCGTCGGCTATGGTAAACTTTAGCCGACGAAATTAAAATGTCGTCGGCTAAAGAATTTATTTCATCGGCTAAAGTTCACAAACTATGGCCGACGACATATTTAAAAGTTTAGCCGACGAAATTAATATGTCGTCAGCTAAAGTGCTTTATATTTGCAGATCTGGACAGCAGCAGCTGATCTGGGAAAAAAAAACGGGAGAAGAAAAAACAAGAGAAAAAGTTTAGGTGTTGTCGAAATCTGTCCATAATTAGTTTGTGGAGCTATATATAGGTACGTATATGTATATATATGTTGATTAATTGAGTTTTATTTGAGTTGATCAATTTTGAGTGTGATTGAGTTGATTGATTTTGAGTACGTTGGATGTATATATATATGTGTTGATCGATTTGGTTGATGATTTGAGTTGATAATATATATGAATTAATTTGTTGTTAATAAATAGTAGATATATATATATATATGTTAATTAATTTATAATATTGTGTTGATATGGTATGAAGTTGTTGATGATATATATGAGTTGATGATGATTTTGTGATGATGTTGATATATAATATTGTTATGAGTTGATTGATTTTAAGTACGTTAGATGTATATATATATATGTATGTTGATCGATTTGGTTGATAATTTGATATAATATATATGAAGTTATTCATAAGTAGTAGATGACACGACCCACCCCGAATTTCACCCTAAACCCGGAGTAAATCGTGCGGGGACCACCTCCAAGGAAAGATTTACCGCTAACTTCGGTACAACCTCCCTTGGAAATGGACAACCCTTCCAAACCAAAACCTGCAAACACGTCTAAAGGTTCCAAATCCAACCTTATAGACTCCTGGAGCCTTCGTGCTCCCCACAAATCACAACCTCTCCCAATATAGATTTACTAATCTAACAAAGATCTTATAATAAACAACCACATATTCAGAGCAACTCTATTTGAGAGGAAATGAACTATAAATAAATAGAAAAGAGCGGAAGCTATACTATTGATTATGCCTCTTCTCCATGTACGCCCGATCTCAACTATGCCATCCTGCAGACTGGGCATTTTAAAACGAAGGGCCCAGGGGAAGACATTTAATAACGTTAGAGTGAGTGGACAAAAATAATTTAATAACAAATATTATGCATTCCCATTTTAATTTCAAAGAAAATATACTGCATGCGGCAGGTCAAAAGTACTCAACTCAAAAACTGACAATTTTACGACTAGCTCCGGTTAGTCACCAACTCAATAAAATGAAGCCTCACAGGCTAACTATATATTCGTATGTATTTATACTCGTCAGACTCCTTGTATGAATCCTAGAAACAATTTAGAAAAATAGAAATTCATACAAGGCTACAACGCTGGCGTCTAACGCTCACATTGCGCCATAATGGTATATTTTTCCTCATTATGACCGAAAAGACGGTGTATATATATATATACGCGCATATCCCCTATATAAATTATTATATTTATATAGGGCTACGACGATTGCGTCTAACGCTCACGTCGCACCATAATGAAATTTTACCTCAGTATGGTGGAAAAGCACGTATAGCTAGCTAGCATTTATTTATATACTATACTCATAAACATCCAAAATACATATCCACCGAAAATCTCATTTTCGGGATCTCCCCAAAGGAGGAAAAATTGCCAAATGGGCGAGAAATCAATAATCTTATCAGAAGAAATAAATGATTAATAAAATCATTCATCGCATGCTTTTTATTTAAAACAAAGGTCCACTCACAAATTAGGCCTAAGCCTGATGACGCTCCGAGGCTTCTTCTGCACGGGCCTCCTCACGTTTTGTTCCAAATATATAATTAATTTACTAACTAAAATCCAGTATTGATAAAATAGGCAAAATTAATCGTGAGCCATAAATACGCTCATCATTGCCTAACTTCGATATTCTTAAATCGAAATGATCCAAACTTTTATATCACACTCGGCAGTCGTAAATACAACCTTCCCTAGAAATTGATTTAAATCCTACGATCGGATTTTACATTATTTAACCGCTTAAATACCAAACTTCGGAAATTCACAAACCTATTCAAAACTCGTCCGAAAATTCTAAAACTCATTCCATTAAACTCCTTATAAAAATCTCCACCAAAAACAATTTTCCAGCGGCGGCTCCGTCGGCAGCGGCGGCCGGAGGCCGATTCCGGCGACGTCCAAATTCTACCAAATTTTAACAGAATCTTCCTCTCATCATCCCAAACAACTTTCATAACTATCACTAAGTCCAATTTCAAGCCTAACTAGGTCAATCGAACGAAAACATCCTAAAAGCCCTAGAATTTCAACTTCGAATTTCTCCTTACCGAGCTCAAGAGGGATCGAGCCTTTTGGAGGGGTTGTTGCACGGGAGGAGAGCTACAAAACGAGCCAAAGATCACCGGCTTTGGTGGCCGGAGGAGGGAGCTCCGGCGAAAAGGGCAACCGGCTGCTAGGGGAGTTTCCTCCCCGTTCGGCGGCGCAACCGGCCCGGTCACGGTCCAAGCGAGGAGAGGAGGCGGCGAGGGTCCGAACGGGAGTGGTGCGGCGGCCTGGCTTGGCCGGACGGCGGAGAAGAAATTCCGGCAGCGGGAAGAGGAAGGGAGAGCGCGGGAGAGAAAGAGAGAGAAAGAGAGAAGAGAAAAGAAAAAGAAAAAAAATGGGTTTGGGCCTCACACCAACCCGGCCCAACATAAAAAGAATACCCAACTTCACCAATTTAACACCCCAAAATAAAATACCCTATTAAAAATTACCTTTTACCAGCTAAAATTTACCATTTTTACCGTCAACACATTTTTCTCCTACGAATAATGATCAATGCAACTTTTAATAAATATGCTTGCTATCCTATAATTGCTACTGCGTTGGTTGCCATGAAGTCAAAATTTTCTAAGTATTGAAAAAGTTTTCCTCCTATATTTTGTCTTGTTGCTGCTTTGGATCCTAGGTACAAGTTTTTTGCAATTGGTCAATGGATGAAAAGTATGGGTCTTGATGAATAGGAAGTTGAATCTGGTATATCTACTCTAAAGAATCAGTTGTTTGAATTACATGATATATACAAGGACAATGTCGTGCCTGTGGTTCCAACCTCTAGTATTAACTCAAATTTACCTATATCTTCTGATTCTGTTGTTTTACCTAATGATGAAGATGAGGACTTTGCTGAGGTTGTCTTAAAAAAGGCTAAGACAACAACTTCTACTTCTAGTGCTTCAAATTCTGATTTACAATACTATCTTGATATGCCTACTCTTGAAGTTCCTGATGGTTTGGAATTTAACATTCTAGGTTGGTGGAGGTCTCATGAAGAAGTGTATCATGTGCTTTCTTTAATAGCTCGTGACCTGTTATCTGTTCCAGCTTCAACGGTGGCTTCAGAAGCCGTTTTTAGTGCCGGTGGGAGAGTTGTATCAGAGAAGAGAGCAAGTCTTAGCCCGAGTACAATTCAAGCTCTTATTTGCTTGAAAGATTGGAAGCTGGCAAATGCAAGGCAACAAGATAAGGAGCAAGATGAGCTCCGAGCTAAAGAGGAAGAAATTTCAAAATGAGCAAGACTTGAATATTTGATTGCACTAGAACATGCTAATGCAAACATGGATGAGGTCAAGCAGATTGTAGATTGAGAAAGTATGATTGCTTTTTGGATATGGTATGCAAAATAATGGTTGTTGTGTTTTATCTAAATATGTAATGTTAAAATGCTGATAAATGTTGTGACCAATAAATGTTGTGCTAAAATGCTTTTCATTGCTATGTCATCTTATAGTTGTTTGATATTTCTTTTGCAGGTACATTGTAGGCTCTTGCGTTGTTGATATTAGTAAGAGATGATCAAATATTACAAGATGACAACTTTTTGAGAATTGATGAAGGCTTTCAGTTTTGAATGAATACTACTTCATATTTCAGTATTTCAATTTTTTGTAGCCTCAGTGGTGTATTGAGGTAGTAGAATGTTTGAAGTAGAAAACTTGAAATTGAGAGTGTGAGCTTCAGTTTGTGGGATTTGTAGTTACTGAAACGAACTCAGATTCTGAAATATTGGTTCTCAGCAAAGTATGAATGGATTATTTAGCAAAGTATTCAGGTTTTTTTTTTCTACTGTGACTTTCAGTGAGTAAAACAAAAGCCCAGCCCGACCCTATTTTTAAGCCCGGCCCGGCCCAGCCTTTTTGGCCCTTGCAGAATGGGCCTTTAGGGCGAGTAAGGGTTTACATATTGAAGCCTCAGCCCAGCCCTAAGCTCTGTTAACTTAGTCAAAGCCTAGCCCAGCTCTACCCTAAGCCCTAAAATTTAGGATAGGGTCAGCCCTAGCCCGGCCATGATGAGACCTACCACAACATATTATTTCTGAACATAGCGAACTATGCATGTAACCATGACATTTACATTTTAACCTGTGATTTAGTTAATTCCGACAACGCATAGAAGAGGCGTTTAAAGAAGGTGAGATTGAGTAAGAGAGTGATCTTAAAGAAGGTGATATTTGTTCCCTTTACCAAGTTGCACACCTTTGACATCCCTTGTGGGCAATGAAAGAACCACCAACCATTGTTTGTAGTCACAATGACACCAAGTGAGCCGATGTCTCAATAACAATGGGAATATGGGATTATTGAACTTCATCTTGAGAAGGTTAAATTATCAAACTAAAAATGTCTTCAGATCATGCATAAACAAATAAACAAACAGAGTTATGGTAATCCTAAAAAAAACAACAGGTTATGCATGTCTGGGGATTTGATTGTATTATAACAAGTTGATATTGACACTAGATGAAAATTAAACAACTAGAAAGCTACGATGAGATGCAGATGAGAAAAACAAAACATAACTATAAGCAATACTCATAAATAAAAGCATCATAAATTGTTCTTCTCACAAACATTTGAGCTCCATTACAAGGTAAGAACCTTCATCTACTGAAAACACACAATGTTGGGAAGAGAACACCATTAGGATTTCTTACAGATAGAGAAAGGGGGATCAGATAGCGGATTTGTCATGGATACTATGAGAATTCTGAAATAGGCTTGTATAAGTATATGTTATACTTATCTATCCAGTGACCAAACCCGTAACAATTAAAACACCTCCGGAGAACATGACGTACACCCTCATAACAGCCTGTATGTCCGAGCTTACCACAACCTATGCATTCTATGTCATACATAGGCCAATTGTTATACCTGGTGGAACCTTCTCTAGCCATAGACACTTCATCATGTTACCGTGATCAAGGCCGAAACAAATGGGACAACCATCAATGTCGTATTCATGATGTGCAACTTCCTCTACAGAGCCTATCACATACACATAATCACCCAGCCATTCGGAAATAACTCTCTCCAACATCATTTGTTTTCGGCTTCAAACTTTGAGAAAATCGATCCTCATCCTTTGGAAGGTATGTAGTGGACATGATGAACAATAATCAAACTAGGAGACGAGACTGAATTATGGAAAGCGTCGAAATCAAACACAAGAGTAGGCCTTAATTAAACACGAGAGATTCTTTGGGGTTTTTTTTTCTTATTGATAACTTGAATGCAAAATACAATCTAGCAAGTGTCTTATATAAGCATTGATGAAATAAACCTATTCATACTAGAAATAGGAACCTTAGTCGTAAGATTAGGAATCATTTATTCTAAGGAACTCAAAACCTGAGGAAACTAGAAAACAAAGCAATCCCAATAGTAAAAGGAAATCTACTTTGATTTTGTTTTCTCCTTAAATTACAGATTCAATTAAATACAAAGCATGGAAATGAGAGAGAGAGAGAGAGAGGCATCGTCTTCGTCAGGAACTTGGACATGGAGGAAGAGAAGCTAGAAGCCGGAGGTGTTGGAGCGAACGATCTTGTTGAGAGTCCACTCGAAGGCTTTGCAGTTGCTTATGGAGGCATGCGGGTAGTGCAGAGAGGGTACCCTACCACTAAAGGAGCCTAGTACAATTCCAACCATATTCTCTTTGCACTACTCACACAATCCTCCTCTTCCTCTTCCCGATCATTAAACTCGAACACATATCTCGATATCTGCGCTGGCAACTCCTCCCTCCGCTGCGCACCGTTGCTGCCGTTGACTACTACTACAATGCTTCATGTTCTTCTTATTACTCTTGCACTTTTTCTTGGATTTTCAATTCTGCTTCTTGCTCTTGTTTTTCTTGCTCTTGACTAACCCCAAACACTTCCTCCCTACCATCCATGGCACTAAAGGTTGACTAGCACGCAAGGGCAGCAGCACATGCCACGCAGTCAACGATCATGTTGGTGCTGCATGACCAGCAGTATTTGTCGGAGCGCTCCACGCGATTGCTGTCGTCATCGTCGTCTACGGGGTAGCTTCTCTTCTTCGCTTTGTTGATTGCGGTGGCTGCACAGTAGAAGGAAGCTAAGTCCTGTGAGTGGTGCTTACGTGGCGCCGAATGAGGACTCGGGCTATCGTGATGACCCATTTCGGGTTGCGGAATTCTTGAACCATTTTTTTTAACCTAGAAGAAGAGAAAGAGAAAGAGAGAGAGAGAGAGTGAGAAATAGATTGTGAATCTTCCTGAGTTTCTAGGGAACACAAGGCATTTATGATTCTGTGTGGGACTTTATACCATGGTTTTTTTTTTAGAAAATTACATAGTAGTACATAATAAAATTTAAAAACATAAAAAACCCACTTCTAATAATTTTTAGACAAATTAGGACATCAGTCTTAGGCCCATAGTTCATAGTATCAAGCCTGCTCCAAAACTGTGATACAAATAACCAAAATGCCCACTTTTTACAATAAAATTACACACATTCTCCCATACCCTCTCATCCACACCTCAATCTGATTTTATCTCTCTCTCTCTCATCCTCGACGACACCCATGAAGACGACAACGACGAGCTGATGCCGTTCAACACCACGACAACGACGACGACGCCTCGGTGACGCTAGCCGATTTGGCGACTAGCGCCTCCAGATTCGATTTGGCGGCCTTCGATCTCGTTTTGGAACATACGGCGAGCAGCAATTGTTTCTCTCTCTCCGGTGGCGATCCCGATGCAGTTTCGATCCGGAGAGGGTTCGTGCTCAGCTTCTTCGCGTTGTGGTTGTCGGAGATCGGAGATGGCAGTTTCACCAGAGAGGATTGGGGTCGATGGTGAGGGAGACGAAGTCGTCGATGCCGTGAACGGCGCATCCGAGGGAGTCGAAGCCAAGCCGAGGTTGGGCGACGGTGGCAGGGGCAAAGTTCTTGACAGAGGTGAATAAGGGTTTGGGCTCGGCGTTAAAGATGGTGGATTGGGAGGGGAGGGAGAAGTTGCATCAGAAGATGGGTTTTGGGTTTTGAAATGTGATGTTATTCAAATTTTCTGCTACTGTTGAGATTGGTGCTACTGTTCAAATGTAGCTACTGTAATTTTCTGCTACTGTTGAAATGTAGCTACTGTAATTTTCTACTACTGTTGAGACTTGAGATTGCTGCTACCGTTGTTGAGATATGTTGGAAATGTAATTTTGCTGCTACTATGATATGTTGGAAGTAGCAGAAAAAAAAAAGGGACAATAGCAGAAAAGTAAAAACAGGGACAGTAGCAGAAAAGTAAAAATGGGGGCAGTAGCATAACGTTTGTAAACAGTCAAAAATAACAGCTTCTTCAGTTCACAGTAGCATAACGTTTGTAAACGGTCGGTGCAGTAGCAGGAAATTTTCGGTGCAGTAGCAGCAGATTTCCGGTCAGCGGAAGTAGCAGCAGATTTCCGGTCAGAGGCAGTAGCAACAGATTTCCAGTCAGAAGGGAGTAGCAGGGAAGTATGTTTTAATTAAGGATAAAATTGTAAATGTGCAATACCACATTACAACAATATAACAGTTTGTCTTTATTTATAAATGTTTGTCCTTATTTGTTTAGTAATATGTTTAATGGAATTTTTTGTTAATTGATATTTGGTTGGTAACTAATATGTAGTTTACTACTTTTTTTTTCATGTATTTCTTTTCTCTGTCTGGTAATTTCAAGAGGGGGAAACAGTAATAATCGAAAGCCTTTACTCATTTTCACGCGCGGAAAACACTTCACGCGGTAAATAAAACCAATTATCTTTCTTTCGGGTAAACTCGCAGTAGTTCTTAGACCATGATAAAATTCAAACTTGGTTGGATCGAAATGGACAAAGAATAACACTAATAATCGAATTCAATACCCTCAAGATATATTATATAACTTTGTTAATTGTGTTTAGTTACAAAAAGGCTAGCTAAAGCCAACATGAATGAATCGACAATCAAAAACTTAGAGAATTACTGATGTTATATATCATTTTTAAAAGTAGCGTTACACATACTCATGAAGCAAAGGTTATTGATGTTATAAAACAATATCCTAAACGACTGGACATACTCATGAATCATTGAACCTGGGATCCCTCTCAAGAGCGCAAGCTTGATCAATGATTCACGCTCATTGGTGTTTGACAATCGTTTGATCAAAATCACATGATGAATAACAATGTGAGTTGAATTTTTGTATTCCCTAAGTTTCCTTCATTGTTATAACCTATGAATGAAAACACTACTATGATTTCCATCGTAAATTTTCAATACGAATTAGATTATAGCATGGAAAACTTAGGTATGTAGTAATCACGATGTTAATGACCAAAGTTTTTACTTGGATTCGAGGGATTGACCATCCACTGACTCAGATATCATGGTCAGCGCGTGGGTCAAACAAAATAAAAAACTATTTTCTATTCCCAACTTTTTCAGTCTGTGAACCAAACGAGATGAGATGTGCGCCACAATTCCATTTTCTAACTACATGATAACTGTTTAATTAAGATTTATCTGAAATTGCAGCTAATCAATAAGCATAGTCGACATAGGGGACAACTAATACACGACTGCTATTTTGCCTAGTTATACAGCAGCTACTTAAAGATCATCAAGAGCCATAATGAGCACAAAGTCTAGCATCGTATGCGGTAACCAATTCTCAGCTTCAATAGTGATTGATGGTGATGTATATTTGTATCCCTATATTGTTCTAGAAAAAAGAAGGAGAAAATATAGAGATGATGACACGCATGGTGAAAAACACAGAAGGACAAGCAATGGTGTGTTCACATTTACAGCAGCCCATAAGTCATAGCAAGACTAGCAAAACCACTCGTTCATATCATGTGATTTCCAGAGGTGCTCCCAGGTTTTGAAAGAGTCTTCCATCTTGGTGTAGATGATTCGAAGATTTCCTACGTAGAAATTGGCAATAGCCATATGTGGAAGGGTCAATTCAAGCACATGAAACAAAAGGACAAAGCTCAAGTGATGGGGTCAAGTTGTTGGATTTGCTGTTGCTTTACTATCATTTTTCCTTTTGAAATTTCAAGCTTGCTAGATTATTATTGATGTAGAATTTTTTGCACACGTTATTTGGTACTGATCAAGGTAGCAGTTTTTCTCATTCTATGCACACTATAACGCTTCATATGTTTTTTAGGCGCATTTTTCTGGTGGCATGAACCAAAACTTAGAATCATGTTATTTCCATGATCAGTTTGAGAAACGAGATCTTCCAACTTCACGAATAGATGTAGGTATACCTGTCACATAACTTCTTTCGAGAGAAATTACTAGCTAGTCTTATAAGGTGCTCTATCGAATATGCCAAAGCAAGTTGAAAATAGTTAAATTAGAGCAGTTGAGATTGTAGTTGTTTTATTTACGTATTAAAAAAATAAACTTTTTATTCTAAAATGAATAGCTCGGAAAAGTTTATAGTTTATACAAGAATGATCTTGATCTCATTGAGTTTTTATTTGCTCGAATTTACACCATAATGATTAATGAATGTCGTTAGGAATTGAACTTTTTTGAACCAATAGTGACGCTTTTTAATTCGACTACATGGGAGTTTATTTCATATTAGTCTAGAGTTATTGATTTATTTGGGAGTTTATTTCATATTAGTCTAGAGTTATTGATTTATTTGTTTAATACTTTTAGAGAAAAAGACGACCATCACTTCTCAATAACATTAAAGACAACACATGCACTAATCATAGCTTCTAAGAGCATTTCAAACGGTTCTTGTATTTATTCTCTATCATAGAGGATAGAGGAGGAAATCACAAAATCTTTAAAATAAAATAAGCTCAACTCCAACAACTCTTTTATTATATTTTTTTATATAATTTAATGAATCTATATAAATATTATATACCCAAATTTTATGTTAAATGTTTTAATTTTCCCATTCTATAAATATAGAGGATTGGTTTCTCTCTTCCCACTTTCTCTATAATAGCAGATGTTTTACGTTAGCTGTTGGAGCCAAAAAATAATATTTTTCCTCTAAAATAAAAATAATTCTAACTTTACTTAAGGAAAATACTTGAGACACCAAAAGGTTATACCAAATGATGTAACACCTGTCATGTCATCAATTTTTCTATTATGAAAGTGATGATATGAAAATAATATATTTTTATATCTTAAAATTAAATGATAAATCTAAATTCTCAAATATCTTCTTACTTGATTGGTATCAGCAATGAAAGAATGCTAAAATTTTGTTCTTAATTTAATACATGAATCAATTAAAAGTCATCCAAATTAACGATGATTTTTTATCTCCCGCTTGTACTCCCCTCTCTTTTTGTTCTTAGTTTAATATGAAAGCTGAAGGATGTATTAAAAAAAAAAAAAACTGAAGGATTGAATCAATTAATCAAATTTGCAGTTCTCCAGTACTCTCATTATTTGCCAAATAGTTGTTTGAATGAAGATAAATTGTGCTATACTCATAGTTTTTCATTGAGACAATTTTTAATTTGGTAATTTTCGATTGAAATTTTATAAACAAAAGAAATAATGATATCTAATTCGAAAGGGCAAAAGTCACCGACGACCAACTAGGAGTGGAATTTTGAAACCGAAAACCGAAAAAAATCGAGCCGAAAACCAAACCGAAACCGAAAAAAACAAAACCGGAAAAAACCGAACCGAATTAAGAAAAACCGAACCGAACCTAGTTAGTTTGGTTTGATTTTTGGTTTTAGCCCTTGAAAAACCGAATCCCTCTAAAACGACGTTTTTGGTTTGTCTTTATTTTCTTATTAAATATTTGATTTGAAGAATATAATTTTAGGTTTTATGTTCTATATAATTATATGTTTATCTTTTCTAATATTTTGTTTTTTATTTTCGTTTTATATACATATAGAAATGTTCTATGTGTCGTGTATGTGAAGTATATGGAGTGATATGTTACCTTTAAAATCGAAGACCTCATTCTTGCGAGGTTTAGATGATGGACTCTAATTATTTTTTCTTCTTTATTCAAATTTATGATTTTTAAACTTTAAAATTCAGAATTTATTTGGATGGACTTTAAACTATGAAGTCTATATTTTGTGTTCAAGATGAACTTAGAAGTTTTAAAATTATGGTTTCATGGTGTGCTAGTGTGGTCAATTCCCAATACTTTCAAAATTATTGAGTATTAAACTTTCAAAGTATCTATTTGGTTTATAGATTGTTGGTTTGTTAGAGAATCATTACCATAAATTTTATTGATATATTATATGTGCTTATAAAAACAAGTAATAGAAGAAAAAAAAGACCTAAAGTACGATAATTTTTTAATAAGCTAAAAGCATAAAAATTTTAAGAAAAATTATTTTTTAAAAAAAGAAGAAAAACCGAAAAAAACCGAAACCAAAACCAAACCACGGTTTGATTTGGTTTCCGGTTCAAGACCTCAAAAAATGCCAAACCGAACCGAATTTTTTATTTGGTTTGGTTTCCGGTTTTAAGTAAAAACTGAACCGAATAAAACCGAACCCACCCCTACGACCAACCATGTCTGCAAAGTTAAGTTTAGATAATCGCCTTCTCTTGATTAGGACGACGACAATGCATTACAAGATCGAAGTTGGATTTCTATTAAGAAAAATAAAGTTTTTCTTGATTTTAACTCTTTCAATGAAAGAGTTAGTAAAGAATTCATGATTATGAATACTTCAATATTACAAATATTAAGGAAAATCCATGTTAGCAATTTCTTTCATATAGAGCGGATGAGATGACACTAGCCACATCATTTGGTATAAATATTTAGAGTCTCTGACACTACTATTTACTTAAACTGTTGAAAATGTTGTAAAAGCCAAAATCTCCAAAAATTTGGGGAAGCAAAAGCAAAAGGAAAAGCTGAAATCTCTAAAAATTTTATGCTCCAACTCCAACAGTTTCTTCATTTTGGAGATTTCGACATTTATTAAAACAATAAAAAATGTTATATGATTATTAATAATAACAAAAAAAAATCATATATTTCATTGTAACATAAATTACCCAATAAAATATTCTAGATTTTTGTTATTATCGTTAGAGCACGTGAATAATTAATATTTGGGGAAAGAAAACTTTGCTGTAAATTTAGGGAAGAACTTTCTTCTCCATCTTCATTTTAGGAAATAAAATGAGAAAGCTATTGGACCACAAAACAACCAAATATTTCTCAAAATTAATAAAATCAAAAAAATAAAAAAGCTGTTGGCGATACTAAATCAACAATTCGATTAAATTCATGCAACCGTGTCTCCGTACCAAGTCTCAGTTAGAAATTTCCACACAACTTTACAGGCGTCCGGCACCACTTGCATGAGTTCAAGCACACACCCAACAATTTAGGCTATTTAGCCCACCGAGGCCAACTCCCACCAACCACTACCCGCCACGTGCCCCGCGCAATCCCAAACCTCCCAGCATATTCCTCCTCCAGAATATTCCCCATTCCGAACCTAACGCACCCAATCCCCTTCCCCCACGGGGACGCCCCCACGTGGACGCCACGTGTACATCCTTGTCCCTTAAACAGGAAACCCCGCATTTCCAACCGTTAATTTCTGAGCGCCCCGACCTCTTGCTCTAAGAAGCAATTCGAGAAGAAGAAGAAGAAAAGCTTTCGGTTACCCGCGAAAAAACCGAAAGCTTTTCTTTCTCTCTCTTTCTTTCTCAGTCAAAACCCTAGCTCGCTCGGCCATGGCCGGACACGGCCAAGCCTCGGCGTCGGCGTCGACGTCGAACGCGTTCTCGTTCATATCCAAGGGGTGGAGAGAAGTGAAGGACTCGGCGGACGCGGATCTCCAATTGATGAAGGACCGAGCCAATTCGTTTAAGAATCTGGCGACCTCGTTCGACCGCGAGCTCGAGAACCTGTTCAACTCGGCGACCGGGATCCGGCCGTTGTCGTCGTCGGAGATCGACTTCGTGAAGAAGCTGCAGCCGAAGCTGGTGGAGATTCGGCGGGCGTACTCGTCGCCGGACTTCAGCAAGAAGGTGCTGGAGAAGTGGACGCCGCGGTCGACGATTCGGATTGATTTGTCGGCGATTAAGAATGCGATAGTGGCGGAGGTGGAGGAGAGGGAGGGAATGACGGAGTTTGATAGGATTAGGCGGAGGAGGAGTTTGAAGTTTAGTGAGTTTTGGGGGGAGTGGAAGAGAGACGGTGAGGATGAAGAGAAGCAGTCCAGGAAGGATTGGGAGCCGATTCGGGTGTTGAAGACTAGATTGAAAGAGTTTGAGAAGCGGGAGTTTCTTGGTGGGTTTAAGAACAGTGAGTTTGTGGAGAAAGTGAAGTCCAGCTTGGTATGTTCTCTCTTAGCTTCCTTTCGATTTTCTTTTGTGGCAATTGAATATGTGAGCTATACAATTTCAGTGTCGATTGATTTATTTGGTGTTTGTATGGTCACCTTTTCTTGGCTGAAGTGTTGTTGTTTATAGGTTGGTGGCAAAATTGAATCAAAAGAACAAAATAATCTTATCTGCAAATGCATAGGAAACAGTTTGCTGAGTTGGAAGAAGAAATTACTATTTTCATGTAGGTGATTGTGTTTGGGTGGCGAAAACAAAAGTCAAAACATTGTAAAGCAATATGAAATGATAGCTGTATGCTTATCTTCCTTTGTTCATATGGTGGTGACTGGGGGCTGGTGAGTTCATTGGGATTCCTACTACTAATCACTGAAGTCTGTACCAAATGTGTAAGCAAGTATAGGATAAAAACGTTTGTGTTTGGTTCTGAATGTTGGAATAAAAAAAAAAATTACTTTCATTTTTGAAGATCTTTGCTTGGCTGGAACCAGGATGTCAATAGCCTTGGGCTGATTCTTGTTATAAGATCGCAATCCAATATCATTCAGAACTACAACTCTACAACTTGACAATAGTTACCCTCAGTTTAAATTATGTTTTGTATCTCATCCGAAAGATGTGCTGTCTTTGTTCAATGAACTGTCGAATATATGACCGTTTTGAGTTTTTTTTTCTTTCAGTAGATATCTTACTTCTTTCAGATATGTGAGCAGTACATATTCTTATCCTTCAATATTTTCTTTTTCTGTTTTCAGAAATCAGTTTACAAGGATGCTCAGGAGTCACAGGTTTGTATCTACCCAGCATAATCTCGTTTTTGTCGTTTGGGTATTGTTTTCTTATTTTTTAGATTATATTTCATATTTGGCCACTTTGGCATATTAGTGTTTTCTAAGCTAGAATTTAGTCCAAAGCCACCTAAGTTTTATTAAGAGGTTCTTTTAGTGTAGGTGTTGGCTAGGAAAAGGATTCGTGCTTGTAATTGCATTTCACCAAAAAGAAAAAATATGATTTTACACATCTTGGCGTGATATGACACCTATTATTGTTCCAAAACTCAAAACTCAGCTATTTTCATACAGGAATTTCATCGCAACGTAAGGTGGTGCGTTTGTTTTAAAGATAAGATTTATTGTTGTCGCAAACTGTGATGCTCATATTCTGTAAAATTTTACCATATGGCAATCTCATCATACGAACAAGCGAGTACTATAAATTGGTGATTTGTTTGCCTTCAATTTGTGTCCACATAATATTAAATATCTGTGTGGCAAACCCTTGCCCATAAGTTTAGATAAGCAGATTTCTATGGTTGGTTCTTTTTCTTAAAGATGGCTAAGTAGGTAATTTGCATGCTAATTTAAGTCTCCTATGCACGATACAGGCTGTACCACCACTAGATGCGGCAGAACTTTTGGCAAGTTTGGTTAGGCAATCTGAGCCATTTCTGGATCAACTTGGCATTAGAAAAGGTACTTATTTTAAAGTTCTGTTTAAAGCTCTTACGCATAAATTGCTTTGGCATGTTTCCTTTATTTATTTATTTTTGGAATTGTATGCTTCTATTGATAGTTTTATAAATAGTAGAACTTAATACCTTGTTAATGTAAATATTCGTAAGTATTGGACTGCACGGTCAAATCCTGGTTGGACAGTTGAAATGATATAGCATGCAGTAAACCCAGTTCGAAACACGTATTGGTTGACAAAGTTATCATGAATGTAAATCTTATCTGGAAGAAGTCTAACAATGAGTCCCCCCAAGAATAAAAAGAGAAAAGTAGAAAAGTTTATTGCTTGGCAGGTCACACTGATATTTAGGGAAAGAAAAGATATCTTAGTTTTCTTTTTAGATTTATTGCTGACTCGATGCGTATTCTATATATTTATGGACTTGTGTATACAAGACAATAAAGCTGAGTTTTTTGGTTTACTGAGTGCAGATGTATGTGAGAAATTAGTGGAAATCTTGTATAGTAAACGCAAGAATTACTTTCTGTTGAACTCCCTTTCTTCCGGAGAGTCATCTGTTTTAGAGGGTGAAAACGTTAATGATGAATTAGATATGAGGATAGCTTCTGTCCTGCAAAGTACAGGGCATTCTTACGATGGTGGATTTTGGACAGACCATGCAAAGCATGACCCATCCGACCAGAAACGGCATGTTGCAATAGTTACAACTGCTACTCTTCCTTGGATGACAGGAACTGCAGTGAATCCACTTTTTCGAGCTGCATATCTTGCACAGTCTGCAAAACAAAATGTTACACTGTTAGTTCCATGGCTGTGTGCATCAGATCAAGAACTTGTATATCCTGGCAATATCACTTTTACTTCACCAGAAGAGCAGGAAATTTACATCCGTAACTGGCTTGAGGAAAGGATTGGCTTTAAGGCTGACTTTAAGATCTCCTTTTATCCAGGGAAGGTAATTACATTTATGAATCTGATTCTTGCCACTTTGTATTTGATCATATCAATTATGGTTGTTATTCTTTATTTCTTATGTGGTTCATTGTCTTGCTATGTATTAGTTTTCCAAAGAAAGGCGAAGCATTTTACCTGCTGGAGACACTTCTCAGTTCATTCCATCCAAGGATGCTGACATTGCTATCCTGGAAGAACCAGAACACCTGAATTGGTACCATCATGGCAAGCGATGGACGGATAAGTTTAACCATGTTGTTGGTGTTGTTCATACAAATTACTTGGAATACATTAAGCGAGAGAAGAATGGTGCTCTTCAAGCATTCTTTGTGAAGCACATAAACAATTGGGTTACAAGAGCATATTGTGACAAGGTAAGAGCCCATTCATTGACTACCTGATGAAAATGTGCAATTGAATTTTGAATTTGTTGCATGAATTTTGTGATTCTAACTAAATTGCTTATGATTTTTTTCCAGGTTCTTCGCCTTTCAGCTGCCACACAGGATTTACCTAAGTCTGTGATCTGCAATGTTCATGGTGTGAATCCCAAGTTCTTGAAAATTGGTGAGAAGGTAGCTGCAAAAAAGGAAACTGGAGAGAAAACATTTTCAAATGGAGCATATTTCTTGGGAAAGATGGTTTGGGCAAAGGGATACCGCGAATTGGTAGATTTGTTGGCTAAGCACAAGAGTGACCTTGATGGCTTCAAGGTGGATGTGTATGGGAATGGAGAGGATGCCAATGAAGTCCAGAGTACAGCTAAGAGTTTGGATTTGAATCTGAACTTTTTAAAAGGAAGGGACCATGCTGATGATTCTCTTCACGGGTAAGGATCTATGAATTTCAGCTTCCCAACATTCTTCTGTTTCTTTCTTTTGCTGAGGATTCATGAATCTTGACTTACTCAACTTCACAACTTTCTTAGTTCTGCATGTAAAGAGGATTGTTTGGAAAAGACATTCCATGAATACTAATTCAATGAATAAGCTGTTTAAGTTTGCATTTGGACTAATTTCAGGAGAAAAAAAAAAAAAAGTGAAATGCTTTTGCATTCACCTTCTCAAACCTACATTCACCTTTCTTCATCTCTCATGTTAGTAGTATTTCCTTTATTTTGAAGGTACAAAGTCTTCATAAATCCCAGTGTTAGTGATGTGCTGTGCACGGCTACTGCTGAAGCGCTTGCAATGGGAAAATTTGTTATTTGTGCAGACCATCCGTCAAATGAGTTTTTCCGATCATTTCCTAATTGCTTGACGTATCAAACAACTGAGGACTTTGTTGCCAAAGTAAAAGAAGCAATGGAAAATGAACCTCATCCCCTTACTCCAGAGCAAAGATATAATCTTTCATGGGAAGCAGCCACACAGAGATTCATGGAGTATTCTGAGCTGGATAAAGTCTTGGATGAGGAAACAAATGTTGGAAGATCAAGCAGAGGTAAGGGAAAGGGAATCTCAAAGTCTGCATCCATGCCTAGCCTATCAGGTATGGTTGATGGAGGATTGGCATTTGCCCACTATTGTCTCACTGGGAATGAATTTCTTAGATTATGCACTGGGGCAACTCCTGGAACCCGTGACTACGACAAGCAACATTGTAAAGACCTCCGTCTCTTGCCTCCTCAGGTTGAAAACCCTATTTACGGCTGGTAATAGTAGATTAGCAGTCCATCAGTATTCCATGTGTATAATAGTAATACCTGGTATGTTAGGAGCCTGCTATGCTTAGGTAGAAGGCTGGTTTCTTGTCTACATCAGTATGCATTATTTAAGCACATATTTTTGTAGATAGCCAGATCCGAGTTTTGTGGTCTTCGTGTTAATCCATAGGAAATAATTGCCAGTATATAGTTTTTCATTTTGAAGTTGCACTTGCTAAACTCTGCTGTACTGATGAAGATGCCGGCTAAAAGCCGGAGTAACTTGTTTGAATCTCATCTACTCTATGAATTAGTTCAGTTTGGCATTTTACATTGTGAAATTAGTTCACTTGTGATATCCTACAATGTTGTCATATTCACATTTTCACTGCCAAGTGTAATAGGACTCGACAGTTATGCTGATGTAATTATGTAAAGCATCACTCCATTGATCTCAGTAACTTGCTTTAAATTTTAATTTCCATGCACCTTTCAGACTAGTACTTACAAATCCTCTAAATCTCATTCCAGTAGAAGAAATCAGAACCTTGATCTGACGAGCATTTGCTCAATTTATAGTCTTATACGGCAGACGTGACACTGACAGTCACCAGTCACAAGTAAATTCACTAATGAAAGAAAGCCTGAGAAATGAACCAGGGAAGACAGACAGTACAAGAAGTAGCGAAGCAGCTACCAACAATCGCATTTGATTACTAAGTTCAGTGGTTCCATTCTCTTGAGGACAAGTTACTTGGCATATCTATGCTCATCAAGCACTTGAACCAGCTTCGATTACATCTAGATTTGAGATTTGTCTAGCCGGCAAGCCGTGACGCGAAATGCGCCCTCCGATGGAAAAATATGAATTCGTACAGTAAGATCTAGAAACAAGCATGGGTTTTGGAAGGGCGACGAGAAAGAATGGATCACCTCTAAAAAGAAACCCTCGAGTGTATGGCCGGCTAGACACTTTTTGTGTTCTACGTGTGGTGCACCGTGCACATGCCCCCATTAACTAAGAAGTTTACACTGAAGTGAGTTCATAATGGCCAAACTCAAAGTGAAGAAGAATAAAAAAGTAACCAGGTAAGTGACTACTAAAATGTACTAATCGTTCTTCATGTGATTCCCAACTTCCTTGTACTATGAACATTGACTCTTGGGCATGGAGAAGAGCTAAAATATATACTGGAATTTTCTGGGACAGTTTCAGAAAAATTTGGAACCGACCACGTGACAAATATATGAATAGTTATATACGTTCAAATCCAATCGTACGTACGTTTATAATGCTGTGTAAGAAACGTCACTGGTGGAAATGATCATGGAAAGTGTTGAAGAGCATCCGCCTATCCTCTGGGCTATAGCCCATAGAGTTTTTTTCTTATTCAAATTAGACAAGCACAATTATCATGGATTAGAGAAAGATATTAAGGTTAGCCCAGTCAACAAATAAGAAGTCAAACAGCCAATCATAACTGTAGCATAAGAAAGTAAAGAAACTAAAACTAAAACTAAAACAGCCAATCATAACGATAAATCTCATGGATCTTTTTTCTGAAAGCATCTCAGGCAAGTTAAACACTGTATATTTCCTTTTTTTTTTCTATGCAACATTAACTCATTTTGTGGTAGCTAGTTAGACTTAATTAACTCAATCCTAATTGATTAATCCAACTGTTGATAATCATTCATGATCAGCATTCTTCCATAGGAATAAAATCTACTTGTTCTATGAATTAATTGTAGCGAGTTTACTGGGAGAAAATCTTCTGTCCCTAAATTACTACGTACTGTCTCCTTCCCTGTGACTCCATTCATATAACGACACATGTTATCTTTATCTAAGTCATCTAATAAATTGTTAACTCTGTTAAGTGTTAATTAATAATTCCATAATAAAAATTTTGCTAGGATTTCAACAAGTTAGCATGGAGTCACAGGGACAACGTCTTCTTGCCGGAGCTTGCCGGAGCCAGAACAAGGTAGTATAGAAGACGTTGTCCATCATTGGCGGAACAAGGTATCATCTTCCAGTACATGATAAGAAATCGGCGGTCTCCGTCCTTAATTTTGTCAACAAGATATTGGGGATTTTGCGAACTGGATGAAGATCATGTAATTCGATTGCAAGATTATAACTACATCTATTGCTATACACAATTCAACAAGATCATGGATTTTATTATGAGCTAAACTTGTTTTAGCAATGTAAATTCTGATTAGTTTCTCTGTATTTTGCAAAGCATTTCCAATCCTTGAACAAAAGAAAAATTCATGAACCCAGACCTTATTCATGACCCTTACTCATAAACCCAAATCAAATTGATCCTACACATGAACCCAAATCCAATCAGAAAAGAATTTTCAATCAAAAACTGTTTATGTGGTGTGTATTGGACATGGAGAAAAAGGGTCTTTTTTTTTTAGAAGAAGAAGAAGGGGTCTCGGGTTTGAGGGAGTCGCATTGCAGCAGGCTTTGTTAGATTCATTATCTTTTGAATTTTATTTTTGAAATTATGGGTAATTAACAGAGTTAACAATCTGTTAGATGACTTGAATAAAGATAACATGTGTCGTTATATGAATAGAGTCACAGGAAAGGAGATAGTAATTTAGGAACATAAGATTTTCTCCCGAATTTATTACATATTTACAACAAATTTGCAACAAATTTGCAACAAGATCAGCCTTTTTTCTAAATTTTTTTGTAATAAAAATATATATAATTCAGTTCATAATATTTTTTTTAACCCAGTCTAATTTGAAATCCTCCATACCTAGGTTTTGACTATTTTAACAGAGATGCATTTCATGTCAGCCACAAGATCATATGATCGTCATCAAAGAATGTTTTCATTTAAAAAATTTATATAGTGGAAAAGGCCTCCCACATCACCACCACGTTATTGGTTCCTATGAACTTGACCTATATTCATGGGGGTACACACAAATGTTAATAAAATAAATCCCTTTCTGGGTTCCTTGCAAGAAAGACAGAAAGAAATCGAAAACAAAACAAAACAAGAAAAGAAAAAATCCTTTCTGGGTTTTCAATATTACAGAAAGCTCATTAGTGACATTAGCATGTTTTTAACTCCAATGTGGTTTGTCATCAGTTTAAGCTATGGGGATCGCAGTCAGTCAGTGAGTGCAATGTTAATTGGGACAAAGAAGAAGAACCGGTTGGATCATCATCTCTGAGCACTGAACAGATTATTCTCTTCTTCTGCGACGCCATTGGAAAGTGCAGGGTTTCTATATTATGTGACTTTTAGCTGTGGGATTGCAGCCCTTGCTTCGTCTGCTACCTGTATATATACTAACACAAGTCAATCACATGCTGAACCCTAAACCCCTAATTGTTTAATTAGCTCTCTCGTTTCCCTTTTCCCTTTTACTAAGACCTTGTTTCCCTTTTGTTGATAATTAGCTATATTAATTCGGTAATGGGTAATATTCTATCTGATGGATATATGTTCATTCTGTACGTACGGGGTATCTTCAGCAATATATACGATTTGTCTTCAGGCCTTTTCCTGATGAGGAATGAAGCATGTAGTTCATATGTGGAGGAACTCTGTCTTTATTTAACTTCCCAGTTTTGTCAATACTATTTACAAAAAGCTAAGCAAGTTGCAGAGATGGTAAGGGAAATGAACAAATTAAACTTAATAAATAGAAATAGTTAGGGTAGACTCATATGTAGTACTGAAAGAAAACCTTAATAATCTTTCTAGTGATCACTGACCATATACAGATCCGGCTCAAGGAATCTTTTGTAGCTAGTGAGTGAAGCACTTCACATATATAAGGGTGAAGATTAGGGTTCACGTGCATATTGATCTATTCATTATCAACAGTTAAATAATCTTCATTGGAGTGTGGCAATTAATTAAAAACAAATTAAAGGATATGAATTTGTATTATTCCATTACCAAACTTGTATATATCGAATTGAAAAGAGTCTTTGCATGACCAGCTATTCCATTATTGATATGCATCAAAGAGCATATATAGTACGTACTGGATTCTCCAACCAAAAATGATGAGTTAATTAACCTGATCATAAAACATGCATGATAAATTTAAAGGATCAAGACTACTAGTTCTTTTTGGGTGAACCTTGAGCATTACCTAAATTAATACCCTCTACTCTCTAACGGAGATGAAGGTACAATACCAACTTGCATGGAAGTGGGAAACAACTAATGCTCCCAACAAATGAAATTCTCTCAGTACATGTTCTAATTAAACTAATGATCGAACACGTTTCTAACCCACAAAGATCAAATCTTCATTCCGATGATTACCCAAACTTGTTGAGGTTTCTTATAGTGTTTTCTACTTATGGCAAATTTCCTGCGCCTTCATTCCTCAGACATGAACTAAATTACAGCCAAAGTTCTGAATATGGTTCTTCTTAGGGTCCTTTAGAGTAGCTTCTCTCTTTTCACAGTTGAACAAAAAAATTTGTCTTCCATACAGCTGTTTTATGGTTGTTGAGATATAAACCTCACATCGGGAATATGAGACATTTTCTGTGGGTTAATAAAGGTTTGAGTCACTTCATCCATTGCCAATTAGTTTTACATGTGAACCCAGACTACTTTATCATGATTTTTTCCACTTCTAATAGGATAAGAGATTCAGGAATATCCAATTGTTAAACAGAAGAGCGAGAGTGTCTCCAATGGAAAGAGAGATCATAAATTTTTTTGAGTCTTCTATATGGTCCAACAATTAACTTTGGTTGTTAATGTTTCATAGATATGAGAACACAATGAATCATAAAAAATTTAGCTTTGTATTGAACTCCCTGGTTTGAGCCGTTTGACTGTTTAAAAATATGACAATCAAAATAAGATGTTCTACAAGTAGGAAATACATGAAATATACATAGTCCAGCTGATGCAGAAGAATAGTGCTTTGTTCTCTTTTTCGGCCTAATCTACTGAGTGAGTAGTGGCAGAATTTGTTACAATCATGGAATGTGAAAAATGAGGAAGACTTTTCTTAATATGTTTCCTCCCCAACAAATCCCACATCTAATTAAAATGAGATTGAGCAGACTTGATCATCATACTCAACTAGATAAAGCAAGTTGAGTATTGAATTAATCTCCCCCAAATCACTTGTTAGAGTGACAAATATTTACACTTCTTCGATTTGTTTTGGACCTTCCGGTGTCTGACCAGAAATTTTGTCATCTTCTTGATGAGAACCCATATCTATTTCATCTACTCTAATCACAACATGGGAAATATCATCACCATCATCCAGGAGTATAGGGTTTATGCTTCCTTTGTGCAGTAGTTGTGGCTTAATCTCTGGCGAAACAGTTACTTCCACCACCTTGAAATCTGCTAATTGGGAAAGCTCGTAAACTGACATGGAAATTTTCTCCACACATGTGACAATCTCAACTAGTATTGAAGCAACTGTGGCTGCAGGTATGATTGCAAGGATGTCGGCATCTTCCAGTGATGCTGCTTTCAGTGCAATGTGAAGTTCTTCTACTGCATTTTTGGAATTCTCCAAATGTTGACAGGCAGATTTTGGGTGCTTCATGGTTTTTATTGCTGTGCCTAAAGCTTTTAGGGCTTTGCCAGACTCAGTACTCATTGTTACGCATGAGGCTTGGATTATTTGTAAAAATTCTTGTGGCACCTGCAAGGATTATGATATATGTAAGTTTACAACCACCAAACCATATAACTAGATCAATAGCACAATAGATTAGATGTAGAAGAAAAAAACAGAACAATGATTGGAAATATTACCTGTACATCTGAGTTGATGTGGATATTTAGAGTTTCAATCTGATAAGCACATTGCCTGACAAGGGCTCCTGTCTTCAAATATTGCTTCCATGGATGACGAAATTTGAAGCGTCCATGTCCTGGTTCCCATCTTGCAAAGTTTGCCTGCACATATATATTCAGTAGAACATCAATTATATGAGCATACTCTGATATTTATGGGTTTCGGCATATCCAAAAGTTGGTTCTATTTAAATAAATGGTGAGCTAGCCTAGCTAGTAAAGATGTTACTGGCTTTTATGCCATGGTGACATTTAGTGGAAGGAGAAAAAGATGCTGAATTAGTACTCACCCAGGATTCTTCAGTGTTTTTTGAGTTGAGGACACTTTTATATCCATTATTTTGTGTGACCTTGGTAGACTTTCCATCCTTGGGAAGTTGAAAATATTCACCTCCTCCAATTCCTATAATGATTAATCCCGGCCATATTGTTAGTATTTAATCATCAGACATGTGAACTAAACCAGTTTTGTAGACTGTATGATATTTAGGTAACATTTACCTTCAAGGTAGTTAGCAAGCTTGTCTATGTTGGATGCTATGAGATTGTGAAACTCTTCACCAGCCCATACTGGACATAAGAAAATTGATATGATTATGCAGGTTCCTCCACCTATTAAAATCGTAATTAGTCTTTGATCGGCCATCTGCAAGCCCTCAACCCGATAGCCCGATACAGTTACCATACTAAATGTCAGTATGAATATCAACACCCCATAATCATATCTCTCTTTGATCCTTGGGAAAAACCTTGAAAATGTAGATGCTGCAGCTGCAACAATGTAAAACAACTCACATATGTTAGTATATAGTGCTTCTTCCGTCAGTTTGTTTTGTTTGTTATTACAATATTAGTTTTTCAGATTCTGAATCATGATCTTACTATAACCAAAATGATTCTTAAACTTTGATCATGAGTTATTATTTTTTTTTGTTTGGGTGAGTAAATATATATGTACCTAGTAGGAAGACAAGGACACCTAGGATAATGGGTTCTCCTTGCTCTCCGAAGAGACTAGCCAAATGATTTGCTCCAATTCCTAGAGCACCGGCAAGTAATGTTGCAAAGCTTCTGTTTAAACCCTTGCTGAGTGTTGCACCTGAACAAAAAGAAAAAGAAAAGTATTGTTCATAAGTAAAGAACAACTTCATATATTAAATATTTGTTCCTTAGTTTTTTTACTTTCTGGAATTACTTACCTACAGTGAATTCAAACACTACTACCACTGTTAGAACCGCCCACATTCCTGCAACCCCAAGACCATCATAAAGGGCACTCCAATAATACAATAAGGATACCAATGTGAGAGCCATAGCCACTTTCAGAGAGTGAATGACTCTTCTCGGGTCATCTTTTCCTAGCTTGATAGTGTTCTTTGCAACTTTGGTAACCTTGTTTTTGAAGTTTCCCGGCAAGGCCTTAACCCAAAACCAAGCACGTTCAAAAACTCCAACCTTCCGATGTTCACCTCCGGCTAACTGATCATTGATGATCTCCATGGCTTTAGCAACTGGAAATGGCTAAAGCTTTTGCCACAAGGTTTTTTTTTCTGGGCGCGCTCTGAGTACTTTGGAAACAGGAGAGACTGGAAGAGAAAATGAAGGAGCTAGCAAGCTTGATGCGTTGTGTTTTTTTTTTTTTTTCACGACAGATCTTGATGAGTTGGTTTGGCTTACTCTGGCTTCAATTTATAAGGAGAGAGTTTGCAAATGAAAAGGTATTTTATTGGATACACGTCTTTGTGTCTCTTGTAGCTTGTAGGAGGAGTGACATAGATTTTCCTAAAGAGATCGACAGTGCTTCAATGAATGGCGTGGCTGACTAGGCTTTTACTTGGATCTGACAAATGTTATTATAGTAAAAAAAGCATAAACTACTACTACTGCAGCGCATAACAGGTATACTGTTTAAAAAATGTTCATAGCGCTATTCCACTATGTTAGAACGTACACAAAAACGAATAGAGAATTCCAGCCCACTAGCTAGCCGCACAAGTAATTCACCATCTGTGGTTAAAAATCATCCTACAGCTTTTGATCAACTTGTTAAGTGTGCACTGTGGAGATCGATCTGCAGCAGTTTCCATGCGAAAGAACCTTGTAGCTCTCTCTCTCTCTGTGAGAACGAATTTCCGTACGTAATAGCATGATGGAGGTCACTCTATAGCCAGTGACATGCACTGTATCCCACTGTTCAAATCGATCAGCTTCCTTGACCTAATTGTTCAGAGTAGTTTTCCTTTCTTTTTATGCTCAATGACTAATCACGAGGAAGAACTTCATAGAGAAATCAGCTTCAAAAAAATCAAAAATTTTAAAACACAACCGACCGGGAGCTAGGAAGATTCACTAATTGTTCAGAGTTGAACTCAGGTAACTTCTCGTACATAAACTAGTCGCTCGATCACGTTACTGATGAGGCTGCATTGAGGCCTCTATATGTATATACTAGCTTAAACTTTAAACCATCGCTAATTTCAATTAAAGCTAGCAAGGGTTTGCTGCTCACGAAGAAGCGATTCGAACAACAATAGAAGCAAAAATGAAACGGGGTTCTATTTATCGATCAGTGCCCTAGCTAGCCTTACACTTCTTGAAAGAAGTCACGACAAATGGTTAAGCAAGTGCTTAGGCATTTGGGAATTTGGGTGTAAGAAAATGAAAACAAGCAGAAGGAATGTGGTGATGATCATTAAATATTAATTACAACCAACAAAAGTTAGTGTCTTCCTTGAGTTAATCGCAGAAGGAAAGACAAACTAGCTAGTTCACGACCACTACACTAATTAACATCTGCAATGAGTTTTAAGGTACATATATATATGAAGCATCACTGCATTGGGTCATGGTGACGATAGGATGACAAATAAAAAAGGGATATATAAAGCTGAACTATGTATCGAAGAGAAGAGACTCGAATCAAGGTAGAAATGTTTTTGCAAATTAGTTTTCATGCCTTAGCTAAGGAAAACCATACCCTTTGGTGATGTGTAACATGAAATGAATGTTTACAAATTAAAATACTGATATGTACATTGACATTTCTTATATATGTCGTATACGTTAAGTATATAATCTACTAAGACATATATATATACGGGTGTGTTCATATATATTATTATCCTGGTTCGATCATAAGCTTGCATGAGAATCTATAACTGAGAAGAAACCAACTCATACATATGGACCTAGCTAGGTATGTCAGCAACCACTAGTTTAGTAGAATCTGACTCAATCTTCTGGCTCCTTTCCTTACAGCTACCTACGTACCGTATTTAAGATTTTGAAATGTGGATACTTACTAACCCGAAAAAGCATGACCAGTTGACCACCTAATCGCTACCAATATCAAAGAGAACTAAGCAGTCTGGCACTGATCCCTGCTGGTCTCTAATTAACCCAACAATAGCATCTAAGGTATAATGGTATACAGTAGGCCGGGTTGAATTGGCTTTGTCTACAAAAGGCCTGTTTGAGGTAATCATTATTAGCTCGGCGCAGAAGGGTGTGAAGAAAAGAGGGCTTCCTCGTCGCCGGAGGAACAAGCTTAAACCGGCAAATTGGATGGTTGATCGAAGAACAAAAGAGACTATGGCTACTAGCTAGCTCGATCGATCGGCACTCATGTGGGTGGTGTTGGGCAGGAACCCCTTTTGCCAGGAGGTTAGGGTTAGGTAAAGTAGCTATGCATTGCTCTAGGTCTCAGCTTCTAAGGTATGTTGCCCTGTAGAAAGATGGTCTTTAGGCTTCAAGCAAGTCAAACAGGTGCTTAGGGTAGTACTGCATGAGCGTTATTTATTATATTTCTCTCTAAGTTGCCGTTTTTTTTTTTTTTTTTTTGTTTAGTTCACTACAGGAAATATACACTTAGCCGACGAAATCTTATTAATTCCGTCGGTTAAGACACACTTCACCGACGGAAACAAAAACCGTCGTATAGGACACCACATCCGTCGCCTAAGATTTCATAGGCGACGGAAAATAACTGTCGACAACTTCCGTCGACTAAGATAATCCTACTTGACGAAATACTATTCGTCGTCCTATTTCCGTCGGCTTAGTAAATCGTAGACGACGGATATCTTCCGTCGGTAAGGTTTCGTCGCCTTAGATCTTTCTAGTCGACGGAAATTGACTGTCGACATAGTCCGTCGTCTAAGATTGTCTAGGGCGACGAATAATGTTCCGTCGGTAGAACTTGGCTTAGACGACGAATAATTTTCCGTCGTTTAAACTTTTCTTGGGCGACGAATTCAATTCCGTCGGCTAAGAACAACTTGGGCGACAAATAACCATTTCTTAGCCGACGAACGTTTCCGTCGACTAAGAATTTGAATTATTGCCTGACACAAAGCAGAGCGAATATTTTTTCCAACGCCTTTTGTCCTAGCCGACGGAATATTCCGTCCGCTAAGTTTACACATCATCATTTATACACCTTTTGCCTAGAAGAGAACGCAGATCGAATAAAGGCATGGTCTAGCTCCCCCCCTCCCCTTCATCAGAATATTCATCCGATCCAAATATAGTTAATTTAGAAGCTTTTCGTCGACATGAATTTGATCGATCTTTAAGAGCTACGCGCTTCGATCTCGATCTCCTAATTGGTAACTACTTTAATTAATTAATCTACTTTCTTCTTTTAGGCATATTTTCCTGTGAACTTTCGGCGACTTGCCGGTCCAATTTTGATGGATTATTATGTTTGTATATATATATATATATCTAACTTTTGTGTGTATAATTTTTAAAGATATATATATATATATATCTTTAGCTTTCGTATGTATGATTAATTAATAATTATGTGAATAATTATGTACGTACGTTTATCAAATTTTTGTTTTCGTTCAAATCGTTTTGTTCATGCGATTTGAATGATAAAAAATAAAATGATGAATCATGTAATTAAGAATTATAAGATTCTTATACATTCATCAATATATATTGTTACCCTTAGAAATCCCGTTCGAGAACCATTATGTTACGACTGTGTCTAACAAAATGGGTTTTGAATTGTCCCATATTTGGACAGTTTGAGAGCATATGACATTGAGATTCCGTTTGTTGTTGGTGCGTTTCGTTTTCGGTTGTGGGTATATATATTTCGACAAGATCTTCCTTTATTGTTCCTCGAGTACATTTTAGGTATAGATATTAGTGCACTTGGGGAACTGTAGGGAGATGCTGCCGAAATTTTCTCACATATGCGAATTCGAAATCCCTCAACAACAAACGAAATCACAATGTCATATGCTCTCAAACGGGATTAGGGCCCTAACCGGAGGTATAAAGTGAAGAATATTATTGGGGTAGTAATTAAACTCTCAAGTATGGAAAATGATTGGAAAATTATGCTTATGTACGTAAAGTGTGGAAAATTATTGGGGGTCAATAATTTCGGTCAATAATTTTCTGTATTTCTTGATACAACACATCCGCCTTCCTTTATTTTCTTCCAGTTTGATACTTGGATGTTTGTTTTACTCTTTTCCAGGTCTTTTCTTTAATCTGGAATGCTTCCAGTTTTTGTTATGCTCATATGTTCAAGTGTGGAAAATTATTGGGGGTCAGTAATTTTCCTGACCAGAGCAACCAAAGTTTATGGATGATTGTTATTACTTAGATTCCTTTCAACCATCCTCTAATGACATAATGGGGTAGTAAACTCTCAAGTAGGGAAAATTATTGGGGGTCAGTAATTTTCCTGAACAGAGCAACCAAAGTTTACTGACCCCCAATAACCACCATGTAACCAAAAAAAACTGAAACTGACAACCAAAGATAAATGAAACTGACAGAAATATCAAAAGAATAGACCAAAATTACTAAAAGAACAAGTTCCTTTACTGAAATTCAAGATCATTCATATGTTCTTGCAACACTATAAAAATACTACATTTATTTTGAAGATCCTACATCTAAAGTGCCACTAATCTTTTTTCTATATTGATGTCCATGAACTTTAGCAGGATCTTCTTCCTCATTTCATTACCACCATCTTTTGTCGGTTTTTTACTATGACATAGGCTATCTATAAAGTGGAGCAAAAACGGTCCACAGTCTGACCTGCAATGTATTAAGAAACAGTGTTACTAAATTTTTCACCCCAATAAAACAGACAAGTAATTTCTGACCCCAATAAAACTTTTTAAAGGAAGTTTAAAGGTACTTACGATGTTTTCTTTTGCTGCGGGCAGAATAAGATATCAGTCAGCTTGTATCTTGCTTGATAAACGTTTTGGTCCAGCATCCATCTTCTTGTTCTTTTCTCTTCAGCACTCATCATCGAGTAACCGTCAACCACTATTCCTTGGCTGTCCTGCTTGTCATAGTTTTCCCTCCATTCCTCAGGGTCCATGCCTTGGCTGAGAGGGTATTTGGTGGAATCATATACGCGTTTGATGAACACCATAATGTGCTTTGTGCTTCACCTGTTGGTTCCAACACACAAGTAAATTACAACTCAAACAAACTAAGAGAACAAGCAACAAACAAAAACCAGTAGAACTTTATTGCCCCCCAGTAAACTTCTTACCCTAATAAATCAGTTACAACTCACCACTGCCATTGCATTCTGAAAGTGGTTGTTGGTGTCGGCAGAGTAATCTTTCGTTGGCGGTAGCATTGGGTTCAGGTGATAGAAGCATCGAGCTTTGTTGTCAATCAGGACCAAGGTATAGTGGTGGCTGACCCCGTGATGTACCAGAATGAAAACCAGGTCCTTACTGAAGATGGACCACAGAGGATTAATAATGGAAAGCTCTATATCCAATTCATTACATTTGAATTCCCCCTGTTTTCCTCCTCCAACTAGGAACTCCTTCAGTTTTTGTTCATGTACCACCGCCACGCGCTGTATTTATAAAAGCAAGTAGTAAGATTGTGTTAACTGAAAAAAGTAACGGAGGAGACCGCGGTGCTGCGGCACGCTGTTATTTCAGGTTAGACTACTTACCGCTGCCTCTATGTCTAGGAATCCGACCGAGACCTTCTTCTTTTCCATTTCCTCCTTCAACATTGCGAGGTACACCATGATGGTCTGCATGTACAACATATATAAGTCACAAATAATTACAACAAAGAATACATCTTAGGTTACTCAAACATCAACTTTATTGCGGTTAGTAAGACCAGTAATTTTTTCTCACATTAGATGTAATCTCTCCTTCTTGAATTATTCTCTTCAAGTCATCTTTGGTAATGTCAATGATACCATCACAACACTCTCAACACCGAAAACTGTGCAGACACAAATAAGTCATAAGCAAGTCAAACCAGGGAACTAATTGTAATGTTATATATATATATACTAGGGAAGAATAAACTTACTCATCATTCTTGTCCTTGTTCAAATCAAACCAGTTCTTATAGTGATTCGCCACCTTTTCATCCAAGAGCTTCCATGTTGGAGTGTTGCAGTTCACTCCATCAATAACAATACGATTCTGGACTTTACGCTCCACCTCCTTTGTTCTTTTTGCTGGCTTTAGCCCTAATGGGGTGTCATACTCCCATTCTTCTTCTTTCCTCTTTTGTACCCCACGCTTCTTCAGGTTGACGTCTCTTTCAATCGAACCAGTCTCCACAGTTTGTTTTGAGCCCTTCTGCTTGACATATTTCTTGAGCCCTCCTGCTTGCTGTTCTTCATTCTTCAAGCTGGTTGCTTCATTCATTTTTTTTAAGGCCATTTCCACAGCTTGATCAACAAGTTTGTCCAGTTTAGACAGCTTGACATCGGTCGTCACAGGTTCATCGTCTTCTGAAAATATCTTTCGCAACGGAACTGGTTCTGCTACTTGTTCAAAAAACTACACAAAAGAAAACACACAAGTTATCCTCAAAAAATTGAACCAAACACAATATTTATTGGGGGTCAGTAAACTTATTTCTACTCTTACCTCTTTAGTTCCTGGTTGCTCCTCTCTGCAGTTATATTCTTCCTCTTCAACCGGCTTTGACCTATCCTCCTCCTCCTCCTCCTTCTCCTCAGTTACACATATTATCTGTTTTGTCTGAGCATGTTTTGCCCCCTTGTGCAACTGTTTCTTGAGAACGTTGATTTCATTTTTGTCTGCCCTCCTTTCTTTCTCTAGCTCAATGATTTGGCTGTCCGCTTTCTTTAACTTGCCGAGCAATTCAGTGTTTTTGTTCACCAGTTCTTCATTTGCTTTGGCAAGTTCTGTCAGCTTCTTCTTCATATCTTCCATCGGCAGCTCCTGTACACGTTATAACAACGAAATCGTTACTGTTAAACAATTATATACAAATAAACAAGTTTACTGCCCCCCAGTAAACTTCTACTGGGGGTCAGTAAACAACAATACATTATCTCCCTTTCAATTTCATGACAATTACACACTTAATATACCCTAATAAACAACTTTATTGCCCCCTAATGTGTAAAGTAAAAGTTTACTGCCCCCCAGTAAACTTCTACTGGGGGTCAGTAAACTTTTATACATTATCTCCCATTCAATTTCATGACAATAAAACACATAATATACCCTAATAAACAACTTTATTGCCCCCTAGCAGTAAACTTCTACTGGGGGTCAGTAAACTTCTATACTTATCTCCCATTCAATTTCATGACAATTACACACTTAATATACCCTAATAAGCAACTTTATTGCCCCATAGTAAACCCAGTAGAAGTTTACTGCCCCCCAGTAAACTTCTACTGGGGGTCAGTAAACTTCTATACACGTTCCATTTTCATTGCTAATAGTTTTACTGGGTGTTAGTAACCATTCAAACTTACCCAATCAATTGTCCTTGGTGTTCCATTGTCATCTTGCAGCCGCTTATCATTGCCGGAACTCGTTTTCTCCTCATCCATCCATGGACCTTCTATTATGAGTTCCTGTTTTTACATTTATAAGACACAAATCAGTTTAATTTAGTTTTTCAAAAAACAAACAATACAATGCAATATATTTTTTTTAATTATAAAAATGGCTATATAAATAAAATACCATTACCTCTAGCAATTCAGGTCTTCTCAAATACTCCTTTTCTTTGATGATCTCTTGTAATGACCATCTTAGAAATCTGGGAGTCTCCTTCTCTTTCCCGATAATCCGCTTCTTTATTTTTGTTTTCTCAAGGAACCAGTATAGAACTAGAAGGAGGCATCCGTTCAAAACTCTTGGCTCCCCCCTTACGTGCTTGTGAAGTCCTTGGTGCAAGAATTCTAATACCTTATGTGACCAGTTGTATTTGTCGATGCCTTCAAGGTCTTCACACTTGAGTATCAGTTTCCATTCAATGTGGTTCCCGCTTCTGCTGAAAAATAAAGCTGCCATAAGGTACATTATAACCAAAGAGGCTATCTTCCTTGGATCCCCCTTCTTCTTCTGAAGCTTCCTAAGCTCTTCCATTAATGTGTCATCAATAACATTTCTGGTGATTGTTCTTCTTGTTTGCTTTCTAAAGACAGCAGAATCTGCCACATTCTTCTTACTGCCCTTGCAGTATTTCTGGTCTATTGTGATATCCACATCCGAGCCTTCTTTGGTTATTCCAAAAATTGAATGCACGTCATGCTCCGTAATTTCAATCTCCGTGTTCCCAAATATGAAGTTTTTATTGTCACTGTTGTAGTGCCTCATTAGGATCTCAAAATCAGATTCAAGCTTCTTCACTTGATCCTCCTCAACCTTGTCCAATCTGAATGCTTCAATTATTCCCCGAAAACAAGTGTTGTTTATCAACTCCCATGATTCTTCTGGGATGCTCTCCTTGTATCTATACATTAACATATAAAATGATGTCAGTGAGCACTTTTGCTGCACGTGTTTAATCTTGGTCAAGTCACCTTCTCCTCCTTTTTCCTTCTTCTTTCTTCCCTTTTCTTCCTCCTCCTCCTCCTCCCCTGAATCTGCCTCCGCTTGTTTTCTTTTTCTGCCTGTTGATCTTCTCTGAAAAAGATACTTTTCTGTTTCCCCCTCTTCATCTTCAGTGTAATCATCATCTTCTTCTTCTTCAGCAACGACACCCTTCTGGACCTCTTTTCTCTTTTTCTTCGACTTCATCTTCTGTAAAACTTCTCCTATATTTTGTTCTGTCCTCATAGAAGCTACAGATTCTTGAAACGAATCCTCTTCGGTATCAGAATCCACACCTAAAGGCCTTCAACTGCTTCTCATCCTGTATAAAAGTAGTAAAAACTTGCATTTATAAACTGCATATGCAAAAAATAAAGTTTACTGCCTCCCAGTAAACTTCAACTGGGGATCAGAAACTTGCACAAATGAACTCCCTTTCAATTTCAGGGACACAACACACAATATATACCCATTATTACCCTAATAAACAACTTCATTGCCCCATAGTGAACACAGTGGAAGTTTACTGCCCCCCAGTAAACTTCTACTGGGGGTCAGTAAACTTCAATACCTTATCTCCCTTTCATAATCATGCCAGTTATACACAACATATACACATTCTTACCCTAATAAACAACTTATTGCACCTCTAGTAAACCAGTGGAAGTTTACTGCCCCCCAGTAAACTTCTACTGGGGTCAGTAAACTTCAATACATCATCTCCCTTTCATAATCATGCCAGTTATACACAACATATACACATTCTTACCCTAATAAACAACTTCATTGCCCCATAGTGAATACAGTGGAAGTTTACTGCCCCCCAGTAAACTTCTACTGGGGGTCAGTAAACTTCAATACCTTATCTCCCTTTCATAATCATGCCAGTTATACACAACATATACACATTCTTACCCTAATAAACAACTTTATTGCCCCTAGTAAACCAGTGGAAGTTTACTGCCCCCCAGTAAACTTCTACTGGGGGTCAGTAAACTTCAATACATTATCTCCCTTTCATAATCATGCCAGTTATACACAACATATACACATTCTTACCCTAATAAACAACTTTATTGCCCCCTAGTAAACCCAGTGAAAGTTTACTGCCCCCCAGTAAACTTCTACTGGGGGTCAGTAAACTTCAATACCTTATCTCCCTTTCATAATCATGCCATTATACACAACATATACACATTCTTACCCTAATAAACAACTTTATTGCCCCCTAGTAAACCAGTGGAAGTTTACTCCCCCCCAGTAAACTTCTACTTGACAAGAGTAAATAACAATATAGTATCTTCCTTTCATTGTCATTCCAATTATACGCAGTAAATCAGTGAATGGAGCTTCAATATCATCAGATAAGTCCAAAATAAGCCTAAATGCAATAAAATTCAAAATGTACCTGTTTTTATGGTTTTCCCGAGCGAGGTCGAGTGAGAGCGATTGAAGCAGATATCGACGCCGATATATTCAACGCCAATGCATAGACCACAGATCAACTTCGATCGACTGAGAGTAGGGCAGAGAGCGATTTCCTGCTCAACTGGGATTTATCTGCGGAGAGCGACGGAGTGGACAGATATTTAACGAGAGAGCGACGTGGCCTGATCGATGGAATCACGGAGATCATGAAGAACCCTAAACCAGAGATCGTTATCGAGTGTTAGAGAGAGTGGGAGAGCTGAGAGTTCGGTTGATCGTGGAGAGTGGAGAGTGGGAGTCTGGGAGAACGTGTTAATTAATTCATGCAATAATTAAGGGTATAATATTAATTGTTAGAGGCGTTAAAACATTAATATGGGTTACTCAATAGTTTTTTTTATTGAAATGGGCTTTAAAATCCTTGTTTACTGAGTAAATTTTATTTTCCCAACAAAGTATATATATATATTTATATATATTTCCGGTTGATTTTATTCACGATTTTTTGATTATATATTTTTGTTTATTGTTATTATAGTGTACAACATGGACAAGAGCTGGATGCAATTAGGGAGGGGGTCCCCAGTTTATATGAGAGACATTTTTGATTTTCTTGAGTTCGTGCGTCTACATAGTCCTCCAGACAACGTTATTCACATATGTCCGTGCAACAAATGTCTCAATCGGAAATCAGTAACATATGAAGACATGTATTCTCACTTGGCACTAAACGGTATTTGTCCTAGTTATACCACATGGACATGGCACGGCGAAAATCAAGTTCAAATGCCCACACTTGCAGAAATTCAAGCATCACATAATCCGCAGGCAGGATCTTCCAATGCTAGTTACGGGGACCCTGTTGTGATGAACCTCTTAAACGATGCCTTCCCGTTCGCCGCCTCAGGATATCAGCAAAATGTTGTTTATGACAACAACCCTGACACCTTCCCTAATGTCCCCACGTTGACCAGAACAGTGATTATGATAAGTACAACAGGCTTGTACGGGAAGTACAAACCCCATTGTATCCTGGTAGTGAACATACTGTGTTGGGTACCGTCATGGAGCACATGCAGATAAAAAACAAGCGGGGAAAGAGTAACATATGTTTTGATGAGGATATTGCACTTATGAAGAAAGTGCTTCCCAAAGGTAACAGTTGTCCGGCAAATTTCGACCAGGTAAAAAGGATGTTGGCTGACCTCGGTCTTGATCACCAGAAGATAGATGCTTGCGTCAATAACTGCATCTTGTATTACAAAGACAACAAGGATGAAGTTGAGTGCCCACACTGCTACGAGCCAAGGTATGAAGCTTCCACTTCATCTAAGCAGAAAAAGCCCATTCCTAGGAAGGTTCTTCGTTACTTCCCGTTGGGTCCTCGTTGCAGCGTCTGTACATGTCTTCACATACGGCCAAGCATATGAGATGGCACCAGGCAAGGCACCAGGGACAGCAGAGGATAGATCCGAATAATCTCACACACCCTGCAGACGGGGAGGCTTGGCAGCACTTTGACCGTTCTTTTCCCGAATTTGCTGGAGACTGTCGAAATGTCAGACTCGGACTTGCAACAGACGGATTCAATCCTACTGGAAACATGAATTTGTCTTACAGCATTTGGCCTGTGATAGTATTTCCGTACAATCTACCTCCAAACATGTGTATGAGAAAGGAGTACAATTTTCTTACGCTTATGGTTCCAGGGCCGTGTTCTCCAGGAAAGTGTTTGGATGTGTACATGAGACCATTAATTGACGAGCTGCAAGAGTTATGGGAAAATGGACTTCCTACTTTTGACAAGCATGGTCAAACTTCATTCATGATGAAAGCAGCTATTATTTGGACCATCAGTGATTTTCCAGCTTACGGGATGTTGTCTGGCCAACAAACTAAGGGGTACAAGGCTTGCCCGGTTTGCATAGATGACGTCAATTCTAGTTGGCACGCCGACAAAATTTGTTTCTTGGGATCTCGTAGACATCTTCGAGGATCACGAGTGGCGGTGGGATGCTGATGCATTTGATGGGACTGAGGAGCACAATCCAAAACCCCCAGGGAGGTCTGGTGAGTGGATTTTGGAGAGGCTTAACCAGCATTGGTTCGGATATTTGAGCACCAGTAAAGAAGTAACGAACTTGAATCCTCCCACGCCTGATGAGTTTAAGTATTGGACGCACAAAAGTGTATTCTTTGAATTGCCTTACTGGTCGACCTTGAAAATCAGACACAACTTGGACGTCATGCACATAGAAAAGAATGTTTGTGATAGCGTTCTTGGAACAATTATGAATCTCAAACATAAGAACAAGGACACCCCCAAAGCCCGTGTTGATCTTAAGATGATGGGTATACGCCCCCAGCTATGGCTAGTAGAGAACAAAAAACCAAAAAAGCCATAATACCGCCAAAGCAAAGATCAGCTACTACAAAACCAGATACCGAAAGCATACACAGTCATCCTCAAAAGAAGGCGGAAGTGTTTCAGTGGTTTGGAAACGTTAAGTATCCTCATGGGTATGCAGGGAATATCGCTCGATGTGTTAAGATGGGGGACAATAAGATTAGTGGGTTGAAGACTCATGACTGTCATGTTTTGCTGCAACGTCTTCTTCCCGTGGTCATTAGACCGTATTTGCAGAGTGATGTGGTTGACACGTTAGTGGCTTTGTCCAAGTTCTTTCAGAGGATATGCGCTAAAGAGCTTAAAAAGTCTGATGTTCGGTCATTGCAAGAAGACATTGTGTACATCATGTGCAAGCTAGAGAGGATCTTTCCCCCGACTTTCTTTGACATCATGATTCACCTCATGATCCACCTTCCCGAACAAGTGTTGCTTACTGGTCCGGTACAGTATACCTGGTGCTATCCAAATGAGAGGTATGCACTCATATTTATTCTAATTAATTAATCATCCTTTCAAATTAAGATAAATGGTATTTTAAATATGTATTGTAAGAATTGCATATTTGTTTTGCAGGCAACTGGGGGATTTCAAGAAGAAGAAAAAAACAAACGTTTCCCTGAAGGGTCGATCACGGCGGCATACATTCAGGCTGAGAGCGTAACTTACTGCAGCGCCTATCTCAATGATGAAGACACAGTGGGGGAATCATCTGGAGCGGGTAGTAGCCAGCAATTCAAGCTATCAGTTGTTTCAAACGATGTTGAACCGTACGGCAGGTTAAGTAATTCTGAAAGATTAAGTAATGATGAGATCAAAGAGGCTCATTGGTCTGTCCTTCAACATTGCGAAGAAGCCGAGCGATACTTCAAGAGGCATTTGGAAATGCAGTATGGTAATGAAGTCATACACAAGAGAGATTTTCCTGATTACTTCCCTATTTGGGTACGTACCTTTCTATCGATCTCTATATATGATGTTACATAATGTAACAATGTTGCTCTTAAAATTGTTACAGATGATGCACATTCAACAGGAGTTTCCTGCTTCTTACGACCCGGAGTTGCACTTGTTGGCTGGAGGACCCCAAAGCCACAGAGTTCGTGCTGGATGTTTTGTGAACGGTGTTAAGTTTGTCACGTCAGAACGAGATGAAGGCCATGTCACCCAAAACAATGGAGTCATGGTTGAGGGTCTGGGTTTCAACTACTACGGGGTTCTTGTTAGTGTCATCGAACTAATCTACGGCAACCGTATGCCAGTCGTGTTGTTCAAGTGCAAATGGTTCAATACTGACCCAACCAGACGAAGAGTACAATTCTGGATCGTGGCTTGTTATCAGTGGACTCAAACAGTGTATGGTATGATAATGAGCCGTTTATTCTTGCCACCATGGCGAAACAAGTGTTTTATCTTGATGATCCGGCTATGGGTGAGGGTTGGAAAGTGGTGCAGGTGATGTCACATAGGAATATTTGGAGTGCAGCTACACTGGGAGGGGATGATGAGAGTGGGCCCAGTGAACCAATAACAACTGATCAACCGAATGAACCATATCAAGAGGATTCTCCACATGTAGTCCCTGATACTGAGGATATTCGTGTCATCAACCAACACGTTCCGGATATCATAGGTTATCTTCCAATTACACCATCTGAACTGATCTCACTACAACATCGCCACCCCAGTCATGATGACGACGAATACATAGAGGATGATGAGTATTCTGACCAAACTGAGGAGGATGATGATTCAAACGACTCAGATTATCATGAGTACGATTAATATATATTACGATTATTCGGACGACTCTAAATATCATATGTATTTTTTAATTTATAATTAACTACGTACGTACGTACGTCAAACCATTAATTATATAATATATTCATGCAAATTTCCATTGTAATTTTTAAAATGCATATATATATATATGTATGCTTTTTTAAGTACGAATACTTACGTGGAGTTATAAAAATTTTATGTTACTTAGGCGACGGAAATTGTATAAGTCGTCGGCTTGGTTAACCAATGCCACGGAAAATGTATTTTCCGTCGTGTAGGATCCCCAAATATTAGGCGGGTAAATTTTGCGCCTTTGTTTTTCCCCGAAATTTCGTATTACGACACGAATATTTGTCTTAGTGAGTTTAATTTAAAACCTATACTAACTCCCTCGCGCAATCCACAATCCCTAATTCACACCCACAATTCCCAATTCCCAAATCCCACCAGAGTCGCGCCACCAGAGCTGCGCCACCAGACCCCATCCACGCATCGGCAACCGATTAAAGTGCGCGCATCCACCCACCTCCTCCACTCATCGCCACCGCATCCACCCGCCGCTCCGATCTCTCTGCTCTCACTTTCTCACCGCCGCTACGATCTCTCTGCTCTCACTTTTCACCGCCGCTACGATCTCTCTGCTCTCACTTCTCACCGCCGCTCCTTTTGCAGGTCCGTATTCTCTCTCTTCTCAGTGTCTGAATCGTAAACGAATTCGTTGATCGTGTTTCATTATTATTATTATTGGGATTTTTTTTAATTATCCGAAAAAAAAAACCCAATATCACATTGTATCTTCTGCTTAAGTGGCTCACAGTTTTCTGTATCACCAATGCATCAATTCTAAAAAAAAAAAATAAAGTGAACAAATTCAAGTGGTTTGATCAACCTGTATGCTTTTCTATGGACTATTTTTCGTAATCTTTATCTATTACTCACTCATTTACTAACAATTGTGTGTTATTTATGTGCAAGATATGGTGATCATGGGGAAGAGGAAGGGCCGAGCCACTCAGGCCAGTGCTTTGATGGACTCAATACGGCAGAGCGTCGGTTCAGCTAGCAGTAGCAGCCATCCTAACCCCATGCCGGCTGAGACAGTACCACCAGGGGCTCCCCCCTTGATCGTGCGGCGCCCTACAGTTGACAGTTGTTCAACGGGATCTCAATCGGCGTCTGTAACCGCACCCGAGACTGCAACCGCACCCGAATCTGCAAGACGCATCGTCGGCAGCGCTCGAATCAAAGTTAGAAGCCCAACAGGTAAGTGTATTAATTTACTGCCCCAGTAAACTTCTACTGGGGGTCAGTAAACTTCTACTCCCCCCAGTAAACTTCTACTAGGGGTCAGTAAACTTCTACTGCCCCAGTAAACTTCTACTGGGGGGTCAGTAAACTTCTACTGCCCCCAGTAAACTTCTTTTAGGGGGGTCAGTAAACTTCTACTGCCCCCCAGTAAACTTCTATTGGGGGTCAGTAAACTTCTACTGCCCCCAGTAAACTTCTACTGGGGTCAGTAAACTTCTACTGGGGTCAGTAAACTTTTTCTGGGGATCAGTAAACTTATACTGGGAGGGAAGTTAAGTTGTTGGGGTAGGGGAGGTTATTATGCTTTCTAGTATTCATATATATATATATATGTAGTTTTGTGGTTGTTATTTTAATTATTAGATGTAGTTTTGATTCAAGTTTGAACTTTGTTGGCTTGAGTGGTTTTCGGACCCTCTTGTTTGATCGTTTCGGTCATTATGATCAATGATCATGGGGGTCAGTAAACTTCTACTGGGGTCAGTAAACTTCTTCTGCCCCCAGTGGTCAGTAAACTTCTACTGCCCCCAGTAAACTTCTACTGGGGTCAGTAAACTTCTACTGGGGGTCAGTAAACTTCTACGGGGGTCAGTAAACTTATTCTGGGGGTCAGTAAACTTCTTCTGTGGATCAGTAAACTTCTTCTGTGGATCAGTACTCTTATTCTGGGGGTCAGTAAACTTATAATGGGGGTCAGTAAACTATCAGTACAATATGTCTCTTTCATTTTCATGCCACTTACACACAACATATATCCTCTTGTATATTAAGTATATATCATAATGTAATAATGTATTTTCACATGTTAATTGTAGCTCCGGCCCCGAAAAAGAAGCGGGTTTTTGTTCTGGAAAGAAGGCGGAGGATATCGTTCAACAAACGGGGCAGAAGATCAAGCTGGAGTATTGCCCCCGTGTAAAAGGCCCTAGCGTGAGGGGGATAAACAGCTTGGTGGCACATGATATCGGTTGCGCCATACGGAGTCTGGTGGGAATGAGGGCAAGCACGTTCTACGACCTTGATCAGACTGAGAAGTGGAAGGTGTGGAATGCAATGTCGGTAAGTAACTGAAAAGTATATGAAAAGTAAATTTACTTAATTACATTTGTTTGATAACATATATATGATTGCTTATAATTGGAAGGCATGAACTGACTGAATTGACATCTCTCTGTTGATAAAATTTCATGTCTAAGGATATGTTTGCATAAGACTGAGTTGTCTTATAAAGTGAAAATGTTATGGATATGTGTAAAGTATGATTGAATGTGTGTAAAGTATTGTGTGTTGATATGAATTGAAAGATGTCTTTTGTGATAGTAATTGGCTGTATTAATTTATTTTATTTTATTTTTCAGTGCTTAACATGAGATTTTTTATTTATTTCTTACTTAGCCGAAGTACGAGTGGGATGAAAATGATGAGCCAATGTTCAATTGGATACTGAAGAGGGCACAGGAGAGGTACAAGGACTGGAAGTACCAGTGTCACAAAGCTTATCTGAAGGAAGGGCCCTCTGGCATGCCAGTAGATTTCATTGGGAGAGAGGACCAGTGGGAGTTTCTATGCGAGCACTTTGAGTCAGATGCTTTCAAGGTGATTTTTTTTAATTACCTTCATTGTTTCCCTTGTATTTTATTATTAGCCCATTCATGTATAGTTATGTATTTATAACTTGAAATGTGAAATGTGCAAGATGTTAGAACTAATCTATTTAATGTTTTTTCGTGTATATATTAGAGACTCTCCTTGGCAAACAAGCGGAACCGTGGGGAGAAGACTATGCACCACCACACGGGGTCTTCTCCTATCATCTACACAATGGAGGAACTCAGAATACAAGGCGAGCAGCTTCCAATTATCAAAGGTTTTGAGAAGACCTATGTCAGGGCCGGTGATGAAGATACAACCAAGAATATGTAAGTGTCTTTCCTTTTACTAGAATGTAAGCTTAGCAAATGGTTCAAGCATGTGTAAATCCGGCTATTGGTATATATATGAGACCATTAAGTTGAATGTAGGCACTGTCCAATTAGAATGTTATGTTTTCCTGCTTCTTCCAAAACAAAAAAAAAGTGTTATTATCATTGTCATTAATTAAGATGTATAGTTTTAGGGAGCAATAAAGTTGTTTACTAGGGAGTAATAAAGTTGTTTATTAGGGTATCTGTTGTGGCCATGCAACTGAATTGCAAGTTTACTGACCCCAGTAGAAGTTTACTGGGGCAGTAAACTTCTACTGGGTTTACTAGGGAGATAATGAATTGCAAGTTTACTGACCCCCAGTAGAAGTTTACTGGGGGGCAGTAAACTTCTACAGGGTTTTCTAGGAAGCAATAAAGTTGTTTATTAGGGTATCTGTTGTGTGTTGTGGCCATGAAACTGAAAGGGAGATAATGAATTGCATGTTTACTGACCCCCAGTAGAAGTTTACTGGGGGGCAATAAACTTATACTGGGTTTACTAGGGAGCAGTAAAGTTGTTTATTAGAGTATCTGTTGTGTGTTCTGGCCATGAAACTGAAAGGGAGATAATGAATTGGAAGTTTACTGACCCCCAGTAGAAGTTTACTGGGGGCCAGTAAACTTTAACTGGGTTTATGAGGGAGCACTAAAGTTGTTTATTAGGGTATCTGTTGTGTGTTGTGGCCATGAAATTGAAATGGAGATAATGAATTGCAAGTTTACTGACCCCCAGTACAAGTTTACTGGGGGACAGTAAACTTCTACTTGGCTTAATGAGTTTACTGACCCCCAGTAGCTTATTCCCTGTTTATTATGCAACCAGTAAACTTTATTATGGAAATGTTGAGCTGCATGTTTTGTTTATTAATTGATGTATTTTAAATGCAGAATGACATGGTTGATGAGGTTAATAAACGAAAGGATGCATTTAAGGAACAACATCCTGACGCGACGGAGGAGGAGATTATGGAAAGTGTTCAGTCCCAACAAATTGAGGTGTTGGGTAAGGTGCTCAAAACTCGAAAAGGAAAGGAGATCAGAGGGATGGGACGAGGAGGCGAGCGAGACTTGAGCCTTTCTTCAAATGGTTCCACTTCACGTAGTCGTCCTCCTAGAGTTGATGAGCAGCAACTCCAAGAGGTGCAGGAGCGCTATGAGCAGAGACTAAAGGAATCAGAGGAGCGTGCCCAGCAGCAGTTCCAAGAGGTCCAGCAGCTTGCCCGACAGCAATACCAAGAGGTCCAGCAGCGTGCCCTGCGTGCCGAGTCTATGTATAGTGCTGTGCAGTCCCAAGTTGCAGCCATATATGCGCACCTAGGTATGCCACCTCCTCCTCCTCCACAATTTCCTCCTCCTCAATCTTCTCCTCCTCGACAAGTTTCCCCACAAAACAGTGATGATAGAGGCGACAACGTGTAGGATTGGACAACAGTGCCCCTTGGCATTATTCATAGTTTAGCTAGATTGTATGAACAATTTTCTACCTAGTTAATTAATTCATTAATTATTTTGTACGTATATATATATATATATGAATAATATATGTCCATCTATCATCAATATATGAAAAATGGTCCAAATCCATTGCTATCAATATATCTGTGTTTGATTATTGTTACTAATTTGTAATAAAAAATAAAAAATTCAGTGTCTTTTCACCATAAATAAAATAACTTAGTCGACGGAAACAGTAATCTTCGTCGCCCAAGGTAAATATCTTGAGCGACGGAAACAGCAATATTCGTCGCAATTGATATTTACATTCAGCGACGGAACTCAACCCTTCGTCGCGCAAGAGAAACAACCCAAGCGACGGAAATAGTAACATTCGTCTCCCAATGAAATATCTAGGCGACGGAAATAGTAACTTCCGTCGCTTAAGAGAAACAACCTAACTGATGAATTCAAAGAACAATCGTCGACTAAGAACTGTTTCGTATTCGTCGGATTACAACTTTACCGACGACCTTTCCGTCGCCTAAGAACGACTCAGTATTCGTCGACAAACATATATACCGACGTAGTTCCGTCGGTTAAGAAGAATTTTTATTCGTCGCGTAGGAATTTTTCCGACAAAAATTGTTCGTCGATAGGGACACTTATCGACGATAAATTTGTCGACAAGGCATGTCAGAGTTCGTCGGGTTGGATCGTTCTTAGTCGACGAAAAACTTCAATTCCGTCGCGTAAGTGTCTACCTCACGACACTTACGCGACGGAACTTAAACGACGAATGATCGGTCTTCTTCTAGGATCTTAGGCGACGGATATTGCTTCTTAAGCGACGGGTTGATTCCGTCGCCTATGACGAGATTTCCTGTAGTGGTTTTGCATTTCTAATTAGACTGTGTAGTATAAAAATTGAGCAATGATTGTAATTAGAGAGATGCATATTCGAACATATTATGTATGCATGATCAATCATGTTGTATAGTTTCGTATTACTGGCAAGTGGCAACAACAACAACAACAAAAATTATGCTTGATCGATCAAATCCCGTACATCAACATGGGGGTTGCCAATACGTAATGTTTTTATTTATTTTTGATACGATAGGAGCTAATACGTAATTTGTGAGAAGGTACTTAATCAAGAGACAATAGGGTTTTTATGTATGCCTTCAAATCATGTCTAGAATTTTGAAGTGTACGTACGTACGTGTTGTGACTTTGTGTGTCTGCAAACCTTTTCCATTTTGAAGAAAGGGGGAAAATCCGAAAATGTTATCAAAATGGAAACATTCTTTCTCTTTACCACTTACACCACACTCAAAATTTGCCAAATCATCGAACAACTTGGCACTTGCAATAACGATATATGCAGAGGCAGGCATCGACAAATAGATATTTTGTAGAGGGAAACAGCAAAGCAAAGGCCAAGCGTGATCGAGTACTCCCATATTGGTTCTATGTATGCCTTATCCACCAATTTTATCTTTTTTTATTCTACATTCATCAGTGTGTGTGTAGCTATGGAAATCATTGAATGGTTGGAAATTCACTATGATGTGGTTGCAAGATTTTTGGTTATTTGTTGGTACTTTCATTTTAGCTGATTGCGATTGCTGCAGTGTTGAGGGCTTCACATTCGAATACTGCGGGACAGTTAGAATATATGATTTTTCGATATAAATTAAAACTATATATTCCATGCTATTTTTGAGCTTCAATGATCTTCAAGGAACCGTATTCGATCAAAGCAACATTGCCACCATTGTCTTTAATCCAGGTTTAAAGAGAATTGGATTACAAGAATACAAGATATGTCGTCGTACATTTCTTAGTTCTAGCTATTTGAAATGAAAAAGAAAAAAAAAAACTTTCCAGCACTTAGCTTTCAGCCTTTCACACACATACAGAAATAATCCAAGATATCAAAATTTATATTTTCTTTTGTGAATGCATGCATTGGTACCTCGTGTTTATCCACATAAAATCCCTAGATTGAGGGATAGAGGTTAAAGTCCCTATGTTATTTCTCAAAAAAAAAAAAAAAAAATCTGATTAATTAGTAAATTACACATAGGGTTAGGTTTCTTTTGGTTAAAGAGACTTAATCAATAACGTACTGTAAGTGTACAATATATAGAACAACACTGATAGTCTGATAGTTAATTTAGAATCATCATGAACTCATATGCATCCAAGAAAAATTAGGCATATGCAAGTGAGTTGCAATTACAATATATAAGATGAAGGACACACGCACAGACAATTAATAATTACAAAAATAAATTGGTGGAGATGTAAACAAATTGCAAAACACTGATATATAGACCTGCTCTCGCATAATAAATTCATCGTTCATGTACAATTCTGTTGTTGTTAAGCTACCCTACTGGCAAACATTTCTTATTTGATATGTGTATTTGATCAAATTGTCAAAAACTTGTTATAATTGAGTGATTCTTCAGTTTCATTGATTGATTTTTTATTACGTGTGTGATATTTAAATAGGTATTTACAAAATGAAACATTTTGGTTATGAAAGTGTGAAGTGAAAATTCATGATCCCACTTGGTGACAGAGCACATAGATCGATAGACGACTATGAGAGCAACTGAACATGAGGATCCACTTTGGTAATTTGAATATGAAATACGCAAACTATACTTCTACTTAGGGCTTAGCTAGGCAGCACATCGATCACCATGTCTATCAAACACTAATACCTAAAACTTACTGCTTAATTATCGTTTGTCCACACAAAACATGCTCCTCGCTATCACTCTCTATGTATATATTCTGTGGAAATCACAGATTTTGAAACTGTTGCATTGCAGCTGGCATGCATGCTCTCAAATCCCAGAATAGATATAGAATATAATTCATGAAAAGCCCTCACCACTATTGAACACCGATGACCGAACATTTTGAGCTTGCATTTCTATGGGCACCATTCTAAAACAGCTCAATCAGGTTGAACTGATTATTGTATAATGCCTACATTATTTTTATAAATCCTATTTCCTTCTAAAGGGCGAGTGTCGTGACAATTTTATATCAGCAAGTTCATGATAATGAGTGATGAGAAAAGCCCTATAGCTAGTATAAGTTTTATAATCTCTGGCTAGCTAGTAGTGGTATTTTTGAGTGTGGTTCTTACACTTTTCCCATTGTTCTTCAACCACTATCCCTTGATTAAGACAAAGCATTAAACCCAAAACTAGCACCTTCTTGTCCTAGCTAGCCTTTCTTTAGTGATGCACTTTCCTTGTACGGTGTTTGTACTTATTTTAAAGTGAAAAGGGATAGATCTCTCAATCTTCCGGGACTTTTAATGAACTTTCACTACAAATTTATGATAATATATCGAGCTTAAGTATAATAACATCACTAAGAACTCAAGCCGCAGCTGCTGATCGATCACCATCTAGCTTTCCATTAGTGATTAGGCCAAGTTTGTCATTAAAAAGGCGTCTTAATGGAAACTCATCGACCGATGACTCTCTGCGATCACCTGGATTTCTTTTTGGCCGAAGATTTTCACTAGGATATGAAGAACTACATGCATATAATGTACAATGTTATAAAGCCCGGAGAACTGCAATACGTATAAGAGCAGTAAGCTCTGTTGATATATGCCTTGAATTACATGAATGATCCTACAGCCTCCTCCTAATTCATCGGTTTTTCCATGATTCCGATGCTCAGAATACCACTACCAGTTAGCACGGCAAGAAAGTAGAACAGTAAGAGAAAATGTTTACTAACAACTATCAAGATGAGGAATATGCGAAGAACATATTCCTAAACAACCATAGAAAATCAAACTAAGGAAGGCAATGAGACATAAAAAAATACTTCCTCTGTCATGCTAGCTGTTGGTGGTGGGAGTCTAACGCACATTCTTTTTTTGAGAACAAGTCTAAGTGTCTAACACAGTCTATGATTCAATGAATTTCAGATGAATTAAAAAGTCACAACTTACAACGACGTCCATCCGATCTTTGATTTGGCAAATTCTTTGCAGTCCAGTTCCATATCCAGTACTCAATGAATTACAATTACTTGTACGTTTGACTCACCCAGTAAATTTCATTTTTTTTGAATCACCTAACTAACAATTGAAAGTGAAACATTTTTTTTTTTTAGAGTATCAACGACGGTATCTTCAAAAGTTTTTCAGGCCCAGAGACTAATCCGCGTCGATGGATCATGTCAGAACGCTTCATCCTCTCTGAATAAATTGATATTTAACTCCAATTAGCGTCGGATGAGATTCGAACCTGGGTATGGGGGTTCCACACCTAAGCTCTTACCAACTCGACTACTTATGGTGGTTATTGAAAATGAAACAGGATACGTACGTTGTAACTTATATGATCAAGTGTATGTCCATTACTTTTTAGACCAGGAAAAATGCTGAAGACCAACAATTAATGGAATCGTACGGTTGGATACTTGGACTAGTACAGCGGCAACAGAATTAATTACCAACACAATTAGCTACCATCGATATCGATACAGCATAGTATTTCGACACACAGGAAGTTGGGTAGATTATAGAAAGTGCACTACTTATTGGAGCTTTGGAGATCAATGCAGGGCAGTCAAAAGACCATATGTGGATAACGACATTAAGAAAAGTTTGGAAGATAAAGACCCTTGACACGACTTCTTACTTGATTAAGGGGGAAGAAACACATGGTCATCGATTGATCGAGTTTGGTACGCAGACTTGCCAATAACAAAGGTGTGTTACAAATAGTGTTGTGTTTGCTTTGTTGCTTAACCATATGAAAGAGCTAAAGCCAAATTAAAAGTGAAAAAAAAAAAAAAAAGGAACAGAGAATAGGACTATCCTTCTAACGATTTGCTTAATAATCTAGCTGAGTTTATATTACTTATTCTAGTTGTTTCTATTTGAATCAAAACGTTTGTGACCTTAAAATCTACCATTATTTATGAATTGTAATTTGAGATTTGGGGAATGATCATGAAATTTCTAAAGTAAGAATTTGTTAGAGTTGTAAAAGAAAATTACTTAAAGCTTATAGAGAAATTATAAAAAAGCTGTTGGAGATGTTTTTAATCCATCTTTCCTAGTCTTCTCCTTCTCGTTGGGCTGGGCCATAGATTGGGCTATGGTGTATTTGTTGTGGGTTAATCTCATCACGTCCCCTAGATCGAAATGTTGTGCTGGTTTGGGAAACAAAAATATACACTATTAAGTCTTAGACGTCATACTTGTCATGATAATGGTTTTGCTCTTCGACTGCGTAGGTGTGAGATGAGTTTATTTTAGTTGGTTGATTTAGTATTGCATTTAGTTTTTGGAATGTCCCTTTGTTTGGACCTTAGTTTTTGCATTTGCTTTTAGGATTTTAGCTTTTTATTCATTCTTTTGGATGATAGTCTGACTCTTTGGTAATCAGTTGAACCTCAAATGTATGGTGTGATCATCAAATTCACTAGCTTGACCTTGTATAGTCGTTATGATCTTTTAATCTATGGAATATAACCATTATTCTCAAAATATTAAAAGGAGTGTACTATTTCCCTGAAGACTAAAAACCTGTGAAACTAATTTGCTAAAAGCTAATAATCATTGAGGAACTTAAAAAACCCTAAGAGCTCCAAACTTTTTGGAGCAAAAAACCAAAGTTGAGAGAACGATGTTCTGTCCGATGGCGCGCCCTTGTGGCGTCGTCGTCGGACGGGCTCAAGGAGGACTAGAGTCTGGTTTAGGGCCTGGTCAGAATCAGGCATGTGGAGGGATGGCTGAGTGGCTCGACCGAGAGGAGGTTTTGATGGCGGAGGCAAGCGGCGGTTCTGTAACATCTCGAAAATTCGATTTTCTATTTTTTAAAGGAAAATTATTTTCGAGCTATTTTTATTTCAATTTCTATTATTCTTCAAATTCTTTGTGGTTTTCGAAAATTATTTCAAATTTTTAGTTTTGTCGATTTTTGTCTTTCGAACCCATATGATTAAACTAGACGTCGTTACAAGTTCGTAAAATTTTTCAGAGCATTGTTTGGACATCGAAGCTATTTTTAATGATTTTTGGAAGTTGGTATTATCCAGAAATTCATAGTATTTTAAGTTGGTTTGATCTTGGCCGTTGATCTCTAAACCGTTTGATCTGAACCATTGAATGAGTATATAAGGCTTGGACCTTATCAGATTGAAGCCCAAAAAACACAGCCCAGACCGACTTGGTCTCGAGCCGTACTGCAATGGCGGAGCCTCCGTCGTCTGGCCGTCTCCGACGCATGGCTGGTGTCTACGGCTTCGTCTCGCCGTCCCCGACCTCACTATGTTCTTCGTTTTCAAAGAGGAGCACCGGCGAGAGAGAAAAGAAGGAGAGAAGGATTTCTGGGTTCGCAGACCAACTTTCGATTCTGACAATGTCGACGCCTCTCACCGGTGTGGATAGCTTCGTCTCGGTCTTGTCGACGTTCTTGTGATTTCAGCTTGTCGAAATGAGGTCAGGTGAGGGAGAATCGAAGAGAAGAGGTTATGGGATTTTCCAGCGAGGGTTCGATGTTTTCCGACGAGCTTTGGTGTTGACTCAGGTATCAATCTTCATCTACTCGTCAAGCTCAGTCTTTCTGCGTAGTTGAATTCGATTTTGGTTAAGGCTGAGTAAAGAGCGCCTTAAAGAAGATCCATTGCTGGAAGATTGCATTTTGGAGCGTCAAGTGGCTACGGCACGTCGAGGAGAACGAACAGTGTTTCGCATTTAGTGTGCATGTCAAGTTCCAAGCAAAGCTAAGTTGTTCAGCAAAGACAAGGGCCCCTCGAGTTTCCCCATCTCCATTTTTAACTTAAATGGGAGTTTAAGTTCCTAAAAGGGGGAGCCATGGTATCATGCTCTCCATGAGCTTAGCTAGATTCCTTTTCCAACTTAGTTAGGGAAACAATTTCCTTCTTAGATAGGGAAAAAGTTTACATGTTAGTTAAGGATTCCAAGGTCTATAAATAGAGATGTTTAGTTTAGATCTAAACATAGAGTGAAACAAAACAACATCTGTTTAGATATAGTGAAATAGAGACAACATCTATTTCAGATAGAGTGAAACAGAAACAACATCTGTTTAGATAGAGTGAAACAAAGACAACATTTGTTTAGAGAGAGTGAAACAGAAACAACATCTGTTTAGATAGAGTGAAACATAAACATAAGTCTATTTAGTGATATTGTGAGAGAAAGATTTAGAGGTTTGTATCTTTTGCACAATATAGAAAAGAAGATAGTTTTCTTCAAAAATTATGTTCTTGTTTTTTTTTCCTTTCTAATTGCTATTAATAATTCCGCGATCAATAGTACCACTTGCTTGGTAATTTGCATCAAACTTGCTTGGTATTTGAAATTCTTTTATTTTCTTTTATTTTTCCCGCTCACGCCTTAGATTCAGTGTTAGGTGCTTGGAAATCACCGACATCAGGTCCGGGGTGTGACAGGTTCAGAGTACTCTCCTCATACCGAGACAAGATCGTAGACAGACGAGATTGGGTCGATCTGGGTTGCTGCCTCCAAACTGGTGATCACTTTGGGGTGAGGACTAGAAGGCGGCGGCGCTAAGATCCAGCCAGAGATGGGATCAACTGGATCGATGGTGGTTTCGGTTGCCTGGGTTCAATCTTGGGAGGGATAGATACCTTGACCGGCGTATTGGGACATCGGCACGAATGCTGATTTTCGGTGGTGGAGTTGGTGACATCGTCGGTGGTAAGATAAAGAGAGCTTGGGCAAGACGGTGGATGTCTTCTTGCTGCATCGATGGAGTTCGGTTGTGGCAGAATGGTAATTGGGCTTGGGCTTCAGCCTTGGCCCAAGTTTCTATTTCTTTTATGTTTTATTTCTATTTTTTGTTAGGCTTTTTGCATTGCAATTTTAGTACTAAGCGGTTTTTTACCGCAAATAATACCCTATCTCTATATATACGATAGGGCACGAATGATCTTGTGCCGGTCTATGCACCTTGTGTGCCTTACCTGTTCTAAGTAGGCGACGCGTCTTTTGCCTAGTCAAATGGATGCAACCTCCTAGTGGCAGGATAAAACTAAATGTCGTTGGGTTTATTCTCCGACGGCAACATAATACGAAAGCTGCAATATTGGACATTAGAATATGTAATCGTGTTACATGTCTACTGATCTTTCCATTATGTCACCGCTGTGATAAAGCAAATAGAGATGTCATTAGAGCAGTACTTTTTGCTAGTTGTGCTTGTTAGAATACATGTACTTTGTAGAAATTCTCGATATTATTTCGGAATTTCTAGATGTTTATTGTAATCAGGGGTTTAGGCTTCATGTCCCCCCTTGTATTCGACAGTTTCATTAATAAAGGCTTGAGGGCAGTCGCACCAGCCCTTTGTTTAAAAAAAAAATTGCTAAAAGCTATTGTTGAACTCAAGCTCTACCAGCTTTCCCCTTTGAGTTGTTAGGATCTGGTTATGTGAGAGGTTTCTCCTTCTAATTTTTTCTTTTTAAATAAAAAAAAAAGTTATTGTTGAAGAACTAAAATCAGAGTTTACGAATTGCATTTTGTGCCCAAAAGTAAACCAAACCCGAGCCCGCATGGTTATGCTTGCGAAACAGAAGCAAAGCCAATAGGTAAAGACTAAAGAACCGGCCTCAAGTATATATGTAGTCTTCGACTAGATTTCTTGCTCATTGCAAATGTTTATAATTTTACTATGATTTTTGTTTTGGTTAAGTCACATGATCGTTCCTTTTGTAAAGATGAAATAATAAGGCCTAATCGTTGGTTAGCCGGGACTAATCATATTCATTAAGCTTCATATGGAGTTTGAATGGGCTCAATGTTGAGCCCTAAAACATGGTTGGTTCACTGCGTGCTTGTGAGTTATATATTTTGAACCATGTTTGTTTACAACAAAATTTCATATCTGAAAAGAAAATCAAACTGCAGTAGGGTATGCCTAAGGCGAAATTGCACGAATCAATTGTTTCTCTACTAAGATTCCAACCAAAACAGCATATTGAGCAGACCAAAAAAAAAATTAAAAATTAAAAATCAGAAACTACATCTCCTAACTAGTTCTTAGAAAGAACACAAACTATAGAAACCGCACTTCTCCAACCCATAAATGCAGCAGCAATCACAATTCAGCTGGTACCAGTGGAGGCAGCAACAGCTCCAGTGTTGGCAACAACAGCAGCAGTACCAATAGCATTGGCATGTGATGACGAACCAGCACCAAACTTTCTTTTCCTGATCGAGAAAGTACCAAGCATGTTACGCAAGAGCAGCAGATAGATATAATGCAGACATATAGAAGAGAGTCACAGAGACAAAAAGAAATACCAATAATCCTTGATTGGGTCCTTGGCACTGAGAACAAGTATGGCAGTGATGCAGAGAGCATTATAGTGCTGAAGGGTGATCCTTGGGAACGCGATCGGTATTTTGCTTCAACTATTATTTGGGCTTTAACACAAGCGAAAACTACTGGTACATTCTACGTGCCAAGAGACTAGCCTCTTAATATAGGGGAGGCCTGACTTGGGATATAAGAAAATTTGCTAAACAAGTTAACTTGGGAAGAAAGAATGTACGCAAAAAAACGATCATGTTATTGAGAAGGACCTACAAGATCGGCTGATTCTACCTACAAGTAAATTCCTTTAGTTATTTTGGTTACGTTGGATGACCTCGCGCACTTCTAGAGGGCCTAATAATGGACTATTTTTACTTTTTCCCTTCCCCAATTGCAAACTAAAGTAATTAAAATAATTTCAGTGATAATTCACAATCATTCGACTACTAAATGGCATTTCTCAAAAATATATTATTATTAGAACACAAATGATCAGTAATTTATATCTTATCTAGTTGCAATATTCCTTGAAGGGGACTGAAATTCACGCAATCTCGTCATTCCTTGATAATCAAGTTTCGTGCTTAGGTATTTCACAATCATTTGACTACCACTACGCCAGATAATGAATCACACGACAAGAAAAAAACATCGTCTGATAAAGGTCGAATATGTTGTTAATTTGATCGTTGTCTGATCAACATGTCACACAACGGCTAAAAAGAGTTTGTCTGACTAACTGACACACAACGCTATAATAAAACCATTGTGTGATTCTCGACAGATATCATCGACAGCTGCCGACACATGTCGAGCTGCTTCTCAGCAGCTATCGACATATGTGGAAGAATTATGTCGAGAATCACACAATAGTTTTTTGTAAAATATTGTTGTGTGATTCTCGGCAGATATTATCGACATATGCCGACACATACCGAGCTACTTCTTATCAGCTGTAGATGATATCTGCCGAGAATCACACAACAACTTTCTAGTGAAAACCCTTGTGTGATTGTCAACTCACACAACTGTTTCCTTTGAAGAGTTGTTGTATGAATATCGACAAATTTCATGGACATATGTCGAGATCATTCTGCATTGCAGTCGACAACATCTATCGACATTCACACAATAGTTTTCTTCATGTAAACTATTGTACAACGGATTTTCTCGATTTCATGGTTGTTTGATTGTTAAAAAGTAGACATGATTTTTGCTAATAGCCATTGTGTGAATAGATACTCACACAACATTACATTACAGAAGAATTGTTGTATAATCATTTTCATGAGACAACGTTGGATTGCCATTAATGTGTGTATGTCCTACTAATTTACTAAATAAACAATAACAACTAAAGCACATTTAAATCATCAAAATCTGACCGAAAGGATCCAAGACATTGCTTTAAATGGGAATTTAGAAGCATGCCCTATTATCCATACAAGAAATTAAAATACAAAGTTGTACATGATACACAATTTAGTTTGCATGAATCCACTTATATATATTAATCATCAAATAACTTGAATTGCAAAATGAAGCTCACTTCTGCATATTTTTCAGTCCAGCAATC